>CM060561.1:2233104-7033104 GCA_030625065.1 Alectoris magna
AGCAGGGATACGCAGAACAGGGTGCCCAGGACCATGGCCAGGAGGCTTTTGAAGATCTACAAGGAGACACAAGGATATTTCCTGCTAAGTTCATTCTTGCTGGAACTCTTAGGGATGTGTTCAATCACATTTAGCTCATGCTACCCCTGTGACGCTGAGATATGCTACTCTAATTAGTTAATGCTTATTAGGAGAAAGGCTTTCTTTCATTAACTTCTCTAGTTTTTCATTCATGACTTTTCAGAGTGGGGAAGAAGCAGTTTTAATTTTGTAAGACATGGAAGGCTTTAAGTATTAATCAGGAGATGTATTAAAATCAAAAGACATTGGTTTACAGGTCCCTGTAGTCTTGTGAGCATGGAGGGACAGGGGAGAGGCTGCTTGGGCACAGTCTGTAGTATATCGGATGGGGTCTTAAAGACACAGCCAGAGAGAAGCATCCCTGTGCAATAAAGAGCCTTTTTTCTTTACCACATGGCTCCACCTGAGACAGAAATGGCAGAGATGCCCACGTATGCTCCTGCCCATATGGATATAGTTACGATGCTGGAATACCTCTGCCAGACTCTGAGAGCTATAGCTGGTGGGGACAGCACGAATTCCGACTTGTCAGTCTATAAGCATTGCTGCCCTCTCCTGGCTTCAGTGCAAACAAAACAGGGGAAAATCAGCTTAGGACTGGAGTGATAGCTGGGCATATGGGATGAAAGGAAGAATATCCCCATGCTGATTCCGGGGAAACAGCCTCACCTTTGCTGCATGCGGATGCTCACCTATAATCATCACAGCCACTGGGTTCCCTCTGAGCAGTTGCTGCTTCCCAGGATTTCTGGTGCTCTGAAGGATGGTCAGAATCTGTCTGCAGAGGATTTATGGGCTTCTCCAAGATGTAAGAACAAGGCTGAAGTTGTTTCCCCATGAAGTTGGGACTTTCACTTAAAAAAAAAAGGAAGGGTTTCACACTGCTGCCAAGATGCTGCTTTATAATGACTCCACAAGCATGCAGTAAGGGATTTAGAACTTGCTTTTGACATCACTCTCTGACCTGGGATATGCTCCCTCTTCTCTCTGGGCTTTTCTTCCTCTTTGAAAATGCAAGACAAGGTCTGCAGAAGCAAATAAATTGAGCTAACAACTATTTTCTGTTCCTGAAGTAAAGTAACTTAACGCGGATTGAGTTCACATGGCCAAACTCTTACCCTCCATTTCACTCCTACATCGAGGATCACATCACATCCCAAGTACCTTCTGGGACTTGTCTTTGACCTGAGATAACTCACAGGGTAAGATGGAGGATAAATTGAGAGGTTTCAAAGGAGAACTCCTTGTAAAGCTTCCTGAGGAATTTTTTTTTCCAACAGCAAAAGAAGAGGTATAGGAGTCTTATTTGTGTCTAATAAGGCTCTTCACCCCGGGGTAAAATATACATTTTGTGACCTATTGGCAAGAATCAAACACCTCCAAGAAGATGGAGGTTTTGGATACCTCCAGGAGGTGGTAGAGTCACTGTTCCAGGAGGCGTTCAAGAAATGTGGAGGTGTGGCACTGAGGGACATGGTTTAGTGAGCGTAGTGGGGATGGGTTGATACTTGGACGAGATGATTTTAGTGGTCTTTTCCAATCTTTATGACTCTGTGGTTCCAGTTCATGTGACATGGCCTCTGGAAGATGTACTTCACAACCAAATGACTTTGCTCAAGGGAGCAAAACGACTCTATCTGGGAAAGACCTCAGATGGAAACCAAGGAGTAGAAATCCTCTCCTTCTCCTTTCCTTTGCAAGAAAAAAAGGAATAAAACTAGCACTTGAAAATAAGCAAGAAGCTGCACTAATGATCATTTTATCTTAAGTCAAGCAGCTAAAGCAAATCATCCCACGCACACTTGACCCCTGCTGACTGAAGGTCAGCCAAAGGAAAAGAGAGCTGTTTAGTGAAAAGGAGAGCTAAGTGGATTAATGATAGCTAATCACATGAAGAATGGAAGAAAAATGAAAGGGCAGTCCTGAAAATAAAAGGAAGCATCCGAAACCTATTAAGGAGCACTCAGACTCAGGAAGCCTTTGTGTATGAAGCTGTATAGATTTTGCGGCTCTTTATCTGAGTATGAGTCACCTCCATAGCCTCTAAACTTACAACGTTTTATCTCTTAGTCAAATGTGCCCTTCCAAGAAGGTAACAGCTTCTCCACCAGTCCCAAGTACGACTCCATTTACTTCCATCACACGTGTATCTTTGAGCAGTTTGCAAACAAGGGAAGGAAATTTATTTGTGCAGCAGGTATGGAGATTTGGAAGGGATGCAGAATACATTTAGGACTGGGTCAGCTGAAGCCAAACTCAGTTCCCTCTGGGTTTGCTCCTTCATCCACAGCCACACAGCAAATGCAAAGTGATTCTCTTCCTGGCAGCACAGCCAACAGTCGTGATTCCTTGGAGCTGAAAATAGAACGGTGCTGGCAGCAGCTGATGCTTTTGCTCACAGTTCCCAACTGAGTAGGCTACCTCCAGAAAGCAGATGGCCAGGGAGGAACTCCAGCAATTTGCTACAAAGCAGCTCAAAGTCCCCTTTGCCTATTGCTGTAAGAGCTGTAAGAGCTCAGGATTTCATGACACCTAGTGGGCAAGCCAGGCACAGTGATCCGTGCAGAAAGCAATCCTTTGGAATTTGCCAAATAGCAAAACGGGCTCAGAGAAGGATGGTGTGGCAGTAAATGTGCACTGCTATATGGATCTCCAGGAAAAAATAAAAAAGAAAAAGAAAAAAAGAAAAATAAAAACTTTAAAAAATCATTTTTCTCCCTTGAAGGAGTTACTATTTTAGCAGTCACTCCAGGTGGAGATAGGGGAGGAAAATAATTGTGCAGGGCATATTTGAGGATGATAATGCAGTGTCACAATGCTTGATGAATCTAAGGATACAACAAAAGCTGTCAGGTCCGAGGGTAAGTGCTCTTCAGCAGCCCATCCTGCCTCGTGGTTTGTAGGAAAACTGAGCTCTCAGTTTTCAGACACATCATGTACAAGAATCAAAGAAAAAGGAAAGGCTTCCTGGGAGAGACTTATGGATGACATATTTTGACTAATGAGTGAGAGAAGTCAGGATCATTAGCTAGAAGTAAAGTGTAACACTGGAACATTTCATCACTGTGCAATGCTCCTGCATCCAGTGTTAGAGATAAATGGTAAAAAAATTCCATTCATTTTCCCACTCACAGGCTTTTAACATTTTTTATAGGTTCATCTGCCTTTATTTTAAAAGAATTCCCTAGGATGAGGCACCTAAAAGTGCTTAATTGTCTTTATATCCAGTAAAAGAATCCTCTAGTCATTTATTAGAGGGATATATCAACATCTGGCCAGATGAAACCCATCTGAATGAACAAGAGCATCCAGCCCTACCTGCTGAAGAATGCTGCCAGCTTTAATGTGGGGGCCATACTATCTTTTACTGAGCCATTTACTGTTGCAAAAGCTGGTAAAGGAAACGGCCAAATGCAAGACGGATTTGCAGGTCTGAGGTCATCTGCTGTGTCACAGGGGAATGGAGTGAGAGAGGCTAACCCTGGTTGAGGCTTATTCTTAGCAGAGTAAGTCAGTGGTTTTGGGGGACTCCTGGAGACGTGAACAGTGCAACCAGTGATGATACTGGAACAATGTGAGAGAGGTCCAGTTTCATCCTTCAGGGACTCTCTATGTGGACATCACATCCTTCTCTTTCTTTTTCACTCTTCCTCTATCCCTGTGAGTATCTCTAAATACACTCTCACCCTTTTCAAGGGTTTTAATACGTATCCAACCACTTCACTTTCCGTCTCAATTAATTACTCCATTCTTTACCCTCCTGCAAGGACTTGGGAGCTAAGACAATTTAGTCCAACTGCAAAAGATAATTTTTAACCTATACTCAAAGATTTTCCCTGAACCACCTAATAAAGAGAATCCCAGGAGTTCCTATTTACTTTCAGAGATGATCCTACTGATTGCTGTTATGTTGTCTTACGATGCTTTCTGAACCAGACTGTTACTTCCCAGAGCTGTTTCCATTCCAGACCTTCTGAGTTATAGAGGAAAAAAAATCTTAACAAAACTTACTTTTTTGGGGCTAAGCACAAATTAGGCAGCTGAGCAGACATAAATGACCACTGGTCCAGGGGAGAGTGGATTTGTAATCCAAATTACTCTGGAATAAAAGCATCATCTCCCCTCTGTTCTCTAATTTAAACACTGTCTCCTATTTTTCTTCCTTTTTTATTTGACTAATTCAGTTACCTTAGGTCTAAGGATAAGGAAATCTCATTTGCGTGTTTTAGAGGACATTAATTAAAAGTCCTTTCACTTCAAGGCCTGATGAGGAGCCTCAGTCTGACTACAGCTCTGGTTCCTCAGAGGGTCATTAATATTGAGCCTGTTGAACTACACTTGAACATAAAAGCTCAGCAATGAGCAATGGCTCTCTTGGGATACAGTCTGGGAAAAGGAGGGGTGGTGGAATAGGGACAACTCACACAGCAGTAATCCCAGTTTAAAAAAGGCATTTTAGGTTGGATATATGGAAAAATTTTTTTACAGTAAGGGAGGTGAGGCACTGGAACAGGTTGCCCAGAGATAGACACATGTCCCAACAAATTAGTAGGATATACTGAAGCACTCAAATTCAGTTGGGACAGTTTGTCTCACAAGGCCCAGAGTCATTTGATTTGAGACTTGATTTGGGCTGTTTCAGCTTTTGGCACAGTTGTAGTAGCAAAGTGATGATAAGAGACGCTTGTATAATCTGCCCTGAACATCCCTTTTCTCACTCAGATCTGCTGTACTGACAGGTGAAATGCAGGATGCTATTTGTTCCATACATTGTCCCAGATTTATTTTTCCCAGTAGAGACATGAAGTGTTCTCAGTCACTATGTCTGTAGTGTTCATGGCTGCATGCACTGTTTCAGATGAGGTGTTCCACCTTCCAGTTCTGGTGACTGCTTGCTAGTTGCTAGTTGACTTATTGCATTACATTACAGTCAACTCTTCTGCCAAGAATTTACTCAGTGAGTATCAGACACTCTTATGGCAATTCTGCTTTTCTTTCTATGTAACAGGTAAGCCTTCTTATGTTTGTTTTTTTTCTGGGCTGCACTGTGAGGCAAAGAAAGGTCTTGAAAGAAGATTTCAGCCTGGGTGTTCACTTTGCTGTTGCTCAGGTTTGAAGGTTACATCTAGGCTGCTCTATTTGAAATTTCCAGCACTGTTCTCTGGCTCTGTGACAAAAAATAAGACAATAGGAAACATCCTGAAATCAGGATGATTGCATGTAAACACCCTTCACCCAAATCATACCAAGTAATTAATCTATGAGAGTGTTAGCTTCTGAAGGGAAAAAAAAAACAACCAACAAACCAAAACAAACAAACAACAAAAACAAAAACGAAACATGAAATGGACCACTCCAGCAATATGATATGGTAAAAAAAAACACACTTGGAAAATCACCAGAATTGATCTTATGAAGTGGAACTTGAAATGAACTAGTTTGCATCCTGCATGGCTTCAATTGGTTCATACAGCTCACATGTATGAAAGTTTGGGCTCATACTCTGGTAGAGCAAAATATTCAAGCTCTCTCTTTTCGGAAGGAATCTATGATTCTGATTACTAAATAATCCTGTCCGTGTTAGTGGAGAATGGAAGAGTCTGGTCTTCAGTCTGGACCTGGACTGAACCTGACCTGATGTAGTTTCAGACCTTGTGCCCCAGGTCATAAAAGATTTCAGCTGCTTAGGGAGTAATCCTCACTTGAGAAGCTCATTTTCAGACACTTGTTCAGTACCATTTGGAAAAGAGACCCAAAACAATGACAAGTATCTTAAGTGGTAATTTGGTTAATCCAGAATCAAGAAAGCATCTCCTGTTCCTATGCTTCATTCTCCTTAGAAAGCATTTTCTGGAAGTCTAGAGCTGGACTTCTGGTGTCCAAAACATCTCCTTCACAAGATAGCAGAAGGCAGAATTTTCCTCTGCAATTCATCTCTCAGTTAACTCTGGATGCTATTTATGGAGCTATGTTGTAGCAGTGCAAGGAAGGGTGAAGGACGTTTGTATGGCTGTTGTGAACAGCAGCTAAATTTAAGGCTCTGCTGTGATTTAGTTATGGTGTGTTTCAGAATGCCACAAATAGAAATCTTCTGCTTAATGAATAATACAGATAAACAGCTAAACAAGTGCCTTGTGCTAGCAGCCTAGACAGCCACATGCTGGGTGACATCCTGCCAGAAAGCTGGAGGCTTTTGAGGTTTGTTCATAGAACCATAGAGCCCTAGAACCACAGAACCACAGAACCATAGAATCATAGAACCATAGAACCATAGAACCATAGAATCATAGAATTATAGAATCATAGAACCATAGAACCATAGAACCATAGAGCCCTAGAACCATAGAACCATAGAATCATAGAACCATAGAGCCCTAGAACCATAGAACCATAGACTCATAGAACCATAGACTCATAGAACCACAGAACCATAGAGCCCTAGAACCATAGAACCATGGAACCATAGAACCATAGAAACATGGAACCATAGAACCATAGAACCATAGAGCCCTAGAACCATAGAACCATTGAACCATAGAACCATAGAAACATGGAACCATAGAACCATAGACTCATAGAACCACAGAACCATAGAGCCCTAGAACCATAGAACCATGGAACCATAGAACCATAGAAACATGGAACCATAGAACCATAGAACCATAGAGCCCTAGAACCATAGAACCATTGAACCATAGAACCATAGAAACATGGAACCATAGAACCATAGACTCATAGAACCACAGAACCATAGAGCCCTAGAACCATAGAACCATGGAACCATAGAACCATAGAAACATGGAACCATAGAACCATAGAACCATAGAGCCCTAGAACCATAGAACCATTGAACCATAGAACCATAGAGCCCTAGAACCATAGAATCATAGAACCACAGAACCATAGAGCCCTAGAACCATAGAACCATAGAAACATGGAACCATAGAACCATAGAGCCCTAGAACCATAGAACCATAGAGCCCTAGAACCATAGAACCATAGAATCATAGAACCACAGAACCACAGAAGCATAGAGCCCTAGAAACATAGAACCATGGAACCATAGAACCATAGAGCCCTAGAACCATAGAACCATAGAAACAAGGAACCATAGAACAATAGAGCCCTAGAACCATAGAACCATAGAGCCCTAGAACCATGGAACCATAGAGCCCTAGAACCATAGAACCATAGAATCATAGAACCACAGAACCACAACGATAGAACCATGGAACCATAGAACCATAGAGCCCTAGAACCATAGAACCATAGAAACATGGAACCATAGAACCATAGAGCCCTAGAACCATAGAACCATAGAGCCCTAGAGCCCTAGAACCATAGAACCATAGAGCCCTAGAACCATAGAACCATAGAACCATGGAACCATGGAACCATGGAACCATAGAACCATAGAGCCCTAGAACCATAGAACCATAGAACCATGGAACCATGGAACCATGGAACCATAGAACCATAGAGTCCTAGAACCATAGAACCATAGACTCATAGAACCATAGACTCATAGAACCACAGAACCATAGAACCATAGAGCCCTAGAACCATAGAACCATAGAAACATGGAACCATAGAACCATAGAAACATGGAACCATAGAACCATAGAGCCCTAGAACCATAGAACCATAGAATCATAGAACCACAGAACCACAGAACCATAGAGCCCTAGAACCATAGAACCATGGAACCATAGAACCATAGAGCCCTAGAACCATAGAACCATAGAAACATGGAACCATAGAACCATAGAGCCCTAGAACCATAGAACCATGGAACCATAGAACCATAGAGCCCTAGAACCATAGAACCATAGAACCATAGAGCCCTAGAACCATGGAACCATAGAATCATAGAACCATAGAGCCCTAGAACCATAGAATCATAGAATCATAGAGCCCTAGAACCATAGAATCATAGAGCCCTAGAACCATAGAACCATAGAGCCCTAGAACCATGGAACCATAGAATCATAGAACCACAGAGCCCTAGAACCATAGAATCATAGAATCATAGAGCCCTAGAACCATAGAATCATAGAATCATAGAGCCCTAGAACCATAGAACCATAGAGCCATAGAGCCCTAGAACCATGGAACCATAGAATCATAGAATCATAGAGCCATAGATCCATAGAACCATAGAGCCCTAGAACCAAAGAACCATAGAATCATAGAACCACAGAACCATAGAGCCCTAGAACCATAGAACCATGGAACCATAGAACCATAGAAACATGGAACCATAGAACCATAGAACCATAGAACAATAGAGTCCTAGAACCATCGAACCATAGAGCCCTAGGACCATAGAACCATAGAGCCCTAGAACCATAGAATCCTAGAACCATAGAACCATAGAATCATAGAACCATAGAATCATAGAACCGTAGAGCCCTAAAACCATTGAACCATAGAACCATAGAGCCCTAGGACCGTGGAACCATAGAAACATGGAACCATAGAACCATAGAAACATGGAACCATAGAACCATAGAGCCCTAGAACCATAGAACCATAGAACCATAGAGCCCTAGAACCATAGAACCATAGAATCATAGAACCACAGAACCACAGAACCATAGAGCCCTAGAAACATAGAACCATGGAACCATAGAACCATAGAGCCCTAGAACCATAGAACCATAGAAACATGGAACCATAGAACCATAGAGCCCTAGAACCATAGAACCATAGAGCCCTAGAACCACGGAACCATAGAACCATGGAACCATGGAACCATAGAACCATAGAGCCCTAGAACCATAGAACCATAGAAACATGGAACCATAGAACCATAGAGCCCTAGAACCATAGAACCATAGAGCCCTAGAACCATAGAACCATAGAATCATAGAACCACAGAACCATAGAGCCCTAGAACCATAGAGCCATGGAACCATAGAACCATAGAGCCCTAGAACCATAGAACCATAGAAACATGGAACCATAGAACCATAGAGCCCTAGAACCATAGAGCCCTAGAACCATAGAACCATAGAACCATGGAACCATGGAACCATAGAACCATAGAGCCCTAGAACCATAGAACCATAGAACCATAGAGCCCTAGAACCATGGAACCATAGAATCATAGAACCATAGAGCCCTAGAACCATAGAATCATAGAATCATAGAGCCCTAGAACCATAGAATCATAGAATCATAGAGCCCTAGAACCATAGAGCCATAGAGCCCTAGAACCATGGAACCATAGAATCATAGAATCATAGAGCCCTAGAACCATAGAACCATAGAGCCATAGAGCCCTAGAACCATGGAACCATAGAATCATAGAATCACAGAGCCATAGATCCATAGAACCATAGAGCCCTAGAACCAAAGAACCATAGAATCATAGAACCACAGAACCATAGAGCCCTAGAACCATAGAACCATGGAACCATAGAACCATAGAACCATAGAACCATAGAGCCCTAGAACCATAGAACCATAGAACAATAGAGTCCTAGAACCATCGAACCATAGAGCCCTAGGACCATTGAACCATAGAACCATAGAGCCCTAGAACCATAGAATCCTAGAACCATAGAACCATAGAATCATAGAACCATAGAATCATAGAACCATAGAATCATAGAACCGTAGAGCCCTAAAACCATTGAACCATCGAACCATAGAGCCCTAGGACCATAGAACCATAGAACCATAGAGCCCTAGAACCATAGAATCCTAGAACCATAGAACCATAGAATCATAGAACCATAGAATCATAGAACCATAGAATCATAGAACCGTAGAGCCCTAAAACCATTGAACCATAGAACCATAGAGCCCTAAAACCATTGAACCATAGAACCATAGAACCATAGAGCCCTAGAACCATAGAATCCTAGAACCATAGAACCATAGAAGGGTCCTGCACTTCGGCCACGGTCCTGCACTTTGGCCACAATAACCCCATGCAGCACTATAGGCTTGGGGATGAGTGGCTGGATGACTGTGAGGAGGAAAGGGACCTGGGGGTGTTGGTTGATGCTCGGCTGAACATGAGCCGACAGTGTGCCCAGGTGGCCAAGAAGGCCAACGGCATCCTGGCCTGTATTAGAAACAGCATGGCCAGTAGGAGCAGAGAGGTAATCATCCCTCTGTACTCAGCTCTGGTGAGGCCGCATCTCGAGTATTGTGTTCAGTTTTGGGCTCCTCACTACAAGAAAGAAATCGAAGCCCTGGAACGTATCCAGAGAAGGGCAATGAAACTGGTGAGCGGGCTGGAGCACAAGTCTTATGAGGAACGGCTCAGGGAACTGGGATTGTTTAGCCCGGAGAAGAGGAGGCTCAGGGGAGACCTCATAGCAATCTACAACTTCCTGAAGGGAGGATGTGATGAGGAGCGGCTTGGCCTCTTCTCCCAGGCAACAGACAGGACCCGAGGAAATGGCCTCAAGTTGTACCAGAGGAGGTTTAGATTAGACATAAGGAAAAACTTTTTCTCTCAGAGAGTGGTCGGGCACTGGAATAACCTACCCAGGGAGGTGGTGAAGTCGCCATCCCTGGCAGTGTTCAAGAGGCATCTGGATAAGGAGCTAAGAGATATGGTTTAGTGGTTTTTCAGTAGCTATGCTAATGGGAGGATGGTTGGACTAGATGATCTTGTAGGTCCTTTCCAACCTTGTGATTCTATGATTCTATGATAGAGCCCTAGGACCACAGAACCATAGAACCATAGAATCACAGAATCAGCATAATTGAATGGTATGGGCTGGAAGGGACCTTAAATACCTTGTTCTTGAGGCCTTCCTCAAGCTAGCTTCATGATGACTAAGGGATGGGATTCCTTTTTCAGACACCCCTCAATATCACTGGTGACAAGGATGTGCAGTTTCAGAATAGAAACCATCCTGGTGGACTCATTTCAGTATGTCAGTGTTCTTCTTAAGCTGGGGAGTCCCACATGAGACACAGTAGCCCAGTGCATGTTTTAGTGATAGGATGGTGATGGGTTCATGGTTGTCCTATGTGATCTTTGTGGTGTTTCCAGCATTAATGATTCTATGCTTCTATACGTTGATCTATGCCTTGCACTGTTCAAAATCATCCACCACAGACACAAAGAAAGCATTGAAGATACCTCAGTAGGAGTGCTAATGCAAATTATAGTATTCTTTTATAGGATGAACTGCAGTGAACTACTTCATGATTGCTATTGCCTATAGAGCTGCAAGCAGACTACCATGTTTCTCATTTTATTCATAAGCAACAGTACATAAGTGATATGCCTATGACTCTGTAGGGTTATTTATATTCATCAAGGAGTGTAACTATAGAAGATATGGACAGTCCCCAGTGCCTTTCCTGTCCTCCTGACCCCTTTCTGATGCTTGGCAATAAATGGCAACTTCTGTTGAAAGTGTCATCAGAAAGACCAAATACCTTTTAAAATGTTTTTGATAATTAATTTCATGGTGATATTGCTGAGCACCTTAATACACATTCATTATAACTTGGCTGCTTTGATACAGGTTAAAACCTGGATGAATTGAAATTAATGGATTGTTTAAGTACCATTCATCAGAAGCCACAGGATATCTCAGATGCAGTTTCCTTCACACTGCAAAAAGAAGGGAAGAGAAAGTTCATACTTTAAACTTCCACTTAAAGGGCAGATTAAGAAGAAAGAAGTGCATGGTTTCTTTCTCAGCTTGAAACTTGAACGTGGAACAAATTAATTTGATTTCTTATTTAAAAGTACAGCATGAGTTATTCAGTAATCAGGAGACATTTGCTGCTTCACCTTTCTCTTTGCATATATTTGTGTGTGTGTGTGTGTGTGTAGTCTGCCTAACGATTAAAGGAGTTGTCAAAGCTTTGGCCATGCTTTGTTTTCAAACTATCTTATCCACGAGGTGATAGCCTGACTCCACTGACGTCAATCAATGCTTTTGCAGTGGCTTCAAAGGAGCAGGCATCTGCTCCAGCATGCACTCAGGGAAGAAGAATTGCTTTTCTATTCCTCCATGGGATGCAAGCAAGCATATTCATGTTGCTCTTTCACCCAGCCTGAAGAATCTGGGCTGCTTGTTTATCCCAAGCTTGGATAACTCCCATCTGCAACAACTGGTCCGGGAGAGCTAACAGTGTATTTTCATGTGGCCCCTGTGTCACACACTTTCTGTTTCTGACCAGTGAAGGATGAACGTCTTCTTCTCTGGGTGATTAAAAACAAAGAGGGATGAGGAAAAAAAAAGTGGTGACAAGATGAAAGCTCGGGATGATGAAAAAAAATCCTGCTGCTGAAATGTCTCTGCTGTTAACCATTTGTAAGGCAGTCTCTGGGCTTGTCCCACCTGTACTGCATCCAGACCTGGAGTTCCCAGTAAAAGATGCAGAGCTCTTGGAATGAGTCCAGAGGAAGGCCACTAAGATGATCAGAGGGCTGCAGCACCTCTCCTATGAAGAAAGGTTGATGGAACTGGGATTGTTTAGCTTGGAGAAGAGGAGGCTCCAGGGAGATCTCATTGTGGCATTCCAGTACTTGAAGGGAGCATACAAACAACTGTTTACGAGGGTGGATAGTGATAGGACAAGCAGGAATGGTTTTAAACTGAGACAGGGGAGGTTTAGGTTGGATATTAGGAGGAATTTTTCACACAGAGGGTGGTGACGCACTGGAACAGGTTGCCCAAGGAGGTTGTGGATGCCCCATCCCTGGAGGCATTCAAGGCCAGGCTGAATGTGGCTCTGGATAGCCTGGTCTGGTGGTTGGCAACCCTGCACATAGCAGGGGTGTTGAAACTAGATGATCATTGTGGTCCTTTTCAACCCAGGCCACTCTGTGATTCACCTTTCTACTGATACCAGAGCATCTCAGTTCCATAGTACAATTGGAACTCGATAAACTTGGACCAGGTTCTGAGCAACTGATCAAGCTCTAAGTGTCCCTGTTCATTGCAGGGGAGTTGGACCTAATGGCCTTTGCAGGTTCCTTCCTTCCTGGAGGTTTCAAGAAAAGTGTAGATGTGGCACTTAGGCCATGGTTTAGTGGGTATGGTGGGGATGGGTTGTCTGTCGGACTAGATGATCTTGGAGGTCTTTTCCAACAATAATGATTTTATGATTCTTCGGTGTCTGAGATGATGGAAGGTCCTGTGCATGGAGGAACCTGTCATTTTGCTCTGGTGAAGTGGAAAGTCATTCTTTCTTGATGCTGCCTGTATTTGGCACCCAGCAGAAAGGCTGGAAACACAAGCTGGAATTACTTGTGCTTATATAATCAAGCTGTGCCTGTGCAAAATTGCTTCTTAATGACTCATCAAACTGCACTGTTTATCTTCTCCTGCCAATCAGCTGACTGAGAGCAGTTGTTAGACCTCTGATTTCTTCCAGGCAGCCTCCATAAACCTTTTCAGTTTTATTAGCTGTTTATAAATTATATTGAAATGCATCAGACATCCACTGTTACAAAATACCAGTAATTGCTATGTGTAATAAAGAGCAGTGCATGAAAACATATATATATATTTTAAAATGCACCTGAGGCATGTTATAGTCATTGCATAATAAGTTTTGAATTAATAAGAAGATACACTTTGAGTAAAGACAGTGCTTAAACTAGTCTTCACTTACTGATTTATTGAATATAAATGTTTACACATTCAGTTTATATCCTAGGGCTAGTATTAATACAGTCAAAACAAACCTTGTATGGGAAATGCACTTATTTGGGAAAGGTAACATTCTCTTCTCCCTCATGGTGAAGTAAAGCTGACATATCTCTCTTGGCCACATTAAAATAGCAATGCCTTATCTTTGCTGTCAGAATAGCACTTAGCTGAGGGAAAATGGATTTGCACAAGCTCAAAATGCGCATTTCTTTTCATTTTACAGACAAATTAACTACATGTTTGAACAGCATTCACAGGGAGATTATAGTTTATCTGTCATTTGATTTCATCAAGATGTAGTGACCTAAATGCCCCCAAAAATGGAAGTTAAAGCAATGATTTGTGCTGGTACAGTTAGATATCATGGGTGTGGTTGTGTATATACCTGATATATGTATACAGTTGTATATATATTGTATTGTAGAATAGCTTAGGTTGGAAGGAACCTTCAAGACCACCCAGTTTCAATATCCCTGCCATGGGATTGCCACCCACCAGGTCTGGTCTGGCTGCCCAGGGCCCCATTCAACTTGGCCTTGAACACCTCCATGAATGGAACGCCCACAACTTCTTTGGGGAGCCTACATGCGTATAGGGAGACAAGCACGCAGAGACAATTCTCAGAGGGTGAAATTAGATTGTACTAATTATGCTTGCTAACCTTAAAATCTTCAATACAAAAATCAATGAAGGACCTAATACGTTTATGCTCTCATGGAAAGGACTTGCTCTAGGTTTAGTTCTAATGTGGAATTTTGCATGGATGGCACTGAAGTCCTCTGAAAGGTCTGGACAGATTTTTGCTGGTTTCATCAGACTTTGGACTAAATTCAGTGTAACTATGACAAAACTCAGGATAGTTGTACTTTGATTTACTACTGTTCATTCAAAAATGTTGTGACTACCTACATATTGTAGACATGTGCTGATACTTACACATTAACAGTTACATGATGCTATTCACATCTGCATCTTGGATTATTTTACAATTACAAATTAACATCTCATTTGAGATACATACAGTGTTGGTAACTGTACAACATTCCTCATTTTTAAGTGTTAGCTTGGTAAAAAATGTATTTTTTGCTCAGGTAGTTGAAAAGATTTGAAGCAAAAGATACACTGGTGGATGTTAAATAGATTCCATGTGATCTACATTCACTGTCTCTTCGTTTAAACATTTTTACTTCAATTATTATTATTTTTTTTTAATAATTAGCTAACAAGAATAGTTTAAAATCACTGAGATATTGCAGTCATTTGTTGAACAGGTAACAGTTTACATTTTAAAAAGACACATATTTAAATTTTAAATATCAAGTGCCTTGGGTTTTTTTCCCTCATTTTTTTGGGTGTGGGGGAGGTCCATTTCATATATTTTACTATTATTTTATCTTTCTCTGCTTTATATTTTTTTTCTCTTAAATAAAACTTTGATTTCTCAGGATTGTGAGGGATGCTCAGATGAAACAGGGATGGCTGCTCTCAGGAAATATCATGAAAAGTACTAAACAGAATAAATTTTCTCTATAAGAGGTCTCCACGGTCACAGCATTGCCTTGAAGAAGAGACAGATGAGCACTGGACAGAGCAGCAGATAAATGTTGCAGGATTCTCATGGTGCACAGAGTTATCAAAGCTAGCTTAAACCTTCCATGCTGCACAAAGCTAACAGTATCTGCAAAATCCCACAAGAAGGATAAATTAGCTCATGCTTCATTCCGTCCTGTCTCAGTTAATACCCAGATACTTGAGTTAATGAATTTAGAATAAACTTGAATGCATCTTGGAGGCTCTGGGATTTGAAGACCTGGTTCCAGCTTTCAGCTTGCTGAAAGACATCCTATGTAACAATGCATCTCTCTGCATTTAGATTTCTCCTCTCCAAATGAGCATACTGGCACATTTTCCAATACAGCCTTGCAAGAATGAACTGCACATCTGAAACATGCTTGGATACTCAGTAAACAGCACATAATATCTCTAGACAAAGACGAAAACAACTGGTTTCATAATTGAAACAGAGGCTAGGGTCAGCCAACCTGCAGTGTATTTTGCCCATAGTGACACAGAGGACAAGGGATGGCAGTCTTTGCATGCAACTATCACTTCCTGAGTCCTTCTTTGGTAGATGACCATACATAGGGTTGCAATACGCCTTTTTGTCATAGAGTCATAGAATTATTTGAGTTGGATGGGACCTTTAAGGTTATCTATTTCTGGTCCAACTCCCTTGCAATGAACTGGGCCATCTACAGCCAGGTCAGGGTGCTTAGAGCCCAGTCCAGCCTGACCTTGAATGCCTTTTTGACCCCTGAAGGATACAAGGCATCAGGACACAAGTCTTCAGGATTTACTCACTTCTTTGTATTTCTATGTGAGTTTGTCACCAACTTTGCCTTCCATATGATCCCTCGCCTGGCCTTTTCTTCTTCTGTTGTATCCACACATGCTGTTCCCAGTCATTATCTGTTCATGTTAATTTCAACATTTCTATCACAGTTCTTAAGGTCAAGTCAACAAGTCATTTTTCTTTTGCTGTTTTCCACTTTGTCCTATCCTTTATCCACGAATGAGCTAAGCCTGCCTAAACACTATCTGGAAGTGGGTAGGAGAAGCAAAGGGGCAGCAGCCCAGTGCCTTGTGAGGAATGGATAAAGCTGAAGCATAAGCAGTCATATTCATAAAGTTTGAGGTTGCAGGAGAGCATTGGATATCATCTGGTCCAACCCTCCCGCTATAGCAGGTCTTTCTAGAGTAGGCTGCCCGGGACCATGTCCAGACCACTGGTAAATAGCCTGTCTTGGCCTGGGCAGGAATGCCAGAGAGAAAAGAAAACTCACAGCTCATGAAATCTTCAAATTACCTCTCCGAAAATACTCTTGACCTGTTGTTTCCCTGATGTACCTCAGCTTGAGGTCTTTGCCCTGCAGAGAGTCATTTTCCCTGATCTCTTTAGCAGAAACACAGGCTGTGAATTAGCTGTTGCCTTTGCACTGGGAAAACTTCCATCTTTCAACCAAAGGTTATACTTCTGAGGGTTGAGGTTTGAATTAAACGCTTGTTCCAGAAGCACTGGCACAGAAGAACAAAACATTAGCATCATATTTAAAGGAAGCCGTGGTGGAAAGGGGCAGAATCTCCATGGGTAGATGCTTCAAATTAAAATCAAGGAGAATGTGTAAAACACTAAAAGAGCATTGGGAGAAAACTTGATAACAAAAATAAAAATAAAAATGAAACTAGAAGAACCTTTGGCATCTGCCTGGTTGCTCAAAGGTGATATCAAAACATCTTTCACCTTTATTAGGCTGCAGACAGATTTTGTTCTGACTTTCTTAAATAGATCAGTCTTTGTGTTAAGAGTGCCAATTAGCTGCTGTTTACAGCCCTCATGGACACAGGTCTGCCTGGGAGGAAAACAGACCTGGTAGGTGCCAGTGACACAAAGTGCCCCGTTTTTAAGTCCCTGACAGTCGCACAGAGGGAAGCTATCAGAGTTATGCTCGTTTCTGCCCAGTCTGATGTCAGCTTACAATTAATTTACAATTAAAAAGAAGGATTTCATTGAGCTCACAGTAATTCTGCATGAAACACGGGCATGTCAACCAAGAAGCCTGAATAATGCAAATTTTTCCAGTGAAAACAAGAAAATACGTGTTTTTTTTAGCAAAGACACAAATCTCACCCTCCCTTTGCATTGCTGGCAGACTGTGGCCTGAGCCAGATGTTTGGTGGAACAAAACAGGACTCTGTGAAAATCTTATCACAGTACACCTTTATCAGTAATATTATCAATAATGTCATTTCTGTGGGCAGTATTCTTGGTGTATGTCTGGTGTGTGTAGAGTCCCATCAGGTGACATTTTGATAAAATGTGCATTTGAAACACAAATCCCCCTGATTTTCTTTTACTGCGGTGATGCCTTCGATCACTTGTGGCCAATTGAATCTCTGGGGAGCAAGATTAAAAAAAATATGTAAAAAAGCAGAAACAAATAAAACCCTCTACAACTGCTTAAAAGGAGGTTGTGGTGAGGTGGGTATCAGCCTCTTCTCCTACATAATTAGTGATAGGCCTAGAGGGAATGGCCTCAAATTGTGCCAGGGGAGGTTCAGGTTGGATATTAGGAAAACCTTCCTCTCCAAAAGAATAGTCAAGTGCTATTAATCACTGTCCCTGGAGATGTTCAGTAAATGTTTAGATGTGGTACTAAAGGACATGGTTTAGAGGGGAAATATTGGTGGTAGATGGATAGTTGGACTGGATGATCTTGGAGTCCTTTTCTAACCTTGGTAAATCTATGATTCTATGATTGTAGAAGGTGGTTGTAATCTCAAATCTCTGAGTTGTCTGCTGATAAAACCGGTGGTGAGAATATTTCATGCTCTGCATCCACTCCAGCACCTGGTGATTTCTTTTAAAGTTGAAGGACTTCTGTGAGTGAGTCAAGAATCCCTCTTTCTTCTCCTATTTTTCCACAAGAGATCTGGAATCTTCTACTTCCACTGTTTCAGGAAGTCATACCCATGTTTCTGTGTGTTTGACTTCACTACAATGGTTTCTGAGAAGCTTTTTCAACATTTCCCCAAGTGCTGAAGTGCAACTTGAGGCCTAAGAAGAAAGAGGATTCCTGTTTCAATGGATGTTGGATACAGGGTCGGCGTCACCTTACTCCCTGGAGCTTTTTGTGGAGTCCTGAAACATCGTATCTTACTCTCCAGCTCCCAGCAATTATAGTCTGGGAAGAAAGATCTAGTCCTAGACTTCCATGGATTTTATTCCAGCCTAAGTAGCTTCTTCTCCTTTACTAGAGTTATTCACAGTTTCCACAAAGAATGGGAACAAAGACCTAGTCCTGAGCTCTGAAGTAGTTTTCTAGCAGTTCCTTTCAGGTTTCATGATTCACCTCTTTCTGCTGCTGGAATTTTCCCTTATTTCACAAAGATATGCTGAGGTCCAGTCAGGTTGTAAGTGCATGAAGCCATGTTTTGTTTTTTTTTTTTCATTGCTGAATACATAACCAAACCTTGGGAAAGGTTGTCATCTCCTAGAAAAAAAGGGGCAACAACCATCATCACCTGAGCCATTTGCTAACTGCAGGGCAAAAGTATGATGCCACTATTGTGAACAACTAGCATCCAATGAGTTCATAGAAACATGGAATTATTTGGGTTGAAAATGACATTTAAAGGCCATCTAGTCCAATTCCCTGCACTGAACAGGGATACCTACAATGAGATACGGTGTTCAGAGCTCCATCCAGCCTGACCTTGAATGTCTCCAGGAATGGGGTATCCACCACATCTCAGCGCAGCCTGTGCCAGTGCCTCACCAACCTTATCATAAAAACTTTTACCTTATATCCAGTCTAAATGTCCCCTTCTTTTAGTTTGAAACCTTTTCCACTTGTGTTATCAAAATAGAGCCTGCTAAAGAGCCTCTTTGTTCTCATAGCCCCATTTCATATACTGAAAGGCTGCTTTCAGGACACTCCAGAGCCCTCCTTCCTCTAGGCTGAACAGCTTCGCCTCTCTTAGCCTGTCCTCATAGAAGAGGTGTTCCATACCCTGGATTACTTTTATGGCCATCCTCTGGATGCACTCCAACAGGTCCGTGTCTCTCCCATACTGAGGACTCCACATCAGGGCAGTGTACTCCAGGTGAGGTCTCATCAGCAGTAGAGGGGCAGGATCACCTCCCTCACCTTGCTGGCCACACTTCTTTTGATGCAGCCCAGGATATGGTTTGCTTTCTGGGCTGCAAGGGCACATTGCTGGCTCACGCCCAGCTTGCCATCACCAGCTGTGGGTCTGAGGCTTACCACTGAATTTCTTTCATCCCCCTATATAGCTCCATTTGTATGCAGTCTCTCTCTCACACTCATACAGTCTGGAATGAGTCCTGTGGATGGCTGATTTGTTTTTCACTCGCTTCCACTTGCTTACCTGTAAAATTGTCTAGCAAACCTGCTCCAAGATGAAATCTAGAGGTTGTATGCAAAGTGAATTTTGCATCCTGAAGAAAAGGAAGAATAAGATAGGGAAGTGAAAAGCAAATTTTTTTTTTTTAATTTTTTTTTTTTTTTTTTAATAAGAAAAAATGCAAAGTCAATTTTCTGGTACACAAGCTGCGTTGGACCATCCACCTGCTTCCAATGAATAATAAAGGGAAAACTGTGAGCTGGATTGGACCTAAGCACAACCATTTTCCAGTGGCTTCAGGGCTGCTCAGGGACCTTCTGAGATAGTCATGCCCATGTTGCCTGGGCAGAAAGCCACCAAACATCCCATATATTCTGCCCTCATGTAACAAACTGCCTCCCAAGGTCAAGAAAAAGAGAGATGGCCAGAAAGGAGGGAGGTGTTGGAAGGTACAGGGGATGCTTCAGATCTTCTCACAATGGTGCAATCAAAGGCAGGATGGCCTGGGGACAATTGCATCTGCCAGCAAAGTCAATTCTTGGCTGCCATTCCAGTTCAGGGAGTTCTCCTTCCCTGTTCTCCTGGTAATTACCCCCTGCACAAGCATCTCACTGCCAGTGTGTTATTTGTTCATTTAATACTGCCTGCCTATCTCCTTTTGTTTTTCCTTCCCCAGTTTCCACTGTATCTCTTCCCCTTGTTTGTCCTCAGCCGCTTTTGTTTGAATTAAATCTCTTTTATTTGCTCTCTGGGGGAAGGAGTCTGCTCAAGCTCCGTTTGCCTTACAGCAGAGGCAAAACAAAATGGGATGTGTTGGGCAAGCAGTATTTCATCCATCAGCGCTATTAACTTCGAAGCAGTGCCCTTTGATTTTCACTCTTTCCATGTTTTCTCCTCATTGTATAACGAATTCTTTGATATTCCCTACATCACTAATTCAATTTCTACTTATTACACCCCACGCACCAGTATTTTTCAGCCTCTATAAAAGATATTTATATTCTAATTATTACTGGGTATAACTTCTAAGAAGACTAAACATCAAAAACAGTTTACAGTGTTGCTCCTATGAACTGCTGCTATCAGGGGATTATGGGAAAAATCACGTTGCTTAACCCCAAATGATGCGTTCACAAGGACACAGGAGCATGGGCACACCTGCTAACACACCCACATATAGGCACGCATGTGGATCTTCAAGACATGTGCAATCATGATGATGCACATGTTCAGAGGGAAACATGAGAGTTCAGCTATTCAGATTTTGGGTGGCTCCATCCTGAGCCAGGAGTTGGACAGGATGATCCACATGGGTTATTTCCAACTTGGGATATTCTGTCATTCTAACTCACTGACACAAAAAGCCATGACCTCTTTGTGAAGCTTGCTGGCATTGCTTTAGAGGTGAGAAGTGGAAAGGAGCTGCAACTTGCACTGAAAAAGCTATTCAAACAGCTCCTGTCAGACATAGGTTGTACGAGAAACCTTTCCTTGCATGAGCTGCATCTCCACTAGAGGGCTGGAAAAGCAAAGCTTGTGCAATGTGCAAAAATCAACATGTAGAAACCTCATTTATTACCCATGCTTTGAGAGTTATACAAACTTAAAAAAGGGGAAAAAAAAAATATATCCAAAACATTATTTTAAACATTTTCTTACTTCATATCTTAAAACGACATCCAGAAAGATTTGACATAGGTGTCCATGATGGCACTGCACATGGAATTAACAGGACATCAAGCAGAGGCTGTGGCACATTGGAAAAAGTGCAAAAAACATTTGTTTATGCCTCTGAGCAACCTGACCTAGCTGTAGATGTCCCTGTTCATTGCAGGAAAGTTGGACTAGGTGACCTTTAGAGACCTCTTTCAGCTGAAACAAATATAAGATAATGGCTCAAAGTCCAGAAACGGGATAAAAACTTTCTTCCATTAGACATAACTAATTCCTGCCCATCCGTATTATCTGTCCACGTCCTCTAATGCTCTTCTTCCATCAACTTACCTATTAATATTCCTAATTATTTAAACAAACTGTTTTCCTACCATCTGTTTGCCTGCCTATGCGTTCCGCTGGGATTTGACTCCAAAGCCTGTGTTGCTGTTGCTCTCGTACCCAGCTTTCTGCATAAAGAACAGCTTTTGGGTGCATTTGAGGCTTTTTTTAAAGGAACGTTGCAGATAAACAACTCTTCTTTCTGACTACCCTTGACCACTGGTTTGAATGTAAATGGATAGGAAGTGATGATTTGGCTTTAGGCAGGTGCTGTGTCTAATGTTAAATGTGAGGACAAGAAGAGCTGCTTCTCTCCTAAGGGCTTTGGAAGAGATATTGCCAGGAGCTACTCACAGACTGGAATAGATGGAAGCAAGTTGGACTCGATGATCTTTAGAGATCCCTTCCAAGCCCTACAATTCTGTGCTTCTGTGACATACTCTCATATCATATTCCCAGATTTTCAGGGTTAAAGGTGTATTTTTATGAAAGCCAAGCTCTTTACCATTAAACAGAGCTGTAGAGAGAAGCCCTGTTTACCAGCAAGAAATAAAGAAGCGTCACTAATGAATTGCTGCTCTATGATTCCTATTCCCTTAAGCCTTGCAGTTAATTATGATATTAACTGCTACTGTTATATTATGCTGACATTTAGAGTACTCCAAAATTGGCACAATGTGCAAAATGGGAGAATTAAGCACAGAGAAGCTAACGAGTGATGCTTGGGCAAGGAGGGGGGGATTGCACTTCGCTGACAGGAGAGGATGGCTGAAATTTTTGTGCATTTGCTTGTGATGTACAGGTTGTTAGAACGGCAGATTTTATGCAGAAATGCTACCATAGTGGAGGAAAAGGGTAGAGAAGGAGAGGATAATTTACATAATAAAATTCTATCTGGATAAAACTTCTATGAACAAGCACTAAGGATTCTGGTTTCGGAATTACACAGCTCATCACAGTCTGTAAGAAATGCAGGCATTCATTTATTTTCTTTCCCTTCAAAGCAATTAATCTGATGAACAGGAATAAAGTGGGGCAGGAAAGATTTAAAGGCAATATTAAAAGAAAGAAGTCTCCTGAAGCTTTTGAAACATTATGACAGATTTCAATTTAGCTGCTCACTTACAAACTCTTTGCTGGTGAAGTATGTATGTCTGCAAATCCTGGCAGAGACTTCAGTTTCTCACCTGATACTGGCAGATGGCAGTGGAATACCGTCTGCCAGTTCTGAATGTCAAGGTGGTGTGATGACTTCTCGTCTTTTCCCAGCTATGAGGCAAGATCTCTTGGGAAAAGCAGGTACTGTTTGGGTGCTGAAAGCAAGAAGTAGCTTTCAAACCAGCATCAGTGTCTGTAATTTGCATGGCATGTAGCTCATGGTTCACCTGTAAGTAATCTTTGCTGCAAATACAGGGAATTTCAACCTGACTGCCAGTAAGAGTTAAAGAATCATTAAGGTTGGAAAAAAAACACTGAATCATGTAGTCCAACCATTGATTCATCCTCACCATGCCCAGTAAACCATGTCCCCAGACTGAGTAACGTGGGTCTTTTCAGCCCGTGGAAAAGAAGACTGAGGGGTGATCTGATTAATGTTCTTAAATATCTGACAGGCTGGATGAGTTTAGAGGTCTTTTTCAACCTTGGTAATTCTATGATTCTATGATCTAAAGGGAGGTGAGAGACAAACTGATGAGGCCAGGCTCTTCTCGGTGATGTGTAGCAATAGTACAAGGAGTAATGGCCTAAAACTTGAACATAAGAAGTTCCATAGAAACATGCAGAAGAACATCTGTATGGTAAGGTTGACCAAGAACTGGAATGGGTTACCAGAGAGTGGAGTCTCCTATGGAGATATTCAAGATCCATTTAGATACCTACCAGTGCAATCTGTTGTAGAGTACCTTCTTTAGCAGGGGGATTGGACTCAAAAATCTCTTGAGGGGAAGAAGTCAACCCTCACCTCACCACAACCTTCTTTCTGGGAGTTGTAGAGAGCAGTAAGGTCTCCCCTGAGCCTCCTCTTCTCCAGACTAAACAATCCCAGTTCCCTCAGCTGCTCCCCATAAGACTTGTGCTCCAGACTCTTCCAGTTTTATTGTCCTCCTCCGGACAATCTCCAGGGCTTCAATGTCTTTCTTGTAGTGGAGTGACAGAGAAAGCTGTACTCCTGCCTCCCTCCTTCCTTTCTTGCCTCTGCTATTCCTACTGGCTTTGCTCTTAGCAATCAGACAAACAAACAAGAAATTCCATACTTCCTTGCAAATTTCTCTGCCTTGTCTCAACCTCCCCTAGGCTATGAAGCATCAGGTTGGTATGGATATCAGCTGACATCCTTGGTTTGCAGCTGCTGTCATGCTTTCAGCTGCCCTACTTCTGCTGGCTGAGATGTTACTAGAAGTTCATGTCTGGCTGATGCTTCACAGACTGCGATCCATGTTCCCACAGTGCCTCAAACTGCAATGTAACACATCCTGGTACAACCCAGTCTCACTACAGTTGTCTAGATATTAAACACAGAAAGAAAATGAGTTTCCCACTGACCACGTCCTCAGGATGATGTAGCCTTCATGTGATAACTTCTTCATTTTGGGAAGGGAAATTGGCTAAATTTTCCTACCAGTGTAATGCTAAATCAGTAGGATCAACAAAGATTGACTCAGGAACCAAATCCTACCCTCTTAAATTTGCAAAACCAATTCCAGAAATTATTGGAAAGAGAGGGTGTATAGAGAAATAACTGCAAAATACAAAGTTTAACCTCAGATTTCAACATCGGTGGTCTCTCTTAACCATTTTGCTCTTAGTTCTCACGTGACCTGGGTTTCCTCACTTCCCTTTGCCAAATTTTCCCATATGCTGGAAGAAATACTTATATTTCCTATTCTTCCCTGACACTTCTCTCCTTGACATGTCAGAGGCAACAAATGGGATTCATTCTCATTGTTTTCCAATAGATTTCCAAGGGAGGGTCAAACATTTCAAGAGCAGATTCTGATTGAGGAGATACCCATGAGAAGTTCCACCTCATCTTTTGTCAAGAATAGTGCGTTTGTGAGGATACTGTGAAAGTCCCCTTCCAGCATGATATGTTCTGCAGCTCTGCATTACTTAATCTGAAAGGTCTACTGAGCAGAGCAATGTAACCTCAGACATTGGATGGAATTGGTTTTGTTGGGTCTACTGAAGACAGATGGGGAGGTATTTATATGGATTTAGTGTATTTCGGTGCTTATGTTTTACTGCTGCCTCCATCTCCTTTTCCCTGTTTTCCAGGTGCTTCCAGCTCAATGCCTTCTCTGGTGACTTCACATTGGATTTTATTTTGCTCTTCTTGCTTCCCTGTCCTTGCTTCAGTGGAAATGCAATTCACTGTCCCAGTAAATTTAACAAAGTTCAATGCAACTTAATTCAGGTCTGTTTTCAGTGGACTTTCATTCAACTTGCCCTAATTCAATCTATTTCGACTAACTGCAACACAGTTGAATGCAATTCCAGGAATTTCATTAAAAATAATTTGCTGCACAGGAAATAAATAGTATTCACTCTAAATAAACAACAATCGATGCAATGTGATTTGGTTAAATGCAATTGCATTCAACAGAAGGAAATTAAATCAAAGCAATGCAAAGTATTGCAATTAAAATTCATCCTTGAATATCAGGTCAAAGTTTAATAAATGCCAGAGAGATTTTATTTAGCTTTCTTGAATATTTCTGTCTTGGGCAAATTACTAGCCCTCAGTATACTTCTCTATAATGCTACCATTGATGCATCATTTTCCTCCCACTTACTGCTGTTGAGGGAGTCATTTTTACATGTGTTGATCCACAGGGTTGCTTCCAGTCTCATGTTCTTACGTTCTGTAATTCTTTCTGCTTTGACAGCCTATTGCCTGAAATAGTTTTCCTAAGCTGCTCTGACCAGTGCAGGATAAAATCAGATTCAGTTGCTAAATCCAACCTGAATGTCCAGGACTGGAAGAGATTCTAGATGCTGCCTGTTTGGTGTCCCCGTATTCAGAGCTGTAATCCACAAACTCACAATCCACAACCTCTGCCTGCTCCCTGCAACTTAAGAACAGAGAGGACAAAATAATTTTTTTGGTTTTCTATGAAAATGGAGAAATGTGTTGATGCAGTACTTAGGGACATGGTTTAGTGGGCAATATTGGTGGTAGGTGAACAGTTGGATGAGATGATCTTAGAGGTCTTTTCCAATCTCAATGATTATGTGATTCTATGAGCATTTTGTCTGAGAAATTTTCAGTTCTATTATTGCTAATAGAGAAATCTCTCTCCTGTGACTTCTGCATAGAGTTGTTCACATCTTACAAAAAGCAATGCTTGTGCCCCTGTTTGCTAGGGGAAATAACCAGTCTGATGTATCTTTACAGCTTTTGTTGTCCCAGCTGATGCAGCTCCAGAGAGATTAATCAGGACTCCATTCATCAGCAGACATAGGAAAGGGATTCATCTCATTTGACTTACATGGAAGTTTCCTCGTGAATTATTTGTCTTATCTTAAATTAGATACAGAAAATAACCCAGTACTGTCTAGAAAAGCTTATTTCTCTCCATTGACTCAGAGGACGAGGTAAGATGTTAGATTAAAGTTGCATGGAATGAATTGCATTCTGGATATCTATTTTTCATTTTCTGCTCCCATTTACTGCTAATTGAAAGGTGAAGTTTCCATACCCTCCA
Organism: Alectoris magna; assembly: GCA_030625065.1. Classification (NCBI taxonomy): domain Eukaryota; kingdom Metazoa; phylum Chordata; class Aves; order Galliformes; family Phasianidae; genus Alectoris; species Alectoris magna. Next base: position 2,259,452 of record CM060561.1, read on the forward strand.
ACTTTTTAAATACCTGTTATTTTCTTTTCTAACTGGACCAGCCTTTGAAAACTGAATTCAGAAACACAATAATGGCCTGAAAGGGACATTTCAGCTCTATAGCATGTATATTATGATATGATTAATATAATGCAATGTATAGCTAAAAGAAAATTGAAACACCTAAATGCACCAAAAGAAAAATAATTCCTTTTGAAACTGGTTCTTAAAAGAATCACAAAAGTGATTGAAAATAAATTACTCTTGCGAAACACTTCTGGATTAATGAAACAACAATTTCAGACGGAAATTACTCAAATCAAATTCTCTCCAGGTGACTCCACTTACAGTGCTCTGGTGGAGCAGCAACACAAAAAGCATCTTTTCTGAATATTGAAAGACATTTTTTTGAATAAAAAGAACTGTCTCACTTCATGCCAATAAGGGAGAAAGAAACCCAGTGAGTTGCTGATAGGGTCATAGAATCATTAAAGTTGTAAGACACTAGTAAGATCATCCAGTCCAATTATCAAGCCATCATGATGCTACTGGACAAATGACTTATCCATTTTACAGCCATCAAAGGAGTCAAAAACAGAAATAAAAACAACTTTTTTGGATTGTTTGGAGCAAAAGGAGCAAAAATCAGTCAATTAGGAGAGAATGGAACTGATAGTTTTCCCTCTGTGATTCCTATAGCTTGGTCAAACTCCTTCACACTCATGAGGTTATTCATCAGCACCAAATAGTAGGAGGGAAAAAGGTAATGAGAGAGAGAATCATAGAATCATAGAAGGTGAACCTTCACCAAGGTTAGTAAAGACCTCTAAGATCATCCAGTCCAACCGCACACTGATAACCAATATTTCTCATTAAGCCATGTCCCTCAGTACAACATCTAAATGCTTCTTGAACACCTCCAGAATCAGTGACTCTACCAGCTTCCTGGGCAGCCTGTTCCAGCACCTCACTACTCTCTCGGAGAAGTATTTCCTAATGTCCATCCTGAATCTCCCCTGGCACAACTTGAGGCCATTCCCTCTAGTTCTGTTGCTAGTTACATGGGAGAAGAGGCCAACTCCCACCTCACCACAATCTCCCTTCAGGTAATTATAGAGAGCAATAAGGTCTCCAATGAGCCTCCTCTTCTCCGGACTGAACGATCCCATCTCCCTTGGCCACTCCTCATATGACCTTTGCTCCAGACCCCTCACCAGCTTCTTCGCCCTTCTCTGAACACGCTCTAGTCTCAATGTCTTTCTTGTAGTGAGGGGCCCAAAACTGAACACAGTACTTGAGGTGCAGCCTCACCAGGGCTGAGTACAGAGGGATGATCACCTCCCTGCTCCTGCAAGGAGCACCTTCTTGACCACCTGGGCACACTGCTGGCTCATGTTCAGCTAAGCATCGACTAATACTCCCAGGTCTGTTTCCTCTACACAGTCTTCCAGCCACTCTGCCCCAAGCCTGTAGCAGTGTCTGGGCTTGTTGTGGCCAAAGTGCATAACCTGGCACTTGGTCTTGTTGAAATTTATCCCACTGGTCATAGCCCAGCTATCCAGCAGCCTATCTAGATCCCTCTGTAGGGACACTGGAATTCCTTCTGCTAGATTTTTTCCAATTGCAGGGTCATGAAGTGGGAAGGAGATCGTGGATATAATTGAAGAGGTGCTTGATCTGACAGTGAGAATGGATTGCAAAATTTTTGTACTCTGTGTCTCAACCTTGACTGCTCCAAAATTGCCTGCAATGGTACTGAGATAGCTCAGTATTTTCCTTTTAGCTTATCCTTTAATGTGGACTCTAATATAATAGCAAGTAACGTGTAAGTTTCCTGTTTTTTCCTTTCTCAGATTAGAGACAGAAGGCTCAGATCCACACAAGTATTTATTAGTCAGGTTTTCAAAACTAATTCAGTTCTTTAAACAGGAATTTGGTGTGCAAATATTTTTCTGAATTTCTGAGAATAACACCACTCAAAGTGATTTCTGAAGCCAACAGAGGCAGGTTAACCAAGTCTCACTTGGTTAACTCACCAACTGGTCCTTTGCTTTTTTCTTTGTAAATTCCTGGCAAAGATTCATCTACTTTCATTCATTCCTCCTGCCATAATCTTTTTTTCCTAGCCTTGTTTTTAAAATCTTACCGGTCCTTCAGCTATCAGTTCTTTTGTAGAATCATAGAATCATAGAATGGTTTAGTTGGAAGCGACCTTTGAGACCACCTAGTTCTAAATCCCTTGCTATAGGCAGGGACACGTCCCACTAGATCAGGTTGCTCAAAGCCCCATCCAGCCTGGCCTTGAATGCTAGCACTGAGGAAGCATCCACAGCCTCTCTGGGCAACCTGTTCCAGTGTCTCGCCACTCACACATTAAGGAATTTCTTCTGGATATCTAGTCCAAATCTATTCTCTCACAATTTAAAGCCATTTCCACTCATCTTGTCACATGCCCTTATAAAATGTCCCTACCCACCTTTTCTGTAGGCTCTCTTCAGGTACTGGAAGGTTGATATAATGTCTCCCCAGAGCCTTCTCTTTGCCAGACTGAAGAGCCCCAGTTCTCTCAGCCTGTCCTCCTACAGGTGGTGCTCCAGCCCTCTGATCATCCTTGTGGCCCTCCTCTGGACCTGCTCCAACAGTTCAATGTCCTTTTGATGGGGTCCCAGAACTGGACACAGTACTCTAGTTGAGGTCTCACAAGAGCAGGGTTGAGGGGCAGAATCACCTCCCTCAACATGCTGGTCACACTTCTCTTGGTGCAATCCAGGATATGGTTGGCCTTCTGGGCTGCAAGTGCACAATGCCAGCTTATGTTGAATCTTTCATCAACTGGCACTCCCAAATCCTTCTCCTCAGGGCTGCTCTCAGGCCATTCTCTTCCCAATCTGTATCTGTGCTTGAGATTGCCCGACCCAGATGCAGGACCTTGCACTTGGCCTTGCTGAAATTCATGAGGATGGCATAGGACCACCTCTCAAGCCTGTCCAGGTCCCTCTGGATGGCATCCCTTCCCTCTACCATGTCAACTGCACCACTCAGCTTAGTGTTGTCTGCAAAGTTGCTGAGGGTGCACTTGATCCCACTGTCCATGTCACCTACAAAGATGTTAAAATACACCAGTCCCAGTACCAATCCCTGAGGAATGCCAGTCATCACTGGTCTCCACTTGGACACTGAGCAGTTGAGCACAACTCTCTGAGTGTGATCATCCAGCCAGTACCTTATCCAGTGAGTGGTCCAACCATCAAAATCATTTTTCCCTCAATTTGGCAACCAGGATTTCATGCAGGACAGTGTCAAACACTCCTTCAAAAATCAAAGTATATATTCAACACAGGGACTTCAGAGGGACACAGCTTCATTTTACCATTAGCTCATTTTGTATTTTTGCTCACTGTTTCAGTTATGAGGTTTCATTTTTTTTGGACTATCACTGAATATCATTAATGTTCTAACTACAGCACAGGCACTTCCAGCACACTCTTTGTTATTCTGCACTTATATCAAGGAAATGAACTCTGATGGACAAGAATAGGTGCACACATTTATTGTGTCCAGTTTAATTTACATGGTTTTCTATGCAGGACCAGGCAAAATTAACTCCCTTTCGGGGCATGAAACTTGTGACAAGAGTATGAGGAAGAAGTTAAACCTTCAGGAGAGCCTTGTGCAACTGTGCTCGTAGGGTGCATCATCAGTAGAGCACATCCTTCACTTACATCTTTACTCTGGAGTCTGATGGTTGTTAGATCCCAGAGCGTTTCTCCTTCAGTTTATTGGATGTGTACATAGAAACTCTCCTGAGTCAGTATTATAGTGACAAACTCCATGTACATATCCATAAACCAGTTCCTTATCCACTGAGTACTCCTAATGGAAGAGCACTACAGCACTGTCAGACAATTTATCCAAATGCCTTGGGCTGAAATATTTGGGATTTCAGGGGATTCAAAGAAGGCAGTGCTTTAGGGGACAGCCATACAGATAAAGTTCTCATTCATTCCTCATCATCTTTAACACAGAAAAGGCTTGACAAAGACATCTCTTCAGCTATCTCTCACCCTTGCAAAATTGTAGTATGTGACCTCAGGAGGAGAGGGAGTTCACAGCTTTCTCTGTTTATACCAAATTAAGGGCTACATCTGAAGGCTGAATGCAGTTAAATAAACTTCCTTTCAAACACATGTCCAGAGAGCAAAACAACATTTTCTTTCAAACTTAAGGAAAAAAAAAAATAAAAAATCCCTTTTGAAAAGAAGCTTGACTGATCTGTGTAATTCAAGGCAAGAAATTTTGCCTTGGCAATGTCTTGAAGCTAGCTCAATCATCCTTTAGTCTTCATAGATGTTTTTCTTTTTCTTTTTTTTTTTCCTTTTTATTTTTTCTTTTTTCCTTGAAGAGGCTAAATGTCAGAAGAATTCATCAAATATCAAATTAATCATAGAATCCTTAAAGTTGGAAAGGACCTTTAAAGACATCTAGTCCAACCCCCTGCAATGAACTGCAACATCCACAGCTAGATCAGGTTGCCCAGAGCGTGGTCCAGTGTCACCTTGAAAGTCTCCAGGGGTGGGACATCAACCACATCTCTGGGCAACCTGTTCCATTGCCTCACCACCCTCACTTTAAAAGACTTCTTCCTCATTTCCAACTTAAATCTATCCTCTTTAAGCTTGAAACCATTTCTCTTGCTCTGTCATAACAGACCCTGCTGAAGAGTCTGTCCCTTTCCTGTACCTCCACTTTAGATACTGAAAGGCTGCTATCAGGTCACCTTGGAGCCTTCTCTTCCCCAGGCTGAACAGCCCAAGCTCTCTCAGCCTGTCCTTGCAGTAGAAGTGTTCCATTCCACACTTTTGTGGCCCTCCTCTAGACATGCTCCAACAGATCCATGTCTCTCCTGTACTGAAGACTCCACATCTGGACACAGTACTCCAGGTGAGACCTCACCACTGCAGAGTAGAGAGGGAGGATCACCTTCTTCAACCTGCTGGCCATGCTTCTTTTGATGCAGACCAAGGGCAGGGTTGGCTTTCTGGGCTGTGAGGGCACATTGCTGTGTCATGTCTAACTTCTCACCTACTAGTATCCCAAGGTCCTTTTTGGCAGGGCTGCCAATCAATCTTTTCATCCCGCAGCTTGTATTGGTGAATGCGGATATTGCCTCATCCCACGTGCAAGACCTTGCATTTGGATTTGTTGAAACTCAAAAGGTTCTCCTGGGCCCACTGCTCAAGCCTGTCTATGTCCCTCTGGATGATAACCTGTCCCTCTGGTGCGTCATCCACACTCACATCCATCAGCAAACTTGCTGAGGATGAACTCGACACCACTGTCAACGTCATTAATGAAGATAATAAAGAGACCCCTGGGGGATACCTCTCGCTTTGTCCATTGAACAGCCCACCCAGCAAATCCATATCTTTCCAATTTGGAGAGAAGGATGCTGTGGGGTACCATGTCAAAGCCTTACTGAAGTCGAGATAGATGATATCAGAGGCTCTTCCCTTGTCCATTGATGCAGTTATACAATCATAAAAGGCCACCACGTCCTTTGGTAGTTTGTTCTGAAGACTGATTTAACTTAATTATGGACACCTCAACTTTACTTCTAATTTTTCTGATTTGTGTTTCCATCCTCCAAAAGCTTTGTCTCTTTTTTTTTCATGACTCATGAGCAAGTATCTGATAAGCAATTAGAACCTGTAATCTAGTCATCTCCTAAGCTCTGTATTGCTTCAATGAAGAAATTATGCTGCTATTTGAGAACTGATCTTTCAACTTCAGAACACTTTTCTGTCATATCTCTAAGCACTTTTGAACAACACCTCAAAGGGTAGGCATCAAAAGTGAACAGAATTCTCCAAAAAGTAAATTCAAACATACATCTACTAGTATCAGAAGGAAAGTGTGATTAAAACACTTGCTTTTGGCTTAAAATCAGGGTTGAAGAGAATGATGGAATTTTCTGCATTGTTATATGAAGGAAGAAATATATATATATATATATTCATGGTGGATGACACAGAAAGCCATGGACCTAAACACAGAAAAATTGAATTAGGAAATGTTTTATAATATCAGAGAATGGAAGCCTTCAGAATAATATTGCCTTCACTGACACGTTCAAAACCAGATATCTGCTGTGATGTTGGGGAGTCTGACGCTGCCGTTGTGTTGACATACAAAGTAGTTTATCTTTCCAGCTGATCTTCCTGCGACTCTGTAGGTCAGACTGATGGTAGGTCTGGATGATCACAGAATCATAGAATGGTTTGGATTAGAAGGGACCTTAAAGATGACCTAGTTACAGCCTCCTGCCACGGGCAGGGGTTGCCAGCCACCAGACTGTGCTGCCCAGGGCTCCATCCAACCTGGCTTTGAACACGTCCAGGGATGGGGTATCCACAGCTTCCCTGGGCAACCTGAGCCAGTGCCTCAAGATGCTCTTGAAGGTTTTTTCCAATCTAGATGATTCTTTTGATTCTCCGATCCTGCTTGGTCATCAGAGAGCTAGTCTAAAGCAATCTCTGTGGAAGGACAGAAATCATGACAGTTTTCCTAAAAAGATGTAAGCAGGAGATCTACTGGTGGTTGTGGAGTGTGTGTCTCTTAGCAAGGGATACACTTGGCTGGGAGAGGGCTAGGCAAAATAAAATGCCCCCAAGTCTGGTGCTAATCACTATGGGCAGCTTCTTTTTTTTTGTGAAGATATTGAGATATATCCAAAGCAAAAAGAAAAAAAAATGATTGGTAATTTACTGTATTGGAGATCTTCTTGGGCATCCTACTATGCTTGTTCTGGTGCTATATCTGCTTATTTATGCTCCTGGTTCCTCCACTCTTATCCCATTGTGTCACAGATAAAATTGATGGAAATGTCGTACATTGTGTGTTTGCCACCATGAATGTTAGGCACTGAAACACAAAGAATGACAAATATTTCACCAGGGGTGGTGAAACTCTTGAATGGTGTGCTTTCACTGCAGCCAAAGGCACATTCTCCAGAGTGCTCTGCACAAGCTGGCACAAGCTGGCACCAAGAGTCATCTATAAAGCAGAGACGTCCTCAGTGAAAGAAGAGGAAATACCAGAAGCCAAAATACTCCACTTAGAAATATTTATCTAGAAATGTTACATTTTCGATTCAAAACCATGTAATTGTGAAATGGAAGGCAAGTAAATTTAAAAAAAAAAAAAAGAGATGTTTAAATTGTACAGATGAAACGAGCCAGCAGCTCCAGTACTATTTTGTTTTGTTTTGGAAAAAAAATAGAATAAAGAAAATGCTGTTTGCATTTTTCCTCTGGCCATATTGTATATTCCACAGCCAGTATTCAATATATATAAATATATGTATTCCCAGGATAAGGTGAAATGTTTTTAAATTGGAAGAGGGTGGATTTAGACTAGATATCAGTAAAAAATTATTTACTGTGAGGGTGGTGAGACACTGGAACAGGTTGCCCCGTGAGGTTCTGGAAGCATTCAAGGCCAGGCTGGATGGGGCTGTGAGCAACCTGGTCTAGTGGGAGGTGTCCCTGCCTATAGCAGGGGGGTTGGAACTAGATGATCTTAAAGGTCCCTTCCAACCCAAACCATTCTATCATTATATATAGAGAGAGAGTGAGAGTAGAAAACGAATAGCACACCTCTGATGAAGAAGTAAAAATGGAGAAAGTTTGTAAAGTACTTCCTACTGTCAACCTTTGAAATAGAGAAAAAAATGACTCAGCACAAGGTACTGAAGAATGAAAGGCAGTGGAACACATTCTTCTAGTGTGGGAAGCTATTCCAGCTATTGTCAAAGTGTCTCTGAAACTGTGAATATCATGGAATAAACTGGGAATAAACTCAAGTCCCTGAGAACAACTTATTTTAGGTGTGCAAAGCTCTTCTTATGGTCAAATTGAGGTTATTTGTAGATGTCATGGGAGTCAGAAGAGTTTGGCAGCACCTTGCTGTTTGCCAAAGAGGTGGAGCAATTTGTTTCACCAGGTTCTGGCTCCTCAAGCCAGTAGTCTTTACAGATTCATGAGAGCATGTATCCCATTAGATGCTTCAAAAATACATCAGTCAAGCCATGAGAATGGATTTGTCACCACTAAGGGTTATCATGACCTGTGCAGTCACATTGCTCTGAGTAAGCTTTATCACCAGACAAGAGTTAATGAAAACTTTTTGGAGTAATGGAAGATTTAAGGAAAATCAAATCAGTAAAGCATCTTTAGGAAAATGAATTTTATCAATAATTCAATCTTCTTAAAAATTATCATTGCATTTTTTGTTATTATTTGATATCTCCAGTCTCCCAGCTAATTCCTGTGGCTGGCTAACATGTTTTTGTGACATACAAATGTACCATGAAGTTTTCCTGGATTTACATCTTCCTCTTCCCCCTACAAAAGATGATTCTGACATCAAACTGTGTATCTTTCTTAGGTCAAGGTGACATGACCCCCTCTTACCTCACTATTCTCTTCACCTGACCCTTCTTCCCATGTTCTGTCCACAGGGACCTCTCATACTAAAGAATAGAGAATGAGCTCCTTTCTCTTACCTCTTCCCTATTTTAATTAATGTTTCTAGCACATAATTTACACATTGCCTCAATTTGCCTAACTTCTACTGATACAGCTTTCTGATAATAGATTGGCAAAACTTGACCGTAATATCTTGAGAAACATTAATTACACTAATAGTTTCACAACTATTCACTTTCTTTGAGCATCAAATATGGATGAAAGCTGTTTTTTTAATGAGAGAAATGAGTAGCCTCTATTTCTGCCATAGAAATACCTAGACCTTGCATTTAGAATAAAGGAAGAAAAAGAGAAAGGAGGAGGTAGGGGGTAGGAAGGGAAAGGCAGCAGTGTAAGAGGAAATTTCATGTGGAATTTCATTTCTTGCAGATTAAGGATTTAATGAAACATCTGACATGACCAAGGATTGGCAGCTCCTCCAGACATCTTGTCCAGTATGTACTTTTGTGACTGGGCATCCTAAGCATCCCTGTGAGAATCCTAAGCAATTCAGTGTCAAGAGCTATCACACAGCTCCCACTCTATAGACTCAGAACCAGCTCATACCATCTCAGAACATAGCTACAGATTAACGCTACGATTTATTCTACACCCCGTTTACTACATCTTAAATCCCACCTCCTGAACTGCCACTTTTGCTAGTGCTATCAAAAATTCAATAAGGGAAATGTCTTCTGTCAAGACAGCAGAGACAGAGCTCTCCCCTTGCAGATCTCCATAGCCTTAATTTGAAAGCCTGGACTCCCATAGTTCAAGGTGAGAGGAAGTCAATGCCAGAGCTGATTCAGGCAAATTCAGATTCTTCTGCCAAGAATGCCTCTGTGTATCTTCATCGGGGGGATCGAAACAGTGGATGTGAGCACAGTAAGTTTGTGCGTGGTGTATTTCATCAGTGGTGACAACTTCAGTGGTTAACCTCCACTGGTGCACATTTTTACAAGCATGGCAGGAAAGCTCTTGTTCATCACTGGCAAAAATGCATAACTAATGGTGGTGACTGTGTTGAAAACAGAGAATTCGCTCTGTCAAATAGTGTTATTGACCTCTTCGTATCTGTTGTAGTTTGCATGGAAATAAATAGGAGGCATTACTTTCAGAGGAACCTATGTAAAATCAACCATTTAGGTTGCAGGTTGGGGCTGCTCTCTAAGATCCATCCCACTCAGTGTTATAAAGCATTTTGATGTTCCAGGCAGGTCATGCTGCTGAGACCATAGAAAGTCCTGTATTCTTTTTCAGCATCTTCTATGTCGTCCTGGGCATCCAGCTATGATGACTTGGAATGATCACTTGCACCAGTTTTATGGCACCATAATTGCCAACCACAGCAATTCTATCTCGTATGGCTCTTTTCAATAATAAATAGGAGACTTTAGGGCTAATTATAACAGGCCTTCTAATTTCCAGCTGGAGTCACAAAATCAATACAAACTCCTTGCTTCATTAAATAATTGTAGTTTCCAATAGCCAAAGCTGTTACATCTGCAGGTGTGCTAAGAACATCTTGATTTAATGCTCATCTCATTCCAGAACCTTTTGCAAGGAGTGCAGCCACACAGCCACCATCTCCTGCACCTGAGATAGAGAAGAAAAGAGAGAAGCATGCTCGGTTGCTTTTCAGACAAATGACGTGCACTTAGGCTGGGGACAAATCCTCAAATTGCCTTGAATTTTATTGAAATGAGAATCCCCTGTGTACTGGTGGGTAGCCAGTGTGTGCTGAGATCTGTTCTTTGTGCTTGAACTGTGCGCCTATACTCCTGTGTGACTTGTCTGAATCTCCAGTGACTAATGTGTGGCCAGATTCCTCTTCCCTCAGCCTCAATATCTACAGTGTTACAGGGAGATATGGAAGCACTACCAGTCTAAGTTTATGTAGAATCATAGAATATCTCAAGTTGGAGGGGATCCATATGGGTCATTAAGTCCAACTCCTGGCTATGGCAGAAGATTTTGCTTCATTCGGCCAAATCCATCGCTGAGGTTGAAGTAATGTTTTAAAGGCAAACACAATGGTTATTCTGGTAGCCCTAGCCAAAAGAATTTCCCAAGTTGGCTAAATGATGAAAATACTGCTTAAAAAGGATGTGGTTTTTTTTCAGATATCACTCATCTACTGCATACCCGAGAGATGGACTAGTACTGTGACTATACAAATCCTTCTCAGCACTTAGTTTTCTTACCGCCACTGATGTGAAGTACACTGAATCTTCAGGTTGGATAGTAGGAAAAGAATTCTTCTCTGAAAGAGTGGTCAGACATTGGAACAGAGGACTGAGGTAGTCTAGAAGCTTGCTGGGACTGAATGTGAGGCACAAACCCCACAATATAATTGTTTATTAATCTGTTTCATAGTAGGATTTTATTTCCCAGCTGCTTTCCCATGTAGATGTGTAAAAATCCGAGGTTAATTCCTTCAAGTCTCTGCGAAAGGAGACCTATCATTTGCTATGAGCAGAAGTCTTTCTCTACTGGAATAAAATCCACTCTGGTTAGACTGTATACGAGCATTCAAATTTGAATCAAGAGCTTCAACAAAGGAGAATGCCTGCTGTTTTGAAGGATTTGTTGTGATATGAAGGTGAAACTTAGTAAAGAAAAGGAGCATCATTTTGGAACAAAATAGGCAAGTATCACCTTGACATCAACGACTTGTAACTGCTAGTAACTATGGTCTAGATTGCATCTTTAAGTGGTCTGTAGAGCTGCACCCTTCATAACATGTCTTATGCAGGGTATTAAAACATCCTTTAAAATATGTATCCCACAGAATCATAGAATGGCTTAGGTTGGACAGGACCTTAAATATGGAGTTCCAACCTCCCTGCCATGGGCAGGGTTGCCACCCAACAGATAAGGCTGCCCAAGACCCCATCCAACTTGGCCTTGAACACCTTCATGGATGGGGCAATGACTTGTTTTGGTGGGATTTTGTATAAAAATTGACAAAGGAAGAAGGGGAATTACATGCCTAATTTCATCCTGTGTTTCAGGATTTTCTAGTGCATGAAATTGGAAGAGGAGAGTTCATTCTTCTCCACGGGTCAGGGGACTTGCCAGCAATACTAGCAGCTGATGTGCTTGGAAGAGTGGTTGATGGCTGACCAATATGCTTGCTCTTCTGTTGTGCTCTCTAGCCATCTACCAGCATCTGTCATCTTTTCTGTCGTGGGCTTGATTTGAAAGGTTTTTGTGGTACAGGCATCTGGTTCATTCTGCATGCATTCAAAACAGATTACAATATTCTTTGCTGTAGATATGGTTTGGAACCAATGATCCTGTGTTTATCCTCATCAGTAGATCATCAGCAGATCATCATTAACAGGAGAAATCCTTTCCAAGATCTATAGTACTGTAAACTGTAAGCTTCCCAAACACTTGGAATTTCAGAATTTTAAAGAAAACAAAGATCTGTATATCAAACGATATAACCTAAGCAGCTAGAGATGCCAGTGGAAACTGGTAACAAGCTGTTACTTACAACCACAAGAAATGCCATTGTCAACTGGAGCTTGAGCTCAAAATTAAAAAAAAAAAAAAAGAAAAAAGAAAAAGAAAAAAAAAAGGAAAAAAAAAAATGGGTAAAGGATTTCAAGCAGAGGAAGTCAAAAAAAGGAAATTCCTGAAGGAGACAGAAAGCTCACAAAGGCATCTTTTGCTGTATATGAAGGACGTGTATTTAAAGCTTTTAAAAACAGATAGAAATGAAACAGCAAATGTCTACCAAGAGGACTGATGCATTCAAGGAGAAAGATAGCGACGTAGGACTGGGGAATGATAACACTGTCTTTCATAGAGAAAGTCCAGGTGTGCTTCAGACCTGAGGGACAGAACCAGGTATACAGCAACTTTGGGAGCATCTCAGGAGTGGTATTTCCTTGACTGTAGATCCCATATACCCTGAGGTCTGGGGAGAGGTGTTGTGTAGTTCCAGACCACATGCAGCATGGTGAAGTTGTACCTCCTCTCCAACAGGTTTTCTCCATTAAAACACAGAGTTATGGTGTCCTCCAGAAATGAATACGGAGCAATAGGAAAAAGGGGAGTGAATTCTGAAGGGGGAGGAGCAGGAGCCTGAAGACAAATTTGAGGACACTTATTGGTAATTGATTAATTGATTTTGTTATCCAGGACAAGTGAGAAAAAGCAAGGCTTGAATTATATACTGCTATCTTACTCAACAGAATGGGCCAAATCCTGTAGGGAATAAGGGTAGGAGACCATTTTACAGAGGACATCAGCTTTCCAGGATCTCAGGACTGTAGGAGATAGGATAGGCTCTCAGAAGTCCTTTGACTCTCCAGGGCCACACAAGCTACAGGGTTGTTGCCCTGAACATTTTCAAGGAAGAAGGAAAGATGGAGAAATAGGAATTCACCAGCTAAGCAACCTCACCCTTCAAAAAGCCTCTGGTTAGGTAGTATGCTTTTGCAGTTCTCTGTGAAATGATCACAGAGTCATAGAATCATAGAATCACCAAGGTTGGAAAAGACCTGCAAGATCATCCAGTCCAACCATCCACCAATCCCCAATAGTTCTCACTAAACCATGTCCTTCAACACAATGTCCAAACATTTCTTGAACACCTCCAGGGTCGGTGACTCCACCACCTCCCTGGGCAGCCCATTCCACTGCCTGGCCACTGTCTCAGAGAAGTAATATTTCCTAACATCCAGCCTGAACCTCCCCTGGTGCAGCTTGAAGCCATTCCCTCTAGTCCTATCACCAGTTACACGAGAGAAGAGGCCGACCCCCGGCTCACTACAACCTCCCTTCAGGAAGTTATAGAGAGCAATGAGGTCTCCCCTGAGCCTCCTCTTCTCCAGACTAGACAATCCCAGCTCCCTCAGCTGCTCCTCATGAGGCCTGTGCTCCAGACCCCTCACCAGCTTTGTTGCCCTTCTTTGAACACACTCCAGAGCCTCGATGTCTTTCTTGCAGTGAGAGGCCCCAAACTGGACACAGTACTCGAGGTGCGTCCTCACCAGAGCTGAGTACAGGGGGACAATCACTTCCCTGTTCCCGCTGGCAGCACTGTTTCTGATGCAAGCCAGGATGCCATTGGCCTTCTTGGCCATCTGGGCACACTGCCGGCTCACGTTCAGCCAAGCATCAGTCAATACCCCCAGGTCCATTTCCTCTACACAGTCTTCCAGCCACTCTGCCCCAAGCCTGTAGCGCTGCCTGGGGTTGTTGTGGCCAAAGTGCACGACCCGGCATTTGGTCTTGTTGAACCTCATCCCATTGGCTTCAGCCGAGCTATCCAGCCTGTCCAGATCCCTCTGTAGGGCCTTGCTACCCCCAGGCAGATCCATACTGCCAGCCAACTTGGTGTCATCTGCAAACTTACTGAGGGTGCACTCAATGCTTTCATCCAGGTCATCAATAAAGATATTGAAGAGGACAGGCCCCAGCACCAACCCCTGGGAAACACCAGTCATGACTGGTCGCCAGTTGGATTTAGCTCCATTCACCACCACCCTCTGGGCCCGGCCCTCCAGCCAGCTCCTTACCCAGCCAAGGGTGTACCTGTCCATGCCACAGGCTGCCAGCTTCTGCAGGAGAATACTGTGGGAGACATAAAGTGTCAAAAGCTTTGCTGAAGTTTAGGTAGACTACATCAACAGCCTTTCCCTTATCCACCAGACAGGTCACTAGATCATAGAAGGAGATCAGATTGGTCAAGCAGGACCTGCCCTTTGTGAACCCATGCTTCATGAACCCATGCAAATGAAGGGAAAATATAAACTGAGGCAGACAAGAGCATGTGTGCTCTACTGATCCTGAAGAGAGTGTCAGGTTAGAGTTAATTGAGTAAGGACACTTGGCCTCACAATTCTTTCTATTCTCTGGATTGGCTGTAGTTGTTATAAATGCCTGATAACACAATCCCAAACTCAGTGTCCATGCATGCAGAGCCAGGAGATGGACTCAATGATCGCAAGATCCCTATGGGTCCTTTCCAACTCAGGATATTCTATGATTCTATATGGGATAGAAAAAACAAAAACAATCTGTTCACTTACACACTCCTCTCTATCCTGATTGCTAAACTCTGGCTATACACCCATCTGCATCACATGCTTCTAGCTTTGTCAGTCTTTCACGTGTGCCTAAAGCTGGATAGCTACTGAAATGGTCCAGAGCTCAAAAGCTGATCCTGTGCAGTGAGAAGACAACAAGCACTCTCAAGCTTGCAAGGCAGTTACACAGATGGTGCAATTAGGGAAGAGCAGCTATGCTGCAACGATCAGTATGGTCACCCTCAGTTCCATATGTGTCCAGTCATCTGAAGTGGACTGGCGGCCTGCCAGGCATCCTCTGTGTTTGTGTTTCCCTGGCATACACTGCAGAAATAGGATTAAATTGCTCTCTGCTGGGGCTGCTGCATCCCAAGGGCTGGGTCACCTGCCAGACTGGTGATGTGGGATGAGGGCCTTACCTCCTGGGCACCAGGCAACCTGAGTATTTATCTATTCTGGGCTTGATTTACTGTCTTTATTGTTTTGTGAGCACTGAGTAGCAGTGTGGATGAAGACAATGTTCTCTTACATTTTCTAGCAAAGAGGCAATTTCTTGTATCAGTGAAATAGTCAAGGATGATATTGCAATGCAAAAAATAATAAAACTGTCAACACAAGGATAAGGATAATGCACAGCTGCAAACAAAGACTAGGACGCTGAAAAACTCTTCTCATACTTTGCCCTAAATGAGACTGAGTGAATAGGCACAACCTATGGACACACAGCCTATTCTAGTTGTTGAACATTCCTAAATTTCTCTGACAGAGATATGTTGAGATATTATATAGAATGATATGGTAATTTACAAATAAATATACAAATCCAATTTGTCACCTGAAGCTGCATAAGTGCAGACAAAGAGTAAACGTGTCTAAAGGAGATTGAATGGAAGCAAATTGAATTTCCTATGGGAGAGTGACACTTCAGGGACCAAACTTTGCTTCAGAAATATTTAGAATCAGTGCTTCAGTGCCACAGAGACAACTACTATGAAGACCAACAGGGAAACCATGGACACAGAATCATCAAAATTCTCATAGCACTGTTTTCCATTAAATTCTCCCATAAGCTGGCTGGTTTGTTCACTTGGCTGTGTTTTGGGAGTGAGGAAGCATTACTGAAGGATCCCAAGATTTTTTATGCTTAGAAGTGAAGGTTTCCATTGTGAATAGTGGAAAGATACCAGTGATTGCTCAAGCATATGTGTAAGGGCAAATATAGAATAATTTAGGGAACTTATGGACTTGGGCTTCAGGGAAATATTGGCCAGGCATGACCTTTTAGTTAGCATGTCAGATGAATCTTTTCATCCTTTGGCTGTGGAAGATCTTGGAGGAACAGTGATGGGTAGATTCTCTGAACCTTTCATAGCATTAACAAATTCAGATATAAAACCTCATGGGAGAAATGGAAAAGGATCTGTTGCTACCCCAGATCAAATCTTAGTTAATTATTTTGCAGCAAATGCCACTGAAGTGATTAGATCTCCTATCATCCATTTCAAGAAAGCAAGGGAGCTGGCTGGTAACCACCTGGGACTCATGATGCAGCAGGGCTAGACCAGATCATCAATGCAAGGGGATGTTTTTAAGCTGTTAAATGAAGTTCTGCTGAGTGAATCACAGAATCACAGAATCGTAGGAGTTGGAAGGGACCTCCAGCGATCATCGAGTCGAACCCCCCTGCCAAAGCAGGTTCCCTACAGCAGGTCGCACAGGTAGGCGTCCAGGCAGGTCTTGAAGATCTCCAGAGAAGGAGACTCCACAACCCCCCTGTTGTTCACGCAGCCTGTTCCAGTGCTCCGTCACCCTCACCGTAAAGAAGTTCTTGCGCACATTCGTGCGGAACTTCCTATGCTCCAGTTTCTGGCCATTTCCCCTTATCCTGTCTCCATACACTGCTGAAAAGAGTCTGGCCTCTCCACTTTGCCCCCCACACCTTAGATATTTATAGACCTGGATCAGGTCCCCTCTCAGTCTTCTTTTCTCAAGGCTAAACAGACCCAGTTCACTTAGCCTTTCTTCATAGGGGAGAAAGGCTTCCTTTCCTTTAGGTGGGAGACTATAGAGAATTAGAAGGCATAAGAACAGTAGTGAGACTGAACAAAGAAGGACTGGAATGTTTCATCTTACAGGAATGAACTAGAGAAGGATACTGAGTGCATGGATGGTTGGCTTAAGAGGAAATGTGAACAAAATGGGAGCCATGAAGTGGACGGACTTGGGAGGAATGCCAGGATCGTACGATAGCTGTCTCATTTCATGCCTGGTACACAAGTTGACATGAAGCTGTGCGGCCTTTGGGTGGAGAGGAACCAACCAAGTGACAGAGAAAGGGAAAAGAAACATGATAATTTGCAAAGCTGGCCTTGGGCTGTTGAACAAGGCAATTAAATAGAGAAGAGATAAATTTAGCAGAGAGATTCAGATCGATTTTTGAAGGGTGAAATCCTCACCCATGCTTTCTGACAAGGAGAAATAATGAAATAACAACATTAAAAGATCCTGCCAAAGCTGATACATTCCTGAACAAAACACACTGATTTCAAGAAAATTCCCCAGACTTTGGTGAAGTTGTTTGGAAAGTGGTTCTGGGGATGTCAGGTGTTTCTCAATTTCTCACTTGTTTTAATCTTAAGAGATGAGGAAAATTTCTGGCAAACATATAAATTTCTCCAAAATTTTAGTGTATTGCATTAAGATTGGTGTAGAAAATGAAAACATGCAATGGTTTCCTTAAGTCAGAATCCCTCAGTTCCTTGCAACTCCTACTCTGAAGCTGTCCTCAAAATTCAGTGTTGACAGGGTATATTTCTTTCCTGAAATGCTTAATGATTCTTGATCCCAGACAGTATTTTCTATCTATTATAAAGTTTGATTTGAGCTACCATCAGCAGTATTTGCAATTTAGCACATTGCCAAGATGTTCTTTAATTGACAGTAACTTTCTGAACTTGGCTCTGGATTATTGAAGAATGAGAAGGAAGAGGAATTTGTGGACAATAAGAAAGTGATGCAGCCTTTCGCTACTCAGTTGTCACTTCAAGTTGTCATTCAAAGCATCCCATCATCTCTCTTCTCCATTGACTTTGTTGCGTTCACCTTGGAAAGGCTAATTAGCTCCTTGTCAACTATTGGTTCCATCTGAATCTTGAACAGGAGAGCTTAAACCAATTTGTCTTTACAGCAACATACATCAGGAAAGAAGAAAGAAACTGGCAACAGAATGAGTGGCAGGGAGTACTTAAAACTCCCTTAAAATAATTATACAGTGAGCTTGGGCTGGCTCTTTGCAAGTTTATGTCAGTCTTTGATCAGCAGAAGTTGGACTGAGTTACTTCATTTAAAAGACTGGGAAAGTGAAGTATGAAGCTAATTTTCTCATGACCAACCATCAGCAGAAACAAGAGATCCTGTAAAGTTGTCACAGGGAGCTCCATCAACACTGCTGACTTCTTTAGCTGATGGGATTGGGCTGAGTTTCAGCAACAGTCCTGAAACGTAAATCCTACAAAGTGAAGAGATTCTAAGAACAGAGAGTTGAGCATCTCAGAGATTCACTATTGCCTTGAAAGGATCCTTAGAGAAGTCAAATGATTTCTCCAAAATAACCTACGATGATTTCCTTTGCTTGAGGAAGTTTTAGAGCTGGAATACTATTAAAAGGCACTGGTTTGATGGTTTCATCTTCAGGTTCTCACTGAGACCATAGGCATTTTTCATGAAATGCAAATGAATGATCATAACAACTACACCTCATGGACTAGCATGTATCAGGAATCTATTAATATATTAATATATATATGATATATGTATATATATAAATAAAGCTTCACATTTCCAGTTTTTTTTTATCTGTTTTCCCCTTCATCCTACAAGTCCTTCAGGAATATTACCTAATGGAAGCCATTATTTTTTAGTAAAATCTTCTCAAAATCAATTTTTTTTTTTTTTTGATAGTTAATTACCTGTTCCCCACATTCATCACCAAAAGCACAGTCTTCTTAAATGAAAACCAACAACAAAACAAAAACCCTACCCTCTTTCCACAAGGCTTAAAGCAGAGCTGATAAGGAAATATCTGTTCCATAGATCAGTTTATTGTTGGGTTTAGTTACAACACAGGATAACTGTGTCAGCTTCAGAAATCTCCCTCCCAGATAAGGTTTCAAAACAAGAGGGGATTGTTTTTCTCTTACTGTACCCTGGAGTGAGGTCCAAGGTATCAACCTGCAGGCTGGATCACTTTCCCATGTTGATTTTTCATGGGAAAGGTAACATGGTACCATTCCATCAGTCGTTTCCTAGCTGAAACTTTCCTTGTGCTGTGTTTAGATTCTTCCTTAATAGCTTGAAAAGTTTCAAAATTAGACAGGACATCCAGCTCATTCAAGGTGCATGGCTGCATCTGTTATCAGGAATGATAAATGCTCCATTAATTTCCTCTGGAGGGCTGTGTAGTGCCACATAAAGATATAAGCTTATTTTAAACTTTGTGTGGGTGTTTATATCTCATTACATTAAATGAGAAATAGAGAAGTGTTTAAGTATTCTTTCTGAAATTATCAAGTTCCAAATTTGGGGACTTCATCAGAAAAACTTGTGAGTGCTGCCAAATAGTGGGATTTATTGTTTCCACTTTTGACTACTCTGCTAGTGTCTCTGATGTCACTCATTGAGTGTGATACATGAGACAGGATCTCAGCTTCGTTAAAGTTTCAAAAGTAGACGGTTTCCAAAGGCTGCTCCTTAACGTTGGTATTTCTGCTTGCAGTCCTTGGAATCATCATCATAGAACAGCTCATGCTGGAAATGACCTCAAAGACCATCTAGTTCCAACACCCCTGCCACAGATAGGAATGTATGGAACTATATAATTTAGGCAGAATATCAGATACAAACCTAGATTCTGTGCATTTCAAGCTCACTCAGGCTCCTCCACTCCAAATTCTATGTGGAGTAGAACCACTGAGTGTATATTCAGCTCTGCCGTGAACACTGACGAAGTGTCTTGGATGCAGGCCCTCAGCCTGCCATCTCTCTTCATGTTTCACACACTTTTGAGCAAAAGCCATTTCAAGTTACATAAATCCTGAGACCTTTCAGGGTAGGTTCATTATGGAGAAACTTAACTTCAGGTGTCTACACCAAAGGTGTTTTCATCTGAGCCATACGATCACGTTCCCAGTATGGAAAATGGAGATGAAGCCAGCAGTGCTTCCTCTGGCCAACCCAAGGTAGGTATCTATTGCATGGTAAGATGAATTGTGCCCCTAAATCTATTATCTCCATTGATTTGTATTGGCTAGAAGGAGTGACTGCAGTGCATATATTATCTGTGCATGTCACAGAAATCCTATTACAGTGGATAAATTCCCAGCCACTTTTTAGAAGACTTTCACCAGAGAGTTGAGTCACACTTCTCAGGAAAACAAGCAAACAAACAAACAAAAAAAACCCTGGTGCTTGAATTGCTGGCTTTCGTCATAGTCTTAAGAGGTTCCCCTTCCTACCCACCATGCCTTCATGCACTCACAGGCTCACTTTCTGAGCTCGGTGTTGGGAAGGGATGTTAATAAGGCCCTTCAGTTGTCTCAGAGTTGAACTGGAAGATGAAATCACAGCCCTTTTCTATGTGAGCCTTGGGACATATGCAAGACTACTTCTTCTCCTGACATCTGCTTATGACAAGCCAGAAGCCTTTGACTTCCTTCTACATTTCATCTATGTGAGAGATTCAGATGTTGCCTTTTCAGAAATTTGTGTCTACTTGGGAAGAGCTTGACAAAAGCTGTTTTTTCAGACCCTTTCAGGAGCCATAATGGTTTGTTAGTTTCTTCTCTTTCTGTTCATAATGGGACTCAGCTTTTTTTTGTTTGTTTTCTTGTTCTGTAGATATTGGTCAACTTTGGATTACTTCGGTGAA
The DNA here is from genome assembly GCA_030625065.1 of Alectoris magna. NCBI lineage: Eukaryota > Metazoa > Chordata > Aves > Galliformes > Phasianidae > Alectoris > Alectoris magna. The sequence continues at coordinate 2,279,926 of CM060561.1, forward strand.
GAGAGGAGAGAAGCAAATCTTATCACCAGAGATAACCCAGGAGTTATATGATAGGTATTTCTCCAGATAATTCATGGCAACATTATTCTTACATAACTGTGGGACAGGGTTGGTAAGGCTGGAAAAGACCTCTAAAATCATCAAGTCCAACCATCAACTCATCATCACCATGCCCACTAAACCATGTCCCTAAATGGTGAGCCTGGCTGTCACAAACTAAACATGGCCTTCAATCAGCAGACCAAGTGGTCTCACCAAACAGCCCCTGGGGACAAATGACAGTGATTTAAGTCCTCTGTAGTCCCACTGACTGTGTGCTGAAGCTCATTAGATAGTGAGTGGGGATGTACCTGCTTATGGTAAACTGCATAAGCAGAGGGAGATGAATTTTCACAGGCAGTGAAGGATATGTATGTACCTTTCAGCAGATTCAAGCAGCATACACCAACCAGTGGACAGAAGGAAAGCTATAAGATGCAGAGGCTTTGCAAAGAGGCTTGACAAACCATAGCATAGGAGCCCTATAAACTAGCATCTGACAACTGTGGCCCATCTTGTGTTTACTATTCAGATCAGTACCTCAAGTGTACAAGGCAGGAGGCTCACTCAAGTACAACAATAATTTATACCCTGACTTATGGGGAAACCTGTGCAATTTATGATTCATCTACTGAAGCTGAGACCTTTGCAAGCAGGACCCCACTTTTTGGAAAAAAAAAAAAAGTCTGAATGACTTTCTAGGTTATTAACTGGCTTTTTCAAAACATTGTGTTTAGTGCCTGTGTTTTCTTTTTGCTTTATTTTAGGTTATGCCAAAATAGGCATTTTGCATGGGGTAGACTAAGAAAATAAACTAAAGAGGAAAAAACTGTATTGTAGTATAGCTGCAACAGCTGCTCCAGTGCTATAATACAGATTTCCCTCCTCCGAACAGCGCTATGGCCTGAAAGTCACCAGATTGCTCAGATTCTACAATATTGCTAAATGATAAGTGCTAAAAATATCCTATTGGTTAACAAATGGATATACTCATAAGGTAGTAACCTCTTGCAATTCCAGGATTTCACAGTGCTTTATATTAACAATACAGATACTCCTCCCTTGGAAATATGACTGCTTTCACTGCTTGGTGTAAAGCAGTCAAAATGCTCCTAACGATGAGCTCTTGTCAAGAGCAGCCAATGGAGTGTCACTGAATGTGCTGTTTGTATTATTTTCCCCCCTTTTTGTGTCATCACTCCCACTTCTATTGTTTGACAGAAACCAGGATGATGAACAGAAAAGCAGGATGATGTTCAGGCCATTACGGTGCTGTAAGAATATGAAACTTTATGGTGCTGGAAAGATAGCACAAAGGTCATCCTCCCTTCTTCTCTCCCACTTCCACCTCTGTATTGAGAAATGCAATATAAATCTCTCCCTCATCCATAAATTAAAGACTGTTATTTATGAGTAACCTCCTTTCCTCATAGAGCTGCCTTGTTTAAAACTGGACATTCTCAACTACTGGGAGAATTAATCTTGTTTTCTGAGGGTGCATGAATAAATTACCACAAGCTGAGCTGGAGCTGGCAGCAGACAGGTACTTATGAGTGGGAGGTGAATGCCACACACATGCACTCCTGCTGCACTCTGATGTCAGTGCCCCAGGCATCCACAGCTTATCTCCGAGCCTCCAATTCAGACAAATATTGGCATTTGTTATTACTATTATTATTACTTTTTTTCCTGTAATGTTTTATAAATCTTGGTGGAAACATGATAAGTAAATATTTTCCCCAGGGGAAATGAGCTAGAAAATTAATGTCCATGGATTTCAAAAGGTCACTTAGGCATCAGTGAGTAAACACAGGCAATCTGTATCCCACCTGCCTTCAGCAATAATTCCTGTCTGGGTGCTCACTAGACACAGAGACAATGGATACAGGGAGGTGTGCATATGTGGATGAGAAAGATGGAGCACAGACTGAGACAGAAAGCATGAGAGATACCAAACAGAAGAGATGGGAAAGAGCTGAGTGAAATCAGTGATAGTTTTTAAGACTCGGGGTTAAGTAGTCTGAATTTGGACTAAACACACTTCCCAGAATACCCATCTGCATATATCACAGATTTTACTATTTTTTTTAATTTTAATTTTTCTTTCCTCAGGGTATTGTTCATCCTTTATCTAAACATTTTCTGCCTGTTTTTGTACCACACCAGATGCTATCTGCTCTGGGTCATAGGTGCAGAAAAAAGAATACAGACCTCGAAGAAATTCTGCTCAAGCACAATCCCAGTGAGGAGCTGCCAAGTTTAATAAAGAGGTAGAGATCCCAACATCACACAATTTTAGCCATATTCAAAGTATTTTTCCCCAGTTCAAGGGGCAGCTCCATCAGTTCTGTACCTCTCACTTCACTCATCTTCTAGGGAAGAAAGTTACCATTGATTGGGAATAATTTATGGTTTCGGGACAAAGTTTGGTCTAGATTCATCCTCTCTCGGTGCACATACTGCAGGAAGGTTATCTCCTGCTACATGCATATCAATGGCTCTTGTAAGCAATACCTACTGATGTCTATTTTTACTCTCAGTCCCTGACATTGTCCTTCCCCACTCCCCAGTCCAAGAACAGTCTGATCTACCTCTCATTTATGTTTGGGCTTTGAATACCCACATCCATGCAAGCCATGTCCTTCCCTTGAAGACAGTAGGCATATAGTCCTTCTTTCTCTTTTCTCTGTCATTACAGGAATAACCTGAACGTGTTAGCAACGTGTCTGCAACTCACCATCGCAAGTACTTTTGTCTTTCTACTATATTACAGAATTTTTCTTTATGTGCATACCCTACAGAAGCATTTATCTATGCCAGAATGTTCATTTAGAGTCCATTTGGTTCCATCAAATCAAAGCACCTACTTATTTGTATGTTGGATACTAGGAAAAATTTCTCCTCAGAAAGAGTGGTTGTGCATTGGAACAGGCTACCCAGGGGAGTGGTGGAGTAATCATCCCTGGAGGTGTTAAAGAGACATTTAGAGGTGGTACTAAGGGACATGGTTTAGTGGGGAAATAATGGTGGCAGGTGGACAGCTGGACTGGGTGATCTTGGAGGTCTTCTCCAACCTTGGTGATTCTATGCAGCCCATTCCAGCACCTGACTACCCTTTTGGAGAAGAAATTTTTCCTAATATCCAAACTGAACCTCCCCTGGCAGAACTTTAGGCTATTCCCTCTGGTCCTATTGCTAATTATAAAGAAGAGGCTGACCCTCACCTCACCACAACCTCCTTTCAGGGAGCTGTAGAGAGCTCTAAGATCTCCCTTAAGCCTTTTCTCCAGACTAAACAATCCCAGTTCCCTCACTGCTACTCCTAAGACTTGTGCTCCAGCTTTATTGCCCTTCTGTGAACACACTCCAGGGCCTCAATGTCTTTCTTGTAATGAGGGGCCCAAAACTGAACACAGTACTTGAGGTGAAGCCAGTTATTATTGTGAAGCAAGTTATTACTGCAGCCATTTCTTGACTGGGAATTGGGAGCTCAAACTTGTTCAAAGAAGCTAGCTTCAAGATTTTTCTACTAATTGGTATGAGTTTCATGGAACCAAGGTCTCCTGATTTCACCTTCCTAATGTTATGACAAAGAGCTTTTACTGCCTTCCACCTAGCAGTTTTAAAATAATGTCAATATTGAACTAACTAGTGATCTTTCTTGCTACATTCTTCCCCCAGGCTTTTTTTTTCCCTGCCTTTCTCTCTCCTTTTCTCCAATGACAAAGGTTCATTTGCTTTGTCAGAAATATACAGAGAAACTAGTAGCATTTTTTCTGAGAATTTGTATTTTATGGGTGTAGAATTTATTTCTAAGAATTGATGTTTTACTGGTGTAGAAAGAGGAAAAAAAATACATAAAATGTTTTGTAACTTTCAGTACTTCCACAATTTGGAGGGGACTTTCAGCACTTCCACCATTTGGAGTGAAAAAAACTACAAATCACCTGCACTACAGTCAAGAGGACATCTCATTCTATATGATAAAGAGTTGACATAGGTTGGTCTCTGTCTCACGTGGTCAGTAATGATAGACATCAGCCTTTGATAACAAAATTGTTTTTCTCTTGATATCATCTTCACACTAAATATTCATCAAAGAATTGCAGGAGTTGAAAGGGACCTCATGAGATCATTGAGTCTAATCCCCCCGCTAAAACACGTACCCTAAAATAGTTTGCACAGGTTAAGTGTACAGACAAGTCTTGAATATCTCCATAGAAGGAGACTCCACAAACTCTCTGGGCAACCCGTTCCAGTGCTCCATCACCCTCACCATAAAGAAGTTCTGCACGTTAATATGGATCTTCCGATGTTTAAGTTTTAGGTCATTACTCCTTGTCCTGTTGATACGCACCATCAAGAAGAGCCTGGCCTCATTCGTTTGCCTCTCACATCCCTTTAGACATTTATAAACATTTATCGTATTCCCTCTCAGTCTCCTTCAGGCTGAACAGACTCAGGTTACTCAGCCTTTCCTCAACTGGGAGATGCTCCAGCCTGTTATCATCTTTGTGGCACTTTGCTGGACTCCTTCTAGGAGATCCCTGTCTTTTTGAACTGTGGAGCCCAGAACTGGACACAGTATTCTAAATGTGGCCACACCAGGGCAGAGTAGAGTGGGAAGATCATCTCCCTCGACCTGCTGGCCACGCTCTTTTTAATGCATCCCATGATACCATTGATCTTCTTGGCCACAAGGTCACATTGCTGGCTCATGGCCAACCTATTGTTCACCAGGACCCCCAGGTCCTCCTCCGCAGAGCTCATCTCCAGCAGGTCATCCCCTAATCTCTACTGATATACTCCTTGTACTGATACTAAGCTGCACTGATATACTAACCTGTACTGATGTATTCCTTTGCCCTAGGACTGCTGCTATGGGGAAGAAATTTGCTACACATTTTGCTTCTTGACTGCAAGACTTTTTGCTTCACACGTGAGAATGGAGACTCACTCTGCTGCTTCCTTAGCACTGAGACTGTGAACAGAAAAACTTTCTAAAATGCTAGGAATAGCAGAGGGAGGAAAGGAAGAGGAAGAGAGGACTCAAATTTCTATTTTTCTGCTGAAAACTGTGGCTAACTACACAGGTACTTATGCATCAAACACACCTCGTAAGTCAGTATTTGGTTTTACATCTGCATCTATGTTTTTATGCTTCTATGATGTTCTTACAAAATGACTCCTAGAAAAAGATAGTGCTCTAGATTCTCAGCTAGTACGAGAAATGGCTTTATCTAATTAGCTGAAGTCAGTGTCGGGCTTCTATTGTGATTAAGAATTGGTTATGGAAAGGAAATCACCAAACTGCATTACAATGAAAAAACAGAGAAATTATTGATGTAGAAAGCATCAAGTATTACTTGGGATTCTTCATCATTGATGAATGTGTACCACAGTAACCCGACATCATATGCGCTGCTGAAATGAAAAGATGGCTGATGACATTTGATGACATTTAGGGCTATGTCCTGCAAATCTGTTCCATTATTGAGAGTCCCTGCAAAACTTGTTCCCCACATTCCTGCTCCTCTCTCATTGATAAGCTTTGATCAAAGGAAGCATACGACAGCATTAGCCTTTTAAAAAAATATTTATTCCGAGATGGAATAGATTCTCTTTTACGATATTTTCCCTAGGATAAATTAAAATGTAAAAGAGAGAATGTTTGTTTTAAATGCTTCCATTTTAAGACTATCAGAATGTTAAAGAAGAGAATGGAATAATTCATTTGTCAGACTTGAATGAGCATTGTATTGATGTCTTACTTGCAACATCCCTCCACAGAAAGAGAAGGGAGAAGAAGATACAGAAATAAACACAAAGGCAGTACACAAAAGAACAATTAGTTGCAAAAAAAATACAATCTTTATGCATGTGATACGCAGAAGGAAGGTAGGGAAGCACTTGGTAGGGAAGGTGGGGAAGCACTTGGCATAACCAAGAGTGCAAATCTTACTCAATAAGCATTCCTATGGAAAGGAGAGAGGCTCTGCCCATTGACTGGTCCAAGAAGAAAGTGTACCCCCAGCTTCTCTATGATGTTATCTTCCCCACCTGTCTGCGATAGTATTATCCCCCAAATTCTTTCTCTTTTAAGTCATTTTTATACTATTTTCTTACATTCAGATGGGGATTGAGTAACTCTAGTCAGACATACCTTTGTTTAGTAAAGTTTACATAAAAACATGTTTTTGACCGAAAGGTGGAAAACTGCTGGCTTAGGGCTGGCTCAGGGCAATAGCAAAGCAGTTTATCAGTTCCAATAGTATAATCAAATCCCCATCCCTGTAGGATGACTATGGGGTTTGGCCACAAGGCCTCCACCTCGCTCAATACTTCATGTTATGGGTTTTTTTTAGACTTATCATACTAGGCTCCCCTGATGCTTGTTACCAGCTAAGGTTGTGGGTCATTTTGCCTGGGGAACTATCATGGAACTGATTATCCATCACATTCCACCCTGGAGGCTTACCTTCTCTCAAGTGGTGGACAATTCAATAAATCACTGCCAGTAAATACTCCACAAGCAGAAAAAAATATGCACGCACACACATGCAAACAGAAAAGGGCACGCTGCAAAAAGCAAACAATCGAGAGAGTTAATCTCTATGGATCGGCCACATTACTGTGTTGGCTGAAACACTTTATTGCTGCTCTGCAATAAACTGATGACGTGAGTGAGGAAAAATGGAGAGCTTTTAGCTTAATCCTATGGTGGGACTGGTGCAGGTGGGAGGGCTGCACTCTGTTATCAACTGATGATAAGGCTTTTGGAGCATTCAGAGAAATGCATCATAATTATGAGTATTTTCTGAGATGGCAAAAGATACAGCTTACAGTATAGAAAAATTAAAGGTGTTTTCCAGAAGCTCTAGGGTATATCTGCATAATTGATGTGGAGCATCCTTCTTCTCAGCTTTGGATAATTCATAACAAGGCTTTTCCATGGTATTGGCTGCTGTCCAAAGTTTCAACAACGTTCAGGACAAAAGCAGATTTTTATTTTTATTTTTTAATTCTGGAATTAAATTAAATTACTTAAATTCTGGAATTAATTCTTTAATTTTGGAGGAATGGTCAGTTTGTTATCTTTACGTCTTGGCAAGCAGAAAGCCAAGAAGTTGCATGATCACTATCTGTAAGAATATCTTTAAGATGAACATAGCAGAAGAAAATAGGCAGCTTTTGACCCAGAGTGCTTCATTTCCGAGACATTCATGCCAAGTGACTCAGTAGAAATTAAATGTACAACACTGAGTGCTCAGTGGGAAAAATACAAATGTGTGCAATTTAACAGGTATTGAAAACTTTGCACCTAGTATAGAAAAAAAAAAAAGGTTAAACAGATATTGAAGTTGGGTACGCGTGGTCTACAGATCATTTTTATATTTCTAACCTTATAAATAGCTATTTACTGGAAAGGACTAAGAAGGAAAAATACATTCAGCATTGCTCAGAGTGCGGCCTGTAGCTGGTGGTATGTAGTCCATAACTAGGGGTGTTCCCCAGGTGCTGGGTCCGATCTTGTTCAACATCATCTGTGACCTGGATAAAGGGATGGAGTCCATTTCCATCAAGTTTGTGGATGATACAAAGCTGGGAGGACTAGAAGGCTGTGTTGCCATTCAACAAGACGTGGATAGACTGGAGAGTTGGGCAGAAAGGAACCCAGTGAGATTCAACAAGAGGAAATGTAGAGTCCTACACCTGGTGAGGAATAACCATGCACATCAGTACAGGTTAGGGGCTGACATGCTGGAAATGAGCTCTGCAGGAAAGGACCTGCATTTGGACTTGATGATCTTGAAGGTCTTTTCCAACCTGAGCAAACTGTGATTTTATGACTTGGGTGTCCTGGTGGACAACAGGTTGGCCAGGAACCAGCAGTGTGCCTTTGTGGCCAAGAAGGCCAATGACATCTTGGGGAGCATTAATGATGATCCTCCCCCTCTACTCTGCCCTGACAAGGCCACATCTGTAATACTGTGGGCTGCCCAGCTCAAAAAAGACAGGGATCTCCAAGAAAGAGTCCAGTGGAGTAACACAAAAATGATTAAGGGCCTAGATCACCTCCCATATGAGGAAATGCTGAGAGCCCTGGGAATCTTCAGCCTGAAGAAGAGAAGGCTGAGAGATCTCGTAACTGTTGATAAATATCTAAAGTCTGGGAGTCAAGGCAATGGGAACAAACTCTTTCCAGTGGTGAGCAACAACAGAACAAGGGTCAATGGGCAGAAACTGGAACACAGCTAATACGAAGAAGTTCTTCACTGTCAGAGTAACAGAGCACTGGAGCAGGCTCAGCTGGGCACCCACCTGTGTGTCCTGCTATAGGGAACCTGCTTTAGCAGAGGGGTTGGACTCTCTGATCTTTAGAGGTCTCTTCCAATGCCTACAGTTCTGTGATTCTGTGATTTTTCATTATCTATTTCTGTGCTACTCTGTTGTTTTCTGTAGGATAACAAAGATTGGGGACTCAAGGAATGCCTTTCTGCCCCCTTTCTTCTGCTTTCTGAAGGTGTTGTTTGTCTACTTTGAAAGCATCCCCGCACTTAGATTGGAAGTGAACTAGAATGACTAATTTGATTTTTAAGATTTGAATTTATACTTCCTGGGGATTGTTAAGTGCTAAGTTAGGCTTCCTTATACTAAACAATTGTATTAGTGCTCACTTTGAATTACAGTGTCAGACACCTGTCTTGGCTGGTTGCCTCCTACTGACTCTCTGTGAATGGAAATCCTTCTCTTCTTTAGTCTAGTCACAGGCTTGAAAGTATTTTCCTATCACCACTGATCAGGGAAGTCAGAAAACCTCTAGGAACTAAAGATTCCTAAATTCTTTATTTCATTGGAAATTTAAACATGCTGACTAGCTTGGATACAGTCTGCAACGACACTGCAAACCTGCTTAAGAGCATTAGACAGTATGCCAGCATTTATCCACTTAGCAATGACTCTTAATTCCCATTGCATTCAAATCCCCATCTTTTGCTGCAGCTTGATTACAACGGTGATTAATTTTAAAGTCAACATATTTACCCAAAATACAACATCATTAAAAAGGCTAAACATAAAACTGCATATTTACAAATATCTTAACTCGACGTGATTAAAACAAACAGGCTTCTCTAACCTTGTTTGGATATGCACATATGAGCTCAGCTTCCTTTCCATCTTTATCACTTTGAGCCAATAGATGGCACTAGCATTTTCTCCATTTTCATGCAGTGTTAGATTTCCATACCACGCCTGTTGCCCTTGCTTGGATATTCAAAGGATCAAACTGTTCATTTCTGAGGAGATGTTTTATCCTTGGAACATATATAATATCACTCCCGTTTTGCTTTCAGCTACTAAATTTCTTCATAAAGCCTCAGTACCACCAGACTGACTTTTTTTCCCATTGTGGAAACAAAATGAATTTAAAGTTTGCATTTCCATACTGATGGGAGGCTTCACCATGAAAAAGCCTGTGGGGTTTCAGTATAGGATGTCTTAAAAACTCCGTGCCTTTTATTCCATCAACAGTATGAAAACAGAAAGAATTTTCTCCTTTTCAATTATATTTTTATTTGAAGAATGATCAGTAGGTTGCATGAAGAGCAGAGATATTAAAAAGCATGAATAGGATTCTCAGTTTATTTTACCCATTTCATAAACCTGGGAGCTGGTTAAGATTCCCTTTTCATATCATGTATGCCAGTTCCATTTTTCTAATTAAAAACATACTTTAGGAAAATGCATTTCGACATTTCTTTCTTTGCCAGAGTAAAGCAAAAAAAAAAAAAAAAAAAGTATAATCTAATTAAAGTCATACCTAACCATTTTTTTTGCTTCATCTGTATGAGCATTGGAAAGGTGCCATTGTGAATTTCTCCTCCAGAGCGAGGAGGAATCAATGGATTGTATTCCAGAGGTATCAACACTAAACAGGATGCAGGTTCAGTTCATTGTCCCGTCAAGGACTCTTTGGAGGATCACCATCCAACAAACAAACAAATAGATAGAAAATCTTGCTCCCCTAGCTCCATAGCTATTAACAAAAATGATATTTTTCCAACTTGTGAGGTTAATGTGAGGATAAATTTGCAGATGAAGAGGATTACAGAAATACCTTTCCCTTTTTATATTTCATGCATGCTGAAAAAAGATTCAGCAGGAAGTTACATGAATTTATCAATCAAGACAGAATGTGAAATCTAATTAAAAAACAAGTAAATCTTCTTATACGAACACAATGTCAGTGTTCTCTCCATTTTCACCCAACCCACCTAGTTTTAGGAAAGAGCCAGAAATTAAATCAATGACATGTCAGTGATGGGGAAGTCCCCCTTGCATTATTCTGAGATAACATGAGATCATCGCTAATGAGTTATGATATGAACCCAAAGGAACAAGTGAGTCTGGAGCCTGTAACATTTATTCTCATCACATCTCTCTATTACTAATAGGGTTGCTTAGATATGGCAGCTAATTGTCTGCATGCCCAGGACAGCAGAGTTTTGCGTTTGCAATTCTATGCCTTTTACAATTGTGGTGTCTCCGTTCGCTAATGCAGAACTAATTAACATGCCAGTTAAGGCACCTGGGCTTTGACATGGGAGCAAGCAGAAGGTGAAGAAATAAAACCACTACAATTAATTATGTTTGCCTCTTGGAGCCAGGCACTGATGTCCTGGGATTTCCTGTCTGTCTTCTTTCCCTTTGTTCATTTCCTCCCTGGTAATAACGCAACACTTGTAGAAATTAATTTGGTGGAAATTGATTAAAGGTGGACATTGCTTGCCCCTGAAACTCACTGTCTGTGATGCCTGGAGATGGGAAAAATGTGCACATACAGACATGTAAGAGTGTATGTGAATGTCCTCCTGTGATGGAGGTGTGAGGGTGTAGGCCAAGGAGGTGAGGTCTGCCACAAAGCAGGGAAAGGGAAAGAAATAAAATGAAGGCTGCATGAAAGGAAAGTGAGTTCATCAGGAGCATCCAGTAGGACTCAGAATTCAATAGGGCTGAAAGATTACACCTGGCTGAGCCAAGTCATCAAAAACCAAACAAACCAGAAAAAAAACAAAACAAAACAAAATAACTCCTACTGCTTTGGGTCTAGCAGGTATGCTGTGAGGTTTCTTGTAATTAGTAGGAATCTTGACTTTGGCTTTCATTCCTCTTCTACTTTGCCAAGTAAGTGAGGACTGTCCAGAGAATAGATCAAATGTATCTATTTGAGATTTATTCTGTCATAACCTGAACGGAAACAAAGGGTCTTGTTTGTTTGTTTGTTTGCTTTTTTCCTTCCAATCTTATAACACCAGGAGGTCAGTATGAGGGAAATCCTTCTAGTTTGCTCAGACTGTCTCATCCTTAATACACCCTTAATCTGGGAAGGAGAACTCTATTCTTCTCTACAAAGTTTTCTCTATTGAAGATGTGAAAAAATGGAAGTAGAAGGGGAAGGGGTCCAAGGTTACAGCTGGAACCAGGGTTAATTCTTTGATATTTGACATAATCCTCATAAACTCCTGAAAATACTTCTAGACTCATGTCTAACCACGCATTATCCAAACTTGTGTTACAGAAGGCTATGAAAGCTATATGTTAGCTGCCAGAAAGCTAATAGTAGAAAGCCAGAGAGGGCAAAAACATGCAAAACCTAAGAGCTGAAATTACAGACAGCAAGTATTCAAAGCCTATTCTGATTATTGAGATGCTTGCTGTCTGTTAAAACTTTGACAATATTTCTACTATTAGTGGAGCCTGAGACCTTAAATAAAAAAGAATGCAGAGCAGAGAGCAGAAAGGAGAAGTTGGGAATGCTGTTGCTCCATGAGGAATTTCAAACAATTGGTTCATCTTTTTCTAACTTCATTATATATATTTCTTTAATATCAGCTCTTTCCATCAGCCAGACACACTTCTCGAAAGTAATTTTAACACCATCTGTTTGCATAATAATTTCCCCCAAGTCCTTATAAGGACTGTAATAATTCCTTCACGTTAACTTTTATTATTTCATTTCCACCATCCTAATCTCTGAAGCAATGGCACAGGGAATACGTCTATTAACAAATAGCATCTCCCAGCAATTATTGCTGGTACTAATCATAAGAAAGAGGAAAAGTTTCAACTGTCTCACTGGGACAACAGTATTCACACAAGTATGTTTCTATCAGCCCAGATAGGAGTAATGAGAACATAAGCACAGAAGAACTTGTTCAGGCCAAGCACAGGAATTTATCTCCAACACCAAAACTGGATGTCTGGAAATCTGAAAGAAAAGAACCAGTAAAGAAGACACAAGCTGTTAACTTTCTCCCATTTTTCAGCCATTTTTCAGCTCCACACTCCAGTTTGTTGTCACTTGTCTGTGCGTTAGTCTGCAAAAGATATCATTTCGGACTGTTCATCCTGCCCCAAAGGGCAGCTTGTACTCATGTTGTCATCTATCAAGAAAAAAATCCTTTGCCAATGATTCGGTAGATCTTCAGCCTCTTCTGTGAAGCCATCTCTTTTTGTTTATTTTGAATCTGGCTTCCAGCCATTTTATTTATGCATCCAGTTCCAATAAAAACGATAGTGAACAGTCTTCATCCAACTATTCTAAAATCTTATGACCTTATAACAGCAAAAAAAGAGGTGTCATGTTTCATGAAAAACAAACAAACAAACAAACTAGAAAGATAGGAAGCATGCAGTTGAAAGAGAACAGACAAATGTTATCGTATGTAATAGAATGATTCAGTCAGTCTTTACTGTTGAGAGTATATTATGTGGTATTCTGAACAAGGAAGACATTTGCAGTTGTTAGAATATTCAAGAGGGTACTTAACACAGTAAGACTTCTGTTGTCAGATGCTGTTTTTCATAGCTTTCAAAAACAAACAAACATAGAACAATAAAACACCTTCTAACTTTTCTCCCTACTGTGTAAAGGAAGATAATCTCAATTTTAAGTCAGACATGTCTTTACACCCATAAAATGTATACACTGGGCATTATTTCTTTATTTCCTCTAAGAACGTGTGCCCCATGCTCTGCCTTGCTGGACTGCAAACTCTCTGTAACATGACTCTTTCCACATTTCAGCAGCAATAACTTTGATGTTCACTTTATAATATTGGAAAGAAGATTATACAAAGACTTTGCCTTTCAGATTCTTTTTCTGTGTATTACAAAGTGCCTACTCTGCAGAAGAGCAGAACAAGGACTTCATTCTTTTACTGCAAGACAATGTCAATAGATAGTGTGTGTTAAAATTTCAAGACCATATTATTTAGACTTAATTCAATTAAACTTTTTGTGCTTTTGTTGGCAGTTTTCTGCTAAGGTCACACAGTCTAACTCATACTTAAAAAGAAATAGCTGCATAGAGTCTTGATTCTTAATATATAGGAGTGCTTCGGCTGCCAAGTCCAAGGTGAATCAAAAGAAATGACTGCTCAGGTAGATAGGAGAACATACCAGCAAATACACAGTCTCAGACAAGTCACTTTTGCCAACCTCTAACAAAGATTTTTTGTCAGTCAACTAATTCGTCTGTATCTTCTCTTCATAGGCACTCTGGCTGTTTGTACAGAGGGGTGAAACTATGCAGAGTTCAAGAAATCTCAACAATTTAGCAATGCTTCAGGAATACTGAGTGTTTTTCCAGAGAGGAAATTTATCCTAGATTGTAAAAACAGCAAATAAGTTTTGGAATCAACGTAAAGATATCATAAAGCACTATGGGAGGAAGTTTTTCTTGTATGTTCCAAGAACACCTTGTACAACATCTGGTACCACCCCCCTCAGAATCTTCCTTTGTATCAGTTTGGAGCAAAACGAATGAGCTTTATGCTGTGAATGTGATCTACAGAGTGGAAGATACTACCTTGTCAAAAGAAATGCCCAGGATTACAAGCTGACTTTACTAGATGAAAGAAAATAAAAAGTGCCAAAGATGTTTATGCAATTCTGTTCAAGGATCAAGCTTGCTATCTGAGAATGCCAGTGTTTTTAAATAGATGCCTGGATGCTCATCTCTGTTTGAACAGATAAAGACATTGTGGAAGATGATACCATTGGACACTTGATGTCCCTTCCAACTCTTGTGATTCTTTGATTCTATCATGGTAAAAACTCACAGACCTATTGGCACCATCTTGCCCATGCTACAAAGCAGAAGAGCTTTCATGTTATTTATATGTTCAACAGAAGGTAAGCTTACATATGTGAACTTTAATGTTAGATGATAACATAGAGGATCATCTGTATGTCTGTTATAGTGTATTGTTATAGATGTTATAGGTTGTTGTAGATTGCTATACATCCATTCACTGGGGTTTAGAAAATTACTGAGGCTACATCAGCAGAAGCAGAGAAAATGTTTCAGTACAACATCAGCAGAGGAAGGGATCATTGGCTGCTAGCCCAAGGATATTAACACTATTACCAAGTGCTGACCCATCTCTAACGAAGACCTTCGAGACTGCCACGAAGTGCACTTAATTGGATGGAAAGTGTCTACTGATTTCAGTGGGCTGTGCCTCAGGACTCTTCATTGGAAGGAGGGGCCATTTCTGAAATGACCTACTAGGGACAAAGTAGTATCATACTTATTCTTTGTTTTCACTTCCTTTGGATCTGAAACTGGAGAAACAAGGAATATCTTCTTTCCTGCAGTAAGGGGCCCAGAACTGAATACAGTGCTCAAGATGTGGCCTTATCACAGCTGAGTACAGGGGCACAATTACCTCCCTGCTCCTGCTGGCTACACTATTTCTGATACAAGTCTGGATGCTATTGGCCTTCTTGGCCACCTGGGCACACTGCTGGCTCATGATCAGCCAAGAGTGGACCAACACCCCCAGATCCTTTTCCTCTGCACAGTCTTCCAGTCACTCTTCCCAAGCCTTAACATGCTAATTCTTGTTTCTAATTTTTATTGAAAATAAGACATTCTGCAATCTATAAGGATGAAGCAAATATATCACCTAACAAACATGTAGCCAGCAGTGAAAAGGCAAAGCTCATGAATAAACATATGGACTGGGTTGGGTTTGCTGGAAAAGAATGTGGTACAGGTATGTTTAGTGTGCTTTAAGTGCATTAAGTATGGTGATTCTGGACCTTCAACTCATATCTGAGTCATGCTTAATCTAAACAAATATGAAAATGATCCAAGAAGTTGTTAGAATGGATGAAGAGATGCTGTTGAGATTAGAGAGACATATTTCAATGAAGGCAACACTATAAAAATACCATTATATGATGAGTGCCAGCTGTGTGCAGCCACCTACGTGATGCATTCTGAGGAATCTACACATCAACATTTGGGTATTATGCATTTTCTCAAAACATGTGCTTTCTGAGTGAAAGCATAGTATTAAATAGGGGACTGCTGAGCAATCACTGAATTCTTTCTCAAAAGGAAGGTACTAGCAGAGAAAAAGAATGTAATGAACAAATAAAGAATATTCCAAGAAAGCTGCCATAGGAAATACTGGGTCATATAGGAGCAGATCAGGTAAACATCAAGCAAGATGTGCAGGATAATAAATTCTGTCGTAGAACGGCGCTTAAAAAGAAAGAATTTCCTGGAAAAATTAAGGAAGGCTGATAAGTTCTTCTGGCTGCCACAAATTTAGCAGCATTTTGAAAAAAAAAAAACGTTTTAATTAGTTTGCCTTAAAGTGACTGACACTCTTTTGCCTTTGTTGCTAGACTAACAAGGTTTAAGAATGTCTGGATTGTCTAACAGCATATCTCTATGATTCTATGATTCTAAACACACTGGATCCTGGAACTTATGTGAGCCATTTGTAGACAGCATCAGACTAATATATTGTTATTATCCCTGTATAGCTTATATTGATATTATCAATATTTATATCTCTCTGTGTATATATATATATATGTATATTTAGATTTACGTCTCTGTATATCTAACTATATTTGTCTCTGTGTTTGGTGTAGGGGTGGAATGTGACCTAAGTAGCTTTTAATTTCTATGCTTTATGATGAAGATCTGCATTGGATCTTCTTGCTAGTTCAATGTCTTGGATGCCCCTTCTAATCAGTGCTAAAAGAATAATTGTTATGGCAGAAGGGCATCCTGTTTTACATTTCCAAGTTGGTCTGTGATATGCTGTTGAACACAGATTGAAGTATAAGATGCAATTACTCTGGAACCAGGGAAAGATAATAGGATGGCTGTACCTGACCTGACTTTGAAGTATGGATTAAAACAGATAAGGACAAGAAGAAACATGGTTCCCTAATGCTCACTGTAGGGGTAAAAAAACGAATCACAGCATATAAAGGAAGAACATCCTTTTATTAGGAGAAGTTATTTTAAGGATTTGATGGAGATATGCAACAGGGATATGAACTGCAAGATCAAGTGATAGATACAGAACATCACAGTTTAAAATCCCATTCTGAGCTTCTCAAAATTCTGCTTTTTCTCATATGCACTGAGCACTTATGAAATCTAAGGATGGAAAAAGCACTTACTACTGTTATTAAAGATTCCTTAATAATTGATTCACATGCTAATGCTTCTCCAAAATCAACCTACATTCTTCTTTTAGTGTCTCTGCTGCTCAAATGAAGGCTCATATAAATGAGAAAGAGGCACCGCTTGCATCTATTCTCAACAGAAAAAAAATATATATATAATATATATTTTAGTAGTGAAACAGAGAAAGGAGTTCAGTTGTGTGCTCTTGGAGTCCAGAAGGCCAGCTGTATCTTGGGCTGCGTCCGAAGTGGGATGACAGTAAGGAGTGATTGTCCCCCTCTTCTCTTCTAAGACCCCATCTGCAGTACTGCATCCAGACCTGGCGTCCCCAGCGCAAGGATTCACAGCTGTTGGAGAGAATCCAGATGAGGGCCAGGAAAATAAACAAGGGGCTGGAGCATCCTTCCTATGCAGAAAGTCTGAAGGAGCTGGCTTGGAAAAGAGAAAGTTCTGGGGAGATCTGTCTCTGGCTTTCTGGTACTTGAAAGGATCTTACAACAAGAAGCAGTGCCACCTTCTTCCACTGTCTGACAGTGATAGGACAAAGGGGAATGGTTTTAAACTAAAGAGGGTAGGTTTAGGTTAGATGGTAGGAATAAATTCTTTACTCAGAGTCCCTGGAATGGGTTACCCAGAGAAGCTGTGGATGCCCCATCTCTGGAGGCATCCAAGGTTGGGTTGGACGGGATTCTGGGCAACCTAATCAGATAGGTCACAACCCTGCCCATAGCAGAGAGGTTGGAACTCAACTTGAAAGTCCACTCCAACCTAATCCATTCTATGATTCTATGATTCTGTAAAAATCCTTTAATTGCAATGTACTACCTTCATTTTTGCTTCACCAGGAAAATGGAATGACTTGCCAAAAGTTGTCCATGACAGAGACTTAAGCAGAAAATTGACATTCAAAATGGTGATCTAGACACTAGATCATACTTTTGGGCAGGTTTCATTGTTATCTGTTTTTTTTTTTCAGGTATCTCAAAGTTGAAGAAAACACAGAAAGCCCAGGTATGGAAAGAGCATAGCTAACTTTACCATCCATACCCTGGAGATAGACTGGAAGTTTTAAAGTAAAGGGTGAATATGGTATTGAAGGTCATGTTTTAGTGGACATGATGGTGATGGGTTAATCACTGGACTAGATGATCTTAGTGGTCTTTCCAAACTTGGTGATTCTATGATTCTATGATTTTTCATTAATTGGCTCCTGCTGCACATTTTTGTCCAGCACATCTCTAATTTACAAATAAAAAATAATTTAGCTTGTTATTCAGGAAAGGTCATTGACACTGGTGCCCAATCATTCTGTTTTGCACATGCTATATGCGCTGGGAACATTTGAATGGCAGCTAACGGTGGGAAGTTTATTGTCATTCACAGTGAGAAATGCAAGTCTAACACAGAAATGAATCAGAAGATGATGCAGGCAGGCTGAGACTTCCCAGTCCTGTCTTGTGCGTTTTGCAAAACCCTGATAAGGAAAATAAAAAATCTGAGTGGTTTAGTTTAATATTTACTAAATAAAAGCAAAATGAGCTTTTGCTGCTTGGTTGGCAGAGCAGGAACTTGGTGATAGAACAGACAAAATCACTGAGGTGAGACTCTCATTGATCGTGCTTGCAAGTCAAGTCATGTATATGAATTGTCATGCTGTTATCATGTTTAAAGCCAGTACTGTAGCTCCCACTTCTTATAATTGCTCTGCAATAAAGCAAGAGTGAAAGCCCATTTGTCAATAGTTCCCTCTGTCAGCTGAACTACTTCCAACATCCTTCATTTTGCTCCGTTTCTTTGAGTGATCATGTGAATTTAAAGGATTTGATTGCAACCTGGAAACCGTTTTATAAGACCAAAAGCTATAAAGGAAACCTTATCAGCCCAGGTAGATACATTGCAAACCTTATGATATTTTCTGTTCCTTCAAGGGTAGGCAGACTTGTTGGCTGGGAAGATGAGAAGCGACAGTTGCAAAAAGCCAGGTAGGGTATGATTACTTATTGCCGCCTGTGAGGAGTCACAGGAAGCTGCTTATCATGAAAATGCAAATGACTCACTCTGTTCGACCTGAAGGGAGAGCAAGAAAACCAATCAAGAAGTTGCCAGAGTTGCTTGAAGTGTTTAAGCAGATGATCACTTCACACACTGCCAGCTTAAAATGGGGACTATGATTTTTTATATTAACTCAGCTGTCACATGAGGAAGACGTATATCCTAACAGGAGGAGGGGAAGGAGATGTTAAGGGAGGAATGGAAGCGGAGGTAGTGAAAGTCTTATTCCTCTTGTTTTTCATGCTATATTGTGTTCAGCATACCTGAGGTATGCCCTACAGTCATAACAGTCCAAGTCTTATATTCTCAGAAAAGGTCTCAAATTTGATCTGTTGCATGCATATTTGTTTTCAAACATGAACATATCCGCTAGTGGAAGGATGGAAATTTGAAGGTATCCATCTGAAAGGCCACTCTCATGTGCAAATAGGGAAACATTTCAAGAAGAAGCGCTGGGGTGATAAGGCAGGAAAAGAAGGACTGTTACCCAAACTGCAGTTGGGAATTAATTTCATTGCTGCCACATCCTCTCAAGGCAGGAAATTTGTCCAAGTGTAGTACACCTCTATACAAAGGGCCCTCAGCAAAACTTGGCCATCATGTAAATCTTTGGGGATGTTGCTGAGACCTCTGTCCCCAGGTGTTATCCCAGGACCCCTTGTCCCCAGGAACAAACACTACTCATTCACTCGTTCATGCTCTGGAACATAAAAAAAAAAAAAAAAAAAAAAAAAAGAGAGAGGTGTAAGGAGATGAATGAAAGGAGAAGAAGCAAAAAAAGGCATTGCAGGAAATAAAACATTGTTTTCATTGTTTCAGATGTAATGAAATATTTTGTTGTTGTTGCTGCTTGGTTTGCATGTTTGCTTTTGTTTAGGGTTAGATTTTGCCAGAATGAACGAATCCTGATCATAGAATAATACTTCCATCTCCTAAAGACTGCAAATCAGCATATAAATCAAGGAGGGTATGATAACACATTTCTTCATGTGTTTCATAAATCCTTCCCAGCTGCTTAATAATCTTTTATTGAGTGGTGAATTCGACTGCTGTACCACTGTGACAATGTCTGTTCACAAAGTGCTGGGATATGGAGACCCAGATGGGGAGAACCACTAGTCTCAGTGGCACCTGCAGCTCTCAAATTATCCTACAGTTATCTGATTATAGTCCTGCAAACTAATAGTATCCCATCCACCTGAGGCAGAGGGTTGTGGTCACATAGAAGTGCTTCTGTCCACCAGCACACAGATACTTCCCTCTGGCATATCCTCTTCCTAAGAGCAGTTTCTTTCCTTAGTCCAAAAATGGATTGGGTTGGGTAACCCTAGCTAGCTGAATTCTTCTAGGCATAGAATTATAGAATCCCAGAATTGTTTGAGTTGGAAGGGACCTTTAAAGGCCATCCAGTCCAACTTCCCTGCAATGAACAGGGACACCTAAAGCTAGATCAAGTTTCTCAGAGCCCCATCCAATCTGATCTTGAATGTCTCCAAGGACAGGGCTTCCACCATCTCTCTGGGCAACTTGTTTTGGTGCTCCACTACTTTTCTTGTAAAAAACTTTTTCCTTATATCCAATCTAAATCTCCCCTCTTTTATTTTGAAACCATTTCCCCTTGTCCTGTCGCACCAGACTACACATTCATTCCTTGGCATCCCCACCTTCAGTCCTGGATTTCAGTATATTCACACAGTAAATCCAGAGCTACATTTTATTTTCTTTTTCCTCTGACAGGAAGATGCATTAGGTATTACAGCAGGCCTGCTCTCTCATTTACTTCAGAGAAACCCTGCAGGACTATTTTGGGCAGCCTAAGTGGAGCAGACAGATTCATAAACTCACTCATGATTGACTCGGCACTGAGCGAGCTTGTCAGGAGACATAATGTACTGTAATCAATACTTTCTGGTATCCTGCTGAGTTCTTTTCAAAATGGTTGAAACTCTTCTGCTAGCGCCCATTTGGTTGCCTGGATGAGATAAGCGCAGTTTTTTGGTGCTTTCCTGTATTCTCTGACTGAAACTGCACACCTAGGGAAGATACTGACCGCTGATTTTTTCCAGACCATGATTCAAATAGGTCATCAGCTCCTTGTAGGTTGCCCTGGGGAAAAGTGATTTCACTGACTGAGGCTCCAGGTATTCCATTCTATTTGATGAGAGAAGGCAACAGCAGAAATGTACATCCTCTATTCCCATTTTGACAACTGATTAGCTCAAGAAGTAATTTGCTATAATTTTAATACAATGTTGCCCTTTTCACCAGTTTATTCCCATGATCCACTGCTGATTTTTACAGATTTTTGGGCCCCATATCTATGCAAATCTCAGCTCAGTGAAGTCAGTGTTCTTCAGTTTACTGGGTTTTTTTTGTTTGTTTGTTCCTTCCTTCCTTCTGTCCTGGCTCTAGGCAGTAGAAAAATTTCTTCTACTGTTTTTCAGTTTTCTCCATTCCAAGGATGGCTCATGGAAGATGCCTATCATACTGCTCCAATTCACCCTCCATTTTTTTTTTTTCTCTTGTATGTGGTTACAAACAGACCATCAGCTATGAAGGAGAAATGAATTTTACAGAGGTGAATAGAATATTGTGGGACTAATCAGAAAATTCTGCCCTGAGTCAGTCCTACATGCTCTGATTTTCTCAGGCTGTGACTGAATTTACATCCACAGATTCAAATTTCATATGCATACATAACAATAAGAATAAATTGTTCTAGAACCAATTTCCTACCATTTTGTAGATATTGCTTGTTCCAGCAGTATATATGCAAAGCCCCAGAAAAGTTGTATAGTTATCACAAAATCATAGAATAAGGTAAGTTGGAAGGGACCCATGAGGATCTCCAAGTCCAACTCCTGGATCCACAAAGGACCACTCAAAATTCAAACCCTGTGTCTGAGAGCATTGTCCAAATATTTTCTGAACTCTGGAAGGCCTGATGACATGGCCAGTATGCTGGGAAGCATGTTCCATTGCCAATCAGCTCCCTGGTGAAGAGCCTTTTCTGATACAGCTTCATGCTGTTCCCTTGGGTTATGAAGAATCTTTGAGCACCGTGGAACACACTGATAAAACTTTCTGTTGATCTGTTCCTTAACCTGACTGATATCAACTACAGGTGCATTTGGTGACTGACACATATAGATAGTGATAAGCACAGACCATCTATCTGTTTTTACTGGGTCCTCATCACAGAATCACAGAATCACAGAATTTTATGATACAACTTCAGATCACAGACATTTTATTCTGTTTGTAACTGCTAGTAGTCAGGAAACACTGCCACAATACCTGATTTCCCAGATATTTACTTGAGTAACTCACAGATTTCAGGCCAGAATGTGTAGTAAACTCATCTTTTCAGTTCTCAGCCTAGAGCAATGAAGAAATGATCTCCTGGAAATCAGTGGGGACCAAGTTTTTCAGAACCCTCTTGGTCCTGACCAAGGAATTGCTGGGAAGATGCCCATACTGAACATAACTCACAGGTATTTGAACAATGAAACATCCACATGGCTGTACATTTTCTCAGATGCTGTCAGTTGACTTCCCGTTACAATTCCCTGCATGTTCCCAATCAACAAAGTGTTCTTGCTGCGAATGAACAATATCAGGCACGTCTACGTCAAGGCAAATATCAGAAGTGCAAAAAAATTCAAAGCACTTGGCATGTTTCAGCAGGTTACTGGGATTTGTGCTTCTCTTCTTATTGTCCTTTCTTTTTTTTCTCTCTTTTTTTTTTTCATTAGAAGAATATAAATAACTGCAAAAACAAAACATAGTATGCCACTGCTCAGTCAGTGAAAGGGATTTCTCACTGGGGGGCTCAAACAAATGGAACAGGTTTGCTCAGAACTGGAATTTGAAATCACTGGGTTTTAATCAGCCAAAAAAAACAAGTTTCAGATAGCCAGTATCATCCCAGAAAAATGAGTAAGGAGTGTCTCTGGCATGCAGTTCAAATTTGAAGTAGTAATGGAAAATGTTATACTTTGTACCTCCCAAAGGGTTGTTTGATCTGGGGAGTCAACAGAAACACTGCAATCACCTATTTGTGCAGCCACACCTTTCCTCCATCCGTGGCCAGTAACTCATTGATGATCAAACTACCATCTCTCTCCTTCTGTGTCAAATATTTCTTCTGCTCACAGGCTGTCTAACATGGTCAAGTTTTATGGTCAATATTTTGTCCAAAAGTCATGGCTTGGGAACGATGGCTTTCCTTTGACAACCTACATCACATCTGCAGTGAGATGAAATAAAAACTTTGCCAAAGAGTTTCAAAGAGACATCATCTCTAGCTTGGAATGTTCAAAGAGGGCAGAATGCTGGAGGCTGGGAGACTATAGTGCTAAAGCATCAGCTTTTATACTCTTCTTTAGGCTTCTTCTAATTCTTACCGCAGGGGACAGAACACTGGACCTAGCTTTTGATTTTCCCTTGAGCATCTGCTCTTATATTCATTTCTAACATCAATCTGATACAGACAAAATATTAATATTTAATACTTAAAGGCAACTATTTCTTAAGTATTTCCTTCTGCTTGCAATGAAGTCAAAACTGTCAAGTTTTCTTGGAAATATTGCTACTCTTCCTCAAAAGTTCAGTCTCTGCATTTAAGGTTTGCAAGTGTGCATTAAAAAAAAAGAAAAAATAAAAGAGGAGAATTAAGATCTTTTCTGATTTTTGTTTCTTTTGACTGCTGGAGAAGTCACCTCGGGGTCATTTATTGAACTACTCAAAAGAATAAAATAGCCTTCCAGTTCCAACTGCAACAGGAAATGTCTGCAAAAGTGATCACTTGGAGCCTACTCAACACTTTGTGGAAACATGAATAAAGTTTAATTTTTCCTTTTCTCAAGAAGAGAGGTTGTGATCAGGCCAAATTTCCTCCTACTACAGTAAAGGAAGTTTCAGAATGGTGAGGCAATGCTGCCAGCTTCCTGGAGCTCATGTGTCTGCTTGTTGCTCCAGATGACTCTAGTTGTTACCTTCTTATGACCCACTCCTTGATTCATGCACTGGTTTTCACACTCGCTTGCCTGGTTGGATCACCGCATATTTGAGTTTAAAGACCTCGTGGTAGCCAAGCAAAAAGAGCAAGATATTGACAGGGCAAGGAGAAATGGTTTAAAACTAAAAGACTTGAGACTAAGATTGAAGATAAAGAAGAAATTTTCTTTTGCAGTAAGGATGGTGAGACATTGGAATAAGTTGCCCAGACAGGTGGTGGATGCCCCATGCTTGGGGACATTCAAGGTCAGGCTGGATGGGGCTCTGAGTACCATGACCTAGCTGTAGACATCGCTGTTCATTGCAAGGGACTTGGACTAGTTGACCTTAAAGTGGCCCTATCAACTCAAATGATTCTATGATTCTACGATTCTGTTGACCTGACAATATCCAGTTTTCTTCACTCCTCATCCCATCAGATATCTGCCTGTAATGCTGTGAGCTCAGATTTCACCGTTTTATTTGTTTTGCATCTAATTGTTTTTTTCCTTCTTTCCTCATTCTCCTTCGTAATCCTATTCACTATCTTTGTTCAGACCTCGGTACGCACAGAATCAGATAAAACAGTGCAATGTGATCTCACAATCCCTATGTACAGGAAATAGAAATGTAATTCAAATTAATTTGTAATCCGTGAATATATTACTGCAGATGAAAGAGCTGAAATGGTATAAAAAGAGTTGCTGGTGAGTGATGGATTCTACATCTCAATTATAGTACTACAAGTTATAATTTTTGTTGTAACACAAAACTTTAAATGGATCTAGGTGGCAGATAAGGTAGGTATGGAAAGAATAGAATTTGCTGCAAGTATATTGCAGATCTTTCTCTATTTGTAGGATACTGAGTGTCACCTGCAGATTTCTAGGTGTTCAGCTCAAGTTCTGATTTCCTACTTCATGTGCTTTACTAGGATTTCATTCAGTCCTGCCCAATGGCTCAGAAGACATCCATTGCACAACTGCAACATGGGTAAAGATATGGCAGAGGAAAGAATGCAGTGCTTCAGATTCTGAGCTTGGTTTTAAAGCTACCACTTCTTAGCATGACTAAATTTCTGATCATGGCATTGTTTGAGCATGCTGAAAAGGTAGTTGTGTTGTTTGTTGGAAATTCTCCCATTTATTTCATCTATTGTTTTTCTTGACCTGCTTTCCACCTGCTTCCAGAGAAATAAACAAATTTAAAGGGCTGTATTTTAGAAGAAAGTGATGAAAGGAAGGGAAAAATAGAGAGACCTTCTCTATCCTGCAAGTAATCTTGAGACTCCTTCACATGAGGTTAGGATGGGAACAACAGCTTCAGAAACAGACATTTGAAGGACCCAGAATAAATGAAGGATTTTTTTTTTCTTTTCTTGGCTGAAATTACCAATATGATGGTTAAACATTTTTGAAAAAGTTATATTTTTGAAATTTTTTGGAGCTATCACTGCAAAGTTTACAGTGGTTGGAACCGGATCATCTTTGAGGTCTCTTCCAACCTGTGATTCTGTGATTTTCTAAGAAAAATTCTACTGAATATCAGCTAAATGTACAAAATAGGATGCATGTATGGGAGGAGTAAGTAGAGAAGGAAAGACTCCTCAGTGCTTATGTTCTATTGTGTTCACCATACAACCATCAAAAACGGAAAAACTGAGTATCATCAAACAGGGAATCATGACAGATTTGCAGGCTCCTCTAATCCCTCCAGGAAATCTCAGTGGTCATGGAAAAATAATATGATCATTGGAAAACCATTGCAAAATATAAACAGCCTTCCTATGTTGTTGTTGTTGTTGTTGTTGTTTTAAAGAAAAAATGTCATAACAGGCTGACTGCTCCATTCAAGATGTCCTTCACCCAGTGGAAACTGTTGCTTGTTCCAAGATATGTATTAAATCGCTGAGATTGGATATCTAGAATGATAGAATCATAAAAAGGCCTGGGCTGAAAAGGATCATAATGGTCATCTAGTTTCAACCCCCCTGCTGTGTGCAGGGTTGCCAACCACCAGACCAGGCTGCCCAGAACCACATCCAGCCTGGCCTTGTATGCCCCCAGGGATGGGGCATCCACAACCTCCTTGGGCAACCTGTTCCAGTGCATCACCACCCTCTGTGCGAAAAACTTCCTTCTAATATCTAACCCAAACCTCCCCTGTCTCAGTTTAAAATCTAGGGCGGTGCTCAGAGCTCTTCGAGATGCACATCTGTACTCAGGAATGGGTTTGTCCTAGACTTTTCTTATTTGGTGTGGTACAGTAGATAACAAAGATTTTGTGTGCTAATAACCAGTCACCTCACAGCAGGATCCAACTGCTCAGCAGCCCAGATCAGAAGACTGGGTTCTCCTTTTAGCATGACGCAATCACCTACTGCCAGCAATCTCCAGATGATAGGCAAATTTTATTGTCCATGGTGCTGATGCATTTACAGTTGTCCTAGATGATCTTAGTGGACTTTTCCAACCTTCCTGCTTCTACGATTCTGTTATTTCATCCAGCTAATTACCTTGTCCATGCACAAAACATACATGAAAAATTCAATCAACACCAGCAGAGCCATGCATTCTCAGGATGCTCTTCACCTTTAAACACTGTGTTCAGGCATTTCTTAGTGTGTATGTCCTTTGCACAGCCGCACAGATGTCTCATGAAGGCCTGTGTTATTTATCAAAGTGCTGTGCATGTCATGCCTATTACATAATTATCTTCTACTTATCAGTCACACTCTAGTCCCTCATTACTACAGTTGCAGTGCTGGTATAATTAGACTCCATATTTAACAGACCTTTATAGCAATGTTTTAGTTTACAAAATGAAGAGTTTACTCATGCCAAAATGTTTTGTTTCATTATCAATTTCTTCCTTTTTTTTTTTCTTTTTTTTGCTTTAATTTACCCAGTGAACCAAATCACCGTTTATCATCAGAACTCTAATTTAGAGAAGAAATTAAGGAATACATTTGTAACTGTTCTATTAACAATTAAATATGCTTAACTAATTCTGTGATGGATTCTTTCACCCTGGAATTCTTTATCAATAGGAACTTTTTTCCTTGTAGTGAATTTCTTCTATTTAGAAGTTGTATTATTAGCAAGGCTATTAGACTTGAAGTAGAAATTAGTACTGAAGAATCCTATTTTTCAAGAAATCAGATTAAGCAATCACAGCACTGCCTTTCTATCAAATAATCTGAAATGTAGCTTGCATCACTTATGATACTATCACATCTTCTGTCTTCTTTTTCATGGCAGGATTATGGTTCAATCAAAATAGCAAATCCTTCTACGGATCACCAGGAACTTGGGAAGAGGTCTCTACTATTACCTTTGATAGTTTAAATACATAAAGAGTGCATGAAGAAAGTCTGGACATTGAGATCTCTTGCATACGCTCTATAGCCACAGTGTGATTTCTTGTACATGTCACAGCCCTCACTGCTGTTTCTGACATTTGGAGATACTTGTGCTC
Organism: Alectoris magna; assembly: GCA_030625065.1. Taxonomy (NCBI): domain Eukaryota; kingdom Metazoa; phylum Chordata; class Aves; order Galliformes; family Phasianidae; genus Alectoris; species Alectoris magna. The sequence goes on from CM060561.1 coordinate 2,306,996, forward strand.
CTAAACCAAACCTGAGTTTTTCAAGAGAAGGTCAGTGCCACGTTGTGGAAAAAAATCCCAGATGATGAAGGTTTCTGTCATAAAGTTATCATTCATGAGTACATCCCATCACAAGAACAGATTCTAGCAATGTAAATTCTGGTAGGGGAAAAAGAATTTCTTTCAACTACCCTAACTCTGGTTTTAATGATGCTCCATCCTGAAGCAAGCTGACAGTAAAATCTGTCCATCTCTCTCTCTGTTTTTTGTTGGTTTTTGTTTTGTTTTGTTTTGTTTTGAGTAAAAGACAATGAGAGATTAATGATTTGATGAAAATAATATTCCTCTTTTATTAGACCTTTTCCTAGTCTTTTGTGGAAAATATGAGACAGTGGAACAGAGAACAGAAACTCCATCTTATAGTGTACAGTATGAAGAGAAAAAGAAGCTCTGATGAAGGTTAATGCCCCAATACTGATACTGCTACCATGTTTAAAAAACATTACCAATATCACATCCTTAACTACAGTGAGAATTATCCCTTCATTTTATCCTGAAGAAAGCTTATATTTTCCTCCAGAGGTTAGCCAAAACTTGACCCAAATTTTGTTGTTAGACCCAAAGTTCTCTCTGGAATTTCCATTTAGCAAGAGCCAAGTTGCAGGTCTGTAAGAAAACTTTTCAAATTTCATTAAGAAAATTTCTCATCTCTCTCTTTTCACTATAACTTCACTTGCCTCTGAAGTACTGCAATTTACTCATTGCCTGGGTCAAGATACAGGAATAAATGGACCACAGTCTAATTGAGTGTAAGAAATATTGTTTTCCTCCATAAAATATAATATTTTCAGTCCCCTGTTGTGTCTCTGCAACCTTGCTGTGTTTCTCAGGCAGGAAAACAAAGGTCCAAGAGATATGCATGTGTAATAAAAATGTCATGTTTGCAAAAATACAGCTAGGCAATCTCTACAAGCAAGTCCCAGTAATTGACTTTATATCTAATATCACATATAAAATTATTATGCAGGATTCCAGTCATTTATATGACAGAAAAAAGAAAAAAAAAAAAAAAAAAAAAAAAAAGAAGACATTATTTTTATGGTGGTTGGCATTCTTTCTTTCTTTGTTGTGTTTTCTGACCAAATGATGGGTTATGTGAAGAAGATATTAAAGATATTAAATATTCACTCCAGAGGAGTGTATTTTTAATTACGTGCTTTTTCCACAGTGGCTTTGCAACAAGTTTCATGGAGTTTTACGATCCTTTGAAGGGTTTATCCTCATCAAACCTGCGTGAGCCCGAGGTCTGGAATCCGTACTCACCTACCTCATTACCAGGACAAATTATGATGAGATAATGAGAGCAAAACATTTCATGGTAATTAGTCCAGTGGGATGCTCACCTTACAAAGCTGTTGATGAGAAAACAAGCTGAGACACTGCGTCTTACTAAAGAATGGAGGGACCAAATATAAAACCATGGTGATACTGAGTGATGACCACCCAAGTCTTTCTCAGAAAACTGCAAAGGCACTGTCACCAGGCAGGGGAATATTTGTCATCTTTATGCCTTATGTATGTTGTCACAGTAATATGGTGAATATTTGGAGTCTGTTAATACTGTTTTTACTTCTGTCAGAACAGACATTAGAGAAAGTTATGCAGAAATGTGAGACGGTAAGTCTAGCTAGATCAGTCTGAGGACTCAGAATGACAGAATCATAGAATTGTTTGAGTTGGAAGGGACACTTAAAGATCATTTAGTCCAACTCCCCTGAAATGAACAGGGTCACCTATGGCAAGATCAGGTTGTTGGATGGGGTGTCCAGCCTGACCTTGAATGTATCCAAGGATGGGGCATCCACCACCTCTCTGGGCAACCTGTTCCAGTGCTTCACTACCCTTATATCCTTTTATCCAAACTTGTTACCCCACAGTTGTTTCCAGCCTCCCTGCTGCCCTGCAGCAAAAAAAAAGTGTGTGAGCAATTCCATCTACTGCAGGGCAAAGCCAGACAGCTCTGTCTAAAGGGCCTCTAGTTGGCATAATGCCAATAAGCTACTGAAACTACTGACAGAGTACACAGATACATAGAAGTGAATTTTTATTTCTGTAAGATCTTTCTGTGTTGTGCTTCTCTGTTCTCCTCTACTGGGATAAAGCGCAAGAGCAAATACCCTTCCCTGCTGCTAGGAAAGAAATAACAGATGATTATTGTTCCTATAACAATCTATTTGTTCTTATAAACCCCTCTGCACGACAACAGAGAAGCAGGCTTCCTTTGCTACACATACTACAAAAACAGGTCAAAAAAAAAGCCACCAAATATATCGGAATGGATGATTTGAACATAAAACTAGGCATTAATAAGGAATTCATATGGACAGACTAACATCAGCAAGCAATAATGTTAGTTCAGACTTCAGAGGAGAATTTGGATGGTGAACATTAGTAGACAATGTCCTATATTGGGGTGAATTTTCCTAAGCTGGTTTTCCAAGGTGTAGTTATCCATACGCATTTTTTAATGTATCATCTCCTATAGCACAAGATGTTACCTGTTGTGCAGCAAGCAAGAAATTATCTGAGTTTCTCACCTGAAACATGGACTTGATCCTATGGGTCCCTTCCAACTCAGGATATTTTGTTTCTGTAGCCTCAGTAGATCATTTCTGTTAACAGTGACTACGGTTGCTCTTACTGTAGTTGTTTGCTGTCGATACTAAAAGCTTGCTGAGAGGTTGCCTTATCTTCCAAATGCACTGAGATATCGGTTAAATTATTTTATCTTGTTAAATAATGAGATCTTATCATGCTTCAACAAATTAGAGAGAAATCTCAGATATCTGCGGTGATATAACCAAGTATAGGGTTGGAAATGGAGAGTATTTAATGTCCCTTCCAGCCTAAGCCATTCTATGATTCTACGGTGTGGTTTAAACAATAAGCAGACCTCGTGTCCAGTATAAAGCCAACTCCATTTCACTATGCCTTTCACTGGAGGTTCAGCACAGGATCAATGAGGTCAGGCTATGTCTGTATCTAGCTCAATCACAATGAGGATTTATGGTGACAGAATGTCTTACATGACCTCAGGGACAATTGCATAAGCATGCAGGCCCACTGCAGGGGCAGAAAACCAGAGCAAATAAGCTGCTTAACCCAGTGCTCAGAGCAAAGACATCCCAAATGGCTCATCAGAATCAGCTTGGGTTGGCCAGGTTTATTAGTTTCTGTTCAGCTCCAGTCATGTATCATCCAAAATCCAATTCTGTCAGGGATGTTTTGCAAAAGTGGTTTGCATTTATTCTTCTCTAACTCTGCTGTACCCCTTAGCAGTCTTTTCTCTTGCCTGTCACTGAGGGAAGCTCCTGTGTTTGCTCTCTACAGTGGTGCCAAGGGACATCATTTTCACAATGCCAGAATTTACAGAAAGCAGGGAAAAAGTCCACCTCTGCTCCCTGTGCCACCATGCTTTTTAATTTGAAGCAGAATTCTAGCACTAATGATGAGTTCTTTGGAATCTGAGCTGCCATCAACAGTGTGTTTATGCACTGACAAGTGAAAAGATGAAGTTAATGAACCTGAAGTGAAGTTTTGATTCATCATGCTAATAACAGTAGCATTCTTTACATTTGTCAAATGTCTCCATTACTGTAACATTTCACAGTCATTACTGTGTTCAGCTCAACTGCCTTAGGAAAAACATCTTGCATTTTATCTATTAATATTTAAGGAACAAGGAGGTTAAAGGGCCTGTCAAAAGCCACCCAGAGCATTTGTATTTTATCTGGAAGCTAAATCCAGAAATCCCAATTCTCGGCTGAGTTCTTTAACCTTCTGTCCTTAACATACAAAAAATGCTATCAGAAAATAAAAAGATATGGTGGTGTTATCCTTTCTAAGGCATAACTTCGGTACTAAGAAAACAACCGGAAGTGTCTGTCCTGAGAAGAGTTCACAAATGTACACATGAAATGGTGATGGACAAGATTAAAAGATTTGCTTGGGATTTTTTTTTCATGGAATCATAGAATCATTTGAGTTGTAAAGGACCCTTCAATGTCACCCGGTCCAACTCCTCTGTGATGAACAGGGACATCTGCAGCTAGATCAGGGTGCTCAGAGCCCATCCAGCCTGACCTCAAATGTCTCCAGGAATGGGACAACCACCACCTTTCCGGGCAACTTGTTCCAGTGTCCCACAACTTTTATTGTAAAAAAAATACTTTTTCTTATATCCAATCTAAATCTCTCCTCTTTTAGTTTGAAACCATTTTCCCTTGTCTTTTCACAACAGACTCTACCAAAGAGTATTTGTACTCCTTGGAACAGTCTGTTTTCTGTTCCCTTCTTTCTTATAGCCCCACTTTAGATACTGATGGCAGTTTGAAGACATATTCAGTGGGATTCTTCTCATCAAGAGGTCATGCTATTTAGATTTATATATCTTGTTTTCAACACATGTGCCAGGTATCTAAGCTGTAGTTACAGCAATTACTGTCAGTACCAATTTCATCAACATTGTCAGAGAATCCGAGACAGCAGTATATTTCAATCTAACACACACATCACAGGTAAAATCCAGTTGCTTAAACAGTTATCTTGTGATATTTGTGATAACCTCATGTCTCTGAAGGTCTGATCGATTCTGCTGACTGTATTGATTAGATTTTTCACTCACTGGGATTTAAGATCCCAACGCACAGGTAGAATGATAGATGTTGGTGACACACCTCATTCAGTTTATGAAACTGTAAGAATCAGGAACTGAAATTAATTCCTGAATGACAGTCTTCCAGACACAATGGGGATATATGCTTGCTTTGCTGGGTGTATTTGTTATAAGCAAGTTTTCAGGCAATTCATCAAGATTAAGAATGCTCCCATTTTAACAGAACCTGAGGCCCTTTCCAGGTTTTATCTAGCAGATATTTCTGTCAACATCCAGATGCTTTTAATTGGTGTGTCCATGTATGGATCACCATGATCGAGCCGAGCTTGGGACCCAGGCCTTATAGAACGAGAGTTAATGGCCTTAAGTTGCTCCAGGAGAGTTCAGGTTGGATGTTAAGAAAAAATTCTTCTCAAAAGAGTAATAATGCATTTGAAGAGGCTGCTCAGGGAGGTGGTGGAGTCATCATCTCTGCAGGTGAAGAAAAAATGTTGAGATGCCCTTCAAGAAACCATTCCTCAAGAAACACTGTGGCATAGCGGGGATGGGTTGATGGTTGGACTATATGTTAGTCATCTTTTCCAGTCTTAAATATTCTTCTTAGCTAAGTGATCTTATTTCTCTCTTCTCAAATATTTCTATTGCGTTCCCTAATAAGACATAGGCCAGAAATATATTGGCCAAGTGCTTCAAGAAACTGTTCTTTCCTCTTTACTTCAAAAAACAAACAAACAAAAATCTCACAACTTACAGAGACTACTGCAAATAAATAAAAAATCCATCAGATGTCCAGATGGCTTATTTCATTTATAGGGTGAAGGTGACTTATTCTGCCCAATTTGCAGTGGCAAATGCGTAGACATTTCTAATTTCCCACTAAAAGGTGATTATCCAGTGGTCACCTTCAGAGCAAAACAAAGCTGAAATTCATACAGCTGGATAAACAGTAAGAAACTCAAGATGTTGCTACCATCAAGGCAGATGAATCATATATCTGTTGTCTTTCACACTTCCAAGCTGGTCAGAAAATAAGAGACATGACTTTGATCAGTTCCTGCCTCTCCCAACTCCTAAATCTCTAGAATGGAATGAAAATAATAGCTCAGAATTGTCCTTTTCTCTTTTCTTTTCTTTTCTTTTCTTTTCTTTTCTTTTCTTTTCTTTTCTTTTCTTTTCTTTTCTTTTCTTTTCTTTTCTTTTCTTCCCTTCCCTTCCCTTCCCTTCCCTTCCCTTCCTTCCCTTCTCTTCTCTTCCCCCTGAAATTTCAATAGCGTAGTCACTATAGAGTAGACACCAATATTTGTCAAAGCCCTGAGTGACAGACATGCACTTGCACATTTCCATCCTCCCACAGCACTTCTCAGCCACTCTCTATCTATATCTCCCCATATCTTTTCCACTGGCCAGGTAACACTGAAGATGACAGACCTCCATGTTGCTATTAAGAAGGCTGAATGTGAGATGACTACTTGGAAACTTTAGAAAAAGAGCTTGTTAGAAACACTTCCTGTGGAGAGCTAAGTAAATTATTTTTTCTGCTTTCATTTTCTTTTGTTGAATGTTATATTTTCAAGTACTCAAGAAGTTTTGGTTCCCCTTTGAATCCCAATCATATGAGCTAAAATTATTTATTGTTTATTGTTTAAAATTGTTTATTATCCCTGCATTTTTTTTCTCCCCAAACATATGTGAAGATTGCTTAAATACAATTTCAAGGAAAGTCACTTCTTCCTGTTCTCCATCTTAACGGGGTAAACTTAGAGGAGTAGAGCTGAAGTGAAAGACAGACCTATTTCCCCTTCAACATCATTTGGAATAATAAACAATGATGAGTGCTATTTGCAGCTTGCCTTTCAGCCTTTTGATCACATAATAAGTGAGAGCACTTAGCCTTTGCCATGCAGGTGTTGAATCCAGCTGTTCAGAAAAGTGATTGCTTCAAAAGGCCTTTGCCTGAAGCACAAGTACTGAGATTTCCCATTTAGACACTTTGAGCACAAGCAAGAGATTTGTACATGGGAGCCATTAGTTTCACTCCATGTTAGCTTATTTGATATAGAAGTGCATGAATATAGAAGAAGAGGGAAAACAAGCCATTGAGACCCAAGAGACTTACCACTGTGTACAGTGTCTTTTTTCAATCTAGGATGTTTTGCTTAAAGCACTAAAAAGAATGGAGCATTATGTGTCAAAGAGAAATAGGGCATGGAACTCTTCCTTCCCATTCTCTATCAGCATCTCCAGTCCTCTAAAGAAGTTAAATCTCTCTGATTGTTATTTCGCTTTTCTAGGGGCAAAGAAACTTCTTGTGACAACGGTTGATGGTTGGGCTAGATGTTCTTAGAGGACTTTTTCAGTATTAATGATTCAGTGTTTCTCCCATCCACAGAGATGTTGATGATTGAAGGATGGTTACTGAACTGTTTGAAAAGTAGATTTTGTTTGGTTGGGGTTTTTTGGTTTGGTTTTGTTTTGTTTTTTGTCTGTTTGTTTGTCTAATTGGCATAATAGCCATATTTCCTCTGTGTTATTTCTTCCAAACTCTTCTGCCTCAAGCAACGTACAGGCACAGATGACAAACCTCTCTGCATTTTCCAAGGCCTCCTAGCAAAGTTTAATAATGTGATTAATAATTACAGCTACAACCATTTAATCTCAGATACATAAGAATGAACTCAGTATCAATGTAATTCTGTAAATTCACTTTTTTGAAGTAGGTACACTGGCACTTCTATTTTGATCCCAAAATTTTCAGGTACATCAAACTGAACTCTCAAAGATCAGATGATACAGGACCTCTTAAACGCATGCTCACATCGCTGAGCACATCTGAGCCCTACCAGCAGAAGTCTTTGTTAAACAGAGGATCTTGTAAGGACAAGTACACTAAGCTTAGCTAAATTGTCCAAGAAAGAAAATCAACAACATAAACATTGAGCCAAGAAGGGTCCACCAATTATATCTAAACATCAGCTCAATAGCTGGCCTTTCTATGGAAAGGATCATTTGGAAGGGCGCATATGTTTGCAGATTTCCTGGATATTGGGCATATGTGCTTATAAATCTGCTATGTAAGATTGTTCTGATTATCAGGGGAGAGATAGTTGGCTCCTTCATTTGCTTATTTCTCCATAGACCTAAGTGGAAATTGCTGGCATATCCCTGTATTGGGGGCTTTCTAGGTGATCCAAGTGCCTTGTACAGAAGGAAGGTACTGGATCCCATCCCACTGGTGCTTGGCAGAAAAAACAGTAAAATATCCTTGGCTTGACATAAAGAGGTTATAAAGCAGAACACACTAAAATAGCTGCACTCTCTAATCAAACCATATCCCTTTGCTGTGTATGGGACATTCCACCTAAACAGGGCAGGAGGGGTAAATTTATCTCAAAATTTTGGTGTGGTGCAATGGAGATGAAGTATGAGGTGCTACAAGCTTGAATATTCACTGCATTAGACCAAAAGCATCACTTCCACAGGACATAATGACCACTACTTTTGGAGCTTACAATACTAGGCTGTTGTATGCAGAATTAGCAAATGCAGCCCAATATATTGCTGCTGAGTCAAAAAGGAGGAAGTCAAACAACTCAGTGTGTTTAGATTAGAAAAAGAACATTCAGTGGAGTGCATAAATACCTTCATGGGGAGAAAATACCATGTAATAATGGGCTGCTTAATCTGTCAGAGAAAGGTAGAACCAGAACTGATGGCTTGAAAGTGAATTCAGGCTGACTGCAATTAGAAATAACGTACAGGGATGTAAGGGGAGGGGAGAGCACCACTGCATCTGGCAGCCAAGAGAAAAGAGAGAGGCTTAACCTCCCCGTATCTTTGCACTGATGGGAAGCATAAGAAAAGGTGTTAGGGGGAGGGAAAGGCAAAGCTGGAGGGCAGAAGGTGAATCTTTGAAGCGACTGAGAAACAATATCTATAAAAACAGGGAAAGGCGCATGCACAGTAGAGCTGTTGACTCTATATGGGCTGCTTGGTCTCAGGTTTAATACAATGGCAGACTCAATAGTGCCAAGCACTGAGCTTGGGGGACTAAATGGTGTCTTTTGTCTAGAAGCCATTGTGACGGTCTATCTCAGCAATTCCAAAAATCTGTTTTTATAGTTAAGCCTAGGTACATATCTATTGTGAGCTTACTAATTACTGTGTGACTTTCCAATTCTCCAGTCTCTAACATAATAGAATAAAATTGGAAAAGATACAGGGGAAAAAAAAAAAAAGAAAGGTGATGGGGATTATCACAGAAGTGGAACAATCTCCATGCAAAGAGTCAGTAAATAAATTAGGTTTCCTTATCCCAGAAAACGTGGATGTTGTGAGCTGACAGAGTTCTGCGAAGTCTCAAGAGGTCTGAGAAAGTGGGCAAGTGTTTATTCATCATCTATTTTAAAACAAAATAATGGACATAAAAGAGTCCTGAAATGGAAATAGCAAATGGCAGGCAAAAAAGAGCAAAAGGAAAGACTTGGCACAGTCCAAACTTAAGCTACAGGACTTCTCAGGATGGTATGTAGTAGCTGTAAAATACCTACGCATCTTCAGAAATTCATTGGATACATTTAGGGAAAAGATTAGATCAACTGATGACTGTTAACGACTCTCTAGCAGGGTCCATTGTAATGTGACAAGGGGAAATGTTCTCAAACTGAAATGGATTGGATAATATAGACTGGAGATAAGAAAAAGGTTTTTTTTATGGTATGGGTAGTGAAGCACTGGCACAAGTTGCACAGAGAGGTGGTAGATGTCCCGTCCTTGAAGACGATTGAAGTCAGACTGGGTGGGGCTCTGGGCACCTTGATCTTGCTGTAGACGTCCCTGTTTATTGCAGGGGATTTGGACTAGATGGCCTTTAAGGATCCCTTCCAACTCCAACGATTCTGTAATTCTATGACTTGCAATAACACCAGCTCCACCTCCAACTGCAGAGGTCTCTGTTTGGTAGGGAAAGATGTTGCTGTTTGCCTCTTGCTGTCCTTATGCTCTCCTCTTGGCATCTCTATTGAACGCTGTTTTCAGTACATGCTAAAAAATATTTTATAATTTGCAAAGTGAAGTCATTTGTTGAATCAAAAGGAAAATTTGTGCCAGAAACTGAAGATGAAAAATGGCTCACAAATTTAGTGTATGTTGTGGATATGACTGCTCATATAAATGAGTTAAACATCTGCCTTCAAGGTGGAAATCAACTTATCCCTCCTATGTTTCAATCTATAATGGCTTTCAAAATGAAACATAAATTATGGTAACCTCAAGTTATGACAAATAATTTTTATGCATTTGGATCTACTGTCTAAATGGAGTCCTGTGAACAGCAAAGAATATGCAGCCTTGCTTTCCATATTGATAAAGGAATTTGAGAATATTTGATTTCTGAAAAAAATCTTTTTTTTTTAATGTTTTCAACTTCTTTTTCCATCAAAATACATTACCTCTGAATTTTCAAATGGAATGTGTTGAGTTGCAATCAGACATTCAACTCAAAGAAAAAAAAAAGTGATCGTGTCTCCTTACTAGGCTTTTCTAACATCTATATTACTAGAGAAAAATATCTCTCACTTCAGAATCGCACCTTATTCATGTTATTGCTTTTTGTCAGTACGTGCATTTGTGAAAAACCGTTTCCAAGGATGAAGCACAAGAAGAGCGAACTTTGATAAAAAAAATCTCTGATGGGCACCTTGAGATCTAAGAACTTCAACCACTTTCATCAAAGCAGATATCGATGCATTAGGTTAATAAATAAATAAATAAAATATCCTACTCGTTTTACGTTTTTGTTGCCCCCTTTTTGTATTTTTTTTTCAAATAAAATATATTAAAAATAAGTTTTACGACATAGATATACTAACTGTATTTTATTTGTGGCCCAAGGCAATTACCCTTCACTCGGTGTGGCACAGGAAAGCCAAAAGGTTGGACATATAGGCCTTAGGCAGTGTTAAATTGCACCAACTGTGCTGCACGGCTATTGACAGCACTGTGGGCATTTTTGAAGTCACTGCAGGGCTTCAGATACCAGCTTAGAGGGCCTTCTGGTTTTGTCTAACAAGACTCCTTTAATGTTCATACTCACTGCCAAAAAATCAACTGCATAGATTGTTCAGCTCAGGAATCCTACAGGTTTAGTTGGTTCTTATCCAAGAAAATGGTGTCATTTTGCATTAATATGAATGCAGGTCATTGCAACAATAGTACAATCCAAATTTCCTAATGTAATTCTATCTAGAAACAGCTGTTCATGATGTATGGCATCCATGGTGATGTTTACCACAGTAATTCAATGACTTGATAAGTGACCAGAAAAGGGAGAGAGAATCACTTGAGCTGTTTTATGCATAAACAATATGACATTATAAAACATTTATCTCTCCATATATCAGGACAAAAAAATAAAAAAAAAATAAAAAATAAAACACACAACAACCCACATTTAAAATCTCCATAAGTAAATGAAAGACTTAAAGAAGTGAAAATGAGAATAACAAGTAAGCATCCATTTATGAAATAGAAGCATATTCCCATAAACAGGAGTGAATCAAAATATAAAATCTTTTCAACAAAAAGCTTCAAATTCACAAAGCATCACCCGCCTCTAATTATAATCACATCCCTTTGTCTTGTCAACGAAAAGTTATGATCTTCCTACTAAGCTCTTAGGCTGTAGGCTGCCTCACATTGCTAAAGAGTGGCGGGCTGTACGCCATTTTGAAAAAGAGGGTAGAAATTAGAATTCTTTTTTATTTAAGAAATAAAACAAGACTGTGTATTGTAACATAGTAATTCTGGTATTTTCTTTCTTTCTTTCTTTCTTTTTTTAATTAAACACGCAGATGACAGCCCTTAGAAATTACTTTATTTATAAGGGTGCGCTCCAAAGACCTGCAACATACACTACTACCCTCAAATACTCCTAAATCACAGCTGTTTCCTCCCCACTAATGCATTTTGCTTCTCATTATCAATGACTTATTAAAGAGATGCTTGTGTCGATTCTTTTCTCACAGAGTGCATTATAGATGATTTATTAAACACTTATGTAAGTCATCAACGTCAGGTTATGCTTATGCATTATTTTCCTTGCTCATTTCATTAGTATTAAACAGCTTCTCACGAGGAAGCTATTTATAATGAAAAGCATATCCTCAGGTCTAAAAGACTGTATCAGTTAAAGATCTTGGTGTACAAGGTTTTGTGATTCCATAGAGAATGCAGCACCATTCTACTGTGTTATCTGGGTAATGCTGGCCTAAAATCAAGAAGAACCTTTGTAACAATGCAGGATGACTCCTCCTCATCTGCTATGCTCAGCCGAGCTGGAGTTAGAATCATACAATCATTAAGGTTGGAAAAGGCCTCTAAGATAATCTAGTCCAACCATCAATCCATCAACACCATGTTCACTAAATCAAGTCCCATGTTGTTTGTGCTATCAGGACAGGAGAATAGGAAGACATGCTCAGGTCTCTAGCTGTGTTTGATAATTTTTTTTTTTTTTTTTTTTTCCCAAAGGTATTTTGTTAGCCCTTGAAAACATGAAACATCTTCTGGAAGTGTCTTGGTGCATTTTGGTGTGGGAAGAATCCAGCCTGTTTCTCTATCTAAATATTAATGGAAGACTAAAACAACTGAATTAGAAATATGGTTTAGTGGGCAAAGTGGTGGTGAGCTGATGGTTGGACTAGGTGATCTTAGTGGTCTTTTCCAACCTTAATGGTCCCATGCTTCTATTCTACGAATGACTATTTTATTGCTGTAAAATGCCTTCTGGAGTTGGATCCCAACTTAAGTTGTTATCGCTGAGAACATTAGTCCAATCTGGATGTCCTGTGTCAGTCATTATCGAGGTGCTGATGGTCATGAAGATTATTCGTTCTGCAAGTTCACTGTGTGACACCAGATTTTGCTCCTCTCATTTACAACACATGCAGAGGAAAACCATGCAGCCATATCACAGAATCACGTAATTGTAGGCATTGGAACAGACCTCCAGAGATCATCAAGTTCAACTCCCTTGCTTAAGCAGGTTGCCTACAGTAAGTATCATAGAATTGCTCAGGTTGGAAAAGACCTTAAAGGTTGTCGAGTTCAACCACAATCTAACCATACTACCCTAACTAACAACCCTCTGCTAAATCATCTCCCTGAGTACCACATCCAAATGGTTTTTAAACACATCCAGGGATGGTGACTCAAATACCTCCCTGGGGAGCCTATTCCAGTGCTTAACAACCCTTTCTGTAAAGTAGTTTTTCCTGATATCCAATCTAAACTTACCCTGGCTTGAGGCAGTTTCCCCTTGTCCTGTGACCTGTCACCAGGGAGAAGAGATAAACTCCACTCTTACTGTAAGCACCTTTCAGATATTGGCAGAGAGCAACAAGGTCTCTCCTCAGCCTCCTTTTCCCCAGACTGAACAGCCCCAGTTCCCTCAGACTCTCCTCATAGGGCATATTCTCCAAGCCCTTTACAAGCCTTCTTGCCCTTCTTTGGACCTGCTCCAGAACCTCCACGTCCTTTCTGTACTGAGGTGCCCAAACACAGTACTCGAGGTGAGGCCTCACCAATGCCAAGTACAGGGGCAGGATGACTTCCCTAGTCCTGATCACCACACTATTCCTGATACAAGCCAGGATGCCATTGGCCTTCTTGGTCACCTGGGCACACTGCTGGCTCATATTCAGCCTACTGTCCATCAGTCCACCAAGGTCCCTTTCCATCAGGCAGACTTCCAGCCACTTCTCCCCAAGCCTGTAGGGTTGCCTGCCATTGTTGTGACCAAAATGCAGGCCAATACTTGGCCCTATAATACATGAGCAATAATAAATTATCTCACCAGTAAAGAATATGTTTTCCTTTTTTTTCCCATAACCTGTTAGAGAACCATAGAATCATAGAAGCATTATGTTGGAAAAGACCACAAAGATCATCTAGCTCAACTGCCAACCCATCCCCACCATTCCCACTAAACCATGTCTCTCAGTGCAACATCTCCACATTTATTGAACACCTCCAGGGACGGTAACTCCACCAATTCCCTGGGCAACCTTTGCCAATTACCACTCGTTCTGAGAAGTAGTTTTTCCTAATATCCAACCAGAACCTCCCTTGACAGAACTTAAGGCCATTACCTCTCGTCCTGTGAGAGGTAGTGTCAATTATCATCTTGTCAATTATCATTTAGTTTATTGCTTGAAAATTGTAGAGTTATTTCCTTTCTAAATGGTGAGTCTTAATTAACCTCACTTACTTGCAGTACTGTGTTAATCCTGAGGGCTCTTGCACCCTGCTGTAATGCATATTTAAAGTACCAGGAAGAAAACTGTATTGTGAATTGTAGCCATGCAGCTAAATAACTTTGTTAGAACACATATAGATACAAAGGCAAAATGCCTTGGATTCCAACTGGGGGATTTCATCAGTGGAACTGGGACCCTGGAATGCTGTCTCCTTTTCTGATTGCCCAGCAGTAGATTTCTGCTGACTCCGTAAGGCCAGGCTTCTTTCCAAGATAAGAAGCTGTGGTGAGAACGTTCTTCTGTAATGAGATCTGCAGGGAAACGGGATTTTTGCTTTTTCTTTCTTTCTGCTGTTGAAACCCAGATTGCCTGTAACCACTAACCACCAAATTAAGTGGCATCTGTGTTGAAGTCAGCAGAAAACAAGCAAACAAACAGAAACCCCGCAGTTTAATGCCCTCTGTCCACTGCTTTTATGTTTCACTTCTACAGGAATTAGCAAAGTTCCCTCCTGTCACCAGGACAGAAGAGAAAAAAAAAATCCATAAATTGACTGTTCACACTCTCACTTTGGATTGCCAGGTACAGAGCAAATGTCTTGAGACAGGAATGCAGAAGCATGTGGACACCTGGAGGGCTGGCTCTGCATTTTGCAAAGTCTTGCAATGAAATGTGTTTCTCTGCCAGGCGGTTGCTTCTCTTGCCATTCTGAAGCACAACTTGACAGCAACGGATTGTAAGGAACCACTTGAGTCATCGCTCCCAAGCTCCTAGGATATTCAACACCATGTCTCATAAGCCCATTTTTCTCAACTGGTTATGTCTTGCCTTTCAAATATTTCTTCTCAGAAACAGCGGTAATGCATTGGAAAAGACTGTGGAGTCACCATCCCTAGAGGTGTTCAAGAACTGTGGAGTTGTGGCACCTGGGGACATGGCTTTTTGGTCACAGTGGGGATAGACTGATGATTGGGCTTAGCAATAATGATCTTAGCCATCTTTTTGAAATGTTGTGACTCTATGATAAGATTACTTTTCTGCTTAGAGGCTGTTCCAACATTTCTCTCCTCTGACAGCCAAGGATCACCCTTTAATTTTAGGCTAAAATTTATTTCTGAGCTGGGAAGCCCTGTTATTTCTTCTGTCAGTACTGATTTTTCAATTAAGTAACTCTCCATGTCCTAGAAGTTTTTGAATCTCATTTTGCATCTCTTCAGGATTGTGTTAATTGTTCTTAGGCTTGGGTTATCATGAGTTGGACTTGATGACCTTTATGGATTCTTTCCCACTCAGATTACGCTATGGTTCTATGATATGAACACAGATAACTTCTTGTATGTATTCATCAAGACAGTTCAGAAAATTATTTCCACTGAATAAATCCTTCTCAATACACCCTCAGTCCTCCCTGGGCCAATGTGTTTGGGATCCTGGGTGCAGTTTACAATTTGTCACTGTATGGCATGGCTACAAAAAAACAATTGGTAGAGCTAGACTATGTTCATCTTAGCAACAATAATTAAGAATAAACACATCAACATTGGGAAAGTGGCTTGTCTCTAGTTTTTAATCAGCTAATCAAAGATAAAAATCTGGTTGGTTGGCTAATATTCATAAAAGCCTGGCTATAGCTGGAGAAGGGACCAGAAGCACAAAGCTGTTCAAATATCTACAGAAATCAATGGGAGCTTGCCATCTGTGTGACTCTGGATATAGGTAATTATGAGTTTCACTCAAAGAGATTATGAGAAAAAATATTTCCCCACATTTTGGAAAGGTCCTTCAAAAGTATGCCAACATAGGCACTGTTTCAATAAAGATAGTTCAGATCATTACCCCTCATTTGGAAATGTTAGTCCTTTTTCGGATGGCCATGATAATACTGTTCACTGAGTATCTTAGTAGTGAGAGATGAAAAGATATTTAATTGAAGTCAGAGTAGATGTTTAAATGAGTTTGAATTGGTTATTTGAAAGTGAGTATCATTTTGATATTAAAAAAAATAATAACAGCTGTGTACAAAGTCCATGAATTCCACAAAGAGCTCAATAATTTTGAGACTCCGTGGAATTTGGAGTTGGGATTAAAAAAAACACATTAGAACTACTGCATTACAGTACAGGATATTTGTTGGCACTGGCTCAGTCTTTTTCACAGTTAATGAGCAATACTCAATGCCACCATTTTCAGTGATGAGGTGATCCCTGCTTCCTCCATACTCGACACCCACAGACAGGCAATTTCCTCCATGCTTTGTTGTTTTACATATTTACCCAAAAAATAGGCTCCATCTGCAGCCTGTGAGGCTGCGAAAGGCAAACAATACCCCCCAGATTGAGAGCAATAATAGGTTGTTCTCCATGCAAACTGGGCAAAGCAAATGTTGGGTAATTGGCTAAAAATGAGACTCTGATGATCTCTGTTCCAAACTGTCATTTAAGACAAACAAGTGTATTTACATGTGCAGAATACTGCCAGTGTACAGCTGGAGGAGTCTTAATAGTTGGGCTATCATGTATTGATCGAGGCTAGAATCTACCTGGCAGATAAGGGGTGGCTGGCATGCTGGCAATCAAATTAGATTTGTTCCGTGCTTGTAGGGTAATTAGGGAATAACAGGTTGACATGATCCCCAGGGAATCTGAAAGCTTTTATTCTTATAAGTGCTTTCTATAGATGTGATGGTTGTCTTGAGCCAGACTAAAGGTACATCTAGCAATATAACCTATGTCTGATGACTGTGAGAGCAAATACTGGGCAATGTTATGGAGTGGAATTTCCCTATATATTTCCTCTTAGATACTGCGTTAGGGACTTCTTTCTCTTTTGAAGGACACATCACCAATCAGACTGATCAAAGTCATGTGCTGAGGTCAAGTAAGTAAACCTACTGATCAATAAAGTTCACATTTTTTGTCTTTCTTAATGTGTTCACATTTTCTTAAGTCGTGGTTACAGAGCACAGGCAAGGTGACATAACATCTGTCCTTATTGTAGCGACACTCTGACAGTAACATAGTCCTCTTTCCAGTTCCCTGCCTGATGTTTGATCACAGAGATGCATAAAGTATTCATTGCAAAGTAGAGTTGGAGGTGTTGCTGCCCAGAAACACAAATGGAGAGCCACAGATGGAGCCCTTAGGGGTCAGACTTCAGCAGAAATCATCTGAGGAAACATTAGGTGAAAAATCAGCAGAGTTATAAGTTCTTTTCTATTGAAGCATCTGTCTTCCATTGCATCCCAAACCTTCCCAGTGTCTTCCAATGAAGGTAGACATGAAAAGCCAGACATATGAGGGCAAAGCCTCGTGACAGGCAAATGGATGTTACATAAAAACAAAGTCCACTCAGAAATATATATCCTGACAAGTTGGGTTCTTTTAGGAGATGGTGCTATAAGCATGGCAGGACATTTATCATGCCACGGGCAGGCAGACTGACCCCAATCTTAATTGGATCTAGTCTGACTAACCCTCTGGCAGCTCAGTCGAAACAATAGTATAATAACTTGGGAACATGCTCTGAATGTGCTGCTTTGTTATCAGCAGGCAGCTGCTCAGCTGTGATTCACAAATCCTCATCAGATGAGGGGGAGCTGCAGCAGGGATCAGTTTGGTCAGTTCACTTATAAACCTGCTCAAGGCCAGGGCCTGGGTGAGTTGCCATCTCAGAATGCCAGCACTGCAGATAGGGTAAGTTAGATGTAAAACGAAAGCTGTGTTTCAAGGTACATACTTTTGCTGGTTGTTTTTTTTTTCATAGAATGATAGAACGATAGAAAGGCCTAGGTTGAAAAGGACCACAATGCTCATCTGGGTTCAACCACACAGCTATGTGCAGGGTCATCAACCAACAGACCAGGCTGCCCAGAGCCACATCCAGCCTGGCCTTGAATGCTTCCAGGGATGGGGCATCCACAACCTCCTTGGGCAACCCATTCCAGTGCATCACCACCCTCTGTGTGAAAAACTTCCTTTTTATTTTTTTGCATTCTGTTAAAAAAATTATTCAAACAGAATTAAAGACTTCAGTTATTGTATTCATTCTTTTGCTGTTTGGGCAAAATGTTTTGCATTCTTTGACTCCAGTACAATATAAATTCTGTACAGTTTAATCCAAAGAAATAAAATACTGTGGTTTTATGTGGTGTGACCAGAGCTAAAATATCCAGGGACACTGCATGTCTAGAGAAGCATAAGAGAATATTCTCAGTTCCTGTGTTTTAAACAAGAGAATATTTCAAACTAAGAGTGAAGTTTAAAGCAGCAGTAATGAGACAGTTCAGTGTCATTTTTCAAAGCCACGTAGTGAAAAAGATATCAGCACATAGCACATGAAGATCATAGTGTCTTCGAACCATTAAAGTTGGAAAAACACTAAGATCAAGTCCAGCCCCAACCCATAACCACCATGCCCAATAGTTCATGTCCCCAAGTGCAACACGTCCACATTTGAACACCTCCGTGGATGATGACTCCACCGCCTCCCTGAGCAGTCTGTGCCAATGCCTCACCACCCTTTCTCAGAGTAATTTTTTCTTAATATCCCACCAAAAAGCTGTACTGTACAGAAGGATGTAGACAGTGTCTATAGGCCAACAACAAAATTTCCCTAGCAGACTTTCTGGTTCTCTGTTCTGCTAGTAACTTTTTATTGACCTTCTTCCCATACCTGTCTGCCAGCTTACCCTTCTCCACCCCTTCTCTCAGTGTGGTTTACTGACAGCACTGATCTTTGTAGCAACCCAAGCATGCAGGGATAGTCCTTGCAACGTGCAGTTAGAAGCAGAGTTCCTCGTAAACATAGAAAGATGTTCTTGAAATGCAGCCATGTTGATTTTGTATAATGCATGCAGTAAAAAGATAATAATAATTGGGAGAACTAAACAAGTGATTAAGCAGATAAATAGAATGAAGCATGTCCGTGCATGTGAATAAAGGAGTATACATACAGAGAATTATAAAATATCCCAAGTTGGAAGGAACCCATAAGTATCATCGCATCCATTCAAGACATAAATAGCAAACATTCTCTGAAAAAAAGTATGTGATACACGGAAAAAATAAAGGTAAGAAGCAGTGTGGCAGACCTTCAGTTTTTCCTGGTGACTCTAGAGACATTCTCTAGTCTGTTTGGTAAGTTTAGTTAAGTGAGTTCCTCATGGAAAGCAGACTTTAAAGAGTGTGAAGTGCATCTCCAGTGATAGGTGCTAAGCTATGTCAGACAATGAAAATATGGAGAATTTGTCAGAAAAAAACATGTCAGGTTAACAAATTCCCCAGACAAGCTCTAGAATGTTGAACGTGGACAGGAGATACAGGGATAAAGACAGAAAATTCCTGGTCTTTCAAGTTCAGAAATCATATTTTCAGTTTCTGTTTCTGTGTGGTCCCCCTAACTCTAATATCTCTACTCCAAAATAAGCTGTAAAATTCATGTTATAGCAATATCTGCACTGTCATCCATTGCTTTAACACACACACACACACAAAAGAGGATGAAACCAGTGACTAAATTAAGCATTTTATCATCATACTTGATACAAATGATCAAATAAATGGACTATTCATATTGGCCTCATTATATGTCCTTATTTAGTTAGCACCTGTGAATCCCAGAACATTTATTTTCTTTGAAGATAGCAGCTAAAGATAGCAGCAATAAAGAAAAACAGAGAATATCCTGTCCCAAAATCTTGGCTTGTGTGAGATCTTCAGGTTAATGGAGGTATATATTAGCTTTTAGAGTACCTAGAGAATGACATTTTGGTTATAATCGACGTGTTTCAGCACAAGATACAAAGAAGTGATCGTGGAAAACAATAGCTGTGTGCATCTTGAGAGAGATGGAATAAGGAAAGTCTTGAAGACAGATGAACAAGACATTGATATCAACATTTTGTAGTCCTGAATGGAGAACTGGGAGTCCTGGAGAAAAGGTGCATATTAAAGCTTTGTCTGAGTCTACTCCCAAATCATAGAATAACAGAATCATAGAATGGCTTAGGGTTCACCAACCTGTATTTCCCTGGGTTTTCCTTTCTTCGTTTCTTAAAAATAGGAGCGATGTTTCCTTTTTTTCAGTTACCAGGAGCTTCACTTGGCAGCTAGGACTTTTCAAATATGATGAAGAAAGAGTGGCTTGGCCACCACATCAGCCAGTTCCCTCAGAACCCTGGGGTGCATGCCATCAGGCCCCATAGACTTGGACACATTCGGTCTCATGAATTCAGGCATGTCTACCATCCACACCGTAATAATCTAAACAAGTTTCTATGAGATGGAGGACATGAATCTTTAAATTGGAGCTGCTGGATATACTGAATACGAACCCTTTCAAAACTCAAGGTCTTCTTCGTGCACCATGTACCTCTGGAGTTGATTTTATATATTACAGCCCAATTCATCAGCAGTCACTGCAGGTTTAGCTTCATGGTCATGGCACACAGACCTAGGCTAGTTTTCAAATTCAGTCCTCACTGTGAATAAATAATTTTTCATTTCCCATTAGTAGAGGGAAGAGAAGGAGCTAATATATCCTGGAAATGTCCCTTTTCCCCACTGAAAGCTATTGAGTGCAGCTAGCTTGGAAATTGAAATAATCTTTCTGAAGGTCTCAGGCATTTTCCTGACCCAGGATTCTGCCTAAAACATCCCATTTTGCCACCAGAAACTAAGCTAGGCTTGGGGAATCATGGAGATATCAGACAAACTCTTCTGGCTGTAGTATGCTGCCTTCTGAATAGCCTGATGGAAATATTTGTGGGGGAGTGTGGCCATGGAGAAAAATTTGTCTTGCAGGCAATCAGATAACAGGGAAAACATCAGTATAAAGTTATTGGTCATTAATCAGTTATCTGATTAAAATGTGAAATAAGTAACAGTGGGGCACATCATCAGAGAAGAGGCCAAAGAATAACAGAAAAACAGTGTCACTTCTCATGCTGAGAAAACAAGCTGAACCCAACCTCTTGGTGTGTTTAAATCACAGTGTTTTCATGCAGAGGCAAGGATTAACTATTCCCTTGGAAATCTTTCATGCAATAACCACACCATCCCTCCACCTCCTCATATTAAAGATATTTTCCACAGCTGAGGGTCAAAAGTGTAGTGAAATTAACTTGTCAGAACACTGGTCTTTTATTTATGGGAGAAGCTGTAGCACTCAAGCTCCAGATGTAACTATAGGAGCACATTCACATCTAACAGGGCTGCAGCCCTCTTCTCCTTTGTTGCCCTGTTGTTAAGTGCAGAAAGGAAATTCAGAGAGGGTGAGAAGGGCCCCTGTCCTGGATCTTGCAGTGTTATGACCATAAATCAAGCTTGTTCTCAAGGTTGGAATTATCTATCATCCATGTCATAAATTCTGAAGCCTATGATATGAGCACATGCCTGCTGAGATCATGAAGTCCATTTCAGCAGCTCAGATTCATGCAGAACTGAGCAGATTCAGAAGCAGAAGGAATATTCCAGTGGTTCCAAAGGCTTTACGAAATTAATTCAATATATGCAGAACTAAGCACTTACAGGTACTGTGATGACCAACTACAGCCCATCATTGATCAACATCTGTCCTGCATGTGGAGCTGGAAAAGGATTTCTCAAGGAAAAAGTTATCCAGAAAGCATCTTCATATTCCAAAAATATCACAGCAGTGTTGCTTGGTTTCCTTTACCTGGTCTTCCAATAGATCCTGCACTTTCTGAGGGACTGGAAATTCTGGAGCAAGAGGAAGCTTTTGATCGCCGAGGTTTGCTGCTTCGGAGCTGCCCCAGGCAGAGCTGAGGCGGCTGATCGCGGGGGTGCACAGGGGATTCACTCGGTTTTCCCTCATCCAGGGATTTCCCGAGGCATCGGAACAGCCCGGCCGCTCTCGCGAGAGCGGCTCACGTGGAGGGGGCGTTGCCAGGGCAACGGCGGGAGATTTAAACGGGCGCATACCCGGAAGAGACCCTTTTGATCGCCGAGGTTTGCTGCTTCGGAGCTGCCCCAGGCAGAGCTGAGGCGGCTGATCGCGGGGGTGCACAGGGGATTCACTCGGTTTTCCCTCATCCAGGCATCCGAGGCATCGGAGCAGCCCGGCCGCTCTCGCGAGAGCGGCTCACGTGGAGAGGGCGTTGCCAGGGCAACGGCTCTCCGTCCACGCCCTCTGCCTAGAAAAAGCCTCTTGGCTAGCCACTGCCCACACGGCGGAACAGGAGCAGGAGCAGTAGTATTGTCACTGTGAAGGGAGTGGTAAGTGTGGGTGCACCCATCAACGACCTGTTACCGGGTTGAGGGGAGAATCTCCACTTTCAGGAACAGGGCGGAGTTACTTGTCCCACCTTGGTAAGGCTTTTCTGATTGTGCTAGTGCTTGTGGATCTTCTGGGTTGCCATGGCTCCCCCCCCCCCGGCGGAAGGCAACTGTCAGGAAAGATGTGGAGAGCCAGACGGAAACCCCCTGCACACGTAGGAGGAAGGCTACAGCCAAAAAGAGTGTAGAGACTCAGACTGAGTTCCCCAAACAGCATGCTGGTGTTCAGGTCGCAGGCTGCAGTGAGTGTCGGAGTCTGGCCCTTGAAGTACCAGTTGATGGAAGCTGCACCTGTGTAAGGTGCGACCAGATAAATGATTTACTCAGTATGGTGGCCTGCCTGAAGGAAGAGGTGGAGAGACTGAGGACCATTATGAACTGTGAAAATGAAATTGACTGGTGGTGCCAGGCCCTATCGGGCCCGGGATCCCGGCACATAGCTGAGGCTTCCCAAGGAGCATGTCACCCCCAGTCGCCTTGCAAACAGGTGATAGAAAGGAATGGGCAGACAGACTGCGCTCCTGCTGCAGCGGGCCCTCAGTCCTCTCCTACCCTTAGCAGTACAAATGAAGAACTAGGGGGTGTGGGACTGTCGGTGGAGCCTCTGTCCTGCTGTAGCCGAGCAGACCAAAGTAGTTTGAGAGAGAAGGACGGGTGGAAACAGATACCGGCTCGGCGAAGTGGGCGACCCCGGCTACGACCATGCTCGGTTCCCCAGGTGCCTCTGCGAAATAGGTTTGAGGCCCTGGAACCTGTGGGAGAGGTGAGTGTGGATGAGGAGGAAGGCCCACCCGTGAGGGTGCCTCAGGGGAAGCGGTCACGCCTGCGCCTCAAGACTTCCTCCACCCGGGAGGATAGAAGGGTAGTCGTCATAGGTGACTCCCTTCTGCGAGGAACAGCTAAAACCCTCCTACCAAGGGGTAGGAGGGTTTTAGCTGAGGAACTGTCGGGACTTATCGACAGGTGTTTAAACTAGGTATGAAGGGGGAGGGGGATAAAATGAGGGCCGCTGGGTAAGCTTGTGGGTAAGAATTAAGGGGCAGGCTGGTAAGGGTGACACTGTGGTGGGTGTGTACTACAGGCCCCCTGATCAGGAGGAGGAGGTAGATGAGGCCTTCTGTAAGCAACTGGAAGTAGCGTCACGCTCCCAGTTGCTGGTACTTATGGGGGACTTCAATTATCCGGATATTTGCTGGATGACCAACATGGCCAGGCATGCACTGTCCAGACGATTCTTGCAGTGCGTTGAAGATAACTTTCTGATGCAGGTGGTGGAGGAACCGACGTGGGGTGGGGCGTTACTGGACCTCATTCTTACCAACAAGGAAGGACTTGTTAAGGAAGTAAAGGTTGGGGGCAGCTTGGGTTGTAGCGACCACGAGATGGTGGAGTTCAAGATCCTGAGCAGAGGAAGCAAAGCAAAAAGTAGGATTGCTACCCTGGACTTTAGGAGAGCAAACTTTGATCTCTTCCGGGACCTACTTGGGGCTGTCCCATGGGCCAGGGTATTAGAAGGTATGGGGGCCTGTGAGAGCTGGTTAGCATTTAAACAGCTCTTCTTCCAAGCTCAGGATCGGTGCGTCCCTGTGACTATGAAATCGGGAAAAGGTGGCAGGAGACCCGCATGGATGAGCAAGGAGCTCATGCGCAAGCTCCAAGGAAAGAAGAAAGTTCATGAAATGTGGAAAAAGGGTCTGACCACTTGGGAAGAATATAAGAATGTAGTCAGGGCCTGTAGGGACGCGACGAGGAAGGCCAAAGCCAACCTGGAGTTGAATCTAGCTAAAGGGATAAAGGATAATAAAAAAGGCTTTTTTAAGTACGTTAACAGCAAAAGGAAGGTCAAGGAGAATGTGGGCCCCATATTAAGTGAGGGGGGCGTTCTGGTAACAGGGGATGCTGAGAAGGCGGAAATACTGAATGCCTTCTTTGCTTCTGTATTTAGTGAAAAGGCTCTCCCTCAGGAATCCCAAACCTTGGAGGTTAATGAGAGAGTCTGGGGAATGGGAGACTTCCCTTTAGTCAGGGAAGAGGTGGTCCGTGAGTGTCTAGGAAACACTAAGGTCCATAAATCCATGGGACCTGACGGGGTGCATCCACGGGTGCTGAGAGAGCTGGCGGAGGTCATTGCTGAGCCGCTCTCTGTAATCTTTCAGAGGTCTTGGAGAACTGGGGAGGTGCCTGATGACTGGAGGACAGCCAATGTCACTCTGGTCTTCAAAAAGGGCAAGAAGGAGGACCCAGGTAATTATAGGCCGGTCAGCCTCACCTCTGTCCCAGGGAAGGTGATGGAAC
Source organism: Alectoris magna (assembly GCA_030625065.1). Classification (NCBI taxonomy): domain Eukaryota; kingdom Metazoa; phylum Chordata; class Aves; order Galliformes; family Phasianidae; genus Alectoris; species Alectoris magna. Next base: position 2,331,493 of record CM060561.1, read on the forward strand.
AGCTTGTGCTGGATGCCATCTCCAGACAATTGGGAGAAAAGGAGGTTATCAGGAGTACCCAGCATGGGTTCACCAAGGGGAGGTCGTGCTCGACCAACCTGGTGGCCTTTTATGAAGTTGTCACTGGCTGGGTGGATGGGGGGAGAGCGGTAGATGTAGTCTTCCTTGATTTCAGTAAGGCTTTTGATACTGTCCCCCATGACCTCCTTATAACAAAGCTGAGGAAGTACGGGATAGATGAGTGGACAGTGAAGTGGGTTGAAAACTGGCTGACTGGCAGAGTGCAGAGAGTCGTCGTTGGCGGTGCAGTGTCTGGATGGAGGCCTGTAACTAGTGGCGTCCCCCAGGGGTCTGTGCTGGGTCCAGTCTTGTTCAACATCTTCATCAATGACCTTGATGAGGGGATAGTGGCCACCCTCAGCAAGTTTGCTGATGATACGAAGTTGGGTGGCCTGGCTGACACACCTGAAGGCTGTGCTGCCATTCAGCAAGACCTGGACAGGCTGGAGAGCTGGGCAGTAAGGAACAGGATGGTGTTTAACAAAAGCAAGTGTAGAGTCTTGCACCTAGGGAGGAATAATTGCATGCACCAGTACAGGCTGGGGGATGACCTGCTGGAGAGGAGCTCTACAGAGAGGGACCTGGGCGTCCTGGTGGATGACAGGTTGGCCATGAGCCAGCAGTGTGCCCTCGTGGCCAAAAGGGCCAATGGCATTCTGGGGTGTATAAAAAAGAGCGTTGCCAGCAGGTCAAGAGAGGTGATCCTCCCCCTCTACTCTGCCTTGGTAAGGCCTCATCTGGAGTACTGTGTCCAGTTCTGGGCTCCCCAGTATAAAAAAAGACAGGGATCTCTTGGAAAGAGTCCAGCGGAGGGCCACAAAGATGGTGAAGGGCCTGGAGCATCTCCCCTATGAGGAACGACTAAGTGAACTGGGTCTGTTTAGCCTTGAGAAAAGAAGGCTGAGAGGGGATTTGATCCAGGTTTATAAATACCTGAGGTGTGGTGGTCATAGTGGTGAAGCTGGACTCTTTTCAGTAGTGCGTGGGGACAGGACAAGGGGAAATGGGATAAAGCTAGAGCATAGGAAGTTCCGCAAGAACTTCTTTACGGTGAGGGTGACGGAGCACTGGAACAGGCTGCCCAGGGGGGTTGTGGAGTCTCCTTCTCTGGAGATATTCAAGACCCGCCTGGACGCCTACCTGTGCTACCTGGTGTAGGGAACCTGCTTTGGCAGGGGGGTTGGACTCGATCTCTGGAGGTCCCTTCCAACCCCTACAATTCTGTGATTCTGTGAAGCATTACTATTTTTCCTTCTACTTCCATGACAAATAAGTCTAGAGTTGGGGTGTACTTTTGCGGTGTTTCTCTCATCTGACCTGCTTGTTTCTTCATGTCAACTACCACGTGCAAAACAGGAACCACTTTTAAAGCTAATGAACAAAGTGCTCAAGGTCTGTCTGGCTCAATAAGAGAAAGAAAATGAATCACTAAAGATGCTCTAGTTATCGTGAGATTTCCTGGAGGCTGACAAATATATCTGCAGATACAGAGTATATTTCATCAAGAATGGTAATGAATGGACTAACTTTATGAACATCAGCTTATTGAACCAGGCTTTCGGAAAGGAGTGTCTGTGAGCTGTGATCTATGAGATCTATAGCAAACACATCTCAGGAAGCCCAGTGTTGTAAACTATGTAGCTATGGGAATAACATGAATTGTCCTCCATGTGATGGATTTTAACATATTAAGAAGCAGATGTGTAAAATTCCTTGTATAAACTTAGAGGATACCTAAGACTGTAAGAGATTTTGTGAAACAGCTGATGGATAATCATTCTGGAGATAAGCAATCTCCGTAAAGTACTTGGGAAATGCTTTGAAAAAAAAATTATAAACCTTTTATTCAAAAGGAATTCATGGAGGAGTGGAGATTTTTGTTTTCCTTCTTGAGGAATTTTCACTGCTTTCCGCTGTTGGTCAGATTCTGTGTTTGCCAGCTTGCCTTGGGAGTGTTGCACCTGTGTGATCCCTCTTAGGCAGGGTCATTTTGCCCTCAGCTTTCATATGTTTCAGTTTGCTCTCCCTAATGTGTGTTATCACAGAGAACATGGCTATCCTATTCTACTCAGCACTGCCAAGGCCACACCAGGAGTCCTATGTCCAATTCTGGGCTCTCATGTTGAGAGAAATATGAACATACTGGGAACAGTCCAATGAAGGACCACAAAGATAATCAAGGGATTGGAGCATATATCCTAGGAGGAAAGTAAGGTGAAAAAAGAAAATATGTCCTTGCAAAATAAAACCTGAGAAGAGGATCCGGTTAAACAAAATTATCTTGTAGATATATGGCAGGAGACACTAGCTTGGCAATTACTTGTAAATCTTTCTTGCTTGACAGGACAGAGGGGGGGATGGACTTTGTCAAATAAGGTACAAAGGTAACTCTAGTTGGTCAAAGCAACAAACTGAATCCAGATTACAAGATATGCACAAACTAAGGAAACAAATACATAGTGGGAGGAATGAGTGTGTGATAGGCAACAGAGAAGAATGTGAACTCTGAGTACCTTAGCCAATGGGGGAAGAGGGAAGGACTCACTAGCACCAGGGTACAGGGATAAAAGAGGGGCTCCACAGGGGTATGCCCCAGTGGACTCTTCCTTTATTCAAATAAGGAAAGCAGAAGACTTTTGTTGGGATAAATATGATTGAGCAAGCCTATTGAAGCAGAAGTTTTCCTAGCAAAAGGATGAAAGAAATTGAACTGTACAACCTGAAGAAGAAGCTCAGAGGGATCTTATCCATGCCCGTAAATACCAGAAGGAAGAATACAAAGAGGACAGAATAGGCTTTTGTTCAGCAGTGTCGCACTGGGACAAGAAGTATTGAGCACAAACTGGAACACAAAAGGTTTCATCTGAACATCAAGAATCACTTCTGTATCAGGAGGGTGATAGAGCACTGTCACAGGTTGTCAAGAGAGATCATGGAGTCTCCTCTTCAGAAATTTTCAATAGCTACTTGGACACAGGTTTGGGCACCCTGCTGTAGGTGGTCGTCTTTGACCAGAGATTGGGCCAGATGGCCTCTAGGGGATCCTTCCAACCTTAACCAGTTTATAATTGCGATAATTTCAATGGTGAACAGGATATCAGATAAAATGCCCTCTAAATGTCCATTGGTCTTTCCAGGTGTTGTGTTTTTACTCAGAAATGCTGTCTCTTTGAGGACCACCAAATAAGAGGCCAATTGAATTCCTGAAATTCCCCTTGTTTTAACAGCTACTCATTCAAGTGCCACAGTCCTGGTAAAAAGGCAGCTGAAAGCTTTCTCTTCACACCTTCTTTCAGCAGCTTGCCATATAAAGGAGGGATAGGAAACGGAAATCCATAAATACTAGGAGCTGAAGCCATGTATTGTCTCATGAAAGGCCATTGCTTTCAATTCACCATTTCCCAGAGGATTATTCTGGCCACTCCTTACATGACCCAGCTTCTCATTGTGCAAATAACTCAGCCCAAGAGGCTATTTCCAATGACTTTATTTAAATTTTTATATCCCCTTAGAGATTTCTATTTACACAGTGCCCCCTCATCTTTCTTTTAACTTCTATCCCAATTGGCAGTGTGCTATATCTTTATGATGAGAGGCAGAGCTGAGGAATATATTCAGGACCAATGTTTTGGGTATGGGGCGGGAGAAAACAAAGTAATAGGAAATAATTAGCTATTATTATTATTAACTGGATTTATTAAAGTCTACTCAGTGCTCATCAGTGAAGAATCTTGTATTTTAATGTAGAATTTCCTCCCAAAGGGCTTTATAGTAAAAATGATTTATCAGGTAACACTCATCCCTTATTTGTTCCTGATGAAATAACGTTTTGCTGGACTGTATTTTCATGATAGCACAAGACCACTGTATTCCCAGCACACAGCCACTTTGCCTCATTTATTGTGCATCTCACAACTCCTTTTTGAATTTCCACAGGTAAACAGCTCCTGTTATTTGTCTGAGAAGTGGAGAACTCACTGGAGAGATGGGAGAAGCAGCTTGAAGTCTTTGCATGCCACAAAGGGGGGATTTAATCCGAAGCTGTCCTCCCTGTGTTATTCTGAAGGACCAGGCTTCATTCTTTCTTTTCTTAATTAACATTAATTTTGATACCTACAAGATACACTTGGCAATACAAAGAGGCGTTGTCTCCTACAACTTCCTGCTGAAAACTCCTATTAATAATCCCCTTTTAAATACTGGAAGGCTGCAATGAGGTCTCCACACAGCCTTCTCTTCTCCAGGCTGAACAAGCCCAGCTCCCTCAGCCTGTCTTCGTAGGGGAGGTGCTCCAGCCCTCTGACCATCATCGTGGCCCTTCTCTGGACCCTCTCCAACAGCTCCACATCTTTCCTGCATTGCATTTGTTAACAACAAATCCGTGGGAAAATATTCACGAAGTATCTCACTCATTCAGTAGTTGAACGGGAGATATTATTAATACAATATTCCACTTCTTATGTGTAGATGTCTGAACTGATTGTTTCTCCTGCAAGCATTCTCATTTTCAGCAATGCTGTATACTTGGGCATAGTATGTAAAGACCAGAGATTATTAATGATAACTTAGAAATCTAAAGCACCTTTTAGCCAAAGATAGTAAGATACTTTGTTAATCTATATTCTTACTTAGTTCCTTTTGCTCATCCTTCACTAATAAAAATGAATATATTCAGGGAATGTTTGTCATTCGTGCAGTGTGTGTTGGGGCAGCAAGAGATGAGGTACCTTTGCTGATATTGTTATTTGCTTTTGTGTTTGGTTGGGTGCTTGGCTGGTTTGGTTGGATTTGGTTTAATTTGTTCTTCCCAGTTCCAAAGAAAGGGGAAAAGAAACAGCTGGAGATTAATTTACTGAAAATAAATTTGCCATGACACCCAAGACCACCCTAGAAGGGTTTTCCAGAGCCAAGGGCAGAATTCATTGGGAAAGCTCTAGGTCCTTGACATCAATGGTGATTGTAGTAATGATTTTTACATAATCAAGTATGCACAGACTAATTCAGGTGGTGACCAAAACACTGCTCTTCCCACTCAAATTAGTCTCCTGTCTTTGCACAAAGCCTTTGCTCATTTGTGCGTCTTCACTTCCTGTGAAGATCACAGCAGGACTGGCACAGAGGCTACAGAAGTTGATGTTTGATATCTTGGATTTGCAGTTAATAACCACTCACATGTCTGAGCAATTCTCAGCAATTCTCTTTTCTCACAGAGTGGGGCACATACCTGTGTTTGAAACATCTGTGCTCTGAGTAAGGGACTGATAAATTCAATTTTTCCCTTAGTTAATGCATGAATGGACGTTTAAATATGTAAGATACCTCAAGTTCAGCACGTCTGACATCTTATCCTAAGAAATAAATCATTCCTGGAGCCAATAAATAGTGTTTGAAGATGCCTGAAGGGTGAAAGAGGAATTTCTTTCAAATTAAGATATATTTTTTGTTGCCTGCAATGAAAAAAAATAATTATCAAATCCAAAGGTAAAGTATCAAGCCAATCAGTGCTTTGGACAGTGTGAATATTTGACTAAGCTTTTTGTAAAATGAAGAAAATTTAGAAATGAGAGTCTGTTTCAAACCCTGAACAACTATCTCTTTCATACAGGAAAAATTAGCAAATTATCACCTTGCCTTCTCATTTCTCCCTGTTCTTTCTTTCCATTGAAACTTACTTTCAACACCTTTGGGCCCTTTCTGGTTCATTGGTGGTAGAGCCATCATCCCTGAAGGTGTTCAAGAAATGTGGAGATGTGGTACTGAGGGACATGGTTTAGTGGGCATGGTGGTGATGGTTTGATGGCTGGGCTTAGTGATCATAGTTGATCTTTTCCAACCTTCATAGAATCATAGAATCACTCAGGTTGGAAGGGACCTCAAAGATCATCAAGTCCAACCGCAGCCTAACCATAGTACCCTAACTCAAACCTTAATGGTTCTCTGATTCTAAAAGCTGTAGGAAACAGTTGTTGAAGAAGCAAACTTACAAAGGAAATGCAACAGGAGCATTCATGTGCTTGAAAACATAATGCTTCAGAATCATGCAAGAAACTGTTCTCACCTACTAATATCATCAGGGGATCACCAGTCCAATATTGGACTGGTAACTATAATCTGGAAACTATCCAGCTTGACGTGAGTTAGAAACACACATCTCACAATCACTGCTCTCAGCTGCAGAATACTACTGCTGTTTTGACATCTCAACCTCTTCTGATAGTTCTGATAAGACACTGCAATAACAGTACTTTGAAAACGATAAGTGGCACATTAAACTCTGCTTTGCTTCCTTGGCTTCCAGTGATAACAAGCATTCACCAACAAATACTGGTAATAAAGATGCAGCACAACATGCGCCAGGAAATTATAGACAGAAAAATCAATCATCTCAGATGACATGAAAGCAAAGCTAACCCACGATGTAAAAGCCAGGACTATTTTTATTTCTGAACTGTCCTGGCAGATGATAAAGATCCCATCACTTGCTAAAATAAAAAATGCATCCTTTTAAGAAGATATATCTGAACCCATAGAAGAAATGTCACCATTCTTTTTTTGGATGAGGGTATTCAGTATTCCCTCTTCTGCATATGAAAACTTATGTAAGATGTACTTATTGTGTGTTTAAAGTACATGCAGTAATTCACTATTTCGTGACAGATAAATTCCAGTACCCTGTTGGCAGTATCTGTAAGGCTCATACTTAATGCAAGATGCATACAAGTATGTTTTCAAACCTTCCTGGACTCTGCTGAATGGCTCAGAAATCTCAGTGTGAATTTATGATTTGCTGTTGCTTTTCAACATGCCATACACAAGAGAGAGCAAGGAAGAGATACTCAGGGATAGTTAGCTGGTGGAATGGGCAAGAGGGGAAGAAGATTGAAGAATCTCATTCTACTGAAGTTTTACTGACATTTCTTTTGATGGATGGCAGCCTGCCACCTCAGCATTCCTTCTATTTTTGAAGTGTCTTATCTTCTCAGCTATGTGTTCATATGCTTTGTTAATGAGCATGATATATAATACATTTCACACAGAGCAATGCAAGCCTGATTTACAAAGGATGCAGTGAAAACCTGCCTTTGCAATGAGATGTGAATCCTAATGTATCAGGATTTTCTGGAAAAGTTACATAGTTGTAAATAATGGAAGAAGGATAAGAATAGACAAGTCAAGCCCATACCTGAGATGCATCTTAATTACTCCTCTTAGTACAAGTTCACAGTAGTACATGTTGCTTCTGGTCAGTTCAGATGGGCAGATGTTTTAATGTTTGGGCTCAGCTTATATGAGATAGACTGCCAATGGATTATTATTTGCTTTTATCAGTCCATCTGCCCCTTCTTAGAATCACTGAGTTATAGAATCACTAAGATCATGTAGTCCAACCATCAACCCGTCACCACCATGCCCACTAAATGATGTCCCCAAGTGTCATATCTGCACATTTGAACACCTCCAGGGACAGTGACTCCACCAACTCCCTGGGCAGCCTGTTCCAATAACTTACTACTCTTTCCGAGAATAAATTTTTCCTAATATCCAACCTGAATCTCCCGTAGCACAACTTAAGGACGTAGGAAAGTTCAGTTTTATCTCTCTGAAATCTGTTTAGATACCTCTAAAAACTCTTTCAGATCTTCTGATCTGATTGTGCCGTGAAGCCTATTGAAAAGTAGGCACCCCTGAGATGAAGTTGTATTCAGCTAAATTCAGACCTAGTGTAGGTTTATAGATCCTGACAGGGAGAAATAGGCTTCCTTCATCCTGTTTCTCCATTTCACTCGTGCCTTTGTTATTTTTATTTTAGAAGCCTGTTTCTAAAGCCTATTGAAATCACTGTTGGATTCACTATTTCAAATATAGGATAATATTCACTACTAAGAATCCTATAGGGTGTGTTTCATTCTTGATTTTTAGATGTATCTGTTTTTCTGAGAGCTCAAAATGAAATTTTAGCAAGTTGGAGCGACTTGAGTCATAGGGCTACTTTTTCCCATTCGATTACAATACATTCTGTCTACCAATGCAAACAGTGTTCTTCTTTTCACTAAGAAAATGAGATATTGACTTCTGACACCAAGAGATATTTTCAGCTGTTGATTTATTGATAACAACACGTGCACATTTTTAACTACAAATCAATGATTCAATTTCATCGACTTGCAAGAGCACAAAAACTTGACAAATGTCTGCTGGGGTGACTCTGAGGGGAAAGGGCAAGAGGGGTTTCAACACCTTTTTATCTTTCTGCACCACTTATCTTGGTGTCATTTTCTTCAATTTCAGGCTTTCAGTTGTGTTAAGGTTTACTTAGAAAGAGCAGAAAAAAAACACCCCAAAAAAATAGCTATTGAAAGTTGAAATGCTCAGGCTTGCTATGATTCAGTCAAGCTCTTTTTGACCGACTACTGTCTAGTACCTGGCCAGCAAATAGGACTTCATTTTTTTGAGAGTTGTCTGCAGAGGCATACAAATCAACTTCTTCATCAACATAAGCCTGAGCTCTTCAAGTAACACTCATATCTTTTGCAGGATGGTATGACACTTCTTTCAAGGTCTTTGCAATACAAGTCCCCTAAATATAGACCATGAATAGCTATATCTTCACCGTAATGTTTGCTAATATTCAGCGTCTCCCACTGCTAGTTTTTGCAGGAAGCAACAAAAACAGTCACAGTTCAGTATCAGAATCAAAAAGGGAAGTGGGTGTGATTCAGCTGGTTTGGTACAAAATCAGAAGTTCCATTGGTTATTTTAGGATTTTACTTTCACATGTTTTCATCACTTGCTACTGAATGTCTTACTTCAGTTTAAGTTTGTTAAAAGTCTTTCAGAAAAGTTTTTTTTTTTCAGCTGCAGGGCAACCAAAGTCACAATGCTCTTAAGCAGGAAGAATCAAGTAATTCTTCTGTAGGTATTACGTGGCTATTTCCCAAATGTTTCAAATTGATACTGCACAGTGCAAAACTTCATATATATATTTTTTTAAAGAGTGACTTAATAAAACTCCATTTAAATAATAATTTTGGTTCCTTTGGAAGTCCATTTTCTCTTGAATTTTTTTCAGGAAGGATTTTAACAAACAAAACAATATGTATATATATCCTCTGTTAAGACATATCCAGGATGTGTTTACCTGAAAAGATGCCTTGAAAGCTCTGTTTTAAAAATGTTGTGCAGTCATTTGGGATAACTAACTGGAAAACTCTTAACAAAAATACCCCAGACCCCCCCCCCCAAACTTTGAAGATGTCATTATTGTAGACACAAAAAGCCTGTCCATTGTAACATCTTATGAATCCTTATGTAGGAGTAATTTATGCCTTAGTTTAACCAGACAGAAAATTGGATAAAAGAAACCAAACAAATAAACAAACAGCATGCCCTTTTGAGCTTCTGCTCCAATGTATGAACCTCCTTCCTACATTTTCCAGGATGGGAATAACCACATACTGTATGAAAGACAGTTTCAACAGAAAAACAGATAATGAAATCAGTTTCTCCAACTTAAGACAGTCATTAGAGCTTGCTGTATTATATCCTTTCCCACCCTACTCCATATGAGGTTTTTAATGGAACCATTTTTTATTTATGCGTGCATTTAACTTTTCTTAGTTCTTTATGGAATTCAATGGTGTTTATTATAATACTCTTTCTTGCCACTTCTTCTGGAGAGCTCTTTGCTGGTAAGTACTTTTTAGAGCAGTTTTCTCCCAAGTGTAAGTCAAGAATAAATTGGTAGAGAATGAGATGGTAAATCTCAATGCTTTCTTAAAGCAATGGTGCCCTTGAAGGATGAAGGAGAATTACAAGAAAAACAACAAAAAAAGTTTTTATCAGATTTAATTTTTAATAATAACATCTGCAATAGAATTAAGAATATTTGGATATTTTTTTTTCTCTGAATCTTGATGTGATAATATGATTTAGTTTGGGTGGTAGGGAAAGGAGGTAGGGAAAGGAGACATGGGAGGCAGTGCTAAACTACAGGGATTCCATAGGAATGTTTTGCTAAAAGACAATTAGCAAATAATAAGGCACATTATGATTTGGTGTCTTCCCACCATTTCTGTTGACACCTGAAGCACACCTAAATCTAAACTTTCTTCCCCTGGATTAAGTCTACATGGAGCTTGGCAATATTTTGAAGCACAGCTGAGAAAGAGCTGGTATACTTGTGGTCTGAATGGACTGAAGTGGGATATGCATACACAATGAATTAACAACTTCTTCCATTTTCTTCATCTAACATTAACCCCCAGTGCTAAAATCACGTGTCTTTTATACATTGGACTATTTAGGCTGGACGGGGCTCTGAGCAACCTGATCTAGCTGTAGGTGTCCTCCTTCATTACAGGGGAGTTGGACAAGTTGGCATTCAACAGTCCCTTTCAACTCAAATGATTCTTTGATTCCATGATTTCTGGACACACCATTTTGAAGTACCTATTAACTGAAAATGCAGAACATAAAACCAGCCTATGTATGCTGCAATGAGAAGTCTGTTTCTTTCCTTCCTCTGCTTTAGACACCTCTCTGGTGACACTGTGCTATATCTGAAGCACTGACTGGAATCAGTACTGCAGTGGAATATCTTGCAAAGGCCAATTTCTAATTCTTATTTATTTATTTATTTGGCAGCACTTTGCTTCTTCTTCAACCTTTTGCGTTCTTCTAAACCTATACGATCAGGACACAGTTATGAAAAGAACAAATCAAACTGATCACGGGGCAACTAGAAAGCAGGTTTGGATCATCTTCATCTGTCTTTAAGGACCTGCAAGTCGCCTCCCTGCAGCCTGATCTCCTCTTTTATAGCTCACAGTGAGAAGGCAATGTGTATGGCATGTGATTCATATGGCATAATTTAAATGTCCACATTAGAATGAGACAAAACACACTCCAGACTCTGTTTATGACTCTGAATAGCTCTCTGTGGACTACAAGAGTTTGCAGGAGACAAGTTAGGAGCCAGTGTCTGCAGTGAGCCCCATAAGAAGGAACCTTTCCAAAATCTTTGGGCTGACCTTACTGAAACACTGCAAAAGGGAAAGTTGTGCAAAATTTCTGCTCCCAGGACATCTGTGATGGCCTAAAATCCAAACCCCTTGCCTTGGTTGCAGTCTTTAAAACCAAACAAGAGGCTTTCCACTACACTGGAAAATGCTAACTGATTTTGTATTTACAACTCACTTGCCTTCAAACACTCAGAGGAAAGGTTTCTGCCAGTATTTCTTTCCCATCAATATTTATTACTCAGCTGATTGGACCTGAGGTGGTTTATTTTGTGTGAGTAATTATTCCAAGGTCTTTGTACATGAAAAATTAATGAAAGGAGAAACAGATTCATTTATTTAATCTTCACATAGAAGTATAAACAATTTTCACCTGCTGTGATAAGGAAAAACTTTCTGTTTAAAGCTGGTACTCATGTCATGGGGGCAATGCCTTACTCAAAGGCAGTTGTAACTTGGCATTGTATGAGCAGTTTTGTTTCTTGCTTCCCTGTAGCACCTTCCATTCAACCTTCTCTAATGGATCAACTAATGCCTGTCTTGCATACTGAATCATAGAATCATAGAATCATAGAATGGCCTGGGTTGAAAAGGACCACAAAGATCATCTAGTTTCAACCCCCCCGCTGTGCACAGGGTCGCCAACCACCAGACCAGGCTGCTCAGAGACACATCCAGCCTGGCCTTGAATGCCTCCAGGAATGGGGCATCCACAACCTCCTTGGACAACCTGTTCCAGCGCGTCACCACCCTCTGTGTGAAAAACTTCCTCCTCATATCTAACCTAAACCTCCCCTGTCTCAGTTTAAAACCATTCCCCCTTGTCCTATCACTGTCCACCCTTGTAAGTAGACATACCCCCTCCTGTTTATACACTCCCTTCAAATACTGGAAGGCCACAATGAGGTCTCCCTGGAGCCTTCTCTTCTCCAAGTTAAACAAGACCATTTCTCTCAACCTTTCTTCATAGGAGAGGTGCTCCAGCCCTCTGATCACTGTTCTCTGTTGTAGGTAGTTTCACAGCACAGCAAAGAAAAAGCACATGGGAGATGGCACAGAGCTTCCTTCCCCCCAAACATTACAGAGCCCAGAAATCCTGATCATTTCTCTGACTCCAGCTACCAGACTGAAGTGCATTTTTTTGATGAGAAGTTATTTATTATGATTTTTTTTAATTGGTTTTCTCTAAGTTTCTCGTGGACCAAATTAAACCCATAATGCGCTCAGATAAATGTGCTGATATCCCAATGCTGACATGTCACACAGTGAGATGCTCTTTATTAAACCCATTTTTCTTTTTAAATCACCTTCCTCAGAAGGGAGCTAGGAGAGAGAAGGAAGATGCTCTCACGGCCCATGCCCCCACCTGCAGTGATGCTCCCTGCTCTAAGCTACTTGACAGTAGTGGCTAAATAGGTACATAAGTGCAAGAGGAGATGCTTGTTTCTTCATCTGAGCTCATCTTTGATCAGTGTGTATAAAAATAAAACTCTTGGAGCAAGAAACATCTTCTAAGGCAGTGTACGGAGCACAACAGCCAAACTCCATTTGCAAAACCCAAGCATGGCTGAGGGCTTAAATGCATTAGCTGTTATACCCATATTTTTCAAAGGACAGTCTAAATTACATCATTTTGTTTGAGCGTATTTTAGCCAGAACAGCAAAGTGAGCAAGCCCTGGGACATTTGCATTGTCTGTACCATAAAGTGAGCTGGAAAACTAGTTTCTCTTGCAGCTTTTCGTAGCTACTGAAGCAAACAATTTCACTACGTTGTCCCTGTTAGGCTGGCTCCTGGAAAAGGTTCTGAATCATTTGCTCATAAAATTCAGAATTGTAACACTTGAGTTTGGTGTCCTTCTTTCAGAAAACAGGACTAGAATGGGAGGTGTGACCCATCTGACAAAGGAAGCAAAAGCATCTTTGGCAATAATTTTGTCAGCCTTAAAGGAGGACTTGAAAGACTTCAATGGATTGTGATAGCAGCTGTCCATTAATTGAAGGAATTGGAGATCAGGCTATTAAGCACCTGGGTGATGAAAGAGAGACTGGTCCCTAAAGGTATAAAAGCAGTTCAGAAAAGAGAACATCCCATGGCAGTGCACAAATATCTGCAAAACCAAGGAGAGGAGCCAGAGGTCTGCTGTGAGATTCCGATATTAACAGCATCCCTGCAATATCAGGAACAGTTTGTTGGACTGGGTGCTGCAATGGATAATACAGACTTCCCTGAAAAGGCAGGCATGTTAGAGATCTCCAGAGGTCTCCTCCAACTTGCACACTTACAAATGTTTGGTGCTGGACAGATGTGGAGTATCCTACCAGAGAGTGAGTGATAGAGAAAGGGAGACAGAAAGGGAGAGAAAGAGGGAGAAATTAAAGCAGCACCAAGTGAAAAATAATCAAAGATAAATAAAGTCGACACAAAAAATGACTTTCATTTTTTTTCTTGCCGGCACTCTAAAGTGAGCAGGATGAACAGAGTCTTTAATTTGCCTCCTTCTCACAGACTCAGCGCTGCTGATTCATTCAACTCGGCAAGGCTACGCTGCTCACTAACCTATAGTACCAATTTATATGCTAATCGGCTTCGTTTGTAAATCAAGCAGTCTTCTCCAGTGCCTCCCCCCACCCTAAATTCACTGGTGTGATATGCAGTCCATCTCTGTACACGGGGCTTGGAATTGCCAACTCTGAGACACAAAAGATATCAAATCCTAAATAATTGGATCATTGATAGAGTTCATCCCTGTGGATTAAGTTGCTGTTTCATCTCAGCCTCTCACCTGCTCAGCAGGAGCCTTTCTAAAGAGTTTTATAATTAGCCAAGCCTGGGAAAGGTTGTAAAAAGGAGATCTCTCCTTTTCTTCTCTATCCTCCAGTTTTCTTTGATTTTCTTCTTCATAACTCAGAGATCTCTCTTGGAAGGACAAGTTTGGACAAGGAAGTGACACCATTTGTTTCTAGACCTCTTTTCTAATTTTGAACCAGTCTGCAAGCACCTGAATAGGACAGGTGTGGCAGCTGCCTGTCCATATTCAGGGAACAGCTGGAAATCAGATGGGACTATTCAGGTCCCTCTCTATCCAAGATGAAGGATGAGAGATGTAAGTCATTTACAATCCCTTGCTGAAGGACACCCCATGGACCAGAAATAGGCACCCTGGTCTCCCAATGGAAAGTCCTAGCCAAGTCATAGCTACTTCTACCAAGGTTCTCAGTGGTGCACAGTAATAGAACAAGGAGCAATGGCCTAAAACTTCAACAAAGGAAGTTCCATACAAACATGCAGAAGAACTTCTTTAGGGTAAGGGTGACAGAGCACTGGAATAGTTTGCCTGGAGAGGTTGTGGAGTCTCCTGTGGAGGTATTCATGACCCATTTGGGTGCCTACCTGTGTGACCTATGGTAGAGTATCTGCAGAGGGGTTGGAGCCAATGATCTCTTGAGGTCACTTCCAACCCCTGCAATTCTATGAAAAACTGAGCTGTCTCTTAGCTTGACTATGTGGTCTTGGATCCTCTGAGGATTTGAATGGTCTTTCTTAGTCTGAATCCCTCTTCTTTGATCTTATCACCAGGATCATGACTTTTGCCAGCCCTAGGACCCCTCCATGACTGATCACACAAAATCTTCCAGAGGAATCTCACCAGGCTCTTGCAAAATGTCATCTTCACTTCTTCACTGGAAAGGTCTTTCCTTTTAGCCCCCAACTATGACATTTGATTTTTGTCTAAATGATGATTAAAATACATCCAAGCCTCTTTCCTTTTTTGCTCCCATCTGCTGAGCTTCCTGGGCTGCTGAATGAACCTGCGCTTAGCTTGACAGTATGCTTAATGCTATGAAATGTTATTCAGTCCCTCTTCCAGGGAAGAGATGCTCTTGCCAGGCATCTAATTCTTCTCAGATGATGTCTCAGTCCTTCTCTATATTGACAGCATCCCTGAAATGTTTGCCTCCAAATGTTTTCTTGGCAAACACCTATCTGTTTTTCAAAGACGTGAAGCAAACATGCTAAGTAAGAAAAATTCTGCAACTTAACTGAGGAATCTAACTATTCTGTCTTGCTCTCATCATAGCCTTTTCTCTCCCAGAAGCTTCCTTAAAATCATGGAATCACAGAACCATTAAGGTTAGAAAGGACCTCTAAGATCATCTAGTCCAATCATCAACCCATCACCACTATGCTGCTTTTCCGAGCTGCTGGAAATTATCCATGTAACCAAAGAAAGGCATAAAATCTTTATTATGAAAAAGAATGGCAGTATTTTGATCACTGTTATTAAGACCCCACCACGGGAAAGAAAAACCTTATTGTGTAACTGAGCCACATGATATCCCTATTAAGTACGACCAGGTTCTACCAAGCAATGAAGTTGATTTGTCACAACCAAACATCTAGTTGTATTCTATCTATCTGGAGGCCAAGAAATGGTCTTGACCTACATGGCTTCTAGGGAGGAATCATATGGTTGGAGCTTGGACATTTCCTCTGCTGCAGCATTTTCTGTGCTTAAGTCAATTCTGCCTGTCCCTGGGCCCCTGCGTTTCAAACAGGTTGCCATTCCTTTGAAGATGGAAGCTTCTTATTTCCCATGTAAATTCAAAAAGCCCGCGAGTGATCGAAGTCTATGTTGGCTGAGGGCCTCAACGTCCAAATTACAATATTTATAACAGGTCCAAACATGAGCTAACACCAAGAAACTACTATTTTTTTCAGACAACAATTGATCAAAGCCAAGAAACTCATGATACATATTAAGCAACCCTTTGATTTTCCATTCCTTGAAAATCCTCTGCCTACACAGCTCAGGAGACGACAGTTTGCTCTTTCAATCAATTATTTCCATTGAACAGAAACTCCCCTGCACTTCTCTTTCTTCGCATAGAATCTACCTGCTCCTTTCTCTCCTGCTTCCAAATCACTTCCAATATCTGCCCAACTTTCTTTGGTCATTGCTCCACCTCTAGAGAGGTCACTTGACAAAGTGTTGCCACTAAGTAAGTGTCATATTTTAGTTTTGAATTTCCATGGCTATGATGTTGGCATCTTCTATTAGCTATGTGTCAGCTATAACGGCAGGCCACTTCACATGGATTACAAAACCTGCTGGACACATGGGAAATAAGGCCGTGTTAGGTGTCATCACCAGCGCCCAGCATACTGAGGAAGATGACTTGTAGAAAAATGAGTGCATTTATAAAAAATGATGTGAGAAAACTTGTGAGAACACTGGAAGTGAAGTATCTGTCTCAGAGATTTCCTTTTAGTGTCTCCTCTGCAGCAAAACTCATGCTGTATCCTGAGGTGCTGCCCTAAATACGGATGTAAACTTGGTTTTTACCTCTGTATGCTGAGCTCTTTTCTTTTCACGCTGGTCCCGGTCTCTGCAGGAGGGCAGCAAATTGCAGGGTTTATAATTAAATGGCTCATTCACAGTCGCAGTCACCTGCAGGAGGCAAAAATGAGCCAGCCCCGTAGGATCAGGTAAAAAATTCACTCATGCTTTTGCTGAAGCTGAACTTGATTGAACTTGATCTAGCTGGTTGAAAAAATCAGTTTCCTCATCATAAACGGAAGAGAGGAAAAACACATTACACCAATTAACAAAATAAATGAATAAATAAATGAATCATCATCAACAACAACAAAAAGCGTTGCAAATTAGCTCCCATAGCTAACTGTTGTTTCCTGCTTAATTCCTGTTCTCTATCCAGAGTTCTCTAAGCACATTGTTCATATATGTCTTAGCTGCTGAACATCTTTCTAATGTCAGCTTGCACGAATGCACTGTATTTAACCTGCCTCAATGTATTGCAATGGATGTTCGTATTTACATGTATGTTTGATCATGTGTATGAAATAGAGTGTATATGGACATGCTTGTGTGTATATATGAAAATATATATATGGAAATATATATGAACACATTTGTATGCATATGGTGTGCATATGTCAGAGGTTTAGGGTTAGACTGTCACTTTGTACCACTTATGACATATTTCTCTGTGACCACTGTGTAGTTCATGGCAGTGACTCCCATTGCAGGAATATACTTACACACTCGGGCAGGTGCAAAGTGTTAAAGCATTCCTGGTACCAGCCAGAAAAATGCCTGTCACTGCTGACTCTGCTCAGGTCACACTGAAAAAGGAATTTCAGCCCCTCTCCTGCAATGACTTGATTGACAAAATGACATGTTTGGGCATGCACCTTAATTTTTTCAGAGATCTGGATTAATAAACCAAATACCTTGATGATGTCCTGTAATAAACAAGTGTTTAATACCTGCCCAACTGCTGCTGCCAACAGGGCTGTACACATTTACATAGTAGAAAACTTGTGTCTGCCATGTTATTTACTTCAAGTTTCTACAAATCTGGCCTTTAAGGGCTTTTAGAATCAGTGGGAAGAGGTGGTGGTGAGGATTCAGCCCTATTAAAGGTGATCGTACACACTCAGCAAGAGCCAAGAGATGTTGATTTTCAAATAAGAAGTGAAGGAGGGGAGCTCAGTTTGCATGGTTGACTTCTCTTGAGAGGATTAGTAAAGAAGCTGATGAGTGACTTAAGGCTGACTACCTCATTCCCCTGGGTCTCTTTCTTGGCATCACAGATGTAATAGGTACTCAACTTGCTAATGAGCCAGAGTAATGAGTGATGTTCATTAGTCAAACATTACATGCATCCTGTCAGCAGTGACTTGATGCTATTTCACTGTGTCCTAAAGGATGACCGGAAAGAATGATTTTGTCCATCCAACATGAAGTTCTGCATGAAATCAGCTTAGGAACTGTGTCTATCTTCTTGGTCATCACAGAATCATAGAATCATAGAACACCCAAGCTGGAAGGGGCCCATAGGGATCCCCAGGTCCCACTCATAAATCATCTCCAGAGCTTGGTAGGAAATTAGTCTACACATAGGGCTTACAAGCAAGATGGAGTTTTGAGGCTCAGATACATAGAAGGCTTTTTGGATAACCATGCATGAAAGTAGTTCTGAGCAAGCACCAGGAGAGGTCATCCACATGGGTCCCACGAGGAGTCCTTACTCAGAAGGCTGCTGAAAGTTACTTTGAAGGTATTTTCTATTTGTATGAAATCTACAAGGCAGACATTTTCCTGGAAAGGCACTTACCTCATCTTGGAAGGTGAAAATAAACAAAACAAAACAAACAAACAAAGCTACTCATATTCTTTCTTCTTTCTTTAGATCACAACATCAGCTCAAGAACAGATAATCAGGCCCAAACTCATCTTATCTCAGATGCTCAGTTAGCAGCACAGTGAGCCCAAGCAATCCCTTCAGCCACAGAATAGAGAGAAATGCAGAGGTGTAGATACAGGCATTCTTTGTTTGCCCCATGGCTAAAGACTGCAAGACAGGATCATGGGGTAATGAGACAATATGCAAGGCTCTCAAGAGTCTAAATTATGCTGTGGCTCTCCCTTGCAGCCTTACCTCTTCATAACTACAGTGTAAAAGAAAACCACCTACGCACACACTGACCTCCTGCATTTTCTGTTAATTACTGCATTGCTGTTAATTACAATTCTATGAGCACTGCAAGGATATATGCTCCCTTTTTCCATGTCTCCTTGATGAGAAACAACAGTACTTCCTGACCCACCTCCAGGGCTGCAATTCGAGATTTTGGGTCTGAGATCCCAGTTTGGGCTCACCATCCCAGCCCCTGAACTTGCGGTGTGTCTGTTGCTTAGTATTTCCCTAATCTGCCTGCTAATTTTATATGATGATGGTATGGGAAATATAGGGCTAGGAATGCTTCTGGCAGGAAGGATGGAGAAGACCTAGGACATGCCATCACATGCTGCTGATGAAGAAGGGCTGGATCATGGCTCAGGAGGTGGGAGATTAGGATAATTCCCTCAGGGCAGACCTAAACCTCTGCAAACATTTCAGACAGTTCAGGATATTTCACAATGGGCCACTGAGGCTTACAGTCTCTGGAGGATGAGCTCCTCCACTTGGAGGGTTACCATGAGAGATTTCCATATAGCAGTAATAGCATCATAGAATCAATGAACTGTTTGAGTTGGAAGGGACCTTCAAAGGTCATCTAGTTAAACTCCCTACATTGAACAGGGACAGTAATAATAGCAGACCTCCCTCATGAGATGGTGTAAGCTAAAAGGTTTTAGCCTGTCTGGCCACAGCCTCCTATCTTATTTTGACTGAACACACCGATTGGGTTATGCCAAGCACTGTGTGCTGTCATCTGCTTTTACTTGCAGGTGTCACAGCAGGGATGCAACACAGAGAATTAATCTGAGGTCCAATTAGTTCCAGTGAGATCAAGAGTAGTCATTACGTTTGGGGACATGCTGAGCTGTGATGGCTCTGGACCAAAGTCCTGGAGAGCAGCAATGTTGGATCAAATTTGGCAGACCCCCAAGCCTCCTGCAGACGTATCCATAAACCTAAAAGGACTATTCCTATAGCCTATACCTGTAAACATCCAGGTGATGGAGCAGAGTCAAAGAAATAGGCTCCTGCTGGAGAATTACAGCCATTCAAGGGTAAATGCCAAGGAATTTAATATCTCTAGCCCAACTCATTAATTGTTGTCTGTCAGGAGTGATTTGCTCAACTACTTCATGCACTGAGCCATGCTCCTGGAAGTGATGGAGGTGGAAGGGACATTGGGGTGAGACTGGGGTTGGCTTTGCATGATGTAGGCAGGGAAGCATCAGCATCTCCCTGGCCCCAATGGAAACTGTAACGCAGCATTGCTGCCTTCCGCCAATCATAGACTCATTGAATTGTTTAAGTGGCAAGGGACCCTTAAAGGTCACCTAATCCAACTCCCCTGAAATGAACAGGGACACCTACAGCTGGATCAGGTCGCTCAGAGAATAATCCTGCCTAATGTATTAAATTTCAGTCCCTTTTGACATACACTGGGAAGAAGGCAGCAAAGCTTTTTTAGAGATATTAATGGAAAAACAGACTGGCGTGCACAGAAGTCTTCATGCCTTGGAAATATGCATAATGATGGAAGGTGGTTTTAGAATGCCAAGAAGCTACGGGCAACAGGCAAGGAATGGACCCGAGAGGGTGAAGTTTGGTCCTAGATTATGGCTCTTCCAGTGCAGCAGCTTGCAGGTCCAGGAGAGGTGCACCTGAGCGTGATGTAAACCACACGTGGGGCACTTTTAAAAAGCAGACATCGCTAAAGTTTACACCTATTTTATTAGAAATAAGACACATTCATTTTGTGCTCTGAAAACTGTACAGGAAAAAAAAAAAACCTGACAAACATAGGAGGGAGGGGAAGGCATGGTATGGGGCAGGGCAGGGCTAGGGAAAACAGAATTAACTGGAATAATTGAGCAGAGAAAGTCGAATATCAACAGTTATTAAACAAACATTTATCTCTGTAATTACATAACACCGTTAATGTCCTGCAAATTGTCTTGAGTGAATGGGTGAGTGGGAAAGGTCTGTGGAGAAGAAGGGAGGTTTGGTTGGGCATGGGAGGGGAGAAAAAAAAAAAAAGAGAGAAAAGATTTAAAACACAGTATAAAGATATCTGTATGCTAAAATTCATTATGTGTAACTGTAATAATTACAATATCATACAACCCGGCATCTGAGGGAGGCCTTTGTGCTTTCCTGTTTCATAGAGCGATCTAAAATTGGATGATAATATCACAGTTTTTATAAGTAATAATTTTCCTTATTTTTAAAATGTTTGGATTTGTTGGGGTTTTTTTAAAGTTTTTCTTTCCATTCATCCAGTATAACACACACTTAATGGCAAGGTAGATGCTACTGTCCTGAAAGACCAATAACCCACATGGCCCAATGGAAAGAGGAAGCAGAGGTGTTTGCATGTCAAGCAATGTCTCTCAATGAGAAGCAAAACGGGGGCCAGTGATTGGTTTACCTCTTGTATTCACTCATTTTCCCTAAAAATGTTAAATAGTAAAAGAAGACACTCAAACACGCAGTAACAATGCAGACCCTGATCAAGTTTTACTGCTGTCTGGAACAATATGGCCACTCACAAGCAGAAGTTTGGCACCACACATCTCCAAAGCTGAAAGTGTTGTTCCAAATGTGATAGAATCATAGAATATCCCTAGCTGGAAGGGACCTATAAGGATCACACTGTTGGAAATGATAGGAAAAGAATAAAAGAAATAAAAGTCTGCACGAGATGTCAGTGGTTTATTTTGTAAGGATAAAAATATTGCACAATTCTTTCGGGGGTGAAATGTAGAGAACTCTTTTTCTTTTTTGTAAATAACCTTGAGAAATGTCTAATGAAAAAAAAAAAATTGCTATTTTTTTTAATGTTGAAATAATAGGACAGCATTTTATGAGGAAAAATGTCCCACTCTACTAACCAGCTCCACCTTTTTGTTCTTATAGGAATATAAACCTGCCCGTTGGCTCTGGGCGCTGGGGAGGGAGAAGAGCCAATGAGGGGAAAATAACCACAGCTGAAAATGAATAAAGCAAAGTGAAGTATTGCAAGTGAGCAGCGATGGGGCTGCGTGTTCCCACCATCCCAAACTTTCCACGGAGCAATTTGCCTTCCACCTTCAGTAGGTGGCATCCTCACCCCATGCCTGTGTATTCGTACGGCACAGAAAGGCATTCGAAAGGACAAGAGCCAAAGAAAAGAAAGGTCTCGGGTTTCAAGTTCTCTTTTTATTGAAGAAAAGAAAAGAAGAAGGAAAAAAATAGATTATTTTTTTTGTTTGTTTGTTTGTTTCCAAGTGGACGTTATTCGTGTTGTCAGTTTGTCTCAATGTCCTAAGGCAACATCTCTGTATACCAAATATCTCCAGGTACACTGGTGGATCTGTCTTTCCCTCTTTCTCTCTCTGCCTTCCAAGGAGGGGCAGCTTGGAACAAATCTGAGTCCAAAAGCAAGGAAAAGTAACAGAAAAAAACAAAACAAAACAAAACAAAAAAGGATGAGGCCAAGCAGACCTTTGCAAGGCCTGTGCTGAGTTTCTCTATGTAACAGTCAATGAAATGACCTACATTCTTCTTGTTGGTCTGTTTTTCTAACACCTTCAACCCTCTCCCTGGAGACGGGGCGAGCAAATTTTGGAGGGGGTTCCTTCCTCCCGTGCTTGTCCCATCCCTTAGGGTGCACAGGAGCTCCACCATGGAGGGCTGAGAGGAGAAAGCCCCACCTTACCTCTCCCCCTAAGCCATAGGTGATGTGACTCTCACCACCACTTCCCCCTGGCCCCCTTAGGGACATGCTGCAGAGACGCCAGGACACCAGATCATGGAATAGCATGAAGAAGTGGGGACGTCTCCTCAGCCACCACTTGACACATCCCAGCTCCTTCCTTCTCAGAGGGGATGATGAGGGAGAGGTGGGAAATGAGGACCAGCAAGGGATGCCATAGGTTGTGTCTCTTCCAGGACCTACAGCCACAACGCATCCCGGTGAGGCTCCAGCCGACGTCACCTCCTGTGCTCCCCAGGCAACCTCCATCTTCTTGGCTCTTGGTGGTGGCTCCTGGGTGTCCTTCTGCAGCTCTCCGTGGCATAGCAGGAAGGGTCCCGGCGTATGGCAGTGGCCCCAAAGCATCTCAACAGGGCTCTTCCCCAAAGCATCTCAACAGGGCTCTTTCCCAACAGCTCCTCCCCATCCTCTGCCTCCTCCTCATTCTCTTCCAGGCTCACTTCTTCTCCAGTCCTACCTGGCAAAGCTCGTGTTGTCCTGAACCTACATCTACTATACTCTATAAAGCAATATTTCCCCACTCTGCTGAGAACGATACAAAAGTTACTCCGTCTTACCAAAGGTTTCAAAAGAAACCAAACACTTCTCTCGCTCGGTTCCGATTTAATTTAATCATTTCTTTAAAACGTGGTTTTGTTTGTTTGTTTCATTTGTTTTCTGGAAAAAAAAGTCCCTTTTTTCCCTTTCCGCTCAGACCTCCGTCTGAAGGTCAATAATGTCTTGTCCCACCAGAGGGATGGTGGCCCCTGTTTTCTCCCACTCTACAGTTTTTAGTTCTAGGGGAGATTGTGCCACAGGTTCGATGTCCTTTTTAACCCATGACGGTGGGGACTGGACTTTCCTGATTCCTTCCCAGGGTCTCTTGTTTGGTGTCTGCTGTTTTTCTTGCTGCAAGAGGAGGAAAGTGTAAAAGAAAGAAAAAAAAAAACATAAGAGAAAGAAAAAGGTTAGTTAAAGGCTAGATGCAACAAATGCCATTTTTTCATCTTCATTACTCTTACACCAAAGTAAATATTTTTCTCATCCAAGATAATGTGGGATTTCAATGAAAATTTCACTTGGTTTCTATTTTCAGGAAGAAAATCTAAGCTTTTTTTCCTTTGCTGTCTCTAACACAGTACCTAGGTACTTCAGCTTTCAGCCAAGGCTTCTGCCATTCACAACTCCACTGGAAAACTGAAAACAATTTTAAGAATTTAACGTGGTTTTCTATTTCTGCAGGAAATCCCCGTGTGAAAATGCAGATTATGCTAAGGTCTCTTTGAATGTACACCGACCACATTTTATGTAGATGTGAGAAGACATTTATTACGTAGCACAGATATTTATGGGCAATGGAACTACAGTATGCTGGCTACTTTGCCAGTGAACTCATGCTGTTAGATGGGCTGTAATGTCAGCTCTGAGGCTGAAAGCATTTCCATCAGCTCTACACAAAGCCTTCAAGGCTTTTTTGACTGCTATTAGTCCCCATGGATATCAGTCCTGGGAATGCCTTTCGAGGTTTCTGCTGGTTTGCACCAAGGTAAGACTCTGTAAAATGGGTGAACTCTTGAAGGGGAGTCCATGCAACGATTTTAAATGAGCTGCTACACTAAACTGGCACCCTCCGCCAAGAGTGATGGTTTTCACAATTAATTATCCCCACAAAACACTCCAATGCTGGGTGAGAAAATGCTTCACTATACGTGGCTAAGGAGAACAGAGCTCTTTTGAGCCATCTGCCAACAAGAAAGTGGAGACTGGCAGAAAGCGTGACAGGAAAGGCAGCTGCCTGGGAGTGACAAGGAGGGAAGAAGTCTGGGAAGAACATGAGGAGACATGCATGGAGATCACATGCAGTCCAGGATGATAATGTCACCAGAATACATTAATGAGAGGAGATAAAACCACACATAGACTACGATTGCATTGTAGGATGCTGCAGAGATGAGTAATGCCCCATTTGAAACCTAAACGCCCATCTGATACACACTAATCCACCTGACTTGGATTTTGAATTTGTTCCTTGCTAAGAGCCTTTAGGTGGCCCGTGATTTGCAATGACGATGGGAAAGACACCGGATCTTCATCCCAACAGGGCTGGCTTTCATCACTTCACTCAAGCCACAATTTCTCCTTTTCCAAACTTTCACCCATTATATAAGATGTGTTTGGAGTTGTCCCTGCATCGTGGTAGGGATCTTCTCTGAAAGAGTAGTAATGCATTGGAACAGGCTGCCCCCAGATGCGGTGGCATCACCATCCCTGGAGGTTTTCAAGAAATGTGGAGATGTGGCACTTGGGGACATAGTTTAGTGGGCATGGTGGGGAGTGGCTGATGGTTGGGCCTGATGATCTTAGTGCTCTTTCCAACCTTAAAGACTCTGTGATTCTATAAGGGATAAGGCTCTGGGAGAAGACAATTGGTGGCCAAATTAACAAATGTAAAAAACCAAGTAAAGTTGGTCCTCTCTCCAAAAGAATCATTCTGAAATGATCACTGTTTTAATGCAAGGGAAGAAAATATAACTTTTTAAAAGACCTTTGAAAGAGAGGTGTTTTTTTTTTAAATCAAATTTTGGAAAATTATTGTTCAGAAGAATGCAAAACACTACAGTTTTTAAATTCAGTAGCTGTGGTTTGCACTAACCCCTATGACACACAGGTTCTCTTACGCCCCGCGTTATTCTTACTTTATTCCATGGCATAGTACAATGCTGATTACTAGCAATATGACAGAAAAGATGATACAACTGTAGACTAAGTCCATTATTTATTTTGAGACTCGTAAGAATTACTGTTAGTAAAACCTGAAACCTTTTCATCTCTGTGAGTGTTGTAATGAGACACGTTCAAGCCTTCCTGAGGTGAAATTTTTACCTGTGGTGTTTCTGCAGGCCATTAGTCTCCCTTAAAAAGATGCAGTGATGTGGTGCACATAAAGCACAAACAGAGCAAAAGCTGAAATGAAACTCTAAGTTTTCTGAAAGATGAGGAATAAAAACCTTTGCCACAGTTGCTCTTTTCAATGAAAAATATTTTTTTCTCCCACAACTGTTTCAGTACCACAAGTTTACTGATGTCCACTGCTGTGTTATTTAAAAAAGAGTAGCACAAATGATCATATGCTAAAGTTCATAAATAATTCCACCTTTTCTCTCAAATGAAAGCCTTTCTTTGATGGCATTTTTACATCCGCCTTCAGCATCAAGTCCTTCTATTCCCAACCAGACTCTGTTTTAACAGTCCCTACGCCAGCCGTGCTCCTGACCTTTAGCCTCTCCTTCACAGTGTGAAGATGCACCCAGATCTCATCATATGCACTGAATGTGATTAGCAAACCTCAGAGCAGCTGTAAATCCATATATGGAACTGAAATTGGGAAGAAATGAATAACTTATGAGTTAAGATTGACAGCGATGACTTCTGATTGGATATGTCACTGAGGAACAAGACGTATGGGTTGCAATAATGACTGAGTAGTGATAAAATAAGCATTAAACATTGGTAATTGTTAAGAAAGGATTAATGACAGAAATCATCAGGAAAGCAAAAGAGAGTGAAAGAGGAAACACAATTGTGGCAGCACAACTTCACTCAGCACCTTCAATATGTCATAGGTTCTCCATGGGCTTCACAATAGACCTTCCTCCCCATCAAAAAAAAAACACACAGTGCAATCAAAGGGGGTGGCCATGAACAAAGTTATGGAGCATGTTCTTTAGGAGGAAGAGTTGTAGAGACTTAAGGCTTTTCAGCCTTGAAAGATGGACCTGCTAGAGGTATATGACACTTAGTGGCGTTATTGATGGTAGGAGCAGACTAGTGATGGTAGTGACCACCTCTTCCAACACAAGAGCTGTTGGACTTGATCTTAGAGGTCTTTCCAACCCAAATGATTTAGTGAAGTGACAGCATTGTGATTCTTGTAGTCTTTCAGCAGAAATCACTGGAGGATGGGGTTGATTTTTTGAGGCTGCATTATATGACTCCCCTGTTTTTTAATTTTCCCAAGTCGCTTTGACTCTGCCAAGGAGAGGAGACAGGGCCAGATTGTCCTTGGGTCTGTTGTTCCTATCTGGTTTATCAGTGCAATGGACTGTCTACTAATGATGAGTTTATTGATTTCAAAGTCAACTTAAAGCAAGAAAATGAAGTGGAATCACAGGAGATCACCAAATAGAGAGGGGAGGCTTGCTTTTAGCTTCTCACTTCTCATAAATGAATGAGACTTTTCTCATAATGCTATAAGCGAAGGTAGGATGCATAAGCTATCCACTACCATAGAATCACAGAATACCTCAAGCTGGAAGGGATCCGTAAGGATCATCAAGTCCTACCATGCACCAGAATCCCCTAGAGCGGTGTACATGGCCATCACCAGTATGGAAAGACTGTATTTGTAAGAAGTAGGATGAGATAGGACAAGAGCAAATGGCCTCGAGATGTGCCAGGGGAGCTTCAGGTTGGATATCAGGAAAAACATCTTATCTGACACTAGAATAGGCTACCCAGTGAAGTGGTGGAGTCACTGTTCCTGGAGGAGCTCAAGAAACGTGGAGATGTGCCACTGAGGGACATGGTTTAGTGGGCAATATTGGTTGGCCTAGATGATCTTAGAGGTCTTTTCCAACATTAATGATTCTATGACTCTATGAACTAAGCAGGTTAAGCGCCATAAGCCAGTCTGAGCTCTGGCTAGTATGCTGGCAGAATAAAGAAAGCCTTCCCCTCTTGGCATGAGACACTCTGGGAACCGTTACCAGGCTCTTGGGAAAAGCTCCTTTTCTTTCTTTCCCTCCATGTTGAAGTGGTTTTTATTATATCTCAGTCATATACAGAAATGCCTCTGGGATCATGCTTCAGGTGGCACTGTCCTCCAGCCATGCTGGGGGGGTCTTAGCAGCCCACGTGGATAGGGAGAAAACTGAGATATGCACAGAAAAGAACAAAAACGAAAGCGGCGGTTGGGTAATCTGTCTGTAAAAGGCACTGGTGCTGGGCCAGGGCTTGGTGCCTTGGTGACAGCCAGGAATGGGCTGAGACAGGAGCTGAAAGCAGCAGAGCCTGCTCTGCCAGTAACTCAGTGAGACAGATCCATTACTCTGGCTTGACATAGTCCAGGAGCTTCTGGGCACTGGGGAGGGGAAAAATGTTTATTGGTTCCTGGCTGGTGCCAAGATGGCAGAGCACAGTGCTTTGAATGAGGGGTTGGGAAGGGAGTGCCCGAGATGGGGTAAAATCTGACATAAGGGGCAAACGAGTCTTTATCACAATGAAACGTGCAAGCTTCTAAGCTGTATCACCTCCTTTTTCTTTCTTTCTTTTTTTTTTTCCTTCCTTCTTTCTGTGTTTCCTTTTTCTTTGCCTTTCTATTTGCTTATTTATTTATTTATTAATACCCAAATTTTATAGCTACCCTGAATGACCTGAGAAGGAACTCAGTGCTTTCTACAGAGCACTCTGAGATAATTCCCCTAGAACCAGCTATTTCCATGCTGTGTTCATCGCCTCTAGTGTCAACTTGAAGGATATTTCGTGACCCAAATGGTCTCTCCCCATGACACTGATGACTCCAGGATCGGAATAAAGTTATTCAGAGCGTATAGCAGGGAATCTGAAAGACTAATGTGGCTCATGCTGTCTAATCCATCTCCGGATGAATGTCGATGAAAAGTGATTAGAAAATGGGAAAGCTGTCTTGTTTTTCTAACAGGATGATAAATTTTCCTTTCTTTGCTTGAAACAAGTTGTAGCTGCAATTACTCCTTCTTATAATACAAACCTCCAAAGACGATAGTTTATGTTGTGGCTGATTAAACAGAAAAGCAAAATGGGAGGAACTGGCTCACTTTATTTAGAATTTCATTTGGGGAAGAAGAGGCAATAATGTGTGTTTTTAATTTGAATTCATGGAAATCAGTTTAAAAACTTGAAACATGCACTCACTGAGGTATCAAAGTACGGGCTCTGCTTCTGTATCATCTGGGATGGTCAAACCTACAGGGGTTGTGTTGAGCCAGTCTAGCGAGATCGTGAACGGAGCCTTAAGATCTCTGTTGCAGAGCCTAAAGAGCTTCTTCCACAGACTCATAAAGAGCTCCCTGTTTGAAGGCTGCAGAGAAAGCCAGTGATCCCACCAACATGAATGGGCTATTCTCCAGGCTATTCTCACTACTCATCTACCCAGTTAACAGATCATCCTACTTCTGCACTGAGGAAGCCATTGGTGAACATGGGCAACTGGGTGTTCCCAAAAAACACCGAAATCATTAAAAGGTTCTTTCACACCTCACAGGGACACATAAGGACGCCATGAGGGTACCAATAGCACCCAAAGCATGATTCCTTAGAGATTCCGTTGCTTAACCAGTCCTAATAACCAGGAGCTGCAATCTGCTGGTGGGCACTGAATGGTTTTGGAGTAGCCGATACCTGATTTGCAACAAAAGACAAGGCAGAAATTGACTGTCACCAAAGAAGATACTTGGAATAAGAAATGCTGGTGCCAGATACTGGGACATAGTTTTTGGATGGAGGAGGTGAACTGCTGAATGCTGGTACATGGGGCACAAGGTAGCTGACAGATGGTGAATGGCTGAATGAAAGAAAATCTGACATAACTTTCATAACAAAATTTACTGTAGTAGTTATTATGCTATATGCAGCATTCCTCCCTGTAACTGTTACTATAATTCGTCTTTTAATAGCTGTCAATTAATTACACAAGCGTTTAAAAATGCAGTGTATTAACCACATGTCACAGGGGAGACACACTACCCTTAATCGGGGCTTCTCTTGCAGAAGGACAGAGGCACTCAATTTTCAGATTCCTCAGTGAGGAACAAGCCTATGTTTGACACAACCACCACCATCTGAACCTCAGCCCATGCAAAGAGGTTCCCATAGAGAGAAGCTGTATTTTCCCATCCAGGAGCAGAGCTGCCAGCTAGTGAGCCAGCACAAAAAAAAAAAGTGCAGGTAGCCATCAAGCAAGGGAATTAATTGTGTTAAGCAGCAGAGCATGCCAGGGAGACACACAGCTCTGAATAGCAATGAGCTACAGTGCTGATCAATAGTCCTTTTTTCTCGCAGCTCTGTTAGATGCCAAAGCAAGTACTGGTGGGATGGGCACATCCTGCAGGTGTCTGAAGGGGCAAGCTAAGAATGTGAAGAGGAAAATAAAGTAGAAACGGTAGTAGAGCAGGAAACAGGGAAATGTCATAGAATGGCATAAAAAAAGGGTGCATATATTTTTCCACTTGGTTTTGGAGCGAGTGTTGGTCCAGGACCAACAGAGAGTTGGGACTGGATTTCAGAGCTGAGCTGAGAGCTGCATTATAGAATGAGTCCAGAGCCTTTATGTGAAGTCCAGGACAGGGTTACAGCCAAAGCAAAAGGCTTTTTAGCTGCTGAGAGCAGCTAATAGGAAAGAACAGGCAGGGTAGTGAAATTTGCCAAGCATTGTTCAGTGTGGCTTTTGCTGACCTCTGCACAAATAAAGATCTGCTGTTTGAAACAAAAGCAAAGCCAGATGCTGGGAAGGAGAGTGGAGTATGTATGTGATTCAAACTTCTGTCATGGAACTGGATCAAAGGGCTCCTGCCAAGGGGGAAGGCAGGAGTGGCACTTCCATCATTTTCAAAGCTGGCATTAAGCACAGAAGAAACAAAGCCCTGGCTTACCTTAGAGGCTACAAAGCCTTTGCTTTCATGCCATGCAGTTGTAGATCATGGGGACCCCGCCTGATGTCCATGCCAAGTGCTGGAATCTCTTTAGCAATTAACTCGCAGGGAGAATACGCTTTACCCTGACAATACAGATCTGTGCAGGAACATCTTTCCCATTTAGTACAAAGCAGTTTGAAAGTAGCTACTGTCTTCCTTTAATGTGGATGGTTCTCAGCTGAATTAATATAGACCATGGGAAACACATGCATGTATGGGAAAGAAGGGAAAAAATTGCCAAGAGACTGTCAGGTGAAGGGTAGATTTTTAAACTCAGCAAGATTGCCAGCAAGGGGATTTACGTTTTTAGCAATCAGGTGACTAAAGTACAACTCAAAGTGATGGGAGCAAGTAGGAAGTACCAACCTAACACTTCAACGTGCACCTATTTGGGAGGCAAAATGTGCCTTAAAGCCGCTACAAAAGGATACCTATAATCCTCACGGCTTGGATGAACTCAGGACGGCTGAGTTTCAATCCTACAGGATGTGCCCATCCCACCAGTACTAAATGGAGTAAACAGCACTGGTGTTCGGAACTAATTTTAAGACTCATTTCAGCATTAACAGTGAAAGCTTAGGGAATCCCAGATGCTGAGAGCAGCTATAATCATTTAAATCACTTAGGATGTGTGGCATAGGAGGCTGTTTTGCTATGATGCCAATCTTGCTTTGATTGCCTCCAAACTTTTGGTCCCCTCCATGCTTTCTGGCTGTAAATAAGTTGTCTAAAGGATAAATATTCAGGCCTCTTGGATGCTTCAACAGTAATTCATTGATTGTCTGCTCAGGGTCTACACAGTACTCAGCTTGGTCCAGGATAAACTGGAAGAGCAACAGTATGCAACATCCGTACATAAGATGGCTGCAAGTCAGCTGAGAGGATGAGCAAGTAAATCCAGATGTTCCTGACTCAAAGTCCCTTATGGGGACAGAGGTAATCTATCCCAAAGTATGGCTTAACAGGAGTAAAGGAGTCTTGTCAGCAACCCTGTAACTTCCATTTGAATTAAGATAGATTAAAGAAAAAAAAAAGTCATCCCCATCTTCCATGTCTCATCTAAGCTCGAAGACTTCAGGAGAGATGAAACTGAATGTAGCCCATGATAAGGTCATACAGAGGCCTATTAAAGCATCAAACATCTGACTTTTCAACTTGTAGTCATCAGATCTTGCTGTATGTCAGTCTGCTAGTATTTTTATATTACCATTCCCTTTCACTGAAAAGTTAGCTGTGGGTAATAACATCAACAGCCTTCATTAGTTAATAATGACACAAATGCATGAGATCTATTTATTCTACTGCAGCAGTATGGTGGTCTAGGCTTGAATAAGTTGACGGTTGGACTAGGTTACCTTAGTGGTCTCCTGCAAGCATAATGATTCTATGATTCTACAAACGTAGGTAGATGAGCAGTCTTAAAAGCTTTGAACAGAGATCCTGCTGGAAAATGTAATTTTAATTATGAATCGCTGAGCTTGCTTCCAGTGGGAGCATTTTTAAAGCTGAGATTCACATATAAGAAAGTCCATGCCATAGGGAATAGATTTCAAGGACTAAACTGATAATAATAAAACCTGCGGAAAACCAAGCATGTTGTCCAGAGAAAATATTATTCTGTGTTAGTGAGGCTCTGAGTTAGTTTAACATTAGCAGCATGCTTTGGTTTGTGGAAAAATGAACTGCTACAAACACTGATGCCACAAAATTTCCTATGAATGCATTAAAGGTAGTCAAGCAGTATTCCCGTTCTCCTAAGAGACTATCACCTTCATAAGGACGAGACTTAATGGTTTCAAATCATACCAGGAGAGGTTCAGGTTGGATATTAGAAAAAAAAGTATTCTCTGAACAAGTGGTAATGCATTGGTACGAACTTTCCAGGGAGGTGCTGGAATCATTGCCCTTGGAGGTGTTCAAGAAACCTGGACGTATGGCAATGAGGGACACAGTTAGTGGGCATACTGGTGATGGGTCAATATTTGGACTAGATGATCTTAGTGGTCTTCTCCAACCTTACTGATTCTATGATTCTATGGCTATGATTCTAAGGAGAGCTTGTGTAGGATTGGATCTCTTGGGACGCTCTGATGGTGTAAGGCTGTTTCTCTTTCAGCTATACCTGACACTGGGGCTGTTGTCTCCCCATCCTCACCTGGAAGAGCAGAGCCTTCTGCATCCCTTTTTGCCTCCTCAATGTAGAAAAGAAACTTTCCACCCTTCTGCTCTGTAAGGGAGCAGTGAGGTCTAAGCAAAGGCTCCTAGGCTGCTGGATGAGGGGAAAGCAGAATTCTTCCCCATACCTGCCTCCATGTCTGTAGGAAGAGAAACAAGCCCAGAGACATTTGTCAAGGTTGTCTCTAATTGGGCTTGGGTCATTCTCAGCTCAGTAATACCTTTCAGAAATTGATGCTGTAAAGTTGAAAAGCTGAACAGCTCAGATGTATAGCAGGCCCTGATAATGTTCTCAGGTCCACCAGTAACTATTTTGGGATGCTGGGTAAAGGGCAGCCTTCTTTATCTTTGAAGTGTACACTGCCATGCCACTTATCCAAAGTTTAAACATGTCAGTGCACTCAGAGAGGAAGAATATATGCGTTGGTACAAACCTTCGGATCTCTGCTGAAAATCTGCTAAAAATCATGTTTTACAACTGAAGTTGAAGAAATTCTTGACAGTAAACACATGTGATGGTTGGATTTTCAATCCTCCTTCCTAAAGAGACAGAAGTTTTGTTGTTCCTCTTACTCCCATTCTTCTTCTGCTGCTTTCCTCCACTGTAATAATTAAGCTGAAATGTGTCTAACACAATGGAATGATCAGTTTTGGCCTATGTGCTGAAGTACTATCATTTACATCAAAAACAAAAATCAAACCAACCCCTAAATAGGGTCAGCACCTATGGAGTTTCCAAATGCAGTTTCTCCTATGTAGACATTTAGTCCAAATCTCAGCAACAGCTTTCTGACCTTGGAGCTGAGAGAGGAGAGATTAATTGCAAGAAGATAGGGAAAAGCTTTGTGTCTTGGAAAGGACTTAGGACAATGGGATATGCTGCCAGGATAGGATGGAAAATTGCCAGGGCTGGAGCACGTGGTAGCTTGACTTTGTGGTTATTTACTCAAAAGTGAAATCAAAGATACAGCAATGCAGGCAGATAGCCTGGAGATAGTACAGGTCCCTTCTGCTCTATGCTACTATGTGTGAAAGGGTTTAAGGGTGTTCTAGGATCCTTATGACCTTGCTCATGCCCAAAAGGCAAGGAGTTTCATGCTGGTGCAGGAATGTGTTTGGAGTCATGCATTATGGAAAGGCCTGGGACAAGTCCACAGTGCTTTTCAATACAAAAGCCAGACTTATGCTAACATTAGTTTTATCACTTCCACCAGAAGAAATGCTCCATCATTTTATAACCTAGACATGCATAAAACAAAAACATTTTTTTTGTTGCTGGTTTAATCCTTAATATCATCAGTTTGGTTTCCTAGGGCAAGCTGAAGATGGCACACGATTTCTATTGGGGTCCCTAGCAGCAAACAGCAGAAGGAGTGAAGAAAGATGTTTATTTTTCCTATGTACTGCCCTGACTGTTACTAAACCAATACCCACTACTGACTTACAAATACTGATCTTTGCAAGCTCCCCCTCCAAGATAACATCCAAGGAATAAGACTCAGTCAATATACAAAGGTCACCTTCCCAGCTTTCCAGCAGTTCAAAGCTCTTTGTTGCTGACTCGGGCAACTTAAATTCTAGATAGATTCAGATGCATTTCTGAAATACCCAAAACATCTCAATCTATAAAACCCTCCTTCAAACATACCACAGATTAGCTTTTGCATGGTATTTAGGCATTTCAGGTTTTCACAAATAAGGCATACCTAAACAGAAAAAAAGCACAGATACAAAATTCAGGGAGATACTTTAGGATTTTAGGGCAACATAGGCTTCTTTGATCTAAATCTCTCTGCTAGATTTACTATTTCTATTCTATAACACTGGACAGCCCATAATGACACCTTGCCAAGCACAATAAAAGCAGGATTTGCTGGGAACACATATCCAGAGCCCAGCACAACTATGCTGTGAGACCTCAATGCAACCCAAAGGCTCTGAAATTATCTGCTTCCACAGAGAATCAGACTAAATCTCTTCCTCAATTATTCTGCACACTAGTCCTGTGACAGGAATGCCACCAAAATAAGCCCCACCAGTGCCTTCTTAGCCATGCTGAAGGTCTATGCCTCCTGTATCTGACTTTGCTTGCAAATGACCAATACTGTTCTAACAACTCACCTTGCTCCTCTCTTTGAGAGAGGGCAGAACCCAAATTTCATTTCTTACTGCCTGCCTGACTCCGATCCTTGTTTTCTTCCTTTTGCCGTAGCAAATATACTCCCCTGCAACCTCTTGACTCCTGCCCAGCAGTCCTAATGTGCTGAGACATCAGGGAGGTGACATCAGACTGTCCTTCCTTATCTTTGTTATCCACATCACTAAGTTCTCAGGCTGTAGACATCTGTTCTACTATCAATCCCGCTGAAAAGCTGCAAAATCTTTCCTTCAGCCTGCATTCTTTAAAGACTATTCCTGCCCTGAAGACTGCTCCTGTTGAGGAAAGCGTTGTATAATGTGATCAGCTGCCCCAGTGAAAGCTTAAGTTCCATCACTAAGGTTTTTCTCAATAGCTGTGCCCACCTCCAACTCTATCTCAGACGCTGCAGGTGGAAAAGAAGATTCATTCTATACCTACAGTGCTCTCAGATATATGATTTGATATTTTCAGGTGGCCCTATATGGAGCCAGGAATTGGACTCGATGAACTTTTGGTCCCTTCCATATCAAGATTCCCTATGATCCTGTGATTCCCATTTCTTCCTTCTCCTCTTTGCACCTAGATTTCCCCAAGACTGTTCTGGTTTCCAGTTCCTAGCTATGGATTCATCCTATAAATGAATCAGCACTCTGAGATGACCTGAACAGGAGTCAAATAATAGAATCATTTGAGTTGAAAGGGATCCTTAAAGATCATCTAGTCCAACTCCCCTGCAATGAACAGGGACAATAACAGCTAAATCAGGTTGCTCAGATCCTGGTCAGTCTCCAAGGATGGGGCATCCTTGGAGATGCCCACCTCTCTGGGCAACCTGTTCCAGTGCCTCACCATCCTTATTATAAAAAACTTCTTGCTCATGTCCAGTCTAAATCTCCCCTCCTTAAGTTTGAAAGCATTTTCCCCTTGTTCTTTCACAGCAGACCATGCCAAAGGGTCTGCTCCCCTCTTTCTTATAGCCCCCCTTTAGGTACTGTAAGACCTCTATTAGGTCTTCCTAGAGCCTTCCCTTCTCCATGCTCTCTCTCAGTCTGTCCTTGTAGGGAAGCTGTTCCATCACTTGGATCATTTTTGTGGTCCTCCTCTGGATGCACTCCAGCAGGTCCATATCTCTCTTGTACCAAAGACTCCACATCCAGACACAGAACTCGAGGTGAGTTCTTAACAGCATGGAGTAGAGGAGCAGGACCATCTCCCTCAACCTGCTGGTCATACTTCTTTTGAAGCGTGAAGGTCATTTTCAGCTCCATTCTTACATCCCCCAGCTTGTACTGATAGCAGAGGTTGCCATGACCCAGGTACAAGACTTTGCACATGGCTTTGTTGAACCTCATTAGGTTCTCCTAGGCCCACTTCTCAAGCTTGTCTAGGTGTCTCTGTATAGAAACCCATCCCTTGGGCATGCCAAATGCACCCTGGGCGTGCCAACTGAGATCTTGGTGTCATCCACAAACTTGCTGAGGGTGCTCTCAATCCTACTGTCCATGTCATTGATGAAGATATTAAACAGCACCAGTCCCAGTACCGACCCCTGGAAGGACACCACTTGTCACTGATCTCCATCCAGACAATGAGCCACTGAACACCACTCTCTGGGTGTAACGTCACAACCAGATCCTCACCCACTGAACAGTCCACCCATCAGATCCATATCTTTCCAATTTGGAGAGAAGGATGTTATGGGGAACCATGTAAAAGGCACATCAGTAACATCAGTTGCTCTTCCCTTGTCCACTGACACAGTTACAGCACCATAAAGAACAACAGGGTTGATTAGGCAGGAATTGTCCTTGGTGACACCATGCTGGTTATCCCTTATCACCTCCCTCTCTTCCATGTTCCTTAGCATAGCTTCCAGGAGGATCTGCTCCACAATCTTCCCCTGCACAGAGGTAAGGCTGACTGGTTGGTAGCTCCCTGGGTCATCCCTTCTACTCTTCTTAAAAATAGGTGTGACATTGTCTTTTTTCCAGTCACTGTGGACTTCACCTGACCACCATGACTTATCAAATATCATTGAGAGTGGGTTGGCAACTACATCAACCTATTCCTTCAGGACTCTGGGGTGCATCTCATGAGGACCCATAGACTTAAGGACATTCAGTTTCCTCAGGCAGTTGTAAACCTGATCTTTGCTTACAGTGGGAGGGGCATTGCTCCCCTAGTTCCTACCTTCTGAACTTGAGGGCTGTGTGTAAAGCAGTTGCTAGCAAAGACTGAGGCAAAAAGTTGTTGGGTAGCTCAGCCTTCTCCTTGTCTGTAGTTACCAGCCTGCCTGCATTTATCACTAGGGGGAGTTACATTCTCTTGGACTTTCCATTTCCAGCTTATGTACCTACAGAAGACTTTCTTATCCTTCTTTGAGCCCCTTCCCAAGTTCAATTCCAGCTGGGCCCTGGCCTTCCTTGCTCCATCCCTAGAAAGCCTAGCAGCAAAGAATTGACACAAACGTGAGAAACAGACATAGACAAGAAAACAGACTCCATACATAATGAACAGACATGAGGAAAGATTTTTTCCATCTGGGATGATAATCACTCTGTAGATTATCTAGTGGTACCTCTGTGACTCTCCACGTCCAATGTGGTGCATGTGTTTGTTGCAACGTACACAAAACTCAAGGTAAGGCATTCAGTGAGGGCTCCTAAATGTTCCCACACTCCTGCTGGCACTAGTGTGTCAACAGGAGGTGATGGTTCTAGAGGTGTATGACTCACCTTGCTGTCCGTTGTTGGAGACTCCTTCTCCTTCTCTGCGTGCTGAAGTTTTCTATTCAGATCTTGGAACATGTCTTGGTGACGTTTTCTTGTGTGCATGATTTTCTGAAGAAAATGCAAGGGCCACAGATCAGCAAAGCCTATCCAGCTGTACAAAACCAACATTTCCTCCTCTCAAAGCTATGTACATTATTAAAACCAACCTAGATCTATCTCACTGCAGACTAAATGCAGCTTCCCTAAAGCAGCATCCAAAATTCTCTGAGGACCTCATGCAACACTGTCTTTAATTTCAGGATAAGATGGTGGGAGAAAGTGAAGAAGTTTAGTTTTTGAACTTATGGTTGTCCTGAAATTGCAAATGCCAGCTGTCTACGTTGCAAAATTTGTACACTGGTCTACCAGCTTGACTCAGGAAGCTCTGTTACCTTTCTTAACTGATTGCTGACCCTATGCCTGCTCTGTTGGGAGCGTGCCTCCTTGGCAAACGTTCAGAGCTTATCTGAATGTGCAGGATTTAGGCTAAATAAGAAGTTCTATCAGCAGTTACTTCACAATTTCCTTTTCTTTGTAATTTGGTCTGGCTATATTTTACTTTTACTTTCTACAGACCAGGAGATGAAGGAAATATTTCTATAAGGGCTTCCCTTTGGGTGTAAGAGCATGGTGAAGATTGCTTGCTTGTGCTGTGCCAAGCGGTCTATAATTGGAGAAAGTAGCTGATATAATTTAGGATCGGCACACAAATGAATCAGCTCACATGCACCCACTGTGCATGTAACTCAATTTCAGAACAAGCTCCCAGTCTTGAGCTCTGAAGTGATTCCAGCATTAAAGGCAACTCCTCTTGGGCCATCAGTGTGACTTCACTTTGGAATAAGGCATCAGCTTTTAAGGGAAGACATGGCTCTGCTATCAAGGATGCCATGATTTGATGAAGTTCTGCACCAGCTCCCAGCAGCCCCGTAGACTCTCTTTCAAAGCTTTCCACTCCACCCTTTCAGTGTGAATACAGGCATTTCCCTTAGTGTAGACTAGATGTAAGGAAAACATTTTTTACGATAAGGGTAGTGAAATACTGGAACATGTTGCCCAGAGAGGGGGTAGATCTCTGGAGACATTCAAGGTCAGCCTGGACTGGGCTCTGAGCAACCTGATCTAGTTGTAGGTGTTCCTGTTCATTACAGGGGAGTTGAACAAGATGGCCTTTAAGGGTCCCTTCCAACTGAAATGATTCAATGATTCCTTGATTCTCTCAGGCAAATTCTGTGAAGTTCATTAATAGGTTTGAAAACCCAGGTTTGATCATGGTTTGTAACAGCGTGGACATATTACCTGCCTTTTTGTTATGCAACAGGGCTTTGGCACAAAAGTCTGCATTTTAGGTCACCAAGCAAAGGATGTACTTGTGTTTCCCAAGTAGAAGTGCCAGCCACGTGCAGCACTTTTCCACTAGCTTGTTTGCAGAAGAGATGCTACAAGTCTTGTGCACTCTGACATGGGATCTTCATTTACAAGTGTTTATACAAAGGCAATGGCTCCATAAATTAAACATGAGCCAATATAATTTACCCATTTGTTTAGCTGCACAGGGTAAGCCTTATTAAGCAGACAGCCATGACTCTTTCTGCCCACCATTTTCCAACTTCTTTGGCAAAGGCTGCATTCCAACAAAGGCAGTAGCGAGAAAATGAAGCTGCATTTCTCTTTCTCTCCCTACCCTTCAAGAAACACATTCAAAAATTGATGTACTCACCTCAAAATCTAGTTCTGCATACCGTGATTTCCGTCTCTGGGGATTCAAAGGAAAAAGAGAGGGTGGTGAAGGTTAGTAAGGGACTGATGGGCACAGACTGTAGTACACAGCAGATGAATGAGAGAGGATCCTTCTCTACATGTTCCTCTACCTTTAAAGTGTTTCTCTGGCTCGTCTTTATGGAAACTGCCAGCCAATAAGAAGGATTACTCACAAAAACACTGAAACCCAAGGAAGGCTGAACATGGAATTCTGGCTAATTCAGACCCCTGTCCTAGTTATGATCCTAGGTGATTTACACAATGGGAAGGAAATAAAAAGGCTCAGCCAAGAGATCTAGCAGAGCTTCTGACCATCAGTCAGTAAAGATTGAAATTTGGGCAGCAACGGCCAAGACTTGCCCTCTGATAATAGGCGAGAAAAGGACCAGGTGCTGAGAAATGCAAAAGCTAGGACAGACATCAGTGTGAGACATACAGGCTAGGGAGAAGTGCTAATATATGTATTGAGTTATCGCAGGTCAGAAGGAGAGGGCTGCACTTCTACCAAACCTCTGTCATCCTTTTGATGTGAAGAAAGTTGTGGGTCATATGTTAATATGCCAGGTTGGATAGGGTCATGGACAACCTGATCTAGTGCCTGATTTAGTGGTTGCCAACTCCGTCCATGGTGGGGGAGTTGGAACTAGATGATCTTTGAGGTTCCTTCCAACCCAAGTCGTTCTGTGATGATTCTATGATATATTTGCAATCAAGAGAATTTTCCTATCTATCTTTATCACAACCGAAGTCATCAAAATGGCAAACAGAAGAGGATTGATGGAGAAAAGGTAATGCATGTCATGTGCCTTGCCCTAAAATGAACAGCTTTAGACAAGCCAAAGTTTTGATTTTAATTTGCATTGCATTGCAAAAGACAGCCCATCACGCAATGGGCTGTAGCTGTGGAAGTAATGAGGGATTTCTAAAACAGAGTTATGAAATGGTATCACCTGCCAGGGTTTCCTCACAGTAATATAATTATGGCACTACACGGTGGGCTACATTTGGCCCAACAATTCTCTCTTGAAACATCTGCTGTGGCCAGTATAGAGGGCAAGGAACATCATGGGATGGGAATATCAATGGAATTCCCATGCTCACCTCCAAGGAGCTCATGGAGAGAGTGGAGACGGTCTCACTCTTGGACACCACACCTGAGTTCCCTGAGTCACCTGTATCACACAGGCTGTTGGGAATCTGTGACTCGCTGGGGATATTCTGTGGAGGCAGCTGCTGCTGCTGCTGTATCATGGGAGAACCTTGCACCTCACTGCAAGTCATGGTCACAGGTTCCCGTGGAGGACTTTTGACGACAAAACCTGGGTCAGTAGCCATACTGAGGTGGATCAGCCGTGTCTGTGGCATCTGGTCTATATTGATGCTGTATTTGCTCTCGTCCTTGGGCGGTTTGGCCCGTAAGGTAGATGTATTGGTAGGCAGAATGACATAGCTGGTGTCCAGTGTCTGTTCTTGTGCCCGCGAGAGTTCTGAGTCCAACTTCTTGAAGATGTCCCCATCACAGATGTAGATAGACTTGGGTGGTTGATTCTTGTCCTTCTTCAGAGTGAGACTGTGATTGCTGAACTCATTCAGGTTGATGGCCCCCAGGTAGTGCGGGGAGCCCTGAAGATGCAACTTGGACACATTGGCTGGAAGACTGTTAAAGTTTGATGACCCTTTCTGATGATTGAGCTTCAATTTCTCTTCATCCTGTAGTGATGGGCGCTTCAATGTTCCTGTGATGGTTGAGGTCCTGCAGGCTGTGATGTCTTTATTCAGCACTAGAGAGACAGACAAGTATCCTCAGCACTGCATCTTAGCTTTGGTTAATACATCAATAGACCTACTTCAGTCACACCATGCTGGCATGTTCCCTGGGACCTCTCAGAATGAGGCTATAGCAACAAAACAGCTTTATACATATATTTTTTCCTTTTAGTCCAGGATACTGAATGCAAACCTAAAGCCAGGGAGGAAAAACGATTCCTCATTTTGAGAGAATCCTCTGCATTAAGAATTTCCCAACCCAATCATGGCCAAAACTCCAAACTACACTGAAACATATTATCATACAAATAACATTATCTTGAAGAGAAATTATATGTATTACATGTGTGTGTATAGTACACAGTAAATGTCACATACACGTAGGATACTAGCCTACAGAGAACCAGTATTTGTTTTAAGCATAAGATTGATCTCATGTCAAAAAAGATTTTGATTCAGAAAATAGCTGAAATGCAGCATTATCAGCGATTTCAAATGCCTTGTTTTGTTT
Source organism: Alectoris magna (assembly GCA_030625065.1). Classification (NCBI taxonomy): domain Eukaryota; kingdom Metazoa; phylum Chordata; class Aves; order Galliformes; family Phasianidae; genus Alectoris; species Alectoris magna. Next base: position 2,372,645 of record CM060561.1, read on the forward strand.
GTTTTGTTTCTTTTAATTTGCTCAAATTCTTCAGGTTGATCTTTTCCCACAAACAGCTTCAAGATTAGCTTTGATACTGTACAACACATCACGTTTTGTTATAAAGTTCTGATTCACTCTCAAGAAAGCTTACATTCCAAACATTATGCCAATCCTTTGTGAGATACAATTATTTGGTGTTTCTCAGTGTGCCTAGAGGACAAAAAGGAGTGCTATGAATACTCCTGAATAGGAGAGGAAAACCTTTATCTGAGGATGAGGCGAACATGCCACACAGGAGGTACATACAAGACTCACAGACACTCATGTCCACACAATGCTGTCTTCAGCAAAACATCTTATTCACTTCTAACAAGAATCTATGCCTCAGATGATTTCAGGCTTCAACAAAGACCTTAAGAAGATGTGACACAAGCCTTGATTTCTCCAGGGGATGGAAAACACTGACTGTGGGGCAGGGGCAAAATGATGTGGCACTGAAGGATACTTACCCAACGTTTCAGCTCAGGAAAGGAGAAATAAATGCACGTTTCCCTTTCTCCCATCTCAGAAAAAAATATCTTTTTACCACTTTATTTTTCCAATGGAGCCAACATCTTTGGGGTAACCAAAAGACCTCTATTTTATGACAGAGGCAGCACATGGCAGAGGAATTCCATGGGACTGAGGGCATACCCATTTTTCTACCAACTGAAATTGGGAGTGGTGGGTGCTGCGTGAGCACAGAGAATACAGGCAACACAGAGTGATAAAAAAAACAAAAACAAGTGGAATACAAGGACTTTTAAAAGGCTTTGAAAGCTAAGCACATAGGGCATAATTATGACAGCAATGGTAATCTTAATGATGCTAGCTGGCACACTAGGATAAATCAGAGCATTATAATGTGTTCATACCATAAGCTGCAGTACTATGATCCTGAACTCAGACCTTTAGCCCAGTGTCAGTAAATTTTATTGATCCTGCTCACAGCAGCTGCCTGAAGCAGGTGTGAAGAAGTTTGTCTATCTATCTCTAAACACGGAGCAGTGAGCTTCCAAAACTGAGCTATGGAAGAAATCCTAACAGAATCCAAGCAACAAGCTTAAGAGATACAACAACCAATTAAGAGTGGTGTCTGGCCTATCTGCAATCAGTCACTTTGAGAGCTGATGATTCCAGGGCCAACTACAGCCAGGAACCAATGGGCTTATTTATATGTTGTATTATTCAAAGAGCAGATTGCATAAGAATTCCATCAATGCACCATATAGAGAGGTCTCCAAAATAGTGACTGTTACTAATTAGTTAGTTTGATGCAAACTAATAGCACTTTATCAGAGGATGATTATCTCTTCAGGCAGATATCAACAAACAGACAAACCATATGGCTGTAAGGGAGGGATCAAAGGAAGGGAGACCTAGGTTGTTAAGAGAGCTGTTCATCAAGGGTCTTCTGCCTTTTGTTTGGGAACCTCAATTTTGGAAAGCAAGAACCTCTTCAAGAAAGGTTCCTGTACTGTAGGAGTATGGAGTCTGCCTTGGTTTTCAGCACAAAGTGGGCTGAGTATGCATTCAAATCATGCGTGGTCTCATGAGCATGCCTTTTGCACGTGGCATTTTGGAACCAAAGTCTTCAGTGTCAGAAAGGAAGGAAGATAAATGACATGAGAGAGTCAGCTAGAAACACAATTAGGGAGTATGAGACAGAGAAATAGAGAAAAAAAAATGGAGCGACCCTGAAAAAAAAGATAAATGGACAGAAAGAGACCATGAAATAAGATATCACAGTGATAAGTGAGATAAATATACTGTGGCTATGATAGGCACAGGGAGAGGGAGTGAGGCTGAGAGAAAGAAAGAAGATAAATAAGATATAGATAGATATTAGATAGATAAATGATAGTGACAGTGATAGACAATACACAGAAACACAACGACAAGGATGAATGCTGACAGAGACAGAAATACATAAATAACAGGTACAGCAAGACAGACGGCTGAGGACAGAGATAAATAAGTGATTGCAAGATAAATAGGGAGAGATGCAAGATAAATACATTAGAAGCAGATAAATAAATGATGGATTAGATAAAGAAAAAGATAAATGAAAGGGACATAGAGCCAGGTATAGAAAAGGGGAGAGAAAGAATGAGAAGGAAAAAGAATGAAACGGATAGGAAAGAAGGAAGGAAGGAAGGGAGGGAGGGAGGCAGGGAAGGAGGGAGGAATGGAAGGAAAGGAATGGAAGGAAAGGAATGGAAGAAATGAAAAAAGAAAAAAAAAGGAAAGAAAAAAGGAAGAAAGATAAAGGAGAAAAAAAAAAGGAAAAAAGTGCAATAAAGAGAGTGATACAGAGGAATTAAAGAAAGAGTTTCTCATGATGAGAACTGCACACACAGTATGTACTGTCCTTGGCTAGGGGAGATCCTGGTTTGGAAGATGTGAATTATATGCAAATGCCAAGCAAGCTGGTATTTCTCTTGCTTGGGAAAACAGAGAAGTCTGTGAAGGTAAATGAAAACCTAAATACCTACCAAAGGGAAAAATAATAATAACAATGCAAAATCTCAGCCAAATGCTCAGGCATGCCAAGAGCAGGAGAGGACAAATCCTGCAGAGACAAACGGGCAGCAAAGGAGACTTCAGAAGATGCAGACACCCCTGTGGGCATGGGAGAAAAGGGATTTATTGGAGAAAGGGACAGTCTGCCCATGCAGATCTTCAGAGTCAAAAAGAATGTGTGTGGTTGAACACACAGGAGAAAAGTGCAGGCAAAGGAAGAGAGACCTGACCCACCTCCATACTTACAGGCAGCTTACAACTGTACCAGAGGTGTGCATGGGGCCAGGGGGAATGTTGGGAAGGCTCTCCAGGTTTATGACCTCAAAAACACCTTCTGAACAGAGAGTTGTCTGAGCCTGGCCTTTGTCAAGAGTTGCTAAAGCAAAGAAGGATCACAGCAGGAAGAGATGGAACCCGCATCTTCTTCCTTGATTCTCTTCTCTGCTACTGTGCTACATGGACCATGGGTAAGAAGCAGTACTTCAGAGCTAAGGTTTGATCTTAGCTACATGGTCAAGAGATCTGTGGGGGAATAGGACAGGCAAAGTATAGGGGAAAATTAGGGGGACAGCTTTCTTTCAGCCAGGTTTGAGAGTAAGGGCAGCCCACACATGCACATGCAAGCCACTATGACACACACAAAGTAGAAAGGAAAAAAAAATGGCCTAGTTCAATCCCCAAACCAGGTCACTTGTCGATTCTCACCTGTGATGTGCTCACCTGATCTACAAGCCATATCCACATCCTTCTCAAAATCGGTCTGAAAGACAGAGAACACAGAAGATGTGGTCAAAAGGAGGTGGTAGGGAAAAGAAAACCATCTGGAAAATGCAAAAAGTGCTTTAATTCAAGAATCAGGCATAATCAGTGCTGGGAGAGTGAAGGAGAGACATTTTGCTTAGTCTTTGAAACAAGTCAAAGTGCGTTATTTTTTCCAAATGTGCCTCTCAAAACTTAAAACATTGGTCGAGCAGTAACACTGCTTTTCAGCTGGGTTCTTCTCGCCCAAAAGCTAATTCCTGGGTTGCCAAATTTTGTGCACATTCCTAATAAAGTGGAGACAGATTCCTATGCTGATCTGTCTTGGACACATCTCCCCACACTTAATCTAAGTGAATTCTCCTCCACCAGCAGAAAAAGTCTGTAAAAAGCCATCCGCAAGGTTTAAACATTTCAATATTATCAGGCTGAAGTACAATACTTTCAGAAGAGATGGTTACAGAATTATCTGAGCCTTTTTAATGCTTATTTATTTGTAATTTTTTTTTTTGGAACATAAAATGAATTTGATGGGAATAGAAGATAAATAACATCAGACCAATATTAAAATGGACAAGTGGGATGACACAGAAAAATGTTATCACGTTTTGATGACAAAGTTCCAGGAAAAAATGCAACTGAACAACCTGCACTCGCTCAAGCAATAAAAAAATAAAGGAAAAGTGTATATTTAATTCCCCTCAACAAGATTTTGTGGAAAACCATTTACCCAGCTAAGCTTTTTTTAATGTATTGAGAAGATTTTGAGATTAGCGGAAAATGTAATAGTAAAAATGCTGTCCTGCAAAGACTTCAACTTCTTGAAGGCTAGATGCTCCTCAAGAAGTCTTGCAGGTGAAGGAGAAAGCTACCCCTGCGTGTTATGAGCCACAGGGGAAGAAGACAGGTGTGGATGAACAGGGAAATTTTTCTGAGATTCTGAGTGAAAAAGAAAGTCTACCTCATGTAAAAGAAGACTCAACCTGGCCACTGCAGTAAAAGACAACATTTTTTTTTTTACAAATATACAAACAGTAAGAGGAGGGCTACGGAGAATCTTTATCCTTTTCTGGATGTGGTGGGGAACGTGATCACTGAGGATAAGGAAAAGGCCAATGTTCTCAATGCCTTCTTTTCGTCTGTCATTAACAGTCAGACCAGTTATCCTCAGGGTCTGGGACAGGGGCAGAACAAACCCCTCACAATTCAGGTGGATACACTTAGAGATCTGCTACTCCACCTATATTGTCACAAGTCCATGGGGCCAGATGGGATTTGCACAAGGGTGCTGAGGGAGTTGGTGGAGATGACTGTTAAGCCACTTTCCACCACTGATCAGCAGGGAGGTGATTGATTGTTACCCTGTACTCAGATCTGGTGAGGCCACACCTTGAGTATGATGTTCAGTTTTGGACCTCTCACATCGAGGTCCTGGAGCATGTTCAGAGAAAGGCATCGAGGTCCTGGAGCATGTTCAGAGAAGGGTAACGAAGCTGTTGAGCACAAGTCTTGTGAGGCGCAGCTGAGGGAACTGGGATTGTTTACTCTGGAGAAGAGGAGGCTCAGGGAAGACCTTATTGCCCTCTACAACTCCCTGAAGGGAGGTTGTGGTGAGATAGGGGTCAGTCCCTTCTCCTGGGTAAGAGTGACTGAATGAGAGGGAATGGCCTTAAGGTCCACCAGGAAGGTACAGGTTGGATATTAGGAAAAACTTCTTCACTGAAAGAGTGGTCAGGCATTGAAACAGGCTACCCAAGGAGATGGTTGAGCCACTATCATGGAGGTATTCAAGAAACGTGGAGATGAGATACTAAGGAACATGGCAACATTGGGGATAGGTGGACGGTAGGACCTTTCCAACTGTAATGACTCTGTAATTATATGATTCTTTGGTTACAGCACAATTCAGTCACTATAAAATAACACTGTACCCCTCTAAAATATTAATAGTGAGCCATCATTCATGTCTGGATTTGGGAGTTCTTTGTGCTTGGTAATAAGGAATGTGACCGTAAGCTTGCTACTTCTCAACACATCTATCAATAGTACAGAAGTAACAAAAAGCTAAAAGCTTGTAACTGACAGAATTTTGCAAGGCGGTTGATAACAAATGAAAGCAGAGAGTTGTATAAAGGGGCAAAAATCTGACTCTTCAGATTATAGCTCTTGGGATGGTGACAATAGAATAACAAATTCAATGTCCACAATTTTAAATGATACTGAGATTGAAGGGTGTATAGAAGAGTATAGAAATAATTTCATGTCTTACAGAAGGAGAATAAAATAACTCTGTGTATTAATTCATTGAAGGATATTATTGTCTGTTATTGAAGGAGAAAATGTATGAGGCACACAAGGAACTTTCTAACTGCACATTAAAAGGCATAGCAAGAACCAAAGTCCGAAAACCTGAAGACTACCCATTTAAATAGGAAAAAAGGCACATGTTTTAATGAACATTTATGATATGTGATAGGAATCTAAATGCCCTGATGTCTTGACCTAAAGATTGTGCTTTTGAAATGAGACCTTATATCCAAGCACAAGCTACTTAGTTTAGGATAGGAGTGACTGCCAGAAATCCATGAGGTTGTGATATAGGTCTAATACTAACTGGATGTTTTGTTCACATCCTGAAAGTGATTGTCCTGGTGTTGTTACTCCAACATCAGAAATCAAATGTTTCTTGTAGAATCTACATCATAACACCAGAGCAGATGCAAGATGCTTCCTCACAGTTTATTATCCTACTGTCTTATCTAGATTGTTTGTAAAGGATTTACACAAAAGGATTGAGGTTTACAGTGCTTAAGCTATATTCCCAGTGAAGCAATGTAAACAAATATGCTTGAAACAGCATCTTTGTAATAATGACTATGATCCAAAACACTGCGATTAAATCAATTAAACTGCTGCATCTCAGCTCCAGCTAGAATGAGGCAGTACGATGGAGATGAAAAGATCTGGGAGACTGAAGAGTGATATTTTCCCTTTGTGTTTTCTGGAAAAAGAACAATCTTGCCAAAAAGGATGCAAAACTTCATGTTTAAGTTCTAGCCCCTGAACGTTATGATGAAAAGAAATAGGACTTCTATGAAAGAGTCTATGCTATTTTTGTTCAAGTGCAGGTTTAAAGGAAAACAGATAGTTTATTGCAAAATGCACGGCGGACAGAGCCCTTTGTTTATCAGTAAAGTGTTAAAAATGCCCATAAGACTCCTAATAATAGACCAGATAGTAGTTTTCCCTACCATTAGTTGAGCATGTCCGTTCTGAAATGACCCCCCAGAGTCTCCATTGCCCTCTTCCTGGCGGTCTACTACTCGGCACTTCACAGCATCCTGAACCTGCAGGAAGGAGCAAATGGATTTGCACAAGTCAGAATCAGACAGAAGTATCAAAACAAATCAAATTCTTTTGACAGAAGCAACAACAAATATAGCTTTGGTAGTTCACGCTACTTTTATGAAGAATGCTATTACATAAATCATTCTATTTGTGTCTCCGATGTCTGATTATGATCCTATATCAGCTGAAATATATATCTGATCCAAAACTCACTGAAATGAATGAAGAAGAAAAGAAAAATGCAAGTGACTAAAATGGGAGTAAGATGCAAGCTCATATTCATAATGCAATTAGTTGCAGGAGCCTCAGCCAAGTTGGTAGTGTAATTCCATTGATTTCACTGGTCTGACACAAAGAATTAATCAGTTTTACTTAATTTAAAGGAGCAGTAAGAAGATAAAATTAATATTGAGGGGGGAAAAAAAAAGGCTTCCTGTCTCTGTTATTCGTAAAAGAAAACTCCTTTCTTTCTCTGATATACTTCACCATTTTAAGTATCCACAGGGAGGCTGGAGAAAATTTACTCAATTTCCTCACTTGATTATTGCTAACATTACTTCTAGCTCAAATGTCTAGGTGCTATTGCCGACATAGAAACATTCTGTTAACCTTGGTGCAAGGTTCTTCTCAGAATCAAATAAGAAAACTTGATTTTCTTGATTCTATATTTGAGGGTGTGTAAACATTCTGGAAACATTAATGTTTCCAGAACAACAAGCCAAGACTGATATCTTAGTTGGATGAAATGGTAGGTTAAGAATGTCCTCCAAATTGCATTCCACAGTACACTCAGCATAGCAACCACTGATTCATTTTCGCTTGCATTCCATCTTTTGACTGACAGCGGCGTGGTCATTTCTTTGGTCACTGCCTACATGAAGGCAAAAGCTCATAGGATTAGAAAAGCTGCCAGGCTGACTGGGCATTTTTCAGATATTTTCTGTTGGAAGTATGTTGGTTATAATAAAAGAGAACTTGTCATTCTGCTCACCTCCCTCCTAAGGATACAATGGACCATCACAATGACAAAGCCTTCCAATGAGTCAAAGACAGCAAAAAGGATCTGGAAGAGCGCTGATCGCCTATCTGTGATTGCCAGAACTGCAGACATCCAGGTGAGAGCCAGGAGGGGCAGGACCACACAGGAGCTCCAAAGGGATGCCCTGTTAAGGGAGAGGAAAAGAGAATTCAGCCCCACTTCAACCCCAATTGATCCCATATGGGATGCTAATTCAGCCTCCTGATCCCATGGGGCTTCAGAAGACTTCTCCAGCAAACACATACTTGTGCTAGGTGTCTTCTGAGCCCCAGACAAATGGAAGCAGGAAGATGCTTTGCACACTCACACTACCAAAACAGGTGACACACGTTTCTATGGGAGGGACTACTAGCCAATGGTGCAGTCATGCATAAAACTTGAGGTGGGGAGGAAGGATGCAGATACCTCACTCCCCCCTTCATGCCCTTCCCACTCTATATCACTAGTCCACAATGATGACAGTTCCCAAGGAGAGAAGACAAAATACAGCCACTGTAGGTTGCGAGGGGGGAGGGGAACAGTTGCAGCAGAGGCTGGTTTGTCACGATGGCTGTCACTACTCAGGCTACAGACACTTGGACTTCCACAGCACATGGAAGACACCAACAAGTGGGGACATGTCACGGTTTCAAGTAAATAAAACAGACAAGCATTGAGCTGATGTGAAGAATGGTCTTTTGCTGGTACTCCCTTCCTCCATAGCTGATGGTCCCTACAATTGTACATCAATGAGCATCAGGAAATGTAACTCAGAATAACTCTGAATTGGAATTTTTTAGTTTTCTTGTGTGATCTCCTTATCTGAATGCACTGAAAAAAAAAAAACCAAACCTGCAGTTGCTTCTACCTTTAGCAAGGATTGGAAATAATAGTTCTTGGGGGGAAATGCTGGGTTAAAATCCTTTGAGATTTTGCAATTGTTAATGCACAAGAGAGAAAACTTTCTGCAAGGTTAGTACTGCCATGTGAACGTCCGTCTTTTTTTATGACTAATGGCTTTACAAATGAGAAAGCAGCTTTGTTTCCATGGATGATTCAGCCATTCAGCTATCTCACCAAAATAATTTTAACAGCAAGTTACAGAGATTTTAGACCACCTATAGTCCTACCTACTTGGTGTACTAAGAGTATCAGGAGAATTTCTTTGTGGTCTTATACCAAACAAACAGAAGTTGACCTATGCACCAAGCAAATAACAATCCGAGCTTCAGAATTTCCTGAGTAGAAAACCTCAGTCTATATTCTAACAAACATATACAGGCAACACAATAAATTACAGGACATGTACTGTGACACACAGTTTACAGTAGGTACATGGAGCTTGCTTACCATTTTCTGATATGTGATCAAGATTTTAATGTTTACTTGCTGGTTATCCAGGTATCACTCTCATAAACCTCAGTGAGAGTTTTACCTGAACAAAGCTGAAGCTTGGACACCGGTATGAGCATCAGGATGTAATGTCATTGCTTCAGTTATAGGGTTTTTCAAGGACTGTTACATCTGTTCTGCTGTAATGACCACATACTGGAGTGATGGGTTATTTTTGTAATCATAATGATGCTTTGATTGCAAATATTTCTACAGACTGTCCAGGTTCAGATGTGCTCCTTTTAATCAATGTGATTTCCCTACAGAAGTAATTAAATGGCACAGACTGTTTTCTACTAAACTAAGCATTACGAGGCTTCCTTGTAAGATAAGGACCATGATATAATCTAGATATAATTTTATATAGGATAAACTGAACTTTAATGTTCGATAGGAACTGTAATTTTAATGCATTATTATAAAAAAGGAGCTAGCAGCCAAAGACAACTCTCAACCAAACAACTGCCAAACAGATGATTTAATTCCACTTCTCTCCTAACCCACTGAAATGTGTCTCATCATACTGAAGTAACCGAAATCTCTCACTGCTTTCATTTGCAACGGTGCATTAATAAAATTGGCAAAGCAGTAAGTGCAGTAAAAGTCAAAGGTGCAGAAAAACTAAATGAAAACATGAGGTTTGCTCCATAACAGCTGCTCTAGATGAGACTTCAGTGCACCTGCCAACCATATCTGAGAGTGGATTTGATCCCTACATATATGCCTGAACCAGAGATCTATATTTGCATGGGGTTTCCCATTCTTTGAAAGAACAGCCACATCAGGTTGACAACAATGTGGATCTGGATTCAAGACGCTACCCACAACATGGATGCAATCATTCCTTAACTATGAAGGGAGCTCCTGCTGTTTTTACGCTGGACTCAATGAGTCTTTCCCAGCACAACATCCCATGTTCCACATACAGGTGGACTTCATCGTTGCTTCCAACATAAGCAACCTTAACACCAGCACTGCCCTCTTCCCACTTCCAACTCAGATGATGGCAACGATATTATGCCAGATATTCAGTTGGTGTAAATCAGAATTTTTTCAACTGAGTCAGTTTCTGTCTTACACCACCTAAGATTACAGTCTGACTTTCTGTCTTCTTTGTGATTCACCTTGCAGATACCTTCTTAACAATATTCTTCCCCTACAAATGTTAGAGACATGTTCCTTGACATTCAATGCATAAACTTTATTCTCAGGCAACAGATGGCAATGGGTCACAGCACTATTACTTACTCTAATTTAACTTTCAGAGCTTGGCTTAGATTTTGAAATATTAAATTAAAAAAAAAAGGGGGGGGGGGAGGGGGTTCCATTAAAAAAAAAAATCATATCAGGTTTGAAATTTCTAAAGAAAACTCAGGGAAAGATAAGTGGGTTTCTTGTGATTTGTACTTAATTCCACTTCTGTGAGCTGAATCCATAGCAAAACTCATACTTTTGCCACTTTTCTGTCTGCTCCTTTGTAGGAGGCATCCTTAGAAGGTACCATAAAAATTTACAGGAACTAAGAAGTCCCATGGTGCCACATGCTATGAAACGAAGTGATGATTTATTATATAACAACACTCAGATTACTTAACAGCTCTTCATTATGAATTATCTATGATCAATTAATCCAAGATTTTTATTGCCTGAGACAAAGGGCCAGTCCCTTTAGCTGGTAGATGAAGAAGACATTTATCCTACTGATTTATCCTGATTTATTGACTGTGCACATGACAGCACTAATTGTGAGTGACAAATATCAAGGGGATATCATTACATTGAACTGTGGAAGCATAATGCTGGCTTATTGCCCGATGACCACCATATAACAACGTTACTCAGCAGTACTGTTGTAACATCACGTTTTTCTGCCCCACCACACCATATTACTGCTGAACTGCAGAGAAAGTGCATTATTTTGGGATATGGCAATGTCATGGCACACTGCAACCAAGTGTATTTACAAGGCTATGTAACAACATGGCCATGCATGAAAGTTTTCCACAGCTTTATCTAGCACAGCAAAGACTTAACCTCTTATCCCAGCTCTGGCAGAGAGTAGGTGATGGCCTCTGGTCAATATATGAAAAACTAGATGTCGTTTTGTTCTTTATCTAACTGGCAGCCTTGGGATTCTTCATCTTTGCAAGAAATAAATAAATAAATAAATAAATAGCAGGGTATACTGATGGGAGTTAGAATAGCAATGGAAAGAGCAAAAAAGGGCTTTTGGAAATAAAGATCTAGATGAAGATGTAAAGGCCTGTGCCCTGACAACAGACAAATGCAAGGGAGCACAGTACGTGTTAACAATGATATAAAAGGCCATTATGAAGATGTAAATGATCAATTCTTGTCATTACTCAAGGCTGACAGGACAGCCAGTACACCAAGTTTAAGAAACAGAAGAAGGAAAAATAACTTCATAACTCAGAAAGGAAGTCCTGGAAAAGTTTCCAAGAAACTTCTTTTAACTCAATGTGCATCGAACTAAGAGGAAATCTGCCTCTAACAAAGATGGTCCCCATGCTGTCACCATGCATGGAGAGTACAAAAACACAAGACATTATTTCTGCTTTAACCAGAAGATGACTCTTCTATCAGTTACTGCTATCTTCACAATATGATTAAGAATACAGGAGATCAAATGCCTCTGAATTTGACAGGTAGGAAATGAAGTAGCTATGGGCACACTCCTTGATTATTCATCCTTTATAAGGAAAATAGTTCTTTGACAATCCAAGGACCCATAGGGGCCGAGTATTGTCCAAAGGTTAAGGATTCAATTTTGAATTCATTTAACTATGCAAACAACACTGTTCCTGATGAACAGTCTCCTTCATAAAACCAGCCATGTACAGAAATATTGATTCACATGGAAGTGATTTACCAAAATCACAATACTAGAAAAAATGTATATATAAATGTCCAGGACTTCCTGAAATGGCTTTGAGCCAAGAAAAAATGCATACCCCTTAGATGGGAGATTTGATACAACCTCAGATGGTGTAAGATGGATGATGCATTAAAGTCATGAGGGCTCCGTGATTTTGACAGACCCTTGCATGGGCTGCCTGAAAGACCAATATGCTGTGTCAAGGCCGTAGACTTGAACCAATCTCTTCCCTATATTCAGACTCTGAGTTTCTGTATTTGCAATGCACTGTTTGGCAATAATTCTATCCTTCCTTCTTCCTTCCTCCCTTCCTTCCAATAGTAATCCCTGGTATCTTCAGAGACCGTCCACTTTCAGAGCAAACAGAAAGAAATCATATGTCCTTGAAGTTCTCCTGTCTGAGATCAACATTTTTCATGAATAGCAAAGACAAATGAATTATAAGGCAGTATTTCACAGGCTGAAGCTACTGCACAGGTAAAAATTAAAAGGAAGGAAAGATGGGAACAGACATCCACAATTTTCCTTTTATTATTTCCCTAGTCAAGAAATTGCATGATTTCCAATGGATATTTTTTCTCTTCTGTCATGATTGCTACCTGGTCTACCATTGGGGGTTTACCATGTTTTCACTTAATTACAGATTTTTTTCTCTGACCCCTTCTCTCTTAGACAAAGATATTACCATGAAGAGCTGCTGAGAACTTCTCTGATTTTTTTTTTTCAAGAAATTGTACAGAAGTTAAATTCTTTCACTTCATGCTATCTCAGGGATGAGTGAAACCTACGGGAGGTGAGTGGGAAAGGGCATGGGGATCCTCAGAAGGAATAAGTCAGGAACATCCTTGATCTTCTCTCTACCAAGCAGCTATGGCTAATTCGACATCCAAATTAGGAATCCTCGTTGCTTCTGGTTTATATTACAAGATTTCAAAACGGAACGGGAAAGCTGGCCCAAGGTTTGAGTCAAGGCGACCAGAATGGTGGCAGTGGCATGAAGTATAGTCAAGCATAGTCAAGGCTTTGCCTTACTGATAACCTCATTTATGGTAGACTTGGAGGAAGAAAAACGCAAACAGTTCAGCTTCAGAATGAAGGGGACAAAAAAGGTCAGTTGAGGGATGAGTTTACTAATTAATGTATTGCAGGGATAATAGCACAGGATGTTTCAGGGTACAAAACAAAACAAATACTGGCATTAACCTTCTAAGGTATTCTATCTACTGCAAAAAGAAAAGATATATTATTTTACATGGGTCCTCTAACCTCTACGAAACTACCTAAATCAGAAAAGCAGGACAAGTAGGAGTTCTGGATTTCATATCTCCTTTTTTTTTTCTAAGCTGACGATGAATCAGAATGTATGACTTACGACAGACCAATGTCAGGCAGTAGGGAAGAAGGATTTGAGACTGCTTTACTTTTTAAATGAGTTTACTATGAACTGAAAGCGTCTCCTATCTAACAGTTAACTTTTTTAATAGTAAGGCTTCTGCTGGTTTAGCATTCCTCTGCAGTCACAGGAAACCAAAATGCAGTGACCTGCTAATTCCAGATTTGTGGCATGCACGTCTGGATCAATGCCATCTCAGCATCTCAGCTGGGCACTGTTGCAAAAGGTAAATGAACAAGTTTGGCAGTGAAAAATAAATAGGAATTTTTTAGGTTTTGTTTGGGAACAATAAAATAAATAGATAAGGAGGAATTTGTTTAGGCTTTGCTTCTCATAGAAATTGTTATGTCTTAACTGAGGTGATGGCAAATTTTCTTTCTAACAACAATTTATCATGTTTCAGAAATATGTATTTTTCCCCAACCTGCTTTGGATTTTCTAGAAACAGCTGTTTTCAGGAAATTATTATTATTATTATTATTATTATTACTATATGACATATATATAATAATAATAATAAAACAGAGAGAGAAATCCTCACATTTTGATTTTGCTTTACATTTCTGAATTTTGAGATTTGGCTCTCAACTGTCTATTTTTGTTAGCTTAATTAAAGGTGGGATTTTTACAGACTGAGAATGTCTGAAACTGTTGTACACATTTTATAGCCATTACTGCAGACATCAAAATCACAATACAGAATCACCTTGAAAGGATGTAAGTAACACAATTTCAGAAAGGGAAGGAGGAAAGACAAATCTTTCCTCATCGCTCTCCACCCTACCTTAACCTTTGGGAGAAAAGCCAACAATATAAATAGGAACAACTTCTCCAGCAGAACAAACCTCTGACATTTTCATAATTTAATTTTTTTTTTACTAACTCCAGTTGCATCTAGGAAGAGATTTAACAGCATTTGACTTTCATAACACAGAGCTACGAAACAGTTTCAGATTTTGAGAGCTAATTCCAAGTGCTTTTAAGGGTATGAAAAGAGAGACAGTCAACGGTTATCAAATCAGAAATGCAGCCCTGTGAGGTATTAAACTTAACTTGCCATTTAGAAGAGAAACCAAACACCAATAGATGGTTCACCAACTCAATTAAATCATGTTCAGCACTCTGCAGTCTCACTGGAGTAAAAAATTAAGTATATGCTAAAGGTAAATTAGCCCCATTCTATCTACAAAGAAACAGGAATGAGAATTTTAAGTCCGTAACTTAAGGAACTAAATTGAATCAGGGCACGAAATATAGACCCAGTCCCTTTGTCTTCCATGGGCTGCTCACATGCTTCAATCTAGGCATGTCATAGAGTGCTTTTAAGGATTCAGCCCCTCCACTTTTGCTTCAAGGATACTGAATAAGCCCTACACTACTCATGGCCCACAGAATGAGGTCAAGGAGAGGTGGGGACATGGGGAGGTGGGCAGGGACATGGGGAGAGAAAACAAACAGGAACTGGTGAGGGAGGGGGGGGAAATGAATGAGGGAAATAATAATAAAAACAAAAGAAAGTGGAAAGAAAGAAAGAAAAGAAGTTGAAATTAGAGGAACTAACATGGCGTTACTGGTGGCTGTGGCCGAAACTTCAGCAGAAGAAACTACTCCACACTTGGAACATTTGAGCGTCATGCCGTAAAGGGGCACTGCCATCTGACTGCAATTAAAACCAAAAGACTGAAACAAAACAAAACACTTTGCTCATGAACACAAACGTACAAAGGAAAGGGAAAGAGAAGCCAAAAGAAAGAAAGAACAAAGGAAAGAAAGAAGAAAGGGAACCAACCAACCATACCCAGTTTGAAAAATGAAAGACAGGCAGGAATAAAATTCTCTCATCTGTACCACTCCAGATGTGGGCAATGGGAAAATGATTCGGAGGCATTGTTGGTGCCGCTGGAGAGGGTGGAACTGTGTTGGTGAAAGTTTTGCCAGATTCAGGGTGTCTCTCTCTGGCACCCATGGAAGAGAAACCAGTACTGCTCTCCCAATCTTCACTTCCTTCTTTTGGTTTGATTTTAAGAAATTGCTCTTTTCCCTCTTGGCGTTTTTGCTCCAAAACAAACAAACAAAAAAAAGGTGGCAGGGTTGTACAGTAGAAGGCAAGAAGTAGGGCTGTGGGGACTACTTAGCTTGTTTCCCAAAGCAATGCAAAGGATAACACGTTTCCTCCAGTGGCCCTTGTGTGCAAGTCCTCACCTCGGTGGAGACACCCATAACATAGAATCATTTGTTCATTTGAGTTGAAAGGGACCTTTAAAGGCCATCCGGTCCAACTCCCCTGCGGTGAACAGGGACACCTACAGCTATATCAGGGTGCTCAGAGCCCCATCCAGCCTGACTCTAAATATCTCTAGGGACATAACATCCACCATCTCTCTGGGCAACCTGCGCCAGTGCCTCACCATCCTTTTTGTAAAAAACTTTTCTTTTCTTCTGACAACACCAGGAGATAAGGTACTCTTTGGTGGCTTCATCTATGACTAAGAGCATGCAAACACAACAGCTGCATATGTCCTTGAAATTAAGGGTGTTTTGTCAGACCATCAATTTGCACTTGGACATGCCCTCTGAATTTTAAACTCGGAAAAGTGGACAGACTGACTACTATTGAGATATTTCTTCTCTCAAATCTTGTTTTGGAGCTGAAAATATCTTTGGGATGAACCCTGAGACTTGTTCGTGTAGGTTGCTCCCTCTTTCTGGAGGAGATCAACCAGAGAGACAGGCTGTTGTGGGCTGCTAGTACATAATGTGTTGAGGACTTAAGGAAGGGTATGTCCACAGTTTTTAGATGTTGGCATGTATGAACATCCAGCTGTTACTCATGAGCTCAGAAGCCACACAAGCTTGTGACTGGCCCTTTTTCTTTCCAGAATTTACTACTTTTCACTCACTGCCTGGTTTGCACAGATCCATGCTGCCCACATCAGATCTGGCATAGAAAAAGTGGGCAGGAGTCTGCAAAACATCCTACAGACCTACACACAGTGCCTGATATCAGAGAAGGCATGAGCATCACTGCCAGAGGGCAGCCGGTCTGTCATTCCTTGGTGATGGCAGCGAAGCTGATGATGTTTGGAAGTACCAGACCTTGGGTTTTTACAGCTGGGAGAGAGATTAGGAAACTTAGCTGATTGTTTCCTAACATTTATGGCTTTGTGTTCAGTCTCACTGCAAAAAGAACACACCTACGAACACCAACACAGCATTATCAGTGTTCCTAGTGGTCATTGAGCTTAATTTAATGGCTATTCATTGCCTTTGAATTAGTTACAGTGACATAAGCCATCACTGCCTTCCAAAATAAGGACTCATAACTAAGACGTCTTACAGCAACTTTCAGTCTCAAGACACAGAGAAAATTAGTTCCCGTGTCAATAAATTCCTATCTTCCAGGCAGAATGGTGTAAATCCAGTGAGGACAGTGGCTGAACTAATGATAAAGTGGGTCTTGAGAGGCATTAAGTGCATGACCCTTAAAAAAAACCATGGTCCATCCCCAGACCTATAAGCCACAAAGAACAGATAAGCAGAGAGACAGAGAGAGGCAGAGATAGTCAGCAAAAAGAAAATAGATTGATTCAAGGAATTTGATGGAAAACTGTACCAGAGAAACATGAATGACACTGAATCACAAAGAACCAGCCAAAAGACCACTATAACACACAACTGTAATTGCTGTTGGGTGCATTTACGCAGAAAGTCGTAAGCAGTAGGCACAAATGTGGGTATGTTTGTAGTCTAATTTGTTCTAGTTTGGGGCTTGAGGTTGTTAATATATTGAATTTCCATGCTAGGTTTATATCGGTGCATGTATGTACGATAGGATAACTAATGGAACAACCACAGTGAAAAATGCATTCACTTAATTTAGCTTTTTCTTCCTCTTAAATATCCACAAACAACTCACGGACTTATGAGGTGTGTGCTGTGGAGCCTGGACTTTGCTACTTGATATTGAACAGTGCTTTACACCACGCACAGCCCATGTTTCCAACATGAAACGCTTCCAGAAGAAGGGCAATCCAAATCTGTCCCTATTTTAATATAGCCATTATCTTCCCAATTATTTGTCCTGGCACTAACCATCCAGCTCTGTTACACCCCAGCAGCACACGCAGAGAATGTTTCACACAAGGTATTGGAGCAAACTTTCTCAAGTCAATCAGCAGAAGGAAAAAAGAAGTAAAGCTCCTCTAAGAGACAAGTTGGGAAAACTAAACAAGGCTCCTGTCTCTTTCCAATGGCTACAAAAGAAGCCTGGGGAGATTAAACTCAGCAGGCTAAAATTAGCCTTTGTGAATACACCCTATAGTCTCATTCTTCTTCCCTGACTGCATAAGCACACAAATGCTTCTAGAATAAATGTTGCCTGAATGAATTTAAAATTCATTTTAAAGGTCCCTGCATCCAGCATGAAAACTTTCACTTTTAGTAGCACTCATGTCAACAAGACTAAAAATGCTGTTGGTGCAGCTGACTGCAGAAGGAGGATGGTCAGCCTCAGGGAAATACGGGAGCACTACAAGCAGGTATTTGCTGGGAACCTCTTGCAGGATTTTCTCCCCATCTCTAGCACAGGATATGTACCTGGAAAGGATTTGGGGCATCCATGTGCAATGTGCAAGCTCTCCATGTACCCACATCTACCTCTCCATAGCCTCGTTTTCTCGTATATGTATAAAGATACTCCTGATAAATGCCTTCAGGAATTTTCATGGCATCAATAATCACAATGATTTCCTCTGTTAACTATAGGGCAAGACTTACTGTGTCTCAGGTATTATTTTGCAGAAGCTGTTAACACTACTTTATTAATGACAACCAATCTGTGGTGTATGTGCTGGGCTCCTTATTCAGCAGGTCAATTTCCCCTCCTTTTTTGGGAGGATTTCCCTTTTATTTTTTTTCCAACACTGAACCATACTTCTTGCCTCTGCTAAAGGAAACACAACGTTTCTTTACACCATCTCCTCAGATCCAAACGTGTCCGAGGCCGTGACTCATTCTGGTTATCTTCAAATCTACCCTCCAACACGGTTCCCAAGCCCAGGCCAGAAGCAGCTAGCTAAAGGGAGGGAGCATCGGGGATCCCAAAAGCATCCCCGCGATCTCAGCGGGTGCACTTGGAAAGGAGAACAAAATCGCTTAGCACAGAGAAGGCTTAAAAGTGCTGCACACACACACACGGACATGAAAGGGGGGAAAAAAGAGAAAAGAAAGAAAAAACAAAGAACATCAGAAAAAGGACTTTTTTTTTTTGCTTTGTTGGTTTTGTTGTCAAAGTGTAACTGTGAGTATGATCAATAACCAGCTGATAGGTATTAAATAATAAGGTCATTCTGCGTACAGTTTAGCTTAAAGAGGGGCAGACTGATAAGCAGCAACTTGCTGCTCTGCTAATCCAATACATGATTTATTTCAGTGTTGACTTTCCAGTGTAATTACCTTTCTATGGACTCTGCCTGCAGTTAGGGTATTTTCTTGGGTTCTCTTTGTAAAAAAGGCATCAGCCAGAATAAAGCATTTCCTTGTTAGCGGCTGCTTAAAGCAATGCACTAAGGTCACTCGCTCACATACATATTTAACCCAGCAATAACACATAACTCTGCTCACCCAAAAGGGCTTAATTTTCCTCTCATAATAAATATCTTGCTTAGGCATCAAGACTCCTTCCTTACTGCATCAAGGAATCATACCATTTGGCCAGGTCAACACTGTAGATTAAACACGAGCCTTCCCTTGCTCCTCTTCTTCTTTGGCTAGATAAGAGCTTGCTTCTGCCCTCAGTTTTGATGTCATCACTAAATAGATGCGTTGTCAATAGTTCGGAGGTAAGCCAAGGGAGATCTTTGTGGTTGCTGCCATACTGGCTGCTGCCAAGAGCTGTGGAATAAATCCTTCCATTATACTACACAGTAAACCACTTAGCACCAGACCTGGGTTTCAGGGACAGAGGTTTGAGTGGTGACTGTGGAGAAGATAGAGAATTTCAGCAGGTATCAGAATTTCTTCTTGCAGAAGAGATACCTTTCTTTATTGACCACTCATATACTAATTTGTTCACTTGTGCACCTTCAAAACCCTTTCCTTCAAAGCACAGTGTACCTTTGCCATCCCTCAGCCATCTGCCAGCTGTCAGATACAACCCTGCTGTCACACAACCCATGCCACATGTCACACTCAGCAATGACACATCCCTCTCTGATCCAACTAATTCTCCAAGAGTTAGTGAGAAGAATCACTTTCTTTCCCCTATATTTTGGAAGAATATGTCAGTTTGGGCTGAAGCCTTTTTAACAAAGAGCTGAATTCAATCTCTCCCTACATCAGGAATATCTTGTTGCTACATCTGCTATAGCTTGTTTTGTTGTTTTGTTTTTTTTTTTTGCCTCTGCACTGAATAACAAGGCAGAAATATTAATCCATGGATTTCTTTGTTCGTTTGTTCCATTTTGTTTAAACCTGCTTTTGCTTGTTGTTTGTATCTCCAGTCTCTCTTTGTATTTCTCGCCTGGTTATTGATCACAACTTTGGGGTTTTTTTTGTTGCTGGTTTTTTTTTTTTGTTTGTTTTTATTCTTTACTTAGATGTATTGATAAGGCATACCCTGCCCGTTCCTTCAGTTTCTTATCTGTTATTCCATCTTTGGATACAAGTTTGTTAAAAACCAGAATGCCAATAACCATGTTCACCTGTTGAAAGAAAAACAACACACAGTTTTGTTCTCAGGTGGGGCAGATCACACTCAGCAGTACAGAAGGAACAAAAGGGCAAGCTCAGCCCTTTTTTCTTCCCAAAGCTGGGTGACAGTCACATCTCTGCAAGCCACCACCCCTCTTATCCCCTTTCCATCCCACCTCCCTTGGCCATGTACCTGAGTTCAGGAAAGCAGAATGCAGTTGGCAGCAGCTCAGAGAGGTCTGCATGGGCCAGGGCAAAGCTGTAAAGTGCTCAAAATGCTGCAGGGCTCATAAAACCACAGAATCATTTAAGTTGGATGGGACCCCTAAAGGTCAGCTAGTCTAGCTAGTCTAGCTCCCCTGCAATTAACAGTGACATCTGCAGCTAGATCAGGTCGAATGCATGCTCAAGATCTAGCCAAACTCAAAGCATAAAAATATTTTTTCAGGGTAACACAAATTGAAAGTGGCCAATGCAGGGGAGAGAAGTGGCATGACACAATTTCAAGAGTGTTTTTTTGGAATCTGTGGTCCAAAAGCAGCAGCACTAATAGCATAGCATGGTATGATCCAGATGGGTAGTCATCATTCCTGATCAGTGAAGCACCACTGCTGCACTCAGAATAAGAGACGGAGAGGCACTTGAGTAAGCAGAAATATCAGCTGCTATGGTAGGATATCTCGAGAAAAACTGCAGATTGCACAGCTCATGGATTAGCCATCTATCCATTTCCAAGAAATTAGTGGGCAAAGCAACTTTACACAGCCCTTCGTTCTGCTTTGTTAGGGTAAGAGCACAGATGTCTGTATCAGTCAGGTATAAAATTCACAGGGAAATACAAGCTGTGCAGAGCTAAGGTCTTTCAAAGTGATGTTGAACACCTCAGTGCTCCATTTTGATTCCATTCACCACTGCCAGCTGCATCTGTTTTACAAACCCCATGCAAACCTCAGCAACCTCTGAACATAACCACTTAGGTGATATACAATCATCACCTCTTCCTAGGGGCACAATGCTGATGGTGGAAAAAAGTGACATTCTCCTGGTTTTGTAGCCAGTGAAACAGCTGGTGTTGGTAGAACGAGGTACTGGATGCTCTTCTGCACGTTGTGCTTGCAAGGAAATATTTCAGGTCAAATTCAGATACACGCAACATTAGATGTTAGGTAAGAGCCTGGGTGAGTTTAGTGCACCCTTGAGAAGTAGTCCTAAGGAGCAACTAATAGAACCATAGAATCATGGAATTATGAAGGTTGAAAAAGGCCACTAAGATTATCTACTCCAACTATCAAACCTCCAAAGAACGCACAGCCCATGGGAAAGACATTTCTGCTCACACTATGCCTTCATCTAGATGCCAAAATCATTCTCAAGACTGAACAACCCTTCCGAGTTTGCTCTGCTGATTTCATCAGGACACGACCCATCTTTCTGATGTGGAGTCTACAGCTGGCAGCAAATGGAAGAGCTCCCAAATAGCAATTATTTTCTTTTGTATCAGCTGTTGAGTGAGTGGAATACTTTCCACAGCTGTCGGTCCATTTCTAGAGCACACCATTGTTTTGTTTTATAGACACAGTGCTGGCAAGTCACACACAGTAACTCAGCCAAGGATCAGCAAGAAAACAAACCCCAGTTAAGTGCACACTTATGAGCACACTTGCAATTCACGTGTCTTTCTTCACCATGCTGGAGGCTTCTGAGCATATGAGGTCCTCTTCTTTAAGGTGCAATAAAACAGTAGAGAAGATGAGGTTCAAGTATTGCAGATTGCATACCTACTAGGTTTTGGCAAAACAGTGTTCATCATTCATTTATGGCAGGGGAGATGAAGAATTGTAGCTCTGTAATTGCATCTCTGTAACAGGCTTTCAACCTGTGCATCATCAGGGTGCTTCATCTGAGTTAGAAGTGTAAAACCACTTGCAGCAGCTCTGAGTTTAAATTTCCTGGGATTCTTAAAGTTAAAAGCATAGACAATAAACCCAGCTGGACCCAAGTCAGCTACGTGCAAAGTCATTTGGGTGCCAACGTATCATATCCCTCAGAGTTTTGGGTGAGAAAGAGCTGCTTAGCTCAAGTGCAGAGCCAAGTCCCATTTTGTTCTGTGATCCCTGCACAAGAGGAGATGGATGATCTGGAGCAAACCTGTCCTGAGTAGCAGTACAGCTGCATATCCCTCATACAGCCTTGTGAGAGCCTCACTGTCCTCATATTGATCCTATTGATCCAAGGTGGACTGACCCTCCATCTCCGGCATGGCCAGCCTGAAATCAGGACAAAGTATGCACAAAAGAGACAACTGTCTGGTCTCATACGCAGTGCATAATTGAGAACTGTGTAATCAACCCTATGCTCCGCTAAAAAGCCATAGTGTGAATTTTGTCAGCTTAGGTTTCAATTTATAAAAAAGTGTTCAATGCTTATTCCTCCTCCTCTTCCCCAAGTTCCTCAGGATATATGTACACTACCTCATACCTCTCTTGGGCATCATTTGCTACTCATTTAGCTAGCAATGAGTCAGGTAGCATAAATGAGATGTACAGGCACCTTCTCTAGGCAATGAAAAGAGACAGACACCTCCAGAGATGACTCACCACTTCCTAAGACCTTCTGTATGAACCAGCATCTGCAGGTGTTGACCTCACTGTAAGGTTATCTCCAATTCCAGCTTTGAAGCTGAGTGAAAACAGAGATGCCAAATGGAAGCAGGGTAGGGAAAGCTGAAGGATTACTTCCTTTGTTGTTGGCACAACAAAAGCAAAACAGGCAGGAGACTGGCTGCTTTTTCTCCGGGCACTACAATAGTTCACTCCCTCCTAATCAGTGCTGTCTATTGAGCACTCAAGCCACTGAGCTAGAGCTATCTGTTATTATGTTGTTGAGCGAAGAGGTAGTTCATCTGAAAACACTGAGCCACTTAATGCTGCTGTCAATTATTCCAGCAATAAGGAAGACTCTAAACCTGTCAGCAACATTACCGAACAAAATCCAACTATCACATGCCTACAGAAATCTAATGACTGGCTAGAATGTACACCTGCATATTCCCACTCTTTACTGATGGCTATCCAAAGGCTCAGCTATGTGTTGTATCAATGCTAAAGAAAGACCCTAAGAGAGAAAAGCTTTGCTTTATTGTAGAAGAGAGGTAACTGATGACTTGTTTCTTTGACGTCATGATGACACCAAAGTAGCTTGATGTGCAGTGACAGCAGTAAGAATAGAGGCAGCAAGAGGTTTTGTGTAGCTACTCTCCTGTAAGCTTGCTCCTGCTGCAGGGCAGTTATCCCCCTCAGCACTGCTTGAAACAAAAAACAGATCCAAAAAAGAAATTGCAAATGTCAACAATTCCATTCCCATGGGATTCTCCAGGGCACGTGAGACTTAGAGACCATACAGCTCCTCCACTGAATAAAACATTGGGTTGGAGAGAAAAAACAGACTTCCACTCACATGGGTCTAAAAGTGCCATTAAATTTGTCCGCAATTGCTGCAGAAGGGATTTCCTAAAGGGATCAGCAATTTACAAAGTCTTTGAATCCTGACAGTCAAGATTTCTCATGATCAGTGAGGCTTCAACAGCAGGGAAGCTTGATGAAAGGCCTGTCATCACTTGAGTGACACCTTCAACTCAGATAGTAACTGACTGAGACAGGCTTTGGTGTTGGGCTGGAGCCAAGGGGTAGGGGACAGGAGGACAGACTACTGTCTAGCAGGAATTCCATGGGCATGTGGGATAAATGAAGAATACATGCTGTCTGTGGAGACCCTACTTGGTCTAAGAGCAGCCAATAACAGCAGTTTCTGAAGGAGTTAATGTCAGAGTTTTCCACCACCATTCTGCACTTCCATCCAGATAGGTCAATAAAAAGGTAAAGCTTTATCCATGTCCAAGGGACTTCAGAGAGGACAGAGATAGAAGGCTGGTTGCTGAGGTACACCGTATTTCAGACTTAAACCCATTGCAAATTGCTGGCTTCTAATACTCTGTGTTTTCTTCCTGAAGGAGAAAGTTACTAAAACAAGAGTAGAAACAGAGAGGGACACTGTTGGGTTGAAAGAATGAGGGAAGTCTTATAAAATTAAAAAAAAAAAAGAGAAAAAAAAAAATGATTCCAGCCAAGCTCAAATACCAAAACAACAGCAGCAGCTGGTCCCACGAAGGCGTAGAGAAGACCTCCCTCTAATGACAGCCAGCAGCTGGAAAAGTAAGAAAGAAAAGAAAATTACTCGGTAGCTAGCACCACCAACAAAAAAGATGCATGTTTTGCTGCCTTCCTTTGCCTGTGGAGTTGATCTCAGGAGCTGATACTCCATGGTAAAAAAAAGTCTCAGAATTGACAACAAGCAAGTTTTGCTTTTCGTTTCTCCTGTACTTGCACAAAGGCCCAGTTGCCTGGGGGTCTGCCCACAGAGCCATGTTTGATTACCATTTGATTGTTGACAGAGGAATGCATGCAAAATTCATGCCATGCTCCGTTTCAGACCAGGTCCTGCTGGAAGCTACAGCATTACTTTGTGAGCAAGATAATTCTCTTGTCGTGCTCGCTCAGGCAAAAGAGCAGATTTGTTCATTTGCTAACCAGTAGGCCCAGGGGGAACTTGGGTCCAGAAGCACAGTACATTTCTGCTCCTGGATCCTCCCTTTGGACTTGCTGCCATGGGGAAATTTCACAGCTCAGCAGCAAGATGGGAATTCACTGCACTGCTTACATGGATTTTCTTAAGCTGAAAGTGAGGTGTCATGCCTCCTTTGGAAACCAACATGTTGCTCCTCCCTCACATCACATAGCCTGAGAATCATAGACTGACTTGTGTTGGAAGGGATCTTAAAGTTCATTTAATTCCAAACTCCCTGCTGTGGAAAGGGTTGCCACCCTCCAGATTAGGCTGCCCATGGTTCCATCCAACCTGGACTTGAACACCTCTAGAGATGGCGAATCTACAACTTCTCTGGGTATCCTGTGCCAGTGACTCACCACCCTCTGAATAAAGAATTTCTAATACCTAATCTAAATCTCCCCTCTTTTCGTTTCAAGCCATTCCTCCTTGTCCTATCACTATCAAATTTCCCCTTTCTCCATTGACTTTCTGTGGAATTCAGGCTCCTAATCTGCCTGGTGCCTACACAGCCCAATGGGATCTTCTCACTAAGTACTGATGTCTATCATGCCATTGCCTATCATGGAGTCCAGTAGGCCTTGATGACATTTCTCTTCAGTGGAGATCCAAAGGAGTCTTTCATTGAACTCCACTGACTGCATTGACCAAGCTTTCACCACTTGAATAATCAAAGAATCATAGAATCGTGCAATCAGTGTACCTAGACCTCCCATCTCTCAAGTTAACACTACAAATGTGCTCCAGGAGTCTCCATGGAAATCCTACTGCACTGTACATCCACATGCAGATCTCACTATGGACTGAAATCACCATAGAATCATAGAATCACAAGGTTGGAAAGGACCTACAAGATAATCTAGTCCAACCATCTTCCTGTCACCATTACTACCCACTAAGCTACTAAACCATATCTTGTAGCTCCTCATCCAGATGCCTCTTGAACACCACCAGGGACAGTGACCCCACCACCTCCCCAGAAATATTGACAAACCTGCTGTAAAGAAAAACAGATAAGAGAAATCTCTGTTCCCCATCAGCTGAGCATGACAGGATGGCCGGATAGACAATGAGGATTTTCACATTTGAACATAATAGCAGTAAAGAAAAAGTTTTTTTTAAGGAAACATTTTCTCACTGTGAAGGTAAGCAAGAAGGTTGCCTACAGAGGTGGTGGAGTGTCCCTCCTTAGAGATCTTCAAAATGCATCTGGACGTTGTCCTGGGTGACTTCCTATAGGTGTCCCTGCTTGACCTCCAAATGTCCCTTCCAACCTCAACCATTCTGTGATTCTGATACAGTCATGAACAGTTGAATCAGCACTGGAGCTGGACTTCCATTTCATGGGGAATGAGGCAATTTAGAGTATGGGTACTTAAACTAGGTACCTTAGAGCAAGAGAAGATGAGAATTTACACTGTCAGCAACCCTATGGAAATTCGCATGCTGAGACATGGCAGTACCCTGGAGTAAATGTGCAATGGAGTAATCCTGTTTCAACAGTACAGTACCATGCATTTACCAATGGATAAGAACAGGCAACCACAATGGAACAAGGACTTCCTCAAAGCTCTTAAACCAGCTAACCCTGTAGTGATTCATTTATGTGCTTGTACTTTCAGCAATATCATTTCATTCTGCATCAAAAGAAACAATGCCATTCAGACTTCTCCCAGGAAACAAAGCCTTCCTGGAAACATTTCAATCTTGTTGATTGGCTTCAATTGTTTTTGTGTCAGATCTGACTTCCAACTATGTTATTTTTCACCTTAAAACTCGGAACATTTGGGGGAAAAAAACCCAAAGCATTTCAAATTAAAAATTGAAGGCAGGACATTCTGACTTTCTCCAAGTCCTGAATCTTGTTTATTTCTAAATTAAAGCTATCACGTGTTAATTTAATCAATTGTTATTTCTTCCTGATAAGAAGTTGCTCTGTGAGACACTGTCTGAGCAGCTGTAATAATAAAATGAATAATCAGGCATAGAGGGAGAAAATGGGAATGAAGTGTTAGAGGGCTGTGATGACTGAAAGGCTTCATGAACTCAAGGACAGGACAGAGGGAGAACCAGGTGTGCTCCCAAATTGCTGTTTGCCCCTAAATCTTTTGCTTCAATGTTTAATCCTAGCTTTAAGAATATTTTTTTCCAGGAACCCTTCCGAGTAGAAGGGAAGGAGGGAGCTCACTTGAAGAAGGAAGCAGACTGTCCTGGACTCCAGTTAGCGATGAGGACGTGGCAAAATGAGGGCTTTTATTCCCATCAGGACCCTGGCAGCCCCTCTCCTCACTCCTTGGGCTTTTTGAAGTTGGGTTCACACATCACCAAGCACTGGCCCTTATCCTTTCTGACTGTCTGATCTCCTTGTCACAGCATGCAGTCAAAGTGTTTCCTTCCAAAACTGTCAGAGGTGGTGGCTGACAGCAAAGAATGGAAGAAATGGTATTTGAGAAGGAGAACTGACAGCCAACTCCAGTAACACGCTAGTCTAGTTGAGACACTTTTATCCTTGTCCTTTCAAGGCACAAAAATGTTTGCTTTTCACTAAGAGTACTTGCCAAGGGATCACTCTGGAGACCTCTTAAACAAAATTACCACTGGAAGAAAGTGAGTGAGTGGTTTAACAATGATCAACTACCATTTCCAAGCAGTGCTTCCCACATTGACAATAGCTCGAGTCCAATACCAAAGACCTCTTCACCACACATCTGATTGTTTTCTGTATCATAATCGTTTGAGTTGGAAGGGATCTTTAGAGGTCATCTAGTTCAACTCCCCTGCAACAAACAGGGACATCTATAGCTAGATCAGGGTGCTCAGAGCCCTTCCCAACCTGACTTTGAATATATGATGGGAGATGAATATCCATTACCTCCCTGGTCACCACCTCTCTACTATGACAAAGGTGTGAGATGGAGGGTTTTTGCACTGGTCCTGCCAAGAGTTGACTTCCAACAAGACCTTCCTGTCTACACCCCACAGCTCTGCTTGCAACAGCTCTCACCTTGATCATGCACAAAATTAAGCACCCACAGTGCAACAGCCAACATATTTATACAGCTAAGACTACAGCTGGCATTCAGGACTATCCCACTAGTATTTAGAGATCAACAAAATGAGGTACCTGTGGGTGACCAAAGCCCTCATGCAATGACACAGAATAACCCCTGGAAATTTGCTGTTTCCCGATGCTGCTCTTTGACAACAACTCCTGTGAGCTCCCTTGTGGGAAAGAATTCCCAGCTACCAGTAGTACAACCTCAGTTGCTCAGTTCAAGCTTTAGAGATCCAGATTCAGTCTCCGGTGTAGTGGTTAAAGGGCATTTATTAGTATCTGGTGAGTCCAGGGAAAGCTACAAGGATACTCAAGGTTTATAGCACCTGTCCTATGAAAACAAGCTGGGAAAGTTGGAGTTGCTTAGTCTGAAATAGTGAAGACTTTGAGGAGACCTCAAAGTGGCCTTCTAGTACCTAAAGGAAAGGTGGAGAGGGACTATATCAGAGAGTATAGCAATACAGCAAGGACAATGGTTTTGAACTAAAAGAGGGGAGATTTAGATTAAATATTAGGAGGAAATTCTTCACTATGAAGGTGGTGAGGCACTGGCACAGGCTGCCGGACTGCACAGGGACCCTGAGCAACCTGGTCCAGTGGAAGGTATCTCTACTGATGGTGAGAGGCTGGAACTTGATCATCATTACAGAATAGCTTAATCCCGTAGCTACATCCATCCTAGAATAGCTACAGTGACCAGGACAAAGCTGGGTGAAGTAGGGTTGGAACAATTTTTGAATGACAATGTAAAGCCCTTTGTGGGCTATCATGTTAGCTCTCATCCCTCCAGTTACCTAAAGGGACATGTTAAGGCTAATGTCTTCTGTTTTGTTCAGCAAGATGAAAGCTTGGAGGTCTATTACTGCCAATTTGAAATGCCCTCTGCATGCCCTATACTAGTTAAAAAGTGAAAGAGCCTCTATTCTCCAGATCCAAGTTTTGCAATGACCACGCACCCTTCTGCAGTGGTCAAAAACCGAAATAATCCTTGAACAAGATTCCATTCTGTATTCTGTTCGTCTTTAGCATTAAACACTGTTAAATCTGATTTCTCTGTCTGAACAACCTCAAGTTTTCAAGCTCAGCTCTGAAATTACTGATATATAATATTGACTTCCTTCTAAAGGAAAGGTAAAACCAACACATCAATATAAGATAGCTTTTATGCCTCTTGAGGAGGAAAAAAAAAAAAGGAAAAGTGTGCTGCAGTGTAGGGTCACCCTGTGTCTTGGTCTACTGATCTTTACTTCTTGTTTTAAAAATATGAAGTTCAGGTGCAAAGCTGCTCATGAACCAGCCTGGAGAAGCAGCATGTGCGTGTACGTGCCTTGTAGCATGGAGTCAAAGCAGGGACTGCTTAACAGGTGCCCGCAAGGACACACGTGCTGCTTGGGGCAGTGCTGGGTTTGAGTTCACTCTAAGATGGCTCTTGATAAAGCCAACAGCAGGAATCGCAACAAGGTGTTAGTGCTACAAATTTATGTCTGGAGGCTGTTTCCTGTGCTTGTATTCTTGCACATCATGGCATTAGGGACACAGCATGCATGAGGAAGGTTTTTCCTATGGAAAAGAGCTGAGTGCACATGTGCAAATTCACTGAGCATCTCATGAAGCCTGCAGCAGTCATGGCTGATGAATCACAGGGACTTGCAGAGGAGAGGAATGGACAGGCTGGCTGGGAAAGGAGCAGTGAGGGAGCACGATGCAATGCCTGAGATACCTTCCTATTTCAGTGACAAGCACCCTGACAGCAGGGCTAAGAAATTGTGTTCCTGAGTCTGTGGCTCCTGCTGGGAGCACAGGATCCCCTGCCATTCCTGGGCGGCCAGCCAGCCAGCCATACAGGCAGAGAGGAAGGCAGCAGCCAGCCCCTGGATGCGAGGAGAAACAGAAATTGAAGGGCTAAAAGAAGTCAGAAGACTGGCAGCAAAAGGAGGAGCTGCTCTAGTTAATCATAGAGTCATTAAAGTTGGAAAAGACCTCTAGGATCAACTAGTCCAACTGCACACTTACTACCAATATTGCCCACTAAACCTGTGCACCCTGGGAATGAAGGAAAGTCAGTGCACAGCTTGTGAGACACCTCATTGATGTGCCAATCTGAGAGCTAAAGAGCCTGGCAGGTTTTGTTATGTTTTGACACCCTTTTTGCTGCAGGCTGGGAGACTTTGTTCTGGTGCAGGAGGTGCTGGCATGCACGATTCAGGGCAGTGAGACAGGGAGTGATCATCTGCACATTTCCTCCTTCCTCCCAAGGCTCTTTCGTGTTGTGTCGTGTTGTCTTATGCTGACTGGTGCTGCATTCATGGGAAAAGACCTTACCAAGCTTTTTGCACCAGTTCACACCAGTCTATTCACAGGAAGGAAAGCAGAAGTATTTGAAGGTTCCATCCGTTACCTCATTGCCTCCTCTTTATAAACTGGGCTCAAGGACTTAAGGACTTGAATGGACGAAAATCCCAGAAGCAGCAGATAGATAGGAATTAGAAATGGTATTTGGGATCTGGTACAGATTCAGAAAGAGCAGGGATTCTGCATGACATTTTCTAAGTGGACATACTGAACCCTCATCTGTTTCTGACATCTCCAGCGTTTCTTAATGGTTGTTTGTGTGTGACATAAAGCACAGGCTAGCATGGCTCTGGACAATGACGAATTTGGGTAGGGAAGGGGCCTGATTGAGGGGAGGTGAGAGGAGGTAAGGAGAGGAGAGGAGAGGAGAGGAGAGGAGAGGAGAGGAGAGGAGAGGAGAGGAGAGGAGAGGAGAGGAGAGGAGAGGAGAGGAGAGGAGAGGAGAGGAGAGGAGAGGAGAGGAGAGGAGAGGAGAGGAGAGGAGAGGAGAGGAGAAGAGAAGAGAGGAGAGGAGAGGAGAGGAGAGGAGAGGAGAGGAGAGGAGAGGAGAGGAGAGGAGAGGAGGGGAGGGGAGGGGAGGGGAGGGCAGGGGAGGGGAAGGGAGGGGAGGAGAGGGGAGGGGAGGGGAGGGGAGGAGAGGGGAGGAGAGGGGAGGAGAGGGGAGGAGAGGGGAGGAGAGGAGAGGAGATAGGGGGGGGAGAAAGGAGGGAGGGGGAGAAGGGAGAGGGGGGGAGAAGGGAGGGGAGGGGAGAGGAGGGGAAAGAAGTAAGAAAAGAAAGAGATCATTCTTTAAAGGTAAATTCTGAGCTGCTTCTAATGTGGGACTGAGAAAACAGACAAATTCAGAACTCACCCTCACTCTGGTGCCTAAAACTGAGCTAAGCTACTTTGAAAACCTGTGTTTGGTCAAGCAATCCATTAAGCAGACAAACACAAAAGCTATTATTTCCTTTTTAAACATCCAGAACATTAAGTAGTCCCCATTTTGCTCTAAAAAAATAAAATACTGTCTCTTCATAGCACGTACTCAGATCAAAATGATGTAATATATCATATGTCTACATATGATACATATGTAGTAGAATCATCTAGTCGTGGAGGTTGGAAAAGACCTCCAAGATCAAGTCTAACCATCAACCCATCCCCACCATGCCATTCATTTAACCAGTTCCTATGAATTTGTTTATAAAGGAATACACAATTTTCAGCCAGTACCTAGCCCCTGCTTCTATTCTATTAGAGATGATTCAGAAGCAAATGCAGATAAAATCTGAAGCATGCTGACTGTTGGCGTTCTCATCTTTATGGTGCAAATGTCCCTCTTGTTCAGACTGAACTAAGAGGGTTATCTCTAGTCACACAATAAGTTCTTCTCTGGAGACTTCGCTATCCTAAGGTCTCCCCTGGACATTTGGGCAGAGATGAGGAAAGTGCACAGCATCCAAATGAACTGATGGATTGAGGATGTCAGAAGGCTCCCTCAGCTCCGATCATTCCTACTTCCATGGGTAGCACATGAGAATTTAGCTCCTACCTTTGTTCCTGCAGGCCACTGGCTGGTTTTTTGACAGAATGATGGGAGGTGAGACAGGAAAAAAAGAGGAAGAAGAGCCCCATTACTCACTAGTTCACGGTGCCGTACCCCTTGGCTTTAGTAAATCCCACAGAAATAGCAACCACCAAGGCGGGGAGCCCTATGGAAAATGAAACAAGAGAAAATTGGTTATTTTAACATATGTGCAGCTCCGCTCCAACTCAACCGCTTAATATACCCCATTTCTCCCTGCGTTATTCTAGCACCATCTGTCCAAGCCTGGGCCTTTGGCAGAGTCTGAATTCAGGACCTTCAGAGCCAGAAGCATGAACCTTTGTTACGTCTGCTAATGAAGTTAATGCTGTCAGCTGTAATCAGCTCATATCCTGCTGTGGTCTCAGCAGTTGTGCAGGGAATGATAGTACATGCAGATGCATAAAATTCATTTATTTTATTCTTAGGGATGCAGAACAGCCAGGAATATACCAGGACATTTCTTGGGGGTGGAATATTCAGGCACCATTTAACCCAAAAGAACTAGCAAGGCAGAGATTAAAAGCTATGTTTGCTCTTAGCATAATATGTGAACAACTCAGGTTCAAACCTTGCTCCAAATGAGACAGACCAGGAAATGGGAACAGTGTTCCCCCTACCCAGCTATATCCCTGCATGCTGTGGATGCTCTGTCCCTGGAGATGTTCAAGACCAGATTGGATGGGCCCTGGGCAACCTGGTCTAGTACCAGATCTGGAGATTGGTGGCCCTGCCTGTGGCAGGGGGGTTGGAACTTGATGATCCTTGAGGCCCCTTCCAACTCAAGCCATTCTATGATTCTGTGATTGTACGATAATGGAACAAGTCCCTCTGAAGCACAATAGAAAGAAGCATCTGAGCATCGGGTCTTTATGCCAGAGAGCTGCTCCCCTTTTGCATCCAAAAGGGAAATAAACTAAGAAGAAACAGCCACCTTGGAGGGAGGGCACACTTCATTACGAGTGCTACAAAGGATGAGTAGTTTGTGCCCTGGAGGCGATTTGAAACTCATGGTGTGCAATTTATCTTCAGGATGTCATGAGCTAACAATACCAGCATGGGGTCTCATTTCAGGTTCATAAGGGGGTGAAGCTATGTCCTCGATCCTAATGCTAAAATCTCCAAAAAAAAAAAAAAAAAAAAAGATGGTAAGGAAGAAATATAACAAAAACCTGCTGGTTATTGTGAAATGCTGGACTGAAACTTAGAACTACTGATACGGTTGGGTTTCTGAACGCCTAGGCACATTTGAACTAAATAAAAGATGCTGTATCCTGCTAACAACCTACTTATCCTTACTATTCCCGCCTGGTAAACTGCTCTAGGATCTACAGAGGAGATTGAGTACTTCTCTGATTCACTATCCCCAGCCTAGCTCTTTCCCTATAAAAATGTCTGGGTGTGGTCTGGGAACATCTGGTTCTTCAGCTATGGAGGGTTCTGGGTAGCTTTTTATAGTCCTACTACTTGTAACACAATGCATTAAGCTGTCTCAATGCTAAAGATGGGCAAATCCCATTAGGAATTAGCAGGCTCAGTAGCCAGCTAGGATTAGTGCTTCTTGACAAGACCCTAATTTGTGTGCTATAGAGGTCATAGCAGGCAGCTGTAGAAGATGCTGCAGTCTGTAGGGCTTTCCAGATACAGTATCCAAACAACTCTGCTGACAGGGTGGTTACTCAGCAATACAGATCAATGCAAAGTTGATTAACTGTGAGGGTCAGCAGATAGTTGGGAGGTGTTAAGGCTGAGTAGTCTGGAAGAGAAAGTATTTCATAGAATCATTAAGGTTGGAAAAGAGCACTGAGATCCTCCAGTCCAACCATCAACCCATCACCACCATGCCCACTAAACCATGCCCCTAAGTGCCACATCTCCACAGCTCATGAACACCTCCAGGGATGAGGACTTCGCTGATTCCCTAAGTAGCCTGTCCCAATCTGAGAGTTATAATGAGAAGAGTTTCTCTTCCCCAAGCACATATAATACTCCCAAGCACAGCTCATGTATGAGCAGTCCAAAACCATTGAGCTGGGGGGGCTTCAAAATGTCTCTTCTTAAAAAAGTTCTGTAATAACTATTTTCCATTTTGCTGAGCTTTCTTCACACCTCATCTGGATACTCTGGACATATAACCTGCATGGTATTCACAGTAATGACATCAGGGTGGCATCCCATGGTATGCACACTAAGAAGTCGTAAAGGAAAGGGCTTTTTTAAGAGTAGAACATGATGCATGAAGCTCCAGAAAGAAGAATGTCGGCTAAGACTCTGCCTAAAATAGCAACTTGTTCCTCGCAAAGTACCTCTCTTAGACATGATAATTATGCAGAAATGCACACTCAGGCTGTGAACTCAATCAGATGTACAAGCTGCATTTATTGGAGAGGGGAGCTACACGATGGTAGCTAAGCCAATGAGCAGAGCAGCGAGGACTGCTGTATCCTTTGGCTTGGGATGTGATTAGATTAAAAATAGATACATCCAAATCTTCCCAATAAACTTTTAATCTATTCTTGACTATCTGAAAGAAAGCTGTTTCTAACCGGACTGTGCCATAAACTGTGTGTGCTCTGTATCAGCACACACTTGGTGCAGTCACTCATGCTGCATAGTCAATGGCCAAATTTGGAGGGGTTTGTGCAGAAAGTGGGTGCTACAGTCATAATTCCAAATAAATGCATGGGAAACCTGATTTGAAGATTTTCTTCTGTCAGGCCAGCAGGAGAATCATGTAACAAGATCACCACGTCCCATTAGAAAAAGTTCATCTGATGATAATGACTACCAAAAGCCATAACTGTTACAAACAACTGAAGACCCTCTCAATTGAAAACTGAAACAATGGCATGGTCATAAGTAGAGGAACCAAATTGTTCCTTCTTCGCTGGGACTAAATGTGCCGATTGAACTTGTTCTAGGGAACAGTTTGCGTGTCTAAATAACTTGAAATTTTTCTAATTGCTGAAAAAAAACTCTTTTCTGAAAAGGCAAAATCACACACACAAGAGGAGAACAGGAAACTGGGAGTAAAGCTCACTGCTGATGAAAACCACGGCAGCTTCAATGAGCTACAGCTAAGAACTTGGCAAAGTTCTCCACTAAGAGCTTGGAAAAATGTTAATAAGCAAAGGGGGGAGAGGGGGAGGATCAGCCCATTATAAAGTGAATTCACAGAATCACACAACCGTTAAGGTTCAAAAAGACCACTGAGATCATCTAGTCCAACGGTCAGCCCATTGACTGTGATAATTATTTCAGATTATACTCTCTAAAACTTATTTTCGTCCTCTACCCTCTTAGAGATGCCATTAATCCCAGCACTACAGCTGAATTCTAGCAGGATGCTAAATACCAGAAATTCCCTCGCTGCCTTAATAGGTGAGAGTGTTCTTCACGTTGTGTCCTAACCTATTCCAAACAGTTATTATGCACCATTTATCAGCCAGCGCATCCTAGCCCAGAAATAGCTACATTTTACTAACAGTGCAAATTATGCTCCTACACATGCAGGCTTTTTTTTTCCCTTAAATCTGTACAAATTACAATTATGAATGTCGCTCATCCAAAATTCCCTCAGCTAACACTCCCATCTGTCCCAGCATTTATAAATCAGATTGAAGAAAACATCCCTTTTTATTACCTTTATTACCTAGAGAAGCTATCAGTCTTTTGCATTCAATGTCCCTGATGCTCCTCAAGTCATATATGCAGTGTTTGTATTGGAACATATGCACAAGCACAAAAAAGCACACACAGCCTGTGTTTTGCATGTGTGTGGTTACAGGCTTGCTATGTGCAAGCCCTGTATTTCAGTCACAGAATCACAGAATCACAGAATTATTGAGGTTGGAAAAGACCTAGAAGATCATCCAGTCCAACCATTACCAATACTTCCCAGCTAAATCATACCCCCCAACGCAACATCCCCACCATTTGTCTTGATTCCTAAGCAAAACTTAAAGAGATGCAGGTGCTGGAAGGAGGATGGCTCTTGATGTGCAAGAATAAATCACATCAGGGCCCTTCATAACCGTTGGAAATATCTTGCCTGGGGCAAAATGCTCGACTTCAGTAGTGAAATGAGCCACCAATACAGCTTAGAAGCACAGTGCTCTCTGATTCTCTTTCCTTCTCTTTTTTCCTCTGCTTGCTTTTGAGCAACTTTTTGTTCAGTCGCTCCTTTCAAACACAAGCTTCTTGTTGCTTTGAGAGCCCAGGTTACGGGTTTGAGTTTGTTTTCAACTACAGAATGCATCATTTAAAGCTAATAAATTAAACATACGGAAGAGGCAGAGGGAGGAAAATTAGTTACAAGCATCTGCACTGGTCTCACAGTTTATTTGTCTATGAAAGGCCCTGCTGCCATGGAGACAGCATTTCAGAGCTTGCTTCTCCCCGGGTCGCACATGGAAGGAGACAGTGAGAGAAAAATACAAGAGAAAGCAGAGAAAAGGCCCAGAGCCAGGAGAAACCCCCCAGCCCCACCATGCCCTTGGAACACACAGCCTCTTCCCAGCTCATCTCCTTCATGTTGCCCTTGGGTGGAGCTAGCAGCTTTTGGCTTTTGCTCATTTCCAACCACCTGAGCCCTTTTTGACACACCTAAGGGCGTCAAACCAAGCTTTCTGCACGCCATCAATCCGGAATACTCTTTGCTCTTCATGCTAGGATGGAACAATGTTTTTTGTTGTTGTTGTTGTTTGTTTGTTTGTTTTCTCTCCCCTGGCCCAATGGAGCTTCTATGCAAACCCACAATCCTCACCCCATCCGAGACACAAGAAGCGCTTGCGGATGATGCGGTTCCGTAACCGACCCGTCACGGCCATGTAGGACTGCCAGGCCTCGGTCAGCACCCAGCAGAAAGAGGAGAGGAAGAAGAAGTGCAAGAAAGCCGCCACCAGCGTGCATATCACCTGGAGAGAGGAGGAAAGGAGCACACATGAGAGGGGGAGAAAGGAGAGAGGAAAGAGGCAGGCGGAGGGAGCTGCTTCCAAATCGGGCTCTGGAAGGAAAGGTCACAAGGATCAGCAAAGGAAAAGACATCTCAGGAGGAGGCAGCCTCCCCCTCAAGCTTTGACCTAGCATAGAATTAAAGTGTTTGTTTCAAATTTAAGCATTGCACAGAAACTGACTGCTCTTAAGTGAGAGCTCCAAGCCTGTGGTTAACTATTTTCATACAATGATAGAATATCCCGAGTTGGAAGGGACCCGCAAGGGATCACTGAGTCCAACTGCCGTCCCTACACAGGACCACCCAAAATCCAAACCCAATGTCTGAGGGCGGTATCCAAATGCTCCTTGAACTCTGGCAGCTCAGTGCCATGCCCACTGCCCTGGGGAGCCTGTTTCATGTCCACCACCCCATGGTGACAAACCTTTTCTTAATCCCCCACATGACCTTCCTTGACACATCTCCATGATGAAGTTTGAACCCACGTCTTGTCTTTGTGCTGTTTGGCTTCAGCAATATACATTTATTTTCCAGTGATCAAATCAAATCCCTGATGCCTTCGGAGAGGATGGAGCAGTTTCTAAGCTGTGCCCTAATCTCAACTCAAAAGGATTGCAAAGCACCATGTCGTTGGTGCTTCGCAGTAATGAAATCAGAGAAAGGCAATTCAGACTGGGAAAGATAGCTCTTTGCAAAGAGACATGGTTAAGCTGTGAGAGGTGGGGTGAAAACATGGCTGGTAGGAGCTTGAGAAGGACTGCAAGCATGATTTGTCCAGGAGCATGTAGCTATTAGCAAAAAGGGGGGGGGGGGGGGAGGAAAAATTAATGAAATGGCAGAATAAATTTCATAATGGTGAGCTCTACAACTTGGCAAGGAAATCTCTCAAGGGACACAGAGAGAGCTCAAGCCATTTAAAATTAAACTAGGGAAAGTACTAGCAAATGCATTATGGAGAACAATCCTGGAGCGGCGGGGAGATGGATTGGAAAGCTGACAAGCTCATCTTTGTTTTTAACTCAGCAAACCCAAATCATTCACTGGTGCAAATTGGTGCCGCTCTGTTAACTCTGCCAGAGCTATGCTTAATTTGCACCATTGGAGAAGAAGAAACTGTGAATGAACATGCTCCAAAAGAAAATGATGGAAAGAAACTCCCAAAGAGAAGGGAGAGGAAATAGACTTTAAAAGTGACTCTGGGTGAAAAAAAAAATGGCTTAAGGCATTGAGGACAGATGGGGGTGGGGGTGAATAGTGAAGAATTTCTCCACTTTGAGTTATATCAGGAAACATGGACTTTGGGTTTACGGTCACTGAACCTTCCTCTTTTTTCTTCCACCAGCATCTTTCAGCAGAGAGCTCTCATGCACAGAGCATCTTTTATCATGATTTTATTGAATTGCCCTCAACTCATACACTGGCACTGACAGACGTTATCAGAAGTTGGAAATAAAAGTTAGACGTTGCGTTCTTTGAGACAGGAACTGCCTTTTCATTCTGTATTTGTGTTTGACACAGAAAACCTTTGGTATTCTGCCTGCAAGTAGATGACAGTTCAGTACAAATAGCCTAGCTCAATGTCATAATTTGAAGTAATTTTCTTATTTTCAAAAGAATCTCTCAAAGGTGGTTGCTATGCATCAGCTTACAGGTCTATGTAAAACAGTTACAAACACAAGTTACTTTCAGGAATGTATTTTAAGATATTTATATATTTTAAGTTATTTATATTTTACAACTGTTTTTTTTTATTATTATTCTTTTTTTTTTTTTCCTAACTGCTGTCAGAAATGACAGCATCAGTTTATCTGACCTGATTTTATTCTGCATCAACAGAGCTTTCTGCCCTCTTTGCCAGCAGTCCATAAAGGGAAGAAAAGACGCCTGCTTTCCACTTTTCCACCTGGTACATCTATTTTCCAGATATACTCACAGTGCGCATTCATGACATCGAATGGTCCCTATTTAAAATCCATTGAAAACAAGCAGATAATTTCACCCAGATTTGTGAATAAGAGAATCTTCCCTCTTGTTTTCCCAATTTCCCCAAGGAGATGTGGTTGTAAAGGCCATCAGTCGTTGTTTTTCTAAAAGAGGAGAAATTTGCTTCCATCCAGCACATAGCCCTGCCTTTGAGATACACTCAGTTCACGCAGCATTCATTTCTTTTGTATCACATTATTGCTGACTGTAATTTTTTAGCCTTTTCCCAGGCCTTTCATCTTTAAAAACCATAGCAAATCCAGGCATGGAGTCTTGTACCTTTGAGGTTATGCAGACAGAAATGATGGGAGTATTTGGCATTTCCCAGGAAACTAGTACTGTAGAAATTCTCCCAGTGTAACTGCAATTATAATTCAATCACTAATATTTTAGGAAGCTCCACTACCAATGATTGAATGTGAATGGGTTCCAAATTTACAGTCTTTCATCTTTTCTTTGTTCAGTTTTCTTTCTCTGTTCTGTGACAGAGACTGTTTACTAGATGGCTGAGTGGAAACCCAAGAATAACCTTTCTATTTATGGCGTTTCATGTATATGCATGTCCAAAGAACTAATCTGCCTCACACAATTACAGCCAGGAGCTTTGAGGCCCCACAAACAGTTCCGACACTGAACATCCAAAGCAATGTGAGGAAAAGTGTGAGAAGGAATCTGGGCTCCCAACAGTGTTATTAACGGGATAAGAGAGGGTTGACAATATCCATCTCCTATCCTGGAGGGAAGAAGAATAACCAAATAGGAGGTCCACCCATGGTTGGACACGATGAGCATCTCTCAGTCTTCTTTCTATGAAAAGTTGCTCCTAGCACACATTTGAGGTTGCTATGCACCCACAGAATAGCAATGTAGAGCTGATCACCCTCTTCCCAATTCTTGCTCCAGGCAAACCACGCTGCCCATGAAAGACAGCTCTGCTTTGCATAATTTCTGAATGGTGTTAGTTTAATAGCAACAGGGCCAGTTGGCTGCATCTCCCCACACTTTTCTCCACAGGTATGACTCAAGTAGCTGTAAAGCTTTCTTTAACACATAACCCAGCTCTGACCCAAAAGGTCTGCATAGCAATGAGTCTCTGTGATTCATTAAAGCCCGAGGCTTCTCTGCAGAAATGTTTCCAAAAGTGACAGCATGCTCTGGATGTCGAAGTCCAGACTCGAAAAAATTGGCTGGTTACTGTTAATTAAAAGCTAAATTTTGACTTCTGATTGTGACTTCAGCAGCAGGAGGAGCTGGAAGATGCTTCTGGCCTCGGTTTTCTGCTTAGAGAAGTTAAGATGGTTGGAGCACTTGAGGAAAGAGGATGATGTACAACAGGAAAATACTAAACATGAGCATTGATTTGTTATGCTAGCTGCCAACAGAGAAAGTAATTTAGCTGGAGAAAAGTCATACAAGCAACACAACACCTCTCCATCTGCATCTCTAATGTGGAAACCCATGTTAGTACCCTGCAATCAATGCCCACGGCTTGAAAATCTATTCTCAATTCTTGTCTTCACTGCTCGAATGGCACTGTGACTTGCAGCAAGTCTCTTGTGGTCTCAGCTCTGCAATGTGCATGACATGCACAGCGATGCTTCCCACTCCAAGAAAGGGGCTCTTGGTGGCTGCTTTCCTTAACATCTGCCAAGCGCTTTAGGCTTGGAGCATGAACGTTGCTGTAGAAATAAATGTAATGCTGAGATGCTGAGTGTTTTCACTTTTTTAGCTCTTTCTCAATCTGTCTTCCTTTGTAATTTTTGGAAAATAAAATGGTTAAAGCCTCGCAAATAACCATGTTTTTTCACTGTGCCATGTGCCAGCTACTCTAGGCAGATACTCAAAAATATCACATTGGTTTTAATCAAAGCCCTGAGGATGCTGACAAATTATCAAAGAGCGAGTGAGAGAGAAAATTGAAATCTGCCATTTAGTCATATCTTTGACACGTTGCTAATTAACAGATGGAGGAAAAACGAGGAAGCGCTGCCTGAGCCGATCATTTCAATGCTAAATCAGGAGCAAAGCAAACAAACAAACAAAGTCCAACATATCTCCTACCTTATTCCGGGTCTGGGTCTGTCCGATCAGGATGAGAGCATTGGAGGAGATGATGGACAGGCAGAAGTTGATAAGAATGACCGAGCGCTCTGAGCGGATATACCTGCAGAAAGAGAAGAGGGGAAGGAGATCCACCCTGTTACACCTTGCATGGAGCCACTAGGCTCTACACAATCCCATGGTAAGAGACGGCCCACTTTCTTCAGATCTCGTGTGTTAAACAGACAAGTACAATGGGAAAAAGGAGGAGGAGAGCTTGGGTGTGGTGCACAGATTTCTCAATCCTCCCCATCAATGTTGGAGTTATGAGCATGAGCCAACAAATCAGGGGCTAGCCTGCTCCCTACTCTGAACCTTTTCTAAAATAGTATTGAGTGCTGTAAGTCCCGCTCAGCTCTGCTTACTTGGAAGGGGACTTGGAAAGGAGCTTTAGAAGAAAACATAACACGCAACACATGGAAAGATTCCCAAATAAGAAGAGCCACAAGCATGCTGGTGATGAAAGCAGGTTACGAATGCATGCATCTTCACAACAAAGTGCTTGTGATTCAGCATTCCCCTTTGTTTAACCTAACAACACATCCAGAAGTGAGAAGAAATTGTGGTTTTGTTTTGTTTTTGTTTTTTTCCAGATGGAGAGGTTTAACACTTCTCAAAACTAGGCCAAATATGTAGCTGCAACCATGGGTCCAGGACGTCAGGAATCCAAGCCAGGAAGTTGTTGCCTTCAGCACCTTGCAGGAGCAAGCCACTAGTCATTTCTCTTTTGTAATGTGCAGCACAGCACCAACTTGCTGCTGAAGTATAAGCACAATTAATTCAAATGACTGGCCATGGAAGAAAATTTCTTTGAAGGCACTTTTATGTACCTAATAAAATTAAAAGGGAATTGCAAAAGTGCAAGTCTTCAAGGATTGACTCAGGACCTCTCCACACCAACCCTCACATATGTGAGTGATCTCAGTGATGCAGCAAGTGCCCTGCCTGAATACCAGATGAGTAAAGAGTAGAAACTGATGTCTATAAAAATCAGAAACAGATCTATTAACCAGACAGCTCATCCCTGTAGGCTAATGCAGGATTATTTTATATATTCCAGTACATCAACTATTTATATTAAGAATTCAATTTCATTAATTAATTTTAGCAAGAGTGTGTCAGTCACACTCCGGCTGTAGAGTCTGCATTTCTGACTGGTAGGACATGATGAGTTTACTGCATATCTGTATTGAGCCAAGAATGAATCTGTGCTTTAGATCTATTGGAGGCTGTGCAACTTGGAATTTAACTTCCCTGCGAGTTTTCCCTCTAGACAAATATGAATGCTGAGAGTATGTTTTTCTGGATACAGAAAAAAGTCACTGATGAAAGTAGACTCACTTTACATCAGCTTTGTTAGAAAGCTGGTTTATAAGTACTTCTTTCTCAAAACACACCTCAACCCCATAACACAGTTCAAAATTTAGGTTTCCAACTCAGCTAGAAACTGGATTTGCTGCAAGTAAAACAAACCTGGAATTATTCTTTGGCCAGTTCGATCCCAGATTTTGCTGTTTTACTTGTTTCAAATACAATAATGAGGATCATTTGAATCTTACTCCATTTCTAGGGTATCAAGCCATCAATCTACCGATGCTCTGATCGTATGAAGTAAAATATGTACCAAATCTATAGCCAGCAGCTTCTGGGAGATAGAAAGGGAGATGTGGACTCTGTGCTGGTAGGAATGGGATGTGCTAAGTCTGTGTAGGAGCACTATGGCATTAATGCTCATTTAGGAATTTTCCCCTGGTAAAAAAAGTAAAAGCAAAAAATGAGTTGAGTGTAAATGTAGTCTGCATGTCGGAGTAAGGGGTCAATAAACAGCTCTTTTCACATTTTTTTCCCTCCTGAAAAGCCTTTTCTTTCTCCATGCTTCCTGTTATCTACCAGAAG
Organism: Alectoris magna; assembly: GCA_030625065.1. Classification (NCBI taxonomy): domain Eukaryota; kingdom Metazoa; phylum Chordata; class Aves; order Galliformes; family Phasianidae; genus Alectoris; species Alectoris magna. Next base: position 2,415,215 of record CM060561.1, read on the forward strand.
TTCCTCTTCCCCAGATCCCTGAGCCTCCAAAAAATGAAGTGTGAGTTGGCACCTTGTAGAATCAGAATATCAGAATAATTTAGCTTGGAAAAAAAACCAACCCTCTGGAGTTGCCAATTCAATCCTCTGCCCAAAGCAGAGCTGATTTCCAAGTCCTGTCATGTTTTTCAGGGCCTTGTCCAATCAAATTTCAAAACATTTAAGAATGGGAAGTGCCATAACCTCTTCTGAGTGATTTGTTTCGGTTTTTAGCCTCTCTTAGGGTGAAGAGTCATTTTTTCTTCTATCCAGTTGGAATTTTTCATGATGCAATTGTTGGTCCTTGCTCCTAAATCCTTCACTGTATCCATCTGTGAGTTTTATGGCTCCTCTTTCTCCGTGACTCCTCCTTAACAGACTTCTTTTCTTCAATCTAGCCAAGCTTTCCTTGTTCTCTATGCCTCTCCTTGTGCACTATGTTCTCTAGCTCAAACTGGACTCGATTCAGTTTGCTGATGTCTCTCCTGTATTGTGGGGTATTGTGGAAATGCTATTCCAGATGTGGCCTCAAGAGAGTCAAGTAGAGGGGAATAACAGTATTGTGGAAATGCTATTCCAGATGTGGCCTCAAGAGAGTCAAGTAGAGGGGAATAACAATTTCCCTTGACCTGTTGGTTACATTACTGTTAATGTAGTCCTTCATTGTTGAACAGTTGCATTGCTGGGTTATGTATAAATTATCACCAACTGCATCCCCTGAGGCTTCTTTGGAGGTATTACCAAGCCAGCAAGCCTCCAGCTTGTCCTGCTGCGTGGAGTTGCTCTGTTGCAGGTGCAGAAGCGTTCACTTCTCTTTGGTGTGAGATTTCTCCAGCCTATATCTCCAATTTGTTGAAGCTTGTTATTGCTGGTCTCCAGCATATGAATCACTCTTTTCATATTGGTATAGTCGTCCAAGAACTTGCCAAGGGTGCCTTTTTCCCCATCATCCAGGCTGTTAATGAAGATATTAAATGATATTGGTCCTGGTACCAATCACCGAAAGATACTGCTAGTAACCAGCTGCTGGTTAGGCTTCAAATCTTTAACCATTACCCAGAGCCTGCATGAACTTCAGGCAGCTTTTAATCTGCCTTAGCAGATTAATCCAGTCCCAAATTCACTAGTTTATTTACTAGGATGCTAGAGGAGCATATGTCAAAGGCCTCCGTAACGACAAAATATACAATGCCCACTTCTCTTCACTGTCCAAGCTACCAGTCATCCCATCACTGGAGGAAAACAGGTCAGTCAGGTACATTCTGTCCCTGAAAAATATGTGCTATCTATTCCCAATCACTCTCTTGTCCATCATTTTGCTCGGAGAAAGTCTTTTTAACTATTTGCTCTTTAATCTTTCCAGAGTCTGTGAATAGACTGAACAGCAAGTAGTTCTCTTTAAAAAGTTCCCTTTTTAAAGATGAGTATAACACTTCTACAAACCACCTTGAACCTGCACAGATGAAAGATACTGGCACCACCGTACAGCAAGCTCTGTCTCGACATGCTCCATGCATTCCATTTGGAGCCATGGGCATGCAAATATCCATTTTACACAGTTCTCAGTTTTCTCTTTCTTGGTGATGGATAGTGACTTTTTTCCCCAGTTTCTGCTCCAAGATTCTGTGACCTGAGTCCAGGGAAGCAAATGTTGGCAGTAGACCAAGATGAAGAAGGCAGTGATTAATTACCCTGATTTTCTCCATGTCCTTCTCCGTCAGAACACGTGTCCCATTCAGCATTTCCTTGGGTCATCCTTTAGTGCTGTCATACCTACAGAAACCCTTCTTCACGTCTTTCATGTCTTTTATCACTTTCAAATAGAGTTGAGAACCAGCTTTCCTAATGCTTCCATACTCCTCTTTTTCAGCCTGACCTCGCTACTGAATATTTACAAGCTATGATGGCTGTTTTTTTTTTTTTTCCTGTATCACCTCCAACCCAGGGATATTCCACAGAAAGAAATCAGCATTCCTATCCAGGGCATTTGGCAAAAGAAGGCAGGAACTCATAGCAGAGATGGAAAACAAGCAGACCTTGATGTTTAGCCAGATGAGAGATCTGCATGCTGCTTTCTCACTATCCCTTAGCTGCAACATGGACTCTGCCTATTTATCAAAGCACACTGCACACAGACACCAAAGCTTGGGAAACCTCTCACTGCAAATGTAGGGAGCTTCTGCTCTGGCCTGGGTCTGGTGGGATGTGGGGAAGCCCAAGACAGATGGAGAACGTGGGAAAACTCTGTAGTTTGTCCCTCTGTATCCATTCCGCTCCCTTCTTCTCTGCAAACACTGAGCCAACTTTGCTTTCTTGTGGCGCTCATACACATCCTTCTCCACACAATCTTACTCATTCCTGCTGCCTCCCACCAGGACCACAGAGTGCCTCAGCCTCCCCAGCAAAAAGCAGAGCTCCTGGGTTTAAAGCAAGCATTAAAAGCCACTTGAGAGCTCGCCAACAGCCACTAAATCAATCTTCAGCCTCTATGGACAGGGAACGAAAAAAGCTTACACCGATATCTCTCAGCGATACAGCATTCATTCAGCTGCTGCCATGCCCTACATGCTGATGGGCTGGTGGAAGAGCTATTCAATAGCAAGCATTGATCTCCATGCTATGGAAAGGTCACTCTGACTCCAGAGGCTGTTGAACTGCAGTTGGGTTCAGGGATGGAAAATGCATGGGGCTGCTTCTGAAACACCATCCTGTCAAGGAGTGGCACAGACCAAAGCAAAATGAAATACAGCTCTAAGTCATTCAATCTGTTCTGACCCATGAGCAATTCTGTTTCTCCCCAGCTTTTCATTTTCAAGTCAGCTTTCAAGCGAGAACATCTTTTTTATTATTATTATTTATTTTCTGAATACCTCTGTTTTCCATACAGGTGGTGGAAAACATGGCCCACGCACATGGTTTCCAGCTGTGACCTAGGACAACCATAACCAGAGGTAACAAGGTCGCTCCACTTCTACAGCCCAATGTGTCACTGACCTCTCTGCCGAGGCTGCTAATAAGGCCAGAGATGCACCATCTGTAGCAGAGTTTTTGCAGCCATCTGTCTACTGGGAGCTGGAGCGAGTCCACCAACAGGCCACCAACAGCCGTCAAACAGAAACAATGTCCAGCATGAAGTGAGACCGTGCCAAGTTGGCTGCCTCTGAAGCGATCACTTGCATCACAAGAAACTCATGCTGGTCACGCTGATGGCTGAGTAGGTGCCACTAAGAAACAACCATTATTGGAGGTTTTGAATGGAACAAAAGTGTTTCCTCTCTGATATGCAGCCCAAAGTTGGGCCCACCTCCTTTTTACTCTGCCTCTTGTTCTTCACCATGTTCCCTTCCCCTTTTTATTTCTCTTGCCTTTCTATCTTTCTGCTTCCCATGCATAAACAAATCCTAGTTGGGCAAAATTCTGGGAAGGTTTCCAGATTGTCAGCCTCAGTGAGCCTATTCATCAGAAGAGGATCATACTCAAGCTGGGTCTATGTATACATGCTCCAGATGCCTTTGTCCAGAGGTCCGAATGAGAAATTTCACAGCCAAAGCTCCCTAAAACAGCTGAGCTCTGGTGGATGTGCTCCACAGAAGACCAAGCAGATAGGGCACGTGGAGTTTCTCCCCTGCTCGAAAAATTCACTTCGATATGGCTCCTGTATTTTAGCAACAAAAGCTGGAATAATACTGCTGATCCCCTTGCTCCTCCAGCTGCTGTCTGATAAACTGTATAACATCTAGGGACAAAACGAAGTGGAAGCCAGGAGATAATGTTGAATATGATGTTCCTGAGACCATTATTAGAACAGCACATTCATGTCCAGCAGCTATGCCTAAAATAAAAAGGACACACAGAGTGCTCAGGGCTCAGCCACGGGAATGCTGTGAAGTTCAGAAAACATGAAAACATGATCTACAGATAAGAAATGAAACAAACTCAGCGCACCAAAGAGAAATTCTAGAGATCACTTGATCATGCTTTACAAATATTTACACAGAGAGACTTAGGATAGAGAGCCCTTTAATCAAGATATATCTGGTCTCAGGATCACTTGGAAATGCATGTCCATCCCTTGCTAAATCAGAAATGCCCATTCAAGCCTTCCATAGACATGTCCCCCCATTCATACTGAACTTGATCATTTTGGGCATAAACATAGTAACACAAAGGCTGCAATTAGAAATTAAAAAGGGTATATTTTAAACAGGGCAGACAATTAACTTTACTGTCCTCAATGACAGTAAATATTGAGGGGCATGCTCCTGGAAGAAAACATATTGCGTTACTCCAAATGACTCCGTCATGCTCCAAACTGATTCAACCTCATGTCTGAACTTAAGTTTCAGTTCCTGCACTTATTTCTGATAGGAAAGAGAGGGTGAGACTCCAACACTTGCTCTTCACTCCTCTCTCCTAACTTTCCACTTGATCCTGACACCAGTGACACCAGTAAGTCACCTACCAGCGCTGCCCAGTGCTGCCCAGCCTGAGGAAAAGCAGGAGAGGACAAGGACTTGAGCAGATCCAATGATACCCCAGGCACGGAAAAACCTGAGTTCTAGATAAACGTTATTATGATCAGTCTTCAGCTCAGAGCACTCACCATAATTAACTAGCCACTATGCACTGTCACAGTATCAACAAAAGGTGCATTTTCTTTTTGCTCATTTTTAACTCTCTCGTCTCTTCCCTCTAATAAAGGGTAGAAAATATTATCTCAATTCACAAACCTAAAATGAATTTACCTTTTCCTTCCTACTAAGAAGAGTCGTTTGGCAAAGCGAGAATCTTGCACTGATCTCTTCTCACAAAGGGTCATGAACAGTACATTCTTTGTAGCCATTCCTTTTCAGTTTCATGGTCATTCACCCGGTTCTGATTTCCCTCTTCTGTTTATCTAGAGTCATGAAGCTCTCAGCATGTCTGCCACAAGTTTAGGAAAGGCATGGGTCTCCACAGTGTAAACTCAGATCTTATGGAATGCCATGAATCCCATGCACATCTTGGGTTCTCAGACTTGCAGCAGTCCACCAACATGTATCTTACAGGGATGTGGGCCAATGTGAACCTTTGTTTAATACAACTCTCCTATAAAGTCACTCCAATCCCTACAAAGGGGCAATTTAAGGTTGCATCTGACCTCCATATAGGTGTACAGGAGCTCTTTGAAATGAGATGTACCAAGGAATCTCATATGCATCTGAAGCCAAAGGCTGAACGAAGCTAAGGGACTGGAGAATTATTTAGCCCATGAGATGTAACATCCTTGAGCTCCTGAAAAGTACTGTTACTACTTCAGGCCAGATGTTTTCATAATGGATCAAGGATGTTCTGATGTTATCAAACACTCAGCCCAGAATACCTTGAAGCAACTTGCCTGCCAGGAGGCAGTGCACGTCCACCTCTCTGCAAACAAGGTTTCCTGGGGTGTATAAAGGCATAGAAAACAGCACGTGCAGCTTTTGAAAACAGAACAATGAGACTACATGAGGTCATAGTACTAATTTCACTGTACTAATTTCTCTGGCACTAAAAGGAAAGAGTAATGCCAACTAAGCCACCATGATGACTTTTTACAGGACCCACTCATTACAAAGTAGTTCTTCCTCAGGCAACAGACACCCAAAATGGGACAGCAAAACCTCCAGGATCCATGCAGATCAAGAGGCAGTTACTTTCCCCAACAAGAAGAGAAGAGAATGAAAGCCATACCTCCAAACAGAGACATAAATGATAATCAACAGCAAAAGTGTCAGCGAAGATACTCCACAGCCTACAATTAACGTGACAGAAGGGACCAGCACCTTTTCCATGTTCTGAAAAAGAGAAAGTAAGACATTAAAAAAAAAAAAAAAGAAAAAGAAAAAAAGGAAAAAAAAAAAGACAATGAAGATGCTCAGCAAATGCTACCAGCTCAAATTCATGGCAAGGACTTTCCTCCTAATTGTCTGACTGTACATCAACTCACCTGACCTTCACATCACACTACACATGCAAATAAAGAGGAGAGAGGCCCATGAATTACTTCAGGTTGACCCTGTCTTTCTTTGGACTTCATTCTGCTCCCACACACACCAGTGTAAAGTTTGGGGTTAAAAATTTGATATTCACAGTGAGGTGTGTAAAAGGCACAGGTTGCGAGAGGAGATCAGACCCTTCACACCCAGTGTGGAACTTCAAAGATAATTAATGAGGAAACAGCAGAAAGCTCTGCCTACACTAGAACGATTACAAATGAGCCCTTCTGGGAATGGCTGCTGCTGAAGCTTGGAGGATGAAAAGAAGGTGAAAATCTTCCACCGACTACAAACATCCATCTGGCAAGGGAGGAGCTGAAGCAAGCAAAGGAAAAATAAGATGTACACCCTCCCCAGGGAGCAGCATCTAGTCATACCATACATCACTTCACCACTCTTATGCTACTTGACAAGGCATTTCTTCATATGCAGGGATTCTTATGGAAAATGCTGGCATGCAATGGTTCTCTTTTGCTGTTTCAACACAAGAGATCTGCCACTCACCACACCTTGCAACACCAAGAACAAACACACTCCTAATCTAGTTCTCTGCATTCCCTGGGACTAACTCTGTTACCAGCTAGTATCCACCAGACTAACATCACTAAACTCCCCCTGTTCTTAGGGTTTCTTTCCCACTTGGTTTCCTCTGCTGCACGCTTTTTATTCAGCACGTTTCTCATTTCCATGTCAGTGATCTCTGCTGGTGGGAGGACAGAGAAGCAGAGACCCCACCATGCAGCAGATGCACCAGAGCCCCTCTATTTAAAGCGATTAAGCAGCACGCAAAGATGTGGGAGCACAGTCAAGGTTGTCATTAGATTGGCACAGGCTGCAACTATGGAGGTGAGATGGTTTCTGACATAGCAAGGGCTTAAGGTAGAAAAAAAAAAAAAAAAAAAGAATAAAAAAAGAAAAATCAATTACGCATGAATTTGGGAATGGAACAGGCAGTCCTCTGAGGACTTGTCCAGACTATTTTGTTGGCAGGCATGAGGCTGCTCAACCTGAACCTCCAATCAGCAGGACATCATGAAGCAGAGGTTACTGCAGCTCTGTTCCAGGCTACTGAGCCTTCTGCAAAGCAAAATATATTAGGCAAGGCTCGGTGCTGTGCTTATATGGAGTCTGGCCAACTCAACACATGGGCAAAGCAAATATATCTGTTGACTGAAGGCCTACAGTTAGTTAGATTTACTCCGTAGAGCCCACTGCGAACCTTCCCAACATACTGTTATCTGAGTTGAACTATCCTGGCAGTTTAAAGGGCGTGGAAAGATCTTCCTTACTTGCATATTTAAAACAAAAGCACCTCTCACATTTTGAATCCCAAGGGGGGAATTAAAGAGAAATAAAACTTTCACCATAGTGCTGCCGTGAACCCCACAGGGGCTATTGGGAAGGCTGGCACAAGAGCTTAAGGGATCTAAGACAAAACGTAGCAATGAATTCAAAGGCTTGAATACCCAACTGGGTTTATACACCCAAAGGAGTACAGGCAGCTTGTGGGATTTTTAACTCAGAGCTGACTGGATACAGATTAGTCACAGGCTGGAAGCCAAACTGAATTGCAGTGTGGCACTAACTCTGCAACGTTTCCTCCCTGCTCATCCTATTAACTCTGACACGTCAGTACCTTAACATGACTGTACAGCTTCACTGAGTTTCCTTCATGAAATAGGAGGCTTGGGATTCTCTGAATCTAACACCATACATCCTATGCGAATACATACGTACCAATGTTCTGGATGCTGAACCTAATTCAGATTGCTGAAATTGTGGGACTGGATTTCAAGCAGTGACTCAGTCCTTTGAACTATGAGCAACTGTGTATAAACACAGAACAACACGGCAATGAGCCTCATCAATCCATCCACCAAGGTTCTGCATCTTCCCCCACCTAGAGCTTCCTGAAATACTTGCAGAAAATGCTTCAGTTCACACATTGATTCTTCCTCTTAACCTCTATGAAGACTTGGATCACTGAGATTTTTAACACTGACTCGTGTGACTCTATTCACACCGTGATCATTTACTCCTGCAAAATATTTGTGGAAGGTTAGAAGCTGGTTTTGGGGGGGAATTAGGTGAACACAAAGTAAGAAATTTCAATGTGAAATTATTAACATTTCACATTGTCTCTCATTAAAAAAAAAGTTGGAATTGGACACGTTCCATGTGCTCTGAGTGCTGAAATATTGTTTCCTGCTCTTTATAAATTGATATGTGGAGGGGAATCTTCTTCTGCGAACAGAAGTTTCTGATTTAGTCAGGATATGGAAAAGCGATGCAATCTCTGGCACAAAATTACAGCTTCTCCCTTTGCCGTCTCTACTTTGCTTGCTCCCTGCAGAATGCAAGTTACTCCACCTAAGAAATGAACGGTTGTGATAAACTGGGGAGCACAAGCTCCTCAGACGTGGCCTGGTTTGTGTTCTCTCATTCCAGTCTCACTCTCAACCCTCTTTTCTCTCCCTGCTCCTCGCTTTCAGCAATATGAGTTTACATCACACAAACGGTGGCCCGGGATGAGCATCGATTGTGACATTTGATTTAAGTAGGTCTCGTTTCACTGACTTTTCATGGGTAACTGGATAAAAGTCGGGGAGGAACTCCATTAAAGCAAAAATAAATAAATAAATCAAGACATGCAACTCACGCCATCTGAGAGCAACACGAGAAATCGAGTTTGGATTTTAACGGATGAGTAGAGTTTCTCCCAGCATTCAAAACACAATAACCTTAATTCCCCTCACTTCCACATTCTCTCTGGCCCCTTCATCCATCCAGTTCTGTTGGTATTGTGAGAGTGGATAGCTATAAAAAACGCTGGCTGTAGTAAGAGCAGAAGGACACTTCTTTGGGAATAAGACATCCTAAAGGCTTAGGCCTATATAGCTTAGGATTCTGCTTTCTTTTTTCATTTGTAAGATTTCTCTGTCCTCTTCAGCTTCCTTTCCACCTCCTACACTTCTTCCCTTTGGCAAATGAAGCATCGTTTGTTTTATTTCTTCTGATTAATTAAACCCCCTGACAGAAGGTGGTTGGATGTTGTGGGATCTGAGGCTGGCAAGGAAAATTTCCTTGGAGGAAGAAGAGGGGCAAAAGAAAAATTGGTTTAAAAAGAAATAGTAATACCAACAGAATGACATCAAGGTGGTCTTAAAGTGAGAGATAACATCTTACAGGAGTTTCCCATCATCGCAGCTGAAAAACAAGGTCATTGCTTGCAAAGGACAGGCTCGGGGGGTCCACCTGCTTGGACAGAAGATGGTCCCAAATGACCCAGCCCTGCCTCTTTCACCTCCCCACGTCTGCTGATGCATGGCACGTGGAAGCATCTCAAAATGCAGATGAGACTGTTCTCCTATGGAACTGGAAAATAAACCTTTGCCTGGGCTGAGTAGGAACAGAGTCTCAAGTCCCACGACTCTGTCAGCAAACATGACAAAGGAGGAGGAAAGCAATCAATGACATCAGCCAGGATGGAAATAACGAGTGCTACTGCCTGGGGCTGTTTGCTGTCCTGCCACTGCATCACTCTGCCTAACAGGGCATAAGGACACTCCTTCTTCACAATTTTGCTTTGCTTCCTTCTTCTTTTCCATTTCCTCCTCTTCCTTTCTCACTCCCTTTATTTCCCCTCTACTTTTTCTTCCTTTCTCCCTTAATTTGACCATTTTTTCCATGACTACTTTCCTGCCTTTTCTTTTCACTCTTAACGCTTCTCTCTGGCTCTCCTCCCTCTGCATTCTCTACATGTCTTTCCTTCCACTCCTTAGTTTCTGCACAGCACTGTGAAAAGTGACTGCATTTGAGCTGTGCTTGTTCCATTACCCTGCTCTGGCTCCAGGGTCAAACAGGCTCCAATTAGAACAAAGTAAAAAACGGTGTTTCTTAATGCCACGCAGTTTGCCTGAGATCTTACAAGCAAGCTGTTCTTTTTGCTTTCCCCATCTTTGATACTGAGAAAGGCTGAACAAACTCTCTATAGGTGTGACAGCCTACTAATGAAGTCAATGATTAAATCATTTGTTTTTCTCCCAGTTTAAATGCAGACATTTGGAACTTAAGGTGCCACTCTTTGTTTTTATGAATGTGTTTGCAATTCAGAATGGTTGCCTTGAGCCTAACTTCCAGAGTATTTGAAATTAAAGATTCATGAAAATAGAGAACTGCAGAAGTACTGCAAGGGACATCTGGAGGCTTCTAATACAACTTGTGGCTTGGAGCAAGACTATCATCAGCCTTAGGTAAGGCAGGTCATGGCAATGTATAGATGAGTCTTAAAGACCCCATATGCTTCTGGTGAATATTGCAAGACCATATTATTCTGCCTGTGAAAATGTTTTCCTAATAAATCCCAAATAAATTTTCCAAGCTATGGTTTGTGACTCTTGCCCTGTTATGTCATCATACACAAGTGAGAGGAGTTTGGTTTTATCATTTTTGCAGCTGTCAATCTAATACCTGTAGGCTGTGGTTATCTTCCTCTCTGTAAGACCAAGTCCAGCACCCTCTCTACCTTTCCTCACAAGTTATAAGCAGTGGGGCTAATTCTACTCTTCTTAAAAACAAGCAGACCAAATGGACATGCTTCACTCCAAGAACTGTTCAGAAACCATTCAACCACTAGACAAAAGGGTTTTCACAATTCTTGAGCAGTTTTTAAAGCCACATTCTGTTGCTTTTGTCACTGGTTGGACAACTCTTTTCAAAGCAGAGAGTTGTTAAAATTGCTGGAAAATTATGCTTTTACCAGTACTCATGAAAGTGACAGTTTTCTGAACAAAGTGGTTTATGTCACTGCTGTAGGAAAACAACCTAAGAGGAATGAATGAATGGTGGATGTGCTTGACGTCCATGAAAAAAAAAAAAAAAACCTGAAAATATTTTTATCCCTATTTGTTTAGATTCTGGGTTTCTCATTCAGGGTCAGGCTTTTTGTGTTAGCTTGGTGGCATACAGGTAGCAAAGACAGGTGTAAATCTGTGATCAAGATTTGAACGTGATGGATCTACAGTGTTATCTCCAGCTACCACTCATCAGCCAAGTACTGTCCATACTCCAGCTCCCTGTCCCCAAGGGCAGAAATCCAGGTTATTCTTCCAGGGTAATATGCAGTATCTTCACCTTCAGCCTTCATCTGAATAAGAACAAGGTTCTGGATACAATTCAGCTCATAGTGCTGTTGCTGATGCATGTATCCACCTCTGAGGATTCTGCAGAGCCAAAAGGAGTAAAGCACTGCCCTTGCCTGTTCATACCCCAACCCATAGCACAAGAAGGTGCTGTTCATATGCCATTGCTCATACAGCGCTCAATGAAAGTAGCATGGGCACCCAGCTATCCGATTGCAGGGGTCCATGCCAGCTGGTGAGGCCCATGGTAAAATTACAGATATAGAAGGCTCTGTCTGCATCTCCTGGAAGATGTACTTCTTGTGGTGGTTACTATGGGTCTGCTCTGTCCCACAGACATTTCAGCTTGTGTTACCAGAGGAGAAATTTCCACTTGTGTCATACACACTAATACAAATTCTTCTAGGGATGGGAGAGAGGAAGAGCAGGGCCCCAAAATACAGGCAGTATGAAGGATTTAGTAAAGGCAAGACTGGGATCACACTGAAAGGAGATTTTTTGGTGGGTCAGAATTAGCAGCAGCCCTCCAGGGTTCACTTAGTTCAGAGCAGAGGAGCACTGAGAAGGCACCAAAGGATCTTCCAACCTCTGAGGAGAGCTTGAGATCTCTGCAGGAAAATCGCTCAGTGGTGTCATTAACAAATAATTTCCTTGCAACTTCTTTTCCAACATTTTCCCCAGCTCAGCCCATGACATTGTGAGAGAGGTTCAGAGGATTAGTACCTCATTTTGCTCCCTTCATATCATAACTACCATCTTCTCATGTCAAAGCTAATAGGTGCCCATTACTGGGAATGTATTTGTGGAACAGAGGGCTCCTTTTATGTAATTTGGCCAGTCTAAGAGGCAATTCTGTGTAATTGCAGTACACAAAAATCACCCAGAGAGACACCTTAACGTGTTACTATTTATTAACAACTGCTAGCTCTTCACTCAATACTGAGTCTTCTCTCAAGATACAACATGGCAATCTGCATTTAGTAAACAGCCTTGACAAAGCTCTCAGGGCAGAGGAGTGGTCACATAACCGCTCGTTAATAGGAACTGTCAGGATAATTTCCATCAGTCTGGTGGAGAATTACGGGAGTTAACAGCATGCATTATCTACCTGCCAGTCATCAGCACAGCAATCAGCTTGCTGCTGCTGCTTCAACTACCAGAATGCATTCCCAAGTCCAGAATGTGAAGTCCTGATATCAAGGAGGGCTGGATCATGCCTGTATTAATACTAGGGAGTATCCTCCTCCTGCCCAGCCAGCTGTTCTTAAGCATTCCTCACTCCTGGAGGTGTTCGAGGTCAGGTTGAATGCACACCTGGGCATCCTGTTCTGGTGGTTGGCAATTGTGCCCATGGCAGGGGAGTTGAAATCAGACGATCTTTGAGGTCCCTTCCAACCCAAACCCTTCTATGATTCTATGATTCTTAGACAGAAGGAATAAAGCCTTTGACATGAGGGTGGTGAGGCACTGGAACAGGTGGCCTAGAGAAAATGTGGATGTCCCATCCCTGAAGTGTTCAAGGCCAGGTTGGATGGGGCTTGAGCAGCAAAAACTAGTGAGATGCCCTGGTCCACGGCAGGGGACGTACAATCTTATCATCTTTAAAGGTCCTTTCCTACCCAAACCATTCTACAATTCTATGATTTTTCACTAAATAGCCCATTACTATTATTTAAAATACATCATTTTATTCCTTCACCACCCTTTTCCCACTGCAAAACTAGTGAAACCACCGCTTAATGAGCCTCTGCTAAATCTCAGCATCCCTCTGCAAGCCACAGACTGGGAACCAGCATGCTGAGCTTGGGGACAACCAGCAAAGAGCATGGGGTCTATTCCCAGCTTGCGCGCAGGTCAACTGTATATGCATAGCTCCATTATATAGGCCACTCAAACGATCTGCTTCAGACTGAAAACACAGCCCTTAACTTCTCAGGGGCTTATTTTAAACCCTGTAAATGGAAGAGAATAATAGCACACTCCCTCTCTCTTCCAGAGCTTAATTCAGCTTGGATTTTTGATATGTGTAAATGCCTTCGGGGGTTCCTGGAGCTACATCAGGACAAGCAAATACAAGCATCTCTCTCTCTGCTGTGCAATATTAACACGGGGAGGTATGAAGAAGAGAGAGGAGAGTGTTTTTTGTTTAACTGTTTGTTAACTAGCCAGTCACGAGTGCCTGTCTTTTAAATCTTTGCTTTTATGCATACAGTAAGACTCATTCTGTTTCAGCCTTTCCCTTTAAAGCACGTTTTACACATTGGAAGAGAAAACAGAGCCACTTTTCACAAACACATACACATGAAAAGGGCTGATAATAACCAAATACCTCTACGGGTACGCTCTCTTTTCTTCTGAGAGAAGGCAGAGGCAGATAGAGCTTCATTCAGAGTACGCAATAGTATCATCAAATGCACTGCAGTAAGCAGTAAAACCCTATCTTGTTATATCTGTAATTGAAAATAAGATGGTCCAGGATGCATCTGGCCCATGTTACCTTGGAACAAAGTGATATGGTTTAGTTAACGCTCATACAAGCTCAAGGCTCTAAACAGAAGGGTCTTATCCATACTACCTTGTGGAATGTCCGTGGACCACTGCATTCCTGGACCATCCCTAGGCACTGCTGGAACAAGCCAAGAAACAGTAATAACAATTATGCAGTGGGGGCAATTAGAGGGCAGTGATAGAGCCTTTGTTCTGTACTTTGGTACTATTAATACTACCATTATTACCAGATTTTAGAGTATAGACATACAATCAGTGTCTGAAGATATTAAAAATGAGCCTCCTACATTGCTTCTCTGTAGTCTGGATTGTTCCTTCTCTGTACTACACAGAGGACAGTCAGTTCAAAGTCGATAAATGATTTACAATGCCTATCCATGCATTGCTCGTCTTGTTCTGCTTTCACTATTGTGTCCTCAGCTCGACTAACTTCATAGCATTAGCGTGCAGCCCCTTGCAGGGAAATGTGTAAGATTTACACACATTAAAAAAAAAAGAAAAAAAGAGAGAGAGAAAAGAAAAAAATAATACTATGGCAGAGTAGGAATTGAAAATGAGGGGGGAATCCAGACTGTGTTTATCCTGTTTTAAGCCGTATTTTGGTTCCATGCCAGGTGACAGCATTTCACCAAATTATTCCATAACAACCCGCTGTTTGTTTTACTCCATCAGTGTCGTGCTGGTGAGTAATGCCAGACCGGCAGTTTTCCCTACAGAACAGGCAATACTTATTCTCCCTGACTTGGCCCTGGAGAGAAAACCATCAGGGGAATATCTGACAGCAAGCAGAAATGAAGTGTCTATAAGATCTAAGGGAACAGCATGGATCTGCATCGGGGGAGGTCAGGTCGGGTGTTAGCAAAAGATTCTTCACGGAGAGGGTGGTGGGCATGGAACAGGCTCCCCAGGGTGGTGATCACAGCCTCAAGATGCCAGAACTCAAGTAGCATTTGGACAACGCACTTGAACATAGAGTTGTGGGTGGTCCTGTGTGGAGCCAGGAGTTGGACTCAATGATCCCTGTGGGTCCTTTCCAACTTACGAGACTGTGTGTTTCTGTGATAAGACTTCTGCCAGACATGCTCCTATGGAGAGCAAACTCCTGCCATCCTCTTCCTCCTTTAGCACTATTGCCCGTTAGAGGCCAGTTTTTAAGGAAGAGCTTCATCCAAATCATGAGCCATAAGCACTTCTGCAAAGACTGCACAAGACATCCCTAAAACAATTTAATTAATTCCCTTTAATTATTGCTTGTAGTTGTGATTCCTTTCCTGGAAGGACCAGGGAGGAGCTTTCCATCTCTCACTGCTCAATCACTGAAGATGTCTGCACTGGCAATGGTTCCTGATTCAAACTAAGGTTGAACCAAAAATCTTGAAGTCAAAGATTTTCCTGGAGACATTCAAGGTTGGGCTGGATGGGGCTCTGAATAACCTGATCTAGCTGTAGGTGTCCCTGTTCTTTGCAGGGGAGTTGGACTAGGTAGACTTCAAAGGTCCCTTCCAACTCAAACGATACTGTGATTCCACATTTCCAAGCCATTACCAGTCTTCCAAGTCTTTTTGGGAGCATGTTGGCTGGAATTTGCCTCTGAAAACAATATGAAGGGATTTCAGCTGTTTAGCAGATGATGTGATTTGTGGGCATCACACAGATGGCCGCATGCTGTTATGATGACAGTGACAGCTTTCTCCCAGTTGCGATCTGAAGAGCCCGTGAGATCAAGCATGTTTTCACCCACCCAGCATAACACACAGCTGGTTACTGGGGAGCTACTGGTGCTAGTTCCCTTTACGTGGGACACTGATATCAAAGCAGCACACTAGGCGTCAGCTTTCATCCTGATGCTCATCTCATTCACAACTAAGTGACTAGGAAGTGAAACTGTAGCTGCCTCTGGATTTACAACTGTGCCCATTTGGTATAAACAAGACCAAAACTGGCTCCAGTGGTAAGATATTCCCCATCCAGGGAAGGGCTGACACTATTGCCATATTTAAAAAAGCAAAAAGAACAATTTGTCATGAAAAATGAAAGCATTGTCTTGCTTATGGGAAAAGAATAGTGTCATTTTGCTTTCACAGATTTACTGCGTGCATTCTGTACATCCTTCTGGTTGGTAGGGCAGGTAGCTAGACAGAATTCAACCTACAGACTTTGTTTCAAAGGACCATTATCACACACAACATCATGACGACTTTCTGTTTAGACTGTCCTAACTTTCAAGAGTTTTCAAGCTCATATACTCATAATTAAGAATCTGAAAGTGGCTTTCCATGCATATTGACCATTTTAACTTAAAGATCGCCTTTGCTATCAAAATATTGCCAATAAATTTGTCCACACGGCTATCCACAGAGAGAAACGGTAATCAGGCACAAACATTTCAGAAACAGATTCAATTCTGGTTTAAATGAGTAGCCATCTGTTGCAAAAAAAATAATAATAATGACTTAACATCCACATCTCATTGCATGGCAGTTCAAGGGCAACCTAAGCCTTTAGGCAGAGCACAACAGGAATCGGTGGTGAAGGAGCTTGTCAGAACTACCTAAAAAAGGCTTTTCCAGGCAAAAGCACCATGGAGCACAATAGAGACAGGTGCAAAACGCTTGACAGTTCAACCATCTCCCACTTCAAACACAACATGCTTAGTCCTTAAAGGGCTTTGAAAAGGAAGATAATCCCACTTAGCACTAATGCGCTGACTCCCACCCCTAATGAGCCAATGAAACCAGCCTCCATCACCCACTCCTTACCATTTTCAAACAGGTACCTTTGTGCTGTCTCCCACGTTGCACTCCGCAGTGGGAGAAGCTCTTTCCCCTCCCCCCCCAAAAAACCCACCTAGAAAACTATCCAGTGTTCTTTCTTTAAACCTCCCCTATATAAGCCAAGTTGGTGCAATGCATATAATGGCAGATGTGCCAAGTCTTGCTGCTATGACTAAAGCCCTCACACTGTTTACATGTGCCCCCACTCCCGCCTGCATCCATGTGTTGCTTTTTCTCCTGCGTTTCAGCTGGAAGCTATTTTGGACCGGGTTGGCTTTTCTGGCCCATTCAGCACTGAGCAGATTGCTCAGTCATGCAAATCACGCTTTGTAACTAAGCCTCCTAAGTGACTCGGTGGTCCAAATTACATGTGATAAATGTAAAACAACAGTGGAACAAGAGTTACAGGTGGATACGGTCAGCAGGCAAGATAGATGGATGTACTCTGTCCAATTTTGGATGTACTCTGTGATTTTCCCAAACACATGCCCTAACCCACCACCCCAAATGCATGCTCTAACTCACCCAACCCATTCCTCCACACTCCAGCACTGTGTCACACCTCAGCAAGCAGCAGATATAGTGGAGACCTGGTTTACAGGCAAAAGGGCAGGGAAAAGACCTGCCAAGCTCATCTCACCCATTCGCTTGCCCCAGTGCCATACAAACCATCCCCAGCTCATCTCTGCTGATGGAGGCTTCTCCACACCCAGGAGGTTTTCCCTTGAGCCTAAATTAAACCTTTCTCACTGCAGTTCAAGTCCAATCCTCAGCAGACACAGAAAGCAGATTACTCCCTTTCCTCAGCTCCTTTCTATCCATTTGAAGGCTATTATCCTCTTACCCCTCGGCATTTTCACCTTGAGAAACAACACAAACCCTCTCACAGAACTCACCCCTGCTCATTGCCATTGGTGCAGAGGGTACTGTGCCAGGTGCGGATGACACATTGTCCCTTCCCACGTACACAGACGCATACAATCACTCCCACACTCATACATAGTACCAGTCCAGAGCACAGAGCATCACAGAGAGACACTGCTTACCCCACTTTGCCCACATTTCCAGCCCTAGATGGTTCAAATCACTGCAGGTCGAGACTGAGAGCTGCTTTTTGAACCCCTAGCAAAGGCGAAAGTGGGAATGGGGAAAACTCGGGTGTCTTGGCTTAAATCTACATCTCTTTTAATGGAGCAGTAAGCCATGGCTGGGTAATAGGGCATCTGTCACACTTGCTAAGCTGCCTTCATGGCAACAAGCCATTAACCACTGCAGGTTCAAAATGAGCACCAAACCCCTCGGGAGCACCTGGATAAGCAGCGCCCCAGATGCAGACAGGGAGATTTTAATTTCAGCTGAAGCCAAGGGACAAACCTCAGCCATGCTCTGTTCCTGGGGTCACCTGGTTAATGCCAGAGCTCTTCTCATCTGAACACTGAAGGGTGAATTAGGCTCGGTATTACTCACGCTGAAGCAGTGAATCCCACAGTGTTTTAAGCTCACAGCCACTTGATCATGCTCCTCTCTCCCACGTCCCCTTCAGATGAAGAGACAGAGGGTGATGCAGCATTTGCCTGCAGAAGAGTCGCTGCCAGGGCTGTGCGGAGCTCTCTGGCTTCGGAGAGCTGCAGCAATCCCACCTCCTGGAATTTCCAGCGAAAGCCCCGAGCGAATCCACAAGCATGGAGTAAAAAACTCAGCAGTCAAAAGCTGTCAGATGTTAATATTGACTGAACTGCTCGGTGGATCGACAGACAGCCGAATCCGCAGACAGCCGAAGGAAGTGGGATGTGGGGATGACTGCTTAATATGCTGAGCCAAATCCTCCTATTATTACTTTGTGTGCTACCTGCCTTCTTTTAATATATTCCGCTGTTGTCTCTCCTAGAAGCTCAGCACTGAGAGGGATTTCCTACAACCCTTGTCTCTGTCGCTTTACTCGCACTTGTTCACACACTGACCTCTTATTTGTGGATTCCTGAGTTATATGTGTACAGCACATAGTAATCTCCATCCACATCTCACACCAAAAGAGCAAAGCCAGCATTACTCTGCATCCTGGCACCTGCAGCAGTGTACAGGCTCTACCAGTATTCCTCTTTCTCTCAAAACCCATCAAAAATCATTGACTCCGTATCCTCTCCGAACTCAATAAGGGTTAGCCCAAATTCTTCCTGCAATGCATGCTGATGGACTTCGAGTCAGCAGTGACAAAGCAAACACAGCAGGTGACTTCCAGAAAAGTGATGCTGTGAGATCACAAATCAGCCCCTCTGTTAGGAGGCCACACTTAAAAAATAATTCAGTTCTTGTTGTTACAATGCTGGGTTGGCCATTGGGCCACCAACAGGCATCATACGTCCCCTCTATTTTCCTAACTGTATTATGAGAGAGTGGGAGGAGAAAACCCAGCTGGTTCATGCTCCATCCACTCCATGCTAACAACGCTTGGACAAACTCAGGAGGATTGTACCATATTTAGTAAATAGAGCATCCTTGCTGAGCAAGAGAAAGAGCAGCATGGAGCTTACGATTTGCAGAATCACAGCTTGCTCCCAGTGGCTGCCACAGACCTGGGGAAGGACACTGGGTAAACACAGCAGCAATTGCACCATAAGTTTCCCCAGTGTCAGCACAAAGCTCTCCTGGGAGGGGTGGTAGTCCCAGCCGGATCTCCCCTCTTCATGTTAGCCTCTCATTATTTCAATATCAGGAAATTTCAGGAAATATTTCCAGTTCAAGGGCTCTGTAAGAAGAGGAACAATCAGCTGAGACGCTCCACATGCAGCAGGGCAGGGTGACAAGGTGCCAATGGCACAAATGTGTGATTTGGACCTCAGAAATCCAAATGCTCACAGTTCTGCCCTGGCACAGCTCTTGTTAACTGAGCAAGCGGAGGTTCCTAATGCTCTGCTGGGGAAATGACAGCACTTGGACTTTTCTGTAGCACCCTTCAGGCTCAGGGCACCGTACAAATGAGGATGCATGCAGGCTTGGATGTCACCTGCAAGGGTGCTGCAGCTGGGGAAACGGAAGCAGAAAGCAATGAAGTGATTAGCCCAAGGTCACGATTTCATCTGCAAGCACAGGGAAAGCTCTCAGTCCTGTGGCTTAACCAGTACACACAGATACACCAACCTAATGAGCTCTTCACTAGACCCACAGTGCATGACGGGAGCGGTTTGACACCTTAGGAACTCAAGCCAAGCAAAAGTGAGAACTTTTCTTTCAAATTTTTGAATCAAAGAGTTAACACTGCAGCAGAAACAGCATTATTCTTAAGGAAACCCGCGAATAACTGTGAATTTGAGAGCTGGTTATTCCGAAGGCATGCAAAAGTCTTTGTTCTTATCCAGACCCCAAATCTCAGGTGATAAACAATGGTAGAATGTAAATGTTAAAATATTCATCTCCAAATAAAGTGCTCTGGTCTTATCAAAGTGAAACACTGCCATAATTTTCCATCGTAAGTATCGTCAGCCCATTCCGAGCAGCCATTCTGACCCAGCCAAGATGCACACTGTGAGTCTATTCTCTATGCTTCATTATTTCCCCAGGGTATAAAGGATTTTTTCTCCTCTGCTGCACAGACATCATCGGGATGTTTTCAGTTAAAAAAAAAAAAAAGAAAAAGGAAAAAAAGTAAACGTTGTGAGTCGAGAGAGGAACTCTGAACTCGTTGTCCCCTTAGGTAAGAGGTATACCACAAAATGTTCCTTGCCTTTGCGCAAAGTGAAGCTAACAGCATAAAAAAATCCACTTCTTTTTTTTGTTGTTTGTTTTTTTGTATTGCAACAACCTGGGACACTGCATGTCACTGCAACCAACACATTTCCAAGTCAACTCAGTACTTGAATTTGTGCGCTACCAGTGCTTTAAAAGCTCAACTTTAAAACTTGGTTGACTTCATAAAGACCAACCACGGCAGGCGGAAGAGATGATGCAAGCCAACTCAGGCAAGACAGCCAGAAAGACAGTCAGACAAGACTTCAGAAAGACTGAAAGGCTGCCCTGCAAATCCTCAGCCTCCTGCTCTCCTTCCTTCTGTTGATGGATTGATGGTTGGACTAGATTAATCTCAGTGGTCTTTTCCAACCTTAATGATTTTATGATTCTCCCCATCTCCACCAAATTGCCAAGAAACATTGTAAAACACCATCACAAGACCCTTCGTCAAATGGATCACATCTTGCAAAGGTATAGTTCGAACATATGGCTGTGTAATTTCCTTTTGCCCTTATCATTCTCACTTTCCTCGTTATTAGCACCGCTATTATGTGGGTGTAGCATCAGAGTGCGTCAGTACCATTCCTCTACCAAGCTGGGCACGAGGTAAAACCAAAATGAAAAGACAGAAGTAAAACCTTGTCTGTGCTCTTTAATTTAAGAGCTTCTAGTGTCCAGTGGCAGTCAGACAGCAATCCAGCCAAACTAACACGGCAAAATGCTTCTGTCTAATTGAAATAGCGGGATCCAAGGGAAATCAGACCCAGAGAAAGAGTTGAACTCAAAGTCCAGTTTTGGGCTGGGTCTGAACAGCTCCATCATAGTTTAGGGGCATCTCTTTGCAAAACTTCTTTCAGAACAAGCCCATAACTCCATCACAATCAAGGAAAACCGTTTCCTTTCCCTGTCACAAAAGCAACATGCAGGAAAGCCCCATCCTTGGCAGCTCTGAATCGGCCGCCTGGGCAGCAACGCTCATCCACTACAAACCTTTTCAGGTCCCTTTTCACTGCAAAGAAGCTGTACCCATAGCAGGGTTACAAATATTTCAAACTGCCAGGGCCAAAGATTCCAGAAGGGAGATTTACAGCAATAAATAATATTAATGACACAGGCGGACAGAGCTTCTTGTCTGGAGAGCTCCAAAGGCACATGAAAAACTGCACTATAAATGTCACCACTGCAGACACCAACACTGACGAGATGCCACCTCTGGGGAAGGCAGGCAGCTCGGAATGACACTCGGACAAGAAACCAGGAGGACCTGAGTGAGCAGCGCTCTGTAGCGCTGACAAATGCTGGGCTTCACTTAGGGGGAATTCAGGTCTCAGCTTTCCTCCAAAGCAAAGCCAAAGAACTCACGAACTCATGAGCAGACTCCGGTCTGGGAATAACAAATTGTGAAACTACAACCCAATCAGCAGCCAGAAGAGTTGTAAAGAGGATGGAGGAAGCAATTTCAGAACCAAACCCCAAAGGATCAGCAGAGAGGTAAGTTGCAGATACAATAAAACATGTGTGGGGGAAGGAAGCTGCATCCTCCTGCAGCCAAGTCCAATCTCAGATGTGAAAATGCCTGCGCTGATGATAAAGGGCTTACACCAATTTGTGGTACCCAGATAACTCCCCAAACACCAAGATCTGAGGCAACAGTAGTATGTGACCATGTCAAACTGACATTTTTTTCCCTAGCTGCTTAGTTAATAAACCCCAATCCCCCTGTGAACATAAAGTTAGCCCTGCATTAGAGAAAGTTCTGCTTTAGCCAAGCCACAGACTTCTTTCTCTGTGCTTCCCAGCCTATTTCCATAAGATAGATGAGTGGAGAACCTCCCCTGGTTGCTCAGCTGCACACCTGGGCTCACTTATATCAAGCTTTGCCTTAAAACTATTCCTGCAGTAGAAATCTTGATTTATTGCCCCTGATCATGAAACCCTTCTAGACTTCAGTGGGACTGGGTTGTTTGCAATGACAGCATGGTGTCCTCTTAGCACAGGACAAGGCTCACCCATCCACCACCCCCTGTGGTCATCACAATGTCCAGAGCCAAAAGTGTAAGCAGCTGTAAGCTCAGGATGAAGTTTGGAGTATTGCAGCTGCAGGATGCAGTGCTGCAGGGGCATGTGTGAACTATAGAATTACAGAATCATAGAATGGCTTAGATTGGATGGGACATTAAAGATCACTGAGCTCCAACTCCCTTGACATGAAGAGTTGTCACCCACTAGGTCAGGCTGCCCAGGGCCCTATCCTGCCTGGCCTGGAATGTCACCAGGGATGGGGAATTCATAACCTCTCTGGGCAGACTGCTCCAGTGTCTCAACATCCCCTGTGTAAGGAATTTCTTCCTAACATCCAGCCTAAATTTCCACTCTTTTAGTTTAAATCTTGTTCTCTATCTACCTACCTGTGTAAATATTCTGTCTCCATAATGCTTACAAGCTCACTTCAAATACTGGAAGACCACAACGAGTTCTCCCCGGGGCCTTCTCTTCCTCAAGCTGAAGTATGGGGCAGAGATCTGTAGGATATGGGTCCCAGCTGGTTCAGTTGAGCACAGCAGGGGCACCTTGGGGTGCCACCTGGGTACAATTTGGGTGCCGCTCCTGTACCAGCACACTTCCTTCTGCACTTCATTTCAGACAGCAGAACAACTTCCCATGGAAGAAGATTGCTGTAGGGACATCAAATGTCCCAACTCGGGTTGGATATTAGGAAAGATTTCTTCTCAGGAAGAGTGGCAAGGTATTGGAACAGGCTGCTCGGGGAGGTGGTGGAGTCACCATCCCTGGAGGTTTTCAAGAAACGTGGCACTGAGGAGCATGATTTCATGGACATGGTGGGGATGGGTTGATGGTTGGATTAGATGACCTTAGTGATCTTTTCCAATCTTCACAATTGTATGATTCTATGAACTCTTTTTAGGTCCCTTCCAAGCAGGAACACGTTCCTACCTTCAAACCTTCTTCAACCAGAGAGCACCGCTTTGGAAATAAGAAGCTCAGTGCCTCACTCCAGTGGACCCAAAGAGCAGCTCTACGCAGGGCTCAAGAGCCCACTTGGAGTGGCTGGACCTGCACGGGGTCCGGGCAAACACAACCAACACTGTGTCTTTAAAACCACTTCAGTGCAGATGTTGTTTCCATGGTAACTAGTGGACCAAATACATTAGTGTTTCTAATAATAAACCGAACCTTCATCTTGGAAAATGTGATCCCCCCCCTCCCCTTTACCAACACCACCCTTCCTTTCTTCCTTTCCCCTCCCCTTTTGCTGAATTAAGCCAGCATTTAACAAGCAAGGCATAATTAGTAAATAATTGCCCGGGCCCAGTAACTCCCAATGCCCAGCAGATGGAGGAGTGTGGAAGGGGGAGGAGGGGGAGCTCCTCTCCATCAACTTGGGACAGCATCCAAAAAAAAGGAGGAATTTCAAAAAAAAAAAAAAAAAAGAAAGAAAGAAAAAGAAAAAAAAAAGGTGGAGGAGAGCAGCCCCTTCGGGCCAACCCGGCAGTGCCCTGGGTGCCCTGGCAGCCACCCCATGCTCTGATTCAGGGTGCAGCCGCCCCGTGAGCATTTCGAGGAATCTCCGTCCGAACAGCGGCGGCGGAGGCGGCATCGTTGCGCCGACAGCGGATGAAACTTCGCGCACACCCCCCTCCGCAACTCCCCCGGTTTTGTTCTGGCGCAGGGATCGCCAACCCCCCCAACCCCCTCCCCGCCAACCCCCCCCCCCCCCCCCAAAAAAAAAAAAAGAGCCCTAAACACGAGATGAGGGGGACGTGACGGGGATGCAGAGGGGTGAACAAGCTTGAATGTGGGACGGGGATGATGCTCGAAATTAAGACACGTGTGACGACGGAGTGGGGGGAACCCCCCTCCCAAGCACACACTTTAGCGGCGTTCCAAAAACACAGCGCAGGAGGAATGAGGAATAGGGAAGAAGGGGACATCAATGCAGCAGCATCCCCGGTCTGTCCTCCCCTCCCCAAGCTGCGGCCGGGGAATAAAGGCAACGGGGTGGGGGTAACGATGTAGAGCCCCCCAGGGATAAGGGTGCTCGCTACCAGCACCACTTGGGCTTGGGTTTGTGCCTTCCCATCTCTTCTATTTTATCGTCCCCCTGCTCCTTCCCTTCCCGCCCCGCAACCCCTCCCTTCTTCATCGTCCCCTTTCCGCGGGTGACCGGAGGGACTCACCATGTCGGGGCTGAGCTGGGCTAAGATGGCGAAGGCGGAGAGCTTGTCACAGAGGCATTTAGTCCGGGAGGCGTCGAGCGGGACCGTTCGGCAGCCGCGCCAGGACCAGGCGCCGGGCAGGGAGGCGGAGGCGGAGGCTCTGCTGGAGGGAGGCAGGGAGGGAGGGAGGGAGGGAATGGGGCGGCGGAGCAGGGAGAGAAGGAGAGCGGCCGTCAGGGAGGGTGGCGAGCGGGCATGATGCCGCGGGGGGGAGGGGGAACGCGGTCCCCGCTGCCTCCCTCCCCATAGGATTGAGTGTAACAGTGGTCCCACCCCCAGCTCAGCTCGGGACCTGGCCCTATCCTGGTCCTGACCTTGTTTCTGAATCTGGTCTTGGACCTAGACCCGGTCCTGACTTGGTTGCTAAACCTGGTTCTGGTTCTGATCCCGTTCCTGATCCTGACCCTGATCTTTATCCTTATCTTTATCCTTACCTTGGTCCAGATCCTGTCCCTCATCCTGATCCTGATCTTAATCCCGATCCTGATCCTTTTACTGGTTTTGATTATGATCCTTACCCTGGTCCCAGACTTACTCCTAATTGTGATCCTAACCCTGGTCATGATCCTGGTCCTGACCCTGACCTGGTCCTGACCCTGGTCTTGACCCCAGCCCTGGTCCTGGTCTGTCCTCAGGTCTCCCATTCCACTCTGACCCCTCCATCACCCCCTTACACACACACCATGTAAATGCCCTTCTTCACACCCAGGCACTTACCTACCCCTATACCCATGTTCCTTCTATCTCATATACCCCTCACTAACCCTACGGCTCTGACCCAAAAATCCCATATATGTATGCATAACCTTATAACCCTTTCCACACACTCCATATTGAGATCACAGAATCATAAAACTATCTCACAGATTCCACACATAGATAAATAACCCTACAGCTCTGTTCTATGCAGACCACATATACCTCTCTAAGCTTATAGTCGCGTCCTACACAACCCATACACATCTCCCTAATCCTATAGCCTTGTACCACATACCCCATACACGCCTCTCTAACCCTGTAGCCCTATACAACGTCCTATATACACCTCTTTAACCCTACAGCCCTGTACAATGCAACTCACAGACACCTCCCTGCCCCTATAGCCTTGTACTCCACAACCCACATTCTTATCCCTGACCCTACAGCCCCATACTACACAAGCCATACACATTTCCCTGATCCTATAGCCTTGAACCATACATCCCATATACATTTGCCTAACCTTATACTCTATACAACATTGTACATACACCTTCCTAACCCTACAGCCCTGTACTATGCATTCCATGCGTACCTCCCTAACCTCATATCCACATCTTACACAATGCATATGCACCTCCCTAACCCTATGGCTGTGCCCCATATATCCCATACCCATACATACCTATCCCCTATTATCCGACATAGAGTTGCAGAACCCTATAGCCCCATCCCACACACCATATACATCTCACTGCCCCCATAATTCCATCCTATCCCCTGCATGCACTCCCCTCACCCCAAGTCCTTCACAGCCCCATGCATTCAGGAGGGACCCAAAAGCCTTCCTCCCTGGTTTTGGGAAAGGGGTTTGGGACATCTTCACAGGGTTTTCAGCAGAGTAGGGGTGAGAAGAGCTGGAAAGACACTGAAGGGACAATACCCTCACTTTGTAACAGCATCCTCCAACAAGGAGGCAGAGCAAAAGGGCCATATGCCTTCATTGGAAGAGCATGGGTGTAAGACGTCCTCCCTCTACATCTGACCATCCTCAGAGGAGGGGACCTCAGTGAGAACGCTAGCAGCAAGCCGAAGGCAGCTCCAGATGGAGCCAAGCTGCTCAGCTGCCTTAGGTGTATCACAGATGGCCTGAACTTTCTGATGCTGACTCCAGCAGACCTGGCATGAGTTGCTGAGTTTTTTGGTTTTGTTTTTCTTTTTTCCCCAGAACTCATCTCCGTGCACTCACTGACCCATTCCTCTCCCAACGAGAGAAAATACCCATCCACTCCCATCAAGAAGAGGGCTGAAAGCAAAGTGAGGCTGGCTACTAGCAGGGTAACAGAGCATCAGTGCACAGTGATGATGATTCCGTTGTATCTACTTGGATCCAATTTAACACCTAACACTGAGCCTTCCTGAATTATTATCCTTTTGAACTAAAGTGGGGGAAAAAAAAAAGGGGGGGAAAGGAGGAGGGAAGCCAAACTACTTTTGCTTGTAGGAGTTATCCTTGATAAGACAAGAGGTGATGGCATTAAGTTGCACCAGGAAGGGTTCAGGCTGGATAATAGGAAAAATTCCTTCTCAGATAGAGTGTCCAGGCATTGGAACAGGTTCCCAGGGAGATGGTGGAGTCACTGTCCCTGGACGTGTTCAAAATAGTTGGCTATTTGATACCAAGGGACATGGTTTAGTGCGCATGGTGGTGATGGGTTGATGGTTGGACTAGATGATCTTACTAGTCTTTCCGATCTTAATGATTCTATGATTCTATCAATAACACACAATCAAAACAGTTTTTCTTCCACCTGTGCAATCTTTTCTAAATGCCTGAATTCTACTGCTTGTCCATCCAGCTGATACGATCTGTCTTTCCTGGATAGTCAGCTCCACGCTGTGCCAATTCACATCGTGTCTTAGGGTTTGTCAGGATCAGATATTAATCTTTGATTTCTTCCATGCATCTTCTGACCGTGTAAAAAGTCATTCCCCTTCCTTCTTATAAGCTCCCTTCAAATACTGGAAGGCCTCAATGCCTTATCCCTGGAGCCTTCCAGGCTGAACAAGCCCAACTCCCTCAACCTGTCTTTATAGGAGAGGTGCTCCAGTCCTCTGAGCATCTTTGTGGATTTCCTCTGGACCCTCTCCAACAGCTCTGCAACACTTCACCTACTCCCTTGGAAGGGACTGGCTGATCCTAGGCTGATCTCAGAGGGAATATAACTTCTGCATTCTCCTCCATATGCATCACTTTTATTTCCAAGAACTGTGCTAACCAGTTGTTCTGTTTATTCACTGTCACCAACAAAAATGCCTTATTTATGACGTGTAAAATTAATGACAAATGCTGAGACTTTATCAAGCAGCTATGTATTCTCATACGAAGCATTAATTTAGCTCGACAAAATCTATTTTCCATAAGTTGATTGCTATTAATGCCTCTGCTTTAAGGAGTATGGTATTATTCAATTATAATCATGGTGTTACCCACAATCCCCCCCATTTTTGGATCCTCTATCAGATGGTGAGTTATTGTGCCTAAGACAGACGTGAGGCTGATGGCTCTGGAACGAGGACACATGGTTCTCTCCATACTTAGGGAACTTCCACTCTACTCTTAGTGAAGAACAATGATCTCCAATTAGCCTTACCCTGCTCTTTTAAAACTCCTGCATGCAAAATTACTCAGTCTTGTATCTCTTAAAAATGTCTTACTTTATTAGATGATGTATGGCATTGTTTCTAGCAGCTGGTGTAATGAAAAGTATTTCATTAGCCTGGGTTGTGGATTAAGTAACTAGGCTCTCTTCCAATTATAGAATATAGACATTTATTGAAATTTCTGCATTATTATAAATAAATCTGTCATTTTGAACTAGTAGCAGACCATTACCATTAGAATTTATTTTGGTTTAGCATACACTAAATTTTCCTTTTTACTCACTTTAACAATCCTGAACAATAAAATTCCTACTTTTTTTTCTTTTCCTCTTATCTCCCCCAGGCTTTTAATTTGTATTGCTTGCTATCAATTTGTCCTTTCTCCCTATCCTTACAACAGTTTTTACTTTTCCTCTAAAACAGGCTGCTGTTTTTGTAGTCATTGGCTTGTTTCTC
Organism: Alectoris magna; assembly: GCA_030625065.1. NCBI lineage: Eukaryota > Metazoa > Chordata > Aves > Galliformes > Phasianidae > Alectoris > Alectoris magna. The sequence continues at coordinate 2,443,456 of CM060561.1, forward strand.
TCCGCTCTCTTTTTTTTCCTATTTTGTTTGTTTTTGTTTATGTGTGACTGTTTCTTAATGCTGGGGCGATTTTCTTTTCATTTATGGGTTCTTCAAAGGGCTCCTAATTATCTGTAAATTTTTCCATTTAAACAGTCCCCCACGACAGATAGGTGCATTTAAAGCCATCATTCTCAAAGCACTGAGTATGCGTACATTGACACATGCCTACACCCCATGCCCCAAGCAACTTGAGACTCTAAATTAAAGTGTGGATACAGTTGCCTTTACATCACTTTCAATCCCCAAACCCAGATTTGCTCATTTACCAGCTTTCAGAGTAGAGTAGGACAGATCTGGGCCAGGCATCAACAAAAGCAACCTCATCCAAAAAGGCAAAGAAAACAAAGCAAAAGTAATCAGAAAGTCTACTAAAATGGGAAGCCCCAGGGAAGGTATCAGAAAACAAATACCTCTCCCTAGATGCTGTGCCCAGTCTCACATTCTTGTGGCAGTAAAGCTGACAGCGCAGCAATGAGTGCAGTATTGAAATAAAGTCTGTCCAAAGCCAAAGCCACATTTGGCATGGTCTGATCTTCATTTCTTGATGCTCAGAGAGAGCACATAGTGACATCCAGGCCAAGAAAAATATTAAAAAGCAACACAACAAAAACAACCAACAACAAACAAATGAAAAAATCAACACACACACTAACAGCCCTTTGTTCTTGTAAGATTTGTTCTGATGCCTGCTTATTTATCCCACTGAATTCAGAGAAATCAATTGGATCAAAGCCGTGTAGTTTTTCTCACTTTACTATAAATCACACAAATGATGGGTGCTGCGGGACATGCTGAGTCAGAAACTTGGTGTAAATCATCTCAAAATAAATCCAACTATGCCAATGAATAGAAAATGAATCCAGCCATCATTACTACCTGTGATTATTAATTGATTATTACCAAAAATCAAGTGCTGGGTGATCCAAAGAGGATATTGCATCCATCCCTCTGATTTTAAATTTCTCGTAAGAAGAACTCTTACTTTTCTCTTCCCTTCCACTTTGTGAATCTGTTTTATTACCTATTTTCTTAGACTTGCAGTCCTTTTGGTATGAACACCTTCATGCCCATCAGGGATGTAGCTCAGAGATGGGCTGGGGGAACTTACTTGCTGTTAGGAGAACGTGCTAGGAGTATCACCATCCTATTTTCACTGTGTACATGCTATGACATGGCAAGAGGAAGGCACAGTCTTCAGAGTGCTGAGCAATGGGCTTCTTGGACATTGTACCATCACAAGAACAAAAGGTTACCTAATCTAAAGACCTACTGAACACTTCACTTATGGCATCCATGCAAGGCACCACAATTACCGTAAACCTAGTGGGGGGGATGATATTATGAACCTTCGTCAGCCTAGCTTCTTTATTTTGAAAGAAAGTTCTAGTCCATATGGGACTAGAAATTCAGGAAAAATCCCATGTAGGAAAATACTCTTCTCAGAAAGTGGTATAATGCATTGGAACAGTTTGCCCAGGAAAGTGGTGAGTCAGCATTACAGGAGGTGTTCAAGACATGCGTAAATGTGGCACTGAGAGATAAGATTTAGTGGGCATGGTGGTGATGGGTTGATGGCTGGAGACAAGATCTTTGTGGTCTTTTCCAACTTTGACGACTCTAAGGCATGTATGGTTACCAACAAACTCCTGAAAATACATTATTCAGTTGCAACCGGAAGGCTTCAAAATCACAGCTGTACTGAAATCACAAGCATAATGACAACTGTGTGATTTTGGAGTGTTCCAATCATAGAATCATAGAATCATTAAGGTTGGAAATGACCGCCAGGATCATGTAGTCCAATCACGGCGACCGAATGATTGAGCCTGTTCATCAAGATTTGCTGTAGCTGGCATATTGAATGCTGCTGAGAGGTACTAATGGGATTTTTCCATAGTCCCGGAAATAATGCCTGAAGGAGTTTTATCCTTTTGGGATTCAGGCAGAGTTCTGCCCAGACAAGGGTGTGTAGGACCAGCTGACAAATATTAACAAAAGCCTCATAGTTCAAGGCAGATTTCAAATCGTAAGTGGTTTGATCACTGAATTTTGTGATACAAAGATTGTTTCACTGGGATCTGTTCAAGGAGATACTATAGCTGCATGCAAAACACCTTCATTATGATCCTGATTAAAAGCAGGAGGAGAAAACGGGATTGTAATGAACAGGTCCTTAAAGGGAGTTCATGTGTGTGTTTGCATTTGGGAGCCTGTGTGTACAGGTTTCATCTGTAGATCAGCACTGAGCCTTTATTTTCTCAGCAAAACCTTTTATTCTGCAGAAAAGTACACAGGGCTTGTAATGGAAAACCCCTACTCATAGCTCAGCGGCAAAGGAAAGGAGCAGGATTTGAGTTATTCACAAATATTGAATCCAGGTACACTAATAAGGAAGCAGAATTATTTCCATGCAGTCTCGAGAGGAGAGGAAAGAAAGAGGAATTGCACTAAAGGGAAAATGTGGGCAGAATATTAGAGAATGGCATAGTCAGACTGATTATGAGCCAGCCAAAGAGGAATTGTAGAAATCCCCAAACCAGACTGGCATGAAGAAAACACTGCACTGGGAAGGTTAGCAGGAAACCTGACGAGTTTGTTCTGTGTCTCATGTCTGTGGTCAGATTTATCTCCTGTGTAATTCCAGTGATGTTCCACAAGAAATGCTTCACCATATGTTACAACATGGCTATGAATGTTATTTGAGCACTTGATGGGAAAAAGCAATTAAGCCCCGTCTTGTAGATTTAAACAGTAGCTAAGTACGTGCTTAAGGACTTTCTTAAATAGAATCACTTTTCTGAATAGGAATTTGCACGAATGAAGAGCCTTTGTTATGGGAAGAGGAATGGAACAGAAAGAAGCTTCGGAAATGGGGGATATATTTAATACATAAATAATATAAAGGATCTCTAGAGGTTTCTTCCAACCTTAGTGGTACTGTGATTCTCTATTACTTCCTGCCTCACATGGGCCATTTCCCCCCTGATAACCAAGCAGGTCATGCAAGTGCCTGGCATGGATCCAGCTGGCAGATTATTAATTTGGAGAACCAGAGATGAAGTCAAAGTTAATCCTTTTTGTGGGATTCCCAAAAGCAATTTTCATTTCCAGCCAAAAGCTGCCCCAGAGCGCCTTTCAAACACTTTGGCTCTGTACAATAGCTTGGGACAAGAATGTACAATCATTTTGCTGCAGCAACTGTATCTTAGTCATAGTTTCTGCAGGACCTCAGGGCTGGATTACAGAGTGGATGGATTCCAGGAAGAAGGGACATGAAAAGCTTTGTACCTTTTCTTTTTTTTTCTTCTTTTTTTTTTACTTTTTAAAAAGGCAGATGAGATACACACACACACACACACACACACATATATATATACACTGGCTGCTAAAAGAGCTGTAAAAGGTCTCACACCCCATAATTAAAAGCAGAAATAAATTAAACTTCAAGCAAAACGTGGGCTATAACATACAAGTCAGTCCAGTTTTGCTGGAGTAGAACCTATCCTCCTGGAAAAAAACATGTTTCTGAAATTAGACTGCTTTACCCCTTCGGTGATGTCTTTGTAACCCTCCTGATGACAACACAGCAATCTGCCTGAAAACTGAAGCTCCAATACCTGCTGATCCAGCATTTTCCTGCACTCATTTCAAAGAAGTCAAAAGTGTCCTATCAGAATCACAGAATGGCTTGGGATGGAAAGGACCACAAAGAGCATTTGGTTCCACCCCTGCTGCCGTGGGCATGGTTTCCACCCACTAAATGGGGCACAAGATCAGGCTGCCCAGGGCCCCATACAACCTGGTCTTGTACACCTCCAAGGATGGGACATCAGCCTCATTTCACTCGCAAATAAACTGAGGCAAATAAACAAAGGATGGAGTCATGTTGGTATTTTGAATAAGCAGTCACTCCTCAAATCACCAAGCAATGTGGACTCTCAGTCAATAGACACATCCATACATCTTCTGTCTGGGTTCCCTGTTTGCCTCACTGAAAGCTAGAAAAAGCAACTTTTCAAAGTCACTATTAAACTGAAGAAGTGGAAGAAGTTCTTTTCCCATCTACATTTACATGTAGAAATACCTAGCAGAGAAAACCAAGATGTACACATATTTATGCATAAATATTTTTCTTCACTTATCAATCATTTCCTCACTTATCCACCACAATAGATCTGTTTTCCCTTTAATGCCCATGTTAGCTGAGTGCCTCCCGCCAGAGTCTTGTCCACTGAAGGAAGGATGCTGTATTTATGGGACAACCTCCTAAGTTGCACCTGGTAGCTCTATCAAATATGGCCCCAAATGAAATGCTTTTGTTGAACCCAGAGCCTCTTCATCTTCTTGGAAACAAGCCCCAGGAGATAGGGATGGCATTAACTCATGCTCAGCTGCTGAGATCTCTCTGCCTTCAAGTCCTTATGAGTTTTGCTTGGCACTTCTTGCCACCTCAGTAGCACAGACCTTGCACTGAACAAAACAACTCCCTGCCAGTAAGAAGCAATCAATCAGATTAGCAACTACTTTAAAATAAATCCTTAAAAGAAAAGAAAAGAAAAAGAAAGGAAAAAGAAGAAAAGAAAAAGAAAAAGAAAAGAAAAAGAAAGGAAAAAGAAGAAAAGAAAAAGAAAAAGAAAGGAGAAAGAAAAGAAGAAAAGAAAAAGAAAAAGAAAATGGCAAGAAAAGGAAGGGAGGGAGGGAGGGAGGGAGGGAGGGAGGGAGGAAGGAAGGAAGGAAGGAAGGAAGGAAGGAAGGAAGGAAGGAAGGAAGGAGGGAAGGAACTACTATTGATCCAGTTGCTTGATGTAAGGAAAATTAAACCAGAATAGGAATATTAATTTATTTTTTTCCAAAGGCCCTTAACTCCAGGTGGCTTCAGCTGATTTACTTCAGAACCGACACAAGCAAAATGAAGAGAGCAATGATTTAAGAAAGGATTTAGGACCTATGGGAGACAAGCAATCTTTGAGATTTTCTCCAGGTCCTTTCCTTTTTATTGGAGAGGGAGGGAGGGACAGGAAGAGAAATTTGCAAGGAGGTTAAAAGCAAAGCCTTCTCCCAGCTGTGAATTCATAATCATGGCTAACTGAATTGGAACATTTTGCAGAGGATAGGGTTACTTACTATCTACAAATTAGCCCTAGAAAAAAAATGAAACAGTCCATATGCGGCATCCAGTCTGAAACCTTAATTAACATAAACAATGTTAAAATGCACAAAGAAATACATATTATCATTGAAATAAAGCATATGGCTGGCTAAATAGCCGTAAGATTATCTGGAGATAATCTTTTCAGGCACCATAAATACAGCTGATGCTGAGCTGTAATGACTCTCATCAGAAGGCCACACCATCCCACTGGAGAGGAAGCTCTGCACTTCCCAACATCAGTCGCCTCCTGGGCTTTGGACTGCCATTTAAAATCCAGAGCATGTGGCTGATAATTAATGAGCACTCTCCCCCTTCACATTCCTGCTCCACAGCTCCAGAAGGACTGAAAGGCAGACATCATGCTTCACAGTTGAAATTTGCATCATGTACAGCTAAAGGGGGGCTATAAGAAAGAAGGGTTTTGACTCTTTCTTTCACTATCTTTCTTTCACTATCTATCTGTTGTGATATGACAAGGGGAAATGGTTTCAAACTAAAAGAGGGGAGATTTAGATTGGACATAAGGAAGACGTTTTTTATAATAAGGGTGGTGAGGCACTGGAATAGGTTGCCCAGAGATAGTGGATGCACCCATCCCTGGAGACATTCAGTGTCAGGCTGGATTGGGCTCTGAGCAATCTGAGCTAGCTGTAGGTGTCCCTGTTCATTGCAGGGGAGTTGGACTGGATGGCCTTTGAAGGTCCCTTCTAACTCAAATGATTCTGTGATTCTATGATTTTTTTGCAAAGACCCTTCTCTGTAGACGTGGAAGGGTGGGATGGGAGAGGAGAACTTAAACACTGAGTCCATTCCCTGTCATTACAGGGGGGTTGGAGCTTGATGATCCTTGAGGTCCCTTCCAACCCAAGCCATTCTATGATTCTATGATTACAACTTCCTTGCCAAATATCCCTGCCAAAGGCAGCCACAGGACAGACATTTCATCTGGACAGACCCCCACCCAGAAGGACCACTGTGCCCATGTGTCCTATCCACTAAGCAATTGAGCAATCCTCAGCACGTACCACAATCATAGTCCAACCACCAACTAATCACCACCATGCCCACTAAACCATATTCCTCAAAGCCCCATCTACCCGTTTCTTGAACAGCTCCAGGGACGGAGACTTTACCACCTCCCTGGGCAGTCTGTTCCAATGCCTCACTACTCTTTCTACAAGGAATTTTTTTCCTAATATCCCACCTGAATCTCCCCTGATGCAAATTTAGTTCATTAAGGTCAATACCGTGGACTACAATAAAGAGGAAATGAAGAAACCAAGTACACTGCCAGTGTCTTTGTTCTTTAAACAAAAGTGAAAGTCCCTGTCAGGTGCCACAGTATTCATGTTGCAGAGTTCAATAAGCTCCTGCTGATCAAACCTGAGGAAATATTCATTCCTGACCCCAGTTCAAGTGATTGCTTAGTAAACAGCAGATCAGATCCCTTCCACTGTATCACAGGCCAACTCACATCAAGAATGTGGCTTGAAGTATCACGAGGATGTTTTTTATGTAGCACATTTGAAGTCTCCGTCTTGTGGATTTTCTCTTTTAAAAGGATGACTTTTTCCAACTCCTCTGCAGAACTATGTGAAATAGAAACAGAAAAGCCTACAGCTCCCTATAATCCCATGACTTCATGGCTTTAAGAAAGAAGAAAAATCATTTTCAGATTTCGCTACTCTGCAAACTTTGGCTTCATCAGGTTGGCTCACCTGTGTTGGCTCGCTGCACAAGATGACCTTGGACTACTTTCCACACTAGATCAATGATTTATCCCTCCGAGACTTTAGGCTGTGCTCTTAAATTCACTGTTGCTATCCAAAGCTACAAGCCCAGGCCACACGTCTTAACCTTATTTTTGAGCAAAGTTGTCCCATTTGAGCTCTCCTGCTACACCAGAATATCAGAGCAATAGTCCATTATGTATCATGATCATCTTCGGGCAAAGGTGAGAACACAAGGCACTGAGAAATGATAGAATCATAGCATTGTTTGAGTTGGAAGGGACGTTTCAAAGGTCACCTAGCCCGACTCCTCTGAAATGAAGGACATCTAGAGTTAGATCTGGTTGCTGAGAGCCTGCTCAAAAAGCTTTGGCAGGTCTTGCAAAACAAAAATAGTGTCTAAGGCTGAATGGGTTGTCACCTACCTGCACGTTCCTTCTGTAATTGTCTGGATTACCAAACACGTGTAGTGTATGTTCCAGTTAGACTCCAAAGTGTTCAGCTTACTCTCTCAGCTTTCATATCAGCTTTCCAGCTATAATTTCTCAATTACCATGGAAAGCCCATCACATTAAAGACTTGTGGCTGGTTATGCAGTTGGTCTCATTATGCTAGGAAGAATCAGATGCAGCACACCAAGCGATAAGCAGCAGCCTTGTCATATGTACTGAAAGCATTTCAGGGGAAATCCTTAGAGGAACCAGGTGCATTAAAGTGCACACACGCCTGGACACCGTGGTCCCATGCTCAAGTCTCAGAGGGAAGGAGGATTAGCAAAAATGGAGAAACAAGGTAGTAAATGCTTTTTGAGACTGCCAGATGCCAAAATAATTGTAAGACATTGCAGCCAGCAGTTAACAAGCTGGAAACACTCCCTTTGGCTAGTCAAGGATGTATAAATGCCTTCAGTTTAAAGGGAGCGAAAGCAATACAAAACACCTGGCAAGAGATATTCTAACCATGTATGGTCAGGATGTCTCAGAAACAGAATCTTTGTCCTGCTTACTGCTCAGCATTTATAATAGAACCACAGAATAACCTTAGTTGGGAGAGATCCACAAGGATCATTAAATCCATCTCCTGGCTCCACATCGGACCACCCCAAATTCAAACCCTGCATTTGAGAGCATGCATAGTCCAAATGCTTCTTGACTTTTTCACAGATGACACAAATGGAGCCCAAAAGAACTCAAAGCTCCCCCCAAATCCTCAGCCACAGCACAGGAGAGCAAAAGGATGCTAGGCATGCATGGGAGGATGTACACAGCCATCATCCCATGGCTGCTCGCACCAGGAAATAACAGGGCAGCAGGCTTGCTTCTTCAAACAGCTGCTTGTCCTGTTGGGAATTTCTAACATTGCTCTGCTGAATGCAACTGAAATGAAAGAGGAATATGGAAGTGTGTTATTTGCTCTAAACACAGAGCCTGCAAATCCCAGTTCTGGTGTACAACCCACTTGTGCTGCCTGTTTATCAGCCTCCACTTCTCCAAAATGACCCTAACAAACTTGCCACTCTCCCCCCTTTCTTTTTTTTTTTTTTTTTTTTTTGTGGCAAAATCAGCAATGGAGAAACAACAACAACAAAAAAATGCGTTGTCTACCTGTACACAGCACCTTACAAATCAGCAACAAATAGAGCTGCAGAGGTTCCAGCTCTGACTCAAACTGTACAGGATGCCCCAGAGCCAGGATGGCTCTCTAGCCACAAACACATAGCCCCAGGGTAAGCTGCTTCTTAGAAGCCTAAATCAGAACATTTTAATGGCTGAGTGCAGGGCTAGTGGATAAAGAGACAAAGAAAAATAAATCAGGCAGATGACAGAGGGGCTGGGAATAGGAGGAGGTAGCAGACGGTAAAAGAAATTAAATCAAGAAGCCAAATTAAGGTGCTGCAGGCAAAGATGAAGATGCTGGATTAAAGATTAACCGTAACCAAGAGAGAGATGCAGTCCTTTAAAGGTACAAATTACTTCAATTCACTTAGCAAAACCTGCACAAATCTCCTGAGAATAAAGTCCTCACAGATCCAACTGGATCACAGTTAACAGATACATCTGGACCTGAGAACTCTGGATAGCTTCACTGCACTGTTTCCAGCTAGGAAAGGGGAATTAATGGCAAAACAAAGCAAAGTGAAGGAAGCTGAAAAAAAGAGGAAGTCCTTGCTGCCTTAGGTGAAGGGGAAGGAGTGTGAAAAGTCCTCTGAGAAGGGCCCAGCATGGTGCAAATATGTTTGAAATGATACTGGTATTTTGAAATGATACTGGCATTTTGAAATAATATTGGTATTTTGAAATGGTATTGGAATTTTGAAATGGTATTTTGAAATGATTTAGAATCTAGGGAGCTGCTGAGCCCTTTGAGGCTGTCTGCACACTGAGCTTTTCTTAGTTCTTCCCCAGTACCTCCAAAAGAACAGTGGATGAGCTCGAGGTGGAAGTGCACCTTTCACACTTGCTCTTTTTGCAGCAGAACACAAGGGAGCTCAGCCAGCATCCTCATGAAATTGTAAGCAGGTGAGGCAGGACACCCTCCGGCTCAGCTGCTGGGCATGGAAGATACAGGTCCCATCATAGCACATTAAGTGTTTGCACCATTTCACAGCGCTGTTCTGGGACTGCCAGAAGAAAAGGTCATTTGTGCTTTGCCACCTCTTCTTAGGACAAGCAGCTCACATTTTGGAGTGGAGTACCTGTGACCCTGTTTGTATGAGAGTAAAGATGGATGTGGAGGAAATGAAGGGGTCATGGAGTGAACCTCTTAATACACTGAAGGGTTTTCATCGTTTCTTTCAAATATCCTAATAAGGTCCTTGTAGGCAATGCAGAATGCTTCGTGGCCGTACAGACCACAGTAAGGTTAATTCTATCAGTGTTGCCCTGTCTGTTTCAATACAACCCTGCTTCTTGGGCAGACACAGAGCTCTGAGCCTTGCTGGAACAATTACCCTATGGTCAGAACCTCAGGGAAACACCAAAATCAAAACGAAGAGCTGCAGCAAATCAGCCCCAAGGTGCAATTAGGAGTTCCAAAAGCCAGGTGATAGCGAGAGGCACACATTCACACAAGGATAAGGTTGAGATGGTGCAGGTTCAGCTCACTGCACTTTTTATCTCTGCCAGCGCTTTTCTTTTGCTCCCTCCTTTCTCTTTGGCCTCCTTTTCCTCTGTACTCTGCAAAATGAGCATTTCATGGAAGCTGAGCAGCCGAGAGAAGCGGAGCTGACAGCCCCTTGAATGCTTGGAGTGCGTCCCTTGTTCCCCATTCACATTTCGGAAAGCAGCAGCTGCCCGTTCCTGAAGGTCATTTGGATCCTGGTTCAGGAGTGCTGCATCGCTGCTCATCGTTATTCTGTGCCTATAGCTGCTATGGATGTCCTGTCACATTACACGCCAGTTTGTTACAGGTTTTTATGGGGGGGAGTGAGGATAAGGAAAATGTAAAGCAAAACATAAAAAAATCCACCCTGGTGGGAGCGGTGTAATTTCTGCCTCGACTTATGTGGGTGTATAAAGGAATTTACAAGAGGGTTTGCTTTGGATTTACATTAGCAGCAGAGGAGGAAACCTCTGGGAAATAAAGATGATGCTAATGCAGCGAGGAGGCTGATGAACTAATAAAAGCTAATAAATAAATGCTGATGATTACGATCATGCTGCCCCCTCTCTCTCAGCGACCCAGCTCCCCTGGGTGCTGATCTGATGGTTTCTGGCTGAGGGTCGATGCCAACAGCTCCCATGGGGGCAAGACCCAGATCAATAGGGGATACAGGGTGAGACCCTGAGATGCCCAGCTGGGAAAAGAGCAGTGAACAGAGAAAGGGATGGATTCATTGACTGAGCCCTGAGATACGCCGCTGGGAACAGTACTTCACCACAATTTGACACGCATGGCAGCAGTGGGGATGCAGGGATGCAGAAAGCCATGGTCAGTAGGGCTGAGGATCATGGTGGAAATAGAGAGCAAAGAGCAAACTTCTCCACCATGCTACAAGCCCAGCAGGAGGCTGCAGACCTGCAAAGCTGGCAAAGGCTTTTCTGCTGGAAGATTTTCCCCACCGCTGCAAACCCAACAGGTCTGTTTTACATGGTCAGCATGGCTGTTGTCAGGGCTGTCCTAATTCCTTCTTTCCCTCCACCCGATGAATGTGGTAGCAAGAAAAGCATTTGCAAAGAGCGGGAATAGAGCAGGTGCTGAGCAAAGCAGCATGGCTATGCTTGTGCTTTTCTCGGGAAAGCAGGTCACAGGGGAGGAGGGGCACTCGTTTCCCAGCTTTGCTGTTGAAAATGTATTTAACCAAAGCTCTGCTGGTAACCAAATATTCTGCCAGCTCCTTGTGCAAAGAGGGATTGCTATTGAAACCTTTTAAAGCCACTCTCTGATAATGAAAATGGCTTTCGGATATGCAGGCTGGTGGAAACCTCACTCCTCCCAGCACCATTTCTCCATTAAGCTTTCTCCTCCCTCCTCCCTTATCTCTGTACATCTGGGCAAAGCAAAGGACAGAGTGCTCTCCAAGAAACCCAAACAGCGGATTTGATCTCGCGCTTCCAGCAGCACCCCTGCCCCCAGACATCCTGCTTGTCCAAACCAGACAGCTGTTGCAGCATCTGTGCAAATTTACACTGCTTTTGTCTGCTGAAATGAAGCTGCGTTGCACTAATAGGCTTTGGAGGACTCAAAGCATATTCACCCGATGGGGAGTTTCTGACTTCCCACTTAGCAGTAGGACGCGGAAATACTCCTTACCTAATTAAATACCTGCCAATTATAAGGCAGCACAAATGATGGCTATGTTGGTTAAAGCAATTTATACTGAAAAATGTCCTAACTATAGTTTGCAGCATCAGGGATGATCTTTACTGCAGAAACCATGCAGAAGAAGGTACAATACTAGGGGTGAAGTGTCCTTTCTTCCATCCCAAACTGCCTGAAAATACACTCTAATATATACATACAGTGGTGCCAAACTCATCAGTCACTGTTTTCTCCCTTGGCAGGCTGAGTACCGAAACCTTCTGCACCTCCTGCAGACCTGTGTGGATTCCTTGGGCACTGCAATGTCCTTGTGGAGTGCAAAACAGCCACTGCTATCAAGGTACTGATTTGTGAGACTCAGCTAAGGAGAGAACAGGACAGGATCTGAGCATCTCAAGCTGGGAAACTCAGAAATCCCATGACTTTTTCCTACTGTGACACATTTACTGAGATCTGATAGCAGACTTCCAGTATCTCAAGGGGGGCTATAAGAAAGAAAGAGACAGACTCTTTATCGTTGTGATAGGACAAGGGGTAAGGGTTTCAAACTAAAAGAGCAGAGATTAGACTGGCTGTAAGACAAAATATTTTTACATTAAGGATGGTGAGGCACTGGAATAGGTTGCCCAGAGGGGTGGTGGATGCACCCATCCCTGGAGACATTCAGTGTCAGGCTGGACAGGGCTCCAGGCAACCTGATCTAGCTGTAGGTATCCCTGTTCATTGCAGGGGAGCTGGACTGGATGGCCTTTAAGGGGCCCCTCCAACTCAAATGATTCTGTGATTCTACGATCCCAGGTTTTCAGGAGATAATAGGATAATGCACTCAGCTTTCCTAGGACATTTTTGACATAAGGAAGGAAAAGAACATGGGAAAAAGCCAGCTAGCATCATCACCACAGATGAAGTGCAAGACCTAGGAAATCTTTCTCCTCTGGCTCAGCAAAGATACACATCACTCAGATGTTGCCTCCAATAACCACACTTGTGCCTGGAGCCAGGAGTCTCAAGCAGGAGGCATCAACCTGCAATTGCAAAGAGGGAATAAGGAAGATTCCTTTTGCTGCTTCCAGTCTTAGCTGAGAAAGTGGGGAGAGGGGAGTGTACAGAGTAGAGAAACAAACGAGCATTGGCAATATGATACTGAGGGACATGGTTTAGTGGGCATGGGTGATGGGTTGATGGTTGGACTTAGTGGCTTTTTCCAACCTTAATGATTCTACGATTCTATGAGTAAGCGATGGAAATTTTGCACAGAAGGAAGTTTCTGACTCTACTGGGAGAAAAAAACACTTGGGGAAAGAGGATCAGGAGAGCTAAGCATGTCCATATGTGTGTAGCTGGGATAAAGCTGATAAGTACACTTTGATTTGGAAATCAGAGGGTCCTGATGGGGACAAAACTTGGAAATGACAGCGCTAAGATATACGCAGGTGTGAGCTTGCTGTATTCTCTCCTACCCACCCTAAAACCCTACCAGAGTTGCTGGCTTGTGAATCAAGGTCTCCAGCACACACTGAATGTGGAGCAGAGGAAAAGGTTAGGACTGGAAGTCCCTGCAGGACAGGCTGGATCAATAGGCTGAGGCCAGTTGTACGAGCTTCAACAAGACCAAGAGCTGAGTCCTGCACTTAGGTCACAACAAACCCATGCATTGCTATGGCCTTGGGGCAGAGTGGTTGAAAGGCTATGTGGAGAAAAAAGATGTGAAGGTGGTGGTCAACACTTGGCTGAACATGAGCAAGCAGTGTGTCCAGGTGGTCAAGAAGGCCATCCTAGCTTGTATCAGAAGCAATGCAGTCAGTAGGAGCAGGAAAGTGATTGTGACTCTGTATCTGGCACTGGTGAAGCAGAACCTTGAGTACTGTGTTCAGTTTTTGGACCCTCACTGTAAGAAAGACACTGAGGTCCTGGATCATGTCCAGAGAAGGGCAACAAAGCCGTGAGGCTGGAGCATAAGTATTATGGGGAGCAACTGAAGGAACTGCGATTATTTAGTCTGGAGAAGAGGAAGCTTAGAGGACAATTTATTGCCCTCTACAGCTCCCTGAAAGGAGGTTGTAGTGAGGTGGGGGTCAGCCTCTTCTCCCAGGAAACAGTGACATAACAAGAGGCTTTATGTTGTGTCAAGGGAGGTTAAGGTTGGATATTAGGGAAACTACCTTCTCAGACAGAGAGGTCAGGCACTGAACAGGCTGCTCAGGGAAGTGACAGTGTCCCCGTCCTTGGAAGTGTTCAAGAAATGTGGTGATGTGGCACTGAGGTACATGGTTTAGTGGGCATGGTGGTGATGGGTTGATGGCTGAACTAGATGATCTTAGTGGTCTTTTCCAACTTTAATGATTCTGTGATTCTGGTGCCAAAGCAGTGAAGCTGTTGGCCCCTGCCTTCAACTGCCCATGGGTAACAGAATAGAGCAGGAAATGTACAGTGGATGTGACAGCTGAAACTCAGTCCCCCTGTTTGATCCTTCTTTGTTTCCTGAGATGACAAGCCATGTCAGAGTGAAGGAACCTTGCTCACAAACTGGCCACGTCTTCTGATAGCTTTCCTGGCAGTGAGGCCAGGAGAACAAAAGTGCTGCTTGCAAGTCCCGTGTTCAGGGGACCTGAGAGCAGGTCCCCGCGTGGTTCCAGCCTCAGAGCAGCAGAAACATTCTGAGAATTGCTGTCAGTTCTGCTGCATCTTGATGACACTGCAACCACAAAAGCCTCAGAAAGAAAATGACACTTGCCGTTCTCCTGCCTTTTCCATTCACCAGCGCTCTCCTAAAACATTAATCTGGGTAAATGCAAGTACTCAAGAAACTTCAGAACTGTAAGTGACCTAGAAAAGAGGGTGTTGTTTTTTTTTTTTGTTCAGCTCTAGTTGCAATAACAGCACATTGAGGGCTGTGAAATACTCAGGCGTGACAGTAATAGGAGCCATGCAAGCCCTGTTTCCCAGGCTGCGGCAGTGGCTTTTTGCTGCTGCAGAGGATGTAACAGTCAGGGCAATCTCAGCTGCTTTCCAGATCCCAGGAGGAGCCGGAAGAGCTGGCAATTAGCAAAAGCATCTTTTGCACTTGTAAACTGAATGAATTGGGTGGAAATGAACTGGGAAGCTGCGATACCATTTGTAACAATGCTTCTGAGACAACGATGCCTAAATGGACAGAAAAGCAGCAGAAGGGGGTGGATGGGGATTTCTTCTTATAGCTGCATGAAAAAATAAAATCAAAAGAGCTGCTGTCCCATTAATATGATACTCCTGAGGACACTATGAGGGGATGCACCTCCCTGTTGTCTCCACACCAGTTCCTTGCATGGGTATGGGGGGGTGTCCTGTGTATCTGCTCCATCATGTGCTACACCTGAGCAGCAGGTTTCTTCCTCTTCTGTCTCAACGAAAGCAAATTCCATCTCCCTCCTCACTCTGAGTCTGTCCTCCTGGGGATGAACAGCAGAGTCTCTGCTGGGACTGATCAGTACAACATTACTGACTGCAGATTGCTCCAGTTGTGATACAGCCACAGCCCATGTGCTACAGCCTTGCCCATCACTATGCTATTACTAACTCCCCATGTGCAGGAATGTGTAATTTATACCTTGGGTATCGAAATCCTTTCCCACCAGGTATCTGCACAGCTGAAGGCTGATTTTCTCAGCTAGGATTTAGATCCCACAGTAATATTAGAGGTGTCCATCTACTCTCCTTGTATCACCATGCTTGTGGCATCGCTAGGAGACAAGTCATTTCTTGAAGGAAGGTGAATTTTCGTAGAATCATAGAATATCCCTAGTTGGAAGGGACCCATAAGGATCACTGAACCCAACTCCTTTTAGTCATGTGCACTGCAGAGATCTTCTTGTTCCTGCCCTGGTTGATAGTACTACTATACAGACCCTTGGCACATAATTGTCAACACATTCTCTGGAACAGCTTTGACCCGTGCATGGGACACATGGACTGGAAAGCCCCTGATATATCACTGCAGCTTTCATTCAGCCCTGTTCGAAGATGGAAAGCTTATATACTCCAGCTGACATCCCATTGATCTGCAACAGCATTTGCTGTACTTGTGCCCCAGCCTCTACTACCAGTATATACTACCATATACCATAATACTACCAGTGCTGGTGGTATTAAGGCTGGAATCAGACCTAAAAATACACACGTATGTATATACAAATCATATGTATATTGGTATTTTGGTACATTGAAGATTGCTAGGCAAAACCCTTCAGAGTGCTCTTGCATTGCTCATGAGCCTTGCCTACATTTGAAGGATGTTCAGCATTCCTTGAGATTTGATGTATGAGCTAAAATCACCATTAAATTAATAATATCCACAGCAAAACCTAATAGAGCTCTCCTGGATCCTCACCTCCTCTGGACTCCAGTGCATCTCCTAGTTTGGGACACAGCTGACTTTTGTTCATAACCTCCAGTACAATCACAGGAGAGGACAGAGACCCTGAGGTTCTGGCTCAGCTCTACTCCTGGTGACAGAGGATAAATCTCTCCTTCTGCATGTCCTTCTCCATCTGCACATGACAGCAGTCAGGATTTCGAGGACAGACTGTAATTCCTCACTGTAATTATGAGCCTTTCCTTTATTCACAGAATTACAGAATTGTAGGGGTTGGAAGGGACCTCGAGGGATCATTGAGTCCAGCCCCCCTGTCAAAGCAGGTCCCCTACACCAGGTCACACAGGTAGGCATCCAGGAGGGTCTTGAATATCTCCAGAGAAGGAGAATCCACAACCCCCCTGGGCAGCCTGTTCCAGTGCTCCGTCACCCTCACCTAAAGAAGTTCTTGCACACGCTCGTTTGGAATTTCCTATGCTCCAGTTTCTGGCCATTTCCCCTTGTCCTGTCTCCACACACTGCTGAAAAGAGTCTGGCCTCTCCACTTTGCCCCCCACACCTTAGATATTTATAGACCTGGATCAGGTCCCCTCTCAGTCTTCTTTTCTCAAGGCTAAACAGACCCAGTTCACTTAGCCTTTCTTCATAGGGGAGATGCTACACCACCTCCCCTATGCCCTTCACCATCTTTGTGGCCCTCCGCTGGACTCTTCCAAGAGATCCCTGTCTTTTTTGTGCTGGGGAGCCCAGAACTGGACACAGTACTCCAGATGAGGCCTTACCAGGGCAGAGTAGAGGGGGAGGATCACCTCCCTCGACCTGCTGGCCATGCTCTTTTTAATGAACCCCAGAATGCCATTGGCCTTTTTGGCCACAAGGGCACACTGCTGGCTCATGGCCAACCTGTCATCCACCAGGACGCCCAGGTCCCTCTCTGCAGAGCTCCTCTCCAGCAGATTATCCCCTAGCCTGTACTGGTGCATGCAATTATTCCTCCCTAGGTGCAAGGGATGTTCTTGTCCCTGTGGCTAGCTGGTGGATAGATTGGACTCATCAACAAAAGCCAAGGGGTCATCAGCTGAGCTTCCCACCTGCTTTGCTGTCTCTACTCTTCCATCCACACCAAGGAAGACCGTCCTCAAAGCTGCAGATTTCAACCTAGGAAGATCTTGGCTCTTGATGGGTCATGCTTTGAGCTTTCCTGCAAGGCACCAAGCTCCAGTGAAGAGTGACTTTCTTTTCTGGCTCTCTGTCAAGCAACAACTCTCTGCCTTATTAACCATCACAATAACATTACCTACGTACGTTAAACCACCTTAAGCAGAGGGCAGCTCAAGAAGACTAATATACATGATCCAAAGGGTCAAAGTATTTGCAAAGTATCAAGAAGAACTTTGACAAGTCTGAAAATCATTACATGCCATGTTAACGCTCAGAGTGGTTAATGGGGCCTTTTGGCCTTGCTGCATCCGTTAGTTTTCTTTCTGCAGCTCCTGACAGAGGGTTAAAGGTAATTCCAGTAAATCTACTGGTCAGCATGAAGAGAACCTGTCCTTCCAGGCTCCATTTTAAGGCCAGTTCTCTTTAATGTTTTGACAGAATCACAGGATCATAGAATGGCTTGGGTTGGAAGGGATCTAACAGATCATCCAGTTCCAATGCCCTTGCCATGGGCAGGATTGCCAATCACTATTTTTTAGTGACTAAATCACAATGACTAGTCACTAGATCAGTGTTCTATTCATCAATATCTTGGATCCAGGACTTGAAGGTATACTAAGTAAGCTTGTGGACAACACTAAGTTGAGAGGAGCTGTTGACTTCCATGAGAATAGAGAGGCCTTGCAGAGAGATTTTAAGAAAATCTGGGAAATCACTGCTGAGTCACATTTAACAAGAGCAAGTGTTGGCTTCTGCACTTGGGACGGGACAGTCCTGGGTATCTGTAAGGACCTGGGGACAAGTGGCTGGGGAGCAGCCCCACAAAAAGAGGTCTGGGCATTGCCAGCAGGAGGGCTTTGCTCACAAGTCTTCCAGGGGGGCTTAGCTCCACCTGCCTATGAGTTGGTGTGCTCTTCCAGCTCCAGCAGCAGATCAGATGCAAGATGAAGATTTTCCCTGCGGTGGAAGAAGCTGTCGCTCTCTGTATTGAGCTGGTTGACAGATCTGGCCATCTCCTGCATGCATTTGCTAATTTGCTTTGCCATGCGGCTGAGAGGCCACCTTTAGCTTTAGCTGGACATAGAGGTGTCCTGTATGATCACATGCTCGGTCTTGCAGCAATTGCTCTGAGCTTGTGTGTGCTGTTCTACTTCATGAAGGCAAAAATTCACTTTTCATCACTTGCTGCTGCTCACACAACCAAGACACAATGGGCTTGTGAAATGACATGAAATTGACATGAAATGAGTTTATCTCACATGGAAAAAAATGTTCAATTACAAACCTCCCTTTCTGAATAATCAGTTCTCGGTAATAAGTAATAATGCTTATTTTCCCTGATTATTGTCACATAATGGAGATCCTCACTCCTAGATTTCATGACATTTTCAAGAGCTGTCAGATGTCATTAGTGCAGTAGACTCATGGAAAACTGAGGCACAAAGCTTACATTGATTTGCCCAGACATACAGAAAGTTCATCATTAGATGAAGGCTGTATCCCAGGCACGGTGTCCTCTTTTTGCTTCTATATTTTAGCAGAACATTTTATCTCCTAATACAGTGTAGAAACAGTCAGGTGAAAATGCAAACAAGCCCTTTTCTCCTCTTTAAAAAGGGGCAAGCTTTCCCTACCCTTATTCATTGTGGCCCAATTTTCAGCAATTTCCCAGTGCATCCATCAATCCTATCCCTAAGCAATGAGATGGATGCACAAATCTTCTCTGCACCTTGACCATTTCCCATGGGCTCCCACCATTACAGCAAGAACTCCACAAGATACTTGGAACTGGAAGTGACAATATTGTTCCCTCATTATTTCCCCACTGCAGGACAATCCATCACCTGGGCTCTGGCATTTGTGGTATTGTCCTTCACTGCTTGCTTCATAAAATGAGTAAGAAACAGTAGAAATATCAATTCAGTATGGTTTTCTTTAGCCCAGTTGATAAAGGCCAAATTTGTACATGGTAGTCAATGGATTTAAAGAAAAATGAAGTTCCCATTGTTTGAGCAGTTTTAAAGGGTTGTGATGATGGTTTGTATTACTGTATTTCTGGCTTGTATGCTGAGCAATCCATGGATTTTATCAGAAATGAGAGACCTTGAGAAGTTCATCAGAACTTGGCTCAGTATTGCAATAAATCTGAGCAGGAAAGTCTGTCAGAGAGACTTTTTATTGTGCTCTCAGCAGAGACAGAGAGGACACTTTTTTGAGCTCCCACCTGATGAGCTGATCATTTGTGCTCTGAACAACCCTGGCTCTGAGATAGCTGTAGCAATGCCACAGATTTTCCCCATGCCATGCTCTTGCAACCTCTAGCTTTCAAGAAAGAGAAACAATGCTCTAAAGGCCTGTTAGGATCTCCAAGTTTAGAGACAGGAGCATCTTGCTCTTGGTCTGGATCATAAAAGGAAGAATAAATTAATCCAGCAAAAAAAGCGTGTGGAGGTACAGGCAATCTGCTCTGAATTTTCACATACTGACACTGTAGATGTTTTTCTCTCCTCTATACACCTGAGCCTGCCTTGAAGTTGCTTCAAAGCTGCACCCCGTTGTTTATTGAGTCATTGGAGGTAGAGTGCACCAACGAGGAGCTTCAAGTTTTCTTTTTTACTCTGCACTCAGAGGTCTGGAGCTGTGAATCAGAGCTCTCCGCTAGCAAAGACAGCTGCCTATGCTGTGTTGTTACATTCTCAGCACATGAGGTATCATGCAGGCAAACACTAAATGAAATGCAGGAAAAACACACCAGAGAATGGGTCCAGCACCCATCTTTCTGCTTCACACAACCTCAGAGGACAAGATGGACTGCCACCATGTGATACCAGACACCCTCAGCAGCCCGAGGTTTCCCTGCCAGGTGGCCATAGAGGGAAATGTGGCTGCTAAACTTGTTCTTTCCCATCTGCATAAGGATGTTGTGACTTCAGAGCAAACAGTTGGGAATATGGAGAGAAAGCAGGGATGCAGGAAGAAAAATGCAACCCTGTCATGATCCATGTGGTACCATGGATCACAGCACACATCCAGGACTGGGTCAAGGCTGCAAATTGCCCTGCTCTTCCCAACAGGAAGTCAGTGTGTGACTTCTGCCAGTTTCATAAACAGAATTAATTGATCCTGTCCATACATACCATACTACTGACCCCTTCGCTAGCAAGCAAAGCTGTAGCATTTGATTCAAAGCCTCTGAATCCTCTCTTTCCCTTCTGTCAAGATTTATTAAACCATGCTTTGTTGGCAGGCAGCAGAAGCCCTGTACTGTGCCGCTCAGCTTCTGCATCCTGTGATATGAAAAAGTCAGCTTTTGCTTTTTCCAGTCCCACAGACAATGGTGACTGCTGGGGAGTAGCTTAGCAAAGGCCAAACAGTCCCTTGGAAGCAATTCTGGTCTATACTTCCAGCAGCACCAGCACTTACCCCCTGGACTCATCTACCTGAGCAAGCAGGGAAGCCAAATCCTTGGGAACTGGAGACGTGACCTGGTTTCACTGCATTAGCCCTGCCATGGCCACTCTCATTTAGTGCTAAAAACTGGCTCTTGGGGCTGTAATTCAGCCTGACTGAGTGCACACTGAAGGTGCAGTCAGCTAGGCTGAATTAGAGCTACTTTCAGCTGGGTTTAAAACAGAGGAACTAATGGGCATGGGCAGCAATTCAGATCAACCTCCCAGCATGTCCCTATGTAGCATTGTGCTGCCTCTGCCCGTAGCCATCCCCTCAATCCCTCCACAGGAGAACCCAAGAAAGACAGCATTTGCAGCTGGAGCTAAAAGTGAAGATGTTAATTATAGGAGCTGGAATAGAGGTACTGGCAAAGCCCAGAATAAACACCCTGCGTAGGACCAGCATAAACACCCTGCATAGGATCACATGAAGGATGTACCACCAGCAGCATTGCTCCTGCCTGTGTAGCTGCAGTGCTGCAGTAGAAAATATGTAAGACACACAGTATGCCATGCATTGGTCCAAATAGGAAAGAAGTGCATTGATTTCTTATGGGGCTTTAGGGCTGTAACAGACTTCCCTTTCAATCTTTATCAAGCAGACTCATCAATCTTTGTCAACTGTAGCTGTGTTCTCATTTGATCTACAGCTGTGGCAAGGCCAGGAATGCACTAGGTGGTGAGCAGAAGGAAAGGGAAGCTCTTTCCTGCTGTTAAGAAACTGTCTTTCAAAAGGGCAGTTATTTGGAGATGGATGTGATGGGCCAATGTGAAAGTCCTCATGGGATGCGGTAGATACAAAGCCTCTCTAGAAGAAATGCACATGTTTTACGTGGCCTCCAAAAGAAATGAATGAGTAACCACCAGGACCGGGACTGCATTAACACCCTGGAAGGCACAGAGAACAAAAAATTATGCTTTTCTTTTTATCCAGTGCATCAGAGGCTTTCAACAAGTAGGTTGAAGCCCATGCAGCCTACGCTGGGCCCTGCTCCTTATGGTACATGCAGCACACATCAGTGAAAAGTTTTCCTGTTATTTTCTAGGACATACAGTCAGGAATTTGGATATCTTGGAACAGTGTAGACCAGAGATTAGAGATCTCATCCCGAAAATAGGAATTTCAGGAAAATTATTTGCACTGTCGTATTATTGGGATCGCTGGACTATAAACACAGCAATGACCTCAGTTATCCTATGGCACAGTTCTGGTGCCTGGTAGGCAACAAAACAAAATGATTTTGGGCCCCTTTGACTTGTTCCAGACAGAAGGAACGGGAAGGGAAGGGAAAGGAAGGGAAGGGAAGGGAAGGGAAGGGAAGGGAAGGGAAGGGAAGGGAAGGGAAGGGAAGGATAGAGAGGATGACAATTCTGTGAGATCAGCTTCAATTCTGCCAGCCCCTGGTCCATGCAGCTGTACAAACTACCCTCTGACAGACCAATATACAAATTATACATATAATTACATAGTTATTGTCTGAAAAGAGCCCATGAGCAGGTATCTGTGAGCAATATTGTAAAATAATTTAAGCTTCCAAAGAGGAACAGATTTACAGTCTTCTCCGTTTGGCAGTGTCATAAAACACCACTCTGCCAGTTGTGAAGTTGTGAACCCTTGGGTGAGATTTCTGCCTGACCTCAGCTGTGGATCAGATCCAGACCAGAGCCAGGAAGATTGGATATAGCCTTGTCCCACCCACTGAAGCACGGTTCATCTTCTCTACATCCAACCTTGCTTTGTATGGAGCACCCTCCTAAACAGAGAGGGCTTTATTTCTTAAGCTAAATAGGCTCCTTCAATGGGAGGTCAGAGTGTCCTTGAATTAAAACCACAGACTCCAGCAGCAATTTGTCTTCTATGAGCAAAAAGCTCTTCATGCAGATGTTTGTGAAGGCTCTGAAGGTCTCTCAAGAGCAGATAGTATAATGCCTAGCTGTTATTTTGTACATATGGGGGAGGGAAGTGAAGAAAAGCTGGTGGCTAGAGCACTTCTAAGAGCAAGCAGACTTCATCGCCAGTGAGATGAGAGGTCCCCTCAATGTAGTTCTGCTGGATCCACTCTCTGTAAGTGAAGGACTGGATGGCACACCTGCACACACCATGCTCTCATACAACATAAGAGGAAATGCCAGACCCATCTGGCTGGCTTGGTTCCTGTTGCCACCAGTTCAGGGCATGTTGTAAGCATTAGCATGATTCCATCTCTGGCATCAGACAGTAACAACACAAGAAGCAATGCTGCCATCACAAAACAATTTTAATAATGATTAAAAAATGGCAACTGTTGCTCCTTCCACTTGCAACTTGGCACCTCAGGTGTCGTGCCTGGAGGTTTTCAAGAAATGTGTAGATGTGGCACTGAGGGACCTGGTTCAGTGGGCATGGTGGGAATGGGTTAGGGTTAGGGTTAGCAGTTGGTCTAGATGATATTAGTGGTCCTTTTCAACCTTAATGATTGTATGATTCTTCACAAAACCAAAGCATGTAGGAAATGCAAATCAGATGATGCACAAGAACCAGAAAGCACATAAGATGACTGCATCCATCAACCCCATTCATGCTATCCCAGCAAGAGAAAGAGGAAGCACGAGACCAGATCCTGCCTGGGTTTTAACTACAGCAGACCTAAGCAGATAACAATTACTTCAGATGAATACCCTTGGAGAAGAGCCAGAGAATCCCCAATCATTCTCTGATTTCAACTTTCAATTTACTCAGCCACTGCTAAGCTCATTAATCATACTTGCAGCACAGAACACAACAGAAATTAGTCTCTGATCTTCTCCCCTCATATTTGATGATGTGTGGAGTTGGGGGCAAGAGGAAGAGAAAAGAGATGGAGGGGTGCCACCCACGAATCTAACAGTCACTTGGAGGGGCTGGGATTAATAAATCAAAAATCCATTATTAATAATACTAGCTTAAATATCTATCTAAATGCAAATGAATGAACACTGGGGGTTTCTTTCTACTTACTTAATGTGCTCTAACAACTCCGGCTTGGAGGAAACACATGCCTACATGGTTATTGTCTATTTTAATTGCAATTTTACAGTTCAACCCTTAATGTCCCATGGATTTTAAGTGGTCTTTAAAGGGCCACAGCATGTTTTGAATTTGATGGTCTAATGTGAGGAATTGCTTTGAGTTTCCTGCCCCTGTACCTGATCGGTCACATTAAATGAGAACAAATCTAGAGGTTGGCCCACCACAATCTGATGGAGGTTGGATCTCCAAGGTATACAGTATCAGATGAGTGACTGGGGATGCAGTGAAGGTTCCCATTTCTGACCAGCTTTGGAACAGGACTCTGTAGGGCTATAGAAAGAGCTAGCAATATCTTCCGAGTAAGCAACATCGTATCAGGTTGCCTTGGGTTGTATGGGGAATATGGCAGGGTGAAACCATATGAAATAAAGCTGTATAGCCATTAAGTTGGTCAGAGCTTGGAATTAGGATTTATCGAAATTCATTCACTTGCACAACCACCTCATGAGGCCAATCAGTGGGACACATTACAACTTTTTTAAAAGAATGGGGTAGTAGGGAAGAGAAGGTAGGAGCAAAGGGGAACTCACGTAATATGGTTTAATGATGTCCTTGCCCATGATAGGGAGGTGATCTTTAAAGTCCCTTTCAATTCAAACTATTCTAAATGTGGCTGAACCTCAGAATTTCCTGGCTGAGAGTCATCGGTTATGAACTCAACCACGTACTAGGCAACAGATTCAGGGTAACCTAAAAATCCTTACTCGAAATGGGAAATAAATATCTTAAAGTATGATCTAAAATCCTTGACAGCTCCAGAGTGCAGTTCAAGCTTGAGGTGAACATTCAGGCCTGGACAATAGGGTTTATACATAGTTTGCCCTTAATTGGACTTTCTAAGGAGACAGCAGTGGTAGCAAATCAGGTTTTTAATGTCATGCAAACAGCCTTGCATCTTCTGTTCCCAATGCTTACAGGATCAGATCTAGCTTTGGAACATGCCCTTGCAAAACCTGCTGACACCAGCATTTTGGAGTTTTCAACTACCTAAGATGCAGGTGTTGGTTGAAAACACTTGCACATACGCATGCACATACTCACCAACATACGCACAAAGCTGAATTTTACCAATAATATTTGTGCAATCAGTCTGCTGGGATTTCGGAAACCATCACTGACAACAGAACCACAACGTCAGTGCCAAGAAATCACCTGCTGCAGTCTTAGCTATGAGCCCAACCTTTGATCACAGAATTACAGAATCATTAAGTTTGGAAAAGACCTCCAAAGTCATCTAGTCCAACCATCAACCCATCACCACCATGCCCACTAAACCACATCCCTCAGTGCCACATCTCCATGGTTCTTGACTACCTCCAGGGACAGTGACTCTACCACCTCCTTGGGCAGCTGGTTCCAATACCTGACCACTCCTTCTGAGAAGTTTTTCCTAATGTCCAACCTGGATGTCCGACTGAATTCCTAATGTCTTGCACTTGTAGAGAGAAAAGCATCCAAACAAGTTGCCAAGCCTTGGGATCAAGCACAGAGAGCAGCCAGACTTCCCATGACAAGGCAGAGTTAACAGTGTTGTTCTGGGTACTGCTTTGCTCACAGTCCTGCAATGGCATCCAAGCTTCTCACCCTTCATGCTTCTCACACTGAGAACGTATCAGTGCCAATTCTGACAGATATGTATCCAGTCTGAATGCTACCATTCTCTCTTGGATACAACCATGTGCAGACTGAATTTTGCTCTTTTCCTTCTCACACTACAAAAAAAATTCAATGGAATAAGTCCAGATCTGAGCACAGGAAGGAAATATCTCCAATCTTCTGGGCTTAACCTTCATACTAGGACTTCAGAAGCAAAAGAAACAAAGTGATGCGAAGACCAGAAATTGCACTGGTTCCAGCTTTTGCCTTTACCAGCCCCCCCCGCCACCCCCCCAAAAAAAACAAATAAAAAAATAAAATAAAAAAAAAGTTGTACACAAATGCTCTAACCCCATTCCAGCACAGAAAGACAGGAGATTCAATCCTGCTCCTGTTCAAGCCTCATCTTGAGTCTGCCCACCTACAGACAACCCTTTATTCTGGGCTGACCTACAGACCTGGCACACAGATAATACAGTACAATCCTAATTTACTAATTTCACCTATGTCCTTCTCTGTGAGGTCACCATAGCACTCAAGTCCAGGCCTTCCTCCTGAGTAGCAATCATACTCTAGTGGTGAAGCAATTTCCACTACAACCCAGAGGGGCCACTGCTGCCCTGGGGTATAACATGGTTGTGATTTCACAAGCTCAGAGTTTCCCAGCGTTCCTCAGCTTTCATTTGGATCCACTCATACATGCCAAATTAATCACAGACCAACAAGAACTGACTGCAAATATGTTGCTCGCCTATATGTGTATAAGCTACTTAATGGAGCATAAAAGGAGAAGAATAAAATCATTTTTCAGATGCTGCAGATAATAATAATAAATAATAATAAAGCAGAGATATGTGCCAAATGCATGAGATCTCAAGGAGAGAACCTGAGTGTAAGCAGAAAAGGAGTAAGGTAGGTCTTCAAACTCAGATGCAAAAGTCAATGAAGTAAAAACATCATTAAATGAAACAGTTTGGATCCTTGTCAAGTTCACTCAGGATTTAAGACTGCACTTTCAAAATGTATTTTTTTTTTTTTTGTTTGGTTGCTTTTTGTTTGTTTTTCTTTTTAAGATATAAAATCCTTGGCAACTATTTTCCACATGGAATCCATAGTGCTGACCCTTTTTATTAACTGTGGATTTTTTCCCTGCTGACTACAATCACATCACTCAAGGCATCCTGATCAGAGTCAGCTATGGCAGGAATTATCATGGAAATCATATTACCGTATCACAATAACACAACCATGATAGACTCCCATTTGCAACAGTGGGTTCTACTTTTGCATTATTCACCTAATGGTGCACAGAGAGCACAATCCTGGCTCTCACTTATTCCTCTTGCTGCAAAGTCCAAAACTGGAAGAATCAAAATGAGAAACCCACTCTTGCAATGTAGTCTGAACTCAAAGGGAATCACATACACAGCTCCCAGTGAACAGAAGAAGAAACATCTCTGCTCAAACTGAGATGATTCCCTGGTATAGGTACATGATGCTTTCAGCACACAGGACTCATTATGGGCTACACTGGCAACAACTGGTTGCAGTTCTTCAAATGTAAGACTGGCACTAATACACAACACAGAGATGCATCTATACGAAGAAAGGAATGGTTCCTATCATGACAAAGGGCTTTGCCAGCCATGAAGTTAGACACAAGAAAAAACTGAGTAGAGAGTGCAAACAACTGCAACAGACTGATGCATCACTGATAAACTGTGCTGATTTCACCCCGAAAACACACGGGCCCATAAGAATAAACAGAAACCCACAGAACTCACCTATCAGTTTCATCCCACAAGATGCAGGTCTGGTTGGTGGTTCCCTGTCAGAAAAAAAGGGAAAAAAGAAAAATGAAGCAAATCAGTGTTATACTGTCTATGGGTATCTAAGGGATTAAGAAATAAATATTCAGATCCTGTCGAACAGCTTCCACTACTCTAAATGTACCATATCTATGAAGCTCCAAATCGACAGTCACAAATGTGAGTTCTTGGAACACCTTTTTTCCCCCTAGGTTTGAAAGGTAAAAATAAAATGGGGCTTAATTTATTTTTCATCAACACAAGGCCTATGCAAGGATTTGACTCCACACCTTTCCTCTCTCCACGTACTGATGTTCTTCTTCCTTCACAGAATCATAGAATCACCAAGGTTGGAAAAGAGCTCTAAGATCATCCAGACCAACCATCCACCTATCATCAGTATTTCCCACTCAACCATGTCCCTCAGCACAACATCTAAACATTTCTTGAACACCTCCGGGATTGGTGACTCTACCACGTCCCCGGACAACCCGTTCCTGTGCCTGACCATTCTTTGGAAGAAGTTTTTCCTAACATCCAACCTGAATCTTCCCTGGTGCAATTTGAAGCCCTTCCCTCTAGTCTTATCACTAGTTACATGGGAGAAGAGGCTTCATCCCACTGGCCTCAGCTCAGCAATCCAGCTTGCCCACATCCCTCTGTAGGGCCTTCCTATCTCCAGGAAGATTGACATTTCCTGTCATATGCGCACACTTTCTCTCGCACAGAATCCTTTTGCTGTTCCCTTCTGGAAAGTGGATCAAATACACCACTTCCTTTTGTGGGACACAGTTTTCAGAAGAGCCACAGTGCTCCAGGAAGTGGCCAGATGTGCTCTCTTCAAATACCTGAAAGGTGACTACAGCAAGAGCAGGGCTGGTCTCTTCTCATTTGTGACAAGGGGAAACAGACTCAAGTTGCACCAGGGGAGGTTTAGGTTGGATATCAGGAAAAACTTCTTTACAGAAAGAGTTGTTAAGCACTGGAATAGGATCCCCAGGGAGGTGGTTGAGTCACCATCTCTGAATGTGTTTAAAAACCGTTCCGATGTGGTGCTCAGGGACATGATTTAGCAGAAGGTTGTTAGAATTAGGGTAGTATGGTTAGGTTGTGGTTGGACTTGATCTTTAAGGTCTTTTCCAACCTGAGCAATTCTATGATTCTATGATTCTAAAGCCACTGAAAGAGATTTAGCATGACTTCTACAGCTTAGCGCACTTTTGAAAACTCTTCCCCAAAAGTCCAAAGTACAGACATGACAGATCTAATATTCTTGTTCCTGAGCCTCAGGAAGACATCTGAAATCCACAGCAAGAGGAGTCTTTAGGGCAGTGTAAATGTCCATCACATACATCTGCTTGGGGCTGCACAGGGGAACCTGGAGGGAATCTTCATCTGCCTTTTACAGCACTGATCACAGTATTAATATTCATGTCTCTAGTAATCTCTGCAAAGAACATTTCAAGCATCAACCAAAACAGCCTTTCCCCTCCATCTTCCCCTCACCAAGAAAGATCATTGTCAGAGCCCATTTTTCATTGCAGTTTTTTTTGCCCAAGACCATGCCCCTCAGAGAAATGATGTAAATTTGGGACGAGTATGCTCATATTCCTTGTGTAAGCAGTACACTCCTGCATTGGCAATGCTTGAGCAAGGAGGCAAAATTTGAAAGGCACAGCAGTGAGAAACAGCAAGACACCAACATCAGCCCAGACTCAGGATGGCAGTGAAGTGCCTCAGCAGTCTGGTTAAAAGGAGACTAAAGGATTCTGCAGTGGCAAAGACAGCTCAGGAGCCTTCTGTATCCTTCTTCATAATATTCCCCCTATGCAGAAACATACACAGATGTGGGATGGTGAAGGTTCCCAGGAAAGACTTACATTGTACAGGTGGGAGAATTCAATTTCCAAGGGGGTGAGGAGGGACCGGGGAAATGGCTTCACAGTCACCGAGATGACTCTGGAGTTCAGAACAGTGCTGTTCCTGGGAAGAAGGGCAAAAAGAGATGTTTTAAAGGCTCTGGGAGAAGGTAATGAATCCCCACTGCATCTCTTTGCAAAATAGAGAGTCCCATTGAATTCAATACTGTGGTACAAGGTTTAGTGTATACGGTGCAGAAGAGATTGGTCCCCTTACTTAATAAAGTTTCAGAGACGCTTGCTGGTGATAGAACCCATCCTCTGCCCTTTGAGATCTCCCCACTGGATGCTAACCACCTAAATACACAGGAGATCCTGGTATTTCTGCAACACAGAAAGAACTGTCAGTCTAAATGTGTGTAAAGTCTGCATGACCAACTACTGAAAGTGCTGCTCTTAAAGTATGCCATGAAGGAATTGAGTATATATATATAATAGAGTGGGAGGCCAGCTCCTCCTACACCCATGGACATACAAAATTTCTCCCCCTTCAAAACTTCACCACATCTACTGGCATTGGCAAAACCTGGCATTGGCAAAACCTAGCATTGGCAAAAACTTTCACTTTTCTATCTGGATCTTTACAAAATAATTACTTGGAAATTATTTGTACTTGTTTAAGCACAAGTGGGTTAAAAAATAAATGAATAAATTACAAGATAATTAATAAGAGCAAACACAAGATCTCAAAATCCAAAGCAAAATAAACCTGGAATCATCCAAGAATCTGTAAACGAATGCTTAGCGAATGACTATTGTCCAATGGTAGGAAGAGCAGAAAGAACAGCAATGGTGTTTTAGAAAGTTAAAGAAAAAAAAACACACAACGAAGCTGAAAAGGAAAAAGCAAATTATTACAGCTAAAATTTAATTAAAATTGGGAAATAAGAAAATGAAGCACAGAAGTCAGTCTACAAAGGTTGAGCAAAGGGGGAATTCAATGGGAGTAAACATCAGCTCTACGTTTTGAAATGTAGGCAGCTGTAGATAAGCTAAAAAAGAGCTGCTGAAAGGTAAAAATTTTTATGCACGGCTTCGTTAATAGCTGGGCCTGGAAACGTCAGTTCTTTTTTCATCACTGTTCAATATTTGCGTGAACACTGATGACTTTCTCATGAGGAAGCTGTAGGCCGCCATCAGGCCTCCCCTCAGCCTCTGCCCTGGGCTGAACAAATCAAGAGACCTCAACTGCTCCTCATACACCTTGCCCTCCAGACCCTTCACCATCTTCTTGGCCTTCCTTTGGGTGCTCTCTAATAGCTTAGTGTCCTTATATGTGGTGCACAAACCTGCACCCACTGCTTGAGGTGAGGCCGCACAGCGCAGAGCAGAGTGGGACAATCCCCTCCTCCACCCTTCTTTGAGGGTTCAAAGCAGAGACCCAGAATTGATCCAGATGTTGAAAAACAAGCCATGAGATATAATTTGAAAGGCATGTCTGGCACTTTCTTGCGTGTGGAGGAGGTGCTCACTCAAAGGCCCAGTGTGTAAAGGTGAAAATCAGATGAATTGAGCCTTAAAACAAGAGGCTGCCTCCTAACACAGAAGGTGTCAAGAATCAGAGCAGCCTGCCTGGGGAATTGAGGGCCTCAGCATCATAGGGAATCTTTCAGGAAGAAGATCAGCTGCTTTTCTTCAAAACGTTCTGTAGGCCAGCTTTTGGGAAGGAAACCAAACACACTGAGCTCAGGCTTGAGCAGGAGGTCAGATTTGCTCAGTGTGTTCCTACACGGCTATAAAGGGTGTGCAAACAGCTGTAAACATGCTCATTTCTACACAGGGCCATCATGCTGCTGATTCTGATTTCTGCATGCATCCTCTGCAACAGAGCCCAGCTGGGACTGAGTGATGCTCGCTTCCCCATCTTGAAAAATTGAACGTCTTGTATGTCCCTGTCTCAATGGTCACAGCTGTCAAGAGCCACAGGGCTCTCTGGATCCGAGGGACAGAGCAATGTGTGGCTGAGATAAGGGATTGCCACTTGGGGAAGGTAAATTGGGACAATTAGGAAAAGCTCAGCTGGTGCTATTTGCCAAGTTCAATTCACACGGTATTATACAAAGATACATATTTTTAGTGGAAAAAAACTCCCTGCATTGAGGCAATGTGGTCAAAACCAGGATCTGGCACCTCATGTGTGTCCAGGAAATATTTTTACTCTCCAGGCAAAGGCTGCACAGCTACATGGTAATTTATAGACATTCCCTTTTTTCTTCCTGTGTCCATTTGCACGGTGGTGAATTAGGAGGTACCGCTCGGCGGCTGCTTCTATTACCTCCCTTTTTTTTTTACCTTGTATAGCCACAGGTGATTCAGGACTCTGCATTATTTAAAGAGGGACTGTCCTTTAATTAAGGAACGTCTTAAATCAGATCTCCCATGGGAATGCTGTTCAGAGGCTGCGGCTGCTACAGCTGCTGGTTATCAGAGCTCATTCACTGCTTGGCCAGAAAATGCTGAAATACCACTGGATCATTTGAGCCAATGATGTTTATTGCCCTTCTGATCTAATTCCCAGTGCTGTAATGGAAGATATTACAGAATACAGTTGGCTGGCTTACTAATTCCTCTCTGCACTCACTTGGAGCTCTTTTGCCATTGCCAGAGCTAAATCTGTAGGTATTTAAATGATTATCGGTGAGAAGAGATGCCCTGGTGTTTATGGTAAATGGGCTCACGCTAATCAGCGCAGAACAGATTTAGAAGGTGCCTTAGGAGTCTTAATTTACAGCTTCAGTACAAGCCTCCAAAAAAAAAAAAAAAAAAAAAACAACCCAAAAAAACAAATTAAAAAAAAAAAATTAAAAAAGACCAAGATAGTGAGCGAGAAAGGGAGAGAAGAAAAGGGACGGCTGAACACAAAGGCTTCAGTGCCCAAGGCAGTTTGCAGCAGTCAGAATGTGGTAGACATGTGCAGCCAAGCATGTCACTCCACTCCTCTCCTCTCCCTGAGCCTGTCTTCTGCCGTGATGCTCTCAAAGGGTTCATCATGGTTGGTGGCTCCCCTGTAGCTCGGGAGGATTGGGGCAGCTAGGCATCTTTCCTGTTATCACTTAAGCCCCTTCAGATCCCTCATAATGAGGAAGGGAGCAGGAGGATTCATTGCTGGAGGATGAATGCAAGAGGTGAGCAGGGATTCAGTAGCACCAGCACAGTGGTTCCCCTTGAAGTAGGGTTGCACAGGTGAGAGAAAGGTTTTCTTCCCCTCTAAAAACCAGTGTCTGATACACATTAGTATGATCCTACCTGATTAGAGGTTGGTGGGGGGACAAAATGCATTGCATCACCGAGTCAAAGCCTGCTACGTGGTACCTTTGGAAACCCAGGGCTCTGCAGCCAGGGAGATCAGCAGGAAACCTTGGTGATATCTCTAGCTGCCTGCTCTCCCCAGGCAGCCTCCTCCTCATAAAACCACAGGATATCAGACTGGTGGAGATTGGAAGGGATCTCTGCAGGTGATCCAGTCCAGTCCCCTTTCTCAAGCAGGTCCACCTTAGCAGGATGCCCAGGACCATGTCCAGGTGGTTTTTGAAGGTCTTCAAGGAGGAAACTCCATTAACATCTCTGGGCAACATGTGTCAGTGTTCCATCACCTACACAGCTGATAAGTGCTTCCTTATGTTCTGATGGAACCCTTTGTGTTCCAGTTTGTGCCCATTGCCTTTTGTACTAACACTGGGTACCACTGATGAGAGCCTGTTCCTGTTTTCATTGCACCCTCCCACCAGAGGGACCTGAGGGTCCTGGTGGATGAGAAGCTGGATATGAGCTGGCAGTGCGTGCTTGCAGCCTGGAAGGCCAGCTGTGTTTTGGGCTGCATTAAAAAGGGATGTCCACCAGGGAGAGGGAGGTGATTGTCCCCCTCTACTCGTCACTTGTGAGGCCCCATCTGGAGTACTGCATCCAGACCTGGGGCCCCCAGTACAGGAAGGACGTGGAGGTCTTGGAGCAGGTCCAGAGGAGGGCCACTAAGATGATCAGAGGGCTGGAGCACCTCTCCTATGAGGGAACTGGGCTTGTTTAGCTTAGAGAAGAGAAGGCTCCGGGGAGACCTCATTGCGGTCTTCCAGTACTTGAAGGGAGCGTTTACAAGGGTGGATAGTGATAGGACAAGGGGGAATGGTTTTAAACTAAAACAGGGGAGGTTTAGGTTAGAGATTAGGAGAAAGTTTTTCACACAGATGGTGGTGGCACACTGAAACAGGTTGCCCAGGGAGGTCGTGGATGCCCCATTCCTGGAGGCATTCAAGGCCAGGCTGGATGTGACTCTGAGCAGCCTGGTCTAGTGGTTGGCGGTCCTGCATATGGTGGTGGGTTGAAACTAAATGATCATTATGGTCCTTTTCAACCCAGGCCATTCTATGATTCTATGATTCCATGATTCTATGATTCTATTTATGGACGTGGATGAGATCCCTCTGCAACTCCTCCAGGCTAAGCAGTCCCTGCTGTTTCAGCCTCTCCTCATGCCTTTTGTCATCTTGGTGACCCTTAGTCACCCCTCTCCAGTATGTCCAGTGCTGAGGGGGTGGGGGTGGGGGCAGAACTAGATCAAGCACTTCAGGTGTGACCTTACCTCTGGAGTGAGAGGATGTTGCCCACATTCCGGTACAGCACAGTCCCTACCACGAAGACAGAAGAGTCATCCGTCTCTGCAGGACACCAGAGGAAAAGGAAGAAGACAACAGCACTGAGATAATCAGAATGTCATCTGTCCACAGCTAAATTCTCTCTACCCCAAAATCCACCAGCGCAACACACAGAGAAGGGACAGGACTGGAAGAGGCTGGATTCAGTTCTTTTTCCTCTTTCATTTGTTATGTTTCCAAGGAGACATCCAAGGGCATGACTGGACCTCTTATTGGGGCCTCTGCTGGGGCACATCCAACGCTAGCATCACCACGGAGGGATGCAGTGCCTGATGTCACCACGTTGGGTCTCCATCAGACCTATGAGAGGACTGAACACTTTTAGGGTGACCGTGGGTGCCTGCCCCCATGCAAGACTCATTTAGGATGAGTCCTCTCCCATTCAGAAATCCCACTAATCCCTCTGACAGCACCACAGTAGGCAAAACTGCAGGGCGAGAAGGTCTCCTACAGCCACCCAGAGGCATTTGGACACATCCATAGCTATCAAGCCATCAGAGAGAAGAGCTGTGCTTGGGCCGACAAGGGCAGGCAAGGAGGGGGAGATGTCCCAGTGTGCCTGACCTGACCCCGTAACTTGTGTGCTGCCTCAGGAGGACAGCAGATGAGCCTGAATCCTCTGTGTGACCTCTGAACACATCACTTGACCTCCTCCTCTGCCTCGCTCAGCCCAGCTGCAAATTAGCAGGAATTTCCCTGGAAGAAGCACAGGCAGTAGAGGCATCCCTGAGGTTGAATTGTCAGAGTGGAGAAGAAATAAGTCACTTGGAGATGAGGAAGTTTGGGGATGTATCATGCTGTGGGGCTTCTCTGATGTCTCTTACCAAAGCTCATCTTCGAATGCACTCATTTCCCCAGAAGGGAAGATACAGCTCTGGATGTTTGTCAAATTGGGCTCAGATGAGACAGCAGGTGAAAATCGGGACAGACTGACAGACAGACTTGCAGAGCAACTGCCCAAGATTTGTTTCCCTAGGAAAGTCAACACAGACTTTTGGCCTTTGTCATGAATCCCTCTGCAACCAAGGATCCTACTTCCTTCCAATAGAGTTTTCCCCCTTTTCGCTAAGACAATGCAGTAGAACGTTTACAGAAGCAATGTGTGCTCCTATGAGACTGTGAGCAAACAAAATGCTAAGTCCCACAGGCGGGGTTACCTCAACACCCTCCAGAAAAGGCAGAGGATCCTGATTAAAGTAGAGCTGGAATACTGTCTCTTTTGTTTTGAAGAAGGGAGGGGCAGTACAGCCCTGGTGGAGCAGAACACCACAGAAATGTGAAAACTGAGAGAAATTTGGTTCTTTGGGGTAAACATCACATTTTTTTTTTGTGCAGTGGCTACTGCTTAGGGGCCTTACAGCATCTCTTTGCAATGATATGTGGGAAACAGCCCAATAGGGGCATAAGTGATGCCTCCAAGGAGAGCTGTAATCAGCAGAGCAGGATCAACTCTGCTATGTATGGACCCAAAAGTTTGTCCAATGAGTGATTAACAGTATACAAAGGTAGAAGTTCCACACCCTCCTGTAGTAAGTGAAATAACTCTCTAAACATGCTCCAGGTTCTTCTAGGAAGACAATGCTATGTTTAGGCACTATAACACAGGAGGAGTTTTGTTGGCTTTGGTCCCTGCTCGGTCAGAAACTCACTCTTTACCCTTGAGTGTCACTTAACTCTTCTCAGCCTCAGGTAGAAATGATGGCAATGTTATTTCCATCTTGAGTAAGGAAACCTATGACACAAGGTCTTGGTATGACAAAGTCCAAAGGACTTATGACAGACATAGCTCATTGTCTCTTGCCTTAGTACCAGGGAAGGACAGCACATCCTGGTGCAGTAACCAGCAGCCTGCTCTCTCAAAACCACTAATGCTATGTGCCAGGCTGTCAACAAGGAAAACCCACCATTTCCCTTCAGTCAGCCTAATTTAGAGTCCTGTTTTTGAAAATCCATTGATCAATTCTGCCAAATGCAAAGGCTCACTGCCAACACAGGAATATCTTGTTTGTATTGGCTGCTGGCACTGGCATCCAGGTAAAGGCTTTGCTAGCAGAGCCAGATCCACCAGTTGCTCAGACTGATGTGCTAAGCCTCAGCTGTTCACCCTTGGATGGCTCTTCCAGGATTGGATCCAGTCTCAGAGGACATCATAACAACATGGTTTGCCTGCACGGCTGTCACTGTACCACAGCTACATTTCTTATGCTGGTTAACCATACATATATGGCACCAACAGAGACCACCACTGGTGCCTACCCCTATTAGAAACCCAGAATATTCATAGGGGATGCCAAACATGCCTTGCAGAAAGAGAACTGGAAACTGATCTCAGTACCCACATGCACCAAGAACACAGCAACACAGAAAACACAGGGATGTTTTCAATTATTGCAGGTTCAAAAGCCTTAGAAGAAGCCTTAGAAGCAATCATCAAGACAGTGCTGCCCTGAGTTTCTGTGCTGACTCTTTCTGGTTTTTAAACATGATGCTGAACTTGCCCAAGATGTTCAGATTTGACCCTTGGTGTGATCACATCTAAAAGCCTTCCTTGCACTCAGCAATGCTATGGTGAGCTTCTGTGAACCAATCCAGCTCAGCTGGAAGGATAATCTGAAGACAGCCAAATGGAAGGAACTTCTGTTAGAAAGTGAAGAAGACATTTTCTCCTAGAGGGTTCTGACTGTGCTGCTTACCTGTCAGCCCCGAAGACAGGATGCTCCTGGAGACAGTGACCTTGTCTTCTGAATTCTTGGCCCAGTCCACCATGCCTCTCCAGCCTTTCATGGGGAAGGTGATGTCAGTTGCTGCGTTAGCAGGCAGCTTGTGAATGCCAAGGACTAGAGGGAAATAATAGCAAATAAAATCAGTAAGGAAAACCTGCCTCAACAAATTCACATAAATTGAAAAACCCACTAGAGTCAATAGTGGAAAATCAAACAGCAAAGCCTTCCTGCCTGCACTAAACCTGGAAGAGAAGAGATCCTTCTACTACAGGAGTGGCCAGAAGCAGATGCTTAGGGAATTGTAAGAAAAAACAAAGCAAGACTTCTCTTGCCTTGTCCTTCCAGCTTCTAGCAGTCAGCAG
This sequence comes from Alectoris magna, assembly GCA_030625065.1. Taxonomy (NCBI): domain Eukaryota; kingdom Metazoa; phylum Chordata; class Aves; order Galliformes; family Phasianidae; genus Alectoris; species Alectoris magna. The sequence goes on from CM060561.1 coordinate 2,480,208, forward strand.
GACTTCCTCAGCTTGTGGTTACATCCAGACAATGAACTTTATTAGCCACCAATGGAACTCTCCTTTGTGCATTTTCCTAATCCCATCATGAGCCAATCTGTACTTTTTGGCTTCTGCAGCATCCTCTGGCAACAAGTTCCATGCTGCGATTGTGCATACAGCATAAATCAAATACTGCCTGCTGTTTGTTTGCTGCCTGATCACTTCATTGGCTGCTGTGCAGCTCTTGTGCTAAAAAACAAAAGGAACTAGCTTAATTCTTCCCAGTTTGTCATCTGTTCTCTGTTCATGGTTCTATAGATATCTCACAAACCATTTTGTGCCCATCTTTTCATCAGGCCCAAGTCCTAGCTTATTTGGAGAAAAGCCACTCCATGGCTATGATCATCCATGTCTTTCCCCAGACCTTTTAATGTTCCACCGCCTGCTGCCTTCCCTCTTTCCCTCCCCACATCCAAGATTATGCATACTGCACTGCAATTACAGATTCCTGGGGTCTATACCCAACACAGGGAGTGCAAATCAGCTCACCCAGATTGTCCGTCACTTGGTAGGAATCCCGGAAATCTTTCATGCGAAAGCCGATGACATCAATGAAATCCTCCACAAGCCTGAACAACTCCTTGGCATTTGGCCCTATCTGCAGAGAGAAGGACAATACTTAGTAGCACAGCTAATAAAAAATGCAGCCAAGGGAGCCTAGAAAAACAAATGGGCAAGAAATAGTAATTCATAAAATTGAGGCTGGAGGGTAGTGTCTCAAAATAAAGTAAAGAAAAATATCTGGGAATCTCTGGAGCAGAAAACAATCTACCTCCTTTCCTTCAGGATTCTTTCTACTATCAACCGCTCAATCCAGAGCACATAAGTTACTGCTAATGCTTGCTATAGCCCTTCTCTTGCAGTTAATGCAAGAGCAACATGCCAGGACAGACTTCTACCAGCCATGATTAAATGTACCTACATGGTCTTTCCAAAGTCCTTTCCAAAGTACCTGGCCCAGCCTAGCAGTACGCAAGCCATTGGCATTGCAATTGCCCATCCAGAAACATCATGAGAGAAAGTAAAGAAGTGGTTCATGTTGAAACTCTGCCCTATGTCAAATTCAGAGAGCTTTTTCCAAGCCTTAGGTTTCCCTGACCCTCAGGTACTGCAACACTTGGCCTGAGAAACACACTCAGGATTTCTTCTGACTCTGTGTGTACATATATATATATATATAAATAAAAGTATACATATATATATATATTTCCTACCAAGAGGGAGTCCACAAGACCTTGCCTCCACCAGGATGGTTAATTTTGCTAACAACCCCCTGAAAGCAGACACATCAAACCAAAAACTCCAGCCTACTTTGGGAGAATGTTTCTCACATGTGGACAGTATGGGATCAACTAGATCTCAAGGGATAAGCAGGGAACAAAATTGAAGGAAGGGCTTACTGCTTCCCCTTCCTTTTGAAGGGTCTCAGGGAACTCTGGATGTCTGTTTGGTGAGACACTAGAAAAGAGGCATGCAGCAAGCTGGTGAGTACAGAGATCTATTCTGTCTTCCATTCTCATTCTCTGTTGAATTTCCAAGGGCTGCTCTTTGGTCTGAGGCTTTCTCTGAATCAAAGATCAGCATGGCATGGTGCACTTCAAAGAAATCTAGACTTAAATTCTCATGGAGGGAGGGAAGAACATTCTCAAAGGCAGGAATCCAGCCCCTAAATATTATTCCTGAGATAAATCATGCTGTGTTCAGTGACACGTGGCTTGACCACCCTGGAAGATAAACCTTTTAAACCACTTAACAACCTTTAAACTACTTAAAAACCTTCTAAACTACTTAAATACAGTTGGACTAGATGATCTTAGAGGTTTTTTTTCAAACATAATGACTCTGTGATTCCACTTCAGCTAAATCCAACACCTGAAGCACCTGAAGCCTTGAATTCTCACCTGCCTATGAAGAGAAGAGGAAGAAAGGTGTTGAAGGAGTTGTTCGTATATTTAATACAGTAATTTGTAACTGCATCTAGTACCTTGATCACATTTTGCTGAACCAGATCTCTGACACAGGCATCTCAGCCAGTTGTTGACCGAGTCAGAAACTACCTAAAGAGGAGACCACATCCCAGCAATGCAAAGGGCTGATTTTGGAGGAAAAAAATGGTCCAACAAACAAATGCTTAGCAGCAAACTCCAGGATCTAATGTCAAATCCCAGGCACCAGATCACATAATCCTATGCAGAAAGCATCATCATCCCTTCTTATGCTTTCCCATTCTGATGGCAGGATCTCACTCTCCAAATAACCAAGTTGATTCTTGCCCAGACAGTGTTGGATTTCCTCTCTTTTCTTCTTTCTTTCCCTGATATTTCCCATATGATAAAGATATTGGCAATAATTCTTCTTTGCCTGTATTTTACTGGGCATGCAAAAGGCTGTCAAACAATAACTGGCTTTGCAGTGACTGATTTCATAAAAGGTAACCCACATGAAATGAACTGTGCTTACTACCTGTCTTTTCCTCAAGCACAATTGCCTGCAGGGGCTTAGCAAACATGATGAGAGGTCAAAGAAAAGCAGTCCGACTCCTTACATCTCTTTATTTCTTTTTCCATCACTATCACTTCTTTTCCCTGGGGTTGTTGATCTTTGAGGACAAGCAGGACAGGAAGAGATCAGAATGGCAGCAGAAGGAAGGCTGCATGGGCAAGGAGCAAAGAGGTGGCCATGCATGTCACTCTGTCTGTCTATCCAAAAGAATATCGGTGAGACTAAAACTGTATCAAGATCAGATCAGAAAGTCCTGCCAGTACAGCAGGTGTGCACAGAAGGAGAAAAAAACTGAGGAGACTATTTTTAACAGTGTATTTTTATATTCTATTACAGATTGAAAACACATCACATTAACCCCAAGCTACACTGGTCGTTGTCTTTCAGGTTTCTATCATAAAGCAGCTAATGTAACCACCCCAAAACCATGATAGCCCTTCTCTATCTGAATACCTTTCTGGTTTATTTTATTTTATTTTATATCTTTTCCCCCCATCTTCCACATGAAGGGGTGGGAGGGGGGAGGGGGGCGCAATGGAACATGAGACCATAATGATGTTGGGTTTATTTCTAATGAAGATATTGGGAGCCAAAGGTCTTGTTTTAAAATAAATGATTGACCTTGTGAAATACAAGGCACTGGTTTGCTCCCTAAGCCTTGAATGAGAAGGACAGAGACTGCTGAAATCTTTGCCATTCAGTGCCTGAAGATTTCTGAGGCCATTTTCCGTTCTAAAGTCATGGTGTTGTGCTGTCATCACTAATTCTACTAAAATAAATGCCAGGCAAACATTTTCTTCATAGCAATTTAGAGCATCGTGGTTCCACTCCTTGCACAGTTTGATATAATGCTGAGGGCAGGCTGGGCTGTATCTATAGGTACAAAGAGCAGATTGCACAGGGAAAGCTGATAGGAACAAATTGCCAGAGAGTGAAACCTGCAGCTGTTTTTATGGAGATCAGCAGGATTTCCCTGTTGTCATGACAACTCAATAGACTCCTCTGCACTGTTCTCAACTATGTACACACACCTGTGGTCTTGAAATTGAGCATTTGGTCCCTTATTTTGCCTGAAGTCAGACTATGCTATGCCCTTCCAAATGCAACAAGGAAAAAAAAAAACAGATCTAAGGGAGAAAGGAGGGAAGGATAGGTCCACAAGGCTGCTCAGCTCTTGGTCGAGGTCCTGTTGCTTGAAGAAACCACAGAGCACTTGAGTATTCCTGTTTCATGTTTGGAACTACCAATGAGTGTGCACCTTGAGTGAAGGCTCCTTCCCAGAGGACTTCCCTGGTTGAAGTGAAAACTGTTTTTTTGTGAGTGTCAAACAATCTTTTTCTTGTTTAGTATTTTCAGTTTGTTTAGTATTGTTTCTCTGATGATTTTTGCAGCAACAAGAGATGGTTAAAAAGGGGCTGCCAATGTTCTGATCCACACCTATGGCTACTTTCCATAAGACTGATCTCTCATAAAGGCTCTTATGTTCCTTGTCCAGGTTATCTTTTATGCTCTGGCAAAAAAAAGAGCTGGTATTTTTGTTCCAAGGTATAATACTGAGGAAAGTACATGGAAGGAATGATCATTACCACTGGTCAATTCACCAGAGCTGCTGCTTGTCTGAGGCAGAACCATTTCACTCTTTCCCATTTCACTCTTTCCCATTTCAGTTCCCAAAGACTGCAGTGAGATGAAGACATGGATTAGCCCGAGGGCTCCCCAGGGGAATGGGAAAGAGACAAGGAATAGGTCTTACTGAATTAAAGAGTACAACTATGACAGAAGATACAAAGGACAAGTATGACATGGATATACATTGATATATAAACAAACCAGTATGGAAGGGTTTAGCTAGAGAATTATTATGCAGAATCTCAGTATTTGAGAGGACAGAAAGTAAAATATAACTGAATTTTTGCTCATCTCATGCTGGACAGAACTAGAAGCTCAGGTGAGCAGAGCACAGTTCTAAACAAGGTAATCCTGCTTGTCCTGCATCTTTGTAGCCAAGAACTCAAAACCACATAATTCCACTGCTTTATCTTGGCATGAGGAGAATTATAGCAAGCCAGGAGGGTTATCAACTCCAAATCTAGCCTGATCTCTAAGAGCTATCAAAAATTTGGCATTCACCACCAGCTTTTTTTGCTCTTACTCATGCAAAGACATGCATGGCTTAGGGCTGAGATCCTTTGGCTTACAGAGCTACTCAGCCTGGCACTGAGATCACCCAAATGACCAGTTGCATGTATCAGCTGATTTATAGTAAATCCTGTTGAGGTAGTCAACTCTGAAGCTGATCAGAGCTGACCATATTCAAGTAGTTTCTCTCTTTCATTATAAAGTTATCTGAGGAAAGCAGCAGTGATGGGTGGATATTTCTTGGTCTGTGGCAACATGAAACAGATCCGTGTTTCACAGAACACATCATGGTCAAGAAGAGCCATGTAGACCACTGTAAATATGCCTTGTCATAGCTTAAGCGTATGAAGAAGGCTTGTTTCACAGAAGGTGCTGAAGGTTCATACCAGCTGAGCTTCCTCCCACTTGTCCCGGTTTTCCTCCGATAAAATGTTGCTGATGATCTGGACAAAGTTCTGGAGAAAGGAGACAAAAGAGGATAAAGGGGATAGTTAGCCAAACAAGGCCTATTCTAGGAAGGGCATGGTAGTGCACAAAGAACATATAAAAATCACCCAAGAGACTTTTCAAGGTCCCATTCCCAAAGATTCCCACAGCATTTAGCAGGCTTCTGCCTCCAAAGATCTTAACAGCAGTACAACTTTCTTCCCAAGTTTTTTCTCTCTTATTCCTCTGAAGGAACAGGACTGGGAATACATCTTGTCTTCACTGCTGAAGGCTTTAGAGAACAGATTAGACAGATATCTGTCACAACCTGGGTAAATACTGTTGATCTCGCCTTGCAGAAATCAATTCCTATCCTATTATTTCCTACTATTTCCATTTTTTTCCAGCATAGGGAAACTTACTACCATTTTTTCCTCAGTGACTTTGAAAGAGAAGCAGAGATGGATCAAGCAGGTGCTAAGCACTGTAGTAGTTTGACCATGAAACACAAAATGAGAAGGAAGGAGACAAGATATTTCAAGAACATTGATTTTTTTCTCAAGTTTTGCCACCTTTTGCAGATACTGTTGGATCAGTCTAATGTTTCGGGCTGATCAATCCCAAGGGCATATTTTGTAGCCACTCCATATGCAACTGCTGAAAGTAAAATCCTAGGGTGAGAAGCCATCAATATATTCTCTCACATCAACATCCAACTACCCAGTATCACAGGGTCATCTTACATCTAGCCATTAGGCTGTAGTTCTTTCCAATATACCAATTAGCTTCCAGCGTAAGTGCTATCAGGTTGAAATAGTTCAGAGTGACTTTGAATTTCAAGATCTTACTTTACAGTCCAGGGAGAAACAATCTCAAAGGGAGGGTTTGTTAACAAGCAAAGACACTTCACTTGGGCAGAATATAATCCTGCTTCTCATCATTATAGAATCAGCTCAAAAAGAGGTAATCAAACCCTGAGCTTTATGCAAGCAGCTCAGCTCACCTGCACATCTCCAGAAGTTGGGCTGTGATAAGCCCTACGGAAGATCTCTGTCATGTTCCTGAGTACATCAATGGTGGACAGCAAGTCTCCACTGTAGCTGGTCCCATCCTGGGAGATTTCCACAAGGTTTTGGAGCACTTCTGACAGCCCATCTCCCATCAACCCACGCTGAGCTTTGGAAAGATGCTCCCTGGTCTGAGGAACAGAAACATGACAAACACTTAAGTGACAGTGAAAGTCAAGTTAATGAGCTCGGCGAAGGAATTGCTGGGGGAAGGTTTATGACCTTCCTTGTAATTCAGAGCACAGATTAGACAAATCTGACAATCTCTGCTGACCTGACAGCCTGTGATATTTTTAAAATGATAGAAGAGCAAAAGTCAATTTTTCTGCATGCCCACAAAGAAAAGGTTGTGTGTAGGTTTAGGAAAGATTATTCTACTACAGAAATGCTATTCTGCTGCTGACCCAAGGCCAGCTAGCAGAAGATTTTTGCTCTAAAACCTTGTTTTCTTACAGCAAACTTGAACTATTTTAGCTCAGACTATAGCTCATCCTGAAAAAGACAGTTTTCATGAAGGCAATAGCATTGTAAGGCAAGCCACAGGAGATCAGCAGAAAAAGGAGAATTCATCACAGCAGTAATTTTATGTCTAAAGAAAATTAAGTGTCTTATTTTAAAGTGTTACAGTCACAGTAATTCTCATGGATAATGCGATATCCAATGGATATCAGAACAGATATCAATGTCCCTGTCCATTGCAGGTGAGTTGGATTAGATGACCTTTAAGGGCCCCTTCCAATTGAAATGAATCTGTGATCCTATTATGTGGTAAGACCTGGATTCTGACAAGTTAGACATTAAAAGACCCAGTGACGAACCATTACTGTCCATGGATTGCCCGAGCAATCACAAGCCAAAAGCAATCAGACAAAAGCAGAACAGAGCTGTCATCTTCCTTTCACATGGAAATGCTGCTTTCCTTCTTCTTTGTAACTGTGACAGTATAACAAGCATTTGAGGAGACCCCAAATGTTTTTAAAGTTGAAGTCGGTCTGCCTTACCATCATCTGTATGTTCCTGTAATCAATCGAAACACACTTGACGTATGTTGGAGGCTCCCAGTAAGCTATCCCTTCTTCATCTAAAGTGCATCTTCGAAGGATTAGCCCTAGAAGAGGAAAGAAAAGAAGACTGGAGTGGGGACATTTGAAAAGCTAGGCACTTCCACGGATATCACCCAGGACAGGTCAACGCATCTATGCAGGCATAACTACAGACACAAAGGCAGCAGGGGCATCTGGAACGTGCATGAGAGGTTATTTTTATTTCCTCCTCCTGCATTTTCTTACTAAGAGACAGGACAACAAAAGGAGATGCAAAAGAAAAAATATAACTGGGACATGGTTTGACAAGGCTCTCTGTCATATGGTCTCAGTCATATTGTCTGACTTTTGGGTAGCCTTGTGTGGAGTCAGAAGTTGGACTCAGTGATCCTTATGGATCCTTTCTAACATGGTATATTCTATGATTTTGTGATTCTAAGGCAAAAGAAAGTTTAATCTGTCCTTCAGGGCATGCCTCTTCTCGGTTCAAGAAGTCCCACGAGCCTCCCCAGGTGGCAAGGTCTGGTATTTGCAACTGAAGCACTGACTGCTGCTGCCTACACAGTCTCAACAAGAATAAATATCCAACAGCACCATCTTTGCATCTGTTGAAAAACTGAAAAGCTGCCTGCAGTCCTCCCTCAGGCTTTTCTTTAGCTTCAGTGTACAGTGAGTTTTGCAGTGGTAATCACGCGCCGTTGCAATGCAGAGGAACACACACATCAGTGAAGAGAAAGGGGACAGGAATAGCCCAGGCAATTGCACTGCTATTTGGAAAGTCTCGGAGGAGCAGGCTTTGCTGGGTGCACAATTCCATTGCTACTGCTAAATGATTCAGTGACCTATGGTACAGCCCTTCCTCTAGGCTAGCATTAGGAATTACACTGACTGTTTCAGGATGCATGAGTCAACAAGAGCTTCAGGGTTTTCTGTGTCCAATGAACTCACTCATAGAGATTAAAAACTTTATGATCATTACAGACACTCCTGCCCTATTTTTTTTTTTCCTGCCTGAGGATCAGAAACATGCACCTGGGAACAGTTTCCACCACTAGAACCCCTGTGTTGTTTTCCACTCCTTGGAATATGTGGCCACAACATACAACAACTGAATGCCCAAGTTCTATCGTTTCATACCACCACGGCTGGACTCGTAACTTGAGTACCTGAAGATTAAGTTCAGAGAGTTCCTGTGGTTTCTAAAAAAGAGAGGTAAGCATCACTGGGCAACCTGATCTAGAGGGTGGCAACCTGCCCATGGCAAGGGATGTGGAAACAGATGATCTCTAAGGTTCTGCCTAACACAAGCCATTCTGTGATACTCAAAATATAACCGGGCAATCAAATTCAGATTTTCTACTTTATGGTCAGCAGAGAGAAATGTAACACCCAAGTCTAGTTTAGTAGAGCCCAGTCTGCTTCTGCAGAGTACGGTGGAATTACCACAGCAGCCCTTAATAATGAAGCTGTCCTAGTAGTAGGCAACAGATGGAGGAGAGACCATCTCGAGTTGACCTGTATGGACCAGAGGTTGTTGGTAAATACTTAGGAATCACAGAAACCCACAGAGAGTGTACTTAGCCTTGAGTGAAGGGCAAAAAAAGCCCATTTGCTCATCCTCTCCTCCCACAACCAGGTTGCCCTTGTCTAGAAGTCAAAGGATGAAAGGTGATCTGAGGGTCTCCAGTCAAGATACGCAGTCATCCTTACCAGTGGCATTGCGAGGACACCGAACAGCTGCAGCATCCCCAGCAGGCGTTTCTTTCCAAACCACAGAGGCAAGACTTTCCTCATCACAGATCTCATGGGGCTCTGCAAGGAAGGAAAAGCTCCATTGGTAAAGCCTCTTCCTCAGGAGGGATGTGGAAAAGGACATGGAAAGGGGAAGCAGGGGAGTATGGTCTGGAAACATGATGCTTGGAAGAGAGCTGTTGCTGTTACACCTTGCTAAAGAGTATTTTTCAAGTGAGAATGTCCAGTTTTTGGTGGTGAGCTTCAGGGCTCCATGCTCAATTCTTTCCATCCTTCAGGATCACCATTTTGGTGTTGGGTGTGATTAAAAAGAGGCTCTGCATAAGAAGGGGTAAGAATGAAGCAAGGAACAAACAGAAGGGGGAAAAAAAAAACAAAACAGTTGGGAATATCCCCTGAGTGGCCTTCATCCAGATCTTCTGTCTGCTGCCATCAGGAGGACATGAAAAAAACCGAGCATCAATTTGCATCAGCAACTCATTTCCAAATGCTGCTGCAGAATCCAGGACTGCAGAAATGTGCAAAGGATGTTTAGAGAAGTTACAGAAAAAGCTCTTTGGAAGAGAACGTTTTCAGACGCTTCTGCTGAAGGGTAGAGATATTGGCTATGGAGTCTTTGGGGCCTGAGAAAAATACTCATCACAGAAGGAAGGGTTTGTGCTGAGAAACTCATTATTTGCAGCACATAAAATGAAAGAAGCCATGAGTAGGGTGTTAAAGCTATTTATCACTCCTAAGAGTGTGGAAGGGGAAAATTATATTTAATGGTTTTCAATTATAGATTAATTTATTGTGCATTTCAAACTAACAATAAAGAGAAAGCTGAGAGCATGCCTGCAGCTGGCCAGGAGTGGCAGCTGCAAAGCCAAAGCCAAACAGCCATGAAGCTGGGCGGCTGCCTGCAGAGCTTCCTTCCTATGTAGGAAAACACTGCCCATGCCAAGGTCCAGTGGTGCCAGTGGGAGTGTGCAGAGTTGTAAGGAAAATCTACATCTAGCACAACAAAAAAAGACAGGTATTCTGAGTTTTCATGCTGTTCTCAATGGATCTGCATGTGATAACCCTGAAGGCATCCTTCTGGAAGGGACTGTCCCATGGACACAATGACATAGACCATCTTAAGTTTTGTGTTAGCAGTAAAACCTTCCGAATGGAAATACCCAGGGTACCAAACTGCCTATGAAGAAGGCTTAACCTCAAGACTAAAGAGTGTGGCAAGTCCTACTGCTTTGAAGGACTCATAGAGGATCCAAGAAGCTGCCTGCACATCACAGCTCCTGGAGTCAAGCTCCAAGACCATGAGTCTCCAAGCCCCGGTTGTATTTCAAATGCAGATTCTTTCCTGGTGCATCCAGTAGACAATGATAATAAACAAGTTATGCTCCCTGCTTGAAAACAGATGTTTTATCTTCTTTTAAAATTCCCTTTTGAGTAATCACTATTATAATGAAATCCCAGAGGGCAAGCAAAACCTCTGCTGTGCTCTGCACATGCACATAAATAGTTCCAATGCCAACAACAGCTCATGACTTCTGTAGATAAGGCAGAACATGGGCAGAAAAAAGGTAGCTTTACACCTAAGTTGTTGACAAGGAGCTATAGGACAGAGAGATGAAATCTTCCACTTGTGATTGAGATGTGGTTACTCAGAGAGCTGAATGCAACACCCCTGCCTTGTGGCCCAGTGCTTTGACCATGGCCACGTATTTCCCACTTCAAAATGTGGTCCGAAAGGAGAGTTTGAGGAATAGGGTGGGAAACTTCTAGCAATCTCAACTGCAACGTACCAAAGCAAATACCACCTGTCAAAGAGCAGAGGGGGCATTTGTTCACATCTGACCTCTCCTTTCTCCTCTGACTTCTCAAATCTTCCCGGTCTCCTCACCCCTGCAGTCTCCCTGGGGGCCACTGAGGGATGCTGTGGATCAGAGATGCTCTTTAGGAGTACACTGACTGGCACTGTCTTGCCCGTGAGTGCAGAAGAAATTCCCAGGCCAGGAGAGAATCATTTCACCCTTTTATTTATATATTTTTATTTCTGTTTCATAACTATATATATATATATATTTTAGTAACCTATTTGCAAGGGGATATTTTAATAACTAACCCAATTAGGCTTAGCTCTTCTGTTCAAATCAGATCACGTCAGCGCTTCATACTTTCTTGAGAATGAATGGAGTGGGTTTATTTTTAGCCAAGAGCCTTTCCCCCCCCCCCCCTGCGACCCCCCCTCTACAAATTAACAACTGCAGCAAGACCCTTCTGGTTTTGAACCCTTGCAGGGCTCAGTGCCTCAGACATGCCTTTCCCTTTTGAGTGCTGTGCAGGCATCAGCCCCTGCGGACACAGAAGAAAAGACCGGGCTTGTTCTGCCAGGGCCCCAGCTGGCACACACTGAAGCTGAACTAAATCTTCATCACTCTGTAGACACCACCAGACAACCCGGTGCTACGGCTTTCAGTAGCAGAGGAGAGCTTTTGTGGCTGAGTTAGAAGAGACTCTCACACGCCTCTGCTAATTGAGAGGCACAGCTTGTAAGGAGAGGTGATGTCTTTTATTAGAGCATAGCTGCAAGGAGTGAAAATGCTCTGTTATCTTCTGCCTAAACTGGGTAAAACTTCCCTGCTGAAGTGCTTTTGGCTTTTATCTGTCTTCAGCCGTTTGCAAGCGATTCGGAGGGGTCAGCTGTCCCAAAAACATCACAAATCCATCCCCAGAATGCAGCTTGTCGTTTAGCGAGACACCCACTCTTCACACGGACAGCCATGATGCCACCATGAGAATCTCTCCCGTCGCTCACCAAGCTGCTCCAACAATTAATTACCCTCCCGGTCATAAACCGGAACCAGTTACGATCAATGAAGTCTGCCAGCCAACATCACATAGCCCATTGATTTCTCACCAGCGATTTCACCAGCAGGGAGTTTAACTGAGACTAAGAAAGAGAATAACAATTGTGTGCTGGCCTGTTTTCTGGCTACATGCTGCATGTGAGACACGGAATCTTTCCAGCTTGTATTTTCTTCTGCTCCCTAAGAGGAGGTTGTGGCAAGGTGGGAGTCAACCTCTTTTCTCAATAAAAGCAATAGGACGAGAGATAATGGCCTTAAGTTGCACAAAGAGGGGTTCAGGTTGGATATTTGGAAAAATTTCTTCTCAGAAAGAGTGGTGAGGTATTGGCATAGGCTGCCCAGGGAGATAGTGGAGTCACCATTCCTGCAGATGTTAAAGATGTGACACTGAGGGCCATGATTTAGTGGGCATGGTGATGATGGGTTGGTTGATGGTTGGATTTGATGTTAATGGGTTTTCCAGCCTCCATGACTCTATGATTTCCTTGTCCTTCATTCAGACTTTCATGCCATCTTTATTAAATGGATGCTGGTCCCATTTGTGTAGCTAGAGAAGGGTGAGAGTGAACAAGTCTCTGACAATTCTGGACACATCCACTGTTGTGTTTTTTTTATTTTTTTTTTAAATTTCCAGGGGCATGCAGGTCTCCCAGAGGCTAATTAGAAGGTAGGAAACTCTGCATCTGTCCTCCATATTCAACTATTTAATGGACTCGAGATTCTGATATCAGTTATGGCTCTCATTGCCTCTTTTCCTTTTATGGCTCTACAGCAATGAAAAAGAATGGAAAATATAAGTCTAGACTAGTGAGTTTTAACAAGTGTTCACTGAAAACATCATGGTTATACTGTAATAATTAAATCCAGCCCTTGATGTGTCATGTACCTGCATTATGAGTGGGGACAACTAGATCACAACTCCCTGTTGTATTCGGCTCTCTGACAACTTTTTCCAAAATCCCCGTCCTCCCCAGTAAAAAGGAGATACTGAAGAGTTTGGGGTACGTACCAGGACATTTCCTGTCATTGCATTGCCTATACTCTTCCTTGGGACCCTGGCAGGTCTCTCCTCCAAAGAAGGGTCCATAGCACACACGGTCACGTCTCTGAGTCCCACCTCCACACGTAGTGGTGCAGCTCCCCCACACTCCCCAAGCTTGCCATTTCCCATCCACTGGAGATTAAAAAAAAAGAAAAAGAGAGAGAGAAACAGCCTGTAACATCCCAAATGTCATCTGCAATACAAGAAGGCAAGTTTCCAAGGTAAACACTGGAACATAGGGTGAGTAAAGTAGGTGTGAAGGGAGATTTCCTGCCTCGAATCCTTGTCAGATTCTCAACACACATGAAATCAGTACATTATCTTTCCTATTGTGACAGTCCTTCAATAACTGAAGAATATTCTTCTGCTTCTCCTCAGTATCTTCACCCCACAACACCAGAACTATCTCTTTCCTGGAGCACAAGTCTTATGAGCAGCAGCTGAAGGACCAGAGACTGTTTATTCTGAAGAAGAGGAGGTTCAGAGGAGACCCCATCACTCTCAAAAACTCCCTGAAAGGAGGTTGTAGTGAGGTGGAGGATGGCTTCTTTGTCCAGACAACAGCGACAGGACAAGAGGTAATGGCCTTAAACTTTGCCAGGGGAGGTTGAAGTTGTATATTAGGAAAAGTTTATTTTCAGAAACAGTGGTAATACATTGGAACAGGCTACCCAGGGAGGTGGTGGTGTCACCATCCCTGGAGGTGTTCAAGAAAAGGTTAAATGTAGCATGGAGGGACATGATTTAGTGAGCATAGTGGGAACTAAATTATCTTAGCTATCTTTTTCAGTCTTAATGATTCTATGATTACTTTCTTGGGCTCAGAATTGGGGCTCTGTCCTTGTACGCTCTTAGGGTCACATTGGTTCAACCTGCTGGATGGCAACATCAGGCTGCCACACTCCACAGCTTGAGTTTGGTTGGAATGCAAAAAGTATATGTGAAAATAGATTTTCACAGAGTCACACCTCTGGTCTGCGCTGTGGTTGTAAAGAGACAAGCAGAGTCCCCAGGTGACGAACCACAAAGAAACATCGAATAACCCTTCTCCAGCCATTTCCATTACACCATTGTCTCACATGCCTCAGAAAGAGTTTTTGCAAGAGACTCATTTCCTAGTATCTTCTCCAAGTATCTTTACACATTCAGTGGAAATGCTACTTCTTTTGCATTAACAATGGCCTTTATCAAAGCACTATAAAAATGTTAATTATCCCTCACAACAAGCCTACAAGGTAGGAAAATGTTCTCTTCTGCATCACAGACGTGGAACAACAACTCAGTGTCAGAAATAGAGAACTCTCCCGATTCCTATTTGGGTTTTAATTAGGAGTTAACGGGTTATCTCGGGTCAAATAATTCCTTGTGGGAGGGTGGGAAATTTCTCTCTTTTTCTTCAAGCAGAGGAAGAAAATTACTGAAGAAAAAGGCAAGCATCAATATGTGGTTCTTTATTTGGTAACACCATATATAGTGTAAACCATACCCCTCGATGCTTTGATATGTAACTCTGAAATCAGTGTGACAAGGATGCTTAAAAAGAGGGAGGCCCTTTGTGTCCTTAAGGATCTCTATAAGTTACAAAGAAGTGAGCAGTCTAAGTAAGAAAACATACTAGAGTCCATATAGGGAAGTCCAGTAATTATGGCTTGATTTTTAGGCAGTATTGTGACAAGCCAGGAGTTGGAATAATTAATCCTTATGGGTCCTTTCCAACTCCAGTTATTCTATGATACAGAGTTAAATACTGCTATTCTTTCTGCTGCAGATTTTGTTGCTACCACCGGGGATAAGTGCTTACTGAGGAAATGGTTATTTGTGTGTGTACTTGTTCTATTGGAAAGGGGAAGAAGGCTCTCTCCATCTCAGGGGTTCACTCCTTCTCAGTCTTATGGGCTAACAGGGACATAGCAACCAAGAGAAGCCAGGAAAAGGGCCAGGGGAAGCATGGCAACACTAATTGGTTCTGTTTAATCTTGGAAACATTTAGACATCTAAGCCTTGTTTTCAAGAAAGAATATTTTTCACTCCAGTTGAACCAATTAGTCAGAAAGTTGTGTTCCCTGTGGGTAATCACTCATCTGTCCAGGGTCTCCTAGATTTGTCAGCTATGGATTTTGATTTGCATGGTCCAAAGGTATGATCCACAGCCTCCTTATTATTGCAAAACTTGTGAAAACAGAGCAACTCTTCCCCAAAGAAAACAGGAAAGGATTTTATATAAACCTATCTGGGATAGCAGATAGAAGGATAACCCAAAAGAGAGGAAAATCCATTGGCCACTGACCTGGGCATTGACGTAGGAAGCAGTCCCGGGTCTCTACCCAATGTCCCTGGCATTCGGCTCCCCCATAGGAAGGTCCATTGCATTCCCTTGTCCGCTGCTGGGTGCCGTTGGAGCAGGAAGCGGAGCAGGAGCTCCAGCTCGACCACTCATTCCAGTTGCCGTCCACTGAGTGGCCCAAAGAGAGATAACAAAGCGGAATGTGAAAATCTCTCCCTCTGGAAGGAGGCATAAGCAAGAGTTCCTGACCTGCGCCTACAAGGGATTGAGGAAGAGGAGTGCAAACCAGAGGAGCTACAGAGTGAGTGAGAGGGAGCAGATCACCAAGAAAAAGTTCAAGCTAACATGTCAGCAGTACTTTCTTGGGACCCTTGCAACCTCTAATTGGTACATTATGGCTTGACAGTATGAAAGCATCGTAACACATTGATTTTTATATTCACACTCTACATGCCAGCATAAACGTTGGCTTTATTGACATTATATATTCCGATACAAAGCTCTCAGTATAGCCAGTTATAACAAAACATCAAAATAGAGAATATAAACCATGTTTCCAGTGAAAATATTGAAGGAATCTGTACATTACCATGACATATCCCATTTTAGTCAATCAGTAGTTTTTGAGGGAATTCATTCTTCACTATGAATGAAAAGCAGTGCATGAGTCTGGCTCCTCAAGCACCCAAACGCTCTGTATTTCAGAGGAAGCCCTTAAAGCACAAACTGAAATCACATTGTTATTCAAAGGAATTCACGCTGCCAGCCAGCCGATACTCAGAGCAAAGGTCTCCAACAGGAGACCACAAGCAGAGTGCACGTGTGTGGTCAATGCACTTCAGTCACAGCTGAATTAACACTGCCAGGCTTGATCTGTATCCACATAGCAACATCTCTGGTAATTGAATAGGGAAGGGAGGGAAAAGAGAGGTTGTGATAGGGAGAGGCTTGGAAGGAAACATGAATACATCCTATTAGCATGGTACAGTGTGAGGCATTCCCAAGTGTGGCAGTCACACCCTAATTGGCGCCTGATCATCAGATCTATCACCCAGTCTGCTATTCCTGGAGTGTGTTTCCTCATTAGCAGTGGTCATCATGCTCTGTTTAGCTCTCATTAACTGCTAGTTCTCACTCAGGAAAAAAATAAAATCACGGAGAAGTCTGAATTCTGATTTAAATCACATTGCTGTAGATTGCAGCTCATTTTCTTTGACTTTGGTTTCTTTGACCAAGTAAAATATACGCAGCCTCGTCCTCTGTACATTCTGCAAGACCCTGAATGGCCGCAAATGATCCCCATTGTGTTGAAGTGTTTTTTTTTTTTTGTTTCCAAGCATGTGAGAAAATGTCAAAATATCCAAATGAACAACTGCTAATTCAAACAGCATCATGTAATCTCAGAAGGTCTGAAAAACCCGTCATAATCAAAGGTGCTTACAAAAAAAAAAAAAAAAGCATGCTTCTTCTTGGCAATCCAAGCTTGCTGCTTTCATTGCACATAAATTCGAAGAATCACAGCAATGCTTATCAGTCGCAAGGAAAGGAAATACAAGAGGTGGTGACTGGCAGACGATTCCTCTCTGGAAATGATAAAAAACCCCACAGAATATATCCTGCCCAGTAAAAATTAGTTGGTTTTTTTTTTCTGGCTGAAGTTGTCATCAACCGGCGGTGCTTGCCCCTCACCACTGTTCACTGATATTGGCAAGGTTAGACTACATTTGCAAGGTAGAAGTCACATTTAGCAGAAGAAAGTTGGATTTATCAAAGGCCTACCTGCTGTCATGACGGTGGGGATTGGAATTCTACCACAACTTAAGGAGTTGGACTTTATGATCTCTAGGAGTCTCTTCCAACTTGGGTTATTCTATGATTCTGTGTGCACTTAGAGATGGGAAAACGAAAAAGAGCTGCATCTACAAATTGCTTATTCACTGCGAGAGAGGGAAGAGGGAATTTCCTTTGAGATGAGAGCTTATTTATTAGTGGACTGAAACTGTAAAGATATTTTAAAAATGGAGAAGCAGAGGCAGCCATTCTGCATTGTGAGACACGTGCACTGATGTAGGGATCTCCTGGGCAAGATGCTGAAAGATCTCTGTCACAGACCCAGCACATCATGCACTGTTGTTGCCGTATCGCAGAATCTATCAAAGAAGTCCATTGGAGTCTGGTTTGTGCAGTCTTTGCAGGCACTGGCATTGTCTTCCCCTTCATTTCTTCCTCTCCAAAGGACTTGGGACTCAGCCGGCGATATCTAGTGCTCCAGAGGAACAAAAGCTCTGTTGTCCCTGCAGCCGAGCATTTTTATCAGTTGCAGTAATAAATCCTCTGAGCGGGGCGGTAATAAGCGATACAACTGTCTGGTGTGTCAAGCACTGAGCAGTGCCCATTGTTGTGCTTCAATGAGTCCCCCAACGCTGCACTCATTTGGCACAGCAAAGCCACTGATTGCCTTTGTGGCATTAATTAGAGCTGAAGTCTTTCAGTTGGGCTGCCTGTCTCTTCCCCACTGTTCCGTTTGCTGCAGCGTATCCACATATTTATTTGTATTTAAATTAATTATGGTTCAACATTAATTCAGGATATGCTTTATTGCCCAAGCCACGCCAGGTCTGACTTCTTCAATTTGTCTTTTTATGACAGAGTCAATTTGACGTCTGGGATGTTCTTATTCTGAGTACAGTCTTTTGAACTGCAGCCAGAAATCCAAGGATAGTTACTTGGGATGAAAACTGTGCAGAAAATGCCAGGAGGCTTCTCACAAATGTTTTCACAAAGTTCTCATCACTCCCACAATCCCTCTCCTCCTCCGGGGACACAATAATTTCTCATAATGATTCTCATTAAACCTGAAAAATGTCAGTTGACATTATCCTGGGAGAAGGGAGGAGTGTTGGGGAGTTCCCTTATGTTCTGATCATGTCCACCAGGACAACCTGAGTTAAATTAATGGGGGCTTTGTGGTAAGCTCAGGGCTTGTGTGGTTCAGGGGAAGGAAGCCACAGAAATACAGTTTGATTTGCAGTGAGAAAGGAGATTTCTTTCAGGTGTTTCAAAGCCAAAATCATGGAGAGACATTAGAAAGTGAAATCTGAGGAAAAATAATCAAAAATAATGAAAAAAATTACGGCAGGGAATGACTTCAGGAGTTTCGTAGTCCAGATCATTGACCAAGGCAGGATCCAGTACAGACAGAACTTGCATGGTGAAATGAGGCAGGTATGAAATTAACAGGCAAAGTCACTCATCCCAGCACAATGACAGGCCAAGCTGGGCAGCATGGTTCCAAACAATCCACTGGGGATAACAAATGATAAAAGTAAAATGTTCTTGGAAATGTTAGTGATAGTTGAGCCAGTCCAGATTCATCCCACATAACATGTCCATAGTAAGTTACTACAGGGCAAATCAGAACCTAAGACAGTGCTGAGTTTCATATTCAGGGAAGGTTTAGGTTGGATATTAGGACAAATTTCCTCTCAGAAAAAGTAGTAATGCAGTGCAACAGTTTGCCTGGGAAGGTGTTGGAATCACCGTCCCTGGAGGCTTTTAAGAAACATGGAGATGTGGCATGGTTAGTGGGCATGGTGGTGATGGGCTGATGGCTGGACTAGATGACCTTAGTGGTCTTTTCCAACCTTAATGATTCTATGATCTCCTCAAAGGTGCTTCTAGGTTGCTCCTCCAATGTTTTCTTTTCTTACAGGTGATCCACTTTGGAATAGAGCAATGTCAATAGGAGTTACATCTACAGAACTCTTTATTGACCCACATGTGGGCATCTCGGGATCAGGAGACCTGCTGGAGGGAAGTCTCTCAATCTCTAACTGCCTTACCTGGGCAAAGTGCAATGTTGCAGAACTTCGTTTGCTTCTCTGGGCCCTCGCAGGGGTTCCCACCAAACTGTGGGGGCTTGCACGTGCGGGTCCGATCCCTGTACCCTCTCCCACACGTGGAAGAGCAGAGGCTCCATGGAGACCACTCATCCCAGGTGCCATGCACTGCAATAAGAGCAGAAGTAAGTTTCCTTTCTAAAGGAGGAGAAGTGAGAGAACCACAAAGCACAGCATCTTCCCATCCAAAATGAGCAGTATGTGAGAAGGTAGTGTGGGAAGGCCAAGAACAAACCAGCCTGAAATTTGCCAGAGGAACATGGTGTAATTTTTTATGATTTCGTATCAACAACACGTGTCTTTTGCTTTCCATCCCACTTGAAATAAATTGAAATGCACTTTTAATTGACCCAATTTTTTGGATCTTTGAGCCAAGGAAAAAGATGATTTTTTTTTTTTGAGAAGATGCAATTAGCTAGATAGGAACAACAACAAAAGCTAACAATTAAAAAAGAAAAAAAAAAAAAAAAACAACCACAAAAAACACCAGCCTTCAGAAAGCAACATCACCATTATTTTGTCACTTCTCACCGTTATTTCCCTCACTCAACATTTTTTTCTCATTGAATTTTCAAAGGCTACAGCATTATCAAGCTCTCAGAAAAGCTGCAGCCTATTTCCTAATTGCTGTCATACAGCCGTGACATCACAGGCAAAGCTAGAGAGATTTAGAAGAACAGGAAAGAAATGAGATGTGCAGCAATGCTCCAGCACTGCTCAGGCCATCACTGGTAACCCCAAGAATTAGACATCTAAAGCCTCCTAATCTATATTAATGTAATCTTCTTCGAGATAATCTAATCTAATCTGGCCAGTTTATTTATAGAAGGTCAGTCACCGTAATCTCTAGAGGCCAAATATTACGAGTATGTACTGATCACTCTTAAGGGACTTCATCCTTTCCAGCTTCAGCCAGAGAGGCTAACACAAAATCAATAATTCTTCAGAAAAAAAAAGAAAAAGAAGAAAAAAAGACCCACAGAAACAGGTATTTTTCCAGTCCTTCATTGGCTGCCAGCAGACTGAAACATAATTTTTGTGATTGTCATCAGGCACTTTTTGTGATAAAAGTTAAATAGAGGAGGAAATTCAAGAAAGGGCATAAGAACCAGGCTGGTGGTTTTGCCATTGTAATACTGGTTGTGAACAATGATGCTGGTGTTCAAGAGTTGTGAATAAGAACTGGTTTAACAGCTCAGTTCTTCAAAATAATTAACAGGCCCGCCCAGACTGTGCTGTTTCATCAAAATTGTGGAAGAAGGACTATAAAAGTAGAGGGAAAGGAGGGTTCAGTTCACAAATATACCAGCAGCCCAAGTTTTTCCTGCTCATTTTGCAATGGTGCATCCAGTATTGGAATTTGAGCAATTGAAAATGTCATCTGCTGCTTCTCTTTCCCATCTGCCCCATGCTTGGAAACACCTCCTAGGGGCCCAGACTTTTTAGATACATCATGTTTATTGCTTGTAAATAGTTGTCCATTCCACGTGGCATAAGTGCCCATATAGTAGTGTTTGGTCTGTCGAGGGTCTCTCTATGAGAGAAGGAAGGGAGAAAAAATGATATTTCCCAATGACATATCATAGGCTGTCAACATTCCATGAACCTTCCTTTCCCTCCTGCTTATCATACATGGCATGCTCAGCCCACCTGGGCATATGGCAGAGTTGTTGCACTGTCTCTGTTCCCGGAGAGGGCCGCTGCACTGAGTGCTGTAGGAAGACGACACACAGAACCTGGTCCTGGTCTGCCAGCCCTCCCCGCAGGTAGTTGAACACACACTCCACGGGGACCACTCCTCCGCTGCAGGGTCACCTGTTGGGGTTGGAGAAGAAGGTGAGGATGTGGCATGACTGGTCCCTGGATCTCTGGGGCAGCTGTACTTTACCAGCCACTGTGCAATGTGACCCCCGTGCAATGTGAGAACAAAGGGGCGAAGCAATTGGTGAGGAACTGTGACCATGGGTAAAAATATATATATTTTTTTCTTTTTTTTTTTTTTGAGGGGGGTGGGGGGGAAGGTTATTTCTTACTGTTGTAAGACACACACACGCCAAAAGGGAATGACATTGTGGAAGTATCAGGGCATAGGGCAAGGCAAGATCTACCACTGATGACAGTGGAGGATAGCCACTGCAGAGTGATATGAGCTGGGATATTTATCACCCACTCAGTGATAGTACTGATTAAGTAATAGAGGTTAGATAGATAGTGAATGTGTCCATAAATAGGGCAGGCATAAGGATCCAAGTCCTTTTCCTGCTTTCTCCTGGCCCCTACTAATGCAGATTGGCAGCAGTGGAAAAGATAAAACAACAGTGACAATGCCAGAAAAGGACATCAGCTGAACTAATCCCATAGAGCTTTCCCTTGTCATCTCCTTCACCTGTGAAGAGCTGCTTTGAGCATCTGACTGTTCCTGAACATCCTATATCAACTGCTTCCCTGATGGAAAAGTATTGATTGGAAAGACAAGTAAGAGCATTCCATTCAACAGGAGATGGGAATGGGAAGAACTGATACATATTGTCTCTATCATTAACATCACCCACTCAGTCCTACCAGAGGGAATGTCACTCACAAAAGTTACAAGAAGTGTGATGGATAGCTTTTAATTTATTTATGAGCACTGATCTATCATCTCCAAGAAAATACCTTCCTCCCTCAGATGAAAACAAAAGCCTGCTCTATTTTGTTTAATTAAGCTCCGTGTTGTTTGTTTTTAAGATGTTTATTGGGTTACTAATAATTACACACCATAAACCTATAAAATAACATTTTATATGCATAGCACACAGGCATATGGCACAAATAAACACCAAAAGCACATGTTTGAGGATGCATAATAGAGGAGTATATCCTCCAAGTAACAAGTTCTTCAGATCTTAAGACCATACCGTGTCACATCATAACCAGATGAATCTGGCAGACTATGGATGAAGTACAAAGGACTGCGGTGCTTGGTGCGGCAGTAAGCATGACTTTATAGGGGTTGTACAACATGGCACAGCACTTGGACACATAGTGATGTGTCCTGCACCACCACTCCATTCCCAAGGAAAGCTGGACAGCAGGTAATGTATTAGACTGACCAGTTTCAAGACAAGGCATGAAAGACACACTGGTAGGGAGATGTCACTCTTTGAGATTTTGTCTTGCTTGTAGGGCAGTGGGGGTTATAAAACATATCAGTGAAGTCACTGTCAAGGTAGGAACTGTGGTGGGAGCTACAGGGGTTGTAGACCATTAAACTGTCCTACGCCAGCTTGACTGACCTAAAGCTGTCCCTGTCTTCCTCAAGGCGGTATATTTATTTACCAGTGTACAGAAGTTTTCTGTATGCAACTATATTTTATATGCATTGAATCTGCTCATTGAACTCAGAAAGAGGTGGAGGTAAAAATGAGGTGACCTCCACCTCATCTGTATTGTTGTAATGATTGCGAGCTCTTTCTTCCATAGAATGCTTTCTGTCAACAATATCAGGGACAAGTAAAAAGGAACTTTGCATGTCCCTTGTAGTTTGTAAACCACCTACCTTCCTTGCTGCCTGTGCAGAGGAGGGGCACTGGATATAATTGTGTTCATTAAGCCAAAGTTGCTCAATACTGTTTCATTTTAATTTTGTGTTTTGTTCCACTTTCCTACCCAACTGGTTCCATTAGGGAAATGTTGTGCACTATTGGTCTTCCCCTGAGATCTGTAGGAGTGCGCGTGTGTATTCAGGCCTCAGGGTTTCAAGAAAGCAACACTCCCATGTCCTGCTTCTCAAGTATTAGAACTCCTGGTATAAAGAGATCTGTATTTCCATGGTAATTTGGCTGCCTTTACAATAAGGAACTCAACTGTATCTGCCAAACAGTCCTGTGACAGTCTGAAATCATCACCAACATGTTACCTTTTGGTACTATTGTTTCAACATTTGCCAAGCAGAGTGGCCCAAATCCAGAAGATCCATCTTCAGCTCAACAATTCCTGCTACCTAGCCTGTCAGGATGCTACACAGATACCATGCATTTGCATTGCTCGGAGTCTGTTCTCAGAGACTTTCTGAGAGACAGAGGAAGCATGAAGAGATGTAGTGTCTTCCTCCATGAATGACTCATGGCTTGCCATCACACCACCTCCCCACTCAGGCCTGGCTGTGCTTTTGCAAGCTCCACATCCAGACAACAGTTACTGTGTCACTAGATGAATCAATGCCATCTTTGACCCAAATTCCACCTATTCTCCCTCTTTGCCCTTGTATTTTTTGTCCTTTTCACTTCTACAATACAAAAGACTTTATAGAGGCAAAGCTCCTCAATTATCTCCTCTCAGATTGCACAGATATTTGTATTTTAAATCAATAATGTAACTTACTTTCCTCGAGCTTTAGGTTTGCTGTGGATTTATATAAACCTACTGGGACACCATGTCCAGTCAAGTCTCAGTCCTTACAGTAACATAATTGCACCTCAAACTATGGCAGACTCAGGAAATATCGATCATCACCAAAACTACTGTATAATCTTAGGATCATTAAGGTTGGAAAAGATCACTAAGATTATCTAGTTTAGATTATCTACCACTGACCCATTACCACCATGCCCATTAAATCATGAGAAGCATTCCTACATTCCCGCAGCAACTCTCTTGTAGCTGGAGAGGGCCCAGCAGGTGTCACAGAAGAGGAGACTCTGGGCATTGCTCCATGAAGCTGTAGCACTGAAATCCAGGATCCTTTCCAGCACCTGGCCAACCCTGAGAGTAACTGATCTACCATTACAGAGAACTCAGCTGGCTGTAGGGTCTTCATCAGTGCCTGCAGCATCTCCATGACACTTTCTCCCTCAGCATTAATTGAGCGACACATTGCTGCCATCCCTCCGCCAGCATCTCTTTATTTTTGGCGCATCCCATCCATCTGACATCTCACCACGTGCTGCCTCTGCTTCATTCACATCCTGCCATTGGCAAAAGTCTCCTGGAAGTGGTGTGTGGGATGATCTGGGAGGACTCATGCCAGGGACCTGCTGGGATGTCACTCTTGTGCTATGGATGGGAGGGACACGTGGGCAGCCAGCGTCACTGCAGCTGATGGCACAACTGTGCCACAGTCCATAGGACCTACATATCAGGGCTGAAAACAGCTGGCAGGAGCAAATACTGGTCTTCTGCTAAGCAGAGCTTCCCCCTCATCCCTGTTCCATGTAGCTGGCATCAGCTGCATTTCATATTTCATGTCTTTCCAGGTCTCATCTAAATTTCAAATTGCCTATCCCCTTCAAACTGTGTTAACTGCTAGGGAAGACTTGTGGTTTGTGTTAGTATCCCCAGCTTCAGAGTCTAATCCTAATCTGGGCTGTAGTTTCTGTCTGGTCTTTACATTTATATACACATACATTTTACATACACATTACCTGTGGTAGCAACGGTAATGGGAGGATGGTCGGACTAGATGATCTTGTAGGTCCTTTCCAACCTTGTGATTCTATGATTCTATGATTTCCTCCGTCCTGATCACGTCAAACAACCTGACTACAGCTGATGCTCCTGGGAAAGCAGCAGGGGTATGGTGAACTCATTGCAGGACAGCCTGCAGCTCCCAGGCCTGGGGCCCTCAACACAAGAAAGATATGGAGCTGCTGGAGCAATCCAGAGTAATGCTACAAAGATGACCAGAGGGCTGGACCACCTCTACTACAAAGCCAGGATGGAGAAGCTGAGCTTGTTCAGCTGGGAGAATAGGCTCCATGATGTTTCCATCACAGTCTTGTGTACTTGGGTACTTAAAGAGAGCTTATAATCAGGAGAGAAACCAACTTTGTACATGGCAGATAGTGACAGGACAAGGGGCAAGGCTTTTAAACTAAAAGAGGGGAGATTTATATTAGATGTTAGGAGGAAATTCTTTATTCAAAAGATGGTGAGGCACTGGGACAGGTTGCCCAGAGAAGCTGTGGATGCCTCAACCCTGGATGCATTCAAGGCCAGGCTGGATGGCCTTTCGAGCAACATAATCTGGTGAGTGGCAACCCTGCCCAGTGCAGAGGGCTTGCAATCAGATCATCTTTAAGGCATCCCTTCCAACCCAAGCCATTCTCTGTTTCTATGATATCCCAGCCCATGCTAAACTCAAGATGACACCACAGCCAAGATCAGCTTTGCTACATCAGTGCTACATCACCTGGGATTGACTTTGCTCTCATTTGTACCATTCACCAGGTAGCAGTAATATCAACACCCACCTTTCTCTACAGCTTTTTGACAGCAGTGAGTGTTACTGCAGGCAGAGGGAGCAGATTCAGTGCAGGGTAGCAATAAGATTGAGACCATCCTTATAACCTCACCTGCTGCCAGGTCACCTCAGGGCCTCTGCACCACAGTGCTGCTTTCTGGCACTGCTTGCTGCTGCACACTGAGTTGAATTAGAGCACATTTGATACACACCAGAATATGACCTCTTCTCTCTTATGATCAGTGTCACAGCTCTTGCTCCTCAAACCATCCCTCTGAAACCTTTCTAGAGTACAAACAGTTTGCAAGGCCACTGAGCAATGATTTTTGACCTGCAGCCAGGGTCAGCACACCTTGCATTGCCCAAGAGCCACGATGCATTGAGCTCCTGCCATGAAAGGCAGCCGTGAAGGGACAGCATAAAACCAGATTGGACCTGGCCTATATCCAGGTCCTGTTCATTCTCCCCTTCCAAGACCACACAATTTGACATTATTGTATCTTATTCCTATTTGATTGCAGATGGTTGGAAGTTCCTACTATAGAAATTAACAGATACATGTCCTTGCACTATGCTAAAGGCTTGATAACAGAGGAAAGCAATACTGCTCTCTCCCCATCAAGCCCTGCACACCTCCTTCTATGGTGAATGGGAAGGCATGACATGGACATCAGCAAAGAGGCTGTATTGCAGTAAGGTCAGCTTTGGCTTAATGAACCATGGCTGTTTAGGTAGTTCAGACAAAGCAGTGGCTTAGAAGTAGGCAGGGTGATGAGAAGCAGTCTGTGAGAAGCATGGTCTGGTTAGAGATTTTGTCTAACCATTTTTGCCTTCTTTGGTTAACAGCAACAATACAAAACCCATCAGAGCAATGGGATGGGAACGAACTGAGTGCTCAGTGTGTGACTTGCTGGGTAAGCCCACGGTATCCTGGGAGGAAAAGGGTTGGTTAAGTGGGTCATTGAAAGAAGCAAAGCAAGTCATTGCAGGCACTCCAGCTCAGCTGGGATGTGTAGGGACAGGGCAGCTGGTCCAGAGTCTGCTGTGGTAGGTCAGAGCTTACCTATTTGAGGTGCAGGGTACCCGTAGTGCTGCAGTTCATCAGTGTCCTCTCGCTTTCTGTTATCTGTGGACCTCAGCGATTGGCTTCTGGAATTATAGCGTCCATTGGCTATGGCAAGGTAATGGGTCATGTAAATACACCTTGGTTCACTCTGCAAGATCTTTCACTACAAAGGTTACATGTATAAACAACAGTGACCTGCAATGTTCCGCTGACACGACCACCTGCTTTCCAACCCCAGCACCCTTGGCCACCAGCAGCCCCCAGGGCTATTGCACCAAGCCAGCCCGCAAGACTTGGCCTGGCTGGCAGTTCAACCCCATGTTTTATTGCAATACATGGGACTATGCGGAATATGATCCTTTATGCCTGATCTTTAATTAATTGCAATGAACTTCTAAGGTGTCTGCACTCTTCATTGCACTTGTTTAATCTTTTCAGGTGTGCTGACAACAGATCCTGTCAACCCTGACAGTGTTTTGAGATCTATGGTGAAGATTTGCAGTATATTTTGGTGGAATACTCTGCCTTGCAAGTGATATCTACTTAGCAACGCACAGTAGAGTATCCAGAAAATGCTGCATGGAGCAGGCAGGTGAGGGCAGGTGAAAAGGAAAGGAATGGCTCAGAAGGATGTCTCCTTCCCAGACACTACCCTACCATAAGCAACAAGGAGAGCTGAAGGTCTGGTATCAACAGAGTGGCTTATAGTCCAACAGAGTTAACACTGGACATCTTTGCAACCTATGTGGAAGAACAAAGTTCCTAATTCCAGTGTGCAGATATCAGTGAAGGTCTCTGACTGAAGACCATGCTGTTGAAATCAGAAGATAACCAATACATTCCCTGTACAAACATTTCATTCCTGATGAATAGCAAGCACTCATCTGCTTTCCAAACCCACAATGCTGCCAGCTTTGCATTTACATCCTTTGTGGCATTCCTAGCCACCAAGGAAACTAAAATTTGACTCAGGTTTTCTTCAGTTGTGGGCATGTGGCAACCCTGATTTACACAAATACATGCCCTCCTTAGTAAACAGGCAACCAATCAAGCAATAGCAACCAAATCCAACCCACCAGTACTGCCCGCTATAGATCAGGAGAGCTCAGCTGACTCCAATGGAGTCATACAGAATAATGGAGAGCTGAGTCCAAGTAATTTGTTATCTGGCAATCAGTTTGTTTCCAAACAGCAGGTACAAAACAGAGGGCCTTTTTCCCCAAGGAGGTAAAAACAGTCAGACACCTTTTCAAGACGTACAAATTGCCAAGAAATGAAATGGTGACAAATATCATCCTGGAACCCTGGGAAAATTAATAAAGGTTAATGAAGCTTCAGTGTGGTGGCAGGAGTCTTTACTGCCATCCAAAAAGGAAAAGCAGAGTGAGGAGAGGAATGATTCAGAATTCCTTCCAGGAGCCAGACTTCACATTCAGCAGCTTTGTTCATGGAAGACACCCATTTAGTTAGTGAAATTATGTTACTCCCCATTACCAGCAACCCAAATCCTCAAAGAAACCTAGGAATAGAACACATCAACTCCTTGAAACCTTCCCAGCACTGACTGGTTGCAAGCTACTGGCTGGAGGGTGCAAAGGGCCCAAATCTTACTCGTTTTTATATCTAGGAAGTCATGGGACCTTTGCACGAGAGACTTGGTTTACAAAAATGCCGACTACCTTTCCAATATCCAATGTCCTGAGTTTGCTTAAACTAGTCCCGTGTTCTCTGTGATATGGGACACATCCCAAATGTTGATCCATTTGCAGCACTCCTCCACCCATGTTCACTATACTCACACACCTTAGTATGCTCTGATTTTACTTATTTTCATGAAAGTATCAAAACCACAAGGACCAACAAAACCTCCATCTGCTGTAAGTCTCAGAGGTTACCCAGAGACTCATTTGGACTGGGAGGAGAAGGAAGGGATGGGCAGTGAAGGGGAGATGGGGAGTTTAGATGGATTTGTCAGCTTCTCAGAGTAAGGGAAGTGACAAGGAAACATGAAACTGAGTATTTCAGAAGCAGTCAGTGAGCACGGATAGACAGGGAGACAGAAGATGGGACAGAAGGAAGGAAAGATAAAAGAGGATAATAATAATTAAATGCAACCCTGACACCTTGACCCTCCTCCCACCAGCTCTTTGGTCTCCACATTATTGACATCTAATGATTGATCCTGTTCTCAGAGAGACATATGATTTCCTACAGAAATGACATGCCTGCACTGTTAATGCCCATCCTAATCAAAGGTAATCGGGTCCAACAGCTGAACATGTCAACTTGATGGCTTGCCCCAAGACTCCTCCAACAAAGATTTCCTCCAAGCCTACGCCAGAGTCTCTGTTGCAGAGGAAGGTTGTCTACCTTTCAGAAATGGTGTGACAAAGAGGTAGGTCAAGCCCCATTTATGACAGAGCGTCGCTTAGATTTGACTGGATGATTACTTCAGGTATAGGTGAAAATCAGTTGTGATTCTGGAGGAAGAAGGGAGATGACAGTTCCCTTGTGCACAAAGCCAAATTGGTGCAATTGACTCTTTGCAGTGGATTTTATGTACCTGAACCTTATGGGGCCATGTAATAAAGGCAGTAGGGAACTGGTTGGATCTCAGCAACTTGCTTCCCACAGCAGGGTCAGAGGAGAGGAGTAATGCTGGGATCAACAGAAGACACAGACATGGTTTACATCCAAACAGTATACGGGAATGGCAAACTGTGGAATTATCCAGCCCCTTGGAGAAGACTAGCAAGAGAGCTAGAGAAATAATGCCCTTGGGGCAAACGAGAAAAACTGTAATTGCAAACACTTGCAAGCACTTGAGATTTTGGAAGAACACGGATAACATGCGGATGGAGAGGATGACCCTGAAGTGCTAGCAGTAGTGGGAAGAAGAGGCTGGTAATCAGCATTGCTGTTGAGAACTTGTAATGTGTCAGTACCTTGAAATACAGTTGACGGGAAAAAACGGAATGCAGAGAATTCATGCCTTTGTGGGCTATGTTTCAAACATCCAAGTGCATCTCACCAGAAAAAACACACCCTTCCCTCAATACTCATCCCCCAAATGGGAGAGAGGAAGAAAATAGCAGCATCTTTAAAATTCTTCAGGCAAGCTGGGATAGTGGGAATGAAAAGACAGATGACAGCAAGAAGTGAAAAAAAAGATTAAAAAAAAAAAAAAAACCACATTGAAATGGGCTAAAAGTATCTCAGGTACATAGAGGACAAGAAGCAATTCCAGTTTGAAATGAATTCTAGCCTGACATGTGGAGAACAGAGATGCTCTCACACGTGGTATATTTCAGCTCTGTGACTGCAGCAATTTTTAATGAAATTCAGGGGGAGAAGAGAACAAGACTGAGACCCAGCCTTGCCACTGTCATGTGGAACATACTATTCTTCACATTCCTAATAGTTAAAACAGCTGAAAGACCAGATCCTGATCTCATTTCTTAATGGAAACCAGCACAGGTCAATGGGTTTGTACTTAGGCCATGCTGCACCTTAGGGCAGGATGCAACAGCTCCCCTCCCAGGCTAGGAGAGACATAACTGTCCAATCTGCATATTCATAAACGTCAGATGGTTTTGCGTTGCTTCTGCCAGATAGGATGGCAGGACTTCAGCTGGCTCCTCGGGTGGTTTTCATTCCCCAGGAATCAATGCAAGCCACTGTTAGCTCTGATTGCTCTTGCATTTCTTTAGAGCTGCTGAATGATGCCAGGGACAGGCCCATGGCATCCCTCCTCTGGTTTGAACATCGTCCTGTCTTCTTGTCCAGACTCTTCCCCTCCAGGACCCTTTGTGTTCAAGGTAATCACCAATCACACATTTTGGCATTGGAGAATAGTGTGTTGCCTCTTCCATACAAGTGGGTGGACCCAGAAGTTCCTTTACAAGCATTTGCTATCATGCTTCGGTTGGCTTTTTCTCTCTATAAAGCAGCAGCTCCTTGTCAAATCCAAAAGATTGAGGACATCTTGTCTGTCTCATCCAAAGAAAAGGGTTGTCATCAGGTTCTCTGTTTCCAGCATGGAAAAATCAGAGTTACAAAAGGCAGTGATTTTTGTTCTTCAGATTATGTTTCTGGAGCTGAGCAGTTGCCACAGAAAATAGCTCTGACCAAGACAGGTTGCTGTTAACAACATTTCCTTTCCAATGTGGGATAAGCCCTCATAACAAATTTTCTTTAGTGCTTTACAGCTTTGGAGTTTGCCCATGGAGATAATTTACCTGGCTTATATGCCTTTGCACTTGAGTTTCATCCCTGGGGAAATCTAGCCAGATGATGTTCATCAACCAAGAGACTCCTTTACAAAAAAAGCTGAGACTGTGGCCCAGACAAGTGGGAAAATATTAAGCCCACACAGAAGGGTCACCTGTGGAAACATTCAGCTGTGCCTGTGCAGTGATTTCAAACAACACTAGCATCTCCAGCCAGTGCATTCTGACTTCATCCTGGGAACCACGCAAATGCACCTAAATTTGGCAATCACATTCAGTCACACCTCATGGAAAGGATGAGAGCTACCATTCCCATCACTGCATGATGGGACCTGCTTGAAGATCCACCTGGGGCAGCTCATGAAGACAGAGGATGGGAGTAGGGTGATAAAAAGGGTTTGATCTCTCTAGCACATTTGCTATGGCCAGGGAAAAGAAAACAACAAATGAAATCCTCATAGATCATTTGCAAGCATTCATCTCAGCTGCTCCAGAGAGATGAGTGAGCGTACTTGCTCCAGATGCCATTTCAGACTGAGGTCTCCTCTGGCTACTGGTGTTGAAACACACTTACTAATCAGCCACTAGCTTATGAGCTGCTTTGACAGAAACAAGGAAAGAGAGGCTAAAAAGAGATGGCCTTGCCCTCATTTTGAAGGTGGTGGTAATTTCTGTCTTATTCTGACATAACTTGCTTGGTCAGCAACTGATTTCACTTTTTAGTCAGTGGTATTACATTTCTTCAGCAATTCTCAGTGACCCACACAGCAATGAGAAAAATATTAAAGCCCTTATCCCTGTTTTGCTTTGCTGCTTTATCAGGATTACAGATAGATCTTTGGTCAAGGAAAAGGGCATTTTTTGTTTGTTTGTTTTCTACTAGAGAAGTCAGGTGTCAGCCACTCTGCTATATCTAGAAAGCTAGTCAGGTGTTATTACAAGGTACTAAAATGCTGCACAATTTAAAATGAAGAAGTACTTCTGTCCAGTTCTTTTTTAAAATATAGATATATACATATACACATTATTTTTTTATAAAAGGAATTAGAATTTAGTCAACTGCAATATGAAATGAACGTTCAGGAAGATAACAATTCAAGTGGAAAAATGAACACCTTACTCATCTCTAGGAAACCTAAGAGCAGAAGTCAGTATGACAACAATGGAACATTTAAAACAGATGGATTTCTAATCTACCTCTAAATCCTTCCAGAAGAGAAGGAGAAGTGCAAATATTTCCAATTTTCATGGGCCACCTTTTATTTTTGGATTTCAAGGAATAAAAAGTGCATCTGTGTTGGGCATGGGCCAAAGGCAACAAGGGATAGATACGTGGAGCTAATTGCATAGCTAGCATAGACACGGAGAGATGCAGGTTTATCTTGAGGTAGGACAAGATGTGCATAGGCAAGTGTTCCTGAAAGAATAATTGTTCACATCTTCCTTCAAATGTTTTCCAGTTTATTAGCATGAAAGCATCACAACGGGTCTCAGCAGTTTGCCTGCAAAGAGGCACTTGGGAAAATTAATCAGAATTAATTCATTTTATTTGATTTCAAAGGGGTAAATCAATTTGTGCTGCCTCATGCTGTGGATGCACACTCCTTCTAAACTAGGGCTTTCAACATAGTTTGAGATCCTTTATTCCCAAATAAGCTAAGCTGAACTAACCGTGCTTTAATTGGAGCAGGAGTTGACTGGGTGTGTAATGGGAAGGGGACAGGAAGAAAAGTGAAATAATTTATTGAATCATAGCCCCCTGGGAACAATCAGCCTTTTCTGCACTTAGGATCAGCTTTACTGAGTGCTACGCTTTAGAAAAGTGTAAGTAAATAAGTAGTGAGTAAATAGTGATTAATCTTTCAGTGCTCTGCCCTACGGAATTAGTAGAAGTGGAATCTGCCTTCACCCCTTCCTTGCCACAGGAACCACAGGAGATCCAGCATGAAGAAGAGCAAAGGTTGGGGCAGACTAAATTATGCCCCCTGCTCAGTGCTGGACCTGGACATTGCATCCAGCCTGAGGTGTCTCAGTTCAAGACTCATGTGAAGGAATAAAAGGAGTCTTGGGGAGAGATGTGAAGATGATCAGGGCTGGGAATGGATGTACTGCAAAGAGTCTGCTGGATCTGGGGCCCTCCCTCATTTATCCAGCATAGGAATGGAACTCCAAAGAGTTTTTTTACCTCTTTACTGCCTGCTCTCATGTCTCAATAATAACCACAGCCACACAGCCTTCTCTACCCACTCACAATGCTATTTCCACCTTCACTCCATGCCGAAGTTCAAGAAGTGTTTGGATATGCGCTCAGAAATATGGTTTGATTTTTAGGTAGTCCTGTGTGGAGCCAGCAATTGGATTCAATGATCTCTGTGCATCCCTTCCATTTCAGGATATTCTATGATTCTTTGTGTCTTCTCATTCAGAGCCATGTCCACCAAGACCAATGTGGTCTTTCCTCCAGCTCCACTCAGGTGCAACCAGTTCTAGAGCTGGACCCTCCACTCAGGTGTAGCTTCCAGGTCCTTGGCCATGGATGGATGCACTCTCACCTTCACTGCTCCAAGCCCCAGCTTCATTACAACTCCAGAATCACCAGCAAGCACGGGGGACATCAGTTAAATTTCCCTAGTGTGGGTGAACCTCAGAGGAAAATTAGGAGCTGTGAGTCAAGGAGATTAAATTCAATATACCAGAAGGTTTCATTTTGAAAAATAAAAATAAAAAATCTAATTGCGACATGATTTAAATTTATGGAAATGCTAAAAAATTCATGAAATCATTTTAGCCCTCATTAGAGGAATATATTTATGTCCCTCTATTTGAACTTCCTCTTTATCAGGAGACATTTCCCTGCCTTTGAAGGCTACTGAACTCTCCCCAGTTATTTGCCTAGTTGGAGGAGTTATTCAAACATTCTCTACTACAAAATTGAAACAAAAAAAGCAGTGAATATTTATAAGCAGCCGTTTGCTAGAATTTTCTGGGCTGAGACACTTCTGATGTTGCTCTTCTCCTCCACATTCCTCTCTACTCAGCTAATGCAAAGAAGCATTGGGAATGAAAGTACCACAGGTCACCAGCTCAGCTCATCAATATCAGTGCTGACAATCTGTCCCTTGCCCTCTGGAGAAGAGGACCTGGAAAGAGATTGTGTGTTAGGAGGAGTGCAAGGCCTGTGTCAAAGATTTGTCTTGGTCAGACCATGTGTTTTGCCCGAACACATCTAATGGCCGTGTCTTAGTGCTATAGGCTATCATTTTGTAACAGAAACACATAGCAACAGTACACTTGACTGGGAAGGTGAATTAAACCAAAAGAAGATGGAAGAAGCAATACTAATGTCTCTCTTAGCTCTATGCTTTATTGGCTTAAGAGGTCAACTGTCAGGCTTTGCAGCAGCCCATGAATACCTGGTGTAAGTCTGCTTATGGATACCTGTAGATTAACCTCTGTTCTGTGGGATCTGCAGATGTGTGTTTGTAAGACATGTCAACATGTACGCATGTGCACGTGTGACTGCTAAACAAGCAGGGAAGGCCAGGATCAAGCACAGCTGGTGTTGCATGCTCCCTTGAGCCATTCATAACTTTTACCATGCCTCTAGACTACCTTTCATTAATTATGGCTACGGGATTGAGACCTTCTTGAGAAGAGTGACCCGCTCGCACACGTGCAAGGGAACATGCCTCCACTTACTATTGCATGCCTTCCTATTGCACAGACGTCCTTCCTCCAGGACTCCCTCGCAGGCCAGGCCTTCATTGGGAAGGGGCTTACAGGTACGCATGCGGGTCTGCAGGCCTCCCCCGCAGTCCTTGGTGCAGTCACCCCAAGCCGACCACGTGTTCCAACCACCTGGGCAAAATCCAGAAAATCCCTGTCAGCTTCAGTGTCACGGTAGACAAAGCCAGACCTACAGACCCTGTGATGCACCTACTTCCAAGGCCTCAACGCAAGATGTCTTAGGATGTGATAGGTAGACCACACAGAGAGACAAAATATGGAAGAGGAAGGAAGAAGGATTTTCTTTTCACTGACTTCTCTTCAACTATCCTCTATCTTTAAACAGGGACTTTGGACTTTGCCTTCCTGGATATTCTTCCCCTTTCCTAACTAGTCAGGCTCTTGCTGGTCTCTCTCCATTTTCTTGCCTTTAGGACCCTAAACTCAGAAGAAAGTTGAGAAAACCACTAATTTATCACATACATCATTAGTGAGGTTGTCTTTCCTCCCTCTAACACTACAAGACATTTTCCTATGTGGAAGGAGCACAATGGAACTGGGAAGGGCTAGGAGTCCTACTACCTACTAACTTCTCAATACTAAATGGATCCTCCTTTGCCCCACACTGCCTGCCACGGAGAGGCACATCATTGTTTGGGAATTATATTCCTTTCCAGTGCAGCACCCATGGGAAGCACTCTGGGACCACAAGACAGTGAAGGTGATTTTTGGATCCCCTTCCCAGCACCAGTGTCAGCATGTCACACAGATTTCTTCTTGTAATGCCAGATGCAGCCCTGCAGGCTGATGGAGACAGCGAACTGCAATGATCCTACCAGCTGCAAAAGGGAAGTACTTGCTGGATTGTTACAAAGAACCACTGGCTCTGATAGGATGTGAACAAACATCGATGGCAGACCAGACTCTGAGGACCATCTGAATCTTGCATGCTCTACATGGGCCAAAGCCTTGCAGCAGGACACCTGCAGGGAGCCCATAAAGGCTTGGTTTTATGCTGTAAAAATACAGCAGGCCCTTTAATCATTTATTGCAGGGGAACTAGACTTCCAACTCAAACAATTCTATGATTCTATATCCCTCGGTTCAATCCTCATCATCCATATGCAGCAAGCCAAATCTGCTCTGGAAGAAGCCCCTAATTCTAACAACTGGTGACTATTTGTCCACCTCATAGGGAGAAGCAGGTGAGGCCCTTCGACCCACAGATGGACACTCCCAGATGACTGCTTTTCCTGCTGCGCATTCTCTCACTACCCAAAGCTACCCCCAACATGCTTCAGGTCCATGCTTCATCATGGCTTCAGGTGTGCCATACTCAGATCCAAGATAATGAAAAACAGATACACTTTTTTGAAGAAACACTGGGAGAAAGAAAAAAATATTTGTTTAAATAGAAGTATTTGTCTGAAGTTTGTTTAAATAAAAGGTTTTTTTGTTTGCTTGTTTGTTTGTTTGTTTTTTCTTTCTCCTCCAGTGATGTATATTCTCCATTTCAGGTGGCCTAGCCTCCCTGTA
Organism: Alectoris magna; assembly: GCA_030625065.1. Classification (NCBI taxonomy): domain Eukaryota; kingdom Metazoa; phylum Chordata; class Aves; order Galliformes; family Phasianidae; genus Alectoris; species Alectoris magna. The sequence goes on from CM060561.1 coordinate 2,516,033, forward strand.
TTGCTATTTACAGTGCAGTGGAGATTGCACCTGTGTTATGAGCTGTGGTCTCCACTGCTCCCTACTCTTGGTTAGGAGGCCATCTCTGTCTTGCAGAACGTGGGTCCTTAACAGTCTATATAGGTACTAGATAAGAATGTGGAGGAATTACTACCAAACTCTTGTACAGGGGCAGGCAGATACTCATCTCCTCCCACAGCATGAAGAGATGGAGGGGGTCAAGAACTGATTCATTTCATAGAGAATGACATAAATCTCATTCCCATTTGCCTGTGCTTCAGTCAGACCTTGGGGAATGGGTTACATTGTCTCCCAGCCTGGCTGGACCAGTTTATTTCAGTTCCAACTTGTCAGCACTTCCCATATTTTACTGCAAAACCTCTTAGACTCTTTCATACTCTTCCTAAGCCTGTGCATGGAGTGATACGCTTACAAGCTGCTATAGAATCATAGAATGGCTTTGGTTGGAAAAGACCTCAAAGATCATCTTGTTTCATTTCCTGTGTAGTTATCATAGACTCTTGCAGATTTGTTCCTCTTAATCTTTCACCGTCAGATGATTTTCTCTCTTTTCTAGCCATGGTATGCATGTATTCCCACTGTGCCCACACTCAGGGGCAAGACAGACACTCCAGTTGACACTGGATTAGGCTCCTTCTTCAGTCTCAGTGAATTGTCACAGAATTTCAAGCAAGCTTGCAGATACAATCATATCATAGAATGGCCTGGGTTGAAAAGGACCACAATGATCATCTAGTTTCAACCCCCCTGCCATATGCAGGGCCACCAACCACCAGACCAGGCTGCCCAGAGTCACATCCAGCCTGGCCTTGAATGCCTCCAGGGATGGGGCACCCACAGCCTCCTTGGGCAACCTGTTCCAGTGTGCCACCACCCCCTGTGTGAAAAACTTTCTCCTAATCTCTAACCTAAACCTCCCCTGTCTTAGTTTAAAACCATTCTCCCTTGTTCTATCACTATCCACCCTTGTACACAGGTGTTCCCCCTCCTGTTTAAACGCTCCCTTCGAAGTACTGGAAGACCACAATGAGGTCTCCCCGGACCCTTCTCAAGCTAAACAAGCCCAATTCTCCTATATTGTGCTCATCCTACAGAGAAGGGTTGTATCAGACCCTTACACTTCGGTTTTTTACAAAAACTAGTTTAATTTCATGGTCTAATCCAGTTTTACATAGTGCTTGGGAAAGTCTTTCCATTTATTTGGGTGCACTTTGACAGATTTCCTCCTTCCTCTTGCAGTTTTATTCCTCCTCCACAAACAGGGGGGCCAGCCTAGCCAAGCTCAATTTTTTTTGTTCTGAAGACAAAGTGAGAATAAATGCATGCATCCTTCACAGTGTTGAATGAAGCAGTATAAATACTCAATAATGAGAATAACATCATAGGAAAATAGATCAGGATGGAAACACAGGTTGTGAACCTTCTGACAAGTGGCTCAGACATCCTGGAAGCAGTGGGAAGTATAGGTTGTTATAAGCACACAATAAATATTTATTCTTCCAAGGAGATGGCCTTTCCCTTGAAAGTCACTTTCTCTGCTGGTTTCTTTTCTAAACAGTGTGGGAAAATAGGCTTGTCTCTCCTGTTCCCTGATGGGAGATAGATTGTGTTTCGGCTGCAAAAGAGGCCAATGGCATAATGGCAGATATCCTGATGCCTCAGTTGAGCTGATCAATAGGGCATCTGTAACCAGACACATTTAAAAGCTAATCAACTCCTTGATTGCCCTTTTAAGATATCTTTCTTTCCTTTTCCTGAAAGATTAGGAGTGGGGCTGGAGAATGGAGAGCGCAGCTGCACATAATCTTTAGCTAGGTTGTTTCTTTCTTGGGGTGCTTTTTGCAACAAAACGTAAGTTCTCCAGTGTGTTAAAAGGTTATTTTATGCAGTGTTTGTAAGCAAAACAAACACAAACCAGTTATCGAAACGTCTTGTCTGTCATGAAGGAATATTTAAACAAGCATGCATTCCAGGATGTAATCTGTTATGAAGGCATTTAATCCCCAAAAAGTATACAGAAAAACATACTGCCTAGTCTCAATAAAGGAAAGAGGAGTATAGTGCAGACACCTGTCTTTGACTTGTTCATACTCTGCTTATCAGCAGCAAGGGGTGGACCAGTCAATATAAGATAAAAACCATCATGATTTCAAAGCTTTAACCAGAATGAGATCTCTTTATGAGGCTAGGTAACTTCCCCTCCTCATTCCTCAGTTTTCATCCCATTTGTGAGCACTAAAGAGAAGCTGGAGTAGGAGTACCAGTGCACTTACTAAATCAGCACAGGCATTTACAGCCAAGACAAAGGTATTCCCCACTTTATGGTGTAGTCCTTTTTTATCAGCAGGTTGCCCCATGGTCCTGACAAATGAAATACTGCATGTTATTTATCCTGTTTATTGGCTGTCAGATAAACTTTTTGAAATCTTCCTTCTTTTCCTGGGTCTAGTCATTTGTTGTTTCAAGTGATTTGTCTTTTTTAGTGGTGCTGTAAAGAAGCAGTTAAGGGCCTATTACGTGAAGTTATACCCATCCCATTTTGAGGAAGAAAAAGAAGTGCTGTGTCATGAGTAAAACATTCAGCTCTTCTGTTTTCGCCATGTGAAAGCATCCGGAATGGAAATGGAATGGTGTGGCTGGATAATGGCCAGTGAATGAACAACCATAGCTGTGGAACGGCTGAACTGTGGCAGCAAAGAAATGAATCATAAAATAATTTAAGCTGAAAAAGACCACCAAGATCATCCAGTAAACCATCAACCCATTCCCACCATGCCCACTAAACCATGTCCCTCAGTGCTTCATCTACACACTTCTTGAAAACCTCCAGGGATGATGACTCCACCCCCTCCCTGGGCAGCCTGTTCCAGTTCATTACCACTCTCCTATCTTACATTTTTCTACAAAAGTACCTTGAGCTTGATTGGTGATTCTAGCAGTGGAACTGCCTTACACCCTTGACGAATGAATGGGACGTCTCTATCAGAGAAGGTCATCCTCTTCAATCTAGCACACGTTTTCAGGAGGGACACACGTTAAGAAGTGTGGGAGGAAGGAGACAAATGCTCTGGGTCCACTGCAGATGCCACAGAGGAGGAACATGCAGAGTTTTGTCCCTGCAGTAGTTGCATACATGTTCAGTTGCTCAGTTCATCAAGAATGACTCACTGAGCTGCAACCAAAGGGATGTCCCTTCATGGACTCCCCTTCTCCTAAGACATATAGCTTGGTTTTCACACAACTTCCTTGCTCTGGTGCTTTCTATATATCAAGCATGGGTTTGGAGGAGACCTCACTGATGCCAAAAAGCAAGTACAAGGTGAAACACAAAGCAGAATCCCAGTGAAGCTAATGGGACATTTTGCAGATAGTCCCCTTTGCCCCTGGAGTCCTGTTTCATCAGCTTTCAGCGAACTGCTGCACCCTGCTGATCGATGTGGCTTGAATTGCCATCTGTCCTTAATCCAAAAATAATGAGTCTGCTGCAACTGCCTTATGAAGGATTTTGCTTTTCAAAGGCATTGACTCCTGTGAAGGTCATATACCCAACCAGTTTCTATTTAGCAAAGTTTTGCTCAGCTACAGCCTTGCAGGCCTGTAGACCCTTCTCATTCTGCACTTTTGTTCTCTTTAGCTGGAGTAAGCTGTGGCTTACATTTCTAGTTCCAGAGTTTCCTAACACAATCAGAAGCCATAACTTCAATCCTATAGCAAGGTCTGGCTTTTATTTTTCATTTATGAGAGCAGAGCTAGCCCCTCATATGAGTTTCATGAAGCCAGCTGTTGCATATGAAGCTGAAGCTCATGAGACTGTTTCGAGTGCTCTGGAGACTGCCGTTCAGGGAGGCCTTTAATCCAATTTCTAAAGAGCTTTTTGATCCTTCTCAGTCAGTTCTTATCATGATCACGTACTAAAACAAATTACTTTTCACGATAGGCTGACCCGGTGCATTCTAATTCTGCACAGTTAAATGGAGAAACTTTCAAGATGGTCAGACACAACTTTTAAGCTCATATTTCCTATTTCTTGTTCTGAATCTTAAGTGGAGATGCCAAAAGAATAGGTCTTTCCTACTGCAAAATAACAGAGATTGCTTCACTTAGAAGCCTCATCCAAACACCCTTGATCTTTGGGAAGATTTGCATCCCAATCTAGAGTTTATCTTTGCAGCTGACAGCTGTGATGTGTCTCAGACACCAGTCAGTCAATCATGCCTTTTAATTTAACAGCAATGCCTTAAATTAGATGCCAGTGACAACGGAAAAAAAACCAACAAAACAAACGAACAACAACAACAACAAAAAACAACTAAGGAATCAACACAAGCCAAGTAATACAGCACAGGAAAAAGGTCTTTGCTGACACACTACATCTATCTCTTTTTTTTTTTTTTTCTTTAATTTAACCTCCACATGACCACAGCTGCAGATACTTTTGATTGGCAGCTCTCTCTTGAACTCCAAAGGCCAGGACATCTTATGTCTGAAAAAACATGCTGAGATTACATAAAGCCATCACAGTTCTGTGTGCAGCATCTGGAAATACTTTTAGTGGACTTATCATCACAATATCCAAAGGCTTGGGAACCATCACCAGCTTGTAGATGTGTGGAAAAAAAAATAAATACTATTTCGTATGGAAATGAAGAGGGAAAAATGTTAAAAGAAGATTGAGATTGTTTCATATGTGAAAGTTAGGTGTCTTATCTAAACTTCTTATACAATGGGGAAAGAGAAAGAGATGCTCCATAGGGGCTTATAGCTATCTTTTCTTATATGTCAAGAAGAAAACAAGTCGAGGAGGGACTATTCTGAAGACAGTTTTCTATTATACAAAGCAGAAATCTTTCCCTGGAGAGCCATGCTTTCAATTTAATACCTCTGAGCAAGCCAGGAAATAACTCATTCAGGAAGATGTCCCTTTCTGATGCCCCATGTGATGACGCCACATAGCAGCACAAGTCAGTTGCTCAAGTGGTTCATTCTCTTCTCTTTCAACAATAAACCCAATATTATATGTTACAGTTTCAAAGATTGTGAGCACTAATATCATAATTAACCACCCCAAATCCCAAGAAAGCAAAATCATTAATTCTAGCTTTTCTGTACAACCTTCCTCTTTCAAATCCTGTCTCTGTTCATCGCAGGGGAGTTGGACTAGATGGCCTTAAAGGTCCCTTCCAACTCAAACAATTCCATGGTTCTATGATTCTATGACTTATTCTCGTATCGAGAAAAAGGAATGTAGGGACAAGAGTTTGGGAATTCAACAAAATTTTCTGTGTGATGATTAATGAGAAGGAGAGATCAAGGCAGATCATGTAGGAAGTACTGCAGATTTCAAGATGGACCCATCAGTGAGATGGGTAAGGGAGATTTGAGACAGAAGCATTGATCTGCAGTCAGGATTATCTTTTCCATCCTGAAGTGTTTCCCTCTATCCAACTCTATAATTATAATAGCTTTTTCCTGCATCCTGAGGAGAAAAGTCCAACGTATCCAGAGCACATAATCATGTTGCTTTTGCTATGTAGGTTCAACTAGTGGATCATGACAAACTCTAAATGTGAACATGAAAAATATCAAGAGAAGTAACCTGAAGCATCTGGACAACAAGGTGGTTTCCGCTATTTTCCCAGCTTCTTGACTTCTTCCTATCTTTAAATCTATAAATCCCTTTCATGAAGGTCTGCTGAAATCAGGTCACTATGTACCACCACCATCCAAAAAATTGCTTGTATCACTCACTTTTGAATACTCAAAAAAAAGTGGTGTGATTTTCAAAATGGCTAAAGCTGAAATTGATTTCTGCTATGTTCACAAGTGCTTTCTGTCTTTCCAAATGAAGACTTCAAGTCCCTGTTCAGAAAAACGTTTTAAGACCAGGTCCAGTCTCCTCCTGTTCTGCAAATCATTTAAGGATGGAAATGAGGCCACAGTGCTCAGCTTTCAAGGAAACCTAGCACAGAGCTGTGCTTATTACATGAATCCCTGCAAATGAAACGCTAGGGATAAAGATGGATTATTTATGTGGAAATTATGGGGGAGGTAGACAGGGAAATGAGAAAGGGAATGTTTAGTTTGGAGCAAGAAATGAAATAAGACTGTGGAATAGTCCTCCTCTAAGGAAGCCGTAGGGGCTTCACCACTTCACTTATTTCAAAGCAGAACAGGGAAAATATCAGAGAACAAACTTGTAAGGAAAAAATCCAGCATGCACCACTGGGGAGGAATGAAATGCTTCCCCGCCTTGAACCTCTCTGATTCTGCATAAATCACATCAGAGCTGAGTTCACACACTGTTTGCTTTTTCACGTTGTTGGAGACCTTGGTGCATAGCACAGGGGGGACATATTAGAATAGACACACGCGTGCTTCTGTACAGAGATAAATATATGAATACATTATAATATAACCATATAGCCCAAGTGGACTGAAACCTTTTCTGATGGGCATGTCACTACCTATTTGCATTAAAATTTATTAAAATGGAAATCAAAGAAGGACATTCATGAAATTTTACGCCATGTGCTGTCTACCCTGGTCCGAAGTGCCTCAGTTTCCCCAGAGTTGTTTTCACCCTTTTTTATAAAACCCTCTCAGAACTCCAAATAAACCCATAAACACAATGACATGTTCTAACATCCAGAGCTTTGCAAGTGCAATGTAATTTTAGTTTGTTTCCTAAGCTGTATTTCCAGCTGAAGGATTTCTGTGGTCCCCAGGAACACAGTATCTCAGTTCTCCATGAGCTCCAATGTATTTCTCTTTACAAGAGCCCCCGCAAGACAGGGCTATACTATTATTGCCTCTACAAGCATAAACCCAGGGGAGCTGAAAAGCTAAAGGACTTGCCTGTAGAATCACAGAGAGCCTGCTGTACAACATAGACGGGCATTAAATTTTCTTTATGTTAAGCATCTTAAGGGAGAACAAAGAGTGAATCCACCAGAGAACCCATGCATCACAGAATCACAATATCATGGAATGGTTGAGATTGGAAGGGACTTCTAGAGGCCATCTGGTCCAGCCTCCTGCTCAGGCAGGGTCACCTAGAATAGGACAACATTCAAATGGCTTTGGAATATCAAAACTGAGTCAGGCGTGTCATGCTCAGAATGGTTTTGCCAAGGAGACACCATTCTGCAGACACAACACAAACTCCAGTGCAGCTGCCTTGGCAGTTATTCAACCAAATATTTAATGACGTTTTGATATGAACAGCCAAACCCTCTTCATACAGAGATGTCAGTAATAAGGATTTTGCCTGGAAGGGGAATAGAGGCGGCTGAAAACCACATGAAAGCAATCAATGTGTGTGCACCTCTGAGGAAAGATGGTGAACAAGAAAGTTGTCAGCAGGTATTCCTCTCTTCGGTGTCCTCTCCTTTGTGGAGATGTCAGCTACACTCATCCTGCAGTTAGAAAATGCTAATCCTCCCTTCCTTGCTGGGCAAAGGCTGACTTTACCAGCTCATCCTTTGACACATTTTTAGTGTTTTTAATTGTAGGAGGGAGTAGACTCGGGGCTTGTTTTTTTGTGTGGTTTCTTATTAAGATTTCTTTTCAAGGGATGGAATAGGCAGAATAGGTGGGTCATGTATTGCTTGGCCTAGGTTAGTGCAAAACTCTAAGGGAGATAGTTACACAATTCTAACCTGATGTATGTCTAAAGGGTGGAGAAGAGTCTGTCTGGAGAACCCAAAGTTGAGAGTCAATAAAGACTACATAGCCAAGTGGCTTATGAGATCACTTTGCTGCAAAGAGATACCATATACAAAACAACTCTGGGGAGAATCACTGTATGAACTAGATTAGTTGGGATGACAAATTGCACTGCAGTGGTGAGCATCCAAGCCCACTTTCTTGGGTTGAACACTCTCACTGGAATCAGAAATGGTGTTATATATTAATGCCTGGAAACAGGCTGAGAGTGATAGGACTTAGCGCCACAGGATACAACGGCAGGAGAAAATAATACTGAGCACATTTGTACTAGAGATGTTCAGGATAAGTGATGGTATTACTGAAGCAAGAAAGATTATGAAGATGAGGGACGAGTCTCTGACTTTTTACCTTCTCAGGCAGAACCCATACACCAAATGGAGTAAAACAGAACAACAGAACAAGCAGTGAGATGCAGCATCATTCCTTCCCTTCATACAGGTTCTAGGTACCTGGTTGAATCATGGTGCAAAGTGGTAAGAGAAGATTTTCACTCGTAATACTGACACAGCCGGAACTATGTTGGTAAGGCATTTTCCTCCTAGTCATACAATTCTCAAAGGTATTAATAGAAAATTGTTCAGACACTGTATGATGGAAAAGATCAGATTTAACTGAAGCTCCAAAGTTTCTACTGGGATGCATCTTTGGCCTGGGAAGACACTGCATACTTGATTGTTAGATATTAGCTAGTTCATACTTGATTGATAGATATTGGAAGTGCTAAAGGAAGTATAAAAAATTAGAGCCACTGTGTAGCATATATTGACCAATCTATCCCTATGTGCAAACATGGACTGCAGAGAAATAGAAGTTTTCAGCTTCCCACAAATATTTGAGATTCATGCTTGTCTACCAAGCTACTTCCAAAGCACTTCAAATCCTGTTGCTGGCTGTTTTCCTAAGCAAGTCTCTCCCTCATCTCTGGGATACGTATTACAATAGGCTGTCTGGTAGGTGGTCAGGTTTTTGGCATCACAAACCTTGAAATTACCCAATAAGTCTTTCACTCTCTGGTCTTTGCAAAGCCTCACTGCTTCATCTGATACTGAATAGTCAGTATTCACATTCTGCTTGCTATTAGCCTGTGTTCTTCTGATGACTATTTGAGCTCTACTTAATTCTGATGCTCAAATTAATTAGAATATTTTGAAAATGGTGAAACATGGTTCTATGAATCCACCACTGCCAAAGGTAGGAAATGAGAAAGTGAGGTACATGCAGATCAACCTGGGGCTGGCTCATCTGACAGCGGACGAGTCCTATGGACAACTAGGACCTCAATGTGCAATTCAACAGGAAGGCAAAGGTATGTCTGAGAAGTACATCAGAAGTACCTAAATCATGTGCTGCCATTACACTGCTTCATTATAGTTTAAGTAGCCAGTGGCAGTAGTTCTGTATCTGGGAGCTGTAGGTGTCCCTGTTCATTGCAGGAGAGTTGGACCAGATGAGCTTTGAAGGTCCCTTACGACTCAAACAAGTCTATGATTCTATGATTCCATGATTCTAATCTACAGTATGCTAAGCCTAGTCTTGATACCAATAAGCTTTAATCAACAGAAATCAAGGAGAACCCTATATAATACGGTTCTTTCTCATAAAATTCCTTGTTCTGGGAAAGGATCTGCTCAAGGAAAGAAAGGCACAGTAGTGAGCAAGTGTAGCAGTATTGTCTGTCAGGGTATTAATTATGTCAACACAGATGCTGAGAAGATGCCAGGAAGTCTCAGCATTTACCTAAGCATTAGTAAACTATTTATTTATTTATTTAAGTTTTCTTATTAATTGCCATTTATATTCCAGCAGTGTTAAAGGGCCTTGAATACAGTGAAAGCTGTCCTGGGATTGGTGCACTGTGGACAAAACTGTTACAGACCATCCTTGATCCTAAGAGCCTGCATTAGGTGGCACCTAAATGCTACTGTGATTGGTACTACAGAGTGAGCGATAAGGGTGTGCCTAGGGAGAGAAGAGCTGGTACAATGACAGACACAGACATTCAGACTGCTTTTTTATAATTTACAAATTATTGACCAAATGTAAACATGGCCTGGAGCATCTCCGTATAAGGAAAAGCTGAGTAACCTGGGTCTGTTCAGCCAGGGGATAAGAATACTGAAGGGGAATCTGATAAATGTTTCTCTAAAGGGAGGTGGGAGACAAATGGATGAGGCCAGACTCTTCTTGGTGGTGTGTAGTGACAGGACAAGGAGTAATGGCCTAAAACTTGAATATAGGAAGTTCTATACTAGCATGTGGCAGAACTTCTTTACAGTAAGGGTGACAAAACACTGGAACAGGTTGCCTGGAGAGGCTGAGGAGTCTCCTTCTATGGAGAAATTCAAGACCCAGCTGGACACCTACCTGTGCAACCTATTGTATATGACCTTCTTCAGCAAGGGGATTGGACTCGATGACCTCTTGAGGTCCCTTTAAACCCCTGCAATTCTGTGATTCTGTGATAAAACATCATGTGCATTAACTTTTCTCTTTATGTGAGAAAATGCGAACATCTATGAGCTATAAAACTGTCTGCACAAATGGTTGGACCCTGATCAGACCACAGATATTATTGTCCTTCCTTACAAAACATGTTCCAACAGAAGATGGAGACTAGCAGAGGAAAATTTCTCTGCCTCTTTTTTTCTTTTCTCACCACTGGTACACAGAGCAGTCAAGAGTGGTTAGATTATTATTAACTGATAGTGACAGGGAGTGTTTAGGATGGAGAGCCAGCATTATGAGGCATTATTATTTTTTTCCCCTCTAAGACTCCATGAACCTGGAAACATGTCTAAACCCATCCAGACAGCCACATGAAAACAATCCCAACAATGATGTTCAGTCCACTTCTCCACTCCTCTTTTCAGGACACTTATCTGAAGCCCTCATAAATGTGATCCCCATGGCACAAAACGAGCATGGTGGGCAACCTGAAGTGAGACCTCAGTTCCCTGCATCCCCCAGACCAGTACCTGCTAGGCTCCAATCTCTCAGAATGGTTTACTCACGGAATTTCTCTCTCCTTTCTTGTAAATACAGTCCAAAAAACTCCCCTGGAAATATTGAGTTCTTGTCCAGCAATTTTCAAGTAGCACACGGTAAACAACAGCCAATAATTATACCTACTAATTACAAGTGACTGCTGCCTGAAGAGTTATGTTCTATTTTATTTTCCTTTGTGGCCATCCAAGATGGTTGGTGATGGCCAAAAAAAAAAATAAATAAAAAATTCCAGGTGAGAGACAGATCAGCATTGTGTGATTTCAGATGGTCCCCAAATGTCTCAGGTTGGATACGTCTTTTTTGAGTACATTAATATGAGCCAAGAGCAGCATCTACTGGCCAAGTTGTTTAGTGAGATCGAGTGTAGATCCGGCACAGCCCACACACTTTACAAGCCACAATGCACCTGTCAGATATTTTTAGCTAGCATCCAAACTCAACTAGTTAGCACCAGCACTTACCAGCTGTGGAAACTGTCTCCAAAGCAAATATCTCAGCTCTTCACACCCAGGCTTAGCTCAGATGCACGTATCATCTAAAATGCAGTTCAAGCTCACTGTGTCCCAGGTATCCTGGTAGTGAGCAAATATCTGTGTATCTCCACTTAGAATCATAGAATCATAGGATGGTTTGGGTTGGAAGGGACTTCAAGGATCATCAAGTTCCAAATGCTCTGCTGCAGGAAGGGTTGCCAATCATTAGATCAAGCACTAGATCAAGCTGTCCAAGGCCCCTTCCAACCTGGCCTTGAGCATCTCCACCAACAGGGCACCCACAACCTCCCTGGGCAACCTGTTCCAGCATCTCACCCCTCTCTCAGTGAAAAACTTCCCCCTGACATCAAATCTACATCTTCCCTCCTTCAGTTCAAAACCATTCCCCCTAGTCCTATCATTATCTGCTTGTGTAAAAAGTTGATTTCCCTCCTGTTTATAATCTCCTTTTAAATACTAGAAGGCTGTGACGTCCTTGCTTCCATTACTTATACTTGCCCTACTCTTCCCTCAGTTTGACCAGCAGGTCCTTGCCAAGCCATGCTGGTTTCAAGCCTCCCCTGCATGCTATCTTATTCTGAGGGATCAGAGAGTTCTTGTGCTTTCAGAATGGCATCCTTAAATAGTAGCCAGCTTTGTTCCACTTCTTTGTCTCTAAGGACAGCTTCCTAGGAGATCTCATCCAAAGATTCCTTAAACAGCTGAAGTTCACTCTCCTGAATTTCAGGGTCCAGACTCCACTCTTTGCCAGGCCCACATTCTGCGAGGTCAGCAGATATAACCAGGTAGTTGAAATCACCCAACAGGATAAGAGCATGCAAGCATGGCACTTCTTGCAGATGAAGCAAGGTCTTGTCAACAGGCTCCCCTTGATCAAATGGCCTGTGGCAGACCTTGACCACTAGCTGTCTTTTACTAATCCCATCCCTCATCTTAACCCACAGTCTCTCATCCTGTTCCTGACTGTTTCTCAGACTTTTAACACAGAGGGAAACACCCTCGTGCCTCCTATTTTGTCTGTCCATCTTCACAGCATACTGCTTCTTACACTTTTTGTAAATCATGCCTGCTAGAATCACTAAATGGCTTGAGTTGTAAGGGATCTTAAAAGATCATTTAGTTCCAACTCTACCAAAGCTGCAGGAAATTACTGGTGGGGGTATTCATGTAGTCTAATTATAGATACTGAAATTTAAATTTCCAAATCCAAAGACAAATTATTACTTTAAAAGTGGATTACAGGGAAAGAGGGGAGGGAAGGGCTTCACTTTCCAAAAGGGTCTGTCTAGATTTCGTTAAATTCAGTTTTAATGGCAGATCTTGTTTCCCCTCACCCTCAGCCTCTCCATTCACAGTGCTTCTCAATGCAGAGTGTGGAGCGTGTGTCTATCACAGAGAAAAACTGGCATAGCTACACCCAAAAAATAGAAGCAAAGAAGACAGTGAGTTCACCTTATTAGGATGACTGAGTCTAAAACTCATTATTAATGGGCATAACTCATACCTCCATCTCTGCAGCCTGCAGGACAGGGCCATTTGGGCACTGATGGGTGAACAGAGCTCTAAGGAACTCCAAATCAATTACACGTAAAATACAGTTTCCTATCCTCAGGAGAGCCACTTTTCCCTGCACAGCAAGATTTAAGAGGAAGAAAGGGTGAAGCAGCTTGATCTATCTCTTCTGAGCTCACTATAGGATCACATATAGTTCCCCAAAGCATTGCCAGAGTGGGCAGCAACTCACTCAATTTTAGACGTCTATGATACAGATATGTCATTTGAGCCACAAATTCTCATACTTAATGGAGCAAATAAGCACTCTTAGGGTGTAGACTATATATTTCACCATCCTGCTTTTGGGTGAAATGATTCTCACCCAAGAATTGCCCATTTTTTTGCTATTCATCGTAGAAGGAGACCCCATGACCATCTCTGATATTGAGGATGACACTTGGTCAGTGAAATCCTGTTCTCAGAACATCATAGAGAACCAAGAGATGGCAGAGAAGCAGAAGTGGTTAAAATGAAGAGGAACCAAGAAACTGAAATGGATTAAAATGAGAGAGGAAGAGCAAGCCTGCCTGATGCAGGCAGGTGGTGAACTTGCTCTGCGTAGGCATTGTCTGCTGACTCGCAACCACATCCAACTGTTCATTTGGCAGTGTCTCCTTTCAGGACATGATGTCCAGGTGTTCCCTGCAGACAAGACTAAAACCACGAGTTCGGAGGTCTGCCATGCCCTTCTGAAAGGTAGAGACCAGCATTATTTAATAATTCAGGTGAGACTTCCTATAAGTCTGGTGCATGATCTCAGAAGAGTCATCTTCTCTCTATCTCTGCTCCTTGAGCTAAGGGGAGTCTCTGATCACGACAGGGAATATAATGACAATGGCAGCTTTCTTCTCTTGTTGACTATGATCTATAGGGACAGATCCCACTTGGAAGCAGTGTTGTGTATGTTTTACTGGGCCTGGTGCAGCCAAACCCATCAGATCCCTATTCGCCAGCTTCAGCCAGAAAGGAGTCATAACAAAGTTTCTTTCGACAGGCACATTTGCAGAAAAGACAGAAAGGTAGGTTCATCTTATGCTTGAATCTGAGCTATGGATAATGGCATGGCTGAGTTTCTGCTGGGACCTTTTAGGCTCCCAGTACTTTATGGAGTAAGACAGGCAGGTTCTCACAGAGAAATGGATTAATCGGATCCAACAAACTGCCTCAATGACCAGAACAAAAAAATGGTAGTGAGTACCAAAAGGCAGTGAGAATGTAATGGGAGCAGGAAGATCAGGATGCTCTTTAAGGCTCCTTTTACCTCTTCCTGAGGTTAACTAATCATACCTGATTGCCTGATACTCTGTGGGCCCTTTCCACTTGATTTCATACAGAAACTTATAGAAATGTTTTCATTGCAATAGACTTGGAAGAGTAGGGCACGATCATGGGCAACTCTTCCTCTTCCTTCCCTCTCTGCCAGAGGGCAATCTTCTGTTTACAGAAAGTTGCACATGGGAATCTTTACGGATAAGTGTGTCCTTGTGCACATGAAGGGGTCCTCTTATACCTAACAAAAAATAAAATAAAATAAAAATTGCTCCAGGCTACAGAACCACTCAGATTTGGGTTCAGCTCCAGGCTTCCTAGTTGGCTCTTATTTCTAGATAAAAGGTTGAATGAAAAAGCTGTATCTAAGCAGATGGGATGATAGAGGTTTTCCAATCACTGGCTGCGCAGGCACACGAGGATACATGAGGGTAATGTGTGAGCAGAGGCCAAATAAAGAATTGAACATAAACCCAAGACAGGAGGGGCACTAACCTAAACAGAAAGGTTGAGGTCTTGTGTCTTCTTGAATAATGCAAGGAGCAAAATATCCTGTTACTAGCCTAGGGAGCAGACAATTAAAACACTACTTGAAGCAAATGTCTCCTGACTCTGGCTCAGAATTTCAATTAGTCTGGAAAGTCTTATTGCACTTAAGTGTAGGTTAGTGACATTTCAGAGAGGAGAGATTGATTGGGAGCCGGGTTACAGCTCAGCCAGTGGGGATCATGTCTAAGGGCCTGTCCTTAAAAAACAATGTGTGATCTCTGCATGGCATTTTCCTTGTTTAGCTCTTTCATGTCTCCTATGAGAATGAATAATCCCAGAAGCCAGAGCTATGATGTCCCTTCCTTTCAAACACTGCCTTATTTTCTTTCTCATTTTCCTCTCATCTCTTCTTTCTGTTGATTATTTTCCATTTTCTTTCAGCATCCTTAGGCATCCAAGCAGTATTTCCTGTGTTTTTTTTCCCTTCCTCTTAAAGTTTCTAACCCTTTCTTGCCTCAAGAATTCATCTCTCACATCCAAGAAACTCTTTTTTCTGGCTTTGCAAAACCACATAAATCAGGAAAGCGTCTTCCACTTTTTGTCTCTGATGGACTGTGACTTCTGTGTCACTGAATTTGGCAAAGCTCACAAAGAAGAGGAGAGTTGTACCACAGCAATATCACAGCAGTACCAGACAAATTACACTGGTGAGTATAACTCGCCTCTTTTCATCTAAGGGAAAATACCCTCAGCCAGTTAAAAAAAAATATATGAAATATGGTGGACACCAAGGAAACAACAGAGAAAGCCCAACAACTGATGTGCCCTTTGGAGGGCCCTGCTGTGCCCAGATGTGCCTAAAATAACTACAGTCCTGGGGAGACATGCATGAAATAGGAGGCAAACAGAGAAACGGCTACTAAGGATGAAGAAAGCTTTAGGAAAATTAACTTCCTTACATCAATAGCGTGTTGATAGACAAGCCTATTGCACACTGTACTGTATGAATTATCTTCTGCTCAGAGGTGGTGACTTTAACCATCATCAATGGAATTTTTTGCCTGTAAATTTGATAAATTAATTTCTGGATCCACAGACACTTTGGTACTGCCAGTGACCTGTGATGAGATGTCCCATAGCTTCCTGATGCAGTGTCTTGGCATGCTAGGCTTGCCTACAAATTGAAGAGCCCTGTTGAAAGGCAGTATATAAGGCTCAGTTGGACAGTCAGCTGTCTACAAGAATTCTAGCTGGCCTGGAGACAGACTGCAAAGATAAAGCTTTTACAATGTCTATTTTAATTGTACTCCTTCTGCAGCCACTATGGAGACCACAGCAGTACGTGTTGGGTTTGCTGGAGAAGAGAGGCTGCATGTCTCTGATGGGCAGAGATAGCCAATGTCTGCGAGGAAGTCCTATAACACAGAGATGCTCAGGATCAGTATTTACTCCTTCAGTTTTCTCTATGGCTTCCAAAGATGCTCATGCACATAATATCTGTATATAAGCATGAGTGTATCAGGAAAATGCAATTAAATATGAATATCCTTTTTTTTTTTTTTTTTCCCTTTATTTTCTTTCTCTTATGTGACCAAATGCTCCTGGATAAAACTGCTATAATTCACCCCCTCGATACAATGATCTCAGGCACAGATTTCCATCAAAAAAGAGGTGACAGAATCATAGAATCATTAAGGTTGGAAAAGACCACCGAGATTATTTTGTCCAACTGTCAGCTTATCACCACCATGTCCACTAAGCCATGTTCCTCACTGCCACATCTCCACGTTTCTTGAACACCTCAGGGGACAGTGACTCCACCACCTCCCTGGTCAGTCTGTTTCAATGCATTACCACTCTTTCTGAAAAGAATTTTTTCCTATTATCCAGCCTGAACATTCCCAGGTGCAACTTAAGGCCACACGACCTCTCCTCTTAGAATTAGGCAGAAGCTTTCTCCTCCAGAAGCAAACTCTGGCTTCACAAATTAAATCATGCTTTCTCTGCTATAGTCCCAACCTATTCGTTTTGTAGATCCTTCCCATCTGTTTCTATGGAGGGTGGTGCCAGTTACGTTCCTCCAACCTCAGGAATGGCCAGTAGATCTAGCAAAAGCCTTCCCCCCCAAAAAAAACAGCCTTTGGACTTGATTGTGCTGAAAGGTAAATATTTGCCAAAGATGACCTTACTGTGTCCTCTGGAGATCTGTACATATAGAGGTTAAATTACTCTCGCTCTCTGCTTGGGAGCACAGAAACATAACATGATTTTTTTTTCTTTCTTCCAAATGGTAATTCTCTTCTCCCTTGATCAGCTTGGAGGAAGGTTTCATTGTCAGAGGAAAGCCTGTGTCATATCATTACTCATCTTTTCCCACGGAGCCACTCATGGGCCGCATGAACCAAAATCACTCGGAAACAACCCTTGACCCTTGAAAGCATCCTGGAGGTCTTCAAACACCCCTTCAACAGATTGCTCCTCTTCACACCAGTGGAATAAGATGAATCGATGGGGGATTTGTTTGTTTGTTGTTGTTGTTGTTTTCTTCCTGTGAATTATTTAGACTAGCTGGGTAATATTTCATTTTACCCTGGCCTTGTTTTACGCTTGTAATTTTTAATTCTAATAATTCCACCTCTAGCAAGCAGAGACTCCTGAGAGCACTAGATTATATCTCAGTGGGCACACTCTGTAATGCATAAATAACCTCTCTGCTGACAGCACAAGAGGACAGGCTGGGCTTTCAGTGACGTTTCTTCCCCCTTCCCCCCTCCGAAGTTCTCTTAAAGGAATCTTTATCTATGTGCAGCTATTCTGCAGCATGCTTTCTGTTTTGTAGCAAAAGCACTATTTAAATGCAAATGTTGACTTTTTGCCAAGAACTGGAGGGAAAATACTCGGTCTAATGATATCCTTCCAAAAGAACAACTGGTGCTGTTTTAAAAGGAACTGCATCAGAAGGAGTCGGGATCTTGGTTCCTTGCTCTCCTAACCGCTTCTGCCAGTGCCTTCCTCTGCCCTTTGAAGACATGCTTCTATCATATATTTGCAAGGGGGGGGGGGGGGGGGGGGGAAGGTGCTTTTATACTACATAGTACATACAGATGTATTTAAACAGGCTGAACTCAAAGTCTTTTGCTCACATCCTCCCTTCCTAGTCTTCCCAAAGAGATCCAGCCACTACACGCTCACTCCAGTTCAAAATGCCCACTTTCTCCCTCCTCTGTTTCAGGACTCTCGCTTGTGTAGGAGGGAAAGTGGAGATTTGGACTCAGGATCTGGGTGTGAAGGAAAGGAGAGACAGGGTGAGTGAGAAAGGGAAAAAATGTCTGGACCAGGGTGGCTAATTTTGTCTGGGGGGTACCCAGTGTTTAATTTTTTGTACCACTTTGTTCCAATACCAATTATGATTTAGAGCCCAAATTAGGAAATTATTGCAAAGGTAAATAGCTCAATAATGCTGAAAAGTTAACAAAGTTGGGCTAAACACGGAGAGGGGAAACAACACAAACACCCAACAAATAACCCCCACAAAAGTGGCTTCACCCACAACCATAAGGCTAGTATCAAACATCCTGAGTTTCAATACATGTCTAATGCTCCCAACAGTGAGGCTTTGTGTACGAGAAGGAAGAGCTTAATGAAGCCAGGATTTGTCCTCAACCTACACATGCATGTCACCAGGAGCAGATTGGGCAGAGGAATTATATGGGGATATCACATCTTGCCTTGAATGCAGAGTGTTGGGAAGAGGACAGATGTGATGGAAGACTCATCAACTATGAGAGCTGTGTGACTAGCTGAGGACAAAACACAGGGCAGTGCAAGCTGTCTGTCAGTCTATGTGATTCACCTCAGTCATAACGGCTTCCCACAGCCATCCCCCTCTGTGTTGCTCAGGGCTTTGCAGGCTGCTGAGTTTCGGTCTGCTTTTATCTGCTGTGGTTCAGTTACCAAGGAGACAATGATCAGTAAGGGGGAACCTTTGTGACATCCAGGGGAGGAAAGTCAATGCAGATCACTCAGGGGATGAGAACGGCATTGAGCTCAGAGCTTAGGAGTGAAGAAGCATGTGTCCTGGCCCATGTGATGTATCCCAGGCAGGCTACAGTCTAGAGGCTTGCAAAGCACTTTTTAAAATGAAATCAATCCATCTGTGAGTTGAGAAAGAGTCTGCCTCTTCTCAGCATCAATCGGATATTCATCTCCAATGGGAAATGCAATTTATTAAAGTTAGAAATCCTTTTTTGGCCTGAACCAGTGGCCTACAAAGTGTTAGTGGTCAGGTCCAATAGTTCAAGACTCGTGGCACAGGAAAAAGAGCCACCAGGACCCATGTTGTCCCTGCTGTCCATCTGTCCCCAATGAGCCCATACATGCAAACACTCTCAGCATCCTCTGCTCAACAACAGCTAGCTGTGATACTGGAGATGAGAAATGGTCCCCTTGCATAACATCACCTCACCACCCAGTGAACCAGCAGGCAGTAATTCTCCTTGAATCAGAGCTAATAATTTAGAGTGGGGTAAGAAGTTTTAGCAACCATCCTCCAGCATCCACAGTCTGCTTTTTTCCCCTCGCTTTTCATGGCCCAGGTGACCTTCACCCTGCCTAGATATTTTTTCAGGCTTGGCTGGAATTCAGAGGTGCAGCATGAAGGGGATGCTGTGCCACACTGAAGGTCAGAAGAGACACATCTCCAAACACATGACTTGTTGAGGACAAATAAACCCTCGACTGGAGCACTGCAGCTCTTGTTATTCCTGACTTGTCTTTAGCAATCACTTGCTGCAAAGCACAGGAAAGCACTGAGCCAGCACAATCCTCTTCCTTCCTTTCTGCTGTAACACAGCAGCTTGGAAAAGCTCCATCCAACAGGCAGAGCCACCGGCAGACGGGGTACTTTTTCCCAGTCTCCACCCGATGATCAAATTATGACCTTGAAAGATGAGCGCTGAGGGGCCTTGTTAACTAGCAGGAGATTGTTTAGTGAGCGCCTGCAGAAGTGGATTAAAAACCAATAACTCACGGGAAGGCCCTTCCTCTAGCAGCTAGGAAAGAGGGAAAACATATTTCAGTTCTATATATTCTCTTCTCCTGGGGAAGGCTCCATAGCTGAAATGTCAGATTTAATTTCTTTCCAGCATGGATTTTGCAAATAACTCCTTTGCTTCTTTTTAAGTTCAGTGGCTAATATGTCGGAGCCGTGACAGTCTCCAGCAATGATTTAATGGAAGAGAAAATATGCTTTTCCTGTGTCACCTTTAAAAAGCACTCAGAACAAAGGAGACTGTGAAGGAAGACACACTCGAGATGTAGTGACCCCACAACAGGTAGCCAGGGTTGCCCAAGCCATAGCTGTCCCCCCTTCCTCCTCTTTGTATCGACAGACATAGGAAAGCAGGGCAGGGATGTGATTATCATGAGCAAACACGGCTTTTAACCAGGCAGGAGAAATCAATATTCCTTTAAATCTGAATTTCTGTTTTTAACAGATTTCAAAGGGAGACATGAGCTCTGAAAGTGCTAGTAGTGTAGCAATGAGCCAGCACAGTGAACATGTTAGATGATTAGCAGATTTTGTACCCTTTTGTAATCACCCCAAATACCCACAGTACATGGGAATAGACCTGGACAGGATGTGGTGGTCCCTCTCTGGTTGTGAGAAACAGATTTATCAGGGCTGGACAGGGTTGCATATCTTGCTCAAGAAATGGACCAGCCTAGCCCAAGGTGTCTTATTCTGGTTCTGCTTCATAGAATCATAGATAGAATCATAGAATCATAGAATCAAATTGGAATAGACCTTTAAGATCATCTAGCCCAACCATCATTCTATTACTACCATACCACTAAACCATGCCACTCAGTGCCACATCTACCCTCCTCTTGTAGACCTCCAGGGATGATGACTCCACCACCTCCCTGGGCAGCCTGTTCCGATACCTTACCACTCTTTCTGAGATTATATTCTTCCTAATATCCAACCTGAACCTTAAGGCCATTATCTCTCGTTCTGTCGCTGTTACCTGGGGAAGGAGGCTGACCCCCACCTTACTGCAGCCTCTTTTTGGGGAGTTAGAGAGTAATAATGTCTCCCCTGAGTTTATTCTCCAGACTAAACAATCTCAGTTCCCTCAGCTGCTCCTTGTAAGACTTGTGCTCCAGGCTCTTCACCAGCTTCCAGCTTCACTGCCCTTTTTTGGATGCATTGTGATTATGTGACTGTGATTGCTGAATCTTGATAGATCAACGTAGAAATGGTTGGAGCCAGTAGCACATCTTATTTCAGACTGATTTGGAGCTAGACCATAGGATGTGAACAAGGGTTCTATAAATAACAAAAAAGACTGTTGTTTTTTTTCACAAACTGTATCTATCTATGGTTCTCAGAGCAGCCATATAGTGCAGCTGTGATGAAAGGAGGCCTATAAAGCTTATTTTACCCAGCACAAAATTTCAGCTGATGCTGATGCATAACACACCAACTGCCAACTTGAACAACAGTGTAGCAAAGCCACGCTCCAGCAGTAATCACCCCATGCCTTTGGAACACTGAGCAATCAGAATCTCCAGTATGAAGATGATTTTCCAACACCTCCTTGACCCTGTTGTGCTGAGAGTTTGCTCAAGAGCAGGAAAAAAAAAGGGACGGGGGTGTGTGCAATATGATCTAATGACCAGAAAGGTCAAGTCTTCATCAAAGAACGTGGCAGAGATGTTTCATCAGAACATTTTGTAGTAAGGGTTCCCTGAAACTCTAACCTTTAGCTAATTAAAATGCTTTCAGACCCAAAGACACCTTGATTTTGCTATGTTTTCTTCTCTGTGCTGAACAACCCTAGGGACCAAGGAAACTCCTCATACATCTTGCCCTCCAGAACTTTCCCCATCTTCCTAGCCTTCCTTTGAATGATCTCTAATAGTTTTATGTATGTCCTTCTTATATTGTGGTGCCCCAAACTGCACTCAGTGCTTGAGGTGAGGCTGCACAGTGCAGAGCAGAGCGAGACGATCCTTTTTCTCCTTCATCCTCAGAGAGCACTTCTACTATGCCTGAATGGGAAAGCAGGCATGGATGGATAGATGGATACTGCGAGTGAAAAAACGATAAAATAAAAGGAGAAAAGATAAGAAATCAAGAAAGGAAGAGCTCATCAGTGGTGGCAGGAGCAGCTGCCTTTGCAGAGCCCTGGCTCAAATGCTTGTCTTCTGTTTGCCTGCATTTTCTATAGTGAGAGCAGCATCTGCTTTCAGGAATGCAGCACAGCTGAGTGGAAAAAAAGGTCAACTGCTTTCCCTGCGTCCCCTCTAGGTTGGAAGCAGGGAGAGCTGTCTCTGGCACTGCATGGTACCTCAGAGCTTCTTTGGTCTCATCCTCTCCCCTGATGAATATTCCACTGAGCCACATGAGGACACAAAGGCAAAGACCCCTCCAGGCCAGCATGTAGAGCAAGAAAGCAAAAGAGAGACGAGCTGCACGCTCCTATTCACCCTATCTCCTGGAGAAAAAGAAATCCAACCAGTCAGTCCCTTCCCCATGACCTGAGCTTACCCTCGGGTCTGAGAAACCTTATGGGTTGTGACATAGGGGATGAGGATGCTGAGAACCTGGAGGTGACACTGCATAAGTTCAGCGCCCTTTCAGGAGTATGCAATCTTTTCCTGCTCTGTTGACTGTGTAACAAGCTCATTCCTTTCACATCCTGACTGTGTTTAACCATATTTTTAAGATGCGGCGTTCAGGAGTCCATAGCAAAACCCCACAAACATGCTGACCTGATACAGTAACAGTAGAGATTTGGACCCTTCCTGCTGTCTCCAGGCTTCACAGGGTGACCACAGTGATGCATACACACCCTCAGACCTGGCGTTCACACATAGGCCCAGCCCCCAGCCCCTTTATTACTCCATCTTTTTGCATCCTCTGCAGACCACCCTGCTCTGCTCACTGTAGTCTGCCTCTGCAGTGGCATCATAGTTGCCCTTTCCCTGCTTGTCTACTCTGCATTAATTCCTTACAGCCCTCCAAATGATAGAAAATCAGAGATCCGTCTCTAAATGGCCTCCAGACCTCAGCTACTCCCAGGTCACCAGTAGGTGAAGACCTTCTACTGGTCATAGATTGCATGGCCACTTGCTAAGTTCATGCCATAGAATCATAGAATTGGGAAATCATAGAATGGATTGGGTTGGAAAGGACCTTAAAGATCATCTAGTTCCAACCCCCTACCATGGGCAGGGTTGCCACCCATTAGATTAGGCTGCCTAGGGCTGCATCCAACCTGGCCTTTGAATGCCTCCACAGATGGGGCATCCACAGTTTCTCTGAGCAACCTATTCCAGGATCTCAGCACTCTCTGAGTAAAGAATTTCTTCCTAACATCTAACCTAAATCTACTCTGTTTTAGTTTAAAGCCATTCTCCTTTGTCCTGTCGCTATCAGTCCATGTAAAAAATTACTCCCCCTTCTGCTTATATGCTCCCTTCAAGTACTGGAAGGTCACAATGAGGTCTTCCTGGAGACTTCTCTTCTCCAAGCTAAACCAGTCCAACTCCCTCTACCTTTCTTCATAGGAGAGGTGTTCCAGACCTTTGATCATCTTTGTAGCCCTCTCCTACAGCTCTGCATCCTTCTTGATCTGGGGGCCCCAAATCTGGATGCAGTACCTCGGATGGGGTCTTATGAGGGCGGAGCAGAGGGGGACAATCACCTCTCTCACCCTGCTGGCCATCCTTCTTTTGATGCACTCCAGGATACAGTGGGCCTTATGGACCTCAAAGTCCTTGGGGTCCAAGCAGGTTTGGAGATCAGATTACTCACAATCCTGAAGGTTATCCACTTGGGCCTAGAAGAGCATCCCAGACGTCCCCATGTCATCCACTCCCTGCATCCACTAGTTCACATCACTTATCAATGCAAAAGAAAAAAAAACATCCCCTTTAATGTGCTAAGCTGGCCAAGAGCAGCACACCAGGGACAGATTTGAGGCCTGCAGGAAAGAAAACATCTCTTTACACCCCGAGCAATGGGAGAGTTTTCTTTCAGAGCAACATATGCCATCTGTTCCCGTCGCCCACAGACCCAACCACGCTGCATCACTGCAGAGCCAAGCACATGGCATTGGTGACAAGCTCCAGCAAGGCAACACTTAACCTCCCTCTGTCCTAGACTGGGTGATGCTGCCAGGGCAAAAGCAGACAGCAGCATACCCTGAAAACCATCACATCTGACTTGGGAAGGTGGCTCCAGGGAGGCTCCCAACAAACTCACTTGCAGCCCCCAATGAGACTTTGCAACCTAACAGGGCAATCTGCAGGATCAGTGCACGCACAAGCTTGCAGAGCAAAAGGAAGGCAGACAGGTTTGCCTTGCTGCTTCTTCTGGCCTTAGCCCATTTGGTTGTCACCAGGGAATCCCTTGCACAGCCTCAGTAGAAAGCCCTCAGCAGCAAAAGAGCAGCAAAATTCCTTTGGGATTGAAATCCAAACGAGGGGACAGACCTGGAGTAAGGAAAATCTGCTTCTTATGCCTCCTCCTCTGAAACCAGCCTGAAACCAGCTTTGTTCAGAGGGGGCTCCTGTATCCACGTTTAATGATCCACTCTTCATTTACATTTAATTAGGGGAATCAAAGAGCCAATTAACAAGATCTACACTAAATACAAACAACAGAGATTGCTGGGTGATTCACGGGGGCAGAGCCAAAAGGTGGGATATTGTATCCAGTGTAACTAAACCTCAAGGCAGACTGTGCCAGAACGCACTGTTATCAGGTCACTTTTCTGACAGTCAGGTGATTAAAATCAGTTGTTTCTAATTCCTTTTTTAAGCTGGACCATCTCCGCAACCAGTTCTGCAGGTGGCCACACATGCAGCTGTGCCAGCACAGCTGAGGGTGGAAGGAGAGGAAAGTATGGAGGATGTGAGGCTCAAAAATCCAATAGCGATTGGAGAT
This sequence comes from Alectoris magna, assembly GCA_030625065.1. Lineage (NCBI taxonomy): Eukaryota > Metazoa > Chordata > Aves > Galliformes > Phasianidae > Alectoris > Alectoris magna. Next base: position 2,540,552 of record CM060561.1, read on the forward strand.
ACCACCTATGACTTGAATCACATAGTCTGCAACCAGATGACTTTCGGCCTTGGTCTCGGGGCAACCTTTCTGCCAAGAATGCAGACCACATAGTATTAGAACTGTGTTATCTACACCATGTACATCTGCAAAAATCAAGAACAGAAGAGTCACGTCTACTCATCCCGGTACAAAGAAGAGGAGGTAGAAGACTACAATGCCGCCTGATTCAGACTTTCTTCTTACGCTGTTAGATGTGAGAGCAGTGGACTCATAATATGGGCTGGTGGACTGAGATGTGTGAGCTGGTTCCTTTTCTGAAGATACTGACTGTGTTATTCTGATGTCTGTTTTGAGATGGGATGAAACACTGTGTTTACCCTGTCAAGGTTTATGGTTTAAAGAGGTCAAGTATAACCTCTGTTGAAGTCAGGTGTCCTAGACATAATAAAGAGAAATACAATCAAACTGAGTTTTGTCATCTGTGATGCAATGATAGAATCACAAAATCATTAAAGTTGGAAAAGACCTCTAAGACCATCTAGTTCAATCATCAACCCATCACCATCATGCCCACTAACCATGTCCGTAAGTGCCATATCTACCCTTTTTTTGAGCACCTCAAAAGGATGGTGACTCCACCACCTCCTGGGGCAGTCTGTGCCAATGCATTACTGTCCTTTCTGAGAAGAAATTTCTCCTAATATCCAATCTGAACTTCTCCTGGCAAAACTGACAACCATTAAAATGGCAATGGCATGCTCTAAACAATATGTGGGGGTAAATGAGTTATTGTCTTTCCATAATCTGCCCAAATCTGGGACTTCCTTACTCTCATGCTGCCATCAACAAAGTTCTGTGAGAAATGAACAAGAATTTTCATATCAAACCCATTTCTTTAACTGGTCTTCTCAGCTGCTTGATGGTCTATAGACTTTGTTGAACCCTGTCCAGCTTTTCTGACAAGGAGTGCGGATCTTTTATTGGATTATGACCTTAACTTGCTTAACTGGTGTTCATGCCAAAGAGAAGCAGCAGATGCTCCAGCCAAGTCTGGACAGCATAAAGTGAGAACAGTCCAGCATTTTAACATCCCTAAATGAAGAATCACAAAGGCGACAGTGCCTTCAAAAGACAGAATGGAGACATCTCTACCAGATGATCTTAAGAAAGTCTGATGTACACATGTGATTGTTCATTGTGCTGCAAATCCAGAGACCTTCCACCTAACTCAGGACAATGACACCATCTTTGTTCCTTGGCAGCTGCTGCTGAACTCTGGCCTTCGCTTGAATTAAGATGAGAAACACTCGGTACAAGGCAGAAAACAAATGGAATAATCTGTGTGATAGAGACTTTCCCAGGGCACAATATGGTTTATCATTATAACACTGAAAACCTACATGAGGTGATTAAAAGTGTTTCCACTGCACAATGGAACAGCCTCATTTAATACTGTATAGCTCCTCTCCTTCAAGCTGCCAACCAGCCTGGATGCAGGGGTATCAATCTATGAGAGACAAACCTTTTCCTGAAAGATAAGTTAGTAAAAGCCAAGAATAGGAGGGTAAAAGGTTAAATGAACAAGGTACACAAGGAACATGTTTTAGTGGGTATGCCAGTGGTGGGTAGATGGTTGTACTTGATGATCTTAGTGGTCTTTTTCAACCTTAATGGTTCTCTGTTTCTATAATTCTATATGCCTTGATTTCTTCGAGGTTATCACAGAATCACAGAATAAATTGTAGGGGCTGGGAGGGACCTCTAGAGATCATCTAGTCCAACCTCTGTGCCAAAGCAGGCTCCCTAGAGCAGGCTGCATGGGTAGAAGAGTTATGAATAGATCCAGAAAAACATCACAGACCTCCTTGTGAGGCTCTGGTCCAGCATCCTTGAGATCCCTCCTAGCACAAAACCACAGCTCATCTGGATGCAGAAGCCCATGTTATGCAGCACAGATGACATACTCAGAATATAAAGTTAATTTCAGCTTGCTGCACCATAAGAAAACACCCACATAGAAAGAAGTTTCATGTAATGTTATTTTTCTTCTTTCTTTTTTTTTTTCCTGTGGCAAAAATACATAACTGGCAATACCAGATGTTTCACAAATTCATGCATTCTGTCAAATTATTTGTCTTAAATAAAAGAAAAGCTCAGTGCAGAAATGTACAGCCAGTATTTGGGTTTTTCATCTCAAAAATACTGGGGAGAGATGTTGGTCAAAATCTTCCCTGTTTTATTTTGAAAAAAAAATATATATCATCCAAACTCAAAGCAAAGCATTCAGTTTCCAGGTTCAACAAAAGATTGCATTCAGCCCCAAATATTCACAACCCTGAAGCATCCTAGATTGCTGCAGCTCTCCTCTCATCTCTGCCTGCACATCCTCTACATGCAACTCACTGCCCTGTTCTGCCTATTGCAAAGCCTGATGCATGTTCAGAGGAGCCAGTCCTCATAAGAACCCCCATTGACTTACGCTTGCCCCACATTTATAGAGATGTGTTGCAATGTGATGTTCAGGGGTGAGTGGTTTATGGAGGACCCACTGGATAAATGACCCACGGCGGTCATTCTTGTGTATCTTTCAAATGTATGTTGAGAAAAGGTATTAGGCTTTTTACTTCCTAGTCCCCTTTCAAGAACAAACAACAAAAATGTGTTGTGCCTCAGGCAGTCTTTTTATTATCTTACATAGAGTTCAGGCAATAAAGTCTGTTAATTAAAACATGAATATTTAAAATAGCTTTCAAGAATGGAAGCCTTATCTCACCAGAGGAAAGAAGAAGGAAAAAGAAGGGGAAAAATGTAGTAAAGCACAAGAAAAGCATGTGATAGTTCATTTTGCCAGAGGAGTACTCAATTATTTAATTGCAGGAAGAATGCATTTTCCTCAGCTGACATTAGATGCTCATTTGTAGCAAGAGGGGCAGAGCAGAGAAAGGTATGGAGGATGAAGAAGAATGGGTAGAGTGTTAATTAGAACACAAAGAGGCTTAAGGTGTCATTTTTTGCAACACTGCCTTGTGAAGCTGGGACTTTCTCGAGTCCATGAGCCTGGAAGTTAGAACAGTCACAGCTGTTGGCTGTGTGCCCAGTCCTGGTCTCCCCAGTTCATAAAAGATGGATCTCTAGAAGGAGTCCAGCAGAGGGCCACAAAGAAGATAAAGGGCCTGGAGCATCTCCCGTATGAGGAAAGGCTGAGTAACCTGGGCCTGTTTAGCCTGGGGAAAAGAAGACCGAGGGGGGATGTGATAAATGTTTATATACATCTAAAGGGAGGTGGGAGGCAAATGGATGAGTCCAGGCTCTTCTCAGTGGTGCGCAGTGATAGGACATGGAGTAATGGTCTAAAACATGAACGTAGGAAGTTCTGTATTAACATGTGGAAGAATTTATTTACAGTAAGGGTGACAGAGAACTGAAACAGGTTGCCCAGAGAGATTATGGGGTCTCCTGATAATGGAGATATTCAAGACATGACTGAATGCCTACCTGTGCAAACTATTGTACAGTACCTGCTTTACGAAGGGGGTTGGACTCGATGATCTCTTGAGGTTGCTTCCAAACCCTTCTATTCAGTGAGTACTTGGGGCTGCTCTGACACCAGGGACAGATAAAGAGTGACATGAGGCTCAGCATCCAAAATCTGCTTTAAAGTAACTTTGCTCCTCAAAAACATATCAGTGGGTCTTTGTATAATGAAAAACGCAGCCCAAGATGAAAAGAAAGAGAAGGCACAGGGCAGAGTTGGATAGACCTCTTTATCAGGGTGTGTTGTGATAGGGCAAGGGGAAATGGTTTCAAACTAAAAGAGAGGAGATTTAGACTGGATATAAGGATTTATTTTTATTATTTTTTTTAATAATAGGGGTGGTAAGACACTAGAACAGGTTGTCCAGAGATTTGGCAGATGCCCTATTACTGGAGACACTCAAGTTTAGGCTGGATGAGGCCCTCACTAACCTGATCTAGCTGTAGGTGTCTCTGTTCACTGCAAGGGATTTGAATGAGATCACCATAAATGGTCCCTTCCAACTCAAACAATTCTATGATTCCATGATATGATAGTTACATGTTTGCGTGCACAAACCAGTGCACATCTGGAGACACCCAAATTAATCTTCACATGCTGTATGGGGCTTGTGCATAAATGCCTACATCTGAGTTGGGATGTGTGCAAGGCAGGAGGGCAGATGCTCAGGAGAGGCCAAGAGACTCCAAAACTTCAGACCTCCACTAAAAACTCCAAAGCCAAATCCCTCCAATGTACACACTGCAGGGAGGGATGCTGTAGGCTTTCCTGACGAAGAGCCACAAGTCAAGTGGGTTTTGCGCCAGAGCTTTAAAAAAGAGGTAGTGGTCCCTGAGAATGGCCCCAGTTTAACCCACTGCTGATGTTTGTACTGGGCTTTGAACAGATCAGAATTCTTTTGTAGAGAAGGCTGACACGTACTGCAGTGTTATGGTATAGGAGAACAGGGAAGAGGGAAGTATGTCCCACCAGTGATGTGGGCTTGGGGACAGCTCTGGAAAATGACAGTTTCAAAGCAAGTCCTTGTGTCTGTTGATTCATCCTGTAAAAAGTAGCATGGCCACCAGATTTCTCCCACCAAGATTTCTCTCCAATTATAACAACTCCAGAACAGGATCTGCTTGTCCCCTCTTGAGCATCAAACCATGTAAGTTATCCTCTCCCACCAGGCTATCAAGCCACGGTGGGGAAATCATCAGCTCACTTGTAGGGGTTAGTAGAAACTGTACATCTCCCAGGAAGGATCTCTCAGTTATAAACAAAACAAGCTTCTTCCAAATGCACCATGATTTTGATCTGGATAGTGAGTCAATTACTCTACAGGGGGCTTTCAGCAAACTGCAAGGCAAAACACAAGTCCCAGGTTGCCCTTCCCACAGTTCCTCCTCCCCATCGCTGCCTCCTGGCATGGAAAGAATGAAGCATGAGTCAGCCCCTTGTTCCAGTACTGATTTTACATGCTGTAGGTCCCAGTGGAACACTCTGGAACAGGAAGCAGCACATCCCATGTCTCCATGCATTCCACTATGGGGATCTCAATTCTTGGACATGTTAATAGTTGTGTAAAGGCATACGGATGTGCATGGTTGTGCAGGAATTGATGTAATTCCATGTGTGTAGGCATTTATTTGCCCATTTACATGAGTGCGTGTCCACTCCAGAACATGTGTGTCCACTCCAGAACCTGCTCAGTTTATGGTAAAGCACGTTTGTGCATGTGCATAGAGGCACATTTATGCCTGTGTGTATTATCTGCCTTCCCTGTTTGGATTTACACCCTCATATGCAGACAATCCATATGCACACACGCTTAGACATTCATGTGAAGTCACAAATCTTCCCGCATGTGTATCTCTGTGCATGTACATCCACGTGCCAATTCAAGCCATTTGATTCTCTGCGTGTACATGAATGAAAATGCACATGAATCTGTATGCCTGTGCACCCAGGCACCTCCCTATGTACTGTGTCTGTGCACACAGATATGTACGTTTCATCTTGCTAAGGGACAAGCAAGAGCAAGGATACTGGGGAAATCTTGCACTTGTCTCATATGAGGTCATCAGGACACAGTTCCATACATGCCGCAGGCTCACAATTGCACCCTTGAAGGTGGGTAAAGGCTTGCTGGCTGCCCCCGTCTCTGCCCATGTTAGTGCATGTTCTCAGCAATGGAAAACCAGTCATATTTTATAGCTGCTGCTTCTGGCTCTTCCCCATCATCTTTTTGTTTCTTTTCTTTTCCTACTTTGTGTGCACAGTGCCCACCATTCTCCAGCCATTACTCACCAAAAGGTATCTTTAGAACCAGAGAGAAAATGTCCAAAGCAAAACCTCTTCCAGAAGCCTTTCAAGCCTCCAGCACTATGTAGGACATTTCTCCCAAGGCTTCCTGCTCATCCTTCCCCACTCAGCCCTATTCCAGAGACCATGACTCCTTCCTGCCTTGTGACCCAGATGTTTTCCCAGGGCTGTAACCTATACACCAACTGCTTCATAGCTGTATCATAGAATCATAGAATCATTAAGCTTGGAAAAGACCACTAAGATCATCTAGTCCAATCATCAAATCACCACCACAACCCCTCAATGGCATATCTTTTCCTGTCTTGAAAACCTCCAAGGGATAATGATTCCACCACCTCACTGGGCAACCTGTTCCAATACCTCACCACTCTTTCTAAGAAGAAATTATTTCTAATATTTCTTCTGGCACTGCAGAGCAAGAAAGAGGCTGCAAAGCAGTCCTGTTGTCATGAGGAAGGGTGTATACCTTGGACTTGCATTTAAAGGTCTTCCACTCACAGACACGCTCCCTTCCACAGCCACATACACTTTCTCATCAAACATCCATCACATGACCTGAATCACCATATAGCAATTATATGATTTGTTTGACCCAAACAAATTTTTGTCAGGCCAGCAGTGCTCCAGAGATGTTATCTCATGTGCAGCTAGCAATTAAGAGATGTAGAAAGGTGCTGGTAACAGGACAAACCTGCAGGCAGTGGTGGAAAATAGAAGTCTTGGATACAAGCAGCAATGAGAGCAGCTGGACTTGTCACAGTATGGGAGTACAGGACTTCATGTGGCAGAAAACTGGGCTTCATCCTTTCCACTACTCACTATTCCAATATTAAGAGTAGAAAGTGCAGCATGTCACCTTTTCCTCCCTTCTGGGACATTTGGAGCATCAGGTAGAAGAGTGGACAATAAGGCGGATTGCAGTGACTAAAGACTATACACAGAATTTAGTTATTCTATTCCTCCATCTTGCAGCAAGTAAAACGTATCAGCTCAAAACAAAGCTCCCAGAAAACTTGTCAGTGGCTCCTATGATGACATACATAGGTTCAAATCATGGCACCACCAAGCTGCCTGAGGGACAGGAATGGGACAGAGTAGAGTAGCATGCAAGAGCTGCTGAGCTAGAAAAGCCATATCTGCCCTGACAGCTGGTGGGATCCATTGTGGCTCTCCCCTGTGGTCTTCCCTTCTCCTTGATGGTTCCTCAGCTGCAGTGGGTCTGCAGGGGCAAGCAGCTGATCTCTCCAAAGCAGACTCCCAAGCTCCTCTATGGACCAGAAGCAAAGAAGCATGAAATGCAATCTCTTTAAATATCTTTTTATGGTTACCTGGAGACTGTCCTGGTCCCTGTGTCTTTTCTTCTTCACTGACTACCTCCTTCAGTAAGCAAGATGTCTTTCTGAAAAGCTACTCCGCTGTTCTCTGTTTGCATTCCTGTTATGCACATTACTGATCTCATGTCATACCACCATTTGTTGGTCTTGGCTGACCCTGATGCTTGGTAGTGAGCCTTATTTCAGGCTAGCTAATAAAGCATCCCCAGATCTTAGCATCTGAACATGAGGGAGAAGAATTTAGAGAGACTAACGTAGTTGACCAACTCAACTCTATTGCGGAAAGTAGTCAGACAAGTTCAGATGGCACATTTCTGGGTCATGATAGAAACATCACAAACACCTGTTCTGTAGGCTGAATCACCATGGAAGGGGTATGATGATATTGGGTCTGACTTACCCCAATTCACTCTCAGCATCTACAGTCAATACATGTCTATACATAGAGCACAGCTTCATGGGGCTTGTCCCAGGTTAGAGTCACTCCAAACCCAGCAAAGCACCCTGAAATGTGCTCTGACAAATGCTTAGGAAAACTTGTTGATGTGTAGTATTACAAGAAGCTTACAGGAATCATAGTAATTTAAGACAAAATGGAAGAACAAACGAATCCAAAACCAACAAAATAAATGAAGATGGAAGCAGTGCTGTGAAGAAGAGAGGATATTTATGGGCAGAAATATACAGTCTTTGGACATGTTTAGCGATGTTCCTTTGACAGGCTCAACTCATGTACTAAGTCAAACACCATCATGTACCCCCTGTAAACAGCAGGCCTGGCCCATCCATGTTAATGCTTTGTTGCTGGGTATGGACAGCAGTGTCTTGTCAAGCAAACATCTGCAATGGGGAATCTGGTGCAGATGTCTCCTTTCTACAGCCCAGTAGAGATCATTAACCCACTGCTTTTAGGAAGTTTACTCCCAGTCCCAGGTTAATAAGTAACAAAAGCAGAACTGTTACCATTGTCATGGAAAGGACTGTTGCTCCCTTGACATCTCCCTACATCAGGACTATTTTTTTTTTCCATTAGATAGCTACATTTGCACATCATCCACCTAAGCCTGATTGTTCCTCACGGCACTGACTTTAAAGACAAGAAACTCCATACACAACCACAGAACTGCTTCCTTCCCCATATGGGCTCTAGGTTGGGCCACCATGCAGGCCTCTGAGAGGTAAGCTGAACTTGCACCATAGTCTTTTTCTCATGGCGCATGAATCACAATACTCAACAGCGTCCTCCACAACCTCAATTCTCACAACAGAAGAAGCAGCAATGGGATTTTGTTTGAGATCTTGGTCACACCAGTAAGTTTGGTAGAAAATGGCCAACAGACTTCAATTATGGGGAAAGGGCATCAAAACTGGAAAGTAATTTCATCCACTGGGAATAAAAGTACTAAGTGCATAGGGATCACTGCATAGCGTGACTCAATTTATTCTGGGGGAGCAAGAGACATAGGGAGGCATAGAAGATCAATCACCCCCCATGTCCTATTCTAGTTTCCAGAAGATCCTGAAGCAGAAATTCTGTGTAGATATTATTCTGCATCAGTCCCAGGGTCTTGACCTGAGACTGGCCAGCAACAATTCACATCTCTGTCCTTCTGTCTCCATATTCAGTGGTAGAACTGGTGAAATCAAATGGAGAAAGCACCTATGTTCTCGGGTGTTTTTCCTGATTTCCTGGAATCATAGAATTGTAGAATCATTAAGAACATCTTGTCCAACCCGAACCCATCACCACCATGTTTAATAAGAGTAATGCAGAAGGAGCACAACTGTGGCAAGAAGATGGGACAAAGCCAGGGCAGTTTGTTTAGGAGTATGGAGCTGCAGTTTTCATCCCTCCAAATCCTTTTGCTTCCTTATTGCTTCCAAGCTCTGGGAATATCCCAAACCAGTAACTCCTCATGTGACTGCACAGACCACTCAAGGCCCATTGAGAGCATTCAGCTTAATGAGCTGTGTGGCAATTATCTCACTATCAAAACCAGAACGAGGGGAAAAAAAGGCATATATTTAAACTCAACAGATCTGCATTTCTGATGATGTACTAAAGCATGTCCCTTCTTAGCTTGTTTTTTTCATCCTGCCAACATACTGAAATGTAAGATATCAGTATCAGATTGCTGCTTGCAGTAAGTGCAAGGAGATGGTGTACCAAGTGGAGAGTCAGCAACTGGAAATGACACTGGCCAAGCCACACCAGGGACACACAGTTGCTTAATCCTCCTTCAGTTAAAGTGTCACAGAGCCACACTAAGCAATACTTGTTAAGAATCCAAAAGCAGTTTTCCAATTTATTTAGCTCAAGGTTGCTTCAGTGCTGGCTTGAAGGTTGACAGGCTCATAGGAGACAGAGTCAACACCTATAGATATCACAAGATTATAGAATCATAGAACGGTTTGGGTTGAAAGGGACTTCAAAGATCATCCAGTTCCAATCCCTCTGCTGTGGGCAGGGTTTCCAGCCACTAGATCAGGCTGCCCGGAGCCCCATCCAACTTGGTCTTGAATGCCTCAAGGGATAGGGCATCCATTACTTTTCTCAGCACCTCACCACCCTATTAGTGAAAATCTTCCCCTGACATCTAATGCAAATCTTCCCTCTTTTAGTTTTAAACCACTCTCCCTTGTCCTATCACTATATACCTGTGTAAAAAGTTGATTTCTATCCCGGAAAATGTAGGAAAAGGGGTAAGTTGCAGAGGTGACAATGACGTTCCAGATAAGGTATGGAATCTGCTTCTTTGCCCAGCTTAGAAAGAAATTTGCTTGGAGTACACCTGTCTTCTCTCACAGCACTCACAGATAAGCTCTCAACCTTTTTGAACTTCTATCCACAGGCTGTTAGGCAAAGATCAGAGCTCTTCCCCCCTCCTGGATCTGCTGTCTGCCAGACCTTTACAGAAGCTGGGTTGTGCACAAACTCTGCTAAATCCTGACTTCACATGAAGTCTTTGAGAGCTACACCTAAATACAGAAAAACAACATTAAAAAGAATTTTTTTAAAAAAAAGGAAAAAGAAAAAAAAAAAAAAAGGAAAATAAACCACACACCACTCTTTCAATGAAACGTGGGAGAAACTGAAGAGCCCTATCCACTGAGGGAGAGAATCCACCTGGTCAGACAGCTCAGCGCCAATGAAACCCATGATCAGTCACCTGAAAACCTCTGTGGATCCAGTTCTCTTGGAAGGACGATGTTTCCCATTTTGCAGCATGCTGTGATTATTTAAGTACATCAGTGGTTCAGGGTAGGTGGTGAAAAGGGCCAGATATTGCTCTGTGCACCCTCTCTTCTGAGCCATTGGCATCTTCAATCTCACATTCAGCAGTGAGGGCTGTGAGGCTGCACTGCAGATGTGATGATTTTGAATCTGATGCGTGTTTCCCTGCATTGAATTTCACCCCATATTCCCATACAAAACATTTGGGGGCAGCTGCCATGTATTCTAAGTATGAGAGGATGTTAAACAATGATAAACGTTTGGGGAAAAAAATAATAAAGAAAAAGTGCATAATTGAAAGGCTGGGCCTTTCACCAGGGCTACTACTCATTATATTACATTACCCATAAATGTTCCCTCATAGCAATAATAGGAATAGCTGCCCGTAAAATTCCCTTGGAAATTGGATGTAAATTCCACCTTTAGTCTTCCTTCTACAACAACTGCACATTCTGATGGTAATTGCTGATGTTTCTGCATTGTGATCATGTGCACAATCTGTTGGGTTCAGGATGGAAATGATCACTTCACTTTTCTGAGTTTTTCCCTCTACCTCCCAAACAGGGTATCTCCATACAGATACATGCACGAGTGAATTTAGTACTGAAACAATGGCATGGACAAAGAAAGTATCTGCTCTGTCACTGGGAGGGCCCTTGGTGTTGTTATAGTCTTCTACTCATGACTAATTGCAAGGTTTTCAATGATCCAAGAGGAAAGCAGTGGGACAGGCAGGGATTGTGCAAGTCCCAGAGATCTGTGTTTGCAAACCAAGTCAGGAATGCCCTTTCCCAGCACTCAAAAAGGAATTTTCCATGCTAGCCTTGTCCCATAAATCACCTCAGTAACCATACACAATGGGAGCTGTACATATGGAGACATTTGGGATTCCCTGCAGCAGATTAGGGGAGGAAGGTCTACCATTTGAAAGACAACAGACTGTTTAACTTTCTCCTCCTGGAGCTCTGAAATGCTGTCAGTTCTTGCTCACCACTACTGAAGTTTGGGCTTAATCTGGGAAGAAGACAGATGAAATCCTTAATGCTTTTTAACAAGAAGTGGTGGAATCACCGACCATGGAGTTTTTCAAGAAACAAGGAGGTGTGGCACTGAAGGATATATTTTAACGGGCATGGTGGTGATGGGTCAAGGGTTGGACTAGATAATTTTAGAGATCTTTACCGACATCAATGATTGTATGATCCTATGACAAGATAACAAAAGAATTTCACATGGTATAAGCCAGCCTTTTGTTGCCCCATGATTTACTGGTCTTGAGTCTGCTCTCAAGGGTGTACAGACTGGGGTAAATACAGGTGGAGAAATAAGGAGATGGAAAGCAGCACACCTTCCTCAAGTAGAATCATAGAATTGTTAAGGTTGGAAAAGGCCACTAATGTCATCTAGTCCAGTTGTCAACCCACCACCAAGTAAGTTCATGTTAAAAGAAAAGAGAGACAATGAAACTGAACCCACTCAATTCCCATTGCCACTTTGTCTGTAAATCCAAAAATGAGGCAATTACAAAGCCAAATTCCTTTCTCCACAAGGCCAAGGGGATGGACCAAGTAGATTACTGCTGGGAGGGATAGAACCTGTAGGATAGGAAGAGGCCAATAGAGAAGCTTGAGAACCTGCTCCCAGGAAATTACTCACAGCTCTTTATCAGTCCCTAAGCTTTCATGGTCAACACAGCTGACCACAAACATGCAAAATGATTTATTGTCTTCTTTCTGCCCTGAGGGAGATTAAGGGGAAACAGCTGCACCAAACAACATGATTCCTGCAGCAGGGAGAAAGGCAGCTGGTTTTATCCTGTGCTTCCAATGCCGATGCTATGCAGAAGCTCAGCCCCATGCTCAGGCATGAAGCAAAGCCCCAAATAACAATTAGTGGTTTGGAGGATGTGTCCACAGTGAGAGATTTATGAAACTCAGCCTACTTAATGCAGCGGAGGTTAAGAAGTAACTTGTTCATGAGTCTATAAATGCCTCTCCAAACAGTAGAGGATGGACACTAGATGTATTCTTAATCTAGCAAGCAAAGGAAGAAAAACATCTCAGGGCTCAAAAAGTGAAACATCATAAAAAATACAATGAAGCAATTGAGCATTGGAGAGGAAGGAGAGTCTGCACCTGTTGAGAGCAAAGGGAACAGAAAAGAAATGGAAAAGTTTATGACCAAACGCAGGAAAATCCCCAGCACTTCAAAGTAGTTACATCCTGATTCATTGGTTTTTTTTTTTTTTTTTTTTTTTGTTTTGTTTTGGTTTTTTTTGAGAACTGAGCAGGTCCATTTCAATCTCAGCTTAAAGTTCTCTGCTGGAATGAATTGGCAAAATTCTCAGGCTAAGACATGGAACTGATCAGCTTTACTCATCATAAAAATCCCTCCAGCCCTGGAGCCATCTATTTTACCAGTGCACACGATTAACTTTGTTCTGCAGTCCACATCATTGATCCCTCTGAGAGGTGGGGATGTGCAAAGCAGCAGGACCAGCACTTGATGGTTATCTCTCTGGGCTATCACCATGTGACAGCATTGCAGTGGCCTTCCAGGAACAGATTACAATGAGACAGGACTAATTAGACATCCATTAAGTACCTAACTCAGCACAGCACTTAAGCACACATTTAACTTTCTCTCATTACAGTGTCACATCATTGTCCCATTTAAAGCTCCAGACCTCTTCGCAGGGAAACCAGCTCACACCTGGGAGGGCCACGACGATTTCCAGACCTTCTTGTCCTGTGTTTCAGGAAGCATTTCCATCTGCAGACCCATGGGGCCTCTATCTCTAACCTGCATGCGAATGTGTCCTAGTAATGCCAACTTTCTTTTCCAAAGAAGAGTTCACCTCTAAACATTAAGACCTACAAATAATCACTGTGTTATTCCTACCCTGCCTGAATCAACTAAGGGAGAGTTGATGCTGCCCAAAAATCTTTTCTTCATTTAATTACATGGCTAATAATTGTCCACAAACATTTCTACATAACCTTGCCAAGTATGAGGGCTGCCACCAAAATAATGCTTCCTATTTTACTGTGTTGGTCTGTGACAACAGAGGTGGATGCTGATGGTATGGCAGTAGAGGTTGAACCTCTCCATCAATATTCTGACATGGAAATGCATATAAAGCAAACATGTGGAATTGAATTCCTCTGCAAGGAAAAAAAAATGGCACCTATTGACATTCAACAAAGCTTGCTGAATGTTTATGGAGATCAAACTGGGTTGTTTGCGCAGTGAGGTGGTGGGTGGTGCATTTCAGAAGTGGTGACAGAGACACTGGGTCACCTCTACTGGGATGGAGTCTTATGAGTGCATCATATAAGCTCTTGTTCGTCACTCATGAAAATGCATAACTAATGGTGCTGTCTGTGTTATGATAATATTAAAAAATGATGTTTTGTAGCTGACAATTTGCTCTATTAAAGAGTGTTATTGTGCTATTTGTTGTAGGTTGCATAGAAATAAATAGCAGGCATTGCTTTCAGAGAAACCTACCTATGAATGTAATGGTCATCCATAAGCTCAATGCTCACTCCCCATCTATGGTTAGAAGAGCTGTGACTTAATAGCAGAAACTGCATCTCCCAGCTCTGCTCTTTGGCCACCAAAGCCAATGTCCAGCCTAATAAATCTATTCTTGAACTGCTCTTGAGAATCCTCCAGTCCAATACACAGCCTGTCTTTTCCGTCCTTTGGTATACAGATGTCCCAGCATGAGAAATACACATTTTCAAAAAGGAATCTCATCCCAAATACTCTGTGAGCCAAAGCGCAGTTGCTTCTAAGACAGGGTCTTATTGTATCCTTTGTAAATTTGCACCCATTTGCTTTGGAAATATCCCAGGTACAGAACAGGCACACTGGGGAAAAAAATAGGCTCCATGTTTTACAGTGTCTGGGTATTTGGCAATTCCATACATGCTTTGAAATTCATCAGACAAGGGTAGTGCAATACAGACATACACCCTTGTTCTAAGACAAAAGTGTCAAGACAGGTTCCAAGACAACAAATGACTCAGGAAACAGCAGCAAAAAAAAAAAAACAGGTTGTTAAAAAAAAAAAAAAAAGAAAAAGAATGTTGTAAACACAATCAGGACAACAATAACAGCAATAATCAGCAGCAGTACTCAGAAACCAGGAACCCTGTCAAAATATTCCACCCACAAAATGCTGCTCAGGGATCGCTGGCTCTCTGTCCAAATTGGATCTTGCCTCCATCCTCCTGATCAAGCCTTTGCAAAAATCAAACCAGACACAGTGACAGACAGAGCAGCACACGGAGAGGCCAGGCGCCCTGCAAGCTTCGTTTCCATGTAGATGGCATCCCACCAGTGATGATGCTAATTCTGTGCCTTCGACATGGAGCAGATGTGAGCAGCCAGCAAAAAAAATAAAAAATAAAATAAAATAAAATATTATCTATGCTCTCTACAAATATTCAACGCACAAAAGGGATTTGGATATATCCACCTTTGAGCCTCTTTCATATTTATTTTCTAGGGACATTCGAGCACTCAAGCTGGACTAGGAGAGATCTTTACAAAAGCCAATATTAAGCTTGACTGCTTCGGGATTTTCTGAAAATCTTTTATCAAATTTCACCTTTGGTTGCAATGGAAAAGGTCGTGCTGCTTGGGTTGAATGCAAAAAGCACCCAATTGGCACATGCAAAGGCTGACGCATGACTTAATGGAGCTCACATCACTCCGAGCAGGCAGCCAACGTGGTGGTACTCCTCTCAAGCTGTTCACACAGGAGAAAAGGGCACTGCAAAGAAATCTGAGATACAGGGAGTGAATACTGCGGTGTGCTCATAGCCAGAGTGAGAGGCACGGCTGAAGAACTCATTTGTAGGATTTATGGCTCGGCTGTGAGCCTCCACGTATCGATTCGCAGAGCAGTGAGAAACAAAATCTCCTCAAAATACACTGACGGAAGCACTAATACCTGATCATATCCTAATCTCTCAGCTAACTCTGGGCTGCGATCTGCAAGAAAATCACACTGCAAAGCTTGGACCCGTGCCTGATAACCCCCTGCCTACTGCAAGTAAATTTAGCCTCTTTCCACCTGCAGAACTGCACAGAAATTTTCCTGATTGGGGATGGCTGCAAAATCCAGGCAGGACCTGCAAAGCCCTGACCCATCTGGATGCCAGCTTTCTGCAGGTGGCAGAGGGCACACAGGTCTGGGACCTGAAGGAGGTAAAACCCTGAGGTGTTGTTGAGGAGCAGATCTGAGCTTCAGTGAATTGCAAACTGCCCTCCCTGTTGCCCATATTCCCTTTTAGCATCATGCCCCTGCTTTACATAAGCTGCCTGCTGGCAGGTGGGATGGGAGCAGAGAAGAAACACAGCAGAGCGGATATGACACAGGCACCAAAATAGCAGCTCTGCTTTATGACCATCCAGTTCCCTTCTGCTTTGCATGGCACTTACCACCCATGAAAATCATAGCGAGGAGCATTTCCCCGTTCTGAACACTGCCAAATGTCTCAGCAGCAGCAACGCACCAATATCAAACCTCAGGAGCAGTGGGAAACTGCTCCTTTTCACAAGGAAAACAAAACACTGACAAAATACCTGAGGAATGGACCCAAGCAAAGGCACTGAATGGCCCCATGCAAGCAGTGTGGTTGAGCTTTCTTGTTTAAAACCTCCAGAAGGAAAATAAAACTGTGAATCTGAGAACAAAACAAGCACGCCTGCTGCTGCCATTCACCCAAACCTATCCTGGAAATCAAGTTTTCCCCATGAATTTAAATGGCCCACAGGGCTGCTGTGTGTTGTCCACCTTGGGAGGTCACTTGGATTCTGCCTCTTCTAGGACATTTCTAATTGCACTGGGGATCTGCTTGGCCTCAGATTAGACTTACCCTTCTCCACTCTGAAGATGCAGAAGTAAAATACTTCTCTTGAGGAATGAGCCCTGAGAAGGAATGGAATTATCTGGGGCACATTTAGGGTTAACTGCTCATAAAGAGCCACCTCATGATCTGCTAGCTCTTCCTAGAAACTAGCAAAGAAGTTTTCCATAGTGGGTATACCAGACCAAATAGACACATGGTAGAAACAGTGTGAGATTCAGAGGGGAGAACCCAACCAACCTTTCCTCCCCAACCACCCCCATTTGCCCTTCACTCACCCAGGAACTCCACTCCACTGCTGTCCTTGGGGCTGCTCAGGCAATTTTCCAAGTAAATTCCATCCTTATAACAATCTTCCTTCTTCTTCGGGAACCCCAGGATCTCGCTGGCTTGATCTAGGACCTCCCCTCCTGAGCAAGAGCACGGAGTCTGCATAATGCCACATGGGTGGGAGCTGCTGCTGATGGCCAAGCACGCATCCAGCCACTTGCAGAGCATCTGGCAAGCAGCTTTGCTAGGGTTCCTGTTGCCCACCACGAGGTATTCCACCGAGAAGTCTCTCTCCTGAGCCTTGATGGGTTTCCACCTCACCGGTCCATTCTCTACTCCTGGAGGTGCAGTCTGCTTCATCTGGAGGAACTGTTTGTTAGACTGGAGAAAAGCATAGCGGGTGGACCCATCACAGAGCTTCAACACGTCGTCAAAGCTCTCCATGCCCAGGTAGGTGCGGGTGGATTCCAGAAAGGAGTCAAATTGGTAGGTGCGGATGTGCTGGTGGTCACATATGCCGGTAGGTTTGAGGATTTTCATGTACAAGGTGTATCTCCGAGGGTCAGGGTTCTGGATAATCCAAGAGCAGAGTGAGGAGTTCAATGGGAAGACGGCAAAGGAGGAGAAATATCCAAAGAATTTCCCCTGGACCAAAGTGGTGCAGGGAGTTTGTGCCAGGTCCAGAGCGACCACGGTCCACACAAAGTAGAGTGGCGATACCAAAAGCAGGTTCAGGGCAGATCCAATGCTCCTCATCCTAGGTCTCTGGTCCTCTGGAATTCAAAGTAAATGTCAAGCAGGTGCCAGATCCTGGACATAACAGGGACCAGCTTAGAGGATAAGTGAGAGTTTAAGTGGCTCTGGATCCGAAATCAAGCCAATTCTCCCATGTCTGGATTTGAGCTCCCTCCTGTGGCCATCAACAACACCTGGAAAAAGGAAAGGAAAAAAAAAAGAAAAAAAGAAAAAAAAAAAAAGAAAAAAAAAGGAAGGAAAGGAGGAGGGGAGAGAAAAAAAAAAAAAAGAAGAGATTTTAGGATTTGTTCTTGATTTTTTTTTATTAACCCTTTGCAAGGTCAACAATCCAGGCAGAATCCCTAATCCCAGTGCTGGTGGAGATTCAGCCCCATGTCACCATGAGGTTTGGAGATGTCCCCATCTGTCAGATGTCCCAGCCTGGTGTGTCTCCATTCCAGGACAGTGTAACCCACTGGACAACACAATCATAACACCCCCCCCCCCTCAGTTTCCTCTGCCTATGCATTGCCCATGCTGAGCTGAGAAGAGCCTTTGCAGTGATTTCTAACCCTCTCCTCAAGGAAAGGAGGTGAGGACTGGGAGCCGTGCACTCAACATAGGAGACATGAAGGGGTCTGGAGATGGATTTTAGCTCTTTACACAAAAGGCAGCCACCCTGGCTTGCACCCACCCCTGTGTGAAGGTTTCCTCTACCAAACTCAGACTGATTCTGTGGTCTTAAAATAAACCCACAAAACAAGCACTCAGGTCCTCTGCAGTGAAAGCCTAAGTGTAAACAGCCCAGCTTCTCCGCTACTAATGTTGGGATGCAGCCCAAAAATAACTCAGGCCCTCTGAGATGTGCATCTAGTTGATCAGAGACCAAAGCGGCACTGTCAGGAAGGAATTAGGGTGAAATCTGTGCTCAGGATATGGAAAGGGGCACTGAGTACAAGGAGGCAGGGAGATATATATACCTTCTCCCATCACAGCCAGCAGTTCTGATCCTCCTTATATCCCCATCATGTCCACATTGCCACCCATAACCCTACGCTCTCCCACCTTGCTCCTGGATTCCCTGACAATATATACCAAAGTTTTATCTCTGCATTGATTCTCCTCTGTAAAAGCCTTTTTTCTTTTCTTTCTTTCTTTCTTTCTTTTTTTCCTGAGGAGGAAAGGGTTAGATAACTGTAAAGTCAGTTCCGCTCTTTGCAAACTGTGTTTCAGCTGAGCTTCAAATCACTGCAGCCTCTGCCAGCAGAGTGTCTTTTAGACCTGACGCTAATCAACGTGGAGTCCAAATGCGTTTGCACTTAAATTTTTAAGAAGTCACATCCCTGCTCCCATCAGTGCTTTTCAGCCTGCAGAACTCTGCAGTGCACATCTACCCGTGCCAGCCTTGGGGGCTGGATTTCAGGAAGAGCAGCCTGCTCAGTGGATGCAAAGCATCTCGTGGTTGCAAGGAAAACCACAGGCATCAAGCAAACATCCTATAAATTTCCAGAAAGGTCATCATGATTAGCAGGAGGGGTTGCCTGCAGATGACTGTGAATGCCTTAAATATCAGCTTTGGTGAGCAAAGCATGCTTGCTTAGTGAAAGGGAACAGAGAGGAGGGGACCCTTTTCTTCATTTCTCCTTTGCTTTAGGGCAATTCCTGAGCATCTCATGCTGTTTGGTAGTAGGTGCACAGCTTAAGTCTATCTGCTCTTCACACCTATGAGCCAGCCAGAATCGTTCTAACCTCTGGTCCAGTTCATGAAGAAAGCTGCAGGAGCCAGTGTGTGCCTCCATAGCAACGAGATGATGAGACAGGGCTGAGTGCTGATGGCTTGTGCCAAAATCCAGTCCCTAATGGTGACTTCAACATGTGGGATTCAGCCCAAGATTCCTGCCTTCCATCAACTCAATTTTTCTCATGCCAGCCACAACCATGTTACTGAATGAAGATACAGAAAACATAAAATGCACCCTCCTCTTGCCCCTTTTTGGGAGAAATACTGTAAGAGTCAACAAACTTTAACTAAACAGACCCGTTAATGGGACACTGTGTTACGGTTGTTAGGCTTCAGAATTGATTTCCCCTGAATACAGCCCCATCTGGGAGATTTCACCACAAGGAACATAAACATTTTTTTTTTTCCTCCATCAGTTGACTCTTACTGAAGTAGGAGTCTTTTCCTAAAGCAGACGAAGTGAATAAGCAGCCCTTCCCCTCCATGCCTGTACCTTTGGCTCAATACACATTGGGAATAAGTGATGGGCCATAGTTTGGATGCTGCATTTTAGCAAAGAGATCAATCTTCTGTTCTTTAATCCAGCAAAATCCCAGCACGGACGTACAAAAGTGTCTGCAGTCACCATCTGAGGAGTTGATATGAACAGCATGAAAGACAGGTTATCCCACTGCTGAAGATCACAGATCAATGACACATAGGTCAACTGACACATAATCCCATGGTAGTTGCCACAGGTGGTATTTAATTAGCTTGGATCTCTCTTGGAGAGAGATCCATGCCTTGTCCCATTCCTTAGCTCCAGCCTGTACATCATATCAACCATATTCCAGTGAGAGAAGAGTCTGGCAGAGAAGCCTTTGCTGGAGAAAGGCTTGAGGACAGAAGGTTACTGTGAAATACCATGGACCATCCCTTGCCTGTATTTTACAAGGACAAACCAAAGGCTTGTCATACGTGCATACGTGACTGGTGAGAGACAAGTTTTCATCCCAAACAGCCACAGAAAGAGGTTCCAAAGACCCTGCCTTCTTGATTTCTTTGTGTATGTATTAGAGATGGTCAAGTGAAGGGTTACAAATGGTCCATGTACCTTCACATCATAGCCAGCAACCAGAGTAGTCTTTTTGCACTTCCTCTTACTGAGCATTTGCCACCCCACCCTGGCACACACTGACCCAAGCACAGTCAGAAATACAGCACCACCACATAGGTCTTTGAAACTTAAACAAACCTAGGCAAAGACTATATCATGTATTTCTTACAGGACCTGGACTGCTCAATGGATCTTCACTGGTCCCTGGGAATTTTGGAGCCTGACAGCCTCGATTTGCTGTTTGGTGGTGCACCTCATTGTCCCACAGCAATGATGACTGGGGCTACAGCTGCAGATTCCCTCCACTCTCACACCCCTTTCTTTCTGCACACATCTGCGTGCCATATCTGTCCTGGAGGGATCACCCAGAGAGGCTGTGGATCTTCAAAAGCCATCTAGACATGGTCCTGGGCACCCTGCTGAAGGTATCTCTGTTTGAACAGGGGTTGGACCCCATAGACCCAGAGGTCTATGAGGAGGCGCTGGGGCTTGCCCTGACTCTGCTTACACCTCTTTTTCCTTCCATCCTGCATAGTCCTTCATAACAAATCACTCCATCCTGTCAAGACCAGGATGTCCAAGGAGGTTGTGGATACCCCATCCCTGGATGCATTCAAGGACAAGCTGGATGAGGCTCTGGGCAGCCTGGTCTGGTGGTTGGTGACCCTACACATAGCAGGGGGCTAAAACTAGATGATCATTGTGGTCCTTTTCAACCCAGGCCATTCTAGGATTCTATAATGATTCTACAACCTCACAGATGAAGATATTCACGTTGCCATGCCCAGCTTTTCAGCTGTGCCCCAGCTCAGCTCTGCACAGGCAGAAGACTGTCAAGCACATAAGATCTGAAGTGTTCTCTGCTTTGCAGGCTCAGTGACTTGCCCAGCAGGATCCGTTAACAGCCACCTTTCTCAGTGTTGCTGGTGACAGGGGACTTCCAGTGCAGCAGTCTGGGTTTGGCCAATGGAGGGCACTGTTAGACATGCACACAAACACACACATACGCACTCTCACTCTCCACGTAAAAAAATAATAATAATAAATAAATAAAAGGAAAAAATAGCAAAACAATGGCTGCAGAGAAGGCATTCTTCTCCACCACTGCCCATAGAACCTCTCCAAACACCCCGATCAGCCATATCCCAACTACTCTCTCTGCCCATGTGCTCAAATGTGCTATCATCGAAGATTTACCTCCCTCTGATTTTCTCTCTCCTGACCTTGCTACGCTGCTGACATCTCAGCAGGGTGAAAGCCACTGTCATCAAGCTAATCCTCCATTCCTGGGGCTTCCCATAAAAAAAATCCCTCGATATCACACAAAATATCCCTTTTGCCAGAGGCGGAAAGCTGCCTGGCCCTGCAAAGCTCTGTCCCTTGTTACTGTGAGAAAACATGGGATATGAATACACTCTGTCCTTACTCACTGCTAGCAGAAGGAAAAAACAACAAGACAACAACAGCAACAACAACAAAAACCATACTGCAACCACTTGGAATTTTTCTTCTTGCTACCAAGGCAAATGAGCAAAGGAAAGTGGAAGTGCCCGAAGAAATAACGCAGCATCTGTCACTCTGACGGTGCATGGAGAAGACAAGGAGGGCTCAGCCCCGACTGCTCTTCCCAGCACCTAGAGAGGGATGGGGCTTGGACCATCATCTCTTCTAGTGCTTAAAATCAGTCTTTTTCCTTATTTTTAACGATCTATCTGTTTTCTTCTGTCTTCTACAAGGAGTTCCTTTACTCTCACCCTTTCCAAAAAGAGTTTATCTATGAAGGTTTTTTTGGCAAAGCAGAAACCGGCAGAAATCAGCACCTAAAGAGGTCCGAAAGATGGGTTGGTGAGCATTTCAGGATGGGAAATCCCTTAGGTCTCAACTTGCCCCCCCAGAGGGATTTCAGGGACACATCCTAAAAAGGATGCTAAACCAACACATTTCCCTCGTGGGACTTCTGCAGCTGCATGGGTCAGGATCTGGCCCAAATCCTGAGAGCTAGACATGGACAAAGCCCTTTTTGGGAAATAGGCAAGGGTCAGATCGACAAGGGTCCAGCCTTGCTTCTCTGCTGCTGTTTTGTACTTCTGCAAGGATCCCTCATGATCTAAGACATTTGGTCTGCCACGTCAGAGGCCAACACAGTGTCCACTGCCTCCATCCATCTCAGTCTCCTGAGTGCAGATTCTCACCTCCCAGCTCTACTAATAAATCATGTTTGTGCACACCAAGCATCCTTCATTCCAATTACTCCCAAATCCATCCTGGAAAGTTGCACACTTTGGAAGTAGACTCCAGCAGATGTGGAACAGCCTGCAGGAACAGTGTGAGTAGGGTTGAAAATGTCTGATGCCATGATAGGGAATTGCTTGTGGGAACATCCTAATATTGTATTCACAACCCTGAAAATAGAACTGTCTTCTTTAGAGCACGCTAACTAAAGATGGATCAATCCTTAAAACTCTCAGGCAGAGATGAAAGAGAGTCAAGGCCCAGGTCCTAGCTCTGCTTCGTTTTTCTTTTTCAGTGAATGGGATCAAGAGACAGCTGAGCAACAAGATAGGACCCTAAAATCTCAGACCCTGAAACACATTTC
The DNA here is from genome assembly GCA_030625065.1 of Alectoris magna. NCBI lineage: Eukaryota > Metazoa > Chordata > Aves > Galliformes > Phasianidae > Alectoris > Alectoris magna. The sequence goes on from CM060561.1 coordinate 2,563,265, forward strand.
TGTAGTGAAAAACTGGCAGACAAAGAGGGACAGATGTTCTCCGTCTGCTTCCAGATGTGGCTGCCCAAGGGAATAGAGCCCAAGGCTCTGCAGCACCTTCTGTTGGTTCAGTGCAGCCTCAGACAGCTGTCGTGTGTGCATTTGGCATCTTTTAAACATCACCTCATCTGGAGCTGCAGCTGTTTGTCCTCGGCATTCCTCAAATAGAGTGTAATATTATTGGCATAGCCTAATGGGAATATAAATCAGGACTTGGAATTTCCCAAAGATCCCATGGTGTAGGGATGAGTTGGATGCCAATGCATAGCAAGGTCAAGGAGTCTATGGGGTTCTTGACAGGAGGCACCTGTTGCAGATCATCAGAACAACATATCTAATTTTCCATTAGAAGAGCAAAATTACACCCCTGTGGTAGGACACAGTGGATTTAGAATAGTGGTTGTATTACACTGCTCCTGACCATTTCCTCACTCCCAAGGGAAAGCACAGCTCTCCTGATCCCAGTGAGATGTGTGGTTCCTCCATGCCAGCATCACTCGCACCCCTTGTGTTCCCCAGCTCCTGTTCATCAACATCAGTGATATCTCCCATACAGTAGCACACTGGTAGATGCACCCAAGATTATCCTCACAAATTCTATAAACCTCCTCTTGCCTTATTTCTTCCCATAAATACTCCACAATCAGCCCTTTGAGGCATTTTTTCCCTCCATTTCTCAGTATGAAAGTTACGCAAGAGGTCCTCTGAGGGCAAGGTCATCATCTTGAGCGGCAGAAAGCAGGCAGGAGCCACACCACTTCCCTCTCCATTCATTTGTGCTGGGAACTGCAATATGATTGATTGGAAAGCCAGCAGGAGCGTAAAAGCGTTGTCATTAGCTGGGGAGCTAAATGGGAGCCCCCAGGGTTTGGGGCTGGTTAGAGGGGTCTGGATGTGCAGAATGAAGCTCATGTCCCTGTAACTAAATTATCTCCCAAAGCAGAGCAGCTTTGCCACAAGTGCCTAATGCTGTCTCCTGAGCTGTGCCTGTTGGGGTGGTACTTGTTAGCTGGGGTCTAAACCATGCCAGGAACTGTCCTGAGATGCGCAAGTGACCATGGGCCAGTGCTTGCTGTCTTGTGTTAAGTGAAGAGACAGCAAAAAGATTCACACCTAAAAAAAGCAGGGTTAAGAAAAAATTATTGCCTTGGACAGACTACCTAGAGCTCGGTTCCTGTTTGGCCTATGGACATTCCCTGGACTGAAAACCCACTGGAATGTGATCATCACCTACTCCATAGCAACTTGAGGAAAGGAAAGGGGTGGAGGATGAAAATCCAATTATCTGCTTTTGCCATCATGTCCATCCTAGGATCTGCAGTAGTTCAAGTCCTGGTGATTTCCATTTCAGCATACTCCAGATCCTGACATGGCTGGGTGTTGCCAGCAGTGGGGCATGATCACAACCAGAGGCCAGTTAAAAGCCTTGGATGTATAGAATCATAGAATCATAATCATAGAATCATAGAATGGCTTGGGTTGGAAGATCCCAACCCAGAATACACAGTTTTAATATGAGCTCTTCTGCTAACTTCTATGGTTTTGTTCTCTCTTTCCATGTCCATGGCTCAGTTTCCCCATCCGGCAATGTTAACACTACCACAATGATGGTGATAGATTTTCCAGGCAGCATCTGGGTAGAGAAGGAAAGTCTACATAATTATTCAGTTTTCTACAGTAATTATGCTTGCACACCATGCTCAGCTTTTTGAATGCTGCAGTCTCAGCGGTTAAAAGTGGACTGAGAATGTTTTCCCTTCTGACACCAGGAATTCAGCTCATAATTTTAGGCATCCAGTTTCCTATGCCCATTGAGGATGTCTATTTAAAGTGCAAGCAGAAATACCATGAGATGGTGTTGCTCAGATTTGCAGTTTTCCTGCATGTTTCAGCAGGAAGAATATGGGGCCTAGGCACGTGTCAGAGCGTACCGCCAAAAATACTGATTATTTGAGGATACTAAAGCCATATCTGTGCCTTGCCTTACCTTCCCCTTCTTATATTTAGCTGAGAACTTGAAATGATTGTACTACCTATACGAATGATTCCAGTTTATCCTACACTGTCTGAAAGAAGGGTCTCTAAAGTCCTCTGGTAAGATACTAGAGAGGGAAAACAGGAATGTCCCAAAGTTATAAATAACATAGAATTGTCCAAGCTAGAGAAGGTAAGTGTGGGATCTTTCTTCCAAGTTGTTCACGGCCCCTTAACGTGGAGAGAATCAGGAATGTACCTGATGTCTCAGAAGTTTTGGATCCAGCTATGACCTTGAAGCAGTAGGAGTTTGCAACTTGAACTTACAAAAGAAAATAATGATAAATATGTGCATTTCTAGAGCAACTTCTCTCCAGGGTCCCCAAGGGACAGGGGGAGCAGGAGTGCATTAAGCCTTGTGACGCAGGAAGGCCATCCTTACTGACCCCAAAGACTGAACACAAACAAAAGGAAGTACTTTTTCACACAGCTTGTAATTCAATTGGGGAACTCATTGCCACAGGATGCTGTGGAGGCTAAAGGTATAAAAGAGTGCCAAAACGGATTAGAGAATTTGTGGAGGACAAGTCCATCAGTCACTGTTAGACATGATGGTCTGAATGCAACCAACAGTCCCAGAAGCGTCTGCTCTTCTTCCTAGCGGTTGAGAAGGTACAGCTGGGGGAAAAGTCTATCCTTCACAGTCTTATCTTGTGCATCCAGATAGACTTGCATGGACCTTTCCACCTTCCCAGAATATCCCTCCTTGTGTTCATAATAGAGAGATGCTGGGTTAATAGCAATGACCCCTATACCACAAGGCATATTTCTTCACTACTAAGCAAATATTGGCCAGAGCTTAACACCAGAGTGTTACAAGTCCCACCGAGAAGGAAAACACTTGATTGGCTTCATCCATGTTGCTTGTCCAATCCCTGGCCCCATGCTATGCCCTGCATTGTGCCATTGCACTGCTTGGGAGATAGATGGTTGGGAGAGCATTCTGCCATGATCCGAACCCAAGGGAATAACATGGAGTAGCATCAGGGGAGGGTCAGGTTAAGTATTAGGAAAAGGTTCTTCACCAGATGTCGGTGAGCATGAAACAGGCTCCCCGGGGCAGTGGTCACAGCCCCAAGCTGCTAGAGTTCAAGGAGCACTTGGACAATGCTCTCAGAAATATGGTTTGAATTCTGGGTGGTCCTTTGTGGAGCCAGGATTTGGACTTGGTGGTCCTTGTGGGTACCACCCAACTCAGCATTAACCATAATTCCATGAAACCCCTCTGGAGCATAATACCCATAGCCATGCTTGAGCTATCTACTGAGCCTTCTAAGATCCACTACCACAAATCCTAAGATGCTTGTATGCACACAGACAGGCAAAGGGATGCAATCATAGCACAGTTACCAGAGTATTCCTTGCATCTCATCTATCAGCCTCGCCACAAGCAGCTTAGGATTTACATAAATGAACCAGATGTATTTTTTTTCCCCCATTTTCAGTCTTTCTCTCCAGGAGCCCTTTAGTAAAGTGAGATGAGAGGATGGACTGCTTCGTGGTGAGGGACAAGTACAGCAGGTATTGGAGGCACTTCCCAATAAATTCGAGTTTTGTTTAATCACAGGAGATGCTGGAGGACATTACGGAGTGATTTGTGCTGGTTTGGGGCTGGTGTTAGCTGTCTGCGTGCCACCTTGATGAAGATGAAGGATTGGAGGAGGATGGTTTACATTTATTTTGAGAAGAGCTTGGGTTGTGTTTCATCACAGATGACAGCACAGCCTGTGATTTTCATGTGCTCATTCATTTTGTATGGGTTTTCCTCCCTGGTCGGGGACACAGGCAGACAGGGCTGGAGTGAAGAGCTGGAAGGGAGTTGGAGGTTTACTGCAAACTAACAGGGCTTAGATATAGTTTTCTATTCAAGACACTGCTAAAACAGACCTCAACAGCAAAGCCACATTCAGGCATTTCTTCTGCTTCTAGTTTCCCCCAGAGATTTTGAGGCTGTTCCTCCTGTTTCCAGCCCTGCACCTGTTTAGAGAAACCTCAGCATGCAACGAGGCAGGTGTTCCCCAGCAGCCCTGTAATGACAAACCCATGTGGGCAGACCAGGAATCAGCCTCAGTAAGCTAGGAACTGCAGAAAAGAAAAGCAGTCCTTCCAGGAATGTGCCAGAAGATGTGGATCTCTGGTTGTTGGTTTTTTTTTGGCTCCAAAAGTAGGTTGGCAAGTGGGGCAAGGTGGACATCCTCAGTCTCCATGACACTCCCAAGAGGGTATGTCATATCTCATCATTCTGTGATCGGCTGAAATCCAGCTCAGGTTGGTGGGGAGTGTAAGCCCCCACCTCGTGCGAGACACAATGAGCAGATGGCCCTTCTTTTGTTCCTAAAGAACAGGAATTCACATGTCAACTAAATGCTAATTTGCCCTTTTGCTGTCTGTCTCCACGGGCTACGTCTACACTACCAAACTAAACAGAGAGCAGGGACTGTTCTCTGGCTCTGGAGCCAAGCGTGGCACAGCTTGGAGCCACACACCTCAGCTCTCCTCTGCAAAACAGGCTGGCCTCATCCCACAGGCCTGCAGGAGACAGTCCCTTGGCTCAGCCATCTTCCAGACTGTGTCCTGGCACCGTCTTGAGCCAAAACTGCACCAGGGAGCATGCAATAAATTAAATGGTCCAGACGATCACGGGCCCGCATTCGTGCTTGCATTTAATCCCTCACTTAATAACAAGGAAAGGCATAACTTCAGAGGGAGGGAGCGAATGGACATGGAAAAATTTCTTCTGAGAAAGAACGGTGGTGCATTGGAAAAGGCTGACCAGGGAAGTGGTGGAGTCACTGTCCCTGGGGCTGCTCAGGAACTGTGGAGATGTGACACCGAGAGACTTGGTTTAATGAACATGGTGTTGATGGGTTGCTGGTTGGACTAGATGATCTTAGAGGTCTTTTCTAACCTTAATGATCCTGTAATTCTGTTCTGTGACATGAATAGCAAAAGGTTTGTCCTCTTATGTTTCACTGGAAGAGCGGAGGATGGTAGAGACCTCTCTTTGGGGAGCAAATCCAGGTACCACTGTTGTTGGTTTGGATTGATCTGTGGTGAAGAGCAGTACTGTGGTAAGCCAGACAGCTGATTAGTACTCCCATGTTCACCTGTGGTCTGAACAAAGTCCCCGGCACAGATTGCCCAGAGATGTGGTGGATGTCCCGTCCTTGAAGACATTCAAGGTCAGGCTGGACAGGGCTTTGAGCAATCTGATCTAGCTGTAGGTGTTCATTGCAGGGGAATTGGACTAGATAACCTTTAAAGGTCTCTTCCAACTCAAATGATTCTATGATTCTACAATCTTCACATGGCTTCCAAGCAAGACTTTTTTCCTGGACCTCACTCCATGCCAGCAACCCATGGATCATGAATCCCACCATTCATCAGGTCTTTAAAAAAGCCAGACATAAGCTCCTTTTGGCCAGAGCTCCGTTCTTCTGGAGATCCGATTTCAGTGCACTTTCTTTGACAAGTCCCTTGTTAGGAGCTCAAGAAACGGAGCAGGGACACTGTAATATGAAAGAGCTTACCAATCTCTTCTCCCTCACTCCCTCTCCAACAACTGGAAGTCAGCGAGGGAGTTTGTCTCATCCAAATATGAAAATGAATTGGGAACTTTGTCTCCTCACAAGGGGACAGTGAACACTGGCGGCCCACTGTAGCTGATTAGAACACTCTCTTCATCACTCAACCTGACCCCAGCAACACAACATAGAAAAGCATCAATTCAGCTCCTTCTTTTTGTCATAGAATAGGGCTAGTAAGCAACAGTAGGATGGGTTGACCCTGGCTAGGCAAGCGGTAGCATAACGTTTGGTGTTGACACTTTTCATGAGAACTGGATTGCAACATTTACTCCCCCTTCTCCCCCTTTCACTTCTCCTTTGCCTTTGGAAAGTGCAGCAGCGAGGAGATGAATTGCATGATTGTGTGCTCCTCTTTTCCCTAGCATGCTGCACCAACAGCAGGGCTGGGGGATGGAAAAGGAGCCCAGCTGCTTCTTGTGGGCTGTTCTCTCTCCACCCACCAGACACTTTAAATCAGACGCAAATTAACACCAACTCCTGGCATACTTTATTAATCGGATTGGCTCAGTGTTAGTTTGGTTTGCTTTTATCTTCTATTTTAATATTATTATATTTTTTTCCAATTCTATCCTCCTGAATAACATACCTAACAATAACAATGCACTGGAGAGTGGAGATGGCTCTTAAGCCATTCCAGGTAGTGCTCATCTCTCATTTCTCAAGGTCTAAATTGAGCACCATGCTATCCTTTGAACGTCTCATTCTTCTGCAGTATTTTCCATCCATACTGTTATTACCCTTCAAGAGAATCCCCATGCATGCACTCACATACATACCGAAATGCAGCCATCTCTGGGTATCATCCTTATGTCATTCATCATCTGATTCAAAATTTATGTAAGGTCTCTTTTGCAAGCATAAGGAATTGCAAAAGCTGAAATTTGATTGCCTGATTTGGGACATAATGGAGGTTAAATCCTCACTCCACAGTGAGTGAAAGATAGGGAGGAGTTCCTACACCCTGGGAAAGTTTGTAACAATGGAATCACTGACCATCATCATGGTGGCACACCACAAGTAGACTATAAAGAATAGCCATCTTTGCCACGCTCCTAGATCCATCATTTGTCCTTGGAGGTCCAACGAGAAAGTATCATAGAAACATAGAATGGCCTGGGTTGAAAAGGACAACAGTGATCATCTAGTTTCAACCCCCTGCCATGGGCATGGTCACCAACCAGGCTGTCCAGAGCCACATCCAGCCTTGCCTTGAATGCCTACTAAGAAAGGGTTTCCGAAATCAGAACCTTCAGGAGCAAAGATAAAAAGAATTGTAAGCACTCACTAATCTTATCCACTGCTCCCACCTTTGACAGACAGGAATACTGGAGAGGATATCCTTCGAAGTCTTCTATCTACTCAGTTTTCCCAGCTTAGCAAATCCTCTGGCATTTTTGAGCCATGCCCCTCTGGTTTGTCGATTGCCATCAGCAGTATGTCTGCTGGAGGCAAAGATGTGAGGAGTGACTAAAGGGCTTCATGCTGGAAGGACCATACCTAGATAGGGAATCTAACTGACTCCTCTCTGCTATCTGTGTGGCCATGTTTGCTAAGACAATCTAACATGCACCACTCAGCAACTGTCAAACCTTTTGTGGATTTCCGTCTCTGCAATATTCGTTTCTTAGCAACTCTGTTTGCTTTTAAGAAAAACAAAATGTCTCTGCCTGTGGCATGCTATTTTGAGCAGAAACGGCACTGTTTCAGGTCCATGCTAGTCAGAGGGACCCTGGTGAAAATGGTCCTGTCCACCCACTCGCTCCTAACAGCACTGGGTGAAATTCTTACTTGTTCTCTTGCAGTTTTACCTGCTGCTGGGAAAGCATAGTAATACTGGACATAGATTGTGGTAAACATTTAATGCTGTTGCATTGTTCTTCTACAGTCCTTGCCATTCTGGGAATCGTGTAGCATGTTGTGTAACTCAGGTAATAAATGTACGAGCCAGCAGGAAATTTTACAGCACATTTTACAACTAAGTTTCTTCAAGAAAATGGAGTTATGTGAACCCTGTGAACTTAATTGGAAATGTATGATCTAGGAAACTTTGACTGAATACAGCTCTGTGAGAACTTTTCCCAGGACATCCAGCTTAAGAGAAAGGACACTGAATTTGGAGGTCCAACCACAGATCATTGTAACCTCCTGACCAAGCTCAGAAGCAGTAATTTATACCACTAACAAAAAATGAAAAGCAAGAATACAACATGAGGGTAACTGTGTTGTTGCAAGATGGTAAGCATCGGTTTCATTTCCATCAAAACATTACAAAGGTAACCTCAGCCCAATGGAAACTGGAAACTGGAATGACTGTTTGTCTTTGCGCACAGACCCCCTATAAGGTAAATTTTTGCCCTCCAGTTGGCAGAATGGATAAGGAAACAAATGCTCATGTAAAACAACGGTAACACTTCTTGATATGATGATTTAGGAATTCTGATTGGTTTGAAACTCATGTTAAAAAAAAAACAAACAAAACAAACACTATCAGAAAGTATATTTTTTAAAAAAAACAAAACCCATAGTAGAAATGATGCTTCACCTTTCAGGCTCGGAAAGAATCAGGGTGAAATGAGAGTCCAGAAAAGCAAATGGAAGAAGAGTCCTAGCCCTCTGATAAGGGCAGAAAGCATGATGGAAAGGAAGACTCCAAAAATATCAGCAAGCTGGTTAAAAAAAAAAAAAGGTGATGAAAAAATACTTATAGATTTATAATTGGCAAAAGTATTGATGCAGGACATGAAAAGAGAAAAGAAGTTGGCATGAAAATGCTCAGCAACTCCAGAGTTAATACGTTGAGGCCAGAATGTCTCAGAAGGCCTCCGATATTCAGTTGGATGTAGAGATTGAACTCCAGCAGTGTGGGAACCTACTTGTATAGTTAGTAGCTATTTTCTTAGGAAATAAGTACCATCTGACTAATTATAAATCCGAAGTTATTCAATGAATCCAAGAAGCCTCACTGACGTCAGCGGGGCCAGGAATCCATCTCTTTATTCCTGTGTTCAATGCCTATATATTGTTTTCATGCAGCTGTAAAGATCTCCTTTATGCATCTTCTTGATTTTTCTCTTGCTCATTCATCCTGATTCATCCTCCTCTGCTTGGAGCTCCTTGAATATCCTATAAGAAGCCCACACACTCAGGCACATTTTTGTCCAAGCCTACATTGCAGTATATTTGTCCAACTAATTTTTACTGAAATGAAGTTCCTGCTTTGCACAATTGCCAAGAGCAATTGTTTTGGTGAATCATAAATACTGCAGAAAGGAAATGTTTGTTCAGGTTGTTTGTTTCTGCCTTTGGCAGATTAAGCCATAACAGTACACGCATCCCTCAAGAAGCTAAGATTTTAATTTGGAGAATAAACTACAGTGACAATGTCATTTCAGCGAGAGACCTCTATGTTTTGTCCTGAGTAAAGCCCACACATCTGCAAGCCTGACTGCTAATGAGATCAGGAGCGATTGCTTCAATATCAGACTCTTTGGCATTGGTTTGTTAAGGCAGCTGAAGAGATGTAAGGATCAAAGAATGTTGGCTCCATTAAGCAGTGAGCAGGTTTTACCAAACATATCCTGGTCTCAGACATAGGGTTTTAATTTTGGGTGGTCATATGTGCAACCAGGAGTAGGACTCGACGATTCTTACGGGTTTCATCCAACTTGGGATATTCTATGATTCTGTGATCTTGGAGAGGAAATTTTGTTTGGAGCATCAAGATCTCCAAACTCATCTCCCTCTAAGATGAAAGTCCAATAGTCACATCTGACAAAAGGCACAGGGCTTTGACATGCACTCTGGGAGGTGAACTTGCAGCATGCCGTGACCTTGTTCCTCTCTGTGTTGGTGGAGCAGATGTGTTTCCCTTCCTACCTCCTCACTTAGCATCTTCGCTGCAACTGCAATACATTTTTACCAGGCTAAGAAATGTCCCAGGGAAGAATCCCAGGGATGTCTTTCTTGGGGAAGAGAAGGCTCTTCAAGAAGGGGAGACTTAACTTCAGTCTTCCTGTACTTCCTTTAACCCAGAGGATGGTTAAGGCACTTGAACAGGTTGCCCAAATAAGTTGTAGATGCCCCATCCCTGAAGCTGTTTTCATTAGTAGCAGTATCCTGTGAGGATATTTAATGGGGATACAGAAGCTGGACCTCAAAATAAAGATCCAGACGCCAAGCCATATGCTGAAAGTATTGTTGAGTTGGAATCCCTTATAAGTGCTTTCTCTAGGTCTCTTCCCTACCAGTGGAAGACCTCTATCTTCTTAAGTAGATCCCAATTAAAAAGCCCTCTAAGCTGTATATTATTACAAATAATGCGTAATGATAACACTGTCATATTTCATAATATGATGACTGTAACTCCACTCTTGTTAAAGAGCAATTGCAGTGTAATTATGATGAGTATGTTCTCTGACACACTTTAATACCACAAATACAAATGTAATATAGTTATACCCCATTACAATATATATTATTATTGCAATATAATTGTCTGATAGTAATATAATTGATAATTATAGGATATACTACATGTAGTAATGTTTTACACATACATGCACTCATATGCACATATCCTCATGTCTTGCAAAATAAGTGACTGAAGCGTTCATAGTGTTGTTGAGAAAAAATACTGTAAATAACATTGCAGTGGTATATATTCAATTAAGGATGCAAGAGGATACAAAAAGAGCTAACAGACTATTCATTCCTGTTCTTATTACATCAACAGAAATAATTATTGATTGAGCAGAAAAAAAAAGCACAGGGTAATTATATTTTAATTGCAATATAATTCCACTGTAATTACACTTTTTTTTTTTCCTATTATTTGGCTTGGCTAATAACAATGAGATTAGGGAGACACTGTTCCCATAATTTTAAAAGATTATATTATTGTGTAGCAGTATACGGCCTCCCAAGAGAAGTGGGTTCATCATTGATTAATTCATTTCAACCTAAACCTGAGCTGGTGTTGGAAAATTAACTGTAAAGAGTAACACTGATGAGATGCACTTCATGTCTCTGGCATCTCCAAGTTACTGCCACTCAAAAAATATGAAACAGAGACTGAATAGAAAGATGGAATGCCAGAAAATGTGTCCTCATCCTCAGTTTATCATATTTTGCCAGCTTTTAAGGAATCAACCTTCCTCTCTATTTGAAAATATTACATGTCTTTCAAGTGAAAATTGTGTTAGCTATCTAATTCTTCATTCCCTCCCCAAAATCCCACTTGATTCAGGGGAGTTGCCTACCCAGAGAGAATAAGTTATTCATGTTGATTCCCCCCCTCCCCCCCCCCCCCTTACTCAATATGCAACGCTGCGACCACCTCTGGGTCCTTCTGAAGTCAGTGATAATGGAAGATCTTGCTCAGCTCCCTGAAGACAGTAGAGGTATTTGTCTCACAATCAACAGGGAGAGATCTCGCAGATGATTAGCAGAAGCCTCAAAGCATTTCTGTGGCTAGTTCATTAGGAAGAACAATTAGTATTTTGCTTTCCTCCGTTTCCTCTCTTATTTCCTATTCACTAAATAAATAAATATTCGATGAAAAAGTTGGGAAGCGAATGAAATCCTGTGTGCCTCCTGGATACTCTGGATGATACAGTAGCTATGGCAACAAGCAGTTTAACAGAACTCCTTTACCTTTGATTTTTCTATTTTTGTCTTAATGTTTACATGAAATAATGGAATTTTCTCTCCCGAGTTCATCTCCTGTATAGGTCAGTGGTCAAAACGTGTTACACAATTTCTCATATACTCTTCTCTTTCTTGTTCATTACTTGCATGAGGGCATATACTTAGTCCCAGCTGAAATAAGGTTGACCATGGAGTTTTCATGGGCTTTTATTACATCATAGTATCATAGAAAGGTCATCTAGTTCTAACCCCTCTGCCATGGGCAGCATTGACAGCCACTGGATCAGGTTGTCCAGGGCTCCTAGACTTGAACACCTCCAGGGATGGGGCATCCACAGCTTCTCTGGGCAACCTGTACCTGTGTCTCACCACCCTCATATCTCTAACAAAGTAATGGGAGCTGAAATTTGGGTTGGAGACACATCCTGAACTGACTATACAGCTCGTAACAGTAAAACACTGTGACTCGTTCCCCTGGTAGGCTCTAGAGGCCAAATGTTCTGGTGGGCTCTAGTAGCAATAAACAGATTCACAGGGGATGAATCTTTCAGTGGCTACAGAACATGTTTGCTCAGGCAGCTTCCAGCTCAGGGAAGAAAAAATAAATAAATAAATATATATATTCCTTATTTCAGTGAACTCTAGAAGTAAGAAGTACAAAGGTTGGAATTACCTTCAGGGGAGGTCCTTGTTGCTCTACTCTTCTCATAAGTATCTGCTTTTAGCACTAGCTCCATAGTTAATTGGTCTCATTAACATGCATGTAAATTAGTTCTTGTGCTCTGAAAGTCCCACCCAGTCTTCAGACTGCCCATCTCTCTGAGTGAATAGCAGTGTTACAAGGTGAAGGGCCATAGTTTTCCAGTCATAAAGATTCTGTGATTCTCTGATCCCAAAGTTCAAGAAGGATCTCTGGTGGGATACTACGTCTGATAAAAGCAGCGTGATCTTTGGACACACTGGGTAGTAAACCACACAGCTGTTCAGACCATGGACAAAATTCTCAATCTGGAGCCACTGTGTTGCCTCAAGATCTGGGAATGATTTGTGAATTATTGTAACATTTTGAGGGAACCTGAGACTAGCGCAGTGGCATGGACAGTGAGATCAGGGTGATGGACTAATGCCTGCCACTGCAGAGGTATTCAAGTTAGGCATCTCTATTTGAATTTCTTTTTTAAAAACTTGAGTTAATTTCAAGTCAATCAAAAGCTCAGGGTGAGAGATGCCTTGCCCTCCAGGAAAATGCTGGTTCCCTCTCAACTGCAAGGCATAAGTGCAGCCACAGAAAGATTTATTCTTTCATTCCAACAAACAGCGCAGGTTACATTGACAGGGAGCCCAGTGCAACACTGCTTCTGCTGATTTGACTTTTGCTCACCTGGCCCTTCAGAAACTCTATGGACATGTAAAGCAAATGAGCCCTTAACCTGCCCTGCAGCTCCAGCTCTGCCTTCTCTCCCTGAGCATGCAGTCAGACTGCAGCAGCTATGAGAGAGGGGCCAAATGTTTTCAGGCTTCTCCCCAGAGCCAGGAGAGTCAGAGTCTGTGCTAAGGTTTGGGCTTGCAACCAACGCTGACACTGCATTGCAGCACTAGGAAAAGTGGGAAGGGAGGAAAGCTGACTTGCATCCTGCGGGGAAAACAGCAGAGGCAGGATCCTGCTGCTCATCTCTGGTGGCAATTCTGTTCAGAGAGGGCTACACTCCTATGGCATCTCATCACAAAAAGGCACAGATAGATGTGTAGCACTGATAGACAAAGAAAATAAAAATAAGGTAATAATTCCTAAATGTGTAATGTGTAAGCCTATCTGGGCTGGCAGTTGTTTCCTTCCACAAATGCTGTGTTGCCAGTCTAACTCATTACTTTATTGAGTGCTCTTGGATACTCAGAATGTGAAACTGTGCTCTTAGAAAATACACTGGTGTCCTACAGTCAATTCCATTCTTGTTCAATAGAAAGCAGATCAAGCTGTTACAAAGAAAACCTTGCCAGAACCAATAACTGTACAAGGCATGACATTATGCTAAGATGCTACTTCAATAAATTATCAGCTAAAAAGAGTTTGGATCCTTTAATACCCTTGGGATTCATGGCTGCACAAGCCCATGTGTGTACACAGGTAAATGCAGTTAAACAGATACACCATATTCTATTGTCAGTGAATCTTTGGGTAACGAAGAATGACATATGTAAAACTCTATGTTAAAATCAGTACTTCTTGACCTATCTCCAGAAAGGACAAAAAGACACATTTCAGGGACATGGTACCTGAAAAAGAGGAAATGCTACGTATTAAGAATCTTAACACTACCCTTGTGTGAATGAAGATCTGTAAGGATGGATTTCGGGGGTTTATTTATGCAGCCAGTATATGCTGAATGCAACTAAAGGAACAGGAAATCAAAACCTGGCTAAGGAGATTTGGCAAGAGTGTAGATAGAAGGTAGAGAAAAAAGAATCGGGAGGCGATGTCTGGGAGAGAAAGATCATAAGGTGAATCCATTTGGAGTCTTATCTAGTAGGTGGCAACCCTGCCCTCGGCAGGTGGGTTTGTACTAAGTCTCTGGAACTAGCTTTAAAGTCTCTTCCAACTCAACCCATCCTATGAAGGGCTTGAAGAAGAGATGGAGAATAGGTTCATTAAGAAATGTTATTGAGAATTCTTTCTTCTTGGCATATGGTTAATGAGGAGGATCAACATCCTGCATCTACCCAAAGGCCTTGAGGTGTCACTCCACAGTGAGTAGGTGTTTTTCCAGTAGTGTGGATAGTCAAGTACAAACATTATAGCAAATTTGATTCCAAGGAAGAGATGTCAACACTTCCTAATGGCCTCATATCTCCAAGACTCCCAATTTGAACTTTTTCTTGAGCTGAGACTACTGTTATTGAGACATCCCTGAATCCCTTATGATAGTAAAAGTGATCTGGTGGAGATCTGTGACCAAACCTCCTTATTTAAAGGACTCCAACTCTCTTCCCAGAACTGGGGAAAGAAATCAGAGAAAAAAAATCAGTGACAGGATAAGGGGAAATGGCTTTAAATTGGAAGAGGGTAGATTTAGATTAGATATTAGAAAGAAATTCTTTACTGTGAGGGTGGTGAGACACTGGAACAGGTTTCCCAATGAGGTTTTGAATGCCCCCTCCCTGGATGCATTCAAGGCCAGGGTGAACGGGTCTTTGAACAACTCGGTCTAGTGGGAGGTGTCCCTGCCTATAGCAGGGGATTGGAACTAGATGATCTTAAACGTCCCTTCCAACCCACACCATCCTACGATTCTAAGACTCCCAGTTGAACTACAGATCTGCATCGACTCATTGCTTAGCTGATGAACTCTGAAAGACTACAGCCCCAAGCAGTTATCTTCCAGGGAGCTTTCTTGCATTTCTCTGCACAGCCCATAATCAGATACGAAGCTTCTCTGGGATGCATTAGCACAAATGATGCTCTGCAGAAAGAAATCATGCTGCAGCATCTGCTGCATGCAGACATAAGCCCTCCCTGCCATCCTAGTTGTTGTTACTATTGTTATTAAGGATTTCATAACAACATGACTTGAGGGTCACAATTTGTCTGAGAGACATAGGCTCTAAAAATGATGTATTCTTCCTTTCCATTTTTCCCTTGCCAGCAGTAAGATGTTGACATGATTGAAATCCTGGTGAGGAAAGAACAGAGGGTCCAGTGTGACGATGGAATTGAATTCCCAGGTCTTGCACTGGAACAAAATTTACCATCAATAGTGTTTGTAAAATAAAACAGTTCTACCACTTCTGTTTAATACTTGGAGTTTGCATTAATTTCGTTTTGGTTTTGCCTGTTGGCTAGTTTCTTCCCAAGAACCAATCTTTGCCAGAAAGAACAAGATGTTTTTGCAGCACTGGAATGATGAAGTTTTTTCTTCTGGGAGAATCTGTTTACATCTCGATCTGCTTTCCTTGGAAATCTGAGATAGAACAGCTCAAGCTCTTGGTGTGCTGGAGGAGTGCCACAGTGGGAATTTGGCTCAAGGGAAGTTAGAATTAAAAATGGGGAGTTTCATTTCTACAAGACTGGCTTGATTCCTATTTTGTTCAAGGGTTTCTGTTAGGATCATTCATAAGGGTTATAAAAAAAGGAAAATTCCATTTCATGGCTGCCTGCTGGATTTTGTAGTCCTTTATCAATTTCTCACCAAGTTGATGTTCACACCTCAGGAAGTCCAGGGCAAGTACTAACAACCCTACTGCTGATGTTCTTCAGTGAAATTGAGGGACATCTTGTCTGCCATCTAAGATATAGCCTAAGAAACACCACTGAAAAAGGATGGATGGAGTCCAGCTTATACTGTGTATTTCAGTCTCTACAGCTTTCAGTCCTACAGCTTTTGCAGACATTATGATCAGCTTCCAAGCAAAGATCTGCTAGTATAAAACAGGAAAGCTCTAACATAAATCAAGCCAAGTCATTTCCAACTAACCCTTTATTTTTTAACAAGGTATAAGAGAGAGAAAGTTTCCTTTCTTACAGTGATCCAGTACCTTTCTTTGGAAATTCAAGGAAAGAACAAAGCTAAAAAGCAAACAAGCAAAAAAAAAAAAAAAACAAACAAAAAACCTACCAACATGCCTCTGTATCCCTGATAGCTGTTGACCCCTGTAAAAGAAACAGGCTGGCATGATGCTCATACAGCACCAATGGACCAAGAAAATTGTTCTGGAGAGTCCTGCCTCACATCCTCTGGGATTTAACTGCCCTGGATGTTCAGTACAATAATACTAAGAAAGAGTTGGTCATTTTCCAACAGCCGAAGACAAGTTTGTTAGTTAATGGCCCAGATCAAAGCTAAGGGCGATTAATGATCTAACAAACCGGTCGATCAGCTGGTGATGAAGATCAATTACAGCCCATATCAACAGCCCTCACCAAAGATTCACTTTTATTAGCTTTTTCTTCCTTCTGTAGGACCTAGGACAAGCAAGGGGCTATCTGAGGTAATGGCTTGCTTTCTGAAAATCAATAACCAATCAACACCTGGAATTTACTCTCAAAAAATGCTTGTTCGATACCTTATTCAAGGGGGTTCTTTTTTCTCACTGTGTTTAAAACTCTTTCCAAAAACTGTGCAATGCTGGAAAAAAGCACCTGTAAACGGCAACCCATTTCTTGTGGAATTATTCTCATTGAATGACCAAAGCAAGCTACTTTGCTCCGGCAGTGAGGGAACAATGTATAATCTAGGAATGTAATTCTGTGAACTAGAGAGTTCACAACAAACTTACCAGGTCCTTATAGAACGCAGACTTAGAAGAATAACACTGAATCATAGATAACAGTGTAGGGAGATACCAGCCCCATCTTCCTACCTCTTAATATGGACTCGATGATCCTTATGAGTCTCTTCCAATTCTGGATATTCTATGATTCTATTATTGTTTCACTTACACAAAGTTTACCTGAGCAATGATACTTCCAGTCTCTTCTTAGAAGCCTCTTCACTCTGTCAGCCCATTTTCATTGCCTGTCTCTGTAGGAAAAGCGCTGCCACATCTAACTTAGATATCCTCCATTGGAATCTAAGCTAACAATTTCTTGTCTTGTACGTTCAGAAAACTACATTTGTTTCCTCTGTCACAATTCCCTTGGACATCCCAAACCAGGCAAACCAGTCTCACATCTCCCTTTGTTCTAGTCTTCTATAGAAAGAAAATAATCCTATTGGTTTTTTTTTTCTTTTAATTACTTTTATTTGTTTATTTATTTGTTTAACTTATCCTCATCATCTCATCAGTAGCATCCTAATCCAATCTTTGAGCTCATGAGCTCATTAGAGATCTCAAATGAGATCTGTTCCATCAAAAAATTTTAATAATACTGTTTCCAGCAGTGCCAATAGGAGACTCCGTTTAGGCAGAGCTCAGGTTTTTGTCCCCTTTCTCCTGTTCAGGATCTAGAATTGCTGTTTCAGATGCATTAGAGGAGTCTCTCCCATGTACGTCTTTCAGTATCCACCCAGTTTTCTCGCCTGCCAACTTCTTTTGGGTATACTGATGGACAGCTGCACTGTACAATGATGAACTCAGTGCAAAAGAGTCAAAATATGTCTCAGGGTCTCTGCGAACTGCTGGAGTCAAGTACCAGAGCTCCTCTATTCCTTTTACCTATTCAGCCAGTTACATTTCATTTGCTTACAGCATCTTTTTATACTGCTCCTTCTTTCTAGAAATGAATACTGCAGTAGATATTGCCTCTTCCCAGTATGATAGAGACGAAGATGGAAATACAGGCAGAAGAAAGTAGGTGGGAGAGTGAGGTGGTATGATGGCTTGGAGATTTAAAAGACTGTTAAAATGTGTATGTATGTGTGCAAGAGAGGGGCAAAATAAACCCTTCTGTAGGAAAACAGCTATAGTTTACATCCCTCTGTTCCAGGATGAGATATCTGCATTCTCCTAAGACTTATCTGTCAGCCCCTTGATAAAGTTATGAAGGGCTTTAACTCCCTCTAACAGTCAGTATGTACACAAGATTTACTATGTTTTTAATAGCAACTTGTACTGGAAGTGCAGAGACGGGAAGAGTGGTGCAAACACATAAGTCTCCAAACAGTCAACAGAGAATGACAGCTATCTCCTAAGAGTGATTTAGTTAACCAAAGTGCTGCATCACCTTGGAGTTACGAGCAGATGATGTTGGTGGTTTCAAGGTCTGGTTTTGATTTTCCTATGCAGTTCTGTCATCAGCCCCCATCTTTAGATACAGGGCATTGGTGCAGTCTGCATTGATGGCATCAACCCAACCTAACTTTGACTGCTGGAACTGCACTGGTGTAAATCATCTCTCATTCCCCCACGGTACTGTGAGTCACTGATCCTGGCACTTGGCTGTCTTGGCATGTCTCCTAGAATTCACTGCATGGCTCTCAGCAGTCAGGGAATGCTTTCAATGGGATTTCTGGGTAGAGGTGTATTGACTGCTCTGTACCTTGGTTTCCTCATCATTGAAACAAAACTAATAACCCTTACTCACTCTTTAAAATAAGAAAGAAAAACTTTCATCAGAAAACTTAGCCAACTGTGGTTTATGTAATGCTTTGTGATCCTGTGGCAGAGAAGAATTAAGAAGAGAAAAGTTGAGTTATAAAGGATGGTCTGAAAAGTGCCTCCTCCACATATTGTCGATCGGTTCACGCTGACTTAATCTCTCAACTCAGTTGAGCATCTGCTTGCCCAGAATTAGCCCCGGGGATGGGAAGCCCAATTCAAATTCCACTTGCAGCCTTCAAGGTGAGACAGTGATCTTATTCACCAGCTGGAGCTGGCTAGAGAATATTGTCTTGCTTCCTTTCTGAAAGACTGAGCTATCCTGCTGAAGCTGTCTCTATCTGTCTTATTCCATTGTGTCCTGATGATAAATTTGACTTCCTGTTCTTCTCTCATTGATTTACAAACCTTTACAATACAGAAGCTACTACTGCTGTCAAACTTTTTTCACTATCAAGTCCCCCTCTCCCATCACTTCATCCAATCATTATTAATTAACTAGTTAATAGCCTCAAATTATTCTGTAAATAAATGAATGCTTGAGCTGCATCTGTGTAGAGCTTTCCTGCTGCCAAGCAGCACAGTACCGAATTTACCAATTCGGAGTCTTTGCAACAGATATTTTGATAGAAAGAAATTTGTATTCTGGCATGAACTTTTTGTTGTTGCCTGAGAATTATCCATTTTGAATGCCTTGAGTACAAGCAAGCACTATTGGGACTTTCTCTGCTGAACATGAAGCAGTAGTGTACCCAGGTGGCCAAGAAGACCAATGGCATCCTGGCTTCTATCAGAA
The DNA here is from genome assembly GCA_030625065.1 of Alectoris magna. Classification (NCBI taxonomy): domain Eukaryota; kingdom Metazoa; phylum Chordata; class Aves; order Galliformes; family Phasianidae; genus Alectoris; species Alectoris magna. Next base: position 2,582,399 of record CM060561.1, read on the forward strand.
ACAGTGAAACCAGAAGGAGCAGGGAGTTGGCCCTCCCGTGCTGTACTCAGTTCTGGTGAGTCTACATCTTGAGTATTGTGTTCAGTCCTTACTACAAGAAAGACATTGAGGCCTTAGAGTGTGTCCAGAGAAAGGCTAGAAAAGTGGTGAGGGAACTGAAGAAGAAATCTTATGAGGAAGAGCTGAAGGAACAGGGATTGTTTAGTTTGGAGAAGAGGTGACCTCATCGCTCTCTACAACTAACTGAAAATTGGTACTGGTGAGGTCTCTTCTCTTGCATAACAGAGATAGGACTAGAGGGAATGGTCTCAAACTTCACCAGGGGAGATTCAGGTTGAATACTGGGAAAACCTTCTTCTCCAAAAGAGTGGTGAGGCATTGGAACAGGCTGCCCGGGGATGTGGTGGAGTCATCACCCCTGAAGGTGTCTGAGACACACGTAGATGCGGTAGTAAGGAAAACAGTTTAGTGGACAATATTGACAGTAGGTGGATGGCTGGACTAGATGATCTTGAAGGTCTTTTTCAACATTAATGATTCTATGGTTGATTCTATGACTGCTTCTAGTCTTCTGAACTTTGTGATGTATAAGGAATCACAGTAGAGCTCCTCACTTCCACATGAACCTTCCAAAAGCTACAGCTTTTGGAGTAGGGCTGCAGAAGTACTGTAATCTATGTTGTGCTACATAATTTGGGATGGGTAGCCATGAGCCTTTCTATTCTGGACTCATGTGGACCTCGTGGGTCAACAGTGTCTAGTCTCATCTCTACCACTGCCAAAGAAATGTGAATAGGATGGATATTTCTCTTCAAAACAAACTAATAGATTGAAAACTGTATTGAAAGACAGGAGATCAGAGGTGGTTCTTAATTCTTCGACACATGCATGACTTTGTGGGTGCTCTTCTGAGAGGCACTTAGATCTGTACCTTGACTGCACTGCATTACCTACACAAAAATGCACTGAGAGATACTGAGTTTTAGAGAGTCTCATGCAATGCTTTTAAGTTTCACATGAAAGGCTCTGCAGGAGGGAGAGGCTGCTACTAGGAGAATCACACAAGCTTCATGAGACTTGAATGCTGAGCAGGTCTGCAAAATCAAACTTTCTCTTTTCTGTTATCTTCTGTGTCTGCTCTCTCCTTGCCAATTGCACTCGTGCTCTGTCACGCAAGTTATCTGCCTTCAGCTTCCCAGTTCTAACAAGATCAAACTCCTAACGCTCCACACAAATGTAACTTACTACACAGGTGAGAGCATGGAAGTACAAGGAGTCAAGGTGCGTGCTGACCTGGGCTCTAGATAAACCAACAACTAATCCAGTTCACTGAGACAGAGGTTATCTTTTCATACATATGGTCAAGGCTCTACATATTCTGTAGAGATAGGAGATGATGTTCTCCAATCTGTTTCAGATACTGTTGTCTGTGAATCACCAGCAAAGTAACTATTGATTTCATTATACAAGATCAAGCCTGTTTCGTCCAGGGCTCCATCCTCCACCCCAGCTCCCTGAAATTAATAGAAAAATTCTCACTGATTTTAGGAACAGATATGTCAGGACATTAATTTCTTGCTATCCCACTTCAAAGGAGCCATTTACTCCTCCCTCTCTGGAACAATTGGAGAAATTTTTCACCACTGCACTGATGGAAGAAACGACTCTGCTTAATAGAGGCAGATGGAAAAAATATGAGGTCATTTGGTCACAAATGAAAAACTTGCCTTCTATAGTAGTTTAATGCCGAGTTTGCCTGGCCCCCTCTGTGATTAGATTATTACTTATTCACTTATTCTTCTGTTTAATCATATCAAGGGAGGGTGCCCTACATGACCCCTCTGGGTACTTGCTGATTCCTTTGTTCTTTTATTCTTTCTTTAACCAAGATGATTTCCATACAGGTTCCTTTCATAATGAGCCCTGAATTATTTTATTTCATCATCCATAAGGTGCTGTACAGTTTGCTGGTATGTGTCTGTCTGAGCTATTGCTACAGAACATTAAGCAACTTGTAAGCATTGGTCACTTACAGAGCCCTGGATTTTAAGGCTAATTGGACCCTTTCTTCTTTTACTTCCCGATTGGGGATGGCCTCAGAGATTATACTCACCCAGAATGTTTGGCTACATTATAGTGTACCTCTTATAAATAGCACAAATTGATTTTAGTACTCAATGGTTTAGTAACATGGTTTAGTAGACATGATGGGGATGGGCTGACAGTTGGACTTGATGACCTTAGTGGTCTTTTCCAACCTTTACGATTCTAAATTAAATCATGAGGCACAATGTTTGTCAGCACCTAAGCCCCAGGACACCTGGAATCTCTTCAGAGCTCTGGGATTTTTTAATTTTTTTTGTATGGTGATTAATTTCAAGTCTACTTTTTCCTTTGCTGCAGCTTGCTTACCCCATAAATTGGGTATTTTACTCTGAAAGCACATCTTTTTATCTAAAGATGAAACTAGATTTGTAATAGAGGAGTTTTACTATAATATTAATACCTTGCATAGGAAACACTGTTTATTCATCTTTCTGTCCCCATGAACTGTTAGTTGTTTAAAAATTGGAACCATGTTTCCTGATTGCATCTGCCTTAACTAAGAGTTATTACATACTGAGAGGCTTCCTCCATCACAATACACCAGCACTGCACATCTAAGATATAATAATATCAATTCTTTTTTTTTTTAACATTAAACAATATATAGAGAACAAGGTGACTTGCTTATAGCTGTATTGTTTGACCAATAACAGAGATAGAGAAAGAAAATCACGGAGCCCTGATGACTAATTTTGTAGTCCAACCATTAGACTACACATCTGTATTGCAGTTGATTTGCAGTGTTATTTGACTTGCCTCAGTGATGAGGCTATATGTTGGATAGTTTATTGAGCTCCTTGTTATCCTAACAACCTATATATCAAGATGGACACCTACCTATGCTTGTAAAATGAGAGGATCCTTTCAAAATTGCAAACAAATCCTAGAGGTGAATGTTAAATACGTGATGAAACATGCAGTAGTCAAATTTCTGTCTTGACTTTAACTAACTCGCCAGTCATAAGCACTCATTTCATCCAAGCACAACAAAGGACAGGTCTCAGAAAGGTGACTCAAATCCTGAGAAGAAAAATATATTAAAAAGTTGCATGTTCAGCTTTGGAACGCATGTCAGACAGCTGAAAGCTACCCACCGAGAGGAGAGCCTGAGAAGAAAACATGCTCCATGAAATTCCAGGAAAGCAATGAAGCACTTGAAATGCAGTTAACTTGCGTCATCTCCCAGGCCAAAGGTTACTACCATTAAGATTTCATCCAACAGAGTATCTGTGATCTGTAGCAATCTGCATGGCCTCAAAGGAGGGGATACTGGATATAGGAGGAAAGAGTTGGAAAATATTCTCTGCACTTCATTGGCATTCACAACATCAAGCTGCAGCAAGACTGGACCTGGGAAAAGTTGATTAATAAATGCCAGAGAACTTTGTCATAAATCTTTTGTTTTCGTGATATTGCACAAGGCACATAAGTCCCAAAATATTCTGGTGCTGTGAGCATCATGCTCACATCACCATGTTTTCCATCCATGTTTTCAATTTCTCCATACACGGTGATCCCACCAACCTATTCTAAGAAAATACCTCAGCCCAATATCCTTACATGCTTGGAAGAGGAGTTTCAGACCCAGCTTTTGTATTGTCTAGGTACCTTGAATGAGGAGAGACCAAGATCCATCAGCACATAATCACCCACTCAGGTCCTTCCAGTTATGGTGTACATACTAAAGATTGGATGAAAGATTGGCTAATTTCTCTCTGCTCTTCATCTCACAGCTGGTAACACTGCACAGTGGTGTGTATTCTAGTATGTTGCTAAAGTGCTGATTTTAAAAGTCTGATTATATCAAAAGCTCAGTAGGTATAAGAGCCACAGAGCTTTCATGTACCAATATCGGGGAAAATATGTAATCTGAGATTAATGGACTTAGACAGTAGGCACCTTCTGTACCTTTATCTGTTTCAAGGTTGGTGCCCTCATAAAAGCTAGTCTTCAGATTTCCCATGTAATCAGTAATAATATAGACAACAAGTCAATAAAGAGTAAGACACAATCCATCAGTCTAAATGTGGATACCTCTCCATAGATTCTCAATGGATCACAGTCAAGACTACCTTGGCAAAACTCCAGGATGACTCCTCGGTATATGAGAAATAAAAGAATTCCAGAAAGAAATGATGAGATTTCAGCTGGGATTTTACTGGAAACCAACCAGTGCATATTCACTGTGTGTCTGTACAATGCAGAAGGAGACTGGCTGGCATGTTCAAGAGAGGTATGCATTGGAGTTCATTCTGCAGTGAACAAAAACGCAGGGAAGAGGACCTAGTGAAGATATGGAGTAGCTGACTTCATTTCAGGCAAACTCTACAAACATAGCCAAAAGTGGAAGAAACAGGCACCCATGGGTGGGTGCCTATTGGTAGAGATCCTAAGAGAATCCCTAAGAATGATGTCTCATAGCAGTGAAGTTCACTGCTCTGTGGGACAGACCTGTTGCGTGCTGGGGAAGGCAATCATAAACACAGTACCTCACCAGGATGATTGTAATTTTTATTCCTTTAACCAGGTGAGGAATGAACATGCCTCTTTCCATTATGTTATGTTTATTCATAGCACAAGATCGGAAACAGCATCATAAAAAATATTCACATCATGCTGTGCTGTTATTAAAGTCAGTGGGTTTCAGATGGACTGGGAGCCAAACAGTGGTTATGCAAAAGCCAATCAGAAGTCTGAGCAGTGATTAAAGAGTAAGTTTATAAAAGAAGTTGGCAGGTGTTGAAAGGAGATTGTCAGGTGATGCCACCATGAAAGGCAAACAAATAAAAACAAATTCAAGGAACAGTAATTTCTTTCTGAAAGCAGAGGAATCAACATGTCTAAAAGGAAAGTGAAGGGAGTGTAGAGAAGGAGAGTAGACAAGACTGCATATTTCCATTCTGAGGAGAGAAAAACAAGCTGCAGCTCAGATAGACTAATGAGATACTTTATTACTTCAGCTCTCTGGCTATTTATTTCAGTCTACTTTTCTTCTTATTTTATAAAAGTACTGAATCCATCTCCTGTGTAAAGTTTCCATTATGTAGAATCAAAAATAACATTCCAGGTTCAATATGATCTGGGCTGCAGAAAGAGCAATGAGTCAAATATACTTTATTTGCTGCTGCTGTTTCCAAAAACCAATACCGTGAATGTGTTAATTTGACCTTAACAGCATCAGAGCATTTACTGAATGGGATACTAGAGGAGAATGGAGTCAGAAACTCAATCTTTCCAACGACTGGAGCCTAACATTTTAGATTTAGAATAACAGAACCATAGAATCCCTTGAGTTGGAAGGGTCATTTTTGAAGGTTATCTAGTCCAACTCCCCTGCAATGAACAGGGACATCTACAGCTAGATCAGCTTACTCAGACCCAGTCCAGTCTGACCTATGGCTCAGTACTGCCTCTTGCCAAGATGAATGAACAGATTATGTTATTGCCACATGCATCTTGCCAACACAAGACGGTGAACTACTTTCTGATGTCAAAGAATCATACAAGGATACAGAAGGGACCTTAAAGACCATCTAGTTCAAAAACCCCTGATATGGACAGCTTCCACTAGACTGCCTAAAGTCCCAACCAACCTGTCCTCAAACACCTCCAGTTATGGAACACCCACAACTTCATTGGCAGTACTTTGTCTTGAGCAATAAAATTCCAGGGGCTTGCATAGATACCATCCCAAACTACTTCACTTTGTCCTCCAACATAGAAAAGGGAAAAAGATCACGGTATCACATACCCAATGAGATTCTAGGTCATGCCATTGTGAGAAATATCAGCCATCTCATCCCTGGTTTTATCTGCTGGAAATTAGGTGGTGCAAGAAGAAAAACTGAATAGAGATATATTAATGGTGTGGCTTAGAAAACAATAATTGATTGCTCAGATGAGCTCTTTTTTTCATGTCTGTCTACAGTTACACTAAATTTATCTAATCTCCACTGCCCAGGGCTCTGCTTATCACAGGACCATCCCTATCAGATGAAATCAAGGCAGGACATGCCTTTCTCTATTCTGTAAGACTCATTGGTTGATGTTCCTCATAAGAGAAATGAATACCGCTCAGCTCTCAGTCAGCTCTGAGGGTACTCTTGCAAGTAAAAAATGACTGCTCACCACCTCTCTATGAAAGAAGACAGACTTATTTCACCCATGTCCCGGACGAGGTCCTCACGATCACATGGAGATCCTGAAAGTGAGCTCATGTTTCCTACTAAAACAACCGTTTTCCTAGCAGACCTCATCAACTCTTCTTTGGAGCATATGTCTCTCTTTGCAAACTCAAAGAATGATGGAAATGTCTGGAAAGATAGGCTTCAAGATGTTTTTGCATTGAAAACATGTTCTGTTGACTGTCATCTGTGAATACCTACCCTATTACTGCAACAATCTAAGAAATTAAATACATTATCTTGATTTAAAGAAAAAAAAAAATAGAAAAGCTAGCAGCTGCTGCTCCAACAGGGAAAAACAACAACAAAAAAATCCTGGAACACATTTCTCAGACTCCTGTAGGGCCTTCTTTTACAGCAACTATCTTAGACATAAAAAAAAAAAAGAAACAAAAATCCTGCCCTGGGTAGAAGGACATATCAGCCCTCCAGCTTCACTATTACGTCATTTAATGCCTGTTGCCTGGATTAATAGGCATTTCAGTCGGAAATACTTTTTGGAGCAGAACTTGGCTACAGCTGCTTTCCTTTCTGGGGATCCCCTACGGTGCTCTATAAAGCAGCAGATTAAATACTGATGGAACAGTGCTGGGAAATAGCAATTGTAGCTGTGGTGATTGTTCACACTTACGCCTGGACATTAGATCTTGGCATTTGAGTGAAAGAATACTAGTTGGAATGCTAGGGTCATTCTTTGGTATACTAAGACTCATATTTGGAAGATATAAATATAGCAGCAAATACCTTCAAAGCGCTAAAGGTCCATTAATTATACTTTCTGTGACAGTCTATATTTTGGTGGAGATATATACACTGGTGATAGATTTTTGCTATGAAAATCCAGGTGTTCAGTAGATTTATTAAAGGCAGAATCATTTTCCTTTAAACATAACCATTTCAGGATGTTCAATATCTAATAAAGACTTCAGTTCAGCACTGTTTCTCTTGGTTCCTCTGCACATACCTGGCAAACTTTTGTTTACAGAGACAGTCCTCGCTGAGAAAGTGTTTAGAGAAAAAATGCCAACCTATCTCTCTTCCCTTGCTCCCCCCCTGGGGATATAAGACCCAGTTTCGCTCTATTGTCTGGCTCTGGGAATGGAAAAGAGCAGGTTTCCCTGCTCTCCCTTTCTGCAACTACCCTTGACCAGTCATGTTAAATTCTTAACTCATTACCTTCAGTGTGGTTTTTACTTGGTTATTAGCTGTCACCAGTGTCAACCTGAAGCAGCATATGGTAGCCTTGCTGTGTCAACATACAGTGAGTTAACAAGAGTTTCCAGCCATACTCACATCCCAGGTCTGGGAAGTCCTTCCTATTGTCAGCAGTCTGTACAGAGAGAGCTTCCATAACAACACTGAGATAACATTGCTGGATACATCTCACTTCTGTTTCATAGAATCACAGAATCATTAAGGTTGGAAAAGACCACTGTGATCATGTACTCCAATGATCTAAGATCATCTAGTCCAGCCACTGCCACCATGACCACTAAACCGCGTCCCTCAGTGCTCCATCTACATGTTTCTTCAAAGCCTTCAGGGACAGTGATTCTACCACATCCCTAGACAGCCTATTCCAATGCCTCACCACTCTTCCTGAGAAGAAATTTATTCTGATTTCCACCCCGAACCTTCCCTTGCACAATTTAAGGCCACTACCTCTTGTCCTATTGAAAAAAAAGCTTGCCCCAAGCATTTTTCTACAAGCTAAGAGAGGCCAGAAGATGTTCTCTGCCTCTTCCCAGCCTTGCATGGGAAGGTCACCACTCCCTACCTGCTGCCATCCCAGATGACAAGCAGTCTGAACAGCTAGCATGGAGAGGAATACAATAGCTTATATGGATCTGACAGCAGACCTAATGCTAAACCCAGGCTTGCTAATGCTTTATAAATGTCAGCCTTGTCTGCTTTTGAGCAGGTGAGGGGAAAAGAGCAAAGGCTGCTTGAGCTCCGTGTTACTTCAATTTATCTAACACTGCCAGAGCCCAGCCCAGCAGGCTGCTGATCAAAATGTAGCTCTACAGGTGGTCTCCAACATCCTTAAACACTTCTCCCTATTTCCCCAGAGGAGCAGGATCTGGGGCCTGGAGGGATGATGTGAAATGGCAGTGGAAGCATCCCCGAGGGAAGTGCAGCCAGAGGCTCCTAAGTGAAAGAAACAGAGAAAAAGATGCAATGTCAAGTGGAAATGTAATTCTCAGAGGTGTGACAAGCTTGACTAAACAGCTTCTCACCACATCTCTGTTCACACAGCTGAGGTTATCCCTTTGCTTCCCAGCAAAAATAACAGGAGCTCCTCCTGGCCACCCTACTTGAGCTGCATCACTCTGCTCCTCCCCCAAACATCTGGATGGCAATGTCAGGTTTGAAAGTGCATCCCCAGGATAGTAGCACAATTGCTGCTTTACTTCTAAATTATGCATCACCTTCCCCAAGCACACGCTCCCAGCAGGTGTCTATCTATCTCCAAGCAGTACAAGGGCACTGTCACTCCATGCTTGTCATTCAGACAGTGGAGTTTAAGAGGAGGTGGTCCTGATACAGAGCAGTCATCTCCCTTGGTGCTTCCATTTGCTTTACAAATTCAACTCATTGTAGGAGAGTTAGACTAGATAACCTTTAAGGGTCCATTTCAACTTAAACAATTCTATGATTCTATGAAAAATGAAGTCAGCCAGGTCAGCAAATTGAGAGCCATCGTCCTTTCAGGTAAAGGAAAAGTGGGGATCAGGACTGTTAAACCCTCTGTTAAGGGGAGGTGATCTCCAGGTGATATGGATAGGCAGAAGTGCATGGAGGGAACTTTCAATCCATTCAAAGCATTGTTAACTAATGTAGCTCCAAACATGAACATCTGGTTTTTGAATCAATAAGGAAAAAAAGGAAAAAAAATGTATTCTTTTTGTTCAGACATCTACGGAATCTCTTGGTCTGCAGTCTAACTCTGCAGGATTATATTGTTTTTTCTGCAGCACAGTAAATCCAATATGTTCAAATTTAACTTAAGCTTTTTAACCAAGTGTGAAAATGAAGAGACCCCAAAAAGAAGCTAAGCAATGAGAGTCACACTGCTGTTTTGCTGCTCACTGATGTCCATTTTTCACATGGATTATGACCCATGGTCCTCTAACATTGCAACGCTACACTGGTTCAAAACATACTGTGATTTATGGCCAATGGTCCTCTTCCGTAGTGGCCCTTCAGTGGTGTGATTTACCACGTTTCTCACCAGAAAAAAAAAGGTCTTCCCTTCTTGCAGTGCATTTGTAGTGCCGGTATGAACCATGCCACAAAAGTGGTATAGACAGGGTTGAAGCTGAACTTATCTCCAGGGAGGGATGCAGAACTGGAGAAGGGAATTTAGCAAAGCGCCTTTAATGTGTGTGATGAATGGGTGACCTGAGGGGATGGACCGTAGCAAATGACCTTTGTGACATCAGACCTCCTTTACCACGACTTCAGTTATTCTGTGATCCCTGCAGAAAAGACCATGGGATCCATCATTACAGATTCAAAATGGCTATGAAAGTTATCTGCCCTGGACCTGACCTGATTTGCTTTCTGATATCAAGTAGGTATCATAATCCTTTCTTGAAAATAGGAAGCATTTCCCTTAAGTACACACACAGTCATGCAAAACCTCTTCCCAAACCTTTAACCCACACTCATTTTTCTCCTTGGACTCTCCTTGGAGGTGATCTCTCCAAAACACTGACCCAGTGACCCCGTTCCCTCCCTCCTCCACCTCAGCCCAGCCCCCAGTAAGCCTCCAATTAAATCCAAAATTGCCTCTGTACAAAAGCAGCTCTGTCAGCTCCATTCAGAGAGGAACAAGTAGCTTGAATAGCTTTGGGCGCACTGGAAACCGAGAAACAGTGTGGTCTTGTGTTAAAGTTGAATAGTGTTTAGGGGGGTGGATGGAGGTTGAGGGGGAGAGTTGAATCAGTTAAAGTAATTATTGAATCATTCAGGGAGGCTGGGAGGGAAGAGGATTGGTGTTGAACAAAGCCCTGCAAGAGATACATAAGACATTTCACCCCTTAAGGAGGTCTTGGGAAGAAAAGGAAAGTATCAGGTATAAAGCAGCTATTTGTAGAAGTCAGAACTATTGTGATGCTCTGGGCTCTCGTTCCCCTTTATAGATGGTCAGTCCTAGACCTAGCTCATCTTCACATCTCTGTTTAATTCAGAGCATCCAAAGGTCTGATTTGCTTGTTCTGGTACTAGGGATGCAGTTAAGAGCATCATATTGACAGAGATTTAGTTGCTTTGTGTTAATACTGAAGTCAGAGAATCATAAAATTATTAAGGTTAGGAAAGATCACTAAAATCATCTAGTTTAGCTATCAGCCCATCACCATGATGCCCAATGAACCATGTCCTTCCAACATATAGACAAAGATTTAATTGCTTTGTGTCAATGTTGGAGTCATGAAAATGGAGAATGCACAGAAATGCTATGAGGATCATTATGAAAAAAACCTCTATCATTTGTCTGATATTAATATGAATCTGACAGCCCTCGAAGCAGAGGATTTTGCAGGTAACCCAGACCCTTGGTGCTGTCACCAATCAACTCAGCAGGAAGAGCAGATCCATATATATGGTGGTGCTACCCATCAGAAAATAACCCACGTCAATAGGACAGGAGAGAAATCCTCCAGCAGAGAGAGGAGGCAGCAGTCCAAAAAAAAACAGTGGCATTCTACAGAGGTTACTCTACTCTTGCGGGAAATATGCATCTCTTCTAGAGAAAGCTGTGATGCAGAAGCAGGAAAATTAGACTCTGCTATTCTGTCACAAAGAATGGATTCCTGATAACGTTACATCCACTAAAGGAAAAAATCTTCCTGAGATCAGGAAGATTTCTATTTTGGACAAACCTCGTGAAAAGTCTCCTGTTGATGCTTTGTATATAAAACCAACTGTGAATAAGGATCAGGAGAGACCAAGATTTGTTGCAACAGCTCTTTTATCTACACATTCCAGGCCAGTAAAGACTGTCCAAGTGTTCATTTTCCAGTGCTTTTCTTGCCCACACAGAAGTGCAAATCCCAAAGTGGAAGTTAGTAAGTAGTCAACTTATGATGCAACACAATTTGTATTTTTCCCTAATGAGATATTAGGATTTCAGCACATTTATTAGCTATTTTCACTTATTCAGTTATTGGTTCCTTGGTGAATGCATTTTTTTTTTTCAAGGCCACATTCATTAAAAAAAAAAGAAAAGGAAGAGCTATTTGGGATGCCATGCTGGTTAGTAATATCGGTCAGAGCAGTCACAGACTGCTGCTTCTGCTCCTTGTCAGGCAGTGTACAAAAGCCCTGCTGTCAAAAACGCTCTTGTATGAGGGTAAAAATCAGTTTGTCTTAATGTTCTTCCTTTTCAGAGTCTATTTTCTGTGTTAGAGAAATAATCACTGGTTATTAGGATTTGTTCAAACCACAGTTGTTTCTTGAAGCTTCAGTCGTCCAATAGAAACAGCAAAATCCCCCACGGAATGTAGGTGTCTGGCACACAAAGGGTTAATCACAGAGTCTAAAGTTTGAATAATCAGATATCTACTGTTTTAAAAAAAAAAAATCTGAGTAAATAGTCATACGACGTTTTATATTTTGAGGATTTTGGCAATATTACTTCCTCTCCTCCTTTCAAGTTACGGAGGCACAGCATTACAGAGCTATTCACTAGAAAATACAGAAAATATTGGATACTTTTCCCTACAGATAACTGAGTTTAATAAGAATAATCCCACTGAATTTCATTGTAGGGGAGATCTACTGTGTCTACACACTTGATGCATATCAAGAAAGCGGCTAAACCCACCCAAATAGTTTAATCTTATAGTCAGTTTATGTCTAGAGTCACGGCATCATAGAATATCCCAGGTTGGAATGGACCCATAGGGGTCATCGAGTCCTAGTACTGACTCCACACAAAATCACCCCAAAATCAGACCAATATGTCTGAGAGTGTTGTGCAGGCTTGCTTAGGCAAGCTATGCTAACACGTTCAAGATGCTCCCAAAGAGTGAGTTAAGGATTTAACAGGTTAACAGTTTGCCCAGAGAATCTGTGGATTCCCTAACCCTGGAGGTGTTCAAGGCCAGGTGGGATGGGACATTGGGCAGCCTGACCTAATGTTGATAACCTTGCCTACAACAAGTGTTGGGATTGTATGGGCTCTAATGGTTGGGTCCAAACCCAGCCCTATCATTCTATGATTCCTTATAGGGCATCCTCTCAGCTCCTCAGCCTCATCTCCACAGCCCGCAGCTGATGTCTCCTCTCACACAACAACAAAACATGCTACTACAGCTGGCTGAGTCACGGCTTGGCACATCACAAGACAATGTCATCTCCTAGCAACGGTGAGTCGATGATAATGTAATTCTTGCACGTGCAGAGTTGTAAGGGCAGGCATGTGTAAGGGCTGACACTGCCGTTTGCAAGTTCACCTGCATCTCGTGCAACAACTTGCTCACCAGAGGAACAGGTCATGGAAAGACAAGGCTTTCAAACAGGCTTTCTACTAGTCCATCCTATGACTAAAACTGTCATGAATGGCGGCATCAAGACAGCCGATAAATCCCAACTAAATGAACCACAGTGAGAGATCAGCAAAAGGAAGCAAGCTGAGCTTGTCTCAAAGGGAAGTTGCTTTATGCTCATCATACAACAGGCAATTAGTCATAGACTTTTAATGACTTGGCTGGCCTTTGTGGAAACTACTCCCAGGTGGAATCTGAATACTTCGAGCCTGACTCATAGAGGCTGTCCTGACAGAAATATTTTGTATCTCAAGTCCTGAAAAGGTCCATTACCTCGAAGCTGAGCTTGCATTCAGCGCAGCTCTTGAAGCACATGCTTACTGCTACGTTGGGATCTCGCAGGTGCTTAAGTAGCTGTGAAAGCAGCCTTGCCTCCTCTTTATGCTATCAGGCTGAAAGCTCTGAACACTTTCTACCCTAAAGAAGCTGTGGACAAATTGCTCACTGCTCATCTTCAGCAAACCAGAGGCAAAATTGGGTTCATGTCTCATTAGCACTATTTCAGTGAGAGCATGATGATCTAAGTAAGTCATTGAGATGGCTCTATGTATTTATAAAGTACCTAATGAGGTGGGGTACAGTTTTAACCACAACTTACAAGCCTTTCCATGATACTTTTTTAAGTCCTTCCTTTTGCAGCCTTTCCTTCCACTCTCTATAAAGGGACGGAGGGCAGGTTTACAACAGTCATTGCCGTTAATAGGATGGAAGCATGACAAACAAGTAGATAACTCCAATTACGCAAAAGCTAATTAAAGAGTGTGGCTTTTCAGCAGACCATTCAAGTTAAAACTTCTCCAGGATGTGTTTAAAAAGAGTGAGTTATGGCTCTCGTTCTCTTAACATTTTCCTAGTTTCATCCAGATTCCTCCATTTCCTTCTAGACCGTTCCTCCCCTCCAATGGGCTTGATGTCACCTTTCAATAACATGTATAAAATTTGGAGAATGGCATAGAACAGATCAAACACAATGGAAAACCAAAACCATTGCCTTTTATTTTCCCTTCCTTTTCAAACTTTATTTTCTGATGTTTCTGAAAAGTCATGTATGATGCACACAGAAAGCATGCAGAGTGTGCAGGTCTTGTCAGGATAAATAAAATGCATTATGCCTCTTCAAGGTATAAACTGACTTCATCACTATCAGCAACAGTAATAAAAACCACTGCTCTCTCATCTGAAGGGGATTTGAGTCACTGACATTTTAATTAACAAGTTCCCGTCTCCCAGCATCAAGTCTGCATTCTGCACAATCTTCCTGCTGTAATGGATGGAGATTAGGTGTCCTTTGCCCTTCATGTCAACAATGCCATGTGGAAATGCATCCTACTGTATTTTGCACTGGGGACTGGTCTCAAAGCAAAAAGATCAGGAGGACACACACCTAGCATCATCTCTTTTCCTCTTTATAGGAGCAAAGACCATAGAGGAAGCCCAGAAAAAAGCACAATGCTGGCTGTCAGCGCATGCCAGTCAGAAAGAATGACAACAAAAACCTTGAGGAGATTATCGAAATACACAAATCTGGAAATAAGTGGGTAGACAGGCTGCTTTAAAGAGGACAAACTGGAGGTAGGACTTCATACAAAGGTCTGATAAAGATCATCCAAGCCACCAAGTCTCTTCTGCAGGGATCGCAGGTGACTATGCAAACTCCAGAAAGCTCCCTGAAATCTTTATCCATACCCTCGCAGGCCATGAAGGAGGCAGAACAACATGAATATCCTGGCTACAGCAGAGATGAGGCCCTTTCCTTACCTGATTTTGTGGAGGTAAAAAATATCACCAAAAAGTAATGAAACTCACTTTTTCTTTGCAACCCAAGAGAAGGAGTATTGTCTTTGACTGCAGAAGGTTGGAAGGGGCAGAAGTTTCTCTGTCTCTAGGAAACATTAAACTGAGACTGAATCCAATTCTAATGCTCAGCCTGAGTTAGAGGACTGTTTTGAAGACTGCTGAGTGGAGCTCTCTGGTTTGATCCTCACAGACAGCAGACCATCAGGTTCCTTTCTGGCTTTAAAATATTTATTTTCTGCAAAGCTTAAAGGGTCTTCTATTCTCTGCATTGCCCAGCAGCAAGGATCTCTCTTAGAGGTGTTTGGAAAATCAATACATGAAAGGGAGAAGGAGGGTTACAGTTTTTCAAAACACGGGAGTTAGATGCATATAAGTATCTATTTATGGTTTGGGTATCCAAAAGGCACCTTAATTCATGAAGCCATGTATAGATCTGACCCCCCCAAAAAATGGGTTTTTGAAATAAGGAATTAACTTTTTTTTTTGGTGGAAGTTCTGGGAGAAGGCAACAGAGCCATGAAACGTCTTTAAAAAACCTTTATTTTGTACATATTAGGAAATCTTTCCAGGCAGAAAGTACCCCACCCTAAAACTAGCCCAGTTTCTTGAATGCTCAGCACCAACACTGTCTAAACATAATGGAAATATGGACACAGGAGTCCATCTGTTAAGCTCCAGTATTTTTTGAAGTCTTATATGGCCATAAGGCAGAAGACGACTTTAACAATCTCCAACCCAGGGTATCTGTGAGATCTCAGATTGACCTTATTCTGCCTCCTGTATAGCTCTTTCCTAACAACACATTTGCCTCTGGGTATTATATTGTCTCAACACAATCCTTTTTTAAACACCAAAGCTGCCAGTTAGCGTGATGTTGAATTGTGTGTCTGGAAACGAAATGGCTGTTTAAAAACAGAGAAAATTGTATTTACAGTAGCAGTTACTGTGTTATTACCATCAAATGATTTTTTTCAGACATGGTCTTCCCAATGAAATGCTTTTCTTTCCCCACCTTCAAGCACGAATGTCACCCCTCAACCCTTTCTCATCACAGTTCATGTTATAAAATCCTTTAAAACAGTAGTAGGAATATCTTGGTGGATGTTTACGAAAGGTCTTATTTATTTCCTTCCCTAAAACTTAACTTTTCCTATCATATTAGAAAACAACCATCCACAGCTTGCTATTGAGAAAATCACAGAATCATAGGGGTCAGAAGGGACCTGTGGGATCAAGTCCAATCCCCCTGCTCCTCAGTAGAGAAATGCTGCATTTGAGTACAGAATTTTGTATGCATAACTTGTCTTTGCAAATTTGCCATAAGTAGCAAATAACTCCTGGTTTCTGAACAACATTTCAGATATTTTAGAAAACAGAACTTTTGTTGCCTTTGAGGCAGAGCAAGGTAGTCCAATCTCCTTAACAGAGAGGAAGAGAGCAGCATCATGTGTAGATTTTGGTAAATTCTTCTGCATGCATTAGATGTGGCAAATGTGGTTTGTGAAAAACTCAGATCTGTCAACAGTTCCATTACATTCTTTCACAGCCAGACAGGACTGAAGCATTTGGCCATGTTCAGGAACAGCTGGATACAACCATGGCCATATGGGTTATTTCCAAACCTAGATCCATTCTGTTGCCCGCTAAGTGATAACCAGGTCAGAAAGAAGTGAAGAGTCCCATTTCCCAAAATATTTTTTATCTGGTGTTGTGGGTCTGTGTATAAATGGAGAAGAAGAAAAAAAAGTGCACTGTTGACATAGCATCGTGTGGAATAAGGGAACGAAGGAAGCTACAGTGTCAAAACACCTTCACAGGTACTTCAGATACTTGAGCTCTGCTTTTATTTCTAGCTCTAGTTGTGCTAAAAAATGGGGTCACTTGCGTGGTCTCTGGCATGAGACAGAACTTCTTCAATGTGCAGTCTCTACTGAAACAGAAACAGAAGAAAACAGACAGAGAACAGTGAAAGCTATCTATCTGCCATCCAAGAATATAAAGGAAGTGGCAGCACAGTGGCTCCCAGAATAGACATTAGGACCCCAACTAAGATGACAGTACTTAGGAGCTGGTGTTAAAAGGTGAATGGAAACTTAACTAGAGAAACAAGACACACCATGAAGGGGAGCTGGTGAAATTATCACTGGCAGCAAAGTCTATTGGGGCTTCCCTCCTTTCCAGATTAAAACATTCAGAGATAGACATGGCATGTTTGTAACTTCACAGGATCATCATCTCTACAATAAAACCCAACATCTTATAGTTAAGCTAAAGACTGCCTTTCAAAAAGACAGGCAGCTTTGACTTAGGGATTTTGAGCAATGGAAAATGTACCACTTCCCCTGGGAAGCTGCTGTAGCATTTGATTAATTTTGCTGTTAAAAACGTTTGCCATAGTTCCAATTTGAATTTGTCTATGTTGCTTGAAGGAAGGATCTTCATCAAGACTGTTAGCAATTTATGATACTTACAACTCTACTTTCATAAGATCTTCTCCAAACACTTGATAAATGTTAGAGAAACCTCACAACATCCCTGTGAGACATAAAAATGTAATTATCTGAGCACATTCCATGGATGAAAACAAAGGGAGAGGAATTAAAATTCTATTCAGGCAAAACTAAGACATGAATAAAGTGGGATTCCTAGGAAGGAAACCTGGTACCTTGATTCCTTCCTCTTACTGCACCATAACTGTCTCCCGTGTTCAGACTTCAGAAACAATTATGATTGTGTGTCTATTACGGCTTGAAGACAACCCCAAAGTGGATGATCTACACAGTGCTGAACATTCTCTCATAGGAAGAACTGAGCAGAGAAGGATGGATGCTGCCTGTTCTTGCCTGTTCTTTGGTGCCCTCAGTTCTTCCTACAAGAGATAATGTTCAAACTCTCACCCTTTGTCTCTACTAACTACTTGGTCAGCAGCTGAAACTTGATGTCTCCACAAACATTTTCTCCATTGCTTAGCCTCCAATGTCACCAGCTCTCTCAAATGGGATTATATGACATGGTTGGCTTGATGACCTAGAAGGTCCCTTCCAGCCTTATGTTGTAGTAGAATATTAATGACTCTGCTAATTCAGGGCTGTCTGACCTCTACTCTGTACAGCCACAAGCAAGATGATCTCTTGCTCATTATAGCTGTCGTGTTCTCAAATAACCTCTTCATGTAAAATGCATGTGCAGTTTTCTTGCTCTTCTTGCAATATAGCAATTTTTCTCTGCCCAGAAAAGCCACTCACTGTTCAGATTATCTTGCCTGTTGCCACCCAAAAAAAAAATCCCCATCTTTTGGAGGATATTTCCCTTCTGTTCCCAATAACCACAGGTATATGTCTATGAAATAAATAGAGTTCTTATTTGAAACATAGAATATCCGAAGTTGGAAGGGATCCATAGGGATCATCGAGTCCAACTAGTGGCTTCACGCTGGACCACTCAAAAGCAGACCACATGTCTGAAAACAATTGGACTTAAAATCTGGAAGGAGTCTGAGTGATGTGTTTAACTCATAATCCTCCATCCATCTCTTAAAAATAAACGCAGGGTTTTGTTGAACTATGTCAGGGAAGCCAAGGAGTCTCTATCTATTTTCTCAGGTGAGAACTGCCCCCAGGATTTCACCTGATGAGCTGTTCTCTTGAAAGTTCATAAGAAGATCCAAATATACCTTTTAGATAAAGCTGGGTCCTGAATGCCTACATACAACAGCAACATCAGAAAATCACAGGAAAGTTTCCTTCCAGCACTCATTGGAGTGTCCAGGATGCAGTGGGTGGAAAAGGGTTAAAGTTGGAGAACGTCATCATAACACTGCTCCAGAGCCAATCTTTCTGAAAAATGCAGATAAAATGAGGCTTTTTCCTTCATTCAGAAAAGGTTGGAGTGGATCCAAAAATTGTTTGCCTCTTAATAGAGCTTTTGGTGTTATCTAAGTGTCTAAATCATGGAGTAACACCATATTATTCACTATATAGGCATTAGAAAAGTCTTTACTTTATCAAAAGATCCAGTAGGAAATTTGCACACAGAATATTATGCATGAGATAGTAGTAATAACATACATTTTTGCAGACTTCTCAGTAGATTTTAGAAGTATCGGCTTTTGCTTTATAGATTCGGGCCTTTAGCCAAAGTTAGACCAAAAAGAGATATCAAGGGAATCAAAAACATAAATGAGAGCAGAAGGAAAAGCTATCACCTCTACCATACAGCAATATCAGATTAATTCATATTTCAAAATAGGTTGCAAGTTAGATTTAGTCTGGCCAAGGACAAGCAACAGCTATTCGCTAAGATACAACATACTGTAAATCTTATGTCAGGAGACTGGACAATAAGAGATTTCTACCTCGAAGCAATGTTTTGCTGGCAGTGGATTCATGCTCATGCTGAGATTCCCATTTGCAGGTAAAATAATACCCTCACTTCCCTGCAACTTAACATCTGAAGCTTGGTAAAGATTTACCCCTACCAGGCTGGCCATCTGCTAATCATCTTCTCGACTTCAAACTTCTAAAGATATCAGTAATTTCCCCCGTCTGTCAATTTTACAGACATAATACTGCTTTTACATTTCTCTCATTAAATATGTCTGTTACATTATTTTACTTCCTTTGCTGCATTTCTTAATTAACATCCTAATTAAAACTTTTTTACAGACAGTTCTTTGGCATTTTCAGACTTTCTGGAGCTTGTTCCTTAAACTTCTCTGGTTCCAAGCTCATGTCTAGTCAACATCTGCTGCTCGCCAATAGTTTACAGCTCGTAAAGCCTTCTCCACACCCAGCAATCTTGCAGCACACGGAGAAATCTTATAGGACACCCAACAGGGAAGCCACATGCCTTGCTAGACTTTACTCCAATACACATATAAATCTTCCTCCCCATTCCGGGATGCAAGTCTTTTCTAAAAAGCAGACAAATATTAAAATAAATATATATCCTATAAGGGTATTCCCTATTTTGTGGGAATGCTGAAACAGTGAGCCCTTTCTGCGCCAAGGCAGTTAGACCAAGGTTGAGAAAGGGGGGAATAGTCTATAGGGACCAATTGGGCTAATAGGAATGAATGAGTCCATTAAGTAAAAGGTCTTTTCCATTTCTGACCAACCATGACCCAAGGAACAAAACCCACCAGGGATCCCTTTCAGGGAAAGACCTGCTTATCAACAGGAAAGTATCGAGTACAATATTTTGTTTTAATGAAATATTTGGCATGTCCTGTAGTGATCAATGCCAGAGTTTCGGAGAGAATGATAGCAATAGACTATAATTAGCTGTGATAACTGCTTACAATAACAAGTATATTCTGATTTGAATAATTCATGAACTACTGGGTTATTTATGGCATTTGCAGCCTTTGTTTTCCTCTGATAATGTAGGGTGTTTAGTTTGGGGGGTTTTCATTATTTCTTTTGACCAGATACAGTACTTTATTACTAGGCACAGGAATAAAAATAAAAACCAGTAAATCATTTGACAAAAAAAGAAAAACAAAAAAACAAAAAACAGTTGTGGGGTTTTTTTTTTCAGCACTAATCAAGTTTTTGCTCACACTGGGGCCGGAGAGGGGAAGGAATAGAATCTGAATTTCTCCATTCTCCACAAATTACCTGTCCTCCCAGCCACGAGGTATACAGACAGCTTAACTGGAAGTAAGTAGTGATTACTTCTTGGGAAGGACCACGTTCCTTAGCTTTACGAATCTGATTTCTGAGATCTCCAAGCAGATGGAGGGTTTCTGCTTTGCCCCAAAGCTTCTCCAGATGAAGCATCCAAAAAAAAAAAGTGCTTGGCCAATGTTCTGCATCTGGCTGATGTCTCTGCTCCCAGCAAGTTGACTCTGTGACTGGGATTTTTACCTGTTAATCCCAAGATGTGCATTGTTTAGATATATTCTAGCTATCAAATGTGGTGAGAGGTGCTGTGCATTAGCAATTAGTTTAGATCGATATGCCAAGATAATGAAGACTATTCACAAGTACTTACAAGTATGCAGCTTCAGTTCATTGTCTGGATGAGCAGCTAGGAGATATGGTTTAGTAACTTAGTGGGTAGTAATGATGATAGGAGGATGGTTGGACTAGATGATCTTGTAGGTCCTTCCCAACCTTGTGATTCTATGGTTCTATGATTTTTTTATGAGGCTGTTTACTGGGAGATGTGGTCTCTGCCTTTCTGCAAGGAGTAGCAGAAGGGAACATTGCTTCCTGTCTTTTGGTTATAAAAGAATCAGTCTTACTGGAGAAGAGTCTTTGATCCATCTAACGACTTTACATGAAAATTGCTACACTATACTTATAATCAAACCAAAGCACCTTGCACCTGATTCAAAGCACACTGACTTTCAAAACAAAGCTTCCTTCTTCTTATCCAATGACCATCATCATTTTGGGTAGTTTAAGACAAAGAACAACGCAAATTTATTTCTCTAGATCATCTTTCAGCAAGAAAATCTTTCACATCCTATCAACAAAATGTCATTTTCATGCAAGATCCTGAATTTTTATTTCATAGGTTTTCTGTACCCAGGTTTTACCAACCCCATCTTGTCAGTAGCTAATCCACAGTGGTTGTGCTGAATGGAGTGCTTTGTTTTCAAGAGGCAAAGCAACCTTTAGCTTGCCCAATGCATTGGAAATATATACTGCTCACCTCATCCTACCTAAAGGAAAATGATTATATATTTCCCAAATGGCAATGAAATTAATATAACATTCATATACTCTAATAATACATATGTTATTAAAAGAGTGTTGAAGTACCTGATGTACTAATACATGGTATAAAGCTGTACAAAAGCCAACATACACACTTTATGCATTCCTAGTCAGCGAGACCAGAGGAAGAGTAGTGATGTTAATTCTGCAAAATCAAGAATGATACTGAATTTCTGGACACTTCAGAGTCAACTAATGCCAAAAGATACTTGGTTCTCAAAGACCTTTTATAATCCTTGCTTTGAGGTGAGCTAGCTTGATAGGAGATCTCTACACGCCTTAGACATTGAGAGAAGATGGAGACACTATGTTGTATTAATGGAGCCTGCACCTTTTACCATTCATGAAACAAAAACAAAAACAAAAGCAAAAAAACCCCACACCAATTCCTTGTTGCATAATACTGTCCTGAGACTTTTGGTTAAAAAAAATACGTCCCTCAAAGGGATTCTTTAAAGTTGTCCTGACATTTAGGGCTCAAGCAAAGCAGTTGCTTGACTCATAAAACGAGACATAAAGGTGAAATTCCAGGGGAGCAAGGGAAGTAAATCACAAGACTGCATACTTAAGAGAGATCCTTGTTCTCACCCATGCAGAAGAGGTGTGAATCACTGCTGAAAGGTCTGCTGAGCTGACTGTGCATCTTTCACCCTTTCAATTGCTGTATTTCTCCATCAGCAGCAGCCAGGGCAGAGGACACATTCAGTAACTACTGAATATAATTAACTGTAATTGCAAAGTTAATTGTTGAGGAGGAGGGATAGAGGAGGGAGAAAAACAAATGGCCTGAAACTAAGTAAAGATATAAAAGTTCAGCCATCAGACATCTTCAAGATGAAGCTGAAATTCAACTTCCCTGCCCCATTGTAACCACGTCCCCCTTATATACACAGGTGTCTATCACTTCTTGTTCCTCTGACTGGACACTGATTATCAAGTCCTTCTCTCTCAGGGAAAGAACTCAGCATGGCAACCCTTCCTGCAGCATGGTGGTTGGAACCAGATAACCTTTGAGGACCCTTCCAACCCAAGCCATTCTG
The DNA here is from genome assembly GCA_030625065.1 of Alectoris magna. Classification (NCBI taxonomy): domain Eukaryota; kingdom Metazoa; phylum Chordata; class Aves; order Galliformes; family Phasianidae; genus Alectoris; species Alectoris magna. The sequence goes on from CM060561.1 coordinate 2,604,805, forward strand.
TGATTCTTATTAGCAGCTATGGCAGCAATCTGAGAATACCTCCACATCATTCAGCTGAAAGCTTGTTCAGGCTGGGACCCAAGAAGAATGAGAGCAACTTTGTACTCAGAAAAGGATGAGTGACTATAGTATAAGTCTGACTATTTGTGGGCTATATTCCCAGCTATTTGTAGCTGCAGGTTCATTGACTAGGACAGCACTACACTACTACAGCTGCTACATTTCTCCAGTCGTGCTTCATTCAGAAAACAAGCTTGAAGTCTTCCAAAATCTGACCTGCTATGACATTTCAAAGCCTCCAGTCTGAGGGGAAGTCCCTGGGGACGTATGTTAAAAGTAGGAAGGAGAGCTCTTGTAAACATGTAAAAGGAGAAAAAAAATCCATACTACCACTGCTGTTCGGCATAGGGAATGCATATCCATAGATATGACTAAGTACTTTAAGTCCAGCATACAACTTTCAGAGGTTTGGGTGGAGTCTGTTTACCCCTATCTCTTCATGACAGCACAGGCAGGATGTGGTTGCTGTTGTTGCCTTTAGTAACAAACAGACCCTGGGAACACTGTACATTGAAATCAGCACTGTCATGCAGGGGATGCTGCAAATAAAGGGTCCTGTAATATGGTAGCACAGCCCAAAAGCTTCTATCTTATAAACATCCCCAGTCACCCTTCTCTGATGCAACGTGAAGTATCAGTTTGAAGTTGGGTTGATTTTACTGTTTATTCAGGGAAATTCCCTCTCCACTCCACTTTCCATGCAATTTTAGTATATCCTAGTGCAAACACACATACAGGGAGTTAGGATGGGAAGAAAAAACAACCACATAATATTTAAAAAACAAACAAGGGGAGTTGAAGGCTCATAACCCACTTGGGAAGATGCATCAGATTAACCAGATTCTTCTTGTTACTGAAGCATACAGTCTGTTGACATCTCACATGTGCTGCCTGATGTGAAGTAAACATCACATGTCTGCATGCACGTATAGGTTGCTAACAACTGCTGTAAGGACCTTGTGACAAAGAGCTGAGCATATCCATCTTCTGGTTTGTCACAGGAGGAGAAACACCATTGGCACCTATCCATTTCAGAATCTAAAGAGAGGCTATAAGAAAGAAGGGGACAGACTCTTTAGCAGGGTCTGTTGTGATAGGACAAGTGGAAATATTTTCAGACTAGAACAGGGGAGATTTAGATTGGATAGAAGGAAAAAGCTCTTTACAATAAGAATAGTGAAGCACTGGAACAGGTTTCCCAGAGAGGTGGTGGATGCCCTGTCCCTGGAGACATTCAAGGTCAGGCTCGAATGGGGCTCTGAGCAACATGATCTAACTCTAGGTGTCCCTGTTCATTGCAGGGGAGCTGGACTGGATGACTTTTAAGGGTCCCATCCAGCTCAAATGATTCTGTGATTCTATGCCCTCTCCTAAAGACATTTCTTCACACGTGTACACTGTGAAATCCAAATCTTCCCAAGTGCCCCTCTTTGCATGAAATAAATTTAACAGACCCCAGAAATCACAGTCACTTTGAAATCTGTCTGTCAGATCTGTCATTCAGCTCGAAGATCACAGAATAAGTAGCACTGAGCAAGGTCTTCCCCACCTAAGGAAAGCAAACCAAATCCTTCATAGCTTACCATGTACAAGCAACAAGCAATGAGATTGTTACACAAGCAACACGTACAAGCAACAATAATACACAGGAAAATATACTAAAAAGGGTCAGTAGATCTTGTTGGGGAATTCTGTTCTTCTCTTCCCCCCAGCCATTGTTTTTTGTTGCTTTTTTTTTCCTCTTGTCATTTTAGTATAATCTCCAGGGGGAGCAAAATCCAGCTGTTGCCATGGCAGCCTTGAGCTGGCCATCTCCCACATCACTCAGGTTACACAATGCAGTTTCCCTCCAGTGCCAGCTCCTGGCTTCAGAGTAGAGGAGTTTTCCTACTGAGCACGATAGGGAGGGGGCATGTGTGCAGAGTTTCCCTACTGAGCATGATAGGGAGGGGGCATGTGTGCAAAGCAACAAAGATGGGCCAGCGGTCAGCACAGAGTAGAAAGGGGTGGCCTGGGAGAGGGAAGGAGCAAAGCCAGGCCATCAGAAGTGAAGGAGAATGCAAACAGGGATGGAAAGGATGCAATTAAAGTCAGAAGGATTAAATAGCTTAGTGGAGACCCTGGAGAGTGACAGAGGTGTTCTCATCCCCTAGAATCTATTCTAATTTGCACTGAGACTTGTCTGAAACTGCTGGACAGCACTTGGCACAAGAGTCTCCTGAAAAATACTCCTTTACTTTCCCCTAAACCCATCTCTGGCTTCTGCTGCAAATAGCAGCATTGCTCTCTGAGTTCAGGTTCTAAGTTTAGTCTTCCATCACGTTTGGATTTTAATGCAGCTCAGACATTAAAAATTCATATTCTGGCAGTTGCCATTTTCACAAGGGCCTGTTTGAACTAATGACGTTTCCTCAGTGAGTACTTCATAAGTTAATCATATGCTATTGCTTCTCACTTCCCTGAAGATGGAACCAAAGAAGTCTTGCTCACAAAGTTTCAGTTTTTGTGCCTCTCCTTGAAGACAGTCTTCCCTACATCTGCAGGATTTAACCAGCTACTTGCTGAAACCTTCAAGGAATAAATGTGAAGACTTCAAAGGAGTGTTCCTGAGGACTAGGTGACAAAGGCTAGCCACCTTCCTTAGTACTGAAGTAAATACATGCTTGAAGGGCTAGAAGATTAAATAATGTTCTACATTAAGAGAGTATGAGTAATGATGGAATGTTTAAAAATCTTTAAGTAGATGGTTATCACGTAGTCCAAGCAGGTCACACAGCATCCTCACTCCCAGTGGACTCATTCCCAGTGTTTATCTTTTCCTATGTATCAAGAAAACGTAATGGTGTCTCCTCTTTTCTTACCCAATTCAAGTTCCCAATGAAGCCTTCGGTCTCTCGTTATGGAATCATGGAATCATTAAGTTGGGATAAGACCACTAAGATTATCTAGTCCAACCTTTGACCCACAACCCCCATGTCCACTAAACCATGTCCCTGAGTAACACGACTACACACTTGTTGAATATCTCCTGGGATAATGACTCTACCACTTCCCTGGGCAGTATGTTTCAGTGCCCAAACCATTCTTTCTGCAAAGTTGTTTTTCCTGATATCCAACCTGAACCTGCTCTCCATCTTCACCTTGAATTGCTACTTTCTACCAAAATTTATATGCTATATTTTCTAAGGTATTTTTTTCACCTAATACCAAAACTGCAGATTCTTCTATTCTCAGTTCCTTTTATATTACCTCTTTTCTGCATCTCTTTACCGCTCCTGAGCACCAGTAAGCTACATCTCCTTTTTTTTTCTAAAGAAGTGTATCCTTCTCTGCAGAGAACAGCATCTTGCAGTATATTCACACAGCTGGAAGTCTCCAGCATAGGAAATTAGCACCACCAATTATCCCTAATACCCATAAACCCTTCTAATCCCACTGATGCTCCGTTTCAGCCTCTTCAAACTGAAGGCAATCCACTGATTGTTTCTTCAGCTCAGAAACCAGCATAGGGCTTAAGAGGAATAGAGCAGCTTTCTTCTGGCTTCCTGGGCTTGTTATCACGTTATCTTTTATCTTCACAGTCACAAAATGCCACCAGTAAATATAATCACGGGGAAAAAACAAAGTCTACAAGGTGTGAATGAGTAGGTGAGAGGTTTTTTAAATTTATGGGGTCCATACAGTAATCCCATATATCTAAAACTATTCCACATGGGAATGCGATGGAGATGTGTGATGTGATTTTAGAGGCAAAAATAAAGATTTGGTTTAACAGGCTATTCAGGAATGAGACACTCTCCAAAATGCAGTAAGAAAGGCTTTCACATCATAACAATTGTTTAAAACATCAAAAGAGTCCCACCATTTGCATTAGGACAGGAGAGTCAATTTGATTCTCTGGTTTAGTGGTCATGGTGGTGATGGGCTGACAGTAGGACTAGGTGGTCTCAGGGGCCTTTTTCAACCTTAATGATTCTATGATTCTTCTGACTATGAGGTAGAACCAGATTAAACATTCAGCTCTTTCAAAAGTGATCGGAAAGAACTGAAAAACTAAATATATGTGAGATAAATAGTATTTAGCATGCATGTCTTGGTCAGGAAGTTGAAAAATATACAATCATCATTAAGGAGGATTTATCTGAGAAAGGAAAAAGCTATTCAGACTTCAGTCCAGAGCATCCCAGTGCTCCCCAGGCAAAGACAACTGGATGCTGCCACTGTTAGGAGTTCCAGCCCTCCATGATGTTTGTCCTCTCTTTGCCCTTTGGAGGCAGGTGCAGTCACAGCTTCTCTCCCCGGGGATGGTTACATGTTGGTACGTCCTCTGCTGTGCCAGAGGAGGTCAAGATCTGTAATTTTCCATTACTGTTGCTTATCAAATGTCAGCACTCTGGTGACCTTCAAGAGCGTCTGTTCCCCTTGTTACTGTTAGGACCTAAAAAAGCTCTCTTCCTCATTTCCCTGCTTAGAATTTACACGAGGGACTCAAACCTTGGGAAAATCATAAGTAAAAAGGGAAGCACCAAATCTCTTATCTGTATCACCACTTGGCTTCCATTCAGCCTGGTGTGCTTTTTTCCATTCTTCATCCAAGACACAAGGAAATATCCTGCAAGTGATCAATACTGAAGAAATTTATTTTAGCGTTCTGAAGGATTCTCAGCATCCTCAGAGATCTTAAAGCACAGAAATTGCACTGGCAGTAAACGTAAGAGATCTGCTCAGGGACATGATTCAGCTGAGGGTTGTTAGAGCTAAGGTAATATGGTTAGGCTGCAGTTGGACTTGATGATCTCAAAGGTCTTTTCCAACCTGAGCAATTCTATGATTCCACAATGTGAAGATTGTTCCAGAGTTCAAGGCACATAACCACTTAAAAGAGATTCCCCTTTTTAAGTGGTATGGTTAAGTGATGTGGTATACTTTAGAGATAAAAGGTGAATCAAGGAGTCCTTACTGGCAAGCAGCCTCAGTGATGTAATTTTTGTTGTTCTATACTGGGGAAGTCCTTGGTGGTTTTGATATTTACCCTATAGGTTTTCCAAGGCATCCACATAGAATTATAGAATCATTTGAGTCGGAAGGGGCCGCTAACAGTCAACTAATCCAACTCCCCTGCAATGAACAGGGACACCTACAGCTCAATCAGGTTGCTCAGAGCCCCATCCAACCTGACCTTGAACGTCTCCTGAGGCGGGGCACCCACCACCTCTCTGGGCGACCTGTTTCAGTACTTCACTATTCCTACTGTAAAGAACTTTTTCCTTCTATCCAATCTAAATCTCCCCTGTTCTAGCCTGAAAATATTTCCACTTGTCCTATCACAACATACCTGCTGCAGAGTCTGTCCCCTTCTTTCTTTGCTGATGAGAATTTTGGGGAGGGTCTTTCAGAGCACCTATGTCTAAATGCTCACCAGTGTTTTGCTTAGCTGTCCATTGAGTGTATGTGGAGCTACATTCAGGCAACTCCAGATAAAAGGCAATCAATCAGTCTGTGGTTCCACTGGGAGTTGGTACTATTCCATCTTCACATAATAAGTGGGCTAGGTATGGACTTTATGTCTCTAGGATTACCTGTGCACTGAAGCTACCGACACTAAACAGTAATTTAGGGGTATGGGAACTCTAGTCTTGCCTTTTAGTTGCCTTTGGTTACCTATAGAGAAATGATCAGATGAAAGAACAAGCGTTGAGGGATGCACTAATAGAAATCAGGATGTTGTTACAAATTCCCAAAGCATCTATTCTCATCAGGATTTCTACCAGCAGTCAACACTGTTTATAAAAGAGAGAAAGTAATAAAATTGGAATTGACCAATGGCAATCCTGAGTTGTCCTTCCAGGCAGTGTGCATCCATAGCAAGTCTTGACTTATGCAAAAGGAAAGAATCTACTGCTGAGGACTTGGTTCTTTGATTCCTTTGCTCGGTTTTGACGCTCTCCATAAGACACCTTTCACAAGTGTGGGAGTTGGAAGTCTTGAAGCAAGAACACATTATCATCTGATGAAAGATGAGGTAATTAATCTGCTACATTTGGATATTTCTTTTCCTGTCCACAGATGCTTCATAAGGAGCTGTTTTGATTTGCCTCATAGAGGGTATGGAAACCTCTATTTAGGTGAGTAGGGAAAAAATGATGCCTTCCCATCCAAGTAAACTATCAAAATGTAACTTTATTTTTGCATCTATTTATTTGGCTTTCCTAATGCACCAGAGAAATATTAAGTGTCATAAATGCACACAGAGGAGAACAGCAATGTACAAATGTACACCCCAAAGAAAAGTAACTCAGAACTTAAACCTCTCTGGTTGGTACTCCAGGAAATTACGAGAGTATTTATTAAAGATGGATAGAAGGAAAATCCTTCGTACATGTAACAAGCCAGTGGGACTCACTAGTACAGGTTACAGAAGGAAAAGATATGAAGTCATTCTTCACAGTGTGATTGGCCATTAATGACAAGTAGTAATTAGTAACATAAGTAACCTTTAGGCAGTGTTTTTAATCTTCCACATTCAGCTCTAGCAGTAAGGTGTTTGGGATAGCATTAAGGCTACTTAGGATTAAAGCATGTCATCTCCTAAACTTTGAGCTTTTGGTCATGGAAACATCATTGCAGTGAAGAAAATCTCCTTTTCCAGATACAGGAAAAAGTTATAAGCGTGGCTGCTCAGGACTTGCATGGCAAATGTTGCCATTCCAGCTGCCTCTCTCTGTCTTTCTTTTTTTCATACCCCATTTTCAGAAATTGATTTTGATGCAACACTCAACAGCATGTTCCGTAAATCTTCCAAATTCCTTATCATCCCAGCCGTTCACTCTGACCACCATCTGGTCTTTCTCTTTATCACTTTCTTTCTACAGACAGATTATCTTCACATTTCATAAATTCAATGAACCTAGGTTGGGGCTAGGAGGAAAAGCAGGAAATAAATTTGCACCTGTAAGAGCAATATAGTGGCCCTTATTTTCTTACACTGTTGATTACTCAGTGGATATTTTGATGATCTGTGGAACATTTGGAAACACACTCATCATCCAAGGAGCCATATGTCAGCTACTTCATTCTACTAGGCATCCTTTTGCCTCCCTCTAGTGACAAGGACTTGGGTAGAGGCTGAGGGATCTCATCCCCTCATCAGCTCAGGAAGTCATGGTGAAGGCCTAAGACCCTCAAAGCTGACAGTTAAAAATTTAGTTCTTCACAGAGAGCTTCTCCAGGACAGTTGTGCTTGGGACACTGTGAAAATATCTTGCCTGTTACCAGCTGCTCAGTACTTGTCATCTTTCTCTTGTGATCAGCAGCTCACAAAAGGAAGAAGATTAAATGTATGTATTTGCAGCACTTAGTTAGAGAAAGACATGCATGTGCATTTACCTGTGGCTGAAATATGACTTCTAAAATCCCAAAATCTCTATCTGGAAGTATTGGTATAAAAGCAACTTATTTCTTAAAAAATTTTGGAAAACTGCCTGTACATGTTAACGTTATATATAAACTCATTTAAACCACTCTATGGTGGAAGTGACAGTGATTCATGATCTATATTTTATCAAATGCAATTTGATATAGAATACAACTGAAGGGATCATGAATATCTGGTAGTCAAAGAGTTTGGCAACAATCACTCACTAAAAATTGGCTTTGAGATAAGCTGTTGTGAATGAAAAAAAGAGCTCACAGAAACTCAAAATATTTTCCCAGTGCAAGGGAGGAAGGAATGAAGAAACGAAGGAGAAAGAAAGAGAGAAAGACTAAATTAACTGCATTTTTAACTAGTAATTTTAACAACTCTTCTCTGATGTTTTTCCCAAAAACATGGTTGGAAAACAACCACCTTGAAAAGATTTGAACCTTGTTTCTGGAACAACTTGTATTTTAAAAATAAACCTGCCTTTCACTTTCATTTCAAAATGCTTTTTGCTTCCCATTTTCAGCAGAAGAGCTCAGGGGTTAAGAGAGCTGTCCTAGGCTGAGAAACAATTTGCAGCCTTGGATTTGAAATGGTTGCTTAGCAGTAAATGTCTCCTCATGTACCACTCCCTGATGGAGGTGTTTGCTATTTCATATATATAGTTAGCTATAAAGATCATATGTAGGAATATATAAGAAGATATATTAATAGGAGCTCCCTCTCAAAATCAGAGTGTTTAGCATAACTGTAAAAGCCAAACCCTTTTAAAAGCAGTGGAGCATCACACAGAGGCAGCAGCTCAACCGAATCAATGCTGCACACATAGAGACAGATGCAAACATCAATTTGTACGAAGCACAGTTCTGAAGGAGTTTCTTAGGATAATTCCTTTAGCTTAATGGAAACATTGGGATGGTATTTGCTTAACATATATATTTTTATTCCAGAAGGGATAGTTTTGTTCATGTAGTTCATCCTCAGGCAGAATGAGACCATTGAGTTTCATCCAGATTTTCCTGAACTTAGCCCAGAAACCCAGGGTTAGCACAAACCCTGCCATTATCCTTTACTTCTGTGTTTTCTGGCTACATGAGCCTTTCAGTTGCAGCAACTTGCTGCAGTGTCAATATCTCAGATGCTGTTGTGCCCATAAAAAAAACAACACAAAACAAAGCAAAAAAAAAAAAAAAAGCAGAGGTAACAAAGCTTGCAGAAGGAAGATCTGTATTTATCTGCGAGACAGAGACAGCTTCCTTTGTCCCAACCCATCCTGTGAATTTGCACAGGCACCAGCTATCACTTAGGCTCTTCTGCTTAGGCAATCAGAAAGGCTATTAATGATTTTCTCTTTCTGGTCAATAGATCACAGGGAGAAGCTGGCTGGCTTTTACCCAGACCAGTGGAACAGGCTTTCCATAAACTACTGCTCTCTTTTGGACTATTTAGGTCAGGAGTTAACAACCCTTATCACAAGCAAGGGTTCATGTCCTGGCGTTTAAAGTCAGCGCACGCCAAGCACGCTGCCAGGATGAGCAGCCCCTCTCATCCCGTTAAAGCAGGGCTGAATGGCAACCTGTGCCTGAGCACTGCGGAGTGAACAACGCTGCAATATGCTGCCAAATACTCGCAGTGCATCTTGAGTGAGTTGTGCACAGAGGGCTTTTCTGGTCTAAGACACAAGATAAAGGAATGTTGCTAATTCCCTCTTTTTAGCAGAAAATAGACTACGCTGTCCCAGTCTATCAGACAAAAATGAGTAGGTCATAAGGAGCTGCATCAGTCTGCAATAGCTTTGGCCCTATCAGCGCTCTCCCTGTAAGTCAAAGGGGCTAGAAGATCTATCTTTTATCATCAGTGGAGTGAGTTGGGCAGGTCTCAAGACCCCTTAAAAGCCTTCTGCTCAGATCATGTGTCAGCCTTCTCAACATGACTGCCATGCCCCAGACCTGGATGGAAAGCAGAGGTGAAAAGAAGAGCAGTGTGTTCTCCTTTTTCCCCCCCCAGCCAACCGTGCATACCTACACCCAGAACCAAGAGAATGATGTCCATTCCCAGTATCTCAAGACAAGAGTGCTATCCAAGCTGTGCCTCCCAGATGGGTTTGCCCTGCTTTTCTCTTCCACCAATAGGGCAGCTGAGGACAAAAACTGAGCTAATTTAATTGACCACTTTCTATAGCTGAGACACCTCAGCCAGCTGGCGAATGGCCCCAGGACAAGAGGGAGCCTCCGTTCCCAGGCATAGGGCAGCATCTTCTCTTTTCCCTCCATCTCTCTGCATCTCTCCCATCACCCCCTGTGAGGAGGAGACCAGATGCCACCAGCACGAGGGAAGCAGAGGACAAGGACAGGCGGTAGCAGCTGCTCTTCTGAAGATGCCAACGTTCACCCTGTTGCTGACCAAAGACCATGCCAAGGGGAGTTACAGCATCCTCCTCCCTTTTCTTCTCTCCCCACTCCCTCCTGCCCCAGCAAAGCAAACAAGGCAAAGGGCTCTGTTGTTTTAGACCCCTGAAGGAAAAGAAGAAGGAAAGAGATGCCCATCCTCCCCAGCAAGCATGTGACAAGCCACAGAAGAGAAACACTGCTGCCAAGCCTGGTGACTAAGGCCAAAGAGAGAGGAGATAGAGAAACACAAGGGCCTGCTTGTTTGGGTTTTGTTTGGGGAGTTATTTGAAATTCAGCAGCAACTGGCATTGGAGAACAGAGTCCACTCAGAGCCTCTCTCTTCCCATTCATCCCAGCTCAGCAAAGCAGGGAAAGGGGGGGATGCAGGCTGAGGATCAGGAAAAACAACCAGTCTCCTTATAAGAATATCTGCCTGGTAGGCTGCCTCTGCTCATGGGGAGGCATTCGAACCAGGACTCCATCACCATCAGAGGGAAGTTGCCACAGGATGAAGCATACCCACAGCAGCCTGGCCAACACCTCTCTCCTTAGCAATGTCTTGGCAAGACTTATAGCCTCCTTCCCAGACACTATTTCCCTCCGCTCCATTTTCCTCTGCTCCATTTTCCTCAGGTGTAACATAAGGGTAATACTTGCATATTTAGGTAATCAGGACATTCCTATACTGAAAGCTGTAAATGAGTAACGTTATCCCTAAGGAGCTGAAAAGTAGGGAATAAAAACACAGATTGGGTACAAGTAAACTACATAGTCAGGAAAAAAAAAAAAAAAAAAAAAAAAAGGCCAGGAGTCAACCTAGAAGGCATTGGTGGAGGCATTTCCAGACAAAGTGAATCATTCTTGTCATGCTAATTTCCCAATTTTTGCAGGCCACTGGCAGATTCTCCCTGGCTTTGTTCTTCTTCAGAGGAGTGGAACTTGGCCTTCTGTGTCTTTGAGCATTTGTTTCAGGGAATTAGCATTTGGAATGCCTGGGAAACTGAGGCAGGAATGACTCCAAGGTAGCATCAATCTGTTGGCTTCAGGGAGTGAACTTCTCACATGGAGTGGGGGCAAAGGAATGGGGTTGTATAGCAGGAAACTGATCCTTGGCTTTGCTCTGGAGGAGCACATTACTGCCCAAGCTGATAAAAATCTTTAAACTAATACTTAAAATATTTCATCTAACATTTGGGCAACCGTGGGTGTTGTGTCTAATTTAGTGGTTGTCAACCCTGCCTGTGTCAGGGGTTTTGGAACTAGATAATCTTCGAGGTCCCTTCCAACCCAAGCCATTCCACTTGTTAATCATATCTAAAATATTGCATATATTACTTGGGCTCGTTTTCAGAAAGATGAATACACAGTGAGGCTGTGTTGTAGAGAAAGACAATTAAGATGACCAGGAGAATATGAAACATCAGAAGAGACTGATATATTTGGCCTTCCAAAAGGAAGGTGAACATAAGATTAAAATGCTGTGCTTAAATGCAGAGAAAGAAGCACTAGGGGAAGGAAGGAAAAAGGACTCTTTAAACTAAAGGGCAGCACTGCCATGAGAATAAATGGGCTTGAATTGTCATATATATATGTGTGTTGGGTTTTCTACTTACCAGAAAAATTATAGTTCTGGACAGTCAGTCCTGTATGACTAACAAGGCAATCTCCCTGCTACCATTCAGCTGGAGTTCACTGGGAAGGCTTCAGGGTATGTTCTTACAGTCCTGTCCTTTTATATTTAACACAGAGATGGAAAAAGCTTCACATCTCTGAAGCCTCAGTCTATATAGCCAAACTCAAAAGTTGCTTTTGCATCAGTGTTCTTCTCTATTCCTTGAGATGCCTACTGGGTTTTTCTCTCAGGTGTTTGGTGAATCATCAGTAACAAGATGAAAATTTTCTGCTTCAAACTTACATTAAAGCCCCAGTATCTCAAGGACCTATTGTGACATTCTACAGACACGACAGCTACCTTCTGCAGGAAGGAGAGACTCCTTCCTCTTGTAGACTCATTTTTACTTCAGGTCTTCCATCTCTAATGCCTTATCATCGAAGATACAGGCATTTTAGGGGTCCAGGGCAAATGTCAGAGAGGAACTCTGCCCTGATAGGATGCCCAGGGAGGTAGTAGAGTCACCATCCCTGGAGGTTTTCATGACAAGGGTAGATGTGGCAATGAGTTTTAGTGGGCATGGTGGTGATGATTGATGATTGACGAATATAGTGGTCTCTTCCAACCTTAATGATTCTATGATATAGCATGGTCAACAATCAGATGAATATGTCCAAGACCAGCAGCACTACTCTGTCCACAAGAAATTATCTTGGAATCCTTTTTTGAGCCACAGACTCCTGGTAAACCTCCAGGGCACCACAACACTGGGTACCAGATGCCTCTTGTTCTTACACTCACTTCCCTTCTGCCTTAAATTTCTCTCCATGTCAAGGCAGTAGAGATGAAAGAAACTTGCTGAGCCATGTCCTTAACATGACAGAAATATCTGTACATCGGGAAGTCTAACCCCATCTATCTCTAAATCTATCTTATGGGTAGGATTCTTCTATTTTTCTCCACATTTCTGTGACACAACTTCTGTCTCATGTTTAACTCTCACCTGCAAGTCCAAAGTTCCTGCTGGCACATTTCAGTTATTTATTTTTAGGCAAACTGATGTTTAGACTTCTAAAAACACGACTCATAATCTCCAAACAATGAACCTAAAGGACAAGCCCTTTCCAGCCAGGATGCTGATAAATGTAGCTATGATGCCAGAGAGACCTTCACTCCTTGTGAACTGCTCCTTTCAGTTTCTAGGATGCTGCTTTTAGAGAGACAGAGCTCCTTGGAGACTGAAAGAAAAGATGCAGAGGCGAATGCTTTTCTCCTCACAGAGACAGTATTCTGTCCTTATTACTGCTTGGTAATCTCCTACTTTTTTTGGACATACTTCTGCCCTCAGATTCTGCCACAACCAATGCAGTTTTCACACTGTGTGTGTTCTTTGATGAAATCAGAATTCCTGGAGTCATGCAATTATAAGAGACAGATTACATTAGAAAAAAATAAATACAAATGGAAGTAGCAATTAAAAAAATATCCCTACTATCATTGCTGACCACGGTTCCAATTCCAGCTTATTAATAGTAAAAATGATTTTTAAAGAAAAAGACTTCTAAGAAACTCAAAATTTAAAGGGATCCAGTTTCACGCTATTCAATTTTTTATTTTTTGTTTTTAATTTTAGTCATGCTAGGTGAGCAAAAGATACTGCACAGGCCATAAATCTCTCCATTCACGTCCGTGCAACACTCAACGAGACTGTACAATTCACGGTTAAACTCTACCTGGACACTGCCTCTAGCCCTGGAAGGAATTACACTGCTGATGATGTGACCTTGCTCAGGGAATGTCCCTCCTCTTCTAAATCCCCTACCCTGCCTGGCACCGTGCTTGTTCCTTGGCACTGACACCTTCTTTGGTCCGAGTGTCCCTTATCACTTTGTTCACATTGCTATTTTAGATTGGATGCCCTATAATACTACCTTGCTTGCACTGTAATCATGCAAAAAAATAATAACAACAACAAAGCAAATTAAAAAAAAAAAAAACACCCTAATTAATACAAATGGAGGATAAAAATATAGATATTCCACTGAAAAAAAAATATATATATATGGCTTCTTCTCAGGAGATTACTGGGGTAGACACATTCACATGCATTTTATTTATAGCTCTAGTTTTACCGCAGTCACTCAGTCAAGCATGGTCAGGACTGTATATAGGCAAATGCAGTTCTCTTCTCCCCCTTCTCAGCTTTAAAAGGCAGAAAACAGCTTGTCTAGAGTGTTTGCTGTGAATTTTATGAGCACGACTTAATCATAGAGATAGAAAACAGTTGCTCGAGCAACACAGCTGCACGAAAGGGATGTAGATCCACCCATCTCTGCCCCCCTAGTGTTATAGATAGGGCAAAGAAAACAGTAGAGAAATCCCTAATTGAGACCCAGTGGGAACTCAAGTCTCAAACCAGTATATTACAGCTTGGGGGTATTTCTCATTGCTGGTAGCTGAGAAAACAGTCTTGCCCATGACCATGCTCCAGCATGCTGTCTGCAGTCTCCAGTGCTGTTGTACAGCTCAGGTCAGATTTAAACCCAAAGGGTTAAACAATGAGGAGGGAGTGAAGTTCCCGTTGGAAAACTCTTTCCAAGAAACATTGCCTTCACTGGAGCTTAGCCCTCATCACTTCTAGGAGAATCTTGGTTCTCCATTCATTCCAGTGTCTTGTACCAAGTCTTTCTCCCTTGAAAGTCTTGTTTCATTCACCACCACTTGGGAGCTTCTAAATCACGATAGAGTAATGCCTCTAAAAGGTTTGCTCAACTCCCACCACAAGACATTGCATAGCAATGCATACAGTTATCACGGGGTGAACCAACCAACTTAACTCATAAGATCACAATAATTCATTCTGGTGTTATGTGCTGGCTTTATGTGGCCTTGTCTTCCCCACTCTGAAGCATGCTATTCTGCAAAGAGATCACTTAAATCAAATAGGGCCAAGGCTACAGCACCAGCTACTGAGATGCTGGGAGTGATGATCGAGCAATAAATTGGATCTACTTCATCTTGCTGTCATCCTATTCCCTCCCTTCACTGCAACAGTCTCTCTCTTCCAGCCCTCATTCTCAGTGCTCTTGAGTCAAGATGCTTCCTGGAATTTATTTATTTTTTTTAATGCTTTCCTGGAAGAAATGAAAAAAAAAAAAAATAGTTAAAAAAGAAAGTTGTTTTCTCCGTGACCTCCTCAAATTTTATCCTGTTTGGAATTTGCCACTGAATTTAGAGTATGTATCCAAGTCACATTACCATGAAAGGACCCACACAAAGGCAGTAACTACAGGTAACCTGTTGACCAGCTGTACCTTATAATTGCTTTGATCTGCACTTCTCGTTGCAGACTATGACCCTCTCCTCCTGTGCTGTACTGTGGTAGGTTGGTAGAAATCATATTAATTCCAACCCATCCAGGAGCAGATCTGAACCAATTTCATCCACTACAAACCTGTGCTCTGCAGTCACAGATGTCATCTTTGTCATTTAGATCTACCTTTGTCTGTTGGCTTGAAGCAAACAGGAGGGGAATCAGAATCTCCCTGACACAGCAAATCTAGGGAAGAGAAAGGGGGAATCAATTTTTATAATATGTGTTTGGCACTACATAATAGATATAACTCTAAATGCAAGCCATAAAGTTGGAGAGGCTTGTAAATTAAATCCATTCTGTCCCTTTTAACTAAAAAGTGACCTTACCATAGAATTAAATGTGATTTTTATCCAGTGATCTATGGAGCTGTAAAAATGGCTGATGGTTGCAGTGCGTGTGCTATAGGAGAGAGAGGAGCTCCCTTATAGGTATCTCCACACAGCTCAGCACATGAACTGCTGCTTGCCTCACTGTTAACCCAGGACCACTGTATGGCATAGGATTTTCACCTTCTCTCTGCCAAAAAGTGGGTGACCATGTACATGCTGAGAGTCCATGTTCCTACAAGGTCTGGACAGGCACTGAGTGGGACGGTGCTGCTGGAGAAGGGCTTAAATCATATTATGTTCTGAAAATCAGGCTGCCTGCACAAATGCAAGGCATATCTTTGTTTTATCCTTGTTCAGTTTACAGGGTCTTAGCTACGCTGCAACAAGAGGAGAGGATTAGAAAGTAGCCTGAGGTTCAGCAAAATGACAGAATGAAGGAAAAATTGGGGGTGGAATGTCCTTGATTGTTCATGTAGTGATTCCATCCCCCTGTTTCAATAATCATACAGGAGAATTCGAAATACAAAAGATTTGACATTGGAATTTAGCCCAGAGGACACAATTTAGGATGCTCCTGAATGGTTTTAAACAGCCAGAAATTATCAGGCTTTGTCTCACAAGAAAATATAGTTTTGAAGACTCTGCTGGGTTACAGGTTGGCATTCATGCATATAGGCTATCAGAGCCTGCAGGAGATGCAATGCTCCCAGGAATATAATCAACACACGATTGAAGGCTGTTCAACTTCCAATCAGTACAGCAGCGAAGAAAATCACTTCCCCAATGCCATGGGTGAAACAGATGCTCCGAAAGTCAGTCATGTGTTTCCTCATCAGCACTGAGAAGTGGTGCATAGGAGGAGCCAAGATCCTTCCCAGCTATTGAATGTCACTGAAGCTTGGATAAAAAGTAGTGCCAATTCCCCTGTCCCTCTTGGCTCTCTTGGTTTTTCTTCATGTGCGCTGAGCAGGTGTTGAACTGTGAGCCACAAGCCTCCATCATACGGCCAAAATGGATGCAGAGATTCAGCCCAAATAAGTCAACGTTATGTTAGAGACTCACTTCAGATTCCACATTCCACTGTGTTCACCTCAAGTGGTTGTGGGGCAAGCCACTGAATTCCTGCTGAATTCCCTGAACTCCCTGAACAATTCCACTGAACTCCCTGCTGCTAGCTGGGTTACTCTTCAGGACACTCCAGGTTATCCTATAAATCCTGTCCTAACATCTGGTTTGTGTATACCACCTCCCTCTCAGCCTGCTCGTCTATGCCAATGGCTCCTTTCTCATTTTGTTCTTTTACTTCCACGCTATTTAATTGTTAGCAAGGCAAAGCCAGGTGCTATCCAAGGGACAGCATGCCCAAGGGACTATCACTAAAACACTGCAAACCCACTTCAACTCCAGGAATAAGGAATAAACAGATCTCTAAATAGTTGGTTGAACAGAGTACAACAATGTTCAGCCTCTGTCGAAGCCTCTTCTAGCTGCCATGGTGCTAACAGCATCACATTTACGTAGGCTTCCCCAGTATTCACTCACTTTTAATATTTACAAATAAATGCTAGAGATTTTCTTCCGAGGAAAAAATGTTTAATGCTTTATGAATTCTCAGCCACTTTTGGGGTCTCTGCCCACTGGAGTTGCAGATTATATGAAATCAAGGAGAACCATTAGCAGCTGATGACTGCATTGGTCAAAGCTGATCTTCTCTGTTTCTTAGCTCTAAATTCCTATCATACCATGGCAAAAATGCCAGGCTTATTGCTGTTATTGTTTCAAGATTATTTATGGTTAATGTTTGGTAAAGCCCAAATGCTGCAGCCATCCAGAACCTGCAATGGATCAAGTCAAGAACATCACGATGGGGAGACTCACCAGTAAGAATCCTTGTCTGCAAAGCAAAAAGAAATTAAAAATTGAAGCTTTGAAGTTGCAATTGGATTCCCACAAAAAGATATTTGTCTGCCTGTGTACCTGCTTTTTGTCAACAAGAGATCTCCCACCCTCACTCTTTTTGCTACAGCAGTACTGGGAGGCACCTAGAGTTAGACACCCTTGTACAGAGGAGAACCAACTTCCCCCACTTCATGAACCACCAGTCCACATATTCCTGAGACTGAGAATCCCTAAGAAAAGGCACAAATAAACTCATTGTCAAGAGATGGGAACAGCCCCCCAACAGGTTCATGGATGGTTGGAGCTGGGCTGGAAATGGAACAAGATCAGAAGACAAACTGATGTTGATCTCATCCTTGCCAATAGTTCACTTTCCATCTAATTCAATCCAGGGAGTATCCATCTGACTTGTGCTCAAGACCTCTACATTGGCCATACTCAACCTAGATGCTGTACCACCCATAGCTAACCAAGTGATAGAACTTTAAAAGAGCTCATCAAGAAAAGTTTAGAAAGCAGACAGTATCGTCCAGTAGTCTGGGAAAGGATAAAGCACGCTGACTTCAAGTGATTTGCCCTGTTGATTACCCAGGAAACAGCCAGGATGCTTGCCACGAGGACAGAGAAAATAGGGTATAAGTGAAGGCTCAGTCGCCAGCATTTGATGAGGGGCTGTCGGCTGGACAGAACAATTACACCTCTGGAATCACCTTCCAGACCAAAAGCCAATTTGCACAGCTGAGCCCCCTTCCAATTACTCCTTCTCTGACTGTCTAAGGAGTTGTGGCAGACACACTGACGCTTCAGAAAAGGACATCTGAGTGGCAGGATGCTGTACAGGGCCCTGAGTAGAAAGTGTGGTTGAGCAACACCATTAATCCTCCACCCCGTTTCTGGCATTTGCACAAGGGTGATTGATTTCTTTCCACCTCTTCTCCCCCACAACTACAAATAACTTCCATGGGGAGATTACGCTGTCTGTTCTGTAATCAACAGCAACTTCAAAAGGGCTTAGTGCTAAAGGAAAACCTCAGAGGGCCAGCATTAAGTGGGAAACAAACACAGCATTTGAGTTGTAATTTGAGGTGGGAGGCTGGGGTTTTAATAACCACATCACTACAGCATGCTGCGCACCTCACAGTTCATAAACTGCATTTATTTGAGTACAGGAAGTTACGGGAAGATTTTTTCAGTCCATGTGAAATGCAGCCATGTCTGGTGTGGAGCATCTGACATGTTTGGTTGTGTTTGGAAGCTGTATTTAGCTCTCCTATCACTTCCCAGCAATGTCACTTGCACAGAAGCAGAGTCTGGTAAACAAACTCCAGGCCTGGGAAAAGTTGTGTCCTATTTAGATCCAACTATCACTTCTAGAGATGATTTGAACAAGGGAGGGGAGGTGTGAAGAATCACCGCTTTGTCCCACATTCTCCTCACCACATAAAATGGAAAGCATTTTGAGCTCTCGTGTAAAGGTATTGACGTTTATTCAAGATAGGAAAGAGATGTTTAATATCCTGAATTTCCTCTTCTTCCTTTATTCTTTGCTTTGCTTATGTGAGAACAAGAATGGACGTTCTATGGGGGGGTCCCAGAACTCAGAGCAATGGAAGAACATGGTAGGACAAACATAGTAGGACCCCTTCCCAGGCAGAGAACAGTCAGATAAAGAAAACAGAATGACCATGCAGGGCTTTGTCCCAGCAAAGGGCAAGAATAGTTGGCTTCCTGGGGGATAGAAACACTGTCTCACAGTGATGCAAGTCTTTGCTCCCACTCAAAGCATTTCCACACTCCTAAATTTCAGATCCCAGACCTCAATTCCCTTCAGAATTCCCTTCTCTGAGATACCAAGCCCAAAATGTGCTACTGTAGAGTCCCACCATGGACCGTCCTGAAGTATGTACTGCAGCACAGACTCCAGTGCTTCTCCCAGGAAACCTTTAAATACCTTGCAGACCTTCTGCTTGCCATATACAAGACAAATCAAGTAGGCAGACCCTGAAAGCATCTGAATCCAATGGGAGCATCAAAACCTCACAGCATTCATGTTCCATCTTCACAGAATCACATGTACTTAAGACTGAAGGGACCTCTGGAGATCGCCTAGCCCGATTCCTTGCTCTCCACCCTTCATATTCCTCAGTCTTGGGAGAAAGCAAGGCTCTGGATTGTGGTTGCCCTATTGTAGAATTGCTTATGTTGGAAGGGACTATCTAGGGATTTGCTGCTAAAATCTTCCCTTCCAGTGGCATTTCTATGCCTGCAGGAGATGCCCATGGACAGGCAGTTGTGTAAACCCAGAGGGGTGTGTTGGTTACCCCTGCAACCATGACAACTCTTGCTACACAGGATGCCTTCCTAAAATTTCTATGCATCCAACTGAAATGGATTCCACAGCTAACTGGCATTTTGCTGGGATCTCTCCCTGCTTCCCTCTTGCCCTCCCAGCCTTGCTGCGCTTCTGACTGTCACCATCTCTCCTGCTGGTAGCAGAATCATCTCCATCTGGAGAATCTGGAAGTCCCCACAGCATTGCTCTCCCTATTAACATTTCTAAAACCCCCCAAGCTGGCAGGCAAAAGCAAGTCACACAGGACTTGTTGTTTTTTGCATTGCTCATATTGTTTTTTTTAAGCATTCAGAATATGAAGCAAACACACGTTGGCTCTTGACTTATTCCTTCAGATGCCTTCATGGTTGACCTGAAAGTGACATGCTGAATAATTGAAAGGTCAACATTACATCACATCCATTGACCCCTGAAGTGTGGACAGCTCCAAGACCCACCATCCTTCTCTCCCACAAGAATTTGTATGTCCTTCCAGTGGTGTGCTCTATGGAGATAATCCTTATCACAAAGTCCTAACATTCTTTCAGGCTGGTTGCATTCACTAGGGCACACCTAACACAGTGACTTCTCCAAAATCTAAGCCCATCCCTAGATCCATCCAAGCTTCCCAGGAAAGATGCTCAGCCCCATGTACAGGGTGAGCAACACATCAGAACACTGACTAACCACTACCAAACTCCTTTCTAAGCTGTCCTTCCCAGGACAGCTCAACCTGAGCACTGAGTTCTGTCTCTCCATTGACCACTGACCATTTAATATCACCAAACACCTATCAAACAGCAGGCGTACAGGCTGCTAGGTTACTGAGATCTTTCTATCTTCCCATCCCTGATTTCTGCCATCAAAATTGTAGGTTTTGCTGCAATTACATCCACAGAGACATGCACATTCAAGAATGGAAGGCTCTTACCATCACCTGCACGTGGTGAGCTTGCACCAACCTAAAAGCAAGGTGCTCACCCTTGCCCTTCTCTTTGTGTGCATAATGTTGAGGAGATTTTTTCCCACAATTAACCCTTGTTTTCAGCTCAATAGGTCTGATCAGATTGTAGAACAACATCTGAGAAGTGGAGATTAGCAAGCCAAGCTCTTTAGTACTTTAAGCATCAGCGCAGCTACTCAAAATTAGATTTCCCTTTCTTCACTGGCATTTGATTAAAGCCTTTTCAAGCAGTCCGTTCCAAACTCTAAATGCTTAAATTAGGTGATAGAGAAAACATTTCTTTGGTCTGGGAAATGACAACAGTATGCATCTCAACTGTGGTCAGCAGGAAATTTACATTCAGAAAACATGCATTTGTGTGAATTTGTATGGGTCCATGCACATGCACTAACACAAAGTTTTGAGAGAGCTGACCAGAGTGTGGGCATGCAGAGACATAAGTAGCACGATTCTAGAAGGGGGAATGCATTCGTAAACCAGGAGCTGAGTCCAGAAATAGATTGTGAGAGGATCAATTTTTGCTGCATACTGATTTATTCAAACCTTCCACAGTGGCAAAGCCCTTTATAACAAAATATCTGATTACAGGACTATGACCATAAATCCCGCACACCCTCCAGCAATGGCCAATGAATAACTGACTTGTTAAGGGAACAGACCTGCACAATGAATAAATCTACGAACAGGGCTTTCAATACAAAAGACCCCATTGGGACAAATTTCTTTCTGAAGGTGCATCGACTTTCATTTGCAGGAACCAGCAGATATTTGTTTCAAGAAGAAGACAGTCATTGTTAGATTACTACTAAACAATACGTACTATAAACCACCTTCCTGCCCTGGGCTTAATCTGCTTGTATATCAGTGGACTGGACCACACAGCAAAGCATTTTGCAGGACGATGTGTTATACAAAGTCTCCTAAAAAGCATATACTTGATCCAGGAGGAACACAACAGAGTGAACAGGAGGCTCACACCCTTCCAGACCCTCAGTCATAGAGACGCATTAAGAAAATAAGGATTAAGAAAGGGTGAGGAAACACGGTTTGGGAGGAAAGTTTAAGGAAAGACACTCGTGCACAGTCAAAACACAGGAAGTAGAATTTGTGTTTGGTACTTGATTGATGCCTTTCATCTCATAATCTGAAGGGAAGGATTTATTATTTGATGATCAAGTCCATCTAGCACAGGGCCCCACTGGGGCCTGGGGAACAAAACCAGGCAAGGAAGAAGACAAGCAAACCCATTTAATAGCTGAAAATGACAACATAAAGTGTGGCCAACACCTAAATTAACTGTGACCTGGACCTCTACCCTGAGACTTATGGTTTGTCAGTGGGTAAGATCTTCCCCTTGGTGGGGATTGCACCAAAGCATCTTTTAAAATCAAACCATGGTGTTCTGCATTGGGTAGCTCAAGCCTTCTGTGGTTTATGGAGCAGGAAGTTTAAATGATCAGCTGAGAGGTGCACAAGAAGACAACAGCACAGATGGGACAGAGATAAAGTGTTCAGCTCAAGATCCATTCTAGCACGGGAATCATGATGGCCCCTGTCCCAAAAGCATTTAGAGAGAGAACTCTTGATGAATATGGAATAGGTTCATCTGCCAGGAATGGGGATAGTCCTAATGTAGAGTCATTCTGTAAACAGCAAGGACTTTGTTATAGGTCAGATGAGCTCAGAAACCGAGGAAAAATCTCTGTCTAGGAAGGCCAGCCTGACAACAGGCAGGAGACAAGGTGAGCATGTAGGCAGGAGTGCTGAAATGAAGAGATATCACATCCTCAGGCCAAAACTAGATCTTCAGAAAAAGAACCTGGCAATAATATATGCTGGTGCATGCATATGACATGCACAAAATGGTGTCCCAAATGCATGCAGATTTCCCCTGTCCTTGTCTCAGGCCACATTAGTTTAGCAAGCAGAAGCTCTACGTGGAGTGAAACACATCCTGAAAACCCACGATGCTCACTGGCAGGATAATTTCACATTATATGTATTTTGCTTCAGATATGTACATGAGCTTAATATAAAGTGCATCACATAAGATGACAGCCATTTGTTTCCACTTTTGCTTCCACAAATATTCCAAACTGGTAAAAAGTCATTTCCTTAGAAGGCTTCTGTACATTCTGCCTCCAAATACCATTTTCTTTCCCCAGATCCCCTTGTCCCAGGAATGAGGCATAGCACTGTACGTGAAAAACCTTGCAGTTTCAGTCGCTCGTTCCTTATCAGCTGGCCACTCCTCGATCGATGCTTTATAAAGAAATATTCAGAGGGGAAAAAAAAAATGCAGAGGAAGGTAGGACATCAAACCCTGGTTTGATTCTGATAACATTGGTGGGGGGACAATCCGCTCCAACAAATTAAAATCAGCAAATCTCTCATTTTCTCTGACAGAGGTAACCAATTTAAATTTTCATAAAGGGGGCAGTGATGTGTGTCTTTGCGAGACAGAGTCACCAATCCAGCAGCCCTCTGATTTAAAATATTATCTTTCTTTTTCTTTTCTTTCTTTTTTTTTTTTTTATTATTATTATTATTTTTTTTTTCCCCTTTCTCCGAGAGCCTCCTGGAGCAACATGACAGATTATCTCAGCATAATCAGACTCATACAAAACCCTCTCTCTGAAAGGCACCGAGAGGAATTTCTAAGCCATAGACGTGGTGACGAACAGGCTTTCTGAAGGGACCTCATTTGCTGCTCATTTTCCTCTTTATTTAACAAATGTTGTGCTTTGTAGCCTCAGTGTTACTGCAAACCATATTAGAGAGCCAACCATCACACAGAGTGCACCTAAGAGAAAGGGTGGTATCCACTTGAGCTGGCTTGCCAGATTGCTCTCCAAGTGAGAATTTTGGATTCCAGTTGATGGTTCTTTACTTAGTAAGAAAATTCCACCAATATTGTCTTGGGGATGGGCAATGGGAGGGATAAGGTTTGCAAGGTAGATGGGACCTTCTGTACTGAGAAACTGGAGGATGCTGAAGATTAGGATGACTCGAGTTGGACTTAATGATCCTCACGGGTCCCTTCCAACTTAGGATATTGTATGATCTTATGACTGCATGATTCTATGGTCTGCACTGACTCCAACCTGGAAAAACAAGGATTGCCACAGATCCTTGCTGCGGCAATTTATCTGGTCCCCTGTGGATCTGTGACCTGAAGGGCCATATGGAAATGGACTCTGATTCTCCAGTGCAGATGGGGCACTAAAATACTGTTTTCCTTGGCAGAAACATGGTTGAATGCTAAGAAGTTTGCTACTCTACCCTGGCAGAGAAATCCCCTTCCCCACCTTGGCCCCATCCCATTTCCTCCCTTGCTTTACTGCTCAAAACCCATCATCCACCTGAGTATATGGCTGGGCAAGCTACCTCCATTAGCAAGTCACAGTTGTAGTGCACTTTCATCCCAGCACCTCCTGCATAACCCAGGCAAGTGAAAAACCCCAAAGTCTTGGGGCAAGAGCTGCAAGAAGAACACGTGAGATGCACCAGGAGCCTCTGCACTTAACCTGCAGCCACACTGAGCTGTTTCAATATTTGCTGCAAATTTGCAAGATGCTCCCTTGTAAACCACCAAGCCAGGTGGCAGCTCCCTGTGCTTTGAAGGCTTACTCAGGAATGTGATTTTTTTCCAAGGGGAGGAGGAGAGGTAATTACAGAGACAGTCTGTCATCCATCTTGAAGAAAATACTCTGCTCTTTTTTTGCACCTATCCTGGAAAGGTGGCAATTGGGCAGCCCTTGACCCAGGATCAAGCCCTGGGAAAGACCTTAACTAACTCATTTGTTTACCAGCACAGGTTTCCCAGAGCTAATTAATGAGCCGGGCTGGTATCCTGCAACAGGTATCGATGATGATGACAGGGGATTTCCTGCATGCTACACTTCTGCTAAGGAGGAGATGAATTTGGATGATGAGATGAATTTGCTTGTGCGATTGAATTGCTTGCTCTTCTCTATCCCCAAAAAGAAGGGAATGAAAAGCCATGGGAAACCCCTCCATCAGCATCCTCCCCACTCAGACCAATGGCTGAGACTGATTATTGCTGGAAAATACTCTGGGCAGAAGAAGAGTGCTTAGATCCCCGTGTGTAGGGTTTGAGAGACCACCTGTAGCCCCAGAGTGAGTTCTTGGGGCTGGGGAGGCTGCATCCCCCCATCTTGGGCATGGGGATGAGCAGAGCTGCAGTTGTGCCCTCACACTACGATTGCACACCCAGAGCTGCTCAAGCAGCACCTACATTCACAGGGATGCTGATATCAGGGAGAAGTGTTGGGGGGGTAGGGGGGGGGGACAGTTATGTGGGGAAGGAGCAGTGTGGATAAACGGGGGGGGGCGGGGGGGAAGGAGTAAAAAAGCACATGGGAAGGTGATAACCGAAAGAAGGGGAATAACTCCTGAGGGGCAGCATTGCGAGGGCGATTGCAAGCCCCAACTGCAAGTTGTTTGTTGGATTTTGGGGTGGGTTTTTTTTTGTTTGTTTTGTTGTTGTTGTTGTTGTTTTTTCTTAATTTATTTTCTGAGGTGGGGACGTGGAAGGGAGGGTGGGGGCATTGCTCCGGAGGGATGTACCGAGCATCCATCTGTGCGCACCGGGGGCGGCGGGCGGCCATCGCCGGGCTGCGAGCGCCATCTCCCCGCCGCTCGCCGCAAGCCCCGGCCGCCCCCGACTGCTCCCCCCGCGGCGAGAAACGGCTTGGGCTGGGAAAGAAGTGGGGCCAGCGGGATCCTGACATTCTATTCTGGTGCCCCCAGACTTCTCTCGACCGAGTGGGAAAGCCCCGATGCTATGGGGAGGGCGAATAGGGGGCGAAGTTTGGGGTGGTTGTAAAAAAGGGGACGTATTCAGGGTAAAGCTCTCCAACCCCTTCCCTGATACATTCTGCACCCCAGCAGGGCTCTCCATAGGGTGGACTGGTGGTCCTGCACCCCTTTGGCCGTTTCTCAGGATGTGAGTGGAATTCACGAGCTTCCCCTTTGCCTATGACACACACAGTTACACTTCCCAGCCTCAGCGTTGGGTCCAGCACACCTCCCCTGTCTCAGTTTCCCCCATCTTTGACAGAAACCCTCTCCTCTTTGCAGCCGGTCTTTCCTCAATCACTGACCAGTGCTGGCACTAAGAGCCCAAGGAAGAGGAGAAGAGGGACTTCAAGCCACTATCCCTGCACTTGGGGCTCTGCAATGCTATTCCAAGTGCCATGGGAACAGCCAGGAGTGCTGCTCCTTGCCTGTTCCTGCCTGGCCTTCCTGTTTCTCCTTCTCCAGCAGAAGTTAGCAGAAAGGATTCTGCACCCTTCCATAAGATAGAAAGGGGGTCTGCTGCCTGCACCCTGTGCCCCCCAATCAATCCCCTGTCCTGCAGTTGAGAGCCATGTCCACCATATCCAACACTATACTTGTCCCCAGCCCCAGCCTGGCTCAGTTGTGGCCACTCTGTGACCTCCTTCCTCCTCCTCAGTGAGGTGTTGGATGGAATTTGGGGCCCCAGGTTAATGAGTCATTAATTAATTAGGAACCCACTTAACATGCACGGGGAGTTGTTTGTTTCCTTTAGCAGCCCGTGCTTTGGATGAGATCCCAGCTCTGCGAAGCCTCCAGCCTCGTCTCCCAGCTGATAATAGATAATACAGATATTTCAGCACCAGCCAAAGCAGAGTCATCATCATTAATACACATTCCTCCCTGCTACGCGGCGGAGGTCGCCAGTCAACTCCAGGGCTCATCCCTCCTGGCTCTCCTTAGGCTTTGCATGGCCAGGAGACAGCAAACCTGGAGCAAATCAACAGGTAAAGGGGCCATGCAGACTGCACCCCAACCTCCCCTGGGCACCCCAATAGGGTGGCTCCAGCTTTAGAGGCACTGTGATTTTTGCTCCGCTATTGCGCAGGTTTTGACATCTGTCAAAGTAGCTTTGCTCTTCCTCCACCTTCCTCCTCCTCCCTCAGCCATCAGCTGTCAGCTGGCTCGCGGCGGAGCTGGATGGAGCCTGAGCCCTGGGAAGCCTCAGCTAGAAAAGGGACTGGGGTGGTCAGGGATGTAGGAGGGGGAATCCTGTTGCCCTCCATCTCTTTGACCTTGCCTTGATATTTCCCCCCACTGCACTCCTCTCCGTGCAAATGATTCACAGGGGTTGTTTCCTCTGCCAGGGCAGGAGCAGGGCTACGAGCATGAGTCACAAGCTGGAGGTACCTCGCAGAGTTGATTTGCAACCTGGTACCTTCAGTTGCCAGGGACTGATGCTGTAGAAGCCAAAGGCGGTGCACAACCTTGCTGAAAAGTCCATTTGAAACCCATCTACCTGCTCCCACCACCCCAACCCCACTTCTCCTTCCAGCCTTGGCAGAACCATGGCTGAAATACCTCTCTGCAAAAGTCTGGAGATGCATCAACAGCCACCCTCCATCAGCGAATGTCAGGCCGTGAAAGGAAAGGGGGCGGTGGGGGAAGAGGGAGAGACAAATTTTGCGATTCATTCCCACACAGGGTGATTCAGAACAAGATGCTTTGTAATTACGCATCCCTGATGGAGACTCCTTCTTTCCCCCCTCTTACCCCATCCCCATAGGAAAGAGTAAAGCTGTGCCTGGGTGCCAGCATACCCCGAGATCCCGGAGCACCGTATCTGTGTAATACTCTGATTTCTACATAGGTTAAAAGGTAATTTTCTCCCACAGTGTGAAGCAAAGCATTGATAAACAGCATTGGGTTCGGGTTTTTTTTTTTTGGTGGTGTGGGGGGGGAGCTCATTGCCTCCCAAACCCACTGCCTCCAGCCTTGGGGTGATGAGCGGCAAAGCAAGGAGCGGTCCCCCAGAAACTCTCCATGAGAGATGAGGAAAGCAAAAAGCCGGAATGGGGGCAGATAGGGGCAGGATTCACGCCCGGAGCACGCAACTGCCTTTCCCTCCGAGACTTTGTTTGCCAACATTGCAGGCATGGTGGAGTCCCGGAGCCCGTGGAAGCACCGCAGATTCGCAGCACTTTGCAGTACAGCCCCGCTTTGCTCTGCAGCTCCGTGCAGCGATGCCCCCAAGCTTTCTCCCCCAGAAACAGCCCGCTCCTCGTCTCATTTCCCCAGGACAAAAATGCCTTCACCGGCCCCCCCCTCCCCCCCCACCTTCCCGCATCCTGCAGACATCGCTGTTTCCCACCGCCGCTCGATGTTTGCCCACAGGACCCGCATGCACGAAAGTTAAAACTTCCCATGGCACGGAGCAATTATGCTCCACCGCTCCAAATTGCAGTGAGGAGTCGGGAAGGGGGGGGGGGGTTAGGGGGGGGATAGGGGAGGGAGGGGGGAAGAAAACCTCCTCCGGGTGCTGTTTCTAGGGGCAAAAAGCAATGGGAGATGGTGCCCACCGATACTTCACCCCCCAATGGATGGAGAGACCCCGCAACGCGCATCCCGGAGAAGTCCCCATCCCTCCCCTCCTCGGGAGAAGGAAGGGTTGTCAGGAGCCCCTTACCTTGCGGAGCTCCCCAGGTTTTATATCCTCCTTCTTCCCTTTGTCAAATTCCAAATGGAAAGCAGCGACATATCCAGGGGTAACCAACCCAACATTGGGCAGCGCGTGGAGTCCAAAAGGCAGAGCTCACTCTCCCTCCACTCTTGCCTCTACATATATATATACATACACATTTATATATATATGTATATATCAAACAGAGAAGGGGGGGGGGAAGGGGGAAATATTCTAAAAGAAATGGGAGTGGGGAGGGAGAGGAAGGGTGAACCTTTGGTGTCTCTGCAGAGAGGCAGGTGGAAGAGAAAAGCTGAAAATAATTAAGCCGGGTTTTGAGGAATCCTTAGGAGAGCGGAAAAACGCAGTTAAAAGCCAGCAAAGCATTAGATCCAAGCAATCAAGTCTTCCTCTTCTTCTTCCCTCCCAAAAATATACAGCAGGGTTCAGAGTAGCTTTCCCAGCAGTGAAGAGAGAGAACGGTCTTCTCCAGAAAGATATGTTTGGTTAAAATCCACTCGTCTGCTTTTCTTTCTTTCTCTCTCTTCTCCCCCCACTTTCTTTTTTTTTTCCTTTTTCTTTTTTTTTCTTTTTAAATTCTGCTTCTGAATCTCTCTCTGTGAAACTAGATCCAGTCTTTGTAGCCAGGGGCTGCATTAAGGATTACATCAGGCTTTTATAAGCTTTCCAGATCACACATTAGAGTGAGAGAGAGAGAGAGAGAGAGAGGGGAAGGGAGGGATGGGAGGGAGGGATGAAACGCACACACATCCACACGCACACGCACGGATCGGAGCTTTGTAAAACAGGCAGCTATAGGCACGGACCCGAAGTGCCACGGCATTTGCATCGGGCATGCTCCGCTAGCCTATAGGAGGAGAGGATGGATGGATGGATGGATGGATGGATGGATGGATGGATGGATGGATGGATGGATGGATGGATGGATGAAAGGAAAGAAGGAAGGAAGGAAGGATGGATGGATGGAGCACAAGAGCCAGAAAAAGCCGAAGCGCGTTGGCAACCGGGCAGCACAGCCTCCCCGGGACAACTTAGCCCTAAGCAGGGAGACAGGAGGTGAAAAGGGAGCTGCGGTCGGTGGTGATGAGTTTGGAGGAAGGGGGGGGGGGGGGGGTTGGGGGGGGTGAAGAGGCGGGGGGAGGGAGGCAGTGGGGCTCTGCCTCCTCTCTTTCCCAAACTTGCAGGAGAGAGGTGCTAGCAGAGGGATGCGCAGGGTCAGGGAGGGGGAGCGGGATGGGGCTCTCTGGGTCCCCATCCACGGCTAAGAAGTCTGGGACATGGGGCAGGACGCTGGGGGGCAGAAATCCTCTCTTTCCCCTCCCCATCCCTCCCTCCCCCCCCCCCCCCCAACACACCGCTTCCAACCCTGCAGACGGAAAGGGGAAAGGGGGGGCTGGATCTACCCATGCACACCTCCCCCCCCCCCCCCCCGTCCGTTCCCCTCCCCCCGGGTGGTCATGGATTCCCACCACGGTTATGCCAGTGAACAGCAACAGCTATTAACCCTTTCCTATTTATGTATGTATGTATTTATTTATTTAACCTCTTTCCTGGCATTCCTCCCAGCTTCATCAAGGCATGGCTATTGGTGTGTGGTTGGGGGTCCCTTATCCCAATGCAATACCCTCAAGGTGTTTTTCAGGCTTGAGCAGATGGAGGAGAAAGGCGGGGGGGGGGGGGGGGGGGGGGGGGAAGAGAGGAGGAGGAAAGGTCCATGCTGTATCCCGACAGCTTTGGGGTGAAGGTGCTGCTTCTTGAGTTTGCAGCCTGGGGAAGGTGCCCCCGGTAATGAGGAACTTAATGAAGGAAGTGGGTGGGAAGGGAGAGGGAGAAAGGAGGAGAGCAAGGGGACTCCAGCATCCTGCCAGACTCCAGGACCTGCCCTTTGCCTTTAACCCTTCCTGCTCCAAGAGGAGGAAAGCTACTCCTTTTCCTTCAGAAGCAACCTCCATCCTTGCTGGAAAGGCACGGACCTGCCTTGTGGGGAGGCTATAATCATAGAATCATAGAATGATGCTGGTTACCTTCATCTGTGTTCCCTCTGTTCCAGGGAGAGTTACGAGCACCCTGGTCCCCTCCCCATGGACACCCCAGGGGCACTTCCATTCCCCTCCTTCTTGCCTCCATTTCCTGCCCTTGGCTTTTCTCCTTTCCCTTCTCCACATCCAGCCCTTTCATCCTCTTCTCCACATTGCCAAACCCTTTTTATCCCCCCCCAAACTTCTAGGTACGAAGGGACAAAAATAAATAAAAAATAAAATGAAATAAATAAAAAGAGGAAATCTTTCATCAGGAGGAGCTGAACAGTAAACCCTGGCAATCCAGCCTTCCCTCGTCCCCAGCCAGCGCTGCAGCACTGCTGGCCAAAGGCATCTGTGACATCTCCAGTCTCAAAGCAGGGACTGGAGCAAAGGGGCATATGGAGCCTGAAGTGCATATTTTCAGCCGACAGGCGGCTATGCTGGATTAGCAGGGTGCATGCTCGGAATGGGAATTCCTCCCTTTCTTTCCCCAGCATCTCAAGAATGTATTTGGTTGGCTTCTTTTTAATTTGAGAGGTGCACCTCCAAGCCATCCAAAGATTTCTTCTTTCTCTCCAGCGTATTTGAGTGGGAAGCACAAAGGGGCTGGCAGAAAGCTCCCATGTAAATCATTTGTGAGACATGTGGGGTATTTTGGCCATGACTTGGGGTGGTGGACCAGAGGGGGGGCATTCACTTTCTTTGCCCTGAGGCTTGCGTGGAGCAGGGTACAGCTTGGATCTCTCCTATGTTACAGGGTAAAGAAGCTCAGCAAAAGGAAAAAGCATCAAAAAGTACTACAGAGAGAATAAAATAAAATAAAATAAAATAAAATAAAATAAAATAAAATAAAATAAAATAAAATAAAATAAAATAAAATAAAATAAAAGCCTGTTTACAGCCTCAACTGCTGCCATAGGGCATGTCGGAAATCTCATGCATCTCAATGTAAAGAAAAAGTCACTGCTGCTCATTTCGTGCAGCCCTACATGGGGCGGTCCATGAAGCTCCAGACCTCTCGTCGAACTGGTGAAAGAACACGACCCCAGATTTAAATACACAGAGGTGAGAGTGTTTATCTCCCTGTTTGTCACTGCGTACCCTCCAGGGAGGATTGGGGTTGAGCAACTCATGTGAGAAGCCGGTGCTTGCCAGAACTAAAGGCAATCACCCACTTAGTTCCTTCTGTTTTGCACACTTGTGAAGGGATTAAGAAGAAATAGCTCTACCACTGTGTACCAGGATCTGTGAAACTCACTGCTGCGGGATGCTCCTGAGGGCGGACAAGTCCATTAGCAGAACAAAAGATGTTCTCAGCTCCTCAGATCTCTTAAAAGCCGAATTTGTGAACCCCTTCCTCCCATCCTACCAACATAACTCACACATAATCCCTATAGCTTGTAGCCTGTTTCGTTCTCAGTCTTCCTCCAAACAAACAGTGGGAGGAATATCAAGTGGAAAATCATTTCGGTGTTTCTTTATATTGAGAACGGTGGGGTCAAATTTAGACTTACTTGGGTCAAATTCACACTTGGTATGAATAGATTGAAATTAAACGTATTGAACCACACAGAGACATCCTCTCACTGCAGAACTCTGGGTTTCAGCCTTAGTTCAACACAGCCTGACATACTGGTGAGACCTGGGAAAGCATGGAGAGGGCAGGGAAGAACCAACTCTCAAGAAAATTCTACTTCACTGGGGAATTACTTCCCAAGTTTGTGCCATCAGGTGTATTCTTTTGAACTGCTCTTGCTTTATATGTTGGGGAGTGGGCCTGAATAAACAGCCATGTCATGAAGGGGGTGGAGAAGTTGAATTAACAGTGCTTTCCCCCTGGACATTCTCCACAGTTCCCAAAGGTGTTTCTGAAGGGAATCACTGAAACTACAGCACTAAGATGCTGTCAATAAAAATACAGCTCATGTAGGGATGTTGTTCATAGAATTATAGAATCATTAAAATTGGAAAAGACCACCAGGATCATCTAGTTCAACCATCAGCCCATCACCACCATGCCCACTAAACCATGTCCCACCGTGCAGAGGGACATGAGTCCATCCAGGGTCTGGGAATCACAAATCTGAGTATAAAAGCAGGAAAGGAAGAAAAAAAAAAAAAGAGAGAGAAATTATTCTAAGAAGTGGGATGCTGCTAAAACATTGAAGATATTTATCCTAGAAGGAACTGCATTATATCTACTATCTGACTGCGTTACTGCAGAGAACAGATTGACAGTACTGCTAGGGAAGTCAGAACCGGGGTGTCTCAAATGGGCACATAAAGGGAATCTCTCTAACAAGTTTTCAACTCTTCTTTATGTCTTTCTGGAAATTGTATTCGTGAAGGGGAAAGTACTGAACACCTTCTAAAGACAGCAGTGACAATAATAATTATAGAGCCTTTACCCACAGTAGCTGCTGGAAACTGATAGCCACGGTATTAAAACTGTGGTTAACACAACAGGTTCATTTCATGGTGGGAAAAGCAGTTTCATGTGCAGAGCTTGCCTTGGGAATGTGTTTCCCAAGCAGAGCTATAGATGGCAGTACGTGGTATTTACGGAGTTGTTTCCCCAAGTAAATCTTATTTTAGCAGAGAGCAAGAGAATTTCATTTCCTTGTAGTCACAACACGCTATGATCGAGAACTCCTAAATCAAAGCAAAAAAAAAAGTGGAAATACCCAGCAAGAGGAGCTTCTTACCTGGATACCAGCAAGCAGAGCATAAAATATCTTAGTGTTGCATAGGATTGTGTATCCCTTTTCACAGAATGATACCTGGACAGAGGAACAGGAAATGAACTTTCCGTACTGGGAAAAGCTTAAGAAGTCTAAACTGTAACGAAAATCTGAGAAAAACTTTCACAAACCTCTTTCACAAATTGGCAGTTCAGCACGGTGCATGAATTTAATTCAGGCCAGTCGAAGTACTTCAGTTTCAACTTACATCACTACTTTTTGGTTTGTTCGTTTTACTATCATGAGGTTAGCTTTCAAAATTCAAAACAATTTTAAAGTAATAACTCTTTTTTTTTTTTTTTTTTGCAAAAGTGCTGACACTCCTCCTTTTTCACTGATCACAGAAAAAAACCCACTCCTTTTCCACAAATTGAAGCCTAATTTCATTGAACTAGCATTTCTAGCCAAAAGAGAAAGCTAAAAACCCTACCAAAGAAAGTTTCTTCTTTTTCCTGCTTGGTATTTGGTGCATACAAACTACAGAGTGAAGGAATATTATCCACTGAAGCTGCTTGTAAGTACACTTGTAAGCTTCTTGACTACAGGGCATAAGCTTCAGTTTTGCATCAGATCAGCAGCTGACATACATGCAGATTTGCATCCGATGGAGTTGGGGCAAACTCAGCTCTCCTCTGTCCTTGCACTTAAAGTTAAGTAAAACATTTGAAAAGGAGAAAATACTCTCCTGTGGGTATACATTTTAAATTCCAGATATCAATGAAACTCATAGCTGACATAATGACATCTTTACCAGCTATTTCTAAACAACCCCAGCTAGCAGCCAAAGCTGTAGGTCATCTTCTTACCCACCATGCTCACAACACCCGGTGAGTATATTTCAATTAGTTTACGTACAAGGATCTAAGTCAACTTCTCAATGATATCCAAAAAAAGGAACGTAACCAAGAAAAATGGGGGAAAAGATCTCAAAAAATCGCATTTTTTCCAGCCCAACTTTGAAGATTCACGTAATTCAAGTCAACTCCAAAACCTTCTCTCTTGCCAGGAGAAGTGCTTCCAGGATTCCACAGAATGCAACAGAATTGGAGAGTGCTCAGCACCTTTCAAGATCAGCTCCTTTGATGCTTTCCTGGATGAACATGTGTCATTTTCACATCATATATGTATTTGACCCAAGCGTATCTTCTACATGCTGAAGTATGAGGTTGAACTCATAATGTGTAACTCACTAAATTTGCCTCAGAAATCCTTCATGATAAGGTTGAATTATTCTTGAATAAGGAAATAAATATAATGACCGTAAGACTAAATAGAGTACTCACCCAAACTGAGATCCATAACATTTGTGTTTTCTCAGATGCAATTATAATGTATGATGGAAAGCATCCGGTTTATGATAATAGAGAAGCCATTTATCAAGCTGCTTGTCATTGTATCCTGCCATAAATCAGTAAGATCAGTTGGAACAAACTTGGCTGTTAGGCTGTTTGGGACTGACGCACAATTCATTCCTTGTGTTTGTAAATACTCTACAGGGGCCCTTGTGAGGAGCTGTTGGCCACCATGAGGCCTCCCCTCAGCCACCTCTTCTCTGGGTCAAACAAAGCAGTGGAGAGACATACACCTCATACACCTTGCCCTCCATACCTTTCACCATCTTTTTAGCCCTCTTTTGGGTGCTTACTGATAGTTTTGTGTTCTTATATTATGGCACCCAAAACTGCACACAGTACTCAAGTTGAGGCAACATGAGAGCATGAGGCGTCCCAGCTCACAGGGGCAGACCTAGTCAGAGGAGTGAATTGAATCCATACCTTTCCAGGTTCCATTTCACCGTAAATATTTCTGAGAATTATTGCACTGGTTGAATGTACTCTCCTCGTGCCCAGAAACATATCATGACACTGCATTGTCTTTCTCTGCTTTCTCAGTATTCCCATCCCAAAATTTTAAGACAATTTCCCTTGCATCTCCTCTCACCTAAGGAAGGGCGACTTTTCTCATAGAATCATAAGATCATAGAACAGCCTGGGTTGAAAAGGACCACAATGATCATTCAGTTTCAACCCTCCTGCTACGTGCAGGGTTGCCAACCACCAGACCCGGCTGCCCAGAGCCACATCCAGCCTGTCCTTGAACACCTCCAGGGATGGGACATCCACACCTCCTTGGGCAACCTGTTCCAGTGCTTTACCACCCGCTGTGTGAAAAACTTCCTCCTAATATCCAACCTAACCTTCCCTGTCTCAGTTTAAAACCATTCTCCCTTGTCATATCCCTATCCACTCTTATAAACAGCTGTTCCCCCTCCTGTTTATATGCTCCCTTCAAGTATTGGAAGGCCACAATGAGGTCTCCCTGGAGCCTTCTCTTCTCCAAGCTAAACAAGCCCAGTTCCCTCAACCTTTCTTTATAGGAGAGGTGCTTCTTTTCCCTTCTAGCAACTGTTTCTTTAAATCTGAAAATAACATGCTTAGAACAGATAGAATGCCTTTTTCCCTCTGAGTTTTGAACAATACATCACGACTTGTGCATAAAGCCTGTTTCAATTACAGGCAACTTTCTTCTGCCTTGTTAAACTTAAACCTCTATGAAATCCATATGTACTCAGAGACAGAATAAGAGAACAAAATTAAATGTTTAAGTAAGCTTATGGGACGCAGTCAAATCATATTAAGCTCAAGTCAATTCCTATGCAGGCTTTGTTTTCTAGGGTTGTTTTACCTTTTCCTTTTTTATTTTTATTTTATTTTATTTTTGTGTTTGTATAACTCTCAAAATGTGTGGCCCACTTGATTTCCATAAATTAGCACAAATGCTGCAGCTGGAGTGAAACCCTTCTCATTATTTTCATTATGGAATTCAATGGGAACTAAGACCACCAGCACTGAAGGACTTTCGTGCTCTTCCCAGCATTTCCCACTCCTCTCAGGGGAAGCCACAGATTCTGAAAATCATCTTCCTTTCTGGTTAGAGAGATGTCTGAGGACTGGATGCAGAGCTTAGAGACCAGGGAAATTTGGAAGGCAATCAGAGAAAAATAAAAACACTTATGTCATTTATGCAGGGAAAAGTTCCTTATCTGCTTTGTAAGGCATGGTCCTAACAAGACTAAGAGAGAGGGAGCAACACTCCATCCCAGACCCCACCCCATTGACCAGTGTGTTGGGTTCCCCTTTACCCACCACAGTCTTCTTCCTGGTGTCAAATGTTCCAGTGATAAAGAACCCAAGGGTTCTTGTGTACCTATTCCATCCTAGATCCCACACCACTGATCCACACGTTGGGACACCCAACTCTCCCATTACTTCCCTCTCCCTGGTGTCACTCAAATATCCCAAAGATGAAGAACCCAAGTGTTGTGGTTCCATCCCATTTCATCCCAAACTTTATCCCATTGGCCCACTTGTTGATTTCCCCTTTCTCCAGCCCATTCCTCTCCCTGCTGTCACTCAAATGTCCTACTGGGGAAAAATCCAAGTGTCGAGATGTTCCCACTCCATCTTAGATCCATGACTGTGAGGCCACTTCCAGCTTTAGCTGTACCCCCAGTTCTACCTTGTTCAGACTGGGTATCGTGACCTAAAATGCCCATTTGCAGATTGCATTTGTCCTTTCCCTCTTCTCAAGTGATATCTGTGTTCTGCATTTCTTTCAAAGAAGACTTTGTAATTCAGAAGTCCATTTAATATATAATGAACCATGTTTATTTATTTAGAGTGGTTTTTTCTTTTTCTTTTTTCTTTTCTTCTTCTTATTAATAAATTATTTACTTTTTTACACCAAATCCCATATGTACAGTCATATCCTACTTATTTCCTTCCAGTCTTCACTTTCCTCACTACATAAATATCTTGCAGGACTACAGAGAGTGCCTGAAGATGAGGAGTAGATCAACTGATGGAAATCAGCAGGACAAGTTGAAGCAGGCACACTCATGTCTGGAAGTTTTGTCCCTAGCATCAGCCATGTTTTCCTTCAGCTTCTCCACACTTTATCACTGACTCCAAAACAGCTCTGCCTGGGAGCTTGGCAAACAATTGGTGAAATGGGAATAAGGATCTCTAGAGAAGGTAAAGGCACAAGATCAGCAAATATCCAGAAGTGTAGGATTGCCTTGAAATATTGGAAGAGACTGAGAACATCCTACTCTGTACGGTTGATTATTCCTTCCCTAAATCTTGTTTCCTTTTGTTTACTGAGTTGATTTACTTCAAGCTGCATGAAAAACTCTTGCAAGTCATCATTTCTGCCCTGTTCTTGATAAATATTAAATTTAATGGTACAGTTGCCACATTTGTACAGGCATGACAAACAGTGGAAGCTAGTCAACGCTGATTTTGTAAATGTTTTGAGGCAGAGACCTTCCTTTTCCCCTCACTTTCCTTGAATCTCTTCTGAAGAGGTATATGTATAAGCACGACAGAAATTCAGGTACTAATTCATTACCTTATTAACACATAAGTGTTCTTATAGAATCATAGAATCATAGAATGGCTTGGGTTGGAAGGGACCTCAAGGATCACCAAGTTCCAACCCCCCTGCCACAGGCAGGGCCGCTGACCTCCACCTTTAATACTAGACCAGGCTGCCCAATGGCCCCATCCAACCTGGCCTTGAACACCTCCAGGGACGGGGGGCATCCACAGCCTTTTTGGGCAGCCTGTTCCAGCACCTCACCACTAGGTGAGGTAAAGAAGTTCCTCCTTATATCCAAGCTAAATCTACCCTCCTTCAACTTAAAACCATTTCCCTTTGTTCCGCTGTTATCTACCCTTTCAAAGAGTTGACTCCCCTCCTGTTTATAGGCTCCCTTTAGGTACTAGAAGGCTCCTTGATTTGCTGTCTTCCCCAAGGAGGGCTCAGAGCCTGTGCAATATTGGCCATATCCTTTTGGTCACCGATGACAATAAGGATGAAACCAGAAAAGCAGAGAATTTTGTCTTCAGAGTAGACGTATTTTTATTCCATCCTGTAGCAGTGCAAATTTGATTGTCGATACTGCACAGCTACAAAATAATAACTACCCAAAAAAATCTGCAAAAAGTCAGCAAACACCTTTCATGGTCTTGCAGTAGCAATATTTCCATAAGTACACATAATCATGACCCTGGCTTTGAGCAAATTTGCTTGTGTTGGAATATGAGCCCAAGACAGCCGAGAAGTGGTGGGTTTAGCCTCAGACCTGTGTAACTCCCCCGTTAAGCAGAGTGGATGTCTCTCTCCCTTGACAGAGGTTTAGATGAACCCTAGAAGAATAAATTCCCCAGTACTTATTAAAAAGTGATCCACATGGGACTTTAAACGCAGAAAGTGTGAAGCCTTCTGGCTACAGAAATTTCAGATCTTACACAGCCCATCATCTTATGCAAGGAAGATACATAGTTGGCACTAGCGTTTACTTACAAATGCTTGTCTTTTAAAAAGGAGGGTTGGAACTGCACAACAGCCCAAATCAGCGTGAGCTCAAATGCAGTTTTAAGCAATCACAATACTGTGCCACAAAGCACATTTTCAAAATATATTTTTTTAATATTTTAAAATATTTCTTCACTATTCTTTGTCACAGTAACAGATATCTGTAAAGGGAAATCTTTCCTACCTACTGAATCAGATATTTTCACACTAAATATAACTATGAAGCAGACGCAGAATATTGGGCTCCCAGTGGAAATACTTTCAGCACAGCATGGGGTAAATGCCAAACTAGTTGGAGACTAAGAGAATGAGGGAGAGACAGCGACAAACTGACTCAAATCCATGTTGGTAGGGTCACAGGTGGTTCATTCTTCCAGGTTGAGAACACCAGCACAAGGAAGACAGAGAAAGTCTCTACAGAAGTGTGATGTTGTACCAGAAAGCATACTGATGAGCTGGCAGATGAGTAATTAGCTGTTTCAAATGGGAGTAAGTTGCTGGTAGCAGTCAGTCTTCTGGTCCTAAGTCTCGCTAGCTGCTTGTTCAAAGAAAAGAAGCACAAAAATAGAAAGCAAATCAAAGCCATATCAAAATAAGCCAGTATATCTCCTGCCCACTGGGAAGGAGGAAAAAGAGATTGTTACTTCTCTTAAACTCCCTTGTTATTCTCAATGCGGGGGAGCATGCATAAATACTGTGATGGATTCTGTTTTTTAGTGAGGTAGAAACGTTGTTGTTTGTCAGGCACTGTAGCACAGACAAATGAAGGCTCAGAAGGTGCTGCCATACACCTGTGGGCACCATTCCAGGAGAATCATTTTCAGAGTACCAAACTTCGTAGTTTCAAATCAAAACTTGGACTCTAGCATCTATCCAGTTTAATCATACAACCATAAAATCATTTGTGTTGGAAGGGATAATTAAGGGTCATCTAGTCCCACTCCTTTGCAATGAACAGGGACACCCACAGCTAGATCAGGTTGCTCAGAGCCCCGTCCAGCCTGACCTTGAATGTCTCCAGGGATGGGGCATCCACCACCACTCTGGGAAAACTGTTTCAGTGGTTCAAATGTATTTGCAAAATCAGTTTCAACAAGCCAGTTCCAAATATTCCTATTCCCAAAAATCAGAATAAAAAGGTTTTATCCAAAAGTCTTATCTGAATGATTTTTGAGGATGTTTGCCTTACACTGTACTCTAGCAGAAATGGAAGTTCAGACCTCCTTCTCAGCTGACTTTATTGGTACCAAGCTGGCATGGCAGAGCTGAGTAGAGGGCAAAAAATTACTCCGGCTGAATGACAGAGGATCTGTTCACTCGAAAACTCTGTCAATTCAAGGCTGTGATGCAGCAGAAGCCCAATAAATTGTTCACTCCCTCTCTGCAAGACTGACAAACTCACAGCATTACTTCTATCTGCATGCCAACAGATGAAACTCAACATCAGGACCATCTCCATCTCATGCACCCTTGTTCTGGCCATTGTAATGCACTAAGAGCTGCACAAGGTTGAACTCAGAAGTCATCTGCAGTCATGTACGAGGGAATGTGATCCCTCAGCTGAGAGAAGTTCAACAAAGTGAAGAATTTTCTTTGAAGACTTAGTCTGAGAAAGGCGTTGGTTCAGGGCTTCAGTCATTCAAACACTGTGTGGAAAACAGTGATCATCACTAATCCAAAACTGCTTAAATCTGTCCTATTCTCATTACTATTACTATGTTGTTATTTCTACTATATGTTGCTTATTCTCAATTACGTTAAAATGTTATCTGGAGATCTAGAGCAATTTCTGGACACCCCTGGGCACAGATAGTGACAAGCTGTTTGCTAAACAGAGATGTGGGAATGACTGTTTTTTTTATTTTCATTTTGCTGCCAATTCTGCAAGGTAAGTCAATAAATAAATAAGTTGGAGGCACGTCTGAAATGAACAACAACAACAAAAAGAAGTCAGCTAACTGAAAATGGAAAACAAACGAACGGGCTAACAAGACCGGCGTATCTGAGTTTGAAAGAATGTTGTCTTCCACCCACAATAAATTTCTTCAGGTTGCTTTCAAGATTTGAAACGTGTTTTCTCAGCACTGCAGAAGAAAATCTAAGTGGAACATGAGTTCAAATTTGAAAAAAAAAGAAAAAAGAAAAAAGAAAAAGGAAGCATCTTATTAGGAAACAAATCAAAGTGAAATATTTTGATTTTGTTTGTTTGTTTGGGTGTTTTTCTGCAGATGAAAATAAAAACATCGACCTCCCTGTCAAAAACTCATATTAGTTTGGATTCTACCCATCTCAATACGTTTGTTTCAGCTGAAATTTTTTTTCAGACTTAAAACAAGTCTCAAAACAAGGAACTTTTGGTCTCAGGAGTTGGAAATCCTTGTCTGTACTCTCGAATAGCAGTCCCCTTATCCTAGTCAAGACTTAAAGTTTTAATTCATTAGCAGTGCAAGATGGTGTGCAATAAAGAAACCACTTGCTCTGAAATTGCCTAAAATCACAGAGAAAAGTAACTTATAGCGGGTTGCAAAATGCACCCAGTCAGAAATTCAGTGCTAGCTTCTACACCTCAATGAATATTACATGTTTCTGTAATTGTCAGATACATTAGAACTTTAGGGGTATGCATTAATACAGTGAATCCATGAATCCAGAGGTATTCATTAATAATGGAGATTAATAATTAACTATTAAAGAATCTCTAATAGACGAATCATTGTCTGAAGTAGGAAATTAATCTTGTCAGAAATCTACTTTAAAACTTTCTGTGGAAGGATATTGATGCACCCTTCTCATAAACATCTGTTCAGTGACGGGCACTGGAGGATAGAAAACTTTCATGTCAACAACCAAGTGGTAATACATGACAGTGAGAGAAAGCTTTGATTTTTTCATATGCAACAAGAACTGCAGAGCCAAAGTTTCAAACAAATCAACAACCTCGGCATTCTTTATTGAACTTCAGCATCTGATGGTCTAGATATCCCATGAAAACTACTTAGGAAGGTGACTGCCCCAACAGAGCCCCATAGTATGTATTGAATTACCATCAGGAGGAACTGATCTCTCCACATAACTTAAACCAAGCACCTGACTGTATAGAACTATAGAATCTTTTAGGTTGAAAAAGACCACTGAGATCATCTAGTCCAGTCATCATCCCATCCCCCACCATTCCCACTAAACCTTGTCCCTCAGTGCCACATCTCATCTCCCAGGGACAGTGATTCCACCACCTCTCTAGGCAGCCTGTTCCAATGCCTCACCACTCTTTCTAAGAAGAAATTCTTCCTAATGTCCAACTTGAACCTTCTCTGGTGGAACTTAAGGTCATTTCCTCTCATCCTATCACTAGTTACCCCACCTTGCCACAACCTGCTTTCAGGGAGTTGTAGAGAGCAATAACACATAACACATCTGGCTGACCTTGTTTCCCTCTATGGAGCATTTGTCACCCTTACTCCTTTACTGCTTGCTGTGCAGCCTTACCAAATAGCAGCAAATGTGAGTTCCCACTTTGAATTTCCCAATATCCCTTTCAAGCTTTGGCTGGGCCCAGAGTGGCAGGTTGGGCTGGCAAACCAAAGGCAAACTGGATTGAAGAAAACTTCTTAAGATCATCTGTTTCGACTGTAGAAACCAGACCTTCCACCTCATATCAAATCACATCAGTGTTTTAGATGATGCATAAGTTTTAAATTAAGAGTTCTGAACCTAAAGATCATCCTGTTTTCTATCAAGATACAACAGGATCCTGACCAAACTGTGAGAGCAGCAGACTTGAAATCTCATCTCCTCACTGATGTACTGCCCAGTTACCCTTCTAACATCTCTTACAGTCTCAGGGATCTTCAGAAGCTGAAGAAAATAGGGATAAAACGAGGATGGGGCTGCCCACATCATGCTATCATTGTTGTTGTCCAAAACCAACACAAGACCGAAGAAAACAACTTCAAAGATTTTCCCATCTCTGTCTAAAGCCGGCAGCTGTGAGAGCGCGTGGTCAGTAGTAAAAAGGAAAAACATCAAAAATTTCCAAAATTTTACTGCCAAGATGTCAAATTTCTCCAGCAGATAAATACACATAAAATTCCACTGACAATCTCGGGGAAGAGG
This sequence comes from Alectoris magna, assembly GCA_030625065.1. Classification (NCBI taxonomy): domain Eukaryota; kingdom Metazoa; phylum Chordata; class Aves; order Galliformes; family Phasianidae; genus Alectoris; species Alectoris magna. The sequence continues at coordinate 2,646,942 of CM060561.1, forward strand.
ATCATCCTCTCCCAAGCACTAATTGAAAGCAGACAGGTTACTGCTGCTATCACAGCAGCTCTGTTATTGATTTTCTAATGGGAATGCTTGTCTCCTGAGCAAAGCTCTTGTAGAGATAATAAGGCTGCTTAAAAAATACAAAAATAAAAAATAATAATTGCCTCTCTGAGCCCTCATTTTATTTCACATTCAAAATCCAATTGCAGATCTTTCTGATAGCTAATAATTTAACGGTCATTTATGTACAGTTTAGGGTCCATTGTTAGCAACTTTGGAGCGAATAAGCCAATTAGATTAGCTGAATCTTGCATTCATGTAAAACAAATATATATCAAAGCAATTAAATGTGCAGTTTAATCGCTCCCAACTTATGAAAGAGACAGTTGCCTGAAGGTCCCAGTTCTTTTCGTGCTTCCCACTTCCCATTGCTGACATCGATGTAGCAAGAGCCATTTGCTTTGGGATTTTGGAAGCACTTATTTAGCATGGCAAGATATGCAAGTGAATTATTGACCTCAGTATTTCCCAAGCAGGGAGGCTGCAGCCCTGAGGGTAGAGAGGTCCCTGCAAGACAGTGCAGGCAGTAACAAGACAGGGACCAATTTTAATTTCCAGCTAAGGAAGAGCAAAGCCCTCATTTCCCACCCTCACTTCTGCCCCACAAGGTTTGGTGCTCCTTCCAGCTTTCTCCCACACAGATGATTTATTACTGCTTAGCACAGCTGAGGGCTGGCATGTTTATACACTGGCAGGCACAGCATGGGAGACTGCAAAATATACAAATTTTGAATCAGCAGTTGCTACTCTAAGAAATGAGGGGGTGATCTGGTCCACCTCTGGTAGAGACCCTGAAAGGAGATGAATCCTATGGATTTTACCTATTGCTTTTTTTTTTTTGCTGACACATGGGATATCTGGGTAGATTTGGGATCCTTCCATCCAGGGCTGCTCACGGCCCAGAGAGGTCACCAACCTCCTGAGCAAACCCACAGCCTTCCTGCAAGGTAGGCAGCTCTGCATTACTTGGCACTGATTATTTTTGAAGCTTTCTCTAATATGCATCCACCCTCAGTTTAATATTTCCCCTGCTGTGTCCTGGGCATCCATTTCCACACTCATTACATGGCCAGAGGAATTGATCTGGGTCAGCATTATAACATCCTTTTATGCAAGGGTAGGTCATTACCCTCACTGCCTGCTGATGTCTTAGCTCTTGGATGAATGCACACCAGCTCTAAGGGTTTCCTACTCAATAGTTTCATCACTTTTTTTGCTTCTTCAGTATCACCAATCTCCAGCCCCTTTTTGATGTCTCTCTCTCATCTATGCCTGGACTGATCCCAAAGCTTCCCATGGAGCTTGCAGTGTTACAGGATTTGGTTTGGAAAAGAGCAATCAAACACTTCAGAAATCTTTCCTGCTTCTGACTTCCAGCTCAGTACACATCCATCAACAGCTATATCCTCATCTTCACTGACAGTAAAAGAAACTTCCAAAGTCCCCTTAGAAATTTTTGCTGTCTGGAGAGCAACACATAAATGATAATTAACAACAAAGCAAACATACAAACAACAAAAAAAAGAATACTGCAAGCTTCCTTGAAGGAAATGTCCCTGAATACTTGCCTTTGCATCTGTCATAGATGCTAACTGTTACACCAGAGAAAGAACAAAGTATTCCATGGATTCTTATTTTCAAGAATCACTCACACCATCACTTGCATTCTGCAGTATTGTTGACAGGTGGCTCTTGATGAAGGTGATAAGAAATGATGTTTGGAGAGCTTCAGAGCTCAGAATAAACATCAACAGCGTTGCAGAAAAATGGCATCAGGTAGGATCTCACATCCAAGACCAGGTTGGATGGAGCCCTGGGCAGCCTGATCTAGTGGTTGACAAGATCTAGACAACAATTCTATGATCCCACGATTCTACGTTTCTGGCTTTTACTGACGACATCTGCCCAGCTTTGCTCAAGACACTAAACCCAGACTTATCAACTCCAAACACCTTTTGCAGCAAAACCCAGGCAACCAGCAGCTTCTTGCATGTTTTACAAATCCAGTCTAGGTGACTGATTTCGGAACAGCGTTATGTCAAACACTGTCCTATTTGCACAAAGCTTTTAAGGAGCTGTCAACTTTTTTCTTTCTCTTTCACACTCTTCCCAGCATCGTCAGTTTAGCTGAGCCTGGAAGCATGAAAGTGCCAGGTAGAAGCATTAACAATTATATCACTGTGAGTGCAAAGCTAGCAGAGCTTTCATTGCTACACCAACAGTAGAGAATATGGCTATGACACTGTCAGCAAATTTCAGCTTGGGAAAAATATTAAAAAAAAAAAAGAGAGAGAAGAAAAACATATTTTGAGTCAGTATTTATGGTCTGGTGTTGTTCTTGCACTTATGCAGATGATCTTAACTATCTGAACCAGTTAAAATGCTTTTTTAACTTCTCAGATCACATCTTCAGTGTCAAGTCCCCTGAATGTACCTGTTAACCAACTGTAATAGATTTTTCATCATGAAGGGAACCTTCTGATCTCAGCCAGTCTGTGAATCTGTGATTCTGCTCTTACTTGTTCTTTAAGATAAGTGGGTTTAATGTCCTACGTGATATATGTACCAAGACAAGAGCGTAGCTCAGCCCACCAAAACTGATCTTGCTCTGATGAGCTCAGGTATGCAGTAAAACTACTCCTTACTGCCATCATAGTGAAGACTTCCTGATTCCTAATCTAAATCTGCCTCCTTTTAGTTTAAGGTCATTACCTTTTGTTCAATCACTACATACTCCCTGTTAAAATCACTTCCTCCTCACCTTCTCTTTCCCTTCCTTCCTTCCTTCCTCCCTTCCTTCCCTTTCCTTCTTGCTTTCTTGCTCCCTTTCCCTGCCACCTTTCTTTTTCCTTTTATTCTTTCATCCCTCCCTCTCTTTGTTTCCTATCTTCCCCTCTTTCCCTCTCTTTCTTCTTTCTTTGAGCTTATATACAGGCATAAATCAGGGGTAGTTCAGTTTTATTATCAAATGCCATCTCACAGTGCTCAGCATTAGGAAGGAGCATTACCCATGGGTTTTCTTTACTCTGAGAATCATGTAATAAGTCAAAATACAGGTCAGCTAAAAACGATGTGAAACTTGCCAAATGCTCTATTAACTTACTGTCTGGGTTCAAGATGACTCGGGGATTTGTTAAGTGGGTTAAAGAGTTTCACCATCAAGGTCAGTGGCAGGAATCTGGTGCAAAGTGGTAATAACTACAAGGCATTTGCATTTTCTGGTCTCCAGGAAGTCAGTGAGTTTTGGGTCTAGCTCCTGATAGCAACATCACAAAAAGCCTTTAATAACAAGTTTGGAGTTTTTTATTTATTTATTTTATATACTTATAAGGAGGAAAATGCATGAGTGAATGCAAGCAAGATTGTTTTCTCCAAGGTATGCTATAGAAAACATATGGGAGGACTGATGCCATCCTGCTGGCATGGTATTTGCATGGTGTCTAGCACTACAGGACAGTGGTGCCTGAATACACGCCTTCATCTTCCCAAAGACCCTGTGACTATGAATGTTTCTGAAGTCCAGGAAGTGTGCCTTAATAAACTGGCTGAATTTCAATTCTTGAGGGACCTAGCTGGATCCTTTTCCTATCTGAGAATCTGGGAAGAAAGGGTCCCAGAACTGGACATGGAGGTTTTAGCGTCATTAGTGCTAAGAAATACTTTGCCAAACACAGATGTGTAGTGATACATGGAATACCCCAAGTTGGAAGGGACCCATAAGGATCATTGAGTCCAACTCCCGGATATGTTTCAGGACCCTGCTCATACCAACCAACCTTTGTTATATGAGATTAAGCCATCTAGACAATACTAAAACAAGCAGACAGTTAATAGTTCCTCACCTTATTTAGACATTTATCCTGGGAATGGATTAATCACACTCTAGAATGCGTATTTGGGCAAACTATTTGCATGTATTCCCATTAGCTGACTCTTAGGGAACTTGAATGGGATTCACTCTTCTAATTTTTGCTGGCTACAATATAATATCTCCAGGAGGTCCCAACTGTAGTAATAGAGAATTAGTCAAGGCATTCACTGGGGGTAGAAATGTGATTCACTGGACCTGAGAGAGGCGCTTTCTTTAGGATAAAATGAATCTTGTCCTAAACTTCATCCATACTACTGACTCACTCTCCTCTGAGTAAACAGAGAATCTGGGATCAATCTTCCAGTACTCACCTCCCTTGTGAAAGTAGAAATTAGAGGAACAGATCTCAACTCTAAAGATGTATCAGATGTATACCAGCCTGAATGTATGAGATGAGGACAGTCTTCACTGCCTAGCCACAGAGATGCTAGCAATCTGAAATCCAGACATGCTAAAGTACTTGCCTTTCTGCTATTCTTACAAAGCATTGTAGTTATAGAGACAATAATGTCCTAGTTGTGAGAACTGTACTCACTACTGTTGAATGTAGACGTGGAAAAGATTGTGGGAAAGCAGTATAATGGCCTGTTTCAGACCTCTCAGATTTTTAGAATGGAATGGGATGGGATGGAATAGGATGGGAAGGGACTGGGCAAAACAGGACATAGGATAGGACATAGGATAGGACATACATAGGGCAGGGCAGGGCAAGGCAAGGCAAGGCAAGGCAAGGCAAGGCAAGGCAAGGCAAGGCAAGGCAAGGCAAGGCAAGGCAAGGCAAGGCAAGGCAAGGCAAGGCAAGGCAAGGCAAGGCAAGGCAAGGCAAGGCAAGGAAAGGAAAGGAAAGGAAAGGAAAGGAAAGGAAAGGAAAGGAAAGGAAAGGAAAGGAAAGGAAAGGAAAGGAAAGGAAAGGAAAGGAAAGGAAAGGAAAGGAAAGGAAAGGAAAGGAAAGGAAGGTTCCTTTTGAAGGGATATTCAGTGAACATCAGGGCTAACCGAAAGTCAAAGCATTAATGAGGGCATTATCCAAATGCCTCTTGAACACAGTTACAAACACAGAAATTAGGCTGGAACCTATCTAGTACCAGTCTTCCTTCTACACCGACTTCTGGAGAGAACTGAAAAGTTTCATGTGACTTGTAAGATCCTAAACATCACGGTTTCCTACAACTTCATATATCCTTCCTGTGTGTCTACCACCACAAAGGAGAGAAGAACATGGGACTGAGTACCTGTCAGAATGAAAGAGGAAAGATGTTGGTATGAAAGATCCTCTTCTGTGCACAACATTTTTATGGCCTAAATTATCTTGTACCTATGAACCTGTCAGACCTGCTGAAAATCTCATCAGATTGACATGTATTGCCACACCAGCAAGACCAGCAAGACATGGAGCTCTAATGTCTTCCTCTTATCTTCTGCCTCTAATTCACTCCAAGTTTACATACAGCTTGGCTAAATGCTGGGTTTTATTTCTGTCTGCAGATCCAAATACATTAATATTAATTGTTTTTATTGGTTTTTTTTTTTTTTGTTTTTGTTTTTTTTTTTTTTTTTTTTTGGTTTTTTTTTTCAGGGTTTGGCTACTCTTCCTTATTAGAAAAAAACAGAACTCAATCACTGATGAATTTGTGGTTCATGCCCACAAAACGAGATCGTGAACTCGGCTCTGGATTATTACTGTTTGCTTAAACACAATCAGTTGGAAAGATGGAAAAGCACTCAAGTACTGCTGCCAGAAATATGCTGATGAGTTCTGCTGCCTGGCAGTGACATTTCCAACCTCACATGTAGTCTGCCAGCATCTGGCTCAACCTCAGCCTCACGAGGCTGAACATATCCTGGGGGAAAAAAACAAAGCAAAATATTAAAACACACAACTTCTGAGAAACTCCCTCTGTCACTGTATATCGAGGATTTACTTGCATCTGCTCAATTCTTAACCCCTGGATTTAATATTGCTTCTAAATCCACTTCATCAAGGTTGACACATACTGACTTCCTTCAGTAAGTACGTAAGAGGAAAAGAATGAATCAATACAAACAAGACGTTGGGGAGAAAATGAATACAATGATCAACATGGATCAAAAAGCATAAGCTAGATTTTTTGAGGGAAATTTTGAAACGTTCTGTATTTGAATTAATATCTGACGTGCATTCCTTTCACCAGAGGGGACGAAATTCAGCCTTTTTTTCCCCCATTCTTCCCTTTATCTTCCTCCCCTCTTTAAAATAAAGTAGTAGCTCAGACTGTGGAAAAACATGTTTACATATTTAAGTCATTCAGTGATTATTATTTTTTTTTTCAACAAGTTTATTATTCAATTAGAAGAAAGGAAGGTGGATATTGCTGCATGCTTTTCTTTTACAAGATCTCTGATGAATTTATTGTGCTGAAGGTCTATGCCTTTTGCACCAAATCAAGCAGCATTTCCACTATGGAAACATAGTGCCAATTTGTGGAATTAATTATTGAAGCACCAAATGAATCTTGGGTTTCTCTCTGCGTGCCCCATCTTCCCATATCTTCTGCTGAAGTCAGAGGGAGCTCAGGCATGTTCAGCATATTCAAAATCCTACAGAGGCGAAGACATATTCTCCTTTGATCCCTACAGTCCATAGGAGTCTGTACTCTAACTTTTATGTCCCCCTACTTTACTTCCCTCTGTGTGATGCTGTTCCTGTGCATGAATACCTCTGAAACACAAGGATTCATAACACAGGTGGGAACATAAAAAATGTTGGGGATGTGTTACTGTTTAACTCCAATTTCCTTTCATTACATTTTAAGGCCATAAAATGTTTTTGCTCATTCACAAACCCGCTAAGTTTGTGATAAGAACTTTCTAAATACTCATAAAAACATGATCTTTACTCTCTGTGATCAAATTCAAAGAATTTCAAAGCCACTCTCTCATATACCTGATTCAAGAAACATGGTTTTTTGAAGGAGTCAAATGTCAGTTTCTTGCCACTGTTGGTGGAAAGTGTTTTTACACAGACCCAATACATGTCAAAGGCATCCTGCTCAAAGTATATCCATCAGGTCCACGCAACTGGGACGATGCTTGAGAAGGGTCTTCCCAGGACACTTTTGTATGTTGCAGATCTTCTGTTTCTCCATGTTGCTGGCAGGGAAGGCAAAATAAAGAAAATATATATTATGATTCCCTTACTGTACCTCATCTTTTAGTGGGGTATTTCAAAGGGACATGGTTTAGTGGGCATGCTGGTGATTGTGGGACTAGATGATCTTAGAGGTCTAAAAAAATGCAGAGCATCTTAGAGGATCTAAAAAGATCCTTTATGATTCTATGGTTCTAAAACAAGTCCTCTATGACCTTTTCAGTTCTTATTTTTTAATCTGGAGGCTGACAAATGGGAATTCAGACATCACACTTCTCTGGAGAAGAACCAATAGCAGGAGACAAATCATATACTATAAATGCATGGATGCTACCTTAGCTGAAGGCTGTGCACTATATGATCAGACACCACATCATCTACTGTCAGTACTCAGTTGGAAATCACATGGTTTGAACAAGGAACCAAAAACATGTAGGTCAACAACAGAGACAGTTGATAGCATAAAAATAATAACTGGATATTTTTGTTAATTTCTCACTAGACAAAACCGTGGAGGGCATATTCTTTCAGTGGTTTCTCAACAAGTCAAAATAATTTTTAGTATTCTTTGTGGAATTACTACCAAAGTAAATTTGGTGTCACAAGCCTAGATTCCCCAAGTGTGTTCTTTTGGAAACAGAAAAATGCAAAGGAAGTGAAGAAACACACAAAATTAAAACACTTGAAGATTCATTACACCTCTATGTCTCATACTTATTATCACTGGAGCAACCCAGGAGTAAGGCAAGAGGAATATAATTTGAAATTATTAATATAAATCAGTCTTCACCTGTGCTGAGATGAATGCATGCTCATGTACCTAAGTACAAGAGTTTGTTTCTTTGCTGAATTAAGTTCATGAAGTCAAGTGAGTGCACAAATCAGAAAAACCCTTTTACATCACTTGCCCATTCTGTTACTTACTCATTAACTAATTTCAGAGGAAAGGAGAAAACATGGAGTGTTGATCAGACAGCTCCAGAAATACTTCATTAAGAAGTATTTGAAGGTAAGATATATTTTTCTAGCTTTTAGCTGTCAAGAAGTTAGAGAAACTATCAGAGAATATCACCTGGCATGCTCCATTAGTTGATGGAGAAAAGACCGAAACAGTTGTTACCATGTTAACAGCAGTATGGGAGAGGATGAATTAATATGGCCTGTTTTCTGATGTTTCAGTCTGACAACATCTTCAATTTTTGCTTGTGCCTTTCATTACATCTAGCTTTCATCTCTTCCCTAGCCTCAAGATGAAGGTCTAATCCCTAGGCCATGTTGCCAAGTCCTTTTCACTAGATGAAAGATGAGACGAGGAACAACAGATGGATATAAACAGATAATGCTGCACAAAGAAGTCATGAGACAATCTGGTGCAACCATGCTCAAGATATTCTCACTGCAGTTTTCTGCAGGCACTGATTTCTGTAGATCATTGCTTGGGAAGAGTTTGCAGAGGAAGGTGCACCATAAGACCACAGCTTGGGAATCTCTGGGCTGGGGGAAATAATATATGTATTTTTCCCCATATGTTCTAGGAAACAGCAAGGCCCTACATCCTACACAGCATACGTTCTCAGCTCTACTGAGATGCTTTTCAACACCCCCTCTGCAGTTTTCCCTCCAACTCCACTACTGGAAATGTAAGTTGGAAGTCACACTAGATGGTTTAGTGGGCATGGTGGGGATGGGTTAATGGTTACAATAGGTGATCTTAGATCTCAGTGATAATGTGGTTGTATAATTCTTTAATTCTACCTATCTGACTTTGTTAAATTACCTATAAATAGGATCACACTATAAAATGCATCAATTTGAAAGCACCTGAACATGAAATGTTCTCCCATTGGCTGAGTTAAGGGAGTTTGCACTGAGGTTTTAGGAGAAGAAGAAACGTTGCAAGTATTTCCTTCAGCTAAAACATGGTTAGTATTTGTTTGTAGGAAAATTTCACAGATTTCTCCACAGCTCATTATCATTCCAGACAGTTCTGCAGCTAGATAGAACATGCACTCCACTACAAATTCACAGAAGGAAGTACTCCTTCCCAGCATCAGAGATCTTGGCTCGATTGCTACCAAATTACAAATCTAGCAAAAAAGAAGAAGCAAACAAACCCAAACCAAAGCACTGTTTTCACAGAAAGTGGCAGAGTGTTTTTTGAGTTGGGTTGAGGAAGATAAATCATAGAATCATAGAATGGCCTGGGTTGGAAGGCACCAGAATGATCATCTAGTTTCAACCCCTCTCCTATGTGCAGGGTTGCCAACCACCAGACCAGGCTGCCCAGAGCCACATCCAGCCTGGCCTTGGATGCCTTCAGGGATGGGGCAATCTGTTCTTGTGCGTCACCACCCTCCGTGTGAAAAACTTCCTCCAGATGGCTAATGTTCATGAGACCAAGGGAGACCAACATATTAGGATCTGTGAATTCACAAGCATTCATAGGAGATCTGTCTGCGCATACCTCTTTGTGAGCAACTGGCCAGATTAGAATGCATGGGAGCTGTAATGCAACAGCAACTCAATGCATCATCAAAGTACATTTTCAGAAGTGATCAAAGGTTACAGCATTTATTTTCTGTTTTCCCCAAACTTTCACTTACGACATTTTCTTGTTCATTCCCATACCAAAAAGTTGATGCTCCATTTGATTTGCACACAAAACATAAGATTTTTCTACTCAGTCCATTCCCTCTTAAAGATGATGCAGAGAAGAACAAGCAGGAGCTTTCTGTGCTAGTTCTTTTCCTGTTTTCTTAACCTAACACCTTTCTGAGAGCTGTAAAACCCTACAGGGTTTCAAGATTAAGTTGAAAGACTTCCTAAAGAGTTGCAGAGGTGCTTATGTGAGAGGAACCACTGCTAAATTTGCCACACACTGTATTCAATTTTCACCACTGATAACCACTGTTTTGCTTTCAAAACAGCATCAGAAGTTTGAATTTTTCATTCAAAGGGTGTAAAGGCTTTCACTGAAGACTAAGTAAATGGTGAATGGCAAAAGTAATCTAAAAACTTACAGACGCTAATGGGAGTTACACTGTTTGCTGTAGAGGTAAAGCCTTTAGCAGAAACCATGAAAGGTGATGCTGGGAGAAGCTTAAAATAATGATAACAATGTCATTGCCTAAAAACTTTGAGCTCATTTATGAAACAGGTGCCAAGTCTTCAGGACCTGCTGAATTTCTCACTGAAGAGACAGGCAGAATTCAAAGTTAGAGAGGCCTCTTCCCATTTTTAGATGAACTGCAAAGCTGGATCTTCCAAGAGGAAAAGCAAACAAAATAAAACAAAACAAAGATAAAGGAGAGGTTCAAGTCCGGAAAACAAGAGTTTCCTAAGATTTCATGCATCTCTTTCCTGGGAAAAAAAATCTAAGATGTGTTTTGTCCCTTGGTTAGATTCAGTGGAGCAAGGTATCCTTATCAGCTAAATTAAGAACTGAATTTAGGAATCTTGTCTTCCATTATAGAAATATAGAGGACACAGAACATAGAAGGAGAAAAAGGAGAAGAATCTTCTGGGGACACAAGTTTGTCCTGTTGCCCTACTGACTGCAGGAGATCCTGGGATCACCTGAGACATGTCCCATGTTAGATATATCTAGGTCACAGTAACTACACTTTTACTATCGATTTATGTGATGGTTACTCAAGATTTTACAGTGATGGGACTAAAAAATGTAAAGAAACAGAGACTGCTCAGCCTGCTTCATACTGAAAATCTACATGGCACATCAGAACAACTCAAGGTCACAAATATTTAAAAAGTTTTCTTTGGTAACAATGCTAAATTCCCTCTCTTTAAATGCACTGGGCAGCTTGCTTGCCTTTGACCTTCAAAGTTTGATCAGGATTTGATAATCCTTGGGATCCCTTCCAACCCAAGCCATCCTACGATTCTATGATTCTATGATGGAGCTATGATCAGCTCCATCAAAATATTCAGGAAAGCCTTTTCAATTAGCTTAAGATTTGGGGAAAGATTTTTAAACACCATTTGCCTTGTGTGAAACTGCGATCACTGTAATATCTGAAATGATCTACTGAGCCTTTTGCTTTGCTTCCTGTAAAATGCAACACTAGTGAGCAATGATACAAATCCTGCCCAGAGAAGTGGATGTCAAAGAAACACTACCAAGGGTATTTCATCTTGAGTTCCAAGCACAGACCAGAAGCTGGAGAACTTCAAGATAGGCTTGAAGTTGCAAAGATGAGCAAAAAAAATTACTTTAAAGTATAATTGCAAAGAATCAGAATTGGAAGAAAGAAGCCAAAGGGTAATAAAGATTCATTATTTTTCACTTTACCTCAAAGCTTTGGAGGTCCACTAGTCAGGCTGAAATTCTGCTCCTGTGAAATACAACTTTTCAGGGACTGACTGGATAAGAAATGACTGGCACAAGCCTACTGTGGGGAACAATAGAAAACAGCAGAAGGCATTTTTCTTTAAACACCAAGAGAAGAGCAGGAATTATTTCTGACAATAACTAGTTTCCAGATTCAACGTGAAATACGAATACAGGATGTAATATTGGCAGGACTTTGGCTTATGAGCACACTTCATAATTGATGTCTTTCTTGTGTTTCATTGTGCACCCTCATTCATTCCAGCTGTTACTTCATTAGACCAAATGGCGGTGCAAATCTCTGTGGATAGGCTACATCTGGTGTATGAATATACAATTATATTTCTCCGTAGGCACCATATGAATGCACAGGTAACATTAGGTATCCAAGAAGAAGATGTGTTATCTAGGTCAAAAATATATATATATTTCAAAAAAATTTTTTAAGTTCTTCAAGTATTAAAATTAGTGCAAGCTCAGATTATCCACAGTTTGAAGATGTATTTTCATTAACCAAGCTTATTCAATTTTCTGTTGGGATTGGATAAGAATGAAGGAGCTATAAAAGAATGGAGAATGTTCTCAGAACTGTTGCATACAGAAGCATTTTTTTGAGGGTTCATGAGAATCACATATTTACCTTATTTCCTTCCCAACTCTGCTATGTTTTTCAGTTCCAAAGCAGATTGGAACTCTTACTTTTATAAACATGCACCAAAATAATAAAAACATAAATCCAGTTTTAAAGAAGTTCAGATGTCAAGTGTCAAAATGATGATTAACATGCACAAAGAATCACCAAGGTTGGAAAAGACCTCTGAGATCATCCAGTCCAACCATCCACCTACCACCAATATTTCCCACTAAACCATGTCCCTCAGTACAACATCTAAACATGTTTTTCAAGACCTTAAAAGGTGAACAATATCCAAATAGACATCAGTTCAGAAGCAAGCAGGAGATCAAACCCAGAATTCCAAACTCAAGCACTCAGAGATTTTAGTAGAATTCAACTCCAGATCTGACAGTTACAACTCTGACCGAGGTCTGCATTTGTTCAAAAAACCATGATCTGAATTTTATGCTCAGAACAAAGCCCCAAGCAAGCTGGATTTCATTCCAAAAGGTTCTGCTCTCTGCTATGCAAGAAAAAAGTCTTTCAGGTGAAACAAGATCAAGTCTAAACCCCCGGTATGAAATTCAGTCTTACTTTGCTTGAGGTTCACTCTCATTTCCCTCCTGTATACATATGAATTTTTAATTTGACAAGGAAGGGTGCTTGCACTGCTGAGATCTGGAATAGAATTAGATGAACTGACACAGAATCGGGCTTGTTTTTCTGTACAATCAAATTGCCTGTTCTGGTTGCCACATTCTTGCTGTCTGCCTCTCTGGTAAGTATATTATATTCAGAACCATCCCTTTAATGATGCGTAAGGGCTCATTGTCAAAGCCTCTGGAGTTAGGACCTCTGTTTTTCCTCTGCACTACAAACTCTGGGTGTGTTCCACCAACATCCCCTCTACAGCAACATGGTGAGGAAGGATGCTTGCATGATACTTGACCTTTCCAGGGATCTCAGCAGTTGTGGCATCCTCCTGCATTAGAAGTTCCACATTCTCCTTTCCTATCCGACACTCACTTGGCTTTGTCACGGCTTTTATTCTTCCAACAATCACTGTAAAGGAGTCAGCAACCCCAGACCTGGGTGTTTTGTTTGTTAAGGACTTGAGAACTCACAGCTGTTCCATCTTTTAAGCAGTATTGATCTCTACCAAAAGCTCAGCATCTCCCCTTAAGGGTGCTTCATGGGTGAATGCGCACAAATGATATTTCCAGAAAAAGGAGGGACAAAAGGAGGCTATTTTTAACTGTTTCATAGGTAAAAACCACCACAGAGTCAGGACTCCATGTCTCATTACTGTCTCTTGTAGTCTCTTCATGCCCCTTTTGGGAGCTGATCAGCCGGTGGTTTAAGAACAGAGATTTGCTGGTGTTTAAGTGCCCAGACATGCACAGTGAAGCCTAGAGGAAATTTCAGGCCTGTTTTCTTTTGTGTAACTGAGCTGCACACAAACATTTAAGATCTAATCTTTAAAGACACATCTGGAGAAGTTTTTTTTTTTCGGAGGAACCACATCATCTTTAGCTTCTACTGTATTCCATAAAGAGAGAAGATGGACATCAGAAGTGACACAGATCTAAGCTGGTCTGAGTCACCCCTGAAAGATGCTGAGATTTTACTGAAAATCTCAAATCTCTATCACTAAAAGGGTAATAAAAGGATAATACATTTCCCATCCTTGCTAATTGCCTTCCTCTTCTGTGTGTTCATCCTGTCTCCTCAGATTGCAGGTTGCCCAGGAAAAAGTTATCTGTGTTTTAAAGTGACACAAAGCATAATGTAGTAAGAGATTGTTCAATAATCTAAATTAGAAAAACAGAAACAAATGGCCTGGAAATTTAACAGGTGTTTTTGTCTTGGAAAAGCTGCCCTGAAAACCTGCCCTGGTGTAGGTGTGCATTCACCCCACCCCATACCCAGCAGAAACATCAACCTCCAAAGCGTGACTATCACTACATTTTAGTAATACTTACAGCAAAGTAACATAGAGTAATTTAGCTGGGTTCATCTGAGATAGAGGTGTAGAAGAAAAGATATATAGTAAGGTAACAAAAGGACAACTAGCTGAAGGAATAAACTGAAAAGAAATCAATGCAGATCCACCCCTGAGCTGTGCTGGTAAGCCACTCAATGACGGATCCTGCTATTGTCATAGTGTCACTGATACCCACTGGAGCATGATGTTATTCAGCCTGCTGTCTTCAACAAGCAAGGTTAGATAAGCTATATCCCAGAACAGTTTAATAGACGATGGAATAAAAATCCCACTTGTCTTTCACATAAGTATATACAGAGAATTCTGCATTAGAATCTTCCTCCTGCTCTAGATAATTTAGCAGTTACAGAAATCAGTAATTCAAGCAAATTATCAATTGTGTCTTAATTTCTATTCTGTATTAAAAAAGCAAATCAATACACAATTAACTAAAAATATCCTGTAGTAAAAGTACCCCTGTCAGTGCTAGAACAACCTGTAGTATACATTTTCCTTTAGACAAAAATATATTTCAAGACCTCTTAGCATCCAGCAAAGAGCTTTCCCATGAAGGGCCAAGTGTTTGCTCCTCCACAGCCATTTGCACTGTAAATCCTGCAGTCCTCAAACACTTGTTTCATTCCAGTATAGCTACTGCATTGCATATCATTTTATTGTTCCCTTCATCCTTGTCACTGCCCCAAGTAATCCTCGCTGCTTTTTGCAGAGGCTCCATTGCTGCCCCCTCTATCCATATTCCCTCCTCTCTATCAACATATTTAGAGTCATCTTACCAAGAAACCAGGCTCGTGCTGCTGTGATTGTGATTGCTTCTGCCTCTTATTCTGCTTCGACAGTCTCTGACTAATTTCAGACAAGTCTGATCAAGCACATGGAATTGGTGGATGTAGAGCCTTTATGTGTTCCTAACCAAAGAAATAGCTGGTGCATGGCAGCTCATACTACATACTGAAGACTCCAGAATGGAGACCCATTATCAGAAACATTATGAACATTCACAACAGAAAGAAAGCTTTGGGTATACCCTAACAGATCAATTAAACCCATAAAAGAGGTATTGACTTGCAGTCTCTTCCTCTTAATATTTCAACATCACCCACTAAGCCAGCTTGCTAATTGCTAAACTAAACTGAATTAAACTTGCTAAACTAAGTGTGCTGCCAGCTGAAGCCAAAGACTGTTTTCATCTGCCACTAAGAGAAAGAATCTCAATTGCTCTTCTTGCCTTCATAGCATGATGGCACAGTGTCCCTTGCTCCTCCCCACTCACTGATCCACCAGAAAACCAACACAGAAAACACAATAACATTCAAGGAGGGGAAGAGGCAGAAGGAGGGAAAGTTCACCTCTGCTAACACCTCTGGGAAGAATGGTGTGCTTTTGGTAGCCACACAGCAAGTTGACAGCTTAAGTCATCTGTGAAGTCAGAAATACAGCTTCTGGGGAGCTCTGGGTAATGGATGTCTTCTTGTTTCCTAAAAACGTTCAGGTTTTTTTTACATGGATTAATTTAGGACGAGTAGTAACGGCCTCAAATTGTGCCAAAGGAGGATCAGGTTGAATATTTGGAAAAAATTACTTCTCCAAGAGAGTGATGAGGTACAGAAACCGGCTGCCCGGGGAGGTGGTGGAGTCACCATCCCTGGAGGTGTGCAAGAAATTTGGAGATGTGTTACTTAGGGACGTAGTTTATTGGACATGGTTGGTGGGTGATGGGTTGATGGTTGAACTGGATGATTTTAGTAGTCTTTTCCAATCTTAATGATTCTGTGATTCAACGTGCACACGCACAGGCAAAGTAGTATGAGTGTACAGAAGAAGCAGCATTATTGCAACACCAAGGCCGGAGCCATTGTTTGTTTCATATTTGACACGTCACTGTATGCGATGTTCAACCTTCTCCCCACCTGAGTTCCTCTCTGCCCAGTTTCCATATGCTGACTCCTGCAGGGGTTATATAATTCTATAATTCTATGATTCTATGATTTCATGATTTCATGATTCTATGAAAAAGGCGATGGTCATTTACGTTACTTTTAGAGACAAAAATACAGAGAGACCAACACAGACATAAGGAGATACGCCTTTATGTATTAGAAGATGTGCTATGCTGTGGAAGATCTTTGCTGGATGCTGCTGCTGGTGCTTGCAAGGATTTAAGAATTGTTTGATTTAATTCAGAGGAGAAAAAAAGTACATGGTACTGCCATCACACCAGCTCTTGTCCTAGATGTTCCTAAGTCCTGGTGGGGTCAGGGCACTCTGGGGATGTATTCTAATGTGTTTGCTCTGCTCTTGCCCTCCCTTTGGCTGCTTCTTCTTCTTTTATTTTTAAATTACCTCTTGAGGACTGCACCATCCTTTGTTCCAATTTACCACTGCTGTTCAGCTTCCTGACTTTCTGCCACCCCCTAACACTCTTTGGGCTGTCCCTTTCCCCTTGGCACTGCCTCTGGCTCCCTCCCCTCAGCTTAGGGCTCTCTTTCCCTTCCCTTTGCCAACAGCACAACACCCACTCCCCTACACCCTGCCTTGTCCTCCCCTGCACTTCCCTCCTTCCCTTGCTCCTTTTCTTTCTGCTGTCATGTTTTCCACAGCATGCAGCCCACTTCAGCACAGAAACACCAAACAAAGGGGCTGACGTTATACTCGTTGCCCGCTAGTTTCTCCAAGTGCTCCCAGGACTTCAGCAGTACAGCTGAATTCTGCTATGATTTTTAGATTTGCACTACCCATCCCCTCCCATCCTCCCCCCCCCCCAGCAACCGTCCTTGAAGGAAAAGGATCTTGCTCTTCTTTTAAGAGCTGTGAATCACAAAGATTGTGTAAAAACTCAGAGCAGGGCCATCTCCCACTTTCCTTTCATTCCCCCTCTTGTCCGTGTTTTAGTGCAGCTGATGGGGTTTTCTCAGCCAAAGCAGGGAAGGAATGCAAGACCCATTCAAGGATGCGCCAGCACCACCAGTACCAGCTCCCCCTCCACGCAACAAAGTGACATCAGAGCTTTGATAATGACTCACCATGCTAGCCAAGTGAGAAGGTAAAAAAAAAAAAAAAAAAAAAAAAGAAAGAAAGAAAGAAAGAAAAAATCGAAATAAAAAACACATATTGCATTCACTTATAATAGTGGGCTTTGAGTCTGCTGGGAGATTGGCTGGCATTTCACAGCTGAGGGGGCTGCCCTGTGTCTGAGCTGTCACACTGACTCACCTGCCACAGCAGCAGCTCTGAAAGGAACCTCAGGCAGAGTGGGAGAGGGAGGGATGGAGGAAGGCACACACAACACAGACAGAGTGTGTTTCCCTCCCAGTGCGACCCCCTGCAGTGTCCTACAGATGCACACATTTCTGATGTCACTCACACTACTCCTGCTTCCACCCCTTTTATTTTCTCAGCTTACTTGCCAGCACCTGCCAGTTCTCCATCCACATTTGCCATACAAAAATACAGTATAAGAAAGCCCTAAGTGAGGATGACAACTGCTCTATCCAGCCTATTTGCCTTATTTCACTAAAACACCGATTTCTAGAGGTAGAGAACCTGAGCAGGAACCACAAGATGGTATTTCTGAACCCAGAACTGAGTACTGGAGCCAGACCTGTGACTTGAGCATTTTGCCTTCACCAAGTTATGACCATGACTGTAAGAGCAGTGAAGCACTGGCACAGGTTACCCAAAAAAGTGGTGTATGATGTCCCATCACTGGAGATATTAAAGCTCAGGCTGGACAGGGCTCTGAGCAACCTGATCTAACTGTAGGTGTCCCTGTTCACTGCAGGGCAGTTGGACTAGTAAGGGTCCTTACAACTCAAGTGATTCTATGATTCTATGTTGAAGAAAATCAATTATACCACCAAGAACCTTTTCCCAGTGGAGACTGCCCTGTTCTTTCAAGACCATAGTGTACCAGGTGGCAGGATATCACACTGTGCCTTCTACACTGTGTGCTGCTTTGTTTTGCTGTCATCCTCTGCCTCTTTCCTTCTCGTTTTATTTCTGACCCCATGTCTGGCCACTTTTCATTCAGTCCTTTTCTGCACATTCTTCCCTCCATCCTCCTGCAAGTCCCTTACAAGTGAACAGGTAGCCGAGTATCTGCTCTTCACATGAAATAAAACAAACTCCCTGAAAATAAACAGGGAGAGTATGATTATTTGCTTAACTCCTACCATTTTTCTTCATGAGCAGGTAACTTCTGCAGTACCCCTCTTTCACTGCTCAGAGACTCACCAATTCCCATTATCGCTAACATTGCCCTCGAAGTATTCAGCTATGAAGGCATGCAAAAGCAGCACTGAGTGGAAGGGGGGTGCTTTAATAAAGGATTTTCAAGAAAATAGTACAGAAGGATGAGGTAGAAAGCCTTTTGGGTTTGGATCAGAGAAAGGAAGATCAGTAGTGCAGAGGAGTGATAGGTGAGAGCTAATTAGCTGGGCCAGGTGCTGATAACCAACATCATCTCTTGTTATTTCTTCACCTGTTTACATACCTGCAGTGAACCCTTGGACTGCAGCCTCATAGCTGTGGGCACTATTTTCCTGCTTTGGGGTCCTACAGGGTCTCATGTCTGCAGCTCCTACATGTTTTCAGGTTAATAATGTTTATGAATGGTAATTGGTAATTGTTATACACTGTAATAAACTTCGTTTCGTTTCCAGTCTTCATACAATTCAGTATGCATCAGAATTCCAAAGACATTATTCTAAAGGATGTTAAAAACCAAAAGAAGAGACCTGGTGGTATACAAGCTAAAAACCACAGGACACCCATCCAACACAAAAGCAATGAGAAGGAAGTAAAATAAACCACTAATTCTGGTAAGTGTTATTTCCCCTTCCAGTACTGAACACATGTTGAAGCTGTTTTCTTTCTCTCTACACAGTGGACTTCAGTGTTTGATTTATACCCTGAGGCCTCGTTTGCTGCTTTGCTTCTGAATCTGACTTGAATGCCTCAAGACTGACTGGTGGAAGCTTGCAGTTGTTTCACTCCTAGCAAAAGGAAAATAAAATTAAAAGAAAGAGGAGAGAGGGAGAGATTTAAAGGAAGGGAAGGAAAGGGAGGGAAGGGAGGCAGGCGAGGCAGGTGGGCAGGCAGGAGGGAGGGAAGGAAGGAAGGGAAGGGAAGGAAAGGGAAGGAACACAAAACACATAGTCAAAATTGTGTAGAAATGTTTGAAGTTTTAAGTTTTTGTTCATTTCCAAGGGCTGACCCTTTTAGCTCCTAATCAGTACTGAACTGGAAATAAACCCTCAAGACTGATGTGCACACTCTCCTGAGTTATTTCATTTTAGCCTGTACTGAAAACAGTGCTTTCTGGAGGCTTGTACCATTCCTTCCACCTATGGTACCAGCAGAATACTGAAGAAAAATAAAAGTAAGGAGTGTGCCTTCAGGAAGAGGGAGAAGAGAAAATTGAATAAGCAGTGTGGTAAAAGAAGACAGCTTCATGCTGGGGAACAGTGGATGGAGTTCAGTTGACTTTATCTTTGGTACACTTTTCCCTGGCTGATATATTCTACAGGTGACTGTCTCTGGCTTGCTGAGTGATGGTTTGAACTCTTTCCTCTCCTAACCCCATTTTCATCTCTCTGGGCAAGGGAGATAAGAGCTGTCCATACTCTACTGTATTAAACCCACAGTTTGCACTCTACAGGAGTTGTTACTGGAAACCCTATGGCAATAATTTAAGCCCTTTCTTTAAACTGAAAATTCCTTTTTTGGGGGGGAGGGAAGATGGCTTTGATTAGCTCTTCACGTGAGCAATCACATTTGCTAAGCAGAACTGTACTCCTTTCAAGGAGCTGCAGATCAGACATATACCTGGTGCTTCACCAAGATGGTAAGAAAGGAGATGGCTGTGATGGAGGTGAAAAACTGTTTCTGAGACTCACAGGTTTATCTCCAC
Organism: Alectoris magna; assembly: GCA_030625065.1. NCBI lineage: Eukaryota > Metazoa > Chordata > Aves > Galliformes > Phasianidae > Alectoris > Alectoris magna. The sequence goes on from CM060561.1 coordinate 2,666,874, forward strand.
AACGTGGTTAAGTGTACAACCTCTCATGACCTCTTATGACAGCTCACACCTTCTGCCTCTGCAGCCATGTGCTCTTCAGCACAGGATTGTGGTTAACCACTCGGCACACCATTCTCTGCATTCACTTTTCAGTGCATGGCATTGACCTGAGGACCTTTTTCAATAACATGTTAAGTGCTCTGGCAATATGAACTCATTCACTGCTGATTTTCCAAGGAACATTGCAAGCAAAAAATCATTGGGTTGGCAATGAACTGAGAGGGCCTTTCCCTTACTTTTTTTTCCTTGATGCAAGTCCTAAGTTTTGGGACCATATTCCTAACTACTTTGCTGTCCATCCTTATTTAACGCTCTTTTTTTTTGCATGGTTGCTTTTTAAATTCTCTTTTCTTCTTCATAGACATATTTGAACTTATTCCACTCCACTGCCTCATGTATAAGTACAGTTTGGTCTTTTCTGCCACCAGTTCTAATTTTGAGCCTTCTGATTTTTTTGTCCTCCTTGGCTGATTGGTTCAATTCTTCCTGCTTCAGGCATCTTGAAAAAAAGAAGCCATGAATATGCTATGAGTTCATTTTATAACCAAGATAATGAAAGCTTCTATGGGCCCAGTTTTCATTCCATTTGCTTGCTTGCAGTCTTTTACCTGGTTTCCAGACCCCACATCAGTGGAAATAAATACAGATATCTCTGAATTAATACTCTGATGAAGTTTCACAAAAGTCTTGTGGTAAGTTTTGTTTTCTTCCAGATTTTGACCTTGCTCTACAGGAAGACCAAGGTATGATGGAAGAGTCAATCAGCTTCCCTGCAAAGCTGACTTCTACATGGCCAAAGCTTTAGCCAAGTGCAGCTGCTTAATGATGTCCTGAACAAACACACCAGCAGAAAGTCTACCAAGTCACTGACCCTCTAAGCAGTACCTCAACAAATCATTAAATCTAACATTATCCACCATGGCAGCACCTACGAACTGCTATATAGGGATACAAGAAGCTGACCCTCTTGCCTCTGCTGGTGTCAGAAGCAACGCAAGAAGTTTCTCTCCCACACACGGTATTCAACTCTCCAGTTCTTATCCTACTGGGAATGCAGGCACAGCACACGCCCCCACATGCACTGCAGTCAGTAAAACACACCAGGCAAAATGCTGTTACCTAGGCAATGGTTATCACAAGTCTCTGGAAAGGAATGGAGGGGGAGAGGTATAGGACAATGAAGGCTTGGGGAAGGAGGAAATGAAGCCACCAGAAGAGATCAAAGTGAAGCACGGGACACTGGCAGCTTCTGGTGCTGGGAAATTGGGTGTCAGACTTTTTTGAAGGTAAATGCAGTTCTGTGACAGAGAGACTTTGGACCTTTGATTTTTTACCAGCATGAGAAATGCTCCCTGCTCATAGGTTTATGCTGTAAACTTGAAAATGATTTACTAGTGATAGGATGACAGGTAATGGCCTCAAGTTGCACCAGGGGAGATTCAGGTTGGATATTAGGAAAAAATTCTTCTCTGAAACAGTGGTAAGGTAGGAACAGTTGGAACAGATTGCCCAGAGAAAAGGTAGAGTCACCACCCCTGGAGACTTGCAAGAAATGTGTAGCTGTGGCATAGAGGTACATGTTTTAGTGAGCATGGTGGTGATGGGTTGATGATTAGACTTGGTGAACTTAGAGGACTTTTCTAGCCTTAATGATTCTGTGATTCTATGTCCAGGGCAGGCTATTGGTCAAAGCCCCGAAGGTACATGAATGGTCATGATGTTGGAACAAGGCACATCCTTCACACAGCTGGACCTGAGTAAGGTCCATAAGGAGATGTTCGCCACAGATTTTGTTCTCCCCCAATAGAAGTGTCTGGTGATCCAGATTAACAACATCTTCTGTACCATTTGCTTCCCACTGAGATTTTAAAGGGGTGCCTGACTCCTGAATCTCAATATAATCCTAGTAGTATTTGACTCTGAACACAGGACAGGATGCCTTTCGAGATTCAAAAGCATATTTTGTAGCACAGCAACAGGACAGCTTCTCAATAGGTCACACCACTTATCTGGAAGTAAACCCAGGGTTGTCAAGCTGTCACCTCTACACTACCCAGTGGTACATGTTTTCAGTGTGAGCTTCTCTCTCAAGCTGCTGATGCCAGGAATAATGCTTCAAAAGTTGAGCCCAGATGCGTCAGTACACGGCTCACATAGAGGTAACTCAAGAGCACAACTGCTAATGAGCATTTCTGCAGAGACTCAAAGCCATTCAATGGTAAGATCTGAACTATTTTACAGCGTGTTCTCATTCACGGGAATGGCATTCTGTGCTGAAATCAGAATGAAACAATCCCTCTCCATCTAAACTGTATGGCCAAAAATAGTAAGTGTTGCAAACACAGCTCCTGTGAGATATCTTGTTTCCTGATTCCATTTAATTCACTTTCTTTGTGCCTGTGATTTATTATTATTATTATGTTTTTATTATTTTTTTGATAACAGGTAATCTGGAAAGAAAAAGATAGACCTATCTGAGTAAAGATCTTGAACAGATCACTAGCATAATCTGGTGGACATAACTTCCTGCCTAAAATATGACATAATCATGAGAAATATAAGGGTTTGCTAGAACTTTCCAAGACTTAGAATGCACCATGTTTTTTAGATGATAATGGTGATTTAAGAGTTTTGATGCTTTGTCCTTAGTCACTTTGCGAAGAATACTCTTGTATAATGGTAGAGTGTTGCGTTATCAGCACTCCTATAATCTCAAAAAGAGACTTTCTCATCACTGAAGATTCTTTGGCACAAGTTCCTGTGTCAAGACAAGGTATCTGTGGGCACAGACTTGCTTATCCCTTGATCTGGAGGGACTTTCACAAGCTTAGTGGTGATATTATGCATGAATGTGTCTTCCGTAGCTAAAAATCTATTGATTTCTGATTTCATACTATTCCACTTGTCAAGTTAAGCATTTTCCATTACTTGTAAATTTTCCATTACTTTGATAAAGCACAGGTTGCTGACTTGAAGGCTAGGATTGTCTACATGTTACACACAGAGGATGCGACAGGTTGCGTCTCTGAGAGCTTGTAATGGCCCCAGATAAATGTTCTTCCATATGGAAATTAAGTCAGGATGGAAGTAAATAAGCTTAAATATCCAGTGTACTTTTAGGCACCATAAATCATCTCACCAGTTTCTGGCTGCCTCTCCCAAAGTCTTCTGTAACCCTACGTCATATTCGCTAGCCACATGGATTTGCCTCACACACCTTATAGTATCTCACATAGAGTAGGCACAGTGTTTAGGCAACAATTCAAGGTGACAATCCAGCATTTAGACACCTAGTGCACATGGAAACATAACACAGTGTTCCTTAATTTTCATTCTAAGTTTGGAGCCCAAATGTCTATCTCCCTCTGCAGTCCATGGAAGATAAACCTTGCTTATGTGGAGGATTCAGATGACTAATCTTGTTTAGGCAGCAGTGTTGTGTTTGTAAGTGGGAAGCATGTAGACCTGGGTTGCTCATACCAGAACGTGAAACCACCTCTGTGTTTAGCACATATATTGTCAAATTCAAATGAACTGAGACATGGCCACCCCATTGGATTATTCGTTGTTTTACCATTGATTCCTTTGCGTAATGAAGCACCCAGGACGGGGTAGGAGGATCAGGTGCTCTAGTAACAGCAATTTCACTTATGCCCTTAACCTTGGCATATTTGAGCTGTCTTGACAAATCCTTGAATGTAGCTATTAGTCACACTGAGGGAACGCAGAAGTTGTCACCCCACCGTTAACCCTGGACTCTGTGTTCTTTGCTTGTGGAATCTTTGAAGAATAAGAAGATGCTGCATCTTTTCAAACATCTCAGAGAAGCACTGTGAATAAGCAGCCTTTGCTCCTTGCAGAGGATTTTGAGAGAATGAGTATTTAAAAGCTTTGTTTATGGAGAGGGCTTTTGTGTTATCACTCTTTCTGTCATATATAATCATCAAATAAGAGAATCAGCAGGGTTGCTACCCACCAGATCAAGCTGCCCAGAGTTACATCCAGCCTGGCCATGAATGCCTCCAAGGATGGGGCATCTACAGCTTCTCTGGGCAACCTGTGCCAGTGCCTCATCTCCCTCTGAGTACAGAATTTCCTCCTAACATCTAACTTAATTCTCCCCTCCTATAGTGTAAAGCCATTACTCCTTGTCCTATTGCTGTCAGTTCACGTAAAAAGTCGTTCTCCCTACTTTTTATTAACTCTTCTCAAGTACTGCAAGGCTATAATGAAGTCTCCCCAGAGCCTCCTCTAAGCTAAATAAGCCCAACTGCCTCAGCCTGTCTTCACAGGAGAGGTACTCCAGCCCTCTGATCATCTTTGTAGCCCTGCCCTGGACTTGCTCCAACAGCTACATGTCTTTTCTTAGCTGGGGACCCCAAGCCTGAATGCAGTACTCCAGATGGGTCCTCACAAGGGCAGAGCCAAAGGGGACAATTCCGTCTCTCTCTCTGCTGGCCACCTCTCTTTTGATGCAGATCAGGATACTGTTGGCCTTCCAGGCTGCAAGGCTCACATCCAGCTTTTTGTCCACCTGAATCTCCAGTCACCGGGGACTTTACCTGACAGCCACCATTTTTCAGACATAATGGAAAGTAGCTTGGCAACCACATTAGGCAGCTCCTTCAGAACCCTAGGATGCATCTTGTGCAGTCCCATAAACTTATACACATTCAGCCTCATGAGTCGGTCTCAGACTTTCTCCACTCTTACACTGGGAGGGGTTTCAGTCCCCCGACTCCTGCCTTGTTTCAGGGACATAAGGGGTGTGAGAAGCCTGGCTACCAGTGAAGACTGAGTCAAAGAGCTCATTGAGTACCTCAGCTCTCTCCATGTCTGTTGTAGGCAGTTCTCATTTGTCAAAGGGGTTATACTCTCCTTTGCCTGTCTCTTCTGATCAATGTACCAATAGAATCCCTTGTTATTTTTCTCATCCCTCATCAAGTTTAGTCCCATCTGCACTTTGGCTTTCCTGATTCCATCTCTGCAAGTCCAGACAGCATCCTTGTATTCTTCCCATGCCACTCATCCCTGCTTCCACTGCCTGCACATGTACTTCTTATCCCACAGTTTGACCAGCAGGCCCTTGCTCAGTCCTGCCAGTTCCTTGCCTTCTCTGCTTGATTTCTTATGCAGGGGGATGGAGAGCTCTGGTGGTCTCAGAAAGGTGTCCATAAAATGCTGCCAGCTCTGTTTCATTCTTATGTCCCTGAGGACAGTTTCCCAGGGGATCTCACCCAATAGATCCTAAAACAGATGAAAGATTGCTCAGGATCCTGACTCCACTCTTTTCTAGGCCCATATTACAGACACTGAGGGATATGGTTTACTGGACATTGTAGTGATGTGTTGTCAGTTGGTCTTGATGATCTTTGTGGCCTTTTCCAACCTTAAATGATTCTTTGACTCCATGATAATTTGATGAGAGCATGGTCACTACAGCCCAGACTGCCTTCAGTCTTAACCTCTTTGATGATCACCTCTGCATTGGTGAGCATCAGGTCCAATAATGCTTTGCCACTGGTTGGTCTGTCCAATACCTAGTCCAAGAAGGTATCCTCAAAAGACTCCAGGAGTCTCCTGAATTGCTTACTCGCTCTCTGTGTTTCTTTCTCAGCAGATATTTGGATGATTGAAATCCTCTCTCAGAATGAAGGCATGTGAGAGCGACACCTCCTGTAGCTGAAGCAATAACATCTGCCAGGTTCTCCTAGAATAGTTATAAAGGCAACACACATAGTGCCATACCTTTACAACAAGTAGGCCAAACTTAGATATCAAGTTGTTAGCAGTTGACAACAGGCAGATGTAACAGATTACCTGTACCAGTAACATTTATCATAATCAGCTGCAAAGTGTTAGCAGTCCTCCAGTAGGAACAGGAAAATATCAAAAGAATGATGCTTTCCATTTCTTAAGGAATTCCAGAAAATCATCTGCTAACAAAAGACAACACACCTAGACAGACAAAACCACAAGAAAACAAAGAAGCTCTAAAATGAGATACAAGGATCAGCTCCAAGACGACTGCTGCTTAACAGAAAGTCTCAACTATCTCCATGGCCAAGATCCAAAACCACGCCTTTTAGCCTGAGCCTATCTGGACATGGGATTAATCTGTTAATACTTTGTGAAAACTTCTTATTCCTTTCCATTTTTAATTAAAAAAAAATAATAATCAGAGAAACAGAAAATATCATTCTTATTTTTGTCTTTCTTTTTAAGTATATTTTTCTTTTAAACGGGTACAAACAGAAAAAAAAAACACCCTAAGTGAAAAAAGATTTGTCTGGAGCTACTGGACCATTAAATTATTAGAGGTGCTTCAGTTTTTGCATCTGTTTGGTGACACTGAAATATAATTTTTTTTAATCTACCACAGACCAGTCACATCTCACTACCAAGAAGACCACACTGCACTCATGCATCTGGAGTCTCCCAGCTTCTGCTCTTGTCTCGCTGGCTGAAATCTCAGCTCACTAAGAGGATTGCTTCAATGTACACATCTTTTCTGCTGATGTTGTCTTATCCCTTGTCTCTAGTGGGATGTATTATCTTTATCTCTTCTCAGAGCACTTGAAATGAGGGGAAAGCTGTTGAAAATAAATTAGACAAAAATAAACTCCAATTGGAAATGCTAAGTACTGCATGTTCCTTCTTTAGGAAGAAGAAATATTTCATTCACATTCCTGAAACAGGACTTGGGACCGTTTCAAGTGTTGTGACTTTTTAAAAATCAACCAAAAATAGTAAGTAAGTGGTATATAAATTCTTACTTTTCTCATATGATAAGGAATGCATTCGTTACTAATGTAAAGTTTTCCATTCTAACTACCAATTTAATCAGATCTGGTTTAACCATTAGCTCACATATCTGCGTATTACATGCATTTTTTGTCAATTACATTTTTGACTGGTTGCTACTGACTACCTGAGCACATCCCAGCCTTACGTGATAACAATACGTTTGATATGTTGGTACACCTTTCACAAATTTTAAAGAGGACTTTTGTCCTCTTTTTTGTGCCAGAAATCTTTTGTCATGGTGCTCACAAGTCATTCCCATCTTGCATCTTGGTAAGTGACAAGCTCTGACCTTTGAGTTTCTGATAAGTCCCACTCATTTCATTGACATCCAGGCACACACACCTCATTTTTCACTTTGGACCAGCTGGCAGATCTCGTTCAGACTGTGGCTGGGGAGCACTCCAGGTTCTCAGACCTGTCAACTTTTATATTGAATAAGAGAGTCATTCTGCTGACTCTCACCTCACATCACCCAGCAACCCAGCCAGCAGCCTGCTCACTTCCAGCAGTGTCCAGCTTCTGCATCTCAACCATCCTGAGGCCTCAAACAGAAATGACCTATGACTGGTAGGTGATCAATACATACACTTTTTTTCCTTTGACAGAACAATGGAAAACAACTGTGGCTGTTGCTGAGTGAGCATCCGGTAGGTTGGCCAAAGATTCTCACCTTTTAGTTTCTCTATGCAGTACCTCTTGTGCTCCCACTTCTGATTACTCCAAACAGTAGAGATAAGCATAGACATTCAGGGTTCTCCCTTCAACTCTCTGTATTATTGTGTTTCTTTCAACCTTATTTCTTCTCTTGGAAGCCCCTCTTCAGCCCTTCCTTCATCATCATTCAAAATAACAAGCCTTGGTTTCGCTTCCTGTACTGAGACACTTTAAGCTGCCTCTATCTTCCCTATGGTGCCATAACCACTGTTTCTAAAGAGAAATTCTGACTGCCATGAGTGTGGTTCAGCTCCTAACCATGGGCAGGAACTCCTCCTTCCTACTGGCCTTTTTTCCCCAGGGAATGGATTGCCTTAGGTCATGGGAATATCCTCACTTCCTATCAGTCCAAATCCTGAATTCTGCTATTAATTTTTAATCGATCTTTCTTCAAGAAGAATCACAGAAGCATAGAATCATTTGAGTTAGAAGAGACCTTTAAAGGTCATCTAGTCAAACTCGATTGCAAAGAACAGAAACATCTATAGCTAGATCAGGTTGCTCAGAAAAGACTAGATGGTCTATTTACAACAAACACGAGAAAGCATCTTCTAAACCCTGGATCATACACTTCATTAGAAGAAGTGCAAATTAGGAATAAAAAACAAACAACAAGAACAACAGATTTCTATTTCCAAAGTAGCACTCAGCACATTTAAGCAAATTCATAAAGGCTGCTTCAAAACAAATGGTTGATTAAATTAAATCAAATTAAATAAACAAAAGAAACAAAGGGAAAGCACAGCTATGAATTTGGCTCTGTAACTGGTACTATCGCGCAGGGAGGAGAGAATAATTTAAATTTTAAAAAGGACGCTATTTGTCAGGGTGGTTCCATTTGAACACATCTATTCTGCAGATGATACATTGCCAGATCTCCTCTTTGTGAAACCAACAGGGAAACTCAGTGCTGTTTTACCAGCCCTTTGCTATGGTGAGGCTGAGAAGCATTGACATGAATCGTAGAATCCTAGACTCGTAGATCATTAAGGTTGGAAAATACCTCTAAGATCATCTAATCCAACCATCAACCCATCACTACCACGTCAACTAAACCATGTTCCTAAGTACCACATCAACATGTTTCTTGAACATGTCCAGGAACAGTAACTCCACCAACTTCCTGGGCAGCCTGCTCCAGTGCCCAACTACTCTTTCAGAGAACCTTTCCCTAATATCCAGTCTGAGTTATGCAAATTCACCCAGCCTTAAGACCCCTGTCTATCTCAGCTTCCCTGGTTGCTTAATGTATTTTCTCCATCTTTACATAATGCCTGTGGAACAATTCTCCTTCATTAATGGAAACAAGCGTCCATCTGAGGTTCTTCGTTACGTTATGACCCTTCCAGGATGATTTCTGTTCTCCTGCCCTGTTCTCCTCAAAGACTCAGTCATAGTAAAATGTTACTGGTGGCCCAAACTTTTCTTGATCCAACTCATCCATACCAGTTAGAGAGGAATTCATCAGTATTGATTAGAAAAACACTCACATTAGCACACAAATGAACACAAAATGAAAATCAAAGTGGACAGCCCTGTGGACCAGGATGTAACAATCATGTTTTCAGGACTGAACACTTCTGAAAAGGAAGAAATGAATATCATGATTATAAGACTCCCAAATAATATTCGTAAGCTGCAGAATTTAATGGAGATACATTTCCTAAAGAATTGTGTGTGCTATGTTTTGTAAACAAGCCTACAACAATAGTCTCAGTTTTCGTCCAATGTACAGAATTATCTCCACCTACTGAGATACATACAGGTCCTCTCCAAGCCTGAGGCCTGGCAATACATCCACTTCTCAGGTAACAACACCTCCAACCCCCTACATCTCTGAAACACCCATGGTTCCTCCAGTTTTTCCTGGTAACCCCTGATCTGCCATCCAAACCATTTCTGAGTCTTCTAATACCCCCTCATTACAGCATAAGAGACAGCAATTCCACAATGTCATCACTATGCTCAAGCACCGAAGGACATACCAGGCCAATTCTGATTTTCATGATGACACTCTGCCCTCCGTAGGCTTACATATGTATTCTTTCTCTTCCAGTACGTTTCTAAGAACAAATTCTTGGAACTCTGAGTCATTCTTTCAGTCTCATTGAAACAGGCAAGCTGATGGAAACAGTACTGGGAGGGAGAAGTGGGATTGACAGTCAGATTAAACAGATGGACAGTTACAGTGGAATGGCACTAAAAAATGACAATCAAGGTAAAGAATCATTACTGAAATGTATCCAAAGCTTTAGTTACCTGCCAGTCTATGTTTAAGTGCAGCTAGATGATTTTGAATTGGTAGATTGGTAGATAGAAACTTCCAGTAGGGTCATAAACTGTGATATCTGCAGCTGTGGGCAAAGAAATATAGACTCCTCTGCAGCCCTCTCCAGTCTGTCCCCCAAAGAATGATGCATCTCTGCAGGTCTCAAGGCTAATCAGGGATGTAATAAAAAGCAACTTTCGATGGCCTGACGTCTTCCAGGTGGCTATCAGTTCTAGTTGTTCAAGGATTAGCATTTTGCACAGTGACATGTAAAAGAGGTCATCCCAAGAGGTCACGTGTTTACTGCATTGGAGACACCCGTGTCTGAGTTCTGTGGTTCCAGATTCAAAAAAGCATTTCATCAGCAATCCAGCAAACAGCAGAGTGCAACTTGTCTCCTTGCCTGTCAACGTCAGATATGTAGGTAGTTCCCTGCGAGCACGTCACCCCATGCTATCCAGTGGAGTTCAGGAATAAATTGTTCTTAAAATAAATGTTTGTATTAGATTGGGTCACAGACTAACTTCCACAAACTCCCCATTGACTCTCAGGAGCCTTGATACATGACTCAGATAGAGACCTACACTGAAGTTGGCACAGAATCTAGTTGGAGGCCTGTAGCTATCAGTGTCCCCCAGGGGTCAACACTGGGTCCAGGATTGTTTATTTATCAACAATTTGGATGAAGGGATAGAATGCCTACTTGACAGGCTGGCAGAGGATACAAAACTAGGAGGAGTGGGTGGTGTCCCAAAATGCTGTGCTGCAGTTCAGAAGGATCTCAACAGATGTCTGGAGAGACAGCCACATAGAAACCTCTTGAAATTAAACAAAGGCAAGTTATTCCTCCCCCTGCACCATTAGAAGATGGAGAATGATTTGTTGGAAAAAAAGCTCTGCAGAGAAGGACCTGGTCTTCCTGGTGGACAACAGGTTGGCCACGAGCCTGCAGTGTGCCCTTGTGGCCAAGAAGGCCAGTGGTATCCCAGAGGGTATTAGGAAGAGCAGGTCAAGGGAGGTGATCCTCCCCTTCTAATCCACCCTAGTGAGATCTCATGTGGAGTCCTGTCTCCCATTCTGGGCTTCTCAGTACAAGAGAGACTTGAACGTACTGGACAGAGTCTAGCAGAGGGCTACTGAAATGATGAAGGGACTTGAGCATCCCTCATGGGAGGAAAAACTGAGGGAGTTGGACCTGTTTGAATTGGAGAAGAGAAGCCTTGAGGGGATCTGAGCAGCATGTATAAGTATTCAAAGGGGGAGTATCTAAAGGTCAAAGACACTTCTCAGTGGTGCCCAGTGACAGGACAAGAGGCAACTGACACAAACTGAACCATGGGAAGTTCCACCTGAACATAAGGAAAAACATTTTTACTAGGAGAGTGACAGAGCTCTGGAACAAGCTGCCTGGAGAGGTTGTGGAGTCTCTTTCCCTGGAGATATTCCAAGACATAATGATGGATAATGGGCTCTAGGGAACCCTACTTGAGTAGGGGGTTGGGCTAGATGATCTCCAGAGGTCCCTTCCAGCCTCAACTATTCTGTGATTCCCTGAATACATACTACAGGATTTAGCTGCCTGAACATAGGAATGTAATACCACTTAACCTCAGAAATTTCACCTGGCAGCTGATGACAGTCTGGAGAGTGAGGGTCTCTCTGTCAAGTCTGTGTTGGGCACCCTGGGAACCTCAATGTCATACAAGACTTCAGTGTAATGGCAACTGAACTCCATATCTAAATGAAGAATGTCATATATGGCACCCAACAGTAATGGGAGGAAAACTTTTCTCATAGTGAGAAAACCTTTCCATTCTTTCCATAGTGCTAAGAACAGTAGGCTAAAAGTTGGCATTCCAGTCTCAGTCACAGTCATTTTAGTAGTGATAATAATAATAATTACAAAAACTCAGATGTTCAAGTTCTGCCCTTGAGAGACTGTGACCACAGAAGTCTAACAGCAAGAAACAGCCCCATCTGCTTTCCCATCTGAAATTAGATGGAAATAGTCTTGTTATCCATGTGGCCCAAGCATGTCATCTGAAACTGTTTCTTGACATACGCTTTTCAAAATATATTAGCTATGTTTACAGGGCTTTGGCATAATATTTCTCCATCACAATTTGCAAAGTCATCATAATCTCAATTTTCTTCAAGAATGCACTGATTTCAGTTTAAAAAAATATTTTACGTAGTGCATTTTAGCATTTAGAGCTATTCCATTTAAAATATATTTTAGGATATATTGTTTACTCTGATTTATTTTCTACTATAGTCTTATTATGTATCTTTTATTCTGCACTTGTGTCCATATTTAATTTTATATTATTTTATATTATTTTAGTTCCATATTCAACAGTTTTATGTAGTAAAAATTAAGTATTACAAGTCAAACAAAAAAAGAATTGTTGAAATAGTGATATTGACCAAAAACACAAAGCTTTTTCAAATGCACATGGGAGGCAATAATCAAAATGTGGCATTATTTTGCAGATTGCAATGGCAGAAAGCATCAAAACTACTGTATTTCCCATAAAGCTGAGAGTTAAGAGCGGTATCAGCTCAGCTATACCTGCTGATACAATTAGTTCATCACTCAAATATAAATGTCTTTATTTTCTAACACTGACATTTGTTATGTCATTGAAAATTCATTTACAAATATTTTTGCTTTTGTGAATAAACATTCCACTTTCTTCTGAATTTTTGAATTACATCATTATTGTGCCCGAGTATTTGATATTAGATGCTTGTACTTCGTATCTTCCTCAGCTTCTTTCTAGATACATCCTATTTCTTTTTAGAACTAAAGAGCACACAGATACTGCACAAGCATATGTGGCATTTGCTATTCCTTATCCTCAGGCTGAAAACATTGATTTCCTCAGTAAGGGAGAAGAAGCAAAACAATGCGAATTTTGCTAATTAACTATACATTGCAAATTCAGAAGAAGAAATAAAGAAGTCTGAGAACAGCCACAAAGCAAAAATTGTGTGAGATCTTTGCTTTGCTTGTGCCAATTCTGCAAATATTAAGTTGACAAATGTATCTGATGATGGCCAGGACTCATGCATCAATAGTGATTCAACCAAAATATGTGTAATAAACCTAACTCCAGTTTATGTTTCCTTACTCTGCCAGCACTGAGAAAACCTTTAAAGTGCAGTAATCTGCCTTCCCATATCCCAGTGAACAGAGCATTAGGTAAAGATCTGCTTTTGTTTATGATTGCTTTTTAATGTCTTTTCACTACAGCAGATAGACCTGACGTCATTAAGCTTGTTGTTATTATGTTTTGAGAGGATTACCAAGCACATAATTGATACCAGTTTTTCTTCCATTATAGATTATACACATTGGAGGGTTTTTTTAGGAAAGGCTGGTGGTGTTTATATAAGTACATTTTCAAAATATTCTGTGAGACAATAAACTAAAACTGTCTTATTTCATTACCTTAGTCAATGCTGATGTGTGCTGTACTTTGTTTTTGTTTTCCTTTTCTGGATATGGAATGTTGTTTCATGAAACACTAAACTTTATGCAGATATTGAAAAGCCAATAAAGTTGAATCGTGAAATCAATCCAGAAGGATGTCAAGGAAATCCACTTCCAGCCAACAGCCCATCACAACTGTTCTTATGGTCCTTTTTCTCAGGCATTAAATTATCTTTATATTTTCTCCCTTCAAATCACCATTAAAATATTCACTTTCTCAAAAACTGCTGATCAGTAACGAGATTGCATCCAGTCATTCCTACAACACTATGATGAGGGTTTCAGACATAGATGGACAGGCAACCACTGCAGATATTTTATATTTACTCATGCTGGAGTTACATGGCCTTTTCCATCCAACAGAAAATCATAGAATCATTAAGGTTGGAAAAGACCTCTAAGATTATCAAGTCGAACCGTCAACGCATCCCCACCATGCTCACTGAATCGTATCCCTCACTGCCACATTTAATCTTTTCTTGAAAATCTCCATGAACAGTGACTCCACTGCCTCCCTGGGCAGTCTGTTCCAATGCATTAACACTATTTCTGAGAATTTTCCCTAATATCCAACCTAATACACAACATAGGCAAGGAATAGCGCACAAGTCTGGTCCTGCTTAATCACATCACTTGCACCACGATTCTTAGATCATGGGGAAAGGGACCTAAGCTACTTCAGAGTTCAGATTTGTGAAAGAGGTGAAATAGGTTGAGTGAAAGGGGAAGGAAAGAGGCTCTCATGGACTCACATTCGATATGTCCAACTGCATATCCAGAGGTGATTTTTATCTCTTCCCAAGCAAAGCTCAGATCTCCACATGATTATAGAATAGAATCACAGAATAGTTTGGGCTGGAAGGGACCTTTAAGACCATCTAGTTCCATCCCCCCTGCTATAGGCAGGAACACCCCCCGCTAGACCAAGTTGCTCAAAGCCTCATCCAGCCTGGCCTTGAATGCCTCCAGAGAGGGGGCATTCACAACCTCTCTGGACAACCTGTTGATTATGACATATCTTAGAATCATAGAATCATAGAATCTTTTGAGCTGGAAGGGACCATTAAAGTCCATCTAGTCCAACTCCCCTGCAATGAACAGGAACACCTACAGCTAGATCATGTTGCTCAGAGCCCTGTTTAGGCTGACCTTAAATATCTCTAGAGATGGGGCATCCACCACCCTACTGGGCAACTTGTGCAAGTGCTTCACTAAACTTGTAATGGAAAGCTGGCTGTGAAGGAGGCAGCAACACATGTAGCAAATCTCACTGTGAAAACCTCCATGCTCTTCTAGATCTCTCCTTAGAGTCACTTGGAAAGGTACTCCTCTTCGTATCACCTGAATATAAAGTGGGGAAAGAGAGGAAAAATCACAAAAACAATCTCTGAGACCTGAAGGCAGGTGGGATATTGCACTGAAGAATCCATTCCTGCTGCAAACAATATATTTCCACAGCTCAGAGTCTAAGCTAAGGCTGTCTAATGAAAGCAGCAGGGGCTTCCAGAAGCAGTGAGGACAGTTTAATGCAAAGGTTATTTGTGTCTCCTTTTTCAATCTCATTTTCTAGCCCAGGGAGTGAACTCCCAAACTGTTGGACACATTTTCATTTCCATTTCTCAAAGCCAAGTTTTTCACGCCAGCTGCTCTTTGCTTCGTCTGATCCGCTGGCAATATTTCCTCAGGACAAACTGGAGTCACCTGCCCACAGTACCCCAGGAGGAGTCTTCACAAAAGGCATCCAACCATGTGTTAATTTGTGGGGACTGTTCACTTTAGTCCCAAGCTGGTGCAAGCTGGTGCCGTGAACTGTGAAAGACCAGAACTATTAATGCTGATTTACATCCTGCATCGCCTGCCCAGTGGAGCTGCATATCTGTAATCACTTCAGCACAATGGAAATGCCTCATGTGCTCTGAATCACACTCAACTATTTTTTGCAAGAGTACTGAGCTTGTTTTTAAATTTACCACAGTGATAATTTCCCATTTTCTTGGCTTTGGTAGGTGAAGACTGTTCATTAGCGCTTCCATCAAACTGAGCATGTATGCATTCTTTTGGTCCCCATCATATATAATATTATTTGGGCTACTGAGGATACCAAACAATCCCAAAGGATGTCTGTATGCTGTCAAGAAACTTAGCTTGTAGCTGGTTTTCCAGTCCTGGTCTTTAAGGTGCAATTTGGATGCAGTATCCTCCAAATCAGATGGTTTCATTTGTAGTGGAAAAGGAGCCACACTGAGGTCCTATTCCAGCACCAAACAAGTTGACAACAAGTTGTTATTTTCCAGTCTTAATGATTCTATGATTCTAAGTGTCTACTGATGTTGATAAGCCCTACCCCATTCAGTGTCTTACAGGAAAGGTGGAAGTTAGAATTCACTGAAATGGTGTGCGTGTTGAATATTAAATTCTATGATACTGGCACTTTTCCACTGCATGTCATCTTCTAATAAGGAACCTCATATCATCCATTCAGTGCATGAGATTTTCATTCCCTGGGTTGTGAAGTTACTGGTAAATCATCTGCTGAACCAAGGGAGGCTGACCACTAGGAAATGGTTACAGATCATCCTATGACATTAAATCTGAAAGTGATTTCAGATATGTGCAGCAGAAAAGGGGAAAGATAAACTTTTAAGAAACTGCTCATTTGCTTCCAGAACAGCTCACCAGCCAAGACAGATAGTAGTAAAGGAAGAAACATAGCTTCTTGTAGAATCATAGAATCATCAGAGTTGGTAGGAACTCTTAACAGTCAAGATCAGTGAGCAGGAAAGCAGCTGCTGTTTGTTGCTGATGTCTCCACATAAGTGCCTTTGCACTGCCTCAGTGGTTACATCTCCACTTCCAAATTCACTTGTCTCAAAAAAGATCCACACTGCAACCTCTACTTTGGAAGAAATCTTTGGAGAAGGGTAACGCCCTGACTACAATAGATCTTATTTTTGATACCAGCTGAGGGTGATCTGCTTAGGAGAATGTTCAGGAGTCCAGTCAGATTTAGGGATCATAGAATCGTTTGAGTTGGAAGGGACCTTCAAAGGTCACCTAGTCCAACTTCCCTGCAATAAACAGGGACACCTACAGCTAGATCAGGTTGCCCAGAGCCCTGTCCAGTTTGATCTTGAATGTCTCCAGTGAAGGGGCATCCACCACCTCTCCGGGCTACCTGTTCCAGTGCCTCAACACTCTAAACAAACTTTTTTCCTTATACCCAATCTAAATTTCTCCTCTTATATCCTTACAGATATTAGGACCTGGGAGTAAAATGGGAAGGTCAGTCATTTCGTAGGACAGAAAGCATGTTATGATCCCAAATTATTTGCTCATTTGGCCAGAAACAAACGTGTCTTGGGGGTACCACCAGTGTTTGGCTAAAAGAAGGCAGATGGACATAGGGTGCATGTAGGTAGCCAAGAGCTTATCTCTGTCTTCACTGTCTTTCTGTAAAAAGGTTTTGCCTTATAGAACAAGAAAACTATAAAATTCAAACATTTTTACATACTTTACTGGTTTTCTGTATGTATGTGTTTATTTTATTTTATTTTCCTTCTGAAAGACGTAAAGCAAACAAAAGACGTAAAACAAAACTGCTTTGATTATTTTTTTCTCTTACAACACTGTCTGGTTCCCTGCAAAGGAGGACTGAATAAGGCCAAAGCAGGAGCAAATTGAAATCTCCAGGTGTCTAACAGTCATTTCAGCTTCTCCGTGTGGTCCTTTACATGACTGGAGTGTCTGCACTCAGGCTGGGAAACCATCCTGTCATTTCAGTAGGTTTCTCCAGTCATTTTGATCTTTTTTAGGCAAAACCACCACAAAGACACACAGCTTTGCACCTGAAGGCTGCCACGCTGCAGTGGAATGACAGAAGAGTCAGTTTGGCATTTTGCATAAAAGAAAGAAAAATATTAACAAAATATTCCTTCAGCATTTTAACATATCTCTATTTTCTGGCCCTACTTCTGCATAAGCTGCTTCTCTAGGAGAAAATAAGAAAATGAACAGGAACTTCTTGTTCACGCATTACCACCAACTAGTGGGTAGCTTCCGTGTTCAGCATCTACCTACTCACATGATGTCAGAAGCTATGTGTATTATTCCCCTTAAGCACCAGGAATGTTCCTACATATCTAAATTAAGCTCAGAATTTGCTGTGGTTTGTGCAGCGATTAATGGGAGGTCTGAGCTTATTTTGTGCTGCCAGCATCATAATCTGTTTTGTTGGGGATTCTCTTCTGGGATTAAAACTCCACCAAAAAAAAAAAAAAAACCCACAACAAAAAACCAAAAACCCTGTTGCGTCAGAAACAGTTCCCAGGGGTACAAATGCCATTTCTGACATGATTAACAGAGGAAAGTTGCAATTATAAATAGATATACATGAGTCTGGCAGGAGCTAAGAAGTTATTTTGCAAAGGAATGCTCAAAATTCATTTTTACTCTAACTGGCAGACAGTTTCTTTCATTTCTTTCACAGTCATGGACATGGTGTTTCTTGGATAGTCCACATAACTCAGTGTAACTCCTGGGGCCAGGTTCTTTGCTAGTGTAAATCCAAATCCATGTCCAGTTTGCAATTTGGAAAGGGAAGGTGATGTCTTCACACCAAAATATTGCATGCTGCATTGCAAATTGCCCTACAGTTTAAGAAGAAATGAACTCCAACTTATTCCGTTGCTGTTACACCCACTTTCATGTGGTGTGAAATGCAACAGATTTCAGGATATTTCATTTTAGAGGACTGAATCTTAATGAGAGTATCTGTTAACCTCTAGAGTCCCAGCTGTAACAGACACAATATAATTCAGTACCAACTCACTCCAACAGTGATCAGGTTTACACCAAAGAAATTCTTGTCTATTACGAGGTCTAAGAGGACTGTAATCTCTCCTGAATTTTGACTCAAGTACCATGACTCAGTGGTGCAAAGCAACCCGTAACTACTGGTGTTCCCCAGAGGTCAGTGCTGGGTCCAGTCTTGTTCAACATCTTCATCAGCAGCCTGGATGAAGGGTTAGAGTTCATCCTCAGCAAGTTTGCTGGGAGGAGTGGTTGACACATCTGAAGGCTGTGCTGGCATTTAACAAGACCTGGACAGAATGCAGAGTTGGGAAGGGAGGAACCTGGTGAGGTTTAGCAAGAGCAAGTGTAGAGTCTTGCACCTGAGGAGGAATAACCGTATGCATCAGTACACATTAGCAGATGACCTGATGGAAAGAAGTTCTGCATAGAAGGACCTGGGGATCCTAGTGGGCAACAGGTTGGCCACGAGCCAGCAGTGTGCCCTTGTGGCTAAGAAGGGCTGCATTCAACGGAGCATGGCCAGCAGGTTGAGGGAAGCAGTCCTTCTCCTCTACTCTGCCCTGGAAAGGCCTCATTTAGAATACCATGTCCAGTTCTGGGCTCCTCATGTCAAAAAAGACAGAGACCTCCTAGAAGGAGTCCAGTAGAGGGCCAATAGGATGATTAAGGGCCTGGAGCATCTCCTAAATGAGGAAAGGCTGAGTAACATGCATCTGTTCAATCTGGGAAAAAAAAGACTGAGGGGGAGATCTAATTAATGTTTATACATATCTAAAGGGAGGCAGGAGGCAAGTGGATGAGGCTCTTCTCAGTGGTGAATAGCAATAGGACAAGGAGCAGTAGCCTAAAACATGAACATACGAATCACAGAATCACCCAATCATGGGGTTGGAAGGGACCTCCAGAGATCATCGATTCCAACCCCCCTGCCAAAGCAGGTTCCTTACACCAGGTCGTACAGGTAGGCATCCAGGCAGGTCTTGAATATCTTCAGAGAAGGAGAATCCACAACCCCCCTGGGCAACCTGTTCCAGTGCTCCATCACCCTCACCGTAAAGAATTTTCTGGCCGTTTCCCCTTGTCCTGTCTCCACACACTGCTGAAAAGAGTCTGGCCTCGGCACTTTGCCACCCACACCTTAGATATTTATAGACCTGGATCAGGTCCCCTCTCAGTCTTCTTTTCTCAAGGCTAAACAGACCCAGTGCACTTAGCCTTTCTTCATAGGGGAAATGCTCCAGGCCCTTCATCATCTTTGTGGCCCTCCACTGGACTCTTTCCAAGCGATCCCTGTCTTTTTTGTACTGGGGAGCCCAGAACTGGACACAGTACTCCAGATGAGGCCTTACCAGGGCAGAGTAGAGGGGGAGGATCACCTCCCTCGACCTGCTGGCCACGCTCTTTTTAATGAACTCCAGAGTGCCATTGGCCCTTTTGGCCACAAGGGCACACTGCTGGCTCATGGCCAACCTGTCGTCCACCAGGACACCCAGGTCCCTCTCTGCAGATCTCCTCTCCAGTGGGTCAGCCCCCAACCTGTACTGATGCATGCAATTATTCCTCCCCAGGTGCAAGACTTTACAATTGCTTTTGTTAAATCTCATCCAGTTTCTTACCATCCAGCTCTCCAGCCTGTCCAGGTCTCGCTGAATGGCAGCACAGCCTTCAGGTGTGTCAGCCAATCCACCCAACTTTGTATCATCAGCAAACTTGGTGAGGGTGGCCACTATCCCCTCATCAAGGTCATTGATGAAGATGTTGAACAAGACTGGACCCAGCATTGACCCCTGGGGAACACCACTAGTTACAGGTCTCCAACCAGACTCTGCACCACCAATGACAACCCTCTGCGCTCTGCCAGTCAGCCAGTTCTCAACCCATCTCACTGTCCACTCATCTATCCCACACGTCCTCAGCTTTGTTATAAGGATGTCATGGGAGACAGTATCAAATGCCTTGCTGAAATCAAGGTAGACTACATCCACTGCTCTCCCCCCATCCACCCAGCCAGTGACAACATCATAGAAGGCTACCAGGTTGGTCGAGCATGACCTCCCCCTGGTGAACCCATGCTGACTACTCCTGATAACCTCCTTTTCTTCCAATTGTCTGGAGATGGCATCCAGTACAAGCTGTTTCATCACCTTTCCAGGGACAGAGGTGAGGCTGACTGGCCCGTAATTACCCGGATCTTCCTTCTTGCCCTTTTTGAAGACCAGAGTGACGTTGGCTATCCTCCAGTCTTCAGGCACCTCCCCCATTCTCCAAGACCTCTCAAAGATTACAGAGAGCAGTTCAGCAATCACCTCTGCCAGCTCATTCAGCGCCCGTGGATGCACCCCATCGGGTCCCATGGATTTATGAACACTGGTGTTGCCTAGGTGCTCACAGACCATCTCTTCCCTGACTAAAGTGAAGTCTTCCATTCCCCAGACCCTCTCACTAATGTCCAGGGTCTGGGATTCCTGAGGGAGAGCCTTTTCACTGAAGACAGAAGCAAAGAAGGCGTTCAGTATCTCTGCCTTCTCAGCATCCCCCATTACCAGAACACCACCCTCACTTAGCAGGGGACCCACATTCTCCCTAGTCTTCCTAGGAGAAGAAAGTTCCATACAAACATGCAGAACTTCTTTACAGTATGGGTGATGGAGCACTGGAACAGGTTGCCCAGAGAGGTTGTAGAGTCTCCTTCTGTAGAGATATTCAAGACCTGCCTGAATGCCTACCTGTGCAACCTATTGTAGGGAACTTGCTTTAGCAGAGGGATTGGATTCAACGGTCTCTTGAGGTTCCTTCCAACTCCTGAAATTTCATGATTCTCTGTTAAAAAGGCATCTTTGCACACTACTTGCTGGATGATTTTGAGGCTCTAGGACTTATCAAAAGACACTCTGAGCTTTCTTGACTAGATGGCATTTCTCTCACCTCAGTTAATTTGAAAGAATTTTATCTTGTTGAGACTATGAAGTCCATCTCCCTTCCTGGGAGTGCCAGTCACTCATATTTCAGATGCACATATGCAAAGTGAACCACTGGGATTTCTCTTCTTTCTCCACTCGTTATGAAGGAAACATAGAGAACCAGATCTAATATTTATAAAAATGGACCATGGAGTATGGAGTATGAAAAGAGTTGGGTTGGAATGGCATGAAATAGAGTACAGAATCATAGAATAACCCAGGTTTTGGAAGGGACCCATAAGGATCATGGAGTCTGACTCCTTGCTTCACATAGAACCACTCAAAAATCAGACCATACATCTGAGAGAAATGTACAGACACATAGAGTAGAATAGAGTAGAAAAGAGTAGAGTAGTTCAATTTGAAAGGTCTTAAAAAGATCATCAAGTCCAGCTTTCTGATCGTTTCAGGGCTGACATGAAAGTTAAAACGAGACAAACCAAGTGTCCTCAGTGGAAATGTGTCTCTCTCTCATCACTCAATATATTCAGTACCACACAGTCCCTTGGCACCTCTCGCAGCTGAGCCCAACATGCCTTTTGGTTGCAATTACTTGGGTTTGGAATATCTGGGAGAATGGACCAAAGTTCCACCTGTTTACTGCATGGCTGGAGGGATTTCCATGTCCTCCCAAAATCTGTACGGAGGGACAATTTTATATCAAGTCATTTCTGGCTGCTGTCTGTATTTGAAAATGCCTGCTGTCATTCATTCATGAAATACATAGCATGAGGTACTTGAGTGACAGATGAGCTCCTGTGCCCTTCTGCAAACATAAAGAAGAATATCTTACAAAGTAAAAAGGAAATGTAGGAGTAAAAAAAAGATGTCCAACCCATGATCAAGGTACAATTTCATAGTCTTTTCTTCCTGCTCTTTCACTTGCAGTTCACTTCTTCAAACTTTTTGGTCATCAGCTTTCATTTCAATCACATAAAAATATGTATAAAGAAAACTCAATGGACAGGGTGATGTAGTTGGGCAGAGGCTGTCCTGCCAGCTTGCTATTTCTGTCTGGATCCTTTTAAAATTGTGGATGGCTCTGCAATACTTATTTACACTTATTTACTAGACTCCGTCTGACAGAGAACACAGCAGCTTTCCTCCCCTTCTCTCTGTCGCCTTGCAGAAGGACTCATGCAGAAAGCACCACAGGGCCCACTGAATGGCAGAAAATGTGATGGGAATGGGTGTGAATCCTTACTGCTGAAGGAACAGAAGTGAAAAAGGACTAATATATGTTCAGACATTTTCAAGGAGAGCTGTGTGAGAGACCCTTGCAAACTCTAATGAGGATAGTGAAGCTTCACACTAAGCACACATATTACTCTCTTCTGATTTGGGATTTTCCCCAGAGGGGAGGGTAGCACATTTTGAGTTGAAACAGACTAGCTATTTAGCAGCACGGAGCAATGCCAAGAAAACAAATCCAGGAAGGTAAGAGAAATTCTGTACAGAGAAGAGATGGCTGGGAAATCAAGTGGGCAGAATACAACTTCTGATTTGGGTGCAGGAATGCCATGAATCCAATAAAGCACACCATATGCTTCAGTGAACTCAAGTGATGGGCTGAGCACCATGGTGCCTCACAGGCATTCTGTTATAGAAATGAGATAAAGATGGTGAACCCTTGGACAGATCCTAGAGCAGCACTCTAAAACTTTGGGGTTTCTTTTGGAGGAATTCCTCGCATATCACTTCTTTTCCAACCTGAGCAATTTTGTGGATGACTTCATGCACATGTTAATCAACATGCTTTTTTGCAAGATCATACAATCATAGAATCACGGATTCATTAAAGCTGAAAAAGACCTCAAAGATCACCTAGTCCAACCACCACCTACCACCAACATTGCTCACTAAACCATGTTCCTAAGTACATCTGTCCTTTCTTTAAACACCTCTAAAGATGACGATTCCACCACCTACCTAGGCATCATGTTTCAATGTTCTGCAATGCTTTCTGAGAAGAAATTCTTCCTAATATCCAACCTGAACCTCCCTGACACAAATTATGCCATTACCTCTCATCCTATCACTGTTATATGGGGGAAGAAACCAATCCTCACCTTGCAAACCTCCTTTCAGGTAGTTGTAGAGAGCAATAACATCTCTCCTGAGCTTCAACTTATCCAGACTAAACCATTCCAATTCCCTCAGCCACTCCTCATACGTTCCTACATTCCATAGCAAAGATGTTATGCTTCTTTTGGCTTTGACGATAAAATTAAATGGGCACAATCCAAGCAAAACAATAGAGAAAAAGTGATGTGTAACTGCATTATGTTTGTAACAGCCATAAAGATACCCACAGTTCACCATCAGTTTTCCTTACCATAATTTCTTAGGTCTTCTTAATCGGAAAAAATCTCCTGCTACACATATCTCCTGTAAGGACTTTCAGTCTCCCAGTTATTTCCGGTGTAAATCCAGAGAAAATATAACTAACATTAAGGCAAATCACATGGAGGCTATTAAAGGTCTTCTGAAGAGTTATCCTCTCGTTCTAAGATCACTTAAAATTCAGTCCAAGGGTGAAGTAGGTCTGCAGAGCTTAGAAGTACGGTTTCAGTAGGTACTTTTCCAACAGAAGCTATACTGCCATACCCCAATAGTAGCATTTAAACATAGGGAAAGTGTTTGCTATATAGGTTTCACAGATACAACCCCCACCCACAACTTGCCTTTAATTAAGCATTAATTAGCTACAAAACACAGCAGCCCTTCTTCTACTCAGAAACAGACAGTAATGAAACACCTGAATAAGATTTATGCACACAAATGCACTTAGTGATCCTCACTGGTGTTTATGCTTGCACAGAATGAAAATGACTGCCATGCTGCTGATCATGGTCCCGATTTCTGATCAAATATCTTCTTCAGTGATGTAAAAACACAGTAATTCATAGCTAAAATACAACTGTTTTCCACAAACAGGTTTTTTACTTCCACCTCAGAGTTTGGTCAAGCTAAAATTTAAAGCTATATCTAGATTCTTTGCTGCCCACTTAAAGTAATTTCTTTAGCCAAGTACAGAGCTACCTGTAATCTTGAATATATCAAAAACACTGTTGTGATATCCTTTTATTCTCCTTCCTCTTGTTCCTTGATATGCCAGATCACTGGAATTTCAGCCAAAAGTGGTACTTCTCTGTATTCAAAAAACATGATTATTTTATTTATTTTGGGAGCTTTGGTGCAGCTTTTAAAATTGCAAATACATTCTTACCTTCATAGCACAGTGCTTATCAAAGCAAAACAGTGGCTGGTGTATTTTGAAACAACTCCATAACACAGTATGCAACTTCATATCACTCCTACAATACAGTGGTAATTTAACCAACACAGAGAATGCTGAAGGGGATTGAAAATGATCAATCATCTGCATCATTTAGTCACTGCAACAGGTCTGGCATGGCTTTTGCCCTTTAACAACAACCAGTGTCTCATGAAGGTTATTCTTTGCATGAGGTGCTTCTTCTAGGAGACTTTGTGACAGCAGAAATTGAAGAGTAAGGAGCTACTTGTGCTGTTCTGATCTGAATCCATTTGGCCAAGCTGTATGAGTTCATGTACATGTTACAGGTCACATTCCTGGGCAGATCTCTGAGGGCAGCAGACAATGGATTAACTTTGAAAATACCACTGTACAAAATTTTAATAACTAATAACTAATGGAAGATGCACTGGCCAGAGTGATTAAGAAGATACAGAAATCACTGGAAAAAAGAAATAAATAAGATGCCCAATTTTTCTGGAAGTATTTCTATAGTGAAACCAACTGCAAAGAGAGACGCAAAACAATTTGCCAGTAATGGATAACATTTATCATATTCACAAATTCACAGAGCCATTCTACACAGCTGAGCCAGCTAGCATTGTAGGGGACAGGCAAAGTTATGCTAAAGGCCAACATACGATAATAAATCTGGACTAGCTGAACAACATGATACACAGTAATAATACAAAATGCTTCTAGCAGAATCTGGGGCTATGCCTCCCCATTTGTCCTATAAAGAACATCAAGGTAGGATGTTAAAAGCATCTTCCGAGTGATCGTTTATGCATAAATCCATTACAGTAAAAAATAAAATATATGCAATACTGCTTTAAGGTCGGATTTCATAGAATCACAGAATCATAGAACAGCTAATGTTGGAAGGGAACTTAAACATAATTCAGTTACAGTCTCTCTGCCATGGGCTGGTTGCCCTCCACCAGATCAGGCTGCCCATGGCTCCATCCAACCTGGCCTTGTGGCCTTGAATATCTCCAGGGATGAGGCATCTACAGTTTCTCTGGGCAGCCTATGCCAGTGCCTCACCACCCTCTGAGTAAAGAATTTATTCCTAATATCTAACTTAAATCTCTCCTCTTATAGTTTAAAGCCATTTCCATTGTGATGTCTCTCTGGAACCATCTCTTCTCCAAACTAAACAAGACCAACTCCCTCAGCCCGTCTTCTTAGGAGCCTTTCTCCAGCCCTTTGATCATCTTCATGACCCTCTAGATCCATTCCAAAAGCTCCACATCTTTCCTGAGCTGGGGGCCTGAGGACTGGATGCAGTACATCAGATGGGGTCTCACAAGGGCAGAGCTGAGAGAGACAATCACCTCCTCCCTGATAGCCATCCCTCTTTCCACGTAGACCAGGATACAGCTGGACTTTCAGGCTGCTAGAGCACACTACTGGCTCATGTCCAGGACTCATCTAGAGGTCCACCCACTAGGACCCCCAGTTCCTTCTCCACAGGCTACTCTCAAGGAGTTCTTCTCCCAGTCTGTTCACATACCTTGGATTGCCCCAACCACAAACTTGGCCTTGTTGAACTTTATTAGGTTCACATGGGCCCACTTTTCAAGCCTCTTCAGGTCCTTCTGGATGGCTTCCCTTTCTTCTGCTTTGTCAGCTGCACCTCTCAGCATGGTGTCATCAGCAAACTTTGAGGATATGCTTGAACCCATTACCTACATAATCGATAAATATGTTGGAGAGCATTGGTCTCAAGATGGACCCTTGGGGGATATCACCTGTGACCAGTCTCTACCAGAACATAGATCTATTGACCACAGCCCTCTGGATGCAACCATTCAAGCAATTCTTGAATTGCTTGAATGCTTGAACTGCTTGAATTCTTGAATTGCTTGAACTGAGGTGGTCCATCTCTGTGAGAGTTGTACTGATTGTGATGTTGTGTAATCAGTTGTGCTGATTATGCAGGAACCCTAACCTATGTGAACAACACAAAGTTTGAAAAGGGCTGAGTATTTCAATTAGAAGATGACAGAAGTGAAAAGACAAGTGAGGAAATAATTAAGACATAATCTCTTTTTTTGTGGTAACATATGGAGCAATAAGTGGCTTTTAAGATTGATAAGGGGCTGAAGCAAAGTGCAAGCCTGGGGTAGATTTCATGTAGCTATTTCTCAGGATAATACAAAAAAATTGAAGTTGGGTGTTTCACAGGGAAGTCACATGCCAAACTGGGAAAAATAAGATCTGTGCACAGCTTCTTTCCCTGAGGTGAATCTGAAACATTTTGTAGTGTTCGTCCTTCCTATTGTCGAGAAGAACTGGACTGAAATCAGTTTTCAATGGGTGATTACAGTTATAGTGAAAATATAACCGGAAGCCAAAAGTAAAATACTAATATACATTGAAATAAGTGTGCTACTGAATCACCTAACAGTCTGGAGAACCACTTTTGTCTGCCCCAAAGCATCGCCAGTGAGTTATGGGACAAGGAATGAAGCCAGAGATCAATCAAGAGGTTTGAGTTCCAGGCTGAAATGCAAATAGAATCATGAATAATCCATATAGGATGGAGAGGACAAGAGGAAGTGGCTTTTAAAGAATACAGGTGGAAATCCATTCCCCAGGAAGAGACTGCATATTATAAATGAACAAGTAATTCTACCCTCTGCCAAGCTGGCTTTCTCTCTTTCTCAGTTGTTTTTGGGGTTTTTTTTGAGAGTTTCCAAACTTACTTCTGTTGGGGAGAGGCTATGTTAGTTCACTAGCTCCCTGCCCACATGGCTGAATGCCTGCTTACTTGCCTTCTCCTCCCACTCTTGGGATGGCTCTTGCTGTCCAGCTGCCTGCCTGCAGGCAAAACTGTAAGGTCATGGGGGCTGATTAGCAAGGACCATCACTTTAGTTTTTCCTGACAGACAAATTTTTGGGTGCAAAAAAGACCATAAGAAATAGTCCCATAAAAATATCAACACTGAGAAACAACAACAACAACAACAACCAAAAACCAGAACTTTTTCACTTAGAAAATCATATAATCTAAGTTTTTCCCATATTGTGATGGCTACATGAATTGATTGCTCCTGTGGACAGAGATGATTGCAAGACTCTCTGAGGTTGGATTTAGAGACAGATTATGCAGGAGTCATATCTGAACACAGGCATCAACGTGACTGTATATTCAGTCCTGCTGTCAGTGGTGTCTAGTGTGTATTCCTACTTTTTGACACATCTTATGAGAATATTTATATTTAAAGATTCCCATTCTGTGGTCTTGATTCTGTGTGATCCACAGGACCATAGTGAGAGTTCTGTATGATGTCCATGGAAATACAGTGAAGAAGAAAGTACATCATCTCATAAGTATTGATGCTCTGATAGTAAGCTATGTAGCACTGCTAGAGCAATCTTAGTACGTGGCACAGACCTGCTGATTTGAAAAAAGACCATGCAGTAAACAGTGAAAAGTCTCTCCTTCTACCTTCTCAATCCTACACAATGATTAAATGAGTTCCCTTGAAAGATTTGATATTTTGCTAGTGGATGTGGTGATATCTAAAACCAGATAAAGAAAATACAGTCAAAGATGAATGTTCCTCAGATGCCACCTATGTCTTTACATTCCTTGCATTCTCAGAATCATATAGAATCATTACAGTTGGAAATGACCTCTAAGATCATCAAGTCCAACCATCAACCCGTCACCACCAATCCCACTAAATCATATCCCTTAGTTCTACATCTCCACATTTCTTGAACATCTCCAAGGATTGTGACTCCACCACTTCCCTGTGTAACCCTTTCCAATGCCTTACCACTCCTGTAACACTCCTCCCCCTGTCTGTAGGTGAAACATGCATATAAAGCAATGAAGAGAGAGATCAGTTTCTACTGATATGAAGAACTAACTGGGAGCAACAAAAACAACAAAAGATTTGTAGTGCTCACTTCAAAATGGGAGACAACTTTGGTTCCTTTGAAAGCTAAGCAGATGATTCTCATATCAGGTTGTGACCGAAAGGAAAATGAAGTGAGGAGGAAGGCACCTAAAATAAACTAACAATTTGAAAGTTCAGTGTGCACAAGATCTGAAAGGATGAAGGTACCTACGACAGAGAGGCTCTGCTTGAAGCCTTTCTGGAGATTGATGGAAGCAATCTTTTCTAACATATGAGAAAAGTACTTGGATTTGATCAGTGGCAACTTAGAAATCTCCAAACTGAATCAAACTCTTGCTGTCTTCCTGATTTTTAACTCCTCCTCCCCTTTCTGATTCCCATGAGAAGCCCACTGGTGGAAAACGAGGGAGAGCCTAAACTGTTGCAGGTGTAACTTATCTTTACTCCATGAACCTGGGAAAAGCTGACCCGAATTGCCCTCATGAGATTGAATCAGACAAAAGTAGGCAAAGGCTCAGGCAGTCTGCTACAATTTACACCCTGAGAGGAAGGAAAAGGCTTGACGAAGGGGATGAGAGGTTATTACTACTCACAGCTTTCTGTACGCTCCTGCCAGATACATCTATTTCTTCACCTCACTGAACTGCATCATTTAGAAACCCTTCAATTCAGTGGTCTTTTATTCCATACGGGATGTAATTTAGCATTTGACTTCCATTAACTTCAAGGGAAGTACACAAATTGTGCTAGTAGAGATCTGGCCTTCAATAGTCCATTAAACCCCGTAACCCAGGTAGGAAACTACTCTGTACATCAGCCTGCCTTGACTACACTCCTTCCTCTCTACCCTTCTTTTACACAGCATCATCTCCACCTTACTAGAGTTGTGCTGGACTTAAGATGTCATGGCAAAGAATTAGTGTTCAGCTCTCTGTCTGAAAAGTCGGATTTGTTTCCTCTTATGTTTTTCTTTCCTTTGAAGGTCCAATGTAACCCTGCCATCCTGGGTGGCTGCCACTGAACTAGAGATGAAACATAAAAAATTAGGGAATCGGATAAGCAAGGGAAAACTAGTCAACCTGCAGAGGATCAGAGAGATCATTTCTCACACAAGCATCTATGGAAATGAGGAGTAATGAGCTGAGCCCTCCTCACCAGCTTTTCATAATACAAAGCATTGGGCAGCCGGTCAGGTGGAGAAACAAAAACAAACTCCTTCTTTCTTCTTTTCTTTTATTTTTAGCCAGAAAGTACATTCAGTTCAGGAAGAGAAAATCTGTCATGTTGGTTAGATTCTCCTTACCCCAGCAACACTCTCAAAAGGACAGCTATTCCAAATGGGTCACTTTTTCCATCAACCACAGGGTGAGCACAGCAGTATCTGAATAACAGCATGGGGCAAAAGCCATATAGTACAAGGATGAGGCGAAACCTTGCACGGAAATGAAGCTGTGAGAGAAATGAAAGAAGTTGGCTGTAATTTTCTAGGAGTCCGCAGTCACAGTCAGAGCAATAAGGCCATGAGTCCACAACTCTGTGCTGTGTCTCTGTTGTATTTGTAACACTGGTCACATCTGTGCTGTAAGATAGCTCAGATTAGGCTCGCGTTTATGTTCAGTCAGTCTGTGAGGGTGGCAGAGGGGTTAGGTCAGAAACCTAAATCAGTCTGCAAAGGAGTATATCCACACAGTGGTCACCACTGCACAGGAGATACTTTGTTCTGTGTCATGATAGCAAAGGGTAGTATATTCTTATTCCCTGGCTTAGGGTGATCTCAGCTGATCTCCTCAGGCTTCCTCTATAGTTGGCAGTGAAGCACTGTAGGTGGGATTCATTTCATCTGTCTTCAGGAGCCTATGTCTACCCAGATGTCTACCTCTACGCTAGTAGTCTGGCTTCCTATAATAGCAGAGGACAAATCAACAGTCAGTAGAGTTAATGCCACAGGTAGATGCACGCTAGGGTAGATACTTACCAACAGCTGGATAAACCTGAACTTGGCTCAATAAAGAGAACCTGGGGTGACTTGCTCCACTCAGGAGGAGACAGCTAAAGTATAGATACCTGTCCTAGGCCAGATGAGGGTAAGTTGGAGGTGTCCACTCTGAGTCAACTATATCTCTCTGAAGAAGACTTAGCTCTCTCCAGCGACTCCAAAGAAGAATCTGGGTGATCAACTAGCTCTGTGCAAGCAGAAGGTAACAAGCCTAACAACATGTAACTGAAGCACGTTTCCTATTTTGAACACAACTGTGCATCGGTTTAAGACCAGAGCTCAGCCCTCTGGCATCTAATCTAACACCATCAGTCTGTAACACATTAATTGGGCTGAATTTACTCCTCTCATGTGGAAATAGCGGTGCTACCTGAACCCTTGGGTGTCTGCCACAGAGTCTTAAATGCTTCCAGACCTACGAAACTGGCAGAAGAGAGTTCTCTTCTTGAAAGAATACACAATTTCTCCAACAGGATGTACATTTTATTTCAGCATGACTCAATCATTCATAAACCTGATACGGATGTAAGACCAATAAAAGAATATCAGAGGAAACACTCAGTACAACACTAAAATCTGTGAAATTTGAAGTCAAATCTCAGGCTAATCTGGGACTATATCTCCTGAGTTTGAAAGGATGGTATAAACATGCAGCCTTTATTTACAAGAACTGCACAGTAATGTCCAGTGAGCAACGTGTGGATTCACGCTCACGAGCCGCCTGGCAGATCCTTACGCACCTCCCACAAAAACCCTCTAATTAAATGTTAATTAAATGCAACACATTCGGCTTAGCAGACACTCTGCTGCTGAGTTATATACATAGAGCGCAGACACTCTAATGAAATACTTGACTTTGATTTACGAACATGAATGCAGTTAGAACGGAGTTGCGCGCTGGTATCTAATTTTGCTCAAAACAAAGGAGGCCGCCGTGTCTCTGCTAATGGCTCCAGCTTTTTAATGAATACTTCCCGTGATGATGTAATTACACAGTAACTCGCAGGCAGGAAAGCAAAACGCGCAGAGAAATGCCTTGCATGAAGGGAACCTCCTCTCCTGGCAGTGGAAAAAAGATTCTGTAAGCTCTCCAGCAGCAAACGCCCTTCATCCACTGCAGCAATCTCATTTCAGTTCCCATTGCTTTTGCTGCCATCACAAGACCTATACTTGATCTAAAGAGAAAGAAACAGTTGTGATGGCTTGCATTATGTCATACCAGTTACAGTCAAGATGATGAAGAGCCACAGGTGAAAATCATCAAGAGAAAATTAGAGGTGTCATACTTCAAGAATGAACCCATTTATGCAGATGACTCCTGATAGAGCTTCTCAATGCCATATTCGCTCATTACACATACAGAATCATTAACACATCATTAACCTTTATTCAGCTTGAAAGTAAGGGAATACACCTAATTCTGGCCCAAGAGTAGAGTAATTCAGAGATTGTCTACTCTGTTTTTTTCCAACGTTTGACCCCCTTAGACTTCTAGCACAGAAGATTATCATAAAAGAAACTCTGAAGTACATCTCGGGCATTATGTAGCCTGGTGTATGGAACAATTCAGAGACTCTACAGCACCGTATTATATTATTCATCTTCTTCTGGTATTTTCTATGGAATTTTATTTTAGTGTCTGGAAAGAAAGATAGATCCTGTAGTGCTATGTCTTACAACTCCTAAATGATAATCTAGCATAGAGTATGCAACCTTGTGGTATCCACTATCACAACAAAATATATCAGCAGAGAAACAGACTTTTTTACACGTTTCCCATAAAAATCCCTACAAAGCTCTGAGGCTAATGTCATGGCCACTCCAGGTTCTCTCCAAGGACTGTCCCATTCCTGTGCAATGAACCACCCAACAAAAATGCTCCATGCTAAATCTGGGAGGCTTCAGACACAGGAATAACAAATGCAGGTAAAGTTTGTGCTGCTGCACCGCTGCCAGAATGTGCACTGGCACATTTAATCTTAGCTCAGGTGTCTTCTGCTTCCACTGTGGCAATTCAGTTTTTCAAGCATACATCTTTTTCTCTCTAAAAATATACAGCTTATTCCTCACAATGGAGAACAGGACTGTTCTCCAAGCAGGCCCTACCAGAAAAATGTGAAAATAGCTGAAGTTGTAGGAGGCTGAAGTCACTCATGTTGTCATGGCACTTTGAGAGCCTGAGGATGGAAGATGTGGCTGAAATGCACATTACTGTCTCAGGGACCAAGAGGAGAGATCAGATGAAATAATGATAAGGAGAGGCAAAATAAATGAGTTTCTTGCCTCCCTGAGGGTAGGCTGTGCTTATTTTATGAATGTGAGAACCTATTCTTGGCCTTATACAGGCATCTGTGAAAAATGTGTCACTGCTGCATCTCTCTATGTGTATCCTGTCAAAAAGAGTGAGCGTGGGGAAATTTAGTACACCTGACACATTCTGCAGGAAGGCTTGTGGATCCAACCATGTCTTTCTGGAGGGCTCTATGTACACTGTGGATAACTAAAGAACCAGCAAGGTCAGAGACTGCCTTGGATGTAGTCCTAGAAAACCATCCAGGCGCGCTAAATAAAACAGAAGCCAGTAAGCATCTAGGGGGAAGTGATCTTAATGTATTCAGATCAGAGATGTCACCAGCAGAAGGCTCAAGCAGCAATGCTTGGAACGTAAGATCATAGGAAGCTTTACCTTAAATAGAGGTCCTTACCTGTGAGTTAAAAGTACAGGTAATGAAAATACATAATTCTTCCAGTCATACCATATTGCTGAGTGGGAGAGAGAGTCTTCCTTAGGAAATCTCCTGAAGATATTGTCATAAGAAGGTAGGAAAATGCTAATTGATAAATATTGTATTGACAATACTCTAACAACTTTTTCATGGACATACAGAAAGCTTATTAATTAGCATGGAGCTGTGAGTCAACAGCTCACAAATTTTGCCCAGTCAGCAAGAGATCAATCCACTCTATACCAATAGAGATAAGCTAGAATTTCTATGGTATCAGGAGACCTGTTGTAGACATCTCCTCCAGAATGAGAGGATTCACATCAACTAGTGCCTATACCTCTGCACTATAAACAAATGCCTGTAAACATAATACCTGTAAGCAACCCACTTCCTTTTGTCAAGACTGGAGACAATTTAAAAGATTTGGAACGTTCATGGAAACCACACCAAAGTTTTGGGTCCAGAAGAAGCATAGCGCCTTAGGGATTGTTGTCTCACACCTTTATTGACTACGGTCATCCAGGAATGGAACACAGCACTGAATTCAATTCATGAGCTTCATAGGCCAGTTAACATATTAAACTGGTAATTTAGATAATTGAGAAAGCTCTTATCTCCAGCTGCCTGTTGTGGGTTTACTTCTTCCTCAGCCACAGATAATAAAAAGGCTGAATGAAGGTGAAGTACTGTTTAATAACTATAAATACTCCAAAGTCACACCTTTTTCAAACTGTTCCTTGATTTTTGTGACTTAAGGACTGAATATTAAACAATTGCATGAGTCAAGGTCACTTTTTTCCACTTGAAATACATAATTCTTCTTTCCTTCTCTAAAGGGAGTGACTTCTTCCATTCCTCCCTCACGCCTCACCCCTCTCATGTTCAATCACAACATGCTTACATCAGATTTTACTTATGTAGATTTCCAGATAGGGAATCCAGAATCAGTAGCCTAAAAAGGCAATTGGTCCACCTACTGCTTGGACTAATCTACTGTTAAGATAGGAAGAACTGAAAGAAGCAATAAAGGGTCATACCAGCCAAATGAACCCCTGTGAGATCCAAATGCTAAACTGAAGGATGAAAATAAAGCTGCTCATCCGTCTTGTGCAAGAGACTGTGAGAAATTAAATAGAAAGCTATAAAAGATCCTGACTAAGAAAATGGGCAAAAGAATCAACCACGATGAACTAGTAGATCCACTAACAAATCAGTGGACACCCAAGACTTCAGACTAGAAACTTCGAAGTTATTCTCAATTTCACTGCAACAGTAAGAAGTCGAATTTACAGATGCTGTGTCCAAGGGCGATGAATAGGGGATAAGGCTACCAATACTGTTATGAAAGTAAAAAAGGAATGTTTTCTCTCTAGTCCTATACAGTCTATGATAAGGTGATCCTCCTCAAAACTCTGAAAAGGAATTAATCAATTATCAAGTTCAAAACACTTTATAAAGAAAAAGTCACTGATTGCATCAACAAGGGAAATGCTGGGAACTAGATTCCTGTGAAACCAGATCTCATGATGCATTAAATGCTCGAGGTAAAACTGTAGTTTGAAGTTTTTGATGTCAGAAGCAGAAAGAGAAGGGCAGTTTCTGAATGCCTAGATTGTGGAAAAAGATTTAACTGGAATTTGTGTGCTGTAGGACACCAGATTGGAGCAGGATAAAAAACATAGTCCATTGGAACCTAGCACATCCCTAGCCCTTCCAGAAGTGGTACCTCTTATTATGCCGTTCTTCTCTACTTGAATGTTCATCCATTGTACTTCTCTCAGGTTTGTCTTTAAATGGAAAATGAACTCAAAAGTCACAAGAAAGGAACTACTGACCATCTTAACAAAAGTCTGCAACCTTAGGTGACAGTCTAGCTGTGCAGAACCCATAATAGAATCACAGAATCGTAGAATGGCCTGGGTTGAAAAGGACCACAATGATCATCCAGTTTCAAAACCCTGCTATATGTACGGTTGACAGCCACCAGACCAGGCTGCCCAGAGACACATCCATCCTGGCCTTAAACACCTCCAGGGATGGGGCATCCACAACCTCCTTTGGGCAACCTGTTCCACTGCATCCCCTCTGTGTGAAAAACTTCCTCCTAAGATCTAACTTAGACTTCCCCCGTCTCAGTTTAATACCATTCTGCCTTGTTCTATCACTGTCCAGCCTCGTAAACAGCCGTTCCCTCTCCTGTTTATATGCTCCCTTCAAGTATTGGAAGACCACAATGAGGTCTCCCTGGAGCCTCCCTTTTCCAGGCTAAACAAGCCCAGTTCCCTCAACCTTTCCTCATAGGCGAGGTGCTCCAGCCCTCTGATAATCTTAGTGGCCCTCCTCTGGACCCACACCAAGAGCTCCACATCCTTCCCGTGCTGGGGGCCCCAGGCATGGATACAGTACTGCAGATGTGGCCTCATGAGAACTGTGTAGAGAGAGACAATCACCTCCCTCTCCCTGGTGGCTACCCCTTTTTAATGCAACTCAGAACACAGTTGGCCTTCCAGGCTTCAAACACACACTGCTGGCTCATGTCCAGCTTCTCGTCTACCAGGGCCCCCAAGTCCTTCTCCACAGGTCTGCTCTCAAGATCTTCCCCCAGTTTGTATAAGTACCTGGGATTCACCCGACCCAAGTACAGCACTTTGCACTTGGCCTTATTGAACCTCATTAGGTTTTCACGGGCCCCCTTCTCCACCCTGTCCAGGTCCCTCTGGATGGCTTCCCATCCTTCCAGTGTATTGACTGCACTGCTCAGCTTGGTGTCATCTGCAAACTTGCTGAGGGTGCACTCAATGCCATCATCTGTCATTGATGATGTTGAAGAGCACCAGTGCCAAGACCAACCAATAGATGAGATACACCAATTGTGACCAGCCTCCACCCTGACACACAAACATTGATCACAACTCTTTGGCTGAGTCCAGCCAACCAATTCCTAATCTATCACGCAGACCATCCTTCAAATCCATACCTCCCCAATTTAGAGAGAAGGGCGTGATGAGGGATCATGTCAAAGGCTTTGCAGAAGTCCAGATATGACATCACTGTGATAGAACTCAGATACTTGGGAGAGTAAAGGAAGTAGCCAGTGAGGAGGAAAATGGTTGCACTGCTTTCCAGAAAAGGGACAGGGTGAAGGCAGGAAAGTCTGCGTTAGGTAGCTCTGTGATGTATTTTGCTAACACCGGGCAATGGCTTTTGTCAGCCATTCTCTGTCATGTAAGTGTATGGAATGAAATTCACACCAGGGAAATAAAATAAGTTCCCAAGAATCATGAGGGAGAAGGAAAAAATAAAAAATAAAAAATCTGCGATGGAAATAATTTCATACACAGCATAACTATTCAAAAAATAAAAATAAAAATCACAAAGAAGACATGCAATGACAAGAAAGACATCGGAATTTGTGTGGGTGTTAACATTTTCTTTCTTTTTTTTTTTTTTTTCCCCTTTTAAGGGAGTTACTGGTGGCCAGCTCTAACAATAGCACAATGAATCTTTCATGCTGCCCACAATCAATTATGTCCAGGAGCTGGGTGTGGTGTGACCAATTTAATAACAGTGGTGTCAGATAGCTGCAGGCAACCTGTGATTAGGCTTTACTTCATCACACCTACCTAAGAAGTGGGCATCCACTCTGCTTGTTGGTCTTGGCTCCTTCCTTGCACAGCAGAACAGGATCAGCACCTATAGACGTGATTCATCTTCCTCGCCCCCAACTTCTGATCCCACCTATCTTTTTGATGAGATGAATCACTCTCTGGAGATATCATTCAACCTCTAATAAATATTGAGGGAGAACTACATGGCTGTCGAAACAAATGGTATAACTCCTATTTAGCTAAATAAATCCAGCCAACGTGATAATTTGGGTACAGTGATGACCTCTCTACATCTGGGGAATTAGTTTTATGGATTCATTAGGTGGGGCTTGCTCCATCATCATACTTTTCTAGATGACAGGAGCATCTTCCAACTCCAGTTTCCTTGATATTGCTAAGATATCACTTAGAGCTATAAAAAAGCAGAGGCCTTGGACACATTCAAAAGTGAAAGCCAATGGGTTGCTTGTTTTTCCAGTGGTCATTTGTGTGCGCTACATGGCTATCAAGTTTTGGGGTATGAGAGGAGCCACAAAAAGCTTCAGAGACTCTTCATTGCTGCAAATTGCACATACAACTGCGTAACTTTCATGCAAATGATCTTGAAGAAAATGTTAATAATTTGATAATTTGCATACAGTGCTGAGCATGCTGTCAGTTCGAACAAGAGATTTTGTCCAGAGCTCTTTGTCAGCAAACAGAGATATGGAACAAGCTCTGCAACAAACTCTCACATTAAAAATCACAACCTGATGCTTGAAAATGTTGGCAACAATTTGACTTCTATGCAAGATGTTTTGAATGCCAGATTGAAATGGGTGGCACTGGGACTTGGGCACTGTAAATACATCATTTGGTACCCACATTTTTATTTCAGTCTATATTAACCTTTCCTCTCTTAATGATAATGATTCCTGCGTGCTGCAGCATTTCCTAAACGTTAGGCAAGAAGATTTCCTGATTTTGAGAATCTGAGCATGACAAATACATTCTAGTTGTGCCTCCCTTAAAACCCACTAAAATCCAAAGTTGTTTTAAGAACTGGAAGCACAAAACAGCGCAAAACACCAAATCAGGCTTGTCCGTGCCATTTAGGTATTTAATTGTTTGCTATCTCTCCCTACAGTGATAACTCCTTCCAGGTGATTTAGAAACTTCTAAAAATGCTATCAAAAGTAATAACAACAACAACAACAAAGGAAGAAAAAAAGAACAACCTTGTAGTCCTAATTTTCTTCTCCCTTCCTAGTATAACTTTCCCTCTGGTGATTACATTTATTGTGGGCATAGAAAGGACAGCCTAAAATATGAAATATGTGCTTTGTATGCTAGAAGGGCTAATTTCTCAAAGCTGAGAAAAATTTTGAGAGAAATTGACATAAGTGTAGACAGGAAATTGTGAATAAAAATTGAGAGTCTTTTTGGAATAATTTATTAGATGGCCACAAGCCAAGCATCCACAATCAAGGCAGAGGATAACTTTGACTAAAAAGCTATTATGGTTTTCTGACAAAGTGAAAATATCAAGTAGAAATGTCTATATATAGGTGTGTTATCTTCATGTCGGTGTGAATTTGTGGTATTTAATTTCTTCCTTACCTCTTCTGTGTATACACGCATTTTTCATGCATATGAAAAACTATACATTTATGTACACTTTTTAATGCATTTAATGTATTTCTTTTCTTATGACTCTCAGAACACAGAAGACAAGCATAAACAGGTGATCAAAGTTTTGAGAAATAAAAGGCAAGGTAGAGAAATCCCAAGCTGGCAGGACTTCAGGATTGTGGAAAGATTTATTTATTTTTTTTAATCTTACAAT
Source organism: Alectoris magna (assembly GCA_030625065.1). Classification (NCBI taxonomy): domain Eukaryota; kingdom Metazoa; phylum Chordata; class Aves; order Galliformes; family Phasianidae; genus Alectoris; species Alectoris magna. The sequence goes on from CM060561.1 coordinate 2,705,278, forward strand.
AAGATTACAACAAGGAATGGTAAAAGCCAAGAATCTGACCATCTCTGTATAATATCATTATAGAAGAAGGAGAAGCACTGAACAAACAATTCTGTTCTATATCAGGAAATGCAATAACCTTGTAATGAAGACAAAGCACTGCACACTTCCCTGGTAACTGAAGGGAATGGTGAATAGGCATTTTTAAATCACCAAGTATGGTTACTGGTATCCAAATCCAAAAGGCAGTTTTTGAGATTTCCAGTCTTGGAAGTCAATGTTAAGTTTTAATACAACTTTGAATCAGAGATGTTTCAGAACGCTCAGTAAGAGTTGCTGCTATTCTCATGATGTAAAAAGATGACCCTAAATCTATGCATTTCATAACCTGACACAAGTCCCAAACAAAGCATTAACTGGTAAATAATGGAACAGGCATGTAACTTACAGAAATTAACATGGTTTTGATGGAAAGATGCACGGCAAATAACTCAGTCTAATTTTACTCTTTCGGGGCATTTGCTAGCAGAGATTTGGAAGGAATTACAAACATTTTAAAAGAATTTGACTTAGTCATCACAGAACCACAAAATCATCGAGTTTGGAAGGAACTTCCCAAGATCATCTAGTCCTACCACCCACTCAAGCAGAGTAAACAGAGCTAAAGTAGGTTATCCAGGGTCATCTCCCATCAGGTTTTGGATATCTCCATTGATGGAGATGCCACTGAAGTCAATGACACAAAGCTGAGAGGCGTGGCTGATATACCAGAGGGCTGTGCTGCCATTCATCAAGACCTGGAGAGACTGGGAGTTGGGCAGATAGGAATCCTAGGAAGTTCAACAGAGACAAGTATAGAGTCCTACCCCTGGGGAGGTATAACTGCATGTGTCTGTACAGGTTAGGGGCTGACCAGCTGGAATGGACCTCTGTGGAGAAGGACCTGGGTGGACAACAGGTCAGACATGAGCCAGCAGTGTTCCCTTGTGTCCAATAAGACCAGTGGTATCCTGGAATGCATTATAAAGAGTATGGCCAGCAGGCCAATGGAAGTGATCCTCTCCCTCTACTCTGCTCTGCACATCTGGAGCACGGTGTCCAGTTCTGGGCTTCCCAGTTCAAGACATACAGGGAACTGCTGAAGAGAATCCAACGAGGGGTCACAAAAATAATGACAAGTTTGGAGCATCTCCTCTTTGAGGAAAAGCTGATAGACCTAAGACTTTTCAGCATGAAGAAGAGAAGACTGAGTGGAGATCTTATCAATGCTTATAAATTTTTGAAGGGTGAGAGTCAAGTAGATGGAACTAGGCTCTTTTTAGAGGTGCCCAGTGACTGAACAAAAGGGCAACAGGAACAAATTGGAACACAGGAAGTTCCATACAAATATGAGGAAGAACTTCTTTACTTTGAGGGTGATGGAGCATTGGAACAGGCTGCCAGAGAGTTCATTGACTCTCCTTCTCTGCAGATATTCAAAAGCCCCCTGGATGCTTTCCTGTGTAGATAGCACTCTGGGCTATCTACTTTAGCAGGGGGTTGGACTGGGTGATCTCCAGAGGTCCCTTTCAACCCCTGCGATTCTGTGATTCAAGAGATGGCAGGCATTCATATCAAAACCAGACCCAAATAACATCAGGACCATGTTAAGTAGATTATAATATTGTTGACTGACTGAGAGTGGGAATCACTGATAAATGTACTTCTAACAAGGATCATCCTCAGGACTGACCTTAGCCTGTCTTTTCATCAGCAGTCTGAAAATAAATATAAAATTAATTACGATCAAATATACAGCCAACGTTAAGCTGGAAAACAGTGACTGGCAGTGGGGCAAAGGCTCTCTTATACAGCAGCCTGGACCAGGTGTTCAGCTGTGCCCATTCCAGCAAAATGCAGCTGCATCCAATCAAATGCCAAGAGCAAGGAGCACAGGCCATGCTTCCAGAGCAGGAGATGGTTTTCTAGTTCACAGGGGCTCCAAGCACAATTTAGGGAAATTAGTGGCATTCAGCCATGACCTCCCAACATAATTTTGTGGAAAGAAAAGCCTTTGGCTGGGTGGCCAAGGGAAAAGTGAGTGGGAGAGGAAAACAATGATAGATTTGCAGATCGAGTTGGTTGGACTGATATGGCTGGATTTGCAACGCTTTGTTCTCCATCCTTTTCAAAAGGGCATCAGAGGTTCTGAAAAGCACTGAACTGTAAATTAAGATACAGAAAAAGATTTTTTATTAAATGAGACATAAAGAGATCACACTGTTTGTGCAAAAGATGCAGTGCCAAGGTTATGGCCTGCATCAGAGGATACTGTGGGTGCCCATGGTTCTTTAATCTAGCAGAAAAAGGTAAAACAAATACAGAAAGCTGAAAGCCGAAGGCAAAGAAATCCAAATTAGTGGAAAAGCACATATTATTAATAGTGATTAATCACTGAAACAAACTATCCAGGGAAGAGGCAGAATTTCATCTCCTGATGTTCTCAGAGCAAATGAATTTTCTTTGTCAGACAAGGTGCTTTCCGTAAACATGTACTATTCATCTTGTTACAGGACAAACCAGTAAAATCGAATAAAACGTCTTAAAAAATTACCTACAGACCCTCATTCTCTTATCCTTTCTTACAAGGTTTGTCTAAGTGCATGAGCCGTTACCTAATTAGTTATATTCAGTCATTACAGAGATAATGAGAACATTCTAGTTATAATGAGAATCCAAAAACATTTGTGTAAGACGTCTCCAAACAAGCATAGATATTTTTCAGGAAAAAAAAGCCAAAACAACAAGAAATGTTATTAATTGACAACTGGATGAAAAATAAGGTATGTGGAAAAGAAATAAAATCATATTTCTGTATTTTATGGATTTTTATTGTCATTTTGTTTCAGGAAGTTTGTCTTGACTTGGACCTCTTTGATGGTACATGCACTTCCTCACGTATTATTTTGCTTACAATCCGTTTAAAAATGTGATATTCACTCAAGTGTAATTGAGATCTCTCCAGCTTGCACAGAAGTGAACTGCATTGCTTAATTGTTTTTAGAGTGAGCGCTCAAAATTGCCGTGAAACACTTCTTTGAAGATGTCCCAAATGGTCACCCAAAGTCAGTGGCTATGATCAGGTGCTGAAGACAGTCGTATATTGCTACTTCTGATAGCAACACAAACATTAAGGGCTGTCATACAATGTCAGTGCATGAGTTGGTTTATGTGAACATGATACCAGAGAAAATTATCTAAATCTGGAATTACAGCAACATTATTATTACTAAGGCATTCTTAAATAATGCCAAAATTAGCATTTTATGCTTCTTTCTTTGCTAACTAGATATTCTCCACTCAGAACATTGCTTTGTAACAATATATAATGCTAAATGATTCTGGAGGTTGGAACGTTAATTACAAGAAACTGAGTTCTTACTTATTCTATTCTCATTCATCAATGCTGTTGAAGTGTTACCTTTCTTATTTGGTTTCTGCTGTTTACCTGAATTTCTTTGTCTTGTTAGTCGGGCATCCAGGATTTCTAGGCAGTCTCCCACTTAAATGCTAGCCAGGACTGGGATGGGTTCATTTCCAAGAACAGATGAAAGCATCTCAGTTATTCCAAAATGGGCATAGGCCAAAACATTCAATACTCACAAACAACTGCTCACGAAATGTCTGTAAACCAGGAGTTATTGGCAGGCAGCATATGGCAAATATGTTGCTCTTCAGAAAACTGTGATCACTTTGTGGGCCACTTTTAAGTAGATAAACAGACCAAATGGTTTGTTGTGAATTAAATACATCGTTTCTATAAGTCACAAGATGTGCTTCAGTGTAAAATCAGCATCTTCTCCTCTGGTTCATAATGATTAGTTACCAAGCTGGATATGAGGAGAGCTTGGACAGGCATTTCCAGCTACCTAGTTTTTAAACCCTGCCAAGATAAATCAGATTATGCCCAGATATCAAACTGTGCCTAATAAGCATCAGTGCTGACAATGAGCACCTGTATTTTTCACTGTTCTTTCTCAGTGTTTCACCAAAGATTGATCATGAAGAATAATTATTTTGAATGAGAATAATACTGGCTGTAGCAATTTCTCCAGCAACTGCCAGAAATCACAACACCACTGATAACAAGTCAGATGAGTTCTAAATGTGTTAAATACTGGACTGATATCACCCTTTTCCCTGCTATTAAGGTCTTCTTAGTCTTATTTATTGACTCCAAAATGAAGACTCCAAAAGATTTTTGCCCTTTTTTCCACTGTTAGTTTTACATCATCTCAGTAAGATTTTGGTACGTTTATTCTAGGTTTACACATTTATTTTCACTTCAGACCAACTTTTAGCCCCGGACTTATCAATTTAGTGAAGTGTCTTCCTGTTCAGGGGCATGGATAGGCATCACATATGCTTTAGGCTCCTGCCAACCTCTTCATGTAGTTGAACAAATACAACAAAACAAGTACTCAGAAATGACTTAGAGGGGCTTAAGCTTAGTCAAAAGCTTGTATTCTAGATCCATACAAAGGATTAACTGAATGAGAACAAATTTCCTGAAAAGCACAAAAGCCATAAGAATACTTGCAATAATTAGAAAGCTGGGGAAAGAAAGAAAAGGGGACTTATGCATCCAATAGCCCAGAACACCATTCTGATCAATTCTGCTCTCTAAAAAAGGTAGCAAGACACTGTCCGGAGAACTCCCCACCATTTCAGTCAGTATCTCAGCAAAAACTTCTCCTTGCCTGCATGCAGAGGCATAAAACAGAGTGTATTTCGGAAGGACTGCACTACCACCAGACAGCAGTGGGCATGGAACTGGCTCACTGGACAGTAATCACAGCCCCAAGCTGCTGGAGATCAAGGAGCATTGCACAGTGAATTTTGGGTAGTCCTATGTGGAGATAGGAGCTGGACTTAATGATCCTTGTGGGTCAATTTCAACTCGGGATGTTCTCTTGATACTCTTCTCTCAGACATTCATTCTCTACTGGAATGGCAGATTGATTGATGATGGGGTATTCACCCAGGCTGGAGCATGAACCTTCTCTTCATGCTTACACAGTCTGATTTTAATTTAAGGTTTCTCTTCTTCCCCAGCGTGTTCCTCTCCCTGCCCAGCTCTGTGAGTTCATTGGATTTTATGAGTTATGCTAATCAATCCTTCAAGCCTGTGTTAATTCATCATTTGGACTCCAGTGGGTGGATGAAGTTGGACAGGTGTGCTCCCCTCCCTGTTCCCCACAGTCTCCAGCAATCCAAAAGAACTGAGTGGCAGGTAGGGATAGACCAGCTGGACAGAGGTGAGGAGGTACGACTTGTTAGAATAGAAGAGAAAAAAGGATGCTCAATTTTCTCCCGCATCTGGGAAGTGAGTGTCCTCTTTACACCCAACATTTCCTTAAGACACAACAATCCTCTCAGAGTCTAATTTGAGGATGGGGTGCTGGGGAGCAGCTGAGATCAGACTCGGTGTCAATAAGCTGTCAGGAACTAGCCTTATTCATCATGGTTATTGGGTAAGTGCCAAGGACCCTACAGTAATTCGGTTGAGTTTCTTCTCTGCTAAATGAGTTTACAGTGATGAATAGTGTTTGCTGGGTAATTTAATAATATTAATGGGATCTCATTAGCTTTGGTATTCATTTACATTCTTGAAGGTGTATCCCCTGCTGGCAGTCTTGGGAAAGACTGAAGCAGACAGGAAAACCAATATCCTAATTCATTCACATCTCTAAATACTTCCAATAACGTAAAGGTTTAAAAGCACTTTATTGGTTTGGTTTATCTAATTTATATTGCTCTTTGTGTGCTGTGGCTTTATTTCCTCCACGGGCAGTAAAACCAATATTGTTTAGTCGAAAGTGCCCTCAAGAAAGATGATATTTGAGTTAGAAATATCAAAAATGGCCAGAATTATTGTTATTATTATTATCCAAGAGTCACATGATGGAAATGCAATAATTCAGTTAAAATAAATCCATCTACCAATGCAGAGGTAGCCTGTCTTTCTGAGATAAGCATCACTGATAGGACTGGTAGCTATCATCTGGATCACTGCTACAGCTGTTGAAAATGGGACTGGCAGAAAGAAGGCATTTATGCTGCTTGCTTTGATCTCTCTGAACAAGATCCTTTTTATAGAATTTCATTAAATTTGGTATCTCCCGAGTGAAATCCTCTCCCTTTTTTTTTCCTCACAGGAAACATGAAGGTAAGAATCATCATATGGGCATTATCAGTAGGAATAACAGTATCAAGGCAAAGAATCCTTCAAGAAGTGAAAGTGTTATCAGGAACTAGGAAACTCCAAAAGATTCACCGTGGCAAAATGAATGGGAAAGTTAATTTAAATATATATATATATTTTTAAAAAGAACTACCTCCTTGTAGCTTCATGTTCCCATTGCCCCGTAGATGAAAGTAGCCAGATCATAACATTGAGTGCAACTTAATTTTCTGGGCAAATGAGAATTTTTCACAGAATTTTCAATCGGAGACTAGTGCAAAAGATATCAATTTTCACTCGCACTCTCCCTGCTTCTTTCCATATTTAATTTCTTCCAGTTTTTCCTACGAGCACGATCTCTTAGCAACTTTAAAAGAATTTACTCCTTGGAGCTCACAATACAGGCAACCATAGAGTTCCAGATTTTGCCAGGAAGTTTTCCTTTTCAGTAACTATTTATGTTCCTTTTTGAAAACAAAAGCCTTCACTGAATTTGAAATTGCAACTTTTTCATCTTTTAAAATTCTTTTTATATCATGAAGCGCTGAATATAGTCTTGTATGGGAAAGACATTAAAACCATTTGTCTGTTGAAATGGAAAGCAAAAAAAAAAAAAAAAAGCAAGGTGTAGACAAAAGAATGGTTATTTTTGATAAAATGTGCTGTTCGGTCAAAAAACTCCCACATTTTTCATCACAAATTTCAGATGAAAATGTTTTTGGTCCAGATGTAGCTTACCTCTAATACCAGAATAATATCCCTATCACGCTAAAGACCTCCACATCCTCAGAGCTCATATTTCATGCCATTTTTGCACCAGAAGAGTGAATAATTCAGCAGATTGGAGTAATGAATCATTTTCTCATCCTTAGGTGGCTGTTGCTCATGATGATTAATACTGATTTATTTATTACTTGTGACAGTCTCAACCAGGTCAGGGCCTCACAATGTGACATACTGTATGAGATAAAAGGAATAAACAGTTTCTGCCCCAAAGAGCCTGCAGTGCAGATTTCTATTCAAGCCCTTGACACTGGCTAACTGCCCTTAGTGAACAACTAATCCTTACCCACACCAGCCACAGAAAACAGCGATGGGTGGAAAGAAGATAATCTCATTGTATAGAAGCCTTGCTAGAATATTCTGCCTTTGATAAGCACCAGATACTTATTTCTTCATCAGCCTCACCACATCACCTTGCAAAAACTGGATGATTAAATGGTTCTGCCAACAAGGATCCGAGAAAGGTATTTCTAGGTTTCCTTAAGGTATTGTCAGGAGTTGCAGTTATGTTATTTACCTACCCATGCCTGGTGTGTTTAGGCTTTTTGACAGGTGGTAGTTCCTGACCAACACGGAACACAAAACTGAAACACATGTTATGTTCAATCCTGTTTCCACACATTTATAAATCGTGGCTCCTTTAAAAGACCAGTATAATTCAAATATAAAAGCCCAGTGATCCATGCAAATGCTACCAATTACATGATGGTCTCTTTACAAAAGATATGTTTTGAACAAAGTTGTTTCCATCCAGAAGGAAAAACTGAGAGACAATCAAAATAGCAAAACGGACCACACTTTCTAACAACAAGAACATTGCTTGTGTAGTCAGAGTCCACATTTTTATTCTAGTTCTCCAAGTAGATATTACTTATCTCATTGCCAAAGAAAAATGATAGAGATATAAAGAAAAGAATCATAGAATAACAGAATCATAATATGGTTTGGGTTGGAAGGGACTTTAAATATCATCAAGTCCCACTGCTATAGGCAGGGACACCTCCCTCTAGACTAGGTTGCTCAAAGCCCCATCCAGCCTGGCCTTGAATGCTTCCAGGGAGGGGACATTCACAACCTCACTGGGCAACCTGTTCCAGTGTCTCACAACACTCACAATAAAGAATTTATTCAGAATATCTAATCTAAATTTACCCTCTTCCAGTGTAAAACCATTTTCCCTTGACTTGTTGCTACATGACCTTATAAAAGTCCTTCCTCAGCTTTCCTGTAGGCCCCCTCTGGGTACCGGAATGCTACCGTAAGGTCTCCTCGGAGCTTTCTCCAGTCTGAAAAGCCCCAGCTCTCTCAGCCTTTCCTCGTAGAGGAGGTGGTCCAGCACTTGATCATTTTTGTGACCCTCCTCAGGACCTGCTCCAACAACTCCATGTCTTTCTTGTGTTGGGGGCTCCAGAACTGTACACAATACTCCAGGTGGGGTCACACTTCACTTGATGCAACCCAGGATACGGTTGGCCTTCTGGGCTGTAAGTGCCCATTGCCAGCTCATACTGAATCTTTTATCGACTGATACTCCCAAATCCTTCTTCTTAGGGCTTCTCTCAAGCCATTCTCCACCCAATCTGTATCTGTGCTAGGGATTGCTCCAAACCAGATGCAGTACCTTCCACTTGGCCTTGTTGTACTTCATGAGGTTGGCATGGGCCCATCCCTCAAGTCTGTCCAGGTCACTCTGGATAGCATCTCTTCCCTCTAGCATGTCAACTGCACCACTCAGCTTGGTGTCATCTGCAAACTTGGTGAGGGTGCACTCAATCCCAGTGTCTATGTTGTCTATGATGATGTTGAAGTTTGACTTTGTCCCATGCTCCATCGGGTCCATGACAGAGGGCTGCACTATCTCTCTGGAACCTCTACAGCCCAGCCAGACCCTCTTTCCATACCAGAACAGGGGTTGGCTGTATCTTTTATCTCACTCAGCCTCATACATGACACTTATCTGTGCTGTACTGAGTGGCCTGTGATACCACTGTGCCCAGGCTTCCATCCATTCTTGATGGGTACTTGTATCTATTCATCTTTTAAAAACAGTTCTGCTATGTTAGTAGTCTTTACTCACAATTCTCTTTCTCATCCTTTTCATTCCATAGGGGGGAATGGGATTTCTTTCTAGAAATACTTGGTGAATTTGTCCCTGAGGGAGGTAATTCTTTAAAGGGAGTGTGACTCACACTTGTTCAGCTCATTCGTAAGTGAAGTAGTACCTCTAAACCAGGATCAAGCTTTATCTTTAAAATAGAATGGATTAGGTGTGGAAGAAGGTTTTCTTGTCTGTGGGTGATGTCCTTGCAAAGCAGTGCCCTGGAGGAAAAAAATAACTTTGTAATTCAAGAGTATCTGTCCAAAAATATTCAGCAGTCATATCTACGGAGCTACATCAGTGATGCATAAATGTTGACAAAGTGTATTTATTTCCTCCACTGTTTCCTGCTCAAAAAAATATTGTCCATCATGTTGACCTGCACTATAGAGGGATAATTCAGTACCACAAATACCTTTAGTACCTTTAGTGATACTAACAAGGCACATGCTTTCTCAAAGAAAACCATTCCAACATCAATTTCTTCTGGAGAGCCCAAATAGCAGATGCATCAAATTATCCTGGTCAATAATTTATTCCTAAAAAAGAAGTATTGTTCCAAACTTATGTTCATATCTACAACTTGTGGTGCCATGTACCTTTAGGAAATTGAAAGATCTAGAACTACCTGTTTATCATCCTTCATCTCTTCCATTGCTTTTCTGTAATATTAACTAGAAAGGGATGAAGGTTTTTTTTCTGTTTTTAAGATATTTTTCTTCTCAGGTTTCAGACTTGTAGGATCTGGTGGAGTGTTCCTAGGCCTCTTCTCACCATTTTTTTCTCCGGAAAACCTGATCTACCAGGTTCTTATGCTGCAAGGGCATCATGAAAAAAAACTATATCAGCTACATCCGCCTCTGCCCAAATACGTCTTATTCTTTCTATTTGACATCAACCAATATATTGTCTATTGCCTGATCAAATCAAGCTGATATTTAGCTTGATTCCTTTCTCTCACAACACCTTCAGGTGTAAATCTCAAACACCATCAAAATGACACAATCTTTTCTACTGTCTCCTTTTTAAACTCAGTGATAAATGCTATTTTCTCCACTGTTAAATATATAATCTTACCTTTCTGTCACCTATTGTCAAATCAGTGGATCAAGATGTCTTCACACATCTTCCTCATGGCATCAGCCTTTACTGGACTTAACTTGTGATCCCATCACATTACTGTTTCAGGATGTTTTAGCATATTTCTTTCGACTGCAACAGTTCCCCTTTTCTACGTAACACTTGCTACACAGTGTTTTAAACAACATTCTGTTTGTCACCTCCCTAATCTTACTTTTTCCACTATCATATAATCATAGAATCATTTGAATTGGAAGGGACCTTTAAAGGTCATCTAGTCCAATTCCCCTGCAGTGAACAGGGACACCTACAGCTAGATGTGGGAGCTCAGAATCCCGTCCAGCCTGACCTTGAATCTTCATCTCCAAAAACAATGCATCTATCACATCTCTTTGTCAAGGTACAAACTTGCTTCCCCAGCACTGTTTACTACCTATTAGCCCAGTGCCCCTCTCTGGTGTGAGCATCAGTCTAAAATTCTAGGAGTTTTGAGTCCAGGTGTGTAGGGCAGGATTCTTCTCACCCAACTTCTGAAGACAACCATCTAACCATCTGCCTAACCTCATCACTTAAGGTTCCATTCATAGCCAGAGGTAAAAAATAGATACTCTGGGGTCCAACTGACCTACTTTATTTTGAGAGATCTCTTCTTAACAGCAGGAGGGATTACACCAGGCAGTACAACACTCCACTGACAATATTGACTAGTTAGAGTAGAACTGAGCATAACTGTTTCCCAAGAAGGCATCACACGTAGACGAAAACTGCTTATTTTACCAAGTGTAAAAAGAATTTGTTGCTGTCAAGTGAACAACTATTTTTTCTGTGGTGAGGTGAAAGCATTTAGCTTCCTTGCAGGAAGAAGCCATTGGCAAAGTGCAAGCTCTGAATACCAATCCAGAAATAACACTTGAAGAAATGACTGCTTCCTTGGGATTGAAAATGCAGACAGAAAATTTGTGTGCATTCAGCCTGGGCTTTTTATTCAGTGTCCACAACAATTTCCACACAGGACATTTCGGGTTAATTAGGTCAGCTCAGATTAGTCACAGCTCTCTTAAGGAACGTTTTTAAAATAGGTTTCTCTTCTCAGGGCCATATGGAATTAGTAAGAGTCTAGTCAAAATACATGCACTTAACAGCCTTTTCTGGGCTAGGGCTTTAGAAAGTTTATTTAGAGAAAGCCATTTAAAAAGCCAAGATCTAGTTCAGCTCCCCCTGAGCACAAGGAAATAAATACTGTCCCTGTAGTGCTAAGATGTGTCTCTGGAAGTAAACAAAACAAGGGATACTTGCCCTCTCTGCCCTTTGATTTCCACCTCTAGACCAGACCGATGGCTGCATGCCCATTCGCTCAATAAAATGTGTCCATTATTGCAGTCTGTAAAACAGAGCACTAAGGTCATACTGCCCTACAGAAAATATTTAGAGTGGATGGAAGAAAAGGTCTATTTTGTTCTTTCATTTGCCTGACTGCTGTACTGTGTTACCCATGTCAGCCTAGACTCTCTTCCTTTTGTCCCCAGCCATCACCACCATGCCCACTAAACCATGACCCTCAGTGCAGCATTTACATGTTTCTTGAACACTTCCAGGGATGGGGACTCCACCACACCCATGGACATGTACCTTGACTCATACCCATCACCAGTGAATAGCCGTGATGCTCTAGGCCATTTTAAATGAAATATTTGTGTCTTCAAACCAAGAACATCCTATGTTGGAGGAGAAGGATTGAAGAAATGGGTCTGGAAATGCTAACATGAAGCTCAGATCACAGTCTGATCCACTGGGTCACCAACCAGTGACCCAGAAACCGGTCCACCAGTGCTTTGCCCCAGTCCCTTGTGCATTACTGATGAACTCATGAGCACAATGGCACAGGGAAATTTATTTTTCTGCTTTACTTCTGTTGGGTCTCAGAGCACAAAGTAGAAGCACTCCTGAGGTGAGCACAGGGAGCAATCACTTTAAAGGGTGATATCTGGAACTGCATAGCTGCATAGCTCTCACTGACCCCTACAGTGAACACTATTGACCACCACCCATTCTGTATCCATCTGCAGGCATTTACCAAACTGAACACTTCTGAGTCCTGGCAGAGAGTTTAGTCTCTCTCCCAGAGCAATTCACAGCAGAGCGGGCAGGCTACCAAGACCCATCTACACCCCCAAATGGGTGCAAAAGAGTAGAGTGAATGTTCCATACGCATACTTAAAACATATGGAAAATAAAATTAAAAAAAAAAAAAGAGAGAGAGAGAACTTAAAAAAACAACACCAGGAAAAAAAAATAATTTGCTTTTAAAATAGGCTATTCAGTTTGACTCATTGCAATAGGAAGAGTAGCTATCAGTCTGTAAATAACACTCTTCCCAAATCTACTACATACTTTAAGAGTCATTTTCACAGGAGGGAGTCAAAGAGCTCAGATACCTTCACACTTGCCTTTTGCAACTGCTACAAGAACATTCAACACAAAATATCATCAAATGCAAGCAGAAGGCAAAATACCTACAGAAAAGACTCAAATAATATATGTCAAGATCAAGATATACGTGTTCCTAAGAGGTACAGCATAATTGATGGCATCCTAGAAACAAAAGTCACTACCATCATGAACTGGAAGTACATTCCTGAGCTCAATTCTACATCTGTAGAATTCAGCTTTATATCTGTGGAATTCAGTATTACATTTGCCATGTTTAATAGTGGCTATTCTTACTGGTCTCTGCTACTCCTGGCAATGGCTCGCGGTCCGCAATGCCACCATAAAACACGCTGGGAGAGAGCACAAGGGGAGCAAGAGGTGGAAAGAAAAGAGGTATCTTTACAGAGCACTCCAGGTGCAGTGAGGTGCTTTGCTTTAATTTCGTGGTACTTTCTTGTGAAGTAGAAAACTTCTAAATTCCAGAGGAAAAAAAAAATCCTTCTCACTGGAACTTTCACTGATGTGAAATTTAGAGGTTTAGTGTAAAGTTGGTTATGCACAGGCAAGTTATTACGGTTCAACAGCCTTGTGCTAATCCCCGGGTGACAGTCATACAAGCGTCCAGGAAAGATTTCTTGAAGTGGACTCCTGTCTGAACATCACCACATCCACCCAAAGTTGATAAAGGGGTCAGGCGTGGGCTGGAGGTGAGTTACACAAGCGTTGTTGCAGCTCCCGCTGCGAATCCAACACTTCCCACCCCGTGTAAGACCTCGTGTTCTCAGACACTGCAGTGCCACCGTGAAGTGACAGCTTCAGGGAGACCTCGAGAAGCCAGCTGGAAACATCTCAGGTGTGTATTTTTAGCACACTACGCTTGGAAGCTCAGCTTGGGGAGTTACTACTAGAAAGGCAAAGGAGGCGTGGGAATACGGAGAGGGTAGAGAAGTACATTCTGATAAGGAACTAACAGCTATCAAATGATCGTCATCTGGGTATTGAGACATGAGCCTGTCCCCCAGCTTCAGCATCCTACTTCCTTTTCACATTGGAAGAAATGAGGGAAGGAGTAAAATAACATTCGTGCACATTTAACAGAAAAATGTAAGTTTTAGGGAGGGAACCACAGCCTGCTTCTCTTATAAGGTTAAAAAGACCCAGATTTCTACAAAAAAAAAACCATAAACGGCTGTACCCACCAAGTAGTCCTCACTCTCTCTGGGTAGGAATGCACTTTTCAACCAAAGACCCTCCAAGACAGCAACATTCAGATGGTTTGTGGCCTGGGACAGATATCATTTGAAGGTCTGGAGGGCCTTCATTCAATGGGGTCACCAACAGGAAGGAAAGAAATCACAGAATCATAGAATAATCATAGAATGGCGTGGGTTGGAAGGAACCTTAAACGTTATCTACTTCCAACCTCCTCGTTGGACATGGCTGCCAACCACCAGATCAGGCTGCTCAGGGCCTTAACCAAGCTGGCCTTGAACACCTCCAGGGATGGGGCATCCACAACTAAGTGTTAAAACATGGGAGAAGTGGGAAAACCAGTAGCATACAGAAGGGATGAATGCCCTACTTCACCTACTCAGAACTGGGGGCTTATTTCAAGTGGGTGGGATAAAATAATGAAGCGCTGGCACAAGTTGCCCAGAGAGGTGGGGGATGCCTGTCCTTGGAGACATTCAGTGTCAGGCTGGATAGCCCTCTGAACACCCTGATCTAGCTGTAGGTGTCCCTGTTCACTGGGACAGGTGGATTGGACTAGATGAGCTTTAAAGGTCCCTTCCAACTCAAATGATTCTATGATTCTACAATTCTATAAAACCAGGGAGGGAAACAAGCCATGAGACCTGGAGGGGAGAGCAGTGGCAGATGCTCCATGAGATGAGATGCTCCATGTCTCTCCGCGAGAGACACTTGTTAAGCCTTCTAGTAAGAGACATTACCACAACCCTCCTGAAAAGCAGGCTGTTTCTTGACCTTGAGAAAATCACCTGTCAAACCCCCCTTCTGCTCTCTTTCCACTTCTCGGTTATTAAACACCCCCAGAGAGCTCGGGAAGTCCTCTGAATACCTGAACCTCAGGCAGAGAACTTCAGAGTTTTGCATGTTAAAAAAAAAAAAAAAAGAAGAAAAAAGTGACAGAAGGGGTGTGAAACTGAGCAATACCTGCTATTTTGCTGGCTGAGTCTTGATGTGCCTTGGATTCAGAGTAAGTCCTGATTAATACTGATCCTGCGTTTACAAAATTAAATTAGGCTGCTTAAAATTAAAAATACATATTTATTTTAAATAGGCCGAGTATTCCGAATGAATTGGAAAGTAAAGAGGGTAGAATATTACAAATGAGACAATTAAGCAAAGCGAGCAGCAGAAATTGTATAAATTATAGTCTCGCAATGAAACAGTGCTTTGATGCAGGGGAAGCTGGCAAAGAATCCTTCCACCAGAGATGGAAAGTGTTGAGGAGGGATGGTTGGGAAAGAGGTTACAGAAGAAAGGGAAAAAAAAACCACAACACTCCGAGAAAATCCATTAGTATTGATTTAAGGAGGTAATCAAGGGGAAAGAGTCTCAAACAGGCAGGATGGAGTGGTGACTGCAATACCTGAATACCGTGATACTGGGGCTTCACACAGCTCTTCTGGCTGCGGAATTGCACTACTGGGAGAGCCTTGAGCCCAAGCCTGGTGTTGCCTGCCCTGGCTGCCTTCCCAGCACCTGCCAGGTGTAATGAAGCTCCTGAGTATGAGAAAGGATTAGATCGGACCTGAAAGCTCAACACTCAGTATGGGACAATGGGTAAATTCAAAGAGCAGGAATGAAGGTGGTGGTTGGGATTAGAAGCAAGACTAGGGGAGAAGAGAACTAGCAGCTTTCAGCCTATGAGCATCAGTTCAGCCAAATGTTGTCATTTTAAGAACACAGAAAAATCCCAGCAAGCCCAAAATGAAAATGGAAATCACTGTTTTGGGGAAATAGAAAGCATGTTGCTCTCTCTCCCTTCTACAAAGCACAGACCTCTGTCAGAGCAAAACACCTTAGCAAGAAAATATTCCCAGGAAGGATATAGCTTTGCCAAGGAACAATAATGGCATGTTCAGTTCTTAATATGGCATTCGGGACTGTTTGCCTTTCCAAGGTTGGAGGAGACAAAGCTGGCTATGGACAATGTTCACAGGTTTCTGGAAGCTACGGAAGTTCAGCACATTGCAGAATATGGCCCCAGGAATGCAAATTGTTACTGACTAAAAAGCAAATTATCCTTGAATATACTGAAAATGTTTCCCTTGGTTTTGTTGCAAGAATACATACATATACAGACAGCTTGACATATTCCCTTAAAAGCATACCCTGCTGCACAAATACTCTTAAGTAAAGTACATAATTTTTAGTGCTCTGAAGTAGGTTTTAGTTACTGTGTGGTACAGGTAGCTATAATGGGTTGAGCAAAATGCACGTGAGGGTCTTTAAACAATCAGCCTACTTCAACTGGTCAGAAGAGAGGAGGGGAGAGGAGAGTAGAGGAGAACAGCTTAGGTTGGAAGGGATCTCAAAGATCACCTAGATTTAATCACCGGTTGAGAACCATTAAATCAGGCACTAGATCCAGTTGCCCAAAGTCCCTTCCAACGTGGCCTTCAAAATATCCATGGATGAGGGATACACAACTTCTCTGGGCAGCCTGTCCCTGTAATTTGTTCTTCATGAAGGTGACTTTAAACTCAAAACTGCCCACATTAGCAGTGCAGGTTGACTGTATGCATGTGGTTATACAAATTCTATGCATTCTTAAAACATTTAGTTTATATTCCCTTCTTGAGCAATTCAGCATGTTTATATTTTGGTCACAACCAAATCAAATCTCTCTGGGATTAGTTTTTCAAAGGGAAAATTAATTAATGTGCAGTGGCCTGGGCTGTCACTGGAAGAAACTTACAGTCCTCTGAGCAAGGCATGTGCTGGATGAAAGCAGTATTCAGGCCTTCCATACAGATCTGTATTTCCCCAACACGATAAGCAAAGGTTTTCCCCTTGCACCTTGCACAAGTCTCATTGTCGCTGCTGGATTCTAGAGTCATATTTTGCAGTGTACCCTATTTCCTATTTTAGTGTTGGATAGGGAACATGGCAGCCTCAGGACCCCTGGGTCCTATACCACTCCTAAACTTGCTACGTGCTACATCTTAGGGTTTCTAAAGTTCAAACAGGAATGAAGGAACTGAACTGACCCTAAAGACTAATCAGAATCTGATGATAAATCAACAGACTTGTGCCAGTGTTTTCTTCGCTGTGGTCCTGACTATTTGAAAAGAACATTCCTTTTTCCAAGCATGCTAGAATAAATGAAGGGGCAGTTTTCTTTACACCTAGTAGCCAAAATTGGGTCCTCGAGAATCTGTGTGTTCAACAGCATCTACCTGTTCCCATGCTGGGACATTCTGCCACTCTTGCTTCCTCTCTGGGTGTCCCATTTAATTTTTCTCATCCTTCCAAACATACAAAGTCAGCTTTGCAAATAGTCCTACAGAAAGCTTTTATAGTCCTTCTATACATGTTGGCATACTTTTGTCGGTTTTTGTTTTCTTTTTATCCTGGTGATTAGTGCCTTTGGAAGTAGATTCTATTATCTGTAGTTATATTACAGATGAAGGGGAATTGAATTGCTCCTTCTATTTGTCTTGAGAAATGGGTTCTTTGCTGTTCTGTCAACTGTAGCCCTGAAATTAAAGATCTAATTGATCACTGAACATCAGTATTGGTGGATGCAATGTTTACTTTCTTTCAGAGACTCCTGCAAAACCCAGTTTAGCTATCCACAGCAGAAATATGTATATATAACCACCATATAAATGCAAAGTGGTGTTATTAACCGGAGAAAAGAATTGCTATATTGATCTAAATAATATGCTGTTAACTGTCAAAGAGCAAGCACACTTTCTTCTAACAGGTTTTTCTAATTCTAGAGGAAGAATAACAAGGCTGGAGGCTGGAAGACATTTAGCAGCAAATATGAAAATGGTTTTGTTTGTTCTCATTCTTTGTTCCTTAAACTCTCTGTGCTTTGCTGCATGCTTGTTTTACAAAGCTGCAAAGCGCTTTCTTTCTACAGCAAGCTCTAAAAGAAGTTCCACATGGCCAACAGAGTTGAAAGGGGGAGTGAAGGGAAAACAGATTGATGTTTCTATACAGGGAAATGCAACAAGGGATGGAGAGACCCGTGAAAACAGGAGGCATCATGAACCAAGAATGGAGCTGTAGGCCTGAATCTTCCAGGGCTTGGCTTTCCCTCCCTTTAATTCGTTTGTGATTATATATACATTTTGGATACTTGAATCTGGGTCAAATATTTCATGGTCTGGTGGCTTGATTTTGGGGAGGTTCCCTGTGGAGCCACAAGCTGGACTCAATGATTCTTATGGCTCCCTTCCAACTAGGAACATCCTTTGATTCTATGACCTCACGATGAGGGAGTTTCATTTCGAGCAACAGAAACCTGGGAGTTTAAATGTTTTTTTACCCATGCTTTATGCCAACAGAAGGTAAAGATTCCCCACTCTGCTCAACTGAAAACCACAAGAAATGAGGCGAGGCTTAAAATTCAGCTCAGTTATGTGCTCAGGTGACTGAGTGAGAGATTTCTATTTCTAATCATGGATCTACACTGCAGTTTCCTACTTTGGTATCTCACCAGGCAAGTGGTGAGAGCCCCAAGTGCTGCACTTCAAGAATCGTCAGGACAATACCCTCAGCCATGTGATCTGATGTTTGAATGATCCCATGTGGATTCAGGAGTTGGACTTGATGGTTCTTATGGGTCACTTCCAACTCAGGATACTGTATGATCCTACGACTCAAGTTTCCCCTCTTCCAAACCTGACAAGGTGATACTGAATTTCACAGGTCATCCACAAAGGAAAGAAAAACAACACTTTGTAGAACCCAAGTGTGGTGGGAGACCTGGTACAGGTTAAAGATAATATCAACCACGTTATACGAAAAACAAAATGGTCAGAGATACTCCATGAACAACAGAGGTATTTGAATAAGAACAGAAGACAAAAAACAATACTAATTGGAAAGCAGTATAAAGATATCTAGATCAGATCCAGAGATGATCTATCTTCAGTGGTCAGCGCTATACCATAGCTAACAAGTCCCAGATCTTCTAAGGCTGTTCTGGCCTCATCAACATCTTTTCTCCATGTTTCAGTATCTTCTTATTATTTAAAGCATTTAATATCCAATATATAAAGAGTTTAATATCCAATCTTTATTACCTGACAGGCTAAGAGAAAGAGGAGTGAGCTGCATGACCTGTCTTGTTCTTTAAAGCATGGAGACACTTGCAGGGATGTACAATATAGTCTGCATGCATACAAAAACAAAGAAAGCGCAGCACAGAAGAACTTAGATGCTGTGATGTGAGGACTTGAAAGGTTCCTTCATGGTAGCGGAGTTGGAAATAATTGGTCTTTAATGCCCCTTTCAACCTAAGCCATTCTATGATTCTATGGTATATCAGAAGGAGACAAAATGTGTTACCAGTTTGGACAGAGGCTTCTAACAGTTGTCTAATTTAACTTAAGATACCTGTATAGTAAACTATTCTCCTTTCAGCAAATCATCACAAATTAAGAATTCTTGCAAGCATTGGATAGATCAAATATTTCTGGTTGATTTTCATTGCCTCCTTAAACACCTCTGAAATACATCTGAAAATCTGTATCCCGAAAACAACTTTATATTCCCACTGAATACAGAGAACATTTCCATAAACAGTTCAGATGCCAAAGTGTCTCTTCTATTTCTACAGAATCGGGCAAGATTAATCCCATCTTAGGTGACCATCTGTTGAAAGAGAAATTCTTGAAGCAGCTACACAGGGTTGGCAAAAGAAGTGACAGATGAAAGAAGCAGGGCCACAGGCTTGTGGAAATCCCCACCTGGCTGGAAGATAAGGAAAGCCCTTCGAAAGAGCTGTGAGAGTGGTAGGAAGACACTAGTCCTGGGAATCATAGAATAATTAAGGTTGGAAAAGACTATAAGATCATCAAGTCCAACCCTCAACCCATGCCCACCATGCCCCTCCTTCCAATCTGCTATTCATGAATAAATATATAAATTTAAAAGTAAAAATAATAACAATTTTAACGAAGAAAGTAAACAACTACAACAACGTGTGTGGTTAGATACAAGCATCATCTTTCTACTCAGTGGCTTTTGAAAATCACTGATACCGTGGAAGTATACAAGAGTCTGACATAACTGCTAGCTTTGGACAAAGGACAAGGTAGAAATTTCCCCACAGACATCAGCAGGAGTTTTCAAATTTTATCAGCATCCTTTTGTACAAATGGTCCCTACAGTAGATGCTACAGGTTATATATATCAAGTAGCTTTGGGAAAAGTCTTTAATAATGTTCTTGTCATTGAAGACCCTGATCGGGAGAAAAAAGATGTAAACCTATTTATAGGCTGTGGCAGCAATTCCCTCTGTAGTATCAGCTGAGTATATCTAAACCTCCCTTAATTTACAATTTCTATATCAAATATAAACCTATGTCCTTTGACCTGCTTGTTCAGATTGGAAATGCTTGTCATTTTTTGCTATGGGTTACTTTAGTATGTAGAACAGTGCAGACATGATCTCATCTAGGCACCTGGAAGAACCACGAGATAAATAACAACAATAACCCATTTCCTGCAGTCTTACTAAAAAGAGTGTTCTTTTTTTCCTTCTTCTGCCATATATATACACGTGTATGAATACTAATCCTGCCAAAAACGGGGAAAAAAAAAGAGTCATAGAGAGAGGTAATAAAAATTCACTACATCAAACTGACTTTTCTTGATTTACAACAGATAATTACCATTCTTCATGCATGACTGGTCTCCTGTTGTGAGAAAGCGGAGCAGGTGGAGCATTGCTTGTCCAATATCCTTCCCCCTCAACAGTCCTCTCAACCTGCAAAATCCCCACACACCTGCACCAAGAGTGGCATTGTCAAGACCAGACAGAAGGACGGGTAAGAAAGATGGATGGAGGTAGCTGAACAGAGGCAGCTGGAAAAGTTGGTTTTGCCTACACTTTGACAGGCTTGAAAGCTTCCTTAGTATCATCCGCTTTCTTACTTTACTTAATAGCAATGGCTCTATTTTTTTAAGGTGTGGTTTGTTTTTTTTTTTTTTTTAAGCACTAAAACAAAATTAAAGGGCATAAAAGAAATGCAGCATGATAATTGAAATTATTCACGTACTGGATTAAGACTTCTACAAACACCATAATTTAAATCTGAATGGTGGGGGAAGGGAGAGGAAGGGAGTAAACTAACAGAACTTGGAACTGATTTTCAAAGAATACTAAAAATTATTACCAAGTTAAATTTACAAGCACTGTAGATCATGCTCACTGCTGTCTTATTTGTAACAGAAATAACCAAGTCCAAAATGAATTGGGCTGTGTGAAAACTAACTCTTGCTGATGACGGCAAGTTGTTAATTAAATGACACTTTTGTGCTGTTCATTCTGAAAGTCTCTGGAAAGATAACCTGAAGTTCTCTGTTTCTGAAATAAGTGAGGTGAGGTGAGCAGCATAGAGTTTTATAGACTCCAGGGGAAGAAAAAGAAAATTCCCTTTGGGGATATGATCATCAGTATAGGATTTTATCACACAGGCAACACCACACAGGGATTAGATGTTAAAAGGGAAATAAATGGAGGTAGGAGATATGGTGTTAGCAATTCAGAAAAGCATAGGAATCTCTCAGAGAAAATTATGTCACGAGAAGGGTTATTTTGTGAGGAGTTTATAGAGGCTCTGGAGTATTCATGGACCATAAAGCCTTGTTCATTCCAGTGAAACTCAATATACAATATTCTTACTAAATACTATAGTGACTATATGTATATGTAGGGGTACACATAAAGATTTGGGTGGGGAAAGTCTAGGTGTCTCGGTGCCCAAAACACTTCCCTTCTCATTTAATTGTCTTGAGTGCGTCTTTCCTTTTCACTAGACAACTCTTTCAGGCTTGATAAATTAATGGCTACTGGAGTATGAGAGCTACTCATAATCTTTAATCATGTATCCTTCACTGTGGAGCTAAGTAATAAGAATTTTACAGAGAGGACCCAGAGAGAGAAAACATAAGATCTGACTCAAAAGTAACTTGAGACCAGGTCTCCATAGTGTTAAGATAGCACCCTGAATCTCTCCAAAGCTTTTTAACACACTTCTAGTCCCAGCATGATGTTCCAGTGGTCTTAGAAGAGACCTCTTATGATCTGGAAAGGCTGGAGAATTGGACAGAAAGGAATCTTATGAGGTTCAACAACGGCAAGTGCAGAGTCCTACACCTGGGGAGGAGTAACCACATGCATCTATACACATTAGGGGCTGACCTGCTGAGAGGAGCTCTGTGGAGAAGAAATTACATATCCTGGTGGACAACAGGTCAGCCATGAGCCAGCAGTGTGCCCTTGAGGCCAAGAAGACCAGTAATATCCTGGGATGTATTAAAAAGAGAGTGGCCAGCATCCAACAGAAGTGATCCTACCCCTCTACTCTGCTGAAGCCACATCTGGAGCACTGTGTCCAGTTCTGGGCTTCTCATTTCAAGACATACAGGGAACTGCTGGAGAGAGTCTAGTGAGGGGCTACAAAGATGATGAGGGGCCAGGAGCATCTCCTGTGTGAGGAAAAGCTGAGAGACCTGGGACTGTTCAGCCTGGAGAAGACTGAGAGGGGGGGATCTTACCAATGCTTATATATAAATATCTAATGGACAAGATTCAAGTGGGTGGAGCAGTGTTCAGCACCAAACTGGAAATAAAGTTATATACTATATATTATATGAGGAAAAATACTTTGAGAGTGACGAAGCACTGAATTGAAGAGGCTGTCCAGAGAGGTTGTGGAGTCTCCTTCTCTGGAGTTATTCAAAACCTGCTTATACACTTTCCTGTGTAACAAACTTGAATTCTTGTAGGAACCATACATAGGATTGGCTATAGACGTTTTTTCACACCTGTAGCTCTGGTTCTTCACCAGAATCCAATGAATTCCCTCACATTTGGTCTGTGAAGCCATCTCACCTTCTGCTAGAAAAGATACTAACCCAAAGGGTATTTTGGATCTCTGTCAACAGTTGAATTCAGCCCGCCACCTGTAGGAGAAGCCATTGCCTTTCACAACTCTCTCCTCCCATTCTAATTGCCACCTGAGGCACAGTAGCTGCCCCTACCATGTGATCCTAGAACTGTCACACACCTAAACAGATCCAGCTTGGGGTTTCCTTATTTTTTTTGTTTCCTTCACGCAGTTCTGCTTGTTGAGTTTGGCACAGCTGCCAAACTTTTCATTTAAATGCTGATCCCAGTGTCCTGCCCCAGCTCTGTTCTCTGAAGCATTCACAGAGAAGAGTGAAATATAGCTGGAGTGGTTCAGCTTGCTTATGGTTCAGCTTGTTCCTCATTTACAGGCAATATATTTTTCACAGTGGGGAACTTATCTCTCTCATTTTTCTGTCTTTATTTATATCGTACAATGAGCAGTTTATTTTTGACTTGTGCAGGTGGTGTTAGTGATGGCAGTGAAAAGGGAATGAACTTTTCTAGGAATGGGAGAAAAGAAGCGACCAGCTGGGGCAAATGCCTCTCCATCCTCTATTCCATATACTATATATTAAATCCTTAGTGCTCTCTTCACTTGGAATTTGATGTTCACCATCAGGCCTCCCAGGCTCCCCTACGCAAGACAGAGTAAGACAGAGTTAGAAACCATCTAAGCAAATAGGATATAGAGAAGTCCATGAGACCATGCTACTGAGGGTGCTGAAAAAGTTGGCCAGTGCCATGATGGATCCATTTTCTGGCACATATGAAAAGTCAAGGTAAACACAGAGTTTTCTCATTTTTGGAAAGAGTCAAATATCACCACCAACTTCCAGAAAGGTGAAAAGGAGCATCCACATGGGCCGGTCCATTTATCCTCAGTCTCTGGAAGGTTATATACAGAAACATGAAAGACAAAACTAAGAAAAGCCAGAATGAATTTCTCGAAGGCAAGTCATGCATGCCCAACCCGATGATATGACTAGCTCCAAGGAAGCAGAGAGAGAAGTGGATGTGATTTACCTTAAATTTAACAAGGGTTTCAGCAGTCTTCTGTAACACTCTTGTAGATGTCTTGGGAAACTGTGGACTGGATAATGTTCTTCTAAATTTTTACTCCAGAGCAGTGGTGATCTTAATACATCACTGAGCTTTTCAATAACCCAGACCTTTGAAATGCAAAATACAAAAGTAAATAAACAAATAGATGAAGATATTGTAAAACTTCATCCATCTAGAGAGACAGAATCTCTAATTTCCTATGTCTGGGCCTCAGCAGCAGTCACTTGTGGGATTTTGGGCCCAGAGGACCAAACTCCAGAAGAATTCAAAAGAACCAGATTCAAAGTTTATCTGGACTCCAGAAAATATTCAGGAAGAATAAAATCTTCTAGCCAACAGTCAGAGAACATCAGAGATATTTATTCCAAATGTTTTCAGCTCCCTCAGAAATAAAGTTTTAAAGAAAGTGTCTGTGGAATGATCAAATACCTCAAGCCATGCTACTCCAGTCATCATCAACCACCTGCATATCTATGAGGAAAACAATTCCTCAGCACCTGGCCATTTTCAAGAGATAACCTGCCAGCTTGAATTTAACTTAGGATGCATAGCTGTATATGTCTACAAATTCAAGGCTGAACAAATCAAAAGAGGCTGCATCTACAATTACTTGAGAGATGCAGCCGTTTTAAAGGAGTGAGTCACCTGATCTATTTTATATCTGCTCCAAGATCAGATGATTCATGCCTCAACTCTACTGCCTATGTTCACTAGCTCTCCACTTACTGACTCAATTTATTCTTCATTTTTTTTTTTGACACAGATGTTTATTTAATCAAATGCATTCCACCCAAGAAAATACAAAAAACATTATGTCTTCAAATCTCCCTTGCACTTCATCTTCTTATCCAAGTATTGGTGAGCGCCAGCATTCACAGACAGAGTAGCTGGGCTGATGGACAGATTGATGCACTGGAGCTGATCTTAAAAACCTCTTCAAATGACATTGCTTCACCAAATTCACCTCATGGGGAGCCTAGAAATCTGGCACGGTATCAGTGGACTGTGACTGGGGGACAGCTTCCTACTTGTCATTTCTACAGTTGCCCCCTATCAGAGCAAATTAAAATTCACAACAGTAGCTGTAGGACTTCCACCTGATGTTCACACACTCACTAAACCATCTCTTTGTGCTTTTCCCAATAGCATGAGCCTAGAAAGACCACCTGCATTAGAATCCTACAGACAGCCCTTAGAAAAGGGCATTAAAATCATCAAGTCCAACCATCAACTCGACACCACCATTTTAAGCTGTGATTAAAATAATCACACTGTCTTCAGAATCTGAACTGAAAGGTCCTAGATGTTGGCAGCAGGGACAGGTGATCTTCCACCTCTAAATATTCAGTTCTCGTCACCCACAGATCTACAGGAAGAAGGGATGAGCTGACTCACTTGTAGCCCACATAGTGATTATTCTGTGGCCAGAACTAGTCCAATTTTTTCTGACCAGGAAGCCACAGACAGAAAGAGGGAAAAAATAACAACATTGGAACATGCACCGCATTATGAGTGGCAAGCAGCAGGGAATGAGTGCAAAGGGGAGAAAGAAATTACACCATGAAAACTGCTTTCTCAGACAGAATTATAAAATTATCGGGTGAAAGGAAATCTGCAGATTTAATATGCCAGCTAATGATGTGGCATTTGAAACAGTCCCTCACAAAACATTCCTCATGATATTAATTGATGTTGTCTCTGAGAGCACTGCTGAGTTTAAGATTGGTGGATGAATAAGAAACGAAGAATAACCTTTATCCAGGCTAGTGTATGCTCATGGATTTCTCTCAATAAATTTTAATTTTGGTAAAAAGCACTAATAATGTCTGTGATTAAGTACTATAGAATAGGGATTTGTTTTGCTTTCCTTTAACTAGAACACAGAAATTTCAAGTTATTTGAAGTAATAGACTGTGCATAGTGTTTGAGACATGATTTGCAGCATGGGATTTACCCTCTCCTGTTTTTGGAGGCAATAGTGCAGCAGACAGATGGAGATCCCCAGCTCTGGTCCCATTAGCTTCGGTGACTGAATGAGTTGCAGCACATAAGTGACTGAGGTGAACAAAGTTTCTCCTTTACTCTTCCTTGAGAAATGATAAGATACTGAAACCTCTATTTTTACAAATACACAGCCAGCTACAGGCTGGCCAACAGGTCAGCCAACCTTACATTCTAATTCACAATACAGACAAAATCATGTGGCCTCAGATAACATAGAATCCACATGAACTCTAATACATATATCTTGAAAACGTCCCTGCAGGGTAGTTTCCCTCCTGTTCTGAGGGATAAATAATTCAAAGGAACTAAGACCCCCACAGGCTCACCCAGAAGACACATGAGAGAGAGGGACAAAACTGAACTCTCCAGAATCCAAATCCTGAGCTTTAATACCAGTGTCCTACTTTGGGATATAACAAACGTGTGAATCACACAGAGGTGTCACTTGGATCGCCGTGTGAGTCAATGATGTCAGATCAATCTGCTTACCAACCTTATTAGCAGTATGAGAGGAGGAGGTCAGAGAATCCTAATGACCAATTGCACAGTGTAGAAATCAGTAAGCTAATCGCCTCAGCTGACTATAAGGGCTGTGAGGGCAGATTGCTGGCTCATGTCCAGCTTGCCATCCACCAGTATCCACAAGTCCTTTTCAGCAGGGCTGTGCTGCCTCCTTACATCCTCCAGCTTGTACTGACAGCAAGGGTTGCCACAACCCAGATGCAAGACCTTGCCCTTGGTTTTGTTGAACCTCATGAGGTTCTATTGAGCCCACTGCATGAGCCTGTCTAGGTCTCCCTGGATGGCATCCTTTCCCTCAAGTGTTTCAACACCACTCAGCTTGGTGTTATCTGCAAACCTGCTCAGGGTGCATTCGATCCTACAATCCATGTCATTGATGAAGATACTGAATAGCACCGGTCCTAGCACTGACCCCTGAGGGACACCACTCATCAGTGATCTCCACCTGGACATTGAGCTATTGACCACCATTTTCCAGGTATGATCTCACAACCATCCATTGAACAGTCTACCCATCAAATCCACATCTTTCCAATTTGGAGAGAAAGATGTTGTGGAGTACCATGCCAAAGACTATACCGAAGTCCAGATAGATTACATCAGTGGCTTTTCTCTTGTCTACTGACACAGTTACACCATCAATATCGAGCTCAATTGAAAAAAGTCCTATTTCAAAGGGCTCAGATTGGAAAGCCTCTCCATAACATCACTATCACCACCTCTATTTGGAGGAAACAGAAAGTAGTTCAGGGAACACTGCAGAGGAAGAGGTCCTTAATGCAGGACAATTTAGGTAATAGTCTTTTATTATTTTCTTTTTCCAGTAGTACAGGATTATAAAAGTTGGTGCTCTTGTGCTAAATGTTTGGCAATAGGCAATATGCTTGGCATTGTGAGCGACCTGAAAATACTGACTAGACACTCGACAGCACTGTAATAACATCTGATAAAAGAGGAAAGTTGATAACTCAACTGAATACTGATATCTGAAGTGTTGAGGAAACATACAGGGAAAACTGAAGGCATCAATTAAAAGACCAAAAGAAAAAAAATAGTGATGATATGGTGCCTGGTGCTAGATAGATATGACCTGTTAACAATACCTAGTGATAAGTGTTCAGTAATTATTTCTGTTTATTCCTTTGGAGTTACAACGAAGGTGAAATAATAATTGCACCTTAGGGTCTAGAAGATTTTTGCTGTCATTCAGAAGCCAAGAGAATTGCAATGCATAGCTACTGATAGAAATGCATTGCATTTCTGTTTATTAATATTTAGTCTGAAGTAGTAAAATACAAATGACTGCATTACCTTTTGGGGTCAGTTTTTGAGAAACCTACAATGTGAGACAAAATTCAGAACACAAGAATGGACAAGGAGGGAACTTGCAGAGGTTGAGGACTTTGGAGAGCAACATCTGGAGGTTAAAAGACTATTTTAGGGCAATTTAACTGTAGTGCTTGAAGAAGGCAATAGAGCCCTTTCTGTCAAAGGGTATTTAGGCTTAATCCTAATCTAGTAGTGATGGCAAAATCATACTGAATGATCAGTAAAGCACGTGCCAAGTAAATTAAATAGATAGATGACTAATAAATAGTCAGCAGTGGGAAAGAGTTTCTGATGGGATGCTGAAGAATAATATGTCTACTTGCGCACCGAACAAGAGTAGCATTAATAAATATGTAGCCTGACTCAGTGAAAAATCAAGAAGGCCATGCCCAGCCCTAAAGTGAGTGTTCCTGGAAAGTGGCTCAGTGCTGGACAAGCTAATGAGGATGAGTTCCCAATGCAATGCTATTGGAAAAGTACAACAACAACAGCAAAGCAAACAAAATAATAAGCAACCCAACAACAACAAATTTAGTCACTGGCTTTACGATAAATAATAATAAATAAAAATTTTGTTCATTTCTTCTGTTCTTCTCTTGCTCATCCTTTTTTTTTTTTTTTTTTTTTTTTTTTAACTTATTTTTCAACAGGCTAGAAAGAATGCAGGAAAGGAAGAAAAATGAAGAAATTCTGAATTAAATGCTGATGGATTCTTCTCAACTTTTACCAAGACGGCACTGAAAATATGAAGATGTAGAAATCACAAACACTGAATTAATTTGGTTTGCTTACTTGTTCGTCTGAGGAAAAAGAAGTCATTTTCCTGTAAAAGAAAACTTTAGAAGAAAATACTGCATATAGCTCTACTTATATCTCTGAAAGCAAGACTGAACTTAATGCCAAGGAAGGCACTGTAGAGAGTAAATGAGGCACCACAAGACTTTATAATTGCCCCATTAGCCTTCTTTCATCTTTTGCATCTATGACACGATCTACACAGGCACCCTGAGAGTCTGGGAGAAAGGGATTCTACTAACTTACAAGATGATGCTATCAAGTAGCTACAGTACAAGCTATTCAATTTGCACTGAAGTCTCCCAGCCCAGTTAATTTCTGCTGTAATGTGGAGACGGTAGACTCAAATAAATTTATCATTTCTTCTTTTCCATCCAGAGAAAATACAGGAACAAAGGGCAAAGAGTCACTGCCAAGAAGCTGCACGGTTGTCATTTAAACCGTAATTCACCCAGGGCAGGATGGAGGAGCATCAGTCTTCTCAGGCTTAGAGTTGTAGGATGAATGGAACTGACGGGGGACAGAAGCTTTTTAAATGCAATTCAGGAAATGTCTAGACTTTGTGAGAAACCTGTTAAATTAGAGTGGCACAACAGTGGAACAGGGAAGCTCTTCTTGCTCTTGGCAAGAGGATCAGTTGATGAAGGGGGGGGTGGAGGGGGGTTGGAATAGGATTGATTGCTGGGGGACGTCTTGTTGCTGTCTGAAGTGTGCTGGAGTGGTTGGCAAGTTGAAGCATTATTCAGTTCAGGACTCTCCTCTAAGTAGGGTGATGAATGTCCAGAAGGGAAATCATCTGGGGACATCTCATATGAAACTGTAATCTCATGGCAAAATTCCTGTTGACCCCAGCAATAGCTGAGGAGGGAGGAAGAACTGGAGGAAGAACATATAAGATCTATTTGTGGTCTCTGGCCAAGAGTTTCTACCATTTCAACTTGTACTTGTTACTTGAACTTCCTAGCTGTTTCCTCTGCTTAGGTCCCAGACTTGTGTTATTATCTTAGTTCCTGTACTATCTCCAAATCTTTAACAGAATCAGTTATGTCAGGCAATTATAGTCATTATCCCAAGACAGGTTAATGGGTTTTGTGGGCAAGAGAGAAGTAGCAGAGGTTGTATCTCGGCATTAGAAAGGTTCTGGACAGTGTTTCACATGACATTTTTCTAAGATAAGGAAGCATGGTGTGAATGAATGTGAAAAAGTGGGGACTCAAAGAGCAATGATGGGTGGCACGCTGTCAAAACAAATGCATGTCTCTAATAGGAATGTGCTGGAGTCTGCTTGGGACCTCCCTTTATTTAGTGTTATTGTCAACAGGAATAATAGAGTGGAGCACACAGAATTTAGAACAGATCATAACCTGAAGGTAAAACAGTGATATCATGGTATGTGAGAACACAGCTTAAAAAAAACACAAACACTTCATTGCTCAAGGCCACCTATCTACTAGGAAGGTCTCACACCCAGCTGGAGTTCTGCAAATCACACTTCAAAAAACATGGAGCAACCAGCAAAAAGTTGGCTGGGGAAGAGAAGGTAGAAAAGTGAACTGGCAGGAAGCTGGCATGGGAGAAAGGGCTGAACAAACTTCAGAGGGGAGAGGTGATCTAAGCCTTCCATGCCACGGAAGGTTGTCGAAAGTAGGAAGTTTCTATTCCCACATCAGTGGTGGTAGAAGTCTGGGGCTTAAAATGGAGCAATGGAGACTCAGGTTAGAATTTCTACCACCAAGGGAAATAAATACTGGAGCACATAATCTGAGGAAAATGCCACTGCTATAACCAGAGGTGTTTAAGAACAGCCTGAAGAACTTAGATCCAGTGAGGAAGGGCGATAGACGAGTTGATTTTCAGGGTGTCCTGACCTTGTGATACTTTGTCTTCTGACAGTGTTGCCTGTGAGAAAACTCCAGCGTTTACAGAAATGATGCCCTCTGTGAAGAGCTGAGACTTGCTTTGGGAAGGAAGGTTGGAGGTCAAACAGCGTCTAATTCAGACACATTTTCATGCCATTTAAGTTGGTTCTTCATCTGTGGCTGACAAGATGTCATCTGGGCGAGTCCTTATTGAAGTGTTTTAAGAACCAAGGATACTGGGGTAATGCTCCCACAGACTCTGCTATTCGAGCTTGGTCCTGCACAGGAATAAAAATAAATAAATAAATGAAAAGGAGAGACTATTTCTGAAGAAGAAAATAAATAAATAACCTTGCTGTTTCATATCGTCTCTCAAATATATTTAACTGAAAATTTAAACAGCACACCTACTCTCCCAAGGCAATGGACCCAAAATTGATAGTAAAAAGGTCAACTAATTAAGTGGATGTTTCCAGGAAAGATAGGATATTCCTCCAGCACGGAACAAACGTCTTCATAATGAACCAGGCGTAACCCTATAGCTCCCGTACCTCCTTCCCTGAGGAGATGGGAAATGAACTAAGACAAGCAGATGGAGAGGTTGGTTTCTGTGAACCTATAAAAGCTGTGAAAGATGCCACTGCTCTTCTATTGGCATGCGACATTCAATGTACAATTAGTCCTCTACCTGGGGGAAGAAGATCAAGTAATGCAGTGATTCAAGATGGCTAGAGAGGGAGATATGAAAGCCTGATGGACTCCCATAGTGTAATCTACCAAGCAAACTGGTCATTTCCTAAATCTTCTACAGAAGACATGAGGGAAGGGGTCACTTCTCCATCCACTCCATTCTGGCACTGTTCTTTCCGTTTTCTTTTTCAGTAATGTTAATAATCCTAATATATATATATATATACACATATATATATATGTATATATTTAAAAAGTGGGTTCTCTAGGAGATACATTTCTTCCAGTCTACATGTTTCCTTGAATACTAACAGTCGATTATCCTTCAGAGAAGGATAATCACAGAATCACAGAATTGTAGGGGTTGGAAGAGACCTCCAGAGATTATTGAGTCCAACCCCACTGCTAAAGAAGGTTCCCTACACCAGGTCGCACAGGTAGGCAACATTGATATCATGATTATCTGCTGAAATGATTTATGCCGTTTTATATAAAGAGAGCTTCCTGCTAAACATTTCCAGTGAAGTCCTGTTTCCAAATTATATTCCATTCCATGAAAGTGTCTGTGAGCAAAAATAGTTTTTAAAATGTCATTTATTCCTGCTAAGTTTTGAAATTAACTGCAAGTTAATGGGAATTATTGTTCCAGACAATCTCATATGTGATTTTCCAAACTTTTATCTGTTTATATTTGCCAGCTACAATCATCCTTCATAAATCAAAATGGAGAATTATTTAGTAGCTTTCAATGTGAAAGCTCATTTTCTTGTTTGTTTACAAGAAAAAAAAAAAAAAGAAAAAAGTAAAGAAAATCTCTTTTCACTGAATAGGCATTTATTCAGCAAAGCGTTCAAACTTCTGCTGTTCCTCGCAGTGTTCTCACTAGGACTTCCACAAAGAACTGAGAATTAGGTGCATGCTTTGTCATATTGCTGCTAGCTGGTTGTTTGTTTGTTTGTTTGTTTGTTTTCAGACCACAAATGTTCATGTTCTCGAAACCTTTCCATCATTAAGACAGCATTCAGAACTGGGCACATCCATATGGCTTCAGTCTCTGAGTCCACAAGAGCACTTTAGCACTTTGTCCATGGCCATTCAGTTTCTTATTAACTTAGTGCATGGTGCTACCTCAAGTCTTTTTAGAATATCACAGAATCACAGAATCATTAAGGTTGAAAAAGACCACTAAGATCATCTAGTCCAACCATCAACCCATCCCCACCATGCCCAGTAAAGCACGTCCCTCAGTGTCACATCTACATGTTTGTTGAACACCTCCAGGGATGAGGTGTTCATCACCTCTCTGGGCAGCCTGTTCCAATGTATTTATTTCCACTCTTTCAGAGAATAAATTTTTCCTAATATCCAATCTGAACCTCCCCTGGTGAAATTTGAGGGCATTACTGCTTGTCTTAAATACCCAGACAAGTCTATGAGGACTTCACCTCACAGCCCTTCGCAAAGGATCCTCGCTGATTACTGAGATACAGCTTTCCCCTCCAGACAACACTCTGCATTACTGATTTTCTCTATGCCATCACTGCAGTCAATTTTCCTTCTTCAGAAATCATACCTTGATGGGCAGTACATCCTGGGCTCAGTTGGTACATCTTGCTACCAGAGGCGCATGTTTTTGTGTCAAAAAGCTGTCATTAGGAATTCCAGGAGCAAAGTGGAATCTAGAAATATACCTCCAGTATATTCTAATTGAAAAACAGTGTATTGCATCACACTGCTATTATATTAATGCACTGTGTTCAGACTGCAGTAGCATCCAAAGACTGTATCAACTTGCAGCTAAAGGACAAACCTTTCCCCCAAAAGCTTAATGCCAGTTTATCATATTGCTGAGCATCAAATATGCTTCAGCTGCTCCCTCCATAAGGGCAACAACTATGTTCTTTTCTGATAAGATCTCAGGCAACTTTATTGTATCTAAATTGAAAAGCCTTTGGAGGACTGATTCCACAATACCATGGGATTGAGGAAACACTAACCTTGCACTTTTAGGATTTGGCATGGAATGGAGCTTGAAATAGCACCAAAACTTGTTCTCATAGCTGCCCTTGCTCTTTTGCCAGACTCTTCAGGAAAGCTTTCTCCACCTGATATTTCCTGAGCAAAGAAAGAAGGGACAGATAAAGCAGAGAAGATGAGACAGCAGTGATATAAAATTAAGTTACAAGGTGCCCCTCAGCCCTGCATAATAAATGTCCTAAATTAGCCAAAACATTCTGTCTGCCTCACAGACTGAAAAGCAGCACTTTCAGGACATACTTTGTTTGCATACTGCTTGACCAGGGAGAAACTTGATAATTTGGAGCAGTAGCTCAAGCTAACTCATGTAGTTGGTGACCCTGCACATAGCAGGGGTGTTGAAACTAGATGATCATTGTGGTCCTTTTCAACCCAGGCCATTCTATGATGCCATAATTCCATGCCCATGTCCTCACTCTGTAGGAGGAATAAGCAGGCAGCTTTATATACTAGTGAAAATCACCTTATTATTTTCAGCCTTAAATTAAGCTCTATGGGCTGAGAAGCAGTCACACACCTTGGCTCACAAGGATCAGTGCACACTTCTTATATGTAACGTGTACACAGGTAACATGTACACATGACCACACATTAATACAGAGATGTCTGCATTAAAAAACCCTAAGAAATGCATTCAGAAGATTTTGTACTGGTAAGAAGAAATTCCTGGACAAAGATGTAAATCAGTAATATGGAATTTCAAAGAACTGCTATGTAGCCTTGGGGAAACATCTTTTTCTAATAGCAATAACAGATTCAATGTCTCCCTCAAAATACAAGGCTCATTCAAACAGAGGAAAGCTTCCTTCAACATAGTTGTTCTTTGCTTATTCTAATAATCGGTCAGGCTCATTCTTTCAGATGTCTATTAATTACAGACTTGCTATGCTAGGAACAAGCTGATGCTCACCTACAGATGGTATTGGCTGAGATAATTCCTCCAACCCACACAGTTAAAGAGTTTTAACTAAAGAATTTTAAGTGAAACATAAGGCTCAGATCTATGGTCCTATCTTTATGTTCCCACTTGTCAAATGAGCTATGGTAGCTATCAATCTGTATGCCTTCTGTGTTCACTGTGGCTTAAATTAAATCAAAATAGATCCCAATGGCAATGGAATAAGAGCATGCTCGAAAACAGTAACTGCAGCTGGGCTACAGGCCATTGCTCACATGGGGGTCAGGGCAAGCCTTGATAAGGGAGCTTTGCTATCTCTGTGGATACATACACATGGGGACATGTAGGGGATGCTGAAATCACAGGATGACAGAATGACTGAGGATGAAAAGGACCTCTGGGTCCATCTGGTCCAATCCCTGCTCATGGGGGACAACCAGGGTAGGATGCCCAATACTATTTCCAAGTGGTTTGTCAAGGTCTCCAAGGAGGATAACCCATAACTCTGTGCTAGTGTTCAATCACCCACACAGTATATGAGAGTTTTCTGACATTAGAGTGATTGTCTTGTGTTCCAACTTGCAATCATTGCTTCTTGTCCTGAAGGGTGACGTAGTAAAGAAATGGGTCGTTTTGAAGAGTGCTCGGTCTGTTACCTTCACCAGCACTCCATTCAACAACACCAAAACAGTTTAAATGAGTTGGTAGCTGTAGAAGAGCAGATTAGCATAAGCTTTAACTCTTATTTTTTTTTTTTCAAATGTATTTTCCAACAAAATAGCTTGCCTACATATGGAAGAGAACATCCCAATGATTTATCTATCCCATCCACTCCCCAGTTCCACAGCTGATGAAGATCAGGACAGGAAGTTCAAGTAAGCATCAAAAAGACGCAAATTGGGTTTTCATGGCCCCATGCTACTTTATCCAATTACACTTTCCCATGCGAGGGCATCCCACTGGGGTCTCACCCTTGGATTCACTCTTCTTAATGACATTCAATCATTTTGTGCTGAAGACAGTCATTTTCATAGCTGCTTGCATAATAAATTCACAGTTACATGCTCACTGGTTCTCTAATTATACCCTATTCCTGCAAAACAAAATGATTAAACTGAGTTTTCACTGAAAAAAAAATATGTGAATCAGCAGTTTTACTGACAAGATTTGAATGCATTTGTTTTTGTTTGATATTTTCATTTGCAAATTAGAAGTTCCCTGTATTTAATGGTTAAAAGAAGAAAAGTACTGGTCCAATGAATCTTTTTTTCAGTGAATTTGGGGGAATATTCTGTATTCTGCTCCTGATTTTGCCTATCATGATCTGAATGACCTTGGGAAAGTTAATGTGCATTAAGTTTTAATTTTGTGATACAGTGCTATGCAGAGATACCAGGACCTGTACAGGCTAAGTGAGTTTGAGTTTCAGAAGTGGAAGAAGCATAGGTCTTGCAGTAAAAGAAATGAAAAATAATAAAGAAAGAATAATTCAGTAGAGAATGAAACACAAACTCTACACTTATATTTATGTTAGCCCAATCATACACCTTAGTGTAATATAAAACAAGTGCATTTTCACATTTAGATGATCATAGAGAAGTAAATCTAGGGAGTTCTGGAAATGGTGGTGGAAATGAATAGATCTATGGTCACGGTGATTGGAGATCCTACGGTTTTAGATACTGTGTGATGAGTATCACAATAGCTGTTGGCTTTGAGGTTTTCCAAGCATCCTCAGTCGTCACCTAATTTTGTTTGTTCTGCATGGTGTAATACCGGCATAAATGAACAAGGAACAGACATAAATGAACAAGGAACAGAACTAAATCCAGTTAAACAAGGAAAAAAAACCTGAAGAGACAGGCAGAAAAAATAAAGCTTTGTTAGGAAAGGCTTTGTTAGCCATCTTATTCTGTGATTCAATATCATACCATCCTTCTGAAAGTGGCTCCAAGCAACACTACTGTAGATGACAGGAGCTTCAGGATCTAGGAAAGTGTCATCAAAACCACAGTAGAGTAGAGCAGGAAGGGAAAACTTGCCTCTGTGGCCATGTTTTGTTCACCCAAAGCAGCCTCTATGTTCATGTACTATGTAGGAGATCTTTTTTCAGTCAATTATCTGCATACACGAGCTAGAAATCAGGAACAAGGAGACTGAAGCTCAATTTATAAGTCTTCCCTGAACTAAAAATTTCCAATATAGAACTTCTGGTTAAAATCACTTATGCAATCATAATTAGAAAATTTTCTAGGCTCGAGCTACATGTGCTGGTAGAGTTTCTATGGCAGAAAAAAGAAGAGATCCAAAATAAATGAACAACGTTAATTATTATCACTGTTGCATGGATGGAAGGTCTACACTGTCACTGTTTCCTACTGCTGTCTTCTGTCACAGGCCATCCTTCATCTTTGTTGTTGTTCAACTCTGTACTCTTCACAGCACAGAACTTTCTCTCTAATTTGTCTGCTAGCTGCCTAATCTACAAATTAGTCCCAACCATCCTCATTAACAATAGCTTGCACTTATTATTCCATAGACTGTTAGAAGAAAAGCTCCATAAAAGTGAAAAAAAAAAATCTTATTTCCTCCAAGAGGAGGATTTCAATGTCAAGAGGATTTCAATGTCACTGCTCAAAGTCAGCAGAATTTCCCATCACAAATGAAATCCACCACGACACAATTTGGTTGCCAGAAGCATATCTTTTTTTTTTTTTTTCCTCTCCCTCTTTTAAATTTTACTTTATCTTGATTGATTCGCTTATGAAATTAAAAAAGATTGCAGTGTTAACTCTTTGTTTTTAGAGCCAGGAGTGACAAAAGCGACTATCACTGCCATCTGATAATTGCGGGAGACATAAAACAATGTAAAAGAGGAAGAAAAATAAGTGTTTTCCACTTAGCAGTGTATTTCAGCAGATTAATCTGCTGTCTGACACTGGATGCTTACTGTTTGAAAGCTTCAGATGTGCGACTGCACAGCTCCGCTGACTCGTGTTCCAGAAAGAGCATTCAAGTTGAGATAGAAGCAAAGCTCTAAAGAGAGCAGACGAAAAGGAGATGCTTTGGGTCACAACATACCTGATATTTAAGACATGACTGTTAAGGTGAGAAACTGACATAGTGTTCCAGAAGTTTCCTCTACCCACACCTTCCTATATACGTAAGACCTTATTAAAAGGGTGAACCCACAGTACTTTCTTAAGTATGCTGCAGGAAAAAAAAATAGAAAGAAAAAGACTTCCCCTCCCCCCCCCCCCTTTTTTTTTTTTAACAATTTAGACTTGTTTGAACTCTATTAAATCTCTGCTTCGCTGGTTCTAAGCCTGCCCAAGCCAACCTGAATGATTATTGTTACTATTAACAGAGCACAAACTGAGAATAGAGAGTTTTCATTAAAATGGGTTATTCTTTCTGCAGCTGGCTGCGCTGCAGAGTCCTGGCAATGGTTTCTATTACAGGCATTAATGATTCCTTAGAGTTTTTCCTTGGGATAAGCTTACTCTGACGTTCTTGTCAACTCCTCTCTCCTCTGCTTGTTGTCCAAAGATTGGATGATGTCTTCTAATAGCAATAATTGCATATTTATAAGCTATCTGTGCAGTTCTATCTTCATGTTAGGACTTTTCAATGGTATTTCTGTTACCTGCTGTTTACCAGATAAATCAGTTTTGTGATTTCAATGAAGCTTTCCTGTTCTTCTCTTCTACCTACAACAGTGACCGTAAAAATATGTAAGAATTCAGCAAGAAAAAAAAAAAAAGAAATAAAAGAAAGTAGATATTAGGTTGGATAAGAAAAACTATTTCAGTCTGAGAGTGGCTATAGAGGAGTACAGATAAAGAGAACTGATGCTATCCAGTACCTAAATGACCTTCAAAAGATTTTTCTTCCATGGTTTTCCATAGAAAAAGCCCTGTCATGTAGCAGAGAGTGCCACAGCTCAACCTCATCCTTCTTGTGAAGAACCTGCCCCATTCCCCTTCACTGCTTCCACACCCATTACAGTGTTAATATGACAGACCCCTTCCACAATATGTCTCTTTTCAAGAGTGAACAGTGCACATCTATTTAATCACTTGCAGTTCTACTGCAGCTGCTCCCTAGAATCCCTCTGACATCTTCTCTGAGCTTCTTCCAGGGCTGCTATAGCCCTTTGGGAGGGGATGTGGAGGACAAGGAAGTGCACACAGTATTCAAAATGCAGGTCCAAAATGCATTTATACTGTGGCATTATGATGATTTCTGTTTGGCTTTCTATTCCCTCCTTAATAATCCTTAACATTCAATTTCCTTTTTTTGATTGCTACATAGCAATGAGCTCATAATTTCATTCAACTGTACATTATAAGCCCCAAATGTCATTCCTCAGTAGCAATAATCAGCTCCGAGAACATCGCTGTGCGTGAAGAGTTAGAACCATTGTTTTCCTTGCATGCATTGCTTGTATTTAATGCCAGTGAATTTCACCTGATGTTCTATTACTCAGCCACCCAGTGCAGTGAGACAACTTCACAGATACTGTCAGAAAGCAGAAAGTGGGGCTGCTCCACAAGGGAAGGTGAGACAAAACTCAAGGACAATGGCAAGGCTGGGAGAGACCTCACCAGCAAGAGTTAGTAATGCTCTGTATTTCGCACAGTCATAGAATCATTAAGGTTGGAAAAGACCTCTAAGATCATCTTGTCCAACCATTCACCTACCACCAATATTGCACACTAAATCATGTCCCTAAGTACTACAGTTACCCTTTCCTTAAATACCTCCAGGGATGGTGGCTCCATACAGCCATTACCTCCTGTCCTGTCACTAATTATGTGGGAAAAGAGGCAGACCCCTACCTCAACACAAAATTCACTGCCCCTTAGACCTAAGAGGCAAGGAGTCTGATCCTTTCTGTTACAAACTGATGGCTCACTGGATGGCTCAGCTTCATTTAAAGTTATCTGACTACATTTTGAAGTGAAGCAGTTTTCAGCTTTGCCAGCTGACAACAAAAATGCAGCATTATGATTTTGCATTTTATTTCAGTGGGAAGTGTCTAGTATAGTAAACCACCTAATGTGTTTCTACTAAAGAATCTAAGTTTTGTTCACTCTCCATCCTCTCTGTATACTACAGAGAAAATCTACATGCTTCCAATCATTGCTGCACACAGCCATGAAATCCTTCCACGATCCAGAAGCAATTACAAATCTGGTCCCTTAAAATGGATGGAACTGTGATTTTTGTAGGAGGAATCCTCTAAGGAAGAACTGTGCATAGAATCATGGAATCTTTTGAGTTGGAAGGGACGCTTAAAGTCCATCTAGTGCAACTCCCCTGCAATGAACAGGAACACCTACAGCTACATCAGGTTGCTCAGAGCCCTGTCCAGTCTGACTTTGAATATCTCCAGGGGTGGGGCTTCAACCACCTCTCTGGGAAACCTGTTTCAGTGCTTCACCATCATTATTGTAAATTTTTTTTCCCTTCTATTCAGTCCAAATTTTCACGCTTTTAGTTTGAAACCATTTTCCCTTGTTTCAAACCACTTCCCCTTGCATAACCTCTTCTGGTTGATATTGTAGACCTGTCTGCAGAATGATAGATGAGATAAATGTTGCTGCCAAAAGTAAAGTTCAAGAAGCATTTGGATAATGTCCTCACACATATGGTTTAATTTGTATGTAGTCTTCCGTGGAGACGGGAGTTGGACTCAGTGCTCCTTGTGGGTCCCTTCTGTCATGTGGCAAAGTACAACCAAGATCTCCATGATATGTAGCAGCTAGGACAGCACCCCCAGCATCTACAGAATCTCAACATCAGGGATCTGTGTGGTTGGGTGGGTAAGTAAGTGCACATTGGTGTGGGCATAGCTGTTCAGTGTGCTGAAAGCTCTTCAGGCTGCATGATATTTCTAGAGGTCCCTTCCAACCCCTACAATTCTGTGTGTGATATTATAGAGACGGCTTCGTCCTCTCTGGGTGCTGCCACTCATTTTAATGAATGGGAGTCTCTCTGCGGATGACAGCTGGAGGATGCTGACAAAGTGTCACAAGCTGAACCAAGGAACCTCTGGTTTTCTCAGCTTGACAAGTGCTCCTTCTCAGACATCCATTAGTTGGTGTCAAAAATTCAGAACAGAGATATGACTGCGTAACTGGGAAGGGTACAAAAGGGTGTTGTATTTACTGTGCTAGCTCTGTGTAAAGGGAAATTACTAGGGAGCTATGCATCAAAACAGTCTTCCAGTCTTTATGTAGATTGCTTTACTAGGTAGAGGTGTTAACAGTGTCCAGCTCCTCCTTTGTAGAGGGATTACAAAACACCTCTCCACACAGCAGGTCAGTGAAAAGCTTTAGTTAACAGAGCAAGAGGCACACACTGAAAGAGCAATGGTCAGAGCACCCTCCATGGGGAAAAATGTGTCTGTGAGATCTGCTTCTAAAAAAGACCACATTATCTTCATATTGTTCCCCCTTTTGTAATAACATAATATTCATCCCAGGGGAAGAAGAAGAAGAAGATTGCCTCAGCTCTGTCTAAAGGGATTTGTTAGAAAAGGCTGGAAAACAATTCTTGTTATAAGAAAGTGCATAAAGAGATGGGCATTTGGAAATGTGCTGAAAGCTGGGTTATTACAAGGCTGCTACTAATGACTACAATGCATCATTTCAACTTGTTGATTTTTCTTTCTTTAATTTCCAGATTATCCAACTGTTGCTTATCCTCCACCCATTCTGAAAGTAAACAGAGACATCATGTGCCTGAGCTGCCAAAAGTTACTTTCAGCAGCAATTAACTTGAGTGCTTTTTTGTCTTTTTTTAGAAAAGCCAATCTTCCAACTTTTCCTTTCAGCTTTACCTTTTTGCATTTTGTCTTTCAATTTCCTTTTTCAGTTTTACTTTTGTGACACCTTGATGACTTATGAAATAATACTAAAAAATACTACTTTTGTTCTACAAACAGGGGAGAGCGTGCCAGAGAGTAGTTCAAATGTCTTGCATGAAGTCCCAAGGGAAATCTGCAAGAGGGCTTGGAGGAAAGAAGCTGCTGCTCTGAAGCCCCAGCTCAGAGCATTCAACATTAGCCCAGTGATGGGCTCAGACAAGATCACAGGCACTTGAACCTATTGCTATGTGAAGTCTGGCTTCTCTTACACTTCTACTAGCCTCTTGAAGAAGTCTCGCAGTGGTCTTGCCAACCCTACCTAACAAAAACAATGTGCAACTCACCGTCAGATCAATAGTTCAATGAAATATCAGAAAATCTCTAAGAAGATCTGAGTAAGAGCATGTAGGCCTTGGCAAAGACACCTGGAAGCAATCTGAAAAAAGAAAAAAAAAAAAGAAAAAAAAAGAAAAAAAAGAAAAAAAAAAGAGGGAGAGTGGATTTGAATCTATTTGCCATTCTCTACTTCTTTACTTTGGAAACAGTACACTTTCACATGCTCAAAAACACTTTCACTTTTTCTCTTTAGGGAGCCGCTGTTTTGAATGGGCCGTGAATTCACACCCATCAATCTTCAAGTGAAAAATAATCAACAGATGGTCATTAGGGATCATGTGCTTCCATTGAAATCAGTGAAGCAATAGAAAACAAGCTCTCTCTTCCTCTTGGTTATGCCTCTTTAGTGTAGTTATGTGTTCAGTCAAGCTAGCAGGAAACACATGGCAGCACCTAAGCTTTGTGCGTAGTACCAGTATCAGCACATGAACCTCCAGCCTCATCAGAGAAGGATATTCAACTCACTAACTACAAGGAGAATGAGAGGGTGTTTTTTTTTTTTTTTTCAGGACACTGAAAAGAAACACAGCTGAATCATAAAAAGGCTTGAGTTGGAAGGGATCTCAAAGATCATTGAGTTCCAACCCCACTGTCATGGGCAGGGTTGCCAACCACTAAATCAGAATAGAGTTTCGTCTATGCACCTGGTATGCAACGCACAGCTGTCTCTCAACCTGCCGTCTTCCATTCCCAACAACAATTACAAAAACCCATATCCATTTTTAATTACAACAGTTATGAGAAGAGACATACGTTAGACTTCTCAAGTAAAGATATAATGCACAATCAGAGAGGCTATGGAGTCTCCCTTCTTGGACATCTCCAAAAGTCACCTGGACATGGTCCAGAGCACCCTTCTGTAGGTATCTGTGCTTGAGCAATGGCTGGACCAGATGGACCCACGTCCTTCCCAACCACAACCAGTTTATGATTCTGTGATTCCATGACACATTCATCCGAGCTTGCAGCAAGAAGTGTCAGCTCACCAGTCACCACAATAACAGAATATACATAACTCAGAACGTGAATATTGTCTAGTTCTGCTCCAAGTGGATGACTTTTAAGCCTAGAACACAATGAAGGATAAACTTTCGTCTTTTCACTCCTAGTACTGTGGTTTGGTTTACGTTAGATGATTGGACTAGAAGATCTTAGTGATCTTAGATCTTTTCCAATCATAACAATTCTATGATTCTAGGCAAGGATAGACCTAACAAAGATGGAAATTCAAGGCACACTTCAGTTTTGCTTCCTCACTGCCTAAGGAGCATACCTGAACTCAAGCTGATGATGACCCCTCACTATCCTGGTCAAAGATCTTTCAGGGAACTTTCAGTCAGGATATCTGTATCTAGTGACATGGAGGTCATTCTCCATGCCAACAATTTGATGTTTTAATAACAACTAAAACTTGAACTGATCAGAAAAGTGATGGCCTTTTGCTGTGTTGTTAAAGGAGTGGGGAAGAACTTCAGGTAATCTTTTTATTGCATGGTTTTGTATTGTATTTTTGATGGAGGGAGTAATTCCAAAGACTAGAATTTTCTCTCAGAATCTGTTCAGAGATGTTTTTCCGTCTGATGTCCCAAGAAGGGAGAAATCAGTAGCCTGGATCCATAGACAAGGTCCTGTAAGATCCTTTCCCAAGGAAGGGAAGGGAAGGGAAGGGAAGGGAAGGGAAGGGAAGGGAAGGGAAGGGAAGGGAAGGGAAGGGAAGAGGAGGGGAGGGAAGGGAAGGGAAAAAAATGAAGCAGAACAGGAGGCATATTTTTGAGCATCTGTTTTTTGAGCATCTTCTTCCAGTTCCAAGTAGATCTTAGAAAATAATTTGTATTCTCCATTTCTATCCACAGAGTCCGTCATTTACTCGTTTTTCTGAGAGGCATGATGAATGAATTTCTCAGGGAGCGTGGAATGCTGAGAATTTCTTTCAATTCATTTTTTAAACATGCACCTAATGACTGGCATCCTTTCACTTTATATGTCTTTTTTTTTTTTTTTTTTTCTTTTTCTTTCCTTCAGACCTACACAGCTTGCTCTTATCTAAAAGACAGATACCACAACATAAAGCAAAAAAATGCCAGGAATAAAAATCTGGATATATTATGCTAGCTTGGACACTTTTCTTCACCCAATTTTTTCCATCTAGGTGTGGAAGGCCCTCAGTTGCAAGCATTTCACCCCAGACTGTGACATGTTCTTGAACTTACATTGCAGAGTCTCTTGCCACCACTGTAAGAGCAAGTCTTCCACCCAGGTAAAGTTTTTTCCACCTTTTTTTTTTTTGTCCTGCTGTTCGGAATGGCACTTAGTATCCTTCATGCTTTCTCTGCTCTCAGCGGCTCTCTAATTCCAACTGAATATTATATCAGTAAAAAATTGTTTTTATATAATCATTCTCAGTTCCCAAAGCCCACCTGAATCACTCCAACATCAGTGTCTGTCATGAGTAATGCATGGGATGGAACCGCACACAGTCTGTTCAAGACACAGAAACCATGGAAACTCCCTTGACAAGAGCTGCTACTTGGGATGATCATGGGAAATGGCATCTGAAGGAAGTCTGCCTTGTTCATTCCTGTTTTCCGAGACCAGAATGTGTCTCCCTAAGTACATATAATATTTGGGATTTCAAGTCTACCAGAGTTTACCTCCATGAGGCT
The DNA here is from genome assembly GCA_030625065.1 of Alectoris magna. Lineage (NCBI taxonomy): Eukaryota > Metazoa > Chordata > Aves > Galliformes > Phasianidae > Alectoris > Alectoris magna. The sequence continues at coordinate 2,749,123 of CM060561.1, forward strand.
GCTGACGGTTTCGACCAGAAGCCTAAACAAGATGAGAAATTGGAAATTCTGGAGCTTTCTTAATCAGCTTTGAAGTCTGAACTGGAAACATGAGTCTCGTGTGTGCTTCCATGGCATCAAATCATCTTCACAACCTCTGGCAGCCTTTGGAGAACAACTTAGGTGTGAAGGAAGAACAGTTCCCTCCAGCTTTCCCCTCCAGCAAGGACAGGGGCTATGGAAGACAACAGCACTTAGAAGAACTGTATCCTATTTCTGCTACCAGTCTATGTAAAGATGTCACCACAGCCCTCTAGAAGCAAGTTGGGCACTACTTCCTTGCTTCTAGGAAGTTCGTCTCCCTTGAAATAAATCCTGTGATTAAAGAAGGCAGGCTGCAGGTTTTTAAGGGAAGCATCCTTATCTGAATTGTTTTACGATCTTTCCCACTACAGCTTAGGGAAGACTGTCTCATTATGGGCATCCACAATTGCCACCTCCTTCATAGATGATGGATAGAGGACCACAGGCCAGGGAAAGACTACTCTGATCTGTATGTGATGTATGACAGGAGTAGGGTACTTGGCAGAGGGAAATGGTTTATCACATCTGATATATGGGAATAGCTTGAAGAGCATCAAAGCCAAGGTAAACTCCAGCCTGTCTCCTGTGCCAAACTCCTTCCTTTTGCAATCATAGAATCACTGAATCATTACGGTGGGAAAAGACCACGAAGATCTAGTCTAATCACCAACCCATCACTACCATGCCCAACAGACATTTCACACATTTTAGTGATGTAAGAAAATGGAATGGGAGGAGGAAAGACTTTTTCTTCATCTAACATCTAACTGTTCAAAACAGTTAGACCAGAACTAGAATGGTTCTGATGTTCTATCCCAGTACTCAGTGTTGCTTCACCTACTAATTCTCATATATATATATATTTTTCCATCATGCCTTCTTCTCCCCATATCATCTGCTTTTCCATGATCAGGACAGAAATCCTCCCATGATATTAGATACCTCTCCCAACATTTTGCAAGTGTTTTCCCCAAACCTCTCTATTGGTGGAGCACATTTGAATGATCCAGAGCAGCTGATGAATCAAAATATGCATACCTTGGTGAGGAAGTAGTCGCTAAAATTAAGCTGTAGTCTGAAAATGTAGTAGGGAGGAATCTCAGTTTAGCAATTTTGCAGCTTCTTGAGTCACCCATGTGGAGGCAAGCAGCTGTTGGGCAACAGAGTGATACGTACACTGCAGTGGAAAGGCACCTGTGCTAACAATAGCTCATATGCATGAAGCATCTTTCAGGATCCAGAGAGACTTCAAAAAGTCTCAAGAAGATATAAAGTACGTATGTGGAGTTCTTCATCCTCCTCTGCAGTGATGTGGAAGTAAGGTCTTATGAACAGACTTTGCAAACATCTGCAGGCTTTGGAGAAGTCCTTTCCTACTCCGTAGTACCTAAAAAACCCCAACTGTGCAGAAAGATCAAAGCTTGACTCAGCAAACTTGAGAACTTTTCTCACTTAAACAAGCCCAGAAAAAGTCACTGAAATTGCCAGATGCTTTAAATAAACATTCTTTTAACTTACTGGTTTCCAACACCTTCTTCATCGGTGCAATCTGGTGATGTGACTGAACATAGCAAGGAGTAGATCCCAAATCTGGATGTGAAGCAGGGCTTAGTCAATACTTCTAGAGCGGCATTTCATGTCTCACCTTTTTCTTCGCCTTCTGTTATTGATGTTCATAAACAGCACAGACTGATTTCTGATCTCAGTTTCACTCCAGCAAAGAAATTATGTCAATTTTCAGTCGGTGAAACTTGAGTCATAGCAGATCAAGCAAAGAGAGACACAACGCTACTTAATAATGGACATGGTTAGTAATTATTTGATGTTTCTCTTCCTAGGTAGTTACTTTTCCCCTCAAAAATCATTATTCTTCATTCAGAAGAGGCAGTCAAACTATAGTGCATTTCAACAAAGAGACTTTGGCTGGGTAATTGCTGTTGTTTAAATTATTCTGCATATACCATGCAACGTGAATGGCACATATTAAAAAGCAGAGATAGCTTAATAAGTTATAGTTATCCAGATGTGTCAGTCTTCTAATAGGACGGAAAAAGTGTTTTTATATTTCAGATTTGCCAGGTGTAGAGTAAATAAAATTAGTATACTTCAAAACCCCTGTAAGCAATATTGTCCCTGTTAGAATCAAGATAAATGGCACCAATAAAACAAGAAGTTTAGAATGCATTTTTTTTAGGTGTTGTATATTAAACCTGTTGATATGCAAATTAAAATCAATGTGAAGAAAAAAAGAAAATAAGTGTTTTCCCATTAAAATGATTCATTAATGGGTCAAAATCTCAGTGAAAGGGAAATGGATACATTTGCATAAGTGAGTGGAAGAGGCAAGGAATTCCAAGTACCAGGGAGTTTAGCTGATACTCAGATATGCCTTAACTGATCCACTGGTAGACCTGAAGCAAAACAAGCAAGACATGTGGGATGTGATGGTATTTTAAGATCCTATCTTATGGCTTGTGCTAAGTGGTTATCATTCTTGATCAGCAGTTAACACAAAGAAAATATAGAACTGCTATGGCTCCTTGCGGCTGACACTGAGGCTGGTGAATAACCAGGCAAGCTGGGTACACCTCAGCACAATCTCATTGAAAAGTCAGATATTTACAAAGAAAGGAAATTATAGACTCAGAAGGGGATTGCACCTTGGAAAACATTTTCAGCCAGGTATACAGAGTCACACTGAACAGCAGGAAGCAAAAATAGGAAATATAGTCTGGGTTGTCTAACCACAGAATAGAATATCCCAAGTTGAAAGGGACCTTAAAGTTCATTGAGTTCTTTTAACTGGGGAAACCTCAAGTGGAGACAGTGAAGACTGTTAATGTAATCAGCCCTGAAATACTCCATCTGTAACTGATGTCCTCCACTGTACAACTGGATGATAAACTGGAATGAGTTCATCAAAGAATAAGAAGAGTGAAGCAGGACATAGGAAGCTGGAGGGATCAAGATGCTGGAATCAAAAGGGGTATTGGACCATCCATGGTCATGCGTTGTAAGTAAACAACACACCACATCTTTTCTTGGGTGAAACAGTTCTCTTTCTCATTTCCAAACTTTCTTCCTTCCTAGTCTTGCAACACTTGTGTGTTCAACCTTCTGCCAGAGGCACTGAGGGAGGTTTAGTGGAAGCATGGCAGGAATCAGGTGTGTTTGTCTCATTCAGCACATTTATAAACATAAAAATTGAGTTTTCTTCCTCATTCTCGATGTGTTTAATATAGTCTTGGGTGTCAGGGATGCAAGTTTCAAGTTTCTTCTGGATAGATGGACGCTATCATGTTATGAAAAAAACTGGAAATTCACATTCATACGTGGGAGAGCAACATCATTTTTCTTTAACTTACATTGTTTAAAAAAAAAAAAAAAGAGAGAGAGGGATAGAGAGGGAGATTTGTAGTGCAGATATTTTTGGTGGTATTCTTTTCTCAGAGAAAATTGAATTTCTGAAATATTGATTATGGGGAAAAAATGCCCCAAATTTTCTGGACTCTGTTGCCACGCTGTATTTGGTTTTCATTTAAGGTTGTCAGGACTGTTTACGCTCCCATCTTTTCTAAAGCTGGTAGGTTGTTTCAGGCTCCTCAGAAAGCTTCAGATGCTCTCCAAAAAATATTTAAAGGCAATCCCTTCACAACTTCATCTAAACTGAGTGTGAGAGTTCCCATTCCATAGGAGATTTGTGTTTCATTCCATTTCAGAATAATTATCTCTAAAAAGAAAACGGAGGGGATTTTTCTCTGGAATTCCCAGGGAGTTTTGAGCCAACTCTATAGATAGATGTAGTTTATTCACTGCTCAGAAATAAACTGTGAATCTTTCCAGCCAGTATGGAGGAGCCCTCAAGACTACAATTTCATATAGGGTTCCAAATGCACAGAAATAGATGGGCTTCTTATCTCACTTAAATCCTTGGCAGTGATCCTACCCCTGTTTCAGTGGTATTTTTCTAGTCTGAAAAAAGGTGTATACAAGCGCATACTTGTCCATTGATTTCAGTAGACTTTTTCATTCAATAAATGGTATTGCTTCCACCTACAACACGTCTCGCCTATAATGTGGATATGAACAGCACTTCTTTCTTGGATACCTCAGAAACACTGTCTTTTGGGTACGGAAGACAGTGAATATGAAATGGAGACTACAAGACAGAAGAAAGAAGCCAACCTGAACAGTGCCATTCCTAAACTTACATAAGGGTCCTCCATTGATTCTTTAGGATTGAAGCTCATTGTTTCTGCTTCAGAATTCAAGAGGAGCTCTTGGGTGCTCTAAGGAGCTCAGGAACCATGACTTTTGCTCTCAGTTAAGACTTAGTTCAGCTCCTTGCTTTCTTCTAAAAGATGTTGTTATAGGAAAACCAAGCAAATCAACTTTGGCTCAGCTCAGCTCTGCAAGAACCCCATCTCATCGCTTCTCCCCATCTTCTGGTCTACACCAAATGATGGAACAAAAACCATTCTTCATTCCATACAGGCGGCAGGCTTGAGTCACATGGATATGCTTCTACCAGCAGCAGTGCTTGCATGGGATGGAGAAATACAGATAATCCCTCTGTACTGTATGAAAATCAACAAAAATTAGCTGCCTAAGGGAACTGGGAATCTCTGCCATGAATGCAGCAGTTAGAGACTGAGCCTATTTATTTAACAGGTGTCCCCTGAGCTGGGATGCCAGGCTCTGTTTGCCAAATTTGCACAGAGAGGAAGTCAGCTTGAAAAAATATGGGCAAGAGGGGAACAGTCCTGAAGGCATTTTTTTTTTTTTCCCAACAACTTTTTTACTGTAAGAAAGTACATGAAATTCTTGGCTGAGCATACTCAGAAAGAAGCTGTGTGAATATCCACTTCCCCTCCTTGTACTGCTGTGTGGTCCAACTCAGCCACAATCCAAAGTTAGCGCTGTTGGATGGCTTTGTGATTGGTTTGTTTGTTCAGTTTAATTAAAATATAGTACGGGGTAGGATTTGGATGTGAACACACACTGGGCTGCTAGCAATCCAGAGCCAAGAAAAGCAGACTGCTATGTCTAAATGATCTTCTTTCTTTTCCTATACAGTGGATGACCTTTGCGGTCCCTTCCAACTCAAATAATTCCATGATTCCATGATTCTTTTAAATGTGCCTTGAAACACAACTTACTGTGTCTGTTGTGACAGTACCAAGAAGACTTGGGATGGGTCAGATATCATTGCAATGAACATTGCACAGCATCTAGATGGTCCTTGCTCCATTTTTTTTTTTGTGGTGTCTAGAGGCAAGGGACATGAAGTGACGGACAGCAAAACATGCAGACATTTACAGTGCTTCTCAAAGGGAGGACAAAGTCAAGCAACTCATAAAAAGCTGCAGAGACACAATGACCAAATGAATCCAAGACTTGATTCTCAGTTGGTGTCCCCAAGCAACTTTTTTGCCATATATCCCTTGTTAACTTACCACCCTGCAAGAAAGCCAAAATGAAAAAAAAAAAAGAAGAATCAGCAGAGACACTTACAGAAAAGAGACTGCAGAAGCTGTGGATAACGGCTTGTGTTAAAGGAAGTAAAGTAAACTTTCTTCTCATCTGGAGAAGTATTCTCAGAGAACACCCCAACCAACCCCACTTGAAAAAAAAACATATAAGCAGCAGAGTAAAAGTCTTCTCCAACCACAGGTTTTTGCCTGAGAAAGACAGAACTGCCAGAAACAGCAGAAACTCTGACTGCTGCTTAGAAGCTGTAGTAAATGTTAGTGAACTGTGATGCTGCGCTGCAAGATAATCTGATAAATAAATAGCAAGATGATGTCTAGTTTCCAGTTTTTTTTCTTCTTAGAGTATAAAACACTGACCTTGCAACATTATCTACACAAAGTACACACATTTCCTGGATGGTGTCAGCACTCTCCAACTCATTTCTTGCTGACAGTGCTGACATTCCTGTGTAGCCAGATCTGACACCTATAAAAAGTTAATCTTTGTGGTGAGATAGAGGTGTGAGGGTCTTGCACATACCTCCTTCCTCCAGCAGCTGTAAGCTGAATGTATAACACCATGAAATGAAATCTGAGATAGCTTTCAGTGGTGACATCACCATGAGGCTTGCAGAAACCCTAAGTGTATGATAAAGAGCATGATAAAGAGCTCTGCCTCACAGATATTTGTCCGTATTGATAGGGAGTCCAAAAGCATTTGCATTGTTGCAAAGTGCAGAGAGCGCATCATTTGCATTTCAGCTATGTTGGTGCAATAGGTGTGCTGCACACACTTGAATTCCTCTTTGCTCAGCATGGAAGAGCCCATCCTTCCTCTTTTTGACCACTGAATTCATGCTGCTTCCCATTCTGTATTGCCCTGAGCAACCTCTGCCACCACTCCAATGGCAGAGCCTTCTCCTGTCTAACCAGCCACAGCAGCTCCTTGAGAGTGATGATGAAATCACCAGCCATCCAAGGCCAGCTCAGCTAACCCCTGCTGGAAATCCAGGATGGAGAATCACAGAATTAAAGAATCATAACATCGTGAAAGTTGGAAAAGACCTCCAAGATCATCAAGTCGAACCATCAGCCCATCACAACCATGTCCCTCAGTGACACATGCCCACATTTCTTGAACACCTCCAAAGATGGTGACTTCACCATTTCCATGGGCAGTGGTTCCAATGCATTCCCACTCTTTCAGAGTAAAAATTTTTCCTAATACCCAACCTGAGCCTCCCTTGTTGCAACTTGAGGCCACTGCCTCTCATCCTACTGCTAGTCAGCTGGGAGAAAGCCACACACAGTATGCCTGCCAGATGTAATTAAAGAAATAAGGATGAAATAATTCAAATCACTTCCCAGAATAAAAATTTCTATCCGGAAAAAGATAGTGCAGTCTGAATACTTCTTTCAGCCACGCTGAAAAGAGAAATGAAGAACTCTGCATAGCAGTGGAAAGCAGAAACAGCTCTGTGTTTCATGGAGGTAGCTGAAATGGCATAGCCAATCTCTATCTGCAGTCTTACGAAAGGCCGTGCAATTAATTTAAGGTACTCAAAGGGTTCTCACTCAGATTATCAGATCTGAGAGAGACATTTAGAACTGTAATACAAATTCATAGGTCTGGGAGAGTTTTCAAGCAGTCACGTAGTCCAGACTCTGTGGTTCTAGGTTACTACTAATGGATCTTTGTTTAAGCTGCTTTCCAAGTCTTCCTATGATGGAAATGTCACAGTCAATTATATCATTGTCATTGCTTTGCAGTGCTGACCATTGCCAATGCTTTGCAGTCCTGACCATTGAAAAGTCTCTCATCACACGGAATCACAGAATCGTAGGGGTTGGAAGGGACCTCTAAAGATCATCGAGTCCAACCCCCCTGTTTAAATTCTTTGTGTTTTTTCCTGTCCACCACAAACACAAGGGACAGATTTCTTTCCCCCTGATAAAGCAATCATTCACGCATTTGAACACTGCTACCACATTCTGCCCGGTTCTCTGAAGGAGATAATGATTTCAGTATTTCCCCACAGGTAGTTTTTCCCTGTTGTCTGTTCTTCTTGTTCCTTCTAGATATTCATGAAATAGGCCAAATCCTTCTGGAAATGGAGTGCCCCACTTTATATACTCTCCTCTGACCAAGACTTTTCCCAGGGGTGAGAAGAGCAACGCTTCCAGGTTACACAGCATAGAATAGCATTTATCTTTTTGACGGCAGCATGATGTGTTGATTTGGGGACAGGCTGTGATTCATTACAGCCTACAGATTTTTTTTTTCTGCTTCTTGGTTGTTGTTTTTTTTTTTCTTCTTCTTTTACCTGAGAATTCGTGTCTGATTAGTTGTTCCCAGCCCTCAATCTGTGCTACTGAAATCATTTGGGAAATCGCTGAGGTTAAGCTTCCTTAAGGTAACAAAGTTAAGGCCATGCTGGAAGGAAAGCAGATTGTAGGGTGAGTGTTGGCTTACTTAATTCTTTGCTGTAAGATCTGTCATCACAATGTCAGGATCAAATTCTGCCCAGTCCATTCTCAGATTAACAGATAATGAAGCTTTAGTGGAAAGATTAAGAAAGTATGGTGATATTCTCTGTTTTGCCTTTGTACACTCCAGTGCTTAGTTTTGCTCATTAATCTGGATAAAGTATTTTCTTGCTACCCCTGAGTCTCTTCTCTATTGATTCTTCTAAACTATTCCTGAAAAAAAAAAAAAAAATCATAAAGTTTTATTTTTAACTCCTGTGACAAGTTCCATGATTTATGTAAAGGAATTTCCTCATGTTTGTTTCAAACCTGCTACCTGATCATTGCGTTAATGCCCCTGGCTTTTATGGCATGAGAAATGATGAATAACCATTGCCTACTCACCCTTGCAATACTCATCATCATTTCATAGATGCCTGCTGGTACGCAGAATGATTCTCGGCTGCAATGAAAAGTACTCCGTAGCCATTCCTCACATTAAAACTACTCCATGTCTCTGATTATCCTTCTTTTTTACCTTTTCTAAGTTTACAACATCCTCTTTTTTTTTTTTTCTCACACTGTATGAATGGAAGCACACAGTGTCCCAGATTTAGGTGCGCTAGGGATTTCTCTGCACAGTTTTAAGGTGAAGAAGCTCTATCTATTTCCTAGTAAGTCCTAGGATTTTATCCACACAGTTTTGCTCGTACTGAGCACTGAGAGGGCATATGAAAGCACTTTCTGCAATGACTCCAAGATCTCTTTCCTGAGGGGTCAGTGCTAATTTAGAGCGGATCACTGTGTATGCAGCTATCAGCTTTTCATTTCCCTCCTGGCTACTACTTGGCGTTACCTCTGGGTTGAAACACAATGTTCTGAGTCACCAAACAGCCTGGGTCCTCACTCCAAAAAAGATCTCATGCCCCAACTGGAGCTTCCTACTTTATTATGCGAGCTCAGAGCTTTGCTCAGTTGGAAAGGGTAGACATACAGAACCATGCAGAAGCACAAAGAATCACAAAATTGTAGGGGCTGGATGGGATCTCTATTGATCATAAACCAGCCTAGTTTCAGGAGCCCTTTTTTTGCTGCCATTAAAACTTTTATGCAAGCTAAAATTCTGAGAGAAGACATGTTTCCACAGCCCCTGTTACTTCAATGCTGGTTAAAAACTGATCACTTTAGCTAATCTCACTTTAAAGTGAACTTTTATCATTAACCTCCACTCTATGAAAGAGATGGGGAAAATCCTATCATCTGCTGCAACTTCAGGACCAGAGACCCCTTCATATGACTGGAGAACACTGCAGCAATAAGCATAGCGTAGACATTCCAGGTCAGGCTGGACTGGATCTGAGCAACCTGATCTAGCTGCAGGTGTCCTTGTTCATTGCAGGGTGTTGGATTAGGTGACCTCTGAAGATCCCTTCCAACTCACATTATTCCATGATTCTGTTAGTAATGATTTCCGTGACCCATGATCCTACTTCAAATCTAAAGAGAAAAGCAAACAACAACAAACAAAGAAAAACAATAAATAAAACATCAAACACAAGCATACCCTCAGTTCATTACAGAGCTAGTCACAGCCTGCAGAGTTGAGAAACTGGCTGTTAGATAATACCATGTCACTTGTGAAAAGTTAGGAGTTAAGTGGAGGAAAGGGGAGCAAAAGAAAGGTCATATTCATCCAGCAGTCACTAAGCCACAGTCTGCTGACTCAGAAACACCAAGTCCTAGCCAATTCCATTATTTCTTTTTCCTCCAAAATTTTCCCTTCCCACAAGGAATTTGAGACCAGATGGATGCATTTTGGTATAGCATTCAAAGGGTACCAGCCTTGGAAACTACACTGTGATTTTTTTTCCAAGCTCAAAGTCCGTCCCATAGCACCAGAGATGCTCATTCCTGGCATTTCAGTGATAAGCTCCATGGGGATTAAACCAATTAGTCCCATTAATGAATATTTGTTCTTACAGACACCTTGCCACTAATGCTGAGACACTGAAGAGGACAGACTCTTTAGCAGGGTTTGTTGTGATAGGACAAGGGGAAATGGTTTCAGATTTAAAGAGAGGAGACTTAGATTGGGCATAAGCAAGTTCTCTCACATATAGAATCATAGAATAGTTAAAGTTGGAAAAGATCAGTGAGATCATCTAATCAAACTGTCGACCCATCACCACTGTGTCCTTAAATGCCAGATCTGCACATCTCATGAAAACCTCCATGAATTCCTGTGGAAGAGCAAGGAGTGCTGATGCAACCAGAGTCCCTTCTATTTGACCTGCACCCATATTTCTGACCGTGCCATTCCCTTGCATCCAGGCATGAATTTCTAAATGCCAGCACACAATGCATTGTAACTATGAGGATGCTGAGCATCTTTGAATGTTCTGGCTTTTTGCTTATTGAGAATCTCAGCTGGGATGTTAATGACCTCACTTGCTTTTAGAAAGTGAAGTAGAAACCCTTGCTATCCAGGACCACAGTTATTAGAGTCACAGAGAAGATCTTGAGAAAAAGCTGTATTGTTTGACAGAACAGCTAATTAGGAACAGAAAACCACATAGTTCCAGAAAGAAGCCCAACAGATGGTCTGGGGCCAAAGGAAAAACTCAATCGATAGACCTCCCTGCCTGGGAAATGGACTGCAGGATTTTATTCAGGGAGCAGATTAGATCTCAGTAGAGAAAGGGTGGCAGGAGTGTCCCAGAGAGACAGGAGGAGGTAAAATATACAGAAGTTCTATTGAGTGTCAGGATAGGAAACCACTAATTGAGAGATTTAGTATTTTTTTTTCTAAGCCTGTCATGGCAAGTGTTACTGAGCATCAGTCTATCGGGGCATTCATTCTCACGTGCTTCTTCTCCTCTGCCTCTCTGGGAAAGAGATGGTTCAGTTTCACAAGGGTCTTTTATGCACACATTCCCCCAGATGAAACGGCCTACTGTGGTCTATTGGAGTATTACTCTGTGTGCCAGTGCTGCTTGCTCCATGCAACAGCTGCTATCTGGACATCTGTGGTGCGCAAGTACTTTTTTCCCACCTGAGATTCTTTTTCTTTTTAAAAAAATATATATTAAAAAAAAAAAATAGGTGTAACCTCTACTCAAACTAAAACATCACCTCGGCAGCAGCAGGAGCACAGCTTAATTTCCATGCTGAATCCAAAGAAAGAAACACAGTTACAGGTGTGTGAGCTTAAAGATGAGCTTCAGCCTGTTAAGAGACATCACTTTTTAGAGGGGCAAAAATTCCCCTCTAACTATAGCTGCAGTGCAGAGCTTGCAAACAGACCACATTTGTTCACCTCTGCTCTGTCAACAAACGTATAGAAACGTACATCCAGATCACTCAAAAAGCCAATTTTCTGGGGCTTCGTGCTACAGAAACCCAAGTGCACATGCACGTGGGTGTGTGGATGTAGGTGGTAATTTAAGGGTCTTGCCATAATCAACTCTTCTGGGAAAATTTAAAATACCGTTTTCCTGTGGGTGGGGATTTGAGGACTTTCTCCCAGCAAATTAGAAGGTTGTATTTTTTTTTTTAAAGTGCATGCGTAGGTGGTGAAACTGGGCTCACCTTCGGCAACTTCGATGTAAAAATAAAACTTGTGAGACACTTAAATCTTCAGAGAGGATTTCAGACCTTCCTGCAGACAAATTAGCAACGAATATCTTACGTGTGTGTAGAATACACGGAGTGGTAGAGACACAGAGCTGGTTATTATTAGTACAGTGTTAATATCTCTGGAGGTTCAAACTGAGACAGAGGTGCTGGTGTGCAGGACGCTGCAGACACTGTAAGTGGGGCTATCCAATTTTTTCAAATTTTATTTTATATACATATTTTTATTTACTCGCTGTCTTCTTGCTAATTCTTTATCCTCACCCCTACTACCCAGTGAACTTTTGCTCACATTGAGAAGCTTTGTGAATCTGGGTCAAACTTTCAAGTTAATTTCAAATAAAATAAATAGATAAATCAGAAAATAAAGGCACTCTCATTCTTCTTGCTCTGCAGCTCAGAGCCCTCGGTCTTCAGTGTCTGGCCATGGGGACATTTAACTCATTAAGTAAAACACAGCCCTTAATAGGTGAGGAAAGTTTGTATGTCGGCTGTAGTTGTGGCCCAAGGAGGAGACATGTAGCCCACATGCTGACTGCGTGATGCTTGGGTAGAAGGAAAATAGAGGAAATATTGAGTCTGCAAGTGATTTTAATTATTACTTGATTCTGGTCATTGCTTCATCACTGACCCACCGTGACAACTAATGATAGAACCACAGATTATCCTGAATTGGAAGAGACCCACAAGGATCATCGAGACCAACTCCTGGCTTCACATGGGACCACCCCAAATCCAAACCCTATGTCTGAGGGCATTGTCCAAATGCTCCTTGAACTCTGCTGGCTTGGAGCTGTGTCCACTCCCCTGGTGGGGAGCCTCTTCCGTGCCCACCGCCCCTCTGGCAAAGAATCTTCTGATATCCAACCTAAGGCTAATCAGGAATTATCCTCCCATATTGGAAATTATTTATTCTGAAAACATTCCAAATGACATGTGTTTGAGTCAGCTTGGAATAGGTGAATCAATTTTGCCTTGCTATGGTACAGCTTCTTACTGATTATTTTGGATATATCCTGCCTTAGAATGATAATATTGAAATAAAACAGAGTTAACAAAGGCCATAAAAGTCATGGGTGAAACTTGTGGTAAAAGAAATGTTAATTAATGTTGACTTCAATAATAGGAAGATGGTGGAATATGATGTAGAACCCAGCACCGGGTTATAGAAAATTATCCTTTTTAATAATGAAATTGCAGCTCTAAATCCAAACCTCTTTCTCCAGCTGAGGCGATTTTAACTTTGATTTTTAATTTCATATTGAAGACCCATTTCCAAAACCAGAAGAAAACATTGCCTAGTTACTGTTCAAAACTGAATATGACTCTAGATCAATTCCAAAGTGGAAAATGTTTTATCTGTGACCCTGGCTCAGACTTTCATGCAGTTTCCTCAATCACTCTTTTTGAGAGTAATTTTTTCCTAATATCAATCCTGAATTGCACCCTTCGATGGAGAACTTTCAGTGCTCATGTCTTGATTTGGAATAGCGATTTTTCTAAGCTGTCCTGTATTTTTAATCAGTCCCTTTTTAATTGTTATTATTATTATCTTTTATTTATTTGGTGAGAGATGTTTCCAGTGGGATTTACAGTTTCTGATGAGTAGAAATGGACGTTGTTCATATCTTTAGTCTGCTCAGCTCTTCTCCTGGAACACAAATGTCCTGTGGCTATAAGATAATGCTGAGTGCCTGAATCTTCATACCCAAGGTGACTCCCACATTTGTGAGGTTAAGATCATTTCAAAGCAAAAAAAAAACAAACCGACAACTAGCCCAGCGTTACTGAGAACTCAGAAGTCTGAAAGCAGAAAAAGAAAGGGAAGGCAATTCCTTGAATTTCAATGGACACACTGGACAAACTTCAAGAGTTTCTCCTGGAGGATTGTCAAAAGATTCACTTTGTCTTTGAGATTCAGAAGAATGCCGGTGCATTGGTTTGGTCCCCATAATGTAGCTTCCAGTAAAATCAGTTTGAAAGTCGTGCGTGCGTGACATGATAAGGCCTATTTCTCACAGATTATTTTACTTCCACATACATTTCTTGCAAATATAATAAAATGAATTAGATACTCTTAACCGAGAGAATGGCATTAATGAAGACTGTTACGACAGTAGGAAAAAAATAGCTTTTCAGAGGCATTTATTTCATTGTTATAAAAACAAACAATCCAGAACACGAAACACTGACAGAAAGAATCGTGTCAGCATTTTGGAAGGTAAAGGTGAGGGAAGGTAGGGAAGGAGGAAAGAGAAGATAACGGACTCTTGGGGATGATAAGGGTAGTGAAGCACTGGAACAGGTTATCCAGAGGTGGTGGATGCCCCATCCCTGGAGACATTCAAGGTCAGCCTGGACGGGGCTCTGAGCAGCCTGATATAGCTGTGGGTGTCCCTGTTCATGGCAGGGGAGTTGGACTAATGGACTTTAAGGGTCCCTCCCAATTCAAACGATGCAATGATTCTATGACAGTAAAAAGTTTTGGAGACTGAAAATAAAAGGGAGATCGTGATCTACTTCAGATGATTTGGAAATTATGCTTTTTATTATCATTTTTTTTACTCTAGTCCTGTTACACATGAGAAACACTGAACTATCTAAACACAGCCAAGTTGCTGTTACCTTGTTCTCTTGGCCTCTTTGAACTAGCTCTGTACAACTTGCATCTAGATGAGAAATTCCTGAAGACAGAAAGCACCCATCCATTATCTGAGTACATCACTTATTGTATACGGGATTGATTATATGCCTGGTATTTAGAAAAAATACTACAAAACTTTAAACAGGAAAGAAGCATGATCATGTTCAGGGGCTGCTACTTTGCCTAAGCTGTTACAGCCACCTTAGCATCCAGCAGAACAGCTGAAACAGTTTGCTTGCTCTCTTCAAAAGACATGTACTTGAATCTACTCAGATTAGCCGAGATTGGAGAAGACTGAGCTAATGAACAGAACTGGCAGCACCATTGTATAGTGTCTGGGAAAGACTGGAATTTCTTTTCTGAGGTCTCGTCTTCTTTCTGCCACATCCATAAGATACTTCACATCAGTTACCTAAAAAAATGGAATAAGGGAGTAAGTATGAATAAGAATTCCTTAAACGGCCTGGCACCCTTCAGGCAGCACACTATAAGTGAGTTACCAGCAGGGGAGATATCAGGGATTCTGTTTACTTGAAAGAAGACATGAGCTTTACATGAAAGAAATGGGAAGGAGCACACTTGTATGTCATGTTTCCCCATTCCTGGAAGTATTCAAGGCTAGGATGGATGGGGCCCTGTGAAACCTGGTCTGGTACCTGATTTAGTGATTGGCAACACTGCCGTGGCAGGGGGGTTGGAACTAGATGACCTTTGAGGTTGCTTTCATCCCAAGCTATTCTGTGTTACTACAATTGTATATTTTCTTAATGCTTCCTAGACTCAGCAGACTAATAAGTTAACCTATTTTAGGTATTTTCATGTAATATTTAGGCAGCTTTCTTAGTTACAAACTGTTTCTTGTCATGTGTCCATCTTGACAGCACAACCATCTACTGCCATGATTTTCGCATGCCGGATGTCCACAGACTCCAGTGAATAACACATGTTCAGTTTGGTGGCTGAAGGCTCATCCAAGTCTATTGATTGCAATGGAAGCTGTTAATGCTCATGATTTAGCAGACAAGGTGCTAGAATGCATGGCAAAGTATCATAGAATCATAGAATGGCTTGGGTTAGAAGGGACTTCAAGGATCATGAAGCTCCAACCCCCCTGCTGCAGGTAGAGCCACCAACCTCCACATTTAATACTAGACCAGGCTGCCCAGGGCCCCATCCAACCTGGCCTTGAACACCTCCAGGGACGGGGCATCCACAACCTCTTTGGGCAGCCTGTTCTAGAACCTCTTCCGCCATTCTCTCTGTGAAGAACTTTCCCTTGATATCTAACCTAAAGCTTCCCTCCTTCAACTTAAAACCATTTCCCCTTGTCCTGCTATTATCTACACTTTCAAAGAGTTGGTTTCCCTCCTTTTTACAGGCTCCCTTTAAGTACTGGAAGGTATAGGCTCTATACCTCACAGGCCTCCCAAGGCAAATGCAAAGCCTACAATTTCCCAGCCTCCTTTTACACCATGGCCAAACAGCCACTAGTTTGCAGTCCTACCCTCATGGAGAAGATTCCATTCCTTCCCTTTCATCTCACAGAGGCCTGGGACACTCCCGGGCCCATAAACATATCTTTATTACCTTTTCTTCCACCTGTGTTATTTTACAGGGCTGTTCATCAGGTACCATCCTCCTTTCCTCATTAGCACATATTGGTCACTGCTTTTATGGAGCCTGTTTTGATTAACGATTTCAGAGAAGCCTTTCCATAATTACACTTATTAATCAATGCTTCAGGCGAAGCATACAGAATAAAGGACACTACTTTATTGTAACGGGTATTTAGGGAAATCCTGTTTCTGTTAGTATATCATGTCTTTATGACTAAAGTGAACCTTATATTGCCCTCAAATATACAATTGAATTGCTACAGCCTTCACTTTTCTAAGTTACAGAACACCTCTAAGATTTTCACAAAACATTTGTAACCCTGTTATTATTCTTCAGCAGATATGTGGAATTTAACCTTAAGAGAACCAGCATTTATCAGCTTTCGGAACTCGGCTTTTTTACTCAAAGGAAAGATTATATTTATCGAAGCCTTGGAAATAAAAACAGATACCGCAAATTCCTCAAGATTAGGGAGAAAAAAAAATGGGGGGGGGATGAAAACCCAACAGAACAAAACAACCAGTGGGATTTGAAGAAAAAAACATCAGATAATTTCTAAATGTAGGATTTTTGAGGGACGTACACACACTGTACTGAAGCATTCGCTTCACCTTATCCTCCTGCTGATCTCAATTATTTCACAGTGTTTATGACATCCTGAAAAAGCTAACTTTTTTTTTCTTAAGAACAGAGAGAAATCAGGCTAAGAACACCCTGTTCCTTGAAAACAAATGTCAAGAATTTCAGATAGATATCATTTTTTTTAGCTGTATAAAACTTTTTTTTTTCCCCCTTCCTGTTTTGCTATCACATTCTTTCCACATAAAAGATAAATCCATGAGCAATTTTTCACAATTATTTAATTTGTCTTTCAATTATTGTCTTATGCTTAAACTGCAGTGCAAAATGACCGGGTTATTCCAAAATCATCAAAAGCAGCTAGACTTTCAACATATTTCAAATGACATATTAACACTCAGCTGTTGTAAGCAACTGTCTGTTCCCAATTTTTTTTTCTTCTTTAAAGAACTTAGAATGGCAATTGAGCAATTGCCCCCTAGAATACAAATGAAGGTTTTTAAGGTAAGAAAACACATTAAAAGATTTTGTAATGCAGGGTATAATGAAAACCACCTTTGGTGGACATGCCTACGCATTTTCCCGAGTTCAAGAACTGTAGAATGAAATATCTCCTGTAAATTTTAAGCTCCTTTCAGAGGATTAAAAAAGGTTTTGAAGAACTATTGGGCAGTCGATGCAATTGTAATTGTAATCTCCTTATCACCTGAGAAAAATAACAGTCATCAGGGAAGATGATACCCTATGACTGGGAAAAGGTAAAAGCCATCCACATCTTATGATTAATTAATTAATTAATTGCACTAAGATGAACATGAGAGAGTGAAAGTTACTCCACCTCCCTCAGTGACCTGGATGATGACACCGGGCTACCCTGAGCAGCTTGATCTAGTATCATATGTGGAGGTTGGTGGCCCTGCATACGACAGGGGAGTTGGAGCTTGATGATCCTTGAGGTCCCTTCCACCTCAAGCCATGCTACGATTCTATGATTCTATGACTGCGCACCCTCTGCAAATTCAAAGATGACACTGAAGTGACTGGCATGCTGAGACATGATAGAGGCTTGACTCAAATGAAATGCAATAACCTTGCAAGCTGGACCATGTCCCACAGTAAATCTTCCCGGGCAGTTATTACCCTTCTCTACATTGTTGTAACTGCTTCTGGAATACTGCATCCAGTTTTGATATCTCCATTCAAGAGAGATGTAGAGCAACTCAAGAAGATCCAGTGGACTAAGACTCTAAATTAGATGAGGGTCTACAGCACAGATCCTATGAAAAGTGTTTGAGAGAGTTGGCTTTTCTCAGTCTGATGAAGGGATGGTTAAAGGCTGCCCTTCAAGCTGTCTGTAATGGTACAAATAACAATTATACAAACAAACTCTTCCTGGTAGCTCTATTGGAGGCAATGTCCAGAAAATGCATCTTGGAAGGTTTAGGTAGGGAATTAAGAAAAAAGTAAAAAAAGAAGATGACAATAAATAAATATCCCAGAACAGGACGATACGGAAGTCATAGAAGTCTCAAGAATTGACTAGGAGAAGTCATTGCTGATGACTGATTGCTGAGTTGATTTAGTGATGCATAATTAGCATCCTCTCTATGTGTCCAGGAGATGTTAACCGATTTTTGCATCTCCTGCTTCACATCTCCTCCTTGTTTTCAATTGCTTTAATTGGTTAAAGTGAGTGAGATTAACTTTGAATAACAATTCTCCACTTCTACCTTGCTTGGAAGGCTGCTGATTCTATGCTACATTTGGACAAAACTTTGTGTACCTAAAAGCTTGTGGGATTTTATTTTATTTTATTTTTTGTGGTATATTTTCTTTTTCTTTCTTTCCCCTCCACCCCTCCCCCCGCTGTTATAGCAGATAGATAGTCTAACAAAATATATTACCTCTCACTAGAAACTTTCTTTACTTCATATTTTCAGAAGACCACAGATCAGCAGCATAACTTGTACCATGGAAGTCAGCGTTGGCTTTGTCATCTGCAAACGCTGACAAATTGTGAAGACTTTAACATCCTTCTTGCATTTTAAAGTATTCCTAATGAATTTTTACATTTGTGTTGAAAATAATTAAGCAGACAATGGATCACTCCTCTTCTGAGTGTATAGGAATGCACATCTACCAGAAACATTTTAACATTTCTACGGTTTAAAGCACCAGTAGCCACAGAGAAAAGCATACCCTTTTCTACCAAGCCTTTAATGATTCTTCTGATTGAAAACGGAGCTAGTATATTACCAGAAATATGCAACGCTTTTATTCTACCAAGATGTATTATTTAACAATGGGTGAATCTTGCAGAACAACTCTATTTAATTTGTTCTTTCAATCTAATGACCCATATGAATGATTGTAGAAGCTATTGTGGCACATAACTTGCTTCTGTTAGTGCCAGTGTTTCATTCTTTTTTCCCACATTTTCCTTGGGGAAAATATTTCAAGTGCTCAGATCTTATGCAAAAATTGTTTTATAAGTTAGTTTGTGTTTCTGCTGCCCTGCATTTGATGGTCAGTTACAGACAATTTAGGAAAGCTTTCTGCATCAGCTACAATGGTCATAGAAATAATTGTTACCACTGTTGATCCCTGCAAATTCATGTTCCAATGAGTGTAAAGTGTCTTCCTTATAAAGGCTAAATCTTGCTTTGTTGGTAGAGAGTTACAGTTTAAACCGCTGCCAAACCACGGTCCACGTGTAAGCATAATTCAACTAGAATATGAAATGAATAGAACAATCTTGGAATCATAGAATCATAAAATGCTTTGGGCTTGGGTTGGAAAGGGCCTTAAGTACCATCTAGTTCCAAACTCCCTGCTGTGGATAGGGACATCTCTTGCTAGATCAGGTTGCCTAAAGCCCCATCCAATCTGGCTTCAAGCACATCTAAAATGGGGAATCCACAGCTTCTCTGAGCAGCCTGTTACAGCGCCTCACCACCCTCTGAGTGAAGAATGTCTCCCTTATATCCATTCTAAAACTATCCCCTCTCATTTTAAAAAATTTCACTTCGTCTTGTCCCTACAGACCCCAGTAAAAAGTCTTTCTCCTCTTTCTTTCTATAAGCCCACCTTATGCACTGAAAGGTCAACAACAAGGTCCCATTCAAACTGTTGACGATGATCATGCTGTCAGCTTCAGGCCAACTGTCAGCAAGGTCCTTTGTACACCAGTAGAACCTTGCACCTCTGATGAACCATGCCTGGAACCTCCATCTACACACCTTTCATTGCCTTAAAAACTGCATTTAAGCTCTGACTCTTGGCCTTAATCTTTGCCTGAGACACCCTTGAAGGCAGGCATGGGTTCAGCTGGTCTTGCTGCTCACAACTGACTGACTTTGGGCCTTCCTTATGACTGTGGTCTTGTTTGGATGTCTGGGTTCTTACATGAACCTGATGACTGCCGTCAGTGATTCTATTTGCCTTCACTGGATCCCCTGGAGTTTTGCCTGGGCCCTCCATTAAAGAGCTTTTGCTCGTCTTGCGGTCCCCACTAAGTCCCATCTCATCCTTCCATGTGAAGCAGTTCCACTCTTTCTGCTACTATGACAACACTGAACTCCTTGAGTCCTGAGCTTAGCATGGAAGAGCTCAGCCATGATTATTTCTTTTCGTACTTGAGACACGCTCCTGCTCCATGCTGGTATCACATGTACTCTTTATTGTACTCAGAATGCCCCACTGAACTCTGTCATGAATCATAGAATCATAGAATTGCTCAGGTTTGAAAAGGCCCTAAAGATGATTGAGTCCAACCACAACCTAACCATACTACCCTAACTAACAACGCTCTGCTAAATCATGCCCCTGAGCACAACATCCAAATGGTTTTTAAACACATCCAGGGATGGTAACTCAACCACCTCCCTGGGGAGCCTATTCCAGTGCTTAACAACCCTTTCTGTAATGTTTTCCCTGATATCCAACCTAAACTTACCACAACTTGAGGCAATTTCCCCTCATCCTGTCATGTGCCACCAGGGAGGAGAGACCAATCTCACCCTCACTGCAGTCACCTTTCAGGTATTTGAAGACCCAGCATAACTTGGTAGGGAGTTTACAGAGATTTTATGGCTCCTGCCTGCAACTGTATAGAACCCATCAAAAAGATCTCACCTTTTGCAGCTTTAAACGACAAATAACCTCAACACATCTTTGCAAAGAGACGTGCTGGTCTGCATGGTGAGCATCTGTTGTGTACAAAGCTGTTAATGGACCTTTCATAAGTCTGCTTGCATGCAATTTCTTTACATGAGTAAAAAGTAGAAAAGCATATTTATGGGCTAATATCACAACTCGACAGGTAAAGTCCATTATTTTTCTTTCAAGATCATAATTCAGTATTGATGGGAACAACATGAATGGACTTTTCTAAAATAATTTGTAGAGACTTGGGATCACTTTTCTTAAAAGGTTTCTCACGGCAGACTTCTACACTGAAAAGTGCCATAAACAGTCTCTGTGCTTAGTTTTGTTCTGTAAAACTTTGGTTGATGTTGAAGCTGATTTTTCACATACCTAAAAGAAAGGACTGAATAGAGCTATTACTTAAAGCAAGGTGAAATTGGCTATCTCCAAGGAGGTCTTACAGAAACAATATATAAATGCTTAAAACAAAGGATAGTTAATCAAACTATTCTTTTTCTTCATCATTCTCTAACTAAAGACTCCCTAAGACTAAAATAATACATTTTAGCCCAATTTTTAAGTATCAAAAGAGTCGGGATTGTCTCATGATACTTGGCAATGTTTTGGCAAGAAGACTAAAACCTGAAGTGTTTTTGATCAAATCCACAAGTAGGATGGGGAATGAGAGCACTGTACTTACAGGACTTCTAAGCTTTTAATTTACTAATGATGTCATGGGTTCAAATAAGGTAAGAAACAGTGGTTTGGTGTCTGTTTTTCTGATCAGTGCCCAAATATATCTTCCAAAAAAAAAAAAAATAAACCCACAAAAAAAGGAGAAAAACCAAATGGCTTCTTAATTTTGCAACTAATTAATACTGCAGGTGGAATCTCTTGGCTTGGCTTTATGTCTTTTTTCCTTCCTTCTGTCAACAAACCAGTTCATACCCCAACTATAACGCTTTAATACACTCAAATAGAAGCAAATACACTGTTATCACACACTGTTCATGTTCTGAACATGTATTACGTAGTCTTTCATTTGAGGGGATTTAATGTCTCATGTACATTATGTACATACATGTACATAACTAATCAAATTTTTTTCACTTCAATCCCCTTTGAAATGAAACAGGCACTTAAAATTTGCAAAATATACGCATGTGCATCCGCATATCTCAGTATGCAATTATGGTGCAAATAGCATCTTTTTTTTCCTTGTGTTCACTATGCATTAGAAAAAAATGAGGATGAATAAATGTCTATTTTAGCCTATCTGTTGGAGATACAGAGCATACATAGTTGTTCTGTCAAAGAAGAAGGTGAGTGAGAATGGCTCTGTGTTACTCAACAGCCTATCAGTGTCAAACCACAACAGTATAACAGAGAGAAATAAAGACAATATAAGGTTTAATGCATAAGAAATTGAGCCTGGTATAAATGCATAATCACGTCCCAGATAAAGATAATATCCAAGTAACGACTAATTGTGATGAAAAATAAAAAGGTTATCAGCTGCAGAAATAGTCATACACTTACTTGACAACTGATCTCATTACAAAGTTTAAGATCTTCAAATATTATAAAAGCACGGTGACAATCTTACATATAAAAATGAAGTACACATTATACAAGGATGCTTTTTGTCTACCTGACATCATCCTGCCTTTGCATATGTCAGCACATGATATATCATCATCTCATGTCCTAAAGAACCCCACAGGAGATTTAAATTGGGAAAAAGTATTTAGAGCGTAAGTTCAAATTTCCTCTGGATTTCTAGCCAACTAGTTAACTCAGGTGGAAAATGACAACCTGGGCTACAAGGTCAAAAGTGATTGAGCAGTGTGATAACACTTATTAACATCAGCTCAGGCCAGAAGCACACTGAGATTATCTCACATTAAAGGTTACACACTTCTGCTTTTCATTCAGCTTGACCAGTGCAACTTATCATCATTTTCCTGATGCGACTGTTCTTCAGCACTTTAAATACGAAATAAATGATTGGCTCTTTTTCTTGGTGACTTCAGTTGATAAGGGCACATTGCTTTATGCCATTAAAAAATAAAAATAAAAATAAAAAATAAAAAGAATAAAAGCCCACTGAAATGAGGATGGTGATTTAGCTGTCAGGAAATGAGCACTCTCTCTCCTGGAGTGATGAAGACAAGCATGAGACTGTTTCAGCATAAGTGTATTCCAGGGTTCATTCCCATTAGGCAGTCTGCATGCAGCCACCCTACTTCTGAGCAATTTCCTAGCACAGAAGTAGCTCCTGATGTGCCAGTTACCCTTATTCCCCAGGAATGTTCCAAGAAACTTTGAGAGTGCTCCAGGAAAAGACACCTTTATGTGCAACACATACCATACTCAGTCCATACAAGAGGCCTTAAGCCTTACCTCACTTTCCTCCAAGTATTAATGGCAATTTAAATTTCTTTTTTCCCTGCAAGAGCTGATAGTGAAAAATGTGAGGCTTCATAAGGCGCACTGAGTATGACTGGTATAGGGGCATCTGCAGCCGTACTTCATATTTTCCCTTCCCCAGTGTATGGGCCAAATCCTGACACTATACAGAAGTTGAGTGGGACCTTAATCCTTTCAATGAGACTGCTGGGTGTAAAATGTGCCATTCAGTGCATGAGACAATAATTTGTTGTGAGTACACAATAAAATGAATAGGGTATTTCTGTTCCAGGGCAGAGGCGTTGAAGACACCTTCAGAAGTAGGCACCCAGCACTATTAGAGTCCTAGCCTGCTGTTTTCGTCCTGGCAGAGCCTGGTAGTGAGAGCTGTGACTCACACATCCAATGGGTTACAAGGCATCTGAAAATAGAAGCTGAAGGATAACAGACTGCAGTAGTAACCCGTTCAAGCTAATGAGAGAGATTTGTTCAGCGTGTGTAACATCTCTTCGTTCTATGATTAAAGGAATGATTTGGCAGTAAATGTGCTATGAATGAGCTGACAAGACTCTATCCACCAACCAGCAAATGACTGCAATATGCCATTTCTATTAGAGCATGCATCAGCCATGAATATTTATTTAGAAGTGGATATCGAAGAGATGCAGTGGACCTAAAGGTCATCGACACCTGAAGCTCTTGGACTTACTCACAATGAGCTATCTTTCCTTCCTAGAACAGCCAAGTAACTCCTCTTTTCCCCTCTTCTTTCCAAGTATCCTGGAAACATTTTGTTCTAATCTTGTTGCCTACCCTAGGTCAAAGAAAATTGTGGTGCTTTTGTTGTTCTTTTTTGCTGTTACTGGTGTTGTCTTTCCACACAGCTTCGAGATAGCCTTTGGGGATGGAAGCAGCCAAGAACACAGGCAGAGACACAAAGTTTGAAGATAATTTTCTGAATCTTTTCAGAGCATTTCAAATATATTCTGTGTTACAACCTGTCTACCTTTGCCCTAGACTTTTCCTAGAAGAAATTAAGAATACCTACACCTTTTTGAAGCATGGTTTTATAAACATTTTTTATGCTTTCGTAACCTCTCTGCACAGTATTTGCTCTTCATTTTCTTTCTTTTATGAGATTAATAATTATTTTTCTCTGTTAGACATTGAAGAGATTTCTGGCTCTAGTCACAAAGGGCACAGCACTATGGAGTGCCAAAGTGTCTCTCATGTTCGAAGAATATGCACCCGGCTTCTTCAGGTTTCTCTTCTCAAGCTAAACAAATTCAGTGGCTTCAGTTGTAATTCATAGGTTATTTTCACCTCTTCTTCTCTTTTTCCTTGCTATTTTACAGTTTCCTCAGCATGTGTGCACTGCATATTCCTACTGCGCCTTTTGCTGGGGAGCCACTACTGTTACTGCAATTCATCAGATTTCTGATGCGGAAGTCTGTGGCTTCTCATTATCAGCTGAAAAAAAGGAAAAGAAGAGACACTGATCTCCAGAGCCTTCTGGAGTACAACTTCTAGGAAGCAGATCTGAAGAAAGAGAAGATCACTTCAGCTCGCTGGCCTAAATACTCTAGTATGTATTTGCTCAGACTGCTGGAGAAAAAGATCAGAGGTAGTCTTCAAAACAAGGGCGTTGGATTGAGACTACAAATGAACCTTCAAACCCACTTGAAATCTGCTTATCTCAATAGTCTTGAGTAAATTCTTTGCCCCTTTCCAACAGGGAAGCTAAGCTGGGCTGAATTACTTGACCTAGGGATGGGCAGTACACAATGTCCGCTGTGATAGTCTTGCCCTCTGTGCTCAGTGAGCACAGCAAATGTGATCCTCCTCCACCTGTTATCTGTTTAGGGCTCTGTATGGAGACTATTTCATAGAATCATAGAATGGTTTGAGTTGGAAGGGACCTTAAAGCCCATCTATTTCCAACCCTTCTCATGTGACTGCCACCCACCAGATCAGGCTGTCCAGGACCCTATTCAACCTGGCCTGGAATGCCTCCAGGGATGGGCCACCCATAAGGTCTCCGTGCAATCTGTTCCATTGCCTCACCGTCCTCTGAGTAAAGAGCGGGAGAAAAAGTGGCTACCTTTCCTATGTGAAACCTTTTAAAATGGAAAAATAAGGCACAACATTCTGCCCAATACAGAAACACTTAACATTAGCTTACTCTTCTAACAGAAGCATTGTCTTGCAGTTAGTCCAGGCAAGCTGCATTGCAGGGAGATAAAGGTTTTTCTTAGCATTCCAGGTTTAAAATAAATGCTGAGGGTAATAGAATAAGATTCTGAAGAGAGTAATAGAAGATGATTTATTTATTTTTTTCAAGGTGGGTATTTTTTTCCTGAGCATCCCTTTTAGTCTTGCCTGTGAAGAATAATGGATGAAGATATGACAGTCCAGCAGATGGTCAAAGCCCTAAAGGTCTTTTGCACATTGATGGCTCAAGCCAACCCATTGTTCTCAGAGTCTTTATGAGTTAAAATGGTTTCTGGAAGAAGAGGATAGTTTAAGAAGAGGGATTTTCAAAGGCAGTCCTTGCAGTCAAGAAAGAAACAACCACACAACTTGACAGAAAACTCCAATCACTGAGAGCATGGAAGCTTCTTTTCAGCCACAGGGAAAACAGAAATAAAATTAGAAAAGAAAAATAAATGTTGTCCTAGGTTCACTAAGGTATCAACCTAATATGAAGCTACTCAATGCAATGAAGATGGTCTCCAAAAACTTTTCTAAGGTCTCAGATGCTGATACTGAAGGACTCTTAGGAAATTCCTTCCTCAGATAATTTTTCTTTGAATTCCTTCAGACTGACAGAATGTTTCTCATTATTAAGACCCTCAGAAATGCATACCATAAGCCAGGTAAAGCCATTCGTCTTACAAATATGCAAAGAAGGAATAGCTTCTCTGTGAAGCTGTCTGTACAAACAGAAAATCTCTGCAGTGGCATTGTAGTGTACCAAAGTATGAGATATTGCTATTGTTCTAATTAAATTTAAGTATTCTCTGCAGATACTATTTACTTTCTCTGATTACTGTGCACAGACTTGTGTCAAAGGCATTAGGAAGTGCTAAGTGTGGATGGTTACCAGCACAGCTATCTAAGCCAATGAGAAACATCTGGATCATGAAAGTTTTAAGGAGATAAAGATCATGAAAACTGACAGAGTCTGGAGATAGGTCTGTATTCTTAATTTGGAGCTGGCATCTCCTAGTTCATTGCAGAGGATAGCGGGGCTGTGATTCACAAAGATGGAGGGAATTGATTTAACCTTTTGGAGGATGTGAGTAAGGAGGAACTGTGAATTAAGCAGTCCTTCCTGCCTTTCAAAAGGTTGGACAGTACATCTGTTTGGGCTACCTGAATGTAGAGCTTCCGATGGAAGTGGTGGAGTCACCATCCTTGGAGGTTTTCAAGAAGAGGATAGATGTGGCACTTAGGAGCATGTTATAGTGGGCCTGATGGAAATAATCTTGGAGATCTGATCCTGATGTTGCACTGGGGATTGACTTCCTGGCTCCAGGAACGCGCCACATCACATCCCCATTTTGCAAAGCCCCTCCTCAGTTTGGCCATGTTATGAGGCTCTGTTGGCCCTTGTTACCTCTTGACACCTCCACTGAGTGAGCTGCTGCTTGCTAAGAAGAAGAAAGTCACAGATGTAATGGGAAATCTCATTCATTCAGCCACTCTGAGACACTTAAGAAACTAAGCTTTGGTCATGTGTGGCTACAACAAACTCCTGCACCCTTCCCAGGAGAAAGAGGGCTGTATGACTCTAGGATTCTGCAGAGCTTGATAAGGATCTGAAGAAAGTTGAGATCAGGTCATTTTACCTGGGCTTCTGCTGGGCTCAGACAGCTGAAGGCAGCAGATAATTGCAAGACAGATACTCACCTTTAAGGAGATCTGGTGAGATCCTGCAGAGGTCTTGGAGCAGCCTTTAGCAAAAAGAACTGTGAAGGTAGGTTCAGTGCATTTTTTTTCATGAGCTACGTGACTGCATTGTGGAAATCATCACCTCAGCCTGTTGTATAGATGCAAAGAGATTCAATTAGATGCAATTAGATGCATTTCATGGAATTAGTGAGGATGGAAAAACCACCTAAATCATCTAGTGCAACTATCGGCCCATCATTACCCTGTCCACTAAACTCTGTCCTTAACTGCTACATCAGCACATACCAACAGCAAACATTAAGCCACTCACCATCCATCCCTCCATTTGTATTTCTTACTCTCTTTATTTTCTTTTTTCCTCCTATTATTAGTATAGTTGGTCCACCTTAGCTCAGTCCAGCCTGCTAGGACATTTAGTGCTACTTCAAAACACAAAGAACTCTTTTAAAAGTAACTGCCTTTCTTTTCATACATCCCCTTCTATTCCCCACACAACATACACAAGAACAATGAAGCTATCAGTGACTAGAGGTTATGGAGCTGTCACAAGTGAGAGGAAAGAAAAAAAAAAACAGGAAAAAAACCCAACAAGCATTTTTAGGAGTAACAGACAAGACAGCTTCCTGACAAACCACGACGTATCTTCATTTGGTGTACAATTAATGTTGCTTCATTCATTTTTAACAAGAAGCAAAGCAGAGGCATTTTACATCAGTCACAATCTCAATCCAGATCACTCAAACGACTTTTGTGATATTTATGGCAATTCCCACAAAATCTCTTCCCTGAAACAAGAGCTATATTTCAAGTTTAGGAGGTCAGTTGTTTTTTGGGGAAGTTACATGGGATGGTAAAATTGTAATGGGAATCTAGAAACAAACTGCACGGAGCCAAAAAAATTGCTGTTCTGGGAATGTTTCCTACTGCCCTTATAAGCACCAAAAACAAGAAAAGCACAATTGGGAGTCAAACACTTCTGCTCCCTTGTAGAGTATGGGGGGGCACAGTTATAATAACTGAAGAGTAAATTTTAAGCTCTCCAATAAACACATAATAAATCAATGTCCTTTTGCTTGTTTTAATTTCATACATAAGATTTATGAACCTGTATATTTAGACTGTTTATATAGAGCACTGGCATGCAGGCTACTTTAGCACAATAAAGAGCTTTCTCTGAATGTATGCTCAGATGCTGTTTTGATTTGGCTTTATTTTCATGATTTAAATTAAGACATCCATCACTGCCTTCCAAGGATCAGCTTGAAGTGAACGAGGTCAAAGGTATGTTTTGCGTTAGTCGCAATTCAGTTTCAGCATCTTGTTTGAACTACACCTGATTCCATGCATGGCAAAATCTCTCCTCTCCTACTAACCCTTTCCTTTTCTTAAATCTCAGTCTTCTGTTGGTCTTCTCCATTCCCCCACACTCTTATTTATTTCTCTTCCATGTGGAATTCTTGGCTTGTAACCAAGTGCCACATTGGAGACGATCCAGAGGAGATCACAGTTGTGCTCTTTGAGTCCTCCCACCAAAGAGCATCTTGTCTGACTCACTAAAATGAGAAAAAATAGAGGCGTAGGTACCATTTTTGATATTTTTTTTTTCTGAGTTCCTAGCTTTCCCTTTAAACTACCAAGCCCCTCCGATAGCATCTCTCAGCCTTCTGTGTGACAAGAATAGTCCTTGCTTACACACCATGGATACCACAGGGACTGTCCTGTCGTCACTATGGGAATATAAGGGAGTAGTGATAGCTCCTCTCCTCCCCATCCTATTCTGTCCAAACGAGGATTGATGTTCTGCATTTTTGTTAGTCTGCCTGTTCATTGGATCATTTCTTTTTATATGATATGGCCTGAGTGCTGGCAGAATTTAATATCACTGACTACTGCCTGAATGTGGGTTTCTGAGAAATATTAATCATATCTAAATATCGTTACACTTATGATTTCTGCTTTCAGCATTTTCCATTTCGTAATCAATGTTAAAAATGTATCCTTTTTTTTTTCTTTTCTTTTTTTTTTTTTTTCCACTACTCTGTGAACTCTTCTGAAATCTCCCTAGGATGACTGCGTTGTGACTTCCCCATATGAGAAAGCTTTTGAGTCACAGTGGTCTGGTGGCACTCAGTTTGCAGCAACCACTGGAAAGAGTTTTCTCAGATGCCTCTGGGAACACTGTGGAGTGCTTGTCAAAAGGGTTCCAAATATGACATTTTGATCTCTCCCACCAGAGAAAGCCTTTCTCATGTTTTTTTTCACAGTTCAGCTCACATGGGGAGTATTCGGAGTATTCCTTGAGACTGATGAATTGCCAAGAGCAATGACCAACTCCTTCCTCTTAGCTAACCTGTGGAATATGCCTTTGATACGGATAAGATGCTGCAGTGTAAGATTTATGTATAGATGGTCTAGAAGAAAGAAATATGTTTCTCTCTCTCACAAAATTATCTACTACTACTTATCATTTGGACACTGAGTCAAATCAGAAGCCCCTAACAAGAATGAGATCCCCAACATCCCAAACAAAAATGAACGTGCTATGTCACTGCTGAGTAAGGTCTCCTGATCATTTCCTTTGGACTCTTTGAGTGAATGTGTAAGTAGTTTTGTGCAAGTATAGCAGGTTATCTCTGTACTAAACAACTTGTTCTCCTGTGGATGCCCCATAGTCCCTGGTTCAAGGCCAGGTTGCATGGGGCCTCAGGGCAGCCTGGTCTGGTGGGTGGCAACCTTGTCCACGGGAGAAGGGTTGGAACTAAATGGACTTTGAAGTCCCTTTCAACCTAAGCCATTCTATGATTCTATAATAATGCTCAGACTCGGTCCAATAGATAAAAACTCAAAACATGAGCGAAAAATCTTTCTCCTTGCTTACCTAGGCCTAGCTTAGATATTAATCGCCCTGCTTAGGCTCAGTCCTTGCCCACTTCTAATCTGATGACAGTGTCTTGACTAAAACTGGAATCACCTTGAACTCCCAAGAGTTTCCATACCAGAAAAGTCATCTCCAGATCATGGCTCAGCTCATCTGACCTACAGACATCCTTTTTACTTATACATCAGTAGAATCCTTCCTGCCTGGAGCCAGCAGTAGACTTCGCAGTAGACTACTCATGACTCAGCTAAGATAGGTTTGTATCATGCAACAGAGAACAACATAAAGGTGCCAAGCTACTAGAGACACAGATCAGTGAATGTAGCATCAAACAAATATGTCAGTTCAGGCCTGAAGCTGACATAGCTGAGATCAGTGCATCCAGCATCTTTCCCAGTAACTGAAACTATTTCTGCACTACCACTGGTGTTATATCCTGTGTTATATTTCTTAACTGACCTTGATAGTAAGGGATTTTCTTCCCATTACTCGGACTAGGATGGTGTTCCAGACCCTTCACTCTTAAATCTTAAGTCTTTCCAGGATAATTGCATCCATATTCAATGTACACACACTTATTCTTGCATTAGCATTCTCCTTTTGCTTAAACAAACTTTCCCTGTTCCTTGAGCTCACATCACTTACCTTTAGCAAATAATCATATTCCCTCTCAGCTTTACTTTTTTTAGGCTGCATAAGAAATAAACACTTCAAGGTTTTTCCTGTATAGTAACCTCTCTGTGCCACTGATGGTCCCAGCTGAATTTCATTGCACCAGTCTGAATTCATATTCCTTGTATGTGTAAGCAAGGATTTCATACAGTGCTCTGCAAGAGGTCTAAGCATTGCCTAATCAAAGTGGAATAATACTTCCCTACCTCTCTTGAGAGCATCTCAGATGAAGCATCCGTAGGATGTTTGCTTTTCCAGGTCTGTATCAATCTGTGATCAGCAAACACAACGTGCCCCTTTTACTCTCTCATTTTCTACTGACAATCTCCAGCTTTATGGCTGATTCTTTTGTTGTTAATCCCCACATACATGACCTTACTCTCTGTACTATTATATTTTTTCAGTTCTTCATCCAGTTCACCTCACTAATCCACCAATTCTTTTCTGAATTTCCTATGCTTCCCAGCTTTATGCTGTCTACACATTTCATTGGTAAATACCCACTTTTTAGGGCAGGGTCACCAATGAAAACATTGAATAAGATTATTTCAAAGACAGAACATTATGAACCATCAACAAAAATTGTCCTGTAAACTAAAAGTTCTCTTCTCTACAGAAAGCATGGGCATTTCTCCTTAGTAGTTCTTTACCCCATTAGTATTTTGGATACAGTCCACGTTTTCTGCAGTTAATAATTTCCCATGCGGCACAATACTGATATTGCTTTATTGAAGTCTAAGTGGATTATGTCTACAACATTTTTTTCCATCCATAAGAACTGGTTATCTTTCTTAAGGAAAGATATCAGGCATAATCTGCCCTTGATAAATCTGTATTACCTCCCATCTTGATTTATTTTCACCTCCTTGTGCTTGTTTCTCTTAATTATTCATTCATTTTTGTTTTCTTGATGATTTATTCTAAAGCATGCTCACTTGCGGGGCTGGTTGGTTGCTTTTCTCTACTTCGATATGGACACTATATTTATTATTTGACAGTCATATGGAACCACCCCCAACTTCATACATTTATTAAAGAGCTTTGAGATGGAGCACTGATTTCATGAGCCAGCTCTTTCGAATATCAAGAATGCTGATTATCCAGCTCCATATCTCCTCCCTTCTCCCTAGCTAAATGAAACTAGTTTAGAGAGTTTTGTTTCCACCTTGGTAATAGAAATTTCCATGTCCAAAGTCGCCTTCCCATTAATCATCTTGTCTTTTCCTAGCAGGCTCTACATCAGATGCTTTACAGAATACTGAGCTGAAGTATACCCTTAGCTGTGGGGTCATATTCCCATTATCTTTAATCTCTGACCTATATTTCTTATTCTACCTTTTCTTTCTGTTTTCACGTACAAATACTGTAGAAATCTGTGCTCCCTATTTTCTTTGCCAGGAATAATTCAAATTGACTTTTAGTAATGTCTGTGCTCTCCTTGCATTTTTTGAGCTTGAATACACTATTTTCTCTACTGACCTTTTTGCTCATTGTAAGGTCTCTTCTTGCTCTCACTTTTCTATCAAAGTGATTTCAGTAGGAGTCCTCCTTCCGAGGAGCATAGTGAACTCCATCTTTTCAGAACATCAGTTAACCCCCAAGCTCTTATCTGGCTGCTAAAAGATATAGATTGATTGGCCCTTGTAATCACAGAATCACAGAATGGCCCGGGTTGGAAGGGACCTCAAGGATCATGAATCTCCAACACCCCTGCCGGGCAGGGCCACCAACCTCCCCATTTACTAGCCCTGGTTGCCCATGGCCCCATCCAACCTGGTGTTGAACACCTCCAGGGACGGGGCATCCACAACCTCTCTGGGTAGCCTGTTCTAACACCTCACCACTCTCATAGTAATCATCACTCTCATAGTAATCACTGGCCTTGAAAGGGACATATCCCTTACATCCCCTCCTGCTATACAATCTACTCAATTTAACTGAATTCTAATACAAAGACAATAATAATAATAATTAAAAGAATTAAATCAGTGGCAATCATCAGCCTGAAGACATAAAGAAACTTTTCACTGTTTCTGAAATTACTTACTACTGTGCCATGTAAGATCTTCTAGTCGTTGACGTTTCCATAATTACATTCAGCTATGGCGCTGCTCAGAGAAAACTGCCAACATGAGGATACAGTTTCATGTCGCGCCTAATTGTGTTCAGATTCAGGATGCTGCTATTGGGTTGTTCCCAGTACTTTCTGCTGCCCTCGGCTACAGAACTTCTCAGTCAAATGCATGGGAGAGCACAAGAATATCTTGCTAGGGTCACCTCAAAAACAGAAGGAGCAGGACCTCCTCTTCTGATGGCATCCCACTCTGAGGTCAGATTATGATGCAGATCTGCACACTAAATCATTGGCATTTAAAATACTTCAAATCAATTGATCAGTTGGCCTACATCTATTACTGTTGTTTTTGAAAGGTTATCACTTTAAGGTCAAAAGTCTTGGCTCAGTCAAGAAGTGGTTCATTAATATCTTAAGTCCGTGGACTATTAAAGACATTTTGTTAACTTAATCATCCTCCCTTTTTGCGTATATCATCCTGATGAATGCAGGTATCTCTCCTACCATTTCTCTTCCCATAGCTAGTCTGAACACTGTATTATCTCAATGGCCTGCAGGTGTGTAGATTTGTATCTCATTTTATCAATATTGTCTGAGGAAAATAAAATGGATAGGCTAACTCATTAAAATGAGAGAGCCAGCCTCGTTCAGATTTCACATTCTTTAATCTGACTGATGAATACATTTCAGCTCCAATATCCAAACAGATAAATAACTAAGTAAAACA
Organism: Alectoris magna; assembly: GCA_030625065.1. Lineage (NCBI taxonomy): Eukaryota > Metazoa > Chordata > Aves > Galliformes > Phasianidae > Alectoris > Alectoris magna. The sequence continues at coordinate 2,782,417 of CM060561.1, forward strand.
ATTTCCCCCTCCAAATTTTAATTCTTATGATATGCAAGTCAGTAAAACCATTAATTTGGATTTATTTAAAGCCTTTGTCATAAATTATTCAAAAGCACACTGTGAACTGACACAGGAAATTAATCCAAAGCTTCTTGACTCAGAAGAAGTCCTTCCACTGACTTCAGGCTGACTTTGGACTGAAAAGCACCTGAGCTGCTGCTGAAGTATTGTCACTTCTAATCATCAGCACAAGGCTATTCAACAGCCTATCAGCCCTGACTGTCATACAAAGCTTTGGAATGTTATCCTAAAGGGCTACACTATGGGTTGGAATTCTTTGTGAAATACACGCAGCTGGAATAAAATCATTCAGCTTGTTACTTGTCCTGAGCCTAAGACAAAATGCATTTTTTTTCTTAACCATCCTCATCTGTCCTTCCTGACTGCAAATTAGGAGTTTTAACCAATTCAGGATAGAGGGATTTCAAATTCACAGTGGCCTTCTGGCCATAAAACAGTGCATCTGCTCAGATCTGAAGCAAAGTTAACCTTCCCAGTGCCTTACTGCAGCATTCAGCCTCTTCCTTTCACACAGAGGGTGGTGACGCACTGGAACAGGCTGCCCAAGGAGGTTGTGGATGCCCCATCCCTGGAGGCATTCAAGGCTAGGCTGGATGTGGCCCTGATCAGCCTGGTCTGGTGGTTGGTGACCCTGCACATAGCAGAGGGGTTGAAACTAGATGATCATTGTGGTCCTTTCCAACCCAGGCCATTCTGTGATTCTATTATTCCTTGGAAGTCAACTTCTAACTGGCTGGATATTTTAACAAGTAAATTAAGTAACTTGGGAATGAGATAAGAACAATGCTCAGACACTACAGCAGAAACCCGTGCCTAATGTCCCAGGATTGCAAGGCCAAGTCTCAGTGTTACTGTGTGTTCTATCCAGCTAGACACTGCATACACTTGTACTTATCTCTACCACCCACATTATAGAAAGTGGAAAGCTGTTGTCATGGCATGGCTCATCTGCTTAGTATTTATTTCATTTATCAAAAGGATGATCTGTCTGAAAAGGAATCAGTCATAAAACCTCTCTATAAAACACACAGCTGTAGCTTACTCCACTAGTTAGTAAAAAAACATTTTTAAGAGGAAAGGTGAAGTTGCACCGGGGAGGTTCAGGTTGGTTGTCCGGTGCTGGAACAGGCTGTGTAGGAAGGTGGGCGAGTCACCATCCCTGGAGGTGTTCAAGAAACGTTTAGATGTTGTACTGAAGGGCATGGTTTAGTGGGGAAATGTTGGTGATATGTGAACGGTTAGACTAGATCTTGGATGTCCTTTCCAACCTTGGTGATTCTGTGATTCTAAGGTTCTTCTTTATCATGAGTGATCTCTTTAAACTCTACAATTCCTACGCAGTACATCCTCACAACCCTTCTACCCTCCTTTCCAAGAGACTGTGTAGGATTTCCCTGCTAATGAGCTGCCATGTGTTTCTTTTTGGTTGCTCCTTCATTGTCTCTTTGAAGCTTGATGGCCTTTCTTCGGCACAATGTCTCAGCTTTGAAAACAGTGTTAGCCCAGCTGCACGATTAGCACATTTTTCTAGGAAATGGGAACAGTAGGCTGGAAAATTTCCATCTTAAAAGACTTGAGCCCAAGCCACCCACTTTGTAGGCAAGCAAGCTAATCCATAGGATGTTATAAAAAGGACAGATAGATACTGCATTACAACACAGCCAAGGTAGTGTCACTGATGATCATCGCACACACCCATAACGCGCTTTTCAGATGAGCTTCATGGAGACATTTGAGAAAACAGTGCCTATTTCTCATGAAATGGTGGGAAGAAATTGTTCATTTCTGTCGAGACAGCAGCACTGCTGGATGTACTTAAGTTAAAAAAAAAAAAGGTACCTATCTTATGTTTACAGCAAAAAAACATTGCCACGTATGGATAACAGATGCCTGAAAAAAAAACCCTAGGCAATCACTTGGTACATAGTTATGCACTCATCTTACCCCCCCTGTAAATCAGGACTTCATTGGTAAAATTTCTTGACGCGGAGCTCATTTGCAGTTCCATAAGCAACATGAGACCCGATCAGTATTGGCAACCCATACTAGGAGCACCTCGTTAGCCAAAGTGCTTTGTGTGGGTCTGTGTAATATCTTGTTGTCTTGCTTCTTGCTCCCACTATCGCTATATGCAGTCACGACACTGAGAAACTTTAGGAGAGATTTAGTAACATAAATAAGGTCAAAGGGAAGCGTATTTCCATGATCGCAGACTATCTGACAGCCACTCAGATGGGAGGGGAGGAGTTGATTCAAGATGCTAAATTTAATTAAAGCATATGCTCTTGGGTTTTGCAGTTAAATATCCTTAAATCTCCCTTCCTTTGTCTCCTTACCAGGTCATCACAAAGTTTTAAGTCACTTTGAAAGGTTCTTGTTCCATTGTTCTGCAGTATTTTTTCCTAAAATTTGTTTTTGCCCCCTGTTCACTTCCTCAAGAGAAATTATAAAGAAATCCTCATCAAAAGGGTATTAAGACTATTTTCAAGAGGATAGCAAAATTAAAATCTGTGGATGACCAAACAGGAGTGAAATCATACCTTGTGAAGTTATTAAATTTAAAATAATACTGTTCATCATTATAACACACAAGATTATAAGAAGCAAGTCTGTGATCACAGCCAAAACGTGTACCAATGACACAGACAAGGGAGGTCCTCTCTGTGGAAGCAAAATTTAGGCTCCTGGAAAGCAAGCTGAAGAGCAAGAGTTCTACGGTGCTGTCCTCTGAAATTATCCCTTTATCTCATGTGGGAGAGAGCAAAGCATGTGAGCAAGAACCCACATGTATGGAAGCTCCAGGCCAATAAAGAAGAATAAACTTTGGTCAACAGACCTTACTGCTTAGTACCAACTCCTAGGTTGGTACTAAGTGTTAAGGAAAATCTAGTTGAAAAGTTCAAAAGAAGTCAATGTCCTGCATGAGATTCCACGATGTGCCTTGTGTCAGCATTCCTATGGGAGCAACAGGGGTTTCCCAGTCCTTTGCCTAAATTCAGCACTGGGAATGTGTTAAGTTAAACTCTCAGAAAAACTTAACGGGAGAAGCTAGAGGAATTTAATTCCTACAGGCATTGACACTACTGAAGAGTGCTGAGTAGGAGACATGCCACTGGTGTACTGCTGGTTTTCTCTTAGAATAGTCTGGAGAAAAATATAATAAAAACAAAAGAAGCAAGCATAGCTGAACAGAAGAGTAAAGGCTGCTATTAGAAATAAGAAGGCATCCTTCAAAAAGTTAGAAGTGGTATCCAAAAAGCAAAATTCAACCAGGAATTCTAGTAGATTAAAACAAAACAACAAGGCAGGCCAAAAGAGATTGAGGAAGAACCAATGAGAGGAAACAAGACATACCAATCCCCTTTTCCAGCACATCAGGACTGAAAAGCCTGTCTGTAAGACCAATTGGTAGCACTTCAATAGAAGAATCACTTAGGGACAAAAAGGTCACTGCAAAATAACCAGGCAAATTCATTGCACTGGTGCTTACTACAGAAGAAACTGCAGTGATAAACATCATAGACCTTGTTTGAGGGGAGAATCCAGCCAAAAGTCTGCCTGAAATTGTAGCAAAGGTAGAGATTAGAAAGAAAGAACAAGCACAGACAAAACAGCAGGGCTAGACATATTTATCCAAGAGTCCTACACAAAATCGAAGATGAAATACCTGAATTATTAACACCAATGTGCAGTGCATCCCTTAAACCATCCCTAGTATGAGAAGACTGGGGAGGATCCAGGAGAGATCCAGGGAACTGGAAGTGTGTAAGTCTGACATCTGAACCAGACAAATTAGCTGCAACTTTGATGAGGGATGGTAAAATGGATTCCACTACTAGGAAGTTGTGTCTTACAGATCTCTTGATATTTTTTTTTAATGGGTTAACAGGCTTGTGGATATCAATAACCCAGTAAATAAAATGTTCTTGGCTTTCCAGAAACATTTAACAAAAGGTGTTAAAGGAAATAAGCACCCATAGGATTAGATTATCCCCTCATTGGGTCCTGACCAATATAAATAATTTTTCAAAGGTAGAAAGCAGAGGATAGGAGCACATGGCTGATTCTTGCAGCAGGGTGCTAACCAGCAAAGTTCCTTAGGGCCTGTGCTGGCATCTGCAATATTTGAGGTAATGACCTGGAAACGGAGCTGAGCAGCGAGGTGGCAAAGTTGTCTAACAGGCAGTCATTAAAGGTAGTAAAGGCTGGACAGTATGCATTGAGGAAGGAAGAAGTATTATAGGACAATGCAGTATAATAGGAGACGAAATTCAGGTTAGATGAAAGCACTGGGATGGGGAAAAACAGTAATCATTTCACATACAAATTGACAATGGGCTTTGAGCTGACCCTTATCACGAAGTAACAGGGCATAGGGTTTTGACAAAAACCTGCCTCTACACAGCAGTTTTGTGCTCACTAGCAGTGGGGAAAAAAAGTCTCTTACTTGATATTAATTGTTCAGAAAGGGAGAAAAATCAAAACAAAGTGTATCATCATGCAATTTTGTCAATCTGGGGTTACCCACATCCTGAAAAACACGTACAGTTCCACACCAGGCATCTCAAAGACTGCAACCACAAAGATGTAGATAAGGCCAAGAAAAGGAAGAAGGCACCTTCCTCATGGGTAATGTTCACATGGGCTGAAAATCCTTGGCCTTGAAGAGAAAGTCTGAGCGGCACAGAATTGATGGCGTATTCATGAGTATTTTCTTCTGGTGCAAGGACAAATGTCTTCCTGTGAAGCCAGTGGGATTCAAAACATAGTCTTTCATTCGGCTGGTACTGGACACACACACACACAAAAGAATGAATTTTTTTATGGATTTAAGTGTGGGTGAATGGATGGAAGAGAAAATCCACAGGGACCACAAACCTCACCTTGAGGGTGAGAATAGTTGGAGACTGGTAGAGCACTCAAACATCTCCTCTGTGCTTTACTTCTACTTTGACATTCACTGCCAGGCACCGGTGGAAGCAAAACGCTGAATGAATCTTGGTCTGAAACAACAATGATGCTCTAAAGTTACAAAAGAAAGTAGAATGGAGTAATTGCTCCCATCTCCCTAAATCTTCTGATTCCTATATTTAATAAACTCGTGCATTTCAATCTTTATTCATAGCCACATTGTGTAGATTTCCGAACTTTTCTGCTGCTGTTCTGCAGATTTTCTCTCCCTACTTTAAAGCATGGACAGAGGGCTTGACAGAACTCCATCCAAGTGCTAATAAACTTTGGGAAAAGTGCATTTGTAGTTTCTCAAGATGATGCTTCATTTTTTTTTTTTTTTTCCAAGCAGAGTGACAGTGCCAACACTGGAAATACAGGGAGAGCTGATGAGTTTCAAAAGGGCTCACCAAGGTACTGGAAGCAATTAATCACATAAAAAGACTTATATAGTCTACTCTGCTCAACTTTTCTATTTCGGAAACTATCTTTCAGAAATCAAGTTCTAACCCAGCACTCAATTCTGTGTAATAGCTGGACGAGACCACTGGTAGAAAGAATGGTCCTTGACTACGTAGTGCTGGTATCTGCAGCTCTAATAGCAGTAACCAAGTGGAGACTTGATGTTGGTGGCAGGAATTCAGTTTCAGAATCAGGTAGCAAATGAAACACTTATAGGTTAAATGAGAATCCAAATAAACAAAGACAGTTTTCCCATTTTCTAAGAAACTATGTAGATACTTGTATATTTCAGTGTTCCTTGTTCTGATTACTTGATGTGCTTAGGCGTTTCACAAGGATATTGCTCATGATGAGAGGGAGGAATTCAATTATTCATTGGATAATGAGATGTTATGGGACATACCCGGGTCCTAAGACTTCGACACCTGAAATCTCCCTTCATTCCTGCGATGCTCTCCTTGCAGGCTGGACTTCTAACTCCCATACCGTGGCTTATCACATGGGTTAAATATTTCTTCAGATTATACAGGTGCAGCAGCGATGGCAGTACCCTTAAGGGAAAAGCAAAACTCCCTTCTACATATTTACACACATTCAGATGGATTATTTTTTGCTTTCCAGAACCAAACAGGCTATCGGGGGAGTTAGACAGGATGAGGGATTTGTTCAGAAGTCCATTGGTTAGCTCCAAGTTTTGCTCCCCACTAGCTTGGTTCAGCCGTGCTCCTTCTCTGTGGTGTTAAGACAGTTGCACTCAGCATGTGTTCCTTTAGCTCTGTCAACACTAATTTAAATTGCCATTCATCATCCCCGCTCAGAGTGGTGAGGAGTTCAGTTTAATATCTCTGGCTTTCATAAACAAAGATGATTACCAGGATTACTGGGAGTATGGGACACGCTTTACTGATGAGTCAATTGACTTATCGCTACTTCACACACAAAGCTTTTTATTTTCATTTGGGTCTTCTCCTAATACTGACACAATAATATGTTTCTAGAAAACGAAGGGTTAAATCCAATGACGCTAAAATAAATCTAGGCATAAAAATACTAAAATCCACAGGTATGCCTGGGTGTAATCGACAGAGAAATGCAGTACAAAGTATTGAAAACAGACTCCTTATCGCTCGTGATTCCTCCTTGTGATGTATCAGACCTGCCAGATAGTCACCAGCTTGGGACATGTATCGCTGCCATTGCAGTACTTGATGAAAACATCCGTTTTATGTCAGAATCTGCTAGGTCCTGGAATACAAGTCTCTCTTGGACTTTAAATAGACTGAAATAAGGCTGTTCGGGGATTAGTTGGCATTCTCCAGCCTCCTTTTATTGTTGCTATAATATCTTTTTTATTAAATTGCTCACAGGTAACAACATACAGATATGCTGCGATAAGCTCTGTGAGCTGTACTGTTTGCAGGGAATCTTAGGTCACCGTCACGGAGCTCTGAAAATGGAAAATCAAAACCCACATTCAGACCAAATTCTATTTGTTCCAGTGCTTCTTGCAGTTGACTGGTTCAGTACATAACACATTTGACTGAAAAGCAGCATTTTTATCAAAGGAAAAAAAAAAAAAGAACACTTTCAGCTGTTCAATTGTCCAATTAATCTGGGATCGAAAAGTTAAGTGGTACTGAAAAACAGCTGCATTTTGTCTGGTAGTCTTCAGAAAAGCTGTAATTCCTGTACAAGTACCACGGATAATGCAGAAATAACAGCAATGGGAGGCAGCAGCATGGAAAGAGGAGAAAAGAGAACGTTTCTCCTTGAGATCTGCTAAGAAACTGGAGCAAATGGAGAAAGGAACCTCTGAAAAGAGCATTTCTGGACAAAAGTGGAAGATTCCTTAGGCACGAGAGGATGAAAAAACTATACTATAATACAGTTCCTAGATTACTTTAAAATCTGGAGGAATTGACTTGTACATACCTCAGACACGTATTCAGGATTTGTTCTTCATGTTGTTATATTAAGTTGCTCTTAATTCTTCCTTTAATGCCGTGGTAGACATCTTGGCTGTCATGTTTATATGGCTATTGGGAGGGACTCAACAAATGTGGGTGAATGAGATAAATTAAGCAGTAATTAAAGCCTTCTCGTGATACGCCATTTAATTACCTCTCTTTTCCTGCACGTACCAACATTTTTCAGCGAATCCAAAACAACAGAAAATTAACAGTAGCTTTGATTTTATGAGAACCAATGTTAGGACCACAAAACAAATTATAACCTCAGAGACCCAAATGCCAGTTTCTTGTTCTTCGTGGAAGTTATTCTTTGTACTCCCCCAGTCTGTGAGGGAGTTGTGCAGAATTTATTGGGAATGAAAGCCCACTGGGTTATAAATAAGAATATAACGAGATCTAACAAAAATTTACATTTGCTCTTTTTTTTTTCTTACATTATAACTTAATAGGAGATATGCTGTTCTTTTAATATTCCCAAAGATATTTGGCCATTGCGGATTTACCGTTTTCTATTAAATTCTTGATAACATTTTCATAAAAGTATGACTTGCTTTATCACACATCAAACAAAGAAACTCATCAGATGATATTAAAAAAAAAATGACAGTGGCAGTTGATTAAGAGCCAGGAGGGATTATTACAGCAAAACCAAATAAACACAGCCCAGGAAAAAGTGATCCAGAGAACATGAGGATAACCTCTCTATAAATGCTTTAATAGTACAGCTCTGGAAAGGTTATGATTTAAGGTGATTCACAAAACAAACTTGTGAGTCAAAAGGAAACACCTTTCGAATACTGGAAGGAATCTCCTGAAGACACAGCCATCTAACTGGAGAACAGTCTCACTGTTAATCCCTTATTGCTATGGGATGGGAAAAAAAAAGCTGTTAATTATTACTTTTTTTTCTTTCTCAGTTCAAGGGAGTAGATGGCCTCTAAGGGTTCCTTTCCAACTCAGGCTATTCTATGATTCCATTCTACGATTCTACGAAAACTATTGATGGCAGATGAGTAAGCAAGTGGTGATAACAAAGACCAATCCTAATGCACACAAAATGATTGCATGTAAAGCCCAAAGTCCTCAGAAAAAATATCTATCTATATCTATATCTATATCTATATCTATATCTATATCTATATCTATATATATATCTATATCTATATCCCAAGAGATATGTGGTATTACTTTTGTATGAATAACGCAATTATTGATGAAGCAGTATTTCTTCAACTCCAAAATGCAAAACAAGCAAGACGCAGAGACTGCAAACCAAAGCAGAGTTTTACCCCACTGTAATTGCTATGGTTGATCTCCTCAAGAATATTTTGTCTTTATCTTGTATCAGCATATGCTTATATATATTTTTCTTATTTGCTTTCATGAGCCTCCCATCAAAAGTAAATATGACTTGCACTGCAAATTATTGGGCAGTCCTGATTTTTTATTGGCTTTAAACTGCAATTACTGCTTATTGTGGGATTAACCTGTTCTTCCTCAATGGCTCAGTGGCTTACTAACTCCCCCAGCAAGAACCTAGCATGTGGCACACATAAGTGCAGTCAGGACTTTGCAGACAGCAGGTAGGACAGCTGTATTTCATTCTCAGTGCCTTTCAATTGCCATTTTCCCTTGGGGTTTTCTTTAGAGGCCACACAAGTAAATGATTTACCAATGCAGCAGAAGACCAAGAAAAAAAAAGCTTGGATAGTGGTTTGGTGCTGTAAAACCCTCAAGTTTATGGAAGCTTAGGTGGCCCCTCAGCCCTTTTAAAACTTTTTTTGGCAAGGCTGTTGGTGCAGAATTACATTTCTGAAAAGGCAGCTGGCTTGTAAACCCCCTGTAAAAATGAATTGTCATTTAAAGGCCTTATCAAGAAAATCCTTGCTTCATAACTCCTTTTGCAAAGCCAACCACTTCCAGCTCACTTCTTAAGTAAAGCTGCTGTCACTTAGCAAATAAAAAGCAATTCCTTGCAGGTACAGCGTGAGCTGGAGCTATTTTCTGGGCCAACAAATGATCTGTCATAGAATCATCATTAGTACTGCAGAAGACGACTAAGATCACGTAGCCCTATCGTCAGCCCATCCCCACCACGTCCCTCAATGCCATACCCACGCTGTTCTTGAACACCAGGGATGGGCAGCCTGTTCCAATGCCCCACCACTCATTCTGAGAAGGAATTTATCCTAATATCCAATCTAAATCTCTGTTGGCGCAACTTAAAGCCATCATCACTTATCGTATCACTGTTACGTGGGGGAAGGATTTGACTTAGGCAGATGACACCAAGTTGGGAGGGAGAGTTGATCTGCCAGAGGGGAGAAAGGCATTACAGAGGGACCTGGATAGACTGGATCGATGGGCCAAGGTTAACCGTCTGAGTTTCAAGTGAGGGCCAACTGTTGGGTCCTGCATTTTGGTCACAAGAACCCCAGACAACCCTATAGGCTTAGGGAGGAATAGCTGGAAAGCTGCCTGATGGAAAGGGGACCTTGGTGTGCTGATGGACAGTCGGCTGAATATGAGCCAGCAGTGTGCCCAGGTGGCACACTGTAACGGTGAAGAGGTGGCACACTATAACGGTGAAGGTGGAACAAAGCACAGCAGAGAGTAGGGATATTGAGGGAACTGAGGCAAAAAGGGAAGAGCAGCAGGATGGGAGGCTGCAGGGGAAGCCTTATTTAATCGCAGGAAGGACGCTGGGAGAATGTAGGAAAGAAGAGGACGGCGACAGAACAACGCCAGCTGCCAGCTGAAAGAAAGCACCGCTCTGACGTAAAACCCGTTGCGGGGAGAGAAGGCGGGAGGCACTGAGGGGCGGTGGGCGGGACAGCGAGAGGGGCTGCCACGCTCCATTCTGATTGGCCACTCAGGGGGAAGGAGGCGTGGCGCCGCCTCGCGGTGCCCTCTGGGAGTTGCAGTCCTGTGCGGCACCTGAGAGGCAATGGGAGGGCCGGTGGCGGACTCCAATGGGCGGAGGAGAGCACGTGGTCAGGGCGGGGCCCAGCGCACGGCGGTCACGTGATGTTTGGGTGCCGGCGGCACGGCGCGGGCGCGCGGCGGCAGGTGAGGGGCACGCGCGGCGGAGGGGTTGTCCCCGCCCCCTCCCCCCCCTCCCCCCGGGGCTCGCGCGTGCACGTGTACACATGTGCGTGTGCGCGCGACCCCGGGTTGGCAGCGGGGGGAAGTGGGGGGGGTGTAACGTAAGGACGTGCCGCGTTGAAGGTGTGCAGCGTGGGGACACGGGTGGCATTGCACAGGGGTGTGTGTTTGCGAGCGGGGTTGGCCTTGCACGGGGTGTGCATGTGCAGTTATAGGCTGTCGTTGGCCTTGCACGGGGTTTGGGAGCGTGTTTGTAACCTGGGAGCAAGGCCAGCATTGCATGGAGCGTGCATGCACAAGGTGAGGTCTCTGGCTTGCTTTGCATGGGGGCACGCATGTGTAAAGTAGGGTCTCTTGTTGGTGTTGAGCAGGGCGTGCACGTGCAAAGTAGGTTCTGTTGTGAAGCGTTTGTGTGTTTGCAAGCTGGGAGCCGGGCTGGCCTTGTACAGGGCATGCACGTGCAAGCCAGAGACCTATTGGCCGTGCAAAGGGTTTATGTTTGTGTTTGCAAGCTAGGAGGAGGACTGACCTTGTATGGGGTATGCGTGTGCAAAGTGGGGCCTGTTGTGCAGTTTGTGTGTTTGCAACATTGGAGCAGGGCTGGCCTTGCACAGGGCTTGCATGTGCAAGCTGCAGACTTACTGGCCTTGCTCACAGTTTATGTTTGTGCCTGTGATTTGGGAGGAGCTGTGGCTTGGCATGGGGTTTGCATGTTGAAAATAAGGTCTGTGACTTGCCTTCCACAGGGGCATGCTATGCAAAGTAGCATCTGTGGCATGGAGTTCGGGTGTTTGCAGGATGAGAGCAGGACTGGCATTTGATTGGAGACTTGCACGGGGCCTTGCACAACACTGTCTTGCACAGGGCTGGCCTTACACAAAGCACGCATGTGCAAAGTAGAGACTTACTGGCCTTGCACAGGGTTTATGTTTGTGTTTGCATCCTGAAAGGAGGACTGGCCTTGCATGGGGCATGCATGTGCAAAGGAGGGTCTGTTGCTTGGAGTTTGTATGTTTGCAAGCTCTAGGAGAAGAGCTGACCTTCCACAAGGCGTACGTATGCAAACCAGAGACTTGTTGGTCTTGCACAGGGTTTGTGCATTTCTGAACAACATGAGAACAAGGCTGGCCTTGCTTAGGGACGTATGCCAAGACAGGCATGAATGCTTCAGTGGCAGCAGTGGGTTCAGCTGGTGCAAGGCTCCAAGGCATGTGCAAACCCAGTGCATCTTAGGAAGCCTCTGGGCATGGGTGTTCTTTGCTTTCTCAGCCCATGTGGTTATGAATCAGCTGCTAGGATGGAAATGTCATCCTCAGACTTGTAAACAAATGTTTTTGGGAAAATGCAGGTAGGGGAATAAAAGTCTCATTGAGCAGAGAAGGCACTGCTTCTGCAGTAGTCCTTGGCCAACTTTACAAAACCTTTTTTGTTGTCGTTTGTACTTGATGAAGATAAGTTTAGTCTTAGCTGCATGGGACAGCATTTGGGAAACTGTCTCAGTGTCTATGTGTGCACATCAAAATAGTAGAAGGCTTTGCAACCTGGAAGTGTGTTTTTCTTCTGCCTCAGGTGTATGGAATGTACAGTGAGAAAGCTTGGGCTGTCTGTATTTTAAATGCACTGCGAGATTTGCAGCTCAGACCTCATGTCCTCATGTGTGTTCTGTACTCCCACGCAAGTGCCCACTTGTTTGCTTGCAAACACAGAGATGGCACGTGTGCATTGTGGGATTGGAGTCCCCAAGATTTTGCATATCAAGCTGGGTGGAAACATAGGGTTGCATAGAACTGGGGAGGCACTGGTGTTGGATGCTCTCCTTTATTCATCTAACAGAATCATAGAGTTGTTTGAGTTGGAAGGGACCCTTAAAGGTCATCTATACCCTGCAATGGGAGCAGGGACACCTACAGCTATATCAGGTTGCTCAGAGCCCTGTCTAGCCTGACCTTGAATGGCATGGGCCATCCACCACCTCTCTGGGCAACCTGTTCCAGTGCCTCACCAATCTTAGTGTAAAAAACTTCTTCCACTCATCTCCAGGTTGGTCTCTGGCTATTCCCAGGGTGCTGATGACGCACTGATTCCCTCTCTCCAGACATCAAGTGAGCAGGAAATAACATCCAATGCTCGTTCCCTTGCTGTTTCGGTTGTGTCTGTTGATGCAATTGAAAATAAAAAGCACAGCCACCACTAATGTGGCTTTACAGGATGTGGGAGACACTGAGCTCAAGTGTAAATGTAATTGTGCATCCTTTGCAGTCCTGGCTTCTCAGTTACATCTCCCTGCCTGCTTTCTCTTGGCTTGTGTCTAAAATGAGAAGGAGAGCAGGAGCTTGGAGAAGCTTTTTGGATGTGGAGCCTTTGCCTTGCATTTTGTAATATCGTATAGTCGTATAAATGCAGAATATCCCAGATTGGAAGGGACCCTCAAGAATCACTGAGTTCAGTTCCTGGTTCTGCAAAAGACCACTCAAAATTCAAACCCTGTGTCTGAGAGGGGTTACCCAAATGCTGTTTGAAATCCAGCAGCCTTGGGCTGTGCCCACTGCTTTGGGGAGCATGTTCCATGCCCACCACCAGCACCTCTGGTGAATACTTTTTTCCTCACAGCCAGCCTGAGCCTCCCGTGTTCCTGATGAAGGGTGGTGTAGGACCGTGGACCATGACGGTTTGCACATCATCCTCTTGGATGAGGATAAGTTGCTGAAGCACCTTGCTTTGTGATTGCAGAGATGCCCTGAGGATTAACGTTGGAAATTTGTGCATTTGGCACCTTCCTAGTGTTGGCCTTTACTTTGCTCAAAGGATTGCAAATGATGCTGAGAGCGAGAGCAAAATTTGTGTGCTGTCCTTGGCTCGTGGCCCAGATTTGTGGGTGGAAAGTTGAGTGTGTGAATGATACAGGGTTATACAGACTCATAGAACCATTAAGGTTGGAAAAGACAGCCAAGATCATCCAGTCTAACCATCAACCCACTGCCACCATGCCCACTAACCATGCGTAATGGAGTCACAGCCCATGGAGGTGTTCAGGAAATGTATAGATGTGGCACTGAGTGGTATAGTTTAGTGGCATAGTGGGGTTGGTCGTTGGTTGGACTGGATGATTTTAGTGGTCTTTTCCAACCTTAATGATTCTATGATTCCCTGCCAGCAAGATGCCTGTTCTGGGGCAAGAAGTCATCCTTGCGTATCTTCAGAAGTTTGCACATTGATATTACACCACTTAAAATCTAATTAATAAGAAAAAGGAAAAAAAAAAAAGAAAAAAAAAGCAAAAGAGGAGGCAAGCTGTAAATGAATGAGTCTGTGCTTCCCCTCGCTTATAAATATATATCAAATGGTATTTTGAATTGCTGATTCTTCTGGGAGTTCAGGGATATTTAAATAGCAAATGGGAAAGGGTAAATAATATCAAGATAAAAATAAATGCTTTTGATTCCCTGCCTGTGTCATAAATGCATTCTGCTCTATGAAAATTGAAAGAACTTCTAAGAAAACTAATTTACTTTTGCTGTTTTCGTCTTCCTTTCTACACTTCAGCTAAGATTGAGCGGGCAGATGGCTTTTGCTTGGCTTTTGGTGTGTCTTCTGGGGTTGCTGTCAGCACGAGTAATGGTGTAAATCTGTGACACCTGAAGGCAGGAGGATCTTTTGCATGTGTTTCGCATAGGGTTGGAGTCATCAGGATGGAGCTGATAACAGCAGAAGGGACTTATGCGTCCATGTCTGGTGCTGTGCTTGAGACCTCGTGGTTGGATGGGTACCATGGATGGATGGATGCGACCCATGGATGAACAGAGGACTGAGTCCTGTCATGTGGTCTGTGGTGTCTTGCAGTGCAGACGTGTTTGACTCTGGTGGCACTCAAATTTCATCCAGATATTTAAACACGAGCATAATTCACAAAACAAAGCACTGCAGTGTATTTAAGCTCTGATGCTTGCTAGCATAGGACTGCAGCGCTTCTCCTCCAGCAGCATCCCCAGCCCTTCAAACTGCATCTTTTTTGCAGCCTACTTTTTGACTCATGCATTTACCCCAAACCTGGCTACATACTTGCGTTGATGCTGGCAACAGTGATGTTACAGGGATGAAGGATGCTCATGCCCATTGCTTGATGTTGGGTGCCCATAAAACTATGTGTGAAATGGATACCACGGCTCTGGTTGGAAGCACGTGCCGTTTTGCTGTCAGAAAGGTTATTTGTGTTTTTTAATAATGCACTGTGTGTTTCTGCCAAATGAATATGGTCAGGATAGGAATCCTGCTGTATTTTTCTGCTTGTCTCGCAAATGCTGGCAAGCAAAAGGTTGTGAAGAACTTCTGTCCCTTCATCTTAACATTTTAAAGGAAACTGTCTGGGTTAACCCATTTCACGTAGACTTCTGTTTGCCATGTGAGATGAGAAGAGGCTCAGATACGATATGAGGGAACTCCCAAACTTTTTAATAGATGCTTTGGAAAGAAAAAAAATTTGAACAACTTGCTAAGGAACTGTATGGCAGAGTCTATATATAAAGCCATGAGTGCTGTTTAGCTGTCTTTTTTTATTTTTTCCTTTTTTTTTTTTTTTTTTTCTGTTTTAGTTCTCCCAGAAAGCCCTTTTTATTTACCTCTCGCATGTGACAGCTCGTGACTGTTACCACAGTCAGCATTCGTTGGTGCTCACGTGCCCTCGAGTCAGGAGAAAAAGCAGTTTTTTGGGTCTGTTTGGAGAAGACAAGGTACTGTCTCACTAGGTTTGCAAGCAGTGCATTGGTGGCTTCAAGTTTGGGTAAAGCTTGCGGGAGGAAAGTGTGGGCAGAGCTTGATGGCTGTTAGGTACAAAGCATCAGCTGTGACATTCATGGAGGGGGAAAGTGTTGGTCTGTAGGAAAGCTGTTGCAAGTGCCATTGCTAGAGGTTGGAGATCGTAGAGTTTTGGGTTTTTTTTTTTTTTTTTTTTTAATGAAGCATTTTCAGTGTGAGTGAGCAATTTTCCCTCCCCAGTGTTATTCAGAGAACGCCCCATAACATCCAGGTTCCCTCCTTGAGTGTAGTAGTCAGCAGATAACCAGCATTGAAATTTTCAGTGTGTATAATTCGTTCAGAAAACACATTAGCAGCAGCAAAAAAAAAAGAGGACTTTTTATCAATATGAGCAGTGACCACAACTAATTGCAGGTAACTGCAAGTCCATTAAAGCCGAATTATTACCAAATGCTTTGCAGCATCCCTACCCACCAAACATGGCTCTCCTTATCCCATCTTGGAGGTTTTGTTATGCTCTGTGTTTTTCTAACTTCTGTGGCAAGAGAAACACTGCTGTGCATCAGCTTGGCGATGGGAAGGTGAAATCAGGCTGCAGGGACTTAACAAAGCTATGCTGAATTGCTGTACGTGGTTGATTTTCTTTGTTTGCTATTTATTGCACTTCCATCCACTTGGCACTGGGGCCTGCAGTCAGCGAGCTGTTGAGTTTGTGCAGTTTTAGTATTGTTTCTCTTGGGACATACCATTCCCAAAGTGTGGGCTCAACTTGTTGAGAGGGAGTGATGCCGATTGCTTGCTTACATTGCTAGCTGAGTATGGGGACTCTTATATCCCTCCATTGATTTTCAAATAGAGAATCGTCTGGATTGGACAAGACCTTCAAGATTAAGTCCAACCATCAGCCTGATCTACCAAGCCCTATTACTAAACCATGTCAGTGCTACATCCATGCATCTCTTAAATACCCCTAAGGATGGGGACTGCATCATTTCACTGGCCAACCTGTCCCAGTGCTTGGCAGCCCTCTCCATGAAGAAATTCTTAGCCTCCCCTGATGTAACTTGAGGCTATTTCCTTGTGAATACGGAGGAACAAGAGGCTGACTCCTGCCTTGCTTCTGTTAGTCTTGTGTGCTGAGATGAGTGGTTCAAACCATTGTGGACTAGCTTAGAGACCATGTGAAATGACCTTCTTTTTGCTGTGGATCTTTGAGAAACCATTAAAGAAAAATATGTTAATTGCTACAACAGCCTGAAATTAACTCTGTGCTGTGCTTTTGTATTCCCAGGTGGCAAAAGAAAATACTCATGTTATTGTATGAGAGTAGTGCTATGCGTTAAGGTGTAGATTTATCTAGATATGTGTTTATATATTTATTTCTTTTCACATCTTCCATCTTGCTGCATCATTCTGTTGGAACCTGGATATCTTCAGCTGTTCATAGAGCCATAGAATGAGTTGGATTGGAAGGACCTTAAAGATCATCTTGTTCCAACACCCTGTTATGGGCAAGGACATCTTCCACTACACCAGGTGGCCAAAGCGCCATCCAACCTGGCCTTGAGCACATCCAGGGTTGGAGCATTCAAAGCTTCTCTGGGTAGCCTGTTCCAGTGTCTCACTGTCTTTGTAGTGAAGAGTTTCTTCCTCCAAAGCCTAATGAAGCAAGAGCTAATCCTTTATGCAGCTTTGCCTTTTTACTCACCATAAAGCAATTGATTTATGTTCCCTTGTGACACTGTGTGCTTCCTAGACTCTCCTGAGACCCTCTTAACTTTTAAAATACCTGATTTATACATGTTTCAGCATACCACTAAAGAGCCGGATGTGCAATTGATCTTTCCCAAATGTTTTGATGTCTTCTGTCTGCTTGATATATTGCCAGATCTCTTACCTGCCTGTTTCTGGTGATGAGACCCCAACATCAGTCCCATCAAACATCCTGCTGCAGACACTGACCTGGAGCAAATGTTCAGAGAATGAATAGGAGAAATTAAGTATATATAAGTAGATATAACATTATACAAACTGTTATATGACAGTTTGCCCAAGGAGGTGGTGGAGTCGCCATCCGTGGTGGTGTTTAAGAAGAGAGTAGATGTAATACTTAAGGGCATGGGTTAGTGGGCAGTATTGGTGGTAGGTTGGACTAGATGGTCTTAGAGGTCTTTTCCAACCTCAATGATTCTGTGATAATTAAATAATATATATATATTTCTCGTATGTAAATATACTGTATGAGTTTTTGTTTGCTTGGGAACAGAGCACCATTGGTCAGTGTAGTCTGGTCAGTGGATTGGTGCAGTCAGGATCAGCCCGTATTAAATAAGCCTACCTGTGTTCAAGGGATGTGTGCCCAACTTCCTAATGCTCACCATCCTCTTAGGTACAGTCTCATACAGCTTGTAAAGCTATTTGGATATCTAGCGACAGAAAAATTACATTCTCTTACTAAGACCATTCTTACTAATGATCGGTTAGGAAAAGATCGAAACAACTATAGAACTTAAAGTTGTGTTGAGCCACAGCATATTAGTGGCTCAGTTTCTCAGTGTTAAGGACCTTCATCATCCTTGTAAGTGCCTGAACATGCAAGTAGGTGGCCAAATGTGGGTGTCCAAGTCCTGGAAATGCTGTCCTAAGCTTTTGGACATATTTGCTTTAGAGAGCAACTGTGTACTTTGACAAGACCTTTTAAGCATTGACCACACACAGCAGGAAAGTTTCCTAGATGTGGGTCATTTTTCTAAAAATTTAATGGCTTTCTATCTTAGCAAAGTGCCAAAACTGGTCCCCTTGGAAATGCATCTTTGTGAGTGGTGTAAACAGTGCTGCAAGATTACGGTAAAATGGGATGCTGTGACAGATGCACTATTGAATCCAAAAAAGCAGATTGACAGTCCCTTTATAGATAGTGTAATATCTCCCTGATTATCATCACTAGAGCTTTGAGTGGATGGATTTATTCTCCTTTGCCTCAAACACCGAGCAATGGAAAAGATTTCAACTTTTTTTTTTCACCTTATGGAAATACTGGCAGTGTAATTATAACGATTCTCTTCTATGTGTGTGGGGAGTTGTTATTTTTTTTCCTTTTCTTTTTGCTTTACGTATTACTCTGAGATATATATTTGTCCTGCTTTGTGCACGCTTGTTTCCTTTTGTGCATGGAGGTATCTCATAACCATGGGCTCCCAGGTTACAGGCTTGCACTTCTCTCATGGTCCAGTTGGGTTGGTCCCCCTCTTTTGATAAGAATATAATATAATCCTAGGCTTGGAAACAAGGCTGATCATCTGGTGCAACTCCCCTGCCATGAACATGGACACCTACAGCTAGATGAGGATACTCAGAGCCCCATGCAGCCTGACCTTGAATGTCTCCAGGATGGGGTGCAGAAAGCAGCATCACCTTGACTCATTTGACTTTTGTTTCCTTGTGCTTCTTGACTTTTTACATCCCTGTTGCCCATGTAAGACAAAAGGAGCTTTTGCCTTTTCCTTGGTGGTTAATTTGTGACTTGAGATGCTGACTTCTTGGGATGCAACTTCCCTGTGAGTGGGAGGGCTCAGATTTGGCTGTTTTTCTTTGCTGACAGAAGAGTGAAAATGAGTATAAAGCCACGGTTTTTGAAAGGAAGTTTCTTCTTGAAACCTCTGGTGCATCATGGGTTGAGATGGTAATCAACTCCTTGGAAATAGTTGGTAACTTTTGGGATAAGGTGATGGATGTGTTTTATCCTTATTTTACGTGCAGGTGGGATTCCTCTGATATCTCCTCCTACCTCAGGTGCTGTCCTTCCTCATTTGCTCATGTGGTCCAAAGGCACTTGATCTTCACTGTCATTTAAGGGCTCAATGAACCTCATCTCAGAGCCCGTGTGGTTGATTGTGGCCAACTTTTCTGGTGTTATTTTGTGTGTACTTCCTGGCCTGTCTGATGATGGTTATTTTGCCTGCTGTCTTCACACCAGTTTGCAAAGTTGCTCTTGTAAGCAGACTGGGGGTGACCTTGGACTTGCTCATTTGGTAGCTGGGCTCTGATGTGCATCTCGTAAATAACTCTGTTGTTTGGTTTCATTGCCTGGACCTGTTTATGCCTTGCCAAAAATAATTACTACCTCTGAGCCTGGGCTTTGCTGGGCAAGCAGGAGGAGGGCATAGAAAAACCTTCAATTGTTGTTTTTTTGCCTGCTTTCATCAGCGCAGTGCTGCCAGCAGGGACCAGGAGCTCCCTTTTGGGGCATGAATCAGGCAGTGCTCACATTCAACCAGCACTGCTCATATTCTGGGCACGACTTTCTTTCCTTTCCGCTTTTCAGAGTCATCTTAAATTCACATCCCTGGTGATGCCTCCCTCGCCTGCTCTCCTTTATTACCTCTCAATTTGTTTTCCCAAGTATGTCCTGTGCTCAGATAAGAATCTTCTGCTCTCTGTTGTTGCAAAACCAACTCCACCTGCAGTCGTCCTCCTCCAGCTACCAGGTGCATTCATCCTCCTTCTGGAGGTGTTTTCTGGTTTTCAGCACATTTTATTGAGCACGTTGGCTCTTCCAAGCGTATCCTCAAAAGGTGGATGGATACCACTGCTCTTGCTTTGCATCTGAGCCGGTGTTAGCTATGGTCATGTGTAGAGCTGGTGGGGAAGGCGGGTATTTTTAGTGTGTGCTTCTGTACGCTCCTTGAGGGTCCGCCTACAGCTGAGTATTAAAATAATAGCAGGGACATTGGGTAATCTTTGCAGCAAAACGTTGATATGCAAATTGCCATCTCAAGAGCAAACCTCAAGGCGAGTTTGGCAATGCACGCAAAGCTCCGGAGCAGTGTGTTTTGAATACAGATTGCAGCTAGGGATTTCACCCAGAGGGCATACTCCTCTCATTTATTCTGAATCTTAGTAAGGCCGGGAATTCAGTGTTGGAAGCCAACAGGGTGAAACGTGTGCACCTTTAAAAAGGTAATAGATTAGTGCTGGCGAAACAAAATGTAACGTCACCTCTGTAACTTGAATTTCCAAGGTTGCAGAAGCAGTAAATTCAGTTGTGTTTCATTTGCAAGCGATTCCTGGGTGCTCTCCAGGGAAGAATTGGCTCCAATGGCTGCAGAGATGGATAGTGAAATTTGTAGGTATTATCTGATAGTAAATTAGCTTAAACCAAACTACTTAAGTGCTGCTTTGACTTCTGTCTTTAACTCTCTGATAGATAGCTTGAGTGTGGGAAACCTCTAAGTGAGGAGTATTGGGTAAAATATATATATTTTTGTTATGTCTTCCTGATTACTGTGTTCATGGTGACACTACTGGAAAGGAAACTGTAATGTCTGCAAACTAGGAGTTTTAAAACGGTGGTTCTGTGGCTCTCAATCCGTGACTGTCCAAGCATATACTTGTATTCATAGCTGAGCAGCTGTGTGGTGTTGGAGGTAGGTCATGCAAATGCTATGTGAATGTGTGGACAGGGAGTGGTGAGGGGGGAGGTCAGGGCAGCTATTCCATGCTTTGGAACCGGTAGGCAAAAGATATCCCAAGTTGGAAGGCACCTGCAAAGATCAGGGAGTCCAACTCCCGGCTCTATAGATGACCACCCAAAATTCAAACCCTATGTCTGGGAGTGTTATGGAAATGCTTCCTGAACTCAAACAGCTTGTGCACTATTTATGGGTTCAATTTGTTTTATATTTCTTGGACAGCTGACCAAGCATTTTTGCCTGTGGAGTGTCACAGTGTCCACAGCCATTGGTTAGGAGGGTTGCATCTAAATCCCCTTTTTTTCCCTTGCATGTGATTTCTCTGTGACTTCAATAATATGTCCTTAGGTGTGTGCTGGACTTGCAGCCCATGATGATTTGTTTTTGTTGGGATGTATGGTTGTACTTGAGGGAAGCCCACATAGCCAGCAAAGCGCTGGGAGGCTGTGACCTGGAGCTTGGTTTTCCACCTTGTATAGCACATGGAGTCTTTGTTGTTTTCTGCAGAGTTCAGCTAGAATTTGCAGTTGAAACTGATTAATTAGAACCTAATTCTGTTGAGTTTTGTATGACTATATGGATACTGCTATCAAGATGTGAGTCAATATGTGGATGCTACTGTGCTTTTATTTAGGGTATAAATACAGAATGTATAAATTTCACACAGGTTTAGTTTATTCCCTTGCAAACTGAAAGTTGTAAGGGACAGTTGAGTAGACATGCCATACTAAGATGATGAGGCAGAAAAAGAATTTAAGCCCTCTGTTTATTCCACTTACTGAGGAATAAATGCTGTGGTTCTCCAGGAATGCTAATTTGTAGGTGTTTGAGGAATTGAGTGCAGCCTCAGTAAGCTTGCAGGTGACACCAAGCTGGGAATAAGTGTTGATCTGCATGAGAGTAGGAAGGCCCTGCAGAGGTGTTTGGACAGGATTGAGAGGCTGAGGCGAATTTTATGAGGTACAACCTAAGACCAAGTGCTAGGACCTGAACTTTGATCACAACAACGCCATGCAATGCTAAAGGCTTGGGGCAGAGTGGCTGGAAGTCTATGCAGAAAGATCTGGGATTGTTAGATGAAGGCTGGCTGTTCGTGAGTCGGCAGTGTGCCCAGGTGGCCAAGAAGACCAATGGCATCCTGTCTTGTGTCAGAAATAGTGCAGTCAGCAGGAGCAGGGAAGTGATCATCCCTCTGTACTTGGCTCTGTTGGGGCCACACCTTGAGTGATGTGTTCAGTTGTACGAGGAGCAGCTGAAGGGACTGGGATTCTTTCTTCTCTGAGAGAGTGGTGAGCCATTGGAACAGGATGCCCGGTGGAGTCATCATCCCTGGGTAGGGATGTGTAGATGTGTAGTAATGTGTAGATGTGGCACCGCAGGACGTGGTTTAGTAGGCACAGTGGTGATGAGTTGATGGTTGGACTAGATGATCGTCGGTGTTTTTTCCAATCTGAAAACGATTCTGTGGTTCTTCTGTTGTGAAGACCGGGTGTTGTTGCTCATTGAGTTGTGTAGCAATAAATATATTTCTCTAGGATTGGCAAGGCAGTAAACAAGGCAATTTCTTTATGGCGTGTTTCGGTTATTAGCTGTCTGAAATTGTACAAATCTGTATGTTGTAGGTCCTAAAGAGGGATGATCTTCCGTGGAAATATAAGTAGATTTCTTTTTTCTGTTCTTGTACCATGGAAGAACCAGGTGGCTGAGACTTCATGGGAACGTTCTCTTGACTTTGATACAAGTTTTTGTTGATCATCTCATAGTTCATTTGTGTCCTTTTACTTTAATTACGTATTCCAACACCATAAGAGTTTTAAATATCAAATTTTGAGGGTATTCTCTGCCAGAACTTCATGGTTTAAGTGCTGTTCCTGTTGGCAGGCATCTCGGGAGCTGTTGACTTCCCTTCTTCGTAACCCCATCCTATCTGCTTATTTTTTCCCCTTTTTAAAAATGAAACAGCATTTGATAAAATAGCAGAGTGTTCTAAAGACATTACAGGAAAACACATAGAAACTTAGAAAGTAGTGATCTGTAAAGCACTCTAATGAATATGTAACTCTGAAGATCACCGTGTCCTGCTTGCATCTCAACAGTGCTGGGCAAGTAAAAGACGAAATACATTTCTAGCTTTGTTCATGGGTGTCTTGTGTCGTCTTTATGCCAGCCCTTTGTTGTGTCTTAGTGTCATTAAACATCAGCTGGTTTCATCTTCGAGAGACCGTCATGTGCTGCCTTGTACCCAGTTTCATTCTACGGTCGTTCATGACTTTTTCTGACTTTGGAATGCTTTGTGTCTGTTTATCGCTCCATCACTCTTCCCTCTTGATATATCACCTCTGCATTTCCTGATACTTCCCTTCCAATCTATGTGCAACTCTGTCTGCATTCAGTCTCCTAGTTTTAGACCTTCAGAGGCAGAAATTGTCTTACTCTGTGTTTATGCACCCTTTAATGTGATCCTGAAGTGATGCAGTTGACAATATCTTTCAAGAAGTTTGTAGTGATTAACACTATGGGAATGTTGTTGTTTTTCTATATATGGCAGAGGAGTTGAAACTAGATCACAGAATCAGAGAATTCCAGAATCATCAATGTTGGAAAAAACCTCCAAGATCATCCATTCCAACCATCCACCAATGTGTCCTACTAAACCATGTCCCTTAGGACAACAACTAAATGCCTGCAGGATTGGTGACTCCCCCATGTCCCTGGGAAGCCTGTTCCAGCACCTGACCACTCTCTTGGAGAAGAAGTATTTCCCAGCATCCAACCTTAGTCTCCTCTGGTGAAACTTGAGGTCATTCCCTCTGGTCTTACTGCTAGTTGCATGGTAGAAGAGACTGGCTCCCACCTCACCACAGCCTTCCTTCAATCACTTCCCTGCTCCTGCTGCCATCACTACTTCTGATACAAGTCAGGATGCCATTGGCCTTCTTGGCCACCTGGGCACACTACTGGCTCATGGTCAGCCGGCCATCATATAACACCCCCAGATCTTTTTGCATAGACTTTGAGCCACTGCTCCAATAGTTGCGTTGCATGGGGTTGTGGCCAAAGTGCAGGACTTGGCACATGATCTTGTTGAACTTCATCCCATTGGCCTCAGCTCATTGATCCAGCCTGTCCAGATCCCTCCATAGAGCCTTCCTACCACCAGGCAGATGGATACTTCCTTCCAACTTGGAGTCATCTATAAACTTATTAAGAGTACACTCTATGTCCTCATCCAGATCAATGAAGATATTGAACAGGACAGGCCCCAGTACTGACCCCTGGGAACACCGCTTGTGGGCAGTCACCAGCTGGATTTAACTCCATCTTGAGATGATCTTTAAGGTTGCCTCCAACCTAAGCTATTCTGTGTTATTATTATTATTTTTGGCTAGGAAAAGAAGTTAAGCTGTCATAGCATGGTAGCACTTGAAAATCTCACAAATGGTAAAAATGGTATGGTTTTTTTTTGTCTGTTCTCTGAGTTCATTAGTATTTGTTGTATCAGATGCTCAGTGAGGGGAAACTGAAATCATGAACTGTGATCTTGCTGGGTAGGAAACATTTTTGTAAAGCTGTGCATTTAGGCTAATTCTGTCTGCCATACAATGTGCTGAGGATTTGTGATCTTAAGCAGACATTTGACAGGTCTTAACTCGTTATGCTATGGCTTGTCAATCAAAATTATACGCCTACCTCACTCCTTCCTACTTTCTCTCTTTTCCAGGTTTTTTTATTTAGGTTGGTCATTAAAATTGCTTATAACCATAGAAACAGGGAAAACTCACCCCTTACATTCCAGTTCTTTACCGTGAGATTCCTGTACTAACATCATGTGAGTTATATACATGATGGCTCAAAAGAAACTCAGGTAGGCAGAGTTGTCGTTAATTCCTCTGTACGAAAGTGTTGTTCCTCCGGATGCCAACCAAAGCCTGTGTCCCTCTTGTGTTTGTCTGCAGTGTCCAGCCCAACACGAGACCTCCAAGGAGCAAACTTCTAATAAAAGGCACTGGAACAGGTTGTCCAGAGAGATGATGGATACCCTGTCCTTGCAGACATTCAAGGTCTGGCTGGACCAGGCTCTGAATAACCTGATGTAGGTCTTGCTGTTCACTGCAGGGGAGCTGGACTATATGACCTGTAAGAGCCCTTTCCAACGCAAAAAATTCTATGATTCTATGACAGTAGTCAGAGAGGAAGACAGATATGTGGGATATGTAGGATGGGAAGGTGAGAAGATGAGGTAAGGAGAAGATGGATCATTATTCAGCAGAGAGGCCACATACATGATGTAGTACATACTGATAATTTCAATCTTAGTTTCCATCCTTCTTTGTCTCTCTGCCCAAGGCAACTCCAAGAGATGGACATAATGTTATTAGTTCTGTAAAACTGGGCCACCAAGGATAAAAGGCAAGTTTTCTGCATGGAGGGGCTTGGATTTCTCCTTGGGAGGATGGGATGTGGCATGGCTTTGCTTGTTCTGGACAATTAAAATGTGTACAGTTTTGGGTGCCACTATGTCAGAAGGACATAAAACTATTGGAGAGCATCCAGTGGAGGGCTATGAAGATGGTTAAGGGTCTGGAGAGCAAGACATAAGAGAAGTGGCTGAGGTCCCTTGGTTTGCTTAGCCCAGAGAATGCTCTCAGATATGGGGTTTGAGTTTTGAGTGGTCCTGTATGGAGCTAGGAGTTGGACTCAATGATCCTTGTGGGTCCCCTCCAATTTGGGATATTCTGTGGCACTATGAAAATTTTAAATTGCTTTTGTAAATAAAATCAGTAAACAAAGCTTGACTCTGCGCTATGTGAAGGTGATGAAATCTGATGATAGGAGCTGAGAACATCCTGACTTTTCAGTGCAGGACAAGCAGTGCTGTCTTCATGCAGAACAGGATTGCTCCGTGCAAAGTTGCTAGAGGCATGATTTCTGACAGTTTTCCTTACTTCAAGTTGCAATAAAATCGTGTTAAAGTATCTTATGAAAAGGAAGAAGTAATTGATCAGATTAAAATAGATAACTGCAGCTGCCAGCATTGTTGTCTATAACTTGATCTGTTTGGCTCTTTTTATGAATTATGGGAGCATGGTAGCATATGGAGGATATGGAGAAGTGAGGCAGTGGTACCTCATATTGATGGCTTCTCAGATATGTTACAGGAGAAGATGGATTTACGCAAATGAATCTGACATCTCAGTATAGCTGTGCTACATAGAATTGTACACTGGCTTGGGTTGGAAGGAACCTCAAAGATCATTCAGTTCCAGCTCCCTGCTGTGGGCAGGGCTGCCAGCCACTAAGTCAGGCACTAGGTCATGTTGTCCAAGGGCCCCATCTGTCCTGGGCTTGAACACTTCCAAGGATGGGGCATCCACAGCCTCTCCTGTGTTGTGATACAGTAATTACAAAGAGTGAAGACTTGCATCCTTGAGAAACTGCAGTGTGTCTTGTTGTTTGGAAGATTCCCTGGATGGAGATGTGGGTTGTTCCTGAGATAGCTGGATTTGGGAATTTCATCATTTGTTCTCTTGGAAAGATGATTTTTGACCTTTGGCCAGGGAAGTAACAAGGAAGAGGTATTGTGTGATGTAGAATGACAAGGTGTTGCTGAGCAACCATCATAGATTGTAAAGGTCTTATTTATTTACTCTGTCTTCAAAAGCTGGCTCAAGATATTCTATTTTATCATAAATTATATATTTATATATACACACATACATATATGTGGCTTTTAAGGGTCTTGAAGTAGTTTGTCAAGGAATAGGAAACAGTAATTGTGCGGCTCTTCTAAGAGTAAGGAATCTCAAGGCAGGGAGCTCCTTCAGCATCCTTTGCTGCTGTTTGTGACATCCCGTCTGGTTTGACTTTCTCCATCACCCTGTAACAAGGAGGGATTAGAAGTCTCTGATGGGTCTGAAGGCTGAGTCCTATGCAGTGGTACTCCAAACTAACCAACCAGCCACTTATCGCCAGTGAGGACAAAACACACTACAGGGTACATGAAGCTTTATTTTTTTTTCCTTTAAGCATAACGAATTTCATTGAAACATGTTAAATTCCATCTGAATTTGAGACAAAAAAGAAAAAGAAAAAAAAAAAGTCACTGTAGCAATTAGAAGAGCAATCAGACCTTTATGGATGCTGTTATGAAATACCAGCTGTGTATTTGTTTATGTGGATGCATTATCCCTGTCTCTTGCTTTGTACACATGGATGCGCACGTAGACTCTTACATGCGTAATCTTCCCAGAAGTAACACTTTTTCCTTTAAAGTGAGTGTTTATAAGTGAGTGTTTATATTTATTTTTCAGTTTTCTGCTTTATAATGGATTATCTGGCATGCATGAGACCTCTGTACAGCTTTCTGTTCTGCTGTCTTGGTGTGAGTTTTATTCCTCAGTGCTGAGACCTCTTCTACTGCTGGGTCCTGCTGGTTGTCTCAACTGGAATGGCAGTTCAGTGATCCTATTAGTTGCATGGCCTTTTCTTTTTGTACAGTAAAATATAGGTAAAATGCCCATGTATCCTGTTTAACAGCTGAAGATAGAATATGAGGTATGAGATCACTAAGTAGGGGAAACAACGTTATTTGTGGAACGTGGTTTAGTGGGTACGGTGATGATGTGTTAATTGTTGGACTAGATATTCTTAAAGGCCTTTTCCAGTCTCAGTGATTCCATGATTATGTGAAATCACAGATTGCAGAATGTTTCCAGCTGGTTCTCACTGGACATCGCAGCACTCTGAAATTGAGGTTGAAAGAGTGGTCGGTTGTTTTTTTTTCCCCCCTTTTTTTTCTTTTTTAATATTCATGTTGTCAGAAAGATCGTGCAAACCAAAATGTAATCCTTCAAAAGTTTTTGTTGTTATTCTTCAACAAATTCAGGGGCTGTGAAAGCCCTGAAGCAGAGTTTGAATCTAAAGATTTAGCTAAAACCCTTGGTCTTGGGAATACTTGACTTCATACTGGGGGAAATGGAGCAGATAGAAGCCTATATGTGTTTTCTCTTCTCATTTTCACTTCTTCCTTTTCCCTACACAGAGAAGCCACTGAGACAACAAGCTTTTGGTCTGTTGTGCTGCTGCTGCCTTGTGTCAGACTAGTGGCTCCACCTCACAAGGGAGTAGAAGCGTGGGTGAGTTATCTGTTGTTTTCTTTCACCGACAACCCTTGCTGTTTCACGTGGTTTGGTTTGGTTCTTTTCCTCCCTATCTCTTGAACTCTTTGGGGGTGGTGCTGTATTTTGTTGACCCAGACTCTGGGAATGGGATACATTAGTGGTCTCAGGAGGCGTTCACTTCTGGATGGCATCTTATACTTCTGGAATAAATTCACTGATTTGATTGGTTGATATTGGATAGACAAAAAAAAAAAAAATCTCCATCCAGCTTCTTCCCTCCCTTCTTGGCTGATCTTGTCTGACTTGGCTGCTTCATTAAGCTCTGGGATGGCACTCATCATGCATTCGCTGACTTTGAGTTGGCTTTCTGGCCAAAGCGAGTGCTAATAGATGCTCACTGCTAGGAACAGATGGGCAGTGAGAGTTTCATTTTTCAGGACGTAACAGGCTGTATTTGTAAAACCTTTAGAGTTTTTAGCAGCAGAAGTAGTTTCCTTAAACTACATCTGTTTTTCCCACCTGGAATACCGTTGTGGTAATTTATATCATGGCTAGAACAGTTATTTCACCTACTCTAGCTTAATAGTAGGGCATCAATCTTTTCTTGGGAGTTTTTGGTGTGTTTGTCAGTTCTTCCTCCATAAAACATTATAGAAATGAGGGAAAATATAAAGAAGGGTTTTATAGATTTTTTTCTGAATCACTTGGATAATTTGCACTTAGTTCTTCCTCTGGAAATCATGATCTTTGCAACAAATCTCTGTAACAAGGATTTTCTTTCTTCTGTTTTCTGTACCATGGGGAGAACTGGCTTGTTCCAGCCCCATTTCATATACAGCTTTGTAATGTTGAGTAAACAGTATGGAAAAGTATGCCTATTAGTGTCCTGAGTAATCACCAACAACTGAGTGAATACAAGGTTAATGAGATTAACTGCAAAGAGGAACATAAGCATTTGAGGGCTCCTTTCCGCAATGCTGTAGCCAGTGGCAGCCTGGTTTCCCTTGGTGAGCTCAGCATGGGTGTAGATGCTGTACTGATTTTTGCTGCTTTTCTCCATGCAATGCTTAATGAGTTCCTACTGCTGACATTTTCTTTTAGATACCATATGATATTATTAAATCCCACCCCTTGCAAGAGGGTTTGAGCGCTGCTTTTTGTATTATTTTTCTCTATTTATGTTTCTAGCAATGGGACTCGGTGAGTAGTCTGATTACTTCTTGCTGCTCCTCCACGTCTTCCCTAAGGCATGTTACCCTCCTCCATGTCTCCTCAAGGCTGCTGGAGGAATTGGATGATCACAAGCTATCCCTTCCAGCCTCATCCATTCTGTGATTCCGTGCTGCCCCTAGAATATCACATTCAGAAATGCATTGAGATTTCTCTCTTCTTATCAAAGCAAGATGGAGCTTGGGATATCATTTGCCCTTTGCCTTTCTGCTTCCAAATGGATGACCTTCACATGCTCTCCATAAAGCCTCACAGGGAGATAAAAGACCCATTCCCAAGAAAAATCATGCCTTTCTTCTACTGCATTTTCTCTTGGTTCCTTTCCCTTTTCCAGCCCTTTGGCTTAGTCGGCTTCCTGAATATGTCTATCTGCCTCTCTCATCTTCTGGCAACTAACAGCGTGGTCTAAATGTCAGTGCCTCAGAATAGTTTATTTTCATTTTCTCCACCCAAAACTGCATATGCGCGGTTGCCTTGAAGCTCTAGGCACCGACTCCCCTTACTGGACAGTGGACAAACTGCAGCATGGCTCTTTTTCTATTTCATTTACTCAAGATAAACTGCGTGCTTCTGACCTTAGCATCTCCGTTTATTTTTTTTTTCCCGGTGGTTCTGATTAAACTGTGAACCTTCAACTTAAACAATCCACGCAGAAAGTTGGCAATGTGTGTTGCCCAAATGAATTACTCACCTTGTAGCTTTTGAATTTGTGTTCTATTTTATTTTTATTTTTTAATACTGCAAGATATTTTTCTCCTATTTCAACTGAGTAGAGCAGTGGTTTCTCTTTCCTACCAGCTGTCCTACACTCTGGTGTGATGAAGATTATTGCACTCTATCACAGCTTTGCCTAGTGCAGAGATTTCCTTTTCAGAGCACGTCGCTGGAAGTCAACCTGATGACTTGACATTTCCTGAGTAAAGTGGAAGAATGCTGAAGCACTCCACACTGGGAGTAAGGAGAGATAATTCTCCAGTACTGCTGTCCAATGACTTGGTCTTGGAGAGGTTCTCTGTGTTGATCATGACGTGATGGTATAATGCTTTGCTGCTATCTCACCTGTAGTGCTGCAACCAGAAGTGGAGCCCTCAGTACAGGAGAGACACGGACCTTTTGAAGCATGTCCAGAGGAGGGCCACAAAAATGATCCTGGGGGTGAAACACCTCCTCTCTGAGAACAGGCTGAGAGAGCTGGGGATCTTCAGCCTGGAGAAAAGAAGGCTCCAGGAAGACCTGACATTGGCCTTTCAGTATCTAAAGTGGGACAATAAGAAAGGGACAGACTCTTTAGCAGAATCTGTTGTGACAGGACAAGGGGAAGTGGTTTCAAATGAGAAGAGAGATTTAGACTGGATATAAATAAAATGTCTTTTACAGTGAGGGTGATGAGGCCCTGGAACAAGTTGCCCAGAGATGTTATGAATGCTCCATCCCTGGAGATGTTCAGGGTCAGGCTGAATGGGGTTCTGAGCACCCTGGTGTAGCTATAGATGTCCCTTTTCATTGCGGGGGAGATAGATTAGATGGTCTTTAAGGCTCCCTTCCAACTTGAACGATTCTGTAATCCTGTGAAATGTTTCTGATGGAAATGGTTCCATGCCTTGCAAGGAACCGAAGGTAGGTCTTCAGATTGCCTGGTGGGATGATCCTTCAACCCTTCCCTCCAATTCCCATTAAGCTTGGTAAATAGGGAACCAGTTGAGCTAAGAGATGCCCTTGCAGCGCCAAGGCTTATTCCTATGAGTCATATTGATGGTCAGCA
The DNA here is from genome assembly GCA_030625065.1 of Alectoris magna. Classification (NCBI taxonomy): domain Eukaryota; kingdom Metazoa; phylum Chordata; class Aves; order Galliformes; family Phasianidae; genus Alectoris; species Alectoris magna. Next base: position 2,813,303 of record CM060561.1, read on the forward strand.
TGCAGAGGTCTTACGCTGGTGTTCCATGGTTTCACAGTATTGCAGGACTGTGTGATTCCTGGTATCCAGAAGAGCAAGAGTTTTTCAGAAGGGAGGGAATGTGTTAAAATCACCACAGGTCTTCTTGTTGTTCAAATCTTTGCAAATAGAAGAGCAGTGGAAACAGCAAATGTGTGTATGCAGAGGAGGGACTCACAGTATTCTTGTGCGAGGGGAAACAATTCAGCTTGTCGTGGCGTTATGTGTGTTTGAGCACTCAAAACTTTGCAAGTGATGGAAGGCTTCAGAGAAGTATTTTATTTCTTCTTAAATGGATGGTTAAACTTTTTCTTCATTTTTTGCCTTGTGAATCTTTGAACAGCTATGCTCATCTCCTATGGAAATCATATTAAAAGCTATTTATTTATTTATTTAGGGAAGCGCTCGTCTTTGCCTGTTTTATGCAAAATCGCTTCGATTGATCTTTCAGATGACTGAGAAGAGGGTGGAAAAGCAAATCTTTAATGCAACTTACAATTCTTTCTGGTTTTGCCTCGAAATAAGAAGCCACTTTGTTGAGATTTATGTATCTAAGCACAGTTTATGCACGCAGTGCAGCTGTGGTTTATCTGCGTGCTGCAGCAGGCTGATGCAAAGAAACGCCTTCATCAATGGTATGAGCTGGTTCAGGGGAACTCCCCAGCTGTTCCCGTGATAAATGTAGCGCCAGTTTCTTGCCACCCTCTTCATAATTGCTGTTGTATCTTGTTATGTTTGTGATTTTTTTTTTTTATTTTTTTTTTTAAATTTAATCTACTGGAGGGTTAAAAACTAAATGATGTGAAACCATTTCTTGCTGTGCTATACTGAATCAGAATAACACCCCATTAAACCCAGATTCTTTTCTCTTCATTTTCCAGCAGTAGGATGCTTTGGAGGCAGGTGCTGAGCATGCCTTGTCTCTGTTCCTCCCAGATACACAATACTACATTGCAGAGTTTGTGCAAACCTGGCAATTCAATACAGATTGCCTGAATTGCTGAGAATTGCTTCAGCATCAGCACCTCCCTCCTGTCTGTTTGATATGAAGTAAATGGAGCAGTTTGATGCTGTGTTACATTTACTGCCTTCTAGGTTTGGGGTCTGAGGTTCTTTAGCCTGCACCTTCTTGGTGAACCAGGAATGTTATGGACTGGAATCACCTTTCTTTGGCTCTGACATAGCCACACGTCAACTAAAATATAGTGTATATCACATTTTGTTCACTGTCAGAGTCATAGGATCATTAAGGTTGGAAAAGACCTCTATGTTCATCCTCTAGTCCTGTTATCCACCTACCTATTTATGACCATTTTTAGGCAAGAGGTGGATTATGTGCATGTTATCTTCTTTTAGTGCCTACAATTTCTGGCAGTATCTGGACTTGGCACAGCAATGGTTTGTAAGAGTCAGCTGAGAGACTGTGCCTGGAAGCTGTCCCCCAAAATAATGAGCCGTACCCCTCATGGTGAGCTGAAGCAAGAACCTGATGGAGATGTATAGCAGCATGCTGTGGGAATGATGGAGAAGAGACTGAACGCTAATATCTGATTGGAAAGCTCTTACTTGCACGTAGAATGAGTAGAACTGTACTCATATATATATATATGTATATATGTCCTGCTATTGAAGGTCTAGCTGGTAGTCATTGAGTATGAGCTGTAGGATATAAGATACTGCAAGGTGGAAGCTGTGCAAGCACTGGAAAGGAAGGGTGGTTCCCAACTTAGGTGGCTTGAATTTAAATCATGCATTGATGAATTCATGCAGTTAGGAGGGTGGAAGCAAAGGCCAGCTGGAGACTTCCTGAGGAGTAGGTCCAGAGGAAGTCTTGTGTTCCAGAAGGGTGGCTTTAGGGTGTCTGAAGCCTGGCAAGACTGCAGAGATGTGGACTGCAGGGTTGTTGGCAGTGTCCTGTGCTGGTGAATTTCTCTGTCCAATTAAGTTAAAATATTTGGAAGAGATTAAACTTTTTAGTTGTGTAAACACTGAAAGTAAGTGGAAACGCTTTATTGAAATAGCTTTTGATAGCATGACATACCTTAAGAGTGCATTTTTAATATATTTTTAAATCTTTCTCTTTTTTAACATTGAGTTTGATCTGAGTATGGGAGGTCTGTGGCTTCCATTGTGAGAATTAACAAAAGCCTGAAAGCCAAGAGGCCAACGTTGCATCATTCCAAAGCGCTCCATGGGAGGTGATGGAGTCATCATCCCTGGAGGTGTAGATGTGGCAGTGAGGGACGTGGTCAGTGGGCAATGGTGGTGGTGGGTCGATGGTTGGATTAGATGATCTTAGAGATCTTTTCCAACTTTAATGATTCAGTGATTCTATGACTTAGGTGGGATGCTGTGTCTCCTCTGTACTTCCTGTTATGTCTGTGTTGCCTTTCCTTTGCACTGGAGATGGTATCCTTATGCGTTAGCCAGTTCAGTAAAATTGCTGTTGCTGCTGTTTGGAAAATGATATGAAATGCAGAGTGAATTACATGTTTGTAAAAGGCATTAAAAGCTGCAGCTACAGTAGCAGGTTTGCATCTTGGCATTGGAAACAGCTGAGATTGAAATGGGGTGGGAATCAGCTGAGAGGCTATGCATGAGCAGCTAGAGGTGTGCACGGCCACACATTTGCATGTGTGGTGAAGCTGAGAGTTAACCACAGATGTTGTTGCAGAAACAAGAGGGAAAAAAAAACCCTACAGAAAAACCCCAAACACCAAAAAAGCCCTCATGTTTCCCAGCATCATAAAAACGGTTGTGCAGAACCTTTTATTTTTTCTCAACCGTGATGCATAAATAACGCATGAGATGCCCAAGGGCTTTCTTCCAATGGGAGAATGGTAGTTTCCTTGGGCTGTCCTGCTCTTGTGACTAGTCCATGCAGAGCTAGAATGTCCAGGTAATGTCCTCTCCAAGCCAGATGACCACTTGTCTAAAGGTGCTGGGTTATATATCAGGGTTATTCTGGTCACCTCCTAGAGCTTGGAGCATCCCTCCCAAGCCTGATAGTGGACCCACAGCACTACCATGGTGGGAGCAGGACATTGAACTATCATGGTTACTGACAATGAACAGTTAATGTGGGGTCATTATTAATTTCATTTGGTGTTCAGTCGTGGTTTTGCTGGGAAACAACAAAGGTTTTACTGTGTATCTGGGACACACCGCTGAGCTGCAGGTCAGTATGGATCAGTTCCTCCCTCCTATGGATGTGTGGGGCCTCAGCCAGAGGTTTGATTTCATTTTGATTCTCTGTCTGTCCCTTTTCTGCTGGCTGGGCTTGGTGCTGCTCTTGCCACCTTCTCTTCAGAAATCTCTCTCAGCTCAGCTTGCTTTTTTTAGCAACATGCTTTCATCATTTATTATACTAAAGGCGCTCCTGCAATGGAGGAGGTTTTGGCTGTTATTTTTAACTGAATGTTTCATTGATCTGATTTACAGCATGAGCTGCTGGCTGCTGTATTAGAGGGAGAGAGGAGAGCCAAGCGTGGTGTGGGGCAGGGAAGGAGCAGTGAGGGAAGGTCCTAACTTACCTCCCTTGTCAGAGCTAATGCATCGTGGAGCTGCAGCCTGAAGGAGCCGTTTCACATTGCTTTAAGCCAATATAAGTCAAGACTTCTTTTTTTCTTTGTAGTTTTTGTAGGGTGCTTTTATTTTAATGCTTCCGTTGCCTTAACCCTCTGTTATTGCCAGTATTGGCGTCCATGTGTCTGTGTGGTGAGCCAATTCCATAGTCTGATTAATTCAAAATGAAACTCTACCAATAAAAAAAAAAAAGGGGGACTTGGTGTTTGGCTAGATGAGATGGAGAAGGGTTTTAGTATCTGAAGAGGGGCTATAAGAAAAATGAGGAGAGACTTTTTAGTGGGGCCTGTTGTGATAGGACAAAGGGAAATGGTTTCATACTAAAAGAGGGGAGATTTAGATTGGATATGACTGGAAGAAATTTTTTACACTAAGGGTGGTGAGGCATTGGCACAGGTTGCCCAGAGAGGTGGTGGATGCCCCATCCATGGAGACATTCAAGGTCAGACTGGATGGGGCTCTGAGCTCCCTGATCTAGCTTGTAGGTGACTCTGTTTATTGCAGGGGGGTTGGACTAGTTAGCCTTTAAGGGTTCCGTTCCAACTGAAACAACTCTGTGATCCTAAGAGTTTTAACTCTGTGGGTTTGATTAATCTTGCCCGCATCCATAGCTGCTTCAGAGAGTGTGAGCCATCAGTGTGGCATGACCTTGGTTGGTATGATGGGACCTGGGTTGATGTGTGGAACCACAGGTAGATTCTTCTGGGAAGTACCATTGTCCATGGTGTGGGGAGTGGAATATCCATTATTGATGCTTTGGTATACTGTGAGTGCAAACCAGAACTAGGAGTACCTGAAACCTTTAATGACATACAGCATGTTCAGCTTGGTTCTGACCAAGTGCAGGAATAAAAGGAGAAGCCTGAGGAATGGGTTGTTTTTCTACTTGGTGAACCAGAAAATTAAATACAAACACAGCGTGTGGGTCCAGGGTATGAAAGTGAGAACAAATGAACACTGTTAGGTTGTTTTCAGAAGTGGAATTTATCTTTTGATAGTCTGAAGTCTCTCACTTCCTTTAAGGCTTTCTCCTGTTGGTGTCTTTATGCTTTTTCCACTTTAGTAGGTTGGCTGAGTTAATCACATCAGAGAGAAGAGTACAGATCACTGATCTGGGCTTTTCTCCTCCACCCAACCATCAGCGAACTTGTTCATGAAGCACGTAAGAGCTTAATATCTCAATGTCCACAAGGAAAACAGGAAATTCAGCAATTACCTATTTTTTTGTGGGATTATTCAGTTGAACGGTTAGTGCATCCAGTCAACCAGTCAGTAAGTGCACAGGTCTAGATTATTCATCTGCTGCTTTCTGCTTGTCTGGTACTTGGGAGGATGCTTTGGAGAGGGATTTGAGAAGTAGATGGGAATTGAAGCTGTGGTAGCAAAGCATCCATGGATATATGTTGGTACAGAATAAGAGAGTGGAGTCATTGTGGCAGAGGGAGTGTTGTAAGAGACGAGAGCAGGGATCTTGGAGTCAGAGCATATCCTAAGTTAGAGGTGACCTGTAAGGATCAATGAGACCAATTCCTGGCTCCACACAGGACTAACCAAAATCCAAACCCTGTGTCTGGGAGTGTTATCCAATCGCTCTTGAGCTGCAACAGCTTGGGGCCATCCCGATGCTGTAGGAACCTTTTCATAACACCCAGCCTGACCTACCTCTGTCACAATTCCATGCTGTGTCAGCTCAGTGTATCCTTTGTCCTCCTCTGGACTCTTAACCAAAGAAATTATGGCCCCAGAGAACCCAAATATGCAGAGTAGCTCCTCTGTGAGGTCATGGTGACTATCATGAAATCACAGAATGGCTTAGGTTGGAGGGACCTCAAAGATCATCAAGTTCCAACTCCCCTGCTGTGGGCACGATCGCCAGCCACTAGATCAGGCTGCCCAGGGATGCTGGATTTTAAGTTGCTTGATGGTAAGATTGTATGTATTGGTGATCCACGTTGGAAAATAAACTGAGGCTCAGCCTGCCCTCAGCATGCAACTCAGCCGGACTTTGAGGTGACAAGGAAAGTAGTGAAAACATTGAAGAGTGACACAGTGCTGTCTCTTAGTTGTCTGTTTATGACTTGCAGTGTAGACCTCCATTCTTCCAACAAGAGCACCTAAGAATTTCTCATTTACTTGAGAAACTGTGTTTTCATCAGATTTTAGTGTTCAGAGGGAAAGGAGTGAACTCTTCACTTTATCTCCTGTAGGATTTACAAAAAGGCTGAGAGCTTAACCCAGCCAGTTTAGATCACCTCTACTCTTTGAAGGAAGATCCTGGCTGCTGACACTTCTACATTAAAAGGAATAAGCCAGCTGGGAGAAAGGAGATGACTCAAACGTGTTTCTTTGTCATTGTATGCATGGCTTTGGTGAGGAGGTGTCATAACAGGTGCTACTATGGATGGAACCAGTGCAAGTCTCAGGTGCTTCATCTCAGGATCTCGTGAGCCTCTGAAGATGACTGTGCTCACACATGTCTGAGGAGAGGAGGGATCGTGCGTACTCTCTGCTTGTTCTTTTCTCTGGATACCCGAATGATCTCCTTCCTCTTTTGAGATGTTATTTGTAAACTCTTGTGTTACCTTCTGCTAGCTTCAATTTACTAGCAACCTTTCGTGCAGCCTGAATGCAGCATTCTTGGTACAGTGAAAAATATATACTGTCTTAAATTATGCCTCTCACCCTTCATCCATCTCGGTTTCATTTTTGCAGAAGAATCACGCGTTATCATTTCTAGTTTGCTTCTTGAATTAAGAACGGTCATAAAGAAATACAGCTCATGGAAACTGGAGAGCATGCAATGCTTTGACTTAAGAAACACATGGAAAAACAAGAACTTTTTTTGTTTTAGTTTCTCTTCACCTAAGCCTTGGATAGGCCTCTCCGCACACTGTTACCTACCTTTTCAGGAACTGTAGGCAAATATGCTTATGTCAGCTGATTTATTCATCTGACAACTGGAAATGCCAATTTAGGTTCACTGCAATAATGCAATAATTATGGTGGTGAATTGAGTTAAATCCAGCTGGCGACTGGTCACAAGTGGCGTTCGCCAGCGGTTGGTATTGGAGCCTATCCTGTTCAATCTTTAATGATTGCCTAGACAAGGAAATTGAGCATACCCTCAGTAAGTTTGCAGATGACATCAAGCTGGGAGGAAGTGTCGATCTGCCTGGGGTTAGGATGGCCCTTCAGAGGGATCTGGACAGGCTGGATTGCAGGGCTGAGGCCAGTAGGATGAAGTTCAGTGTGACCAAGTGCCAGTTGGACTAGATGGTCTTGGAGATCTTTTCCAACCTTGGTGATTCTGTGATTCTGTGACTAGCTGTTTGGTTAGAAGCTGAGCCAATGCAAACTGTCATGCGTACGCACTGTTGCATTCTTCTGCACCTGGGTTATTTCCATCTCTATGAGATGACTTTTGGTTGGAAAACGTGCAGCTGTGTTGCTGTATTTCTCTTAGTAATCTCTGTCACTCCCTTAATTTTTACGCTGACCTTTAGTAGAAGGACTGTTGGGATCCAGCTGTGTTGGCAGTAACTAATTTTACTCTGACTTGGCTGTGAATAAGGCTGTACATTGGATGTCAGAAATATTGAAAATAAAAAGGCAAGTTTTTGCAATGGATCATTTAGATTTAATTTTGAATTACAGTTGCATAGTCAGTTAACTGGTTCAATTGAATTACATATTTCATAGAACTATGAAGATTGGAAAGACCGCTAAAATAGTCTAGTCCAACCATTAACCCATCACCAGCATCTGTATCATGAGCCTCAAAGGGAAGATTTCCATCTGCTCTCAGTGCTCCGTCTTCTGAGGAGCAGAAGATGCCTGATTTCCCGCAGATGTGTCTTTCATCTCCTGACACAATTAATTTCCCAGTTTCCCAATTAGGCTGTAGCTGGCCAGTAAGAGCTTTGTGTTACAGGAATGGCTGAAGTAACCAAAGAATGGGACTCGTAGATGAGAAAGTAAGTGTGATCCATTGATAAAGAACCACCGCTATAATTCTTTCTGGTGATCATCACCGTTTTGCTGGGGAAGGCTGGTAAAGTAGTATCTGTCAGTCCATGAGCATGGGTGGCCATTTCATTTGCAAGTAATGGAATCTAAAGGATAATCAACTGGAGGTGGTACCATGGAACAAGTAGTACTTTTCTATCTCTTTCTGATCTCCTATGACTTCTTGTGAGGCAGCATCTCCTCAACTTTTGGTAGCCTATTTGTGGAAGTACTTGGGAACATACTTTCCTACGTATTCTCCCATCTGTCTCTTTCCCAAACTCACTGGCCTTGCTGTATACTTAAGAATAGACTTGCTTTTCACATTATGCTGAGAAGGCAGCTAAGAATTTATTTTCTGACCCTCACGCGTTTTGATGGTAATATTTTTAGTATCTTGGTTGTTTCTGAGTTGATTTGTAGTTTGTTCCCCCCCTTTCCTCCTTAAATGAAGAGGGGAAAACACAATTAGTGTCTTCATCAAAAAGATCATTTATGGTCTTCTGTTACCCAGACCAGGTTGTGCGAGAGCCCTTTTCATGATACTTAATAATCCTTCTGCATTGCTTATAAAAAACTTTTTCAAGAATGGATGAACTATACTTGTGGTATTTATCAATCTGCAGGAATTTATATCTTCCCCCCCCCCCCCCCCCCCTTCCTCCATCTTAAATTTGCTGGCAGATGATTGGGTAAAGTCTTTTCTTTTAAAAATGATGCAAAAGCATCTTGAATGATCCTAAGATTGTAGGGTACAGGAAAAGCTTCCATAAAAATATATATCCCTTTAGGGTGTGTTATATCTGTTGGAACAAGTTCAGCTGTGCAACTTCGACATGGATTAGCATCTGACCTTCTGAAGGCTTAATGGTGCCTTTAATTGTAAGCAGTCTAGGTATTGTCTAGTGACACACTGGGTTCATTTAGCTCCAGAATCTCTCTTTTGGATTGTGACCATCGTGCTCACAAGAAGAGAAGGTAGTGCTCTTTTAGGCGAATACTGGGACATTTTTTTCCCCAGTTTCCTGGTGGTTAACTATTAAGGCTGTCTTGAGCATTTGTGTTACAACTTAGTTATAACAGTGTTGGCTGGCCTTGTAAATCTCCTCCACTGTCCTTTGGGGGCTTATGTTCTTCGTCTTTACATCCTGTCCTACAGTTTAATTACTTAAAATACATCTCTTATCTCTTGGATACCCTGATTTTCTGTCCGTGAGAGAAAACTGATTTTGGTGATATGTGGGAGGAGACAAAGAAGTTCCATATCTGTCTGCCCTAAACTTTCTTACTGAGGATTTCTTCGCTGTGTTTGGTGTCAGTCTCTTCTAAATAGAATTCATCTTTTTGGTGTCTCATTCCTTCTCCTCCATGACCATAGATGAGAAGTGATTTTGCTGCACGTCTCTCATCTTTACTTTTTTATATCTCCTTCTCTATTAGAAAGAACAAGCTCCTAACGAGACAGCACTGCTAATTTTACCTAATAACATTATAACAATCCCTAATTTATTCTCTTCTTTCCTATACATCCTGTTGCTTTCCAGCGTGTAGCAGCCTTGGGCGAAGTTGCTGTTTAGGTGCCAGTTGTGACATGTAGTTCCTTTTTGTTAGCTTCATTTTGTGAAAGGAGGGTGCATGTTGTAACACTTCCTCTCCATCATGCATCACTTTGTGTTTATTGAGCTTGGTGTTACTAATTCTTGGTAATATGAAAACAAATTTCACAAATGCTTTGCTTAAGAGGAAAGAGTCAACTTGCATGTTCAAGCCGTTGGTTAATTAGCCTTTGGAGCCTTAAATGCTGAAGTCATGACCTGAGAAAAGACATTTGGGACTCTTGATGGAAGCATCCCTGTCATAGCCATGGGACCTGGAGTCTTCTGGAGCTCGTGCATCACCCTGTTTTCGGTTTGCTTCTCTGCTGCTTGCCATGCTTTTTCTGCATCATAGAATCATAGAATGGCCTGGGTTGAAAAGGAATAGGAAAAGGAAATAGAGCATCTAGTTTCAACCCCCCTGCCATTAAAGAAACTCTGTGGAAAGTTTTCTCCTGTTGGTAGTTCTAAAATAGAAGCCAGGAGAATTAGCTGTGTTGGAGTCACAACATGGAGAGAGGGCTGTCGTTGTTTGGAACAGTAGTTGTTATATTCTTCTGCAGAAAGCATCTCATTGGCACGATAATTCCCGATTATTTGCAGGTGACTATCCTGTATATTTGCTGATTAGAGTGAGAAGTCATTCCTGTGTTCCAATAACAGGCAGTGGGCTCGGCCAAATGGCCAGATCCCAGTTGGAAGACGTGACACCAGCTACGAAGGTATTTTTTTTTTCTACTTTCAAACAAACATGGTAATTTGAAGGATCCTCAGCGTTTCTTCAGCGCCTTTCATCCTTTGATCTCAGAGCACTTTATTTATTCAGCCTCCTGGCAAATTTGCTTGGAAGGGAAGTATTGAGAGAGAATAATTTATAGGACTTTGTGGCTTGATGCCATTTTGTTACAGTGTAATTGCGCTTGAAATATTCAGTAGAACATTGTTCTTGAGTTAATGGAGAAGATTGTCGTTGGGCTACATCCCTTGTGATTTTTTTTTTCCTTGTTTTGTGAAGTCTTCTTGCTGCATGTGAGATAAATAAATGATTATATCTGCGTTCTTGATAGCTGCTATCAGAAGTGGTGAGCTTCAGTTAAAATATTTGTTGTTCTTTTTTTTTTTTCCTCAAATGGGGCTATTTGATTAGTTTGTCCTTAGATTTTTTTTTTTTCCCTTTCTCTTTAAATAATCCTAAAATCTGGATACGAATTGTTTCCCTCTGCACACCCGCTGGAGAAAACATCTATTTCCATAAATAACAGAATGTTGCTGCATTTTATTTGTTGTAGGAAGAAAAATAGCTAGTTGGAGGTGAACAGTTGACTTTAAGATGATAAAAATTAGTTATTTTTTCCTTTTTCTGTTGTATTTTGTGGGATATGACTTTTGAATTATATGACAGTGACTGTTTATGATAATGGATAGTGATAGGACAAGGGGGAATAGTTTTAAACTAACACAGGGGAGGTTTAGGTTAGATCTTGGAAGTTTTTCACTCAGAGGGTGGTGATGCATTGGAACAGGTTGCCCAAGGAGGTTGTGGATGCCCCATCCCTGGAGGCATTCAAAGCCAGGCTGGATGTGGCTCTGGGCAGCCTGGTCTGGTGGTTGGCGACCCTGCACATAGCAGGGGGGTTGAAACTGGATGACCATTGTGGTCTTTTTCAACCCAGGCCATTCTGTAATTCCATGACTATGACTCGAAGACTGTCTGTAGATGGGTGGACAACAGAGAATGGGCTGTGAGGACATGAACTTTGCAGCCTACCAAAGTGCAGACATGGATGTGTTCTGCACATGTCCCCATCAAAGCAGAACTGAGAGAAGTGAATGGCGTTAAGGTGAATATTTTCAATCATTTTCCAAATCAGCCAGGAGGAATTAGATTGTCCTCCATACAGTTTAGGTAAAATAAAGGCAATTCGTGGAAGCTTGAAAATCTCTTAAAGATTTTCAGCAGATGTTCATTTTTAAAAACAGTGAGCTTCGTGCTTGTTCAGAAATGTATGTACAGTGCCTACTGCCCTGATATTGAATGGAGGAGCTCAGCATTACTTTGGTGGTGCTTCTTGTTCAGCACGGTATTCCTTGTCCTAATTTCTGGGGAAGAAAACACTCTCTGTAGTCAAAGAGGGGTAATGAAATAGATAAAGTGTTCCCATGTGGTAATTCTTATGCTTTGAAATTATTAGAAACTCCTAATCAGTCTTCTGCGTGATTATCTTAATATCATGAGGGCTGATAATGTGAATAGAGATTTCAAGGTTGACCTGATGTATCAATGGGGTAAGTTAAAATGATGAGCGTGATTGATTTATTTACTGCATCTGCATCCAGGGCTTGATTGATTTGAATTTTAGCTGACAAGGCATTGATACCGCTGGGAAGGATGTCGCTGATCTTATTAATGGAGCACTGGGGAAAGAAGAGTGTTGGGAGCAGAGTGAGATGCAAAGGTTGTGCAGATGTAGATGGGCTGGCCCTGAAGCCTTGATCTGATGTTGAGGTCTTCTACAGTACTATGGTCTGCTTGTAGCAAAGTAGCTCAATTAATGTAATAATCTGTCTTGGATGATGTGTTCCTGGTGGCTGGTGTTGTGGTCGGTACATTTCAGTCTGTTGTTTATTTTTGATTTCATGATGTGGGCTCAGAATTGTTGCTGGTAAAGAATTGTCAGGAAAAAATACGGGGAGTGTGGGCATTTAGACAAATGCTCATTTGCTGACAAAGGTTTCTTTTAGAGTTATTTGCATTTTTTGGCAAAATTTCTGTTGGCAAAGGATTCTGTGCTCCATGGCACCGTCTTTTTTTTCCTCATGTCATAGATTCATTAAGTTTGGAAAAGACCTCGGAGATCATCTAGTCCACCTACAACCAATATTGCCCTCTAAACTGTGTCCTTAAGTGCTACATCTGTACATCTCTTGAAATCCAGGCAACTGCCACATTCGCTTAACTGTGAAATGCGAGTCCTCAGCTGGATCTGTTGAAGTCTTCCGTCTCTAGCATGCCATTTGTGCATCCAAACAGTGGACTCAAAGTGGTTTCCCTTCTCATGTTTTAAGGTTGCACCTATGTATAAATTCCACTGTGGTTTAAATTTAGTCCAAAAGCCTTGGCATCACAGAAAATCATGAACGTGAACCTGCCTGGATTATATCTTGCCCACAGGCTCTTGGTTTTACTAAAGAAACAGTATCTCAGTGAGGATGGCTGTGCTGAGTAGGTTAGAGGGTGTTGCCTAACAGCTTTGTAAGCATCAATCTGTTCCGCGCAGTTGAGTTTTCTTTGATTCCTAGCTATACACCGGGTTGTTCTCAGCACATCTTGGTTACCCTGCTTTCCGTGTAAAGCAGATGCTATGCTGATCTGAATAATCCTTTGTCATCAGCCAGATTTCCTTCAGCTGTATAGACAGCGTGTCATTAATGAACCTTAGAAAATAAGATATATCCTCATAGCTAAAGAGAGAGAAAAGTCTTTCCATGGTAGAAACTGAGCACTGATGTTTTTCTTGGCTAATGTTGGTGCTGGTGCCGCTGGTGGTCTGATAGCCTTTGAAAACTGTCTCCTTGATCTGATAGCACCTTGTAGGTGATATCTAGGTTTTATGTCTTTGTGCAGTGAAAAGGTTTATTTTTGTACAACTACAACAGTGTAGCATAGTTTAAAAAAAAAAAAAAAAGTATGCATATATATATACACACACATAATGCTGTTGTTTTTTCTTCATTGACGAGTTAAAGTAGCAACAGGGGAATCGCCTGAAGTAGAACAGCAGTAAATTAAATTTATTTTGCCATTTCCTAGCCATTATGGGCTCGGCTTAACCCCATCAGTTCCATCCTTCACTCTGAATGAAGCACCTGAGCCCTGGACCCTGATGAGCGTGTTCTGCAGGAGAGTTAATTACTGCAGCTCGCTTGGGTAGAACTGAGAGAAACTGTGGTGCTTTGGAGACAGAGAGGCAAACATACCCTGAAAACCTTACAAACAGAAAGCCACAACGGATTTGGCTTTCTGGTTTATTGGTTCCACTGTAATTGGCTGTATTTTTGTAAAAATAACATCTCCCATTGTCAGTTTGCAATAGAAAAGGTGGTCCAGTTGTGGAGCAGAGCTCATTGGTAGTGTGTGTGAAACAGCCACAATGGTCAAGCAGGGAATATGTAAATAACCACGTTGTTTTTGATTTCCCTCTTTTTTTACAATAACTTGTTTTCTGAAACAGCTATTGTGAGGTTTTACAATAGAATCGTAGAATGGCTTGGGTTGGAAGGGATCTTGTAGATCATCTGGTTCTAACACCCTTGCTGCAGGCAGGATTGCCAGCCACTAGACTGCCCAGAAACTGGCCTTAAATGCCTCCAGGGATGGGGCATTCTCACCTTCTGTGGGCAGCATGTTCCAGTGCCTTAACACCCTCTGAGTAAGAAAATTTCTTAACACCCAACCTAAACCTCCACCCTTTCAGTTTAAATCCATTCCCACTTGTCCTGTCCCTATCTACCTGCGTAAAAACTCGTTCCCCTTCCTGCTTGTAAGCTCCTTTCAAGTACTGGAAGATCACAATGAGGTCTCCTCAGAGCCTTCTCTTCTCCAAACAATCCTGGCTCCTTCAGCCTTTCATCATGGGAGAGGTGCTTCAGCCCACTGATCATCTTCATGGCCCTCCTCTGGACCTGCTCCAACAGCTCCAAGGCTTGTCTATTTTTAAGCAACTTACATTAATTATGGAAATAGGGTTTTTTTTTGTTTGTCTCAGACATCCCATTAAGTCCAGTTGGATAGTTGGAAAAATTTCTTCTTGGAAAAAGTGGTGGGGTATTCAAACGAGCTGCTAAGGGAGTTGGTGGAGTCACTGTCCCTGGAGGTGTTCAAGGAAAGGGTATATGTGGCACCAAGTGACGTGGATTAGTGACTATGCTGGGGATGGTTTGATGATCTTAATGATGATCTTTGATGATCTAGGTGATCTTAATGGCCTTTTCCAACCTTAATGCTTCGGTGATTCTCTAAGTGAAGGTAAGCATGTTAAATGATGATCAAGCTAGAAGTGGGAATGTGGAGCCTAGAAGTCCCTGCAGAATGAGGGTATGGCAGCTTTTGCGTCTGTCTTCACTTCTGGGTGTTGGGGACCATTTGCTAGTCTTCACCTTATTTTTGTCATTGTTAATATATTGGGTTCTCCTTTAAATAATGCAGTTATATATCTGTATTGACATAACCCCATATAGACGCGTGCCTACAGAATAGCAGCTTGTTTTCTCCCCAAGTATTCACCTCCATCCATATATCTCATCTACCCACTCTGCTTTGCTTAACCTGCAAAGAATTAAAGCACCTAACGGCTGGAAGCATTGACTGTGTGAATTAAGCCTTTTATAAATCTGTATTCAATAATCTTCAGCGCAGTGTGTAAAGGTAAATAGCTATTCCATCTCCCTCTCCTGCTCCTTCATGGCTATGTCCTTGTGTTAAGTCCTTGGTAAACCTCCTTATTGTATTTCCCCTGTAAATCCTGCAGGTTGTAACAGGCTCCTAAATCTCACCCTTTTATACAGAAAATATGTGCTATGTTTGCTTGTTTGCTGCTTTTAAGGGCGTCATTTGTATTTGACCAGCTTTGCGCAACTCCCTGTATGTATACCTTATTTATTCTAAAAAGCTTGTCCCATTCCAGGTAAGCCACTTGGGAAGCGATGCTTCATTTTTATGGCAAACTCAGGATTTAGATGCACCAAGTTTCCCGCAGCTGAATGCACTTGCTGTAAAGGCATTACAATAACTGTTCCTATTTCTGCTCTTTGTGAGATCACTGCATCGTCTTTAACTTCTCCCACGTCTGAGCAAATACAGCAAATGGAGCTCAGCTGATGCACACCAACTCGCAGGGTTGGGGGTTACCCGATCGCATACCCAAACCTCTTACTTTTCTGCATCCACACTTCTACGGGTTTCTAAATTATTGCCCCTTTTATTTCTTTTTTCCATCTCTTTCCAGGACTGCAGCTTTTTCTGGGGCTTTTCAAGAAAATTGTGAAATTCTTCCTACTCAAAAATCAGTGTCTGGTGCTGCAAAGGCCTTTTACAAATGCTGTGCAGCGCTGCTGCTGGGAACAGCCTCCCTTAGCAACCTTCAGCTTGAAAACTAAAATCACATCACCCTTATGACAGTTTTATTATTAGATTGGCATGTGAACCCTTTGGAAGGAG
Source organism: Alectoris magna (assembly GCA_030625065.1). Lineage (NCBI taxonomy): Eukaryota > Metazoa > Chordata > Aves > Galliformes > Phasianidae > Alectoris > Alectoris magna. Next base: position 2,828,723 of record CM060561.1, read on the forward strand.
TCTAGGTGGAAGCAAAAAACAACAACAACAAAAAAAGTTTTCCTGTTTTCCTTGGTTCTGTTTTCAGTTTGTTTCTTCAGATTTTATATTTTGTGATTTTTTTTTTCTTTTATTTTTTTTCCCCCAGATAGAGTAAATGCTAGGAAAGTGAAAGACACCATGTTGCTTCTTGTTCCTTGAGGGCTGACTTATTACACCGTCTTAATAGTGATAGGACAAGGGGGAATGGCTTTAAAGTAAAAGAGGAGAAATTCGGGTTAGATGTTAGGAAGAAATTCCTCACTCAAATGATGTTGAGGCATTGGAGCAGTCTGCCCAGAGAAGCTGTGGATACTTCAGCTCTGGAGGCATTCAAGGCCGGGTTGGATGGGGCCTTGGGCAGCCTATCTGATGGGTGGCAGCCCTGCCCACAGCTGGGGGGTTGAAAGTAGATGATCTGAAAGGTCCTTTCCAACCTAAGCTGTTCTATGATTCTGGGTAAGGTGGAAGATCTCTACCGTGACAGATGATTATGACCATCAACACAGCAATTCCAGGTCCTCCACCACAGCACATGGATAAAACTGAACCATTAATGGAAAGCCTTGCTGATAGTGGAGCTGAGCTCAGGTTGTGCTATTTTGGCAATGATTTGTGCTATTTTAGCAATGATTTGTTCTTATTTGTTTTTACTGCAGAAGTGGCGGGGATCTCTAAAAATCATTCACCCCCCTAAGGACTGAAGAAATGGGAAGCAAGAGCTTGATGAGCTGTTGCCTTCTGTCTTCTTAGCGTATGGTAGCTAACAGGTAGCATTTGAAGGGCATTAAGTTAGATAGTGCATTGTGCTGTATGTCACATCTTGGGGCTTTAGCAAGCCATCCTTGGATAGCAAGTGCTGTGCATGTGCTCATTCAAAAGAGCTGGTTGTTAGGTCCAAGTATACGTAAATGAATTCATGGTGGGGCTGTGCAGTAACCTTTCTGCTCTCACCATCTCTAAGGGTGCACAGAGATGGCCAACTGAGTATTTCCCTGATAGCTTATAATTTCATCAGTCTGAGCTCCACGGGTCTGGTGAGCTCAGCCCCAGCTGGGTAGTGTCTCCTGTTGGTTTCATGGTGGATGTTAGCTTGGCCCTGATCCGTTTGCACTCAGCATAATCTAGAGTTTGCTGACGTGTGTCCTATTCCTGTTGTCCAGCCTCTCCCCAGAGTGGTGTCTTCTTCAAAGCTTCCTTTGACCTTTGCCTTGGAGCAGTGGAATGTGCTCTAGTTTGGAAGTCCTGGAAAGTTTAGAGGGTCCTGAGAGCAACAATGGAGCTGGGCTAGGATGTACCAGCTTGGGCACACTCGATCACCATTTGGTGATGATGGAGAGTTTCTCTTTTAGGCTCTTCATTTAGCTTAATGATACTGATGTGATGGACTCTTCCTCCCCACCAGGAAAGCACGTGCAGAATAGCTGCTTGCACCCTTCTTCCCACCCACCTTCATGCATCTTTGGGACTCGCGGCTGCTGATTTCAAGAGTAAGAGACGAAATGCTTCAAGCTGTTGATAATACCATCTTCTGTGATCTCTCTTTCCGTATTTCACTGGTGCAGAAGTAATTCCATCACATTCTGAGCTACCACATCCATGGGAGGAGTTGCATCCATCCCGCTTGCTCTCAGAGCTCTGTGTTTCTCCTCCCAAACTCTTCTGGGGAGGAAAACAAGCTTGATGAGTTATTTTTGGGTAGAGGAGAGGAAGCAGTTTTTTTTTGTGATGAATGCAAGCGAGTTAACAACCAGGCTCAAGCCCTGGCATAGCTATGGTGATATTGAAGAGTCTTGGAGTCCATACATCTAAGAGGGATTTTGGAGCTGTGGCTCCATTGGAAGCTTTTCCAATAGGCTTTGCAACTGCCTCAGTGCTGTTTAAATCCCCCAACTCTTGAATCCTTTGCACTATCTAGAGAAGCAGGGAGAAGTGACTCATTACACAGCCTACGAGGAAACTTTAATGAATAAATGCATTTAAAAAGAAAACATAAAGAAGAAAGAAAACAGTTCTTCTGTCTGGGGCAGAGTGATGCTTATGCTGTCATGAACTCTGAAAGAAGTAGTTAGACTGTTTCTTTTTTATTAGCTTTTAATTAATTGAGTTACAGGAAATGTTTTAGTGCGCTTGTTGAGACTAATGGGACTTTGTTGGGACTAGAGCTGCGGGGTTGTTTTTGTTTGTTTTTAATTTGCTTGAATCCTCAAGAGCAACATTTGCAAATCTCCCAGCTATTACCCTTCTTTCTTTTTTTTCTTCTGTCTCCCTTTTCAAACCTCTGAGACAATGGCAGCATCCTTAGGGAGGAGGAGCAGATCAGCACCCTGCGGTGCTTCCTTTGCATCCTTGGCACTAATTGGGACAAAACAGTGGTTTCTGAGATGCTTGTGAAGCCTTGATAGTGAGGTGTGAAGCCCTTGCATGCAAACTGCAGAAGCAGACACCTTGGTGATGCTTTTCACTTCTTAGAATGAAATAACCACATACACTCACAGTTCTTAAGAATTACACCTTATGCATCTCCTTTCTTGCTTCAGTTCTGCTCAGGATCTCTGTGCTTAGTGCTCCTGAGCAGGCAGGAATGGCAGTGTGCATTGCTATTTGAAGCAGTGGATTTTGCAGTACATAGGAACAGCAGGATCAGTTGGCTGGGGTGGTTCTTGTGGTCATAACTGAGAGTTGCACTGGGTTTAATTTAAAGGGTTTTTTTCGTTTCAAAAATTCTTATTGAATTTCTAAAGCTTGTTAGTGCTCTGCTTCTCCTCCATAAGCTCCAAGTCTCTTATCTTTGTTTAAATACAGGAAAGCAATGTTTTCAGAGGGAGGGAAGAGGGTGAGAAAGAAGTGTGGGTGCTCCTCAGAGATCGAGCCGATCCATTTTTATCTTGTTATATATCATTTTTACTTAATGCTGTTACATTATTTCAGCTGTGCTTGGTTTTTAGAGTCGATGCAGATACGAAGTTGCTATAACAACATGATGATTCATATAATGCTAGCGACAATCTGCTGGGGTTTATTTTTCTGTCATGACGACTTAGATGTTTTTTGGTGGGGATTTCTGTCTATTTTCAGATAGACTGCGCCATTAGCTCCCTGTAGTGGTTTGCTTTGGATTACCTGCACTCAAGGTACTCACACTGTGTAGCACAGCCAGAGATCTCAAAGCACTTCACAGAGTTCAGCACCTTTCTGGCAGATTTAGGTTAGGAAATGAAGACCTGGGCACGTTGGCTTGAGTCAGGTGCCTTGAACCTGTAAGCAGGTTGTTCTCCACCTCATTCTTTCCTTTAGAATACAACTGATAAACTGATGAGTTTTGGATTCCTGCTCCACGTTGTTAAAAAATCAATAGGCAGAAGCTAAAAGCTCTTGAATTTGTCCTGGAAGAATGCTGTTATGCTCTTTGATACCACCTAAACATGCTCTGAAATCACTGGGGATTTATGGGGTGGATCCAGATGAATCAATTAATAAAATCTAGGTGTTTTTTTTAATCTTTTTTTTTTTTTCTTTTTCTGTGGGGATGTCTTTTAATAGAAAATAAAAGCACAGAATTAGGGATGACTGATTTTTCTGTGGAAGGTGGCAGATTATCCAGCAGTCTCTACCAAATAAATGCCAGTTTTAAGCTGCTTCTCTTTTGCAAAGAGCAGTTGTGACGAGGAGGTGTTTCAAGGTACTTCCAAAGATTTTGTCAGCTTCTCAGTTTGGATTTGAAATGTGAGCAATAGAAACAAATGCCTTTCACATCCTGAAGCTGCTTGCGGAGAGCCGTGTCGTCTTCTCCCTCTTTTCTGCCCCAATTTTAAGAATTTCAGATAACAAAACTTGGAAATGAAGCCATGTCATAGAATCATAGAATGGTCTGCGTTGGGAGGGACCTTTAAGATCATCTAGTGATTAGGTCTAGAGATTCATCTAGTGGTGGATCTACGCCCCGGCCCCTTTTGTGAAGTTGTGGGTTTTTCCAGCCTCAAAGGTGAACACAAATGATTGAAATTTAAAACATACCTAGAGTTAATTTCAAGATAGGACCGGAGTTTATCTATTATTGTTGTTGCGGTTATTGTCCAATGCTCTTGTGGAGCCATAGCAGAGCTTGATGACTTCTGGGGAAGAGCTGTTGGAAGACCTTGGCAAAGTCTTCCGACTCTGACAATTCTATGATTCTTGTGCAAGTCTTTAAAAAGACTTGGAGGTGGTAATGTGATTTTGGTCAGCCTGACTGTTGAGCTGGAATGTAGTTGGCCCTGCAAAAGATTGGACCTTTCTTAATGGCGTTAAGTTGGATTTGTGCGAAGGAGGGGCTGCTGCATGAGAGATGATGCGTTTAGACTGGGAGAGGGTGTTGAAATCTGTATACATTTTTAAATTCATAGATGATGTTAGAGTCATCTGAAGCACTGGATAACCAACTCTGAAGATCTTGCTAAGATGAAGTGATATCTTCATCTTTGAGAGTTGTCTTTCCCTGGCCTGAAGCTCTGGATCCTGCTTGTGTTGCTGCCAGCTGTATCAAGGTGAGGAGAAATCACAACAGCAAAAACAGCCGATGTTGGAAGTGTGGTGTGGGGGCTGTAATATGTGTACACCATCCAGGAGCAGTGCGGGACCTTATGTATCAACAAGATCGAGTCGTTTTCCAAAGAATTTTTACAGCCTTGCAGTAGGGTTATGTTGTGACACCTGGTGTTGCTGCTGTGGGAGGGCTTCCACAGCATAGTAAAAAGCTGTTTTTGAATAGTGGAATCATTTAGGTTGGAAAAAAGACCTCTAAGATCATCTAGTCCAACCATCAGCCCATCCCCACCGTGCCCACTAAACCATGTCCCTCAGTGCTACATCTCCGTATTTCTTGAATACCACCAAGAACGGTGAGATGGTGACTCTACCACCTCCCTAAGCAGCCTGTTCCAATATGTGGTCACTGTTTCTGAGAAGAAATTTCTCCTGATACTCAACTTGAACCTTACCTGGCCTAATTTAAAGCCATTACCTCTTGTTGTATCGATCTGGCTGCCTGCACCAGAAACACGTCTTCTGGTGCCTCTGGTGCATGATCCTTACTGATCTGCACTATGATTTTTAAAGAAATGGGTGTTTTGACGGCACATTAAGAATGCTGTGAAACTGGAACCAATGGAAAAAATACCCCAGTAAATTATATCTTTTTTTCTAGAGTTGCATTCCAGAAGTTAAGAGCTCATGAAGGCAGAAGAGCCAACATGTTATACAGACTACTGTGGCATCACTAGGGGGTGTTATCTTCACTTTCTTGTTTGATATAATTTTAATCTCCTGATCACATTGATTATTCGGACCGGAATGCATGCAGCAGATGTCAGGTTTCTCATTTCTTCTCCCACAACACGCTCTGCACACATGATGAAGGCCCTTGAGTTTGGCTTGGTGGCTCCTTGGATGCTTCGTTTGGATTCTGTGATGGTGTAGAGGAAAACAACCATTCATCACAGCAGGGACAGCACTGCAATTTGGCTTTCTAGTTCTTGATCCTCTTGCTTCGTTTTCCTGTGGGCATGTCTCACAGAGCTGTGCTGGTGGGGTTAGCTTGATACCGGTGGCTCACCCTGCTGCAATGGGACGCACATCTGCATTTTTGTGATGGAGAGTAGATGATTCTTCCTCACAGTTTTACAATTCCTCTTTCCTTCTATAGGCTGGAAAAATCAGCTGGAAGACAGGGAGGGAAGAAATGGAAAGTGTCTCCCTATTTCAGAAGTAAAAGCAACCACTCCTCCATTGTGGTTATTTTAGCAGCAGTTTGCATCTCAATTTCAACCCCAAAATATGCATCCTAAGTGCAGGCAGCTGTGTTTGCTGAGCCAGGCAGTGTCTAAGATGGTCACAGTTTTCTTTCTGTGGTCCTGATGTAAAGAGTCATAGCGAAATTTGTCACACACATGGAGAAAGAGGTCATTTGTTAACAATAATGATAATAGATTAATAATAATGAATGCTGTTCAGGATTGCAGCAAGAAGTTGGAAATGACTTCACTTGCCATGGTGGTGCCTGACTGCTTAATGGGATTTTCACAGTAGAGCACTGACTGTCTTGAGGGTTATCCCAATGGTCTCTTTTACAGATTTGCTCATCTCAGCTGGAGTGGAGCAGTCCTAAGATTGGACGTACCATGGACACTAGGATTTAGCTTTGCTCTGGTACAGCTGTCTTATGTATTGGCACAACAGCTCTCTATAGGGTGAGGTGTTAGTGATGTGCATGGAGGCAGTGATGCTTTCACAGATGGCTCCCAGCACCTCTTTTTACTAAAGGATGCCAAACCTTGTCACATGTCATGGTGTTTTAGCCATTAAACACTGCATTTGCTCCCACCTGTCCCTTTAGCTTTATAGTGACTTTTTTCTTCCTCAGTTTTCTGCAAGCTTCCAGTTTTAACTTCTCCTGTGGCAGCGCAGTAGCAAAGCTAGAAGGTGAACCATTTTGTATGAGACCTGCAGCAGTGGTTTTCACTGAAAGGTGCCTTTTGCCACTTGGATATTGTCAAACCTGTCTTCTCCTGGCTGTCACCTCCCATATCTGTGTTGGAGGATGACCATCTCCATGCATTGAAAAAGAATGCTCTTAAAGGCAGCTGCGTTGTCTCAAGTCATGTACTTAGGTTGAGCCTGGGATGGCGGTCATCTAGCTTTGAAGCCTTTCTGAAGAATTAGCCATTCCACTACAGTATGCTTCAGAAATATCCATCCTCAGCCATCCTCATCCTTTTTAAGAGATGCCAACCACCGTTGCTGAGTAGGGTACCTCCTTAACACTGCACTTGAGGCAAATCTAGAGTTCTGTAGGTGAAATCTTTCAGCATCTATATGCTAGAGATATAGCCAGAAAGGATTTTAACTCCATCAATGAGCTTGTCAGCTGTTCTGCTAGGATGGGCACGGTGGTGGAGCTTGGACCTTGCATCAAAGTCTGCCATTGGCAGAGCAGTTCTGCTGTGCTTGCAGCTTCCATTTGCCCTTTCTGCTGTCGGGAATCTCTTGACATGACGCAGGGAAGTTTCCGCACGATGAATTTCAGGGAGTGAGGCGAGGCCAAGTGTACGTTTTAATTTTAGTTCTGCATGATGGAAGATGCTTGTGAGCACATCATATTAACTTCAAAAGCTCCTTGGTATTTTGGTTATTTTACTGGAGTGGGTTGACTGGGGAATAGGCAAGCAAAGCATGACTTTGGGGAATAGTAAAACCACCCATGCAGACATAAATTAGCCTCCCCACCCTTTCAAAACCACATGCAACAGGCAGCAGATATCTTCCTTGACCCCATTTTTACCCTCGGAAAGAGGTTCTGATCCTGAAGGATCTCTGTATGTTTGATCTTTTGGGCTGTAGTTACTGAATTGGAAAGACTCCAGTTGTCCAGCTCTCTTGTGCAGCCATTTTCCTATGAACCCATCTGCTAATTCATCCCCTAGGAGAGAGTCGATGTCGTGCCAGCAGGAACTGTCGTAAGTTATTTTCACATCTTAGGCCTGAGCATGGCATAGGGGAAGGCACAGAGAATTCCCACGAGGGCAATTGAGTAATGGAAGGTGATGGGTCCAGATGGAGTCAAGATATCTTCAGAAAAGGGCCCTTCTTCCTCCCCTCCAGTTTCCGTGCAACTGAGCTTTGTGAACATTAAAACATCACGCAGCCTTTTCGTGCAAGTGTTTTGTTGCTCAGGAGGGGAACCTGGTTGCAGTTGACTTTCAAGCTGGAAGGGATGGGGCATCACTGTACACAGCTGGTCCTTGCAATGCCAATATTCAATGTCATTGAATATTGCTATTTAGGACTGTGCACTGAGGAGGTGAACATTGGAGCAGTGAAGCCTGGGCTGATTTTTCTGCATCCCATAACCTTTCTATTGCAACTCTGGTGATAGCTTACTTGTGGGATGTGAATATTGACCTTTATCAGCATCATGGGTGTGTTGTGAAGATAAATGTATGGGCAAACGGACAGGGTAAAAATGAGGATCAGGGAGGTAACATGGTTTGAAGTGAATGCCTCAAATCTCTCCTGCTTTACTAATCAAGGACAGTGTTAGTAATACAGGTGTACAAGGCAGTGGTTTTGATAACTGATTCATCTTGGCACTGTCCTGGTTTCCACCCCAGAGGCTATTTAGGTTTCAGGGGGATGGTGAACATCTGACAGGCATAGTTTGTGTTGTAGCTCAGGGATGCTCCTGGAAAACCCACCAGGCAAACTCCTCTAGACAGCAGCTGTAATGGACATCGTACAAGCAAGCAGAAATCTGTGCCTCCAACTCAAATTTATTTATTTATTTATTTTTAAGATAAACATTGTGTTTGTGTGCTTGGATGACATTTTCCATTTGGAAAGGGAGGGAAGGAATGAGTGTCATCCACGCCCAAGGTGCTGGGCACGTAACTCACAATTACTCATAGAACTACAACCTCATCACGCAATCATGAAGGCTTTCTTCCGCCAGTTTCTCTGGCCTCAATCCTGAAATTAATCTCACCTAAACAGTCAGTAGCAATTCCTTTATCAGTGCAGGCAGAAATTAGTCCTGTTCGTGGCTGAGTGCTTTAGATGAAAAAGAAGGAAGAGTGGGGGGAGGAGAGAAACCTAATGTATAACACTTAAATAGCCACCTTAGCTTTGGGTTTTAGAAAAGAATGTCACCTTCTTGGTCCCAAGGAGAAGACAGAACTGAAGGATGGATGGTCTTCGACATTTTCATTGTGTCTATCAGTGTATAGGGGTTGAAATCCACGATGACTTTGTCCACCTCTTGCCACTGAGGTTTTGGCACGTGGTTCTGCTGGCTTCCTTTTCCTTCTCATTGAATATTGCTATACCTGCCATCTGGCATATCATATACTGGGTTTGGTGTTCCGGATCCTTGGTGGTGAGCACAGGTGGACAGCATCACCCTCAGGCACTCTCATCCCAGGATGCTTTTAGAGGGACGCTTTGTGCAACATTTGCTTTCCAGGTGGATTTTTTCCTCTCTGAGGCTGCTGTTTTGCTCTGCTTAGGAAAGCTCATAAGTGTAGGTGGAACAGATTGGAGAAGACTCAAAGCACTGGGGTGAGCTGAGTGACTGAGGTAGCTTTTCTCCCTGTAAACATTTCATAAGGAGGGAACAGCTTCCCCATTTGGGTAGCAGATGGGATTTGGGCTTACCAATCCCTTGTGGTACAGGTAGGATGAGCTGATTTTGTAGATCCTGTAGCTTGGGAGAGGCAGTGTGAGGCTTCAGGCTGTCTAAGAGCACGCTCCTGTATTCCTTTCTCCCAGTGGGGAATCACCTGGGTTTTAGCAATGCTCTTAGCAATGCTCAACAGTGAACAGGGATAATGAGAATGTGAGCACTGAAATATAGACCTAAGTGCATCTCTAAAATTCAGAAACCCAGTGGTCTCGTACATACTCCTCGTCATACTCTTCCTAAATTTCTGCTCCTGGAATGGAAGAGGCTCACAGCTGAAAGCATCCGTGCTTAGAAGACACGCATTCCCTAGTCAGAATCCCTGCTGCATGTTTGCCTTCCTAAAAGAGCAATAAATGTAAGGTGCTTTGGGATGCCCAGCAGAGAAAGAGTCCTTATAACCACATGGTTATTGCTCAATAACATGACACTGCTCAACCAGAAAATACACCTTAGGACATCATGGGTTGCATGAGACAAGCTGAGAGGCTGCACACTGCCTTGTCCTGTCTGTTGGGTTCCAACAAGCTGATGATGTTACTTTTGTCACCTGTTAGAAGTATTGTAAAAACGTCCATCTGCTCCACAGGCTGGTTTTACATTCCCAAGAGGACACTGAGGATGTCCCAGGTGTGCTATGCTGAAGGACGAGGTGGGAATACCTACACCTGGATTGCCACTTATCTATTCATGAAGACTATGGTAAACAAAGGGAAGCAGTGGAAAGGGTTGAGCTGTGTTCCCTTTTAGTGATTTTCTTAGGTTAAATGGGAATGTGCTTGGGATTTACATCCTGTAACAACTCAATAAGATTGATGTTTCCAAAACACCTTGTGCAATTTGATCTAAATCTTGATTAAACCTCTAGGTCGGTTGTCTGTAGCCTGGAGTGTGTGGTAACGTGGATATTTGTTGCATGACCTTTCGATGTTTCTCTCAGCCAACAACCAGAAGCTGTTGCAGGAGAGGAAAGCCTGCTGTCACAGTGTGTAATTGGCTCGGTCTGTTTGTGCAGAGGTCACCAAAGGCTGGGATTGCTTCTCTGGGCAGATACAAATCATTGCTGAGATTTTATCTTTTTCTTTCTGGGGGAACTACATCCATTTTTAAGAGAACTTTGTATTTAAGAAGTGTTTATTAATACTTTAGAAATACTGTTGTATTCAGCAAGTAATAACCAAAGCATTGATGGATCTACATGCAATATGTGAAGAAGAGCTTCCTCGTTTGCTTTAATTGAGCAAAGCAATGTATAGTATGTTAAGAAAGAGGCCTTTCTTGATAATAGACTGATAAATGGGTACTGCATTTTCTTTATAGCACAGTAAATTAGGAAATATTGCCTGCTAAATAGCTGGTGCAAGGTAGATGAATATGTTGAGGAGCCCACCATTTGTCTGGCTAATGCTCATCTGGCATCATCTGAATTGCAGCTAAAACCAGAGAGCTACGAGGCACAGTTCTCAGTTGCATCTCAGCTGTCTGGTTTGGTGGACACGGGAACTGCTTCTTCAGGATTCATCAGTATTTTTTAATGTGAGGATAACTAAATGCTTTATAGCCAGGAGGAGTTATGTTTCAAGGAGGAGAGATCTTAGTAATAAAGATAGAAATGGAAGTTCTTGCAAGGTAGGGTTGTGTGTATGTGTGTGTAAGCAAGCAAGAAACAGCCTGCTGCTGAGAAATGCAAAGATATCGATTGAATAAGGCTGTTCATGTTCTGTCAAATGAAATGCAAACCGAAATGCTTGACTGGGTTGTGGCCAAAGTGTTCCTTCCACGGCCAGATCAGAGTCCTAAAGAAAGCAGCACAATTAAAAGAAACAGATGACTCCCATATCCCATCACAGATACCTTGCAACTAGCGATGGCATCTACTTATGCACCTCTGCTAATTGGAAGTCTTAAAACCTTGTAACACCTTTACAGCTTCATGTGCCCATTTTTAGAAAAGTAATTGAGTTGTGAAGTGGTTTATACAATCACAGGATGGCTTAGTTTGGACTGTAAAAGTAATTGAGCTCCAACCCCTGCTGTGGGCAGGGTTGCCAACCACTAAATCAGGCTGCCCAGTTTTCAGCTCCTCCTTCTCTAAAACAAAGCTTTCCTGCGCAGGCCTTTTATTCTTTCTAAACTCTCCCCAAAATAGAACCCTGCCAGGAGTTATTGTTTCAAGTGCCTCTGCTAACGTGATTAGAAATACCACTTATCTAACTCACTTAAAAAGCCACCTGTTTACCTACTCAGGCATAGCTGGTGGTCTGGCTAGTTGTCTTTTTTCACTCCCACATACTTGATTTTTATGCCAAGCCAGACAGTACACAACCATCCTACAGAAAGCTAGTGAGCAAGATTTGGTGATATGTTCCTTTCTATGTTCAGATATGATGGCAAGGCTGGCGAAGGAGTCCCTATGCGTCGTGCTTTAGCTTGACTCATATAGAGAGAAGCTCTATCTTGGAGGTGTCTCAGCTGCAGCCGTATTTTTTGTTCCCTGCTGCTGTTGCTGTGCTTTTCATTTGATGGCTTCGTGTCTAGAGCTAGCTGTGTATGCAAAAAATGAAATCTGGGTGATGGCAGTGTTTTGAAACATGGGTGCTTAAAATTCGCTGACATCACAGAGAATCACATTGTTCTGTAGATCTTTGGGTTTGACTTGGCATTCCTCTTCTTGGAAACTCTTGGCAAAGTGAGTAAAGCCTGGCTGGGTCCCCATGCAGCGTGAAAAGCAAGCTGAGGACTGCTGGTCCTGCATCTCCTGGATGCTCAGAGGACTGGTCCTGGCAGTGAAGTATGCTTTGGTTGGACTAGATGATCTTAGTGATCTTTTCCAACTTTAAATAATTCTGTGATGCACAGGTTACGTCGCAGGGGATTTACCATCTGCTTCAGCAGCAGATTCACAAGTGGCAACTCTGTTCTTGGCCAAGAGAGCAGAAGCAAAGCTCTGTTGGCTTTTCCTGGAACTGTTCTTTTTAGTTTTCCCTCAGTATGGTTTACCATTGCATTTGAGGATGTATGAAGTAGCAGTCCATAATGTTCCTTGAAGTAGCAGCTGTGGTTCATCACCTGCGAGGCTCATGTTTAGGGAAAAGAGCAGTGCTTTGCATAGTAATTCCTTCAGGCTCCAACATTACCTGCAGCAGCAGCAATGTTGAATCAGTTGGACGGTTGCCCTTTTTGCTCTGGATGAGATTTCCACAAATGGAACTGCTTCTTGCCCCAGAATGTCTTTGCAACAGTATGTGCAAAGAGCATCATTGGTGTCACTGCTCTCCTGAGTGGACCCCAACACCATATTTGGATGGAGAGGATTGACGTGATGTGTCTTCCTACATGGAACTGAGCTGAAAACTACAGTATTTGGCTTTCAGTGCTAGCTTGTCATGCCTTAAAGCAAATTTTGCTGAAGGCGTATTTTCTCAGCTTCATAGTTTTCCCTTTCCAACCCTTGCTTTGACGTGCGGTTTCATCTGCATGGTATAAAGTATTGGTGGTGTGGGAATGTGGCCTTTGGAAGCTACCTGGACCAACATGTTAGAAACCACTGTGGAGTTGTTACAGTTAAGCCAATGGTGGGGCAAACATTTTTAGTGCTGGGAGGTGGATTAAATGATGAGGCATCTCCGTATCTTAATGCATCTTGCTCACCCAGCTCAAGCAAGGGTGGTGCAGGTTGGCAGTTGGTGGTGTGAATTATGGAGAATATAAAATGTGATGAGTGTGAAAGTCCCTTCAAACTTACAGAGATACGTTGTTGGTGATGGTCCCTGGCTGGTGTTGACAGCGTGCTGGCTCCTATTGATGCATTGACCCATCCATCTTTATAATCAGTTCTGTCTCCATGCTCTTGGACACTTGTTGTCTGCTCTCTCCCTGCTCGTTCCATGAATTCGTAGAATCATAGAATGGCTTAGGTTGAAGGAGACCTTAAAGATCATGTAGTTCCAACCTCCTTGCCATGAACAGGGTTGCCAACCACTCGATCAGGCTGCCCAGGATCCCATCCAACCTGGCCTTGAATGCCTCCAGAGATTCTGTGGGTCTGGTGCCATGTGATGAGGAGAGTGGTTGGGATCTTTTGGGGGATGGTCATTGCAGCTGCAGGTTGGGCATGGGCTCTTGAAAGCCTCATATATGGACAGACATCTCCTGCAGCAGAGAGGCCGTATTTGCCTTTTCAGCTTTGCTATTTTTCACCTCCTTATACTTTTGAAGTCCAGGCAGCTGAGTTGTTTTTAGCTCTTCGATTCTTTGCACTTGAGATCTGCACAGAGTGAGCACTGGTGAAGGCAGCTTTTCTGCAAGGAGAGTTTGGAGCAAAAGCATAGCATGCTCCCTGGCCCAGGCTCTGTTCCTCTACGTGGCCGAGTGTTTGCCAGAGGCTGCTGAGGTCCAGAGAGGCCACTCTGTGCTGGGTACCTCCCTGGGGACATCATTCTATTGGCCTGACCTATGACTCAGTTGTCCAGGGGATGCAAGGAAGAGATCAACTGGGGCTAAGCATGTACTTGGATTTGTGTTTGGGTAGAAACACCGAACACCAGCTTTGGTATTCAGACTAATCTTGTGTGATCGAGTGGTTTTCTTTCTCCTAGTTTCTGACTGGTCGTTAGTGCTTTCAGATAGAGAATTGACAACTGCAGAAAAATTGAGCTCATATCAGTGCATAAGTGTACATATGCACGCATGCAACTGTGTATAAATATAGTGATTGTCCCACTTTGCTGTGTGCTGGTGTGGTTTCACTTCTATCTACTTCTTCATCACTGTGTGCAGTTTTGGGCCACCACAATACAAGAAAGACATAAAACTATTAGGGAGCATTCAGAGGAGGGCTACAGAGGTGGTGAATGGTCTGGAGGGCAAGGTGTGTGAGGAGCAGCTGAGGTCCCTTGATTTCTTTGGAGCAGTGAAGGCTGAGGGGAGGCCTCGTGGCAGCCTACAGCTCATCACAGGGAGTGGAGGGGCAGTGCTGAGCTCTGCTCTCTGGTGAGAGCAACAGGATCCGAGGGAATGGCATGGAGCTGTGTCAGGGGAAGCTAAGGTTGGGGGTTAGGAAAAAAGCTCTTCTTTAGAGAGCAGAGGGCACAGAACAGGTTTCCCAGGACAGTGGTTATAGCCCCAAGTTGCCAGAGTTCAAGGAGCATTTGGACAAAGCTTTGAGACGCTATGTTTGGGTTTTGGGTGGCCCTGTGTGGGGCCAGGAGTTGGACACAGTGATCCTTATGGGCCTCTTCCAATTCAGGATGCTCTGTGGTTCTGTGATTCTGTACCTTGGTTTGCTTAAACAACTGGAAGCATAACTTCCATGTGTTGATGCTTCTGTTGTGTCCTGGTCCTTGTTCAGTCCTTACATTTCCTCCTCATGCCTCTCTTTTCTTTTCAGGTGTCACCACTGAACTTCAAAAAGGATATTTTCCATTTGGGTCCTAGTTTTGTCTTTAGGGTTGCTAAGGATCGGGCACACTGCTTGTCCAAAGTCATATATGAGGGCATAGATGTACTGATGTGGACTTGGGTTGCTCCTCTCCCAGCATATTTTTCCGTATCTTCATTCCACACTGTGGTTATTCAGCCATAGCAATGCTCTATAGGATTTCGCTGAGTGTGCAGAAGGGGAAAATAAGGTGTTTTGGTTCTTTGGTTGCCAGGAAGATGTTCTCCCGTGTCACCCACGTGGTTTGGGTTGGCATTGTAGAGTGTGCAACTAGAGAGAACATTCTCCATCCTTAGATGTGAGCACTGGTATCATTTCTTGAGCTTTGGGAGTGCTCCTTAGACAGCTGAAACCTGAATGGTAAGGAAGAATTTATCTTTACTTCGAGGTGTGAGAGGATGCAGAGACATACAGTTGTGACTATTGTTAAGGACAGCTCTTGGATGGTTGTCCTTTTCAGCTTAATTTTTACCATCTGTTAAGGGACTGATGAGAGCTTTCCTGGGTAGGTGTTTGAACCCAGCACTGACACGTGGCAGTGCATGAACTATGGAAATGCAGTGTTGATCCCTCTCCACACTCTCCTGTAGCATTGTAAATCTGCTGGTGACTGCTGTCATGTACTGTCCAGGTTCTCAGTGTCCTATTTTGCAGCTCAGGTAAGATAGAGAAAAGATGAAACTCTCTTTGCTCTCCCTACAGTCATCCCAACTTCAGGTTGAGATACTATGGCATGATCGACAAGGTAACCTTATTTCTTTATGCATTTACTCTTTTTAAAGAAGCGGAGGGATTGTTTTTTTTTTTTTTTATTATTTGACCTGGAGTTTGCAGAAAATGAGCATCCAAAATCAAGAGTGTCTTAGAAGTGAAGACATTTGTTCATTGCCTTAACTTATGCATCGAGCTGCCAATGAATCTGTCCTGTGTCAAGCAAGATTTTTGGCGGCTCTGGCTTCAGTCTCTGGTTTTCAGGGCACATCAGCACATTCTGAGCTAGCTGCATCCATGGGCTTAACACTTTGCCAGCTCTGGATTTTTTTTTTTCTGTATGTGTTAAAACACCTTCTCTACATATGGACAGGTTTCTGTGCTGTTTTAGGATGGCAGCCAGCATTTCTGCAGCTGTGTTGAGCGTTCTGTGAGGTTTCTGCAAGAGAAGCAAGTCCAGATGTCCTCTTATTTAAGCAGAGAAGAAGGAGCTGTTGTTACATCTGCATTTAGAGATCCTAAAGGTGATGGTATTTATCTTCTAGCCAAATGGTGGCAGCTGTCTGATCTGTCTGCAAATTCAAGGTTGTTTTATGGAGCCGTGACACAGACCTTTCCTCTTTCTCTCCCTTTCTCTCACTCTAAGAATGGTATTAGTTTTGAGTGGTTACTCACAAGTCATGGATCACAAGGGAGAATAAATAATTGAATGCAGATATGGAATGGCATTTTGTTGGCAGCCACAGAGTAGAGCGAAGGGAGTCACACAGTGATTGCATAGGAGTAGTCTCTAGAATCCTAAGATCCAGCATCGAACCCTAGAACGCATTTTTGCATTTGAAGATGGTTTGATGGTTTGCTGTTTTAAGGCAGTTGTGCAGGTTGACTCATGTCATCAATCCTTGTATCCTCAAGTGCGTGATTACTCACGATGATCCAGAGTGGCTCAAGCCAGAAAGACTCATCTTGGAAACTTTAAGCACTGATCCGTGAAGTGTATTGTGAATTCAGAGAAACTGTAAAGATCATAGTTCCAACCCCCTGCCATAGGCTGGTTGCCACCAGATCAGGATGCTCAGGGCCCCATCCAATCTGGCCCTTTACACCTCCAGAGATGGGGCAACCACAGCTTCTCTGGGTGGCCTGTTCTAGTGCCCCATCACTCTGAGTGATTTCTTGCTAATGTTTAATCTAAAAGTCTTCCCTCTTTTAGTTTAAAACCTTTCTCTCATGACCTATCACTACACTCCCTGGTAGAGTGGAAAGGTGCCTTTAAAGGTCCTTTTACTCCAGCTTTCTTGTAGGCCCCTCTAGATGCTTAAAGGCCGCTCTATGATCTCCCTGGACCCTTCTCTTCTCCGGGCTTAACAAACCCATCTCCCTTTCTTCATGAGAGATGTGCTCCAGCCTTCGTGATCTTCATGATCCTCCTCTGGGCCCTCTCCAACAGCTCCACATCTTTTTTTGTGCTGGGGGCACCAGACTTGGGTGCAGTACCCCAGATAGGGCCAACTCCCTGCAATGAACACCTGCAGCTAGATCAGGGTGTTCAGAGCCCCATCCAGCCTGACCTTGGATGTCTTCAGGTACGGGGCATCCACCACTTCTCTGGGTATCATGTTTCAATGCCTCACCACCTTGTTTGCAAAAAAACCCCCACCTTAACTACTATTTATTGGCCACTGATCACTGTACTCCAGTCAGCACGAGAAGTGTTGTGATCAACCAAAATGGGGACAGAACCCTTTTAAGAAGGGTACAGCACCAGCATCTCCAATTTCTCTTTGTTCTCACATGCATACCCTCATGCACAGCACCGCTCATAAAGGGCTCAAATTATTTTCTGTGCTGTGTATTTGCAGCAAACTATGCAAACTCTGCTATAGGGTAACCGTAATGAAAGGAAACCACCGGAGTTTACTGTCTAAATTAGCAGGTAATTACATGTGGTAAAAGAGGAATAGGGCTGTGGGGTGGAATCTATAGGCTGATGTGGTATTTGCAATATGCTGTAATCATTTTATTTTGTAATTTCATTATAGGAGAACAAGGAGGGGGGGGGAAGTTGGTTAGTAATCGAAGTAGCTGAGTCACGGTATTGAGAGGATAAACAATTCTCTCCCTTGAAAAAATGAGCATGTTTTGAAATTGCCTTTGAGAATTAATATTTAATATTTACAGGACTGAAAGCTGATGGACTTTCTATTATGTCATAATTAATCTTGACGCTAAAGAGTTTTCTGCCTCTGTTACATCAAAAGTGATGATGATGTGATATAGGGTTTATGAAGTATCTAATGTTAGCCGAGGAGAAGTTCACTGGCAGAGATCTGTGCTATGAACCCACCTATAATTTGCCCGTGTTTTTTTTGCCAGTAGCGTGTCCTTCTAATGAACGGAAAACAAACACAAAATCTCAACTTCTGAAAAGCCGTGACCTGGTAAAACTGGTGTTGACTTTCTTGTCTTTTATGGTTAAATCCTTTAGTGGCATTTTTGCCCTTTTTCTTGCGGCTGCAGTTCTGATGGGAACACCGAGCTTTGGTTCAAAATACATCCCTGTGTTGTCTAAAAGAACTCTAGTTTGGGTGACTTAGGTTAAAATAAAGATGCTGTTACCTCATGAAATGCACATGTCCAGCAGATCTTTAGGTGATTTAATTACTTGTTAGGAGAAAGTTCTTCTCAGGAAGAGTGATGATGTATTGGAACAGGTTGGCCAGGGAAGTGGTGGAGCCCCCATTGTGCCTGGAGATTTTCAAGAAAAGGACATGGTTTAGTGGGCACGGTGGGGATGTGTTGATGTTTGGACTTGATGATCTTGGAGGTCTTTTCCCACCTTAATGAGTCAATGATTCTGGCTATATTGCCAGCACCTACAATCTCATTACTGAGCAGGAATGTATGCTGTAGGACTCCTTTGTTCCTGAGCGCATATAGCTGTAAGAACTCTGCAGTCCCACTGCTCCTTTGACAACCTGGGAGTCTTGCTGCCTGTGAAAGGAACTGCAGTGTCAGAGGCAGGGAGAGGACAAGTTTCAGAGGGTTCAGACAGGAACATCTGCTCTATTCCTTTCTGGCTGGCAAGTTTGGAACTATTAGGTTAGTATGGTTAGCTTGCGGTTCGACTTGATGATCTTTAAGGTCTTTTCCAACCTGAGCAATTCTATGATTCCATGATTCTTACAATTAGTGGATTTTTATACCTGTGTGCAAACTTCTTTTTTTTTTTTTTTTTTTTTTTCATATCAGCCAGCATATTGGATACCTTGTAATTGGGGTTATGATCAAGGCAATTTAAGATAACTTCATGGTTGCATCTACCATGGGTGGTCACGGTCTTGACCATATTGGTCTCGGTCATCGTGTTTTTTGAGCCGGCGTGTCTTATGGGAAGAAACTGGGCTGCTGAAAGTGCATTAACTCACCAGATGTTTGTTCATCCTACATGATCATCCTTCACTCCTAACATGGAAATACATCCCTTGCATTATCCGTTCACCACGTGTAGTCTAATGATGTGTATTAAAAATGACGAAGAACTTGAGTCAGTTTTTAAATAATATAGCTCCTTGCCAGCCCTGCTCTCGTTGTGGGGGAGGCAGCTCTTGGCAGTTGTGCATCAGGGCAGCTGTTCGGACTGGATGCTGTTTTATGAACTCCTTTGCTTTTGGCTAGCAGCAGGACATGCTCTGCAAGCTTCATTTTGCTCAGCCACCGCAATGCGCTCAGACTGGTGCTGCTCTTCGTGTCAGAGGCATTTTATCCTGTCCAGTTGAGTGATGGGGGAGATGCTCCAAGCTGGGCATGCAGCTGCAGCCATCACCCAAGTGGATGCCTGGGCATCTTCTAATAGCCTCTGTGAGCCAACAAGTACTGTCCACACTCTCAGACTCTGGCAGAGTGCACAACAGTGTCTTGTTGTCTCTTTAACTTTCTGCTTGCATCTCACAACTTGGCCACCACTCCCTTGCAGTTGGACACAGTGTAAATTTATATACAGAAGGAAAGAACCCAGCTCCTCTGGGAGTTCTGAGGCTGTGGATTTTACTCTTTGTGAGCAAATTTTTGGTTTGCAGGCATCTAACCGCTGCCCAGTCTTCCCTTTGTGCTCAGTGGAGATGTCTGGGCAAATAGCCTTGTTTTTCTTGGATCTTTGCCCAAAGTAATTCATGGGCCTCCGGGGTGTCTGGGAAAGAGAAGCTGGAAACTGCTACCCAAAGTTTCAGTGCCCAAAAGCTGGAGAAATGCTGTTGGTTTTGGGACTGCTGCGGTTATGTGCAAGCATGCTTTGGTGTTTATCTTGTGCTGCAGTGGCTGGAGAGTTTTTGTTCTGATCTCATCACCTGGAGCTGGTGTGCCTGTCTTGAATATCAGTCATCACACACTGTTTTCATCTGCATTTTGCACTTCCAGTTTAGTTGAAGTGTTGAGGTTTTCTGACCCTTGACATGTGAGTGCTCTCGTAGCAGGACAGTTTGGGGATGCCGAATGACAGTTTTTGGTTGGGCGTTAATCAAGCTGTTGGTATCAGCTCACAGCATTGGTGTTTTCTTCTATTGGAGCCCCATTTGAGACTTTTCTGATCCTTGGGTAGGCTGAGGGCTTGCTTTAACTGCTGTACTCTTTGCTGGGTGAAGATGTCTATAGGGCAGTTTTTGAAACAGTCACATTTTATAACAAGTCAAAGCATGACTGAGCTCTGAAATGCAATTGAGAACCTAAACCGTGCAAGTGGACCGATGACATAACAACAGAAGCCAAAAATGTAAGCTTTTGAGCAGTCTGACTTTTCTGTGTTGACTGATGTGCTTGGGTGGGCTACTGACCCTCTTTCACCCTGACTGCTGTCACAGTGCAAAGAATGATCTTGTATGAACACAAGTAGAAGCAGTCTCATGAATATTTGTTTAGGTCTGAGGAAAGAAACTTTTTATGATGCTGTCTGTGTTTGCTCCTGTTTTGCTAGGTAGTCCTATCTGCCAGGATGGGGAAGGTGGTTGATTTTGCCTCCTCTATCTACAGAAGACAACTCCAGAGTGTCCTGTTTTTTCATCCGTGGAACAGGTCTCCCATTGGGATCAAGGGGGTTCTGGTGTGATATGGTATGCACAAAGTATGTTCTCATTCCACTCCACACTTCCAATCTGAGCTAGAGAATACCTCTTGTTTAGATTTAACCAGAGACCTCTTCAGCATCCTTCAGCAATACTTGAGTCTGGAAAATGAAGATGTCCTTTATAGACTGCAGTTTCCAGGCCATAAATGTGTAGGATCTAAGTCATAATCACAGTTCATTGAAGTTTTAAATAAGTATCTCAGTCTTTTTTACTTCTTGTATGTGAGTCACTTCTGGTTTAAGGGTTCCCTACTGAACCGGGGCTCCATGTTGCTATGAAGTTAGTTTTCTGTTTATCTTTGAAAACTTCCTGTTTTCTTCCCCCTTACCTTCCATTTGTATTATTGTACGGATGTTTCTTTTTTTTTTTTTGGTGGCTTTTCTGAGAGCTGGACTTTCTGTTTTTCTTCTTTCAAGTTGTCCTGGTTTTATTGGTATTTGCTGATACTTCACTGTTAAGTCAAAGACCGGCACAGGAAATACAGTTCCTAGGAATAATGGATGTCACCACATTCTAACAGATGTAATCATTAAAATCATTGCTGTGTCTCCACTAACTAGTAAGAAGGAAACACAATCCTTCCTACATGTAGCAGGTTTTGGGAGGATGCATATTCCAGACTGTAGCTTTATTGTAAGCCCCGTCCAAAGTTTTAGAGTTGAGGATATAGAGAATCTGAAGAGCACTGCGCTCCAATTGAAAAGAAAATGTTAGCAGCATATGAGAGGGTTCGGGCTGCTTTGGAAGACTGGTAGTGAAGTGCAACCTATTTAAGCACCTTGACTACTGATGTGAAATCGGATGTTTAAAGGTAGGGTCCCCTCCACACACCATGCTACTGATGCTACTTGGAGTAAATGGATTGTGTTGGTTACAGATGAGGAACCCCGGTCATCCAGGAATATTGGAAGTGATCATGAACTGGCCTGAAGGTAAAAACTTTGGAGTATCATAAAGGGAAGAGGTAATGCATGTGGAAGAGGCCCCGTCATACAACACATTATCAGAGAGTGAAAAGATATGTGCCTTATTCACTGATGGATCATGTCATATTGTGGGAAAGTATAAAAAATGGAAAGCTGTTGTGTGGAGTCCTGTATGATGAGTTGCAGAAGCTACTGAAGGAGGTGAATTAAGCCAACTTGTGGAGGTAAAGGCTGTCCAGCTGGCCTGAGAAACTGCCAAATGAGAAAGGTGACCAGTGTTCTATACTGACTTGTGGATGGTGGCAAACAGCCTTTGGGGGTGCTTACAGCAGTGGAAACAAACAGTTCTCAGTGCAGAGGTAAACTTATTTCGACTGCTGGATTGTGGCAAGACATTGCTAGTCGGGTAGGCAGTTTGGCCTTAAAGACTTATCATGTAGAAAGATGCTCACATACCCAAGAGGTGGGACACTGAAGATCATGAAAACAACCATCATGGTTGAAGATCATGAAAACAAGCCAAGGGAATGAAACCTCTCTGGCATGAAGGATGATGGCAGAAGTGTAAGTATGGAGAAGCTTGGCAGGTTGATTATATCACTCTACCATGAACTCGCAGTGGCAAGCACTATGTGCTGACCATGGCGGAAGCAGCCACCAGGTGGCTTGAAACATATGCCCCATGCCGCTGCCTGTAATGCCATACTAGGCCTTGAAAAACTGGTCTGATGGTAACATGAAACCCCAGACAGAACTGAGTCAGATAACGGAACTCATTTTAAGAATACCCTCATAAACAGTTGGGCTGAAGACCATGCCATTGAATGGGTATATCATATCCCTTATTATGCACCAGCTTCTGGGGAAATGGAGAAATGCAATGGACTGTGGAAGACCATGCTGAAAGCAGTAAGTGTTGGAACATTCAAACTCTGGGATAAACATCTAGCAGAAGCCACGTGGTTAGCTTGGGGGGCTGCCAATCCAATGGCCCCACGCAATCCAGCCTTGTACGTACTGTAGAAGAGGGTAAGATCCCTGTAGTACATGTAAAGAGCATGCTGGGGAAAACAGTGTGGGTTATCCTGGCTTCAGACAGGGGAAAACCTGTTTGTGGGGTTACTTTTGCTCAAGGACCTGTATTCACTTGGTGGATAATGCATGAAAATGGGACCATTCAGTGCATAACTTAAGGGAATTTGATGCTGGAAGAAAGCGGGCAGTATATATGTATGTAATGCCAGTTATGTTAGAGGTGATATTTTGCTGGCTTCAAGCATTAGAGCTGTTCTCCTTGCTGGATTGCTTATGCAACCTCAGCAACATCTTTCTGTACCTGTGTTGTCATTGTTTCCTGTTGAAAGCTGTTTGGAAATCACCGTGGGGTTTGTAGGGCAGTACTTTGCTGGAAAAGAGAAGTCTGTACAGATGTGGATTGGTTCCTGTGCCAGTGGGAAGTGTGGAGTATCAAGGAGAGATTCCATCCAATTCCTTACAGATCTCCACGGTGTTTTTTCTTGGATTCTGGTTCTCCTATCAAAAGCAAGGATCTTGCCCATAAAACTGTTCTTGCTGCTCTAAGAGGAGCCTAGACAGGTATGGATAGCATTTTCCTACCCAGGGTTTGGGTTTTTGGTGTTACACCTAGCATGTGTACGCACACCATTGCACATCTGGCCTCTCTTCTGCAGAAATATTTTGTCAGGATTTTATTTTTCCCCCGTGTTTGATGAACAACTTGTGAACTTCAGAAACGTTTCGTTGAATGAGATGTACCTCTGGCTGCAGTTTTTTGTGTATGAACGAACCTCTGGTGTGGGAGTAGGTGGAAGAAAAGCTGTATGTATTGCTCATAATGGCACCAGGTTCTTTTAAGCTGGGAACCTGCTGTCCTCCACTCACCCCAATGTCTCAGGTGTGACAAACTTGAAAGCCAGAAACCTCTCTCGCTGCACGTGACATATGGATGTGACATGATACATACCTATCTTTTGGAAAATGCAGAAGGATTGTATGTTATTGAAGGGGAAATAAATAGTACTGATACTGCATAACTAAAAAATTCAGCTTTTTTTCTTTTTTTTTTTCAGAAGGTAGAGACTTATTTACTGCACAGTTAATGTGCTGAAAGAAGACTGTAATGAATTAGTCTCTGTAGCCAACCATACTTGTACTACAGAAATGCTCATATTTATGAGAGTGGTCAAACATCCAATAGTGCCCAGAGATGTATGGCAGTGTTTACAATGGGCCATAGCACTGTATGATTTATCACAGTGCACTACATAGCAAGCTATAATGTGCCTTGTAATTAGTGTAATGTACCCTGTAATAGCTGTGAAATAAATTCTGTGCTGAAACTTTCAGCCCCAAAACACAGAATCTACTACCAAACCCATGAAAACAGAGGGATAAAATAATCAGATACCTAAAAGGTCTTGATGTGAAGTTTGTAGGAAGTGCATGCATAATCCCACAGATTTAATGGCTGGGGGCAAAATGTCTTTTAGCCTTGAATTACGCCTTTTTTCTTTTCATTAAAAAAGGTTTTCTTTGCCTCTGATGGTGGTTCTTCCTGAGAAATACCGGTAGCTGTGGTGGGCTGTATATATGGGAAATTGGGGCTGGGCAATACTCACTGATGGATTAATCAGCCAAACCACATCTTTGCTTGCAAGCTCGTAGTGTGGTTCTTCTTAGCATCTGATAATTTTAGAGAGAGTACTAGTGAAAAATCCCATTTTGAAGCTCTATAAGCATCTTCTTGTTCTTATCTTTCGTACTGCTAATATTAAAGTATTGTACAGAATATTCTTTTTGGAGGTCCTGTAGGACTATCAAGTACTTATGTTCCCAGCTTGTGGATGAAGGAAGTTGATGGCTTTGCCCATTTTGTTGAGAAGGACTTAACTCAGACCTCTTGACATCCCTTTCCATCAAAGGTGCCCTCTGATTTTCCTAGTTGATGGGATGGAACGTATAGCATTACTTGCTGTCTTTTTAATATAAGTAAGTGCTCATTTTAGTTTTTTTTTGTTTGTTTGTTTGTTTTTTTTAATAAGGAATTTTATTATTCAGTCTGTTATTAGGTGGAAATGCAGAACAATTTCATTTGTTGGGCTTGTTGTGGCTATTTTTTCTTCTTTTTTGTTTTCTCACACAGTGTGCCTTTCACTCCGTGAGTGTTTGATTGCGGGTGGAAGAGTCAAACCAAAACAGATTTATTGTATCTGTCATGCTTCCTCTTTGTGATATTCTTTTCTATGTAAAAGATGACATGAAATCAATCTCTGGGATACCTTGGCCATTCAGCTTGTGGCTGCTTTCGTTCAATGATCATTATTTTTTGTTTGGTTACATTTCAGTCCTTAATGTATTTTCGAATGCATCATCAAATTACAATACTTAGGCAGGAGGAGATCCTCCTTTTTGTTTGAAGGTCTGAGTACAGATGTGCATTCATCTGTCCTTTTTTTAACCATTGTACTGCTTTTTGAGACAGGGATGCCAAAGGAAGAGGTTCGGTGGCAGTCAAAAATGAAGAACAAGGATGTTACATTGCAGAGTGAGAGGAAGCTTCTGTGTTCTTTTTCAAGCAATAAATTCATGAAATCCTCCCAATATCTCTTAGTTTGTGCTCCGATTCTATAACTTTTCTTTCCCATTTGGCTGCTCTTATTTTGCCTTTTCAGATTCTCCGTGGTCTTTGTGACGGATTGTGAGAGCAAATGTAGGGTTGTGAGTGAAATGAACCGAAACATGAATTCTTAAAATGACTGTTCCACTGATATAATTCATTTTTTTTTCCCCTGCTCATTTTAATTCAATACAAGTTCTTCCATACTATCATTTTTTAATCTTAAGAGACTCTTTGAGACTCTTTATATTTGTAGAGTTTCTAATTCAGGAGAAATAAAAGTATGGATATCACCGCAATTCAAACCTGTGCTGAGTGCCACATCTCTTCTAACCTCTTCTTTTTTAATACTCAGAACTTTGCAGGACCTTCTCATTTGCTCCCACACGATAAATATTAAACAGTCATTCCATGATTTAAAGTATTGATCTGCTAACATTGGGGGATGTGTTTCTCATTGAGAGAACACCGGAAAACAGACTTATGGTAAAGGGTGATGAATGGGAGGACTCAGAATGAAAGTGCACCTCATGAGTGAAAAGACACAGAGGCCAATATTTTAATCCCCCATTGGTTTACTGGAAGGTCGTTCTTTGGATAAAAGACCAAAGAGGTGAATTTTAAGCCCAAACACTATAAGAAACCTAAATATTAATCTGAATGTGAATTGGCAGTATACATCCAGACACGGTAAGCCACATCGCCCTCTAATAAAGTGTAACAGGCAGCTCCAAGGTAGTAATTCCCCTCTATTTGGCACTTGTGAGACTGCATTTGTTTGCTGAGTCTGGTTTGAGACTCCTCAGTTTAATAAGGACACTGATATGTTAAAGCACCTTCGAGAGAGGACATTGGGTTTTTGAGCTCGGGATGTACAAGAAGAGATGGGGAGAAGAACTTGATTTGCTCAACCTGAAGAGGGCTTGTCAAAGAGGAAAAAAAAAATATTTTTGTTTGCAGCTCACCACAGGAGTTTTTGACAGCTTCAAGAATGTCCTGGACCAGTGGTGAGATTTCCATTCGAGATACCTGAAACTTAACTAGTCAAGGCCTAAGCAAATCTAAATGGATTTAGAGGTGGGTGGAGAAGAACATCATGAAGTTCAAGAACAGCAAGTGTAGGGTCCTGCGACTGGGGAGGAGTAACCCCATGCACCAGTACAGGCTGGGGACTGGCCTGCTGGAAAGGAGCTCTACAGAGAAGGACCTGGGTGTCCTGTTGGACAGAAGGTCAACTGTGAGCCAGGATTGTGCGCATTTGGCCAAGAAGTGCATTGGTGTCCTGGGGTGCATTAAAAAGAGCGTGGCCAGCAGGGCAAAGGAGGTGATTGTCCCCCTCTACTCTGCACTGATGAGGGCACATCTGGAGTACTGGGCTCCCCAGTTCAAGTACTGTACAGTTCAGTACTGCCGGATTAGATGATACCAGGTGGTCCCTTTCGACATCAGCTATTTTTGTCACTATTTTATTTGCTTTATTTAGTCACAGATGCCCAGATATTCTTGCCCCATGGGTGAATTTGCAGAGATATACCCCCATTTTAAGCAAGAAATTGCTGTTTTCCTGAATTCCTTTGATGGCACCTCTGAAATTACCTTTCTTTCTGTTCTTCTGTTAAGCTATTGAAGAAATTCTATTTTTGAAAGCTATTCCCGGAGTGAGACTTTTCAATTCTCTGAGTAACATTGCAGTCTGGGTGAAAATTTGGTTGTTGGGGTGATGGGAGAGCAGTCAGAAAACGGGTTATCAACATGAAAGAGATGTCATCTGTAAGAGTGATCAGGGAGTAGATAATGGGCAATATCAACCGTGTTCTTGCTAGTCTATAAAATGTAAAATTCCCCTTGTCTCAAGATTTCTGTAATCAAGTGATATATATATATATATATATATACACAGAGAGAGAGTGTTGGACTAGATGGTCTTAGTGGTCTTTTCCAACCTTAATGATTCTATAATTCTATATGTACATAAACTGAACACTAAGGCTGATACCAGTTTCTATACAGTGGCAAATGCAAATCTTACGGGTTGCCAACGGGTTGCCAACTTTTCAAGATGTCTCAGCTCTCATAAAGCATTCCCCTATAGGTGTTAATACTGGCTTCTGAAATCAGAAAGCACAAGATTTTCTGAAAATTGCTCTGCTCTCCATCGATGATTGATTCTTGCTACTGTTATCAAATAGATTGAATGGCCTGATGTAAATCTGAATGTGTGGCGACCTTTGCTCGTCTTCATTCAATCATCTGTTTTCCAACGCTGTGGTGGATTCAATTATTATTATAAAAATTACAGCTTGTTTTCCTTTGTTCAAACCCATAACTCAGCTTCTGCTTTTATTTTATTCTGCCTTGAGACATAGTAGTCTCGCTTATGTCTACCAGTACCAATAGTAGTGTGGTACTGTAGGCTTTTAGTTACTGCTCATCATTATTTGACCACTTATGTCTGATATGGTGCTTTCTATCCCAAATGACCCAAAATATCATAGTTGTGTGTTTGCTTCCTTCTATTTCTGAATATTTGATTTTTAAGCAGACAGGTTTCCCTATTTCATAGCACTTCAGTTGATGGGTTGGCAAGAGGCAATACGAACACACAGATATTTTGTCCTTATGAGATGTTTGGCAGCTCTTTATTAGTCTTTTCAGTGTCATTCTCCTGATGTGAGCTGAGGATCAGAAGCTGGGTTATTTTAGGGAATTTACAAGACAAAATATAAGCTGCTTCAGTTCCCTTTCTTCTGTGTATGCACAGGCTACGTTGTGGAAGCTGCTGAAATTATCTCTCTTAACAATATAGCCTTTCATCTTTTTCAAACTGTAATATATATATAATCCGACTGGTTGGTTTATTACATTTTTGTAGCTGTCAAATTTTTCCGAATATTGGAGTGGGAGGAAAAATGCCTTCAGAATGAGAGCAATGAAGGTGTGAAATAGTCTTTGAAGAGAGGCTCTGCAAGTGCCTCTGCAAAGCAAACTGTTTAGAGGATGGAGAAATATCCCCTGGTGCACTGATTTCTGGGCAACCTGACAGGGATATGGGTCAGCTCATGCTGGGTGTCATCTTTTCAGTATTTAGGTGTTTGTAGGGTAGGTGGGATTGGGAGAAGAATTAGCCCTTGGCAACGAGTCTTTTGGATTCACAGTGTCTTAAAGATGCATTACCAGAAAAGGAACCTAATGCCTCTGTGTGCTGCTGGACTGCAAGTGTGTTTTCATTTATCGATGCCTTCTAAATGGCTAATTGCTTGTCTAAGGAATTTACTTCCCCTTTCTCCCAGCACATCCTTGATCGTATTATTCCCTGGTGCTTCTTTGAGGTCTTAACCCATTTCATTGGTAGGCAGCTGACAGAGGAGTTTGCTTAAAGTTCGTTGTTTTGAGGCAGAACGAGAACAAGTAGCTTCCTCACCCCTGCCATCCAAGTGTCTTGGTGTGCAGGTGTGCTTTAGCACAGCCTCGACAAGCATCAGTATGTGCTCTTGGTATTATGTCATTTAAGGTTTGCTAATTGCTCTGCTATTTAAAACGTGGGGTTTTTGTATGGAATCAAAAGCTGGAAAAGATCTCAGAGGTCATCGAATCCAGCTGTTG
Organism: Alectoris magna; assembly: GCA_030625065.1. Taxonomy (NCBI): domain Eukaryota; kingdom Metazoa; phylum Chordata; class Aves; order Galliformes; family Phasianidae; genus Alectoris; species Alectoris magna. Next base: position 2,857,389 of record CM060561.1, read on the forward strand.
AGCCATCCCCACCAAACCATGTCCCTCATTGCCACATCTACCCTTTCATTGCACACCTCCAGGTATGGTGACTCTACCACTTCTCTAGGCAGCCTGTTCCATTGCCTGGCCACTCTTTCTGCATGGGGCTTTGAGCAACCTGGTCTAATGTGAGGTGACCCTGAATATAGCAGGAAGGTTGCAACTAGATGATCATAAATGTCCCTTCCAACCCAAACCATTCTATGATTCTGAGAAGGAATTTTTCCTAATATCCGACCTGATACACTCCAGGACAAGTCTACTCTGAAGCAAGATGTGTTTTGGGAGTATTTCTGGGTATACATTTTCTTGTTTCTGTGGTTTAGTGAACTTCTGCAGAGATTTGTGGGTTAGTGCAGCAGCGTTTTAAGTACCATCTTGAGGCTAAAATAAGTGGACCAAATACCAATTGGTATAATATGGCAAGATATTTTTCACATTTCCAAGGCTTTGCTTATGGACACGCTGCCTTTAGTTCTGGTTTCGGGCAATCTGTGCAGACTCGCTCACATTCTGCTCCCTAAATTCCCCTTCTTCCCAAGAGTGGCTATTTTTTCTTCCGTTTTGAGAAAAGAATGTCTTTTCATAGTTGATAGAAACACGGGGCCTAAATTCTGCAACAGAAAATTTGAAAGCTTGTGTTGATAAATGGTGAGGGAAAATTCAGGATTAATAATAATGGACATCTTGATGGAGGCTTTAGCTCCGTTTGTGCAGTTGTATGACTGCATGCAAGGAGCTTTGTCATTTTTAAACATCCTAACAGCCCAGCTTTGCTTTTCCCTGGCAAAGCTAAATATATTGTGCAGTGTCTCTGAGACCTCTTTTCATTATGCTAGAGAATTTTCTGTTCTTTATGCATTGCTCTACTTTGCCACAGAGGCCTCCTTTGAATTACGCAAGACCTGATTAATCCTTTTTTCCCATATCAATGAGAATCTTGGCTGTATCCACTCAATGCCATATTTTAAGCTAATAAATAGAGCTCCATACAGGTTATCACATGGGGTTCTTCCAGAGAAAATCTTTACCACGAAAAAAAGGTTAATTTTGCTTTTTGTGGTTATTTGAGATCTGGGGCACCATTTGCAAGAGGATGTCCTGAATGCTTTTTAAAAGACATTTCTTCCAAAAAGTTGTCTAGCGCTGTGCATTATTTGATCTCTTATCTGTTTCCTCCTCTGTAGAAAGTGCATTGCTGCATTACACTGATAACCTTATTCTTGTATATCTGAAGGAGTCTTGCTTTAGGTTTCCGCAATGCCTTTCATCATAGCATCTCCAGCAGCTTTGCATGTGTGCTGGAAAGTAGGTCAGTGTTATTCCCATTTAGATGATAGAGGCTGAGTCTTTAGGTTTCTCTGCAACCAGTTTTTTTGTTGTTTGCAAGTGGCTCTGGATGCGGACAAGCTGCTGATTTCTCAGCTTTGTTTTGCAGTTGTGAACATCCCCCTCCTTTTCCCTGCGTGATTGCAAAGCACTTCTGAGATGTTTGAGGAGAGGCTTGCTGTCATATAAGCCCATACCTAACTCGCAATTTGCTTTGTGTTGCTCTCTGCAAAATCTCTTCTGTATCTCCAGGATTGCTCAGCACTTAGCAGTGAGAAGAAGAATTATGAAAAAAATATCTCAAATGCAGCAGTTAGACTTTTCCTTGTGTTTGTCTACCTTTGCTTTTTGTAATTATTGTTTAAATTCTTAATGTTTCCCGGGAAAAGTCAGTACATTGGTTAGAGGCAAAGTAGAAGTGCTGCTATATCAGTCTGTGTTACAACTCATGCTCTTGTCGAATTCATTGCCTTTAGCAATGAATTCCAAAAATTATTTTGAATAGTTTACCCAAAGCTGTCTGCTTCCATCACATTCACATCTGAAGTGCCCTTATCCTTTATGTCCATCATTAAATTCAGCGGTCCTCTCCATACCCCTCTCTCTCCACTTCCCCTCCCCTCTCCCCTTGCATATTTCAAGAGTCTTCAGCAGAAGTAAAGCAGCCATCATTTTCCATGGACATCATAAGGAAAATGTGGGGACAGTAACTTTCTGGGATGATATTTGCCTTAAGTAGGATCGGTATTGTTGAATTACTCTTCCAACTCTGCAGGTACTGGATGTTTTTTAGTGCTAGCTGATGTGTTTAACTAGGCTTATGTTTACTGAAAGGTGAGGTCTGCAGTGGTCTCTTGGAGGTAGAGCTGGTTAGCAACAATTCTAGAGCATTTAGCCTGTGGCTAAATAAAATCCGTGGTGTTCTGAGGAGTAGCTTATAATGGTCCTTGAACAGGCGGACAGAGTAAGAAGGACTTGTATGAATTTTTTTCAAGATCCTCTTACCAACAAACTTACCACAAACAGACTTGGCAGAGTTGATTGGGGTCACCGTATCCCATTTTAAGCTACTTTTATGATGCTTTTGTAGATTGTATTGGGTTGTCTCTAAGAGTCACCTGCAAGAAGTGAGTCTGCTCTGCTTCCACACTGTTTCTTACTTGCAGAGATATTGTTATCTCTGGGCCTCCAGAGATGATAGAATCATAGAATCCTTAGAGTTGGAAGAGACTGTTAAAGGTCATCTACTCCAGCTTCCATGCAATGAACAGGGATGGCCACAGCTAGATCAGGTTGCCCAGGGCCTGATCCAGCCTCACCTTAAAAGTCTCAAGGGACGTGGCATCCACCACACTTCTCTTATGTAGCTTCTTTTGATGTTGTCAGTGAGATAACAGAGATGTTGTTAGATGAAGATGTCCAGCTGAATTTAGGGTATGGACTATGCCAATAACCTGATCGTTTTTCTGTCTGAAATTTTGCTCTCAGAAATGCCTGACTCCAAATCTAGAAGAAAAAAGGGATTTATGGGTCTAAGACCCCTCTTCTCTGTTAGTGTCAAGGTGGGAGTTTCAGGAGGCTCTGCTGTAACTTCACTGTGGTCTGCCATGGCAGAAAGACTACCAAAAAACTGGGAATAAGGGAGTGCCATTAGGGCTGTTGTATGTTGTCTAATGGAGTGTTGATAGCTGCCCGAAGTCCTGATGGTTTCTTTTTCCCCTCTTCCTCCTCCAGAATAATGCTTGCATTTCTTTGGGTTGGGGCTGGAGGTTCTTGGTTTTAGTTGAGCCTAAACCCTTCTGGTTTCCCTGTGAGGTCTTTGTATGTCCACTGTATATTCACACTATCTTGAGTTACTTTATGGCTTGATGGGTATCTTTTTTGGTCTCTGTGCCTCATTTCTCTTCTTCTTCTCAGCCTTTTTCTCCCCTCAGTGCAGGTGAGCAGTTGGGGAATGCCCTTTAGACAAGATGTGCTTTTTCTATTTAAAACATTAATAACTTATGATCATGCTTTTTGTAGGAAGACTCATGTGCAATCAATGGGATCAACCCCAGTGCTTTAGTGTGATGATAACTCTAGCTGTAAGTAGCTTGTCTTGTCTCCAGGGCACGTTTTCTTTTTTTTTTCAGCAGAGTCCGCCATGTTTTCCTTGTTCAATACCTTTCCTTTCTCCTCTCTAAAATAGTTGCTCTGCCGAGTTGTTTTCATTTTATTCTGAGCTTTGTTTTAGCAGACAAGTAGTTGATCTTCCTTAACAGAGACCACTGCTCATTAGTCTTACCTATGCAGTATTTTCTCTCCCCTTAACCTCCTGTTTTCCTGATTGTCCTCCAGTGCCTTTCCACAGCACAATTGGTTTGGGCCATTCATAATGCTCTTGGAGGTGGAAATGGAAATAACCAGTAACAATCAGCAACTTTGATCTAACCTGTCCTTTTGCAGAATTAGGTCATCTTGTCCTGTTACTTCCAAATTTCATGCTGAAATCACTCTTTTATTATAAGTCTCTTGGCACAGAGAGAGCTCTATGGTCTTCCTTGTCCCAGGAAAGATCTGTAAGATCTGTCTTCTCTGGTGCTGTGTATAGTGCCTATATATAGTGAGGCAAAGTGTGAAAAGTGTCTATTCTCTCTGCTTTTCCAGTATGAACTTCTGAATTCATGAGACAGCTCATCGTCTACTTATGAGTTATTAAATCTATCGTCAGTGTTTATGTCACTCTCCTTGCCTTTGCCTCTGGAATGAAAACCCCAAATTGTGACATTTCTTGTTATAGGGATTTTTTCCCCTCCTTCCAATCAAACTGTTTGCAGTTTAGATGTGATCTAGAGGAAATAAATGAAAAAAATAAAATAAAATGTGGTGATAGAAAAATTTAGCTGGAATAAGAGCTGGAAAAAGTGTCACATTCTTTCTTCTTCATTCCTCTAAAATTTAGAGTTAGAACTGAAATACTCCCTTCACAGAAGCATTGCAGTCTCCCTTCAAATTACGTAGGCCTAGACATTACTTTTCTGTGTTATTTAGGATTCTGGATGCCTTATAATTTCACATTTTAGGTTACTGGGCAGAAAGACTTGTTGTCATGGCGTCCTCTGAAAAAGGACTGTAGTAAAACGTAGTCCATAGGTTTCAAGCTGAAAAACACTGAGCTAAAGTACTTCAAAATGAAGTGGAAAACGTCTAGTGCTCTCAGTAAATTTTGATAGAGGCCCCTGTTGCCTGTAAGTGATTATATGGCACTGTTTGCAGTGAGGTTGGGAAGCTGTGCTCCAAACGCATTCCTGAGAAGCAATCTGCTTTATTTTGTGGCCAAAAGATATCAACGTCTATTCCATTTTTGGTCCATTTTTGCTGCTCCTCGAAGCAGTGATGATGTGTTAATTCTCAGAACATGCACTTGTTGAGGATTGCAAAGGTGTGACATCTTCTGATGCATCAAAACGTCCCTGTTAAGCACTGAAACGTGCTTTGTTTGAATGTGAATATTAAAATCAGGCACTTCTGCCTTCTTCCCAAAGATCAGAATGCTTCAGAGAATTACAGAGTTGTAAATGACTACAGCTCCGTTCTTTAAATGGAACGATAAATAGGTAAAATGTAAGGAAGTTTGCTTTTCCCTTCTGCAGAGTTGTAGTTGCCTTTGGTGTAGGTTGTAGCAGCAGGGTAAATTACTAAGTTCAGTAATTATATCCAGCCCCTACGGATGCGTGAAAACAAGAAAAGTAGAAAATGTATCTTAAAAGATATATATTACCCCTAGTCCTGTCCTTCTTTTTTTGTGGGGTTACTGTCTTGAACATTAGTTGTCGCTCATAGTGGCACTCCTCAGCAACAAGTCCAGTATGGGTATTCAGTGAATGTAATGATATACGTGTGAAGGTCAGCAGTGCTGCTCTGGGAGGAATACAGATCGTGCTGTTTAAAAGGGCTGCAAGATAGCTTGCAGATTACAAGTCAAATTTGTTTCTTTGAAAACAGTTGCCATCCTTGCAGGCAAGAGAAGGTGCCTGCAGAGAACTCTTGTTTGTGGCAAAGTTGCTGCTTTTAAGACTCAGCACTTGCTTTAGATAACATAATTCAGTGCTAGAAAGCTATTGCTCTTAGGTAGTTCAAAAGTTGATATTTTTCCTCTTTTTTTTTTTTTTTTTTTTTAAGTCAATTAGCAGAATAAAAATGTCACTGCTACATATAGGCTGTAGAAACTCAATGTTAGTTTTTGTCAGGATGTTCTAAGAGAACACTGCTAAGGACGGAGCTGCCAAAGGAGGCGGATGGATGCTGAGCTGCCTCTTGGAAAAAAAAAAAATGAATTCAGACTTTGATTAATATTTTTCACAGTATAATGTCATCGTTCCCCAAACTTCAATTCCTCTGTCCTTTGTGTGCTGTAGCTTGTTAGTTGATTTAAATGGCATAAATCCCATCTGTTCCTTGTCTCTGGTATTTTCCCATATTTGCATCCCTGGTCCTAACTGCACAACACTTTGCAGACATGTGTCATGTTAAATCTTGTTTTCTTGCCTTTATCGAGATAGATTGTTCTTGGTTTGTCTTGCTCATTGTTGCCTTAGAAAGCAAACCTGGACAACTGAGCATCTTGCTGGGGGATTTAGAAAAGGATAATGCTGGTAATGATCAATTAGGAGTAGCCCATCTGCAGTTGCAAACCTGGTACTGGGAGTAGGTTATTCCTGGAAGAGATATACTTACATAAGGAACATTAAAATAAAGTAAATCTGTGTGTGACTGCTGGATCTGTCCATGGTAGCACGGAACCAAGCTGGAGATTGAAGCTGGGCTGTTGAACTTTTGCAGCAGCAAGAGGTGAGCAATACATCTGAGGGGAACAGCAAGGTTTCTGCTGGTTTCTATGGCCAGATAGTTTCTTTTGTTATTGTTGTGGGTTATTTTGTTGGTTTTGAAGGCTTTTGGGAGAACTCTTCCCTGTACCCCAAGCATGGGGCAGTACTGCTGTTGTGGGAAGCTGCAAATATGAGCTGACATCTGCAAATCACTGCAGCTGTGCGACTGCATGCCTGAATTTCATTTATACTGTAAATGCGATTGAGGGTCTGTATGTGTTCACATGATTATGGGGAAGATTTGCTACTTCAGAAGGAGATGGCTTGTGCCAAAGAGGTCAAATTGGTACCAGGTAGGCATTTTTTTCACCGCTGCACCTTGGAGTTGCAGCTCTCAAATCTTTTATCTCCTACCCCGCTATCACATCACTGCAGTCCCTTTTCTCTCTTCTATGTCTGAAAATCAGGTAGGTATTAAAACCTTGAAAATAAGAACAACAGTTTGCTGGGAAATAGCCAACTGTTAGCCACAGTAAACAGGATTAAAGTGCATCTGTCTTTTAGTCCCTCTCTGTTCTAGAAAATGATTCATTTCATCCTAAAACAGATACTTGAAATGAGGTGGTTCAACCAGTGGAACAAAGCAAAGTAAACGAAGATATAAACCACTTAAAAATATTCACCTTCTACTCTCCTAACCATAGACCAGTGTATTTAAATATTTTGTGTTGTGTGGTGTGCAAGAGAGGTTATTCTGTGAAATAGCTTTTCATGTTAGGAGAAAAGGCAATGTCCTAATACAGCTTCTGCGTGGAATGTCTTTGTAGTTTTCCCACCACCAAAGGAAACACACTCAGTGCCTCAGCCAAACAACAGAAATATTTGCTTTTCAGCCTAAAGGACAAAGCAGTGTTTGTGCATTCCATAGGGGACAAAAAAATTGTTATTCTGATTTTATGTTCTGGATATTGAGTTTGGATCTCCAGAAGTCCCTTCCAACCTTGGAGAAGGTTATCACAGCTCCCACGTACCTCTTACAAGTCCAAATCTTTCTGTTGCATGTCATGGGCTATTCAGTTCCTTGCAATGGCCACAAATAGAAATATCTCCTGTAGTCAGCAGGCTTTCCTCCGAGGCTTTTACAAAAAGGGCACAGCAAAACATTTGGTTCAACCATTGGTGCTTCATGTCTACTCATTTCCAGCTGGTGTTTGGGAAAATATTTGCCCTGTGAGCACTGTGGGTTGTGTACGTTGTGCTCCATGATTCCCATGTCACAAAGTGGGCTCTTGCATTTTTCTCCTAGATCACTGAATCTTTGCCACACCACGTCGCTGTTGGTGGAAGGTTTCTTCATTAGCCCAGTGTGACAAAATGTTAAATTCCTGCTGGGTTTAAGGGATGTAGTGTCCTTCCTGGGACTGTAGGATGGTCTTTTAAAAGCCCCATTTCTACTTGAAAACCTCTCAAATCCTACTGCATCTGAAGTTTCATCTAGCTTTTTCTTCCTTCTGTGAATCTCTTTAGATGGTGGACAGTCATCTTATTTCTGACACTTATTTTTTTCCTTGTCTATCTCTCCTGGTGTTAATTACTACAGCTGACCTGGATTACTTCACCAGTCTCCCATCTAAGTCACAAATGCCTTTAGCTCCCATCCATGTCCTCTCTATACCACCACCAGCACAAAAAGCAAAGAACTGGCACCAAGATGGTACTTCTCCTGCAGGGCATGGCTTTTCAGCTGACTTTTGGCTTTTTCTGGCCATTGGCTTTTCTCCTGGAGAGTGTGCAGCTTGGTTTCCTCTAGCTCTGACCATAATCACTGGCTTGTGACGATACCACCGATCGTCTCAGCTGGCCTTTAGAGTAAGCTGCTTCAAAGTTGAAATGGCTTAAAGTGAAGTTGAGATGGAGTTCAAAATGTCCATCTGGAGACACAAGCACTGGGTGGAAGATCTCATACTCTTGTTGACATGTCTGTGTGTCCTTCTACTCCCTTGGGTGATGCTCTTTCCCTGGAGACACCCCATGTTCTGTGCCACCACAATAGATGGTGACATGTCCTCTTCATACCTGCTTTGAAGCTTGCCCTGAGCCCACCTTGCAGGACTTACATGCCACTGTAATTTAGACACCAGCACAATGCTGGACAGTTAACACCTTCAGAATTTTACAGCTCAGATTAAAATATAGAGATGTAATGAAGATAGTTGGCTGGGTAGAGTTGATTAATTCATAATTTAAGAGTTGTTTGCTTTCTTCCCAAGCACGATTTAGTGGGATTTTTGTTTAAACTCGATTTGAACTTGGTTATCCTCAATTGCTTGCTCTAAAAATTTCTCCAAGCTCATAGCATGATAGATTATTTGTGAGCGGTTCACTGCCAGTAGCAGGTATCTGAAAATGGAAACATTTTGCCTGAAAATACACACCACGCTGTACACTCGTGTAGCCTGGATGGACAGATATGAATTGCAGTTCTAGATTGCTGTTGACCTTGTGTTAGGATGTGCCCTGCTGTTTACTGAACCTGGGTGCTGTTATGAATGTCCCACTAGTAAATCAGTTTGGGAGAGTATTGCAGAATGCAGGGCAATGGGAACACTTCCTAGGAAAGGAGACCCTGTTGGTACCTGCATTGATTGTTCAGTAGCATTGTCCTTGCATTGCTCATGTTGTTAGCTTGTTGGTGCATGTATTTTTATCTTGCTCCAAGTCTGCTGGAGAGCCCTTTCAGCCCTAACCTTTAAAAGCACCTTTTAAAGTATGGTGGTAGGCAGGAAATTGACTCTCTGGATGTGACACTGCAGCACGTGGTTGAGGATTTTGTCCCTTTCTGTTTTCCATATGTGTCCTGTGTGTGCAATGGCAATCAATTTCTCTTTCCCATCCACCTCTCTAAAAATGTCAGTGCTCTGTAACCTGGCATTGTGGCACTTCCTCTGATGGAGTCCAAGGCTGAGAGGCTCCCGTCTGCATTGTGGCACTTCTTTTTACTCTGCAAACACGAGCATGTGCCTCTTTTCCTGCAGGAAGTCAATGACACTGACTCAGAGGAAGGTAAATGGTGCTTTACACAATCTGGCTTTTTCAGTAGGAGCCTGTGCTGGCGGCCACAGATGTAGCACTGGTGTCCCTCCAGTTTCATATCTTGCAAAATGCACCTTTATAGGAAAAAATACCTCACCATTTTCATCCATTCTTCTACAGGACAGGCAGCTATTGCTCCTGATGCCCCATCCCTGGAGACATTCAGGGTCAAGCTGGATGGGGCTCTGAGCACCCTGATCTGGCTGCAGGTGTCCCTGTTCATTGCTCAACTCAATTCCGTGTTTTTCGATATTTAATATATTCAACTTCTGCAGCAGAGGGAACTGAGAATAAAAAAGGCTGAAAAAAACCCCCAACAACCACTAAAGTGAGGCAGGAGGGAAATCCCGCTGCTCTTTGCATCATTCTCACCCAGATTTCGAGAGAGGATGGAAAATCTGCTTGCAACCAACATGCCTTTAGGTGTGAAACAGGAATTTGTAAATGAAGCCAGTGGATAGTGTGGGAAGAGCTGGGAGCTTGAGCATCCCATTAACCTGCAGGTGTTCAAGATGTGAAGCCAAGCGTGATGTTCAACACAAAGTTACCCACATAGAAGGGTGTTTTTGCACACATTTTATTTATCCACTGGATTAAGTTGATTTTAACTCACGTGCATGTTGGTCTCTGCCTGCAACATGCTCTTCTGTGCAGGTTTGCACAAGGTGATGCACACGGAGCTTGGAGATACAACTGCTGGACTAATTGCTGCCAAAATAAATCACAGGTGGTTGCTCAGTGCAGCCCAACAGACTGGCAGTGAGGCCTGGGAAGTGCAGTGTAGCCTTTCTTTAATTCTGATGGCTAAGTTGCTGTCACTTGTTACTTAGTTGTGGTTTTTTTTTTTACTTTTTTCTTTCTTTCCCTCTCTCTTTCCCATTCTTACAGAGCAAAATAAGGCCAAGGAGGTGCAGCTCTTTTGAGCTTGAACAAATCCCATAAAGTTCACCACGAGCAAGAAATATCGTCATTTTCCAGCACCTGCCACAGCTTGAGGATGTGACTTGCTTTGTTGCTTCCGTCTCATCAGCAGTTTTTTAATTAATGTGAAAAAGTTCCTAGATGAAACTTCTGTTTTCCTCCTTCTCCCCCTACCTCCTCCCCCATCTGTCAACATAAAACCTGTGAAAGCCCCTCAGGCTATGAAAAATACCCTAAAGATGAGTGTAGCAGCCAGGGCAAGGTGGGATTGGCTCTTTAATTACATCTTTTCCATTTCTCCAATTCTCTGCTTGCTGGTCCAGCACCTTTAAGAATTTGCTGCTGCAGTGTGTGGATTTTAACTCAGAACAATCTTTAATAATCCCTGTCATTTTATATTTATATGGCACTTTCTATCTGGCAGCATTCCGTAATTTGCCCATCTCATACAGAAGCAGCAATTCTGCCAAGAGAAGAAACAAAATACCAAAAGCTGGATTTTCTGTTTAATTGAGGTTTCTAACCTTAATTACAGCAGGCTGTTGGTCCGGCAAACTTTTTGCTTCAGGAGGAAATCCATCGACAGCATTTTCACCTTACTGAAAGACATCAGAAAGAGGCCTCAGATGTTTCTTTTTTCCTTGTTTGCTAATGCAGAGAAATAGCAATTCAGAGGATGAATAATGTAAGAGGGATGCGGTAGTTTATGGGAGAAGCGAGCCACTGCTGCTCGCTGAAGCAGTCTGAACGTTCATCAAGAAACACCTCTTGGTAGGAAGGAGGTAAGAAAAAATGCTTTTGGATGTTGTTTTTAATAAAAGACCTGACATTTTGGAGCTCCTGGATGGTAACATGGGAATCAGTGATATGCAGAGGGGCTGCAAAATGGAGCTACTTTACTAACAAATATGGTATTCAAATCTTCTTCCGCTGTGAAGTTTTGAGGAGGTTCTTATGGAATTGAACAGGGGAGATTTTGGCTTTGATGATTCCCATTTCTGCATATTCCCACCCCAGTGCTTTGTTTCTGAGCATCTATAGAACAGCACTTAGAAATGCTGAAAATCTTAAAGAACAGTGACTTATTGATAATCTTATAAATCAGGAATTTGTTGAGTATGCTAAAAACCGGGATTTTTACACAGATGGATTGCAGAAGAGGGTGGTGTGGTAGTAATGCTGGCTCAGGAGCAGGTTGCCCAGGGAAGATGTGGATTCTCCATCCCTGGAGGTGCTCAATGCCAGGTTGGATGGCGCCGTGGACAGTCTGACCTGGTGGGTGGGTACCGTGCCCACGGCAGAATTGAAGCTATGATATTTAAGGTCCTTTCTGACTTGAGCCATTCTACAATACTATGATTTATGTGGAAGGTTACAGAATCAGAGAATCACAGAATGGCCTGGGTTGAAATGGGCCTCAAAGATCATTTCGTTTCAACCCCCCTGCTATGTGCAGGGTCGCCAACCACCAGACCAGGCTGCTCAGAGCCACATCCAGCCTGGCCTTGTATGCCCCCAGGGATGGGGCATCCACGGCCTCCTTAGGCAACCTGTTCCAGTGCGTCACCACCCTCTGTATGAAAAACTTCTTCCTAATATCTAACCTAAACCTCCCTTGTGTTAGTTTAAAACCATTCCCCCTTGTCTTGTCACTGTCCACCCTTGTAAGCAGTCGAACCCTTTCCTTTTTATTCCCTTCAAATACTGGAAGGCCACGATGAGGTCTCCCCAGAGCCTTCTCTTCTCCAGGCTAAACAGTCCCAGCTCCCTCAACCTTTCCTCACAGGAGAAGTGCTCCAGCCCTCTCATCATCTTAGTGGCCCTCCTCTGGACCTGCTCCAAGAGCTTGTCTGGGGTGCTGTGGTTCAAGTCAGTGGCTTCCTAATGATTAAGGTACTCGGTTTAGCTGAGTGCTTCATTTCCTCAGCAGTCTGATTATTTTTTAGGAATATCAAAGGTTGGCGAAACTTCTCTTTTTGAGGCATTTGCTTAGAAATGCCTAGGGTTTTGGACTTCCACAAAAAAAAAGAACCAACAAACAAACCCCGGTTTTGCATGAAATGCCCTTGCACACTCAGTGCTCCTTGGTGGTAGTTTTGTAGTTAGATTTTCTATTAAATCTCCCTTTCTGTCCTTTGCTGCATTACCTGCTCGCTAGGCAGTGATGGAGGCATATATAGTATGGAATCATAGAGACGTAGAATAGTTTGAGTTGGAAGGGAACCTTAACGGTCATCTAGTCCAACTCCCCTGTAGTGAACAGGGACAACTACAGCCACATCAGGCACTAAGAGCCTTGTCCAGCCTGACCTTGAATGTCTTCAGGCATGGGGTATCCACCATGTCTCTGGGCAACCTGTTTCTGTATGAGTGGAGAGAAGCCTCAGGAATCAATAAACGTCCTCAGGGAAATTTCAGCTTGGTTTTCTTTCCTCTTGCCAATCTCCCCTTTCCCCCTTTTCCTTCTTATGTCCCTCCTGCAAATATCCTTCCCCCCCTGGAAAGCATAACGTAGGTGGACAAAGGATGTGCATGTATAGGGGTAGTCTAATGGCTACACACTGCTTCTGGCCCCAGATGAGCACTGTTAGATTCTCTGGCATATTGGCACAGCGGGGAGCTGTCAGTCATTCTTGGTCCAACACTTCCGAATGCTGCTGTTTTGTATACGATCGGCAGTTCATCCAAACTGCATATGTTCACCCCAAACATTCCACAAGCATAATCTTAGTAGAGATACCTGAAGGGACTCGCAAACGTGCTTAGAATGATTTTCAAAACCTTCAGGAACGTAAGGAAGAAAAGAGGTTTACCATGAAAGTACTCTACTAAAGAATGCATCAAAATTGTGAAACCAGGTCTCTAAGAGTGGCAGTGTATCCACCTAGGAAGAACTAAAAGAGTCCAAGCTGAAATATTGCAGTGGATTCCGCTGGCAGATTGTAGGATGAGAGGTAAGGGGCCTTAAGTGCCAGGGGAGGTTAAGGTTAGATATTAAGAAAAATTTCTTCTCAGAAAGAGTGGCAGTGCATTGGAACAGGCTGCCCAGGAAGTTGGTGAGTTAGCATCCCTGGAAGTGTTCAATAAATGCGTAGATGTTACACTGAAGGGCATGGTTAGTGGGCGTTGTGGTTGTGACTGTTGGACCAGGTGGTCTTAGCGATCATTTCCAACCCTAATGATCCTATGCTTATGGACTGGGCTAGCCACGTTACTATAAAAACAATCTGAATTCTTTTTACTTGTGTCAGCACAGTTTCTTTTGACTTCAGTGGAGTTGGATGAGTATGTAAAGCCAAGCTTCAGCCAATCTTTACCTTTTTAATGAAATTAAAAATCTTGATATCATCCCAGAAGGTTAAACATTCATTCGGTCTCCAAAATTCTCTTTATGGTTCCCTTTTCATTATTCTCTAGGAAGTTTCCTGTTTGCCACCCAAAATTGCTCTCTATTTATCATGCTTTTGAAAGTAATAATGTGTAACAAACACTTTTCTTAATACTACGGTATATTCTACCACTTTGCTATGTGAGAAATATCCAAAAGGCTACAGGTTCTTTCCAATCCAGAAAAGCGACAGCCACCACATGCCCTGTCACTTACTTATTAATGTAACTAATGTAATTAATGGGTGAAGACGATGGGAGATGAAATGGGACCCAACCATCTGATGGTTGAAGATGATGGGAGTTGAAATGGGACCCAACCATCTGATGGTTGAAGATGATGGGAGTTGAAATGGGACCCAACCATCTGATGGTTGAAGATGATGGGAGATGAAATGGGACCCAACCATCTGATGGTGGAACACGATAGGAGTTGAAATGGGATGCAACCATCTGATCGTGGAAGACAATAGGAGATGAAATGAGACCCAACTGTCTGATGGCGGGAGCTGAGATGGAACCCAGCCATCTGATGGTGCAGGATGATGGGAAAAGGGTGAAAAGAAGATGTTTTTGCCTAAACATGGGGAAAGGGCCAGCAGAGGCACCTGGTTTGACAGGAACACAGCTGGAGATGCGTTTGACAAGGGGAGAACCCTGCTAATGGAACATATCCAGGTGTGCACATTTAGGTCCTCTGATCCTTTGTGGGCCTTTATGCACAGATGCACAGGAAAAGTGAAAGGGCTCAACTTTCTTTTCCCTTTTACCTCCACTGTAAATTCAAATCCTGTGTTACAACATCTCTAACTGCTTTCTAGGTCCCAGAGCTGCTGTAATGAAGAAAACCAGCAGTTGTTTCAAGCTATGACCTAAAATAGGATCTGTCACTACAGATTTTCTAAGTTTCTGTCTGTGTAATTCCCGTAATCTAAGGCATCTATTTTTATTTATCTATCTATTTATTTGTTTGTTAGTGCTATATTTGCTACAACTGGATAATGTTGACGGGCTTATATATTCTTGCATAAGTGATTTTTTGTTATAATTGTGCTTTCCTGTAAGAAACAGTAGGTAAGATATTTAGGAATCCCCACTTGGAAAGCTTAGAGGCAAATGAGAACTTTGTTTTATATATATATATATATATATTCTTTTATTTGACTCGTGGTGTAAACCATCATTTTGTGCTGAATGTCATGCTTTTTTCATTCAGGTTGGCTTTGGTGCCGTGAGGTCCAAAGAGCAATTTTGTGGTTGGAATTGAAGCAGGAAGGCTGTGCTGGAAGGTGATGTGCGTGCTGTGTGGTTTGGGTTTTGGGGAGGATCAGGAGGCAGGTGGTGGTTTCTTTCACTTAGTCTAGTCTTTCACTAGTCTAAATTAACCTCTTAACCCTTTTGGTCAAGTGGAGACTTTACAGAGCTTTTCAGTATTTTCATATTCCCACCTGTGATTCCTAGTTCACGCTGGTGAGAAAAATGAAATTGTTTGATATGGATCAGCTCTATCCCCCCTGTACCCAAGAGAAACAGTGATATAGCAAAATAGATGTGCTGGTGGTTGCCTCCAAAATAATTGGTTTCAAAAAAGGTTTTTTGTTTGTTTGGTTTTATTTAGTCAGGATTTCCATGCTGGAACATGTTTGGGATTCAGGACTCCTGCCCTTACTGGCTTGGAGGGCTGAACTCTGATGCTGGGTTTAAAGTGCACCGCAAAGTGGAATTCAAAGAAATTGCCTTGGGTAGGGGAAGAAGTGGAATCTTTGCTTTCGTTTTTACAGGCATTCAAAATACAGCTGAAAGTGGAGATTGGGATTTTCAAGATGCCGGAATTCATGGGAGGTGCTTTATCAAAAGAGAAGTGTTAGTGGGCTTTGTAAGATAGCTGCTTGCTTCGGGGATGGTTTTATTAACTTCGTAAAAATTTATTTGTTGCTCAAATACTTCAGGTGTGTTTCTGTGTGGTTTTGGTATAAAAAGTGTGATTTGGGGCTTGTGGGCTTCATCCTAATGAGATGCCTCAAAGGAGGCTCCTAAATTAAGTGGTTGATTTGATATCTTTAATGAAGGAAAGGCAGAAGGAGCTGAAGCAAATGCAGAGAAGTGAAATGAGTGGGCAGGATTGAGATGGGGAAAGCTGCATATCACAGTTGCAGTCTGCCTACTGCTCTGTAAAGAGAACTAAAGAAATGCTGAAGAAACTTGATAGAAACAGAAATTCATTTCTGCCCCAAATCCATTCCTTTCATCCAAAATGGCACCGGGCTAGTGGAGAATAATCAAGTTGTCTCAGCTCTAATCAGAAATGTCAATGGCAAAAGCTTTGTTGTACAGAAAATACTGTTGAAGTGGTACCCAGATGCTAGTGAAGATGTTGATACACTTCAGAGCCATGGGAAGACTGGGTGACATTGCTTGAAGCCACTCCAGATCTTTTCTTACTCTGTCCCAAAAAGTCTACCATAGCAGTTCTGTTCCTTGCTGGAATTCTACCACTGAGCATAGCTCCAGTGATTTCTGTGGCAGCTGAGAAATGGCTTACAAAGCCAGAAGCAGTCACTCTCGTTATCGAGTCTGACCTTTTACATAGGAAATTCCTTAAGTCTTTTTTTTTTTCCTCTTCTGTTATTTTTCCTCTGAACTAAAGCATAACTTTCACGTGGGGAGGGAAATCTACGTTTAGATTATCTTTCATTGCATTATATATGTTTTTCATTTTTTATTTTTACTTTTAAATCTCCGTAGCAGATTTTTTTCCTATGGTAATGATCCCTGCTGATGGAAATTATCTCCTGACTTGTGGTACATCAACATATTTCAAATTTGCCTGTGGTAATTTGGCTTGTTTGGGTAATTAAAAAGCCAGTTAATGATTACTCTCGTACTGGATACATCCACTTCCAGATTGAGTTGTACCAAAATCTACCTTTGGTTAACCATAATGTGTCACAATTCTGGAAGAAATCTGCATTTCCAATACGTGGGAAGTTCTCTTGATTTTCTTTTGATGCTTGATCCATGTTTCATAGGACTTGGCACTTGAATTGAATATACTGTGATGGTGGGAAGTGTACAAGTGACTTCCCCATATTGGTGTTCACACTTACTTAAACAACTCCATCAATCCCATATGTGACCTTACGCTGTTTCTGAAAAGTCATTGATAGGGCTAGCCAGGAGTGTGCCTTGTTGGGCTGTTCTGCAAATATGTCCCACCTCTGATAACTTCATGCATGTAATTTAAGTCAGATATCCTGTGATTGATACAGTTTTTAGTCTTGGACCTGTTGATTTTGGTCTTTGATCACTCAAGATGGTGGTGTGGGCTTCCCTGTGTGCATCACAGCAGTGTTATCACCCTTAGTAGTGCAATTTGTAATCTCCTGGGCAAAAATTCATCACAGTTTGATAAGCCATGGTTTCCCCAAATCCATACTGATTTGGATATTTAATAGCTGTTTCTTATGGCTGAGCGTTAGGTTACTTGTGGTTGGAGAGCCAATGCATTGAGCTGTTGTTTGTTGGAGAGAAAACCAGATGGGTTAAGGTGGAAGCTGCTTCAGGAAAGCACAATATTCTCCTTTAATAACTGAGCCTAACATCAGCTGTTAGTCCTTGTCTTTCTTTTTTTTTCCTTTCTTTGTCTGGACTTGTTACTAGGCTGGCAAGCCACTAATGAGCAGTGCATTATCTGTTTTACCCTTTAGCTTTGATTCAGCGTTAGCTTTTCTTCTGGAATTTCCTTGATTTTTTCCAAATGGTGTCACAAATCAACACTAATGAGCCAAAACGCTGCTTAGCCGGCTTTTTCAACTGCATAGGTGTGGATGTTACTGATGCTTGCCGGATTTAATCACATCTAAGACGCTATTTTTGAACTTTTTTGAGTAACTGATGAGGTGAACAACAGTTTCCATCAGCTATCAGTGATATAGTGTATAAGAATGTTTTCCAAATATTTTCCTAATGTAGAAAAAATAGTGAACATAGCAGGTTTTGTTCTTTTTTTCCCCTCCATCAATACACGTACGAGCATTTTAGTTACTTTGTAAGGTCTGCTTGTCCCGTGTAAGACGATGGATTGCCTTCAGTTGAGAACGGTGGACATCCACAAAGGGATACCTGCAAAATTCCTACATTAATGATGTTTTCTTAGAGTCGTATAATAGAATCATGAACATCTGAAAAGACTGCTATGGACATCCACTCCAACTCCATCAACCCATCCTCACCATTCCCACTAAGCGCCACATATACCCTTTTCTTGAAAACCTTGAAAATGATGGCTCCACCACTTTCATTCACATTTAACTAGTTCTTCTCTCCTCTTTCCTTTTTCACTGACATGCCAGTGTGAAGCAGGCCTTTTAGAATGAGGAAGAGTTTATAATCCTGTTCTAGATTTGTGATTAAAAAAAAACCAAACACAACTTTTTTTTTAAAAGTGAACAGGACATGGTTACCCAAGCAGCCACTGATTTCTAGTTCTTTGATCAACTCCTCCATATCAGGATGAGTTTTAAAGCAAAACTCCCTTGAGCTGTGCAGTGGTTTTTGAGTTAGGAAACTCGTCATCTGTAATATTAAATAATTCTAAGGATGTTTTAGTCCTGGCAGCAGGAGACTTGAGGCATACGTCAGTCAGACTGAAGAGAACTTTTTTCCTTACTGAAGTGCTGCCCTTGCCTTGCCTTGCCTTGCCTTGCCTTGCCTTGCCTTGCCTTGCCTTCCCTTCCCTCCCCCCTCCTCCCTCCCCCTCCCCCTCCCAACCCAACCAATGTTGTGTACTAAACCATGTCCCTCAGTGCCATATCTACACGTTTCTTGAGCAATTCCAGGGATGATGGCTCTACCAGCTCCTTGGGCAGCCTGTTGTAGTGCCTGACCGCTCTTTCTGAGGAGAAATTCTTCCTAATATCCAACCTGATATAAGAGGCTCCATGAGAGTCTGGGCTGGACCATGATGGTGGGGTTTCTGGCAGAATTAAGAAAGGAAGAAGCTCTCTGGAGATCACAGCTTGAACTCATAGGTTGATTTTACTCTCTTAGGCAAATTTCAGGCAATGCCTGATGAGCATTTCCTTTTTTGGGGGGGGGGCTACTATATCTCTATGCAGTTCACTAGGAAGCTGTCCTACAGATGAAGATATCTATAATGCAGTTGAGACATACTGGGATGCAGTTGAGATGTATTAAGACAAGTGAGAAATCCCAGTGTTTTAAAGAAGTGCTGAAAGGTGGGTGATGTTTGACTTTTTGGGTCACTGTAAAGGTTATTTAACATATAAAAAACCCAGAATATAATTTTTATGTTAAAATGTATAATGTGTAGATGCATCTCCGTGCAAAGCTGAAATATTTTTGAGCAAAGGACAAACTCTTGCTTGCAGCACTGGCAAAAAGCTGCAGTGAAATGCCCGAAAGCTAAACAGAAGTTCTCATTTCAGAAAATGAAGCTCTCAGACAGTTTGGGTTTTACAGTCTCGAGTTTACAGATCCTGAGAGTCCTTCAAGTTTAATTTATCCCCGTTGACTTCAGTGGCAGAGAGACGGGGCATGCACGAACATTTTGTTTTAACTAATGCCTCTTCTGAGCAGCAGCTGGATGCTTCAGCAGTGATGAGACAGGGTGTGAGGTTCTGTAAAATAGTAAAGTCAGGGAGAAGGAAAAGAAGCACCTTCTCTGAGGCTGTGCTGTTTGCAGACAGTTTGGAAGGCTTTTAACCTCACAAGTAGAAAAGGGAGGTTTTTGTTTTGGTGTTTGTGTGAGCTGAGTAGCAGCTATTAAAGAGCTTTTGGAATGAGAAGTTGAGCTAGAAGTTTTCCTTGTATACATCAGGCACTGTTAATCACAGAGTCGTTTGAGTTGGAAGGGACCTTTAAAGGTCATCTGGTCCAACTTCACTGCAGTGAACAGGAACACCTACGGCTCCGTTGGGTTGCTCAGAACCCTGTCCAGCCTGACCTTGAGTGTTTCCAGGAATGGGGCATCCACCATAGCTCTTTACTGTTAAAAACTTTTTCCTTATTCTTGTACCTTTTTTCTTAATCCTTCTACCATTTGTTTTAGCACCCAGTAAAGGAGGGCATTGCTCACCCTTTCAAAATGCTCCAGTGTAGCGTTTAGATTTGTTCTTGTTCTTTTTCTGTTTTCATTTGGACCTGTATGGAGAAAAAAGCCTTGAGGGTTTATTTTTGTATATATAAGTTGTGTGTGTGTGCGCGTAGACAGCTGTGAAGACGGAAAGAGAAAGGAGGTTTGCAAGATAGTGAACTGAATCACTGAAAATGATACCACAGAGGAACATGAGGAGAGGCAAGAAGGGTCAGCCTGCTCTAATGAAATTACGTTGCTTGAAGTTGTTATTTTAGGAGCTATTGCAGCTCACCATGCCCAAGGGCCACTGTCAGACTGTTAAATCGGGAAGTCTGAGTGTTTTTGGTGTGCTGTGAGATGTTATCCTCATATAGCAGAGATACATCAGTGCTTAACGTTATCTCTTACCTGGTGTTGTAGTTGTATTTTGTCAGCTAACGTGCAAGAAATGCTGTTCACCATGTTCTGCTTCGTTTCGTATGAAGGAGCATCACATGTAGCATGGCTGCAGTGGGACCATGATGAATGTTGCCACGTTTTTAATTTGTTTTAATATATTTTGGTTTTGGGAATCATGTCATTATGAAGTACTTAGCTAAATTTACTATTTTTTTTTTTTTCTTTTATTTTTCTTGATTTTAATAAGCAATGGTTTTGAAGAAATGCTTTTGAATTTGGTTGCCATGGCATGTGGCTGAGGTCTGGGGCAGCTCCTTGGAAACACAGCCTTGACTTTAAGGATGGATGTTACAGATAAG
Organism: Alectoris magna; assembly: GCA_030625065.1. Lineage (NCBI taxonomy): Eukaryota > Metazoa > Chordata > Aves > Galliformes > Phasianidae > Alectoris > Alectoris magna. The sequence continues at coordinate 2,877,803 of CM060561.1, forward strand.
ATCCTGTATCACTGTTCACAGTCTCCATCTGTTGGAAGATCCTATGGTAAGCAGGATGCTGTCCTAACAAGTTGCTGCACACTATAATAGTACAGTGAAAAACTCAGTGCCTTTGTAGCCAACGTGCGGAGACGTCTTTATCACTGTGTACTGCCTTCTTCAAGATAAATGCCATGAAAAGCCTGCAACGTTGGACAAATTTGCTCTGCCATATGCTTGTGGAGGAGTATTTTTCTGAAGCTTTTCTGTATGACTGGTAATCATAGATTGGTTTAGAGAGACATTTCTGAAAGTGTGAAGTGAAAGGAAGGGCAGCGTGTTAATGTGAATTAATTGTAGCGCTCATCAAGTCAACATCCAGTGGAGACCAACTCATTATATAGTCTCTTCTTTTGCTTCCAAAAAGCATAATGCTGCAGTGAGTTATGGGTTCAAGGTCAGCTTAAAACTAAAAACTGGAAGACATCCAAACATCCAAAGTGCCATAAATTCTCATCCCGTGGTAATGTGTGAAATAGAATCTTAGAATGGATTGGATTGAAAGGGGCCTCAAAGATCATCTAGTTCCAACTCCCCTTTCAGTAGGTTGGGAAGCAGCACATGGCTTGGGAAACAGCAGTGATGGTTGGTTGATTGGTTTTCCCATTAATCTGGCTGCAGAAATACTACGCGAGGAAGTTATTTGCAATAAAAGAATAGAGAAGACCCAATAGGTAAAGATCCAGGTTTAATTCTTGCATCGTAGAGGAAAGAATATATATTTAAGATATTTTCTCTGTTTACTAGGATAAGCCACTTCCTCCTTGGAGGATCTGGATTCCAGCAAACAGATCAGTTTTCAGCAGCAGTAAGTTGAGAACTTTGTTTTTTGGCTAATCTTGAATGAAAAAGTGGATGTTTTATCCTTATGGCACGTGATTGAGTATCTCTTGGTATCTAGAGACAATGCTTTCGTGGGACTAGGCTGTTAATTTGTTACATGAACGATGGTGGTATCAGCCTGTGCTTATCTGCGCTAAGTCTGTTTTAATGAACAAACTCTTGAACTTGGAATTTAGGGAATAGCTGGGCTAAATTAAGTGAAGGGACAATATCTCTTTTTACAGAATTATAGAATCGCCATTGATTAATTGGAGTTCCTCACAGTAACTACGGATGAGATGAAAGTCTGTGCCCTTTTTTTTTTTTTTTCTTTTCATTTAATAACAGTATATCTTCTGTGCGGGTTTTACTTATTTATTTATAAAAAGGACAGGTGGGGAGAGCCTTTGGTTTCCACCTCATCAAAAAGAAACGTAAGTTTTGGTGACAGAAGATCTGTAAATATTTTATAGAATTCAGCCGGGTATCCATCTGGACCATACTTCTTTTTTTTAGCCTTTTATAGTATCCCTTAATTTTATCCGCAGAGAGCAGCTATCTCAACTTTTGGGACCGAGCGTTTGAAAATCGATTTCGAAATGCCACCTGCAAAATAATGGCCTAGTAGAGGCATGCGTTTCCCTTTGAACAATTTGGAGTGGGACGACCCATCTCTGCTGGAGCTTTGTTTTGCAATGAGCAGGTATTTATTCTGAAGCAAATGCAGTATGTACAGTGATTGGTAAAATCTGATTGATACAGTTGTTTATGATACTTAGATGATACAGCAAGAATATCTAATTTTTACATGCGTGTAATCATTAGGGGCCGGATTGTTTTACGTTACATCGATATGAAATTTAACCCTTGGATTAAGGCAGCACAAGGTGGGAGACGCTGTTCAATTTGAATACATATTCCTGGTCTTATCCTGCAATGGGCCCATTAGACACAACTCTGTGCACCCTCCCTGTGCTCCCGTGAACATAATTGCCTAAATGGTTTGGTGTTAGGTATAACCTCAGACTCTTTCAGTTGTGCTCCAGCTGCGGTGTTTTCATTTCCTTCCTTCTAACATAGTGAGATTAGGTTTTGATTTGAAAGGTACAGCAGGCTGCTTTTTTTTTCTCTTTTCTTTAAATTTAAAGCCTGTGTTTTCATCGTTGTGTTGCTGACTTGTTAGGGGCTTCCCTCCCCCCCCCCCCCCCCCCCCCCCCCCCCCAAGTTAGATGTGATTATGTGATTTAATCAGGTTATTTACTGAGAGGAGTATAAATTCTGGAGAAGAAGGGCTGTGAATTTCAAGAGTGATGCTGGAAAATAAGAGATAAGCCCTTGGACTTTGTGTGCTGCATCTTGGGAACAGCTTGGTGTGCTTCGGGACGCTCCAGCCTCCATGGTCCTTCCCCATGCTTTCTCCTTAGAGCTCTCCAATGTGGAGTTTTTTTTTCCCCTCCCATTGTCACTTTATTCACCACTTCTTAGTCATTTCTTTTCCTGCACGAGCTCTACCACGTTTTTCACTTTATCCTTGAGTTTTCGGTTTCATTTTCCAGTCAAAGTGGTTATTTGGTGCTGGCACCTTGCAGCAGTAATTTCTGTGGATTATTTTGTATCTGTGTAGGTTTGGATGGCATCCCAAAGCTTTGAATGCAAACGGTGCAGTAGAACATTCGAATTACAAGTTTCTTTGGTTCCTGTCCTAACTTCATTACAGAACCTCCTTCATTTTATGTTGTATTTATTCTGTTTCCAGAATGATGTTTTCTTCAAGCTGAACAAGTTTGTGAAACAAAGAACAGGTAAAAACTGGCTGCATGCGTACAGAGAGTGAGTGGAAGCAGTTCTCCTCAAATTTTAATGTTAGCCTTTATGTAGAATCAAGCCACTCAAATAACAGTAATTAAAAACAAACAAACAAACAAAAACAGTAAAAAACAGGAGCCAGCGAGATTAGATGAGCATAGATAAAGAATAAAAGCATCCTGTGTAGGTATGGAATCGAATGATTTAATTACACTGGTTTTTTGTTTGTTTGTTTGTTTTAACAGCTGCACAGATGCATCTTTTGTAGTACAGAACTGCCTGCTTTTCATCAGATGTCAGCTTAGCATCTTCAGTTTCCTCACGCCCAGTCTTTAGCGTCTGAAGACTGTATTTACCTTCGTAAGTCTCAGAATTACAGAATGGATTGGGTTAGAAGGGACCTTGAAGGTCATCTAGTTCCAAACCCCAGTGCATGGATGGATTTAGATTCAAACCTGTCTGAACGCAGAAGGATGCTCAGCCACCAATCCTTGGCTGCTCTTTCTATCTCTTTTACTTCAGAGTGTTTCTCTTTCCCTTTTGGTGAAGGAGAACTTGTGATTCTTAAAAATAAGGTTATCTTGAAGTGAATGTCTTGGGGTTGGCTCTAATCTCGATCAATTTAAAAGTAGTTTTTTGGGGTTTGGTTCTTTTTTGGTCTATTATATATGTTCCCATCCTAGGAGCTGCCTCCTTTCTTCACTCTTTTTTTACTGAAGAGAAAGGAAGTCCTGCATATTTTGACTTACTATCCAGTCTGTAATGACTATATTGGTGTCTTTGCTAGCAACCATGGAAGCTTAGACACTCACTGAGATTTAGGTGCCTTCATTTATCATAGAATTATAGAATCATTTAATTAGAAAGAACTTCTAAAGGTCGTGTAGTCCAACTCCCCTGCATTGAATGAGACACATACAGGTAGATCAGGTTGTTCAGAGCCCTGTCCAGCCTGCCTGTGAATGTCTCCAAGGAAGGAGTGTCCACCACATCTCTGGCAACCTCTTTTTCAGATCTACTAGCCCTATATGCATCACAGAGGGCATCTGAAGTGATATTTGGCACCTGTATTTAGGCAAATGTATTTTCATTAGGCTCTTACAAGCAGCAAATGGTATAAAACAACGCTGCTTTTTTTTTCTTGGTGAAAACTTGCAGTCTGTATTAAGGGCAACTTTGAGCTTACGTTCGCTCCTTGATAGTCAGCTGTTTTGTTTTGGCTTGCTCAGGGTTTGGCGTTCTTCTTGCATGAGTCACGCGCTAAATCAAAGCTGCTTTTCTCCTTGATATTTGCACTTGGTTCCCTTTGGTGCCATCGTGTGCTTATCAGCAGGAAGAAGTAGTCCTAGAATCTGTGGTGAGTGATACGAAAGCTGGGAAACAATCTGAAATAAGACTTCTATGGTTCAGAACTGACTGGTGGACGTGCCAGAGTGAGTGGGCCTCCCTGATACAGTTTTCCCAGTGTTTTAATGGATATACCTCAAATATGTTCCTTCATTGAGTGAAAGAAAGTTGAAGGTGTACTCTCTTGTTGACTATGCTTGTAAGCCTTTAGATGTTGGGAAATCTAATTTTCTTGTGTTTTACATAAAGGGATGTTTAGTGAAATAACCAAGAGATGAATGAGACTGCAGGGTTTCTAATCTCAGATGCCCTAGTTCAGCAGAGCCTCAAAAACCACTTCTCTTTCCCAGCAAAATGGAGTACATGTTTGTTTCCTTCCCTTTCAGTCATGTTCTCCATCAGTGAGGAGTCTTGGGGAAGGTGGGTGAGTTAGATAGCTGGACACTTCTGGATCACTGGAGCACATGTATTTTTGCTAGTTGGCTTCATTAATCCGTGGTCATTCATTTGAAAGTCTTCTGTGCAGATACCTATTTGGTGTAACTGTAGAGGCGCAGTAGGCAGACGAAATACCAGAAGGGTTCTCACCAACAGAGAAAACCAGTATGCATAGGTTTGCCATCCTCCTTGCTTCTTTGCAACCATGATCGTTTGTATAAAAAGCAATAGAATGTATTTATGTGCAGTATTCGTAAGGTGTTTTACGTGGATGCATGAGTAAATATGGCTACTGTGGTTGAAATCGCTAGTCCTTATAGTTTTGGAGATTTGGAGGAATGCTTACATACTAGTTGGCTTCATGCCCATGTTAGTTTGCTCAGTGCCTATGATTGTTAGGCTATTTATATATATATCTGTTTCTCCACTATGTTGTGCGGGTCTGTGGCTCTCTTTCTAACTTATCCTTATCAAAGGCAGCCTTTGTTCCAGGGTGTTTTGGGAACAAGTCATACTCTTCAGCTTCTGCCAAGGCTCAGCACCTGCTAATGGTTCACCTGAGCTGCCCACGTTTCCTAAGTTTTGGTTTATATGCATTCATTTTTTTTTCATTCTTGCCTTCTTCAGTTCTGGCTTCTTACCAGTGGTTTCCTTGCAGATCTCACTTAAACATGCGAATCACCCATGAAGAAAATCCTTTGTGTCCATTGATATTAGGCTTCTGAGACTGTGGCCCATCATATGACCAATGTGATTTATCTATTTTTTTTTTTAAATAAATTCTTTCCTCCCTGTATCTGTTCTTGTACTGTGTTTAACCACCAGGTGCCATTTCCCCTGTCCTTGGTGGGAATCCCAAAATGAACACACCTCCTTGTTAGTCTTTCTCAATGAAATGCTACCAAAGGTAGAAGTATAATCGCCAGTTTTCCTTTATATACTGTGTCTTTCTACTAGAAAATGCTGTTTTTTTACTTATCCTTCTTCATGTTTTTTTATAATATAACTACCAATGAACATTAATGTAGATGAGAGCTCATGGTGGTTACATTCCTGTCACGTTCATTGAATAGCAGTATTTCTGCTTTGGGAACTTGTGTGTTGGAAACCAGTGGAGTCATGTTCCAGAGGAGCAGGGTCCTGGGATTTTGGAATCTATTACTTGATTAATTCAAGCATCCCATTTTACCATGCATCACATTCCCCTAAAGCATTGCAAGTATGTCAATCAAGACACTCCTGTGAACTCAGAACTGGTTGTCAGATACATATTTCCTGATTCTGCTGAAATCCAATATTGATTTATAAATGCTATTTCTAATTTTGTTAAGCTGAGCTAGTGCATTGCACTTAGTCTTTGTCCATTCATGCATGTGCATCTTTTATAATTAATAAGTTTGCTCTAACTTCACTGTAGCAAACCAGACATCAGGTCTCCCTTCTCTGTTTTCCTCCTTCCTACTGTTCGTGTTGTGTTGTTTTTTCCTAGCAAACAGACATTAATATTCCTCTTTTATATCCGCTGAAAAGGCAGATGAAATCTAGGTTTTGAACTGAGTGGAAATTTAATTTTGCTGTTCACTGAAATATGTAATATTCCTATGTTTGTCTAGCATATGGATTGATTAAGACTATTCTGCATGTAAGGTTCGCAGGAAGTAGACAACATGGCACAAAACATCAAATAGAAGGAGGCCGTACAAGAAAAAATGATTGGAAGAAAATCCTTGGTAGATGAGAACAGGCACATAGGGAGCATTTGTGGTGGGGAGATTCAGAGTTGGAAGCTGCCTAGATCCTGTTCTCCTGCAGGAGCCAGAAGATATGTTGTTTAATTGTTATTTAATGTCAGTTTAAAAAATAGGAGCAATGACATCACATCTCTTGAGCTGAGCTAACAGTGACCCGACATTAAGTCATCTAAACTATGCCACCCATAGAGCCTGAAGTTGAACAGCAGAGAGTGTTGCAAACAACTCAGTAGACTTCAAAACATCTTTGGTCCTTTTCCCTTGATCTAAATACCTCAGTATCAAGGAAGCTTGATTGCTTCTCCATGTGAAACGAAATTTGGATCCTGGGCACTGACCTTGCTAGTGCAATCACTTTGTCATTTATCACACTCTGCTGCTTCTCTTGGGAACCAGACTGTTTCAGTGCATGCTGCCTCGTGCCTTGAAGATGGAAGGCATCCATCTTCCCATGGCATTTGTGATCCTTTTGATGGAAGACTTTTTCTTGCAGCCCTAAGCAGCTATGTTTGCTCTCGGGAAGTTTATATAGCTGAAATGGAGAGAGAGGGGTCTATAAATCTGAGATTCCCAAGTAAAACAAAATGTATCTCTAGTCCTTATTCTTGGCATTTGCCTAAGGCCAACTTGTCTCTGGTGCCTCTCAGCAAGATTTGAAGACTGTCTTTTCTTCTTTTGTGAGAAGACATGCAGAAGGGTTGACGTGGAAGAAGACTTTGTGTATTGAAGTGGCAACTGGGACTGACATGAAAGGAGCACAACAGGCTTCCAGATTGCTTGTCTTACCTCTGTTCTTCTTGACTGTGATGCAGCAGGAAATGAATACAGATGATGTGCATACATTCATTCCTTCCAATCTCTGTTACTTATGATTTCATTCTTCTTCATGTTGTATAACAGTCTATTAGATCTAAAGTCCGCCAGCGTCAACAGGAAGTCTTATATGGGGTCTTTGTGAAGTTTGTGGGGATGGAGGTAACTTTTAAGTGCCCGGAAACATCTGATAGGTCTGCTGGGTACTGTTAGTACTGTTAGTTGCAAGTAGTAGAAATAAGTGAGGAAAGAAGGAATTAGCGTTATAGAATTATACAATATCCCAAGTTGGAAGGGACCCATAAGGATCATCCAATACAAGTCCTGGCTCCAGATAGGACCACGCAAAAATCAGACCATGTCTGAAGTTGTTGTCCAGATGTTTCTTGAAATGTGGTAGCTCACGGCCTGTGACCACTTCCTTGGGGAGCCTGTTCCATGCCCACCACCCTCTGGTGGGCTCTTCCTGGTATCCAGCCTGAACCTCACCTGTTGCAGCTGGTAGAAACAGTTCATGTTGGGTCTGCATAGCATCCCGAGGCTGTTGGAAAAACAAGGTGAAGTTTGCAGTCAAGTGCTCCGAGACCAGAAAGAGCCCTTAGTGACATCCAAATTAGAAATACAGTGAGCAGCTTGACTCTGTGTCTCAATATCTATCTCCATAAAACTCCACAGCCGCCTTATCCCACTATCTCCAACTTATAGTCTGTCCTGATCATATCTATTCCTGAGACAAACTGCTATGCTTCGTGTGACATGTACGATGGCAGCTGTACCGAAGGAAGAAAAACTGCATCTATTTGGAAGTGATCAGATATTTTCCTGAAATAGCACTTTGACAACGCAAAACACGCACACAAAAAGAGGATTTTCTTATTGTTTCTTAGGAAATCTCTGGAAGGGAAAAAGCAGCTCATTTGTTAGATAATCCAAGCTGTTTTTACATTGCACCTACACCACAGTGCTGTAGGGCCGTGGGCGTTTGCTTCACTTTGTAGTATGCATCAGCTGGAGGAGGGGAGCGTGCTTTGGTGTATTAAATCAGGTTGTTTGCAGTCATAAGTGACGTTGTGCCTGTCAAGTGCTACGTATGTGTCTCCAGAAGCTTCTGGAAGCCAACTGAGTGATGTTGTTGTCTTATTTTGGGCCATGTCAAGCCGGACTAGACAGCCTACTCCTCAGGGCATGGGGACAGAGATGACGTCAGTCTCCATGGACCTTCCATCAGCATTAAAACATACTTGGGAAGCAAAGCGGAGGGAAGTGTGTAATGTTGCCTGCCCAAAGCCACCTGAGAACACAATGTTAATATTACACACCTCAGGGAAGATCTAGAAAAGCGTAAATTACCTCAAAGCCACAGCCTGAAGAGGAAGAAAATCATCCCCTACAGCTATGCTGATCGACCTCTGACAGTTGTGTTATGAGGCTCAGCGAGCGCTCAGGGATTTGTGCAATTACACCAATTCCGTGTTAAAACTATTGATATAGAAAAGAAATGGTTCAACAGTAGAGCTTGTGCATAAATACAGACTCTGAGTAAAAAGGACAGGGGGATTTTTCCAGGTGAATGGCATAAAGTTTTATTGAGTTTTGTTTTTAATAATTGAGAAAATCCCCCCAAAATAGAAGCTGAAAGGTGGGATGTCTGTGATGTGAGTGGCAGAGTCGAGTCTAGGGAGCAAACCATTAGAGGGGATTTGGAAATACTGCACTGTTTGCAAATATATATTTTCATCTCATGACGTGAAAAAAAAACCCACACACAAAAAAACCCACCAAACTCTAACTTTCAATAATAATAAAACTAATCCTGGTACCCTGCAGAAAGAAGGGCTCTATGTCTGTCCTGAGGTAGCTGTATGGAAAGCTAGAAAATTCTGGGTATTCTCTCTTCTTGTCATGATTTGTGTGTGCTGGTAAACAAGTCTCTTTAATGAGAAACAAAAGGAGATCAATCTGAGGGAAGGTTAAGAGGCAGCAGAGAGGTCAGACTGTGAAGTTCAAAAGGTGAGAAGATATAACTCTCTTAAAAGAGTGACTGGGGCTCATTCTTTGTTAACTGGAGACTCAGAGTCTCTTTTGGAAGTAGTTGACCTGGTCTGACAACAGCCTGCGGGGGTTGATGCGTAAAGATGAGTTGTGTGAAATGATTTGCTTTCTCTTCAGGAAGAAAGGCAGGCTGGTTGATACCGAGATTTTATATGGGTTAAAAACCTCAGAAAATACATCTCAAGTTGGTTGTCTCGAAATGGAGGTTTCATCATCACTAGCAATTTTTGAAGCACTCCCCAAGGGCACTTTTCCATTAGCAAATGGTGGTTAGAGCTGATAACAACATACATTAATGGTATTCCTCTCACCACCTCATGCATTAATTTCTGACAGGTACTTACTATCCAAACTATGTGACTGTAGTAGTTCAGTGTAGAGTAGTAAATAGAAACATGCTTCTTTGTGTCAACTCATAGAATCATAGGATTGCTCAGGTTGGAAAAGACCTTAAAGATCATCAAGTCCAACCGAAACCTGACCATATTTCCCTAACTCTTAACGACCCTCCTGTGTCATTCCCCAGGCAAGAGAAATCCTCGTGAGGAAATCAGCATTGACATGCAGGGTAAGGAATTCACCTGAATGCCTGGGCTTGGTTTCAGCTGATTGTTAGAAGGTTATGCTGAACCCACAGCTGTATTCCCCAAGCTCTTTCCTGTGGAATCTGGAGATCTTCCCTCTAATGCAGTGGACCTATCCTGTGCAGCCTGGGACAAAGGCAGAGGCAAGACTGTATGTTGTGTGTAGAACTGGAATTAGTATGTCCACATACTAATGTCCATCTGTAAGACCAGTTTTGTAACTGCTCAGATTGCTTGTGTCACTCCTTATTCCCAACCCATAGGCAGTCTCCACCTGCGCTTTAATGATGTGACTGGTTAGATACCAAGGAGGGTTTCAAAGTTATGGATGGTGAAGGCCAGAAGTTGCTGAAAGATGGTATGTAGTCTTTGTCCTTGGCGACAGTTAAAATTTATCAGGTATGGTCTCAGAATCGTCGAGTCATTAAGGCTGGAAAAAACCTTTAGGATCATCAAGTCCAGCTGTCAACCCATCACCACCATGCCCATTAAACCACGCCTTCCATGCCACATGTACACGTTTCTTGAACACGTCCAGGACTGTGACTCCACCACCTCCCTGGACAGCCTCTTCCAGTGCCTGATCACTCTTTCAGAGAACAAGTTTTTCCTGATATCCAACTTGGACCTCCCCCTGCTCAGCTTGAGGCCATTCCCTCTTGTCCTGTCCTACTGGCTTGAGCAACCTGCTCTAGCTGACCCTACATTGGGCAGGGTGGTTGGCTGGATGGTCTCCAGAGTTCCCTTCCAACCACAGTTGTTGCTTCCAAAAAAGACTCCAAAGGAGTCTACTTGGAGATAGGCTGAGCACTGACAGCTTAATTTGTAAAGGATAAAGAAATGCTATTGCCTGGGGAGAAGGCATTTCAATGTGTGCTGTCAGAAATAATAAAAGTGACATTGGGCCTTTTCTCTTGGACTTTGAGGATCTAGATTTGACACATTCAGGGTTTTCTTCATAGCTATAAAGGCAACATCCTTTAAAGATGAAAGTCCTGCGTACTGCATGTTTTAGATGTTGGAAGCTTGTACAAAAGGTGAGGAGGAAATCACATATTTAAATCTATTATCTGTATTGACGTGATTTAGTGGGACTGGGTAAGAAATTATGCATCTTCCTGCTTGGAGCTCCCCCAGCTGTCAGGGCAGGGACCCATCTATTCTTAAGAAGAAAGGACTCATGAACATACCCCAAAAGGGGATAATTGTGGTCCCCATCCATTAGTCTGATCTACTTCTGAGTGTGCACTGCCCATACTGGTGACTCTCTCTCACTCTTCATGCAACAAATAGACTTAAAACACATATATTGTGTCTGTACAGGTCCCCATTAGGAACACATTTGTAACCTCATCCACCCAATGACTGATGTGAAAAGCCAACAGCAAACTGGGAAGCTCAGCTTTTTGCTTCTAGGGTGAAGTGGGGAAACTACAGCTTGCCAAGAGATCCTTGTTCTCCTACCCACCCCAAGTCATCTGTGTATGTTGAGGATGGTTTAGAAGCAAATAATAATCTGATTTACTGCTTTTTTAACTTGCCCTTTATTTCTTACTGTTTTTCTTGTATTTCCATATCTTCTGATATGCTTTGAGGGCTCATCTGTATGTATGTAATTCCTGATCAGAGTTGACTGGTCATGAACCCATAATTAAGACATTCCCCGTGTTGCCTGTTCCTTCCTCATAGGCTTTTCCAATTCCACAGTTGATCTTTTCTGCTTTTTGAGAGTTTTTCCTTTCTTTTGTCCAGTACAAATGAGGACAGTATTTAACTCCCCAGGTATTGACCACAACTTTGGACAGATTTGAAGGTTCCTGTTATCCATCCATCTTCCATTCCATAGGCAAAGCAACTCCATTTACTTAGGTTTTTTTTCTATGCAGGTCACATTTGCTTGACCTGTTGTAATTCTCCAAGCTCACTCTAGACTCCCTTCTGCCTCTAGAAAATGTTTACTGGTGCTTTTTGCCTACAGCTGAGGACTGTGCAGTATGGTGATAAGTAAAAGGTTTACTTCACCTGTCTAGAAGACTGTTGAAGATTGCAGCTGACCTAAATTATGTAGTGTTTTATTTTGTTTTTCAGGCATCATTTCTGTTTCATTAGGATTGTTCTGAGCGCTGTAGCTGTCCTCTATTACGTCATGTCATCTGTTTTTCTAATGAGGCTAATCCGTGTTCCATTAGCTATCTCACTACTGAAAATACAAAGGGACAGAGCAAGGATTGGTGGAGCCCACGCAGTTTCTAATTTAGTTATGATAGCAGTCCACTGGAAGTGATTTTGTAATGAAAATATGCACCTGCATCTCCAGTCAGTTTCTTCTTCCATGCAAGAAATTTGTTGTTGTTATTAAATAAATATTTACTGTTTTTCTGCTAACTACTGACTGCTAACTTGTTGTAGAAGAGCATTCACATTGGTCTGATATGACTTTTTGCCATGTGCATGCTAGCTGTTCTGTTTTTTTACCTTCAGTTGCTTTGAGTGAGTTTTGTCCAGTGGCTTTTCCCTAATTACTGATGTTGGCCCTCTGAATGTCCCTTTATTGGAATACGTAGGGGAACTGTTTAACTAATTTTGCCTGCTGACTGATAGTTACTCTGATTAAATCATGAAACACAGACCAACTCTTTCCTTAAGATCCAAGATCCTATTAATTTTCTAACTATATTATTTTTCTTCATGGGACACCAAAAGCAAGAAGTAATTGCATGTCATTAAAATATGAATATGTGCTCTCAGAAGGATGATTGCTCTTTTGGTCAGACATGGGAATGGTTGTTCTTGCATTCCATTGTAGGTTATAGGATAAAGTTGTGATCAGATCTCTTATTGTTTCCTTTTTTTTTTCTGTATGTAATATGTTAGACAATGCTTGTTCCAATTTGCACGAACTGCCTTCACAGCAAATCACTTGCCTGTCACAGCAAGTTGGACAAGCCTCCCCGAGGAGCCGCAGATAAAAGAATTGGGAGGTGACATGGGGATGGGGAGGTAGATGCTTTTAATGCTTATCAAAGGAAAGGTATACAAATCTGCTCTCACATTTCCCTGTAACCACATTACTACATGGTAGGATTGTGGTTCTGTAGCTGTGTGAATAAGGGATAAGACTTAGTAGGTTGGCATGGGAGGTGGATGATTCTAAAGAGATTGGCTAAACAAAAACAAAATATTTTGCTTTTAATTCTTTATTTTTCTTTTTTTTTTTTTTTCTCCTTGAATGGGAGGAAAAGTTTAAAATGGAAATATGCTTTGAAAAATGAGAAATCAACACAAAGCATTTGGAGTGTTCTAAATACCTTCCTGCTCTTCCCTTTCACACCACTCTGTTGGGGAAAAAAAATAAACACATTCACTGTTTGCTGTAGAAATGCTTGCCCAATTATAATCGAGTCATCTCAACAATGTGACATAGACTTTGCTCCACATTTGTTATATGTTGCTTTTGGGAAGCCAGTGCAGCATGTATCTCCAGTTGCCCAGGTGTAAAAAGGAGAAATGGATCAAGATCAACCTATGTATAGAGGCAGTTTTCCAGCTGTTGGACTGTTCAGAATCCCTGCTTACTGTGGTTTTAATCCGTAGCCACACTGGGATTTAAAACTCCTTATCCCTGCCCAGATTTTTTTCTCTATGTTTTCTATGTGCCCTTATTTTCCAAGGTGGAAGATAAGGGTCTTGGTAGTTGTTGACTTGCATGGGAGCTGGGAGAGACAGGATTTGTTCCCCAGTCCATCAGCCTCCTCAAGTGTATATCTGTTTCATTTAGAGTTTATGAAGAACTTACATCAAGACATGATAGATTATACTTCTGCAAGATGTATGGCTTTACCTACTTGACATGATCCAACTGTTATATTGTTTAGTGTCTTGGAAACACATGGTTTGCAGATGGTTTCTCTTAACTTTTACTCTTTATTCCTTTATTTTCTGATTGAAGGCTGTTTACCTAAAATATAGGATTTGTATCGAAGAGGTACTTGCACTCTCAGATGCCAATTATGTGTATATCTCTCATTAAGAGAGAATGGCGAACAGCCTAATGAAGAGCTACCCAGTGAGCAGTGATGTCTTCTCCCTTTTTTAGTGAATAAGTCCCTACTTTCTGCCTCATGATTTTCTGTTTGGGACATTTTTACCCCGCTTTGATGTCAAGAGGCAGCAGCTGGGTTTGGTTCTGTGTTATGCCCCTTCTGATGTGACATATTTCCCTTGCTCTTGTCACTGCTGTGGTTTAGGGCTGGACTACATTTAATACCAAAGCACTGGGGCCACACTGATGAGCCACGGGGTGTTTGAGGTGTGTGGTGGGACAGAGGAAGAAGTCTTTCTCTGCCAGTGCTGCAGTGATTTCAGTCTGCTGCTTCTGCTACTTCAGAAGCTTGTAGTATAGAAGCAGACAGTCTCTTCAGAGTTTGTCAAGGCTCTGGTATGATGGATAGACTCCTCACCAGCTCTGTAGCAGTAGTGTTCCAGAAGACAGTATTACCTTTCTTGATCGAGTGCCTATTTCTTGCCTAGCACCTGAAGATCTCAAGGCATGTCATAAACATCAAGAAATTAAAGTCTTGCCATGGCTGAAACACAGCCATGGTTGCCACTTATTACTGGGGGAGGTAAGGTGTAGAGAAGTCGGATGACTTGGTTACCCCCCAGATCATCTGTAGTCCAGGGGATTTGGATTTTAGTGGTTTTGTTTTGTGGATAACCATACTGAAGTTTGCCCTTAGGACTTTTCTTTCACTTATTTTTCCACTTGCCTTCCCTCCTTCCCCCAAAGTTTTGGGATTTAACTGACATTTAACAGTGTATCGATCTTTTTCCCCATTTTCTTAGGTTTAAAGTACAATCCTGCATCCACTGCTAGCTAGAAGATGTCTTATGGATCCATTGATGGGAGCGGATTTGGGAGGAACCCATTTGGAGGCCCTTCGAGACAAGGCTATCAACCTCTCGGTAAAGTATGCCTTGTAGTAATTTATTCCTCCTGATGTTCTGGGGAATGGGGTTTTTACTGAATGAGGTTATCTTCAGAAGTGGTTTCGGTAGAGATTTTCAAAGGTGGAACCCAAACATTTATTGGGTTCGATTTGTATGATGGAGCGTCACATCTTACCATGCTTAACTCTTGAGGTTCGAATGTGTCTTGCCAATGGCCATGGAAGAGCAGCACTGGTGAGGATTTTGGAGGTATGTTGGCAGACTTGGAGAAGAAATTTGGTTCAGTTTCTAGACCTGTTTGTAACTCTCTGTAGCTCTCTTCTATCACGCCAGCAGGAAGTTGATCTAAATTGTTACTCTCTAGCTAGTTGTAGATGCTTTCATGATGGGGTTAGATGGGAAGAGGTACAAATAGAGGAGAGTTGCGATTCTGCAGGGCACAACCTAACTGCTGGGGTGGCTGCTTTAATCTGCAGAATATGTTTTAACATGGCACTGGGAGATAAAAATTTGCTCAGGGAATGTTGAAACCATAAACTATGGAGTGGCTTGCAAATGACTGCATATTCTGGTTTTGTGGGATGTTCTTAAGTGAACACCAGATGTGCTTCCCTTAGCTGCTCCCTTCTTCCCCTAGAGGACTCTAGAAACGCTAAAGCAGAAAGAGAAGATCATCTAGAATTCAACGTTTATATATGAAATGTTGATGCAGGGCTGGCATATTCATGGTGATGGAAGATACTTCTTATTCTGACCAGCTCTGAGGTACTATTTTTGAGGAGTGGCGCCAGCCCATGTAGACATGGTAAAGCTTTGTCTCCAGCTGCCCAGATGTGCACTAGGTCTGGTACACACGGGGAGTTGCTAGAGGACCATATGTGGTTTAATATAGCCTGGCTTTCGGCAAGCCTTGTGTGCTGGAACATATTTTTGCATTTAGTTTTGAGTCTGGATCTGGCTTGTAGCATAGGCTGAGGCTACAGTAGCTCTGATGGAGGCGCTTCTGAGGGCTCAGACCTTCAAAGAATCATCAAGAAAGAGGACATTGTGGCATGGGAAAGGTCTGCTTTATTGCTTTGCATCTGGAAGAAACGTTACAATTCTCTTACATTGCCTTTGGATTCAACTGGGCTGTTCATTAAGGAAGCCTGACTTTGTTTCCAAGTTGTCAAAGTTCCAAATGTTCTTTGGGAAATGTTTTGTTGTTTTGCAAATAGCTGTTCCCCCTGGATGAAACTATAAAAGAAGTGTTAAGGTTTCTCATGGTTTTCTGTTTCCCTGTGAGTTTGGGTGCAATTATCTTTTCTTTCTTTCTTTTTTCTTTCTTTGAACGGGGATAATGTATTGAATTAAGTTTGAATTTTTGAATCGACTGTTTGGTTTTAAATAGTAGTTTTTAGGCTATTCTATGAGGCAAAATTAAAGGCATAAAAGCAAAGAAGAATGAGTTATTTGAACACAGTGATAGAGCCATACGAAAAAAAGAATCAAAATGAGGAATAGATAGATGAGGGATGTCAGTGCATTGTGGTTTTTGTTTAAAAATAAAAAGTATGAATGCTTACAGTTATGTAAAAAATGCTCACTGTTTTTAATGCAAACGCAGAGAATAATTCAAGATGCTTGCGGTTTCTAAATATTTGAAGAGGGACCACGCCATGCACAGCTTGCCTGTCATTTGGCAGTTACTGTGTAAAGTTGAGCCTACCCTCAGTGGATTGCAAAAAGCAGCTGACATAGGAACATCAGATTTCTCAAGATGGCAATGCTCTTGAGACTATTTCAGCAGCCCAGAGTTCTGCATATCAGAGGGTAGAAACTCCCCCAGCACTCGTTAACCATTTGGGATGGGGTTGCATTGGGCAAGTCTTCCTGATCCTCCAGGGCCAATTTTCCCAGCTAGCAAAAGTTAGTCTCTTGGCCCAAACTTGGACCCTTTCACTGGTTTCAATATCAAAAGGATTGCAAGGTTGGAATGTGTGCTTTGTCATTTTGCTATAAACAATCTCAGAAGGGCATTTCTGAAAGTAAAGGGAGCTTGCTTGCCTTGGCCAAGAGAAAGTTGGAGAAGATGTTCCCCTGTTTGTGTGTTGAAATCAGAAACGATCCATCTGAACCTGCATATAACTAACTCACCATGCCCCTTCACCACAGCAGACTGCGTAACACGTGCCAAGTGTCTGGTGTTGCAGTATCCCCCAGTTATTGTCATTAATTAAGTGTCAGGAAAGGGTCAGTGTAGAGCTCATCTTCTGCCTCCTGCTTCCAAAAGGCAGATGACTGCCTTGCTAAGAAAAACTGCTCTCTATATTACCTCATGGTATGGGTGGAACAAAAGAGCATGGCCTTCCTGCTACTATATATGTCTGCTCGGAGGGGCAGACCTTGATGGACACATCTGCCTGTGCTCAGAAACCTTCTTTTTACTATATCTAGTAAACAAATAAATAAAACATACTATCATCCTTGCATATGGATACTATGGCATGTGGTCCAGCAGTAATATTCAGATATTCAACAGAAAACCCTGGCATCTTCCAACAATAGAAGAGATGAGGATGCTGCTGCTTAATAGTATGATTGTAATGCAATCATATCAAAGAATTATAGAATGGCTGAGGTTGGAAGGGACCTTAAAGCCCATCTAATTTTAATCCCCCTGCCCTGCGCTGGTTGCCACTCAATAGATCAGGCTGCACAGAGCCTCATCCAACCTGACCTTGAACACTCCCAGGGATCAACAGCTTCTCTGGGCAGCCTCTACCAGTGCCTCACCACCCTCTGAGTAAAATGTCTTCCTAACATCTAAACTAAAATTTACCTCTTTTAGTTTAATGCCATTCCCTCTCGTCCTCTCACAATCAGACCATCTAAAAAAGTCAGTTCTCCTTCGAAGTTCCCTTCAAATACTGGAAGGATGCAATGATATCTCCTCAGTCTCCTCTCCTCCAGGCTGAACAAGCCCATTTCCCTCAGCCTTTCTTTGTAGAAGAGGTGCTCCAGTCCTTTAAACATCCTCATGGCCCTCCTCTGGAGCCACTTCAACAGCTTTTGGTAGTGAACTGGCAGGGAAGTTACAAGTGGTAGCCTCAGCTTACCCTAGAATCTCAGAGGCTAGAGAATCTCAAAGGTTTCTGAAGAAGACCACTTGGGTTACTTGAAGCATAGCAGGTTTGTATGTTCACAGCAGGTGAACGTGTAATCCATGCCCTGCTCTGCAGTTGTAAGTTAGATGCTGCTGGAGGAGCAGCATCTGCATGTGCTCCTTGTTCTATTCCCAAAAATCCATGGAAAAGCAAACATTCCCCTGTTTCCCTGTATACTTTTCTCTGCCTGTTGGCTGTATTGGCATTACATGGAGAAGGTGGAATATAGCAGAAAGTCAGCAGAAAATTGCTTTTTTTCAAAGCAAAACCTGACAATGGGAAAAGAAAAAGGATTTTAAGTAGTATGAGATGTCAGAAATAAATGGAGACCAAGCACTACACAGCAGAAGGAATTAAACCCTGAATTCGTGAGCATGCACCATGCACCCTCTGCCGTGTTAGACCCGTCCTCCTAAAAATAGGCTTTTTGTAGGGAGAATGAACAAAATCTGATGTGTGCAGGGAGTCATAGAGGTCGGGGAATTCAAATAGCTTGAATTAAAATGCCACAAGGCAGGAACTTTTAAACACTGCTTTTATTAACCTTACTGTGCCCTGGACGTTATGAGCTGGATTTGAACAAGTCATTTCATATTCCATAGGTGTAATATTTCTAGGTATTCTCAAGGGAGCATTAGTTCAGTTCTTAATTTTACTGTGACTTCATCTATACTATTTCCCCTTTGGTTGCTCATGAACATATATCACATGGGACACTGAGCAGGGTTGTTCTCAAGGTAAGTAGCACATGCAACTTTCTCTGCTAGGTTGGCTTGTCTTGTCAAAGAACAAAACCAGATTGTTCTGTGCAGCTTGGCAGCGTTTGCTCTGTATTTATCTCCTAGTTATCATTTTGATACTTTGCAATTGATTGTTATATAACTTGAGCTAATATTTTTCAAAGAATTAGGTCTGTAATTTTCTTTGCCCTTCCATGTAGTGGTTGGGCTGTCCTCCTGTCCTTTCTGTGTCGCCCTAGTCCTATTTTGCTCTTCTAGCAGTTTTGGGAAGTGTTTCTTACTTAAAAATACATCAGACTTTTCTACGATTCTATGAAATCACAGTGTTCAAATAATACATGGGTGGGAGATGCTCCCATC
This sequence comes from Alectoris magna, assembly GCA_030625065.1. Taxonomy (NCBI): domain Eukaryota; kingdom Metazoa; phylum Chordata; class Aves; order Galliformes; family Phasianidae; genus Alectoris; species Alectoris magna. The sequence continues at coordinate 2,896,651 of CM060561.1, forward strand.
AGTCTTAAAAAAGGTAATCAGGAAAATCCTGGTGTACAACTCAGCATTATGGCCTGATCACCACATAGTCCTGTACTGCCTCCCGTTGCAGATCCAGGACTGATGGCAAAGCATGGGAAGGAATCCACCACCAGCTTTGCATCTTGATCTTGGAGCTCACTGAAGCACTTAACAAACTCCTAAATACATAAGGAGTCTCCTTAGGTTGATAAACATTAAGCAGGTGGTTAATGCTTTTGCTTTATTGAGACCTGAGTGCTGCTGTGGTTTAGCATTAACTTCCCAAGGGACTTTCAATACTTGCAATGCTTTGTTTAAGGAACGTTGAAACTCTTCGTTGTTTCTTCGTTACAAAGTACTGAGCTATGGGGGCAGTGTGGAAGATGCTCTAAATTGAGTCATGGCAACTGTTCCCCCTGGAGCGATGAGGGGCCCGACCATGAGCTTGAGCTTCCTTAGTATACAGCATTATAAGAAGAAAGAAGGAGGTAACAGTTATAGAGGAAAGTAAGAACAGAATAATTTAGAGAGACTCAAAAATTTAGAGCTACTATGCACATTAAGGGTTCTGTGTGTGTGTGTGTGTTCTCTTCCTCCCCCCCCCCCCCAAATTAAAGCCTTTCATTCTGAATGACTGCACTGTGTATTGGTCACATTCAGTAGTAAATAAAGTACACATTTGGGAATTGAGTCCCATCAAATGCAGAGTGGAAGGATAGAGTTTAAGTGCTTCTATCTGTAGCAGCTTTCATCTGCCTTTCATAGGTAATTCACAAATGTTACCACCTGGTCTGTAAAGTTAGTTGTACTTCTTCATTTTATTCTGCACTAGGAATAAAGTGGCTTCTCAAACATCCTGTAAAAAGTTTCCGTGAATCTTAATGACTGATTTTCACTTCTAAATCTTGGATCCTATCTTATTTTCTTGAATTTACTGGAACACAGGTAGAGAACTCAAGTGTCATATTAATCAAGGCATTAATTAGCCGGAGGTAAAGTGCTGGTCCAACAGGACTAAAAACCCTACAATGATGTCTCCCACTAGACAGCTGAAAATCTTCTTACGGTATCTACAGGGGAGTTGCTCTATATTGTTCTTTTGCTACTGTGCAAGACTTCCAACATGATAAGTTTACTTTAGTTCGAGGAAACTCCGTTTTACATCCAGTTCTTAAGGATCTTAGCAATGATTTAATGAATTAATAAGCATGAACATACAAAAAGATATTAAAGAATAATGAACAGTATGCTTTATAGCAAACGGAATTGCCAAGAGAATTGACTTTGATGCATGAATTAACTTTGAAACTGTTAGTTTTGAAAACCCCTGCCCTACGCCTCCAGGCAATTTTAACATTATAATAAATGTTTTGCTCTAATCTCAGTATTTTGGGGAAGTTAAATGGTTATGCATTTGTTTATATAACTAATGAAAACAGAAAACGCTATTAGAGTAAGTAAGTCTATTAATGAAATATTTGGGGGTAAGCTGACCCACCTCATAACAGTTAAAATAACAACCCACCAGAACAGCTACAACAACAGAGCAGAACAAAAACTTGCAAGCAAAGATAAACTTTATTTTTCTCTAGTTTTTTGTTTGCTAGTCTTCATCATCCCAGACCATTTTATTGTAACCAAGTAAAAATAATGCCAGTGCTCCTAATCTTCAGTGGAAAACCAGAAAACTGTCTTGTCCTCAGGCAGCATTCAGCTGGAAATGCATTTAAACATCTCATCCTCTCAGAAAAAGCTTGCTCTATTTTCCACTTGATTACGGGCAAATTAGAAGGAGCTGAGGATGATCTTCTCCCCTCAATCTATTCATCCGTATGGGTTTAGGTACCTTAGGAGAGAATATAGAATCTGGTGAATTGTGGAAGTAATTTGAGTTCAAGGGGACCCTTAAAGATCATCTCTTGCTACTCTCCTGAAGTGAGCACAGCTAAATCAGGGTGTTCAGAGCCTGGTCCAGCGCTGGTAGTTCCCTTAGTGGGTACATGGCCATAAACACTCAACCTGAGGTTGTCCTCCTGGGACATCTTTCCAGGACAATGCTTTAACCCATTGGAGCATACTAGAATGGCTTGGGATGGAAAAGACCTAAAAGATCATCTAGTTCCATCCCCCCTGCCGGTGAAATAGATGCACCTTAGTGCTTTTTCTTCTGTTTACTCTGACAGAGGCAGGAACCAATGACTTTTCCGTGTCTCATTTGAGAAGAAAGAAAACTTTTATCAGAAGCTTGCACTCCCTACAATGAACCGCTTTCAGCTGTCACTTAAAGAAAGTTTGTAGCGGTTCTAGTTGAAGCTGTTTAGACCTGGAGAAGGCATTAATGCCCCTGAGATTTCTCTAATCTTGTCAGTTCAATCCAGTTTATGTTTCCCAGGGATGTGATGGAGTCACTGTCCCTAGAGATGTTCAGGAAATGTGGAGATGTGACACTGAAGGACGTGGTTTAGTGGGCATGGTGGGGATGGGTTGGTGGTTGGGACAGATGATATTAGTGTTCTTTTTCAGCTGTGACGGTTCTGTGATTTTATGACTCTGTGTTTGCCAGCTTTCTCAGACTGATGAAAGCTCTTCTTTATGTAGGATAGCAGAGTGGAAAAGGTTCCAAAGCAAAGACCAGCAAGCTTTATGTGACTGCTTTCCTATATGACAAAATTCTTGCAAGCACTGCGAGGCTTTACATTTGCTGGGATCCCCATGTGCTTCTACCTTGTGCTTTGCATCTGTTTTCATTTCTTGGCAGTATCAGATGCTTGGACGAGAAACCATTTTTCTTACACCGTGCTTATAAATAAGTCTACCTGAAGCTGGACAATGGTTGGAATTCAGTTGTATGCAACAGTAGGATCCCTCCAATGACCTTGTATGTATGTCTGTCTGTATTTGATGACATTTTCACTAGAAAAGGTGTCAACTTGTTATAATCTGCCACTGCCTTGTGCAAATCTCTCAACTTCCCAGTATTCTTCTCCCATTACCCTCCTGCTTCCTCATATTATCTAATTAATTAAAATCTCAAGGATGGAGAATGCATCTGGCCTAATCTATTAGAACATAATTAAGTATCCTCTATGTGTGTATGCTTTTTCTTTTCTCTCTTTGAAGACCCAAGTGAAGTTTATAATATTTGCTTCTGCCAGCAAAATGGAGAGCAGAGATTTATGTAGGTGCTGAAATAGCATACTGGTGGATTGCTGTTCTGAAACCTACATGTAAGAGTGTATTTATCTGCAGAAATTACACCAACTCGCTGTTATCCATTATGAGGGGTGGACACAGCTGACACAAACATGTATGCAACACAAAAAGAAGTTGAGCTGAACAGAAAGGGAAGAATAGAGCTTTTATCTATGCTGTCACTCCAGAGATGTCATTGCTAACTGTCTCCCAGGCTGACATTTGCTTGGAGACAGATGCTGGCAGCTAGAAGTGGGCAGGGGCAGCGTGCAAGGGCTTGACAGATGTAAGCAGGTAGACTGGAGATTACGGTTATTAAGCATGGATGGAAAGGTCTTAGGAGCAAGGAGGGATTTTAAATTGGATGTTAGGGTGTACAAAGCCTGCTCTGAAAGTAATGCCTCCTGTTTTATTATCTCAAGGGCTCGTTTGAAAATGGATGGGCTAAATTTAGAAGAAGGATGGAACTGGGGAAGGAACAGTTGATGGAGCTGTGGGTGTCCCTGTTCATTGTGGGGTGGTTGGACCAGATGGCCTTTAAAAGTCCCTTCCAACTCAAACAATTCTATGATTCTGTGATATTATGTTGGCCCACAACATCAGAGGCAGACATTGGTGGAATGAAAGTAGAGGCTGGACCTTCCCAATGATGTTCCGTGACATTTTGTTGCCATGTGACAGAGGGCAGCAGGGGGGCGGACTGACAGAATGGTGTCTGACTTGGAAGTGCATATGAGGCAAAGGTGCATCACTGAATTTCCCCAAGCAGAAGTAATGGCACCCACTGACATCCCCTGAACGTTTATGGAGAGCAAAGAGTGAATGTGAGCACAGTGAGGTGGTGGGTGTTGCATTTCAGCAGTGGTGACAGCAGTTTGAAAGACGAGTTATGTTCCAGATGGCCATGCACAGCTGTCACACCACTAAATGAAGAGTGCCTTGATCAGCTCATGCACATGAATTGCTGGATTATGACTCAGAAACTGTGAACGGAGCTGAATATTGGCTTAAATGCATTGGAAACATTGGTGGCAACTTTGGAATATTGCAGTTTGCACTGTGTGGGTCCCACAAATGCTCACACAGGAACTGAAGGAACACCATGCACAAATTTGTCAGAACCTGTTGAACCAATATGAGCCAGAAGGTTACTGTTTCCTGGATTGGATCATTACTGGTGATGAGACGTGGTGTCACTACTACAAGCCAGAGTCAAAATGGCAATCCATGGGGTGGTGACATGTGAATTCCCCATCAAAGAAAAAGTTTAAGATGTAGCTCTTCTGAGCTTCCTTCTAAGCTCCCTTCTAATACTGGAAGGCTGCATTGAGGTGCAGAGCCTTATCCAAGCTTCACAAGCAACCAATTCCCTGAGCTTGTCTTCATAGGAGAGGTACTCCAGTTCTCTAATGATTCTCATGGCCCTCCTCTAGACCCACTCCAACAGCTTCACATTGTCCTTGTGCTAGGGTCCCCGGACTTGTACACAGTACTTTGATAGTACAGATAGGGCCTCACAAGAGCAGACAATAGCAGGGGACAATAACCTCCTTCTCCCTACTGGCCAATCTTCTTTTGGAAGGATACTATTGGCCTTCCAGGCTGTGAGCTCACACTGCTTGCCCATGTCCAGCTTTTTATCTATCAGGACCCTCAAGTTCTTCTCCACAGGGCTGCTCTCAATGAGTTCTCATATGTGGGATTGCCTCAACCCAAGTGCAACTCCTTTCAATTAGCTTTGGTTGACGTAGGCTCATCTTTTGAGCCTGTCCAGCTCCCTCTGGATGACATCCTTTCCTTCAGCTGCACCACTCAGCTTGGTATCATCAGCAAACTTTTTGAGGGTATGCTTGATCCCACTATCTCTGTCTTTGATAAAGGTGTTACAGATCACTGGTCCCAAGGTGGACCCCTGGGGGACACCGTTCATCGCCAGCCTCCACCTGGATGTAGAGCCATTGATAACAGTCCTTTGGCTATGACTGTTGAACAAATTCTTTATCCACCAAATAGTCCAGCCTTCAAATCCATCTCTCTCCAGCTTAGAGATAAGGATGTGGTATGTGTGGGGCCATGTCAGAGGCCTTGCACAAGTTGGTAGACTACGTCAGTTGCCCCTTTCTGGTTCGCCAATGCAGTCACACCATCACAGAAGGCCACCAGATCAGGGTGCTTTCTTATATGCACCGTAGCATCTCTTCCAGGAGGGTTCACTCCACAATTGTCCCAGAGGTGAGGCTCACTGGGTTGTATTTCCTCAGGAACTTGACCACTGTCCTCTTGCTCACCCTTTGTGCTGTTGAATCTCCTGAGCTAAGTGCCAGGATTGTCACTTGATGAATGCTGCTTTGTGTAGTTGTACCTTGAAGGAGATCTGTGCTTTCTGATTCAGATAGCCCCAACTTCTCACCTCTCCAGCTTTCCAGAGTTCCATGGTTGTCCAAGCACAGGGTTATTTCTGATGGCCTGAAATTTAAGTCTGCTCCGGAAGACACCATGAAGGCTTGTCCTTCTGGTTACCCTACAAGGTTTGAATGCAATCTACTTAATTTTAATCCAAGAGCAGAAAAAATGAGTTAGCTCTACAGTGCTAGCATACGAGATATGGGGAATCTTTCTATCCTGAGCTGGTAGTGCATGCTGTAATATTTTTGTAATGCTGGATTTCAGATTTTCCTCTTTTCATCTCACTACTCTGGAGTTGCAGTAAAATCTTGGTTATTGTCTTAAAACAGAGACGGCTTTTGCAAGAATGCCTTCAGCCACTGCAGTTGTTTGTCTTGTGATTCAGAGGGCTTGATGTCCTCTACTGCTGGCTGTGCTGCTTCTGTCCTGAACTCATCCGTCAAAAGAGCACACAAGCTTTGCTACTTGGATTTGCACAGTAGAAACCCAACAAGATGGATATTTGTTTTTAATTTTTAAATGAAGTATTTGAATAGGCAAACTTGCTAGCAGATATTGCTTTCCTACACTCTAGCTCCTCTTCTTAGGGAAAGAGTAGAGTTTCCAACAGGAAGCAAGATGGCATCTTTAGGACACTGTCTTGGAGAAAGTGCCTCCTAGTGGCTCCCAAGAACCACCCCAGAAATCCTGCTTTAATATCCCAATTCATATTTTATGAATTTGTTTTCTTAATCACATGTAATTCCTTTTCCACCATTCTACTGTCTCAGTGTTGGCATGTTTGTAGTTTGGATAAATCCACATTAGCGTGACCATACTTACTTTATTATTATAACTTAAGTTGCCAGCAGCTTGATAAAAATAAAAGATCTTTCTGGGATGTTCTCCCTGTTCCTTGTCACACTGTGTCTGTTATGTGGATTTATTTTCTCATCTTTTAGCAGAAATGGTTAGCAGCTCTTAGCAGCTATCTTCCATTAATGCTCTTCTCCCGTATTCCCAGATGGTATCTTTGTCTGGATAGGCACTCGAAGTGGGACTTCTTGTTCATAGAACTGTTAACTTCCCTTAAACTTCTTTCCTTGACTGTATTGGAAATGAAGCAGTTGGAGGATAAAGTAGGGCAGGCGTTGCCCTTTGGGTTATAGCTTCAACACACATGGCCTTCAGAGCTGGAGAACCAGTCTTCAAGGCTTGAAGGCATACCAAACCAGTGGACCTCAGCCAATCCTCATATGTTTTGCATCGAGGTCCAACCCCCCTGCCTTGGGCAGGGTTGCAGATCTATTGGTTGACAAGCCTATCCATGGCAGGGGGTTGGAACTCAATCATGGAACTCAATCATGGAACTCAATGATCTGTCTTTAAGATCCCTTCCAAGTTAAGCCATTCTATGATTCTATGAAGGAACTCTTGTAGAACCAGAGTAATGCTTTTAGTAATGTGTTTTTAAGCTATGATGTTCAGTGTCTGTCTTTCACAACCTTCTGGTGTGACATTCCAAGCAGTACCTACATTTCATTCAGTGGTTTCAATCCTTTTCTGCAGTGCACATGCTTTCTTGCCCTGAATATATATATTTAAGAGAAATTCCTGCATTTTCTCATTGTAGGAGGGTCAGGGTCAGACTGACACTTCTTTTTCAAGAGGTTTTGCAATTTTAACCCGTGCTAAATGGGTTATCCACTCTTTGAAGGTGGATAGAAAGACTTCTGTCTGGTGACTCAGGGAAATGTCCTTAATTCTTCCAAACCACAGAGGAGCTTCCTTGGGCAAAGTTACCGTTTTAAGTTTTAGCCAAGCTTAGTCTATCTGAAAAACTTGATCCTTTTGTCCCTGGCAAGGACCTGTGTTTCGAGCAGCCGGGCACGCTGCCATCTCAGCAGATGGTCAGCAGAACAGTGGCCAGCACAGTGTGTCACATCTCCACTTGGCAGCACACAACGTCATTCCCAGGTGACAACCACCATCCGCTTTGAACTTAAAACACACCTAAAGACTGACCGAACCGATGTGCTGATGTGAATCCAGCCTCATGTAGTGATAACTTGGTTGAACGTCTTGGAAGTAATGCTCCCAGCTGCTTTCAAAGCAGGTGGGACTCAGGTGTGGCAGCAAAAAATATCACCTTTGAAATGTATGAGGTGAGCAGGAGGTAGGCTTTGGCGTGTCCTTTGGGTTTCACAGTGTGAGAAGATAAAACTCTTAGAATGCATCCAAAGGAGAGCAGTAAAGATGGTGAAGGGCCTAGAAAGCACAATCATAGAATCATAGAGTAATTAAGGTTGGAAAAGACCCCTAAGATCATCTGGTCCAACTGTCAACCCATCACCACCATGCACACTAAACCATGTCCCTCAGTGCCATATCTCCATGTATCTTGAACACCTCAAGGGACAGTGACACCACCACCTCCCTGGGCAGCCTGTGCCAGTGCATTACCATTCCTTCTGAGAACAAATTTTTCCTAAAATCTGAAAATGTATGAATTAATACGATAATTCTTGTGTTTTGGGTTGGGCCTATGGGACTGATTTAGAGTCACAGAATCACTGAGTGGCTTGGGTGGGAAAGGACCTCAAAGATCATCTAGGTCTACTAGATGAAGCACTAGATCAGGGTTGCCCATGGCCCCATCCAGCCTGGCACTGAGCACCTCCAAGGATGGGGTATCCATAGCATCTCTTGGTAGCCTATGCCAGCACCTCACTACTGTCTCTAATCTAAATCTCCCCTTGTTACTGTTGGCTGCAAGTGAACACTGCTGGCTTGTGTTAAGTCTTTCATTTACCAGGACCTGTAAGTCCTTCTCAGCAAGGCTGCTCTGCAGGAATTCTTCTCCCATTCTGTACTTATAACTGGGATTGTCCCAGTCTGAATGCAACCCTTTGCACTTGTTTTTGTTGAACCTCATTAGGTTGACGTGGACCCACCTTTTGAGCCTGTCCAGGTCACTCTTGACATTGTCCCTTCCTTCTGTGATATCAGCTGTACCACTCAGCTTGGTGTCATCAGCAAACTTGCTGTGGGTGCACTTGTTCCCATCATCTGTGTCATCGATAAAGATGTTAAAGAGTACCGGTCTCAAGGCAAACCCCTTTAGAATATTCACAGTGATATTTCTAAAACCTATATCCCATTTTCAGAAATGCTTTAAAGGTCACATTTCACAGGTCTGCAGGTACTTGATAATGCAGAGAGGGATGTGGGAATGGATAGTTCAGGGCCCATTTGTGCTCTGGAAGGCTTCTAAGGAGCTCTTGAAATATGGTCCTTCGACCAGCTGCTCTTTATCACCAGTCAAAACAGAGAGCTCCTAATTCACCTGCGTGTTGAGCAGACGTGAACTGACCTGGTTTGACTGGGTTTGGAATTTTGTTTTGTTCCATAATACTTTGCTCAGTTTCTTAGTGAAAAGCAGAAGTGGATTGAAGAGCTGACCGGTCACACTGCGTAAAATGCTATTTAGCATCTATGGCTTCTCCTTTCCTAATAACAATACAGAAACAGAAATAGAGATGCAGGTGAAGTAGAGGGACTAAAAGTTATACGAGGAAGGTTTTTAAAAGTCATAAAACCAACTTTTTGGTTTGGGATTAGCAAGTGGCAGTTGACTTACTTATGTAGGAGACAGATCTGTTGAGTATGAAGCTACACTTAAGCAAGACCATTGGGAATCCTGTTCCCCAAAAAAGAGGTTTTGAACAAGGATCATCAATCCTGGCTGCCTGAAAATTTCAGACTCACAACACTTGGAGGTTGGACTGTATGACCTTGAAAGAGTCCTTCCAATGCAAATGATTCAGTGATTCTGTGATTCTACTTGTCCACATATATGGGGGCAACTGCCATGATGAAGCTGAGCAATACGAGATTTCTGTATTGCTTTCCCTCGCTGGTCCCTCTCACCTCTTTTTCAATCGTCGTTTTTCACTTCTGTATGCAGTTAGGAAGCATAGATTTATAAAGAGGGTTTTTCCATGAGGTACAGTTTGCAAAGGATTTGAGTTTATGACAGAAGGGTGCAAAAAAAAATTAATTGATGGCGGTCCTGTAGTAGTCAGTATTTCAGATTTATTTCAGGTACTGTAAAAGACTGAGCAGGTTTGGAAGGAGGAATGATTTGCCTCTCTTATTGCACTGCCTTACTGAACAGACATTAACCTGATTGTGCCTTTGAACAACACGCAGACAATATCAAGCTTGGATCTGATAATGAAAAAAAAAAAGGTTATAACTGTATGGAAGATGGCAGTATATATATATACACACATATATATACATGCATATCCCTTATGTATGTGCTTATATACATATAAGGACCATGCATGGATTGTGTGTGTATGCATATGTGAGTGTGCTTTTGAGATATAATTTGGAGTTTTAAGTTTTACTGTTATTTCACACCTCTGCTTTTAAAGTCTTTCTGTTAAAAGAAAGCGTGTTTATTCATTTTTCTTTTTAATGTTGGGTTTGTTAACAGGATTTTAGTATTTTCACAGGGATTTTCTTTGCTTCGTGTTGTTTTCACACTTACTGCTCACTGGTGTTACAGAAGAAGAAACCAAGCGTTGTTATTATCCCGAAAGTGAGAAAAAAATCATGCTTATGTACAAGATTAATAAGAAAACTGCCACTGTTGCAAAAGAAAAGTTTCTGTCAGGGAGCTTTAACTTGCCAGAGATCAGAGTTTTGAAGTTTTTGCATCCAGAGGATGCCTGGTTGAACACATTCTGTTCTTTGGTCCATCTCCGCTTTGCTATAACATTTTACTTCTTCCAGGCCCATCTCAAACCTTTTCAAAGCTGAGCCAGGATTAGACAGGGAGCAGGCCAGCATTTCAGCATCACAGTGCACGGGGACAGTGCCTTTCTGCAATAATCAAAAGCCTTCTGAGTACTCCCAGTGTCTTTTCTTCTCCTTGACATTTGCATCAGGGTGGCTGTGAGTCAGGCAGAAGGGATTCCCTGCTGGCAGCAGGGGATCTTTCTCCTCGGCTGCTAGACCAGCGCTTCTGTAGCTTGCTGTGAATTCCTCTTCTTGGCTAAATACAAAGCTAGCATGCTTTTGGCGAGAAATGCTGGGTCTTGTGCTTGATTTGCCATCTATCTGTTTCCCATTTCTAAAAATTCCCCCCACCTCCCTCCATAGCCATCCTTTTAGGCACAGCAGGGACTCAGCTTTGTGGTTTTATTTATTTATTTATTTATTTATTTATTTTTCCCACACCATCTACTTTTACTTATTTAAAATAGTGTTCTGTTATTTTCTCCCCCTTCTCTCAGGCTTTCTCCTCACTTGCCCATGCTGCTTTTCTTGGCTTGGTTTCCCCAAGCAAAGGCAATGACATTGTTTTACAGTGCTGTATAAATACCTCTCGCGCTTTGGCACAAGCATATTTATGCTTGCCTCCCTGTTGGTGCGCACTGCAGGAAGACTTTGTGCTCAAACCCAACCATTAATCTCCATTTTCCTGGAGTGAGCTCCATCTCTGAGCTTAAGCTGTACAGGAGGGGTGGCTGATGATGTCCTCAACCTCCAAAACAAACCCTTCCCTACACTGAAATGAGGAGTCACGTTCATCAGTCCGTTTCATCTTCTAACCCAAGATGGGGACCATTGTTTGTCGGCTTAGATGTATTGTACCATGTTGCACCTTTTGTGGGAATATACTAGGGCCATCCCTTGAAGATTTTGCCATATGGAGTTGTGTGTCCTTGGTCTTCATTTGAGATACATTTTAGCATGGGAGATTTAGACTGCATATAAGGAAAATGCTTTTTTTGCAGTAACGGTGATGAGGTACTGGTTGCCTAGAGAGGTGGATGTCTCAACCTTGGAGATGTTCAAGGTCAGGCTGGATGGGGCTTCTGAGTACCCTGATGTAGCTGTAGGTGTGTCCCTGTTCGTTAGACGGTAGTTGGACTAGATGACCTATAAGGATCCTTGTCAGCATGGGAAAGGGCAGGGATAAGACGGTTAACTTCACTCCCCTGGGAGAAGCAACACAGAAGTCTCAATTTGCTCAGCTCCTCACTGCAGTTGCTTCCATATATGTGGACAAGTATGGTAGGTGTGAAATTTTCAGGTGGATTTGGCCGTGAAGCCAGCATAAGGGTTTGGAAACTTTGCATACTGTTATATTTCTTCTCTGATTCTTTTTAAAGGCATATTGAATTGCCTAGGATAGTATTTGGGTGTTAATCAGCAACTTAAGTGAGTGCATCAGATCTCGTAAGTTAAACAGGAAAAGAGAGGAAATCTCTTTAGAGAGCAGGAAAATGAAAGTGATTCGGTGGCTGCTGGTCCTATCAGGTTGTAATACAGAGGTCCTGACAGACTGAAGAACAAAGATGTGAGATTCCAGTATGAGAGAGATCTCAGTTCCTGGGAGGAGGCTCTATGAGGCCTTTTAATGACCCCCAGTGGCCAAGATCAGTTTTATCTCATCCATGGTTTATAGAAACACCTAGCTGTGGATGAAAGTCTGTGCAGTAAAAGCCACATATGGAACTTGGTTATACAGGATCCAAGCGCTGAGAAATATTGTGGCAATTAGTGCAAAGTTGGGACCAAACCAGTTTCCGTATTGCAGTTCTGGTTACTGAGCTGTGATGCGTGAAGGCTTCCCAGTCTGCTCGAGCACCCGGATTTAGAAGATGGAAAAACAGATCAGGATATTGGCTGTGTCTTCTGGGAGGTGAAGTGAGCATCACTGGACTGGGAGGTGCTATCATTTAAAAATAAAGGAATGAAGGTCAGTGTGCTCTAATGAAGAAGCTCTTTTGCACTTTTTTCCCCCCCCTTTTTTAATATACACAATAATATTTAGAGTTTATTGCTTCAGGGGTATCCTGAAACTAATACTTCATTTGGATGTTCTGGAAAGCTTTGCATTTTTTAAGGAGGATGTTTTCAGTCCCAGCTGTATCAAAGTTAAGGTAAAATGCCTACTGATACTTGGAAGACACTGTAAATTCATTTTTTTAGCTCATTTTCTGTGAAGGTGTGGTTATCACCAGTTCAAGATGAGTGTCAGAACAGTTGGCAGAAGGTCAGTAATGGGGATTTTGGTGCCTTTTCATTGTGGAATCACAGGGAGGGCAACTAGTAACCAAGTGGAAGATCACCAGCTCATCGTGGTGATGTCAAGGGCGTCTATGATCACAGAAGTGATGATAAAGAATCATAGGATCACTGTAGTTGAAAAACACCTCCAGGACCATCTAGTCCATCCATCCACCCACCACCATGCCCACTAACCATGTCCCTCAGTGCCACATCTCCATGGTTCTTGAACACCTTCAGGGGTGGTGACTCCACCACTGCCCTGGGCAGCCTATTGCAATACCTCACTCCTCTTTCTGAGGAGACTTTTCTCCTAATAGACTACCTGATGTAGGGGCCGTAAAAGCTGTTAAGATTTTACCTTCAAGCATCAAGAAGGAGCAAGATGACCTGGTGCAGAGAGGCTCAGGAAATATATGGAAAACCTTCAGTGCGTTTATGGGCACCTTGTTTTTCCCTTTGGCTTGCACACATGAGACCCCTTACAACAGAAAGCTTTAGATTTACATGGGCTAAAATAAAGCCACGTGGATAGCTTAATTTTCATGCTTTGGGATGTAACTGGTAGGGAGTTGTTTGGTTTGGTGGGTCCAGAGTTGCTCACTGAAATCTCAGGATGCCTGTCAATGTGAGAAGCTCTTCATCCAAGCACAAAGAATCACAAACTGTGACTCCGTGACTCCAAATAATATAAACAAATGTGATGGTAAATATTTAAGGAGAATGAGACCCAGCTGTTTCAGGGTATTAAAGACTACTAAAAACGGAGCCATTTTCATGTAGGTTCTCTTTCTGTTTTTTGAGTTCTACAGCGTCTCCATAGCTCCTTGAGGCAGGTATGAAAACACATGAATTTCTGATGGGGTCTGTTGGTTCAGCTGTTATATTATATCATCTGTACTGTCTTGGGAAAAGTTTTGTTTAGGGGGAAAGTTTTCTGAAGGTATTGCTCAATTCTCTGCTGGAAGGTGTTTTGGAAGGGCAACCCGGTATTAAAAGAAACGCATTAAAACCACAACACAAAAAGCGTGTATATAGAACAGCATTCTGTACATTTAAGGGTGAGATAAAAACAAAAGAAGTCTTCTACAGATGTGCTTGGATTATCTGTATGGGGGCTTATCAATGAATAATGAAGGAGACTGTGCCTTTGCCGGAGATTTATGTTACAGCACTTTATGAGCCCTACTGGAGCATTCGCAAGGAGATACAGAAAGGATTTACCATCAGTGCTGTGTGTGTGAAAGAAATGGGGACTGGGGGAAGGATGTAGAGAATGGGCACGGCAACCCCGTAGGGCAGAAAATACATTAAAAATGTTGGGAAATGAAATTGTCGTTCTCGAGACAGAAGAAGAGTGGAGGAGCAGCTTGGCTTGTGTGTGTACTTTAATTTCTTTGCAGTAACTAAGGACAGACCAAAGTGAAGCTATAACCCCATTTAGTTTAAAGTAGTTGTAACGAGCTGTAGATGTCCCTCTTCGCTGCAGGGGAGTTGGACTAGATGATCTTTAAGGGTCTCTTCCAACTCAAATGGTTCTGTGATTCTAAGATTGGAGGAGAAAGATTTGGTGCACATTTATTTTGCTAATGAGAAAATAAGACCATTGTGTGACAGAGCAGGACGTTAATTTAAACACGAGCTTCTGGTATTCCTCATAATTACCTTTCATGCAGGATCAAATACTGACCATCATGTGAAGTAATGCTTCAAGGTCAACTTCTTTTTGTTGCATTTAGGGAGGAAAGGACCCAGCAGAATGGGAAATGGTGCTTGATTGAGATCTGCAATGCATTATCCATGTCCTTGCATATGAAGCAATATAATTTTGCTCTGGGATTTTGGAGCAGGCACACACAGGTGGATTATAATAGAGCAAGCATGTCTGACGTCCTGCCTTAAATCTCAGACTATTAACTTAATTAATATTGTAGGCTCTTAACACCTTTCTTTACACGTGAGCTACCTTGCATGAGACTGGAAGATGCTGCTGCTTCACCCTCGTAGCTTCAGAAACGCCTGCTGTTTGGTTTGTATTAATTATTTCACTCTCAAGGTCCTGATTAGGCTTTGACAGAAAGCTCTGCGTGGCTTTTTAGCTCTGCAGTTAAATAGTATCCTTGTTCTGTGCCAAGGATGTCTGCTCTTCACCAATGTGTAGAGTGGTATATCTGGACCAAACTCCACTTCTGAACTGTTCCACTCATATTTTAAAGAGTAAATGAGTTTGTTTGCCTGTTTGTTTTCCCACTCTTAAGGTGAATAATATTATTTCTGTGCTTTTTATCAGTTTAGTGCTGTCCTCTGGCATAAGCAGCCTTGTAATGGGTGAGTGAGAGCGCAAGCGTTGCTTTTCTTAGGGAGACGCTGGTACAGAAGAAGATGCAAAATGACCCTGCCTTGATTGATTTGCTGTTTGCATGGTTGAAGGGAAGGATGAGATGGTTAAGCTGCTGTTTGATGTGGAGATTAAATTAGATTTAAGAAGCATTTTGAAATGTCACTGAAGATAAACTGTTTTGAATAGGTTATTACTTAACCAGCTGTCTTTAAGTATCTCTGGTCTTCAGCTGAGGTTTGCTGACTTGTTTGGTGGATAGAGAAGAGGGAGTGAGATCTGTGTGTGTCTCCTACACAGTCCTGCTATGGCTTGGAGCTGGTGCAGTAACATAAAACCCAAAACACTGCATTTATTCCATGGTGTAAGTCATTCCTGCAGTTCATAGGATCACAGAATGATTTTGGCTGGAAGGGACCTCCGGGTTCATGTGGTCCAGCCCCTGTTCAAGCAAGGACACCCAGAGCAGGGTGCTCAGCACCACATTCAGGTGTCTTCTGAAGATCTCTGAGGAGGAGATTCTGCAACCTCCCTGGACAAGCTGTGTCCATGCTTGATCATCTGATGGAAAAGCCATATATCTCTTGTTTGGATTGAGAATTTGAAGAAGTCTAAGGCCTGGAATGATTCTCCCCATTTTTCCCTAAGAAAGACTCTTCTTTCATAAGAAAAGGAAAGAAAGGGGTGAGAGATGTAAAAACTGGATTTATTCTGTTGTTTAGGGCAAACATGAAAGCTTATATATTCCAGAATCTTACCTCAGCCTTACACCACTTCCCTCACCATTTCTGGGCAGAAACTGGAGCGGTGCTTCTTTCCCTAATGGTGTCGATAACCCGCATTACACATTACTCTTTCTTTTGTAGTTTTTAAGCATATTGAGGATCTTGCTGCGATTATGAAAATCACATAGAAATGTTTCTAAGTTTCCCAGCAGTCAGACTGGGCAACAGGGAAGGAAGAAATAGCACATCTTACTGAAAGAACAGGAAGGTTTTTGAGGATCTCAAGGCTGATAAAGGACAAGAGAAAGACTGGGGTGTCCAGCCTCCTGCTGGACATTTTGCATCCTCTTAATTCTCCCTTTCCCAAGTGCGTTTCATCATCATAAAGGTCTTGTCGCAGATTTTGCTTTGAGTGCTAAAAGCTTTGCTCCCCTCTGCCTTCCTCTGTAATTTAAGAGCCACAGATGCTGATACATCTCCGAGACAGAATCTATTACACTTCTCCTGCCAAGCAGAGCTATGGTTCTTGCTTTATGTCCCTCCTCCTAACACTCAATTTGTTCTTTGTCGGTGCTCAGCTGGCCGCATTGCTGAGCACCAGCAGGGCTCCCTCCACGCAGTGGCTCCTATTAGCTTTCCCCTTCTTAATTTCATTATCCATTTCTAATGGCTTTTTAATGTTTGAGCTGAATTTACTGTGCCGAGGACATTGTGCAGCTTCTGTTTCTCCAGAAGTTTGCCAGGGAGAGCACATCTGACTGTCCGCTGCTTTACTCATACTGTTGGAAATGGTCAGAGTATCTGCATTTATTGATCTTTTCTTCTTCCTTTTTTACCTTGAAGATGAATCATGGAGCATTCTTGTGTGTATCAGCTTTCTCAGAGTTTGTAGCAAATGCTGATTTACCTCTTTTGAATATCAAATCATTGAGCACTTCATTGCACATACTTCTGAGCAAGTCTTTGCTCGCTTCTGTCTATTCAGGTGGGAGTAACATCTTTCCCATACTGCTCCACAAGCTTCCTTGAAAACAGTCTCATTTATCTTTTCCTTTGTTTCTCTTAGTAAAAAAAGAATTCAGTATTTCTAAAACACAGTGGGTTTTTTTGGGGGGGGGAGGGGGGTGGGGGTGGAGGGGGGGTTTACTGATAATTCCTATCGTCTTTCTTGAAGCATCCTTTTGTAGAAGGTCTTTACCATGCTGAACAGTCCCAGATCTCTCAGCCTTTCCCCATATGAGAGATGCTCCAGACTGTGACCATCTTTGTAGCCCTCCTCTGGATTCTCTCCAGCAGTTCCCTGTATGTCTTGAACTGGAGTGTCCAGAACTGGACACAGTGCTCCAGATGTGACCTCACCAGGGCAGAGTAGAGGGGGAGGATCACTCTCCTCCATCTGGGTCGGGGGAATCCCAAGCATAGATACAGGTTGGGTGTAGAATGGCTTCGAAGCAGCCCTGAAGAGAAGTATTTGGGGGTGTCAGTTGATGAAAGACTCAACATGAGCCAGCAGTGTACGCTTGCAGCCCAGAAGGCCAACTGTATCCTGGGTTGCATCAAGAGAAGCCAACCAACCTTGACCAACATGTCAAGGGAGGTGATTCTGCCCTTCGGCTCTTGTGAGACCATGCCTGGAGTACTGCATTCAGTTCTGGAGCCCACAATACAAGGAGGATGTGGAGTTGTTGGAGTAGGTGCAGAGGAGGGCCACGAAGATGACCAGAGGGCTGGAGCATTGCCGATGGACAGACTGAATCTGTTTAATTTTAGTGGAAACATACAGTGTTAGTCTCTGACTGCCCTAGGCTCTTTGAAAGCCATGGAACTACCGAGAGGATAAATGGCTCCCAAAGCCACTCCAGCACTGCAGAAGGGTCATAGTCATTGGTATCAGTTTTAATATTCATACGAACATATGCTGTTTTTGTTAGTCACTAAATCTCTTGTTGCTGGAGTTGAGGCATTCTGCATCTTAAGGGTAATTAAAACCTGAGTAGTTCATAGAACATGACACATGCGGTCCTGGCAAGATACCGAGCGTTGTGTGCGCTTTCCAAAAGGATGCCAGATGTTGATAGGAAAACCGAGCTCTTTCCCTTCTCGTGGTGGTACCAGGTTCTTCTAGACTTCAGTGAGACCTTAAATGAAGCCTGACAGCATGGATGTGACCTGACAGCAGGTGTTGGGACGAGTACTGTCATTTTTTCAAACTAAGGTATCTTCATGGCCAGGAGAAGCCATGTGGTCCATCCCCACTGAAGTAGTTTGGAGCATTTCCGCGTGTTCCTCATCACCAACCTTCAGCTGCTTCTCCAGAGAGATTAATTCAGAGCACAGTCTATCTCACCATTGAGAAATGCTCCCTGAAGTATTACCCAATTTTTCCATTAAGTTCACATTTAGTTTTTCTTGCTCTGATTCTCCCCAGGTTACTTTTACTCAGTGCTGGAATAACAAAGTGCTGCTGCCAAAAATTCTCAGGACTCACCTTTAGTCTGTAATATGATGTTGGCTTGAATTAGTGTTTCACTCTGAACCAAGTAAGAGTGAGCATCACGTGGCAAGATGAATAAATGTAATTATTGTTTGGCGCTAATGGGAAATGGAGAAAAAGACAAAAATAGAGCAAGACTTGCTCTTGGAGTTCTAAAATTTGGAAGATTGTAGTGAGGTACCATTGCCTTGCATTCTGTCTTCCCTCTCTGCCATCTTTTGTCTCATATCAAGTGAGCACAACAATAAGCACTTTGTATCTCAGGCATGAAGCCTTCCATATTTTGTAGGTTTAAAGCAAAGAACACAATCATAGGTGTTCACTTTCTGGGAACCTTCATGCTTTAGGTTTACAGCTCAAGCTCAAAAATTCGGGTGTAGGTTTGAATGGGAAAAGCAGTTTCTTCAAAAGGCCAGAAAGCAGGAAGTAAGAAAATGAAAACTTAGTATTTATATCAACGCAAGTGACCAGAACTAGTGGTGAATCAATATTCATTGCTTGGAAAATACAGATTATAGTTGCCTCCATCATCTCTTCTCCACTAAGCCTCTGGTGTATACATTCTTTTATATTCTCAGTGAAGTTTTACATCTTGTGTTTTCCTCCTGCTTAGGGCCAGGAAGTGTAAATAGAACAGGGTGAATTATGTTGTCCTTTGGAAAGGAAGATATGAAAAGGATCTCACTGTTGATTAGGATGGGCTGTTGTCATGCTGTTTGTTAAATCAAACTCTGGGAAAATAATACACATGATCTGTTCTGCCAGTATTTCCTTTGGAGGGAATCACTATAATTTCTTTCCCAATGTAACTGATATGCATGGTATACAGTATGTCTCTCTTTTCAAGGATATCTACAGAAAAGGGAGCTTGGGGTTGACTCGTGCCTTCTATCCCTGCCCTGCTGTTCTATAGCAAGAGGAGGGGGAAGGGGCATTTTTATTTTTAAGACTATTGATTTTGGTTATCAATATGCTCAGCAGCATTTGTTATGTCTTAAGGAAGCCAAACGAGTGCTAAGTACTCAACCAAAGCAAAGCACTGTGTTGCAAATTCATCTCTCCCCCCGGAGAGAATAAAATGGAAGTTTAAGTGGCTTACTGGAGCAAGTATTAGTTACTTTGTGCACTTTGCTGGAGGGTTCTTCTAAGAAACTGCAGTGTGTACAACTCTTAGCTCTCATTTCATTCTCCTTCAACTGCTGGAGTGGCTAATTCATAGGATCATCTATGTTTGATAAGATGTTTAGGATCATTTTCTCTCTAGAAGAGGGCTAAAAATATCTTTTTGTTGAGAGATGAGAGGTCCTAGCTCACTTGCAACACTGCTCAAGGAAGATTGGACACTATCTCAGAAACGATGCAAGAGAGGAATGGAGGATGAGGACAACAGGACTTCTCTAGGACAAGTAGTATCGGTCTTAAGTTGTACCAGAGGAGGTTTGGGTTGGATATTAGGGAATATGTCTTCGAGGAAAGAGTGATTGGAACAGGCTGCTCAGGGAGGTTGCGGAGTCACCATCCCTGGAGATGCTTAAGAAACATGGTGATGTGGCACTGAGAGACATGGTTTAGTGGTGATGGGTTGATGGCCTAGATGATCTTAGAGGTCTTTGAGACCATAGAGATTCTTTGATTCTGTGATCAAGTCCAACTGTCAACCTGACTGACCAAGTCCCATCACTACGTCCCTTAGTGTTACATTGTATGTGTTGGGATGATTGTAAATAGCTTATTGCTGTTCGTATGCTAATACGGGTAGAGCTGTTGAGCATGAGCACACCATGCTGATGTGACTACAGGCCTTCGGTCTGCATCTGGCTGGTTTGCATCTCTTCCTTGAAGAAACGCATTTAGGTCTAGTCTGCCTGCCAGTGTTTTTAACAGTTATGATAATTCTTCCGTTCAGAGTATTAAGATAGGCAGCCAGGTCTGAAAATGATGAAATGATGATGGATTGTAGCTATTTATCATGAGTAATAAGGGAAAAAAAAAAAAAAGAGGGAGATAAGAAGAACGGCACCAACTCTGTGCAGGTGCTTCCACACGGTCTGTGTCCTTGTGACATCTGGAGAGTTCTTTGAAATTATCCAGTCCTCTTCCTTTGGCTTTAATATTGCAGTAAGTGGCGCATATAATAAGTGTGAGAGGTCAAAAGACTTGCTGAATTTTGGAGGTTTAATTTGTTTCCAGCATCCAGATGAAGAAAAATCATCCTCACTTGCAGTTTGAATACAGTTGAGAGACATTCAAAGAAATGTGATTAATACACATATTTGGGTATGACAGCTATTAGGTTTTGTTCTTTGCAAAGAGAGACAAGTAAGACTTACGTGAGTTCAAGATCACAGAATCGTAGAATGGTTTGAGTTAGAAGGGACCATTGAAGGTCATTGAGTCCATTGAACCTTCCCAGAGATGGGAAAGGAGGCTCATTTGTCCAAAACTGTTCTTCCCATTAGTCTAAGGAGTATAATTTAAATTTCAAGAAAATAAATTTGGTATTCAATCCAGACAAGTAGGCCTGGCTGTCTAAAATAAACAAATTCCATGTTGCTGAATGCCTGCCTTTAATCCCATCTCTTTCTTTTGGGGCTCTGGTCTTGCTTTACAGACAAGTAAGCTTGCAGAAGCTGTTAACAGACATATTTCTGCAGGATTGGGCCCCCTCTGAAAGAGCAGATTTAATTATACGCATGACAAATTCATATACTTGCTTGAACAAAGAAACATTCAGTGTAAGCTCTTCTGGGGAGGAAGCGTGTAATCATGAGTGTTTGGTACCGCGTTTGACGTGATGGAACATCAAGGAGCAATTCATTCTCAGCACCAGTGCAGAAATGGTGATTAATGAAATTATAACCATTTATAGTTCCAATACTACGTTTGAACCAGTCTACTTCTGTCTTTCCTTGATTTGGGAGATAATACAATTATTTTCATATATGTGAAGCAGGGATAATATGATGATAGCTTAAATGCTTACTCTCTAGTTGCTGATTTAATTATATGAAATGTCAAGGTAGTTTAAGCAGTACCTGGGGAAACCTCTACCTCTGTCAACTAGGAATATGCTAAGTGTTCTAGAAGATAACTTGTACCTTGCTATTAAAAAAAAGAACCAAGCCAGAAGGCAACATGTGTACAATCTCTGTGCGCAGCGTGATGCGTCATGTCTATAAAAGCTAAACTAAAGCAGTAGACCTGATTTTCTTTTACATTTTGAAAGGGGAATCAAACGGCTTTGTGTTGCTCACGGTGTGTCTCATAGATGCCTTTTTATTGCCAGTGAGTATCAAAACTGGTGAACAAAGGTGAGACTCGGGATTTTGGATGGGGGAAAATAGCATTCACAGAGTTGTTAGTTAACTTCCTCACAGTGCGAATCCTCTTGTGCTTGTGTCCTTTGCTTCAAGAAAATAGATTTCTAATCTAGAAGAAAGGCCTGGATGAACAAAAGGAATGGGTGTGCTGCTTGCTGAGATCAAAGAGTGTGCTTTAAAGGCTTCGAAGCAGGAGAAAGCTACATCCATTTAACAATGGATTTTGTTTATTGGTGGTATGGTGGTGTGTCCACTGACCCTGATGCAAATGTGAGATAAAATAAACTCACCTAAATCCTTAATAGGGGTTTGAGCAAGTCTGATTCATCTTGTTTTGCTTTTAGTGGAGAGCACACATTGTATTAGTTATATTCTGTTAGCTGAGGCATCGTAACTTGATTGTGTGTCAAAGTACTGGTCCTAAACACTGACAGCTATTGCTCCCATTTCTTTCAAAGATCTCTGTTTAGAACTGAACGGTCTATTCTTCAAACAACCCATCTGAATGTGATTTTATGAGAGTGATTATTTCAGATTATGTTTTCAGATATATTTTTGTGGCTGGACGTAGCCATGTGGGAGATATGAACTGTGTCTGGGTTTCATTCTTCTGCAAGAGCTGTGTGATTTCCATCAGCCTTCAGATGTTTACTTTGATGTAATCCACTTTTGCGATGCAAAATATTTGGAAATCTCATCCGAACGCAGAGATGAATTTAGTAACATCCTTGTGGCATTATTGGATAAACAAACACTTCATGCACCAGTATCATAAGAGCTTTTGAAGAAATAATTGGTTACTATTTTGGGGTGCAGCTTAAGTATAAAAATATTAATACAAAGTGAGAAACTTTGTCAATGTTCAGAAATACCTTGCTAGACTTGAGAAGATAAGTGTCTTGTTAAGAAGAACAGACAATAGCTTCTTTTACTAATTAAGGACAAAGACTGCCTGAATTTTGAGAAAGCTCTCTAGAAAAAGCAAAGACTCTTTACATAGGCATTAAAAGTATTTTTGGTGCTCTTTGAATAAAAGTTTTGCCTTCTCTGAAGTTTCTTGAAAGTTCTGTGATCTTCGGATGGGGCCTAAATGCAAAGAACAGTTGCAGCATCATTAAATGTGGAATTCTGAAGATGTCTTGGTATGAGACAAAAGTGGTTACAAAGCTCTTCAGCATATATTCACATTCTCTGCATGGCATTTTATGTAATAAAATTAACCTCAAGTTGTTAGGATAGTCCAGAAGGATCTCTGAGAAAGATTGCTATTGTCAGTACATACGGAGGAAGAGAAGATGTACTTCTTGTATTAAACCCATGATGCTGTTGCTGGCATAGATTAATTTTAGGGGAGCTGTGGAGCCCTAATTCTCTTTTCACAGGTCTTTGGTAATATAATTTTAGGATATTCTAAAAATAACGTTATAATATAAAGGATCAACAGTCTCTGATCTGGATTCCGTGACATAGCAGTGGAATCCCTGGTGTGTTATTTAAGGTTGTTTAATAAGAACAGTTTTTGTCTCCCTTAATATATATGTTGAAAATGTTGAAAATCAGATCCCAGAATCATGGAATCATAAAATGGCTTGCATTGGAAGGGACCTCAAAGATCATCTGGTTCCAGTCCTCTGCCATGGGCAGGGTTGCCACCCACTAGATCAGGTTGCCCAGAGTTCCATTCAAATTGTGAATTGGTGTGGGGTGAAGTTACTTACTTAGAACAACGCATTAAGCTCCCATTTCTAGTCCTAAAAACAAGTGTATTTCCTCGCCCTTACCCACCTTTTCTTTTCCCAACGGGCCATTATTTTTGGTCACTGAGAACCTAGTTAATGCCTTCAGTTATTTCAAGCCAAATTTGTGGACTGGTGCTTGTAAACCTTCTCTGTTTCTCATGCCATGGAGACTTGGAGGTTTGCTTCTGATCTGGTAGTCGGAAAATTCACAATGAGCACTTTCATAGCTTCTCAAAATGCATTTAGAACAAAACTAAACTCTAGGAGGAGTTTGGATACTCAGTGTGTTTTCCAGTGTGGTCATTACACTCTGTATTTAATTTTGTATTTAATATTGTCTGACTTCACACACATCATTTTGGACTCGTTTTGGGCTTCACCCTGGCAATTTTTACTGTATGGTAAGATCACAGAATTATAGAATGGGTTGGGTTTGAAGGAACCCCAAGGATCATTATGTTCCAACCCACCTGACACAGGCAGGGCCACCAACCTCCAGATCTGGTACTACAGCAGGTTGCCCAGGGCCCCATCCAACCTGGCCTTGAACACCTCCAAGGGATGGGGCATCCACAGCCTCTTTGGGGAGCCTCTTCAGCACCTCAAACTTGGCTTCAGGCTTCCAGGTCAGCTGCTATCTGCCAAGCAACCACCATGAGATGTGGCTTGAACCCATATATTATCCTAAAGGACTAATAAAATAGCATTTCTTTGGATATTTTGGGCTGTGGCTGGCACCCATAGGCAGGCACACTGGTGGGGCAAGTACGTGCTGGGGTAAAACAGTCTGTGCTCCTTCCTGCAGCTGTTTGCTTGAGTGCATGTGAGTCAGAGCCCTTAATTCTCTCTGCAGCAGTGAATTAAAGATAATTATTGCCTTCCTCACAATTTTGAGGTATATTAGAGAGGGAGGTTTGCAAATACATTTTGATTTTCAGACCCAGATGTTATAAGATTAGAACTTCCTCCTCCTCCTCTTCCTTGTAATTCCCGCAATTATTGTTGCAAAGTATTGAACTATCTGGTAACCATGCTGGCAATCTCCAGGGTTTTTTTTGTTTTATTTTGTTTTTAATAATTTCAGGAAGGATACCCTCATTAAAGGGAGGAATTTCTGGGAAGGCCTCAGATGTACCTACTTTTGTTGAATGGTGATGGCACAACCTGGAATTTGGAGCTAAAGCCATTTCTTTTGCTCTAAAGCTTGTGTTGAGCGTGTGTCTCTTAAAAGCAGTTTCAGAAGGCTTTTCATTCAAATAGTTAAAGCCTTCACTGAGCATTTCTTTGTGGCAAAATAATGATGAAATGAGTGTTGTTTTGTGGAAGGAAACAAGTCCCAAAGAGGGAGGCAGAAGGCTGGGAACTATTTCTGCTGATCAAACTATGGATCTAAGTGTGTAGTTTCAACAAATGTGCTGTATTTGTTCGTCATTGGGTGTGCATTTATGGCTACACAAATACATGTAGAATCATAGAATTATTTGAGTTGTACAGGACCCTTAAAGGCCATCTAGTACAACTCCCAGTGAACAGGGACACCTACAGCTAGATCAGGTTGCTCAGAGCCCCCATGTAGCCTGACACTGAATGTCTCCAGGGATGGGGCATCCACCTCCTCTCTGGGCAACCTGTGCCAGTGCCTAACTACCTTCATTGTAAAAAAATCTTCCTCCTTACATCCAATCTAAATCTCTCCTCTTTTAGTTTGAAACCAGTGCACTGATAGAACCTTTACCGTGATGCTGTCTGCCTTGGTGGTTGTAAGCATTTAGTTAATACATTTAAACTGCTCTTATATTGATAGACAAAAACAAATGTTTCCTTTATGCTACTGGGTTACTTCTGGTGGGACACTGGAGTCATCAATGTGTGTATTTTTTCCTGATACTGAAATACTGATTTTAATATTTCTTCTTTGGATCCATTGTATTAGCAACAAAGCTCAGCTCTACGTACTGGATGCAGGGAGAGGATAACCTGCATGTGCTTGAGGAATTCAACAAGGATGAGCTGGGCTGGTTCCAGAGCATCCCTATCAGGCAGTAGCACAACAGCTTTGGTTTTGCAGGGCTGTCCATCCTCAAGATGGAAATTTAATATTCCACAGAGCTTTTTCATGCGTTAAGCACAGTCTGTAAAGGTACTGGAGTGGATACCAACAACAAAAGCATCAATCATGATTCAGTCATTGCTTTTCTCCCATTGAGCTTCAAAAACCCACTGGGAGAACAGTAACTTTGCAAAGATGGTGTTGGAGAGGCTTGTGCTCTATGAACAAATGTGTTTGAACAAATGGGCATATAATTACAAATAGCTTGTATCGCTGCCCATCACTCCTGAAACTCTGCTTTCTTTCTGCCTCTACTCTGCTGATGGTTAGACTTGCTCAGGAACAGAATTTCTCCAGCACTGAGGAATCTCAGTTGGGAAAAACTTACTTACTTGGAGGGTGATGGCATTGGAACAGGCTGCCCAGAGAGGTTATAGAGTTTCCTTCTATAGAGACATTCAAAGCCTGCCTGAATGCTTTCCTGTTTAACCTACTCTGTGGAACCTTCTTTAGATCATCTCTAGAAGTCCCTTCCAGAACCCACGGCTGCAATTCTGTGAAGTTCTTTCACTGGGGACATCAGTAATGATTTACCAGACATGGTTTGCAAGAACCAGAATCAGGTTAATCTCCACAGAGTTCAATTGTCCTGCCAGGAAACTGTGCTCTGATTTCATTCCAGTACTTCTGGCAAGCTGCATGGCATGATGGATCCCCAAGTACATCCTTCTGAAAAGCATTCAAAAAGTCATATGGGTTATTGCAACGCTCTGTTTACTCTGGAGGAGGGGATTTAGGCCGTGTTTACACCTGCAAACTTATGCTTTGATAATCCACTTTTATTTTACGTGCCTTACTCTTAATAAAATATGGATAAATATCTGGGGGATATTCAACGACGAGAAAACAGTAAAGCTGGGCATCACTGGTCCGCATGTGGTGAGCCCAGGGAACAGCAGGATGATATCATTTATCAGGAAGAGGCCTGCAGACAACAGCAGGAGCATGCCAAATAATGCCACGCTGTAGAGTCTGATTTTTCCCCTTGCTTTCAGGTTTCTTCTGCCACCCACTCGGTGTCCTTCAAAAGCTGACTGCTGGGAGCTGACTAACGCAATGATGTTTATCCTTCACTATGTCATAATGAAAAGTAACATCAGTTCATTGAATCTGGAAGTTGTCATCGGAGACCTGAGTGGGCTCAGCCTTCCTCAGAGATTTCATTTGCTACTTGTTGACTTTAATGAGTAGTTAGCGCTGGAGTAGGGAGTCCTGCTTGTGGGTTGATGTGTTGCCCCCAGTGGGATATGCTCCAACCTGCCTTGCAGCAGGAGAGATGAAGATAACAGGTTGGATATTAGGAAAAATTTCTTTTCAGAAAGAGTGGTATGGCATTGAAACAGGCTGCCCAGGGAGGTGATGGAGTCAGTGTCCTTGGAGGTGTCTAAGGAAAGGGAAAGTAAAGTACTTTGGGACATGGTTTAGTAGTATTGATGGTGGACGGTTGGACTAACTGTTGCCAAACTCAGCCATTCTGTGATCTTGTGATTCTGTATGTAGTTATATCACGGCGTCTAGGCATATAGCTGGCTGCATGGCTTGTGGTGAGAAGTTTTACTGGTGAATGGTGGTTAGGCAGAGACTGGAGTATGAGGGGCTGGAGAGCAGCTCTGTGGAAAGGATTCTGGTGGTTCTGGTTGATGGCAAGTTGAATCTGAGTCAACAGTGTACTCTGGAGCCAAAAGGGCCCACAGTGCCATGGGATGCTGCAGGCCCAGCTCTGCCACCATGGAAGGGATGGGACTGTCCTTTCCCCAGGGCAGTGGTTATGGCCCCAAGCTGCTGGAGTTTAAAGAGCATTTGGACAATGCTCTGACACAGGGTTTGAATTTTGGGTGGTCCTTTGTAGAGCCTGGAGTTGGACACAGTGATCCTTGTGACTCCCTTCCAACTCAGGATATTCTGTGCTTGTATGGTTCCATGATTTTCTGTTTTTCCCTTTTTTTCATTGCTCCTTCTTGGACTCTTGTGCATGGAAACTCAGAAAAGGAAGCTGAAAACCAATACAAAAGTGAGTTTCCCAGAGCCGTGCAATAACTCAGTGGCTGAGCAGGAATTAGTGTTGAAGTGACCACCTCTGCCTACTTGTGATAGTAGGACAGTCTCCACTCTTACTTGTTCTCTATTCTCTGCATTAGCATGTTGACAACTTTCTGTTTCCACCTTGTTATGTCTCTTGCATACCTCCACCTAAAGAGCTGAAATAGATCTGAAGATTGAACGTAACCTTGTAATTCCCCTCTTTCTGTGGGGATAGCAGGCTGATGGTAACTGAGGACAAGATGTATTTTCTGCTATTTCTGTAAAGCCAACTACGCATACAGAATCTGGGCAGTGCAGGTGTGAGCTGTGCCTATACTGACTGTAGGACGTACATCTGGAAGTAGCAATAGTGAATCTATTGTCTGCCCCAGTGAGAATAAATAATAATAATTTGCCCATGCTTAGTGCCTCTCATCCAAACATCTAAGCCACTCTGCAAGCATTAGTAAATTTAACCTTCATGCCACCCTAGAGCAATAGTCCAGTATTGATTATCATCACTGCTTTATGAATGCAGTAACCAGCTTACAGGGAAGTGAATCAATTTTCCCGAGACACTATCAGGCAGCAATAAAATCTGGGAGTTTTTGGCTTGTGGATCTCTAGACAATACTTCTTCCATTTTTTTTTTTTTTCTCTGTGAGACATCCAGAAGATGATTTACCAATTTTGTAGATATGGAGATAACTGCTTTCAGGTCTTGACTGGGAAAGAAAAAGGTTCCTGTGATGAATATGAGGATGCACCTCAGCTTTTGGAGAGGATACATCTGAGCCACCAAGAGAACCATGGCAGACCTCTTAGCGATAGTGATTAAGGAGTTAAAATCAATTCTAGCACTTAGCACATGAGGCACAGTCTGTGGGTTTTTGTTTTGTTTTGTTTTTTTGGGTTTTTTTTTTTGA
This sequence comes from Alectoris magna, assembly GCA_030625065.1. Lineage (NCBI taxonomy): Eukaryota > Metazoa > Chordata > Aves > Galliformes > Phasianidae > Alectoris > Alectoris magna. The sequence goes on from CM060561.1 coordinate 2,924,991, forward strand.
GAACACCAAAATAAAAGTGTTAAGGCCAATTAATAACAAAGGCCCTAAAGCAAACTCAGCCTTCTCTAGAGAGATTACTGTCATTCTCCTGTCTGCAGTGAAAATAAATAGATGATTGCTCGGATGTGTTACACAGAAATACTGAAATAGTCTTTTAAGAAATGAAGAAAAAGCTTGGCTCCTTGAATAGCATTAAAACCAGAGTAGGCAATTGGAACAGGTATATGATGGGGCGTGAAACTGCATGAGAAAAGGGTCAGGCTGGGTGTTTAGGAAAAGTTTCTTCACCAGAAGGTGATGGTCATAGAACATGCTCCCCAGGGCTGTGGTCATGGCTCCAAGCTGCCTTAGTTCTGCTAGCATTTGGAGACTACTCTCAGAAGTAGGGTTTGAATTTTGAATGGTCCTCTGTGGAGCCAGGGGTTGGACTCAGTGATCCTTCCGCATCCCTTCCAACTCGAATTATTCATTATTCTGTGATTTCTGTGCTACATCCCTCCTTGGGAAGAGGCTAGCTGACCTAGAGAGTCTCTTTTCCCTTTTTATGATTCATTGAGTAGGTTGCTCAGTTAGGATTTGCACTGTTGACCTCTTGGCTCGGAAAGATGTTGAGTCATCTTCTTTCAGGTGACTCTAAGGTTCACTCAACCAAGTGTGTGCAGAGGAGTAGCAATACAGTAGAGGTATTAGAAGTCTTTAAGAACTATCGAAAGCCTTTCGTGTTTCAAACCTTTTTCTTTCATTCTTTCTTTCATTTCTTTTTCCCACGCAGAAATGTTTAGATCTACAGGCTCTGCTGCATTGATACTTCATTAACAAAGCAGTCCTCTGTACAAACTGTTTTTTGATACCAACTTTATGTTTGTTTTTTTCTGATACTGACCTGTTTGTGAACAGTAAATCATGTTTGGCCTCCACGCTTTCTGTGAAAGTCGAAGGTGCTGTGTGTAGATCAAAGAGAGGGAGAGGATCCTCAAAGAGTGACTCTGGTGTCATTGTGTGCATGGCTTCAAGTGGAGACTAAGCCACGGTGGAGTAAAACACAGAGAACTCTTCTTGCTCTAGAAGTCCCCAAGATACAAGTGGCTGGTACTTGCACAGTTGCACACGTGCTTTCCACTTTCTTAGACTTTCTGCTGTTTCATCTGCTGTTCATCACTGCTGAACACCTTTGATCTGCCTCAATGCGCCTCTTCTTTTGTAGGTCAGTTGAGTCAGTTCTTGGCCACTCATCTTTAGAGCCAACCCCTTGTGTCAAGAGCTTTCCTGGTGTGGACACACAACGGGTACCCACTTGATGCAGGAGATTGGGTATAGTGCTGCCTTTAAGGGGTGTCACAGGATCAGGAGGAAAAGGATCTGCTAGGAGGGTGTGAGTAAGAGAAGGTTTTTCTCCTTTTCTTCCTCTCCTACTGCTCCCCTCCGTTTGCTCTTTGACCAGGAGAAAAGGCAGAATAAAAACAGCCTGTTCTCAGTAAGGGGATGGAGAGGAAATACTTAATTAGCAAGACAGTATGCCCTGGAGGGTGCTGCAGTAAAATGTTAATTGAGCAAGCCTCGTTCAGAAGTCGTACATATTCAGTTAAATGTTTAATAGTTCACATTTTTGCACTAGTTAACAGTAGCAGTGTTCAGTGCTGTGCTGACTGCAGTAATGTGTTTTAGCATGATATTCTTATGGCTTTGTCAAAAAAGCCAGCAGGAGATGTGATAGCCTTGTCTACAATCACACTATTTTACTATGTGTCCGTGCACGCCTCTATAGCAAGGATGTGCTGCATGATTGGGACCATGGTAAGTTTCAGTAACAGCAAAGTGGATATACTCTCCATATATCATTTTGTTGTGTCTTCCTGCTTTGTGTAGCTTACCTTCCCCTCAGCATCCCTACTTTTGCAAAAAGCTTCCATCAAACTTAGAGAATTAATATTCGTATGGGGTGGGGGTGGAGGGGAAACCATTTGTAAGTCCCCAGATTAAGATATATGAAGGTCTGAATTTTTCTGTCTCCTCCTGGCAGTTTTCAACGTGATCGAGGACATCCCCTCCAATTGTTTGTTGTTGTTGCTGTTGTCATTTTTACAAAGGCACTGTTGTTTTGCTACACACTGACAGGGGTGGGAAGGGACAAAGTGCTTCAGACAGCTCAGCACTGGAAGATTAGCTTTGCAAAATGCTTATTATGTTATTACCTAGCCAGGCAAGCTATTTGGGAGGGAGGGTGGGGAGACAGAAGAGAGAGACGTTATCAACAGAACTGATTGCCTTTCTTTTTTATTCTATCTTTTCCTCTGTCAGAATGAAATAAATAGCTGTCTTTTCTCAAAGAAATGTGTATTTTTCTTGATTTCTAGAGGATAAACTTGCAGTTTAATTAGATTCAGTGGTGCAGCATTACTTCTCATCTGCTGATCAATTTAATTAAATTATTGTGAAGATTGGAAAGTATTAATCTAATGGTTGGAGAACGGAGCAAGAGCTTGGGAAGTTTTGCATTATAACTCCTACCTTGAAACAAATTCTCTGTAACCATGTGTGGCTCCACGATTCTGTTTTCCTTCCTGCTTGTGCTAATAATCTGTTTTTGTGGAATATCAAGGAGATGGTATAATACCCAGAAGTGCGTGAAACATGTAAGACATTATGGAAATGATGTTCTACATTCATCAAAATGACACAGCACATTAAAAACTCAACAATTTCATTAACGGCACACTTTGGAATTTCATGAGAATTTTGGAGGTTTTAGCAAAGATTTAATAGCAGGTGCTTTTAATGTGCTCTCATTCTAGGGTATCTCAGGAAAATATTTGCAATGAAAATGTAATATGCAGTAAAGCATATTTTACGTGTGTCTGGGTGTATACATAGCCACATGACGTGCATATAACTACTGTAAGATGAAGAATTGCCACTAATATTCTAATGCTAACAAACAGAAGACTTTAGGTATTTTCTTAATTTAGTTTCTTGCTTTGGATTTTCTAAAATAAATTGTTAACGTTGCTGGATTTGTGCTTGTTTGGTGGATCGATTGATTGGTTTTCAATTTGAGCACTGGGGATGAATGCAATTGTTTCTCAGTCTTTACTGTATGTGGGCAAAGTTTCAATCCATGGGGGTAAATACTGTCATGGTGCAAGAGCCTGTGCCCTGTGGATGTTCAATCCACTGAAACCCATGTCATTATCTCCAGGGACTTCCATGTTTGTCAGAGTATAGAGCCTGAGAGACAGTACGGTGTCTGGTTGTATTCTGACCCAACGCAATTTCACACGGTTTTTCTGTTCTGCTTTTCTTAATTTATTACAGTGATTGTAGAAGACAGATGTCCTTCAGATCACTAGAGCAACTGTATATGATACAATGCACAAGAATATTGTGTGTAATACGAAGTTATGCGCATCTCTTTATTGGTTGCGTTGCTGCCTAGATAAACTGTGTGGTTTCACCTGGTTTCCTCCTATGGCTTGCTCTGTGTTGCAATGGAAGGAGGATTTGCCCATCTCAAAGAAAGCTGTAGCTTGCTAAAAAAAACAACCCAAACATTTTGTATGTTTCAAAGAAAGTGAGCTCTACATGTAAACAAGGTGAGCTACTTTATACCTATTGATGTCACAGCCGGAAAATATACTTATTTTTAGACATTTTAAGTGCAGATTTATGTTATATTTTTATTTATAGATTTCAGACATTTAAAATGGTTGTTCCTACACTGGCCTTCCCTGTTGATCACTGTCGGGGGGGGGTTCCATGGCCATCCTTTCCAGAGCAGCACCTTCTGCCCCATGCACATTGTGGTTGGTGGCTGGGTTGGGGTGACAAGCTGTGAAGCAGTCAGCGGAGGGAAATTTTCAGCTCTCTCTTGCAGCTTTAATTAGCTCTCTTGAGGCAATTGCCTGACAGCAAATCTTTTATATGGGCTTGCCTCCTAAATTGTGTTCATAACGGGCAGACACACTCGGCGCAGCATTGCTGCTCTAGTGAAGTGGCTGGTTGTTGCTGTAGAGCGTAACTGAGCTGTGGGAATAAACAGCACATGGGTGGTTTGAATTTCTCTCTGTTTCTAAACACAGGGGAAATACAGAGGGCTGTGCTCATCTGTGGACAAGGCTGCCTAATCTAGCAAAACCATGAGTTGTATCTTCGTTGAATACTGATTTTGACACATAGAAGGCCTGGAGTGGCTTTTCTTTTGCCCTCGCTCTGAGGTCCCCTTATAGGGCTGGGAACTTGCTTCTCAGACAGATTGATTGGTCTGTCCCGTTGTCAAATCAAGCTCAAGTCCAAGTTGTTTTATTGACTTAACTATAATGCAAGTATTGCCAAATCTAATACACAAGAATTAAATGGCAATTATCCATTTATTTGAGCTAGCTTCTTCCTCCCTTTGTGTTTCAACTCTCTTTGGGCGTGCAGGCTGCTTTCTGAGCTGAATGCTGCTCAATGGGATGCTGCCAGCTTGGGTAAGCATCGTGTTGGGGCAGCTCCTAACTCTCAGTCATATGGGCAAGGATGGCCATACCAAGCTGGAAGCACATGGGCGTGGAGCACTTCAAGTGTTTCTTTCCAGTATTTCCAGGAACACTTTAATATTTCTGATCGCTGCCATGGTGTGGATACTCTTCATTCTCATACTCAATTGCTGCTCTCCGTAGCTCAGACGTTTCTTCCCAGGTGGGCTGCTTTCTCCAAGAAAATTCACTTTCATGAGACAAATCAAGAGGAGGTGCAAATGGACAAGAAATCTTGGTTGACCTCTTCTGGATCTGTATGCGTTTTCCCTGGAAAGAACAGCATTTGGTAGAGGTTTGTATGGGCCATACAATGGTGCTGTACATGAGGTTGCACCATTCCGAATAAAATCAGTGGCTGTTTCAGGGATAATCTGACCCCACATCCCAGCCCCACTGTCAGCCTCCTGATCTTTAGCATCAGTGCAAGAAAAAAAAAAGACTTTTGTCCTAGCTACAGAAATCAAGGCTGTGCTGTGTATTCATGTACCAGCACAGGATCATCCTTTGGGGTCTTCTAGAGAATCTTTAAGACAGATTCTGTGATGTCCTGAGGACTCGAATGGAAGAGTTTGAGGATGATTTGATCACCAGCCAGGTCTGTGAATCTCTTTTCAGTGAGCAGAGGAATTTGTAGTGATCCTTTATATTGGTCTGAGATAGGGAAGTACCTAAAACTCTCCAAGATTTTGGGAGAATTTCTTCATTGCTGTACTAAATAGTAACGGCATGACGGGAGGTTAGTGTATAAAAAGAGATGGGATTGTGCCTTTCCTTATGCTATGGCTTACAGTGCAACACTAAATACTGGTGCTTTAAATATCATGTGCAATACGTTACCTGTAGCATGAATCTTGCTTATGGCTATTGAGCTTGGGCATTAAGCAGCTAGTTCCTGTGTAAGGACAAACCAACTGCAATAGAGCTTGGATTGCATTAACAGCCTTAAAACAGTTTATGCGGGCAGGATATTAAGATGACAGTGCAAGGATAGGCTTTATTTTTAAAACAAACCAAAACCGTGTGAGAAAGGTAAGATCCCCACTTCTTATCAAGGGATTTTGGCATTCCTTTTCTGTGTTCATTTTATAAAATAAATTTTAAGACAATGGCATGGAAATCCCCAGACATAATTCCTGCTCATTTAGATAATGTATGCTTTTAATGACACGTTCCTACTAAAAAAGGCTCCTTTTTAATGTCTCGTTTTCTACCTGTGGAGCCAGTTTATAGGTGTAAAAGTTGACTGGACGTTTTGAAATGCTGTTGCTCAGCCGTTGTTGTGATCTTGGGTGAAAGACTGCCTAGTCTTGGCGTTAATGATAAGCAACGCTGTATTTTTTTTTTGGTGTTTATTTTAGCTCTCACATGCATGGATTTTAAAGCTAGAAGGGATCATGAGATCATTTCGTCAGTCTTTTTGGATCATTTGTACACTAAGAACTTGCTGCAGTGTAATTTGCCATATATTCAGCTGTTTGCATCTGCAGATTGCCTGGATTTATCTGCAGGATGTATGGATGGAGGACTGCCCCGTCCCATTTTTAACCCCAGGAACGGCTTATCTTCAGAATCCAAAAGCTATTTGGTGACTCGGCTGAGATTACAGGGTGAATTTATGTGTAGTTTTTAATTCAAGCCAGACATCCCTAACAGGGAGGTGGTGGAGTCACTGTCTCTGGAGGTGTTCAAGAAATTTGTAGATGTGGTGCACAGGGACGTGGTTTGGTGGGCAAATGTTGGTGGTCCGTGGACAGTTGGACCTGATGATTTTAGAGGTCTTTTCCATCCTCACTGAATCACAGAATGGTTGAGATTGGAAGGGGCTTCTGGGTACATCTGGTCTGACTCCTGTTCAAGCAGAGGTGCCTACAGCAGAGTGCCCAGGACCACCTCCATGTGGGTTTGACTTCAAATATTCTCTCTCCAGATGAGTATCAAAAGCAGGATGGACCAGAGCTCCGTGTGCTGTGCTGTTAGCAAACGAATCCATACAAATATACTCCAAGCTTCTTTCCATAGATCTTCTTCCTTTATATAGCAAAAAGATCCACAGTGTCTAAAGAGACTGTTTGGAGCATATTGGCCAATCTCTATATTTTAACATGTCTCTTGTCTTTGATTAAGCACAGGTTGTAGAGGGATGTGTGTATATTTGTGTGTATATGTATTTTTTGTTCTCTGTTAGACAGGTGGATAAAAACAGGTTTCTAGTTAATGCCTCGTGGCATCGTTACAGACGTTTTCCTCCTGACTGTGCAGGCTTTTCTACACAGACACACAACACCTTTCTGAGAAAGACTTGTCATTCTCCTTACAAATTGCTTCTCTCTTGGTGTGCTCTAATTATAGAGACTGCAAAGGTGTGTGTGTGTGTGTGTGTGTGAAGGCAGCAGGAGGAATTGCATATAAAATCAATCCACTTAAACTAGCTGATGTTAACTGCTTGTGCTGCTGGCTACGATGAATGCCGTGCTCTGATTTCCATGCATTTTGGGTGAAGTTAACACATGGGTATCCAACCTTTTGGTTTGCCTGGGCCACGCTGGGTAAAGAGTAGTTGACTTCGGCTGCAGATATAGAGGTTGCTCCAAAAGTAATGCCTCCTGTTTATTTCCTTGGAAACCAAGACCAAGAGCACAGTAAGACAATTTGACAGAGCAGATTCTCAGCTACTAAATGCTATTTTTCAACGCAGCCACCACCATTAGCTATGCACTTTGTTTAGCCGATGTATCAAAATGCATACAGTTATTTGCCATCGCTTGAGTCAGCACTGCGCAGCACTGCCCTCCCTGTGCCCTGATTTCAGTTGATGTCGTGTTGATAGCACACTGACTGGTTGTTGCTGAGCAGCAGGTGAGTGCCTGGGGCCAAAATAACAACCAGAAGTATTTTGTGTTTTCAGGATTGTCTCCTGTGCCTTCTGCATGCTCGGTGCAGTCTTTTCGGTGCCCTCTGAACACAGACTGAGTCCCTTCAGTCTGAGTGTTGTGACTTCACTCAAATTTTTACTGCTTATGTATGCCAGTGGTTGCCCCTGTTCAAGCATGGGCCACCTACAGCAAATTGTCCATCTCCAGGCATCAATACAGGGTTGAAATTTGCAGCGGCTAGCTGTGGGTGCAGTGGATGCACCATTCTGCTGATAGGGATGGAGGCAGTTTTGGAGACCTTTGGGTTTCAGATTACCGTTCCTCGTAGAGCAGGGAAGAAGGGATTTTTCCTGAGGAGGGAAGTGGCATATCTCGAGCTGCTTTGTGAGATCTGCATGGCAGCTGCTGCTGCTTTTACAACTGGTAGGTGGAAAAAGCATTCAATAAGAGGCTGGGGGAGTGAAGGAGAGGAGGAGGAAGCAAAAAGTGGTGAAAGGAAGGAGAAGGGAATCCAGCATCCCCAAATGGGCACCTGAGTAGTCCCCATCAAGTGTTCACTCTTTGCTCATGGCTGTTTCTGTCCGACTACTTAATGCTAGTTGATGCAACAGGTGCTGGAGGGGATGTTAGGGAGCAGACATTTTGCAGCTGTTCCGTTTCTTCTGCTAGAATGTTAGGTTTTGTTATTTTGGTCGTAGAAGCATAGAATCACAGAACATCACAAATTGGAAGAGACCCAGAGAGGTCATTGAGTCCAACTCCTGGCTCCACAGAGGACCATCCCAAATTCAAACCCTATGTCTGAGAGCACTGTCCACATGCTTCTTGAACTCTGGTAGCTTGGGATTGTGCCCACCGCCCTGGGAAGCCTGTTCCATGCCAACCATCCATCCTCTGGTGAAGAATCTTTTCCTAACACTCAACCTCACCCTCCCTTGACACTTCTCCATGGAAGAGTCCTGATGTCAAGGAGAATCTACAGAGCCATTGCAGTCAACATGCTACTAATTGTTCAGATTTCCTGTGAGCAGCAGTGTATGCAGAAGGGAATGGCTGTACACGTGCAAAAAAACCCTCACAGTGTTAATCCTTCTTGTAATGTTTGGTAGGAAGTATGGATGGGATAGGCTTCTTTGACCTCTATTAGAGCAATGTGTCACAGAAGGAGCGTCCAACAACAAAATGGTTGTTGCACTTTGCAAGTACGCTTGGAGAGAGGCTATAAGAAGATTGACACAGCAGAGATCAAAATATTATTTCTTCCTTTATTAGAAGGAACAAACAAAAAAGGCTGCTACAGCCCTACAAAGAATGTCTGGTTTGGAATTCCTTGAGATTTTCAAATGGACTAAAGGAGTAGTTCATGTGGAGGGTGTGTATCTCCAGGAGTTCTGCCCTTGGAACCAAACGCTTTTAAGATATATTTGGGTTTTTACCAGCTCTCTGTATCTTGTATGTGTGTGTCTCTCAGCATGAGCAGTGCTACTGGCGCTCAGTGGGGAGCTGTAAATAATTGATTTTAATTTACTTTTTAGGTTTTTTTTTTCCGCCCCATGGCTGATAAATATGTTTAGAATTTGTCTCAAAATGGGAAAAGGAGTTGCACTGTTTGAAATATGCTTGGTAAATTTTTTTTCTTCTAGTTTATAGTTGTTCTTTGGGGGGTTTTAGACATTGGGAGATGTTGAGAATATCCAGAATTTTGAGCTAAAATATCAAAATATTTCTTTTTGGAAGCTCGCAGTGAACTCCTTGGACTATGGCAAAGGAAAGGAGACAAAAAAAGATAGTTGGAACCACTTTAGTCTCCCATTTGTAACTTTGGCCTAAGCCAGAATGCTTTCGCTTATAAACCAGTTGTCCAGTAAGTTGCATTCAGCTTTTTCTTCACTGTATTCCTATCGCTTCCACTTACTCATATTCGTCCTTATCTCAGTGCCATGGATTTGTTTTCTTTTTTCTTTTGGCAGATACTTCAACCTGTGTCTCAGTTTGATTTTGGAAGAATGGGAGAAAGTTTGTGTTGAAGCACATAATAGCCTTTTTGATGAAGACGAGGATCAAACTCTGGTCTGCAAATATTTAGTGAGTCACGCTGAGAATGAGAATGGGAGCAGAGTTCTGCTGAATAAAACAGCAAAACGCCAATTTTTGTCTCACAACTGCTTAGAAAGGCTCTGGGTTAGGGCTAAGACCTGTAGTGTTACACACGCTGCTGTTTTACTTGTCGAGAATGGATATTCTTGCTTTTACAAAGATACAGAGGGCAATATAATTATCTCTGATGTTTAACACCCATGCAGTTTCCCTCCCCCCGCTTCTTTTTATCTGGAAAGAAGTATAAAGTTCATTGTCCAAATCACATTACATGTGGAATAACTACATTTCTTACCATAGGTTATTATAAACTTGTTGTCTTTTCTTTGTGGGTTTTTTTTTAGCATTGTTTTTAGTATAGTGTGGAAATGGCCTTATAGATTGACAAATCCATGAGATTATGCCTGAAACTGTCTTTGAAATAGCAAAGTGGTTTTTTTTTTTTGGTTTTACTTTTCAAATTTGCAAGGAAGGAAGATGATCTTCCCCTCTACTGCTCTCTTGGTAGATGAGGAAGGGTTGTTGCTGACTGTTTGCACCTCTGTGCCCAGGAAAAAAAAAAGACAAACTCTTTAATGTTTGCCTCCAGTGATCATCATGCTAGCGATGAGCAATAGGACTGCTTTCAAGAAGCTTACTCTGGGTCTTGAACTCAGAACACCATGAATTTTGCGAATCCCAGGGAGAGACAGCTGAGCCTATGCTTTATGTAATAGTCTTCCCAATGAATAACTGCAGAAATAATGTGTGTAAGAAGAAACAGGACGTTTTATGGCCATTGCTGCAACTTCTGGCCATTGCTACAACTTCTGCTGATGGCTTCTAGATCCCATAAACTGAGGAGGACCGGGTCTATGCAGGACATCCCAGGCAACTCTTAAATAGCAGTGACAATGCTATTTCATCCTCACTGACTGGCCAATCATAGAATCACTAAGGTTGGAAGAGACTGATAAGATCAACTCAGCACCACCATGAATAGCCCTTGCATTGTTTTTGTTTTAATAACACCTGTTATCATCACTGATCTTACTTCATCTCTCTGACGCTTATGGTTTATAAAACTTCTCCATGCAGATCTCAGTCACTGGGCTAAGAGCCCCTTGAGGGAAGCCCTGCTGAGAAGGGCTTGAAGGTCCTGCTGGAGAAGAAGCTGGACATGAGCCAGCTGTTTGCGCTTGCAGCCTGGAAGGCCAACTGTGTTCTGGGCTGCATTAAAAAAGGGGTGGCCAGCAGGGAGAGGGAGGTGATTGGCCCCCTCTACTCAGCTCTTGTGAGGCCCCATCTGGAGTACTGCATCCACGCCTGGGCCTCCAGCACATGAAGGACGTGGAGCTGTTGGAGAGGGTCCAGAGGAGGGCCACTAAGATGATCAGAGGGCTGGAGCATCAGTCCTATGAGGAAAGGTTGAGGGAACTGGGCTTGTTTAGCCTGGAAAAGGGAGGCTCCAGGGAGACCTCATTGTGGTCTTCCAGTACTTGAAGGGAGCAAATAAACAGGAGGGGGTCAGTGATAGGACAAGGGGGAATGGTTTTAAATTAAGACAGGGGAGGTTTAGGTTAGATACTAGGAGAATTTTTTTCACACAGAAGGTGGTGATGCACTGGAACAGGTTGCCCAAGGAGATTGTGGATGCCCCATCCCTGGAGGCATTCAAGGCCAGGCTGGATGTGGCTCTGGGCAGCCTGGTCTGGTCTGGTGGTTGGCGACCCTGCACATAGCAGGGGGTTTGAAACTAGATGACCATTGTGGTCCTTTTCAACCCAGGCCATTCCATGATTCTATGACTCTCATTCAGTCTTACTACTAACCTTTAATCTAACATGTTCCTGTGGTCTTTTTGGTACTCAAGTTTGTATATTGCAATTTTGGTAACAGAATTCATAATTTACAGGACATTAAAAAATACAAGTACTTGGATATTTTCAACCAGAAAGCATCTTGTTTTAATTTCTGAGGAACTTTTTCTTTTATTCACATAGCTAATATTTCTCTTACCACTGCCTTTTGCATCACATGGACTTAATCAGAACAAAAAATAAAAAATAATTAAACAGTCACCTCAATTTTCTCATTAATAGCCTAGATCTCTTAAAGGGTATTTTCTACAGCAATTAGCATCGCCTATATTAATAAGACCAAAAATGAGGCTGATTAAGAGCCATTTAAAATATAAAGACATTATTTTGTCATTTATATCGCCAGTAAATTGTCAAATAATGACATTTCAGAAAGATTTGTGTTCTCTTCTCCATTGGCTGTTCCATGTTAGATTTCCTACCGTTTATGCAGTGAGCGTAAGATCAATCCTTTTCACTTTGTTTTTCAGTCAATTCCTTTGCATTTTCACATACTGTTAGTGCCTGTGCTGTGTTTGCATTAGCAATGTGCTGCAGACCATCCTGGGAATATAGCAGTGAAAACAAAAGCTTGCTTTCACGGTGGTTTTATTTATATACTCATAGCACATCATCATTAAAAAAGTAAAAAGAAATCTGTCAAATGTCTTTAATTGCCTTTTTTTTTTAAAAAAACAACAACAATTTGGGTATCCTCGTAAAAGTTGAGACATGCTCTGCCTTTATGCATACTTCTGCTGCTGCTTTGGAGCATGAAGAAGGGAACATGATTAGACTTTCCATCTTGGAAGGCAAGAAGTAATGGGATTTGATAGGGAAATTTTGCAAATGAATTGGTATTTTCCAGCACGTTGATTTATTTCAATCAAAAACAAATTGTCTTTTTAACTCTCTCCTAATCCACTACCAGTTGAAAAAAAAGAATGAATCAAAGTGCTTTGTTTTATTTATAAGCTCCTCAACTACATCTCGGTAACGCATTAGAATTATGCAAAACCTTTAATGATTTCCTTCCCTTTACTTAAAAACGGAGGAAAACTCTTAATTGTGAAACTGTCCAACCAAAGCCAAAATTCCACAATCTGGCAGAGCGTGGCAGCTTCTTAATCCATTGCTTGGTTCCAGTCTGTACTTATTCTTCATACAGTTTTATTTGAAATTTTGTTTTGGAGTTAACCATCGCGGAACATGAACAGCCTCCCTAATTCTTCTGCAAGGACACAAACACCTATACAGATAAGGATATCTGTGTGGAAAGCTTCCATTGCTCTCCCAATTACATTAATTCTGTTGAGATTTTAGCAGGTGAAATAGGATGGAAATCCCACAAAGTAACTTCCCACAAGCTACCAGGCCCGCTTGACTTTCAGATCGCTCTTACCCATCGTGTTGCTGCCATGTAATGATCAGCTTTTAATTCCAGTGAATGGTCTTAAAAGTCTATGATATTTCCTTCTGCTAAATCAACAAGACCTGTTGTTATTCTTGTTGTAGAAATGAGAAGGAAGCGGGAATTTTATCTATTTATTATTCGTGAATTAGAGTGATCAGGGTAATAATATAAAAAACCTGGTTGGTTGGTTGGTTTGTTGATCGGTTGGTTGTTGCTTGGGACTTTTCTGTTGAGTTTTATTGCTGTTTCCTTCTTCAGGAAGTGGGAAGCAGCCTCTATCCAGCATCTTGCCTCATCCCACATCTTCTACCTCCTTTCTTTATAGCGTATCTCATCTTTTGAATAACACTTCATGCCAGAAGCTTGGCTGAAGTCACTTGGTTAATCCCAGAGGAGAGGAGGCTGAAGGAAGGCCTCATGGCGAGATAGATAGCTTCTCTTGATTCTCCATTTGTATCTCTCACTTGCCTTAGTTCATGGGTGGGTTTGGGGGCTGTTTTTTGTTGACTACTGCTGTCAGAATGCTGGATGTGGATCCATAGTGATTTGGAAAACCTGACCAACATGTCATCAGCACGGTAGTGCATCTCCTTGGCCAGGTTCCATATGCATCAGCTGGTTTGCTGGCACCATCTACAGTCATGCTCTCCAGGATGTGCAGGGCAAGCTGCAGGGCTGAGAAGTTACCAGCACAAGCTGTGCATTTACAACAGATTGTCACCTTCATCTTAATAAGCAGTTGCTTATTAGCATATATACTAAATAAAAAAAAGGAAACAAAAGAGCGTAGAAACATCTCAATTGGAAATGATGCAAAACAAATCTGATTGTGTCTTGATTGCACTGTGGAAAGATAACTAATGTTTTCTTGAACAGCTTCCTGGGCTGTGCAGATTTGCATTTTGGTGGCTGGGGTTGCGGGGATGTTGTTCCCCAGAGTAGGAGAAGGAAGGAAAAGCCTTCTCTCTTACCTGATTTAAAGTGGAAGTGCATGTACACAGTATAGTTTCTTCACTCAGCTAGGTAATGGGTGAAATAGTGTCTTAATCCTGTATTGCAGTTTTTGAAATTGACTTTCTCTACCAGTTGACTGTCACTTGAAGTTGACTGTCACCTTTATCTCCTTCTGTTTCTCTAAGAGATGCTTCTCCCTTCCTGGGCTGCAGAATTTTGGTCTCGTAGCCCTAGACCTCAACTACATGAAAAACCTTTCCTGGATAACCTCTTTCCTTGGCTTCCATTGTTCTTCTTAATTTATTGTATATATAACTGTCTTTCTTCCTGGGATCTTCTATGAGTGAGTCATGCTGAGCTCCAGTTAAAATGTTCTAGTTCTACCAGGAACACTTAGAGTGGGCATTGCGGTTGCTTCTCTGAGGTCATGTTAACTAAAGCACAAATCTCAGAAGACTTCAAAAGGTTAATGAAAGTTTATGTCATAGGGAACAAGAAAAAAATGCGTGGCCACGTGGGATTATTACCATTATGAAATGATTCTTCATGTTTGCTTTACTACCTCGGTCTTGTGCAGTCATTGGATTTAGTCCCTGAGCTAAATTTGGCTTAGAAATTAAAATATCTTTGTTGCTCCTAGTCAACATTCTCCAGCTATGGTAGATCATTGAAAGAAAAAGAATTTTATGTTTTGTTTTTTTATCTTTCCTTTGTGTGTATGTGTGTGTGTGTGTGTCATTTGCTCTGTTTTTTTTTTTTCTGCTGGTGTATCTGGTGAGGGGTAAGGTGGAGTTAAGATACCTCAAGACAGAGCTTTGAGGGGAGGTTGACCTCATGGCTTCTTGGTTTTCTCCTGGGGAGAAGCAGAGGAGGCAGATGCTTTACTACTTAACCACATTTCCCTTTCAGATGGGTGGGATGAAATGAGTTCTCCCAGCTGAGATACCTTCTCTCCTTTAAATCCATTCTTTAGATAAAGATTCATTCCTAAGACTGTGGGAACGTAGGAATTTGCTTTGTAGACTGAAGGGAACCTGGCCAACCCAGGAAGGTAATTTCATTAAAAAAGCACAGAAGTTTATAAGCATCAATGCAAACTGAAACCCTGAGCTAATCCAAAGGTAATTGAGTTCTTTAGTATAGTGACCCCAGTGCGTGAGAATGGGAGCTGGAAGAAGATAGATGATAGATGCAAACACTGGCTTCATCACATTTGTTGTAACTGTAGTTCATATTATCATAGAGTCCTAGAATGGCTTGGGTTGGAAGGAACCTCAAGGGTCATCAAGTTCCAATCCCAGTTCTGCATGCAGGGCCACCAACCTCCACGTTTAATACTAGACCAGGCTGCCCAGGGCCCCATCCAACCTGGCCTTGAACACCTCCAGGGATGGGGCATCCGCAGCTTCTCTGGGCAGCCTGTTCCAGCACCTCACCACTCTCATAGTAAAGAACTTCCCCCTGATATCTAACCTTAATCTTCCCACCTTCAACTTAAAACCATTATTTCCCCTTGTCTTGCTATTATCTGTCCTTTAAAAGAGTCAAATCCCCTTCTGTTTGTAGGCTCCCTTTAGGTACTGGAAGGCTGCAATGAGGTCACCTTTCAGCCTTCTCTTCTCCAGGCTGAACAAGCCCAGCTCCCCTCAGCCTGCCTTTGTAGGGGAGGTGCTCCAGCCCTCTGATCATTGTTGTTGCCCTCCTCTGGACCCTCTCTAACAGCTATGCCCACACAGAGGAGACCTATGTCTTTTGTACCAGTCAGTGTAGAAATCTGTAGCAGAATCTTCAGAGCATTTCCACCTGAAGCAGCATCACATTTTCCAAAGCTGATGGAAAGCCTGCTTCTTGATGAGTGTTACTGTTGATTACATTTCTCTTTATCACTTATTTCACTCAAACTTCAACAGGAGGAAATAAAAACCTGCTAAGCTTGCATGCCAGGAGCAACTTTGCAACATTAGACACAATGCAAGCTTCTTTCGTTCCCTTCCGTTTCTCGAGTATTTTAAACCATGTTTTTTGAGTAAAAAGTCCTATCAAAACATGCTTTTGTTTGATCCTTTTGATGCTGGTATGGAATGAAGTAGTAGACACCAGAACATCCAGGGGAAGGATTGCCCTGGATGAGTCTTAGATGCCAGAGGACGGTCTGTGCTGGGTGTAGGTGTTTGTGGCTGTGCATCCACCACTTCTCGCCTGTGTTTTAGAATGTTTTCTGGGGCATTTTCTTTCTCTGTCCTCCCTATGACAAGTACTGTTTTGTATTTACTCTTTGTCTCCTTTCATGGTCTTCAAGAAAGAGTCTCTTGGATAGCTTAGGTCAATACCATGAAGAGTCTTCAGGAGAGAAATTGAAGCCTTCCCATGGACCTCCTTGTCCTGGGAAAGGTTGTTAGTGGGTGAGATTTGTAACCAGGTCGTGAAAGGTTTAAGCTGCAGGATTTCAGCACAGGCAAAGCCAACTGTATTTAATCCTTTTTGGTAGAGGTAACTGAGGATTTAGGGTGGGTATTTCTTGTTTTTTGTTTTATTTTTCTTCTAGCAAAAGGTGGTGTTACAGCTTCAGGTAAATCTTTCCGACGAGCAGAATGCAGATACAGGAAATCTGTGGCTGTCTTTTATTTTGCGGAGACACACAAAGCTCAAGGCGGTGCACTGGGGATATTGGCGTTAAAAAACTGAGGTGCTAAGCTGCTTTACGACAGTCTCATTTTGCATTGTAAGTGGAAGGATTGAATGCTTGCCTTGTTTTCTCTTTTCCCTTTTTATTAGAGTCGCTGTAACGATTGCCTCTTCTTTTCTGTAACTTTTGAGTTATTTTGTGTTTGCGACAAAATTGAGTTCATGGAGGCAATTGACTTCACCTGGCTGCAGAAAAGCCATTAGGAGCTTCAAATTAGTGTGAAATAATTAGTGGGCAAGGAAGATTAACATGAGGAACACGGCAGTTTTCATTAGCATTAAGCGTAAGGATGTTCACGTAGATGCCTTAGCCATGCGTGTTGTCTCAGACCTCTTGCTATTCCCTTTGGATATTAATTATATCCAGATCAGCAAAGAAGAGACCTTATAAGCCTGTTGCAGATTTTGCATTTAGCTTATCTCGTAGGGGAACCAAAAAACATTTCTACTTGCCAGCTCCTTTAGATTTCTCCTTCCTCTGCTAGAACAGTTATCAGTGGTGGTTGAAGCTAATGGCGGACTGTCAGAGACTTGAGACTGCAAGGATGCCAATGTGCACTGTCAGCATTTTCCTCCTCCGGAGTGGCATAGAGTCACAATGTCATTTGAGTTGGAAGGGACCATTAAAGATCATCTAGTCCAACTCCACTGCAATGAACAGGAACACCTACATCAGGTTACATCAGAGTGCTCAGAGTCCTGTGCAGACTGATCCTGAATGTCTTTAGGGATAGGGCATCCACCAGCCACTACACCAGGCTGCCCAGAGCCACATCCAGCCTGCCCTTGAATGCCTCCAGGGATGGGGCATCCATAACCTCCTTGGGCAACTGTTGCAGTTCAACAGATCATGTGTGAATATACTTCGCTTTGGTGGAGCGCGGTGTTAAGTGCTCAACCTTTCCCTTTGCTGCATTGATGTGGATGTCTGTATTACTTTTCAAGCAAAAGACAGAAGAATCATGAAATGGTAGGAAAATATCAGAAATGTCATTGTTAGCTGTCACTGCTCTAGCAGTTGGATTGCCCAGGGAGGTGGCAGAGTCACTGTCTGTGGAGTTGCTCAAGAAACTTGGAGATGTGGAACTGAGGGATATGGTTAGTGGGCAATAAGTGGATGGTTGGACTACATGACTGTATAGATCCTTTCCAGCCATAACGATTCTATGGTTCTTC
The DNA here is from genome assembly GCA_030625065.1 of Alectoris magna. NCBI lineage: Eukaryota > Metazoa > Chordata > Aves > Galliformes > Phasianidae > Alectoris > Alectoris magna. The sequence goes on from CM060561.1 coordinate 2,942,545, forward strand.
GGTTCTATGAAATAAATAGATTGGCCAATCAATATTTGCTAAGTTGGGTTGTCCTTTCCCTTGCCAAGGGGTTTCTGCAAATGGAGAAAACACTGGAGAACTGTTTTTGGCAATTGGGGAGGCAGAGAAGAAGTGATTTGCACGTGGAGTTCTGTCTAATTTCCGCTGCAAACTTTCAGAACCTGAAGCGTAATTAAAAGTCACCTTTTCCGCGTTGTGGCCCCGACCTCTATTAGCACTGGCACATGCAAAGTATTTACTGCATATCAGCAACCTCACACTCCTTCTTGGGGAATAGTAATATTTTAGCACTTGCTTTATGTAGTCAAAGGCATTTAATTTTTCAGTAGACACAAATGTGCCTCACGTTCTCTTTTTTTTTTCTCTTAGTCGTGGTATGTCTTCACTTAGCTTGGCAATACAGATGCATTTTTTTGCTTTGCTTTCTGCTGCTGTTTTTAAATTGTTTTGCTTGTCTGCTTGGACTGCTGAGCCCTCCATGAATAGTTACAACATTTCTGCTTGATGTGTGGAAGCTCAAAATTGCAGCGGCACTTTAAAAACAACATCCCTGTTACCGTGTTCTTTTCTTCTCTAAAATGAAAACAAAAGACAGTCAGAACTAGCAGAATTTTCTAACACAGAAAGTCCAAGGGCAGGGCAAGAACTTGTAAGCCAGATGCAATGTAGCTTTATCAGATAGCAATTCTCTGAGCGTTGCATTTCCAAAGTGTGTTTGTGGAAATTCTGGCCAAAGGTTGCATCTATTTCTGTGTTTTTGTTGTATTTTTTTTTTTTTTTTTCTTTTCCATTTAATTCACACTTATTTGAGGTATGGAGTTGATGTCTGTCTCCCTGTTTGATGTTTGTGTTTTGAGATTTAAAACTTTGAAGGGGGAGTTCATTGGGCAGCCTGGTCTAGTATTAGATGTGGAGGTTAGTGGCAGGGGGGTTGGAGCCTGATGATCCTTGAGGTCACTTCCAACCCAAGCCATTCTGTGACTCTATGATTCTATGATTCTATGGAGTCCTCTTGCATTCAGCCAAAGTCAATATAATCAAGAAGTTAAGGATGATACTTGCACATTGTCCTGTCAGACTTTACCTCTTTTCCGTTAGGGAAATGCAGTAGAGGATGAGTGAATTGCAGGAGACTGGACAAACCCTGCTCTCCCAAATTAGCACCCTGATTTCTGGGTAGTTGTTGCTTTACGGTCCAGCGGTGGACACACGGTGCTGCTTGGTGTTTCTTTCTCTTGGTGCTACAGGAACTCCAAAATCATAGAGCCACAGGATGGCTTAGGTTTAGGAACCTTGCACAGTTCTTGTAATTCAGGACTTGGAGGAGTTTACAACTCTGACTTGATTGCACCATGCTTCATCTGGAGCTTCCTTAACAAAGTTCTTAGGTGCATGTGGACACAGGATCCCTGGGCCAGGGTAAAAATGTATCAAATTCAGGGCTTTTAACACTGATGGATATTTAAGGAAAGAACGGAAATAAGCACATAAATAAACCTTTCTCTCCTCCCTCCTGCAAAAAAAAACAACAAACCCAATACAAAACCTCACTCAAAAAACCTCCATCACTAAATATCATTCCCCATACAATTAGAATTTTATAACCAGGCTGAAGCCGTATCATGTCCACGATGTGCAGTAGTCTCTGCTGGTGCCCATCTTGCTATATTACTAACCCAGAAATTTGAGTTATGTCAAAAATACCCCAAACCAGGGTCAGTGCTGTCTGTAAAGATCTAAAATCTTATCTGGTTCTGCTCCTTTCTCAGTGATTTAATGAAAGCTGTATCTTGTTAGTAACAAGTGCAATTCCTAGGGGACAGGTAAGCCCAAGCTAATTTCTTGTGTTATATAGCTCCATATATAAAGTGTAGGAAAGTGGTGTCTGGGAAGGCTGATTTAGGAGGAACTGCGGAAAGAGAAGAGTGGGAAAATCTCTAGCAATAAGACCCTGTGCACTTTGATTAAACACCATTTAATGCTCTGGATTTGTGTCAACCTGACAGTCTGATCCAGGATTTCATTTATGGCTGAGTTGGGGCTGAATTGTCTCACACAAGTATTGCTGCATGTTGGATGGGTGAGGGGCAATGGAAAACCCCCTGGTTGCTCTCTCAGCCTCTCCTCCCAGTGGAATTACTCGAGGCCTTGCAGCACCACAATGGGCTCTTTTAGCATGTACATGTCTGTGTCTCTCATGCTACTTCATAGCCCTCAACACCAAAACATGGAAGCTTCTGAAAGCTTTTTTTGCAGCTGTTAACATTTCTGTGTTCTTTATGTCCAGAGAAGGTCAACAAAATTGATGAGGGATTTGGAGCACGAGTCTTATGGGGAGTGACTGGGGGAACTGGGATAGTTTGGCATGGGGAGAAAAAAGTTCAGGGGAGAACATATCACTCTCTGCCAACTCCCTGAAAGGAGGTTGTAGTGGCTTGGAGGCTGTAGTGAAGGAGAGGAGGTTGGCCTCTTCTTATGGGTAACTAGTGATGATAGGACAAGAGGTAGTGGCCTTGAGTGGTGACTGGAAAGGTTTAGGTTGGATGTTGGGAAGGATTTATTCTCTGAAAGTGTGGTCAGGCATTGGAACAGGCTTCCCAGTGAAGTGGTAGAGTTGCTGTCTCTGGAGTTGTGGCACTGGGGGACATGGTTTGGTGGATATGGTGGGGAACTTGATGATCTTGGAGGTCACAGAATCACAGAATCACAGAATGGCCTGGGTTGGAAGGGACCTCAAGGATCATGAATCTCCAACCCCCATGCCACAGGCAGGGCCACCAACCTCCCCATTTGCTAGACCTGGTTGCTCAGGGCCCCATCCAACCCAGCCTTGAACACCTCCAGGGATGGGCCATCCACAAACCTCTCTGGGCAGCCTGTTCCAACACCTCACCACTCTCATAGTAAAGAACTTCCCCCTAACATACAACCTAAATCTTCCCTCCTTCAACTTAAAACCATTTCCCCTTGTCCTTCTATTACCTACCCTTTCATAGAGTCTTTTCCAATTTTAATGATTCTGTGATTCTGTGAAAGCATTGAGGGATATATCCTTAGGGCCACCCTGAGCTGTGCATTAGGAGGGCTTTTTGTGTTGTTCAAGATTCAGAGTTTTTGCCTTGCCCTGTTGCTGATGTTCTGCTCTTTCAAAGGCATGTTGGGAGCATGGTATTTTGACGGCATCAGGTCTGGTTAAGGGATGCAGACTGTGTTGCAGTCACAGTCTGCAGCTGGGAAATACGAATTACAGCTTCTATCTGAGTATCTGTAATGCTTCAGTTCAGAGGTGCAATGTGCCAATAACAACAGCTGTTTAAATGCACTGTTGCTTGTCAAGTGGACAAGGTCTGTGGTGCTTTGAGCTTGGCAAACATTTGTGGTAGAGCAGTTTTCCATAAAACCACAAAAGGTTGGGGCCAAATGGGGCTAAACCTTGGGAAAATCTGCTCTAGGGCTCATTCCAAAAGTGTAAGTGGACAAAAGACTTTCTGTGGTGACTACTATCCATCAAAATATGACCCTTTTTAAAGGTTTATGTACGTGAGGTATCCTTTCTCTGTAGTATAGCTCAGTCGAGCCTCACACCCACCTTTCTCTGGCAATGATGAAGCATTGGAGAACCTCAGGTAGTTTTATGGGGCTTTGTGCTGGGGAATGAAGATAGCAAAACAAACAAAAAAAAAAGGCATCTAAACTAAATAAAACACTCAAACCTTTTGTCTCATTCTCTGTTCTTGAAGGAAAGATTTGGGTACTTTGGCCAAAGTGGGACCTAGGGAAGTCACCTGGGCAGCACCAGTAGCAATTCTGGGCACTGTCAACACTTGCTGTTGGGATATCAGGAAGAAATAATAAGAGGGATGCTGTGCAGGAAGATGGACTCATCTGAGCTTCCATCCCCCACCTGCCCCAAGCGTTTTTTCTTTCTCATTGTTTGCTCTCCCTTTTTTGAAGGCAGGACCTTGCTCTGCCTATCCATGTTGTTGTGCTTGCAGTTTCTCATTCATTTGCTCTTCTGCTACGCCCACTTGATAAATGAGCAGAAGTATTTCTACTGCAATTGCTAATAATTCCTGCAGAGGCTGCCTTGATTCATATAAGCCATATCTGGTGCATCTGATCATTGCCTTTACTGTCCTGATGACGCTGGTGAAGGCGTCTGGCCTTTCCAGTGCATGTTGTATAATCCAACACTGTGTAAACTCCATTGGATCCCCTAATTGGGATAAATTTCCATTGAGGAGGAGCGCACATTGATGAATTAAGGGCTAATCAGCATTTTCATTAAAGAGAGCATGCAGGAGTTTGGATTCAGTGTTCTATTATATCATTCAGGTGGGCAGCGAATGATTTGCACTGTCTGCTGGGACAGAGTAGGGCTCCCCATCAGTCCTGTTCTTGTTGAAGCAACACTGTGATTGAGATGAGCAAGTATTATTTTTCCTACAAGTATTTTGCTTTGAGGAGAAAATCCGTCTTCTTCGTATGATGCTCTAGCCCTGTCTGATTCGTGTTTCCCTGTGTGATTAGGTAGCGTTTTGCATGTGGTAGTACTGATAATTCCCTGCACTGAGTATGACAGCACATCATCCTTGCCATAACCTGTGCGTATATAAAATATAATATTTTGATGACAGCCCTATCATAGATCTTCTCAGCTGGTTATCCCCTTTCAGAGGCTGTGCTGGGAGTGTAGAGCCCCTTTTCAAAGTGATGGTGGTCTCCAGTATTAACAGATCTCCCTTTTTGTCTTTGCAGCCACCCAGATTGATCCCAGCGAACTACAGGAACTTTTTCAGGAGACTTCAGCCAACGTCTTCCGAATTAACTCCAGTGGTGCGTATAATGAGAGGTTTCCTGGTCGTTTGTGTGCTGTCCTGCTGATGACTCCTGTGCGTGTACACGATGTGTGACAGCTCCTGTTGTCAGGGAGCAAATATTAATGCAGTTTTCTTGCTGCTGCATCTCATGAGCACCAGCACATGTCCAATACGCAGTTCATTATAAGATGTAAAAATATTCCACCATATGTTGCATTGAACAGGCTCAGATATATTCCAATTCTTACTGAGACCACATCCTTTTCTATTTTTAATCGTGTCATCTGTTACAATAGGGAGTTAGAATGCAGAAAGGTGGAACAAGCCAGGCTCATTTTCTAATGCGTTGCAGCACTGCTGTGTTCAGAGCCTGTCATACAAACCTGCAAAACATCTATCTCCCTTATAAAAACACCAACACCAAATCTCTTCTATTACTCTTCGCTCTGAAGATTGAGCAGTGATGCTATTCCTCCTCATATCTCTCATCACAGTGGAGGTGCAGAGTTCTTCCCTCCTTTGGAGACATGCTCTGGCTCATCAATGCCTCGTTGGGATAGAATGCAGAGCTGCATTTTGCAGATAGAGAAAAACTAATGTTGAATAGCAGTTAATGTGGTTGTATCCCAGTTCTAAAGCACTGCTGCCAGACAAGGATTTAAGATTGTTGAGTGCGATGTTCTGAATTTCCAGATCAGCTTCTCTCTCTGGTCTGATCTGTGTATAAGAGCATCAGGTAAGAAAGAGCTGGATGGGATGCAAAGAAAAGATCTTAGTGCCTCACAAATAGCTTTAATTCTCCCCATGGATCCTGGGGAAAGGTCCCATAAGGGATATTTGCTAGAAGGAGGATGGGAAGCAATTCTTCTGAAATACAGGCATTATTTGTTTATAAGGATTTTTGCATGCTACAGTACAGTCATGCCTCCATCTGCCAGGCAAGTTTGAGCACACATTTTTTTCTGTGACTGTAAGGGATTGATAGATAGGAGTTTGCTTTTGACAGTCATCTTCATCTTGAGTCAGAGCTTCAGGACCTCCTATAGCACAGAAATACTGGTCAGCCTTCACTGCTCTCCACTATCCCAGAAGGTGAAGTTGAAGGTGAAACCAGGTGCTGGGTAGGCTCTGTGAAGGTGTTTGGGTACCTGGTTTGCTATAAAATCAGAAGAAAAAATAATTCTTCATGCTTTTCTGTTGTGCCTTTGGATGGAATAACCCCATACAACAAGACAGGATGGGTGTTTGCTTTCTTTAAAGGCATTTTGAAGAAAAGATCTGGGAGCACTGGTGAATCAGAAGTCAAACATGAATTCACAATGATCTTACCTCTGCTCAATGGGAAACTAGGGTGAAACTGTAGAAGAGATGGAGCCACACCTATCAGATGCTCATGGTGGAAGAATGGGAGGCAGTAAGCACAGGCTGAAACACAGAACTTCACATTTCAATGTGATGAAAAGAGTTCTGACCATCTGGTTGATTAAACATGGCAGTGAGGGCCCAGGAAGGCTGTGGGATCTCTTATCTTGGAGATATTCAGAGCCGGAGTAGGACATTGCTTTCAAATGGACCTTCTTGGAGCAGAATGCTTGACTAGAGACCTCCAGAGATCCTCTGATGAGTCTTGAGTCATGAGTCTTGAGTCATGAGTCTTAGTAGTTCTGCTAACACATACAAGACTATTCTGAATGAGTCAAAGGCAAAAACAGGGAAAGGACACTTCATGATTGTTTTTTTTTTTTTTTTGTTTGTTTGTTTGTTTTGGTTTGGTTTGGTTTTTGTTTTTTTTGGTGGTTGTTATTTTTAAGAGGAGCATTGAGAAAACCTCAATGCTTTGACCTGGGCTTATGGCTGCCGTGGCAACTTGAACCTCCCAACTGTGGTCAATGGTACTTGGCGTATAGATGTGTGTATGGCTTTATTATACAGAAAAAACCTGAATTAGCACTGGTCTTACTTTTTCCAGCACTAATGGAGTTACTTTGACAGTGATGATATAGTAGTATGCTGGCTGATGGCAATGAAGGATTCATTGTGAAGTTTTACAGGCTGCTTGTGTGCTGTCAGTACCCAAGCTAGCCGGGTTAGGGCTGACAAACTATATCTGAGCAGTAATCCCAATTCCTGCTCCTTGCGTGGAGTTTACCCTGAGAAATCCTTAAGATGAGTGCATTATCTTCATTGAAATGCTGAAATCCAATTTCTGCTTTTGTTCTTTGCTGTAATTACATTTATCCCTTCAATTAGGTTTTGAGTAATTTTGGGTGGTCTTTATTTCTCCTCTTAAGACGGTACAGAGTGTGTGAAGATTTGCTTTCTGCTCGAGTTGCCTGCACAGAGCAGTCTCTGAAGCATGTATTGACGGTGCCTGTACTTAAAACTATTTTGTAAAATTGGACAGGTTACAGAGAAAAGCTAAGGCAATTGTTTGAAGTCTGCAAATCGGACTTTAAAATGCATGCCATCCAAATTTCTGTTTGAGACATCTGAGAGGGCTTGATCATGGTGTGTAAGTACCTCTCTGGGAAGAAAGACATCAAATAGATACATAGAGCTCGTTAATCTAACATTCTCACACATAATGAGATCAGGAGATAGGAGTCAAAGCTAGACAAATTCAATCTTTCTGTATGCGGGTAACTAGCCATTAGAGCTGGTTATTGGAGGGACGTGATGGATGCGGTGTGGCTTCGAACCTTTAAATCAAGATTCAAATGTCTTTTTATAAGAGATGCTTTAGTCCAGCTGCAGTCTACGGTCTCAACGTAGGAGTGATGGGATGAAATTTTATGGTAGGAAATCAGACAGGATAATCAAAATAGCTCTCTCTGGCCTTTAAAATCTATGAATCTATGAATTTATAATGCTTTTTAAAGTGCTTTTAGGTTGAATAAATGCCCATAAGATACTATACTCTTCACCACCTCTGTTATTTTTGTCTGCTAAAGGAAGTTTGATTCAACTTGTGTGTGTCTTCCTCACAAAGCCCTTCCCCAACAGTGGGTCCACCTTTGAATGGGAGAAGATGCTGAATGTATTGCTGAAATTTTACAAAGCTAACCCAGCCTAGGTAAGGAACTCTGTAGAGGTGTAAAATGGGAAAGGATGCCCAGGATCCCTTCTGCCTTGCACAGCTGCACCATATGGTCTCTTCAGTAAACCCAGCAAGCTCTGTCTCAGAGCACGTAGCAAAAGTCAGTGCTGCTTTTGTGTACCAGCACACAAGCAGCTGAGAGAGAAGCGAGTGGCTGCATTGCAGATGCTCACCAGATGTTGCCCTATGCTCCTCTTGTGCCAGGCATGGTGTATTGAACGTCCTTCAGGGTTGCATAAATACAGCCACAGTTGCTCTTTTTCTCCCTTACTCCAAACTCTTTTGGGACTTCCAGGTTCTCCACTGTGTTTGGAGACCAAACCAGGCATCTGAAATGCTTTTCTCTGCACTGGCAGGCTAAAGGTGTTATGAGCTCTCTACACTGTGCTTCTGTTGTTTGAATTATTTTTGCTCTCCTTACTATTTTTGCTGAAATCTGAGCCTATGAGGTGATTTAAATTCTTCTTGGCCATTTGAGGCCTTGGCTTCTGACCAAGAAGAATCTTTGCAGCTCTAAGCTGATTTTGGCAGAACTTGCGTAGAAATGCCTCGTGCTCCCTTTTTCTGCTATGAAAATGGACATCTTTCTTGAGTGTTGAATAAAAACCTTAGGCAGAACCATTGCTTCTGTTTACGAGCTACTGCATCATTCTACTGCCAGTTCATAAACGTAGGGGCATTTTTTTTTTTAAAGCCATCTCTTACAGAATTGTCAAGGGGTAGTGTGAACTTTTACCTGTACTTTGCATCTGCTTTCTCTTTGTCTAGTTCTTCAGGGATTTTCCCTGTTAAGCATAGGGAAGGTTGTCTGATAAGGCTTTGGCTTCTGTGAGTTTTATGTTTTCTTACTCAGTTGATTTTTCCCTTAGAGAGGAGAAAGCAGCACAAATAGAAGATCAAGTACTAGCTGTGTTTGTCTGGTTGATGGCAGTTTTTTTTTTTCCTGCTTTTTTTTAATGAAGTTTTTGCAGCTGACTCTCACTGATGCCTTACAAATGGAATCATAGAAGGTTAGAAAAGGCCACTAAGATCATTTAATCTGACCATCAGTTCATCCCCACCATGCCCACTAAACCGTTGGCCTCAGTGCTGCATCTCCATGTTTCTTGAGAACCTCCAGGGACATTTACTCCACCAGTTCCCCGGGCAGCCTGTTCCAATAAATAAATAAACTCCTGTAAAAGGAGCTGGCTTGATGCCTCACGGCTAAAGGGCTGATCACTGGAGGGTATACCGCAAGAATCAGAGCCGTTCTGCCCAGATGGAGAATATGAGTTCTCTAATGGATCTCTTCCCTTTCTAATTCCTGTTACTTCCTTATTAATATCTCCCCATGACAGATTGGTGCCACATGCAATCCCATTACCTTGATCTGAGAGGCTGAGCACAGGATTTTTCAATATCCCACAGGTGTACTAGAGTCTCCATTTCCATCTTGGTGTAGTTTCTCATCCGCCATTGATTGTAAAGATTTTGATGATGTAGGCAACCTGTGCCAAACTTTCAAGTCCAACAGCAGTGGAACAGCAGTTCCACTGTGGAACATGCCTCATCTTGGAAGACTAGTACATGCGTTTTAAATACTAAATATGCAAGGCCTGTGAAGTAAGAAGTCTGTCCTACCATTGGCTTCATGGCACTGCTCCAGCACATCTTGACATGTTGTGGTAGCTCAAATGTTCAGAACTGGTAAATTCCAAGGGATTTTCCATATCCAGAACAAGAACCATGCAGATTTCAGTAGAGCTAATCTTAGCCATAGAATCATAGAATCACAAGGTTGGAAAGGACCTACATGATCGTCTAGCCCATCCAAAGCAAGGTAGTTCTATCCTAAAATATGAAGAGCTCAGTCACACTGACATCCAGGAGGCTCAAGTTTGCACTTCAGTTCTGCTATTTCCCAGGTAAGAGCCACATCAAATGCCAAGATTTTGGCTGTTCCAGAGCTTGTTCTATTGAGATTAGAATCATTAAGGTTGGAAAAGACCATTAAGCTTATCTAGTCCAACCATCAACCCATAACTACAATGCCCTCTAAACCATGTCCTTTAGTGTCACATCTACTCTTCTCTTGAACTAAAACCTCTGGGTTTAGATCAAATTTTAAGGCGGAGGCTTAAACTGGAGTCATTTTCTCACCTGACTGACAAGTGCTTTTCTCCTCTCTTGCATTCCTGTCTTAGATTTTTCTGTGTGTATGAGTGTTTTCCAAAACATTTGGAAAATGATCTTGGGTTTGTCCCAGAGTGAAATGTTGTGTGCAGAGTCTCAGGCAGTTTAGTCAGTTTATTGCAATAGGAAAACTGCTTCCTCCTTCATTCTTCTCCAAAGCAAGCAGTAGCAAAGATCCATTCTGCTTTTGCAAAGAAGCACCTGCATATCAAGTCTGTCTTCCCTCAAGCTCTTGTTCTTGTCTAGGAAGATGCTGGCAGAGTAGTAGCTTTATGGGTTTCCTTGGTTTTGCAGTTTGGGTTAGAAAGGTGCTTGGATGCTCTAGCTGATGTTCTCCCTCCTTGAGCTGCACACATGACATTAAAACATACTTAGAAATTCAGTGTACACACAAATGCTTTAGCTTCCTTAACTCACTCCGCATTCTCCAATGACATTAGAATAAGCACAATGCTCTGAAGTGCCCCAGAGGGCTGGTAGGTCCTGGAGTATTGTTAGATGATACTAAGTTTTGAAATAGACAGGTTGCATGGGAGACTTGAGTTCTTAGGATTACAGAGCAGAAAGGAAATTATAATATCTGTGAGATCTTTGCAGGATCAATGCTTTTATCCTAGAAAAGCAAATGGCTATTAGTTAAGACTGTCAAGATGATAGTGAATTATCAAACTCTATACTGAAATATGCTTTTGAGATCTAGCAGTATAGTAAGCAAGGCGAAAATATGTTGGTGTGCAGGCTTGTTTGGATACTCATGTTGTCCAAGGACATTAATTAGTTAACTAGGTCCTTTTTTGTGTGTCTGTATGTCTTTCGGTGTCAACCCACAGAAGCCCAGAAGAAAAGAGGGAATTTGGTTTTTCCTGTCAGTGGAAAAATAGTGAAGTGACTTGTTCAGAACTACAGACCGAGACTGAGTCTGCAGTCATTAAAATAATGGATGTCTTAAATTTCTACTGGAATAATTGACCCATGTTACTTATGTGTTCTTCTTGTTCCACAAGTATTGAAGTGTAACTGATAACAGGGTCGTAAGTTCTTACAGCTGGAAGCATCCCAAGAAAGTCCCACATGTTAAGAGTAAGAATGACATTCAGTTTGCATCTTTCGTTGTGGAATGTCTTAAATACTTGATATGCTAAGTCCAGAAGAAGTGATCTTCTGTTAATCTGAAATGAAGATGTGAAAGTGAACACACACACACACATATTTCTGTGCATTTCTTAAGTAAGTGTGAAGTTATTGCGTATTGCAATACGAACCACCTTTCCTACTTCCAGCTCTGATTAGAATCACTTGTAAAAGTCTTGAACATTGAGTTAGAGGATATTGGAATGAATGACAGAACTCAACTTTTTGGAGGATATTTAGAGTAGTTAATAGTTATTAATTAGTAGTTATTCTATCCAGTCACGCCACTCGTGGAATAATCATCTCTTGGGGACTCACTTTTATCCATTTTGTGTTAACTGGCATTGCCTTCTATTGTCACATGGTACTTGTTCAAACACTAATTCATTGTGAGGTTTTGAAAGGAAATAAATTCAAAGATGAATGAAAATCCAGTATGTTTTTCTCTGAAAATGCTCCTTTTCTTTCTCTGCTGTTGACAGTGACCTCTCTGGAAAGAAGTCTTCGATCTCTGGGGACCTCCAATGATACTCAAGAACTGCAGGACGGACTGTGAGCCAGTTTTGAATTGCTACACATTTCTCTGTGTCCCAACCTTTTCATTTTTTCCCCTCATCCATCCTCTCCCTTTCTTCCATCCTTTTATTCATAGCCGGACACTTTTTTTTTGTCAGGCTTACTTAATTTTGTTCCTTTCTGTCCGTGATTAATGATAGTAGGACATGTATTGATTGTAGAAAGCTTTGCTTGTGCTGGCTTTGGGTGGCAGAGAATGGTAGGTAGATAACAGGAAATCATGGCCCACAGTGAAAGATGTGTTTTTGTGGTTGTGTGTGGGTTGTTTGTCTTGTTGCTTTTTAATGTGAAGCCAGGCTTGAGTACTGGTGTGGCTTTTTCCTTTCTCTTCTTCTTTTTTCTTTTTTTTCCCTCTTTGCCAAAGTCAGTGAATTGAAAGAAAAGGAGCAAGAAAGGTATTTTATATGCAGAAATCTGTGTTGTGGCATTGAAACTTGCATCACAGGGTACAGCACAGAGAAAATGAAACTTCAATTTCACTTGCAATAGATACAGTTCATTAAACTCTCTTCTGGATATGTGTATACACAAACATGCACAGTTAGTTTTCATTGTATGCATGCTAATTAGAGAATTAAAATGGCTTTTCCAAATGTAGCACAATTTATTAAAGCTGCTTCCCTTCATGCAGCCTGCGTATGAAAATCAAGTACTCAGGACATGGTTCTGATTTTGTATATATAACTGCATTTCCTAATGAGGTTCAGCTGTGAACAGAGGGAAGATTTTGATTTCTATTTCCTTATATTAGCATTACAATCTGAAGAAGTGCCTGATGGACTTGACTCACCTTTTCGATGCAATATAAGCTCTCAGATAGATAGGTTTGCAGTCTCTCTCTCCTTCTCTCTCCAATTCACTGCTATCATCTGTGCATCAGATCTGCTCTAATTCGCATCAACACTGTTTTGCAAACTGGAAGAATAAAAATAGTTACAGTAATAATAGTCGGAAGATTTGGAACTAAATTTAGGGGACAGGAGAGGATGTGAGAGTAAAGAGTCAGCCTGTATAGATCAATGTAATCAGGAAAGATGTTTACATGTACAAAATCATTTGTAGCATAAACCACCCCAGTAACTGCTGAAGGTCCTTTATCCAGGAAGGCTTTTGCTCACCCAGAACATCTCTTGTGCTCACACTCCTAAACTACTCCTTTTTTTTATTTAAGAATCAATTCCTTGGCTCTTCAGAGCGTTTCAACAGTGTGGTTAGATAATTTTCTTCTTTCTAGAGCAGCCACATAAATAAATCCATAACTCACTAATTGCAATAATTATTTTTGATCTTAGAATTATCATTAATTGTCCAGATAGCTAAATGTAGCATCTTTTTTATTTTAACTGTGCTTCCCTGCCCCTTTAAGTCAGACCCAGAATTCCTCCCACTCTCTCCTTCCACCCTAACGGTCTATCCCCTCTTCCCAGGCTCTAGCAAAAGGTTTCCCTTGATTTCTCCTATTTTCCTTATTGCATCTCCAGACAGAACAGTTGCAGGGTATCCAGCAGAAGAGGACTAGCAGTTGCCTTCCCCTTAGTGTCCCATTCTTTTTGTCCTGTCCTAACGCTGATGTATTCTTCACATTGACCCCATTTCACCACCAGATGTATGCATGCAACTAGCCTGAATGCTCTATGTGCATCTCTGCCTTTCTCTCATGAGAGCTGCACCAGCAAAAAAGCAGCACGCCATGAATCATGAGAGCCACAAGGGCTGCATATATCTCTATGATCAGGAGCAAGCAGAGGGTCAGCTCTTCAGGTGAGACCTCTGGAGCAGCATTTTCTGCTTCCCCAGCTGCAAATCGTGGCTTAAACTCTTGCTCCTTTGCCACTTGGCCCTTCTGAGGTTGATGCATGTTTCTCCTTGAATATCCTCTAATGTGGAAGATGGGTGGAGAGCAAAAAGTGAGCATTTGGAAGGTTTAGAGCCTTGGCTTTTAGAAAAATGATAGTTTTTATGGGTATCTAAATGTGTGGATGTCGTATCTGTCTGGGATTGTTTGATCTGGAGAAGAAGAGGCTCATGGGACGCCTTAGAACTACCTCAAAAGGAGATGTTAGCAAGGTGGAGATAGCACTCTTCTTAGTAACTAGCGATAGGATGAGAGGTAACAGCCTTAAGTTGCTCTAGGGGAGCTTCGGATTGGATATTAGGAAAAATTTAGTCTCAGAAGAGGTAGTGAGGTATTGGAACAGGCTGCCCAAGGAAGTGGTGAAGACACCATCTGTGGAGGTCTTGAAGAAAAGGGTAGATGGCACTGAGGGGCATGGAGGGGATGGGTTAGGGTTAGGGTTAGGGTTGTACATGATGTTCTTAGGGGTCTTTTCCAGCCTTAATGGTTCTCTTTCATACAAACTAGGTGAATGTCACTCTGCTAAAGTGATAGGTGAGAAGAGTCAGAGTATTTGAGAGTAGGGGGATGATGGTGAACATAGGACTTTAGGTCTGTACCATGGTCTGTACACTGCAAAAGCATTTGCTTACCTAGCTTCAGGGTCTTGCTAATACGGAAAGAAAGAAAGTAAAGTTGCCTGACTTTAAAATTCATGTATGTTCCACCTCTCATGCGCAAAGCTTACAAGGGTATCAACAGGGATGCTGATTCAGATGAGGGCAGACTTCTCACTGTCAAATCGGGCTGTTCCCTTTTCTGAAATGGTTTCTCTGCCTTTGATAGCTGAGTCATTCAGGATAAGGACTGCATCTGTGGCAAGTGAATTTGGGACGAGTTCATGCCAAGTAGAGTGCCAGCTCTAGTCAGTGAGACAGAGCTGGCTGCTGAAGTGTGAGCAGGGTATGTATGACACTCAGTGGTGAGCTCTTCCCAGAGCCAGCTCAAAGACTTACATGCTTGGATCTGGAAATGCTGGAAAGTGAAATGTAAATGCCCATAAAAAGCTCTAGATGGAGTCGGCTGAATGCAGCTGACCCTGGATTAATTGGGAATGGAGCAGGAGTAAGAGGAAGACAGATGCATGGAGCTGGGATTAGGAGCTAGGACCGTTAGGCAGTTCTGAGGCATGATACATAACTACACCCATCCTGTTGAGAACTGTTGCAGTATAAAGAAAATAATTGATTTTTTTCTTTCTCTAACTTTTAGTTTCATAATCTGGGCTCTCAAGCAATATATTTCAAACATTAGTCCCATGATGTGTGATTGAGGGAGTTCCCTGTTGTAAAATAAATGCCCAGATTAATCATTGCCTGAAAACTTGACCTAGTCTTGTTATGACATTAAGGTTATTGCAGTTGCAAATACCCTTTGATGGCTATCTCAAAGCAATGAGATCAAGCTGTTAGTAGCAGAAGGGGTCCATGATTTCCTTTCTGTTGAGGTCTTTTGACCATTACAGTGTTCTGTGCTTTCCAAACCAGGCTTCCTGTACTGCTTATGTTCAAGTGTATCTTTTCATTGGACATTTAGCACTGGCTTAACTTACTGCAGATGTAAGGTTAATATGGTACTGTATTAAGTTACAGTCACACTATCCTTTTTTTGATGTTTTCTGCAGCTGACAGGGGATTCAAATCTACATCTGTACAGTGCATGAAAATAAGCCTCCTATTCTAGTAGAAATGACATGGCAGTATTCAGTGCTCTCTATTATATATCCTTCCCCTTTCTCTGGAAAAATCAGACATCCTGGCATCACAAGATCCCTATCAGAGAACCCACAAGGACGTAGATCCTCCTGTTTAAGCAGAAAATTCCTACATCCACAGATTGAATGTCACATCTAAGCAGTATTAGTGAATATATACCCATGAAGCAATCACTGTCTGCAGAACACTGATGAAGTGCTTGCTTTTTGATGTATAATACTTTAATGATTTTATTAGGGCTTTGCAGCAGAACTGATTACGGTGCAGTACTGCAAAAGAGTTTCAGATTATTTTCCGAGTGGGAAGCTCAGTTTGAGGACTGAGCTTCTCAGGGGTGAGACAAAGGCAATGATGCTGAAAGGGGCAGAAAGCACAGCTTTTGGATCCTGGCTTTTGGCCAAACGATAACCTCAAGATGTACCTGTTTTTCCTGGGAATGCAGATTATGCCAAAATTCACGTATGGTTTGCTTGCTTATTGCTGGAATTAGAAGGAACTCTATCTTCATCATGGTTCCTCAGTAAATTTTCCACATCACTGGGATAATCTCTAGGAATGCCTTGATCATTTTGTCTTGCCATCACATGTCCATTAAATCAAGTGATGCCTATGGCGTAATAGTGCTCGTGTGACATATGCAGGATACCCCATTTGGGGTGTTCTCAGGGAGAGAACTAACTCTGTGTAAGCCCACTGCCTGTCTGCACATCCAGAATTAATTAAAGAGTGGCAGTGAGCTCTTCAGTCCACTTGGACACATTGATTGTTGTTTTGTTGGATTTGTAGAAGTGCTTTGAAACACTTTGGTGTTCAGGATATGGTTGTTAATTCTGGAGGGCATTGGACTCGATCATGGCTGTTGCTTCATGTGAGACCTTCATGTCATCTTTATTATGGATAAGTGATCTAGAGGGTGGCATCCCATGGCAGGGGTGTCAGAACTAGATGATATTTAATGTCCCTTCTAGCCCAAGTCATTCTGTGATACTGTGATCCTGTATAAGGCATCTGCAGATAGGTGTGTGGCTGTGTGGCTTTGGTTGATGGCATCTATCAAACTTCAGATCATCCCAATAAAATAGATAATTTGTGAGACTAGTGAGAGGCCCTGGGTTGTCTGAGGCATACATGTGGGTTTGACAGGTTTGGTGTGGGATTTGCTGTTGATTCAGCTCTGAAATAACAGCTGTCCTGGTTGCACCTGAGGACACCTCAAGCGAGTCTGAATGTTCCTTTGAATCAAGTAGAAGAACTGCCACTTCTAGTTGACCTTCAGGGGACTTGGTGATCTTTAAGGGCCCATTCTAAATCAGGGTAGTCTATGATTCTATAGTTAAAAAAACTCAGATTCATCCCACCTAATCGATAAGACAGTAAGATACATAGTAACCCAGGCTGTTGTTGTTTTGAGGTCATTTATTCCTTATCTGGATGGAAGCACCCTTTGGACATGTTCATCTTTCTCTGCATATGCTAAAGTGAGGCCAGATTGTTTTCCTCGTGGGTAGGAGCATCACCGACCTGCTGGGAAGGCAGATAAATCCCCACCCCAGGCTTTTCTGAATTGTCTTAAAACAATAAAGATTTGTTTCTAAGTTTGTTTTATCATTTAAGCTTATTGTTTCCTTTTTCTTTTCCCATCTTACCATTATGTTTGATGAGTTAGAAGTATAGCTTAAAAAAAAAATTACGGATTTAACAAAAAAAAAAAAAAAAGAAGCTTCTGTTAAGAAGGTTTTAATTCCTGTGGAATGCAGATTCAGTTAGAGCAGAAAGATATCTTAAAGTCATAATTTATTGAAGGAAGATTTTATTTAAGTAAATCAGACAGAAGCTTTTAAGTGTCAGCATGTTTAATTAAGGGTAGGATTTAATAATATTTCATATGGTTTTGTTATTCTGCTTGTATAAGCTTAAAAAAAAAAGATTTCCATAAATATTTTGAAACGTCGTTTTGATTCTGTTAATATGTTAAACCCTTCAAAGTAATACCTTCCCTGTTCAACTCAAAGCAGTCGGATTAACTTTATCTATCCTCCATTTATCGCTGTTGGCATCAATTTCTGACATGAAAAACCTTCTAGGTTTGGCAGTAAAAATGGATTGCCAGATTGCAACATTTGCATTTAACTGTATGATACACTTGCCTTATTAGTAATTGTATTTATATGACAGATCTCACCCTTAAGAATCCCAGAGCTCCGGATACATTGACATCTCTGTGATAAGCTGCAAAAGCTGGTGATGAACTGCAAAACTCTCTGATGATGATAAATTCATTGACTTTTGACCACCTTCTCTGCTTAGAGAGGCCCTTGGAGTATCCCTTCACATGCCTGAGCGGTTTCTAATAGTCACTACAAATCAATCTGTCAGAGAAGAGTTTTCCTTTTCAGTGTTTTGCTCCCAAATTGCCCTTGCCATAGGTCTGAGATGGCCAGAAATTCTGGCCAAAGCAATATCTTCCCGTGTCAAGATATCAGCCTTTGGAAATAGGCTGTGAATTTTAAGCCACGAAGTGATGGAGCAATGATTAGTTGTTTGTGGCAAGTGGTGAATGCTTCAGGAGATAGAAGTATGGGAACAAGGCAGGACATGTGGAAGATAACCAAACCTTGCCTATTGACAAGCTGCTGCTTGTCATGTTTTTCTTCATGTTGTCTCAGGGCTTGGCTCTCAGTTTGTGATCTCACCTTGGTGTCATGGTTGAAGAAGACCATGAGTGCCTGGACCTCTGCAGATGAAAATCAGGTGGCACAGGAGCCCCAGCCTTCCCATGTGCTACAGTTCTTGCCTCCAGTTTGCAGAGTTTCCCTTCAGGTTTAGATCCAATTGGTTGAAGACTAAGGATGTAGGGTCTTCTGGGAGCTGGTGGACAGGAGAAGTTGATTACCGTAGAGTGAGCACTCTCACTCCAAAGAAATAGGAACTGTAATAATGTCCTGGGACCGTCATGCTGTTTGGAGCATAGATCTCAGTACATGGTGAAATAGGGAAATGTATCCTGCCAGAGAATTAGCTGATATAAAAATTATCCATCTTCTTCACCCCAGACACCCCTTCTGATTTGGTTCCTAAGGGAAAAAAGTGCACGCCTCCAATTTGGAAGCCAAGTGCATCCTAAAGCAAGGGCTGGATTTGCAGCAAGAAAATTTGACACTAGCAGAAGTGTAGCTGGATATTGCTGTGTGTAAAAATACTGTCATGCTTGGTCTTTTTATAAATTTATTCTAAGATGCTTATCTGGAAAGTGCTGAATTCACACGGATGGTTTTTTTTTGTGTTTGTGGGTGACAGCAGAAGGAATAAATAAATAGAATAAAACTATCCCTCCTTTTTCAGCACTTGGACCACCACACTTGGGCTAATTTTGAGAAAGCCTTTCTGAGCTTAGTCAGCGAAAAATATTGAGGTCTCCCTTCCTGTTATCAGTCAAAATACTTATTTTAAATTTTGGGCATACTTTGTTTTCTTTTCTCATATATTAGAAACGAAATGTGGCATTTGAGTAGATTAAATATTGACATTTTGAGTCAGCAGTGAAAAATCGGTCGTCCTCCCCCCCAGAAAGGAGAAAACCAATGCAACTCAAAGTATCTTGACCCTTTCTTCCCTAAGAGTTAGAGGTAGTGAAAGACAAGCTTTCCTTCTGCACATCCTGCATAGGGCAAGTAATGTTTTATTTGGGTTGGAATATCCACAGGCAGGAATATTATCTTATGACACGAGATACTGATTGGAGCAGCTTGCCTCTGGATTTGTCAGCGTAAGTTCTGTAAACTTTGAGACCAAAATAACAATCCTGCTGAAGAGAGGGGGGATGGCTACATGTTTACGGTATTTTTTATGCCTACAGTTACATATTTAGCAGTGCAGCTCATATTGATTGACTGGAGGGACCTGTGGGATGAAGTTTGTTTAATAATTCATGTATGCAGGCACTGAGTGCGCGGTTGTTAGGGCTGAGCATCCGTTCTGGCAAGGAGTCCTTCAGGGGTCTGGCATACTAATCCAAACATGCTCATGTTTAGTGAAGTTCTTCTGTTGGCTTTGTGTAAGGTCTCATTTATTCCTCCAGTCTTACGCTAGCCCTAAAGCCAGGAATGGTGGTCATGTCAATGGCAGTGATGTGTATTGTGATCTGTGGCTTCTGCTGATCTTTCAGTCGTACTTCTGGGGGCAGTCTGCTGAAACAACTAACAGCCTTGGGAAGGTTTGCTGAATTTGAGGAAAAACCAAAGACTAGAACCCTGTCTTAGGGAAAACTGGGAGGGCTTTTGCTTGTTGGAGAAGTCTCTGTGGCTTGCTAAATAGCACTGCTTTTTTTTCACAGCAGTGCTCAAATGGATGAATCCTTCAGTCTCTGAGATGATCAGAGGGCTGGAGCACCTGTCCTGTGAAGAAAGGTTGAGGGAACTGGGCTTGTTTAGCTTGGAGAAGAGAAGGCTCCAGGGAGACCTCATTGTGGCCTTCCAATAGTTGAAGGGAGCATATAAACAGGAGGAGGCACAACTGTTTACGAGGGTGGATAGTGACAGGACAAATAGGAATGGTTTTAAACTGAGACAGGGGAGGTTTAGGTTAGATATTAGGAGGAAGTTTTTCACACAGAGGGTGGTGATGCACTGGAACAGGTTGCCCAAGGAGGTTGTGGATGCCCCTCCCTGGAGGTGTTCAAGGCCAGTCTGGATGTGGCTCTGGGCAGCCTGGTCTGGTGGTTGGTGACACTGCACATAGCAGGGGGTTTGAAACTAGATGATCATTGTGGTCCTTTTCAACCCAGGCCATTCTGTGATTCTGTGATTCTATGATTCAGCACTGTGCTCAATCAGAGCCATCATAAACCTGTGCAGAGATGTCTGAATTCCCACTGCAGGAGGCATTGCCAGGGGGTTAATCAGATCTCTGGACAATTTGTAAGAGAGATTTTAACCAAGTAAGATGGCTTTCACTTCTGCAGAGGAGGAATTTGAGATAAGGAGGAATTCCCTTTAAATTATTGGGTTTAACCCCCCTTCCCCAACACGTTTGAAGTAGAACTAGATAAGCTAGTTGAGGATGCTCTTCGGAAAAATGTTTCGGAGGGAGAAAAGTGAATAATGCCTGATAAGAACTACAAAGACAAGAACAGAGAAGCAGAGCCTGCCTTAAAGAAATGATTATTTTAGCATAACATTACCTGGTGGTTGATAATGCAGCATAGCAGATTTATTCCAGAAAACTTGTGTGATCAGCCGTGTGTCCACACCCTCATCTTGACTAACCATGCTGAAGATGGAGTGTTTGACGAACGTGTTGGAGAAAGTCAAACCTCAGAGGATTTATACGTGTTTACCAGAACATTTTATAACGCTGCCTCCATCCATTCTCTCTCCCAGTGTTCACAAAACGCAGATGCAATTTGTGCATGGCGAGCTTGCCTCTTCACGTCCTGTGATCTTGATGCATTCAGTCTTGCAGAATAATGAATAAGTAACATCATGCCTCATTCCTAGATTGCAGTGTCACACAACAGGAATCTTCCTTATGGATTTACTCCAGAGAAGGAAAAAAACAAAGTTCCCCCTGTACACATTCTTAGGGGTCAAGCCAGCTGTGGAGGGTTTTCCATCCTCCTTGAAGAGTTATTTTCTTAATAGCAATACAGTAAATAGGACCAGAAGGTTAAAACTGTACACGTGACCCCTTCACTGTGCAGCCAGTAAACAGCTCAATAAAGTTTCAGTGTTCAGGTACCGGGAGTGCTGTGCATTTGGTCCCATGGCAACAACCACCTTAGGAAATGTGCAGAAAAAGCGAGAAAACTTGTTAAAGCAGTCAAAAGGTAGAGCACTCGGTAAGTCTTCTGTTTTAGCTTTATTTCTTCTTTTCTTAAGCTGCAAGAAATGTTAACCCTGTGTGCCAACGTCTGGTCTAGCACCCTTTAAAACTGTGTTAAATATGATAACGTCGTTGGTGCTGCAGGATTGGGAGAGGTAAATTGTTGTATGTTGTTCAAGCGAGCTATCATTAGCTGAAGGAAATGACAACAGTGCAGACTCAGTTGAACCAAAAGTTGGAGTTGTGTGGCAGAGAGCAGCGCTCTCATGGGTTGGGCAATGTTAAAGCTGTTGTTTGTAGATGGAGTCCCAGGAACTGAAAGAGGCTCATGGGATTGATGCTTTGAGGCCTTCTTGCTTGTGTACAACATTGCAGTGTTGTTTTTTTTTTTTCCATGTGAAGCTCTAAGTGCACTTGTTCCTATTGAATATAATTACCCAATAACAAAGTCTGACATCTGACGTTTTTGTTGTGGCTTTTTATGGTACTGCACATGGCTGCCATTATGTTATATAATATGGCAAGGCTAGAAGGAAATCCAGTTCAGATGGTTAAACTGGTGATGATGGATTGTTTCTTTATGTGGACCATTTAACCATCTGAACTAGCAGATTGCAAATGGGATTAAATATGGATTAATATTAGCTGCTGAAACGTTTGAGAAGGTAGGTAAAACAGCTGAGTTATTTGCCAAAAAGCAGGTTACAGCAGCAACCTGACAGGAGCTTTAGATTATAGGGTTGATAAAGCCCCTCAGCCTTTCCTGCTTGATTCACAACTGCAGTAGAGGAAAAATCCAGCTATGTCACATTGTCTGAGGAACATAAATGAGAGAAAGTAAGATTATTGAATTGCTGAGCATGGCAAATTCCCCCAAGCCCTGCAGAATAATGTATTTTAGCCATGCTTTACAGTTTATAAAGGTCAGTTTGCACTTCAATTACAAATCTAGGTTTAGAGCTTTTAAAGGACACAGAGAAAAAAAAAAAAGAAAAAAAAAGAAAAAGCACATTTTTTTTTCCTTTTGTGATTACCTCTTGAAATGCTGATAATATTTCAGAATCATTTGTAAAAAGATTTCACAGTGCTATAGCAACAGGCATTTTAAAAGCCTCAGCTGAAATGCTGAAAATCTAGGTCCTAGTTTTATTTCTCCACTTTACAGATGGACAAAATAAGCCCTGTGAATTCTTAAGGCTTTGCAGTGAATTAGTCACAAAGTTGGGCAGCAGTCTTATGTGAGAGATTCAGCCCAATAGGAAACCAGGTTTCATTAGAAAGAACTCACGATTTCTCTCTTTATTTTTTTTTTTAACCCTCATTTTTTGTTTGTTTGTTTGTTTTTAAATCAGAATTATAGCTGTTAATGTTCTTTATTGAATGCAATTTCACTCAGCTGGGAGCGCAGGGTCTTTGTATCCTGATTATATCTAGATTTGACTGGGCTGGCAAGGGAAAAAGGTTTCAGGCAAGGAGGAAATAACCAGAAAAAAAAAAAAAGAAAAAGAATAACCTTTTTCTCAATATAGATATGATTGGAATAGGACAAGAAATGTTATTTTTAAGTAGGTGAGTAGATAGATGCCTGTGCCTTTTACCTTACCACAGGTGGCAGCCATCCAATAGCTCTGTAAATATCTCTGCTTTTTCTAGGCTATGCCTGAGTAACCACACTGCTAACAAGCTGTAAAGAGAGTGAGTTGGGTCACAGGGTAAAGGTTACCACATTACGGGACCAGACCATGCTAATTATAGTGCTGAAAAGTGAATTTGAGTGGATGCAGCTAAACTATTGCAATTCTCAGGCGTCCAGAGGGAGATTTTTTTTCCTCATGCCTCCTCTGAGGAAAGCTTCCTCCCTTCACACATGTGCTGCTGTCTACTTCACGTGTGTCTTGGTTCAACCAATTATACCTGAGATGGAAAATTAAACATCCGTTTTTCACAGAATCACAGAATCACAGAATCACAGAATTATCGGGGTTGGAAAAGACCTAGAAGATCATCCAGTCCAACCATTACCAATACTTCCCAGCTAAATCATACCCCTCAACGCAACAAAATTCCAAACGTTTCTTGAACACTCCCATGGTCGGTGATTCCACCACCTCCCTGGGCAGTGCATTCCAATGCCTGACTACCCTTTCCGAGTAGTAATACTTCCTAATGTCCAGCCTGAACCTCCCCTGGCGCAGCTTGAAACCATTCCCTCTAGTTCTATCACTGATTACGCGAGAGAAGAGGCCGACCCCCAGCTCACCACAACCTCCCTTCAGGAAGTTATAGAGAGCTATAAGGTCTCCCCTGAGCCTCCTCTTCTCCAGGCTGAACAATCCCAGCTCCCTCAACCGCTCCTCATAAGGCCTGTGCTCCAGACCCCTCACCAGCTTCGTAGCCCTCCTCTGAACACGTTCCAGGGCCTCAATGTCTTTCTTGCAGTGAGGGGCCCAAAACTGAACACAGTACTCGAGGTGCGGCCGCACCAATGCCGAGTACAGGGGGACAATTACCTCCCTGTTCCTGCTAGTAACACTGTTTTTGATGCAAGCCAGGATGCCGTTGGCCTTCTTGGCCACCCGGGCACACTGTCGGCTCATGTTCAGCCGAGCATCAATCAGTACCCCCAGGTCTGTTTCCTCAACGCAGTCCTTCAGCCACTCCGCCCCAAGCCTATAGCGCTGCCTGGGGTTGTTATGGCCAAAGTGCAGGACCCGGCATTTGGTCCTGTTGAACCTCATCCCATTGGCTTCAACCCAGCTCACCAGTCTATCCAGATCCCTCTGCAGGGCCTCGCTACCCTCAGGCAGATCGACACTCCCTGCCAATTTGGTGTCATCCGCGAACTTACTAAGGGTGCACTCAATGCCCTCATCCAAGTCATCAATAAAGATGTTGAAGAGGACAGGCCCCAGCACCGACCCCTGGGGAACACCACTCTTGACTGGTCTCCAACTGGATTTGACTCCATTTACCACCACTCTCTGGGCCCGGCCTTCCAGCCAGCTCCTTACCCAGCCGAGAGTGCACCCATCCAAGCCACGAGCTGCCAGCTTTCGCAGGAGAATAGCTTGGGAGACAGTGTCAAAGGCTTTGCTTTTTTTTTTACACCAAGAGTCATTCTGCCTCTGGCATTTTCCTTGCCATAGTGTTTTTTTTTTTGTGTAGAGGATGAAGATGAGTGAGGGGCAGCCCGTTCCATGCCCACCACCCTCTGCTTCAGACCCTTTCCCTCACCCCCAGCTGCCCTTCCCCTGATGCAGCTCCACGCCATTCCCTCGGGCCCTGTTGCTGAGCTCAGCGCTGCCCTCCGCTTCCTGTGAGGAGCTGCAGCTGCCATTAGGCCTCCCCTCAGCCTGCTCTGCTCTGGCCTGAGCAAACCCAGGTGCCTCAGCTGCTCAACATGCATCTTGCCCTCTGCACTCTTCACCCCTCTATTAGGTGCTCTCTAATAGTTTCATGCTCTTGTTATTACTGTGGCACCCAAACATGCCCCCAGCGCTCGAGGCGAGGCCACACAGCTCAGAGCAGAGGGGACAGTCTCTCCCCTCTCCCAGTGGCTGAATGCTTTCCAACAGGTCCATGTTTCTCGTGTACTGAGGACTCCACATCTGGACACAGTTGCTTGGAAATGAAATGAGTATGCACAGTATTCTTCTCACACTTGTCAGCTGGCAAGATGAGGGATAAAGAGAAGAAAAGAGATGCTCATGCTTGTCAGCGATGCTTACATTCCACTAGAAGCAAAGCACATTATATTTGCTTGTGAAGATATTCCTTAATCCAGCTGCTACATCACAGGTTGATTGTGCAGCTCTTAGAAAGTCAGAGCGTCTCTCATTGCAGTCGTCCTGATTTTCTTTTTTGAAGAAAATACGTTTTCCCCAGGCTGGTCAGAGCAATTTTACCAATCTACCCATCCAAATAATCTATGTTAATGCAGCTGTGCTTCTGCTTCCCTCACTGTATTCAGCTGGGCCTGCAAGGTGGGAAGAGCTGGGGAGATCTGCTTTATGCAGAGATCTGCATTGCCTGCTCAGCAAAAGGAGTTTGTTCTTGTGCAGGTGGATGGTGATACTGGAAAGTGCAGCTTGGTGGCCTATGTTGCTCATCTCTTTCCTCAGTACTTTGTGGTACTCACAGTGACTGGCAGGTACCCCTGAGCAAAGTCATTTATTGCTGTGTAATTGCATGATGCAGAATATGCTCCTGTTGTGTAGAGGTTTGAGGCACAGAGAGGATTTTGTCTTGGACTGCATACAAATTGGTTTTTTTTTCCTAGATTTTTGGGTGAAGTGGTCACATTGTAGACACAATTCTCTGTTGTCACAGCCCTAACTTTATGTAAAGCATAGAGTGTGTAACTGTGATTAAGGTGAAAGAAAAAAACACTGGGAATAAAGACGCAGCCCAAAGATCTCATTTCTCTGTTGTTTAATACAACATAGTTCACCAGAAGCCGTCTTCTCTGAGTCATGGCCAAATTTGATGCATTTCCATTATGATTAACACCTCAGTAGGAACATTTGTGGGCCCCAATAGGTATGATATACCTGATACTTTTAGGGCATAGCAACTCAGTCTTTACAACCTCTCCATAAAATAAATGGGAAGACAGTGACTATATGCAGGCAAACTTACCAGCTTTGTGACTTGGGCTTTGGTGACAAGTGCCTTATCTGTGAATATTACCATAGAAAGAAGCCTCAAACTGAGTCTCCCATGAAAGGCGCTACATTTTCTGACATGATTTTCCTCTCTGAGGTTTTTCTGTACAGGCAGTGTCTTATTAACATTAGTATGAGCTGTTGGGACCTATCAAGAAAATGTGGTAGCTTAATAAATGATGATGCAGGGAAGCATTTTATTCATAAATGATGGGGTGGATGGAGACACAAAGAAGAGAGTAGGACATGAAGGAGGCATTAAATCTGGCATTTGTAGAGTAGGAAAACCATCAATGTGAGGGGGTGCTGGACTGTTTATTGTGTGAGAGTTTATGAGTATGTGAACTCTTTTTTTTCCCGTTGCCTCCTGTTTTCATGGAAGAACAGAGTTTCTGAAATCAAAGTTTGCCTAAGCAAGAAAAGCACTGTTCAGAGCAACCAGGAAAAGTAAATAACGTAAATAAAGAACCTCGTATTACATTTTAAACTACCCTTGACACAGTGTAAGATGATTGTAAAATTGCCAAGATGCCTGGAAAACACAAACTGAATAATTCCTGGATGGAACGAAGAGCAGGATTGACTTCAAAAGAATATTGTACATAATAAAATTGAATAAAATTCAGAAAGCTGACTCTGTCCTTTCATATATACCCACAAGCATTCACGTTTACTTTTTCTTGCTTCTTTTCCCTCACCCATAAATTTACTTAACAGAAATTACTCCCTTTCTTCACCAACTTTCTTGTTTTATGTATGAATTGTGCAGCATTTCTAGCCCAGTACTTTCCTGCTTGGCAGATACATCCTCTCTTTGATCCACCTGCCTTATCATTTGTATCTTATGCATCATTGTCTATTATAGCTGTGATTTTCTGTAGGTTATTGTGCACGCTTTTTGTTAATTTTCTGACCCAAGGATTTAATATAGTCATATATTAAGGGCTTCTTAATTAAATACATATTTCAGTTATTCCTTAGTTCCCTGTGAACACTCATGTCTAGTTTTATAAATGGTTCACTTAACTAAAGCTCTAAGATGTAATCAAAGCATATGCATAAAAGGAGGTGTTTGTTCACTGGTTTGTCTGGGGGTTGGATGTGGTCATTTGTATGGATCAATAACATTGTTCTGTATTTAAAAGGTGCTACTCAGTATGTAAATACCTGAGACTTTGGGAAAGTTATACTCGAGTTGTATTTTTCTGCCAGTTTTTGTCTTTCTTTTTAGGACTGATTTAGGACTAATTTTTAATCCAATTTACTTGTCACAGCCGTGATTACTCAATACAGGAAACAACAACAGACAGATTAATTTTAATCCTTTTTTAATCATCTTCCCTTCTTTTAGTTTTGCGCTGTTAATACCCGGCTGTGGAATCTGAGCTGTGGGTATTGTAGCACGTTTACTTCCGACTTTTGAAATCTATATGTTGGTGAGAATAAGGGCAAGCAAACAAACAAATGCACAGTCCTATGGAGACTTCTATGGAGTCTGCAGGCTGTTCTTAGAGCTGTCCCAACCCCCATGTTATTCAGAAGAGAAATGTCAGGTATTGTCCTGTACCTCTACCAGTAGAAGGAGGTGCTAGAACAGTTTCTCTCTGAAATCTCTTTAACCCAATGCTTCAGTGCATTTTTTTTATATACTCAAAAACTATTATAATCACAGAATAGTAGAATCATTCAAGTTGGAACAGAACTTTAAGGTCTAGTCCAGCTATTAACCTGACCGACCAAATCCCATCACTAAGCCATGTCACTGCTTATAACAGATAGGGTATTAGGAGAAATTGATTCTTGGAAGGAGCGGTGAGACACTGGAACAGACTGCCCAGAGAGGTGGTGGAGTCAGCATCCCTGGAGGTTTGCAAGAAACGTGGAGATGTGTCAGTGAGGGACATCATTTAAGTAGGCATGGTGGCGATGGGTTGGTGGTTGGACTAGATGATCTTAGTGGTCTTTTCTGGTTTTTCTTTTCATGATTCTGTACTTCTGTAACAATGTCATTAAAAGATACAGTGCAAAATGACTGATTCTACATGTCCGCTCCTTCCTTCTTGCTCTTAAGTTTTCTTGGAGAGAAATGAAGAAGCACTAACCACCCATGCCCCAGAAAAGCACGTGACAGCACTACTGTGTCAGGCTTTAAGCTTCCACGTGTTGTGGAAACCTCATTTATTAAAGATGCAGATGGAAGGGTTCAACTTCCACACCTCATTTTTGCCATTCACTCCCCATGTACCTCTACAAGGTTATGCACAGGTAAAGGGAGATGTGTGAAACGTGTTTTCTTTCTTTCCAGTCTCCAAACCAATGCTCTTTGCCTTCCTACCAGAAAGTATTGCCATTCTCTAAGTAGCATTATTGTAATTTAGCTAAGAAAGACCTCTTTTGCTCTATTTTACAAGGCTTTACACAGGCAGAGATGTCACAGGAGGGAGTTCGGTGTGTGCTGCCGCACACTCCAGCAGCGAGGTACATGGTGGGTGTGCAGTGCTCCTTAATGTGGTAATTAGGGGATGCCTGATTTAAACACACTACAAAGGGCCTGCTGTCATTTATTTTCTTGTTTATTTTGGGACTTCGTTGTTTGTTTGCTTTGAAAAATGGCTTGTTTAAAATGTGCACAGCGAAAAGCCTCTGTGGCTGCAGTCCCTTTGGGGTTTCCCTGCGTTGGTATGGGTCTCTGCTATTCCCCGGATAAAACAAGAGAAAACAACAAAAAACCTGTCATAATGATAGTTTTGTTGGATAAATGTTTATTAAAATAAACCACACTTAAATTGACATATATTATATACTAGCGTGGCAACAAATACTCTGTAAAAATGGGTTGGATTTAGTCTCCAACTTGTTGAAGTGACGGGGCACTTAAATTTGGGCTTTGACCTGAGTCCTTGGCTGAAGCCAGTGTTTTCAGGCGAAATACTGCATGTGAAGTTGAAAGCCTAAAATAAATCACCACTTTCTGAGCACTTGGTTATGGCACACCCCTACATTTCTCTCCATCCTGCCTTCATCGTGATTACCCAAGCTCCTGGTATTTGTTGTGGTTTTCGTCAGCAGTCCTTCGAATATCAAAATAATATGGTATGTAAAATTCTACATTGTTTACTTCACTAGGACTGCAGGTGTGCTAGAAACAATTGTCGTAGTAATGAGAATGAGAAAGATTGCTGGGAGGTGTTTTAGTAACTGTCAAAGCCAGTATTTTATTTTCAGAACAGGCTTGTGTCTCATGTCAGCGTAGCAGGAGTGTGGGGACAAGGAGATGTGGCAGGATCCATCAAGTCCTTTGAGTTATGTGAATATATGTCCTTAGCATCCCTCAGTGACCCTTACCTTCTGCATCTTGTTACACCCTGAGCTGGAGCAAATAAGAGCACACATCTGTATGGACCCACGGGATTTTGGTGAGTTCAGTTAATGTTTTAACAGTCTGATTGTCCAACTTACCTAACGATTACAGAAAGATTCATTAATAATGAGGTTATGATTGTTACTATTGTTAATTTTGTCCTGTTAGTTTTCAGTTATTCGGTTTTTCTGTTCTGTTTTCATCTCTAAAGATGGTTTTACCTGGTTGACAAGGTTGCTCTGCTTTCATGACCCTTTATGGACTGTTCTAAGTTGTGTTACAAACTAGAGATGTCTGGTACCATCTAAACCATGGTTTATTTTACTCCATTTGTAAATAGTTCAACCATCATGAAATAGCTACTTGTAATTACTACAAACCAGTGGTTAATTAGAAAACATCTGGTCTGTTGCTATTGTCTAGACAATTGTTATGGCAGCCAAAATAAGCTCAGATGAATTCTGAGAGTGGAGGTCAGTATAATGAATAGCTCTGTGTTACTCCCAGTCCTTCTAGATCTGGGAATTGATTTTCAAATGGAGAATGAATGACACTGTATGACCAATATGTCCTGCTAATGAGAATGTGTTTTGTCAGAACCAGGCATTCTAGTCCTCCAAAAGTGTAATACTTTTGACACATCTGGTGTATAAACCCATTTTCCCTGGTTATTCATTACATCTGAGGGCAAGAAACAAATGGCACTTGCTATTCAATATGTGGCTCAAGAGGCAAAATGTCTTCTGTGGCTTCCTTTATTGTCAAAAACATCTTCTTCAAGTGGATTGAAATTAACTTTTCACATGTCTGTATTCCTGAACAGAAAGCAGGTTGTGCGCTACAGACAAAGCACTGAGGACTTGTGTTGCTTAATTAAGACTGAAAATGGATTCTTATTTGGGGTGGAGACAGTGCTCACCATTTTTACATAACTATTAGATTTCATTTAGTTTCCATTAAAAATTAACGTATCAAATGGAAACACCATTTCAGGTTGCAGAACCTAGCTTAAATTGACTTATGTGTGTTCAGTTTTTGTTTAGTATATTTTTTTTCGTGAGCAGATTGCACCAGGATATTTGCTATCTCTTTGTGCTTTCATAGTCAGCCACGGCTCATTTGTGCATGCATGATGTACAGGGTTGGTTGCTAAGCCTTGATTTATAGAATCAGAGAATCATTAAGGTTGGAAAAGACCTCTAAGATCTAGTCCAACCATCCACCTACCACCATTATTGCTCACTAAACCACATCCCTAAATACGACATGTACACGTGGCTTGAACTGCTCCAGGTATGGTGACACCACCACTTCCCTGGCCTTGAAGAACCATATGTGTCTTTGCAGCTGGCCTTGCATCAAGCTGAAAGCATGACCGGATGAATGCTAGCGGCCTCATCCAGCCTTATTCATACTTTGATAGATTCCAAAAGAAGGTATCAAGTACGTGTGGGATGCATTGATTCACAGACAAGTTTTGCTACAGACAGTGTGAATAGGAGGGTTTTTTTTTTTTTTTTAAATGGTTTGGTCCTTATTTTTCCTTATGCATGATATATGGGGAAAAAGGTGGATTTTAGGGGAGCTTTGTAAAGTTTTAGTTATGCTCATGGAGGGCCATGAGAATGGTTCTGGGTGCTGTAATTAAAGCATACCTGGAAAGATTGTACTATCCAGCTCATATTAATACAGATTTAATCTCGTTTATTCCTACTCTTCTGCTGTGGATTCAGATTTTTTGTGTTTGTGGTTTTTTTCCTGACCTCCCCCTAGTGAGGTTTGCTTTACTTTCAGCAGTGATAGGTAGATAAATGAATGATGGGTGATTGATGGGGATGTTTGACGTTGGGACAACAGACTTGTTTTGGACAACTTTTCTTTCTTACCATTTCTCAGCCACTCCTGTCTTATTTCAGTATCTGATTCCATTGCTTCTCCCAAATAATCTCTCCACAGTGGTTACAGAGGAAAGAGAAGAGGAAACTAGCCCTGCTGGGCTATGATTAAATATGTGGTGTTAAATAATTGCCATTTCTGTCATCAAAATATCCCAAAGTTCGTACCTTTTGCTGCTGGGAAATCTCTGCCATGTGTGTTCAGCCCAAGGGGTGAAGCTTTCTGCTGACATGGACAGCACACCGTAGTTCAAGAGTATTGGCTAAGGTGGCATGACCAGGGCACGTCCACGTGTCTTGATCTCAGTGGCAGGGTCTGGAGGGGAGGTCTGGACTCCATGCTCACAGCTGTCTTTGGTCTCTCTGCTGTGACCACCAGCTGCTGCTCGACTGCCTTTTCTGACTCCTTAGGCTGCTGGAAGAAGAATACTGCGTGGCTTTGGGCTAAAAGTGGCCTTGCAACTGCTGTACACTGGACTGGAGTGGATGCTGTTTCCTTGGGATACTCACACAGTTCTTTGTGAAGTATTGACTTTTGTAATTGGAAAAGTATCACGGGGCACATTGTAGAGTGTATTGTTAGGGATTTGATTCGAGGCCTGGTGTGGTACGTACATTATCCTTGTTTGGAGACTTCATCTTTTTTGCGTTAATGGTTTTTGTTTTGTTTTGTTTTTCCTTCTGAAATTGGTCTCGTTTTGCCTTATTTTTTCAACCTTTTTTCCACTTTCTCATAATATTATATTTCTTGATTTACTCAGAAAAAAAAATCTTTTCTGTGTCCTCCCCTAGGACTTTTGATTGCCCTGGCACTGAACTAAACTATTACAAAGTTATTAACCTAATGGGAATTAAAACACTTTGCCTTTTTTCTGCCTGGCAGGGTGGTTTTCCAATTCTGTCTAATCCTCTGCACACATTGAATCCTAAATTTCATATGAAAATATAATTTGTTAATTAGACTGTCTCTGGCACGTACATTAGACTAATGCTTGCACATCATTACTCTTAGGACAGTTCGGGAGGTGATCAATCACTTTGGTATGTAAACGGGTTTGTGATGACTGACCTTCCTAATCCAGCCTTTGAGAAATACAGGAAGAGAAAGCTTTTGCTCTTTAGGGGATACTTGAAAGCAAAGTGTGAGTTAAGTCAATGCTGGACTGAGAACATTGGTGTGTATTCAGAAAAGAAAAGTAGTGTGATGTTCTCTGAAAAGGAGAGAACTCTTTCTGTGACCTAGTTAGTGTGGCTTTTTTTCATGAAGAATTTCTCTTACTGGAATCATGGATTGATAAAACCCAAGCTCCTGCCATGTGGATGTTGGGCTGCATCTTCTGTGCTCCCTCATTCAACGTTTCACCATCCTCAACATCCTCCAAGACTGTGATGTGCCAGCTGTTGCAGCCTTGAAAGGAGTCCATAACTTTCACAGTGCAACACCAAGGTTTTATGACTTTTGCTGCCTTTCAGAGGTTGCATTCAAGGTTCTTGGCACGCTGTGCTCCTCTCTTCCTTTCCTGCGTGATTGAAGTGTGTTGATGTCCATACTCCTCTCCTTGGCATCTACTGTGTACACTGAACAATGCTCTCAAGCGTAGGGTTTGAATTTTGGGTGGTCCTTTGTGGAACCAGGATTAGAACTTAATGATCCTTGTGGGACCCTTCCAATTCAGGATATTCTATGATTCAATTATTCTACGGCAGTGATGGCAACCCAAACTCAGATTTTTTCATGTAAATGTAGATATTTCAGTATTGTGCAGTTCAGTGGGACCTGGCCTAGCTCAGACTGAGTATTAAAGAGTTTGTGTTGCATTTTTTTGGGCAGGCTTGTAGACAGAATTAGCATCTTTTATAAGATCAAGTGTTAGAGATGGAGAAATAGATGAGCTCTCTGCAGACATAACAGAGCAGTCTTGCAGGCCTAAAGCTTCTTCAGCTCTACCACTCATTTTGGCAAAGTATAAGAACTCCATTGAAAAATGGTGTCCTACATGTGTTCTCAGGCTAGCACAATGACAGCAACTTACTGCTTTTCACCTTGGGAAAGGAGGGAAATTGTCCAAGGTTTTCTAGGAGAAAATCTTTCTTGTGCAAGCTGTGGTGGTTTCCTGCATGGGACTGTATTGCAGCATCCCTTTGGGAAACCTCTGCTTGCAAAGAGCTCTGTAAGTACATCCTTGCTATAAGATAAAACATGTAATGGAGAAATGTTAGCTAGGTTTAGATTTTAGGGCTGTGAGTCTGTCAACTGAAGGACTGTGTTCCTGTCTACTCTGGACCAGGTCTTTGAAGCCCAGAGGAAGATGAGTGTAGTTGAGTTACTGGATTGTAGATTATCCGAGGGAAGACAGGAGATGATAGTCTCATGTTAAATGGCAGAGGGAAAAATAACACCTAATCCTTGCTTTATTCAGCAGAGACAACTAAGGTGTGTTTACAAGGAGTGGTGACAAGAATAACAACCAGTTACAGTGTACTCCCAGGTATGAGTCCCTCACTTGAATGTCACTTGAATGTAGAAGGAATAATAGTGACCATAGGATATCATCATGAGAAGCACTTCCCATCTTTATTCTCTTTACTCTCTTTATGCTGCCCTTTCCCTTTCCCTTTCCCTTTCCCTTTCCCTTTCCCTTTCCCTTTCCCTTTCCCTTTCCCTTTCCCTTTCCCTTTCCCTTTTTCTCTTTCAACCTTCTCATCCCCCTTTCCTTCCCTCTTTTCCTTTCTCTTGTTTCTGTTTTCCTTCCCTCTTTTCCTTTCTCTGGTTTCTGTTTTCCTCTTCCCCCTTTCCCCTTCCTTCTGCCAATACGGTAGAACTGAGAACAAGCCCAAAGCTTCTGGACTTCTCCTGATGCTTTCCATCTCATTTAAACACTAGCGAGGATATCTGAAAACAATCCTAGCTTTGCTTGAGCGTTATCTGATGAGAGAATCAAATTAATAACCTTAACACTGTCCTCAAATTGAACATCAGACTGCTGTTCAAAGGTGCCCTCTGTGGATTAGCAGGTCAGTAACATTAGCACTAATGTGCATCTGCACATCCAACCCCAGCAGTGAGCAGAGGTAGCACTTATGTGGGTGGTGATTGCTGACATAAATGGAAGAGGAGATGACAAGCAAACTCATTCTGCAGCTAGCAGAACAAGGATGCGTAGGGAAATGGTGAACAAGGAAAAGCAACACTGGAGTTGCATTTGAAAATGGGAAGGAACTGTAAGTTTTGTGCTTGGTGGCTGATAACGGCCTTGTGTTCTTGAAAGGAATTATCAAAAGAGGTTTGTGGGATTAACAGGGGCTACACTCACTTTAATCCAACCATGGTAGCTGAAGACATCACTACCTTTTGTCTTCTTTGTCCCGTGCTGGGTTCAAACCTGGCAGAGGAAAATACATTTGCAGTTGCTTCTTAGCATGAATACAGTTAGTTTAAGTCTATCATCTTCTAGCTGAAGAGACTGCATCCTGGAAGTACTTTGTTCCCTCCCCCCACTGCTGACCTTCTGAAGCATGCAGGGGACAGGCAGGACTGGTAAGAAAGAATATGCACTTTTGGAGTCAGTCAGCGTAGTTTGGTCATCAGGTGCTTCCTTCCATTATGTTAAATCATATTGCATTTACCTGCTGCCATTTTAACTTCTTAGGGAAATTCTGCAAGTTGTATTTGCAGGGATTGTGTAAAGATGTCAAAACACGGAGACTGCCTAAAATACTGTATTATTTGCTTAAAAAAAAGCAACCTGCAAAAAATATCCAACAGAGATGTTCTTTATCTTCATCCTGTGGGGGATTGAGAAACCCAACTGATGTTGCCAAAGCTATTTTAAGCGATGAGAACACAATACATTTGAAAGTTTAATTGCGTGCTGAATAATGTAAGCTGTCAAAATAAATACTCAAGGTCTTGCATAAGGAAGAGCATTAAAAAAAAAAAAAACAACAAAAAACAACCAACAAAACAAAACACGACAGACAACGTGCAAATGTGAAGTCAATGAGAAGAGGAATCAAGCTTTACCTCAGCGTGAGCAGCACCTTTGTTTTTGCAAGCAGTAATTGCCGCAAGAAAGACGATTTCTGAAGCAATGCCATTTATTTTCCAAAGTATTTAGAGGCCTACTGGCTGGCTCACATGAGTTCAGCTGTTCAGACTTAACTTCCCTTTCCCAAAGGCGACGGATATGCAGGCTGCCTTTTCTTCTGCCTATCCAGAAGGAACGGTTAAGCTCCATTATGCAGATGATAAAAGCTCCCACCCTGCAGAATACAAGAAAAGGCAACTGGAGGGGTGGCCATGGAAGCACTTGGATGACAGGAGTCTTTAGGCCACAGAGCTTGCCAGAGAAGCAGCTTGAAAAGAAACCGATGGCTGGTTGTTGGTTGTTGGTTTTCTTTTTTTTCCCTTCTCATTTTATTGTGCTTGATTAACAGGTCTTTGTGCATGTTCTTTCTAAAGCAACAGGATTGCATCAGCAGCGTAGCGGCTCTTGAAATGACGTCTTTTCAGTAGACAGAGTGTGAAAAACCCCTCCCTGCCCCTGCAAAATCCCAGGAAACATGTACACTGGAGATTTTTTGGCAGGTCAGTCCAATTCCAGCAGGGATTGGTGAAGGTGCATAGCAAAGTTGGCAAGCATCAATGTTCTCAGCTAACTGAAAGCCAAGCTTAGCAAACATTCAGCAAGAAACACAGAATAAATAAAGAATTTTGATGTTGTGCATATGGATTTTAATAACTGATGTTTTCAGTGACATTAATTAAGACTTAAATCCCTTCAGTGAATATAATCCGTGGACTGGGCTGATGTTCTGTAATGACAGCAGTTTCTTTAACAGTGCATTGCACACAAGCAGATGCATTGTTTTCTCGTATCCCATTGGTGCCAATAGCAGACCCATGTGTTCATTAGTACCAGGAAAGATACTCATGAGTGGAGGGGACGGAATGTTATGTTCCTTTCTGCCTGCTGAAGACAAAGACCTGCTACTGAGGTGTTATGTCCCTGGCACTACTGGAGACACAAAGGTTTTTAGGAAGCCAAATGATTTGAGCGTTTTCTTTTTTTTTGAGAGGAAACAGGAATGGTTTGCATTGTCACTTTCTTCAGTACTGACAGGTATGTGAGTGCTCGTAGAATCACAGAATCATAGAATCCTTAGAGTTGGAAGGGAACTTTGAAGGTTGTCTAGTCCAAATCACCCTGCAATGAACAAGGACACTGCAGGTCAATCAGGTTGCCCAGGGCTTGATCCAGCCTCACCTTGAAAGTCTCCAGGGATGGGGCATCAATCACATCTCTGGGCAACCTGTGCCCACCACCCTCACTGTAAAAGACTTTTTCTTTATGTCTAAACCTAAATCTCCCTCTTTAAGCTCAAAGCCATTTCCCCTTGTTCTATCGCCACAGACCCTGCTAAAGAGTCTGTCCCCTTCTTTCCTGTAGCTCCCCTTTAGATACTGAAAGGTCACTATCAGGTCAACTCGGAGACTTCTCCCCGCTGAACATAGAATCATAGAATCATAGAATCACAAGGTTGGAAAGGACCTACAAGATCATCTAGTCCAACCGTCCTCCCATTACCATAGCTACTAAAAAAACACTAAATAGAATCATAGAATCACAAGGTTGGAAAGGACCTACAAGATCATCTAGAACAGCCCCAGTTCTTTCAGCCTGTCCTTGCTGGAGAGATGCTCCATCCCTTGCATCATTTTTATGGCCTCATGTGCTGAAGCCTGCCAGAAAAAAAAAAGTCCTTTGGAAGAGCTTTCATGGCATTTCTTGTCCTCTCCTGGTGTCATGTCTTGAATTCCTTAAGAAGTCCAATGGAAAATCCAGTAATAGAGAGTACTGTGAAGCTGGTTAAAGGTCTTGTCAAGAGTCCTTGATTACATCTATACCACATTGGAGGCATTGCTGCTATACATTCCCTAGTTGTCCATATTGGGAATTTTTTTGCATATGCAACATCTCCTCTGACAGAAGAGGAGAGAAGTGGAGATGAGAGGAATAATAATTGCTTTTGGAAGGGACCTATAAGGATCCTTTTCTTTCCATGGAAGAAAGGAATCAGAGGAGAACAATAATTGTCCAGGTCTCATTCTGATGAAGGACTAAATGCTCTCTTGTGACCTGAAATAATCATCCTTGTTTCCCAAATCTCTCTGCCCCTTCTCTCCCAGTAAACCCTCAGGACACATACACCTGAGAGGAGTTTTCCTCCATGGCCTACTGAATTTGAAAGACATGATAAGAGCAGTGAGAGCTCTCTGCAAAGTTAATGCCAATCAAAGCAGAGCATTTCTAATGGGCTTTCTCCCTGTTTGCTACCAGACCCGATCCTAATAAGTCGTTTCACCAGTTAGCGCTAAGTACCTGTAAAAACACTGCTGTGAGAATTTGGGGCTGATGGAAAGATCAGTGAAAGTACTGAGGAGGCTGTAGGAGCTGTGCTGGTGTTAGGCTAAGCTCTTTCTAGCAGCTCGTCTCTATACAGCCGACCCCAAAATTACAGCTAAGAGAATGAAATATGAGCTGTGATCATGGATGTGGGATACACATGGCAAAGTAGTGACCTGAGGCAGGTGGAAAGACTTGGCATAGATTCCCAGGGATGTCATTCACAGTTGTATGAAATAATGGGTTTGGAGCGGAAAGGTGTTTGGGTTTTTTTTTCTCTCTTTGTAAAGAAGGAATCTGATGCTGAAACACAGTTGAATATTTTCGGTGTTTGTGGTTTTAAAGGATTGTGGCAAAACTCAAGAAATGATCCGAAGGAAATAAAAGGAATGATTGAGATCTGGGGAGAGTGTGTTCCTCATCATGCCGTGTAGCAGTCAGCTTGCTTAGCAGAACAGAGACTAAGAGGTGACTTGATTACAGAGTGATAGCACCTTCAAGGAGGGGAAGTAGTGGCATTCAGAGAGCTCTTAAATCTATCAGGAGGAGGAGTGATAAGAACAGATGATAAGAAGTCAGCACCGGAGGAGTTAAAAGGAAAAAAAAAAAGAAAAGAAAATGTAAAATAGTTTTGAGTGTGCTTATCCAGAGAAACTAGCCACTGATGGTTTGGTATACTTCACTTGTGAAATGAAAGGGGGGTTGAACAGGTATCTAAAAAGCTTTTGAACTGCTTTTTTGGAGGAGTCATTTGCAGAACAGAAAGAAGAGCTCCAACTGTGCTAAGATGGGCAGATGCTGGAGGTGAGGAGGTTTCCCCTCCTGCCAGGAGGGATTCACACATTTCAGCAGGTGTTTTCGCTTAGCTGGTTGCACATAAGTGCTCTTTAGTCAATGGAGGGAAGGACGTTTTTGCAACATACAGTTGCCTGTATTTGATTGACACGTCCACGATTTGTGACTGTATTTTTTTTTTCTTTCTAATTTACAAAATCTATCCACCATTATATTGCCAGTTAGTAAATAATCTAGTATTTTTAGCAGAGCGCTGAGGGGAAAGTGGTTTGTACTACTTGACTGAACTGGAAGTCCATCTCCCACCTTTCCATGATCATCCTTCAGATCACCAGATATGGTTTCCTACCTAATCTCAACTGAACTGGATGGAAAATATCTATCTCTTTATCTTTCTTCTAAGCCACAGCTTTTCTGCGGTGCCTTTCTGATTCTTCCCTTTAAAAGCCACGAGGAAGGTCGTGGGAACCTACAATTAAAAGATCACAAATTTGAGGAGGTTAATGGGGAGGCTATATGCAGAGAGCACCTGGAAACAACTAAGAAAAATGGTAACAAGGCCAGAATGGCATATACTGGAGCACCCTGTCCCCTTTTGTTCTCAGGCATCTTGGATTATAAATAGAAGATAATAGAATGCAGCGTCCTACAGGAGCTGTGAATAATTAGATGGCTGATGTACAAGAGCAAGTGAAGGTCGCACAGATAAACCAAAATTAATGCTTGAATTTATTGGGGGGAAAAATGACTTGGAAATGACTTTGCCTGGCTTCTTTTTTTTAATGATGGGAAAACAAAGTATATAAATCCTGAAAAGCAAAAGCTCAATTCAAGACACCAGTACAAATCGAGAGTAATTCCATTAAAGCTAATGGAATTACGTCAGTGTAAGACCGGAGGTAAGTTCAGACCCAATTACATCTTGCTCCTGAAATGAGATTTCAATATTGTTTGTTAGTATTTGTACTACACCGGGAGTCCAAGGGAGACCATCACATTGCCATGCTGGGTGATGCTCCCAAGAACCTCCCATCCCAAAAGAAAAGGTGCACAAAATAGGAGAGCAGGGGTAGAAAGTAGTCCTGTATATAACAGAATGAAGAACTGAGGCAAAGAAGCTGAAACGACAATGCAGAAGCAACTTTGCTCATTAACTGCATTCCTTTTCCCAGTAATATTTTAAAAGGAAAAGCAAATGCCTTACTCTCAGTGGGAGCAGAATATGTTTGGTCAGTGTTGTCTGTGTGGAGGAGTCAGTTATGAATTAAAAAAAAAAGAAAGAAGGAAAGAAAGAAGGAAAGAAAGAAGGAAAGAAAGAAGGAAAGAAGGAAAGAAAGAAAGAAGGAAAGAAAGAAGGAAAGAAAGAAAGAGAGAAAGAAAGAAGGAAAGAAAGAAGGAAAGAAAGAAAGAAAGAAAGAAAGAAAGAAAGAAAGAAAGAAAGAAAGAAAGAAAGAAAGAAAGAAAGAAAGAAAGAAAGAAAGAAAAGAAAGAAAGAAAGAAAGAAAGAAAGAAAGAAAGAAAGAAAGAAAGAAAGAAAGAAAGAAAGAAAGAAAGAAAGAAAAGAAAAGAAAAGAAAAGAAAAGAAAAGAAAAGAAAAGAAAAGAAAAGAAAAGAAAAGAAAAGAAAAGAAAAGAAAGAAAGTGGCAGCTGATGGGAGACAATAGGATGTATGGATGGAAGGTAGCAGCTTTTGGTGACCTGAGTTTTTAATCTTCTTTTAAAAGAGGTGCAGGAAGTACAGAGTAGGACAGCATCTCCGTATTATGATTATTTCCTCATAATTTTTAATACACTCTGTTCTCCCAATCAACATCTGGAATACTTTAATCAAGTACCAGATCTGGAGGTTGGTGGCCCTGCCTGTGGCAGGGAGATTAGAACTTGGAGGTCCTTGGGGTCCCTTCCAAGCCAAGCCATTCTATGTTTCTATTATAAGTACTGCAGTCAGTGTTAAATTTCACCTTGTCCTGCAGGTAAGGAGCAGTTATTTTCTTTAACACAATAAATGGATTTTACTAAATAGGGAACACAGAAAAAAAAGCCTATATCTAGGAAAGAGGTTTCTTATGGTCAGTACATTCCCCTGAACCCCTGGTATAATTACTTTTTTATTATTGCCTGACATCTGTGTGGTTTCAAAGGGATGCTGAGATGCTCTGTGTTTTTAACAGTGCAGAGAAATGCTTCGAACTTCCTCCAGCCGTCCTGTCAGCAAACAGATTTTCTCAGGAGTCTGTGGCAGCTGTTACTGAGCTGTTGGGCTCCCAGTAACAGAGTGCTGCCTAAACTCTAGTAAAATTTTTATAACCTCCGATTTACTGTCTGGACAGTACCAGGTTGGTTGGGGAACGGTAAAGGAGTTGCCGTTTTGACTTGAGTGACCATCAAGACTGTCAGTGGGACACAGGAGAAATAATATGATATTTCAGACTGATTTAATAACTAAATTACGGACTTCCCTTAGGTGTGTTTCTTGCTGGCTAATCCAACAGCTACATAGAGGTAGCGGCTCCTACAGCCTTGATTAAAGCCTAATGGTGAGAAATGGTAGGTGTAGCTAAACGGTTGAAATTTTGAGCAAGTTTCAGTTTGCTGTGCTGGTTATTGGAGCTGGAATTGTGAGCCAAGGGGAGCTGAAGACGTGCTGTCTTTGATATTAAAATGGGAGCTGATAAATTACTGGATTGTCCCTTCTAAAGATTGGTTCTATTTTGGTCCATGGGAGAGAGAGCAGGCAATTTGACTCATAGATTAAATGATCTTTTTTTCTTTTCAAGTAATTTTGCTTGCTGTTTTTCAACCACATTGCATTTGAAGAGCCACCACACCAACACTGGGAGTGTTAGAAAGGCAGCTACCTAGGGAGGGGAAGCAGAAGAGTAGGTGAATATTTCTATGCTGCTTTATTCTCCATTAAGAAAAAAAGCCCCTAAAATAACATAATAACTTTTAAATAGTTGAGATGGAAATCTTCCCCATCAGTTTCCCTGCTACACATCCAGACATTTGACAAGTTGACTTTGTACTGTTGCACAAAAGCTGCTGCTGGGGGTTGCTGATTTTATTTTCTGTTCTTGCAGAGACAGTCCCACAGACCTTTCTTTGAAGTTAACCTGTGGCATCTTTCAACCTCCAGAGTAATAAAAAAAATAAGCACACTTCTAAAGCCACATCAATTTAATATGTTAATACAAGAGATTGATAAGGAGTAATTGAACAAAATACATCTAACTCAGCAAATTCCTCCTATGGAAATTTTTAGGGCAGTTAAGGTTAAATCACTGATATAATGTTTTCTTATCCTCTATAAAGGATAGTAAAGGGGTCCCTTTTATTTAAGTCTTTTGTTAGAAAAGTGTTTTCGAACTGAAAATGAGATCCTGCTACCGTAACGGAAGGGATGTTAAGTCAGGGAGACCCATCCAAAAATCATGCTGAGAACAGTGTGATGCAAGGTGGATGAGGTATTGGCTAAAAGTGCTCTCATCAGCACTCACTAGAGAAAAAGTGTCCCCATTTCTAGAGAGAAGAGGGAGAAGAGCTACAGCATCACACTGCACAGTGTCTGGATGGGAAGCAAGGTGACAAGGACTCATCTAGATGACAAGTAGGAGCACGGATAATGAGGTACCTCTACATCAGAAAGTGATGTCAGGCTCAACAAAGGTGTAAAATTTGCCAAAATCTATGTCATCAAAGTCACAGGAACATACTGAGTTCTGAATGGCTGCAGCTGTGTTCAAAGCCACATGTGCAGGACTTTAAGGTGAATAAAAGACCTGGGCCTGGCAGTGAATTTGATTTGACACGGCATAAGTCCACTGTCTGATGTAGTTGATTAGAGGAACTTATGAGCACAAAATAACCAGCAAATGTTAGGCTAATGGAGTGAAATGTATGGGCAGAATATTTGTGTTTGGCAAGTGCAGCTAAAAATATCATTAGGTCTCTTAGCTGTTCTACGTACCACTGACTTATTGTTGTTCTGTGTCATTAGTATGGGAACGTAGATAATCAGGAAGCAGTATTTTTTTTATTTTTTTATTTTTATTTTTTAAAACATTGTATGATTGATTCAGGGCTTGCCAGACAATTGTTAATCAACACTGTTGATTCACCAGATACAACCCTCAAAGAGTTGAAACTCCCCTTGGACTGAAGTGTTGAGAAAATGGTGGTAAGTGCTTATAAGAGCAACAGACCGGTGAATTAATGGTTTCAAACTGAGACAGGGGAGGTTTAGGTTAGATATTAGGAGGAAGTTTTTCACCCGGAGGGTGGTGACGCACTGGAACAGGTTGCCCAAGGAGGTTGTGGATGCCTCATCCCTGAAGGCATTTAAGGCCAGGCTGGTTGTGGCTATGGGCAGCCTGGTCTGGTGGTTGGCGACCCTGCACATAGCAGGGGGGTTGAAACTGGATGGTCATTGTGGTCCTTTTCAACCCAGGCCATTCTATGATTCCGTGAACAGAGCAGAGCTCACTGAGTCACAGGATGGTGTTGTTCACAGCGGCTTCTAAAGGGCCCCTGCTCCAGGAGCACTGCCAACTGCTTGGGTCTTCATTGGCTTGATATAAAATTTGGTTAGGGAAAACATGGGGGTTCAGTAATGTCTTGTGACTTCTTGAAGCTGTCTTCATGCCTTTTGCTGGCTTACCTTATTGTCTTATCTACTTCTCAGGGGTAGAGGCCCGAGTGAGGGATCCAGACAGAAAATTTGATACAGCTTGCAGGTTGTCAGTTTCAAAACTAATCTGGAGGGATTCTCTGTGCAGGAACCCAACATCTAGATAGCAAAAGAGCTTTAAAATCAAGAAAGCTGTAGTCTTTAAAGAAATCTGCGGGGTGAAGAGGCTGTCTTAGTCTTTCAAAACTTTAAGCTGGCTGAGGGAGGTAATTATACCCCTCTACTCTGTCCTCGTAAGACCCCAGTACTGTATCCAAGTCTGGGGCCACCAACACAGGAAAGATTTGGAGCTTTTGGAGAGGGTCCATTGGAGGTCCACAAAGATGATCAAAGGTCTGGAGCACCTCTTCTATGAAGACAGGCTGAAGGAACTGGATTTGTTCAGTCTGGAAAAGAGAAGGCTGAGGGGACGCTTCATTGCAGCCCTCCAGTATTTAAAGGGAATTTAGAGACATGAGGAAAATCTACTTTTTACAAGGGAGATAGATAGTGTTAGGACAAGGGGGAGTGGTTTTGAATTAAAGGAAAGAAGATTTAGGTTAGATGGGGGAGTTTTTTACAGGGAGAGTGATGAGGTTGTGGAGCAGATTGCCTCGAGAGGTTGTGGATGCCCTGTCCCTGGAGGTGTTTAAGGCCAGGTTGAATAGGGCCCTGGGCAATCTGATCTAGGACTTGATCAGGTGGTTGGCAACCCTGCCTGCAGCAGCAGAGTTGGAAGTCAATGAACCTTGGGGTTCCTTCCAACCCAAGACATTTTATGATTCTGGGTGGCACAGAAGGACATGGTTTAGTGGGAATGGTGGGGGTGAGTTGGCGGTTGGACTAGATGATCCTACAGGTCTTTTACAATCTTAATGATTTGAGAGACAAACTATGTATTTTGGTACTTACACAATGATGCTGTTCTGGATGTTATGTAATTAGATAGCTGGCTTGGATGCTGCATATATTTTAAGTTACAAATGTGGATCTCATCTAGCATTTGTGTATTCTACAGTTGAGTAGAGTCTTGAAAACAGAGATAATAACTGGGACAGTTGACTGATTCAATGTCAGTGAACAAATTAACACTGGATAGTAATGAGTCCCATTTGGAATAATGTCAAAGCAATGTAGAATCCAGTATGTCAGAGGTGTTTGATCCCCAAAAGGCCAGAGGACTTAGTGAATGTGGCAGTGCCATTGGATAGCCAGTCCAGGATAAAAGTACAAGGACTGGAGGTGTGTTTAAGAGATGTGCTTTATTTTTTGCAGCATGGGAGAATCTGCTTTCTAATAATGTATCTTCCTAACCCTTTAACTGTAATGATTTTATTTAGACAGCTGTAAGATTATTAATTCAGATTGCTCAAAACCAATCCATGATTTAGAGCTGGAACATGTCTCCTAGTGCTACCACAATGCATGCTGCATAATACATTTGAGCTAGATGGCAAACAAGTAAGATGTGAAAATTTCTGTGCTCCTGGTACGATACATCATCATCATTTACCAAAGATCTCATATCCTTATAACTCTTCAGATCTTGATCTTCTTTCTGCTCAAGAAGTCAGTTTTTTTTGTCTGAAAAACTCTTCTGTCCATTTTGGGAAAGAAATGAAAAAAATACATGTATTTTTAGGATTGCTCC
The DNA here is from genome assembly GCA_030625065.1 of Alectoris magna. Taxonomy (NCBI): domain Eukaryota; kingdom Metazoa; phylum Chordata; class Aves; order Galliformes; family Phasianidae; genus Alectoris; species Alectoris magna. The sequence continues at coordinate 2,987,233 of CM060561.1, forward strand.
CATTAGCTTCTTGCATTTTAATCTGATGTAGTGATGTAGGATGCCTTGATTAAAAAAAAATAAAATAAAAATCAGTCACATACTTCAGGCACACCTCTGCTGTGGTGCTTTGGGCCTTTAATGGGTAATACTGCTGTATTTGTTTTGGTAATTGGTCAGCTGGATCTCTGTGCACAAACTTTGGGTAGCTGTTGCATAAGCCTAGCATACGTCTGGTATTGAATGAAAGTCTGTTTTTAAGCACTAATAGTGCAGAGAAGCATGTTTGGGTTGATTTGTCTGCTATTACAGTGCACTGAGTGTGACTTTCTTCTTTTTCTTGTTTTGCATGTCCCTACCTGCGTAAATGCAATGTGATTTTCACAATGTGGTTCTAAATATATAATTTCCTAGCGTAGTTACATTCACAATAGCTTACATTGCAGCAAGGCAACAGAGAATCTGGCACTGGAATATTTGATTCCATTCATAAGGCTCAATTCAGGGAAAGGAGAAACACTATTGATCTTCCATCAGGTAATTTTCTTCTTTCAAGTACCTGCATTGGGCTTTTAAAAGCAGTTCTTAAGCTGAATCCATTTTCCCCCTAGAGAGCAAACTTGCTATCAGCAGCAGAGTTTTATGAGAACTGGACTTACAGTTCTCACGTGTGAATGGATTGGAACAATTGAATATTTCCACTGTTCTTCACTGTAACCAAAGAGTTGCTGTGTCTGAGTTCGCTATTTGCTTGGACCATCGCCTTCTACCAGCAGAAAAAGATAGCCTTGCCTTACTTGAAACAAAACTCAGAGCCTGTTGGTTTGTAATAAACTTCCTCAGACCTTTTATTCTCTTTGTTTATTGTTTTATTACATATTCATGCCCAGTTCATACTGGGGAGATATCTCTTTGCAGATTAATTTTTTGGACCACCAACAATGCATTTTAATTGCTGTTCTCCCCCTGGAAATAGCATCCTTCTGGCCACAGCCTGGGATGTTTTGTCATGGACCATGGGTGGTGGTTTGCACAGTTCCTGTAACAGCAGTGCCTTTTGGGTGCTAGTGCAAAATTTATCGCCCCACAAAATGGGGTCTTCATTCACATGGTTGCTCTTGCAGGTGTTTTATTGGCCAATAAAGGCCCTCATGTTTTTGTAATCTAACTGCTAGGATGTTTTATGACCCCATGTCAGCTGGAAGGTGGTGGGGAAGAGAGACGTGGTACATTGAGAATTACACATTATTGTCACCTCAGAGTCTGAAGGATCTTTAAATTGATGAAATGTGGGGCTGATCAGCAGAGAAGCCTCACCAGTAGCATTTCCTTTAAGATTTTGTCTCTTTGTTGGAAACTTAATCATTCCTAAAAAGAGACAGGTACATCATTCTGCCAGGTAAATTAAAGTGTTGTTAGAACGGCAGTGCAAGTCAGAGTGAAACGTAAGTTGAATAGAAAGGGCAGTGAAGGAGATAGGAAGAAAAGTATTTAGAGATCAGGAACTCAATATTTTAAATGTATTGCACTCTGCACAGGATAAATATATTAATTTCCCTTGCACCTCACAGCTTGCCCTTATGTTCAGAAAGTTGCAGAGATGTCAGATTTAAAGAGGCATACGAAGTATACAGGATAGAGCAATAGGTGGTGAGTAGGCTGCTGAGATCCATTTCTCTTCCCAGTTCAATTCCTTTTAGTCATCTCTGTGCCTTTTTGAAAACAAAATGCAGTATGAAAACAAATAAAGCCGCAACAAAAAAATCCTGCTCTCAAGCAAACATAGTTTAAAGCTGTTTTCCATCATGTGTTATTTTCACATTTTTTCTTTTCTTCCTTCTCTTGCTCACAAATCAGACAAATCAGATCTTGGCACACGTGTCTCAAAGGAATTAGTTCATAGAGCGCCAGTACCATCACCAACTTCGACTTCTGTGCCTTGCTGTGTATTTTAAAATGGCTCTTTCCTCCAGCTTTCTTCTCTATATCTGTGTACTGCTTTTCTCCAAAATCACATCTAGGGCAGGAACAGGAGGAGAAAAAGAAAACAAGACCAAATGGTGCAGCATTTAGTGCTTCTGGGTTTTCTCATGTCAGGGAGATTATGGAGCTGGCCACAAACTTTTGGGCATCCCATGTCAAGATTTGGTTGGGAGACCAGGGTGAGAAGTCCTGATGTCCTTGTGTGCTACCTGGAGTGGTTGTGGAGTCTCCTCCTTGGAGATCTTCAAAAGCCTCCTGGACATGGCCCTGGGCACCCTGTAAGGGCCCTGCTTGAGGTGAGGTTCCACCAAATGGACCTGAGGTCCCTTCTGACCTCAACCAGTCTGTGATCCCATGGGTCATGAAGATAGGAAAGTGTGCTTCAGAAATACATGAAGATGGAGTGAGGCAAGGGATCATGTTCTAGCTCAGGGATTAGAATGGGAGTCATGTTTTGGGAATGCAAGGATTTGCACGAGGGCATGCAGTAGTTCAGGGAGAGGTATATAGAGTAGAACTATACTAACAAACTGTTGTGTGATTTTGTTTGTTTGTTTTAGATAGTTAGAAAACCTTTGGTTGATCTTTAGTTTGGGGAGAAAGGAATAGTAGGTAAATATCTTAATTTCTTTTCTGTAGGGCACCTATGAGTGATGATTGAGTCCAGTGAGGTGGATCACAGAATGCTTTGGGTTGGAAGGGATCTTAAAGTTGCCACCTCTTCTACAGTGGACAGATTTGAGACCCACCAAACCAGGCTTCCCAGGGCTCCGTCCAAAGTGGCCTAAAGCACCTCCAGGGATGGGGCATCCACAGCTTCTCCGCCAGCCTGTGCCAATACCTCACCACCCTCTCAGTAAAGATTTTCCTCCTAATGTCTAGTCTAAATCTCCGCTCTTTTGGTTTAAAACCAGTTCTTGTCCTATCAAACCTTTTATAAAAAGTTGAGATTGTTTTAAAAAAAAAAGTGAGATGTAGGTGAACTAGGCAGGTGCCTATTGGTTTTGGTTTGGGAACATAAGTGTATTTGAGCATGTAGAGGTACTACATCATGTTTTTTTATGGACAGAAAGGTGTGTTTGTGTTCTTTGTGATACACGAGAGGTCCAGAGAATGCTGTTTCTATTTAGGATAATATGATTTTGCTGCACATGGACTGCGTGTGGTGTAGACTTTTTTGGGAAGGCCAGGTGTACTGAAATCCCAGATGAATAAACCCAAAATCTTTTTGTCTCATCTTCATAGAGTTTCCAGGTGGAAAAGAAAGAGATGTCATGAGACATCCAGGTTATGAAATCCTTATGCATCTGTCTTAGAAGCTGAAGCTGTGCCCCTGCCTGTGATGATGTTGAAGCACATTTAACAGATCAAAAGTTCGCTAAATACTCAGTTTCTCTGCATGACACTTCACTGTTAATGGATTTTCCATCTGTCTTCAACATCTGTTGTAAATGCCAGTCCACTTGCATTGTCCAGACAGCTTAACGATATTCACTGTGAAACAGTTATTAACTTCACTAGGAAGGTTTATGAAGGGTTTCTTCCATGCCTAGGAGGAGGACTTATTTCTAACAAACCTGACACCCTATTGGTTTTTTTGTGCTGTTGTTTTTTCCTTTTTTAAAGTCTCTTCACATGGCTGATTAGGGAGATCAGCATGTATCAAACCTTCCTCCAAGCTGGCCTATGAGCTTTATGGTTACTTTTCCACCATTTGTTGTCTGGGATGGAGTGATCCATATAACTTCATTGGATATGTTCCCTTTGCATGTGTAGTTTCTTCTTTCTTCTGAAATATGTCGCACTTGATTCATGCTATGGTTAAACGTGAAGCATTTTTTTTCAGGCACTGCTGCAGTGTTTCTTGGATGTTTGTGTTGAGTCTTTAAGCTGATCTTCTTCGAGATGATAAACCAGCTGTTTTTGCACTTTAGACTACAAAAGAATTACTTGGTCATTCCCTTACTATTTAGATTTCTTGCTAGTGAAAGGATGGACGTTTTTCATAGGTTTATAAGATAACCTGTTCCGTACACGTTGACAATTTCAGTGGTACAATCACTGCTAATGCCTTTTCTTTCTCATTTAAAACCTGATCGAAGAATTAGGTTTAGGCACATTGCTTAATTTAACTCTACGTATAAGAGCGCTTGTGCTGTAATACCTCTAACTGGAAAAACACAAATAGTAAGAGCAAGATGAAAGGTCTCTTGAGCTGTTCGTTTGGCGTAGATTTCTTGCTCACTTCACAAAACAGCAAAACACTTCACAGTTGTTTGAGTGAAGTGGTTTCATTTTTCAATTAAAATGGCTTGCTCTCAAACAAAGTTGTCTTTCCTTAAATGAAACATGACTTTTCTGGGGTGAAAATGCCCGTATCTCAGGAAATTGTGTGATTTCTTCCATTTTCTCATATTTTCTGTGAATGTGTGTCAAGGAAACACAGGAAAAAGCAAAAGCATCTATTAAAAAAACAGAATAAACCTCAAAAGATCCGCGTGTCTTCACTGGGAGTTTTCATACTCCAAGGTAGAAGGCACCAGCTCTTTTTATTAATGATGGTTTGAATGTAGTTTCTCAAGGAGAGCTAAAGCAATTGATCACTCATTCACATCAGTAGAGTGCCCTTCATCTTTACGTTTCATAGTGCTGTGCCAAGTGTTACACCCACTTGAGTGGTTGTAACCCAAGAGAGCAAGTGTGGGAAGGATAATAGCCTAAATTAATCTGCAGGGCAATTTATCTGTAGTCCATTTATCCACGTCTTTCCTACATACATGTCTGTGTGTAGGACACGTTCATCCAGGCTTGTACACCCAGAATCTGTCATCACATCCATCCAAATTACTTAATCAGCTGGAATTTGTAGGAGCACAAACACACACACTGATATGGACATTGGTATAGAAAGTGCAGTGCAAGGAAGGGGTGGTATTGCACTGGATTGTTTTGAGTTGGAAGAGATCATTAAGAATTGTCTAGTCCATCTCTCCTGCAATGAACACAGACGCCTATAGCTAGATCAGGGTGCTCAGAGCCTGTTTCACAGCTGCTGTGACAGCACTGTTGCTAGAAAAATGATGTCTACACAGTCCATCTTTCATTGTCCTGAACAGATGGAAATCAAAAGGTGCCAAATCCAGACTACACAGTCGGTGTGGTAGGATAGTCCAGACAAGGTTGGCAATGTGCTCCACGATCTTCAAACTGGTGTGGAGCCTGGTGTTATCGTGTTGCAAGAGAAAGGTTATTTTCTCCTCTAGACTGACTCAGGCAGGACCTGCCCTTGGTGAAGCCATGCAAATTAACCCATATCACCTCCCTTTCTTCCGAGAGGATCTGTTCCATAATCTTCCCAAGTACAAAAGAGAGGCTGACAGGTCTGTACTTCCCTGGGGTTTTTTGCTGGGAAGTACCTAAATAGGGATACACAGGCTTCTTTCTGATGCTTTTCCCAGAAGTAGAAGCTAATGACTGCAGTAGTATATAATATGAGAAAACATATTTAAGCAGATAGATAGAACAATTGGCTCTTTTGTCTGCATGAAATCCGTGGGAGTCAGTATATTGTTTTTACCGTCTGTGGCTTTTAGCCTGCACTCTGCAGAAAGCAGTTCATAACAGGAAGTTTGCATAAATTGGAGTCAAGGTATGTAACGTCTCCAGAAAGATTTGAGAGTTAGAAACATAAGGCAACATCGACATCTGGTCCTCTGCAAATTTCAGGGAAGGAAGACTGTTTCTAACACTCCTATACAGCATATGAAATGTTTTCTGTCTTTGTGGATGGCGTGGAGGACTCAACCAGCATGGTGTTCTCCCTGTGAGTCATATGACTGCATTAACTCCTGCTGCATGGATGAGAATGAAGCAAACTTGCCCATCTTAGATGGGCATAATGCTTCTGAAAAGAGATGGAATGACAGCTCTTATCCAAGCTTCAGCAAAGAGCTGCAGTAAATTACGAGAAGAAAGGCATCTTAACAACTGTGTACGAGCTTTACGTTGTTTTCTGGATTTGCAACAGCCACCTCTGCCTTATGCCACTAAGTACCACTGCAAGGATACATCTTTCTGACCATTCCATCACTGGCATTGAACCATTAATGCAGAAATGCAAAATTCACAACAGAATTAGCACCAGCAAAGTCATCAGAGTAGTCATGATCAGCAAACACTCAGTCTTGGGTTCTGAAAGGATTACTGGGGCAACACCAGAGCAAATGGTGAATAATAAGAGCTCACAGAGGGCAGGTGAGTTCCTTAGACTGGGAACAGAGGGACCTGCTTGCTTTTCACTTAAATGCAGTGCAGGACGATAGGCTGTTCCAACAATGTAAGTTGGAAGAGCAGTTGAAAAAGAGTACTCGGTTTATTAGCACACAGAGGGAAAAAATGACTGTGATGATCAGTAGGCACTAGGGTTCATAAAAATGAAATTATGGCAAATTAAATTAATTTCTGCCTCTGATAAGCTAAGAGGCTTACTGGGTAATGAGAGGGTGGTGTAATATAGCTCACTTCTGCCAAGGCGTTTACAAAGGATCCAAGGGACTCTTTTATTAGGAAATACAGTGAAACTTTGAAAATTAAAACTCGACTCGGGAATAATCTGGGTTAGAGAAGAAGTCACTTGAGAGGTGACTAGTGACAGAGCTGATGTTTAGCTGGTTCGGTGAGGTCCTGCTTTGAGTCCCATCTGAGCTGTCAGTTATGACCAGATAGATGTAGTCTGGCAATTCTGATCTAATATGTAGGTGATATCGGGTTAAGAGAGGGTCTTATATGATGTCCTGGATGCGATTTGAAAAATACAAACCTGAATTTTTGGCAGCGGGTGAATGTGTAGTAGCTTGCAACAGCTGGTCTCTTCTCCCAGGTAACAAGCAATAGAATGAGAGGAAATGGCCTCAAGTTGTGCCAGGGCTGGTTCAGATTGGATGTCAGGAAAAACTTCTCTGAAATAGTGGTCAGGCGCTGGAATGGAAAGCTCAGGGAAGTGGTGGAATCACCGCCACTGGTGGTGTTCAAGAAACAGTCAGATGTAGTACGTAGGAACATGGTTTTGTGGGTGAAATTGGTGGTAGGTGGATGGTTGGACTGGGTGATCCTGGAGGTCTTTTCCAACCTTAATGATCCTCTGACCGGAGAAATTTGGTAGGGGAGCTGCTTTGATTAAATCCAGTCTTCTCCATGCTTTCGTATGAATTGCTTCATAATTTTTAATTATTTTTTTAAGAGGGAATATAACAAAGAAACAAACCAAAATTTTATAGGAATTAAAAGGACTATTTAGAATTGTACTGGGGTTTTCTGAATTTCATTTCTGCGATGAAATCTGTGAAGGCTGCTATCTGATCGCAAGCAATATGTCTTAGTTCAGAATCTTTGGATAAAGTAGCTGTTAACCTATAGCTGTGTTCATCTCCAGAGATGACACAGTGCCAGGTGAAATACCCCTTCTTTTCCCACACAACCACAGACCATCCCCTATGCTCCCTGAAGAAAAATGAGAGCACCACATCTCCTAATACTTTGAAGTGACAAGCAAATTGGAAATCTATGACTCTTTTATTATAGAAGATTGTGTCGCTTGAATCTTGGAAGTAGCAGTCTGTTTTTCTCCTGGCTTTTACTCGGCTGGGTGATTTACACCTATGCAAAGGGGTTTGCTGACAGAACAGAATTAGAGCTCTTATTTTAGTCTGTTGTAAATGCTTCCTCAACATGCAGCAGCAATTCCTAAAGAAGAAAGGGAAAAAAAAAAAAAGTTTGAGCATCACTGCAGGGACTGAACAAGTAGATTTAGCTTTTCTTCCTTTGGTGGCTTTAATGGTACAGTAATAAAGATAGTTTAAGGCTTGGTAAAACAACTATTCCTCCTAGCTCATCTTTCTGCTTTGTTTACCTCTGCAGTAAATACTCAGAGATGAGAGATGCCCACTGCTTCCATCCCTTCCTGCTTGCAGCCCCAGGCACAGTGTTGGCTGTGGGCAGAATTATAGCAATGTAATCCAGCATATCTTTCCATCCTATTGCGAACTGTTTGCTAACCAAAGTGTTGGACACATCAGGCTGCAAATTGCCAGGTTGAACGTGGCCCTGAGCAGCCCGATCTGGTGCCTGATTTAGTGGTTGACAGCCATACCTGCAGCAGGAGGACTGGGATGTGATGGTCTTTGAGGTCCCTTCCAATCCAAGCCATTCTGTGATTCTGTAATTCTGTGATTCTATGAAATATCCTTAGCTCAGCTGTAGAATCAGCCCAGCTGTGTGGGAGACACCCAAAAGGTGTAGATTACTGCTGTAGAGTAGGCTTCCCTGCAGCATCCCCCCTACAGAGACCACGAAGGACCTCTGTTGGCTTTGCTCTGAAGTTAAACACTTTGGCTAGGTGGAGAGAGAAGAAACACAACCTTCAGGGACTAGAATTACTCCTTGCTGGCTGTCCCTGTGGCTAATGCGTAAAGTTTTGTATAAATACCTTTGGAGTTAAGATGTAATCTATCATCAGGTCCCACAGTCCTTCACGAAATCAAGCTGTACGACAGACAAGAGATTGGCTGAAGACTTACAGTGTGAATAATATCCTCTTGCATGCTTGTTGCACCCTTATGTAATCATGCCTCTCACAACTATGGAATATATTCACATGCAGATACTTAACCTGTTTCTGCTTGAGCCACAGATTGTGCTGCCTGGTGCTCTGCTCCATGCATTACAATTTTTACTTTCCTTTGCACAACAAAAACCGCAGTGGTGGGTTTAGCTGTGTCTAAAAGGCGAGTGAATGGCTTAAAGTATGCTGTGCTCCCTGGCATAGTTGTACCCAAGCCTACTTGACCATTCATCTCTTAAATGCTTTCTCCATTGCAACGCAGCTGAGCTGTGCCACAGAAGATCATAGAATCATAGACTCATAGAATCACCAAGGTTGGAAAAGACCTACAAGATCATCCAGTCCAACCGTTCACCTATCACCAGTAGCTCCCACTAAACCATGTCCCTCAACACAACATCCAATTGTTCCTTGAACACCCCCAGGGTTGGTGACTCCACCACCTCCCTGGGCAGCCCATTCCAGTGCCTGACTACCCCTTCTGAGAAGCAATATTTCTTAATGTCCAGGCTGAATCTCCCCTGCAGCAGCTTGAAACCATTCCCTCTAGTCCTATCACTAATGACACGAGAGAAGAGGCCAACCCCCAGCTCACTACAGCCTCCCCTCAGGAAGTTAGAGAGAGCTATAAGGTCTCCCCTGAGCCTCCTCTTCTCCAGGCTGAACATTCCCAGCTCCTTCAGCCTCTCCTCATATGGCCTGTGCTCCAGACCCCTCACCAGCTTTGTTGCCCTTCTTTGAACACGTTCCGGGGCCTCGATGTCTTTCTTGCAGTGAGGGGCTCAAAACTGGACACAGCACTCGAGGTGCGGCCTCACCAGAGCTGAGTACAGGGGGACAATCACCTCTCTGCTCCTGCTGGTAACACTGTTTCTGATGCAAGCCAGGATGCCCTTGGCCTTCTTGGCCACCTGGGCACACTGCTTGCTCATGTTAGCCGAGCATCAATCAATACCCCCAGGTCCATCTCCTCTACACAGTCTTTCAGCCACTCCGCTCCAAGCCCGTAGCATCGCCTGGGGTTGTTGTAGCCGAAGTGCAGGACCTGGCATTTGGTTTTGTTGAACCTCATCGCATTGGCTTCAGCCCAGCTCTCCAGCCTGTCCAGATCCCTCTGTAGGGCCTCGCTACCCCCAGGCAGATCCACACTCCCAGCCAATTTGTTAGATTCAAGATGCTGAATCTAATGAGGTTTCCCTGCTTTGTACATGAATATTTACAATTTCCATTTCCTTATGGGAAAAGAAAACAAAGCTCTTCAGGAACAACTATTATTGTGAGGAGTAGCTGAGCTCCTCGGTGCCCTGCCGGGTGATACAAGGAGCTGGGAAGGGACAGAACCAGGACAGGTGACTCACACTGGCCAAAGTGATGTCCCATGTCATATGGCATCTTGCTTTCCAATAAAAGCTGGGGGAAAGAAGGACAAATGAGGGGGATGCTGGGAGTGATGGTGTTTATCTTTCCTTCAGTCTGTCACCGCAGAGAAGGGAAGCAGCTGTCACTGCATCTGCATCTTCACTATGCCCATTTTAAAACTGGATAAATTAATTACAGATACGATCATTCAGAAAACCCTCTGTAAGCAGCTGCGTGCTGGAGATTGTGGATTTGGTGGACCATAGTTCCCTGGTAAAGAAAACAGCAGCCGTAGGAAATGCTCAGGCAGCAGTGTGACATCTCTTGTATTATTTAGTGCGTTGTCTTTGCGATCTCTGTGCATACAGAAATGCACAGCAAGAGGTGTTATTCTTCCTAAGAGATGCCCTTTTATTTTCCATTCTTGAAGTGCTAATTTTTACAGTACTGCTGTAGCTGGGTAAGTCCATTACAAAGTTCATATTTTAGGTATTCCGTATGTCTGTAGACTGTTATACTTACTGTTGTATGGAAGAGTTTTTCAGAAGCAAATTCTGTTCATCAGAGATACCCCTTTAATTACCTTCGACACTTGTGAAGGGAGAAGAATATAACAAAAGCCAATAATAACAATAATAGCAATAATAATAATAATAATAATAATAGTGACATATCTTGTTACCATTGCATGTTAAAATCAAATCCTGCAGGGAGTGGAGCTTCAAGGCCCTATTTTTATTGAGGATCTTAATAGCATTTAATGTAAATTAAATATAATCAGTGTCTGATTCCTGAGCATATCTGTGAGGCTGAAGAATAAGAAGTTAATTGCACTGACAGCGTAGTGGGAACTACTAAAATCAAGCACCAGTGTGTTAGTTAAAGTGCATTTTGAATTAAGTGGTGGAAAGCAGAACTTGTATTTTTTTACTCCCTCACTCAGTTTTTTTGGTAGCAACTCTCTGCAAAGTTTGTGTGATGTGTGGATTTGTTACATAAGGTATCTAACATCAAATTTACATTAGAATACGAATGCAGGAGATTCTTTTTGGCTTTAGAAATCGGGCTGGATCAGACGCATAAGCTGAACATACCATTTTACTTTGAGGATCAGTAATTGCTGGTATGTAAATCCCTGATGTGTTCAGCAGGCAGATAATTTAATGAGGTCTGCAAAATAACTGGACGTCAACTCTAGCATTATGAAAGGCTCCATATTGAGATGGCTCCTTATGGAATTCGTGCACTTGGTGGCAAGATTTACTTGATTAAAAGATTAGAGGCGAGTCTAATTGTTTAGTCCTCAGGGTAGGTGATGGGACAGGATTCAATTCCCAGCTCCCTCTCTTGTGATGGTGGTGTGGAATACCTACCTGACTGTGGCAGATAATGACCTCATCTATCTCAAATTGAAGGTAATGTAATTAGTCAGCTGATGTTGTGGGGCATGCGATCATAAATAAATGTGTTTTGATGAATGGATGCAGAAATGTTATCTTAATTTAACTAAGGAGAGCTCAGAAAAACTAGCTATCTGATCCAATCTTGTCTTTGTAGTAGATTGTTTTTCTTTCCTCTGTGGTGCCAAAGGATCTATGCTTTCTCTGCACATGTTCAGCCCTTAACATACATCTGAATTATTGTTCTACACCTAAGAGATGTCATCTTCCTGGTACGCTGAGCTTTTGCTTGTCTACCGGGTAGGTCCAATGCATGAAGTCAGTGTACTTTTATCCTAGAAGTTTTCCCACCTGTTCTGTCTGTGCAAAGAACTTGATTTTGTGGATGAAAACATCCAAACTTTCCTGTGGCGATGAACGTTTCAGTTCTTGGTCTGTCTACTCTGTCCCAGTGCTTACTGATAAGGCTCGGTGTATTTGTAGTTGAAGTTGTGATAGGTAAAGGCTGTGCTTGGGGCTGTGCTTGTTCCTTGAAGGAGACAGGGAAAACATTGAAATAAGCCTTGAAAGAGATAGATAGTATCCATCAGTTCTGTCAGAGCAGCAGGACTCATAGAATCATTAAAGTTTGAAAAGACCACTAAGATCATCTAGTCCAACCATCAACCCATCCCCGCCGTGCCCACTAACCATGTGCTGCATCTGCCCTTTTGTTGACAACCTTCAGCAATGGTGACTCCACACCTTCCTTGGGCAGCCTCTTCAAATGCCTCACCAATGGAAGAAGCTATAAGGTTGAGTCATGCCCTGGGTTTTCAGAACAGAAGGGTCCTAATGAGCCATCTTATTATTATTATTATTATTTTTAATCAGAGAGCTTCCATTCACTCCACATCCTGCTGACTGAAAAAGAGTAGCTGACAAATGAGTTTTTCACTATAGCTACGACTTAAAGATGTCCTCTAAGGAAGAAAAAGATCATTTTCTTTAAGTGTTTTTTGAGCCTTTCCTGAGTTTTTGATTGAAATATAATTGAAAGCCGCCCCTTTCTTCAAAAAAAAGGTTTGAAGTTCTCTCTGGTGAAGTTTAGAGCCTAAAAATACCCCATTGACCTTATAAAGCTTGGGAACCACCGGGCTGAGCTAAATCCCTTTGGGCAGCACTTACATCACTTTCCCCCACTTTGTTTGGTCCTGACCAGAGATACCAGCAACCAGCTTACAAGAAATATCGTAGTGGAATTTGAGGTGCAAAAGGGAGGGGGAATCATGAGTTGCTTGGCTTTCTGCCTGCATGTGTTAGTTCTTTGATATTCCTCTGTGCATTGACAGTGCTTCTTTGGAGATACCATGTCATTAGCAGGGAGGTGACCATAATAAGGAAGTTTGCTCTACTCAACATCTGCCTCTTTCTCTCCCAAGTAACCATTGTTTTCAAGGCAAGTCATCAAACAACTTCCCCATCCCATCCCTCTTCCCTGTATAACCCTTATTTTTACAATTTCAGTTGGAATACCAACCTTGTGTGATGGCCTGGCTACCTGCCAGACCCCCACTTTGTCTTCCCTCATTGACTTTGTAGTTTTACAGCTATTTTCTTTGTGCTGACCCAAGAGGGATGTTTTGAGCAGCTCCTTGGCTAGGAGTTCCTACAGCCCTGTCTGTTACTGCTACTCAGGACTCAAGACTTGCATGGTCCTACCGTAGCTCCATGTGATCTGTGTTGTCTTGTTTTAACTGCTCTGCAGTTTGATGAAGCTCTGTAAGTATCTTATTATGCAATTAATTTCAATTGCATTTTGCATCGTCTCTCCTCTTCTGCAGGCACGCAACCCAGCAAGAGACTAATAAAACCATCACAACTAGCACCAAAGCCATCAAGCAGCTGTCTGAGGTTGTCAGAGGCTCATCCAGGGTATGTGCCATTCAAGATGCTGTTGGGAGAGGGTGCTGGGGCTTGTGGAGGGAGGACTAAAGAAAAAAGAAGTCGATAGTGAATGCTTTAAAGCTTTTGAACCTCATGTCTTGTTACAGCTTTCTTTACTGTTACACAATAAGCATGGCTTGTGTTTCTGTTGGAAAAAGATTCGGCAACCCATTCTTCTCCCAAAACCTGGATCGTGTCGAATTGGAAAGCAGTGATTTTAGAACAAAGATTAGCTCACACCTATCTTATGGTCTCATACAGTTCGGATGAAAGTACAGAAATTATCCATCTCTACATGAGTTTGGAGTTGATTAAAGACTCAGTAGTGCAGTAGATGCACTTGGTGCAGATGAATTTATAAATGTGCTCAGAAGTCCCGAAAGAGCAGGGCATTGCAATGTTTGGATATGGCATTCATTCCAGGAAGGCAGTGATGGGGACAGATATTTACAGGCTGTGGCCAGATCTGAGCCAAACTTTGGATTTACCCCTCAGCAGTCTCATCTGTTGTGTGGACACGCTGGTCTTCTGTCATGAGTCGGTTCAACTCGCATGAACATCTTTGTCAAAGGAGTAGGAGTGTCTCCCATTCCCTGATTCCCAGTGGAAAGGACTGGACAATCAAATAATTTCTGACGTTTCCACAAAGATTTTTAGAACCCCATAGATTCCTGTTGAATTTGAGGAGCATCAGTTTAATATATGGAATCCTGGGGAGCAAACTCCAGGTGTGAGAGTTGAGAAGTTTCACCTTTATAGCAGGTGACTCAGCAAATAAGAATGAAGACATTTTCTCTTTGACTAAGCTGAGCAGTTTTCTCTTATGTTCTTGATTGCAGGATCCGTGTCTTTTCTGGGTCAGAAATTTACCCGAATCAGTGTTAATCCTCACTCACTTCCTGCCTTTTTCCAAAATACTGTAATGCAATTCTATTCTCAACTTCCTTTTACCTGAAAAAAAAAACAACTCACCATTGAAGAAAATATAATTGAACTTTGTCCAAGTGCCTTTAACAGTCCATATTTTAGTCACTTGCAAACAGGCACCTGAGAAAAGGATTTAAGAGTCAAATCACCCTAAAATGACTTCTCCATTTATTGGCAGGCATCAGCCTTAATAGTTGATGGTTATTAGCATGTTTCTTTGATTAATGGTGGGTTGCAAGGCTGATATTTTTTTCCTTGCACACTCCTCTGAAAATAATTGCATCAGACCTTGATGAAACAGAAGTTTTCTTCTTGGAGGTATAGAGATCTGGGCACCATTTTGTGACATAAATTGGGTCCAAAGGGAAATCAGGCAAGGTCATGTTAAAGCCAATTACAGTGTCATACAAAAACGTCAGTATTAGCCTTTGAAGTCAGTGTTGTGTCCAGTGGAAAGTGTCAGCAGAACAGCTTTTACTGTCATGTGGAGAAAAATTGCTAAGTTAAAGGGAGAATATTTAAGATCAGAAGGAAGTCGACACATAAACAATTTTAGTAATATGAGGAATAAACTTGCCGCTCTCTACTGGCATCACCTAATAACTTTTTCTACTCCCTGGTCAATTCGTTTAACAGATTTTATTATTTCTAACTCTTCCAACAGTTTGCAGTTCAAGTAATTAAATGTACAGATTTTGATATAAAGCCTGAAGCCCTTCTCCCTTATATAGAACTAATGATTGTGGTGGGTATCAACTGCTGCGTTGGCAAGTCTCTACTGGGGATCTCAGTAGCAGTCCAAACTTTCCTCCCATAAAATTTCTCAGTTTGAAAATAATTCAACTAATTTAGAGCTTTATAGTCAGACCTTCCCAACCCGTTATTCTGTGTATTGCTTTCTATGCAGCCATGGACAATATATATATATATATATCCTTTTCCCCCCTTGTTTTCCAGCCATAATTCACAGCCAGCAAAGTGCACAGTGGGAGTTCCTCTGACTTCCCTTGAAGCTCCAGGTGCTGCTGGAGCTGTTGGAGTCAGGATGCCTGACTGAGCAACTTGATAGTATTTCAGGAGCAGGGATACTGATGTAAGGGGATCGGTGTGAGACAAGGCAGGAGATTGATGTAAAGTAGCACATGGTTATTTTAGGGCTTCCTTTTAAAGTAATCTCAAAGGGCTTAAATAGAGAGGCCTATCTGGATTCTGTGCTTCTGTAGAATGAGTGCTGGACCATTAGATCAGCTCTCCAGGGTGTCTGTCTTGTCTTTTGCGTAAGTAACAAAGTTTATAGGCCTTTATTGGTAGAGTGGGAATAATGATATTTACCCTGTTCTAAAAATGGTGTTAAATCTTTGGATGATGAACTATAAGACTGGGAATATTCTTCGGTATGAAAATGCTCCCATTAAAAATTAAAGCTGTTTATCCTATCCTTTAGAAAATACACTTTGGTATTCTTAAGCAGTTGTCTGAATGTTGTGGTTTAACCCTGCAAGCAACTCAGCACCGCATGGCCTTTTGCTCACTTCCCTTCTCCCATTGGGACCAGGGAGAGAATCAGGAAAAAAAAAGGGAGAACTCATAGGTTGAGATAAAACCAATTTGCTAAGACAGAAAAGGAAGAAAGAAATAACAGCAGTGATAATAATATCTGTACATATCATGTATTTCTATATGTGTGTGTGTATATTTATATTTACAAAACAAGAGATGCACAAAGCAAGCGCTCCTCACCCGTCAACCAATGCCCAGTCAGCCATTGAGCAGTACTGGCCCTTAGCCAAAACCCATGAGTTTACAGTTTCTTTGCATGATTATATGGTATGGGATATCCATTCAGCCAGTTTAGGTCACCTGTCCTGGTGCTGTCCCCTCTCAGCTCTTTGTGCTTCCCCAGACCCCCCAAGACAGAGTCAGCTACTTGAATTAGCTCTTGCTAACCAGGTCAATGTTCTCTCAACACAGCAAGAACGACTTCAGCTGGATAGGCTGAAGAACCAGCTGTCTGATGCCATCCAAAGATACGGAGCTGTGCAGAAGGTGAGGAGCTCTCTTGTTTTTACCTTTCAGTGTGTATATTTGGGAATACACTAAGCGGGAGCTAACATGACTGCTAGGAGCATGGAACATCTCTGTACAGCTCATCTCATCTCTACAGCTGTCTCTCTTCATTGCAGGGGAGTTGGACTAGATGACCTTTAAAGGTCCCTTCTAACTCCAAACATCTGAAGGAGGGCTATGAAGATGGGGAAGGATCTGGATGGGCAAGATAGATGAGGAGCAGCTGAGGTCCCTTTCTTTGTTCAGCCCAGAGCAGAGCAGGATGAGGAGAGCTCTCATGGTGGCCTACAGCTTCCTCGTGAGGGAGCTGCATCAAGGGAGGGCCAGATGGGTATTAGGAAATGGTTCTGCACCTGAGGGTGGTGGGCATGGAACAGGCTCCCCAGGGCAGCGGGCACAGCCCTGAGCTACTGGAGTTCAAGGACACCACTCTCAAACATAGAGTTTGGATTTTAGGTGGTTCTCTATGGAGTCAGGAGTTGGACTTCAGTTCCTTCTGACTTGGGTTACTCCGTGGTTCTGAGCAACAATGACAGAACAACAGAAGAGAAAGAAAAGCAAAACTGTGCCCCTGTGTATCTGGTGGACATTCGGTGGTACCCCTGCCTTAGCCATGACAATTTTTTGGTGTTTCTCCACTCAGTGAGAGAGCAAGAATTAACTGGACAATGTCCCCTTTTACCCCTGTTGCAAATAACGTGCAGGCAACATTGCTATTCAGCTTAATTGTTAGCCCACTGTATGGCTCTGCTGTTCTCTGTGTCTCTGCCAGAAGGTTTCCAAATGCATCCTGTGGGTTGGACCTGTCAAGGAGATCAACCTGTTTAATAAAACAAACAAATGCTGAACTCTAGATCTTCCATTTGCGTCTTGCTCTTCCACTTTACCCTGGGGAGACTCTGCAGATTTGCTTTGCTTTTAAACACTGCAGTAACGATTTAAGTTTACCATCCTCAAAACACCTCTCTCTCCTCTGCTGCTACCTGCATATACCAAATTTGAACATATATCTGGATTAATTGAATCCTGTAGAAATATAACCTACACGATCTCTCATACTACTGTAGTCAGTTTTACCCATGCCTGCAACACCTGTGAAGGATATACTGGAATTATACTGGTGTAAAGGAATTTGGCTGGAAACAATTTCTCTATTAGAACCATTCTGCTCTGGTTGATTCTCCAATACTTGCTGGCTACGGTTTAAAAAATATTTCAGCACATGCCTAAAATTGCTCTTCAACAACATGTATATACTATAATATCATTTCGTTCTCACTACAACTATTAACTCTTTCCGCCCTATTCATAAACCCAAGTGTGGGAGGCTTTAAATGAAATGACTTGAAGTTAATTCCCATTAAATAAGACTTTGAAAGGATTCGGGTAAAGGGTTCCAGCCCCATATATGCACACCTTTTTTTGTACTTTTTTAATGTTCACGAGGACAATCCATCTGAATTGTATGCCTGCTTTTTTTTTAAGAAAAAAACACACAAAAACTGTCATCAATTCAGAAGTGCCAAAATTAGCCACTGCATTTTGTGAATGCCCAGTTGCGTCAGGAAACCAATCTGAGTGGTAAATTGCTACTTATCTACGTCCTAGCTGTCATGCCTTAAATACACGTTTCAATTCTGATAACCTTGTCATTCTGGAAGCTTTTAATTCTGCAGGACCAAACTTTTCCATATGGTTATACTCCCTTTCTTTTCTAAATAATAAGATTTTTCTCTTTGTCTTATTCCTTAAATAGTAGAAGAAATAATTCCCTAGGACTTCTTCCCTAAGTGTTTGGATTGTGTTTTCTCAACCATTTTCCTTCATTTTTTTTTTTTCCTTTTTTACAGAAAATAGCAGAGAAATCGAAAGCTTTGCTTCCTACTGGGCAGAGAAGCAGCAAACAAGTAAGTTCACGTTTGTCTGTGTCTGTAACAGTACGCTGCTAAGAAAGGGCTGTTTTCTATCCCACTAATGATGCTGAGGAGTATATTTCCTCCCCCAAGACCTACATTGAAGCCAGTGTTGTGGTTTTCAAATAGTAGTGTGTGGCATCTTTGGAGGCAGAAGATACAGGGCTGAGGAAGAAGAGATGTGTAAGACCTGTTTAATCATTCTCTTCTTTTCTGTTCCCGTGGGACTGTTCTGCTGTTCTTTCTGAGGGTTTTATCTGTTCTGAAATTTATCAAAGAGCAGTTCTGTACGCTCTTCCCTAGGAGCTGGTCTTCTAGGTTCCAATTGCAAGAAGTGGGTGAGATGGTTTTTATCATAGCTCTGTGCTCAGTTTTAAGTGGGATCGTGAATCCTGTGTTCTTCATCTACATTACACTGTGGTTAGCAATTGTATACATACTTTTTCCTGCTTTTCATATACATTAGGATGTTTGTCAATGAACAAATAATAGATGTATCACAGAATAACAGAATGGCCTGAGTTGGAAGGGACCTCAAGGATCACGAACCTCCAACCCCCATGCCACAGGCAGGGCCACCAACCTCCACATTTAATACTAGGCCAGGCTGCCCAGAGCCCCATCCAACCTGGCATTAAACACTTCCAGGGCCGGGGCATCCACAGACTCTCTGGGCAGCCTGTTCTAACACCTCACCACTCTCATTGTAAAGAACTTCCCCCTGATATCCAACCTAAATCTTCTCTCCCTCAACTTAAAACCATTTCCCCTTGTCCTGCTGTTATCTACCCTTTCAAAGAGTTGAAATTCTAAGCATATGTTCCGATTCATATGTGTATGTATGTATGCACATATATGATAAAATACACATGTCTGTGTGTGTATATAGCAAAGGTGTAAATAAGTGTATGTGTAGATATGCATGTATGGATATATATACATACATATACACATATACACATACATATAAAGGTACGCATGTAAGTGTGTGTATAACAAATCTCCACGTGAGAATTTCCATGAAGGGTTTGATACCAGGAAATCAGTTTGCTGTAGTGTGATTCCAGCAGATATTAAATTGGCCTTTCAGGTCTTGCACAGAGAACAGCTTTTAGGCGTTTGCAACTGATAGTGTGGTACCAAACAATAGAACTGTGTGCTTTATTTTGCTGGTTATTTTTTTATATTCTTGATACTATTGTCTTTGTTTTTTTTAAGGGGGCAGTTAGCAGATTTCCTGCTTTCCCAATGAATCTTCATTTCCTACTTGGTCATACCCTGTGGTTTTCCATGTCCTCTTTAACATGTATATAAAAAACTGATGTAATGTTATTATTTTTTTATAAGGAAGGATGGTGATGTCACTGGAGACCCTACCATTTGGGCAAGTCAATGAACCAGAGCTTTAATATTACATAGATTTTAAGGCTAGACCAGGCTCTGTGCAACCATATCTAGCTATATGTTTCTCTGTTCATTGCAAGGGAGTTGGACTAGATGACTTTTAAAGGTCTCATCCAACTCAAACAATTATGTGATTCTCATGATTCAGTTATGATTTACATCAGACCTTGTTGTCACTTGCTAGCTTTTAGGTGTTAGTGCCAATGAAACTAAGGCGTCCGTGTGCCAAAGTGCTATTGTATTCCTATACCCTTGTCAGGCATTTCCAATGGCACCTTTGGATTTGTTGATTTTCAGCTATGTATTTATAGAAACGTTATGCCTTATTTTCATCCACCAATTGATGATGAGTATTGGACATAAGAACTGTGTGTGATCGCAAATAGCATATTCTTGAATTGTAGTCAAATCCCATGAATGTCAAACAGGCATTGATTTTGATGGTTAAGCTCAGGGAGAAGGGGCTTTGTTTTCAGTAACTTAGCTGTGGTTTGTTTTCTTGTCGTGTGTATCTAAGTGCTTCTTGTGCTTTTAACCATCTTCATTAGGCTACAGTTTGTCAGGGGAGTGGATTGCAGGGGTGGGTGCAGCTCTAGTCTCACCAAGTTTACCACACAGTTGCATGAGGCCATGCCTGTGCCACATAACGGTGGACACTGACAACAATTAACCAGTGCTCATTGGATGAAGAGTACTAATTTTTTTTATAGCTGTTGTCCATCCCTGCACCTAGAGTAGATCTGGATACAGTCAGATTTTCTGGTATATTGAAAATGGTTGATGACTGCAAAAAAATCCTTCTGTGGGAGTGAGCAGAGTATTAACAGAGGGGAAAAAAAAAAAAAAAAAAAAGAAAAAAAGAAAAAAAAGATATTGAGCACAAATCCTGGAGGCAAATAATGGTGGGATTGAAAGTAAAGGAAGGCTGGAGGAAGAGTAGGACAAACTCTTTTACATTAAAATAGGTAGTAATCCTCCCCCATTAGGAGACTGACTGTATTACAAAGAACTTGATGTCAGTCAGGCAGCATCAGTAGATGTGTTAAACTTGCTCAGCTGCAGATTGGTTTTCCTTGTACCTGTCACTTGCAGGAGAATGCCAGTGTTTGGCTTTGGTGCATTATGAAAAAGTATGTTGTAATATCTCCTTGATGAGATGCTTCTGACTCAGAGGTGGGCTTATGCACTCATTCATGTCTGCCAGGCACAGACACTCTCACAGTGTGGTTTGTGCATGTACCTTGCCTGAAAGCACATCCATTTTCATGCAGTTACACTTGCTTAGCTTGGAGTCACGAGGTTTCATGCAAACTGCTTGAAAAGGGTGGTGGATAATTCCCATCCATTTCAGCTTGTTCCTATACCTCTGCAGAGTGAAATTGGATGTATGAAACGTGCTGAAGGGAATGCAGTGCTGTGACTGTTTTACTTATTAGTATTTTTCTGCTGCGGATTGGTCAGACCATGCAAAATTATAGTTCCCACAGCAGCTGTAACCTGACCACCATGTGCATATATTACAGCATTAAAGCTAACACCCTGTACAGTAGTGCAAAATACTACGTATGTTCAGGGGACCTGATTTATGGGTCTGGTGAGTTTGTACGGTCAGCTTCTTGACTTTGGTGCCGATCCAGTCTTAATTCAAATACTGCTTACCTGCAGGTCTTTGTTTTATTTTCTTTATGCCGCATTTATTACAACAAAATATAAGAGATTTGAAGATAGTATTTTTTTCAACACATCCATGCAGTTCCTCTCTTCCATTGATGGGCGGGAGAGATGTGTTTGGTAACACAAACTCTAGTCAGTTCCCTTTAGAGAGTAATCAGTTTCCACAACCCATGTAATAGGTAAAAATTGGAAAGAGGAGCTGCAGAGTGATTCTCCTGCCCATTGTGGTTTGCTGTAAGAAATGTTTAATTGAGTTTACTTATTTATAAAAGCAAAGTAAAGGAATTGATCTAGAATTCCTTGAAGCCTGACGTTGTATAAATTCTTAATCAAATTTATGTTTGTATGAATGTATTTGCGTGTAGACCGATCAATGTAGTTCTATAGCTGGGTTATATATTGAAAGACACAAATTTTTACAATGCTAAGTGATCGTTGTTGAAAGTGAGTTGTGGTAAATAATTGAAAAAAAAAAAAATCCCTTTCCCTTGAATCTATTAAAGCACTTTTAAATATTTACCGGGTGGCCAGAATGAGACCTCAGATGTCTCATTAAGAGAGCGCACAGAAGAATCCCGAAGAGCAGCAATTCTTTTTCTCTGTGCATGTGTGAGAAATGCTGATGTGGCATACAGCAGAGATAGTGGTGTATTTGGTGGTACACCGACCCTGGGATGATTGCCTCCCGTTCCTTCCTGTGTATGGGGCACATACGTCTTGAATCATGGAGTCGTAGAAAATCAGAAGTTGGACGGGACCCATAAGGATCACGGAGTCCTACTCCACTGTCTCCCACTGTATAGATAGACTTTGATGCAAAGCATTCATTCCTGTTTCCATACAAAGAGTCCTCTGGAGAACAAGGGGGTATTTTGTACATCTGACCACCAAGCAGTAATGCAGAGCCCAGGGCAGCACAGTCAGATGTAGATGAGGTTGGGCAGCTGCGTATCCTCTTGGGATGAGTCCATCCCACAGGGCAACAGTTGGGATAATAAATTGTGATAATGTTCTAACAGCACAGAACAGATTATCCATAATATTGGAGTAATAAACGATAGCCGGCAGAAAATCCATAGGCGGTTAAAGGAATCTTTCTTTTTAATTATTTTTTAATTACTTTTCATTTCACATCATCCCCATCCCATTGAAAGAGGAATATGTTGTAATGCCTGTGGCTGAAACAAGTTTAGTGGGCGTGGTGGTGATGGGATGAAGGTTGGACTTGATGATCCTAGTGATGTTTTTTTAACCTTGATGGTTCTGTGATTCTAAGTTTGAGTGATATTTAACCAAACGTCAGACTATACTGAAAACCTTAGGGCTCCTAAGTACCTTCCTCTGGCAGTACCTAGCTGGGATAACCCATGCTGTGCATTATTATTGCATCTGTGACATGTCTTCAGGCCATCTCCATCTTTTCTAGATCTTAACTGACCCCCCTATAGCTTTTTACCTTCACATTTAGTGAAGAAGAAAGCTGAATTTCTCATTGTTTGAACGTTATGACCAGTTCCCCAAAAGAATTACAGAATCAGGGAATGGCCTGGGTTGAAAAGGACCACAATGGTCATCTAGTTTCAACCCCCTGCTATGTGCAGGGTCGCCAACCACTAGACCAGGCTGCCCAGAGTCACATCTAGCATGGCCTTGAATGCCTCCAGGGATGGGGCATCCACAACCTCCTTGGGCATCCTGTTAAAAGAACTGGGAGAGGGGAAGCAAAGCTCTGCCTCAGCTGAAGAATGAGTTTTAAACTGAGAACACATCAAAAATCTGAACGGACTACTTTTTATTTTTATTTTTATTTTTTTTTAAGAGGAAACTTTCCTGGCAATTTTTAGAAATCAAAATTACAGTAATTCTCATAGTGTAATGGCACCCCTCTCCATTTCCTGTCGCTCATGGGAAGAGGGAGATAATTACTGCTCTCGGACATGACAGTTGCCAAAAGATAAGAGACAAACTCTTATTCCATAAGCCTACTTGACCCTGTGTTTCTTAGAAGCAGGAAAAAAAATGGGTAATAAACCTCTATTTGCATTACCAGCTTCTTTCTCCTAACTGCATCAATTTATTCATGCTTTAAATGGACTTCCTTCTCCCAGGAAGCATCCTTTCTCTTTCTTCCTGTGTTTATGAAGTTGTTCTTTTTATGTGGTTCGAGTAAAATTCTCATTTTGGGGCAGCAAGATCCAATCCTTGTGTTTATGGGAGAATAATTTCTTGGCAATAATATCTGCATAAACTGCATATGTGTATGTGTGTGTGTTTGTAATGACTGCAGTTACTTGGGCTGCTATTTTTACAGGGTCCTTATCATGGTAGATGCTGTATAAACTCAGCTATTGGATTGTGCCACCCTGAGGATCTCACAGGAGAAGCAAATGCCAGCAGGCTGTTTTGTGTGATAATTAACAATGACTTCTTAATGCAGTAGGTCTTCTTTGTGCTGGAAGTCCAAAGCTCAGTCTGGAGCTGGCACCTGCTTTGGGAAGAGGTTGTGGAGTGTATTTTTCTGAAATGCAAAATTGCATTTTGCACAATCAAAGTAAGGCTTTCGCCCCAACAAATGGAGCTTTTTTTATTTACTCATTTATTTTATTGACTCTAAAATCTTATCTTAGCACTCATCCCGGATCCTAATGTTCCAGTCTGGCTGGTCTATCTTAGGTAATCAAGCCTTAGCTTTGGCGATAATGTATTTTCCACATGTGGTAGCAGTTGCTATGTCTTTCCAAGGTCATTCTGTATGCAGCTACTTCTGTAAAAGGTGTTATTTCTGTAACATCAACTTTGTTTTTAAAGTGGGTGCATCCATTAGAAGCCATATTCTCATCAGCCTGCTACTCTGTTCTTAGGTTTGTCAATACAGAACAGTTAAATTACTTGGCTGTTTTTACTCGACTTTATTTATGTGTGGGCTTTTTTTTTTTTTTTTTTTTTTTTTTTTTGGTTGTTTTTTAAGGCAATTACAGAATCCTTTGAGTTGGAAGGGTCCCTTAAAGCTCGTTTAATACAACTCCCCTTCAGTAAACAGGGACACCTACATCAGGTTGCTTAGAGCCCTGTCCAGCCATTCCTTGGATGTTTCCATTTCATTCAAGTATATTCCCTAAGACTACGTATATATCTGTATTATATATATTCTTTTCTGTCCTACCTATATTGGTTCAGGGAAATAGACTCTGATATAAGAATCCAGTAAGTGGACTGCAATATATTAAAAACCAATTTTCTTTATGTGGCCTCTATTCCCAGTGCCAGTGGGCACTTTGTAGTGGTGCCAGTGGGCTTTGTAGGGATAGTACCCAACTGACTAGCCCATAAACTCCTTTTCTGGTGTGTCAGGAATGCAACGTCTTGTAACTGCAAGAGTTAAAATGAAGAATCCTCCCTCCTTACTTGGAATGAATGAACATTGCACAGCAGCCCCTGGGAAAGCGTGTTCCTCCTGCGTATTTTCAGGTAATACCAGTGTTTGGTGGAGCAGTGGGAACGCTCAGTACTGTATATAAAAAGGAGTAAGAAAACCTTCAAATCCCACTAAAAAGAGAGCGTTTGCAGAAAACTGGTTTTCCAATAACACACAGCTCCTTATGTTGTAAAAGGAGGAAAATAAGAAAAGACCAAATCCCCCCCAAGCTCCCATTTCCTTAATTGCCCAAACAACCTCAGCACTGTGGATTTTCCTTAGTGATCTGCTATCAAGCTCCTGTCATGGCATAAGCCTGTGTTGCTTGCCAGCATCTGCTGATTTAGCTAAAAACTGCAGCTGCCAATGTCTGCACCTAACAAAGGAGTTTTGTATTCATTAACCGAGTTTTCCGTTTTGCTTTTTTTTTTTTTTTTTTGCTTGTTTGTTTTGCTTGTTGTTGTTGCTTTGTCCTTTTTCAATCATTTTGAGTGAGGAAGGACAGTGGCTTTTATGTGGGCAGAGGACGAAAACAGAGGAAGGGTTTCTTTGTACAAAAATACCAACGTTATTATTCCTCCATAGCCAGAGAAATCACTGCAAATATTTTTTCCCCCACTGTTTCTGACAGCTGCCTGTGTAGTTGCAGTGTTTTTTTTTTCCTCCCGGGTGCTAAATTTCAAGGTTGTTGCGAATACTGATGTCTTCTTTCATGCAAAGTCAAGCTCTGTAGAGGGGATGGCTTTGCCCATAACGATGGGAAAAGCCTTTGTCATCTGTTGCATCGTCTGGGCCTGGATCTTGAGGAGGGCTCTAGATTTCTTATGTGCTTTTTGCAGTGTGAGAAGTGCTTTGCTGCTGTTCCCAGCCAGCATTGCTGACATAGATGTACATACCTATATAGGTGTAGATGTAGATATAGGCATAGGTGTATGTGTAGATTTAGATGTGGATGTAGACATAGGCATAGATGTAAATGTGGACATACATGTAGATGTAGACATAGATATAGTTGTAGGCATAGACATAGGTATAGATGTAAATGTGGACATACATGTAGATGTAGACATAGATATAGTTGTAGGCATAGACATAGGTATAGATGTATGTGTAGATTTAGAGGTAGATGTAGACATAGACATAGATGTAGGTGTAGACATACATGTAAATGTAGACATACATAGACATAGGTGTAGGCACAGACATAGAAGTTGATGTAGGTATTTATACTTATGTGTCTCTCTGCACTGAATACAGTGACCAGTGTAGCCATTCACCCTTATCAGAGAGCTCTGTCCTCGCACAAAGCCTTTCTATGCAGTGAGGGTCACCTTTGGCAGCAGTGTGGCAGCTGTCCCAACAACAGTGTAAGAGGAAAGCAAGTGCAGGCCAAGCGTCCAGGGTTGATCCATCATGGACTGGGACTGTAGGACACATGGACCTACCTATGGTAGCGTTACGATATTAAAAAATTCATGTATCAGTGCCTCAGCTCAGATATTGTTTACTCTAATTCAGTGATCCTTTCTCCCTATAGCCTCTTTATTAAAATATATATACATATATATATTTTTTTCCTGTGCAGAAACCTGATAGAGCAGTAAGCAGGTGGTTTTGCCCATTCCAAGTGGAAGTCATTCCTTGTTGCTGTGATGGGGATGCTTGTACAACCTCGTGCACGTTCCCCACTTCAGCCCCACCTTGCAAAAGTTGCATTGCAGCAGTCTGCACTGACTTCTGCCCTGGCAATGGTCACACAGTAACTGGAGAAACGAATGTGAAACCTTACTGAGTGTGTCACCTTGCTCCAAAGTGAACGCAGTGTTATTTAATACATTTAAACCCCCCGTGGAGATGGATTATTGAAAGGAAGGAAATTGTATTCTTCTATAAACCCACTTTGATGGTTGCATTTACCACATGATTAAATGTGAACAGCAGTAGTATTTTCCAATGGAAATATATATTTGAAAATAAGTTAACCCTTGATTCACTAAGGTGAGTAATAATATTTAGTGTCCTTTCAAGGCTTGATTTGGTTTCTTTTCAAGGTCTAAATAACCAGTGTTGTGTCCTCCATGTAATTCTAAGTTGTGTAACCCTCCTGGCTCCTACATTGAGGACACTACTGTTATCATGACTACAATGTATAACACTTATGAAATGCTGTGTAATTCTCCAGCCCCAAAATCCAACTGGCATGATACAGCAGCCTTGCCATAACAGACTAATAGAACTCATCACAGCTATTCCTGATTTATTGCAAGCACAAGACCAGGCTTATAATTTGGGTTCTTTGTCCCACTGTTTAATTCTCAACCCATGTTTGCGTTATTTTGCCAAACTAAACTCTCACTGATGTTTTATTATGGAGTTTCATCTTCACTTTTCACGATTCCCCAGGATGCTCAAATACCTTTGGGGTTCCATTATAAAGCTCGACATATACCAGAGAGGGGATTTATATATAGTTTCTTTATAAAGTGCACCAGCATCTTTGAGATAAGGGATGTGCTGCAGATGGTGTTTCAGATAGTCGTCTTTTAGCTGATAGCAATAGCCTGTGTGATAAATAAAATAAATGTGTGCAGATGAACACGGACAGTCATTCTCCCTTATAACTCACTCCAATTTGAGAAGGTGCTTGGGTAGCAGATAATTCCTTTAAGTTTAGGAGACTTCTCCAGCTGTATTGGACTGTCCCAGCTCTGAAATGAGATGGTTCCCAACATGTGCTGCAGGCAAAGCCTGCTGAAAATCCCAAAGACATGCTCATGCATGCACAGATGGGAATGAAAAGACTGAGCTTTGAGCATTGCTCATCACCGCTACTGTTAGGAGTAAATCGACGTTGTGTGGCTGGTACCTGCTTAGCATCACCCCTGGGATTCTTCCTGCTTATTATAAATAGTGGATGAATCCCAGGGGGAGCAATGCAGCCAAACTGGCACAGGGGATTCCCCTGGTGTTCAAACTGGCAATTTGTCATTGCAACAGCGAGCTTTATCTGCAGGAAAACACGGTAATGTGTTGAAGCATCCTATTCATTCATTATTAAAGCTGTGGTACTGTGCAGTTTACTAGGATGAGCATTAAGTGAGTGATCAAGCCCTGTGTCAGATGGCTTTGGTTAAAGAATGCTTTTCTCTGCTCCCTAAGACGTCAGTCACATCTCTTGTGTCTCTGTGCTCACCTGGAGGACTCTTCTACCAAAGACAAAAGGGTAGAGCAAGGAGGGTTGTGCTTTCCCATATGTGTCCTTCAGATATCTTACACAAATATAGTATTTCCAGTGGGGAAAAAAATAAAAGTTGATGCTGATTTTTATTTATATGCATGTGGCGGGTCAGAGTCTTACAGAAGACTAAGTTGGACTCTATAATCCTTGTGGGTTTCTTCCAACTCAGGATATTCTTCAAGTCTATGGCAATGGATTCATACTGTGGTCAGTGATGAACTGGGCACAGAAAAAGCCTTTTCCAGGATTTGATGAGGATTTGTGGAAGGAAGCTGCAGATGCTGCACATTCCGGAGTGCCATCTGCTGGCATAGGATTTGCTTAATTGAATACAGGAGCCTTGTTTGATAGTGCTCGGATGAGAGCGGTGGTGGTGAAGGCTTGATGAACCATCACTGTTGTTGCTTAGCATCGTTGAGATGAGATAAAATCTGCATGGAGGTGGAGTGCATTAGGAGCCATGAGTGCTTATTGAATTAATGGGAGAGAGGGAGGCATGGTGACATGTCAGTGGGTGCAGCATGGAGGTGTGCTAATCTACAAATTTAACAGGTTCCAAACAATTAGAATTAACAAGAAACCTCAGCTCATTTGTGCGCATACGAGGCAATGGTGATACCAAATGGGGCTCATGTTGGTGGTTGTGTTTTGGACACCTGGCCAGACAGGCTTAGTCTGGGAGAAAAGGTGGGCAGGAGAGAGGGTTTTGCAGACAAGTAAAGGGAAGGATGCTGTATTATGCAAGAAGGCAGAGAGAAGTTTTTTTTTTCTTACGGGGAACCACCTTTTCTTTATTTAAAAATGCTTGGCATACGTAGATTTTTTTTTTTTTTCCTTTTGTTTTTGCATATTTTGTCTCTTTAATTTTAGAAGTTCACATCCTTTGCATGTGTGATACCATGCAATCATATAATAGTTCAAGTTGGAAGGGGCGCTTAAAAGTCATCTAGTCCAACTCCCCTGCAGTGAACAGGAACACCTACAACTAGATCACGTTGCTCAGAGCCCTGTCCAGCCCGACCTTGAATGCCTTCAGTGACCGGGCATCCACTACCTCTCTGGACAACCTGTGCCAGTACCTCACTATTCTTATTGTAAAAAACCCTTCCTTTTATCCAATCTAAATCTCTCCTCTTTCAGTTTGAATTTTCCCTTTTTCCTATCAAATTTGTGTTCATATCATTTGTGTTCTTGTCCTACACTAACTCTGCTCCCTTTGAGATGCTTTTTTGTTGTTGTCCTTGATGATATCCATCACTATGAAACCTTTTTTTCTCCTTCTAATATATCTTCCAAATCTCTACGCATTGGCCTCTTGTGGAGGCCTAAGTTCATACAGAATCCCTTTTGTCGCCCTTTGGCCCTCTTGGCTCTCTCCTGCCGTCTTGCATCTTGCAGTTCACCAGTGGTGCTTCTTCCCCTACCCATAGCTGTAAATGGCTGTAAAGCATTAGGGAATACAAATCATCTACTGGAGGAAAAGGGCAAATTCAAAGAAGTGTGGTAGAGCAAGTGGTGGATTGCTTCATCCCCCCAAAATTAAGCTTATTTGTTTCTGGCCAAATGATTGCATATAAATCTTGATATGACCTAGCAAATTCTCCACTGCTGAATTTTGGTAGATATTCTTATGGGTCTCAAACATTTTGCAAGGTGTTTCAATTCTATGGGGGTAAGAATCCATCTCCTTTTACTGAGAAGACAGATGAGTGATTAGGTCATGCAGCCCAGGAGATTGGGCTTCATCACTGTTCAACCATAGAATCATAGAATCATAGAATCACCAAGGTTGGAAAAGACCTACAAGACCATCCAGTCCAACCATTCACCTATCACCAATAGCTCCCACTAAACCACGTCCCTCAACACAACATCCAATCCTTCCTTGAACACCCCCAGGGTCGGTGACTCCACCACCTCCCTGGGCAGCCCATTCCAGTGCCTGACCACCCTTTCTGAGAAATAATATTATAATAATATTATAATAATAGTCAATGAATGAATGAGATACTTTGTATTTATCCAGCAGCTCTGAATTTAACAGCTCTGAATTTCTTTTCTGATATCCTCTGTTAATTTCTAGGATCCCAGCAGGAAACAAGTCAATCTCCTTGTACTCCAGCACAAATATTTGGTCCTAAGGTTACTGATAAGCTGTAAATTAGCTTTCGTATGTTCCGAATGCACAGATATACATTAACTTCCTTCCATACCCTGCCAAGTGGTTCTTCTTGGCAGCTCACTCCTCTGAGCATGGCAAAGATTACTTTGGCTTCAGTGCAGGACAAGCAGTGAGAGAGAACCATTCGTCTGCAAAATCTTTTCCATCAGGAAAATTCCTTGCACTGTGATTCACTCATACCTTGTGTGGAGGAATTAAATTCTGGGTGAGAAGCATGAAGGAAACCCCACAGGAGAAGAAATGATTTGGCAGCTGATCTGTAAAGCTCTTTCAGCCACCTCTAAAGAAAATGCTGTGATGCCAGTATCAGTTTCATTACACATCTGGGCTTGACTCATCTGCTACAGTAAAAGAAGAAAGAAACCCAAAGAAATAATTAAAGTTCATTATTGCATGGATATGAAATAGCATTATTAAATATCTACCTCACATTTATTTATAACCCTTCTTCCTGTCAGAGCCTGACATGTTTCGCAAACACCACTGAGTGATTATATATTCTTTGCCCAAAATACTGAAGATGTTGCTCTGCATTTTATTCATCACTTGTTCAGTCAAAATTTATGTTCCTGCACAATTGGTACATTTTCCGGGATCTTCTTGTGTGGGTACATTACTCATGAGACCTATGAGGCATAGTTAGAGCAGATTGGGGTGGAAGTCCTTAAATTCCTTTTTGAGAATGTTGACGTACTGTGAAGAGTGCTGGATGGGGCCCTGGCAATACATATTAGGGTCAGACTGGAAGAGAAGAATCCTACAATTGTCACTCCAATACAGTAGGCACGTCTTCATTAGCAGGATACAGTCATGAAAGATGACACTTGTTGAGGACTTCTCTTGGAAAATATATTGGATTGTTGTGTGGTACCTCATGCTCTGAGCATTGTAAGACTTCTGTGAACTCTGGGAAAATGTAGTTTCCTAAAAAAAATAATAATCAAGACCCATGCCAGCATACTTGAGAGACTGGTTTAGGACAAATCTCAAGCATCAGACTTATGCCTTCTATTTGCCAGAAGACACCCAAAAAGAAGTTTAAAAGGTATGGATTGGATAGGTGGCTTTGGTAAAGTAGCAGAGCCATGTTTGATCTGAGCAGTACCAAGCATGAAAGCATGGATGGTGGAAGGAAAAGGAAGAACTTGAACAGAAAATATTGTAAACCTGTGAGATCCTTAAAAGCATTGAGCCAGATCTATAGAGTCATAGAATCACTCAGGTTGGAAAAGACCTTAAGATCACTGAGTCCAACCATGACCTAACCATTCTACCCTAACTAACAACCCTCTGCTAAATCATGTCCCTGAGCACCACATCCAAATGGTTTTTAAACACATCCAGGGATGGTGACTCAGCCACCTCCCTGGGGAGCCTATTCCAGTGCTTAACAACCCTTTCTGTAAAGAAGTTTTTCCTGATATCCAGTCTAAACTTACCCTGGCACAACTTGAGGGCATTTCCGCTCCTCCTGTCACCTGCCAGTGAGAAGAGACCAACCCTGCTCTTGCTGTAAACACCTTTCAGATATTGGAAGAGAGCAATAACGTTTCCCCACAGCCTCCTTTTCCCCAGACTAAACATCCCCAGTTCCCTCAGCCTCTCCTCATAGGACATATTCTCCAAACCCTTCACAAACCTTGTTGCCCTATGCTCCTTTACTGATGAGAAGTGTCACCTCCCTCCATAGGCAGTTTCCATGGTCCACAGAGTGCTTTGCATGGAGGAATTCAGTGTGCAACCTAATGATTTTGATAAATTACACAGTGATATTATGGACTTAGTCAGCTTCCACAACTGGGTGTGAAAACTTTGTGTTCAGCATTAGCTGTGTCAAGAATTTCCTCACTTGGACTAAACTGAAATCAGCAGAAAGTTTAGGGTTTACCTGGAAAGAGGATTTTTCTGGTGATTTTCTTTTCCTCTGTTTTTTTCTTCTCTATTACTAGAAGTCACCTGTGGTAAGAAAGTTTTCTTTCCAGAATGCAGGAAGGCTATTAGTTTATCTTCATAAATGAAATGCAAATGCATCGCCAGGAGAAGTGAGAAGATACTGTCTTGTCTGTAAATGGGATTTGCTGGTGAAACAATGGGGACTTTAGTCTCCGATAGTTGGCTTGGTGACTAAACAGCAACAACTGACCCTATTTTACCTGAGTACAAGATTCCTACATTTTTGAAACATCCTTGACCTGCCTTTGACATCCTTTGAGTTCTACATTTTCTAAGCCCTTTGTCCCATCCTCCACCTTTCTGAGCAGATTCTGTTTCCTTAGATATTAGGAAAAGGTTCTTTACCAGAGAGAAGTGGGCATGGAACACGCTCCAAAAAGGAACTGAGCACAGCCCTGATCTGCTGAAGTGCAAAGAGCATTTGAACAAAGCTCTCAGAAATAGGGTTTGAAATCTGAGTGGTCCTGTATGGCAGCTAGGAGTTGGATTCTGTGATCCTTGTGTGTTCCTTCCAGTTTGGGATATTCCGTGTTTCATTCACTCCTCGTTTTTTGGTTATCTCACTGTCTCTCCTCATCCCCCCATCTCTTATTCATGCCATTCCCCAATGTGAAAGTTTTGGCAAAAAACAAAAATTAAGAGCAAGGAACACTGAAGCCAATTCCCTGACGTGTCTCCCTTTTTATAGCATGCGATACGATCAGTTGCGTTTCTGCTGTAACCATACTATTAATGTTTAAATTGCACTTATTGACATAATGAAACCTATTCTGAGACTTACAATGTAAATATGCTCAAGGAACAGCTAGGAAAACAAGATAAGAGTATCTGAAAACCCAGGGAACGCTCGCAGGGTGGAGAGTAATAGCAGACGTTATGTATTTTGCTCATCAACAATTTTTTCAATGAAAGCAGATTTTAAAAGTGTGGCAGTTTTCAACATATTAAGTGTGTGGCTGTGAAGCAAATTGAGATTAGCTCGTGTAGTGACTCCTTTCTGTGTAGTAGCAAACTGCTTCTGACTGATGCTTTAGTTTATAAAATTCCTCTCCTCGGCTGAGCCTGAGGAGGATAAAAGCATTTTCTGCCTACATCAGTGTCTTTTGTATTAGGAAGTTTGAAGAAAGCCTACAGTCCTCAATTGCAGATGATTTTTATGTCTTAATGCATACTCATGTAGGGATTTTTTTCCTCTCCTGTTTCATTTCAGATGCCAGCGCAAATCCTCCCAACACATTAACTAAATGTGACAATGAAGTCCCTCCTTCGGGTCTCTCACCATGTAATAGACTGATGTTTTGAAGGAACTGAACATGCCAGTGTGGGCCTACTAAAACCTACATGGAATGGATGTGAAATAGGGTTGAACAGGGACTGAGAGTGTGAATGGCAAAACATACTCCATTTTCCATTGATCCTTCTACATGGTAGTATTTTTGGAGAGGAAAGTAGCAACCTTTATGACTCAAAAGCACAATTGTATGTCATGATAAAAAGCAGCATGCTGAAACAGAGCTATCAGCTTTGGTCCACACGTTTAAAACAAATATTTAAGCCTACTAAAGCTAAATAGAGGTGGTAAACCATGTTCAGGGAGTTCTCATGCTAAGAAAAAATACTAATAAAATGCTGACAGATACCCATGAGAATTTTGCCATAAACCTCACTAGGATTAAAATTCAGCCATCAGTCACCAGATCTGGGAATTATAAGAAGTGTTTTCTTGCTGATACATATATATTTTTGTTGGTCAGGGCCTCTCCTTTGTAACATGAAAGCTCATTCTGGATCTTGAGAGAGAAGAAGGTGGATTTTGTGAGGAAGGCAACTCTTAAAATAGCTGCTTCCCTGCTTCAGTACATCCTTCTTGGACCATATCGGGCCTCCCTTGTCTGATTTAAATTGACCTTCAGGCTTATTCTTGTCTCTTGCATTGTTCTGAGCTCCAAATCCTGAAGACTCGAAGACCTCTTGTCTGGCCTGAGCACATTTCGTGAATAATTTCTGTGACTGTTCTCTACACTCTATAAGGTCTTCAAAAGACACAGTATTGAGCATCTGCTTTCTCCTCTCTCCCAACCACCAGTTTGTTTCTAATGAAATATTTATTAAGAGAATGATATTTGCAGGCAGAGAAGAAGATAATTCATGCAAGCAATCAGCTCTGGGTTAACTGGAGAATGAAAATGTCTTGGACCGTAGCAAAAACTCATAATCAAAGGACTCCCCAGCTATCCATCAAACAATCAATTACTGTATCCATTAGACCCCTTTCACCACACATTAGAACAATTTACTAGACATGCTAATGTTCGGGTCATTGCTCCTTTAGGATGAGCACATAGCAGAGGCATCTATCAAAGTTTTGATGCTGTGTGATCTCATACAGTGTGAATGTATAGCTTAGATCACTTAATGTCCTCATGGTATCGTTAAGTCTATTAAGGACTTCGTCTCAGTAGGGCTTGCTAGCTGCCTTCAGATCTCAGCATCTCGAGGAAACGGAAGAAGAAATTCATCATTTCACTTGGTTCAACCTCCATGGTGAGACAGAAAGTCATTCTGTGTGAAACATGAATAAGCAAACTACACATCGGTAAAACAGTGACGGTTCTGATACTTCTTTATTCCACTGTTCAGGTTTACTGCTGACATATTTTCTACTCTTAAATGTGCCGTGCTGGTAAAGAGATTATTTTTTTCTGGGAACAGGGAATCTAGACAGGACATCACCCCAGAACTGTCTCGCTTTACTGTCCTTGTCCACCAGCAGATAAATCTAGTGGGATCTTGAATCATGTGTTGGAAGAATCCATGTTAATAATTCCACAGCATAGATTTCAACCTCTGAAGGCAACTAGACTCCTACAATAAGTGGGGAAAGATAAGACACTCCATGGATAATGTATGCACGTCCTTCACCTTGGTATATGAAGTGTAGGTCTACCTCTAAGCCTGACATTTAAGGCTCCCTTTATAGTATGCGATGCAATCTCATGCGTTAAGTAGCTGTCAGTCTTTTTAATCTGAAGTGTAGGACTCTTATCTCCATTGACATTATTGACAGGGTCTCCACTGAATATAATGGGAGTCTTAATAAGGAGTTTGGAGGTCAGTAGTTGCCAGATACGTAAAGCTTGGTAAGGTGGATTTCTCGAAGTTCAATTTGACTGATGAGTTCAGACATAGGTATATACTGTGTAAACATCTGAAATTGCTTTAAAAGGGATCTCACGTGCATGTCTATACCTCTAGACCTGATCTGATGGCACAGACTGGCATCTAGTTTCAAGTAACTCTATTAGCAGGAGCATTTAGCTCCTTAGCTCCATTAGCAGTGGGTAGCTCCTTAGAAAGTCAGTGGAGAAAAGGCAAAAAAAAGAAAAAAGAAAAAAGAAAAAGAAAGAAAGAAGAAGCTAGGGTATAACTTCATTGAATTGAATTACCCACTTCACTATTTTAAGCAGGTAAGAAACAGAAAGAAATGAGCTCTCTGCAAATGCCTTTCCTGGGGTGTCTTTGTCCCCCATAAACTCATGGATCCATGGACAAAGAATGGGGAGAGTGCTCTTGAGTGTGTGCACGCATGTTAGCAAGGTGTATCTTGTGCAGCATGTGTAAAGTTATGTGATACGAAGCTCATGTTATGGCAGCAAAGGAGCATGGAGAAGCAATGGCATGAGAGAAAGCCCAAGAAAGACCCCATCCTCTCCCAGTCAGCTGGAGGGGGATGAGACTTGCTACCATTTGTGTTTGTGTGAGTGAGGATGTGTCTGTCAGTATATGTGTTGTATACCCATGTGCATGTGCCCATTGGAAATGCATGCTCACTCTTACTGCTGGCTGGACCTTGAGGGCATGGAGCTGCTGAATTTTGGGAGTAAGCAGTTATTTCACAAGGCATTATTAAGCTTAAGATGTTATCCAGTCATCAAAGGAAGAGCAGGAAGCTGTCTAGTTTCCACTGAGAAGATCCTATTCTAATGTGGTTTTGGAGACAGAGGTCTGTTTCGGGGAGTGAAATATGATTTTAATTCAGTGAGTATGTCCTAGCCTTGCAGAATCAGTTCACTTCTCCTTTATTACTCTAGGAATGGAAAGTATCCAGTATCCAGGTTTGAGCCCTTTGAGACTAGGTTGAATAGTTAAGAAAATTACTGGGAGGCAACCAATTAACTAAAACCACAGGCGGCATTTTTCAGAGTAGACTTTAACATGCAACAAAATTCCTTCTGTGTTTGCATGAAGATTTCCAACAGACGTATTTTTATGGCACAAGCAATGAAATCTTCAAGCTAATGGCTTGGGAAGGATATTGGCATATGCAGAAAGAATAAAAAAGAGTACAAAGAGGGCGAGTAAACTAACATGAACCGTAGACTATAAAGCATTGGAAGAGAAAATGAAGGAGATGAATTAAGTATTGTAGAAGAGAGTATCAAAAGAGATGTTACAGTCTATAAATACTTTCAGGTTGAAAATACAGATGAAGTCTTGGTGAGTTATTCACCAAGCTAAATGATAGAATTCAGAACGACCTAATGTTAGGAAAGAAACATGTAAGTTGAGTGGTAAAGCTAATGAAGAACAGTTGTGTTGATGGTTAATGCCCCCATCAGTTTAGAAAGTGAATAGTACAGCTAAAACAAAGGTAAAATAAATAATAATAATGTTACAAGAAAATGGTAGAAGTTCTCTGAATAATTATCTGTGGCCTCTCTTGCCTTTGAAGGAGTTCAGACATGGTCCCGATGCTCCCTGAAAAAACCCATATATTTTTGGCAGTTTTGTTACGTGTTACATTCTGGAGGCACTGAGCTGAAAACCTTGCAGCATTTTTTTTTTATCTTAATCCTTTCCCTGAATGTTTTATTTTGCAAACATTTTAAGTAGCTTTTCAATCCTCATGAACGTCTTCGTGTAACCCATATGCTAATTGTGTGGTATGGGACCGAACGGCGGAGCTTCAGAAAGGTTAGCATCTCTGTAAACGTATATCACAGAGACAGCATGAAGCACATGAGGATAATAAAGCTGGCTCGCATTGAATTCTTCTGCTGGCATTTCCTATTTCTCTTCACTGTTTGGAAGGTTGAATTCACTTTGTCTTGCCTGCTAAAGAACTCGTACAGGATAAATTAGCAAAGTGCAGAATCCCTACTTAATTTTCCTTGGAAATTCAGAAAGAGCATTTTTATTTCCTTCAGCAGTGTTTTTTACTTCCAGTTTTCATTATTTCACTTTGCAGGTGCACTTATGACTAA
This sequence comes from Alectoris magna, assembly GCA_030625065.1. Classification (NCBI taxonomy): domain Eukaryota; kingdom Metazoa; phylum Chordata; class Aves; order Galliformes; family Phasianidae; genus Alectoris; species Alectoris magna. The sequence goes on from CM060561.1 coordinate 3,024,536, forward strand.
ATTTACTAATAACTTTTAGCTTCTCTTTCTGGAGAGGTCCTAAATTTGTAATAACTTCATCGCTATTCCTGAGTAAAGGTATAGTTTTCTTGCTGCTATTCCTGTGTCTTTTTTAAACCAGCAAGTATCCTGACTTTTTATTTGACTACTAACCCCTGTCTCCAAATTAAGTTGACTGGTCGTTGAATGTTTCCATTAATAGTGTCCTCAGTTCCATGTGGCTTCTTGCACGCAGGCAAAAAAAGGGCAAACATTCCCTTCATTTCAGCTCACCTTTTTTAAGGTTATATACAGTCTAGAAGGTTAGACTGGGTTAGTCAGGGATTATTGCTGATTGGGAAGGAATCAGACTCATCCACTCATGCATCATATGTCTGGGAGAGGTAGGGGGAATGGCCAACGGAAGAGTCCCCAGTGGTGTTTATGGATTGCAGAGAGAGTGCTCTTAGAGCATTAGGTAGAGACCATTTAGTTGAAAACGTTTTCTTTATTTCACTAAAATATATTCCTTTAGGAACAAATGCCACAAACCTTTTGATTGCAAAAGTCCTTTTCTAAACATGCTCTGCTTTGTAGTTCCGTGTCGTGATTGTACACCTTAGAATACAACTACTAGAATCAAACCCAAATTGTGAAGTATCTTCATTTGCTCCCGGCATTGCCAATGGGATGACTGTGTCCCATGAGCTGGTACATACCATGTTTAGAAGGAAAGCAATATAAAAATGTTTTAGGTAGGCAGCATGATGAGGCAATAAATGTTAGGTTGTACATACCCCCTTCTTAGCATCAGCAGTCATGTCTCTTAAAACAGACCAAGGAACTTGCTCCATATACACAATGCTTGGTTGTAGCACACAGAAAACAACAGGTAACTCTGGAACAAAGCTGTTTGATCTTTAGAAAGTCCTTTTAGGACAATCTGTTGTATACTAATACTACCAGGTAGTCCTAAATCAGACTTGCAGTATTTTCATTTTGATTCAGTTGTCGTCTGTGTTTTTACCATGCTTGTCTTCAATTTTAGATCTTCTAAGAGTTTTTTATGACCTTTGCTTGTGTTTTAATTAAAAACAAAAATGTTCTGAAGAAAAACAATTAAGTTTTTGTGTATAGTATTACTGTAATACCTAACAAGCAGTCGTCTGCAATCACATGTGGATCAATAGGCTTTATTGTAGCAAATCTATGTGTAAATTAAAAAAAAAACAACAACAAAGGTTTATATAGCATGGGAGAAGTGTGAATTTATGTTCACTCTTCTCATCACTGCTGTGCGTGCAGGTATGGTCTGTCAAAGACACTTGCTGAACTTTCAGACTTCTATAAGGAGGACATTTTTTACATGAGTGGTGATGAGAGGTGGTGGATGCCCCATCCCTAGAGACATTCAGTGTCAGGCTGGATGGGGCTCTGGGCAACCTGATGGAGCTATAGGTGTTCTTGTTCACTGCAGGGGAGTTGGACTGGATGACCCTTAAGGATCTCTTCCAACTCAAATGATTCTACGACTCTGTGACTTCAGGCTTCGAGCTGTTTGGTTTCTCTGCTGATGCCACGCCAGGCTGTATGTGCTGTTAACTTCACACTCGCATGGGGTGGCTATTTAGGATGGGACAAATTCTGCCCTCGGCTCCAATGACTTGATTTGCTTTCTGTTGAGAGGTCACTTTCTCAAATAGAGGCACCTCACGAGAGTCACCAGTTAATTACTTAGATGGACCCTGCCTGGCTCTGAGTCTTTCCAGATCTTTTTGAGTAAATCACACTGACTTAATGTTTCTGGCCTATGATGCTGCCTCATTCAGAGTTAGTGCCGAAATAATTCTCTCTGAGTTTGACCAAAGGACTGAACACCCTTTGCTGCAGAAGGCAGACTGTTTAAGTCTTGAAACCTCATTATACCTAATGGTGAAATCTGGTATGTAATAATTCCCAACTGTGGAAGGCTTCAGAGAAAAGGCTGTGTGTGAAAAATAGGTTACGTTTGCCTGCAGAGGCAGTGCTGTTGTCCAAGAGACAGTCATTTCTGAGCCGCAGCATCGTGCTTGCTGTAATGCTGACATAATTTGAGCGGGGGTTCTTCTGTGGGTGGTGCCAGAAGCTGTGGTTGGGTGAAGAAGCCTTGTCCCATCCCTCTGCTCCAACCTCAGCCCCCAGTTTTTCTCCATCTCATCCACAGAGATGAACTTCACTGTTATAAAGAAGCATTGCCTTGTCTTTCCATTCCATTCACATGACCACCTATCCCAGCGGATGCTCTGCAAAGTCATTCATGGGCAGTGAGAAGCTGCCTCTGTGCTAATTTCAGATCAGGCTTTTGGGCTGTAGGTACGGTGTTGTGAATGCAGACAGTGCCAGGGCTGTGAAACGGGCAGGTGTTTTGTGCAGGGCAGTCACTAAAGAGGAGTTTTTCTCAATTTCAGGCTGTGAACATTTCCTTCGGTCCACTGAAAGTCTGGAAAATGTCAGTGGTGAGAAGAGATTAAAAGATTGCTGTCAGAGGTTTGTTTTGTGGGAATCAATTGTGTTTTTGAGAAAAGATGGCTGAGAACTCTAAAAACAACAGAGAAGGAGATGAGGATTGATAGGAGTGGCTTTCATCTGAAGTGCATGGCATAAAAATATACTCTGGTTTTGTCACTACCATGCGAATCCAACTGCTCCATTCAGCATAACAGCTATTAGGATTCAGTAAGTGCACCCAGTTTCATACTTCCCATGTAAGAGAAGAGCAGTGAATTACTTGAAAGAAAAAGGCATACTTGTTATTTCCCTCGCTTCTCACTACAGGGTGGCACAGTGCCCATGCTAGGGATTGTCTCTTCTGCCTCGGGAAACTGAACCGAATTTGGCTCTTGCCTCTATATGAACCCAGGAAAAGGCTTCTCACTTGTTTTTTTTTTTTGTCCCCAGACGGGTGTTAATGAGTAAGCCAGTGACTCATTTGCCTCCTAGTTTGCCTTTCTAGCGGGAACCTGCTTACCAGCTGTATGGCACACACGTTAGGAGGCAGAAACAACACCGTCCTTTCTAGACAGCCACGATGCATCTGTGAGCACGGTCCATTTACACAAACGTTGAGTGCTTTAGATATTCAGCAAGGGAGCTGTGAACAGGGGAGTTTTCTGCCTAGCATCAGGATCCAGGGATGATGTACAGTGCAGCTCTCAGCAAGCAGTGCCAGCCAAAACACAATGCCAGCAGCGGAGCTGTGCAGAGCCAGAGAGTTATGAGAATGCAATTCAGACAGCTAGGAAAGGGCAGGAACAGCTTTAGAAATGTGATACGATGCTGTAAAAATATAGGTGAATGCCCTCCTTCGTGACAGTCCTAAAGGAATATTTATCCTCTTGCTTTGTATGCACAGAGAAGCCACCTGAAGATGCCAGCAGTATAGGCACTTGGCTTTGGGAAGGATGAGCTTAGGTATTTGTGATCAGACTTTAGTCATTCAGTGTAATGAGTTTGTAAAGAAGAAGCTGTTAGATTATTAAGATGGGAAAATTATACCTCTTAACACTGTTGCTTTCATTATACTCACATTGCTAGAGGACTGCCTATGAGGGCTGTACTGAATGTAATGCCTCCTATTTTATTATTATAGAATCATAGAACGGTTTGGGTTGGAAAGGACCTTTAAGATTACCCAGCTCCAACCTCCTGCTATAGGCAGGGACACCTCCCACCAGATCAGGTTGCTCGCAGCCTCATCCAGCCTGGACTTGAATGGTACCAGGGAAGGGGCATCCACAACCTAGCTGGACAACCTGTTTTAGTATCTCACCACCCTCACAGTAAAGAATTTCTTCCTAATATCTATTCTAAATCCACCCTCTTTCTGTTTAAAGCCATTTCTTCTTGTCCTGTCACAACATGCCCTTCTAAAAAGTCTCTCCCCATCTTCCCTTTAGGCCCCCATCAGGTACTGGAAGGCCGCAGTAACGTCCCCCTGGAGCCGTCTTTTCTCCGTGCTGAAGAGCCCCAGCTCTCTCAGCCTATCTTCATAGGGGAGGTGCTCCATCATCTTCATGGCCCTCCTCTGGACTTGCTCACGATGTCAGAGATGGATGTTGGTGGTGTGGCAGTAGAGGTTAAACCTCCTCAGCAGTATTCCACTGAGTTTTGTTAATGTGTGTAACAGATGGCAACAGAAGGGCATGTCTGACATGGAGGCTGTAGATGCTGGAGGCTTTCAGGGTCAGATTGGGTGGGATCCTGGGCAGTCTGGTTTGGTGATTGGCAACCCTGCCCAAGGCAAGGGGTTTGGAACTAGATGATTTTTAAGGTACTGTCCAACCTAAGCCATTCTGTGGAAGTACGCATGAAGCAATGGAGATCAAACAGTGGATGTTAGTACAATGAAGGAAGGCTATAAGAAAGAAGGGGACAGACTCTTCTGCAGGGTCTGTTGTGATAGAACAAAGGTTTCAAAATAACTAAAAGAGGGGAGATTAAGCCTGGATCTAAGGAAGAAATTTTTTACAATTAGAGTAGTGAGGCACTGGCACAGGTTGCTCAGAGAAGTGGTGGATGCCCCATCCTTGAGGACATTCAAGGTCAGGCTGGACAGGGCTCTGAGCAACCTGATGACAGCCCATGGTGTGTTGACATGGTTTTCCACTGGAGGAAAAGTTCAAGATGGAGCCCTTAGTGGATAAAGTGATGTGCACTGTGTTTTGGGATAGGAAAGGGATGATTCCTATGGATTTCCTGGATCCCAGTCAAAGCATCAACTCTGACCATTAGCTAAGTTGTGATGCTGACTGAACTGAAGGCTTACCCTTCCAGAGTCAGGCTAGAGGAGAAAACAACCTTTCTCCTGCAACTCTGGTCCCATACCAATTTGAAGATCCTGGAGCACACTGCCAACCTTGGCTGGACTGTGCTGACACATCCACTGTGTAGTCCACATTTGGTACCTTCTGATTTCCAACTGTTCAGACCAATGAAAGGTGGATTGTGTGGGCAACATTTTCCCAGCAACGACACCTTCATATGAAATAGCAGGTTGCCTCTGCTGGTGCAGATGTTACAAGCATGGCATGCAGGCTCTTGTTCATCACTGGAGAAAGTACGTAGCTAGTAATGGTAACTATGTTGAAAAACACTGTTTTATAGCTTAGAATTTTCTCTATGGAATAGTGCTCTTGTGCTCTTAGTATCTGTTGTCTTTTCCATGGAGATAGATAAACAGGAGGCATTACTTTTGGAGTAACCTGCGTATTTGCACAGAAGGTGAAATTCTCAGTCAAGGGAAAGAAAGGAGAAGGACTAGAAACAGGAACAGGACAAACTGCACCTTCTGTCCATTATGAGAATGCGGTAAGAATTATGCTGGGCAAAAAACGCATATCAAAATATAGACCTTGGGATAAGTTTGCCCTAAAAGCTAGTACTCTCTATGGGGTTGTGCTCAGCGTCAGCCCCATCACCTGAGGCTAGAAGGAAGGTCATTCATACTACATTTGGTCTTCACCTGTAGGTTAAAATATGCTGTGCTTCTTTAAAGCAGTTTGGATATCAGAGAGCTAAACCTCAGGCTCCTGGCTTATTTTCTTTTTCTTCATCTGCCACAGACACGTCATTTAATTTTCCAACTTGGAGTACAGTGAGATCGACTCTGAACTAGAGCAGCCCTAGGAGCTGAGGTCAGGATTGCTCAAAATGAATTTTGTGGAGTAATAAAGTCTTGAAGGAAAAATGAAGAAGAAAGAAACAGTAGGAGGTATGAACTAGGTACTCTGTTAGTAACTCTCTTCTAGTTCCAGGAAACTAAATGGATTTTCTTAGACTTCATGACTGCAGAGTCTGGAGTGATTAAATTTATAAATGCTGAAAAGCGAATCAGCAAAATAATTTTGGTTCCCACATTTTCCTTAAAATGAGTAATTTCTTGCAGACCCCAGCAAGAGGAAGCTGGTAAACATGGTGATTTTCGTACTCGATTTCAGGTCCACATCACTCAAAAGTAAACAACTTGATCAGGAGTGAAGACAGCACAACATGAGACATTCTAGTTAATTTAAATAAAAATGCACTTCAACCCTGCCCATTATGCTAATTTTCACATGCTATTTTTTTTTTTTCTCATGCTACATTGGTGCAGAGTAATCACATTTCCATAACTTGAAGAAATTGCTGAATGCATTTTAGTATTTGCCTATGTTAGTGATGCATGCAGGAAGGATGGAAAAGGTTCCACCGAAAGCTGTCTTTGTTTAGGATCTAAAGCCGGTAGTTTTAAGTGTGCCCAGTGTTTGGGTGAAGAGGAGGAACAAACAATGGGTAATTTGTGATTGCATTTCTTCCTCCCCATTGTTGTGGGAAGCTCCTCTCCTAAGATAACAGAGCTTAGATTGCCAATCACTGCTGCGATCTTCTGCGTGAAAGATAACGCGAAGTTGCAGTAACACTATTTCACTCCTCTAAAAGATTTAGAAGTCCCAGACTGCTTGTTGTGTGCATGCCTGAGGCCTTTCTACCTGTAATTGCTTTGGGCTTTTGCTTGGCAAGAAGCAGCTCTAAATCTCATTGAGGCTGCAGGGTGAGTAGTTTTGGAAGGGTGGTTTGAGAAAGATTATCTAATCCAATTTATCTGTCTTCTTAACCTGTATATTGTGGGTAGGCAGGCCAAACTGGCTACTCCCTGCCATTTTTGTCCTACGCAGCTCGCAGTGCCAACATGCTATTAAAAAAGCGTCACAAGCAAGCAGCATAACTACGACAGTATTCTGCACAGTGGTCCTCCATGTAGAGTGTTTTATTGATCTTTAATGCAGGCACTCTGGCCTCATTTTTCTACATGCAATAAAACGTGAATCTCAAAGCCTGGATGCTAGTGAGAATAGGAGATCCTCATAAAGTGTAGCCTTGCTGTTTATATGTCTATACATATCATAAAGCAGGAGATAAATGTATCTGTATTTGCATTTCGTGTGAAAGCCAGAGTCAAAATGTTACCCAAGGAGACGTGTTAGTTTGCAGGAGGTGTGGGAGGTGTGTTGAGTATTGCTTGAGCTGGCTGTATCCCTGCTAGAGGTAGGCAGAGCTTCTGCAGACTGGGAAGACAAAGTACCTTTCCTGGGTTTACTACCTGAAGCATGTAAACTCTATCTTCATGGCTGCAGAAGGCTTCCTTGGAACAACCTGCAATATGTAGTACAAAATTAGCTTATGTGAATGGGACTTCTTAAACCTGTGCTTATATACATTTGGAGGTATCTAGGGAATCTGGGAGCTATGCTGAGCAAATCAGAGGAGGGTTATTTTCTTTTCTGGGACAGTTTTGAATGGAGATAAATTGCTTTGCACAGTAGAGCCAGCAGCCAGACCAAATGCAAGACCTTGGAAGGTGATGAGTGAACAAAGCAAGGGCAGTGATGTTGTCTGCTGGGTCATATGGAAAGCCTTTCACATCGTCTTACACCACATCCTTTTCTCTAAATTGGACTGATATGGATTTGAAGGCTGGGCTATTCCGTGGATAAAGAGTTGATTAGGTTTATCACAGCTGGAGGGTTGTGGTCAATTGATCTATGTCCAGGTGGAGTATGATCATGAGTGGTGTCACCCAGAGGTCTGTCCTGGGACCAGCGCTCTTTCAACATCTTTATCAAAGATATACGCAGTGGGATCAAGTGTACTTGCATCAAGTTTGCTGTTGACACCAAGGTGCATTTGTTACAGTAGAAGGAAGGGATGCCATCCAGAGGGACTTGGATAGGCTCGAAAAGTGGGCACATGATAGAATAATGAGGTTCAACAAGGTTACGTTCAAAGTGCTGCACTTGAGCTGGTGTAATCCCAGATGTGTGTACAGACTGGGAGAATAACTCATTGTGGGCAGCTTTGTGGAAAAGGATGCGGGTGTCCTGATGGATAAAAAGCTGGACATGAGCCAGCAGTGTGCTACTGCAGCCCAGAAGGCCAACTCTATCTTGGGATGCATCAAAAGAGGGGTGACTAGTAGGGAGAGGGATGAGATCGTCCCCCTCTGCTCTGCTCTTGTAAGGCCTCACCTGGAGTTCTGTGTCCATGTTTGGGGCACCCAGTACTGGAAGGATGCAGAGCTGTTGAATCGAGTCCAGAGGAAGGCCACAGAGATAGATGATCATAAGGCCGGAGCACCTCTCCTGTGTTGAAAGGTTGAGTGTTAGGGTTAGGTCTTGTTTAGCTTGGAGAAGAGAAGGCTCCAGGGAGACCTCATTGCAACTTTCCAGTACTTGAAGAGAGCTTGTAAGCAAGAAGGGGACTGACTTTATATGTAGTCTAATAGTGATAGGACAAGGGAGAATAACTTTAAATTAAAACGAGGGAAATTTAGGTTACGTATTAGGAAGAAATTCTGTACTCAGAGGGCAGTGAGCCCCTGGCACTGGCTGCCCAGAGAAGCTGTGGATGCCCTATCGCTGGAGGTGTTCAAGGCCAGGTTGGATGGATTCCTGGGCAGCCTGGTCTGGTGGGTGGCAATCAGCCCGTGCCAGTGGGGTTGGAACTAGATGATCTTTTAAGGTTCCTTCCCACTGAAGTCATTCTGTGACACACTGATTCTATAATCTAGAATAAATGAGACAGCTTTCAATTGTGAGTGTCTTGCATCCCTGTGATTATCTTTAATATCTTTCCAAAAGCCTTGTTTACTTGATTATTTTGATTTCTAGTAAGGGAAAAACCGATAATGAGCAATCAGAAATTGCATCGTTAGAGAAGTAAAAGAGAGATACAGGGCAGAATTGTTTCCAGCACACACCTGCAGGAGATTCCCTAATTCTCTGAAGATGAACCATACCCTTTGGGTGATGGCATGTTAGGTGGAATTCCTGTTAGATTTCTGCTTCTAGGTGAAGTAAACAGCCTGTGGGAACCAGAAGAGAGGTCATTTCAGTCCCTTCCTTGGCAGTTTTATGTGGGGTAGGTTGTACAGCTCTTAATATTGCTGTGTACAGAGAGAAGAAATTGTGTGTTAGTGTCCCTTTTTGGCCCTTCTGATACACAAATGGGGAGTGAAATAGGCATAGAGCTGGGAAGGGGTCGTCTTTGGAGATGTACAGTTTCTCATGCAAAGATTTGACAACTGCTGAAGTACAGATACTTACAGAAGTTGTCTCCTTCCAGATAAAGCCTTTTTTCCCCTTTTTTTCCTTTATCACAAGCTGCAATATAACATCTTCCCATTTGTAGAATAAATCTGATAAAAAAATGTAGTTGTAAGCAGCAGCGATTTTATCCCAGTGAAAAGATATTATCCGACAGAAAATATGTTGTGCTGGGGCATAATTTTTCAGATATGATGAATAACAGCAAAGTGCGACCCTCAGTCCTAAGAATTTAGCTTTAAAAGAACCACTGAGCATATCAGATAAACTCAACTTTTTCTCTCCTATCATTCTTTTCAAAGGCAGAGTTTGTTTTATAGATACATCATGACAAAAATCTGCCACAGGCAAATTTCAACAAAAGAGCAACTTCAAACACATCCAATTAACAATTTATGAAAGGAAATCCTACAGAAAATTACACAGAGATTCACAGGGCATAAAATTCAGCACTAAATCAAATTTAATGTGGAAATGTCTATACGGGGAGTTATGGCCCCTTGCAGTGCACTGACAAAAGGAACTTTATCTGTGGAAGCTCAATGAGTGCCCTCTGTCAAATCTCTTTTTGCCATAAATAAAAGATTTTGTCAGGGACAGAAAAACTGAAAAGGGGAAAAAAAAAACCCAACCCTGATAAACCCAGTTATACACAGTTTTCAATCAGAAGTATTAAAAATAATTAGATTTCTTTGCACCTTCAAATCCAGGATTTGTTCAGTTTATCACTGAAATGAAGGGCATTGTACCATCAACAACTACAAAATCAGTTTTCATTTGTCAGCACGGCCAGCCACTGTATGTATCCCACTAGCAGGTCCTGGTGACTATATTTAAAGTTATTATGGAGCTGTTTTTGTGTCTGGAAGGAAATTTTGGACCCCTCTCCGCATCTCCTTGTCTCACAATTCATTCGTTCATTCAGCTGTTGTGGTTGGGTTTTCTTGAAGGATATTAAGTATACAAAATCACATAATTGCCTTCAGTAGCTCTGAAATTAACTTAAGCCACTACTTTGTTTGGAGAAAAACATCTGTGTCTAGACCATTATCTATTTAAATACATAAATAGCCTGCTTTTGTAAGAGATGGCTGAGCAGCATCACTTGCATTGCTCCATCTGTATTATTTTGGGGTTGTTTACAGAGACTAGGACCAGGAAGGGAGGGTGACTGATAAGTTGACAGAAGCCAAGACCAAGCATCTTTGTGATGCAACTATAATATTATATGTACTAACATCATCTGAAGAGCTCCTTATTGAATTGTTTAATTCCTTTGTTCCTTCATCAGAACAGAATGGGAAACGTTAGATCATTAGCAAATTTGGTATCTTCCACTGAAATGTTTATCTTCACGAGAAAGGATGGATTCGTGCATGCATTCATGTGCATTTGACTCCATGGCACAGCATCCTTGTGTTGAATGAGGGGAGCTGAACTAGAACAGTTCCTTCCAACTCAAACAATTCTATGGTTCTATGATAGTATAAGGTTTTCCCTGTCAGACACATGGGCCCTTCCAGCCTAGACATCCTTGTGCAGCGTACCTGCCTCTTCATAATGTAATTAGCCCATTGGTGCAGATGCAGTGACACCCTGTGTCACTATGTAGCCCTATAATACCCCATGGTGCATTGTTGTTGGGTTTTGTTTTGTTTTGTTTTAATTTTTGAGTCCATTAATATATGCTTATGGCAATGAAACGCTCAGCCAGGTAAGTTAGTGACCAAGGCACGTAATAATTGGTGAAGAAAACACCCCTAGAATACCTGAATCCTATTAAAATACGCATTTTAAAATGGCAATGAATTTTTATACTGATTTGATATAATGATTTTCTTCCTGTAACACACACTGTCTGTGTAGATAACAGATCCTAGGGAAGCAGGAGGTGAAACAAAGGAAGATGTTCATGTCAGAGGTTTTTATTTTCTATTTATGTGTTTGAAATATACTTGACTATATATGACCAATTTTTTCTGTATGCCTCTTTCTTCCATTACCCCACTTCCTTCATCACATTGTATAATTTTCTTTGTCTGAAACTAGATGATGTTGATAATAATAATGAATTACTTTTGGTAGGCAACACCTAAATATTTAATCAACTGGAAAAGCTCTTTAGTTTCCAATTTCCAGAGATCACACACTTTTTTTTAAGGAATGAAAGAAGATTTAAACAGTTAAATGGGTGATTCTAGGTGCAATACAGGAGGTTCAGGTTGGGTATTATAGGAAAAAAAATTATTCTCAGAATGTGTGGTAATGCATTGGAACAGACTGCCCAGGGAGGTTCTGCAGTCACCCATCCCTGGAGGCATTCAAGAAACATGGAGATGTGGCACTGAGGGACATGATTTAGTGGGCATGGTGGGGATGGGTTGACAGTTGGACTTGGTGATCTTAGTGGTCTTTTCCAATCAAAGTGATTCTGTGATTCTATGAAAATCAAGCCAGCTTGTGTAAATATGTTTGTAACAGTTAGATACTACTCAATTTCTCTTTGCTTCCTTCAGAGTTCCTCTAAAGCAGATCTCTAAGCAATGCAGCAAGAAGTAAAACCCCTTATAAGCTGTGTTTTTCCCTCGTTCACCTGCCTCCCTCATGTGTGCTTGATTTTTGCATTAGGTGATTTGACATTGTTCAGTCTTTTCCACTGCAACTTCTAATCTAGCCCTTCCACTTTTCCAGTCCTTCTGTGCTCTTCTAATACGATCTCTGTTGGCCTTGCTCCACGTTCACTTTGAGAGCATTTGAAGCATTTAACATCGATGAGAACTTAGATGCAGCAAGAGAGCAAAGGCTTTTACTTCTCAAACACCACCCCTTGAAGAGCCCCAGTGTTTCTGCTTCATATCAGTCCATATTCAGAGGGCTAAGTGTCGTCCTGAACTGTTGGGCTTGTTTTCTTCTGTAATTTTCAGGAACTTTGGGGATATTCAGGTCATGCTATAGCACACACTTCTTTCAACTTAAGAGTGTTGGAAGCAGTTGGATTACTCTTTTATTGTAACTTTTGAATAGGAGTCAGAGCTCAGATCAAGGCCAGCTGAAAGGACAGTGTGCATTGTTTGAAGTGAAATACTTGTGTGACTGTGGGACTGGAGTCTTCCGTGGGACCTATTAGTTTAGGACTTGAATTTAACCTCCTGAATGTCCATACCAAACTCATGTTGGTTCCTTCTCAGAGTCTGGTTTAGACTGAACCATCTCAGTAGACACAGAAGCTAAAGGATGAGAGGAGAAGACCTTGCTGAACACCTGCCCCTACCTGCAGTGTAGATGCAGCTGAATCATGAACAGCCCCTTTGAATATGAGTGAGTCTAAATACCAGTACAGCTCCCACAGGCAGAAATCAGTACCTTACCTGGAAAACAGTATTTGATATATAAGCAAAAGCAAGTGAACTTTACAGAGCAGGCTCTATGATGTTGTGCCCATGGCAGGTGGGTTGCAACAGGGTGATCTTTGAGGTCCTTTCCAACTCAAGCCATTGTGTGATTCTATGATTCTGTATAATTTCCAAGCTGTTGACACTACAGTAACATTGCTATAATGTTTTTTTTTTTTTTTCCCCCTTTTTAAGCTTTATTTATATTTTCCCCAAAATAAACAAGATATTTTCCTTTGTTGTGTTCTGTGATGTAAGTTGGATTCTTAAGTCTTCAAGGCACATACATAGGACTTGTGTATGTCTGAGAAAGCATCTAATTACAGAGGAACCCGCAGTAAAATGAATACAGTAAATGTGTATGTTTTTCATTTGCACATAATTTTTTTGTTCTGTGAGAGCTGTCACAAGCTGGATGCTGGGGGTCTAATGTAGCTCAGGAGATATGGCTTCAGGTTCTAGCACTCCTCAAGACTTGATGTGTGTCCTCTCATGTAACTTCATGTTGCTCTCTTCACCATGGTTTACGTAGCCTGTTACATCACTGTTTTCTTTTCCTGTAAGAAGGCCATATGTATATATAACTAAAAAAGATTTACACTTCCTTTGCTTTCTTCTCATTCCTCCATCTGAGCAGAGCCCTAGGACTCCCTTCTCTGACCTAGCCGACGATGAGAAGATCTTTAATGGAGGAGATGGCACGTGGCAAAACCAGAGTCAGGATCAAGCCTTGCTCTCAGAAATCACAGAGGAGGATCTGGAAGCCATCCGTCAGCGGGAGGAGGCCATTCAGCAGATTGAGGTCAGTAACCTTCTCCAGTCATGGCCTTGCAGACTGAAACTGCAGACATCTTGCGTTTTGCATTGCTCAACATGACAAAAGAAATGCTTATTTATGCGGCTGTCTGTATAGCATCACTAGACATAGAAGAGATTATCGTGTTATTCTAAAAATGAAGATGATTGTCTGAAGGAAGTATTAATAATTAACACGACCAAAAATAAAAATGTCAAGAAGTGATCAGTTTGCATTGGCTAATGTTTTCCTCTTTCATAATGGTCTGTAGTGAGGCTCTTTAATTGAACTTGGTTCCACAGTGAAACAACTTTCTTGGTGTGTGCAAACTTCAGACTCAAATCTGTGACAGACAGAAATTATTCATCTTTACCATTAGAGAGAATAAGAGATTAAATAACTTCTTCAGTTTTTCAAGAATTACTGCTTTATTAAAGTATTCGGATGTTCTTAACATAGGTAAAAGAAGACTCATACTATTTTTTGTTCGCTTTTTTCCTTGGAGGTGCTATAAATATAGTATGGTAAAAAGAACAAAAAGAGGTCTGAATGAGTTAAACATCCCACATTTTTCTTTTTATACTTTTCTTTTTGTGCTTTGGGGAAACTTGTTACTCAAATGTAAGTAATAAATGAATAAAACCTAGAACATGTAAATTTTTTTTTTTCCTAATTTGTATGCTGAACTCAAGATGAACCACAAAAGTGGGCTTCAGAATAAATCAGAATATTTAGTTAATGACTGTACATTGTCTTTTAATGGGATTGAGCTAATTTTATCAGAATGGATTTTGGTTGAACTGTAGTAGTTGTGATTGAGTTAGGACAGGTAAAAGGGGACAGATGTTCCAGCTGTAGACCAGTGCTCTGAGAGTTTGACCTCTTTTTGCACACAGTGATATCTACATATGAGTTAATGCTTTAAATAAGAAAACTGATAGTTTTACAAACTTGGGTCAAGGTTAGTGTATGCTTAATCTCTGTTATGGTTTGCTGAATAGACACAATTGAGCGTTGTACACTTGTGTGCATTTCTAAGGATGAAATTGGGAAATATCCTCACATTGAGGATCCTTGAATGTGATTTGTCCTTCGATACCGGGGTATTTTCTGTGCATCCACTAGGTGAAATCTCCAGGGACCTCTGTTGCAAGAAGATGCGCATTTTGGGGTGATCCTTCACTGTGATGCTAAAGATGAATGGGTGCAGTGGTATTTCTGCAGTGATTTTATGGATAGAAAGGATATTATTGTGGTGGTTTCATTGAAAATATAGTCACTGCCTTTCTCTTTCCTCCCCAGAAAAACAAAAACAAAAGCATTTAGTGTTTGCCTGTTAGATAATGGAGAACAACAAACTCCAAGCCAGTCTCAGTCACACTATCTTTGTAAAATCAAGAGGTGTTGTCATGTCTCCTTGTTTCGCTGGAGATGCTTTCCAATGACTCTATTTATCTTTCTGCCTGATTATTCATTTCCCTCCGAATAACTTACTCAACTTCTGTAGTTAGTAAGGTTCAGGTTTCTGCTTCCTAAGGATGCATGCACTTTGCTTTTGCTTGCAGTTTTTCCCTACCTCCATGATAGCTGCGTCCATTTTGTTTTGCTCTCCCAGATTCATGTTCATCCAGTAAGCAGGACTGCATTTGGGTTGTTAAGCACTGGAATAGGCTCCCCAGGGAGGTGGTTGAGTCACCATCCCTGGATATGTTTAAAAACCACTTGGATGCAGTGCTCAGGGACGTGATTTAGTGGAGGGTTGTTAGTTAGGGTAGTATGGTTAGGTCATGGTTGGACTCAGTGATCTTAAGGTCTTTTCCAACCTGAGTGATTGTATGATTCTGTGATTCCACATAAATTATTTCAAATGCAGCTGAAATATTTCTCCTCAGGAACAAAGTATGAAATGGGTTTTTTGGACTGCATCATACCTCTCTCCAGCTGAATTTGAATAAGCAGATGATGCTTTTAAATCATTTTTGTAGGGTTTTGTTTTTCTGCTTGCTGACCCATATGAACATTTTTTCCTGCAAGGTCTCATCTTGTACATTAAAACTTCCAGGATTTCATTAGAAGTGGTTGGTATACAGAGAAAGGACTCATTGAGCTCAAAGTCATCCTTACAACTTATTTTTTATCAATATGCTTTCAAAACCAGTAGCTAGCCAAGAAGGCTATAAGGAAGTATTATCCATAGCTGTCCAGCTCAACTTATGAACTAAATTTAACACCGAAATGATGTATAGCATTTGTTCTCCTGTCCACTCTAGGGACTTGAAAGAAGAACAGAGTAGTACAAAATGTATGCAAGTAGTTGGGTCTTATTGGAATTTCTACTATTCTGAGTGCCTACCACCAGAAACATGTAGGACAAGCAGCACAGTAGAGGTCACAGAGCACTACAAGTACATCATAGCTTCTGGGGTACTCAGATTAGCATGTAACTTCAGAGAATCTTATGATACTGCTATCAGTGCTGGACCTTTTCCTAGGGAGACATTGAATTTGTCCTTCTTGCAAGAACAGATATAAAACCTTTTTTGCGTTACTGAAGGAACAAGGAAATAAATTCCCTTCCCATCTCGTGTTATTGAAAGGAGATGATAGAAAATTGTGTCCATCGTCATCTTCTTAATGTATGTTCCAATGGCTCTTCCCTATTTGTGTGTTTTATCATATCTCCAGAATCTCTTAGGAGGTTCAGGTTAATGGGGCATCATTCTGTGTCATGAACATCTCTTGAGGCACTATTCAGAGTTCACAGTTTCCACGTAGAAAGGTAATAGCCATGTCAGAAGTTCAGCTGGCTGTTCGTTTTATTTAAATGTAGCACTTTTGCTATTGCTTGCAGATTAAAAATAGAGAAGTCTGCTAGGGAGATGTCTTGCCAAAACCTTACATTTTGGATAAAGATCTTTATTGCTTGGAAATGTCAAAATCTGGTAGGACACGGCAGCCTTGACACAAGTGTTATCTCTTAAAATATTGCTTTGAACTGTTATATAAAGCCTATTTTAACTTGAACTGTATTGGCAGTGAATAATAGATGCCATAACAACTTTATATATAGCACTGTAAAATTTGCCATCAGAAATACATGAGCTGAACAGTAATGTGCATTGTCAGTGCTCAGTGTTGGCACAAGCCCTGCCATAGCAAATATAGATAGTTTAGCCCCCTATGCCTCTCATTGGCACCTGGAAGGAGTTAAAACCTGAATGAGGAACTTTGCCTGGCAACTGGAAAGACAGAAGAGAGGTGCTAAATGTCATACTGATTCAGAAGAAAGTGATTCTGGTGATCCTTCCCATAGAGACATAGCTTCTCTAGAGACTGTCAGAGACTGAGAAGAAACCAAACACTACCAGCACTTCCTTGGAGTAGCCATCAAGTCATTAAACGTCCTTCACAATGTTCCTTCCTTTCCTATAGCACTCTTGACATCACACTCCTCTGGCTCCTGGGCTGCTGATGTGGTCAACCAGACCCTGGAGAGCATCAAGTCCAGCACTGCCACTGGGTGAAGGAAGGGATTGTCCTACTCTGCTCTGTGCTGGTGCAGCCTCACTTTAAGCACTGTGTGCAATTTGGGACAATGTAATATGAGAAGGACATAAAGTTATTAGAGAGTATCCAAAGGAGGGCTATAAAGATGGTGGAGGGATTGGAGATCAAGACATACGAGGAGCCAAATGAAGATACGGTGATTCTGTCTGAATTATAGTTTGATGATAAATCATCACTAGTTGGATGGATGGAGGGTCACTGCAGATGGGAGACCATCAGCTACCCATGGAGAGTCTGCCAACAGAAGGGTGCTAGGAAAGCATTTGGAACAACTAGTTCAAGTGTCAAATGTGCCATGAACTAATGTGACCTGAGCACTCATCACACTGATCTTAAGTCATTCACCTCTAAAACAAGAGTAGGAGTGTCATCCTATATCTAATATAGGATTGAGAGAGTTCTTTAACATGTTATTTGTTCATTTTGGTTAGAAGACAGGAAAGATCCCCCTGATCCCTGGGGTATTTCTGTAGGTTCCTATTTCTTTCTGTTCTTTATTTAATGCAGAACTCAAGCA
Source organism: Alectoris magna (assembly GCA_030625065.1). Classification (NCBI taxonomy): domain Eukaryota; kingdom Metazoa; phylum Chordata; class Aves; order Galliformes; family Phasianidae; genus Alectoris; species Alectoris magna. The sequence continues at coordinate 3,041,906 of CM060561.1, forward strand.
TTAACTTGGCTGATAGAAGAACGTGGACAGTTTTCTCCAGCTATATATGGTCATCAGTGCATGAGAGTCGATGCTCTCTGGTGATGCTTTGCTAAATTGTGGGAAGTGAGTATAGGTGGAGAACACCTCCTCACAGTTCATAACCATCATTCTTATCCTGGAGAAAGCAAAAGACAACAACAGAAGTTCATTTTAGCTGATACTTCTGTTGGCAAAGAGATGAGTTGAATAGTCTGTGGCAATAGGTGTGGGATGCTTTTATTTTTAGGAAAGCCTCTTCCCCCCGGATTGGCGTTGAGAAATGTCAGTGTTCATTTCCTATCTGTTCTGAAGAGAAATGATAGAGGCCAGCATCCAACCCTGTCAGTCAATCTTTTGGAACCAGACAGAAGATGAAATACAATAAAAATTAAAAAGAAAAAAAAAGAAAAAATAAAAAAAATAAAAGAGAGCTCCACAGAGTCTGTCAGAATGTATTTGTTAGTTTAAACATGTTCCTTGTTCACTCATTACTGTGTATAATGTCTTGCTGAGGGGTGTTTTCAATAGAATCTCTCACTGATGCTAGCAGTTTAGAAGGTTTAATGCAAACTATTTCCTATCTTTCATCAGCATCGATAATCAAGGGGGTTGACTTATGAAGGCTCTGATTGCCTCTTCACACAGACTTTTCAACTCAAAGTAATGTATAAATAGCATGATATCATGGCAAGCACCGTACATGAAAGATCTGCTGCCATGTGAGTGTCAAACTCTTAAACACTCACTTTTCAGAACAGCGTTGTGGAGCCTAATTATCATGACCATGGGAGCTGCCTGTGACGTTGATATGGCCATCACTGGGATGTGATATTGAGTTGTTCGAAAGAATCTGCTCAAGTATTCTGGCCAGTCTAATTTAAAATGACCTGGGCTGTAGGACTGCCACCATTTATTTTGGGAGACTATTTCACAGTCCAGCAGACTTCAGCGTTGATGAAATGCTTCCTTCTGTTCTTGCTAAAGTTCCCTTACTCATTCTCAGCTCTTAACACCTAGTAAAAACTCTATTGGACCCTGCAAATAATTCTTCTTCCCCTTTGGTTTTTAAACTCCTCGAGTGCTAACAGTTATCTGACTCTTCACAAGACAGTCTCCTTTGCTTTTCAATCACTTTGATGCTCTTTTCTCAATTCTTTCCCATTCGTTAATTCCTTCTTAGTACAGCAGCAGATTGTACGTAGGGTCTTGGTATTCTACCAAAGCTGAACAAACAAAATGTATTAAACATCTATGGATCCAATTTGAAGTTTACAAGCTCTGACGGAAAGATTTCTAGATAATTTCTACTCTAGTAAATTAAGCAGTACCAAGGAACGCCCACAGATGCCCCATCCTTGAGACATCAAGGTCAGGCTGGATGGGGTTCTGAGCAACCTGGTTGAGCTGTAGGTATCCCTTTTCAATGCAGGGGAGTTGGACTAGGTGGCCTTTAAGGGTTCCTTTCAACTCAAATAATTCTATGATTGCGTGATGATCCTGTGTTATTAGAACTGACTCCTTACACTCGTTAAGTCTTCACAGAATATCTGAGCATGCTTTGTGACAGCTCTTACCCAAATATTGACACAATTTGAGAGTTAATATGTTCTCCAAAAGCAGGTTTGATGCAGTCACTCTGCTCAGAGAGTAAGAGTACTTAGCAGTGTGGATGCGGAGAAGCACATGCCTGCAGTTTCAGTGTCTGAGAACAGGCAGCTTCCATGTGTTTGTACAGCTGCAGCCTTATTGATTTGATGATTTGATCACAACAGTTTTCTTTAGTCTTCACTGACATTTAGGAAAGAAAAGGAATAAGAAGAATTAAGGGTCAATTCTGCGGGGAACTGCAAGCCTGAGGGCAGACTAAGGATTATGTAGAAATAACAGCTGGGCTTTTTCAAAAATGTGAAGAAGCTTTAGCAAGTATTGTGAGCAAAAAACATCCTAGCCCAGACTCATGTAGAAAACATATTCTGAGCTTGCTAATTTCCCTGTTTTACCTGTCTGTGCTCCCATGGCGTCCATATTTATGCATAGATCTGAAACTAAATTACTTGCCTTCACATCAAAATACTTCATAGACAGTCTTCACACCCTATGTATGTTGACCCTTGCCTCCAAACCACCGCAGTCATGCCAGTTAAAAATAAAAGACCGTATTAAGTGGAGTTTCAGTGGCTCCATCCTGAATGAGCCAGTGCTGCTTGGGCATTTTGTGTCAGTTTGATTTACTCTGCTCTCTCGGATCTCCACACTGAACGTGTGCTAGTTCACTTACGGGCTTCTTTGTGGAGCAGGTTAACTTAGAATGTGTCTATTCAAATATTTTAGTTTGAATGGGTAATGAACTTTTTTGGTGGGAATCACACAATTGTCCCCGATCCTGTGTTTTAGTTCGTATCACAGGGCACTCATAACTAAGTTTCTCTTGGATGAAACTCTTCAAAAATTTGTACTCCAAGGTTCCACTTCAGGGACCCTGACCAATAATTGGCATTCAGTCCAATCAGCATTTAGTCCATAGGAGCAGGCTGGAGCTATCCTGAAGCAAAACTGTATGGATACAGTACCAGGTCCTTAGTACCGACTGCTCTGCTGTCTGTATTTTCTCTTTCTGCATTATTTGCCAGTGCAAAAACCACCTTCCAGAGCTGACCACTGGAAGAAAATCTGCTTCTCAAACTTCTCCAACAAGCCAGTAGGATGACTTATTACCTTATGTTTGTTGGTTGAATTTTGGGGTACTTTTTATTTCTTTGTTGGTTTTTCCAAGCAGAACAGTTCCCAATGCTACGTAGAAATACCATCTACTTTTTAATCATGGCCTAGAGCCCAGAACATCACCATGCTACAGCAGCTTCACTGTCATGTCACAAGAAGTTTGTCCCAACAAGTTCTGGCACAGATCTCTCATGATACCGGTCACCTTGCACAAAGGAAACACACAAAATAAGAGCATGTATCAGAGATGAAGGGGAATCACATGGAATCCAGAGGAGATCCAAGCCAAGTGTTGTGCAGTTTCCATGTAGCTGGTCAAGTCTTCTAGCCTTGAGGTGTTCAACCAGTCTATATCATGTCTGGGCAGTCTGGATCCTTTCTCTGGAGTTTCATGCTGAAAATGCAAATGTTTGAAAGTCCCACGCACCTGCAGAGAGTTTTTTTCTTTATCTGCTTCTCTTCCCATTTCCACTGTTTTCTGTTTTTTACTGTCTTAAGGCGTATGTCTGTCTGGCCTACAAACGCAATACATCCAGACACAGCAGCAAGAGCTATGGAATGAAATACTACCAGTTATATAAAATGCAAATTCTTCCATCATTGCTTTTGTGCTCAGATATTTTTACTAAGGGTACTTGCAAATGTCCAGACTTTTTCTTGGTGACTAGAAAAAATATATTTTTAAATGACCACAGTTTCCATATGAGCACCCAGTGATATGCCTACTACTAGAATAGCAGAATTGTAGGGGTTCGAAGGGACCTCTGCAGATCATCTAATCCAGCCCTCCAGGTTTTACCTCTCCTCTTGGAGATGGTTAAAACTTGTGTATAATTTTGCAATCAATATTTCTTCAGGGATATATGTATGACTTAGGGCCTGTCTTTACAAGACAGAAGGGAGTTAGTAATACATAGCATTTATTTGTAGCCCTGGATATTCTTTGTGTCTCAGGGGTAACGTCGTGACGATACTGTGCGTGATGAAGCACTTCTAGCTAAATTGGAGAGGTTTCTAATCTGTATTGCAGATAATGTTCCTTTTCTTAGATTCACAGAATCATAAAATCATAGAATCATAGAATGGCCTGGGTTGAAAAGGACCACAATGATCATCTAGTTTCAACCCCCTGTTATGTGCAGGGTCGCCAACCACTAGACCACATCCAGCCTGGCCTTGAATCCCAAAGTCTTATCCAAAGACAGCATCAGAGAGAATCTCAACCTATCTCCTGCTCATTGTGCACTCCTCCTTTCACTGAGTTTGCATAAAGGACCTATCAATGAAAGCTCCGCTTCAGCAAATTACTTAAGTATATGTTAAGAGCTTTGCTGAATAGTGATGGACGTTAACGCTGACTGCAAGCAAAGCATTTTCTCTGCAGAAGGAGAAAATAGTGCTAACATACACATTATTTGCTAATAATCTGAATTTTAGGCAGGCACGTCTGCATATATGTCCACATGATGGGCTGAGTTAAAGGTTCATGTATTGGCTGTCAGTGTGCACTGATAAGGTAGAGAAGTGCAGAAAGATTTCTAATGCTTCTAGTGATAGAGAACATAGCTTCTGCAAATTCTCTCACTGAAGTGTTAATGTTTCCTTTGTTAAAAAGATGTGTTACTTTCTTCCTCTATTAAATGCAGTTTTGACTATTGTTTTGTTACCAGATGTTGGCTGTCTCAATAAAGATAATATCTTGCTTCTATTTCTGTTAGCACAGACAGTGCAAACATTATATATCTCACCAATATAACTATTTTTGTGAAGATGTGATTTACTGACCCAAAGGGGAATTACCACTCTCACCTATTAGATTAGAGCAGTCTGCTCTCTGGTCCTAATTAATAACAATGCAGATCAATAGTCTTATCAAAAAATCAAGAACGCCTAGCAGGTCCCTCAAGAGCATTGCTGCAAGTCTGACTTCTTGCCCTCCTGGATTGAGTGTCATGCTTTCTTTTTGATTTGTTTTAGGTCAGGAAATCAGGTTTTTGTGCTGCAGCAGCAGCACATTGCTTCAGATCACCTAATGGTGCGGTAAGAAGGCTTTTTCCTCATTTCATGATGGTAGCTGCAGGGCTTTAGTAATCTCTGTGAGACTTTAAGTCAGAAAGAGGAAAAGAAGCCTGGTGGAAGTGAAGGATGATGTACAATTGCTAATCTACTATTACCTTCTCCATTCAGACCGGTGAAAATTCTGATATTTTTTTTTTCTCCTGAATAGAAAAAGCTCTGATGACAAAAGCCCTGAAGAGTCCTAGCCAGTCACCACTGGTTGGAGAGGGAATCAACTCTCTCCGTGCATACTGGGAAAGATGAGGATGAACCAAGTGTTAAAGCAAGACCCCCCTGAGATTACAGTGGAAAGGGATCACTGAGAAGGCGTTTGAAATACTAATTTCACAGAAAGACCAATCCATGTCTATCCTTTTTGCCAAAAGTTGCCTTGGTCTGCCTTGACAGTAATACACTCATATTCGCACTGGAATTATAGTAAACATCACAGGCAATGTTAGCAACATTGAGCAAATGTTAGCTTTTAGAGACTGGTACCAAAGACATTTTATGTCCTCTCCACTATGCAGTCTTAACTTCTTCAGGTGTTCTTTAATACTTTTAGTTGTTATTTTTTGAAAGAAGATTTTATAGCTCCTTTCCAGCAGGTCGTCCCCTCATCTGTACTGGTGCATGCTGTTACTCTTCTCCAGTTGGAAGACCCTACACTTGCTTTTATCCAGGTCTTGTTGAGCAGTAGCACAGCCATCTGATGTCTCAGTCACTCTGCCTAGCTTCATATCATCACTCTAATTTTCCCCATCAAATGGGTGAAAGTCTACAAAGTCTGGTGTGTAGGACGTTGTCTGTACCTACGACTGCTCATCCTTGGAAGAGGAGCCTCTGGGACAACCCTGTGTCTGGTGGCTCCCCCTCCCATCAGTGAGGTTGCACTATGGACTTGTCATGGACAATGCGTTCACCTGCTCTGACTGGTCATATGTAGATGAATCAGCATTTAATGGAATGCTGACATGGTTATGTGATTATTGAATAGCAGAATCATACAATAGCTTGGGTTGGAAGGGACCCCAAGGATCATCAAGTTCAACCCCCATGCCACAGGCAGGGCCGCCAACATCGAGATCTGGTACAAGCCCAGCTCCCTCAGCCTATCTTTGTAGAGGAGGTGCTCCAGTCCTCTGATTATTTTCATGGCCCTCCTCTGGACCCTCTGCAACAGCTTCACATCTTTCCTGTGTTGGGGGCCCTAGAGCTGGATGCAATACTCCAGATGGGGCCTCACGAGGGCAGAGTAGAGAGGGACAGTCACCTCCCTGGGCAACCCATTCCAACTCCTGACCACTTTTTTTGTAGAAGTTGTTTTTCCTAACATTCAACCTGAATCTCTCCTGGCGCAACTTGAGGCCATTATGAATAACATGTTGAATTGAACTCTGATATAAGGGTGAGAAATTGCTGTTGAAAGATGGAAGACAGCAGAGCTTTGGGTCAAAGATCAGTCCCTATCGAGCCTGCTTTAACATCCTTTATTTGAACTTCTTTTACTGAGCTGTCTGGGACTAACAGGACCTTTCTGAATCACTAAGAACATTCTCTTCAATGTCTAAGGCTTCCGTCTTTCCATGTACTTGTAGCAAGCAGCACTGCTACAGAAGCAATCATCTGCTTACCTTTAACTCTGCCTTTTTCTGCTAGTGATTTTTGGAGCAGAAGTCACTAAGTTCTATCTTTCCTTGTCAGTTCCCACCCACATAGCACACGAGCTGCTTCAGATGTATCCCCGTGTTCCTATCCCCATCTCACAGCTGGGGAAACTGAGACATTATGGATTCTTTTGGGCTGGTAGAGCTCCATAGAAATGTAAATGCCTTGCCTAAGACCAGGAAAAGAGTTTCACTGCCAAGATTAAAACTCTGCTGGTTCTGTACTTCTGCTCTGAATTCCCTTCTGAGCATGCTGGGATGTGAGATCCAAATACAAGATCCGGCGTTATCTAGCTTTTAATTTTTCTACCCTTATTTGAATTGCTAGGCAGATGGAACGTGCTCTTGTTCACAAAACACACTGTCATCTATCCAACTTGGATGAAGATCAAGGAAAATGCTAATCATCATTTGTAACTGAAGGCAGAACTCCCCTACAGGGGGAGCTTGCTGTGCTCTGAAGTTTTGCCCGTGATATCAAGACTTTATCAAGAGAAGCTAAATAGCGAGCCGTCTCTTTGAGGGCATGGAGCAGATTGCACTGTCAAAGAGAAAGATAACTCCTTGCCCTCCGAAGAATCTTGAGATATGAAGATGAGGCTACAGGAGGGAGGAAACAGTTGCTAAGATACTTGTACACATAAAGCACACCTGGGGTCAGCTGTGGTGGACGAAGCAATAAGCTCTTATGAAAAAAAGAGTAATCTGAGTGCTGTGGGGTTGACAGACAGATGTCTGTAGGGGGGAACAGGTACAGTGCTTCAGAGCCGAGACTTCAATTAACATATGCTGATTTTACAAATGATAGCTGGCTGCTGGCTGAACTCACCAAAGGGATCTGTGCTCAAAGCTATCATCTGTACAGCAGCATTTTGTTCATGTACAGAGGCATTTTGTTCATGTACAGAGGCATTTTGCTCATGCCAAACTTCTCAGCAGCCACCTTTCTCCTCATCCTAAATAGCCGACAGCGATGAGGAAGAATAGCTTTAAATCTCAGACGGTGCTGAGAGTGCTTGTACTCTGTGAAGAAGATTGCTGTGTTCTCATGTAAGAAAAAGCTCATCTTAGTGTGCAAAAGGAAAGCAGGCTACTGTCGTCACTTTGCCTGGCTGGTTCTAAGGATTGGCCGTAAATTAATGGGTTTGGAGAAATGATGACACTTCTGCATCTTCTGTGCTGACCAGGTTTTTGGTGAACCAGCATGCCTCTGGAAAGCTTCCATTTGTCAGCCATGAAATTAATTTGGTGGCTTGGTCTCAGCTAAGAGCCGTACACTCAAATTTGCTGCACCCAATCACTGCAGCCACAGGGGATTGCACAAAGTAGCTCGCGCTTTCCCCATCACCCAAAACACACCGCAGCTTCTCCATTAGCATCGCTCCCTGCATTTGGCTTTATCCTTTTATATTGCCCTCAAGACGGACTCTTTGGAGACCTCATTTGTCATGAGAGAATTTCTCTCCTTCCTTCTTGTTTCTTGTTAACTGCAGACGAACAATAAAAACATGGGGAAAAAGAATGAAGAGTAACCACAATGAATCATAGAATAGTAGGATCTTTTGAGTTGGAAGGGGTCTTTAAAAGTAATCTACTCAAACTCTCCTGCCATGAATAGAGACACTACAGCTAGATCAGATACTGTTCAGAGCCCATTCCAAACTGGCCAATCCAAATTGGCCTCTCTAAGGACTGACCACGACTTCTTTGCCTCCTCAATTTAAGCACCTGCTTGTGAATATGAATCCCAGAGCCTGGATGCTGGGAATTTGGGGGTTAAATCTCTCCACTCTGAATATACCTGGAGGAAATAAATGGAAATCCTGCACCTTTAATTGTCGTCATGGATTGCTTAAGAGGGAGTCACCTCCTACCATGTTCAGATGGGTTTAAGCCATGTTCCTTCAGTTGTTTTCTCTCTTGTTCTTTCTGATTTATATTACTGTGAAAGGTTAAGGAAGGTGACTTCAGGTATTGCCATTAGAAAGTCAAATTGCAAAAATAAAATATTACAAATAAATGCCACAGTGGAATTGCTGATCCAGGGAATAAAGAGCTTTAGATGTAAGCAGGGATCTAGCCATGCATTTCTCTCCCAATCACCTATCTCCCCATCTGAGGATGAAGCACTCTGCATCTTTTAGTTTTGAATCTTCCAGTTTAACTCCAAGCTCTGCTGAATATCTCATTTTTTTAAATATTTTTTTTACCTCTCACCTGTTAAAATTTACAGGACTCTCTTTTATGTGAATGACAGTAGAAAGCCTATCTCTACTTTTGAGATATCTCCTTGTATGAAAGAAGACAGGAAGGGTCTATCATAAATCAGTGGATTGTGAATACAGCTCATCTTACCCCAAACACAACTTGGGAATTTGATGAGTGAAGTAATTTGCTTATAGGGTAGATTCCCTGCTGTTGGAAATTGGTGTAGGTAACTGACTTCAGTGTTGATTCCTATCAGCTGCACATAAATTAATTTCTCATTTTGAATGACTTTCAGAGAACAGCATTTCTTTGGTGTGGAGCCTTCTTCTCCTCTAGGTGTTTTGCTGAAGATCAAGGTATCTTGCAGCCATGCTCAAACAGATACTGCCAGCATGGAGCATCTTTCCACATTTTTTCCTCTTGTCCATTCCTGCAAGATACCATATTGTTCTCCTCATTCAGAATGCAGTCATCCAAGCCTGGCGTTTGGAACACTGGTAATTTGACAAGGGGAAAAGCAGTCAGATGGAGAGGAGAACTCATGGAAGAACTGTCCTTGTTGCAGGCAACTGAGAAGCAGAAGGATTTGCGGCCTGGAAACTCTACAGCACAGAGGTCGTCTAGACCAAACTAGGACACAGGAATGATGTTCACCAGTGTTGTCATCACCTCCTTATAGGAGACTGTGGCATATCATTGACAGTTCTGGTATCCAGTGGTAGGTGTTCAAGGCCAGGTTGGATGGGGCTGTGGGGAACCTGATCTAGTGCCTGATTTAACAGTTGGAAGCCCTGCCCTTGACATGGGGCTTGGAACTAGATGATCTTTGAGGCCCCTTCCAACCTAAGCTGTTCTGTGATTCTATGATTATGTCTGGATGTGGTCCTGGACAGCTTGCTGTAGGTGTCCCTACTTAAGCTGAAAGGTTGGTTGAACTGTCTGATGTACAGAAATACCTTCCAACCTCAACCATTCTGTGATTCCCTAATACCACGGTGTACAGTCTTGGCTTCTGTCCTCTTCTCTCTGAGCTTCCCTTTCTTTTCTCCATCCCTTGATTTCCCCTGAAACAGTGGCATAATTCTGCAGCCCTGTGTGTGAGTGTAGTGAGGTTATGGTTAAACGCTATCATATTAACACTTCTCGCTAATCTTTTTCTCTTGATTTCTTTGGAGTTCAAGCAGCTGTTGTCACGTTCCATCAAAAAGACTGTCACAAAGGCTTTGCAAGAGCTATGAGAAGCCAGGGCTTTGTTTCACAGGTGGGTTTTCTCTGTGGGTGTCAGGATGGCACTGGGTTGCAGCAGGGGATGGCTGAGCAGATGGCTTTGTGCTGCAAACTCTCTGATGCTTGGTGACCTTCAAACAAGTTGAGGCAGGACCCCGTCCACAGAGATCTGGAGACAGGAGTGCCACTGAAGTGCTACCTGCCTCTTCCACAGAGTTCCCATCTGAAAAACAAAGACACTGGCACATGCTGACTGCATTGCATTAGAGCAGTGATAAATTAATCCTTTCATCTAAGTGATGCTAGAGCTGGTAAGTGGTGCCAGCCTGGCAACCTTGTGTTATTTATTGCCCTGCTCATTGTGCTTCCTAATATCCTGTTTGCTATTTTGGAAGGCATCAATGCATTAAGCAGTGGTTTTCCCCGGGCTGCTCGAGTCTGTCTGCTCAGCTCATGTGCCAAATATAGGGCCATGTGAGCTGTACAAGCCACTTTAATTTTTCCCTCTCACACTTGAATTCATCAGTGTTGAACATCATTCATTGTCATATTATGGAAAGTGCTTAGGTCTTTCTGATGTTCGGAACAGCCCTTTCCTGTTTTGGCAAGCATGACTACAGAAGGACAGGCTGTTTCTGCCCTGAGCATTGCCCTCACTGGCTGACTTCTTCAGCATCCCCCACTGCCAATACAAGCTGGAAGATGTAAGGGCAGAGCACAGCCCTGCCCAAAAGGACTTGGGGATACTGGTGGACATGAGCCAGCAATGTGTTCTCACAGCCCAGAAAGCCAACCATATCCTTGGCTGCATGAAAAGAAGTGTGGCCAGTTTGTTGAGGGAGGTGATCCTGCCCCTCTATTCGTGCTGGTGTTACCTCACCTGCAGTACTGCGTCCAGATTTGGAGTCCTCAGTACAGAAGAGACATGGACCTGTTGGAGTGCATGCAGACGTGGGCCACAAAAAATGATCCAAGGGGTGAAACACCTCTCTTACAAGAACAGGCTGAAAGAGCTGGGCAGCCTGGAGAAGATAAGGCTCCAAGGTGTCCTGAGTGCAGACTTTCAGTATCTAAAGGGATGCTATGATAAAGAGGGGTCAGACTCTTTGTCAGGGTCTGGTGTGGTAGGACCACCTATTTACCCTCCGGTACAGGCTGTTATAGTGGTCCTGAGTTTATTGATAGCCCTGTCTCAGGTTCCTGCTGCAAAGGGTCTGACCAAGATTGCAGTCATAAGCAGTCTTTGACATGTGAATACAGCTTTCATGTTAACATGAATGCAGGACCATCATGATGTCAGATTGAGATTTTTTTCATCTTGCTTTTGTTGTTTTGTTGATTTTTTTTGTCCTCACCGCTGATTCCGCTTCCTGGAGCACTAATAAATACATTTAACAACGTGGCATCCAGCATAATGCCTAGAGGCAGCTGGCTGTTAACCTTTTGCTATGATGGAAACTGACCTGCTTCTAGGGGACTTTTTGGTGTTGTTTTTTTTTTACCCCTTCTTCTTTCTTCTCATTTGCTTTTGCACTGACCTCATTGTTTTGTACCTCACTCCAGGGTAGTTACCTTCTATGGTCACCTCAGGAGCAGCAATCTCACAGGCTTTTTACAATCTGAAAAAGAATTAAATCAACTGTTGTTTTACACTTTCTTTTTTCATTTCCACTGAGCTATTGACTTGTATAAAGGATTACAGGGATAAGTGAGCTGTGATTTTACTTACAAGGCCCAGGCTATCGCAGCCTTGCATGTGTTTTGCTGTTTTGTCCTGTTTTAGCCATTTTACCATGAAGTGTAAAGTTTTATTACTCTATTCATCATTCAAGCAGCTAAGACTTTTTGTAAAGCTCAGTTATTTGTAACCTTCAATCTGCAGTAGGGGCTGTTCCTAAATAAAGATTAGATGTTAGTGTTTGCAAGTCAGCTGTTGGATACTGCTGTTTATTAGGACTTTTTACTGACTGAGGCACGATACCCTTTCCCTAGCTCTACATTTCCAGTATGTGGATTCCTACACATGACTTAAAGGTCTCATAATAAAAGTATCTTAGAAGACACTTTTAGGACATATTTCATCCGATTTGATTTTAAACATCTGCTGGAACATGAATTCATCTGTGGTGCGGCCTGTTACTTTTCATTTACTAAAGTGCTTATTGTCTCACTAGCTCTGACATCTATCCATAATCACCAGTATATCTGGTTTTCTTTACATAAATACTGGCCAGACTGTTTGGACAAAACACTACTTTTTTTTTGTGGATTTGATTCTTTTAATTGAATGACAGTGCTGCTTTCCTGTTTCATCTTCCACCTCTGAGGTCACCTTCTAACACTGAGATAAATTCACAAGCATTTGTCACTTGATCTTGCATCTTTACCTGTTTGCTTTTCAGTGACCCAACAATCTTTTCTGCTTTCTTGTAAGACTGTAGCATGTTGCTTATTAACAGCAGTGTTTTATTTGCCCTATTTGTAGTTAGAGAGAAGATGCATAGTTTTGTCTTGATAATTGTGGACTGATGACTGCATGAGTAAATGCACTTATAAACTGTCAGTCTGTGATAATGAAATTAAAGGAAAACAATGTCCTGATTTTGATGCTTAGGTTTAATTGAACAAATGAAAAGCTTTCTATTTAGTCATGCCGGGGTTACCTAAGTAATAGCCTGGCAAGCTGCCCTTTCACCAATGTGATGTACATTCCACCTATAAAATAGGGGAAAAAAATCAATTTTAATGAAAAAAAATAATAATGGAATCTAATGTTAATTGCAGATCAGTTCAGGAGAAGGAATTTATTTTGTGTTTTAAGAAAGCTAAGTGAAAATGTGAGCAAGAGAAAGGTTGGCTCATTTCAGGATGAAATTCATATCTTGGACCTTGCTAGTAAATGGTGTAATGATATGGCCTGTGATATGACCTTACAGGCTGGCAACAGTATTTTGAATTGGGATAAGATTTCCAGAGCTGACAAAGCATTTTTTCTAATTGCAACACGCAAAAATCTTGCAACCTTAAGGATTTGCGGAGTTCACTTCTTCAAAAAGAAGACCAACCCCTTAAAAATCTATGTTTATTCAAAGCTCCTCAAAGCACTGACTTTTTATAATCCTCTAAGTGTAACAGAAGTTCTCAGTAGTGACGCTGTCTTGAAACTCAGAAGTCTCTTTGCTGGGCGGTTGAGCAAACCAGGAGTTACCATTAGGGCTCAAGCAAAACTCAGTCTGAGACAAACACCACAGCAAAATAATAGTTAGTCCCAATGAAGGCTTTAATCCCAGCGTTTCGTCAATTCGATACACCTCTTTCCCTCTTCGTGGAAGAAAGTAAAATGTTTCTGCAATAGCAGTGAAAAATCTCTTAAAATCAAGTTTTGATTCCTTTAGTGAACTAAGATAATTCAGTACTTAATCTGTCACAGTTATGATGTCTTTCTTGGGTGTAGATGGGGATGTTGATGCAAGGAGGGAACTACTGCAAGACCAGCTAACGTGTATGTATTTCTCAGGTAAAATTTCTGTTCTCCTGCAGTTTGAGCACAAATCTAGCCTACTCTAGTTGGATTGAGGTAATTCTGGAAGGAGGGAGGTTCACACCAAGCAAGGATGCAAAGTCCCTTCCCTAGGAGCTGAACAATCCAATTTCTGTTATGAAGGGATCAGTGAAATTTAAAACCAGTAGCATTAATGGAGAATTTATCAGGAGAAAGTGGAAAGGCTGATAGCCAACTGAAATGCAGCCACACTTCCCAGAAGTTTAACTCTTCCTTGGTAATGCAGCTTCACTTTATGTGCTTATAGTATCTGTGTGTTCAAGGGGAGAGGAAGTCATTGTCACTCATCGAATTCCTCCTGCCCACAAGTCCACAAAGCTTGGAAATAAAGGGAAAGGTGGGGGGCAAAAGAATAAAAGGAAAAAAGAGCAGAATTAAAATTGGAATGAAGCCGTTCGACTGGCAGCTGTCATCAGTCCTTAGGACAAGCGATAAAATGCTACATTAAAGTAGCTGCAGTGTGAAACGCCATTGGCAGAATAACGAGGATGGGAAATCACTTTATAAATGTGCTTAGCAGGATAAACAGATGTGACTGAGGGCAACTCCATTCTGTCACTGAACACTTGAAAGGGCAAAATTTATGGCAATCCATTTTCTGTTTAAGAAATAAATAAATAAATCAAAGGAAAGATACAAAAAAAAAAAACAAACACCACCCAACCCAACCCTGAGAGTCTTCAGAGAAAGGTGAGAGTTCAATGCACATGTCAGGGTGGGAATCAGACCAGAAACACTCAGTAATAATAAACCACTTTGAGAGTCCAATAAATCTAAATGTGGCAGTGTGTGATGGTGCTGAGAAAGAGGGGCCAATTCCTGGCTACGAATACTTGGAGAAGTCAGGAGCCACCCTATGAATGTGATGTGGGGTCTTTGAGAGTCAAAATATGCGAAGGGAGATTAATTTTGATTGTGTGCTGAGCTGAGGATGGCTGACTGGTAGATGTTCACGGAGTCTGCCCAAATTTAATGGATCCTTCAGGTTCTCTTGAGCAGCTGAAGGTTTTGCCATTCAAAAAAGTTGTGGACAAGCTGGAAAGGGTCCAAAGGAAAGTCGTGAAGATGGTCAAAGGGCTGAAGAGCCTGCTTCATGAGGAGGGATTAAAGGATTTATGTGTTTTCACCCTGGGGAAGAGAAGGCTCATGTTGGACCTCATCACAGTATTCAAGTATGCAGTGGGTGGCTACAAAGAGAGCAGAGGATCTCTCTTTACAAGGAGACACATGAAGAGAACAGTTTGCCCTGGGAGAGGTTCTTCTTGATATGAGAAATTATTTATTTATGTTTTTAAGTGAGGACTGTAAATCATTGGAACAACCTCCACAAGGACGTGGCAGAATCTCCATCACTGCAGATTTTCAAGATGCAGTCGGATAGGGTGATGTATAATCCCACTGAGGCTCCCTTTTCCCACAAGAAGTTGGACCTGATGATCTTTTGAGGTCCTTTCTGGTGTGGGCTGGTAATGGGGCTATGATCTCTGGTGTGTGAGACAGCAAAGAGGATGCATTCATCAATGTTCAGCAAGAGACAGGGCCTTGCCAGCATCCTGGTGGAAAACAGTGATAAGCCTGTGTGCTTTGGGCAACGCATGTACTGAGTCTTATAGGACAAGGGTCTCTACAAGAGATTTCATCTGATAAATGTCTGCTTTCAGTATCTATAACTGTCCAGGCAACAGCAAACAAATGCAAATTCATTCATTGCTTAAGGAAAGTAAAGGTTTTTTCTGTTTACATTCTTACTAGCCTCATCGTGTTGACATGTAAGGGAAAGCTTGGGTTGCATTTGATTGTTTGTATACCCCCACCAGTGCTGCTAGCAGGAGATGAGTAGTGGTTAATATGGACAGGGTAGAGAGCTCAATCCAGGGGCTGATGCCAAGTAGTTAACAGGCTGCAAGGCTGCCAGTGTTGTCACCAACCAAAAATCAAAGCAATAACTCAGTTTCCTCTTTCCTGTAGAAGTGCTATTGAAACTATGAAACTTTGCAGATGGAGGCCTGAGATAAGTAGGTTGATATCACTTAGTATTAGATATCTATATCTCTCTATTTCGTTATACTCTGTGAAATATAATCTAGGGTATGATGGTGTTCTCTGTGTTGGAAAATTATTCATTTTGCCTATCTGCCTTGAAGGGCCAAAAAAACCAATTAGCTACAGTGTTAACAGTAGCTTTTTAAAGGTATATTTAGCCCCAAAGTAACCCCCCAGCCCCTGCAGTTCTCATCCCACACTGCTAGACCCATCCAGCTTTCCCAGTGCTTTGTTCTTTGAGTTAGAGGGAGATGTGTGTTGTCTGGAATGAACTGAGCCCTCCTCTGTTCAACTCTAGACCCTTACCCAACTCAATTGCAAACTAAAACAACTCATTGAAAGCTGATGTGAATTCACAGATGAATTTACACTCTTGATAAAGAAGAGATTAATCTGAATTCTTCAGAATTAGCATTTCCTTCAGGGGCTATCAAAAGTGAGAAGGAAGGCAGGACAGCTATTTGGCTTATCCACTGAATAGCTCCTGATTTTGTAAGCCCAGGGGTATGTGCCCTGTCAGTGCAGACATGCTTGGCAGTTTCTAAGTGCAGACTTCAGGAGAGGGATTGGTTGTGGTTTGTTTTTACATGCAGCTGATAGATGGCACACTGTTGTTAGGATTCCCTGCCTGCAAATGCTATTGTTCCATGCTAAAGAGGTGAGATGGTCCTGTCTGATTACTATCTGTTGCTATTTAATGACAGAAAATGTCTTCATTGCTATTGAAAAGTTGCTTAAAGCTTATTGAGTTTTGCCTTTTATTTTTGTGGACAGGGATGTTTAGCAGAGCAGAGATTTGCTGAATTTATCTTAACACAGGAGAGCTAGGGGAGAGGTGCGTGCTGTAATCAGTTTAGTGACTGCAGCTGATAGGAAGTTTGCGGCTGCTGTCTGAAATAGTGCATCTCTGTCTAAGTTCCAGGGTTCGTATTGATTGCATTGAATATTAGACAAGCAGAGTTAAGAGGAATCTTTAAACATCATCAAATCCATCTCTCAGCTCTAAGACGGGATCAGCTACCCAAAACATTAACTTCTTGTATGAATGTCTTCTGTTGCAGTTTAAGCCCATGAACTTCTGTCCAATCCATGATGGATAAGGAGAACAGAATTCCATGTTGCAGCAGTTTCACATATTTGAAAAGCCTTATCGTTTTTGATACATGTACTTTAACCTTTTCTAGTCTATTGGGCTGTGTTTCTTATACCTTCGACCACTCTCCCATGGTTTTTCTATGAACTTTCTCCAGGTGGCCCACAAATTGTGGCTTTGCTCCCAGCAGCCCTAATGGCTTTTATTTTTGAGAACTTCTTCAGGGAAAAAAAATTTCCTATTCTATTTGTCTTACTGTACTCCCTTGTATTGAACAGGCTGCCCAGGAAAGTGGTGGAGTCACCATCCCCAGACGTTTTCAAGTTAAGTGTAAATGTGGCACTTTGGGACATGGGGGTAGTGGGTGTAGTGGGGATGGGTTGACAGCTGGACTAGATGCAATGATCTAGAGATCTTTTCCAGCCTTAATGATTATATGATGCTATGGTTCATTAGCCTATAATTCCCAGACTTTGGTATTTTGTTTTGCTCAGATTGTATGCTTTCCTTTCAAGTCTTCTTATGGAAATTCACTTTATTCCCCATGAATTATCAGAGTTAACAGCTCTAGGATTGCTTCAGCTATTTCTCTGAAATCTTCAGGTTAGCATTTATGAGTCCTAGACAATTGGGAAGTATCTAAACCTTAATCTGAAATCCTCAAGCCTACTGTTTGGCTCTCCATTGTCTCTAAGCAGAGCCCAGGGAAGTTTGCTGACCTGTAAACGTAGGTGTAGCAGACATCAACGTGTCATCCACCAACTGCTCTATAAATAGTAGCTCTGTCCTTTAGTGGTTTAAATGACCTAGACTACTTTCTAAGTAAGCCTCTCCCCCATCTGACAGTGGCACGTAAACAAAGCTGACGAAGTAAAGTGAATGCTTAATTATTTGAATGAGAGCTGCTTTGGTCAAAGGGAGAGCTGTTTGTTGTTCATATCTCTCATTTCAGTTGTTGACTAGTAGTGTCATTCACAGGGCTGCTAAGAGATGGGCAGAAGATCTTAGAATGTCAGACACCTACTGATATAGCATAGTCAGCATACGATCTGCATACATAAGAGCTATTACATCTGCATATCTATTTATCAGTTGTATGCATGTATCTGGCACTATCCTGTTTTCATTTTTAGAAAGACAAATGCATCTCTGGATGCAAAATATTGATGGCCCAGTTGTTCTCCAACCCCTGAATTTGGGGTCCTCCTCCAGAAAATTGCACTGTTCCCCATCTACCTGTATTAAGAGTGCCACTTAATAGTGAATTTTGAATTGTGCTCTAAAGGAAGCAAAACCTGGGCTCAAAATGATCATCTGTAAACCTTCGTACATGTGAGTTGTCTTCCTTGTCTTGCTTCTCCTCAGCTCGTACTGGGAAATGACTCTGAAGCCTTCAGCTTACAGTGACCTAAAGCAATAGTTAATTCCATGTCTTTGAACAGTGAAGGCCAAAATACCGGATAAGATTATCTTCTATTTGCCTAGCTAATGAATCATAGAATCACAGAATGGATTGGGTTGGAAGTGACCTCAGAGATCATCTAGTTCCAACCCCTGCTGTGGAAAATGTGATAAAATTACATGTACTTTTCCCTGTGAAAACAACCCTAAAGACCAGATTCTTCTGGTGGGTGGCAATAACAACAAAAAGCCAAAGGAGGAAAGGGTAAGGTGTGGAGAAGACACAGCAGGGATAAAGTAAAGCACTGCAAGCAAGATGAAAGACATGACAAAAGCAAACAAGAAAGGAGTGGCGGAGTAAATAGGAACTGGATCAGTAGAAGTGAGTGTCTGACATATCTAAAGAGGAACCGATGGGGAAAAGCTGCTCTGGACAGTGAGATCAACGTGGCTATGATAATAGAATTGAGGGATTCATGGCTTAAGTAAATAAAACCTGTGAAATCTCAGGCATTTCAGAATGAAAACATAGAGAGAAAATAAAGAAAAACTGTGGATGGCGCTCCAGTTGTGATCTTGACACCACACAGGGCAAGCTAAGAGTTAAACCAGGTACTATACGAAGAGCATTTTCTGGATGCATCTTGACCACCAATCAGCATGAACATACAGATATGTTATCTGCAGGGTTGGTGGACCAAATTGCATTTTTGGAACGTTTTTCTCTCTGAGAACAATGATTCAGAGGATTCTCCCTCTTTGCAGTGCTACTTGCTATTTTGCAGACTCATCTCACTGGTTTAAATCTACTGCTTTCTAAGGTGCCTGTCTCCCTCTTGTGCCTTCTGAGGAAGCCTAGGGAAACTTTTCTTCTGAGTGACTCTGGGGTTGTGGAATGTAAGGATTTGCACCTTTCTAATTTCTTTATACTGACAAAAATGAAGGACTTGCCTTGAGAATCTCAGAGCATATTGCAAAAGTCCACAGAATAACTTTTCTAGACCGTTCATACTTTGCAACTCACTCACCTCTGAGATATGGGCAAAACACTGCTCATCAGCAAGATGTAAGACACTAATGTAGTTTTAACCAAGACATGGAAATTTCCATCTGGGAAATAAATACAGAAAGTTGTAAAGTAATGCAAATGGCCATACATTTTTCAGAATCTGCCTAAGGCAATGTTTATCTGATGGGAAGGTGTGTAAGAAATGAGAGAGCGCTGCTTGGACTAGTTTTTTCTATTAGAAATTTGGAGGCAGTCCAAAGGGAAAGAGATGAGGAAGAAGTATTACACGTAATTTATGAAGAGAGATTACAGGAATTTACCAACTGCAGGCTCAGAAAGTGCAGCAGTGATTAGTTGAGCCATGATGACTGCATTGAGATACTCGATGTGTAATAGCACTGAAAAAAAAAGATAGAATAATTTAAAACATTAAGCTTGAAAGTAGTAACAAATTACCAGATAGTAACTAGAGACAGATAAGTATGAATTAAACATTAAGAGTAATCGATGAACAATGAGATTAATCATTTTGTATGTAATGGATACTTCCAAAAAGAAGCTATCTTATGTGCAGAATGGAACCTAAAGCCATATGAAGGTTGCTCTAGAGAGTCAGCTCCATCAAGTCTGATTTTTGCAGGATGTGTGAGCTGTCAAGCCTTCCTTTCCTAAGCCTCTAGCTGTGTGTTAATTAATTGTCCCTCAGGTGCCTTTACTCAGCATTTATTCCTTTAAAGAAGCCTGCATTGTTGGCTGAAAATACACAAGATGTGTGTCAGCGATATAGTCAGCAGTCCATAGAGCTGAAATTTCAAGTAGTCTGCAAAGAACACATGCTGTTGTTTTTAGAGATACATAGGACAAGACATAGCAGATCCATTTTCTTTTCACTTCTATAGAGGTGATGTCTTCTCTTTGCCCAGTTTATACAATTAAGGACTGTTTGAACTTTGGGTAGAGTTAGGATATGTGATGATTGCCCTGGGGGCAGAGAACAAATGCTTCCAACATTCAGCGATGTCTTTAAGAGACAGTGTCCTCCCTGCATCAAAACCATGGGCTCCACCTGTACTGAAGATTGACTCCAGATTCTATTTAGAGTACAGCTATTTTCAGCCTTAGAACTGGCAATGTAGAATCATTAAGGTTGGAAAGACCACTAAGATCACTTAGTCCAACCATCATCCCATCCCCACGATGTCTACTAAACCATGTCCCTCAGTGCCACATCTACACGTTTCTTGAATGCCTCCAGGGACATTGACTCCGTCACCTCCCTGGGCAGCCTGCTGCAATACCTCACCATTCTTTCTGGGAAGAAATTTTTCCTAATATCCAGCCCAAACCTCCTCTGGCACAGCTTAAAGCCATACAGCAGAAAATTGTGAAGAAAGGCTACGTATTGTCAGTCTTCTCCTCTCCATTGTCTCTTTGTCCTTCCCTTTTCAGTTAAAATTAGATATTTTTCCTTTATTTTGCAAGAATAAATAGCGCACCTAAATAAATGAGAGCTGATGAATGCAGCAGTTCATAGCTGCTGATCAGATTCTGCTATCACGATTTTACTTAAGGAAAATAATTGAGTGGCAATTGATAAAACATGACAGCTTAAGATTGCACTAATTGCTTGATTTCCCAGAACACTCCTAAAAAGAAAACGTATTTCTTCATTGTATGTTTCTGGTTAAATGACCCTCATGGAAATAAATCCAGAGTGAAGAATTAATAGCGCTGCAAACAAAGTGTAGAAAAAGTTGAAGTTTTTGTCATAATCTTTGCACCGTTACCATTTCTGAAGATAACGTACTGCCTGCAATAAACTACCTTTCCTGGGGCTGGTATCAGGCAGTGAGATAGATTACAGCTACTTCCCACACTACTTGTATTAGTTTATATACTTCAGCCCAGGGCAGAAAGTAGGTGATGCTAAAGGAAAAGTCAGTGTGTAAGATACTGAGTTTGGAGTTTGGATATGAATTTCCGTATCTTTGGTCACTCAGTTCTTGGGAGATCTTCTTCTGAACAGCTGCGAAAATGTGTAGCTGTAAGTATTAAAATGACTTCATTTTTTTTTTTTTTTTTCAGAAGATTACATGTCCCCAAATAGCATTCCTATTGCAAAAAAAAAAAACAAACACCCCGAAAACAAATACAAAAGTAGGTTGCAGCATGAAGCCATGTATCTCCTTTCTTGCACTTTGTCACTCAAGAGACCCGTGGCTCATTGGAGCAGTTTGAAAGCTGATATAAAATAACCGTATAATACAAACTAGTAGTTCCTGGTGGACAGGTATCCACGTCATGAACCAGTTCGTGGCAATTGCATCTAATCAGTGTGTTTATTGCCCAGCTCTTGCAAAAGAGTGAGTGAGCTGTTGCTGATAAAAGACTGCTCTCAGACAAGGCAGTGGATCATTATGGGTGGACAGTTCTTCTCCACTTGATGTGGCTGCTTTTATGTCTGTTTTGTATTTCATTTTTGCTCTCAATGCATCAGACCAGCAAATTTCACAACCCCTGAAGCTGTGACTTGTATTCTAGTTTCTAATGGTTATATAACTTCAGAACTTTTCTTCATCACCAGGCGTTTCTGTTTCCAGAATATGAATGCCACAATATCAGCAATTCATTATCTCTGTTTGCATTTATTCTTTCTGTATATTTTATTCATCTGTTGTGGCACCAATCTGATTGCCCCATAAACGTAAATAAATTTAGCTATGGAATGGACCCCTTAACGAACCTCGCAGGAAGGCGGGACGGACAACTTGCACAAAAATCATACAGGAATATTTCTGGCATAGCAGAAATCAAAAACAGTATTTCTAGCCTGCTGGCCTTTTTCATACACAGCTCAGTGGTTTGTTGGAAACACAAGCATATTGATCTTTCTTTGGTCACAAAGTAGCTAGAAACTTGTTTGTGGGAGAGCAAGACCTTGGATCCGTCATTTGGATGCAAATAGTTGTTCTGTGACATTGTCCAAATAAAGGCATAAACCAAGAAGCACGTAAACAGCAAATATTAGGTGTGACCAGTCCAATTGATTTTTAATGTCACTGCTTCCAAATGTGTGTTATAATATCCCAGAGATTTGCACCAGCTGTGTTAATAAAATGCAGTGACAGCAGACTGAGGAAAGGGAAATAAAATAGTGGCATTCCCCCTTCTGCAGAGGAGAGCTGATATACTCCCCCATGAGTGCCCCAATGGAGACATTCCAGGTCAGGCTGGATGGAGCTCTGAGCTACCTGTTCTAGCTGTAGATGTCCCTGTACATTGCAGGGGAGTTGGACCGGTTGGCCTTTCAAAAGACTCTTCCAACTCAAATGATTTTATGATTCTTTAGTTGTGAAAGTGTTGAAATCACTTCCCTTTCAATTCACGTAGGGTGTGGGATCTCCCTACAGCTTTCACCATGGGCAGTGAGCAGCTGGGGACTTGATGACTTTCCAGGGGAAGAGGAGAGAGTTGGAAATGGAGGGAGGGCTTTGCACAGCAAAATGTATAAATGCACCTGATCTTATCCATCACAGATGAGTTTTGAAACATTCATCTGCTTGCTCTGAACCTTGACTAGTAATTCCTTTGCCCTCCACACAGATGTTATTTCTTGGTTTTCTGATAAGAACCTTTCTTGCTTGATATTAAAGAATCATAGAACCATAGAATCACAGATAATATAATGGTTTATATTGGAGGGGACCTGTAAAGATCATCTAGTCCAGCATCTTCCAGTAGATCACCCAACATGACCTGGACATCTCCAGGGATGGGGCATCCATAGCTTCTCTGGACAACTTGTCCAGACTATATTAAATATGAAACCATTATGCCATGAACTTTAAGATAAAATAATATCAATACAACAGTTGTTGTCAGAACTAAGCAAAGCAGACTAATATTTGTTTGTTTGCCTGTTATCAGAACATATCAGCATCCCTGCTTATCTTGCAACAAGTGATTAGCTAGGAAAAACATGTGAGATTTAGGTTCTGTTTTGCTCTACTGTAGACTGAAATAGGCTATCTGCTAAGCCTTAAATGCAATCTGCTAAGCCTTAAATGCCCAATTAACACCTGGTGTATGTTGGGGGTAAGTAAGATCTTAAAAATATTACTGTATCTATATATATAGTTACTGTTTGTACGAGAGGATGTGTTTGTGGTTGGGTATACAAGAATAAAAGTGTACGTATGGCTGTATGAGTGCTCACGTGTATGTGCATATACGAAGCCAAATACTTATAACAACTACTGTCTTTAAGTATAATTTTGGATGTAGATTAAGTAGAAGCTCAAAATCTGGTTAATAAGAAATTTTTACATGATCTTTGCTACTTCCTGTATGCTTCAGATTCCCAAATATAAGATGATGATACCTCTTTCAAATCAGAAATATTGATGAGGTTCTCCATTAACTCATCTCACATTTCCACATCTAAATGTCTTTGAAAGGTCAAAGTTTCTGTTCCTATCATTTGTAGTATTCCATTTCCCTGAGACACCAGTTCAGTTCTGACCTTCAGCATGGACTTGGAACTGATAAAGTTCTCATGAAAGAAAATATCTGTCCTAAATAGTCTGTGATCTATATGAAGGGATAATGAGGGATATAGAATATGTGGAGGATAATGATGGCAATGCATATTTGTAAGAGATGTGATTTAAATACACAGTTGTGAAGCACCAGAGAAAGGTGACTAAAAGATGGTAACAAAATACAGTTACATGCTATAGCACCTTCATGCTCCTTTATCGCACCTTTTGGGTAGTATCACAAAAGATGAGACCTGTTATTAACACAAGCTGTCAAGACAAGTCTTCAGACATGGTTAGATGGCTAAGGGGAGAGGAGCTTTCCAGGGGAACTGCCTGTTAAACAACTCCTGCTCAGATTGCTGCTGGTCAGAAGGTGCTCTGAGGGTGGTAGAGAAGGTGACTTGGAGGTCTTACGCCCAATTCATTCAAGAACATCATTAAAATAAAGAGTAACCACAAGATGTGTGAGATGTCCATTAGGGTGGACAAAGGGAAGTGAGCTGCTTTAAATATGCTGATACTTTTTCTGTTCTTAGCAGTTCTGCAGTTGTTGTTCCTGCCTCTGCTTCAAACATACAGTCATTTGAGATTCCCAAGTGCCAGCCTTGCCCTCTTCAATACACAGAAATTTGCTCAAACATTTGCACTGAGGGGGGTACGGTAGGTTAAACTTATCGCTGGGTCAATGCTCAGAGCATAATGAATAATGTTTCCAGCTGGCTGTTCTGAGGAGCTCTTTTCATCCCTGTTGAGGTCCTCTGTGCTAAAGCCTCGCCTCTGCCTTATGAGATCAAGGCATATCATAGAATCATAGAATGTCTTGGGATGGAAGGAACAGACAAAAATCATGGAGCCCAACTCCTGGCTCCACACAGGACCGCCTAAAATCCAAATCTTGAGCCTGAGAGCTCCTTGAACTCTGGCAGCTTTGGCTGTGCCCACTGCCCTTTGGTTCAACATCTTTTCCTGACACCCACCTCACCCTCTCCAGATGCACCTCCATGCCATTCACTCCAGCCCTGGACCTGCCACCAAAAAGCAGAGCTCAGCACATCCCCTCGGCTCCCTTTGAGGAGCTGTAGGCCACCATGAGGTCTCCCCTCACCTCCCTTTTCACACCATCACTGTTTGGCTTTTGGTGGTCAGGAGGAATGCTTATGCCACATTTCTTGATTCCACTGCCCCTGAGAAGATGTGGGATTAGCATGCTGCATCTACGTGCAACTATTTGTATTATTCAGTGCAGTGCTACACCTCCCAAGATGACACCACAAACAAAACAGAGAGAAAGCACACATAAGTGAGCAAGTGGAAGAGAGTAACTCCCCACACTGGCTTCTGTGCTGTCCCGAAGGACATCTAATTCAGTCTGTAAATGCTGTTCTATATAGCTTCTACCCTCAAAACAATTTTCTGCTGGTATGCTGCTGTTTAGGTCGAATCAGTTTGATTTATAGAACATCATTTTTTTTCCTTCCCAGACACAGTCAAGAGAAAAATATTTGTTGAAAGATTGTTACAGCAAGATTTAGCTTTTGCACACCTAGCATCAGAGAAGCTTGCTGACTTCTTATATAAGCTTTTTCCTATCCCTTCTTCCCTCTGATTTTAAGAAGAGAAAGGGGATAGATGGGCACTGTGCATAGATTAGTTCCTCTCTGTACTTTGTATACATGATTCATATGTACCGGACCAAAGAATAAGAAATGCCCCAGTGGTATTGCAAATATGATAGTATATGTGGAACATCTCAGCATCTTTTTTGGTGAAACATACTGGACGCTACAAAGTGTTCGGGTTTTGTGGAGTTTTTTTCTTCCTTGTTTTCCCCCTCAAGAATCATAGAATCATTAAAGTTGGAAAAGACCACTAGGATCATCTATTCCAATCATCAACCCAACCCCACCATGCCCACTAAGCATGTCTCACAGTGCCACCTCTATGCTTTTCTTGAAAACCTCCAAGGATGGTGAGTCTATCACCTCCTTAGGCAGCCTGTTCCAATACCTCAGGATAAGTAGTAGGGTTTGTTTGTTTGTTTGTTTCATTTTGGGGGCGTGCACACCTGGACATTACACATTTCAGAGTTTCCTTTAGGTTTACTTTATAGCTTGTTCCAAGGTGGTGGGGCAGAATGGCACCTCAGTTGTAGATTTCAGCATCACCTGAATATTTAGCCAGAAAATAGTATAGATGTTAATTGGTAGTCCTGTAAAATGTGAATGGATAACTTGCAAGTACACATACATGCCAGTACGTTTAAATAGAATAGACCAGTGATATTTCTGATCCCATGTTTTTTTTACACAAACTTAATTGAAGATCCTTAGAAGCACATGTAAGTTATCCTTTGGGCTGACACTGATAAGGGATTCTGGAATTTTGCTAAGTAGGACAAAGAAAATAATGATAGTATGTGATTTTTTTTTTTTTTTTTTTTTTTTTTTTTTTGCATCCTTTTCTGGAAAGCATGTTTCCCCTTTCTGGTTTATTTAGTGTTGTTTTTGTGGTTGGAATACAGAAGTGCCCTTAGAATATGAATAATGTCAGGGCTATGTTCTAAGTCTTCAGTATCAATAAATCTTCACCTCATTAGTCATGAAAGTGGAAGTGAGGGGAGGTTTACTTATTTGCTGTCTTGGTGACTATCTCAGTAACGTTCATTCTGTGGGGAAATAGGCTGCTGGGATTTATGATAAGGTTGTTCCCATCTTGGGAACAATGTCTGAGTTTTACGACTCAACTTGTCCCTGGATTCATTTTTAAAATGTTGAGATTGTGGTCTTGCTGAAGTAAAAAATGGGAAATGTAAAGTTTCAGTTTATCTGCAAACTCATATTTCCAAAAGTTACCGTGCAAGGGCTGGAATTTAAGAAATTTTCCAAATTCTGAGTACTTGGCAGTGACATTATTCACTTACCAAGTCAAGTGAAATTACTCATTTATTCCTAACATTTTTGCCTAGTGCTTTCTGTTCAGAACTTACTAAACACATTTGCTTTGCCCTAAGTAAATGCTCCAGTTCTTTAGATTTCCAGGTTCTCCTGTTTCTCTGGTTTTCTCATTCACATTACTTGTTAATTGGTAGGTGTCTATTTCCTTTGGTTATCTTTATCGTGTGGCATTTATCTTCACCATATTCTGGCTGTATTAATGACTCATCTTACATAAACTTCTCCTTTGGAAAAAAAAATAATATAAAAATAGGTGAATGATTTAAATCTGTCTCCCTCTTGCTGCTTACTGTAGGGTCTGAATTGTTGACAGCCTCAACTGGTTGTCAACAATTCAGACCCTACATTAAGCAGCAAGAGGCTGCTGTTATACTCCCGGTTTTGGTGGAGTCAGAGAGATTTATGAGGAGCTTTATTTCACTCCGAGTTCTGCATACTGTGTGCTAAATTGGGGAAACCAGTGCAATTTGATTTTGTTAACAAACTCTGGTGCCTGGCAAGTTCAGAGGTACTTCATGATAGAGATAACCTGGCAAGGAGAAGCAGAAACATAGCTGCTAGGTATATGCCATTATAGATGGTCTTTATTTCTAGCTATTTTTCTTTCTTCTATTTTTTTTTTTTCTTTTTGTGTTGCTTACATATATCAGGTGCTTGGAAACTTCACATTGCCAGGTTAAATTATTCAACATATTCCTTGCTTCAGGTCAGATTGCTTTGTACTCTGTGCCTTACAACTGCCTCTGTTGTTTTTTCTTACACCGAGTAGCCACATTTTTTCCTTCCTTCCACCTCAGAATCTGCTTTTAAATAACCTGTATTTGCTGAAAATAATTTTAAGCATTGATACAATGATTTGAAAGGGATCCATACACTACAACCACAAAGTTGTTCACAGCTATTTGAATAAAAATGACAAATCTGAGACATAACAGTTCATATACTGTGTGAATTTCCATTCTCATTCCTTCCCTTCTCCTTCCTCCCCTTCTCATCGTAGTATCCTGGGATCAGCAAGCAGACAGCCCGATTCCTTGCAGTTAAAATAGCTGAGGAGGACCCTGTGTGGACCCATCGGATCTTTGTTAGACCAAATTGCCTACATAGTTTATTCCACTGCAAAAACTGAGTGGAGGTGTCATTCAATATATTAAAATAGCCTCTGTCTAACCTAACGTACATACAAATGAAAGGACAAACTTTAGCCTGTGCTCACTTGAAGTGCTTTAAAAGAAGTGGAGCAAAACAAAACAGACTGATTGAAGTGTAGAAGGAATTTTGTTTATGTTGTTTGTAACAGAAACTGAGGACTGATGTCAATGGCAGTTGAACCGAGAGAGACAAAGGAGCATTATGGCCTTTTTTCAGTGGTTTTTCTCTTATTGTTTGTTTGTATGTTTGTTTAATATTTCCTTAATTGTCTTTTACTAAGCAGTTAAATGAGAGCAGAGCAACACATTCAAGTTAATTCTCATTTCTTCATATTATACTGAACTTTCTTCTTTCAGAAATTTTTACCAAAAATCCCCACAACTCCTCCATCCAAAAAATCACAACAAATACCTCCTCATTCCTTGGCAGTGATTCATGACCACAGTGTGGTCTGGTGTAATCAAAGTTACTTACACATTATTGCTTTTTAAAAATATTCTACAGAATTTACATGTTATCTATAATACCATACATGATTAAAGCTTCATTTAGGCTGGCAAGTGAATCAGTGAAGTGCATTTTGTGATGCATTACCCCATCTTTGTTTGTGGGTTTTGGTTGTGGGGTTTCTTTCTCTTTTTTGTTGTTTTATTACGATTCCTCACATTATTTTTTTTTTTTTAAGCCTTTTGCTTCTCCTGCTTCCTCAGTTATTCAACATTTTGAACGTATTCACAATGGTACACTCAGGCTTTATTGCCAGTGAGTGTGATTCTATTGCATTTTATGATTAAATGTTATGCCGCTTACATTCTTATAACAAACTTCAGAAGGACGTGTATTCATTTCGTTATTCATTTCCTAGATTTATCCATAACAAAATTCTGAATTCTGTAGAAGTGGGATGGAAACAAGCTGACTTTTTAGAATGATGGTAGAGTTGCAACAGGATCCAAGCAGACAAATTAATTACTGTCCAATTAGCCTTGGGAGAAGCAGGTTCTTCAGTGTCTCAGAAAACATCCTGATCTTACATGTTATTTTAGGCATACGTTGCTGCTCCTCTGTTGTGCAGATGTAATGATGCTTTTTGTTTTTCCTTTTTGTAATGATGCTTGTGTTTCATTTTGATTTTATAATTCTTGTGTTATCCAGACAATTGATTCTGCAAGTGAACTAAAGAAGTCTGGTTTGTTATGCCTTTGTATGTGTTCTTTGGATTTTTTTGGTATCCATCAACTTGTGAAATATTCATAGAATCAATGCACTCGTATTTCTCTCTTTTGGATTCTCTGTTGTCTGGTTGGCAAGTTTTCCTTAAACCCATTTATCTCCTCCTTCCATGAAATTCTTAGAAACTTAATGTCTTTGTGCCACTCTGTCAGATATGATTGCAATCTGCCAACAAAACATTTAGAAAGTCAGGTGTTGGGGATGTGTGTGAGAAAGGGTGGAAGGAAAAGCTGAAAAGACATGTCAGCAGGGCATGAGAACTAAAGACAAAGGACACAGAGAAGTATGGATTAATGCCTTCTTTGGCTTACTCTTCACTGGTAAGACTGTTCCTCGGGAATCTCTGGGTTCTGGGACGAGAGGGAAAGTCTGGAGCAAGGATGATGGAGTGTCATCCTTGATGATAGACTATCAGGCCAAGGGGCATTTATACCAAATGAACATGCCTTCATTCTTGGGAGACATCCAGAGTCAAGCTGAAGGAGGCTCTGGTCAACAAGACTGACCTGTAGATGTCCCTGTTCACTGCGGGAGAGTTGGACTAGAAGGTCTTTAAGGGTCCATTCCAACTCAAACAATTATCTGATTCTGTGATAAAGTCCATGAGACCTGATGGGATGAACCAAAAGCATTGGAAGTTTTCCAGTGTCATTGTGAGGCCACTCATGATTATCTTTGAAGAATAGCAATCAGAGGGTGCTCCCAAAGACTGGAAGAAAGCAAATGTAACTAACTAACTAACCTGATGATAGCTTTTTACCATGGGTGAGTGTGAAGCAGTGCATATTGATTATCTGGACTTCAGATCCTAGCTGTTGGATAGCATGTGGTTATGCTGAAATCACAGAAGCCTTGATAGACTGGGGAAATGTTCTGTGGAAGAAACCTCATGAGATACAGTAATTGAAAGTGACAAGTCCTGCCCCTGGGGAGGAATAACTCTAGGCACCATAATAGGCTTCGGACTGGCTGTCCATATGGAAAGCTTGCAGAGAAGAGGTATCTTCTTCAGAAGTCTCTTTGATCCAGGCTCTGAGCAACCTAATCTAGTTGTAGATGTCCCTGTTCATTGCAGGGGAGTTGGTCTAGATGATCTTTAAAATTCCCTTTCAAGTAAAATGATTCTATGATTTTATGATTCCGTCGTAAGTCCAGATGGGCAGCAAGCTGAAATTGAGCCATCAGTGCACCATTGTGAGAAAGAAGGCCAGCAGCATTCTGGGCTTCTTTAAGCAAGAAGCATTGCCAACTGATCAAAGGAGATGTTCCTTCCTCTCTGCTCACCATATCCAAAGTGCTGGGTCCCCAGTACAAGAGACACATGGATATACTGTTGCCCAGTCTATGAACATCCATGAAGATATGCCAAAACAAGTGGACTCGGTCCTGAGCAACCTGCTTGGAGCATTGTATTAAATGATTTCCAGAGATTCCTGCCAGCCTCCGTGTTTCTGTGATTCTTTAAGTTGTACAGCTAAACTAAATGCATCCTGCTTGATGTCTATTTTTTTTTCTGCTCTGCTAATGTTGCCTTACTGGTAGTGCATTTAGCAGTATCTGCATTATTATGTCTGCTATTGCTAAGTTAATTGTTTTTATAAAAAGCAGTGACATAAAAAGTCAACATATGCTCACATTTGCTCCTGTAACTGTTCAGATAACAGGGAAACAAAGTCGCTGGAGATTGCCGTCTTAGAACCAGGAAAATTTCTGTGGTTAATCTATTAATTTTACTTTTGTTACATTTAGAAAGGTATAAATGAATGCATTCATCAAACATGGCCTAATTGATGGATTGATTTCTTGATGGCCTACCAATAAGGAGATTCAAATTCAGTGATTTTTTTATTGTTTATTTTTATTATTTACAAATACTTTTTTACCAGATGAATGCCATTCTAAAAATGGGCTTCTCCTATGTAAGAATCTGCACTTTAGGATGAATGGCTTGCACCAAATGTATCTTTTTTTGAAAAGAGATAGGTTTGCAGCAGTTGTTTTTATTGTGGCTTTTTCCCTCTTGGTATTCTGTTGGTATGCAGTTCTGAAAAGCAGCCATAAAATCATATCATTCTACCTGTTTCTCATAGAAAACTCAAGTCAGCTGGCTTATTTAGATCCAATATACCATGGCATTGTTTAAGGGATTTTTGATTTACCATGGGTGTATGGAGCACTGGGTCTTTTTCTTTTACATAGGCAAGTTTTTTTTTCTTATTTTTTTTTTTTTCTTCTCTTTTTCCCCCTCTTTTCTTGCTTTTTTTTCCTTCTTTCTTTTTTTCTTTTTTTTTTCTAATTACAAAGCTTGGTTACGAAACACATCTTTTATGTTTTCTGTCTTTTCAGAGTGACATGCTGGATGTGAACCAGATCATTAAAGACCTGGCCTCCATGGTACATGAGCAAGGAGACACAATAGGTAGGTATCACTGTCGAAGTATGTGTTTTGTTGTGCTCCTGCACCATTCCAATGTGTTGTTGTGTGTTCATAGAATCATAGAATGGCCTGGTTTGAATGATCATCTAGTTTCAACACCCCTGCTATGTGCAGAGTCGCCAACCACCAGACCAGGCTGCCCAGAGCCACATTCAGCCTGGCCTTGAATGCCTCTAGGGATGGGGCATCCACAGCCTTCTGTTCTCTCAGAAGAAACTGTGATGCTGCAATTAATTTTCCTGCGTTTTGTGCATGTTGTATCCTTAGTGATGTTTTGATCTGACAAACTGCTCTGTGCAATAGCATTCATACCTTTGGAGTAGTTGGATATATTTAGCATAAAAAAAGATTTTGAGGTGGGATAAATTTGTTCAATTTTGACTACAACAAAGAAGCAGAAGAATATGTAGTATTAACTAGAAAGGTATTCAATTTTTTTAGTTCTACCTGGAGTTGTAATTAAAAAACAACAATACCAGTAGTAGTTATTGTCATTATTATAGAGTGGCAAAAAAAGAAAAAATAAACAGCTTGCTTCTCTTAAATGGATATTTCTCTCCACATTACAGACAGTGCCTGGCTAAATCTATAGCATGCAACCATTATGACATACTCACACACATAGTCTGAAACTTCTGCCCACTAGTTGACCTCTTCTTGTTTTATAGCAGCCAGTGGCTAAGAACATTGTGGAAGATTCTTGGGAATGGAGGAGATGAGAGAAACTGCTAGACATGGAACAGATTGCCCAGAGTGGTGGTGGATGCTCCATCCTTGGAGATATTCAAGGTCAGGCTGGACAGGGCTCTGAGCACCCTAATGCAGCTGTAGGTGTTCCTGTTCATTGCAGGGGAGTTGGATCAGATGACCTTTAAGGGTCCCTCCAACTCAAACGATTCTACGATTATCTTCAACAGCAGCCAACCAGTGATCATCTCCATTTTTTTTCTGAATAGAGGAATAAAGCACAGTGATCTGCTCCTTTTGAATTTCCTTTTACTTTTCTCTTTGTTACTGATGTGTTCTGATGCAGCTGAGAGCAATCAGATATTTTTTTCTTTTCTTTGTGTTTTTTTTTGGTGGGTGTGTGTGTATGATAATACTGTGAAGAGCTTCCAAAGCAATTTCTAGTTCCGAATTTGAGAGCTAAGAGTCCTGAAGCCATGATGAGGGACTTAAACATCAGAGAAGCGAGGTTTAGGAAGATATTACTAACCTGCAGTGCTCACTTGGAGTACTTGCCAGTGCTCATGGAAGCTGGATCAAGTCCTAAGGCAGCCATATGTAAATTATAAAAGAAGAAAATCTTCTCTGTTGTTTATTAAGCACTCTGAATTGTTTTGCCAAGCTCAAACCTATGCAAGTTTCTATTAGCATCAGATATCTCCTTTCACAGTGAAATGAGCTTGCTGCATCCCACTGAGAAACACCACTCAGGTTTACAGGTGCGGAACAAAATCAAGATAATATCTACCAATTCTTTCTTGTTTTGATATTTTTTTTCCATTTTCTTTTTTGGGCAGCTTATTTTTTAAACATCTACAACTTCAGAGCCTGACTCATCTCCAGAATGTACATCAGATGTTAATGCCTTGAGGGACATGAGAGCATACATCAGTTAGCTTCAAGATCCTCGGAACCAATTTTCTTAAGGCAACATTTATTATTTTAGGATGTTGTTCATGCACAGAAGTGGCCTAGTATTAACTAGCCTGCGAGAAAACTGTACTAAATATTGTGTTTTGGTTTTACACCATCAGAAGTGTTGTTTCTTCTTCCCATTTCACTGCAGCAGATTTTTTTGTTGCTTCCTCGGAAGCATTTTTTCACTCTGGCAGCTATTCAAGGTATCTTCCCAACCAATTGCTGAAAGATCCCATTGTATATCTTTTGACATTCATATTACATAGACATAAGTGAGATTAAGAGTCAGTTTTTGAAGAGAATTGAAACTCACACAATGACAACACAACAGCAGTGATGATAAGGGACAGTTGTCTTGACACTTGTTTGACTTTTTTATTGCATTCTTCTGAAATGCATGAAATTAAATCTCTGTGTGTGTTAATGTAGAAGACACAAGAAAACTGTATATCCAGGGAATATGAGGTGCATCATTCAGCAAAAGAAATTAATAGATAAATAAAATCCAACCAGGGTTGTAGTGTGAATCACTTTTGTTCACCGTGAGCTGGAGAGAATTAATGGGAAGAGCTTGTCTGAGCTATGCATAGCACAAGAAGAGTAACCCAGATTTCTTAGAAAAACCAAAACTTTAAAGGAAGTTTTGCTACTCTATGGGCCATTTCCTTAATGAGAATATCCATAACACTCTGTAGAATAGAGAACAATTTCTGTTAGGCAGGTAGGAAATAGATGAGGGGAAATGCAGAGTTGGGGCAGTGTATCTCTGTTATTTTTTCTCATCTGCAAAAGTGTACATTCCAAGTCATGGCATCTCTTTGATAGGGATATTTAACTAAGCATTATAGTATAAGCGAGTCCAAATCTCAAAGCCAAAACAAGCTGGTGATGTTGGTTACCTTTGAATTAGCAGAGTATTTTTAACACAGATTTACAGGAGCTCTTGGCAAAAGTATCTCTGTGAAACCTCATTGCAAATACAGGAAATGGGATTTCTCCTTCTCCAATAAACAAATCCCATCTCATACACTTTCTATCCCAGTCTCAGTCCAGCTTTCTTCCTGAAGTTCCTTTCTGTCCCTGTCAAGTTTTTTCCACTGCATGACTGACCACAAGTCTCTACAGTAATTTCCATTGAAATAATCAAGCTGAATGAAGTTTGTGTACCAAGTCCTCCCATAAAATTGGCATATTATATTATTAATTAACATACAGAGAAGCTGGCTGCTTCTGCTTTCAGCCCTTCTGCTCAAGGAACAATTCTGGATTAGTGATCTCTGCATCCAGGGCAACATGTTTGAACTCAGATGAGTGAGCCTGGCAGCACTTACATAGGACTGGTGAGCTCATGCAAAGGGTCACCAAAACTTGTCAACTGCTTTAGAAGGCTCTAACAATGACCATCTGAAGAGAGAGCGCAAAGTGTGGAATAGAAGCTCACAATTTCTTGTGGTACAGTTGGAGAGATGTAGGGGATCTGAAGCACAAATGGCAAGATCCTCAGGGGATAGTGAGTAAAATGGACGAAGTATAAGTCCACAACAGCTGGAACATTCCCAGTGTTTTATACTGAAAGTCATTATTTTACAATGGCAGGCATGTCTTTCCATTGGCCGTACTGGGATAAATACACATAGTTTCATGAAGTCAACTTTATTATTGGTATTAGGGAAAAGAAAATCCTAAAATCCCCATGTTGTGGGGATCCACATGAAGAATGTGTTGATAACACAGTTATCAGTATTTGTATTACTACTGATGAAGACAGGTGTGTACTTATCAAACTCTGTAGGCTTCTGTTTGCATTGTAACAGAAAATAAGGATGACCTGAATAATACAGTCATTGCATTCTATTTGCCAGCAGCAAAAGAAAACTCTTTTCTTTCTTTTTCACCTAGGAGAGCTTTTTCTCTCTCCTACCTGTATATGTAACCTCACTAGTTACAGCAAAATAAGGAGCAAAATCTACGTCTGTCATCTAAATTGTCTCAATTCAGCGTTCACTGTTTGCATCTTCATTGCTTTTCACAAAGCCACAAAGCCAAAAAGCAAGACCCGCGTTGTTCTGGAAACGTTATACATTTAGAGTATTTGATACTTTTAGAAACATCGTATTTCTACAGATATTTCATAATTTTGGAACCAACCTTATGCCAGATTATCTGTAACCTTCCCACCTCAATAAGATGGCAAGAGACTGGCCGCTTAATTTAAGGTTACAGCAGCAGGACACGGGAATTAGTCCTCTAATTCTTTGTTCATACATACAATAATGGCATGGAATCAGAATGGCTTGGGTTGGAAGGGATCCAGAAGTTCCAAGTCTCTGCCATGATCAGGGCTGCCTACCACTAAATAAGACAAGATGAGTACAAATAAATATTTGCAAAGCAAATCTCATTGTCCAGAAGAAGATCCAACTGCATCAAGGAAAATACTTTCTCTGACTTTCTTTTCTTTCATTGCTTATTCAGGCTGAGATCTTCATGCAGCTAAGGTTTCACATCACTCTAGAAATCTGTGTAGTACATATTTGAAAATAATAAGGTTAAGAAGCTTCATAACATTAATTAAAGTGAATGCTCCCTCACTTTGCAGACGTTGTTACTTGGTATCTTCCAGGCTAGAACCCACAGACCTGCCAAGATAAATACAAACATGGCAGCTGGTGCTTTCCTTCAGTCTAGGAAGAAATTTATGATGGGGTCAATATATTCAGTCCTTGAGTAATGCTGGTGTTTGCTGACATAACACGTTGTCAGTTATTACCTGATGATAATAAACCTCCTTCAAAGAAAGAGTATTTGCATGAGTGCAAACATGCAGCTTCTTTTGGAAGCTTTTGAATGGTGGTTTTGTTTTTTTCCCCTTTCTTTCTGTGAAGTCAGCTCAGTTCTGTTGCCTGCTTTATCGTAATTGCTTTTCTGACCTGAAGGCTAGTTTAACATGTAGACACTGACAAAGAGTCAAGAGGGCACCTTTGCACACATGTTCTCCAGTCTGACTGCCTAAACAGCATGACAAAGAGTCTGTTGTCATATGCATTAATGCAAGCGAAGCAGGGAAATATATCCAACTGGATCCTTAACTAAACTCCCCGGAGTTATGTGTCTCTGCTGGGACATCTGCAGAAAATGAACACTTCTTGAGAGTGGTCCCTGAATACCTGAATGTAACAGCTCTAATATCTACGTTTAGTTGAATGTGGTCTATGAAGTCTCTCATTTCGTTATCTAAGTGATCTCCGAGGAGACTATTATGTGAATGGGAACACTGATATTGGCTCCTGATGAATTGGGAAATCTCCCAGCCGTCTTGCTTTCAGCCATTTGTGGCAACGTAAAGTTACACATCAGGAAGGTATTTTAGAATCAATGATTTTTCATGTACTAAACACTTCCCATTTCTTCAAAGAAACTCCATTTTCCTTGTACAACCTATGTGTATATTCTGTTCTGTTCTAAGTTTAATGAAGATTTCTTGTAAACTATCCCAACTGCACTACTACTCTTAATTGTGTTGTGGGCAAGACTTCCAAGGGCATAGTGGTTTGAATGCCACTGCTCTCACTTTCCACAAGTTCCTGGATCTGGACATCACTGAAAAGCTTGTAAGTTTATCGAATCATAAAGGTTAGAAAAGACCTCTAAAATCATCTAGTCCAACCATCAAACCATCACCACCATGCCCACTACACCCTGTCCCTTGGTGCCACGTCTCTGTGTTTCTTAAACACCACCAGGGATGGTGATTCCATCACCTCCCTGAGCTGCCCGTTCCAACACCTCGCCACAATATCTAATATCTCCTCTTCACCACATTGAACAATCCCAGTTCCTTCAGCTGCTGCTCATAAGACTTGTGCTCCATACCCTTCACAACTCTGGATGCACAGCAGGACCTAAACGTCTTTTTTTGTAGTGAGAGGCCCAAAACTGAACACGGTACTCAAGATGTGGCCTCACCACTGCCAAGTTCAGAAGGGCAGTCACCTCTCTGCTCCTGCTGACAGCTCTAAAACAAGCCAGGATGCCACTGGCCTTCTTGGCCACCTGGGCACCCTGCTAGCTCATGTTTTACTGATGAACATGATCGCTTTCCTCCATGCAGCTTTCCAGCCACTCTGTCCCAAGCTTGTAGCACTGCATGGGGTCCTACTGACCAAAGCGCAGTACCTGGCACTTGGTCTTATTGAAGTCACTCTGTTTCATGTTAAGTACAAGTTGGTGATCATTGCTACAACTAAACTGCTAGAATCGTGGATGAGAGATAGCACGATCTTCTTTGATGAACACATTTTGCTCAAGATCACAGGCAGCATAAAAATGAGATGAGTTTTTTCTGCTTCTTTTCTGTTTCTGCTCTCTATGAGCATGAGTTTTTGTTTTGTTTTGCATGGACTTTTGCATTTACTTTTATTGCTGGCTGCTGGTAGGACAGCACTTGCTGGCTCATAAGGAAAAGAATAATGGGCAACTGTAGATTTCTAAATTCACTAACGCCTAAAGATTTGTCTGCTGCTCTGTGTTTGACCTTCGTAATGTGATTGGGCTGGTGTACTTGTAGTTAATGAGCCAGCTAATTTTGTAAAAGAAGCAAGGCTCTTCCTTTTATGAGGTTTATTGCCACCAGTAGGATTCTTCTCACACCAATTTACTGAGTCGTTCTGGGGCTGTTGGAACTGCTGTGCTCTCAGTTTCCTGAAATGTTTTGATTGAGCAATAAATGTCCTACAGCCAGAAGCTGCCCAGGTGGTTGGTTTCTTTCTATTGGGAGTTGTCATTCTCTGCCACAAACACACTGCTTAGGAGACCATGGCTTGAGCAGGTTAAATAAACAAAACAAGCCACGTAACACAAAAGTAACAAAACAAAGAAACTTGTAAATTTCGGTGACTTTACTTTCTAAGTAAAATACATGGTCTTTCCAAGACAGCAAGCAGAAATAAAGTGCATTTCTTTCTGTGAATCAACACCCTCACTTCCTCATTTAGTCCTGTGACACAGACAGACATTAAATAGAATCATAGAATGGTAGAATGGCTTGGGTTGAAAAGGACCACAATGACCATCTAGTTTCAACCCCCCTGCTATGTGCAGGGTCGCCAACCACCAGACCACACTGCCCTGGTCAGAGTCACATCCAGGCTGGCCTTGAATGCCTCCAGGGATGGAGCATTTCCTCAGTGAATTGACTGGACTGAAAGACTTGATCACTCATGCATCCAGTTGTGTGATAGGAGTGTTGTGTTAACTGTAGACAAAAGTGGACTTTTGAATAATGCTATGGACAAGTGAAATTAAGGTGTTTATCCATTTATCTCATTATTCATGAGCTGGATTTGGAAAAGCAAGTATAGTTGGATCATAAAGCCATTGGAGTTGGAAGGGACCCTTAAAGTCATCTAGCGCATCCTTTGATCCCCAGGGGGCCTTTCCAACCCCTACAATTCTGTGATTCTGTGTTCTTTGTTTTACTTTGGTTTCGTAACAATTAAAGTGAATGTATCTTATGGCAGTTTGAAATAATATTTTCTTTAGTTTGAATATTTTAAATAGCTTAAAAAAAAAAGTTTTGAGGTTACAACATCCTAAAATGGCATGTAGTACAGAAGAGTATCTGCACTTTCTCATTGCAACTAGGTTTTGCTTTTTAAACTACTTCCAGAAATTACTGGGAAGAAAAAAGAAAATAAGAGATATGCAAAAATTTTCTTAGAAAAAAAATGTTGTGTTTGGTGAAATGCCTTTTTTCATCAGAAGAAAAAAGAAGAAAATCTTTTAAGAAAGGTGAATTGATTCTTTTGCCATGACATAATATCCTTCCATGTTCAAATTCAGGGCAACTATAAGTAGAGCCTGAGAGCACGCAAAGCCAGTTGAGAGCATCACATAGGAACAATGGATACCTCAGATTGCAGAGCAATGGGAAGACAAGCTATACCACGCGCCTACAGGAGCCTGTACATGAGCTGACTTCTGGTAAAATACCAGTTATTTGAGACCACTTGTTTCTCTATAAGGAAGAAAAGCGAATTACTTTCCATCTACTAAAGTCGTAATATTCCTACACTCTGCCCTTTAGCACTGAGTAGTGATATGAGGCACCTTATTCTCTGATAGGATGTGCTGTTTTCCAATAGATTAACGCAAGATGATGTTTGAATTTTAAATCCCTGGAAGATACATCCTGGCAGGCATGGTGAACCGCTGGCGTGGTGATACCTTTTTTTCAGTGCATGCATATTTAGCAGATACTTGACATTTCAAGATGCATTTCAAGGACAGTATAAATCACTCAGGAGCTGAAGTGCTATAAATTTATGCTAGTGTTCGGCCGTTGTCTTATAGCCGTTTATATTCATTCAGACTAGGGCTTTGGTCTGTTGACTGAGGAAGATCAGCAGGAAGAGCTGGTTATGACATTTTAGGACAGTTACAATAGTCTTTTCAGACCTGCTTGGAAAATTAGCTTGAGCAGTTTTTGCCCTACCTCCAGGGGTTGTGGTGTGTTACTGTGTGGGAGAATTAGAGCACTGCTAAAGTCAAACAGAAAGCAAGATACTATCTATCTGCTTTTGTTGGAATCACAGCTCTTGCTGCTGCAAATTGTATTTCATAGAATCATTCAGGTTGGAGAAGACCACTAAGGTCATCTAGTTCAACCATCAACCTATCCCTATCATGCTCACTAAGCCATGTTCCCCCCAGTACCACATCTACCCTCTTCTTGAACATCTCCAGGGACAGTGACTCCACCACCTCCCGGGGCAGCCTGTTCCAATACCTCACCAAAATTTCGCTATAACACTCTATACCAATGTGACCCATTTATCCCTAGTTCAGCAAACAGGAGAGATTATTTTACAAATCCTTGTGCCGAATTTATGACTTGATTTATACATAGAAGTTTGCAAATGCCTAACCCTAAATCATTTCAAACTTCACGCTGGAAAAACTGCCGTGGCTTTCCTTCATTTAACATCAGCAGTCATGCCTGTGGAAAGCCTGAGCCTCTTTTTTCATGCAGTGAGACTCACTTAGAACTCCAAGAACATGGCGATTAGAACAGGAAAAATTCTTTTTCATGCTGACAGCAATTTCACCCTCGAATTTGGCTTTTAATTAAGAAAGAAAACTTTGCATATTACAAAAACATTCTTTTTTTTAATACTGTGCTTCTCAGTGTGCTGTATAGATTATTTTTGTCAGAAGTTATAGCGATGAAACGGGGTTAAGCTTATTGGAGCGCTAAAAATAAAAGCATGCTGTGAGACCTGAAGGGGCCTATTTTGATTATAGCCAAGTGGGAGCATTTTAAAATTTCCATTTACAAGCTCACTTTCCTGTCTTTCAAGCAGCTCTACTGAAAATGCTGCCTTGTGAAACCAGTCCATTGTTGCCACTATAAAGACATAGGTCATAGGGGTGATTCCTTGATATATTTGGACAAAAACCCCACTCCAGCCCCTATTGCTCCAGTAATTTCACACAGAGACTCCTGTTGGCCATTAGCAGGGCTTGATCTCATAAGACAGGTAAATAGATAGGGTTAACGAGACCTCTGAGGGTCATCATGACTTCTGTCTGTGTGTGACAAGTGTGTCATAAAATCATATTGAGTTACATCTAAAAGCCAGTCAGCTCTGCTGCCTTCCTATTGAAAGGATGTGTTTAGGCGGGACAATTATATGTCTTTTCCTAATTCCTCGATACAACCACCATCTGCTTCGGTGCAGCTTTGTCCCTCAGTTTCATAAAATGGTGAACACATTGCCTTAAAGTTTTTGTTTGTTTCCAACATGTACCACAATTGTAAAATCATCATCACAGAGTGAAGATGGAAAATCATTGAGATTCAGTGCACTGAGACCCTTTGCAAAACCCTAGACTCAGAGCTGAGTTATTTCACCTATTTGGGAGCAAATTCACTGTCTTTTCATGCTAAAGGCAGTGGACAAAGGAAAAGTCAGACCCAGTTGATGCTCCTGTCTTCTTAACAGCTTAACATCCCTTTGGAATTTCTTCCTTCTCAGTCCCCAGCCTTGGAGAGAAGCCTGAACGTAAGCAAGGTGAAGCTCTGAGCAATCACTATCGTTTGGCAGAGATGCGCTGACATCTGCTGAGTGACACAGTTATTCTTGACTTATTGATATGGTCTGTGTACTTCCTTGTGATTTGACCCATATTCTCAATTTATTCTCTTGCTTTCCTGCATAAATCAGCAGAAATACGCAGTTTATAGTGTTACATATTTATGTCTCATTTTTTTATAGTTTTGCTTGTTTATTTGTTTTTGTCTGCTCTTCTCAGGATTACAGATTCTTACAGAGAACATTTAAGTGGGAATTCTGCTCATTTCAAAGCTGCTATTCTGCCGTTAGGAGAACAAGTGAGCAGAAACTTTGTCACTAGGACCCAGACACCTCCTGTAACATTACATCAACTCACGTAGGACATACAGCACATGACCATCCTATCTGGGAAAGCCTGTGCTAGAAAAAACTAGATTGTGGTTGCAAAATATGATGAGTAGGGCATAACTACCCCATTCCATGCAGCTGTAGTAATACATTATTGAATGGTCAGGATTTGAATTTCCATCGATGCAAACCAGTGTTGTCTCAGTGATTAGTTGTCAGTTACACAGGTCTATCCTAGCTTACGAACGTGGAAGAAAAGGACTCCCTACTTCTAAGCTATTCCTCAGTTCTACCCAGAAAACATCAACTGTATTTCTCCTGCTACTCATATAAAATATTTAGAATGACCCCTTACTGATTTATGGATTAACTTTGATTTCTGGCTGGAAAGACATCAAAGCCAATCCTGGAGACAAGATATCTATTGTTTTTGCGCAGGAGTATAAAATTAATTTAGCAGTGATAGCAGAGGTGGACATGTCGTAGTAGGGTTTTACTTGGAAACTTGCCTTGAGCCTCATTATTAAGTGAGAGGTTGAAAAGTGCCTGCCATGTTTCACTTGCAACACTTAGGTACTTGTTTGAAGTAGACCTTGGGTAGATCCACTCGCATGACAAAAACACTGCTCACTGCAGTGTGCAGTCTTAGCATTCACGTTTCCATTCATCAGTTTTTGTAATTCAGCACCGTCAATTTCTGCTGGTATTGAGAAGGGGAAGAGAAACGTCTGTCACTTTCCCTGGAAAACATTCAGATTCTTGCAATACTTGGTTGTCACACTGGTGTGTGCAAGTTTGTGGGCTCAAATGTTCTATGGTTCTGTACAAGCAAATCTGATGTTTCTTCTTAGCCTGGATTTGTGATCATTAGAAACAGTCCTGATGGCAAGGGAGGCATTTGCACAGATCTCAGTAATGACAACCAAGGCCCACAGTTTTAAAATCTTCATAAAAATTGTTTGAGAGGCGTTGGAAGTGACCGGTAAAATTAAGTCATTTCAATCTCTGTAAGTGCCAGCCACATAGTTTGCTTTTGGTTACTACTGCGTGCATAGTGTAGTAAAAAGGAGTGGATAAAAACAACCCTCAGAGGTGTGAAGAAAGACTTTCAGTAAGTTTCTAGGAGCTGAGATGAAGTTGGGGAGGGAGGGGTGTTGTTCCACATTTTATTTGCAAGCATTCATTCAAAGTAAATGAATGAATGAATACATATGTAAATAGATGTTACTTAAATCTTCAAGCCTTAGGCAAACTAAATGTTCACATTCTTGTACTGTGGCCAGAAATTATTGGCTGTGCATCTCTCAGTGGACAAATTGGTGAAGGTTTCTAAGATTTCCATTGAAAGCACAAACCTTTAATTGCAAGTTTTATATCAGAAATATCTTGCTTTCTAAGCACAGTGCTGGAGCCAGAATTTAAGCTTGTCTTTGATGGAAGTGAGGATTTCTCTCACTGCCAGCTGCAAGGTGTAGCTGTCAGTCTTTGCCTTCTAGTCTCATTTTGATTCCTCGTGTTTCCCTCACAACCTCAGACCTAGCAGTTTAGGATGCTCATCTCCCTTAATTTTAGGCAGTGGCAATTTGTCTCATTCTAAACCATCTGTGCAGACCTCTTTTGGAGCTTGGAAATGTGATCCAGGTGTTGAAGTTTTGATTCATCTGATCTGATCAGTGGCAAGTAGCTACTGTATTGGAATGAATCACATCCCGTTAACTGCTCCAGCATCTGAGGGCGCTTGCTTAAATAGAGACCTAAGTATGGTCAACACACATGATGCAGATAAAGTTTACTTGCAAGCTCTATGAGATAATATCAGATCCAATCTACCATGTTGTTTCTGTCATTTAACTCTAATCCAGTGGATTTGCCATTCTTCAGCTGAAGCGCTCTGAATGTGCTATCATTTTTTCCATTGGATTTAGTGGGAGTGTGATGATAACATCCCTGCTCTGCACTGCTGTAGCCTCACCTCAAACACTGTTTTTAGGTTTGGGCACCACAGTATCAGAAGAACATAAAACTATTAGCATCCAGAAGGGGATATACAAAGATGGTGAAGGTTCTGGAGGCAATTATGTATGAGAAGCAGCTAAGGTCACTGTGGTTTGTTCAGCCTAGAGAAGAGGAGGCTGAGGGGACTTTTCATGGTCCTGAATGGAACCAGGAGTTGGATTCTATGAACCTTGTAGATCTTTTCCAGCTCAGGTTATTTTATGATACCATGATTCTATTGTCTGAGGACACACAGAAAGCTATCAGTCATACTGCCTCTGATAGGTTAGATGTCTTCATTCATGAAAATGCATAGCATTCCTCTTTCTGTGTAATGCAAAGTATTGCAGAAAATGCTGCTTCTCTTTTTATGCCCACATGTAAACTGCTGAATCGCTGTTAGTATAAAGCTTTTGTTTTAGGTTTGTACCCTGTAATTATCTTCTATTATTTTAATTTGCAGATAGTATTGAAGCCAACATTGAGACTGCATCTTCTAATGTAGAATCAGCCAATGAGCAGTTGGCAAAAGCAAGTCAGCACCAAGTAAGTGGGTTTAAAACACCTTACAGATACATTCAGTAGTCGTATTTAAAATAAAATGCACACTTGACGTCTGCGAACCACATGGCACATGAGTTGCATTGGATTTGTGCTACCTGGAAAGATGATTAAGAATATTATAAGTAAGAGCTATGTGTTTACATGCATACATACGTGATTGAATTATTGTAGCACTGGCAATTTGCATTAGAGTAGTCATTTAGAGATCTGCATATTAAAGAGCCATTTCCCAGTAGGAAACTCAACAATTAGCTATTCTTGTTCTTGGAAAAATGTCATAAAAAGTACATCATTGAATTGTATATGTGTTTCTTATTGGAGTGTTTCCTTCGAATCAGGCAATAGTGCTTTTCAAAAAAAGCAGAACTGCCAAAAGACATGATGTGGTTGGTGAATAACGGCCATGGAAATTGTGTTCAGCACTTTTTACGGGCAACTTGTGGGTTGGGTATGTGTTTTTTTTTTTCCTCCCTTCTGTTTTTTCTTCACTGGAGCAAGAGTAAAACACATACATACAAAAAAACAACAACAACCGAAACAACAAACAACCTTTTTCTTGTTTGAAAATAGCTTGTCCAGAATTGGTCAATGGTTATTTCAGTGGTTACTTTCAAGGGAAGAAGAATGAAACAAAGAAAGAAAGGTTATTTCTTACATTAAATTGACAGAAGAAAAGCTGCCTCAGTTTCATTCTTTTCCTCACTCATACACCGATTCGTTCAATTTCAAGGTGATTTTCATGTATCTAGAGTACTGTTATGACAAAATATAGCTGAGGTGAGTGTGAATGCTTAGTGCCTCCTCTTTGGCCCTTGGACACAATGAATTCTGCAGGTCTGGGATGAAGCTCCAGCCTGAAGGAGAAGGAATCATAGACATTTTACAACATTAAAAGAGGGTAATGTGATTTAAAAATTATCTACAACTCATTTTCTGGTGAAATGTA
Organism: Alectoris magna; assembly: GCA_030625065.1. Classification (NCBI taxonomy): domain Eukaryota; kingdom Metazoa; phylum Chordata; class Aves; order Galliformes; family Phasianidae; genus Alectoris; species Alectoris magna. Next base: position 3,086,805 of record CM060561.1, read on the forward strand.
GAATTGTGAGTAATAAGAAGTTTTGTAGAACTTTGATATTATGGAAACTAGATGTGGTCTTAGCTACATTTTGGTTTTAAAGCTGTATATATTCAAGATAATGTGTTTTACCATGCATTTAATCCTGCATTTGCCTTGAAAATAGGCTGTTGCATTTTTAGAGTGGGAAGTCTAAAATGAGACAAGAATAAATTTAATACTTGACAGTAGAGCAGATCGCAAAGCGTAAATGAGTTAATGACAATTTGGGCTAGGAAGGTCTGAGTAGTCAGGCAGAAAATGAACTCAGAGCAGTATAAAGGATCTGCTTTCTTCAACCAGCAGGAGCTGCTGAAATAACCTACGCAGTAAGGAAGTCCTTTATTCTTCAAATACGTTGATCAAGATGAAGATATAGCCAGTCTTAGCAAGTCAACCACTGCTGTGAGCATAAAGAGACATGCACCAACTGTTATTTATGGGAAAACACTTTGGATCCTTCCATGTCCTTGAAACAAGTCTGTGTAGAAGGACATCACTTAGATAAATTCTGATGCCAAAGAAAATGTGCAGTCCACATCTGCTGTAGGGGATTGGTAGCTGGATGAGGATAACTGTGCGCAACCTCAGCTGTCTCTCTGTCACCTCTTTCATGAGATATGGATGGAAGATGGAGTGAAAGTTTTGTGACTTTGACTGCTGGCCTGCTGTATGAGGTTTGTAAAATAGTGTATGGTGTTTTGTGCCCTGATATCTGCTCATTTTATATCTGAAAAGACATTTTTTTTTAGTAATGTGACAAGAGTGGCTCTGGTCACACATCCCTCAAGAGCTTTTGTAGGAATTAAAGTTAGTGCCGTTGCCATATTTATGGATATGTGCATAGTGCAGTACAAGTCTAGGTTGTCCTTTCAGGTTGTGTACCTAGTTCTGGCTATTTTAGAAATGTAGAGCATGGATTTGATAGAATGATCACCCAGGTGGTTTTTGTGAGTCAACTGCTTTCATTGGAGCTTCTGTAATATTACACCTTTTAAAACTTATCCTACATTGTTCTGTGCCACTTAGAGATTAATGGGTTTTAAATCTTACTGGTTAGTTTTCCTTTTTTTTTTTAAGTTGTCAGTTCAATAATGTACTTGGTTATTACCTACAACCCCTAACATGGCAGGATTGTCCTGTAGTACAGAATGTCTTACAGATGATCGTTATTTATTCCTACTTATAGGTATATGTATACATATACGTATATGAATATGTGTTTGTGTGCGAGTAGTATTTTGTGAGAGCATTGACAAATGTAAACATTCTTAATAGATTAAGAAATCAGGAATGTCAACATGGCTGAAAAATTGAAGCGGAACACCTAGTGTAGACCTTAATGAAGAAATTTCTACCAGGAACAAAGACTTAAGTGACAGGTTATTTAGCATAATGTTTGCATATAATGCAGTGCAGTGCATTAACAATATAACTTGGAGCACCAGTCCCAACCCATCCATTAACATAGTAGAACATCAGTAAAGCTTTTCTTTAACTTTTCTTTTCAAAATGAAGCTTTTAGGCTTAATGCAACAAGAGAAATATTTAAGCGGATATAAAAGTCTTCCCACTGATTTCCTTTGCCTGCATTTTGAAAGAGGCTCTCACTCATCTTGAGATGGTGCTAGCAACAAAATTTTCCAATTCTGCATGAATTTTCACATGTTCCATCTAAACCCTTCCACCAAGAAAAACAAACAAACAAATGAAAACATCAGTCAACCTAAACCAATAAAAAAGCCAATTGGAGGCTGCATCATGGGGTAGGTGCAACTGCAGTTGTAGAAGGCAGAGTAAGACAGCCAAGAGAGTAGATTGTCTCAATTGCTCATTACACTTCTGATCTTAGATGCCATAGGAAGTCTCTGAGTCCATGCTGAGTACCATAATTGGCTTTACCCCCTGACAACAGCACTTCTTCTCTGCTTCACTAGGTAAATTCACTGAGGACTCTGTTGTGCTCAGATATTACGGAGGCTCCGTGGGCACTGTGGAAATGTAGCAATAAGCATTATGCTTACGTCTATTCATGACGTAGCAAAAGTGTCTTATGTCATACTCATTTATTTCCACAAATATTTCCATGACATTGTAAATCATTCGATATGTTTTCAGCGTTACTTGAGTTACATTGGGTGATACGTGTTTGTTACGTCTTCACTGCAAGATGCGATAGTTGAGCTTGTAATTAATCACGAACAAAGAAAATATTGCATCCCAAAGCCATAAAGCGTTTAGTGGGAGCTGTCACATCTTTGAAAGAAATACATGTGGTTTTTTTTGTTTGTTTCTTTGTTTGTCTCTACTAGAGATAATGGTTAAGCAGAATGACTGCAGTACATGCAGAAGCACGCATGATGAAAGCGCAGATGAAAACACTGAGATATTGATATCAGGCCTTGAGGCTGTTTCCATATGAAACACCTTTTGATCACAGGAACTCAGCAATTTTACTTTGCTACCTTGCTTTTCTCTAGAAAAGGCAAGTTGGAAAAATAACAACTGAAAGACAAATCTGCCAGAGATATTCTCCAGTGGTAGACTTGCTTCACTGCCTTTCTCGTTTCTGGTGGACCTTGTGAGCATCTTACATCTCTTGGACCTGAAGAAGAAATGGTGACCCTTAGCATTTAATGCCAGTGGCCCATATTTGTCTCCTAAATGGTCACTTTCTATACCTCTTTAGGAGATGATTTGTCCCACTCATCTTAAGACACCAAGTTTAACATAGGGTGAATTGCTCTTTGGAAGGTAGAATCATGGAATCATAGAATCATAAAGGTCGGAAGAGATCCCTAAGATCATCTAGTCCAACCATCAACCCAAACCCAGCGTGTTCACTAACCATGTCCCTCAGTGCCACATCTCCATGTTTCTTGAACACTTCCAAGGACAGGGACTCCACCATCTACCTGGGCAGACTGTTGCAATACCTCACCACTCTTTCTGAGAAGAAATTTTTCCTAATATCCAACCTGAACCTTTCCTGGAGCAACTTAGAGACATTACCTCTTGTCCTAAGGGTTTACTGAAGAGAACACAACTGTCTATGGTTGAACAATGTATGCCTGAGATAGATGTTTGGACTTATTTTACACTCACAGAGGGGAGGAGTTGTTATCTTACAGAGATATGTCTAACATAAGTCTGATTATTTCCTCTCTTTAGCATACCTCTTCCCTTTGTGTCTAAATTCTGGATTTTATCAATAAATAACCTTGCAAACATTTCACAGGGAAATAAATCACATGCAAATCACCTCTATATAAAGAAAAATTAGGGCATTTAAGACCTGCCTAGATGCTTTTCTGTGCAACCTACAGTGGGGAACCTGCAGGAGGGCGTTGGACCAGATGATCCCTAGAAGTCCTTTCCAAGCCCTTTGATTCTGTGATTAGCGTAGTTGTGATGGACATTGCACAGAGGGGCTGGCTGCAGTGAGATGAGCCATGCTGAGTTTGTTCATAGCTTCCTGCAGATGGATTGGGAGGAGGAAAAAGAAACAAATGCAGGCTCCTCAGATACATATTAAACCAGTTATTCTTTCTGATTCAAAGTTTGGCCTAAGTTCAGCTTGTCCTCACTGACTGAAGGACTCTGTGTGCTAACTGTTGAAGCTCACTTGTTTTGGAAGAGCTGCTTCTGTTGCTCTGATTAATGCTGATTGCTTTCCTTCCCTCTATCCTCTGTGGAAGTCAAGCTAATTTGGATTCACTGGGATCGCAATGGCAAGCAACATTTCAGTGACCCACTTGTGTAGTCTAAGAACAATGACATTTTTTTCCTGTAAAGTAGCAGTTTGGAATTCAGAATCACTTTCTGTATTCTAGTCCTCACTGTAAGGTACAAAGTAAACTATCAACCTCTTAGAATCATGGAGTCATTAAGGTTGGCAAAGACCACTAAGATCATCTAGTTCAACCATCAGCCCATCACCACCATGCCCACTAACTATGTCCCTCAGTGCTATATCCAACCCAAGCCTCCTCTGGTGCAACTTTAGGCCATTACCTTTCATTCTATCACTGCTGCCTGGGAGAAGAGGATGACTGGCTCCTCAATACAACCTCCTTTCAGAAGCTGTAGAGAGCTATAAGGTCTGCCCTGAACCTCCTCTTCTCCACAGTAAACAATTGCAGATCCCTCAGTCTTGTTCCCTTTTGTTGCTGTCGCTTTGCTGTGTCTTTCAAGAGTATGAATGTGGCTGAGTTTGCTGCTTCTTTGGGTAATTAACACTTGTTACTTGGAGGATTGTGAAGTTATTTCTTCATATGGCAGTTTCTGTGAAAGTGATGGGAGCTAAATTAAAGCTGCAATAGGAGCTCAGAGCTCTGGAAGTTCTCCAAGCAAAAGCTGATACTGAAGTGACTGTGTAATTACACAACTAAACCTTAATCTCTCCCTTCAGCAGCTTAAGGAAAGTTTGCTGCCATCCAAAGTCCTTATGGTTTTGCATCTAGACAACGCTCTCAGACATATGGTATGATTTATGGGTGGTCCTGTGTGGAGCCAGGAGTTGGACTCAAGGATCCTTATGGGTTTCTTCCGTGTCAGGATACTCTGATTCTGATTTCCACTCAGAACTATTTCTCTCCTACAACACCTGTGTTTTTTCCACCCCTTGTCTCTCCCCCTTGAAGCCATGTCTTTTCATTTTCTCTTGCAAGCCCAGTCTCTCCACACTCTCCAGTTGGATGCATGTTTTCCAGCAGCACTCCTATCTCAAACACTTCTTTCTCAATAATCCCACTAATTTGCCTGCCCCAGATTACTCAACACCTACCCCACAGGGATGTTTGGCTGGATCACCTGTCGGATGTGCCCTCACATACTTTGTGCTGCTACAGAGCCTCAGAGCAGCTCCTTGCTGAATGTTTGTCCCTGTATTTAGGCTCCTTTTCCCACTGAGTTGCTGTGCAAGGTGCACAGGGCAGTGCCTCATACAACTAAGTGACATTGCTCTTTAGCTTCCTTCAACAAATAGGCAGGAGCAGCAGGTGAGTGGTATAAAACTTGTGGTTCATTTTCTCCTTGCTCCACTGGCTCCCTGTGAAAGATGAGCTGAGATTCTGGAGTGTTTTATTTTGAAGCAACTTCTGTTTGCATGTGTTTTGTTGTTGTTATTGTTGTTGTTGTTTTACTGTATTTTAATGCAACCCATTTGCAAAACAGCTGCTTACCATAGGAAATTGGTGTTCAAGTCAGTGGCAGTCCAAGTGATAAATGAGCTGTGTGAATGCAGCAACTTAACCTCAGTAAGGACTGAGACATACCATTTATTTAAATCTCATTATTATTATTATTATTATTATTGTTATTATCTGTAAATAACAGATCTGTGTGATCAGAAGTCTGTTGGGAAAGGATTTTTGTAGAGCTTTTTGTAGTTGGGTGCTATTGCATGTGAAGGCAGCGTCCTTCAGGTGTTTTGTAATCACAGCTGAACGTCTCTTCATTTGTACCATCAAAAAGAGAGTTTACTCAGCCAGTTGGTAGTTTAATGTTCCTTTCTTTTATTATAAACTATGAGCTGAAGGATTTTTTGAGGATTTAAAAAAAATAATAATAATAATAAAAATGTCAATTGTGAGCTTTTAAGAGAAATCACTGCTTTCTCAAGTAGGAAGCAAAAAGAGCAATAGGGGAGATGGAAAGGATGTGACAGAAGGGGTGGGAGCATGGTTAGCAGTGAGGCATTGCTGATGGAACTGGTCTGGCTGACATGAGGATGAGTGTGTAGCTGTAGTGTTTATAACATGTTCATCAAATGGCCTTGGAAATATTCAGCACTGGGGCTGGACCACATCAAAATGAAGGAATATTCAATACATTGTACACAAATGTCTGGATTTGGTGTTTCAGTGGCAAAGGTTCTATGTGTGAGGGCTGAACAAGCGTGATCTGTGACAATTTGGAGGTGGTAGAAGGAATTCACATTCTGTCTTCTGTTGTTCTATTTCATTTGTTTAACAAAATCTCTTTCCAGGGTACAGTTTCATTTTGAGAGGTCAGAGATTTAAAAGCAATTTTCCCTAACTGACAGCAGCATAAAGTAGTGAGTTACATTTCTGTTAGTGGCCTCATTTAACTGAGGAGTGAATGGAAATCCTTGGTAACTGAGTGGAAAACTACATGTAGAGTTATCCTTGTGCCCAGTGGTGGCACATACAATCGAATTGCATTGCCCAAAGGTTAAATCTTTGAGAAATGGTATTAAACATGTCTTTTAATAGGGCTAGGAATAATAGGAAGTTAGGAATATTAACACTGGAGATGGATACCTAACCTGACATCTGATGAAAACCAGGAATAGAAAATAAGTATCCCGCTTTGAGTCCCAGCTGTAGTGCCTGAAGCAATATTATGCTGGACTGTGATCTTGTCAGATCTCATCAAGTTGCAAAATGGTCAGGTTTGGTCATTGTTCATGCTGGAAACCTCCACTGAAAACCTTCACATACGGGTAGCAGAGCTTCCTTCAGTTCATTGGGTAGCACCTTCTGCGTGATTCCTTTCTGGTACAGGGACATCATCCAGAAAGTGACACTGTTCCTGAGACTTCATCATATTTTGATAATCAGTGTCAGTAAAGTTATCACATTGGTTTTGAAAGCAATACAAAACAATTGAACTGGGGACTTACATCCCATAGTGGACAAGGGGGACGGTTTTAAACTGAGACAGGGTAGGTTTAGGTTGGATATTAGGAGGAAGTTTTTCACTGAGAGGGTGGTGAGGTATTGGAACGGGTTGCCCAAGGAGGTTGTGGATGCCCCCATCCCTGAAGGCATTCAAGGCCAGGCTGGTTGTGGCTCTGGGCAGCCTGGTCTGGTGGTTGGCGACCCTGCACACAGCAGGGGGTTTGAAACCAGATGATCGTTGTGGTCCTTTTCAACCCAGGTCATTCTATGATTAATTCTATGATTCCATCCTGATTTCTGTGTCTTGATATTTTACTTAGTTCCCATAAGCTTCAGTTTATGAACTCATCTATTGAACAGGAACAATGTATGGACATATAGTGAGCGTAGGGTCAGCTCACCTGACTTGTAACTTAAAGTTTGGGCGATTAGGGCAAACCAAGCTAAGCTTCCCTATGCACACAGCTATGGAAGACAGTTCATCTGTCTTCTCTTGGATATTGTGCCTTGGTCTGTGATTAAGATGTTCACCCTGGAAGTGAACATTCGCTTTATTGCTAATGGAGAGGTACCTTCAAGGATGCACCTAACTATTAGGCAGCTAAGGCACAATTTGTTTGCATAAAGATAGAGATTTGATATCCTTCTGTGTAGGGCATCCAGCCATGTTCCTGGCTTCCACTATGGTAAGCTCTTGTTCCACTGAAAAATCACAGGTCACCTCTGCCAGTAATATTTAAATGTTACTGAGAACGTGGAGTGTCTTTAATTTGGGCTCCTCACTGCAAGAAAGACATCGAAGCCCTTGAACTTGTTCAAAGAAGGGCAACAAAGCTGGTGAGGGGTCTGGAGCACAGGCCATATGAGGAGAGGCTGAAGGAGCTGGGAATGTTCAGCCTGGAGAAGAGGAGGCTCAGGGGAGACGTTATTGCTCTCTATAACTTCCTGAAGGGGGTTGTGGTGAGCTGGGGGTCGGCCTCTTGTCTCGTGTCATTAGTGATAGGACTAGAGGGAATGGCTTCAAGCTGGAGATTCAGGCTGGACATTGGGAAATATTACTTCTCAGAAAGGGTGGTCAGGCACTGGAATGGGCTGCCCAGGGAGATGGTGGAGTCACCGACCCTGGGGGTGTTCAAGGAACGATTAGATGTTGTGTTGAGGGACACAAACGTGTTTTGTGGAAGCTATTGGTGATAGGTGAACAGTTGGACTGGATGATCTTGTAGGTCCTTTCCAACCTTGGTGGTTCTATGATTCTATAATTCTAATTATCAGAAGTAGCTGAGAAAGTAAATGTGTATTCAGCTACTGTTTTGTTTTGTTTTGTTTTAATAACAATAACAATATCAGTCATGAAAGGAAAACGTTACGTAAGAAGAAAAAGAGTTATGGAAAATGAAATTGCATTTGCTTCTATTTTGGCAAAGCCTGAAAACAATTTCATTAAAGTTCTTTTCCATATTCCTGAAAGAAATCACAGGCTTGATAGGATACATTTGTAGTACAGCCATAAGGTCTTGGCCCAGAACTATCAGATTTTGTGAACAGGAATATTAAAAAACAATTTAGCAAATGAGAGAGTCTCACTAAACCTGACTTGAGCAATATGGAAAACTCTTGAAGATGTTTGGAAACAAAGAATTAAAAGCATGGGAATTTGGGGAAGGGTGGGTCAAAATGAGGTTTCATTTCACTTTGAGAAAGTGATAGCATATATTTGTGATAGCATATTATTTGTGAAGATAAAGAATTGATGTAGACAAAGGTGATGATAGAGACTTGATTTCCTGGACTTTAAAAAACATTATCTAAAATAATAGTGCATAAGGATTATCTAGAACATTCATAGGGAATGAGGTACAGCTGCTAGGCTGTAGCTCGTCCTTGTATAATCAAATATAATTTGTCTTCAGTTCTTCATATATCTCACGCAGCTCACCTGTCTGGTCATTCCCATATTCCCTACTGGCTGAAGCATATGTACATACCTGCAGCAATGTGGGGATGATAGCTCTCCTCGTCATTTCTTCTCATGGAATGTGGTGACTAAGCACAGCTCTGATTTGCTTTTGTGATCAGATGACACTAAAATGCCTGCACCTGATCCATAGGCACATGGCATGCCCCAGGGCTTCCCCAGGCAGATGAAGGGTCATCATGGTTGGGATTTAGTTTTAAATGAAGATACATGATCTTATCTGACTACACATAGGCACCTACATTTGAATTAAGAGTCTGAAGCCCGGTGTTTTTTGATGGAAATTGATTGTACAATTTACTTGCCACAACACTGGCATCTAATGTCATTTGAGATGCACTTAGGAGTCCCAAACAGACATGTAAGGCTGACTTGCTAAGGGAAACCCACAACCTTATAACCTTCTTGTATGGCAGTGGGAATCCAATTGATAGTAGGATGTTTTTATGTGGTCAGCTGAATTGCCAACTCAACACCGTGAACAGATGCTGGACAAAGATTCATCTGACACCCCAGTGTATGTCTTCTTTGAAGCTATCTATCTGCTTCACTCTCCAGTTTCTCAAATGAAAGATACCCCCTTGAATATACTAGGCACTTTGACATGAAAGTCTGTGTTCAGGTATGGGCACATATTGACAAATTAATGAGAGTGAAACTCGAGTAAGTGGAAAATTAAAGAAACAAACAGGCTTAGAGAGCTTGAACCATCTGCATCCATCACAGGGCACCTCCTGGCCCCCTTCCACAGAGACAATCACTGCAGGCCCATTCTGGCAACACCTGGGATCTGACACCCAATATGTATTGTTATGCTAATATTTTTATAGAAATCAGAAGAAAAAAAATAATGTTACTGCTAAATATTGTTATTAATATTTTATTGTACACTAATGGCAAACAGGACTTTTTTTAGTCATTAAGCTTGATAGTTAGAAAGCATCAGGAGAAATGATTGTACCCCTTTGCTATTGATCGTAAACATGACTTCCAAGCAAGACAAACATATGCAGCCCTGAATATGGTGGGGGGGTTGGAGCTTGATGATCCTTGAGGTGCCTTCCAACCCAAGCCATTCTATGATTCTTTGAACTGCAGTAAAAGAGATCCAGATTTCATAGGCTCCTGAAATGGACTAAGTTGGAAAGCATGCAACTGATCCCCGCACTTTTAGCTCTGTAGGAAATTAATATTTAATTCATTTTGGTGCAGTTCCTTCTTTTTTTTTTTTTTTTGCAATTTGTTCAGGATAAGAGAAGAATGTTCATTGAGTCCGTTGATTCAGGCTACAAAATATACAAAGAACCAAAAAATGACTTTATGGACAACCCCCCAGTTTTCTTTGCAAGTCGCCCTGTCCAGTGTATCACTCAAATACTGTTGTGCAACCATAAACTCAGCGAGTCCTGCCAGGTAAGCCAGTTCCCAGCTCTGTCTCAGTAGCCCCTCCAATTCTTATCATAACCATCATCTGCATTTCCTAATAAATGAATCTCTAGCCAGCAAGCTCTTCTGGCTTGGTTCTTACATTTCAGTAAACAGTTTGTATGAAAAATTACATCAGTGATCTCAGTGCAATTAAACTAATCTAAAAATGGAGGAGATTGAGGCTACACTTGGAAAGACTCATCATCATTCTGAGTGAATGGGGAGATGCTTGCAGACATTCACTCAAATGAAAATCTGCCAGTAGGTTTTGGTTTCCCTAGGAGCGTTCAGAGAGCTGAATAGCTCACTTTGCCCTGTTTTGCTCAAACCACTAGCAGTGTCAGTCTTCTGGTTTTCTATTTGGTTTCTTCCAGTAGAAAGAAAATCTTACCCTGGGCTTATTTTAACTACTGAAGTTAATCTTCAGGTAGTGTAAATGTGTGCAGATGTCCAGAATTAAGATTTTTTACAAGTTATAAATGTCCCTGGTTTTGGTATAATTACAACTGAGTTGTATCTGTTCTCATCATTTATTTACTAATTCATGGCCTATGGAGGCCATCAGTGATTACTATCGGCTTCTATGCTTCGGTACCACTGTGTACCATTTTGAAGTAATGTTTTTGTCAGCACTGAGACAAGTATTCCATTACACTACTTCTATGTTCTGATAAGAATCCATCATCAAACTATATTTTCCTGTTTAATAGCTTCACAGGAGAAACTGATGTAGTTTTATGGATAGCTTGCCAGGGAGAAGGGCATCCTTAAATTCTCCTGGAGAAAAATAAAATAAAATAAAATAAAATTGTTGTTAGAATTAATAAAAAGTATGCAAGTTTCTACCGAGTGAGCGTGCCCAGCTGACATTTTCAGTGCAATCCTACGCCTCTGCTGTCCACTTGTCTTTTTGGATAGATGGTGGGGAGACCTGAGAGTGAACTGGGATTGCGATATACTCTGGAATGATCTTAAATGACTAAGAAACATCTAAAGGAATTATGCTCTCTTCATAAAACACAACTTCATTATTAAGTTCTATTAAGATGGCTTATAAGAAAAAAAAAAAATACACGGTGGGTCAAAAGTTCATTATAGTTTAGAAGTCACAATAAATACTTCAGGAGTTCTTTTTTTTTATTGGATGCTCCTTGTGTATGTTCTCTATAGCTTGCTTGATTCTTTTTTTTTCTCCTGCTGAGGGACAACATATCATTCTTTTTTATAGACAGTAGCACTGTCCATTTATGAGAAACAATTCTTGCATCGGTTCATTTTTACTGTTAGAGGACATTTTTCTTACGTGGATCTGAAACTTATAAAAAAGTAAAATAAACTCCATTTTTATTTATCTGTGCTCTTTAGAGTCTGTCCCAGTGGATATTACTCTTTTCTGAAAACTTTTTTCTTTTTTTTTCTTTCTTTTAAAGAAAAAGAAATCATCTGCAAGGATATAGTAACCTCGGGTTTTCACTGATGTCAAAGGCATATTTCTCTTTGCCATTAATGGGAGTAGAATAGAGCTCTATCTACTATAAAGGTGATATTTGCTGATTTAATAGAACTGGGCAGTTTATTTTTTCACAGTAGAGGAATCTGAAATTCCGCTTACAGTCTCAAGCTTTCCCTGATGCTCTCCTCAGTTATGTAGGTAATGTAGTTATTATTGAATATTTAGAAGTATAAGAATGTAATAACGACTGTTTTCAGCTATCACCAACGTCATCAAACATTCCACAATCCAATTTTGCTGTAAGTTTCAGTTTGTATGAGCTGAAAGAAATACGAATGCCGTGTAGCAATACATCCTTGTTGTCTTCCTTCTTCCTGGGAAAACACGGCGTACGTATTTCCCCAAGACTCAGAAACCACAGACCAAACCGATCCCTTCCTGCCTGTAGTTTTAAGCCTTGTGTTTCCAAGGCATTCTGTGATTCTTATGCACTGCATTAGGGCAGTCATGATGCTACGTGAGCTGAAAGTCATTGTCTGGAGGTGCCTGCTTCTTTCTGTTGTTTCTGGAGGGACTGTGGGAATATAGCTGGAACTACTAGCGTATCATACTGCTACAATTTCTTACGTTGGTGATCTTTTTGTCTGTGTGTTTTGTATACATCGGAATCAAATAACAGAGCAATCTGAAGGTTGCTGGGGAATTTCACGCCAACCCACATGGACATGATCTCAGTGAAATAACAGTTTAATTCTATTAGTGCTGGTGAAGGCTTCAGCAAGGCTATGCTGACCGGTGTTGGGCACTCATTTCAAGGGACAGACCAGTTGATGAGAATGCAAAAGCAGCAGGAGTGATCTGAGGACTACCAACCTTGATTAGAGAGACTGCATAAAGAGAATTGGTTAGGCTAAAAAAGACTAGATGCAGGGAAGATAACTGTCTATGGGTACAAAGAACTGTGCTGCAAAGGGAAAAAATAATCATTTCTTTTTTCTTTATTACAGATGGGAGGAAAAAAAAAAAGACGTAATGGGATTAGATTGCAACAGGGAGGAATCAGAGTAGATATTAAGAAGGAGCTACCTAATGATAAGGAACATGAAATACTTTCTGGGGAGGTTTTAGGGTGTTCAGTACCAGATATCTGTAACAGTATCTCATGAAACATATTTCAGGAATGATATTCATATAATTGCTTTTACTCTTGCCTGTCAGATCACACTGCGAGATGCAATGTAAACAGGATATGTTCATATTGTATCACAAACCATCATTATCTTATCAGAGGATGTTGCAGCCCTGAATTCTTCGATTTTCGTTCTCATCCTCTCCTCCCCCAGGTCCTCTGTTCCAAAAAATAAAAAGAAAAGAAAAAGAAAGAAAAAGGTGTCTTTCTTCTAGGCACCTTCTTTAGGGACCAAATGCACTGATGTGATTTGACAGAGGTGGCGAGACTCTGCATTTTCTGTCAACTTTTGTTAGAGTGGTTGCTGGTTACAAACGCTATAAATCACTTTGCCTTGTCCAAACATTTTCTGCCTGGCTCTCAGATGTCCTGACTGTGGTTGGCAATCATCCTTTGTTCTCCAGAACAAATTATAGAGTGTGTAGTACTTTGGATGAGGTTGTTGAGCTACACAGGGATAGAAGGTGAAATGCGTGGGAGCTAGGTTGACATCGCACTCCTCTTGAAGAGTGACAGGTAATGATCATGTTTCACTTTAACGAGCTGTTTGAATTCTGGGTTCTGATTATATCTGACCAGCACCAGGGATGAAAATAGGGAGGGTTTGTAGGAAGGAGAAAAACTAATGTGCTGATCTCACTGTAGGTGTTCTTGTTCATTGTATGGGAGTTGGACTAGATGATCTTTAAAGGTCCCTTCCAACTCAAATGATTCTATGATTCTGTGATGGTGGAAGTCAGGAGGAAATTAAGCTATATTCTTCAATCCAGTAAGACTAAGGGCTGTCCTCTGGTTCCAAACACCTGATTGTGTTCCCACAGTTGAATTGTCTCCTGTTCATGAAGATGACAGCTTCCAAAGTGTCCATGAAGAATTGGTCCCTGAAACACGTTACTATAGGCCTGGGTTAATGGGAGAACAGGACAAAGCTGCATCACAAAGCATTCCAAATAAAAGGGTGTGGATGATGGAGACCTTTTTTACTTATGCCTTGTTCTAATTCCTATCCTTCTGATCTATTTACAGGTGAACTCTCTGTTCTCCTTGGGGTCTTTTTTGACTGAGTATATATTTTTTTTTTCTCTGTTGCTTTTTAGAAATATTTATAAACAGAAGATAAACTTTTTTGACCCACAGACTCTGAAGTAGGTGCTGTGTGATTAGCAAAGATATTGCACAGTTGTTTTACTTTTGGTGTTGTTTTTTCTTGGCTGCAGAGGAATTAGTGGTATGATATGAAAGGCATGGCTTTTTTTCATGCTAAAAAAGATAATAGAGGCAGCATGAAGAGGCAGCCGATGCTGATGCACTATTTGGATGCTTTTACAGAGATTAATCCCATCTAAAACAAGGAAACAGATATATTCTACCATGAATATATAGGTGATGCTCCTTAATTGGCTATTAGCTTCTAGAAATGGCAACTAGAATTCACAGCTTTTAGGAATAGATATGCTGGAAGAACAGAGAGAGGGAGGGATGACATATTTCTCTATCTGCCCAGAAATTCATTTCAGAGAGAAGAAGAATGCCAAATATAGGTACTGCTTGCATAAAGACAAATTGTGTTGGCTGAGAGGACATTAAATTCTGTGTACTGCACATAAAGAAGGTTTAAACGTAGTAGAGGACCAGCAGCATGCAATAAAATAAGAACTGAAAATCTAAGGATTCAGAAATGAGAACAGCGTGCTCAAGACCAGGCAGCAGGTTGATTTGTGCAGTAGGAAATGAGGCCACAGGGTAGTAGAAGGAGGTGAGAGACAGTGTGTAGTAGATCAGGGCCTACACTGTTTTAAATGACAATTCCCTGTAATTATTTGGAATGTTTCTAGCATGCAGTGGAAGAACCACAAAGTCAAATTCTGCTCTTGATGTCATTGTCATCAATTGGAAGTAGCATCATGGAATTAGGCCAGAAGTAATTTATTATGAGGAGAGGAGGGTTCACCCACCCTTTTCAGCTGCTGTTTCTGAACTGAGTGAGGGGTACTTCCTCCTTTTTCACCCCCAAGCTATTGCTTTACTGAACAAAACCGTAACAAACTCACTGAAAGGAGGTTGTAGCAAGGTGGGGGTCAGCCTCCTCTCCCACTTAACAGTGACAGGACTAAATGTAGTGCACCAGATGAGGTCCAGGTTGGATATTAAGAAAAATGTCTTTTCAGAAAGAATAGTGAGGCATTGTAACTGGCTGCCCAGGGAGGTGGTGGAGTCACTGTCCCTGGAGGTGTTCAGAAGTGTGGAGATGATGGGACACTGAGGGACATGGTTAGTGGGAATGGTGGAGATGCGCCAACAGTTGGACTTGATGATCTTACTGTTTTTTTTTCCAACCTTAGTGATTCTGTGGTTCTATGAAATGTTTGCAGTATTTGCTGGCTATGGCATACTGTGCTGCACAGCAGCCTGTTACATCAATAACCATTACCATATACATCCACGGACTATCAGGAATTGGATTACTTCTGCACCATGCATCTCTAGTCTCCTTCAGTAGCATTGCCTTCAGCAACAGGCAGCATAGGTATTGGTTTACTGTTATGCTGTAGTCTCCCTTGTGTTTTAGCATCCAAAGGCAATTAGGATTGAACAATAGAAGGAGGTGTTTGAATCAGTGTTCTCAAATAGATCATAAAATTCTGCTCTATATGCTCCGCTTACCGAAGGGGATAAATTGTTGACTATCATGTAGCGATCTACTGTCTTTTTAGTGAAAAACAGGTGTATACTTGTAGGGCAAAACTTTGCCTCATAGGAATTTTCTGGTCTGTCTTTTATAAATGCAGTTTTAATGCCTAAAAAAGCGTCTGTTCCCACAACACTTCAGAAAGATAAAGGAAGGATCATTTCAGATTTATGGAAGACCTGTAAAAGAAGGACCTATCTCCAGAAGGTAGAAGGGGAGACACAGTTTTGACTCAGTGCTCTGATCCTCTGTCTCTTCACCTTCTATTTTAATACAGTAGCTAGTGTTCTATCCCTTTACGTTGCTTATCTCCACAGAACAGAGATAAGGATTTTCAAACATGTGCTACAGTCACAGAATTATGGAATCATAGAATCATTAAGGTTGGAAAAATCTCTAGGATCCCCAAGTGTGTTCAAGAAACGTTTAGATATTGTACTGAGGGACATGGTTTAGCAGTGAAATATTGGAGGCAGGTGAATGGTTGGACTGGATGATCTTGCAGGTCTTTTCCAACCTTGGTGATTCTACGATTCTGCTATTCTAAGTCCAGCCGTCAGCACATCACCACCATGCACACTAAAGAATGTTATTTCACTTCCACATCTGTGTCTACAGAGAAGGAGCAACAAAACACTGAATCACTCCTTCTGAGCCAGGATTCATCCCACTGAAAGCCAAGATGGTCAACAGATTCCATTCACCAGCCTCTTATGTGTTTGAACCAACCAGGAGGAAGATGAACGATCTACTTAACAGACAGCATCATGATGTAGAAGTGCTTAAGTGAGCTGACATGAGTACCCAAAACACACTAACCTCTCTGTCACAGTGCTCACTGTGGGTTCATTAAAGCTCTGAACAAAATGAGTAAATTTGCTTGCACCCTGTCAGAGCTGATCTGGTTCTGGCTTGTCACCCTGCTAACAAAATGTGCTGGTGTACTGGTACTTGAAAGCATCATCAGATATCAACTTGGTAAAAGCTGCAGATCAATAAAGCTCTGCTGAATTTTGCTGTGATAGCATAAGACATTACTGTTCCCAGAGCATTCAAAATGCATCAAGACAATATATAGTTCTATTAACACATCTGTTACTTAGGAACAAACAGCAGAAGTGTTGAGTCACCTTATGCCCTTGGGATATGGGAAAGGCAAAGGTGTTAATCATACCCTATAATTATTCATGTAGGGTTTAGTTTATTTTTTTTGCTTTCAGTGGAAGAGGACTGTGTTGTAAATCCCTTCATCTTTCTCATCACCCATCAATATCCTGGGGGTTCTGGAGTCACCCCTTGCAAGGAGAGGTTCAGTAAGGTCTGCATGTATTTGCTGATACCATTTTAGCTAGTTTGATTTGATTCTCTCCATATTTAAGATAACAGGATAAGAATTTTACATATTCCCATGAAAACTATTCTTCATTTTCTCTGGCATCCTGATCAATTGCTTGAAGGGCACTGACAGTGTTTTCATTCTGAGTCATTAAATCCTCGCTATCATAAAATTAGTCCATTACTACTTGGTTAACTAATAGAACATTTGTCTCTGTGTTTTACAGACTTTTTTAAAATTTATAGGCAAGTAACCTGTCTTCCATGGCCATATTTTTTCTTCCATTTCCTGTCTTTTTCATCTGCTGGTATGGTTTACCAAAGCTTTCTATAACTGTGAGTGCTTCCTTTAAATTCCTTATCTACATACAGGTCAACATACAGTCAGAAAGAAGGAAGAAATGAGTCTATATCACAGTTTTCTATGGTGGCAGAAGATGCCAAAAAATGGTAGAAAAGGGTAGGTGTGACTCTTGGGAACATGGATTAGTGGACATGGTTGTGATGAGTTGATGGTTGCACTAGATGACCTTAGTGATCTTTTCAAACCTTAATGATTCAATGCAGAAAGAACAGCATGGTAGAATGACACTGTCCTGCTACATGCACCTTGGCAGAAATCTGGAGTTTCTAGTGTAAAATTGTTGGAAAAATACCTTTGTGGAAACAGCATTTGGTTGTTGATGCATCGACAGGCACATATTCAATACCACATAGGTATTGAATTATGTTGTATTTCTTGCATTACCCTTGTTGTAAATCAGGAGTTATTACCTACTAGGTTTAGCCATCCCTGTCATCTCCAGGAGAAGAGAGGAGGGGATAAAAGCCACAAGTAGTTCTTCCTTTATTTGAGCAGCTGTCAACAATTTTAGTTTGCCTAAAATGATCAAATACATTAAGTTCTTTTATAGAATGCTCTTTTCTGGACTAATGCATGAAAATCCAATGAGATTCATGTGTACACATCCCTGATTTCAGCTTGCCCTGTGGGGAAGATGTCTTTGTGACCTCAGCTGGTAAGTGTGCAGTACCCAGAAGCATTAAGTCTGCAGTAGCCCTTGTCATTCTTATCCTGTTTGCACAGCAACAGATGCTGCTCTCAACGTCAAGCTAACCTTCCACTGAATCTCAGTCTTTTTTGTTTGTTTTATTATTTCTCCTCCATGGCATTCTCCATCGGAGCGCATCAGTGGTTCATTTAAAATTTTTCATTCCTATGTCTCCAAGTTCTCTTGGGCTGAACTTGTATCTAGTTTTATTTTTCACTCTTATCTTCTTTTCCTTTCCCTCTTCCTTTTCTCTCTTTCTCTCTCTCTCTCCCAACCAAACAGAAAATTGCCTTTCAGGGAGAAAAGCTGCTTTCCCCATGTGCTTTTAAACTCAAATCTACCTCAAACTGAGGAGTGAACACAAAGAACCAATTGCAATACCATGACTATCTGAAGCACTTAGAAAGTTCCTTGATATTTCATCATGCAAGCTTTTTTTTTCTCACATTCACAATCAATAATATTGCCTGTTTTTCGCTTGGTGAAGTTCTTCAGATGTTACTCAGTATTCAAGGAATGCTAGAGGTGTTAGAGTGAAAGTTAACGTTTCACCTTCAAAATCACATTTGTATTTGACAGAATAGTGCAATTCAGGAGCTTTCAGACTTAGAATCATGAAAATTTTGTGCCATCCTCCTTAACCAAAGGTTATCTAGAGTGCTAAATGGCATTAGAAATAAAAGAGCTATTTACAGTGCAAGTGTGGTGTGCTCTTGGTGTCAGTGAACAAAAGTTTAAATAAGGGTGAGGGATTTCCTCTTCTTGTACATTTGCCCAGCATGAATCTGTTCTTGAGGTGTAATGAAGGTGAGGAAGACTACATTCAAGGTTACAGGGCTCAGCTTTGTAGAGGATGGACAACATTTTCACAGAGCAGCTTCCAGTTTTCATTGCTTTTCTCCTACCTATTTTTTACCTTCTCTTTGTGGCGTGGTTTGGAGTGTGACTCTGCCACGCTCACTTTCTACCTCATTTATCTGTAGTCAAAAATTAGCGATGAGTATTGCAAGTAGTGCTGCAAAATAATCTACATTTTCCCACTGGCAACTTCCTGAATGTTTCACCGAGCAAAACAAGCAACTGCCTACTCTTCTTCATGGCAGGTAACCACTGCCCTCTTGCCCATCCTTGTCACAGCTGTGACTCACAGACATGAGGCTGATTCATCAGGGCTGGGTTTTGAGCCTCAGCAAATCCTTCTCCATCCTTCTGGGGAGCAAGAGACACAGCTGTTCTCAATAATTAGAATAATACACAAAATCCATGCGTTGCTTTTTATTTAGTCCAGCCTCTGGCATTCACTGAATATCATTCCTCTGCTTGTTTTGAAGTCTTCAGACATGTGGATGTGGTGCTGAGAGATGCGGTTTAGAGGGGATGGTGGTAGTGGGTTGATGGTTGGACTTGGTGATCTTAGAGGTCTTTCCCAACCTTAATGATTCTATGAATGTATGAAAAGGAAGAACACAGTTGTGGTTGCTTTTTCCCCCAAATGAAGTAATCTGACTGATTGACATACCCTACTTGTACCCTTGTCTTGCATTTCTAAATCTTTTAAGCCCAAATTACGAAAGTTGTTGAAGAAAAGTAGATTTTGCTGGATTAAGTGAGACAGAAAGTTTTTACTACTGGTGCAAAACTGCATGTCATATCTAGTACACTAAAGAACGGTACCGCAGGGAGACGTGCACTTGAGTCAAGCAGCTTAAAACATAGCCTAATTGAAATATAAGGTTCTTTAATTGCATTAATCATGTTCTTAATAGGATTAAAACAATTGTTTCTTTCTCTTTTATCTTGCAGCTTTTCTCTTTCCTCACACAAATTCCATAACTATGTCTGCTCGTGCTTATTTCCATTTCCAATCGTATCTAAAAACCAAGACGTTAATATTTCCAGTTCACCTCCTAACACAGAATCATCCACAAAAGTAGAACTTGTTAAGAATTTCTTTCTGTTCATTAGATGAGGTGTTTTCTGCTGTGTTCAGCAGAGATAAACTAGAGATGGTTTCTATAGCTCCATTTACATCTAAATTAGGGTGGATTTTGGTGTCAGATTCCCCAGTATCAATTTGGAATGAGTACACATAATGAGGTTATTTTCCTTATTTGTTTTGTTATGGTTCTCTTCACTTCACTTCTCTTTTGTGGTAGATTTTTGGCAATGATGGAAAAGGACCGAAGGAAGAAATTTGGCTCCAGTTGCTTCCATAGCACTGCTGGAGTAAATGCAGAAATCAGTACTTGCTCCAGGGCAGTAAAAGCGGAACTTCACCCTCTGTGATTGGAAACATCCCCCCACTTGAAAGAGCTGACACTTTTAATTTTCAGGTGCACCAGCTGAAATTATCAGGATCTGTATTTCATTAAAGGCTACAACCGGCCTTAACAACTCAGAGCTCTCTTAAAGGCAGCAGTCTTGCAAGTGTCATTGAGCTGGTCTGATTATTATAAATTTGTATCATGACATTACGTCCCATCCCTGCTGTCTTCTGAGAACTGTAAATTCAATTGTCAATTTTTTTTTCCCCCTCTACAAGTGCTGGTTTTCTCTGAAATCCTTTTAAATCTATGTATCTTCACCTTCTCATCGCACATGCTGTAGTTTCTCTTCTGTATTTCTATTATACATTCGTTTTATTGCAAAATAAGAAAATGACCTTGGACAAAAATTTAAACCAGTGTCTTCTCACGGACTAAATGTAAGGTCAGGGTGGAAAGGGAGCATTTGAGCTATTGCAAAATGTTTAAAGGAAAAAGAAATCATTGCGAGTAAAATGTATATGCATCGTACGTCGTTTTTCAACTTTATATCACTCCAGTCTGACAATTACTGATACAGGTATAGATATAGGTCTTTAAACACTCCTTAAAGCTACAGAAGGGTGAAATAATCTCAAGAAACTTAGTCTCTTTGCAAATTTTTGTTTCTTATTCGTCCCGTACTTGCGTGTCAGTATCTCCTCTAAGGTCATGAAGGTTTATGCTTTCATCTCAAACACCGCATTGGGCCATGTAAGAAAATGCCAGAGCACACTGATCTCATAAATTCTGAGAATGAGAAAAAAGAAAATACTCTTTCCTTACAGAGTTGGAAAACTGGCATGTAAAGGTAATTCACTTGAACTTAGTGGTTTGTTTTTTTTTGCAGGGGAAGATTATGAATAACCTGACCAAAAAAACCAACACCTTAGCTAGATGTCTCCACCTGAAATGGTTACCTAATCTTGTTTTGTAATCAAGGGATGGAAATTGATATTTTCACACATAACTTCTAGGAAATCAGTGCAATGAAACATGGAGATGTTATTTGTTTTAAATTGAATTAATCTTTGTGACTCGCTCTCACTCATATTCAGTGTCTCATATATTTTGCCCACCCTCCATCACCCACGTACCATAATCCATTTAATCATAACATCGTAATCACTGAGGTGGGTGCATTGCATAGTATGGCTAGGTCATCTTGTGTGGGACAGGACAAACAACATGACCTCATGGTGACTGAGTTATCTATAAGTGTCATTTTTGTAATCTTTTCTCTAATGCTTCTTCTTGTACTTCCTCACGCGTAAATTTGTGCTTCGTTCTCAGAATCACAGAATGGCCCAGGTTGGAAGGGACCTCAAGGACCTTCAAGCTCCAACCACACCCACCACAGGCAGGGCCACCAACCTCCACATTTAATACCAGACTAGGTTGCCCAGGGCCCCATCCAACCTGGCCTTAAACACCTCCAGGGATGAGGCATCCACAACCTCTCTGGGCAGCCTGTTCCAGCACCTCACCACTCTCATAGTAAAGAATTTCTTCTGACATCCAACCTAAATCTTCCATCCTTCAGCTTAAAACCATTTTCCCTTGTCCTGCTGTTATGTACCCTTTCAAAGAGTTGACTCCCCTCCTGTTTATGGACTCCCATTAGGTACTGAAAGTCTGCAATGAGGTCACCCCACAGCCTTCTCTTCTCCAGGCTGAACAAGCCCAGCTTCCTCAGCCTGTCTTTGTAGGGGAGCTGCTCCAGCCCTCTGATCGTTGTTGTGGCCCTCCTCTGGACCCTCTCCAACAGCTCCCCGTCTTTCTTGTATTGGAGGCCCCAGACCTGGACACAGTACTCCAGATGGAGCCTCAAAAGAGCGGAGTAGAGAGGGACAATCACTTCCCTGTCTCTGCTGGCCACCCCTCTTCTGATGGAGCCCAGGATACCATTTGCTTTCCGAGCTGCAAGATCACACTGCTGGCTCTTGTTAAGTTTTTCATCCATCAGGATCCCCAGGTCCTTCTCTGCAGGGCTACTCACAAGGACTGCTCCTTCCAGTCTGTATAAATGCCTGGGATTCCTCCAGCACAAGTGCAAACCAAGTGCACTATAGCTACTTGATGTAGCTGTTTTGCCTCCTGAATCTAACCGATATCTCCTTGTAGTGCTGATCTATCAAGATATGCTAACTTTCATGACCACTACTATAGATTTGTGTTGAACCTCATTAGATTCACCCAGGCCCACCTTTCAAGTCTGTTGATGTCTCTCTGAAAGTCATTTCTTCCTCCCACCGTGTCGACCACACCGCTCAGCTTGGTGTCTGATCAAGGTTTATTTTACAGTCAGAAGTTCATCTCACCTCACAGGAGACATCTAAAATTTATCAGATGAACGGCTCACTTAGAAAACCCATTTCCTCTTCCTGTCTGCAAAGAGAGCTGAGGATGCCTAGGTTGATTGGATTTATCTCACTCCAAACCTATGCTAACCTGATTGTCGAAGTTTGCTTCGCACTCACTTGAGAAGGGTTAGTGCTTTTAGAGGGTGAGTCACCATCCTCAGTCTAAAGATCCACTTCAGGTTGCAGTGACTTACGTTCTTGAGGGCAATTAATTTGGTTAATCACTTCACTTTTAGATTTCTAAAGCCAAGTGAGTTGAAACTCACACAATCTACCTTTAGACCCTCTGTAACCCAAGTTGATCTCCATAAGGGAAATCAATTTTCCCACTCTAGTTGTTGTACGGGAGACAAGATGACAAAATCAGAGCAATCCGTTGTACCTAAGCTACTAGACTTTGCTGCAATGCCCAATGTCTTACATTCTTACGTCTCTGATGTAGCTGTTTTGCCTCCTGAATCTAACCGATATCTCCTTGTAATGCTGATCTATCAAGATATGCTAGCTTTCATGACCACTACTGTAGATTTCCAGGGTAGCTTTCAGTAGATCTCAGAGGAGATGTGCAAGCTGGCAATTACATCTTGCGTTTTCCAAGTAAACATCCTAGTGATAAGAATTTTTCTTCTTCTGTATTGGCCAGGCTTTATCTCAATAGAGATACACCGTGGCCAAATAAACTTGTCTTGAAGTTCTAAAATTGGTGATGGAGAGAAGTGGATGAGTGTTATAAACATTCACCTTCCCTTATTGCCAAATAAGAGAAGGTGCAGAAGTTTTGTAAATTTTTGTGGGTTTTTTTTTTTTTGTGTAAAATTGCTGTGCTGCATAATTTTTGATCTTAGTGACATGAGGCAAACCTTCAGCGGGAAAGATTTGTCAATAAAGTTGTAGGTGCCTTTTTATACTTGTTTGAAGAAACATAAAGGAATGTATAGAGGAATGGATGATTATATATATAAAGTTTCATTGATGAAATGTAGCTTAAACATCCAGTACCTAATGACTTCCCAAGTGAGTTAATTAGTGTCTTGTTTGATTTTTATACAGGTGTATCTGCAGCATCACATTCATAGAATAACAGAATCATAGAATAGTTTGAATTGGAAGGGACCATTAAAGGTCATTTAGTCCAGCTCCTTTGCAGTGAACAGGGACACCTACAGCTTGATCACGTTGCTCAGAGCCCCATCCAACCAGACCTTGAATGTCTCCAAGGACAGGGCAAACTCAGAACTCATTCAGCGTTGCACTACAGTGGATAAAGCAGTAGGATGGTGATATAGCTCACTGTAAAACACAAATATGCACTATGAATAATCTTTGAGACTTTCAGGAAAGTACAGAGAGTCTTTTTCTCCCACATAACTTGTGGATGCCTCATCCCTGGAGGTGTTCAAGGCCTGGTATGATGGAGCTGTGGGCAGCCTGGTCTAGTATTAGATGTAGGGGTTGGTGGCCCTGCCTGTGGCAGGGGGGTTGCAGCTTAATGATCCTTGAGGCCCTTCCAACCCAAGCTGTTCTATGATTCTGTGATCACTTAGTCCCAAATGCCATTAAATAACAAAGAACTAAGCCCTGCACAACTCCCTTCGTACAGGGCTAAGAGGAAACAAGAAGGGATAAAACAAATTTATCGGAATGTGCCACAGTTATCTGTAATATAAGTTCAGTTTGGGAGGGAAGAGAGAGAACCATCATGCACTTCCTTCAGAGAGCCTTCTGCACACAAAACACAACCACAGCTGTTGGTTGTGTGAGGATACCAGTGGAAGGAGGTTGTAATTCCCAGAGCCTAACCCAAAACTCACATTCACCGGTATCTGAATAGCCCCAGGAATAATGACTCTAAGTGACATTATTTAACTGAAAAACTGATTCAACAGAGATCCGATCTTCCTTCCTAATGATAAACATACTCACTGATCTCAAAAAAAAAAAAAAAAAAGGGTGGTGAGGAGAATTATATTTAGAACAACAATAAATTTGCGGGCAGTTCAGCTGCTGCAGAGCCATATAAGTGCATTAGATAGACTGCCATGTTCTTCTCCTCTTGGGATGTATTTGTGCATCGCCTTCAGAAAATATATGGCACGTTGTATGGATGTTCTGCAGCAAAATCTGCGTCCCGTTGATGTATGTGAAATCATAATGTCATAGGGCCCTTCTCTGTCAAACTGAAACTATACAGCTGCTCCCTGCGATATTTAGTTCTTTTTATGTAACTGGCTTGCAGAAGGAAATGTATGTATCTATTCCACCGTGAATGGACATTTCAGCAGGTGTCAGGTTATAAAATCGTTTTACACCACTTCTTCGAGGCAGTTTATGATCACTGGATATTGTGCCTTTGGTCCATGATATGGGGCATTGCCATATTGATTAAATGCCTTAGGCTGTTACAGGGGGAAAAATAAGGATTTTTAATCAATAGACTTGCACTTTAGTTACCGTTCCTGTCAGGTTGGAACAGAAATAGCTCAGGAAAGGGGCAGCCTCTCATGCAATTTGTAGGAATTAAACCTTGATGAAAGCCAAATAATGCCTTTCCAGCCCTGTGAGTGAAGATAGGCAATTTGACAACCATAGATGTCAAGATTGAGATACCATATCAGCGTGGCTTAGGGATTCAGAATGGAGTATCCATAAAGTCGTGGGTAAAACACCAGTGGAATTAATGCTGTTGGTTCCAGATGCTGAATATTACATTTACAAGGATTACTTATCTCTCAAGGTAAAGCATCCCATTTAGTGAGCTGGTTCAGGGGACAAGTCTCTTCACTTAGATGCTAGAGCAAAAGAGAAGTTTTCACAAGAGTGCCTGACTTTGTTATTGAATCTCATGACTGCGGTGTTTTCTTGCTATTTTTTTCCTCTTATTACATTACTGTAAGACTTGTATTTTTGGGTACTGAGAGATATATGGGAGATATTTTGAGATGTTCCCCAAGGAGTAGTCACACAGATATGATTTATCTCACTTCATTTTAATTGCTTTCATTGTAAAAGTGTACATTCACACTTACAGCCAATGCTTTCCTTTCAGTCTGTACACAGTAACAGACACTTTTAGAGAACAGTTTGTCCCATCTATTTTCAACATTTATCCCTGGCTGAGATGGTCCATAACAGTCTCATCCATCTGCTGCCTGTCTCTCCCCATTGCTAAAAAAAAAACAACCAACAAGAACATGGAGTATCTAGTTCTGAAGAATACTTCCACCCAATGATCTAGAACAGGCCAACCTTGTCCCGTGGCTACAGGAGGAGGTTTTAATTCTACTTTACTATGGTCAAGGATAGACATCTCTTTCTTTTACACTGTAAAATGGATTTTGAAAAACTCAAGGTTAGAAACAACACATGAGGGAACTAGAAATGTATATAGATTATCAGAATGAAGACTAAGAGGAAATGCTGTTACAGTGTTCTGGTACGGTCCTCACAAAATGAAAGTAAAAATAAAGATGAAAAAATACTGAGTATTCAGAGATCTCAGAGAGAAAAAAATAACATGAATCAGTGTTTAGAAGCTGGAACCAGACACTTTCCAGGTGGAGGGAAGACACATACTTCATTATTTTTAACAGTAAGTGCATTGAACAGCTGGTGGTTATTACCAAAGGAACATTGTTTTTTCATCAGTGCTCTTCTGATGTATTCTAGTCTTGGGTGGAAGCCTTATTGAATAATTACTCTGAGGAAGTGATTTATACCTGATGCATAGGAAGTGTGTGATGCAAAGGCGGACAGAGTAGATTAATTAAGATGACTTAATTGTCCCTCTGCATCCCTAGGCTGCAGGAATTCACAACAGAACTTTTTTTGAGAAAAGGAACACAGAATAGTGTGTCTCATTCTCTTTGTGCAAACATGGATCTCACATAATAATTGAGATATACTTGGTATTTGCTTCCTGCCTTTGCTTATCTATTTTACTACAGCATAAAAAAGGAATTAGCTCTTGAAGCTTGGTAAGCTTTAGTCATTATTTGTCTGGGTGGAAAGGACTGATGTATGTATTCAAGAACAAATATAGCTTGACAGCGTACAAGCTGTTAAGACAACTTGACCTTTGCATGTCTGCTCTATGAATAGTAAGCTCAATTAGCTGTAATACTTCCAGGTCCTGTAGCACCATTAGGAAATGCCTTATTCAGCTAAAACTGCATTTATTTATTTGTTTGTTTGTCTATTTTGGTCAGTAGAAAAAGCATTTAAATATTCATTGTAAATACTGCCAGCGTTAAGGGGAAGATTCTCATATTGAGCAAGGGCTAATATTAATTAGAATCGTTCCTTAAATACAAAATAAATACATCCTGTCATATCCAGAATCTTCAGGGCTAGGTTTTAGCCACTTGTGTTCAAGCCAAGATGAGACACTGGCTGTTGGAAATCTTTTGTAGTAGACTTTGGCCTGGCATGCTGCACTGTAAAGATCTACTGAAATCACCAACTCTTTCTACAAAGACAAGGAAAATGTTCCAGAAAAAAAAAAAAAAGGTTGATTTATGGAATACTGAAGACAGAGTATACCTGATCCATCGTGTCCTTACATGTTATTTAATGCTTCAGTTTACCCCGCTGTTGATCTTATATGCAAGTAACTCAAGAAAGTTCTTGAAGTCCTCCTGGTTTTTCCAAGAGAATTTAAATATTCTCTTGGGAAAAAAATTGGAGAAATTAAAAACAAAGATAAATTTGTGTTTTCACAGAGCAACCCACTGAAAATGAGATGGTTTTGTATATGTGGTTCCTCAGATTTTGGGGGACTGAAAGATGAATGTGCTTATATAGTTCTGTTTTTACGTGCTAATGTTACAGTCCATGAAAAGTACTTGAAAGGGAGCTTATAAGCGGGATTGGGAGCAACTTTTTGTGTGGTCTGATAGTGATAGAACAGGGGGGAATGGCTTTAAACTAAAGGAGGGGAGTTAGGTGTTAGGAAGGAATTCTTTACTCAGAAGGCAGTGAGACACTGGCAGCTGCTGCCCAGAGAAGTTGTGGATGCCCCATCCTTGGAGGCATTCAAGGCCAAGCTGGATGGGGCTTTAAGCAGCCTGGTCTAGTAGGAGGTATCCCTGCCTATAGCAGGGGGGTTGGAACTAGATGATCTTAAAGGTCCCTTCCAACCCAAACCATTCTATGATTGTTTGAAATAGTGAAGACAGATGAGAGGGAACGGGCATATGTATCTCTGGTTTAATGACAACTAATAAAACGTTAAAGAGATTGCCCAAGGTTGTGTAAAGGACCAATCAAAAGACACTAAAATCCTGAATTCAGCCCTTTCTCCACCTCTTCTTATCCAGTATCTGACTGATAAAACCTTGGACACTTTGCCCTTGAGCTCTGGTGTCAAAGTTTCCAATGGTATATTGTGTTATTTTATCAAGTGTTACACATCAGAGGATTTGGGTTATGTGCCCTGTACTCACCATACATTTTTTCAGCTCTGAATTTTCATCACATTTAGAACCCAAATACTTAAGTCTTATTTTTACTTGCTATCATAGCATGTGATTGGGAGAAAGAGAAGAGAGATTAATATGGTTTCAAGAGCTGTACCTGAGGTGCTCTGTACTGTCTTTTGTGGAACTCTCATTTTAACTGTTTTCTGTCTGATTTCTCATAGCTTTCCCGTGAAAGCCAGTCTTCAAGTGCAGGCATGATTTTACATTAATTTTTTTCTCTGTTGTCTTTTGATGACCCCTTTTGAACTGTGAACTCAGAGTTGCAGCTTGGTTGTGAAGGGTTTTTGTTCCATGCCGACTGTAACTGGATTAAACAGTTCAGTGTGACAGGCATCTGATCTTTCTCCTCTGCAAAGAACGAATGTGACTTCCTACTCTGTATTAAACTGTAGTTTGTTTCTAAATAGGAAACGTATTAATAACTATAAAAGTGCGAATTGTTTGCACTTAGATGCCATGAGGTGGTAGGACAAAAAATGTGTGTGCCTTAATTCAACATGATATGGCTTTTTGGATCTGCACATCTCACATTCCGGGTATAAATGTATTCTATGACAAAATATGTGGTAGTGAAGGGACAGAAGATGTTTGCCTGAATTGTAGCAAAGCTTTCCATTATACCCACAGTAAATTTTCATCCAAGTTGGGATGTTGCAGTCAGGGTAAGTGGGCAACTTGTGGGCAAAAAACTCTATGTTTGGACTCAGAGGCTAGTGACAAATGGGTCATACTCAACCTGGAGACCTATAACAAGAAGACTGTTGTAAGGATCTCTTATAGGACCTGTCTGGTTTAACATCTAGACATTCAAGATCACACTGGATAGGGCTCTGAGCAACCTGATCTAGCTGTGGGTGTCCATGTTCGTCACAGAGGAGTTGGGCTAGATGACCTTTAAAAGTCTCTTCCAATTCAATTGATTCTGTGATTCTAGCTTTGTCAGCGACACTAGTAAGTGACAGATTGCACTCTCTGTGACAACAAATTGGAGGAGGATCATCTGACATGCTTGAGCCTAGGCCTTCCATACAGAAAGATTTGGAATAGGCTGAAGGGATGGGCTGACCAGAATTGGGTAAAATTCCACCAAATACAAAACTTATTTACAAGACAAATACAAAGTCTTGCATATGGGAAGTATTAATTGTTTATAACAGGGCATGCTGTGACATTCATATAATAGGAGCTAAGCATGAACCAGTGCTTTGTACATATGAGAAGATCAGTGGTGCATCTTGGATACATGAAAAACACACTTCCGAGTTGAGACATGAGACATAAACTGAAACAAAAGAAGTTCATACTGAATTTAAGGAAAACCTTTTGCCCATGAGGACAGTCAAAGGTTAGAAGAGGCTTCCAAGAGATGTTGTGAACTCTCCATCCTTGGAAGGTTTCAAGACCCAAATGGAGAGAGCCCTGACCAGCCTGGTTTGAGTTTGTAGCCTATTCAACTTTCGGGAAGATCTGATCAACCTGATCTGTCTGTATGTGTCCCTGTTTATTGCAGGGGGGCATAGACTAGATGACCTTTAAAGGTCTCTTCCAACTCAAATGATCCAGTGAGGAGATTGGACTAGAAATTTGCTGAGGACTCTTCCAGCCTGAATTATATTGCAATTCTATATATGGCTCCTGCAGGAGTGAAGCCTTGCATGGCGCTCCACAGTGACACAAGTTTGAAGCACCATGCAAAAGAAAAATGACACCTTTAGGCTTTTTAAAGATAGCCTGGAGAACAGTTTTGGTTAGGTTGTTTTTTTTTTTGCCTTAGCAAGTACCTTGTTCATCTGTTGGATATATTTTTGGAGGATACAAAAGTGTTAATTTGTCTAGATTAGTGTTTTCTTTGTGACACAAATAATAAGTACTAATAGTATGTGTCTAAATGCAATTACCACTAATAAATCAGACTAGTTCTTCCAGGTTTTGTCTGCTTGATATTCTTCCTTTTTGGGGGTTTTGGGGGTTGTTTTTTTTTGAGTGAATGGCTGTTTTTGTTGTTTGTTTGTTTGTTTGTTTTCTTTGCTTTTCCTTTGTCACATTCTCTTTAGCTACCCTAGAAGCCTTTGGAAATTATTTTCTCTTTTAATGAAATGCTTCTTTTTGTATACAAGCAAGGAATCCAGATACAGCACGTAAAACCAGTTTTCAGCAGGAGAAATAGCAAGTTATCAGTTTATAAAAAAAAACAACACAAAACAATCCTTATCTACTCTTTCTAGCAGCAGAATAATTCATATATGTCATTTACTGAATCTTTGGAAGACCAGTAGGACATATTCAGGATTGTATCATATGACCTTCATCAGTAAAGAAAGAGATTTGTGTTGTGTTAACTGTTTCCAAACCTGAACTGTCATTGCACTTGAGCTGGCATAGAATCACAGAATCATAGAATCGCTCAGTTTGGAAAAGACCTTAAAGATTGAGTCCATCCACAACCTAACCATACTACCCTAACTCTAAAAACCCTCCGCTAAATCACGTCCCTGAAATGGTGGATATCATTGACATTGGCATTATAGGGTAACATTCATGTTATTTTTTCAGCGGAAATGGAGAAAAAGTTCATTTCTGTGGTCTAATTGATCTAATCTGGGTTTTAGGTGTGTATTTGTGCACACAAGGGCCTGAGCCAGGGCTGTAGATCCATGGAACCATCACTCTTTTGAGAGCTTTGAATCTGGGAGAGTTCCCTGTTCTGTAATGCAGCAGTCGTATCCTTGATTCGGACTCAGTCAGGCTCCAGAAAAATGAAAAATAAATTCAGGTATAAATACAGTGGTTTGAAAACATCTCTGCTGTGTATCGTTATTATCTTTTGCATCATGTGAAATGTATAATCCTATCAGCTGGTCCATCTGCACATAACCACAGGCTATATCGAGGTGTATGCCAAGAAAATCCCAGTCATTTCCACCAACTCCTCTTCATTTGGACTCCACTGCTGTGAAAATGATTTCATATGGCCATCAAATGGCTGCTGGAGTGGTGCCACAATATCCAGCTTGTGCTCACTGGTGAGGATGGACTGCAGAGCTGTGGTGTGGCTGTTGCAGCTGCTGGAGCTGCTCCTTCCTCCTGAAATCACTGTCTATCACTCCTGCTACTGAGAACCCTTTCTGGTCCTCTGGACTTCATAATATTGAAAATAGCGAAGTAGGAGAAAGAACTAAACACCTGAAAAGGAGCAGAGCAGTCAGAGTTGTGAATACTGAATGCCATTAACACTAGCATGCAGTGCTTTTGAAACTGAAGATGCTACGTTGTGAACCTATGCAGACAGAGAGACCAGTCGATGGAGACTAGTGCTGTTTGCCAGCAGCCTTATGTCTCCTGGTACTAATGCAGATCAAAGGGATTCTTTTCTTTGACTTAGAAAGCTGTTTGTTTCTCTCTTTTTGCCCCTGTCATCCCCTCCACCTTGCCACTGCTGTTTTACCTGAGCCCTTTTTGAAACCTGAAGCTACAGCAGTTGTTGCAACACAGATACTGCAATGCTGAGAATCCACAAATGGGTATAACTGTGAACAGGATGGAGAAATGACTTCAGCAATTCCTTCTGCTATGCGCTGAGATAAGTGAAAATTTAAAAATACCATAAATAGTGTATGTACAGTATATAATAGAGACATATAAAGTGCCCACTTGTATTTTGATCAGTCGATAACAGATACGCTTTAAAAATATGTAAGTAACATATGGTGATTATGGCAGAGTTGTTTTAATGAAGCTTTAATTGAAGTGAGTTGCTGTACTGTGAGGAGAAAGGATAACAAGCGAGATCAAACGAGCAGGAGCAGAAAACAGGGTTCCTGGAGCTGAGCTCTGTATTTTACCAGCAAAACTAGAGGCACTGGGAGAGTTTTACAAGAGTTTTAGTTTTCAAAGAAATGTAAGTCTCAGGTTTTCAACTTTTCAAGTAAATTTAAGCAAATGAAGAAGCGTGTCAGGTTTGACATCCTCGCTGCTATCCCTTCAAACTTAATGAAGTGTCACTAGAGTCTACGAGATAAAGCAATATTTAATCCCATATCTGTAGCTTCCTCCCCTCGGACTGGGTTCGCAGCTGCACACACTGGCTGAGGCTCAGCATTTGGCATTACATCAATGTTCACCACTTGACAGTCTTGTCCTTTGAGACATTGACTCAGATTGATTTTACTGAAGTGTATTAGTTTTGTGGTTTTTTTGTTTTTTTTTTTCCCTCACTTCTTTTAGCTCTGCAGGCTGTGATGGAGCTAAAGTAAGGTGGATGTTGCGTTCTGCCTAGTGTGTCTTCAACAGCACTGCTATTTAATATATACTCTTTATGCTCTCTGTGACTGATGAACATATGAGAAGGAGAAATGATGGACATCTTGATAATCGAATCCCTGGTGATGTTTATAACACTGACTCTAAAAGAAATCTTTTTCTATATGCAGTGGTAGAATTTGTCTTAGATGAAGAAACGGAGAAAGTAAAACAGTTGTATTTCTGGTCATTTTTCTGATTGCAACAGCAATTAGAGACAGACAGAGACAGAGAAATTGAGTGAAGACTTCTGAAAGGAGCTTTCTGCAAAGGAAATTAGTATAACTGGAGCAGAATATCTCTGTTTCGCTTTCCCAAACACAATGAACAAGCACTTGAATCTGTCAGGTACTAAATGAAGATGTTAACATTTTTACATGGCCACAGTCTGTGTAAAAGAAACAAATAAGTTGTCGACTTGAGCATTTCCATTTTGTAGTTGGGAGATGAGAACAACCATTGCTTTTTTTTTTTTCTTTTTTCTTTTATTTTCTTTTTTTTTTCCCCCAGTCTAAAAAAAATACAGTTGGAAAGAACCCTGAGAATGACTGCACAAGTTTATTTCCTGTTTTTCCACTGGATATGAAATCAATCATCTCCTTCCAGAGGTTGTAAGAAGTCATTGGAGAGAGATCCCCCTAATGCCTGTGGATTGGTCAGAGTTTCAGATGCATGGAGACAGATGGAAAGACTCCTTTCCCATTACTTTTTCCAAGCAGTTTGCCTTTTGGGATTTGAATTTTAGAAGACAAGATGGTTTTGTTTTGGTTTTTTTTTCTATGTACCTCTAGTGCTCCTTTTCACCTTTGTCTGTGGGTGCACTGCTGGTATGCTATGCCTTTGCTAGGTCTGTCCGTCTGTGTGTCCTACCCACTCTCTATAGCTTTACAACCACTTGGTTGGTGTCTGTAGGGATTGCCAAGATGGAAAATCTTCATTTGTACATTCCCACAAAGTTTTGCAAAACCTCTACCCAGATGGAGGAGAAATACTGATATCACCTTCAGCAAGAGAATGGCTACAGGCTGAGTTCGTTCTGTTAGATGTGAAATAACCCACACAATAGAAGGCTCGTGAAAACCAGTTCTGACAGCACTGGTGCTCTCTGAGTCACTATATTTTGCAGTAAGCTTTGATATGAGCCACCATTACTACAAGAGAGAGCGTGAAACAAATGGGCCAACTATTTGCACCTGATGCTGCACTGAATGTGTTGTTGCGGTTGTAGCTCAGAGATTAAAGACAGGGACGCTTTGTAGTCTTGTCTTTTATTAGACTGAGCCATAAATCTCAAAAAATAAACAAAAACAACAAAATAAACAGAGACTCTTTGAGGAACACCATGGTCAGAAGAAGGGCTTATATGCCTGAAAGCATTCTGCTTCTTTTCCTCTGCTATTTCCAGCACTCTAATAAAAGATATGTGCACTCCCTGCAGAGCTTGTTTGACTGACATCACACTGATCTAAATTAGGAGAAAGCTCCAGTAAAGTGAAGAAACAGTGTCCAGACAGGGAAAAAAAATAAAAAATAAAAAAATAAAAATAAAAAATTACACGGTTATTTCAGAACTAGGACCTGAAAATCTGCTTAATTTTTTTTTAATTTAAGTATCAGATTATGATGATGATGCATACACACTGGTAGATATATTTCAGCTACAAGAATAGCTGGCTTTATCGTGCTAATTTAGAATAGGAAAGGATTAGGAAAGGAAAGGATTAGAATAGGAAAGGAAATAGAGTAGAATGGAGTAGAGTAGGATAGTCTAGACTAGACTAGACTAGACTAGACTCGACTAGACTAGACTAGTTCAGTTGGGAGGAAGCTGAAAAGACCATCAGGTCCAACTGCCTGACCACTTCAGGGCTAACCAAAAGTTAAAGCACACTATTGAGGGCATTTTCCAAATGCCTCTTGAACACTGCCAGGCACGGAGCAACGACCACGTCTCTAAGAAGTCTGTTCCACTGTTGAGAAATGTTTTGTAGTATCCAGTCTGATTCTCCCGTGGCACGATTTTGTGCCATTCCCTTTTGTCCTCTCAACAGTTACTAGGGAAAAGAGATTGGTATCTCTATTTCCGCTTCTCAGAAACTTGTAGAGAGCAATGAGGTTGCCATTCTGCCTCCTTTTCTCCATACCAAACAACTTAAGTGCCTTCATACTCTCCTTGTAGGACATGTCTGCCAGCCCTTTTAACAAATTTGGCCTCTGGTTGCTTTCCATTATTTGCAGGTTTACTGATGACACCGAGCTGAGTGGTGCAGTTGATATGACAGAAGGAAAGGGTGTCATCCAAAGGAGGAACGGATGCCTTCACCTCCAATACAAGCTGGGGGATGAAATGATTGGGCACAGCCCTGCCATGAAGGACCCGGGGGTACTGGTTGGTGGATGGTAGGCTGGACATGAGCCAGCAGTGTGCCCTCACAGCCCAGAAAGCCAGCCATATCCTGACTGCATCTTCAGTGTGCACAAGGGAAGGCTACAGGGACCTCACTGCGGCGTTTCAGTACTTGCAGGGAGCTTATAAACACAAGAGCTGCTGACATTTTATGTGGTCTGATAGCAATAGGACAAGGGGGAATGACTTTAAAAGAGGGAAGATTAGGAAGAAATTCTTTACTCAGAGGGTGGGGAGGCCCTGTTACAGGCTGCCCAGAGAATTTGTGAATGCCCCATCCCTGGTTCTCAAAGCCAGGTTGGATGAAGCCCTGGGCAACCTGATTGAATGGAAGGTATTCTTGCCCACAGTAAGGGGATGGAATTGGGTAGACTTTAAGACCCCTTCCAACCCAGGCCTTTCTGTGATTCTTTTAAACAACTTTTTTATAATGTGGAACCCAGAACTGTACACAGTATTCACAGTGAGGCTGCACCATCTGTAAATGCATCAGCAGAATGACTTCATTTGAGCAGCTGGCTGTGCTGTGTTTAATGCACCCCAAAATGCAGTTTGCCTGCTTGGCCATATATTGAGCCTTCTGTCAACGAGGGGAAATTTTTCCTCCCTCATTTTCTAAGAGACCTCAATTTTTGGACTGAGCATGCATACAAATAAAAACTGCACAAATGAGGAGGTGACTGTAGCAGTGATGTGTAGGTACCAAGAGATTATCCCTTTAATAGAGCCAAACACCTGGCTATTTAATAGAGGTCACCAGCTAAATCAGTTAGAAACGGCTTAAGCAGGCATGTGGAAGCAGTGCTGAATTAGAAATAAGTGAATCCTAGCTTTGGTCACAAATGTGTGGAAAATGAAACTAAATTAAGTTGCTTCAGCCCTTTCACTGGCACAAACTGATATAAATTGGTTTCATTAAAAAACCCTAACATATTTTAAGGCTGCAGTCCTAACCCATTACGTTTTGTGTGGTTGCCGAAAGCTAGTAGCTTAGTGGCATTTTATGTAGAAAATGAAGAGGGGACAAATAGAATTTTATTGCTTTCTAAATGAAAAGGCTGGGAAGTTTCAGAATAAAATTGATTTTCACATCTGGAAAAGTTTGCCTTATCGTAAGTTTTGTGCTCTCTCTCTCTTTCTCTCCCCATTTTCAACTCCATTGTTTTCCACGTGTTTTTCAAGGCAGCCCTGTCGTTTCCATTCTCACGCATTCATGTTTCTCAAATTGTGTTTTTATCTTCCAAGTGCTACGTTTGACAGTGTTTGCACAGCTGAACTGTTACTTGGATGCAGTGGGGCACACGATGGTCTCTGCCTTTTTGCGTTTCCTTTCATACCTCTGGATATTAGTAGTATGAAAAGAAATACAAGGGGTGTTTTGGAGCATTTCCACAAACCAGTACTGCTTGTAGAGGAGTTCTTCATATGCTCCCTGTTCTACCGATGTTCCCAAGTTTTCTGCCAGTTTATTAGTGCATCAGAGAGAAAATTCATCCACGCATGGGACAATGCAGCTGTATACTGAAATACAGGAGGTTATCTGACAACTGAACTTGTAAAGAAAAAAGAAATGTTCAGGTGGAAGGCTTTAGTAGCTCAGGTTATACAATTTCTTACAGCTTTTCTGAGGATGGCTTGGCATCTCCTTATGGCTCTGATACAGCCACACTTGCACACTTTGCCACTTCCATCACACACCCTTCATGAGCACATCCAAAAGTCATTGTTTTTCCACAGAGAAACCACACATGCCTTAATTTGCTATGGTAAGTTGGCTCATATTGTTTAGAATAGTCTTAACATTATTTCTTTATGCTCTATTTTGTTGTTTTTGTTGTTGTTGTTGTTTTGTTTTGTTTTTTGTTTTGTTTTGGTTTGGTTTTGTAAATCACAGTTTAGTGAAGAAAGGGCTAAGGAAGTGTGTGCTCCCTTCCAGTTCTCCCATAGCATTAAAAATTACTGTACTTTGTGCCACATGATGAAGCAAAAGTTAAAATGAAGAGCAGATTTAGTCAACTGCTGCTTCAGCTTCTGTGCTGGTGCCTGCGGATGATGGTTTCTCACCCAGAGACAATTCAAGTGTATTTTGATGCACCTCTTACATTAAGAAATGGGACAGTGAATGTTGCTGCTGTTGTTGACTTGAGTTCTTCAGATCTACAGATGGCCCTCAGTATTCTTAAGGGATTGATTCAGGTGCACACTATGATACTTCCGTGTGATAGGATGGTTGGAAAGAAAATGATCATCCATTCAAAGTATGAAGGGCATGGACTGAAGACACATTTTGGCAAGATCGAGAAGCATCTGTACAACACAGATATATGGTTGGATTCCGGGGTGGTCCTCTGTGAAGCCAGGAGTTGGACTCAGTGATCATTATGAGTTCCTTCCAACTCAGGATATTCTATGATTCTATGATTGTAGGTGCAGTTTGGTGAAAAAAAAATATCATAGAGGCAATTTATGTTTCATCTGGGGATGAGGGCACAGCCCCCGTGAATGTAATCTACTGGTTGGACTGCTCTAGGAGTTGGACTTGATAATCCTTATGGATCATTTCCAACTTAGGATATTCTGTGATTCTATGTGTCTTACTGGTTAGCTAGCTATAGCTTATTTCTCACCAGTTTTGGTGTCTTTTGGAAGCTGGGAGAAAAAGCAGAGCTCCACATTGTTAGAAAAGTCAGTCAGTGGCTTTCCTTGGCAATGGTCACACTATCATTTCATCTTTGTACAGCTACGTAAAGCAAGTAACATGTTATAGAAAAGCGTATTTGCCAGAGCTTTCACTGCCCTTGCCCTTGCTGCTAGCTCTGTGCCATTTTCATTAATTCTCTTCTCATTAAAAGGAGCAAATTCATCCCATAACCACAATAAAGCCTTATTGCAGTGGTCAGCTGTGAGTTTGCACTAGTGATTACATGGTAATCTTAGGTTTATTATGGCCTTCGAGCTAACCTAAAACCTGTAAACTTCCATGCCTTCCCTTGCCTTCCCTTTCAGTTTGGGTTGCTAAGTCACATTAGGCAGATACAATTTTCCTCGTGAAGGGAGATATGCCTCTCAGAAGTTGTTTCCAGTGCTCTCAACTGGTCACCTTTTACTAGCACTAAATGCAATTTAAAGAGAACAAATTCAGTAAGATGTTTTGCCAAGAATTATTCAGCTCTTCATGCCGAAATATGAATCGATAAAACCTCTTTAAAATTTCACCTCACTCCAATCATTTTTATAGTCCTGAAATTTACTATATGGAAGCAAAGTAGTTAAACATAGAAAACATCTGTTAAGTGACATTATTATTAATATTTATCTGACATTTGCAGAGCTCCAAAAGGTTTGCACAGCACTTTCCTGTTGGTCAGTATGCCAGGCAAGGCAGCTGCTTTCTCAAGGACTGTAGTTGTGAATAGGTACAGGACAACGCAATGCTATAGTAAGAGAAATGCCTTTGAGCAGTCCCATCAGTCTTTCTGCCAGGG
Source organism: Alectoris magna (assembly GCA_030625065.1). Classification (NCBI taxonomy): domain Eukaryota; kingdom Metazoa; phylum Chordata; class Aves; order Galliformes; family Phasianidae; genus Alectoris; species Alectoris magna. The sequence continues at coordinate 3,124,925 of CM060561.1, forward strand.
ATGTCCTGTGCTGCCTGATTAGCCTCTGGGGGCTTTTAAAATGTAGAGGGAAGGAGCATGCCTGAATTCATAGGAAAACAACACTAGACCTTAGACCCTTAGCAAAGCTTAATTTAGAAATAGAAAATAAAGTGATGTACAGGTGTGTGCAGGACACAGAGCTCTGAATTAATGATGGCAATATTTTTTCATTCTATTTTGTTTCGTGTTTCCCCTCTGAAACTTTCCCAGATTTAATTTATTATTCTCAATTTACTGTAGAGCAAATCTAAAATATTTATGGTTTGGTTTTGTGGTTTTTTTTTTGTTTTCTGTAATGAATATGCCTGTTTTGCAAAAACATATTTCTCACCATCTCAGCAGCCTCACACCTAGGATGCTTTTAGATGCGTGTAGGTGATTCAAGGTCTTGTCATTACTTTTCATTTCTCTGTATGTCAAGGGAAGAGCCTAATCAACAGAGCTGTTGTGACTGTAGGGTCAGCTTTTGGCAAGGAACTGAGTATTTACTGGTTATGCTTTTCCTGAATCTCCTCTATCTTTAATTTATACTGCTTCAGAAGAAGGCAAAAACAACTGCAAGCCTATTGCTGAGCAGCTCGTGGGGAAACATCGGTCCAAGGGTTGGGGCTAGACTGAGGGCATGGATATTCATAGAATCGTGTAATCGTAAAAGCATAGAATGGCTTGTGTTGGAAGGGACCTCAGAGATCATCATCTAGTTTCAACCCTCTGCTCTGGGTACGGCTTCCATCCACTAAATATTTTCATGAGATGTTTATCTGCAGCAGGTTCCTTAAGGGTCTCCATCAGCGTGTGACATCATCCAGATGCTTGAGCTGAAACCGTTCACTGGGAATTTTATAAATCATGGACACTTCAAGTGGACATTAAGTGTGATGGCGAGTAGGCACTGAAGGATTGCAAGGACAGATAAAAGATGTATTTGTGGAGGATACCTAGAGAAGGGTGGTGTATTTTGCCAGGTCAGCATGAGGAATGTCCTCTTTGTTGACTCTTTGTTGGTCTGGAAGGTTCTCTTCACTGATGTAGAGTCACTGTGTGACTGTGCTCTACACCATTCTCATGAGCTTGGCCTTAATAAATAACCAAACTGCACATAATATTTGCTCCTACATCTTGCTCTGTAATTGAGATAATTGTGCTCAGTCATGAAAGAAGAATGTGAATCAGCAAGTAGGCAATTCTAATAAGAGAGCAAGTTGGGAGAAACAGCATTGTTTAGGCTTCAGTAGTTTTCAGCACAAATATGCTTTTATAACTGAGGTTCCAAATGCTGGTAATTACACTGATTATACAGTGGATCTCTTGTTTTCATCTTTTATAAATTCATTATTTCCCCACCATTTTAAGTGGACAAGAGGTTTTACTTTTTCTCTGATTAAAAATACAGGAATAGAATCTCGTTAGAATCTTTTAACCACAGGAGGAAGGCAATATCAGTGTAGTTATACCTGACCAGGGAAATCGTGGTATCGTGTGTTGAAAGAAGGTAGTGTAGTATGCAGTATCCAGAAACTGGAAATGAAGACTAGAAAGGTAGGCACTGCCTTGAAAATATGGGTTGGTCTTGTCCTTGCCAGGCTGTTTTAAAACTTGTTGGTGGTCTAGTAATATCCTGCCTTCTCCAAAAACTCAAATCTTGTTCTGAGCCTTGACAGATATTTCAGTCACAAGGGGATCTTAGACAAGATAAACCGTCTCCTCTTCCATATATTACCTATCTGTCCATCTTTTATAACTTAAAAGAATCTCTCCTCTCCTCTCCTCTCCTCTCCTCTCCTCTCCTCTCCTCTCCTCTCCTCTCCTCTCCTCTCCTCTCCTCTCCTCTCCTCTCCTCTCCTCTCCTCTCCTCTCCTCTCCTCTCCTCTCCTCTCCTCTCCTCCAAAGATGTGATATATTTTACCCCTACTTATGCTTGAAAAATATTTGCAGGATTTTTTTCTTAGATCCATGCTGTTCTGACTTGGTGCTTTTTCAAGCAATGACACGTTATAAAAAATATCTGAAAACTGCAAGTAAAGCATCCATTGGTCTTCTGTTATGCTGATAGTTTACTGTACCTTACCAGGCATTTGCAGGACACTCTTTAATCACAGTGGCAATGGGGTTTAAGAATGAAAAGCAGAAATACAGTGTTTGGAGTAGTACTAGATCTCCAGAGGTCCCTCCCAACCCCTACATTTCTGTGGTTCTGTGATTGGCACTTTTCTCTGGTCTGGCAGACCTCATTGCTGCTGCTTACACTGTTCATTTGAGCTAATGCTGAAATAAAAGCTAATTTCTCCTGGGACAAGACAAATTCATGAACAGCAGTTTCATATCTCTTGGGAAGATCATTGCAGGAACAAACACTTGAATGTCAGTGTCTGAAGGAAAAGTATTTAAGCCTTAAATTGTGTTGCTGAGTTGTTTGGTACCAGCTGGGCATACTCAGGTTTACTGCACCTCTCATTCCTGGGCTCAGAGGACATTTCTGGGGCAAACTGGAAACATCAGGAGCATCGCAGGCATGGAGGACATGAAATAAAGAATTTTTTCCACAAGTGGTGGAAAAAATAATGGTGAAGGCACACGCTTGCAAAAAAAACTCTAAGAGGAAAATGCAAGGAAACCTGGGGACTCCTGAAAAGAAGAAAAGTGAGTTTAGTTTTTTGCTTCCCGTGTGGGAAGGAGCTGCCATTTGCTTGCACAACTTATACAGCCTTAAATTACTTTGTAAAGGGCTTTAAAGTGCAGGGTACTTCTGTGGCTCGGAAACCCTGAAGAGAATGTAAGAAAGTGAATTTCTGTGAGTAAATTGTGAATGAGTAGTTTTCTCTGAACGGTTGTTTAATTGAGCTGCAGCTGGAGCTGATTATGTTTGTTTTTCCTTCAGTGTCTCTCATTTCCTTTCGTTTCCGTTAATTCCTGCTTTCGTTGGATAACTGTTGCTGTACAAAATTTAAAGAACAGTAAAAAAATGGAAAGGAAAAAAAAAAAGCAAGGAAAAAGGGGCATATTTGGGGAGCTTTTTTATGACAGTTGTTCCTGAAGACACCTGTAAACTATTGAGCTGAATTGCCCTGCAGCTGCTGCTGACAGTGAGAAAGTAGTGACTCATTTTTCTGCTTGTTCCACTACCCCCTTTCTTGTCAGACTTCTTTGGTTAGAGTTCTAGGTCAAGAAAGTTCTAGACCTCCAATATACATGGTTATCATGGGTTATGGCATCTAAGGAGGCATCAATGTGTGTATGAGAAGCCAAAATGTTATTTATCCTGAGAAGGTGAGGGATAGATGGTCAGTATTTCCACTGTACATGAACAAAAAGTGAAGATGGAACTTGCTACTTGTTTCTCTGTCCTCTGGATCCTCTTCTTTGCTTTAATTATGCTGCAAAACAGATGATGTAGGTAGGTAAGTGTGTGCATGAAAACTGCGTGGGCTGCTAGGTCTAATCTGTCAGATACTGCTGACCCGGGGAAGATTAATATCAGCAAAACAAAGGACATGTTGTGGTTTTCTGCAGGCCATCATGGAGAAGATTAAGCTCCTTTGGTTTTCCAAAGTTCCTTTGCTTTGATTTCACATCACATGCAAGGGAATACTCTTTCACTCTTTATGATGTTCAAAGCTCCATGACCAGTTGAATCCTCCATCTTTCTGGAATCATAGAATCACCAAGGTTGGAAAAGATCTCCATGACCATCCAGTCCAACCATCTACCTATCAGTATTTCCTCACTAAACCATGTCCCTTGGTACATCTAAATGTTTCTTGAACACCTCCACGATCAGTGACTCAACCACCACCTTTAGCAGCCCATTCCAGCACCTGACCACTCTTTTGGAGGAGAACTTTTTCCTAATATCCAACCTGAACCTCCCCTAGCTCAACTTGAGGTCATTTTCTCAAGTCCTGTCACTAAATATCACTAATATACACCTATGTACACTTCCACGCACATGGCTGGGCCTGTTTCTGCAGTACCTACACAATTCAAATACCCATTTGCTGGAATAGGAGCTCTTTTCAGACAGAAGTTGCAGGATTGGGCCTTTGGTGTGTACGTGCAAGTATCCTACATGACTATTGAAAGTATAGTTGATATTGTGAAGATGGGAGAGGAAAATCCTCTGGTGGACTTTGGAGGCTTGACAAAATCAAGAAGAAAAAAAAGATCAAAATCAAGATTTTGAAAAGAAAATAAAAAATGTATGGCTATATGGTCCTGGTCATTGATTCCCATCTGGACTGCACACTTGTTTTTCTTGGAAAAGAAAGTCCGTTGTTTATTCATTTTATGTCACTTCACTCCTCTCCCCAAACCATTTTTTCTTGGCATCTGCCAACTTCTGAGGGCCACAGACAGCTGCCAGTCTGCATCTTCTGCTGTTTCAACTTCTTCTGTAGAAAGAATAACCTGGAGGTCCCTGCTTCTTTCTTCTATATAAGATGATTCATTTCCCATCTTAAAAGTGTTTTTCCTTCTCCTTTAGTAGAAATAACTTTCATGTCTTGATCTGTTCTGAATCTCCTTTCACATCAAGTTTTGTCAGCCTGTGGCATTCTCCATAAAGGTGCAAAAATATACCCTGTAGCTGACTTCTCCAAATCACCTCTATGAAGGATTGTTTTCATTCAGCCATTAAGTATTTTCACTATCAACAGCTGTTCCTCAACCACTTCAGCATCACTAAACATACAGGGACACATAAAACCAAAATGAGCTCAGTTTTCCCCTGAGTTTTCAACAGTCCTACTGCTCTTGGACATGTCACCATGTCACACTAGCACATGGTAGTAAGACACCTTTGTGAAGAGATAACCTGGCATCTGTGCCTGCTTGCCATGTCTTTTAACCTACCTTTGATAGCACACATATTCACTAAGGTATCTTTGCAACTGTGTGATGGCTTTGTCTTGGTCAGAATTCTTGGGGAGAAGCAATTTAAGACCTTAAGTTACCCTTGCTCAAATTTCTTTCCTTCGGTATGCATTATATCCAGTTTTTCTACACAGCTTTTCTTGTAGCTCTTGTTAATAGCTGAACTTTCTTCCAGTGATTGATGGTTTCAAAAAACAGAATTCCTTTGAGCAGAATCCCTTTCTTTGTTCTAGTCTGCCACTGCAGAAAGTTTCTGGTATAGCTCTGTGTTTATAATGGTGGGTCTGTATCAGAACACTGTATTTTTCCCCAGTAATTGTGCCTGAGCATTTATATGTTGAATATGGTAATATTTCCTCCCAGTTTTAAGGAAAAATTCTGCCTTAAGGACAGATTCTGTACCACTTTGCAGTTATTTTCTTGTGGAGTATCACCAACAATGCATAGAATTAAAAAGTCAAAGCAGTATTAGCCTTCAAGTTCATTCAACCAGACCATACAGCCTGTGCCTTCAGCTGTTGATTAGCTCATCCACATGGGACAAAGATGTTCTCTGGGAGCAAAATGGACTGTATTTTGTTGCAACCCCTTGTTAAAACATCACCTGCCAGCTATCACACCAGTGGAAATTTTCAGTTAAATGGCAACTCCAAGGAAAAAAAAAGCCAGCTTTCTACTGCTCCACGGGGACCAAGAAGACTAAAGGGTTAATTTGTGCTTTCTGTCTGAGCTGGAGGAAAATCTTGTTTAGCTTTCTTTATGAGGGAGAAGCCAGTGCATCAATCCAAGGCACCTCCTAGTCTGCTTGACATCCTGCTTTTTGTAATGAATACATTTCCTGCATTGCTGCATGCTTCTCTTGGCGTAGATATCTATGATTAATATGCCTTGTCTTTTATAAACAAACCTAATGCAAAGCCAATAATGTGAGTCTTATTTCTTTACTGCCAGCCCACAGCTCAGCTTTGTTTGAATATATATGTAAAGGAAGAAAGATGAATGTTCACTCAAGCTTGGGAGCTGGAGCCATAACAAATTTATGGGATGAATAATGCACACCGCTGTGAGGCAAATGCAGCCTGGGAAGGTCTCTGCTTTGCTCCCCCCTTTATTTTACCTTTTAATTGTAAGGATTCTATGCTGTGCACCCATCCAACTCCTCTCCTTTGTCAAAATTTTTTGTGGTTTAGACATGAATCTCAGCATTTTAGTAATGAATGCTAAAAGCAAACACTTCTCATTCCTACTTGGGCATTCCACATCCTAACCTTCATGTTCTTATGGCAGCTTCTATTGATCTGACCAGCCATGCCGAATCCTAAGCCTTTACAGAGTCACCTGGACAAGAATCCCCATCATTACCCATCCTATCAGTACAGCTTGAATTTTGCATTCATCTTTGTCTGGATTTACATTTGACCCTGTTGAATGCTTTAGCAGGGGATGTTCATAGAATCATAGAATGGAAAGGGACCTCAAAGATCTTCGAGCTCCAACCCTCCCGACACAAGCAGGGTCACCAACCTCCACATTTAACACTAGACCAGGCTGCCCAGGGCCCTGTCCAACCTGGCCTTGAACACCTCCAGGGATGGGGCATCCACAACCTCTCTGGGCACCCAGTTCCAGCAACTCACCACTCTCATAGTAAAGAACTTCCTCCTGACATCCAACCTAAACCTTCCCTCCTTCAACTTAACTTAAAACCATTTCCCCTTGTCCTGCTATTATCTACCCTTTCAAAGAGTGTCAGTTTTAGGTCTCAGTGATCTCCTGAGATCCCTTCCAACCTCTGCAATTCTTTGATTCTGCGTTTATTTGAACAGCTTGAGACCAGTGTGCTTGGGCAGTCTTTGATTCATATCATATGTGCAATAAGGATCTGTTGCACTAGTTCATTCATTTTCCATAATTGGCTTCATCACACAACCTAGTACTGCACTTCCAATGAAAAGTACATCACACTGAAAGATCTGTTTTGCAGAAGCCCGTAATGATTGACACTGATGTATATTAATTTTCTTTAAACTTTTATTAATAGAGTCCTATAGGGTGTTATATCAGCTGCTCCATTATTGTAACTAAGATCAATGGTAGAGTGGTAAGCCTGTAATTGCCTAGGTCGCCCCTTTTATGTTCTGACTACCACATCTGGCTTCTTCCCAAATAATGGACAAAAATTTCATTGCATTCTCTCACTTTTTTTTTTTTATTATTTTTCCAGCTTTATTATTGTTTCTCTTCCATTTTACTTGCAACATCTGATTTTAGTTTAAGATGGCGTTTTCTTTTTATCATAACTGGAAAATTCCTCTTTCTGGCCCCTACCAGTCACAACTTGACATACGCCCTTTATCTCTGCAGATGAATTCTCTTCTGTTCCTGTACTCTGATTAATATTGCATTGTTCTTTTTCATTCCTTTTTTTTCAAACTACTTGAGGACTTTTACTGATCAAACTATGCAGAAAAGAGAAGCATGGAAAACCAGCTCTTTTCAAGCAAAGGCTTCTAAATAGCAATTTGGTATGAAAATGTAATTCATTTACAATTTACATTTCTAGATTGAAGAATATAGTTCAGAAAAATCTAGGCTATGTGCTTAGGTGCTGCTGTCTGGTTTATTTTCAGAACTTTTCATTTTCAGGTAGTGCCAAAATTTGATTTCCTTTTTTTTCATTCTGGAGAAGATTTCAATGATTTAAAGCTCATGGAGGAATTATTAATTTCGTTGAGCTTGTCATTCAGCAGATAGGGGTTTAAATGCAAAACTGAATGGGAGTAGCCTCAATGGGAAAAGTTCTTTCACCATGGAAATCTTTCCACTCCTGCTGAGATCCTTCAGTTCCCTTGTGATTTACGCAGGAGGGAATGAGTTGAGACAATAACTGAATTACCTAAGTGAATGGGCAGCAAATTGTTTGCAGAGTTGGAAGTGGAAACCTGACTTCTCTGAGTCAAGGCTACATTTCTTGCTAAGGAGAAAAAAAAAAAACCATGAATGAAATAGATGTTTAAGCACTCTTCATGTCTTTCATCTCCATTTAGCGAACAAAATTTGAGTAGAATATATATGTATTTTGTATATGATGTGTATGGCGGTTTTGGAGACAGTGTTTCTGAATTAGAGATGGTCGTGGTCAGTAAGAGAGGGATTATCTTGAAGGGTTTGCTAAATGCATTTTTAATAATTCATAGTGGTTAGTTTGAAATTCTTAGAAGTACACATTGATTCTCCTCAGTTCTGATTTGGTGAAAGAAAATAAGCTTTGAGAGTGGGGAAAATGGAAACAGAAGGCAGTACAATGTGGACAGTTCTTGACGTTGTGGGACGTGTTACTGCTCATGGCAGGAAGGGGTAGAGCTAGGTAATGCTGAAGTTCTCTTCCCACCCAAAGAATTCTATGATACTATGACAAGAAGGTAAGCGAGAAATTGGAATCTCTAAATCATATTGCTTATTGTGTGCTTCCTTAATTCTGAAGTGTTAGTTTTTGAAAGCTCCCTATCATGAAGAGTTCCTGTTATTTAAACAAAAAGGCTGTTGCACTGACAGTAGGGCAGGAATGTGCTCTATTTGAATTATTTATCCTACAAGAGTTGGGAAACATACCGATTTGTTTGGCACCATGTCCTAGATTTCTTGCAAACTGCCTTAAAAAATTGATATTTTTCAAAGTTTTCTTCTGTAAGAGGAAGGCTGTTGTCAGTAAACTAAACTAGTGAAGGTCACATTTTGGAGAATTTACATTTGACTTCACTCATTGGTTGAGGTACCTAAATTAGGGCTCAAACTTTTGTAATATCAAATCGTCTGTTGGAGCAATTATTGTCTACTTTGGACTGAGAGGACAACTTGGTAAATGAAGGTCTAGTTTAGATGGTTGAGGTTGAGTCTAGGCCCTGGAGTGTGCAAAGAAGGGCTACAAAGCTGGTGAGGAGTCTGGAGCTCAGGCCTTATGAGGAGTGGCTGAGGGAGGCTGGGATTGTTCAGTCTGGAGAAGAGGAGGCTCAGGGGAGACCTTATTGCTCTCTATAACTTCCTGAAGGGAGGTTGTGGTGAGCTGGGGGTCGGCCTCTTCTCTCACGTAACTGGCGATAGGACTAGAGGGAATGGATTCAACCTCATCAGGGGAGATTCAGGCCGGATGTTAGGAAATAAATACTATTTCTCTGAAAGAGTGGTCAGCCACTGGAATGGGCTGCCCAGGGAGGTGGTGAAGTCACCATCCCTGGAGGTGTTCAAGAAATGCTTGGACGTTGCATTGAGGGATATGGTTTAGGGAGTGCTATTGGTAGTAGGTGGTTGGTTGGATTGGATGATCTTGTAGGTCTTTTCCAACCTTGGTGATTCTGTGATTCTGCGATTCTGAGTCCTGAGGTTAAAAGTGTGATTCACGCTTTACTGAAGGAGTGCCTAATGAGCAGCATGAGTGCCCAGAAAAGAGGAGGATACCAATGAAAGAGATGAAGCTTGCCGAAGTGTTCTGAGGCTGGTCTTCAGAAAAGGAGTCAGGATTGTCAAAACAACAAAGATGGGATCTGAGTATCATTTTTTTCTCTGAGAATCAGAGAATAATCTGTTAGGTGGAAAAGGGCTTGCCATAGCCAAGACAGCAGAATATTATGTATCCAACATTTTCTGATTGATAGATCATGTGCTTAAAGACTTTTGTCATTATCATTGCTCTTGCCAGACTACTACCAGTTAAAAAAATACAAATTATAAAGTACGATTTCCCAAAATGGATGTAGTGCTTTACTTCACGTGAGATGCTTTAGAACTTTCCTTTCTGTACTGAGCTTGCTTGAAAAGACTAATTTGCCTCCCGATAATATTTTCAATAAGACATTCCAAAATGAGATTTATTTTTCTTGTAGAACATTACATTGTCAATTTGTAAGGATACTGAGGTTGCCTTTCGGCATCAAATCTTTTTCTAGTGTCTTGCCAACCAGTCAAACTTGTTCGTACTTGTGCATTTTAGATTAGATATTAGGAAGAAATTCTTTACTGCGAGGGTGAGGAGACACTGGAACAGGTTGCCCAGCAAGGTTGTGAATGCTCTCTCCCTGGAAGCATTGGATGGGGCTTTGAGCAACCTGGTCTAGTAGGAGGTGTCCCTTCCTATAACAGGGGCGTTGGGACTAGGTGATGATAAAGGTCCATTCCAACCCAAACCATTCTTTGATTCTATGACTCTGTGATTTAACTTCTTCATCCAGGACATAGCAAAATGTACAACTCCATATTAAAATTTCTTCCTCCCAATTTCACACCTCTCACTTTTTTTTCTTGTCTTCAAGATCATTTCAGTTTCTACCTTTGCTCTCCTAAGTACTTGTACATTTACTCAAGCCTGCCATCATTCAGAAGCACTTAGTTAGGCATACTTTTTTATTAAAAAGGGTCAGTGCTTGCATTTTAAATAGAACTAGGCCTAGGAAACATCACTGAGATTTATCGTTGAAGATCTCCTTTCAGTTAGACACTAAGAAGCCTTTGACAGTTACCCTTCAAAGTATTTTTCCAGTCAGCTTTGTCTTACTTTAAATAGACCTTCCTAACTTTAGTTTTAAAACGACCTTTTTCTAGCATCAATTTGATAGCATCTTCTTTTACCTTCTTCCTCACCTGGCTTCTTACTAACTTAGAAATTAAGTTTAATTGTTTGAAAAGATTTCCTCTTAGTATATTACATATACATTTTATTTATTCCCTCCTGGCAAGTTCATCATCTTCTGGATGTTTGCAAATGGTCGCTTTATAATTTCTTCTAGCATCTTGCCAAAAGTTAGGCTAGGCCAACCAGTCTGTTGTTTCCCAGCCACCAATTCTGTTTTCCATAGGCAGGCCTTTATTTGTCCCTCTTCAGCCCTCTGGTACTTCTGAATCCTCCACAGGCTCTTGAACATAGTCAGGAATGACTCAGCTTGCTTCAGCATGCTCTCTGCAAAATCTTCAAGGCCCAACAGTCTCAAATGTCCCTGTCATCATAAAATACTTTAAAACCATTTTTCCTGTGTTTGAACTTCAATCTAGTCTCCGCTTTTAAGATTAACTCAGATAGCATTGAGTACAGGTTACCATCTTGCCGAGAGTAGCAAAACCAGTCCAGTATACTTCAGCCACTTCTGCGTCTTCATTAATTCTTCTTTCTCAGTATTTTACTTCTGATTTATAAAATTTTTGTTTTCCTTCTGATGGTAAAGCTTGAGCGTATGAGTTGCTGCCTCTCCTCTCTGTTTGGGATGCAGAGGGCTTTAGGGTAATTTTGTCTACATTTTGTGTAATGCTCATTCCATAACCCATGGCAGTAAGCAAGGAAGTAGCAAAGCGGCCTCAGCTCTATTGTGGTGCTTTGGTTGCTCACAGGATCACACAGCTACCACGTATGTGTAGGCGCAGCAGGGTGAAGCTATGTGTCATGGGGTGCTTCAGAGAGACATAACTTTTTTTCCCAAATCTTTCTTGGTGCTGACTCCAGTGTTTGCCTGCAACTGTAAGAAGAAAACTTGGCTCACTGAGCTACTGTAGAAATAAAAATCATGAAAGAAGTTGCAATTCCTTCATTGCTAGTGACTTCAGATAACTTCGGGAAAAGACAGTCACAGAATCTTTAAATCATTTCAGTTGGAAGGGACTCTTAAAGGTCATCTAGTCCAGCTTCCCTGCAGTGAACAGGGACACCTCCAGTTTAATCAAGTTACTCAGAGTCTGATCCAGCTGACCTTGAATGTCTCCAGGGATGGGGCATCCACCATAATCCAGCACTAGAATGGGCACATGAGAGCATGTTGATTGCTTAAAGAACAACTAGGCTTTAGGAGATGTCCTGCTCTCCAAAGTGATGTGTTTTTGTATCTGCTCAACCAAGTTATGCAGCTTTACCCTGAGGACACTGTGAACTACAGTGCTATGGACTTCCCATGGACCACTGGGAACCTCTGGCACTTGCTCTGCAGACAGATAAAACATCTCCATAACCGCCATTCTGGTGGGTTTCTTCCTATAGGTTTTACCATGCTTTGGATCAACCCCAGTTAGTACAGCAATCAGAATTCGCCTAACCTTCTGAAGTCTTATTTCCACATAATACTCCAGCTGTAGTTTTCCTTTGCATGTAATGCCTGGAAGTAGCAATAATGACAGAAAGGGCTAAGCAAAGCATCTGAGAAGGAAGCTCATTCACTTGCTTGTATACCCCCCCCCAAAACCCCATTTATTCCTTTAAATAATATAGATTACATTCAATGCTAAGAAGCAAGCGTATGATTTTCGGAAGTGCTGAGTTCCCATTGTCTTCAGTGGGCGTCGTGGCTGCTCAGCATTTCTGAAAACCAGACTCATAATGATCAGCATATTAAGAAAATATTAAACAGCTAAATCTTTTCTATCCCTTTTTTTCTCCATGCTTCAGTCAAGAGAAAGCTGCTCCCTATCCCACATTCTTTTCCCTGTAGTGTGACCATCTTCATCCTCCTGTCCCACCGCTTTTATATCCCCTTCACCTGTGACATCTCACAGCTCATGCTCCTCACTTGGAGCCCATTCAGTGGGATTCATTTGATTAACTGCAGGTGTCTGAAATGTAAGTAAGTGTCTGCATCTGGACAAGTTGCCTTAGACTCCGTTTGTAGTCAGTGCAATGAGTCAGCAGAGTCAATGAAGCTCAGGGCGTGATTTCACATCCTAAAATAGGCCTCTAGATTTGGTCAGATGACTCATGCTTAGAACACCATTGGCTGTATATACTATCCTCCAGCATCTTCAATGGGAGTCTAGACAAGGAGCTCAGGTGAGACACCTGTGTCAGATCCTCAAAGTGAGATGAAATGAATCCCATCCTTTTTGTGAACTAGCACATCAACGCACCGTGTATATCACTTTCACCTCCTTCTTTAAGAACTCTTTCTGTCTTGGTGCCTACAGGGAATAAATCAAGTAATAAAGGGTAGTGAAGTGGAAATATGATGGTAAGTCATAACGGAAAGTCAGCCCAAACCTTAGGTTGGATAAATTGGAGCAGCTTTATTGATTCCAGTGAAATCTCTCTCCTATATGAATTTTGCTTAATAGAACTAAAAAGAAAAAAAAAAAGAAACAATTGCTAAGTGTGCCCCTGAACTGTCTACACATATTCTCATCATTATCTTTCCATGTGAATTAATAGTTCACCATGTTTGCCTTCCAGTTTCACTACTACTGTCTAGATTAGGAGATTTTCCCGAGTGGTGGGCAGTTCCTGCTCCTGAACCATTGCTGTTTGCTCTGTAGTGCTCCAGCACCTCACCAATTTCACATCCTAAGGACTAGTAGGAAACTGCTGGGATCTCTATAGGACTACAGGCAGAGTGTGATTGCTTGGGGTGTGAGATCTCATATCAAATATCATCTCCCACCTCCTCTGCAATAGAAACTCATTTTTATCTTCAGTAGTGTGCCTCACCTAGAGGTTTTCAACGCTGATTACTTCTACTTTCTGTGATAATTTAGGGAGTGATTGATGTCCTGCAAGTTAACTCTCAAACTCATGACTGAACAAATTAACAATCAACCTAAAACCTGAATATTTACCACTAACGAAGTGTCTTTACCTGGTGAATCCTGAAAACTCCAAACGTGGGCAAAAATCCTTGTCAGTGCAGCTCAGCCATGTACAGAACCGCACAGCAGGAAGAGCTGTTATGAAATAGATACATAAGAATCAGTGTGGAACACAGCAAAATAGAGAGTAATAATAATAAATTGAATTTAATTAGTCCTCCTCTGGTGTTCATTATTGCTATCTCCATCTTTTGCTTTTCCAGTTCATCAGACATAAGCACAGATGCTGTTGCTCCTTTCTACATATTTAAAAGAAAAAGCCCACCTTCTCTTCAGCCTTAAACATTTCATCTTAACTCCCTCATTCGTTACACTATCCAGTTTAAAATTGCCCCTCTGTGTTATAAAACCCACCATAAAGGGAGACCAGCTTCAGCCACATCATTCCTCTCTCTCCCTCTCGTTATCAGCAGTCATTTCCTAGAGCATTTCTGCTGTCGGTGAGTCTTCCCTACAGCTCTGACTTTATCCGTGTGCTGCATTTGTTCTGACTCATTTCAAGCATGTTCTGTGTGGCTGCTAAAAACAACACATATCCACATAGCTTCTGCCTCATCGTTTCTCCTTTCCTTTGTTATTACTTAACCATAACCATGTTATTTAACCCTAAAGCTTTTCATTGGCATAGTTGGTGTGAGAGGTTCTGCATTAAGTAAAATATTGTCACAGGTAGGTAATTTGTCGTGTAATACAACAGTTAATGAGCATTTTTTATCTGCTTGGCCTTAATCACTGAAAACAGACTATGTTATTAAATCTCTCTTTATATTAAGATTAAATGATGCATTTGTTTACTCCAATGAAAAAGAAAATGCAAAGAAATCAGTGTCTCATTGTCTTTCTTTCTCTGATCTGTGCATGTAGATTTGTGTTGCACCTACCAGTGCTCACAAATCAACGACCAGTATAAAAATCTTCTGTAATGAAGCCCCAAGATCTGTCACTAGTGAAAGTTGTAGGGTCACTCAGGGACACATTGACAAGCTTTAAGGCAGGAGATGGATTCTCAAGAGTGAAAGAGCTAACATCTATCAGGCGTAATTGAGCAAATTAATAGCTTTGTGAAGTCTCTTCTTTGGTTAGCCTTCCATGAAATGACAATAGATGTGGCAGGGTTACACTTATAGCCTCTGCTTACATTTTTTTTTTCTATTTTCACTGTTGGACTGTGTACAATTCATGGTGACAGTGGAGTAAAGAGGCTTTCTCTACAAAATCAGCTGCACTGTTACTGCTGAAACAAACATGTAACAGGTGAAGATTAAAGAGTGCTCACCATACCCTCTAGTAGGGGCTTTGAAAGAATATTTCTGTGCTTTTCTGCACCAGTTTTGCCCCATACATCATCTAGGTCACAACAGGGAGCCAGCAATGGGATCTGGAGCCCTGATTTCTAATAGCCATCTTCAGTTAGGCACTTCACAGCCCTTTTCTTTCCACTTCTCATCTGTTTCTGGAAATCAGAGGCTGTACTGCTGCACTTCAGATTCAGGGGAGATTCAGGCTGGACATTAGGAAATATTACTTCTCAGAAAGGGTGGTCAGGCACTGGAATGGGCTGCCCAGGGAGGTGGTGGAGTCACTGACCCTGGGGGTGTTCAAGGAATGATTGGATGTTGTGTTGAGGGATATGGTTTAGTGGGAGCTATTGGTGATAGGCGAACGGTTGGACCGGATGATCTTGTAGGTCTTTTCCAACCTTGGTGGTTCTATGATTCTATGATTCTATGACTTAGTGCAGATAGATAGAAGACAATGTTAAGTTTTCCTTGAGATAGGAACTACTTTCTGTGCATGCTCCACCAGAAGATCTTGCAAGAAGGTGCTCTCCATCTCCTTTACTAAAAGAAGACAAAAAACCATTTGGGGCCACCATCATGACGTGCAGTTCTCCATATTCCTGACAGTTCAATACTCTTGTTTGTGCTCCAATAATGTAAATATGATAATAAATGGATGGCATCGATGTCTTGACAAAGGATATAGAAACCATTCAAGACACAGCCAGCATAAAGATACTGCAGTAAGCGGGTTGAGCTCATTGCTATTTAGAGCAAAGCAGAGCATCACAGTACTTAGTGGACTGACTGTTAGAAGTAAGCAGAGTGAGAAAGTAGAGCCTGAATACAGATCCAGAGGCACTAATCCCCAGTGTGGCACAGTATCTTGCCATGCTCCCTGGCTCATTCCTTAAACTGTTCTCCTTTCTTCCTAACTATTCACTTCAGCACATTGAATCTGTCTCCTTAAAGCATTTCCTTCAGCTGTAAAATAAAATGTGTGTGTCTTTTTGACCCACTGCTAAATTTTTCAGCATTTTTTTCCTAAATGACAGCACTGTTCCAGTATTCATCTCATTACACCATTTACAGAGTAAACCAAGATTGTGTTATTTGCTTTTACTTTTCTCGTCTTCGAAATTTCACAGGTCTTCCAGAGCTATTAAAAATAAACATAAGTGGGTCAGTCTTCTTCTAAGAATACTACTTTTTATGGAACTTGCCTGAATTGCTTTTTGAGAACTTTCTGGTTGGGGAAAAACAGGAAAAAAAAAAAAAAAATCTCAAGTTCTTAGTATTTTCCCTGCTAAATCAAATATTTCTCACATACCTGTCACATATTAGTGGATTTGGTCTGTGCACACTATACATTTTGTTAAACATACTTAGTTTCTAATTATAAGGGCAGATAAAATATTCACAGTCAGGGCTTTGGGAATGCGTAGTCTTTGTGCACAGTGGGCTTTCTTTGTAATTGAGTTCCTAGTTCTGAAGTTAAAAGATGGCTCATTCTCTAATTTTTCTAGATGCTTTCATTTTTGGTTTGTGTTTCGTTGTTCTGTTGTTTTGTTTTTTTTTTTCCTCCACCTCAGATTTATTATTTATGCACGTATTTATTTATTTATTCTCTGGAGGAGTTGAAGTGTTGAAAATAAGACCATTTAAAAAAAAATAAAACTGTGCTTGTGTCCCCAGAGTTAGTCTGCTAGCAGAGAAAGAACTGGTTGATACTTAGTCCCCACAGCCAATATTATTTATTCATTATTTAGAACAGAGATGCATCAATTTATATCTTCACACCCATCAGTTTGTTCCTTCCCACATCGCTTCCCACTCTGGCTGTTCCAGAGCTTCACAACTCCTATGTTGACAGCCTTCTTCTCATTTCTGTACATCTTTATGGCCAGTTAAAGCATTTGTCCTTGTGACAACTTCTTCTGTTAGTTTAACTAGCTTGTCTCCCTCTGTCATGGTTGGGCCTCCCTGCTGTTTACTCCCTTGTTTTGTTTATATAGATTGGTTATGCCCTTTCTCGACCTTTATTC
Organism: Alectoris magna; assembly: GCA_030625065.1. Classification (NCBI taxonomy): domain Eukaryota; kingdom Metazoa; phylum Chordata; class Aves; order Galliformes; family Phasianidae; genus Alectoris; species Alectoris magna. Next base: position 3,141,747 of record CM060561.1, read on the forward strand.
TGGTAGTTTAAACCAGCTGTGGGTAGTATACGCACACACAGACAAAATGAAACAGTCCATCCTTAAAACATCTTTCGTGGGACTGGTATTTGCTCTTGGTGCAATAATGACCATAGTCACAATCTCCCGTACCATCAGCCAGCTCCAGCAAGTCACAGATCTGCTTTGTGTCAGTGATGTTACTCATGTCAGGACTTTGGAAGCAGCAGCCACTTTTGAAGAGTCAATTGCAGTGAAGTGAACAAGTTACATCATTGGTTTCACAAAGTGAAACCTTTTATGGCAGGATATCAGACAGGACCTGGCTCTTTCCTCCCTGCTTACTGGGTATGTCAAAAAAATTAGGATCAGGCATAGGCAACAAAGGAGTGTGATGGGCTAGAACTGACTTGATTCTCCATATTCACAGATTTGGCTCCTATAATTGTGAGCTCCTATGTTCCTCTGGAACAGCTACAAGGTCCTGCACTTTGGACACAACAACCCCAGGCAATGCTACAGGCTTGGGGCAGAGCGGATGGAAGACTGTCTAAAGGTAATGGACCTGGGGCTGTTGGTTGACACTCAGCTGAACATAAGCCAGCAGTGTACCCAGTTGGTTAAGAAGGCCAAGGGCATCCCGGCTTTTATCAGATATAGCATTGCCAGCAAAAGCAGGGAGGTGATTATCTTTCTGTACTCAGCACTGGTGAGGCTGCACCTCAAGGACTGTGTTCAGTTTTGGGCCCCTCACTACAGAAAAGACATTGAAGCCCTGGAGCATGTCCAGAGAAGGACAACAAAGCTGTTGAGAGGTCTGGAGCACAAGTCTTACAAGGAACGGTTGAGAGAACTGGGATTGTTTAGTCTGGAGAAGAGGAGGTTCTGGGGACACCTCATTGCTCTCTACAACTACCTGAAGGAAGGATGTGATAAGGCGGGAGTCAGCCTCTTTGCCCATGTAAATAGCAGTAGGAATAGAGGGAACGGCCTGAAGTTGCTTTCAGGCTGGATGTTAGGAAATACTACTTCTCCAAGAGAGTGGTCAGGCACTGGAATGGGCTGCCCTGGGAGATGGTGGAGTCACCATCCCTGGAGGTGTGCAAAAAACATTCAGATGTTGTACTGAGGGACATGATTCAGTGGAAAATAGGTGGACGGTTGGACTGGATGATCTTAGAAGTCTTTTCTAACCTTGGTGATTCTGTGATACAGGAATAATCGAGGCATTGGCTGGAGCAGGGTTAGGACATATTGGTGCTGCATGATATCTCATTTCATGCATTTCCTGTTGCTAAGATCCTCTCAGGAGCAAGTCACCCTTTCCAGAGGAGCTGTGGGTGACAGATTTGTGCATCTATTGTTCAAAGACAAGATGGTATTTGCGTTGCTTGTTACTGCCCCTGCAGGGTAGGTGATATTCTGGACTAGCCTGGCCTTCCTAGAATGACAAATGTTACGCTTATGTACTGTCTGTAAGCTAGGGCTAAGCTGCAGGCCATCATTTACTCTGAAACCTGAGAAATATTCTCTGTGCTCTCAGCTTTCCTTTATGCTTGCTTTTGGCAAAGTTAGAGTGCATGAAAAAGATGATACACCAATTACATCCACCCTGTCTGCTGTTCGGGGGCAAACATGTCTTATGCATTATGATTCAGAACCTTGCTTGTGCTTTTTTTACCAGCTTCTGAATTCTCTGCATTGATCTGTCAGCTTAAGGAAAAGCAAAAAGTCCTGAATGAAGATTATGGTCCAGTGCAGTATGTGTTTGCTCTGTACTGAAGGATGAAAACTTCTACCAAAGGGCCAGAAAAATCACAAGTAGCCTCAGTTTTGTGCTCATGAGGACAAGTCAGTGGTTTGATGCCAAGAATATTGGTCATTAAAAGGGATCCGTAGTCCCCAAATTAGACTTTGTTTTGACATAGCTTATTCTTGAATCAGAGTTATGGGCAAAAATTCAATTTCATTTGGTTTAAATTCAGTTTCTTCTTTTGGCCTTCAAAAGCTGTATACTGAATCCATGCTATTCTCAGTACTGAAGGGAGGTGGTGGCAAGGAATCTCATAGGATCTCTCCTGAGTCAGTATGTCCTTCCTCTGATATCAGTGTCCAACAAACCTTTCCCTGTCCCACTTTACGTTTAAGGTAATATGTCTTTGTGACCTGTTTTGAGAGGTGTCCTTTGGTGTGATCCACACGCTTACTCTCTGTATGCAGCAGACAAGGGCAAACATTTGCCTTAAAGCTCACCACTGTCTCTGTGGGTTGGAACTAGTTGCACCTGGTTTGGGTGGAAGCCCTGCTTTATGGACAATGAGAATATTGAAGCATGGAGATGAACCTTACAATGATGGTTGCTGCCCATATAGTGAAATGCTGAAACTGCTATAACAACACAACAGAAGCATGTTTTGTCACACTTCTTCTATTCATCTTTTCCTCACCAGATTTTCTATGTCAAGCTAGAAGCAGTCACCTGGCACGAGAACTGTATAAATGGCAGAGAAATTCCCCATCAGCTATTTTTGGGCAAAATCAATTCTCTCTATATTTGAGAAGCCCTGTGCTTGCTAAGCTCCCTACCTTTTAACTGCAAATTGCTCTAAATATTTTCCCCTTATCATCAATATAGCACGGGGAAGCAAATCCAGTTTGAGGCTGAGCTGGTAAGTTTTCAGGCCAGTTTAAGCCAGCTGTTTCATTCATTAATTTTTACCTAGATGTGCAAAACCTTACTTCTCTTGAAAGCTATGAATCATAGAACCATAGAATCATAGAGTCCTTTGAGTCGGAAGGGACCTTTAAAGGTCATCTAGTACAATTCCCCTGCAAGGAACAGGGACAACTGCAGCTAGATCAGATTGCTCAGAGTCCTGTCCAGCATGACTGTGAATGTCTCCAGAGATGGAGCATCTACCACATCTCTGGGCAGCCTGTTCCAGTACCTCACCACCCTCATCATAAAAAACGTTTTCCTTATATGCAAACTAAATCTCACGTCTTCTAATTTGAAACCATTTCCCCTTGTCCTGTCACAGCAGACGTTGCTAAAGAGCTTGTCCCCTTCTTACAGCTCACTTTAGATGTTGGAAGGCTGTTTTCATGTCTCTCCAGATCTCTCCCTTGTTCAGGCTGAACAGTATCACGAAGTCCTGCTTTGATGCCATAAAGTACAATTCAGCCCCCAAAATAGCAAAACCAAATAACTGGTCAGTGTTTATATCACCTGCCGTTTTCATAGGCAGGGAAGAATGCTGGTGTTGTTTCAGCTGCTCTTTGTGGTTGCCACCTAAAAGCTGCTCTGGCCACGAGGTGGGTTGGAGTACAGGGATGAAGGATCAGGAGCAAGACATCTGGGGTTCAACCCAGAGCTAGTGTGGATGAACAAGGCTGAAGAGTGACCCAAAAGACCTTTATATTCACTGGGAATGATTTTAATATCCATAGAATCCATACCTGCATCTCTGTTCCTTTGTGCAGAGCTGCAGGCCACCATGTGACCTCCCCTCAGTCTCTTCTGCTTTGGGCTGAACAAACCCATGGACCTCAGCTGTTCCTCATGCATCTTGCCCTCTAGATACTTCCCCATCTTTGTATCCCTCCTTTGGATGTTATTTAATAGTTTTATGTCCTACTTTTGTAGAGTGGCACCCAAACCTGCCCCCAGTGTTTAAAATTAGAGTGTACAGTGCAGAGTAGAAAGGACAGTCCCATTCCCCACCTGGTGGCAGTTCTGGCCTTGATGCACTTACAGGGTAAACTTGGCCCTTCTTGCTGCCAGGGCACACTGCTGATTCAATTGCAACTGGCATCTACCAGAACCCTCCAATCCCTTTCCATGGGACTGCTCTCCATTCTCTCATCCCTCAGGGTGACAGCCAGGGTTACCCCATCCCAGATCTGGAATCTGGCATTTGCTCAGTTGGTCATTGCTTAGCCCTCCATTCACTTTGACCAAACTTTGCCAAATGTCTCTCAGGAGGGATGCTTTTGGGGGATGGCTGTGGAAGAGTAAAACACCAGTAACTGTTGTTGCCAAGTCCATCAAGCAGGGCTTGTATGAACAGGAACATTATTGCTTGGCGTTGTACAAGACACGAAATGGCTCACCTTCAAACTGCTATTGTAATTTTCATCAAAGCTGTGCTTCTGACTCAACACACTGTACTTAACACAATTTATGACAATATTTCTCCCTCAATAGCTTTTTGTAGAGTGTGTGCAACCTATTCTGCAGACTGCTGGTTTCCTTACTTAGCATCTATTTTATGGTCTGCATTTTAAATTCCTTTAAGTGCAGGCAGTTGAGGAACAGGTTTCTGGGAGAGAGAGAGGTATCACAAGTCAATCCCAATTCCCTCTTGCTGTGTCTACACACTCTTTATAGGCTAGTATCTTCTCCCCCAGAGACTGCAGCATTTCAGTAGACAGAACAATCCCAGTCTATGCACATCACTTAAAATTATAATGTTCTGTGAGATACTTCCATATATAAGATGGAGTATTGATATCGATGGGGTAGTAGCTGTTAACTGAGATCACAGACCTCTCATACCCAACGCCATAGACAGAATTTGTTCCCACTTCAGAAAGCTTTCATCATAAATAGCTGTGTCATATAATGGACGGAGGAATAAAGAAAGGAAGCCACAGAAGATCTGTCCATACTGTCAGATGTCTCCTACATATTTGTCCCCATATCTGTATGCCCCCACATTGTATAAATATTAATTCTCTGCCACATTCTGTTTTTTTGTTTGTTTGTTTTTTGTTTTTAATTCTTATTTTCTTCTTGGGTAGTTTTTTTGTGGGGGTTTTGTTGTAGTAGTAGCAGTAGTAGTAGTAGTAGTAGTAGTAGTAGTTGTAGTAGTAGTAGTAGTTGTTGTTGTTGTTGTTGTTGTTTTTGTTTTTGAATGAACCAACTGGTCCACTCCTAAGTGAAACCTGGATGTTTTATGACATGATTGACGTCCGTCTGGATGGAAGCACACCATGTCAATCTCCTTGCAGCATCTAGGGCCCTCCAAAGCTCCCCTTGACTTACTCTGTCAGACTCTTAAGTTCAAGGCATGTAACCCATAACCACATGATCAAGACAGAAAGCATCCACTCTGGTGGAGAGTAGCAATGTGCTTCTGGCTACTTCAGTGTGAAAATCAATCAGTCAATCAATCAGCCAAAGAAAATAAAAAACCTGCACTAAACTTCTTAGTTATATCTTAGAGCTACAGGTGCACCTCTGTAAGAGATGCAGAGATGCATGCTATGACACTGCTGGCCCTTTCCAGAGATCTTCATCCAGGACGGGAATATGTAGAGCTGATCACTACCAGTTAGTCAAAATCACAAAGTAGACGTTTTTTTGGCAGTGTAAATATAACCATAATACAGTTCTGTGGCAGAAAAGATTATTAAACTGGCTGGAAACGGTATCACACTCTCAGTTAAAACCTAAAGAAATTTTCACCTACTTTTATGGTTGTCTTCTTTCCAGCTCCAGGTTTCTTTCCTCTGAGTCCAGTTTGGGGAAAGGAGAATGAAGGGAAGGTGTAAGTCTGATGTCTTTCCAAGGGATGAAGATAATATGAAAAGCCTGAACTGGCATTAATGAGCAGTATTACCACTGGAGGAAAGAGCCAGCCATTATATTGGCTGTTTGACACAACATATGCAGCTAAAGTCAAATGTGTCAAAGCATGTCTTTCAGATATTTCAGAGTCTCTAACTTGTACTTAATTAATTACTTCCAGGACTGAGAAATTATTATGGCCATAGCACAAGTTCAAGATAGTAAATCAATAGATGACTTGTGCAGGTGGACTCCAGAGGTCATGTGAAAGAAATAAGCCCGAACTCAGAGGCTGGAGGATCATCCAAGTCCTCGGTATAGCCCAGTGCAGTCAAAGCATGTGGCTTAGCATAGGTGACTGGAGCAGGAGGAAGATGAAAACACTGGATTACAAAGATTTAGTTATATTCTTCCACGCCAAATATAAGCTCCTCACCCCAAGGCTTCATTCCGAGTGTATCAAGTATGAGACCTTTGCAACCTACTGTAGGGAACATGCTTTAGTGGGGACGTTGGTGTTGATGATCTCCAGAGGTCCTTTCCAAACCTACAGTTCTGTAGGCTTGTGACATTGTCACGTGACATTGTCATGTGACATTGACACGTGATCAAATGGTCTTTGGCAAAGCCTAGGATTCACTTCAATCCCTCAAATGTCTCTTTTAGGAAGCATAAATGATGCATTGGCTTCCCTTAGCCTTCTGTGACCAGCAGCTTACTGTATGTGTTGGCTGAAAATATTAAAGACCTTAGGGGGTATTCTGCGATGTGATGATCTGCACCATGTGAGGTCTTTCCTTAAAGTCTTGATATACTATGAAAGGCTGCAGCAACCAAAGATAAAACTTAGTTGGGTGGCCTGGGAAGATAACCACTTTTTCTGATACTTAGCAAAGTCTAGTAGAAAGTCTGGGAGGTCCCATGGCCAGAAGTCTTCAGGTTAATCGTGCGTCTCATGATGTTATATTATCATTTGTAATAAAACTTTATTTCCCCCATAGATGTATGTGAACAGTGTAACTATGTACATTATGCAGATGCTTCTCCCCCTTAACATTAATTTCATTTCATTAATTTCATCTGGCTTTCCTTACAAGAAGAATTCACACTTGTAAAACAGCTTCCATCTGTCTCATCATCTTATTTATTATGCAGATGCATACAGACAAGTCTTGTCAAATCTTCACAAAACAGTAGCACAAACTGCAGTTTAGGATATCATCTCCACAGTCTATGGCACAAGGATGCTCATCTCTCCTTTAATGCCATCTCTCCTCATAAGGCCATGCTGTACTGTTTTAGCTCTCCTACCAGCTTCTGTTCCCCCATCCTTCCCCTCCCCCTCTTGCTTGCCTGACTATCCCAATCATAATTCTCTTGTTCTCTTGTTCAAAATTTAATAGCCTGTTCTTTTCTACCCTATTTTGCTGGCAAGTTCTCCAGACTTCTGATCATTTTCTTTGCCTGTCTGTGCTTCCTCCTCCCCTTCTGCCTACTTTATTTTAGTTCATTGCACTTCATTTCCTTTTGTTTCATTTTTAAGGCAATACAGCCCAACTCAAACACAATATTCAAGGTGAGAGCATATCGTTAAATGATACAATGACATTCTGCTACTTTCAGCTTTACTCTCGTGAATTCAGCACAATATGACTTTCTTTGATTTTGTGACTGCTGCTATGAATCTGGAGGAAATTTTCATGGAGATGTCTACATTTGCACTCTGAACTTAAGAATTCTAATCTGTCAAAGAGACTACTGTAGGCAGCTTGGAGATGTAGTTCATTGCTGTTCATTCTTCATTCTTCATGTAGTTCATGCAATTCATACCATTTCAGTGGTAACACTGAACATCCTAGGTGGAATGTTATTCTGGGGAATGGGGCTGGTGTGGTGTTTTGTTTGTTTGGTTGGTTGATTGGTTAGTTTTGTTTAATCCCTGTTAGGGAGTCGGAGGTCGAGGGAAGAAGGATTCATCATTGCTACTGCATTAGTCTGGGTCTGAGCTCAGCTCAGTTCCATGTTCTGGCACCGACGGATATTACTTACTTAAGTTGCTTTGCCTCACTGGGCTTCTATTATCCATCAACAAAGCAACTTTTCCTAAACTCAAAGAGAAGCCCTAAGGCAGTGTGGTGCAATTCTGCATTTGGTGAAAATATGAAAGCTTGCCTTGGCTCAGTTTCTCCAGCAATTTCTGTACTGTGGTGCTAATAGCCCATTTATTCTGCATCTGTAAAGGTAAACTTTACTCCCAAAGCATCATAATGTTATTCACACTGCCTGCTGAGAGTAGGCTGCGGTTTGCACAACCCCATACTCTCTGCCCAAGTGATGGCTGGGCGAGCCTAAGTCAAACTGAGATGTGTGTCAAACTGTGGCTGACAATTAGTGGTGTGATGCTCCCAGGACAACTCTTCAGTCTATCCCTGGCGTACTTCATTTTACTATTTTCATATTGTCCTACAGTGCTTTTGGGCAGCGAGAAAGATTCCATTTGCAGGAGCACCTTGATATGGCCAGGCCCAACCAGTTCAAGTCTACGGCATCTTCTGGCCACGTCAGAGGGATGTGGACAAACCTGGGCTGCTGCTTTGAAAACTCCTGTGCCCTGGCTTATCTTTCCTTCCTTGCAATCATGCCTCTTCCCAGAAAGTGCTATGGGATTTCTTTCTGTGTGTTGGAATGCTGTGGAACATACAATGTAGACAACATGGGCACAGTAGAGGCAGCTTGAGGGTCAACACTGTGATGTAGTCAGGGCACTACTGAGGGGACTTTCTCTAGGGCTGACCTCAGAAGCAACTGCCTTGTTTTATGTTAAAATATATTAATCCCTTCTTTTGGGTTAGGGAAATAAGAGGCAGGAACTCATTATATGGTCTAAATTAATCTTAATGAATTCCTAATAGCCATCAATGTGCAAGGGTTATTATTTGGGAAGATAAGTAGGAGTGTGTCAAGTTCTGCATGGTGAGACAGAAGGTAACATCTTAGGCTTGTTCAAACTAAATTGAGGATTCCAGGAAATTACAACGTTGTTGTCCAGTGGAAGCAGCAGTGAAAATCTGAATATCCTGTGGCTGGAAGAGCTAAAATTTCTTCATGCATAAAGCAAATCTGCATCTTCGAGGCCCCTTCCAATCCAGGCAATTCTGTGATAAGCTTTGGCCTTTTTTCTTTTAAGGAACTCAAGAGCCTGCAACCCTGTACTCCCACTGACGTTTTCAACACGTAAAGGCAAATGTCTGCCAACTGCACATCTGTCAGAGAGATCAAGTCCCACCATAGGAGCTTTGGCTTATGTTCACTTCTTGAAAGTGGCATAGGGAGACACAGTAGCACCATGTGAATGTGGACATTTGAACTTCTTAAATTCATTTCCCTTTTCAAACCTACCCTATACCCTCCTTCTCACTGTGTGTTAAACCTGTCCCCACAGCAAGCAGCTTTCAAGTGCGAGCATCCGTTTCACCCTGGCTATTATGCGCAATGAAAACCTTATGGCAGCCAATTATTTACGTCTCCACTGAGCTTTCCTGGCTACTTCAAACGGTTTGAATACAAAGTTTGTATAAAATGCTTCCCTTCATTGCTCCTATGCCTTGTTACCTGTTAGGCTATTTTATTATATCATCTTCATGATGAAAATCAGCAGTGATATAGAAACAGGGGAAATTTGTGCATCCTGCAGGCCCTCAAGACAGTCAGAGCAGAGAGATTCTTGTTTTCCTCTATTTGTGGATTTAATTTCCTCTATTTGTGGTTTTTATCAGAATATCCATCAGCAGTGCTCTTCTGGGTCTGCCGATGGAGGAAAGGTTTTTAGTAAAAGTCCTCTCTAAATCAGTAGAATGAGAAGAGATAGCTCTTCATACCTACAAATTCAGAAATAGAGAAACCCCCCCAAAAAAATCCCAGTGAGCAGTATGGAGATCTTATTTTGAGGAACAGACTTGCATGCACATACAACATAATTCATGGATGCTGCTGACCACGCTTTGAGCCTTGCATACTTTCTTTGTCTACAGGCAGGATGCAGGAATTGTTCCCTGTGGTTGGGACAATGACCCAACGTTCTTGACAGGAGGAAAACAATGGAGGAAAGTAATGTAGGAAAATAATAGAAAAGCAAAATTTACTGTTTTCTTTTGAAATTGGTTGGAGATGGTATCTGTACCTAGACCTGTGCATGTGCATATGTTTATTTATGTGTTTGTCTAGCTATCTTTTCACATGCAACCTATTTCCTCCCCTAAAATTAACTTTTTTTTTTCACTTTTTTTTTTTTTCCCCCTTATACAAGTGGCCTTTAACAATCTCTATTGAGGGTGAGGAGGTGAGTGGCAGGAATGCCAGGCAATTCTCTGCAGCCATACCTGGGAACGCAAATGCCTTCCCAGCAGGAAGGTCTGATACCATTGGTTGAGGATACTGACAGATTATAAGCTCTATTTCTTCTAACCATGGGAACACCCCTGTGAAACTGCTCTTATCTCCTACACCTTTTTACTCTATTCACCATAAAAAAACCCCACTTCTCAAGTCGGTAGTATTTGTGGGGTAGAACATGTGGCTTGTTCATTTACTACTGTGACTTGGGAGTTTTCTCCGGGGTATTTCTCTCTTTGTGCTCCACTATTGCAATTGCAGGAACTGATATCTTTCTCTGCAGGATAAGGCTAGATTTAATTGCAGTGTTTCCATTTGAGTAGATGGTCAGATTAAACAGAGGAAGAATGCATTTCAGCAGCAGCCTAAGTTGCACATGATTAGAGGCAATATGAGGCATGTATTTGTTCCAGCTTCCCCTTCCCCAGCAGTCCACTTGAACACTGATTCCCCCATCATATATCCCTCCTCTTATTTTAGAATAGTTCCTACTTCTCATTTCTACTTATTTTTCCCTCTCCCTTTGCCCCCATTATGTAAAAGCGAAGCTTATATAATTATTTTTTTGAGAAGTAATCCTATTTTTAGAGTAGTGTGGGCTATAGGGTGCAAAATAAGCATGTGGAAATACAGCAAATGGAGTGTATAAAGCAGAATAAAAATGATACAACATCATCCAGTTTATCCATTTCTTTCTGAAATAGGTAATTACTGTCTTTAGCTGCTATTGGAAGCTCCCAGTTAATATAAAAATGAAATCCTAGAAAGAAAGAGGTTGTTAAACCACAGGTTGCTTCACTCTGATTTCTTATCCTAATCTTCATTTACTTCTGAAAAACATGCAATTTTTCTAACTTCTTAGAGACCTCGTTTTAATAGTCAAATACTTTGGCCCAGACCTTTAATTTTTACAAGATATAAAAGTTGTTTTATACCCAACTGCTTATACATTTAATCCTCTGCATCCCTCAGCTGGTTTTAGTGCCACTCTGACAATGAAAAGGGCTAATTCAAGATCTATTCTTACATTTATAGCATCGTAAAGAATGTTCAGAGTAAAGACTTCATTTGCATATATCATAAAAAATAAACAAAATAATTTGCATAAAAGACTCTGCACATAGCAGTGCTTTGACTGAATGGAGAATCTTGGGAAATATGTTTGTAAGATGAGAAAGCGGAGGGGGAAGAGAAGATGACTTACCAAATGTAGGAAGGCTTTTAATGGGTGGGATGCTCTGTTTCTTTATATTCCTAAACCCTTTCCCACTTCGCAGTTTTAAGGCAGACAAGAGCTATAAAGATCCCCGGGAATCCCTTGAGAGGCGTCGTGTGGCAACTTCAGAGATTCTCTGCATCGAAAGTGGTGATCAGTGCTGTCAGGTCCAGGGTTGCACAGGTCTGGTCAAAACCTGAGAGAAATCCCAGCGATCAGTCATGCATTTTTATTATGCATCTTTCATCCTCCGTGTCTACATGCCAGATTTCTCTCTGATGTGATTCAGCATTGCTGAAGTCAGTAGCCTGCAGTGGGGTACACAGATTTATTGTGCAAGGGGAGAATCTAGATTGGTGGCGCAGCTATGTGGCATGATGGACCGTTTAGGATTTACCGCATTTTTACGCATATAACATGAGAAAATAACCCTGACAGCATCACAGCCATGTTTACATCTCTTTGTACGGCTGTATCTGCCTTTATTTGGGAAAGCAATTTCATTTCATGTTTTCATTACTTCTGTTTCATAGAATCATGGAGCCATGATAGAATGATAGAATGGCTTGGGTTGGAATGGATCTACTAGTTCATGTTTGATGAAGGATGCTCTGCTTTGACTGATTGTTTTCTGATTGGGGTCCATGGCTAAACTCTATGAGTTTCAGCTCCTCAAGTTTTCATAACTTTAACTGAATCTTAGAATCATAGAACATCTTAGGCTGGAAAGGACCTCAAAAATCATCTAGTTCCAACCTCTGCCATGGACAGGGATGCCACCCACCAGATGAGGCTGCCCAGGTCCCCATCCAACCTGGTTTTGAATGTGCCTGGGAATGGGGCATCCATAGCTTCTCTGGGCAGCTTGTGCCAGTACTTCACTACCCTATGTGTAAAAAAATTCCTCCTAATATCTGAGCTGTATCTCTAAATCTCTCCAGTTTTACTTAAAAGCTGCTTCTCCTTGTTCTGTTGCTATCTGCCCAGGTAAAATGTCAGTGTCCCTCCTGTTGATAAGCTCCCTTCAAGTACTGGAAGGCTCCAGTGAGGTCTTCCAGGAGACTTCTCCAAGCTAAAAAAGCTGAACCCTCAGCTGAATCCCTCAACCTTTCTTCACAGGAGAGGTGCTCCAGCCCTCTACTCATCAAGCTTTTCAAGCATTGTTCTAAGTAAGTGGACCTTTTATTAAACCGAATACGAAGCCAGAGAAGCATGAAGTTAAAAGCTCCATGAATTGGCTTCTTGAAGGTTTTAAAAGTGCTTGGCCACTTTTCTGCTATGGGGCTTTGATTGTAACACCCTAGATCTTCACAGTTCCCTGTATCATCCAGTAGGCTTTAGGTTTCTGTGACTAAACTCTCTCTTTTCTGAAATAAGGGTTGTCAGAGACTACACTGCAGTCAGAGATTGTGTAGAAGGTGCTGTCTAAATAGGTTGGAACAACAGGTTGTGAAAGCTCGGGAGAGCAGCCTAAAGAGTCACAACATCCAGTTAGAGATTGTAAAGCAAAATTGCTATTTGGATGGAACAGTCCTGTTTGAGTCCTATGCCTGAGTAGCTAGGTTTAGTGCTAGGGTGATTAGCAGGTGATCTGAGGAAAACCATAGAATCATAGAATCACTTGGATTGGAAGGGATTTTAAAGACCATTGCGTCCTGCCTCTTCTGCTGTGGACAGGGTTACCAGTCACTAGATCAGACTGCCCAGGGTCCCATCCAATCTGGTGCTGAAATAATTCAATCCACACCAGGATTTCACAGTCCTCTGACCCTGCCCTCATGTAGAGGTTAATGGATCCACAAACTGCTTACCTGTGCACTGTTCTGATAAGGTAGCTCACCATGAGCGCACCTCTAATATCCATCTTTGCCCTAAAGATCACTGCCCCTGTGGTCTCTCTGTGGATTCAAGGGAGGGAAAACTGCTGTCTGTATCATCATTAGATGCAAATTTTCACCTATATTTCATAAGTTTAATCCATTGTAAAGCAGTAAATACGTCTTCATATTTCCATAGCTTTAGAAATCTGTGGGTTATTAGGCAATAAAAACCACACAGCAAGCAATCTGCAAGAGTAAGGAATTCTGTACTGTTGTCCTATCATCCCAAATCTTCATGTAGAGGCTCCTCCTTTTGTCCTCCAATTTAAGTGAAGGGACGTGCTGTGCTTCTGATGATGGGACTGTGAAGTTAGCTTCACACACAACAGAGAGTTTAAACACAGAACAGAAGTGATGGAGTCACCATCCCTGGGGGTTTTCAAGGGATGTGGATGTAGATGTGGCAATGGGGGACATGGTTTAGTGGGCATGGTGGGGATGGGCTGATGGTTGGACTAGATGATCTTAGTGGTCTTTGCCAACCTTAATGATTCAGTGATTGAAACACAGCGAACTTAATTTGCTCTCCTGTTTATGCCACTCCCTTTTATATAGGCCAGCAGTTCTGGGTCTGGAAGTTGAAATGTTGCATGCTTTTAGGATGGCTTTGTAGCGAGTTTGGCACCTTCTCAGCTTTGAAATGGAATTCCCGTGTTGCCAGTTGACATCAGTATGGTACAACAAATGGGATGGTTGGCTTGGGCATGATGCTGCTAACACCAGCTTGTAATTTATACCATATTACACAGCAGGGCAGGAGCAGCTAATGCAGTGCTACCTCAGTAAATAGTCATTTATGTTGCTCCGATTAAAACCTTTGGAAGTATTTCCAGCAGAGTATATAACAGTAATGAATCTCATTATTCCAAATTGCCAAGCAGTGCCAAGTGTATGGGGGGAGTTTGTCAGTCAGCCTTTTGCAGCCACAGATCTTAGGGATGTAACAGCATGGACATAACTTGCACCACAAAAAGGAAACATTCTCTGAGATGAGACCCTGCATAAAGTCGGTCTGCTGTGATGCAGAGTCCCTCCATCCTCCTCTGATACAGCATCCAGCTTTCCTCTTTCTCCCCAGCTTTGCTTTTACCATCTGTTCTCACATTCTTCTATTTTCAGGATTAAGTTTGCTTTGCATTTTTTTCCCCTCTTCCCCCCCCCCCCCCCCCCCCCCAATTATGCTGAATTATAGGAGAGAAACAGAAGATAAGAGCATCCAGAATAATAGAGCAATAGAGATCATCCCTCGCCCAGTTCTCCTGGCTTCTTCACTTGAGATAAGACAGAAATGATCAAGTCAAATAAGATCAGTTTGTGAAGTTTCTATCACTTTCTTCCAGCTCTTCACCTTATTAATATTGAAGCTGTCGCACTCTATAATCTCGTGCGTTAGCCTTACCCAGACATGCTGCTCTGGTGCTGATTTGTTTATTTTAATCAAAGTTTCACCTCCTGATATTTTTTCCCTGTCTAGGCTGGAACAGAGAAAATGAAATTTCAACACAAAAAAAAAAACACACACACACAAATCGTTAATATTTGACCTCTGGAACAAACTCATTTATTAAACATTTTTTCATCCCTTTGGGGTATTCGAGGCATAGTTTCTTTGTGTGTTACTTTGGCAGTAATACTAGAGCGTTTCCCCATAGGCTTCTCTAAGTGATCTCAAGTGTACACTAATAGCCCTTTGCCTTTGGCTTTCATGAGTAGAGCACACACTTAGTCACAGGATCCCCTTTGGGTGATGGGATTTTTTTAGGTGGGATATTTTTTTCATTCTAGATATTTTCTGGGTCCTGTTTGGTTGTTTTTTTTTCTTTGCAGTTTACAAGAAGACAGATTGTTTCAGTGTGAAGTATAGTAGTCTTCTTCTTCTGCAGCTCTGGAGTTTTAACAGACGGAGAATATTATACCTTTATATATAAATGTATATTTATATGAATGTATTTCATGGTGTAACAGAAGCCACTGAAGAAGACACTAGAAGCTGGTTGTTGTGGGTTTTTTTTACCTCATTCTGAAGAATGTTTCCCTCCCAGTGACCTCCAAATGATATTGACGTACTGGTTGTCTCCTCACATCATTCTGGGTGGCGGACGCCCTTACAGAAGGTCTAGAGATTGAAGGGCCTGGAAGCACATATTAAAGCAATTAAGAATCCAGTCAAAATAATGTAATAAAAACAGGAACTGAAACTGCAACTGTGACACTAAGCACTAAATCTTGAATTGGGGCGTTTCAACAAGCAGTTTGGTTGAGCTTGACAAAGGAAACCTCCTCCATTCTTGGGTGGAAAAGGGGATACTTCTGATGGGAATATGTCATGCAGTGCTAATGGAACTCACGTGCCCAAATTGATGGGATTCTGGGGAAGTGGGGATTAAAATAGTAAATGTTAGAGTTGGTAGTAACAATACTACTCCGTGTAGTCCGTGGCTTGAAGGTGGAGCATGAACTGAGGAACAGTCCCTGGCTACACAGCAACTGAGGCCATGGGGCAAGTCTTGCCCCCAGAGTGTAAGGTTAGGAAGAGAAAACATCCGGGAATGCAGAGGAGTGCTAGCTGGTTTGGGATTGACAGATGTACACCCTCGTCTCTTCCTCTTAAATGCTGTATACTTTTAATGTGTGGTAAATTAGTAGATACTATATGGAGTATCTGGAAGACTGTGCGTATAGAAGTTTATTCCAAAGGGAAAAAAAAATGCAAGTAGCCACTTTCATGTCTTGCCTTCACACCCCCAAAGCTAACCCAAATGTCCTGCAAGACCAGCACTTTGCTTGCACTGCCAAGGTTATTTACTGGAGAGCTGGGGACTCTGTCTTTGCCATCTCAGAGCTGCCCTGCCATGCATATGCCTCATCTTTAAGGGACATAGTATCTGTTTTCCATCAAGCAGCAATTAGCAATGATTTCTGAGTGTGTTTGTTTAAGTGCTTGTTGTATCTTTCTAGCCTCCTCTACCCCTCCACCTTGTTCCTCAACAGCAAGTTCTTTTTTGAGATCTGCTAATAAGCTGTGATTTACCTGTATATAAAGTATATTACTTTCTGATTCCCACTGGGCATATGGAACAGATGTCCTTTTTCAAGGGACTTACCAGCAATTACAAATTATGTAGTGTAAATAAGTTTTCCAAGACCTTCAATTATGCATATGAGCTTAAGGCTAATGAGACGTGGGATCAAATTTAAATCCACCAGCCTATAAATTTAAGGGCAGAGAAGTTTACTAAGATGCACAGCTTTAAAGATGGAATCTGAAGCCAGTACAACAAGGTGTACCAGAAACTTGAGAGAAAGCTCCATGAGATCTTGTTAGGAGATGTGTATGAGCTAGGATCCTGATCTCTTAGTTTTACCCCACGCAGTAATCAACTCGTTTAAGTAAAGAGACTGCTATTTTTGAGCCACGGTGAAATGAGGCCCTGGAATAGGTTGCCCAGAGAGGTGATAGATCCCCCATCCATGGAGACATTCAAGGTCAGACTGGATGGGGCTCTGAGCAACCTGATCTAGCTGTAGGTGTCCCTGTTCATTGCAGGGGAGTTGGACTAGATGGCCTTTAAGGGTTCCTTCCAAATCATGTGATTCTGTGAAAATGTTCTTCAGGGAGCACCCTCTTCTAGGAAAGTCACCAGACAACACGAAAATTAAAGTTCTGCTTCTGCAAGGGAAGTTATATTTAGCTGTACGCTCCCCAGGTACTTTTATTTGCAGATGCATCAAGTGCTTTAGAGTAGAGCACATTGGGAAACTGTAAGTCCTGTGTCTCCCTGGAGCCCTCCCACTTAAAACTGACTAAAAGAAATAAAATAGGTATCTATGATGCTGTGCCTATTTTTGTAGCTTTACTTCAGGACATCATGCCCATTTCTGCAAGCTGGTCTTCATAAAGCCATTTCTTCCTTCTGCTCCCTGTAGGAAGATCTCAAAATCCTGTGAAATATCCATACCTGTATATGCACTAACACATCATACACAAATATGTATACATAGATATGTGCATAAATCATAGAGTCATTAGGGTTGGAAAAGACCTGTATGATCATCTAGTCCAACAGTGAACCCATCACCACCATGCCCACTAATCTGTGTATGTCAGTAACACATCTCCACATTTCTTGAACACCTCCAGGCACGGTGACTCCACCACTTTCCTGGACAGCTTGTTCCAATGCATTACCATTCTTTCTGGGATGAAATTCTTCCTAATAGCCAAGCTGAAATATGCATATCTTTTGCCATGGATACTTTTGCCTTAAAGCTTAGAAATATCTCAAAAGCACATCTATGGCTGGTTATTAGTGAGAATGGGGGAGAAGACATTGATGGGCTTACAAATACTTTGTTAACCTTCTCAGTTTTTCATCTCCGTGGATTACATGTTTACTGGTCTACCCCAAACTTATCTCAGGGGTACTTAAAATAGCTGGCATATTTAATATGCTGATTTTCTGTTCTTCTATATCAGTTGAGGTTATGGAGGAGATGAAATAGGATTAAATACATACCAGAGAGATAAAGAAGGTACGTCTAGTGCCAGAAGGCAAAGAAGCCTTTGAAGTCTCTGGGAGGTATGACTGTTTCCTCCAGCTCAAAATTTGTATCAGATTATTTAATTCATTTTAAGACTGTATGTTAACAGGCTATTTTAATAGTTTAGCTTTAAGCAAGTAAGTCAATGAGCAGTCAGTGTTATACTTTTGCTCTCTGTCTCATGATCAATAATAGATCACCAACTCCACAGCTCAGTATGAAGTGAAGGTACATTTCTCCCCAAAGAGGATCTGCCCAATACTAGATATTTTTTTTCCTGGTAAGTAGGTAATTAGATAGATGGACAGATAGATATGTAGGTCACTCTGAATGCCTCCTGTTTATTTCCATGGAAACTACAACAGATAAAAAGAACACAATAACACTACATGGTAGAGAAAATTCTTAACTAAAAACCAGTATTTTTCAACATAGTCATCACGATTAGTTGAGCTTTCTTGCCAGCAGACAAGAGCTTGCATGCCATGCTCATAAAAATCTGCATCAGCGGAGGTGACCCACTGTTTTAACAGCTGCTACAACAGCATCATTGCTAGGAAAATGTTGCCTATACAGTCCAACTTTCACTGTGCTAACATCTACTCTTTGTCTCCATAAATGTTGAGCAAGCATCAACAAAGGTCAGCGGGTGCAGTTTTTTCCACATGGAGGAATTCACTGACACGTTTTCCATGTCAGACACCATTTTGTCAGACTACCCTTCTGCTGTCACCTGTTGCACAGATGCAAAATGTAATGGAATATTGTCAGGAAGGTTCAGCCTCTACCGCCATACCACCAACATGTCCCTTTGGTGATGTGGGCCAGCATCATAAAATGGGAGGCATTACTTTCGGAGCAGTTCTCACAGAAGGATGGATGGGTGGATGGATGGATGGATGGATGGATGGATGGATGGATGGATGGATGGATGGATGGATAACATGTTGTTGCAATTAAAGTTCTCATTTCATCTGTAATAGACACAAAAGTGAACATAGGCTTTTTAATTCAGGAAGATATTCTGTGGAAACATCGAAGAATGAAAAGCATCCTGGAAAATTCCAAAATGTGGTTATAAATATCATCATCCAGTGCAAGGTGCCCAAATTGACTTTAGAAGTACATTGTTGTTATTAGTAGTTGTTATAATAAGCAGAATTAAGCAGAAACCATTTCCTAATGGTGTTTTATAATTGCTTGTTGGATATTTCTGGGTTTTGGCTTAAAGCCTTTTATTCTTATTGCTAACAGAAAAAGTGTAATAACCACTAGCTGCAGCGTACTGTGGAGGACAACCATCCAAGTTAGGAGAATATGTAATGAGCAGTTTTGATTCACTTTCTCTTACTCTTTAGAAAATAATTCTAGTCTTTAAAAGGCTCCATGCACCACTTAACTCAGTAATTGGCAAGAGGGGATGGAAATACAACGTGCTGCAAGCAAAGTTGCACTTTTCTGATTACTCTGTGAAGAGGGCAAACACTCTTTGTCACGTATTCATAACTTCTTCGCAGTTTTCAGTAATCACTCGATATCAGGCACTTGGCAGAATCTTGCTCTGCTTTGCCTGAAAGAATACTGCCTTTATGGAATATGTTAGAGGTGCAGTTTGTTAGGGCTGTTCCACACCTCATTTTAGGATTTTTTTATGACAGGAGTCAAACTGCTGCAGGACAAGGTAATACAGATGCTTTTCTGATCCACGGGGAAGAGCTTTCCACGTGGGGATGTCCTCAGTTTAAAAGGATCACAAGAAATGCCTATGGTAAGGACAGCTCCAGCCTATCATACATAGCAGCAAACTTTGGAAAAATCACCTGGAATAGGGCATGACTGTATACGACCTTACTTCATGTGTTTAGTGTCTGGATGTCAGTACTTGGCATCCATTGGTGTCTAGGTTATGTTGTCATGGAATCTAGAAATACAAGTTGGAAGGGATCCTTAAAGACCATCTAGTCCAACTTCCCTGCAATCTACAGGGACCCCTGCATCTACATCTGGTCTCTCAGAGCCCCACCAGCCTGACCTTGAACGTCTCAAGGGATGGGGCATCCACCACTTGTCTGGACAACCCTGTTTCATTGTCTCACTGCCCTTACTGTAAAAAACGTTTTCCTTATATCCAGTCTATGTATATCCAGATATATCCAGTCTTTCAAAGTCTGTGACATGGAGGAGAGAGGTCATCCAATCAAGTATGAGCATCTGTGTTAGGGTGAGAAGCTCCATACCTTTAGCTCCATTTGCCAATGAGTATAAAGTATCCTTGGGTCTTTTAAAAGAAACAAAGACATTATGCAATGAAGCTTTAGCTTCTGTCATTTATTATCCTAGACAGGATTTTATGCCAAAATGCCAAGCACTTTATTTGTTGGCTTCTGACTGCCTTCTGCTTTTTCAAAGAGGCTAAAATCTGAAAGAAATCATCTGACCTTAAATGTGGTGTTGTGGTCTGCTAATCTCAACTTTGTGTTTTCGGTAAAACTCACAGATACTAAAAGCAAAGCCCCTGCAGAACTGACAGTCTCTCAATTTACTTGACCTTCTGTAGTCATCCAAGATTTTAAGCTCCAAAAGGAGTATTCTTAAGGTACGAAATCTTGCTTTCTAGTTCAGTGAGCACACAGTGAGCCTTTTATTGACATTATGTGGACTGTATCTTCAGGGAAGACAGTGAGTTTATAAGTGAAGAGGTTTGTGAAATTCACATCCAAAAGTCAGGGAAGATAACAAGCAGAGATAAAGCACTCCTGACAGGGCTATGTTCAGTATTAGAAAATATATATATATATATATATTTTTCAGAGGGAACAAAGGTATCGAGGAATTTAAAATCAGAATTAAATCAGTTCACTGATATTTGCATATTCTTAGTGGAGAGTTCAGTTGTGATGAGTTCATTACTTTATTAAGTGATTCATATAAGATCAAATCAGAACAGACAGATTTCTCATTACAAATACCTTGTTTTATCTCTTGTCTGATAACTAATAGAATAGAATGTTTAAGTTATATTCTACCTGGAGGAAACAGAGGAAACTTTCTATTCTTGTTCAGGATCCCACTTGGGTATATGAACTCTGTTTGGACGCTGGAAACTCATTTTCAGTTGATGAAAGGTGCCACCTATGTTCTGCACATCTTGGGAAAAGCTCCTTACCACTGCCTGAATATTTACATTGCCCGTTGAAGCTACAACTTCCCTGATTCATCATGTTTGTTCTGTGATTATATCGTAGTCTCTCTGGGAGATGCGTGATTAGATGACACGTTGTGTAGAAGGAAATAGTAAAGTCAGGTTAGGATTAGTTAACATACAAATTTAAAATCAAACTAAATCCAAGTAGTTTTCCTTTTTTTTTTTTTTTTTTTTCTGGAAGAAGGATAGCACTAGTAATGGAATTTTAATTCATTCTGTTTTAGTCTAATAAGGCCTCAAGAAGTTCCTGGTAAACTGTGATCTTACCTAAGTCATTTGAAATGCAGACCTGCACAGGCACTGGTCAGTATTTTAGCTAGGCAATATGTCCTGTTTCAGGAACAGGATATGTTCCTTATTGAGGAGGGAAAGAAAACTCCATGAATTTCCATTCCCCGGGTTGTCATTACATCATCTGAATTTCAGGATTTTCCTTTTGAAGGTGTGATCAAAATACCTGCTCCTTTGATATCGTGAGAGTTGGCCTAGAGCTTGGCAGAAAACAGTGGTATTAAAAACTACAAGTAAGAAACATGGGAAATACTAGGTGAGGCCAATGCTCTGTCTTTTAAAGGATACATTCTCTGAGCTTTGTTTGGGATTCAGGAACAACAGGTTTTTATTCTAGGAAGGCTTACGTAACTATAGCAATCCATCTGAGGAAGTGGTTGCATCCTACAGTGCGTGCTGTGCAGAGGTACTTGAGCAAATTTGGGCAAGAGAAGAAGGACAGCATTTTCTCTGGTGCAAGAGAGCTCGCTCACCTTTGTACCTCTGCATCAAGCCACTCTTTTCTGAAGAACAATTTCAAATGATTTAGGAGTATCTAAATGAGTCCAAGTCAGTGGGGTTCAGTCTGTAATGTCAATGGAGAATCAGATACAAAAAGAGGAGAATTCATAAGACACCACAGCAAAACAACATAAATATTGGAGGAGGATCTGCACAAATCTCTTTCTGTTTGTGTCCTTCTCTCAGTTGTCCATGATCTGTACTGATGCATGTCTTCATAGTCTGTTTTTTTTCCTACTTGAGCAACGTTCTCCCTGAAACAGTCAACCATTTTTGCCCTTGCTTGGAGGGAAGAATTTAGCCTCAGCTGTTTTAGTTAAAGGGGAAAAGATTTTGCAGAATACTTAATAAAGATTTTTGTCCTTTTCTGAGACAAAGAACTGAGAAGTTTTTATTAGAATTTCTTTTGCTCACAGATCAACCTAGTCTTTTTCTCCGTGTTTTGGTTTGTTTTCTTAACAAGAAGAGTTCTGTTATTAATTTTCCATCACATCTATTTGTAGAATTATTCCACTTTCCATGCACTTCAGTGTCTTAAGTACTAACCAAATTCCTTGCTGATCTATGTATGTGAGATGACTGCATAAAGAAAAGAAGAAATGTAATAACTATTGAGTGGAATGTTTCCAGCCTTTAATCTGGCATTGATTTAAGCCTCACTTTGAAAATGGAACTGAAGAAATGTAAATGAATTTGCTTACATAAATATCACTTTTTATTAAAAGTGATAAGCAGGGTCTGGGAAAAACATTTTATGTAATCCTTCTTCTGCAAACACTGGAACAGGCTGGCCAAGGCACTGAGCAAAGCCCCAAGCTTCTGGAGCTCAAGAAGCTTTTGGACAACTCTCAGACATAGGGTTTGGATTTTGAGTGTTCCTGTGTGGAGCCAGGAGTTGGACTCATTGATCTTTGTGGGCCTCTTCCATCTCGAGATGTTCTGTGATTCTGTGATTCTTTGTTTATTTCTTGCCTGGGTAGGCATGACAGTTTTTAAGGGACAGAATCATATAAAGGTTAATGTTGGAAGATCTCAGCAGCTTGTAACGAGTAATAACAGAAAACGTTTGCAAGAAAAGAACTTGGTGGACACCAAATTGAATATGAATCAGCAATGTATTCCTGCTGCTAAGTAGGCCAGTGGTATTCTTGACTGCATTAGCAAGGTATTGCCAGCAGGTCAAAAGAAAGAGATATCTTTTTCAACTGCTCAGCATTTGTGAAGCCTCAGTTTGAGTTCTGTGTCCAGTCCCAGGTTTCCCAGTACAAGAAAGACCTGGACATACTGGAGAGAGTCCAGTGAATGGCTACCAAGATGATGAAGGCACTGGAGCATCTTTGCTTTGAGGAGAGGCTGAGAAAGCCAGGACTTATCTGCCTGGAGAAGAGGAGGCTGAAGGGGATCTCATGAGAAGGCTCAAGGTGGTCTCATGAATGCCCATAAATACCTGAATGGAAGTGCGATGAACACAGAG
Organism: Alectoris magna; assembly: GCA_030625065.1. NCBI lineage: Eukaryota > Metazoa > Chordata > Aves > Galliformes > Phasianidae > Alectoris > Alectoris magna. The sequence continues at coordinate 3,164,799 of CM060561.1, forward strand.
CTGGGCTCTTTCCAGTTGTGCCCAGTGCTAGGACAAGAGGAAACAGGCACAAATTGGAACACGGGAGATTCCTTCTGACCTTCAGAAAGCACTTCTGTGCTGTGTAGGTGACAGAGCACTGGTACGGGTTGCCCTAGGAAGTTGTGGGGTCTCCTCCCTGGGTGTCCCTGCTTGAACAGAAGTTGGACCGAAAGGACCCAAAGGTCCCTGCCAACCTCAGCCATTCTGTGGTTCACTGTACCTGTGAAAGCAAGTGGGAATATAGTGAGGGACAGGGACACATGTCCCACCTCAGGTTTGAAACCTGCCAGGCCCTGGCTGAGAGGAGTCCACAGTGCTTGGCTCCACACCCTGGCATGCTTTTATGACTTCCACCAATAGTGGGGAATGGTGAAGTCCTCTCAGTTTTCCTTTACATTAGGCTGACCTTTCTCATTCTGCTTTTTCCACCTATTTCACTGTAAGTGCTTCAGCAACTATTTTTTAGTAAAGGAATGAATGTATTTGTTCAGTGTCTGCTGTTCCAGACCCTCTTTTCCTGGCCTGCAAGTACTACTATAAGCATGATTAACAATATTTATTGTAAGTGCACATTATATTATGCATTTTATGAGGTTTCTACAAATCCATGGTCTTTAAAACATGCATTTTCACTAAAATTCCACCAAGTTCAGAATAACGTGTGAGTTGTTAGACTGCAACACCAAAAAAATATAGGGTTTTATTTTTCAATAACACTTTATTTTCTGCAGATAGAGTCAGAAGAGATCTTTTTTATTTGGCTACAACTGCTTTCACTATAATTTTCCACTCATTTTTCTTCTGAGAGGTGACACATGGTTTGTGTGTACAGAAGTTGCAACCCTCACCACCAGGTATGCAGCTGTTTCTGAGATGGAAACCAAGGGCTTTTAATTGAAATATAATTCCATGCTGAAATTATTCACTGGAAACTATAGGTCAAAATCACATGGTGGTATGTTATCTATTTCTGTGTAATCTGTTCATATATACATCCAATTTCTAAGCCAGATTCAAAACTATTTACTTGTACGATAACATTCAAGAGTTTTTAGATAAGGAAATTAAGCTGATGTGTGTAAAAATCAGTAAGTGCTTTGAAATATTATCAGGTGGAAAGTTAGTACTTATTTTGGAAAAGCTAGTGATTACAGGAGAAACTTAAAAGTGGGTAAGGCACTCATGTAGGGAGAGGTGATAAGATATGATCAGTAACTGCTGGATTTGAAGTTGGTAGTACTAGCTGGGACTAATCTTATTTAATATTGTCATGATATGTTATTTTACATTGCTGCACAGTGAGGAGATACTGGGAATTCTGATGAAGATCAAGGTATCACTGAGGAAGAATAGTTTCATCCATGTTAGTGAAGCAGCAAATAAATTTCCTAACAAAAAGTACCAGGTTATTCACTTAAGGACTGATACTTTCCTCTGCAAAATGTGATTTCATCAGTTGAAAGCAAGAAGTGTGCATGTCATGATGAGAATATATTATTAATCAGCAGGATCATGAAAACACATATATAGCCATAAGGTGTGGCAGGCAGTTTTTCTAGCTCTAAGGAGGGACCATTGGCATCACACCGTGGGGATGTTAGTGTATTGTTTAACCTTCTATGTTGCAGAAGTAAGTTCAGGTAAGAGCAGTGCTTAGCAGAGGTACCAGAAGGGTGAGAAGATTGAGGAGATGTCACCTGAAGGCTAGCATATCAAATATATATGGCACCATACCATAGAAGAATAAAGGCTGGGAGAAACTATGTATCCCTAAGAACAATAATATTGTAAGATCAAACAGGTATAACATATCTACAAATGAGTGTAAGCTAAACTTGGATAGGGACTATCTAAGGAAAACCATCTGTCTAGGGTTCAGTTGAAGCTGATTAGCTAGGAATCAGGGGTTAAAATGTGGCTGCTGGCAGTATCAGAGGACAGGGCACCTAAATAAATGAAATTCTAAATAAACATTAGGAACAAGCACACTTGGAAAGAAGTGTCTCGGTCTCCTGTCTCATATGCATAACTCTGCTTGGCTCTTGAAGGATGTGATTTAGTGGGCATGTTGGTGGTGGGTTCATGGTTGCTTTTCCAACCAGGTGGTCTTTTCCAACCTTAATGATTCTACAATTCTGTAATTGTATTCTGCTCCTGTGACAGTATAACTCATGTTAGTTTAGAGGTACCTGAGACCATTCGTTGGATTCTTTCTTAAAAGTTTCACTCCTCTATATATTTGAAGTAACACAGTCTGATTAAGTTAAGTACAGTAAAACAGCCAACTAGTAGGATCACACACCACAGTTCCCTTCAGGAAGGGATGATTGCTCCCAGTAATTCAGGACGGTGCCATCTGCCTAATATTTTACTTTCAAATGTTCACAGCTACTGAGAATTTTCAATCTGTTCTGCCACCAGCTGTTCTCAAACCAGCCTAGAGAAAACATAGCTCATACACAGTGGGCTTTAGGTTATGCTAGGTTTGTTTCTATGTGCAATAAAGAAGTGGTACTTTTAGTGAGAGAATCTAATATCTTTTTTTGTGTAATTTATTACTTTAAACATTCACCTTACTTTCAAGACTGTCGTATCTGAGTCTTCTGTTTATCAGAGTTCTCTCTGTGTATTTTCCAAACTTTCATATAATCTGATTAATTGGGATTTCAGTGCATTTTACCCGTGCATTAGATTCCACAGATAATACTTAAAGGTAGGCCATTTATTTTATTTAACAACGCAGTTACAAAGGTATCTTGTTTATTACATTAGTGTCCACATCCGTATCAGGCTTGTCTTCAAGAGAATATCATTTGTCTCATTCAGGACCTGTAACTTCATACCTCAATAATTCTGTACTCTCACATAAGTAACATTACCAGGATCTCTATTACATGGGGACACCAGATGACTTAGGGAAATTTAATACCCTGGCATTTTCAGCTGCAAAGCACTTGGTCCTTTTATTAATCAAGGCTCCAGAGCCTTATCTGCCTCCTGATTAAAGATTTCAGCAAAAGGGAATAGTGCAAGTTTTAAGTACAGTATTTTTAATTAGAGGCGAATTCAGGGTATCACTTTGCATTACCTCTTCAGCAGGTATAATTAAAGAACTGATCTGTAAAGAGCTCACTTGAAAAAAAGAAAAAAAGAAAAAAAAGAAATGCTATTTTTTAAGTCCTGGCAGCCTGCTCTTAGAAAACGGACCTGAAGAAATAGGGCATAAAATCTACCCCTCGGAAATCCTCATGGGAAATGTCTTGTGGTCAGTGTTGTCACCTGAAGGCTGAACATCTTTAAGAAAGGCAGGTTCAGATGCACCGTGTAGTATGGAAAGGTGCACTCACACTGTCTTCATGTATTTGGATTTGGAGAATCGCTTCTATTTAAGAAGGAGTTTATGAATTACTTTTAAGAACTGGAGGATTTGCTGTAGCTAACATTTACCAACTAGATATGATATGTTTAGTTTAGATTAAGTAACCTAGGCAATAAATGAAGAAAGAGTCCTCCAGTTAGGGATGAATCCCACTCTGAGGGAAGTGTTTGATACTGGTTACTGGTACAAATTATTCAATGCACAACACATGGCAGCTAGGGTCCCCAAAGGCGTTTGAGGCAGCAGAGAAAGAAAAGTCTATATAACCAAAAAGGTTAAGTGACCAAATGCTTTGTGAGCTCAGTAAAGAACTATGTATCATCTGCAATCAGAAGCCTATCTGGCTTGCATGTTTATTAATTTCTGCAGTTTTCTTTGGACTGGAGCTTCCCACAGATATTTCTCCTGTTGTCATTCATTGGTTTATTCCAGTCACACTCTTCAAAGATGAAGCATATTTATTTTGTATGGTGTCCACGTTGATAAGGACATTGTCGTGATGTGCAGTCTAGGAAGAAAGGGTGTATGATACAGAACTCAGATGGAATAATTCTCCAATGTTGTATAGATTTTAGCTAATTTATTTAAATATTGTGAGTCCATTATCACGGGAAGCATCTGCTCCAAAATAATGTTATTTTGCTAATTTGCTTACTCTTCCTTCCTGCAAATTTATTTTCTGTTACCTGCATGGAGCCGACTGGCTTGAACTTGAGTTTTAGAAACCATCACAGGAGTTTTGACTCTTACCCAGTATGTAACAGCAATAGTCTTCTATGGCTAGAGGAAATACTAGTTCAGTATAGTCTTGCAGTCAGGATAGAGCAGCTGAAAAAGCTGTCACATCTCACCTTCCAATTAACACTTTTAAGATGAGATGCTATAAATGAACATGTTGGTGCTTCTACTCTGAGTTTGTTCCAGCACCAGGAACAGAACCAGGGGCAGCATTCTAGCTGAGGAAGCGTAAGTAGGACCCAGGACACAGTAAACTCCCTGATTTCTGTGAGAAGAGCATGTCAGATTACAGTACAGTTATTCCTTAAAGGATGCTCACAGGATACCTGAGATGTCTGAAGGCACAGGCATGGAGAATGCCAGAGCAGCACGGTTGGATATATTGTGGATGTATGTAAGTGAATAGCATTTAAATACTGTAAACCAGGGAAAGCTTGCTTGGGAATAAGCCACAGCTATCACTCTTTGCAGTGAGCTTTAGAAGTAAAATGAATGCACACATGAGCTTCAAAGAAAGGTATTCCATTGCTTAGAGCAAAACTCAAGTTGTGGTTCTGAAATTTGTCTTTTGAACTCCGAACACCATGTCTTAAGGTTGCTGTAATGCAGTGCAATATACTGGTTGACTAATGATATGGACTGGTTAAAAATTGGCTGGATTGACTTCTTCATGACAAACTATATGCCAGCAGGTGTTGTTTCCCTGTCATTTTATCTTTCTGCTAAAGTGGATATCAAGAAGATAGCACAGACTCCATTTTACAGAATCACTTTTCAGAAATAGGATGACATTCGGACTTGGCTGGTGATCCAGTAGTTCGTAACTACTCTTGAGGTGTGTGAGATCACAGTCTGACTTTTTCTTACTCATCAATGGCAAAAAGGGGCTATACAGGAAGGCTAAAGGGTACACATGGTTACTGGAGATATGAGTGGAAAACCAACCTCATTACGTCAAGCACTCATGCTGCTGGCAGTTGCTGAGGCTCAGGTACTAAATTTCCATGGGAGAATTGTCCCTACAGGTATGGAAAATAATAACTTAAATCATTTAATCTTTATTATGATTTTATTTTATTTTTCAATGGAAATAGTTAAATGACTAAAATGAACCTCAGTGAACCTCAACAATCCAGCTAAGAAAGAAGGTAAAGGAAAGAACATTTACCTCACCAGAAGTCCCTCCATAGGCAGTCATTCCATTTCAATTTACTAAAATTATTTTAAGGGAAACGGAGTAACACCTGCAGGAAATAAAATGTGGATAAGAAAGTACTGAGAAAGTACAGTGCTGGATCAAGAAGTATGTCACATTTGGTTGATTTGTTTAGCGTTTCTGCATAGGGTTTTTCTATTTATGGATTTGAAGACTTGGTTTTCTTCATACAGTTTTAATGTTGGTGGAACACAGTAACAGGGAAAGTATGTGATGACACATCCTTAGTACCACTTTCCAGCACTTAATGCTTCCGAGCTCAGGCACTTTCTTTAGCAGAGATATTATCTGTGTGTTTAATGCTCCTGGATTGGATATATTTTTATATATATGTACATATATATGTTTTCCTCTGTGATTTTGTGATTTTTCTCCTCACATTTTATATTCAGTCATTTAGCATCTACTGATTTCCACAGTAATGATTTCCACAAACCAGTTTCAGGGAAAGAGAGGAAAAAGAAATATTTCCTTGTATTTAGACTTGCCATGTGATACTTACATATGATGGTCCACAGTTCTCGTATCAGTGATCATCTACTGAGGGAAAAACAAATAAACAGAATAAAAGCAACAACAAAATAAAATGAATACACTAATAAATTTAAAACAAAACAAAACAAAACACCAAGAAAATAACACTTTATGTAAAAGGAATATAGAAGGGAGCAAATTTGGAGGTATAGATAGCATTAAGCTGAGCTGGCCTTCATCCCACCTTGTGAAGCTGAGGCTCTAGAGGAGGAATAGCAAAGGGCTGCATACTGTAGTGTTTCTGTCTGTGGACCACTGATAAAGATGTTTCCTTAACACATAGTTTCCTGCCCAAAGGTATATGTCTGAATTTTTCACTGTGTACTTATTGGATAACATGTTCCATCTGGTTATCCCAGTGCTGTTGCATAAATGAAACTAGACCCTAGGTGTTTCAAATGTTTGCTCATGATATAAAGGAAGGAGGCAATATCAGTGCAGGAAGGGAGGGAGGAAGAAATAAGTGATCCTGAGGACAAGAAAGGAGGAAATGTAATATTCGATGTTAAGCAGTTGAGAATGAGTATTAAAGAAAACGATCCTACTATCGTATAATTTAGCCCATATTATCAGAGACAGCAAGAGGGATATGAGCCAAGGATTAGGATGCCAAGCAGCTGAGTTCCAATCTTGGCTCTGCAAATGACTTGCTGTATGCCCTTAGGTAAATTCTCTACCTTCTCTCTTACAGCTTCTCTTTCTGTATTAACAGGATAATAATATTTAGATGAGCTTTGCATGCGCTAATTAGTTAATGATTATAAAGTGCTTGAATATGTAAAGTGCAATGGAAGTGCTAAGGATTATGATCATCTTGGAAATAATGAGGAATGTTTATTAGTCAGTTATTGTGATTATTTCTTTTAAACCTTTTTATTGCTAAGTGTATAAGAGGCTGTCATCCATTAAGTGGGTTTTACAAAGGGATTTAAAAGGGAGAGGGCGGAGGCATTGCTTGGAGGCACAGATAGAGTTTTAACAGAAAGTTTTAAGAGTGCAATAGTACCAGTTCTCACCTGAATGTGGCAGATGGGAGGGGGAGTATAGAGGGAATGCTGCAGGGAACTGCAGCATTTGTAGCCTCCAGTCAGTGTTATGCCTCCTGCTGTGTGTGATCTTGCATTGCCCATTTGTTGGGTACAAGTGTTCTGCAACTGCTCATTGAGATCACATACTCACTAAAACCATTCTGTGGTTCTATAATTCTTGTCCAACCATCTGCTCTAAGTAGGGTCAGACAGAGCATGTTGCTTTGTCCAGTTGGAGTTTGAGTATTTCCAAGGTTGGAGACTCTACGACCTGTCTGGGTAACCCGTTCTCCTGTTTGACCAACTTCACAAAACAGCGGCAACAACCGAAATGCTATTTCTTGTGTTTAAATGGAATTTCTTGCATTTCAATTTGTGCCCTTTGCTTCTTGTCCTGGGCATTGTTTGCCACCGGAAAAAAAAAAAAAAAAACACCTTTCTCCATCTTCTTTTCCTACTTCCTTTAGGTATTTATACATATAGATGAGCTGGACACAGCGCTCCGGTTGTGTCCTATCAAGGATCAGTAAAGTGTCACCTCCCTTGATCAGCTAGCAACGCTTATGTTCTTAGAATCATATCATTAGAGTTGGAAGGGACTCTTAAAGGTCATCTAGTCCAATACCCCCTGCACTGAACAGGAACACCTGCAGATAGATCAGGTTGTTTGGAGCCTCATCCAGCCAGACCTTGAATGTCTCCAGGAAAATTCCTCTACTTAAAGCAGTCCAGGATGTTCTAGGACATCTTTACTGCAAATCCACATTGTTTGCTCAAGTGTAAATGCTGTCTAGCAAGATTCCCAAGTGCCTCTCTGCAAAACAGCTTTGCAGCCAGTCAGCTGCGAGCCCATACTGATGTATAGGGTTCTACAAGTGCAAGGCTGTAGACCAAATACACATAAACATTGAACAATAAACACCAGGTCTCTCTGTTTTCAGTATTGTTTCGCTCCTAATTTGTATTTGGTAAGCTTTTTTATTGCTGTTGTCTTCCATGAGCCCATTAGCTGAAAGATCACATTGTGCAGGACTGACGATACTCGAGTGAGCTGACAGCACTGCATTGAGAAGGTTTATTCTTACCAGCTCAGAATGTCTGCAGCGCTTTCCACAGCACGGTGTAGACGTGTTCTACATTTTCTCTAACATCCTAATCCTTCTAGAGTGTTTTGCTATCAAAGCCCATAAAAGTATGTTAATACTTAACCTGTTAAAAGCTCTGCTTATCTTCCTGCCCTCCTACTGTCCCAAATAGGAAATTGCTGACAAGGCTCAGGATGAGATAAACCGGCTCATGAGGGTGAGAAGAAGGAAGGAGACTTAAGCTGACAGCCTTGATCTCCTCCTGCCATCCTTTTTCCTCTAGACAGCTCTTCAGAGCTCCAGTACAAGCTTCATGTGGAACAACTTAACGCGACAGTGTTTTCACTGCTATATCCCTCCCATGAGATTCTTAAGGAGGCAACTGGATTTACTTCCATTTCTCTGAACTTCTCTCCTGGCACTGCAGCCCAGCCCTCTGCACACCCTGTCAAGTAGTGATGGTGTGATCTACAGATGGCTTCTGAGAGGGAGACTAAGCTTATAAGTGCCTTAAAATTTCACATGGAAATGGGTTTTCCATTGTAATAAGAGCTGACAGTACCTTTTTATAATCAAAATGCAAACTCCCTTCCACTGCTCACTGCTCAGAAGCACAATTGAGAGTGACAGAATTCATTACACAATGCAGACAGATGGAGGACTTTAAAAAGAACCATACATCAAGAGCGGAGGTCTGTGAGTATGTAGATAGTGGGCAAAAAAGCTTAAAAACTTCAATCCCCTCCATACTGCTGAAAATTACCAATCTTCTTATCTTGGCAAAACCTTATTATGCAAATAGTTGTCAAGTGGAACACTCAAATTGGCAAAATTACTTTATTGTAGCACTTTTTACCCTCCTTCCAAGAAAAGTCTGTTTTGCTCCTATGATAAGTAAATGATTGATTACTCTTTCTGTTTCAGAATAGCAGAGAGTGGAAAATGATGTAGTAATACCATCAGTCAAACAGACTCCATTTAAACAGAGGAATGTTAGCATTTTTAGAAAGAAGCATGCGACTTTAAAATGGCCCAGTCAGTATCTCTTCCTTTCTCTTGCTTAACAGCTCTGGAGGCACAAAGGCAGGTGAGTAGACTGAGATTTTTAAGACACAAAATGATACCTTCCTTTTACTTGCATCTTCACTTGTTCTTTTCAAATAAAATATGGAACTTGGTGGCACTTTTGCTGTTTAAAGTATCACAGAATCATTGAGGATGGAAAAGACCTCTAAGATCATCAGCTCCAACCATCAATCCATCATCACCATGCCCACTGAACCATGTTCCTCAGTGCCACATCTGCATGCTTCTTGAACACCTCCAGGGAGAGTGAATCCACCACCTCCCTGGGCAGCCCGTTGCAAAGCCTCACCACTCTTTCTGAGAGTAATTTTTTTTCCCTAATATCCAACCTGAAGTAATAGAGACTTCAGATTTTTCTTTCTCTTGATATTTTTTTTCTGTGTTGCAGCATAGAATAGTTAAGTCTTTCCGTTTTGTCTCAGTGATGAAATGTGTCCACTACCTCCATGAGAAAATATTATTGCCTTTTCTTGACAAGGCAAGAGCAGGAAATGGCTGTATGAGCAGAACTTCCTAATGCCTCCCTTCAAAGGTGTTCAACCTGCTCTGCAGCACCAGTTGAGACTGACTGCTGAATTGCGTGCAAAATACTGTCAGGTACAACATGGGCAGTGTTCTTGGCTCTGACTTGACTTAGTAATGAATAATAAATGGCACCAGATAGAAAAGAGATGTAACATCTTCCTGGAATGGTTATCCTGTTACTAAAATGGTCCTTTGAGCTTTCTTTTTTTATGGGAAACAATGATTCAAACAGTCATGTTATCACCACAGGTAGTCTTGCTGTGATTTGAAGCCATCTACATGATGGCATGAGCCAGTCATACAAACGTGAGCAGATTTCAACTGTCTTCCAGGCTATAGGAATTCCTATCAGCGGTGTTATGAGTAATCTGGAGTGTGGATCACGGGTGAGTTTGCAGCCAACAAACAGAAGCCTTCTTCCCTCCATGTGATTACTGAACAATGGAATGATAACTAAATATTTTTAAAGGCCTGTTTTTTATCCTTTGAGCTCCCTTGAATTGTTGTAGGTCATGCTGAAATGAGTGTAGAAGGAATCGCGGAGCAGGGAATGTAACAGCAACTGAAAAACATGGCCATGGACCACCTTTTTCTTTTTTTTATTCTTCCCTTTTACAGTGTGACAGAAGTAGAAGAGTATCTACAGGCATTGTCTTGGCTGGACCAGTTTGGCCATTAGGTGTACTAACAGTTGCAGCAGAGTCTTTGTGGGTTGTTCCTGGGACTTGTGTTAGACAGGTACATATGCTCATTGAAAAAGATAGCCTTCTGCTTGATCTGCTGTTTGCTCAGCTAGTCTTAGGCCACCAAACCTTGTCAATAAGCTTTTGATTCAGAGGCACTGGTTGTCCTTTTCCTAACTAATTCCCATTTTGGTAGAGTGTGTCCTTGATGCTGTATGTGCATTCATTTTTCCATCTTTTATCAAGATCATTTTCCATCACCATTGAAGGCAGTGAAGATCTTATAGCTGTGTAGCTTATATCTACACTTAACTGTCTGAGCAGTACTTCTAAGTACAGTGTGCTTGGCATTTGCACCGTATTCAGATGCTTTTTAACTGTTTGTAGAACTGTAGTGGGCTGGCTAGGAATCCCCCAGCTCAACAGGACAGGGGAGCAAGCAAGAAGAAAAAGCTCTTGGGTTGAGAGAAAGAGGAGATTGCTTAACAGTCACCACCATGGGCAAAACAGACTTGATTTGAGGAAAATTCATTAAGCTTATTGCAAATTACAAGGAAGTTGGATAGTTACAAAGACTAAAGTATCTCCTCCTCAACCCATTCTTCCTGGCCCCAGCATCACCGCTTCACCTCCAGCGTTCTCTAACATTTTTGTTGCTTATTGACAATCCAGTGTACTTGTAGATAGTTAAAGTTAAGTGAAATGAACCCAGTCTGAAACTCAGGCCTCGTTGTTTGAGTTGAAAAGGATTTTTGAAGGTCATCTAGTCCAAATCCCCTGCAATGAACAGGGACATCTACAACTAGGTCGAGTCGTTCAGACATCCTTGTCTAGATCCCATGCCTGCTTTGCAGCATACACACACGGAAGAGAACATGTATACACTGAGGTATAAGATTTAAGGAGAGAATTCAAGAAGATAAGACAGGCAGTGGTATTCTTCTGCAGAGATCAGCCAGACAAGACTGGCCCTATTTTACATGCAACCATCCCTTTTAGTACCCTTTTCTACTTATCTTCCCTCTTGTTTCTTCTTCTCCTCTTTTCCATTGCACACCCACTTGTGTTTGCAGGGCTCTGCAGTTTCCTATTGTGAGGCCCCTTTATTCACACCTGCGAGGTTCCTCCTTCCTGGAAGCGATGCCTGTGGCTTGTTTCCTACCCATCTAGTGTGACTGGGAGGTTTGTTTCTTGTGATTTTCTCCCACTTTAGAAGAACTCCATCAAATAAACTTTCCTACATACTTTCCTATGCTGGCAGAAACTTTCCTCCATTCTTACTTGTTCTTATAAATCAGTATAACTCACAGGTGTTAGTTCCCACCATTGCCTCCTTTCTTACTATCCCTTGCTACCATGAGAAAAGTTACCTTTGTGGAGCAGACAAGTTCCTAACTTCTACATACCCTTAAAGGCTCTGCCTACAAAGACAATAATGTAGTATTATCTTCCCTGACTGAAGAGCTAATAAATGCTTTGTGTAACTCGAATTCCTCAATAAATTGGTTGTGTTGTTTACACATTGCCACTGTTTTATCATCTCTTTTCAGTGCAACTCATCCTTTTTCCTTTGTTTTTAAATGAAGGTGTTTGTAATCCACTTAGGAAATAATGTGTTGTAGACAGCACCACTTAAGAAATAAATACACTTCACATGGATCTATCTAAATTGCGTGTTTCTGGAGTATTTTATCTGAAGTGCAGTCTAAATATAAATAAATAGTTTTATCTCAGATTCTGTATTTTATGAGTATATTTACACAGAATACGGTTATACAGATAATTCCCTTTGGACCTTTGGCAGCTTATATTCAAGACAAGTACAAAATCTAGGCAATACACGTTCCTTCTCTTTCTCGCGGGCTTATATACCTGCTGCTTGAAATACTCCTGCTTTCCTTTTGTTGACTTCAAATGGTGAAGCTTCACAGAATTTTGTATGTAGCATTGATAACGCATCAATTTTCATAAGTAATTAGATGATCTGTCTGATTACTTACATATCTGCCCAATTACTTGCCCATGGAGTCTCATAACTGTGTTTTTAAAAGCATTATTCCATTAAGGTACCCAGACATAGCTAGCAAAGCAGGCCCAGAAATGATGCCATTTGTTCCAGTGGTTAATCAACCTCAAAAGCATTGCACCTTGTTTCTAATTAGAAAGTAACTGATGTCTGCTTCTCAATGACACACTTCTTGGAAGGCTTTTCCACCAAGTTAAAACTGACTTTTTTTTCTGTCCATGGGAATAACTGTACAGATTAAGCTTACTCTGGTTATCTCCCTTACTCTTCTTGCCTTTCCTTGTACAAGTATGCAACATCAACATTCATTCGGCACTTTGGAACTTCCTTTGTATCTCAGTGTTTATTAGCATTTATTAACAAACCAGTGGGCCAGGTCTGCTTGGCTGTCTCTTTTGGATCCCTTGGGAAAATGTTTTCCAGACTTGTAGATAAAAGAGCATAAAAGGTTGTTTGAAATCCTTCTATCCTCCTAACACAATCCATCAAGGCATATAAGCATAACATCCTACTTTTCTTTCCCATTTCCCTATTTATACCTTCTGCTGTCAATTTTGCATAAAGTTTTCTCATTTTTAGGAGATGCACCCATTTGAGGTACCAGTTATACATATAAGAAGTTACTGATTAAGAATTTATTCTGTTTTTCATATTGAAGGTAATCAAATCACGAACGCTTATCCCTAGGAAACTACATCTTTTCAATCCAGTAAGTAATTCATCTATGTCCATCATAATCAGGCAGAACAAAGTCACTTCATCTTGGATACACTAGCCTGATCTAAGAGGCAGATGCTACATATTGATGCATTATTAGTGGCTCCTCACAACCTTCTATGTTTCACAAACTGGAATTTCTCATAACTGCTTTCAATTTTTGTTGTCTTTTCTGTTTTTAATTTTTTTTATTGCTTATGGATTAACTTCATTTTCTCTGATTTCTTTTGATAGTTATAAGAAATTCCCACAGCAGTGTCTGCTGCTGGACTTTATATCCGTTAAATCCTTCCAGTATTTAAAAGAGGATTGTAAACAGGAGGAGAATCAACTTTTTGCAAGTGTAGATAGTGACAGGACAACCACCCTCAAGGAGAGAAGGTTTAGATTAGATGTCAGGGGAAAGTTCTTGACAGAGAGAGTGGTGAGGTGCTGGAACAGGCTGCCCAGAGAGGCTGTGGATGCCCCATCCCTGACATTGTTGAAGACCAGGTTGGATGGGGCCCTGGGCAACCTGTTCTAGTACCAGATCTGGAGGTTGGCAGCCCTGCCTGTGGCAGGAGTGTCGGAACTTGATGATCTTTGGGGTCCCTTCCAATCCAAGCCATTCTACGATTCTATAATTCTATGAAATGTCAGCACTGCATATTCAAAATTTGGATTTATTCTGCAATAATTGCTCAGAAATAATCCTTCAATTCTGAATTGTTAATAATTCTTTAATAAGTAGCTGCGTCTTTGACGAAGAGTTCTTACTGCCCCTCTTCTCATCCTTCTCACCTTCTTGGGCCTTTTTAAGTAATACACTTCTTAGCATCAGAAGTGATTTGTTTTTGATCTTCTGAAAAGATTTTCATAATTTCAGTTAAGTACATTTATTCATATGTAAGAATTTCCAGTTTCCTTTGGTTTCCAGATATTTAGTAGAAGTATGCAAGTAAGCTGAAAGCATCTTAAATACATGGGTTTTGTCATGTCAGGTCCATCAGTTCAGCACCGTAGTGTTCAACTTTGCAGCACACTGCCTTTACACATCCTCTCCTTGCATTATGAGTATGGTTGGTGAGACAGTATTGAACTAGAAAAGATTATTTTTCCTCTTTATGCAATTTTACAAGTTAAAACCCCAAACTGCAATGAAACTGAGGGCTCTTCTCTATAAGAAGGACATTGAGACTCTGAAGTGTGTCTAGAGAAGAGTAACGAAGCTATGAGGAGTATGAAGAACAAATCTTATGGAGAACAGCTGAGGGAACTGGGATTGTTTAGTCTGGGAAAGAGGAGGCTCAGAGGAGACCTTATGGCACTCTGTAATTCCCTGGAAGGAGGTTCTAGGGAGGTGGGAGTCAGTCTCCCAGGTAACAGAGAGGGAATGACCTCAAGTTGTGCCGGGGGAGGTTCAGGTTGGATACTAAGGAAAATTTATTCTCAGAAAGTGGTAAGGTATTGGCACAGGCTGCCCAGGGAGGTGATGGGAGTCCCCTCCCTGGAGGTTATCGAGAAAGCTGTGGATGTGACAGTGGGGGACATATGCTGAGGGGTGCATGATGCTGATGGGTTGACAGTTGAACTAGGTGACCTTAGAGGTCTTTTCCAACCTCAACGATTCTGTGATTCCATGAAAACTGCGAGGCTGAATACTGACTTGCTAGGAAATCCCAAAATGTGGCTCTTAATCTCCGCCTGCCAGCTGATGATTAAATCCATTGCCGTCCTCTCCATCCAGACTACCCATCAACTTCCAAGGAAATTGCTCGGCATTTGCCAGATTTCAGTTCTGCAACTCTATATAACAAAAATACGTATACACACTGGGCAAATACACAGCAGTATACATTTGCATTTGTTCTGGCATCAGATCTATGACATAACCCTTCACTGACATGACTGTCATTTGTCACAGTGCACACTTGAATTCAATGTTGTTTTTAGGTCTTGGCTCACCTTAGACAAAATCCAGTTAAGAACAGTACCAGCATCTTTGTTGGTTGTCCTAGTGAAGATGAAGGGCTGAATAGTCTACAGGCTCAGAATATCTTTTGCCCAACATGTAGTTCTTTTGTACAGCAATCCCAAACTGGGGTAGGAGACAGTGGATAAGTTGAAACACTATTTATATAGTATTTGTTAAAATGCTATATTGTATTTTCTTTTCCTACTGGAAGACGTGGATTTTCTGGAGCCTTCACTTCTGTCTCCTAACCCAGGATTTCTATACTCTTCAAAAAAATAGTCTGGTGACTGGAATCTTCAACTGCAAGGAAGACTAAAGGAAAAGATAAAGAGCTCCATACAAAAAGGAAAACCAGTTTTTGGAAAACACACGCTTTCTTCTTTTTCACCACCACACCGACGTGTTCATTTATTGATTCACAGCAGTTGTAAGATGACAATCAAGAGACTAACACCCGAGCCCAGCTAATGAGACCAACTCACTACAGAAAGACAGTAATTCCTTCAGTTCCATCACCTTGAACCCATCAGCCTAATATGTATAAAAAAGCTACAACTATAGCAGGGTTTACAGGCTAAGCATGTAGGGTGTGAATTTGAGTAGAGCTCAAAAGCTATTCCTACTCACCTCAGAGGATGCAAAATGCAAAATGCCTACCCACCTCTCCTTCTTATGAGCTTCCAGTGGAAGCATAGAAAGAACAGCCTAATTCTGTCTTTTCAAGACAAAGTAACACCTAGGTGCTAGCAATTCATAAATCTGAGACATTCACATTTTCATAAAGAATAAGCCACATCAGGTAGTATTTCTGCTAAGCATCCAAGGAGAGGCACCTTGATATTTTTCTGTAATTTTCTACATCAAGTATCTGAGGACTTTGTGATCTGTTATTAATGATAATGTGCTGTGAGGGATTAAGCTACAAGTGCAGACAATTACAAAAACAAATATTCCACTGTCATGCTGTTACCTGCATGAAACAAACAAAGAAAGAAAAATCTCCCCCTCGCACCCCAAACTGTTAATAAAATTTCAGCTCAATTAAACAGGTGGAGAAAAGATAAGGGGTTTTTTTGTTTGTTTGTTTGGTTTGGTTTGGTTTTGTTCTTGGAAATATCATCTGCATGTCTTTCCAAGATGAAAAAATAACAACATTCACCTGCTTGCCATATGGACCATTTCTGAGTCTTACTTAAACATAAAATGAAAACAGTTCCAAGATCTTTGCATGAAAACAATGAGAGGAAATAAAATCTGGCAAGGAGCAAGGTGTAGGGATTATTGCTCAGAATGGCACTGGAGTCAGAGCTCAAACTTCATTAGATATCCCTATTTTTCTACTTCTTGGCTCCAGTGAAAGTTCCAAGGTGGCATCCCCACCACTGACGTGGTCTTTAAGCTTCTTGAAGCGTGGGAGTCCAAATGTTAGTAGACAGTCGAAAGCCAAGAGTGGTCCAAAACTTTATGACCCATTGAGCGTGTTTTATGTTCAAATAAGCTTTGCTCTGGCATTGATGGAAGAGAGTCTTACATTTCATGTGATACATGCAATATAACTAGCCTATTGGCTTAGTCTTTTTCTCATACTGTTAAAATATATTTACTAACAAGAGTTTCTGAAGGATGCTGGAGTGGGACCCTGGAGAAGTAAATCCTTATTGAGAAACAAAGCCTGTAGTGCAGAAACTGTGGCCTGCAAAGCCAATTTTTTTCTTCCATTTTCATTTTATTTCTTATTATCATTATTTATTTAAGTCTGGAGACAGGAGGGTAGTCCAATATTCATCGTCAGTTAAGCCTTTGGCCTCCTTACTGCTAAAATTCTGTAACAGCTTTGCCTTATAAATGTGTGACTTGCTCTGGGGTACTTCAGTTTTGGCTGTTTTCCTTGTTTTCTGACCAAACCTTTTAGACAAAGTTTATGGCACTTCGATTGTTTAGCATCATTTGGGTACGTTCTTCTGGTGTTCCGAACACAAATCAATGGCACAGAACCAGTGACAATGAAAACATTTCACAATTTTGATCTAATATCTTTTATAGCTCTTTGTCTGCTTGACAGAGAAGCAAAAGACATGACAATTTTTCTGCTTTGTGACATATTTCCCGGTTACAGAATTTATCCTTGAATGGATCCAGAAGGGGACCTTTGTGTTATGAAACTTTGTATTATAGTGCCCGCACATAAAAGATTTTCATGCAGAAATTGTTTTACCATAGTGTATGAGGCAAAATCTTCAGAAAATTTCGGTATTAGCTGAATAGCACTGAAAATCTTCACAGTACAAAACCTTCATCAGTACCAAAAAAAAACCACACCAAAAACAGCAACAAAAAAACACCCAACCAAACTGAACTAAGACGACAGTTTTGCAGTGTCTCAAAGAGGTATTATGAGAGCCATAAAGTCTCTGAAACTGTCACGCACTGTGATGCTGGAAATTTGGCCAGATATAGATCTTACCTTAATAGGAGAGCGAGAAATGAATTATTCTATCACGTCTCAGCCTACTGCAGGCTCTTCCTTAAACCTGCAACCTACTGAGCCTTCTGGTGGGGCAGCAGTTTTCATGGGTAATAGGTTATTGCATTTCTCTGTAGAACAAAAAGCATCCTTGGACTGAAAACCAAGTTATTCTGTGAGCAGGAGAATGAATAGCTTCTTCTTTGATGTCAGCTGTGCCACCTTAAGTTTCTCTTTTCCTAACCTCGCTTCCCTTTGCTTGTACTGGAAAAACAGGATGTTTCTGGAAGCTACACTATTTGGGAACAGGTTTTACCAGTTGACTGCTGCCAAACCAAATGAGTGGATATCCTCTCTTCGAGGCATCAATAAGAACATGACTACGTTAGGGGCTTCTGTTCCTCTCTCAAATTGATTAAATTTATGGAATTTTGGAACTCTTGAGAGCAAGGAAAGAAGCTGACAAGCAAAAAAAACCCATTTTCCTGTAAATTAAAATAAAGAGGACCCGGTTAGAAGGGAAAAAAAGATTTTAAAAACACACAGAATCAGATTCAATTTTTATCTGTCAGAAATAATCACGGAGGGGATCAGAAAAGCACAGGATGTTTTTAATGTACATTTGTAGAGCAGCGTTTTGCCTATTTATTACGGGACTCCCTGGTTGTAGAACTCATCTATGCCCTGAATTTAATAAAGCAGCACTACAACATTTAGCAGAATCGTGGATCAAATAAAAAAACAACAAAAACAATTTACTGACATTCTCAGTTTCTTTTTAAATAACGACCCCCTGCTGCATGTCTGAACTGAATTTGAATCAGAGACACTGAACATAATGAAACTATTTGTTTAGTTCTTTTTGCCTGTAGCTGAGATTGGGTTGGACTTCAGCAAGGATTCCTCTAGTTTCTAATAGACCATGCTGTTCTGCATCTAAACCAAGAAGGATGTTTGAAAAGTGAGAACTTCACAAGTAAATAAGACTAAGAAGGTAATCAGGTCTTGGCTATAAGAAGATAAAACGCTGCAGTTCAAGAACTTAACGTCTGTTGCTTGTTGGCATCTGCAGCGGGTGTCTTCTCATTCACTTTGGATAAAGGATGCTTCTGCCTGCTCAGGTTTCTCTCTTACAGAAAAAAATACATATCTTCAGGTTGTGAATTTGTGTTCCACTGTTTGAGTAGTGAATATTCCAGTCTTCTGTTCAGCATTTTGCTGAAAAGCAGGGACCCAAAATCCTCACCCCTGGTGTTCAATTTTCCCTGGGAAATTTGCTTCTGTTTACTCTGTCCTTCTAGAGCTGGCAGTTAAGCAATCATTATATGCCTTAAAAATTTTTTTCTCCGTCTTTTCTATCCACGTTGCCATTTCTGATATAAATTTTTAGAACTCTGTAAAGAATGTCCTAAAATTGTACTTTAATGTTAAATATCTATGTGTATTTTCCCCCTTGGGAAATAATTATACAGTCTAATAGATCTTGATGTTAAATCTTTTTCTTTACTCAAATTTAAATTGCTTTTTTTTTTTGCCTTTTTTTTTTTTTTTTTTGCTTTTTTTCAGAAGCATAATGTATTCCTGCTACTCCTTATGGAACACTCAAAATTATTTTCATCTTACACTTTAATTTTTCTTCTCCACTTTCCCACAACAGTTTTATCTTTTTTTTTTCCCCAAGTTATTAATACATAAAACTTGCCTTCGTAAGTTCCTTGACATTTTTGCAGATATTCTGGCAACAGATTGAATAAATTATATTATCAGATGTTAACCAAAGTAATGGCCAATTATGAATGAAGAAAAGCAAATAACACTGGATCAAGCTTGGCATTCCAGTTCTTGCAGTAAATGAACTGTTGCGTTATCAAATCTTTCGCCACTGTAGCAATAGCCAAACAATAATTGTGTGCCTGAAGGCTGCAGTAGAACATGCATCTCCCTCCGACCTTTTGTAGCATTATTTCAGTAGGAATGGCTGCTTCATTCTGCAGCCTGCTCTTTTTCTCTCTGCACACATGCAAAAGTCAGTGAATATCACTGTCAGCACTTCATGGTAGCATATTTTGGGTCTCAAGAAGCAGTGAGGTTAGAATAATCTCTAGGAGGGAAACCAGCCTTGCTGTTCAGTAGGCCTACAGCAATCACCAACTTTTTCAAGCGTCACCACACCATCAGCTGTCAGCACATGCCATCCAATAAAGTCATCCATGATTAATTATTCTTAAATGACAGCAGCATATTGAAACAAGCTGATAGCTGCTGACAGTGGAAATCCAATTAACCTGAATTACTATCTTGATTGTGGCTCAATTAATGTCAGCTGTGCCACATCAGAAGTGAAGTCTTGGCTAATATAATTGTTTAATTAATTTACTGCAGAGATTAGTTGATGTGGGACTGCCCTTATGCTGACTTCTTTTCTTGTTGTTTTTTTGGTGGGTTTTTTTTTGTTTTTTTTTCTTTTTTTTTTTTTGCTGCTTCTACTGTAAGAAACAGAAAGAGGAAGCAGCTTGCTGTCTACAGCTTTTTGCTAAAGTGGATAAATGAAGTTCTGTCTTTAAATGAGGTTTGAAAGATCACAGAGGGAATAGCAGCGCAGTTAAACTTCTGTTAAGAATATGTTATTATTGCCCATTGCTTTAGTGAGTTTTCCTGTGCCCTGTAGCTGAGAAATAAGGGGGGGGGGGGGGGGGGGGGTGAGGACTTCTCTTTGATGCGTTTAAACTCTGAAACATGATGTTGCTATTATAAATGATTTTTTCTGCCTTTTAAAGTACGTGTAGCAAACAACAGGAAGTCTGTTAATGAGAATGGATTTATTTATCTTCAGAAATAGAAAGTTGAGTCAGAGGCGACTGGAAGTTTTATTGTCCGTGATGTAGTATCTGCCTGGTGTCTTGAGATTAATTTGTACTCTCACAACGCTTGTGCAAAGGCAGACTTTAATGGCAGATAATTAGAGTAAGAAGAAGAAATGCGTTATGAGCAATTTTAGGAATGACTCACTAAAGAAGAGGGTCTGCTGGTGGTTCTTCCAGTTGAAGCACATTACAGTGGCTGTTACAGTCTTCACCATATCCATTTAAATTCATTTAGTTCTCTGCTGGTGAACTTTCAACAAACATAACGCATTTAAAAGAAACATCATCCTTCAATTCATAAAGAGGAATACAAGAAACAGGGAACTGCCACGGAACAATTGTAGGCCTAAAGATTACACTGAACCGCTAACTAATATGTTGGAGTCTGTGAAGTAGATCAAGAGAAAACTTTCCTTCATCTGTGCCAGAAACTTTAAAATATTCTTAAAAAATAAAAATAAAATACAGGCAGACTCAGACTGATCACCAAATAAGAGGATTAGAGTGGAAAAAAAGCAGCTCTAATGACTTAAAGGCGCTGGCATTAGAAAGTTGAACTCAATGAATTAATACGTTAAGCATTCAGGCTTTGACATGCAGAAAGGGGAAAATACACATGCAGCCATACCACATAGCTATCTATATATATATATTTTATTTCCACAGGGAGCTCAACTATTTAAGCTCTTGTCATAGATACCAGAGAGGAAAGGAGCAGAGAGTTAAAAGCTTTGATCAACAGTGTAGAGAAAAAAAGAAAAAAAAAAGCTGGGGCTCTTAATAATTTCAGAGATTCCCTTCATATATCCAGAGTGTTCAAAAATATCTGGTTTCATAAATGCCAACCTCAAAAAATTCCATAAGTGGGGACTTCTCTGGAGATTGCTGCCTTTGAATTGTTCTCCAAATACCACCAGCGCATAATCTCCCATGGAGGTTTCAGTTGAGGTGGAAGTTCTGAGAACTACTTTGAAAACTTTCTCAAAGCTTCAGACCAGTCATTCAGTTCAGTTTTCAGGATTATGGTTTGGGAGGATTTACAGATAAGCCTTTCCCTGAAAACTGATTAATATCCTCATCTTCTCAGCAGCCTGGTACATCTGCCTGGCGTAATATTGACAATAATATGTCACAACAAACTGAACTACAGAAAAAGTTTAGTACTTAACATGGTATAATAGTTTATTATTTTTTGTCTTTACATCAGATAATCATATAATCATAGAATGGCTTGGGTTGGAAGGGATCTCAAAGGTCATCTAGTTCCAACCCCTTCCCCCTCCCACCCGCCACAGGCAAGGCTGCCAACCGCTAAATGAGGCACTAGATCAGGTTGCCCAGGGCCCCATCCATCCTGGCCTTGAACCATTGATCCATTTCCAAGGATGGGGCATCCACAGCTTCTCTGGACAACCTATTCCACTCTGATGGTGAAGATTTTTTTCCCTGACATCAAATGAAATTGCCCCTGTTTTACTTTAAAACCATTCCCCCTTGTCCTACCACTATCCGCTCGCGTAAAAAGTTGATGTCCCTTCTGCTTGTAACATGATATGTAAATGAAATTTCTTCGTCTTTGTCTTGGCTAAAAATGACTTATGTTTGTGTGACGTTCTCTCCCTGTTTCTACCATGCTAGAGAATTGCGTCTCTCTGTTGTCTTGCTTAACAGATGAAGTGTTGCAGGTTTGGTTTTTTTCCTTTACACAGCATAAATGGCTTGAGTAAATGTGCTTTCTACTGCAAATCTTGCAAATCAGCTCCTAACCCGCACTATGACAGAAATCGTATGTGACTATACAAAGATATATGCATTTAATAAGTTTTGTTGCTTTCTGCTCCCTTCCAATTTTGCAATGAGATACAAGTGAGAGACAAAAGCTATTTTCTCTTTTGCCCATTAAGACTCCTATTTTCATTTAATTCTTAATTTTGCTGATTGTCCTCTTGTTGCTGCTAGTAGTGGATGTGGTCTGTAGGAATGACCATTGGGGCCTCACTTTGTGCTGTTTGCAGAGCTTCTCCGTGTTGTCCATCACAGTTAAATTGATACCACATACTTTTCATAACCAGACCTCTGCATTGGCAGCACTGATTGGGTTATGCCTAGACTTGGGGTTCAGTCAGCAGGGCCAGTCTCCAAGGTGAATTACGAAGCAATGCTACTAATCGGATAGTTGTAATATACTGATCTCTTTTATTCAGGATCCCTTGCACATTGTAAATACACAAGGATATTGACCTAAATGCAAGAAACATACAATTTTGGTGGCAGTAGATTTTGCAGCATGCTCCTCGGTACAAATTTCTTGGCAGAAACAATAGAAGCTATAGTCCTGTAATCATTTTCAACCTTGAAATCAAACACTGTTCAACTTAGTTTGCTAGCTTAGTTTTGAGTAAAATTCAATTTAGAATCTAAGAATCATAGAATGGCTTGGGTTGGAAGGGATCTCAAGAATCATCAAGCTCCAACCCCCCCACCATATACAGGGCTGCCAACCTCCACATTTAATACTAGACCAGGCTGCCTAGGGCCCCATCCAAGCTGGCCTTGAATGCCTTCAGGGACGGGGCATCCACAACCTCTGGGCACCCTGTTCCAGCACCTCACCACTCTCATAGTAAAGAACTTCCCCCTCATTTCCAAACTAAATCTTCCCTCCCTCAACTTTAAAACCATTTCCCCTTGTCCTGCTATTACCTATCCTTCCATAGTATTGAAACAGTAGTAGTAGAACATCAGTGTAAGGGTGATATTGCAGAGATCTCTAAACAGTTATTTTGGAGTTGAATGAAGGAGGCTGTTTTTTTTCCAGTGCCACATGATCTCCAATGCCATACTCATAGCTTTATTATGTGACTGTAATTAAAAAGAAGTACTGTCATCCAGGAAAACGATAAAGCTTCTAATCACACAACTTGTGGTGTGAACTTGTTTTGTTTATATGAAATAGAAACAGAGAAAACTCCATCCGGAAACAGACTGGATATAAGAAATCAATGATTGTTGGTTGATATTAGCAAAGAATGAGAGCCATTATTACAGGTATCCCTCCCTGAATGCGCTCTATGTATTTAATGAAATACCTTTAAACTTACAAAAGGAGCTAGGGCATTAAATGTCTTATGAAAGACCACATAACAATTTAAAGAGAGAAGGAGGCAGAGATGGCACAATTTTCTGCATTGTCCTCTATTTTAAGATCTGTATTTTTGTCGTCTTCATATTTGAATCCTGTCTTACGAGTCCTGAATTCTGACATTCCCTGCATATCCGTCTATTAGGATGGAAATTAGGAAACCACAGAAGAATACATTCCCACACAACATTTTCCTGGACTTTCTGATTACATTTAGAGACAGAAATTTGGCATCAATTCGAGCTGCATTGTTGCAGTTGTGCATTTAATGCAGAAACAAAATGAAAGTTCACATAGGCTGATGTGCAAGTGACAAATCTACAAGAGGTAAAAAAATGCAATTCAGACCCTGAAGAGCGTTTTTAGGTTTAAATAAAAGTTTAAATCATGAATTTTGACTACATAGGCAATTCTAAGGAATATCAATTAAAAGAGGGGAGATTCAGATTAGAAATTATTTACTCAGAGGGTGGTGAGGTGCTGGCACAGTTTACTCAGAGATGTTGTGGATGTCCCATCCTTGGAGGTCTTGAAGGCCAGGTTGAATGGGATCCTGGGCAGCCTGATTTGGTGGGTGGCAGTCCTGGCCATGACAGGGGGGTTAGAACTAGATGATCTTAAGATCCCTTCCAACCTGAGCCATTCTGTGATCATTCAGCCTCATGTTTAGTTCTGTCCTACCCAATACATTAATATGGAAGCACTATTATTCTTAGCTTCACTGGTGTTACAGGATCTGCTTTGAATAAGTGAAGACCCACATATTGGTACTTAATGGGTTAAGAAGCTGTAAAGTAGCTTTTAGTCTGCCTGTATATACATACATATATACATACATATGTATATATGTATGCCACATTAGGCAAAATGTGGAGGTGTGCATTCCCTGAATTTGTAGCACACTGTTTATCACTGTCTCCAAGTAATATCTTCATGCTTGGTCTCAATTTAATTTACTCACCATTTCTTCGCACTTTGCTCTCATCTAGCCTCAATATTGCAGAGGAGCAGCAGCGACATGGTTAATGCTCACAAACTGGTGAAAAATAGCTTTACAGAATCACAGAATTGTAGGGGCTAGAAGGGTTCTCCAGAGGTCATTGAGTCCAATCCCCCTGCAAAGCAGGCCCCCTACAGCAGGTTGCACAGGTAGGCATAGGTGAGAAATATCAGTCATATGATGATTCGCCTCAAGTTCTTTTAAGGATAATTCTCTTAATCTTATTATTGAAACATATTTTTTTTCCAGCTTTAGTACCCAAACCAATCTAGTTACCATGCTTAGATATATACTTAAAGTTCAATGCAGCAGATGTCAGCTATGTTCTGCAAAACTCTAAATTAATGCATGATAGTTTGTCGACACTTCTTGACATGCCAATGGTGTTAAGAGAGACAGCAGTAGGATAGGAGTGATGCTAATGATGGTCCAGAGATGGGGGTGAGCAAAGTCTGTAGGATGCAATGTCCTGTATTAGATAAACCAATACAGTAAGGAGAAAACAGGTATAGAAATTAGCAAGTAACACGTCTTCTCTGCTTTTTGTTTTGTTTATTTTTTCCTCATTTCAGTTGGTTTAGTGAAAATACAAATACAGCGTACTGACTGATATAGTTCTGTGACATTACCACTTGGGAGATTCATCAGCTCCTAGCACTGACTTTTTGAGGAGCTAATAGCACTGTGCTTCCTGGAAGCTCTACAGATTGGTTTTACTTATGTGCCTTAGAACTGGGGGGAGCTTTTTCATAGATCACTCACAGTGGTGTACTGACTGCTGTTTGTATGTACAGATCCTGCTGGTGATAGAACCAGACCAGGTTCTTCTGTAATGCCTAAACACTTACACTGAAGGCAATTTGTCTTAATTACAGCTGAGACTTGAAGGCAAGTCTAAGCTCAGGAACACTGTGCTTTGAAATCAGAAAATCATTTATTTCAGTCCCAACATGAAAAAACACTTGCAAGAATTATGTATTCTGCTATTTTTCCCCTGCCCCCAAAGGTGCCTTTGTTTATTTTGTCTGACGCTTGAATTTGTTTCAGGCTAGTCTGAAGATCGTTTCTGGCTGTTGCTCAACCCTTTACTCTGCATTTTCTTTTTATTAGACTTTTCAAATAAAATGTTTTCTATAGCTATATACAAGAAATTATTAATTTTCTTGAAGCAGAACGCCGTAAGGATGGGCTGAAATTCTTCCATTAACATTAATGAATGTGGAACAGATTATACACTTTGTTTGGCTCTGCTGCTTACAAGTCAGTGCAAAGTTTAATCTAGTTGTTATTGACATATGGAGCTAACCTGGGGAGCCTTGCACTGTTACATTGGAGAGTAAGCGGAATCTTTCCTCAGTTGGTTCCACAGTTGAGCGCTGGCTGCCATATCCCACTCACAGACACACTGATGACTTACAGACCAGAGTGAAAGCAGGTTGAGCTGCAGAGCTCCACATATAGAGACCAGCATCACTGTGACCCAAACATTGCCATTCCCAACCCTGCCAACCAGTCCTGTCCATGTGGTATCATAAACCAACTAGTGAACGCAGCACAATACTGTGGTTGAACCACACCGCTCCCTTTCGCACATGTTTCTAGGTTTGAATTGTTGGGGAAGTTCAGTTCTCTGCCTGTGTGGGGTTGTTAAGAATCTCAGGGAATTTTTTTTTGCAAAACTTTATGAGAATATTTTGTTTTGGGGAAAATGAGGGCTATGTGGTGTTACGGCTGCACATGATAGTCATTACCTGCTTTAAACTGCTGGCTATGTTTGCTACATAGAATTAAAACGGCTGCCAGAAGTAAATGGCTTCATTCCAGTACTGGGGAAAAAAAAAAAAAATTAATCCTCTTTACAAGTGAATTTGTAAATCACGTTGGAGGCCTGCTGCCTTAAAAGACATGCTGGAAATACAAGCCATTATCGTGTGTTATTATAAATGATGTTCCAGCCATTAAAAACCAAAAAAAAAAAAAAAAACCAACCAAAAAAAACACCCAAGTATATTAAGGGAATATTAAGATTGATAATTCAAGCATTCAGAAGTTAGAAAATGCAGCACTTAAATCTGTGCATCCGGTCTCACCACCTTTCTGCTTTTAGGCAAATCAGCATAGAAAATGGTGTTCTTATCCTTACCGGGGAGTGTGGCCGATGGTGAAAATTGCCTCAGATTTTGAACTAGTCATGAGTGCACATGAACTAGGATCTCTGAGAAGCCTTACCTTTCCCAAGCAGAGCCAAATTTCTTAGGAACAATAAAAAGCGCACCCTCACTGACTGGACAAACACCTTTCTCCATGTTCTTCCTTCTACTCCCCATCCTGCTCTGAAACATGGAGACACTAAAGAAAATGTTTTCTCTTTGTCAGGGTGGGATACTTTTTGACGTTTTTCTTTAGTTTTCATCTTTGAATTGGCTGCATTTAAATGAAATGTGTATATCAGGTTGAGACTGATTTCAGGCATGGAAAATGTCATCTTGAATGGTTACCACTGGCTAAATAGCAAAGTGGCAGAAAACACAGTTTGCCATAGGAGACACAGAGGAATCATGCCTATAGATAGCAGGTGAAATAAAGGTAAACAAGTAAGAAGTGAATCACAAAGGAACTTGGAATGGGAAGGCTATGCAGAATTAGTGCCAAATTTCAAATGTAGACATTGGGTCACAAGGAAAAGTTTGAAACTGTTCCAAATGATGTGGCAGTCAAAGTACAAAACCAATGCGACAAAGCAAAGTGATATTCCCTTGTTGGCATGGGCTGGTCTTTTTCTGTTGATATCAAATCTTGTAGGTTTTATTCATATCCAACTTGACTGCTGTGTACTCATTTAAATACACCAAAAGTGCTTAATAATATTACTGGCCTTTTCTAGCCTGTCTGCAGAAGCAGTGGTATTTAATAGCAAATTCATTGTTACTCTATAAGGAAGCTTTACCATAAAGGTCACCAAATCTGGTCAGCGCATTTTAATTTTTACACACATTAAAGGTCATACTCCTCACTTCTGTAGCCATAACACATTCTGTTTACTATCTCATCAGGGATGATTGTGTATTACTTAGCTGAGAGATTTTGTCAATGTAAATAGAATATAAAAACAAAAATAATAATGGTGAAGACTTTCCCTCTCTATGCTTGCATTATACTTCGAGGTAAACATACATCTATGGTCTGATTTTCTGCTGCATTACTCCAGTATTTCCTTTTATTCCCCCGTGAGAGCTCCACAGCACTCAGCAGAGTTCCTGCTGGTGTATATTGAAGCGACAGTAGTTTCAGATTTATAATATCAGCTCTGTCTAAATGTGTCCAAATGTTATTAAGGACCTGGGCTCCCAATCCAGCAGACCACAAATTAGCTTTCAAAATGTATATTAAGGGCACAGACAAATGCTTTAGTGCAATACGAAATGACCTCTGAGGGCAGGGTGAAAGAAATTGCATGAACCTCCTTAATGTCACAAAACTCTCTATACAGAGATTTGCATGAGAAGTGTCCCATTTTATGTCAAACAGATTCGTTAATCTGAAAAGAAACAGTACTTGAAAATTAATCAAGGTGAATTTTCATTGCCTGACAGAGACCATTAAAAAGACCTAACCCAACAACTGAAGGCAGTTATTATGCAGATCTTTTTATTTTTTCTTTTATTTTTGAGTTGGTTTTTTTTGTTTGTTTGTTTGGTTGGTTGGTTTTCAATCCCTCCCACTGAGATGAGTTTGCAGGAGATAGATCTCTGTAACAGACATAGCTCTGAAGATTTCATTACATGATTCATGGAATTATACTTCCAGAAGTTCCTGTAATCCTTGTTCTGCTGGAAGATGCTTCATTATTTGTGCATTATTTAAAACGCATTCCTCAGGTAAAGATGGATAGCCTTACTGAGTCCTTTTACACTGAGTACAGGATAGCTTTTTGCTCACTTACCATAATGACCTTAGAAATGAAGACTGAAAGGTACAACTTTCCCACAAGACAGACTCTTGCCCATGCAACCTAATTGAAAAGCCTGAGGTGTGTCAATACTTATACTATTTGACATTGCCAGAGGGAGGGAGGCATGCTGTTGGGTTAACTGTCTTAGAATTATAGAATCATAGAATTACCAAGGTTGGAAAAGACCTTCAAGGTCATCCAGTCCAACCATCTGCATATCACCAACAGTTCTCACTAAACCATGTCCCTCAACACAACGTCCAAACGTTCCTTGAACACCTCCAGGGCTGGTGATTCCACCACCTCCCTTTCGGAGAAGTAGTATTTCCTAACATCCAACCTGAACCTCACCTGGAACAACTCGAGGCCATTCCCTCTCATCCTATCACTAGTTATAGGAGAGAAGAGGCCAACACACACGTCACTACAACCTCCTTTCACGTAGTTATAGAGCAATGCTGAGCAAAGCTCTTTTTCTGCTGTCCTCATCCCTGTCCTCATCTAAAGCCAGTGAACAAGGAGAGTCATAATAAAGAGGTGTGATATTTGCAAGATGAGTTTGGATAATCATGATAACCTGCCCAGGGCTTTTGGAGACCTAGACAGTCCCACAACCATGGAGCTATAGAAGCAGCCATGAGGCCTCCCCTCAGTCTGCTTTGCTCTGGGCTGAACCTCAGCCCCTCTCCACACACCTTGCTTTCCAGACCCTTCCCTATCATGTCTATAAATTTCTAAGGTGCAGGAAGCAAAGGGAAGAGGCCAGACTCTTTTCAACAGTGCGTGATGCCAGAACAAGAGGATATGGCCAC
Organism: Alectoris magna; assembly: GCA_030625065.1. Lineage (NCBI taxonomy): Eukaryota > Metazoa > Chordata > Aves > Galliformes > Phasianidae > Alectoris > Alectoris magna. The sequence continues at coordinate 3,194,025 of CM060561.1, forward strand.
AAACTGAAGCATAGAAGGTTCTGCACAAATGTGTTTAAGAACTTCTTTGCAGTAAGGGTGGCAGAGCACTGGAACAGACTGCCCAGAGAGGTTGTGAAGACTCCTTCGCTGGAGACATTTAACACCCTCCTGGACACCTACTTGTGCAACCTGGTCTAGGGAGCCTGTTTTGGCAGGGGGGCTGCAGTAGATGATCTCTAGAGATCCGTTCCAGCCCCTAGAATTCTGTAGTTCTGTGATCATTATATCCCTCCTTTGGACACTCTCTGATAGCTTTATGTGCTTCTTATATTTATCCTCTTTATTAAGGCCAGTTGGGAATTCTCTACTTCCCTGAATTGCAGCGTATGGTGGAAGCAATCCGTAGATGGCAGAGAACCACAATGCTGCTTTTCCATATCTGAATCACACAGGAGAAGCAGTTTCCTCTGGACCACTCTCCTCTTATTTATGCTTTGCTCTTGCCAGCATTTGATTCTCTAGCAGAAACACATTTATTTATTTATTTATTTATTTATTTTCTCCTTGTAACTGCATTTACTTAGGAATTTCCAAAATGAATCTTGCTTTTCTGGGCCTAGGGCAGTATTGGGCTTTAATAGTTGCTAATGATTTAACTGTCTGTTGTGACATAATTAGAATGTCTCTTAACATTTCACCCCTAAGAAAGAAATACCTTCTAGGCTGTAGAACATGACCTACAGCTTCTTTTATGAAATGGCTATGGAAAGATTTCTTCCAGGCTCAGTCACATCCACTTCTCCTGTCAATATAAAGCACTCCTCAGCTGTGTCCCTAAATAGCCTTGCTTGTTCCTTCTCTGCTTTTCACTCCTCACTATTTCACGTGTGTTTAAAGAGCTTTTGTCGAGGCTAAAATATATCTTTACTAATAATGTGTTAATAAAAAACCCTGAGAGCTTAACAAAATAACTTGTAGAGAGCCATTACTTCTTACTGCAGGATTTGGGCTGCTTCTGTTTTTGATGGTGGGTTTTCTTTGTCCCACGCTATGTTCTTTTCATCTTGGGCAAATGTTTACAAGGAGAATAGATTAGCTCAAATTTAATCAAGTTCCTTGTGTTATGGGAAACAGTCTTAAAACAGATTGGGACAGAGCTGTAATACCAGAGCAATGCAACAGCAGAATTATCATACAGTTGGTCCTGTAATTGTGGGTGCAGGTTGCACTGGGCTATGGGAACTGAGAGGAGGTCAAATGCCTGTAAGGCTTCCTGTGCAGAGCCCAGAAAAGTCAAGGGAAATAAGGAGTAACATTAAGGGGGATCGTGTAGAAGAAAGGTCTCCAGCAGCTGAGGGGAGAAAAGGCTGGAAAAAGATGAGTGAAATCAACTCATCTTGGAGTTGGAGGAATGGGAAATGTTACAAAAAAGCAAAGCTCCCTGAAGAATTATGTCCTGAAATAAATGAATCATTTTACAGGATCTTGCCCTTGGGATAAATGATCCTGTTGCAGATTTGGAAGTGGTTTACCACGTGGATTAACCTTGATTCAAGAAACTTCATCGTGCTTTTATTATTATTATTTTTTACTATTTCGGGAATTGGAACTTTCCTGAGATCAGCCAGGTTGCCAGCTATGGTTTATGTCTCCACTTCCTTGCCTTAAAATGAACCCATAACCACATCATTGATGTTTGGAATGGAAGATACTCTTTAAACGGTTCTACTGTCTTGAAACTTTCATAGAAATATTAGGACCTTGGTGTGAAGTGAAAGGTTTAAAGTTTTTTGTGGTCTCGTGTGAGCATGGCTTTGATGGATGTCCTAATACCTGTAAGTAAAATGTGTATAAATATAATACATGCGTTGTGCAATAATTACCTATTCACTGAGCAAGTTAGAGATCCCGCTGGGGAAAAATATTTTTTTCATTAATTGTACATTCATACCTGGGAAAACTAAATCATAGCATATGCAAGTTGTTTAGTCCTTAAATTTCTGATGGTGATGTGTTTTCAGTGTTTCACAATGTCTTGGGGCTATTGAGAGTCACAGGACTTCATTATTTGTTTCCCAACTTCTCTCCACAATGACAAGACATTGTTTATAATCTCAGTTTACCAGTCACTCTCTGTTAACCTCAACTGGGGATAATTACCAGAGTTTGTTGTGTTTACTATTATAATGTATGCTGTTTATTATTATGTATTCCTCAAGGTCCCTATACTATGGTCTGTAGATCCTACCTGGTGATCAGAACAATTTGCCCTACCTGCTATGTGCTGATGTCTTTCTTCACTAATTAGGGCACTGAAAAGCTTGCAAGAGCTATGCGATCAATCTAGGGCTATAGACTCCCTACTAGCTCCCAAAGGATACCTACAAACAAGTGTTGCATCCATCACCTCACCAACATACACGATTGTCCTCTTCACAAGATTGGGCTGGTTAAGTGCATGGGGGCTATAAAAAGGACAGTGTTACTGAATCTCATAAGAGATGTAAACAGAGTAGGAATCATTATCCTGACTTGCCAGCCAGGGTGAAGTCATAAAATGTTAACCTAAATATCAGAATACAGGCTTGGCCCTATCTCTCTAACCCTCCAGTGAGTTTGTTTATGGTTGAGTTTGATGGTTGCTTTACACTCTTTAAATAATTTAAAAAAATATCTATGTAACGTGAAAATAACAGTGAATGTAAATTTGCAGTGAGAGAGCAAAATAAAGGAACCTCTCTGCAAAGGATCTGAAGCCACCATACAGTCTTTGCAATTCTCATTTGGAGTGTTAGAATACTGCTGGTTGCTTAATTGCTTAATGGCCTATTAGCATCCTCTGCTGACAGAGCAAAGGCTCTGGCATTGTTGACGTGTACAAGGACATCTAGATGTTCTGAGATAGTCTTCAGTTTTAAGCAGAGATTTCCTGGTTTGCTTTGGAATTAACTGAGGTTAAAAGAAAAGAGAATTCTGTAGCAAAACTGTTGTCTCATGCATTCAGCTTTCGGAATGCATCTGGTTATCCTTCCAGAAATGAAGGCTGCAAGTGTAGAAGAAACATCACTCAGTGGGTGAAAAAAAATTGTTATTGAGGTAGCCACAGTCCAACCGTGTACTTCCCCTAGGAGTCACTGCAAACTCATTAAAAGGTATGAGCAAAGAGTTTTTAGGGAAGGGGAAGAATAATTTCCTGCCTTGCATACCTGACAAAAAGATCCTCTTACTGAAAGCATCTAATTTTTTTCCAAACCCAAAGAAAGCATTTCAGTGTGAATAACTGAAAAGCAAATGGGGAACTAAGGTGAACCACTGATCATTTGCTTTGGGTGTAGGGCAGTGTGGCATTTGTATTTCATGAAAAACAATAACCTAGAAATCCAAACTTTTTGTAAAAGTCACCGGTTCTGTTGGTGATTGATTCTAGAGGAGAAGATGGAACATGCATTACTGAGTTCCCTGGTGAAAGTGCTACTCCAGCTCTGTGTGGAGAAATGGATGGGCTCTGGGAGGGTTGCTAGGGAATGAAGGAGTGGGCTGTGGAGCGTGGATGGAGGAGTTCCCTGGCACTTGCAGTGTAAGAAGCCAAAACTTCTGTGGAACAAAATAGCTAGGGAAGTAGAGCTCTATGAGGACAGAGAGGACAGATCTGCAGAACAGAGAGGTGTAAACAAAACCACTGTTTGGGCTCATTACACCACTTAGGGAAAGGAATGAAAAGTAGGTAACATCAGTAATATCAATATAGTCTTCCCAATTAGACTGATGTTTTAGTTGGAAGATCTGGAAGAATTGGAAGAACTCTGGACAAATGCAATTCTTTGATCAGGAAGCTGTATTTAAGGAGATCTCCCCTGAAAAGGGAGAACAAGGATCATTCAGAAGAATGGATCTTTATGAACAAAAACACAAGTTCTCCATGTTGTTTCATGTTGTTTTGTTTCAGGTAGTCTCATTAATGGAAAAATAGCAAAATTTCTTTGTGAATATGCTCTCCATCTTCCTATTCAAATATCCATGCATTTATTTCTTTCTCTTCTTTCAGCTACGAGCCAGGAAGATGAAGTGCTGCCTCCTCTCCGCTGCTGTGGCCGCTCTGCTGTTCATCATCATAATCATTGCAGTCTCAGTCAAACGCTGATCTGATAACTGTTTCCACAGGTAAAAGCCTTAAAAATCTTATATTCTGTGAGATGACTGGGAGACAATTCAGGAACCTGGTAATGCTGAGAGAGATTTATCTTGGCTTGCAGGTTCAGGCTTGGCCTAGGAAAATTATTTCCTTTAAGGAGTATTTGAGCTTGGAAATAACATCCTTAGTGAATCCTTAAACTCATACTGAGGTTCTGTTTCAAACTAAACAACTTTTTGTTGTTTGCTGCCTTTGTTGTATTTCTTTTTTCATATGGACTTACAGAAATACTAATGAATGAATCCTAAATCCACTAAATTAGAAGTGCTGAAGTGATATTGAAGACCACAGAATGACAAGCAGAGTAGAAAGGGTGATCCAGCATCCTACTGAGATCTTCCAGAGCGCACCCATAGAGATTTTGGAACCAAACCCTCTTGAGGGGTATGAAGGTGACTGGCTAGAGATAAAGCACAGACAAGAATAAGAAAGGGCTTTTAGTTGTCTTTGCTCTGGATCCACCCCTACAAGAAGTGTTGGTCTATGACGGAGAGGAGTTGAAAGCTTTCCTACGTAGGTGATATATAAAAGCAACTTCATCCCATCTCTGAAGTATATCTTGTGAAGAAATATGCTTTAAAAGCATATTTTCCTTCTTCTTTTCCTCTTTTTTTCTCTTTCAGTACCATAGGAAAATGACTCAGTTATTTTACCCATAATCTCTATCTGATACAAAGCATTTCTAGGTGTCTTTTGAATATTGGTAGGCCATTATTCACGGTGGTTATCATATTTACAGAATCTCTACCACCCAGAGGGCTCTGGTCTTCCAGGTCTATGTGTCTGCTGCCACTAGCAGAGTTTCTAATAGCTGAACCCAGAACCCAGGAGTATCAGCAGGACATTCCTGCAGAATGCAGGTATGACTCCTGAGGCAGAAAGCTATGAAAGATGAGGGTAACTTCCATGTCCCAGCCTCTGTCGTATCACCTTCATACTTAGTAGATACTGCATTATTCTGAGGCTCACTGCAATCATTTCTGGCAATTTAAGCAGAGATTTTCTAGACTGAACAATCTTCTGGAACAACAGTGAAGTAAGAAAAAGGCATTGATAGATTTTGGTTATTGCTTCATTTTACAAAAGTTCCCTATTGTTGGTATGGCCATTCTTCCATCTCAGGATAAGTTCATTGCCCTTTAGTATGTCTTCATTCTTAATTGTGCTACCAAATGAAATAGTAGGGATTGATTCAAAACAAATACTGAAGCAGTTCTTCACACAACGTGTACTTGAGCTGAGGAACTTCCAGCGTGATATTGTGGATGCAAAAACTTGGATTGATCATGAGTTCTGTACTACTGAATGTTAGGAGAAATGTCCATTAAACGGTTTTCTGCGCTTGCATATATGCTAAAGTGTTTGGCCACTGCTCAAGTGAGGAAGGTATCTTTTTATTTAATATATAAAGGGGTCATTTTATATAATACGTATGTGCATATATTAATTCTATATATATTTTTATACCTCCTTTACATAAGTGACACTGCTTAGGGATTCAGATGGTGATCTGGCCTGCTGATTTAAATCTAGAGTAGCTACAATGATTTTATTTGCATTACTCTAGTTTTACTCTGCACAAGTCTGGTTTAAAATGTGATCCCTCGTGGCAATTTATCATATAATAAAACTTGGTTCATATGTGCTTAAATATTCTCAGCTACTAGAAATCACAAATCTTATCAACAGCTGACTAAATCTAGACACATTTTAATTTAAATCCTTTAAGTAGATAGTCAGAGAACCAAAGTATTCTAACAATAAAACTCCATCAGGAAACTAGATTTAATCTTCTGTTAAGAGATCCATGTCTTGAGGGAAGTGAACCTAGAGATCTTAATGAAAGCCCTAGGAAAAATATAATGCTGTGCTTTTTCTCATCGGTTGGGAAACTAATTATTAAGTTTGAAGCATGAGTTACTCTCCAGAAGTACAAGTGCTGGCAAAGTCTGTGTTGAGTTATATGGGAGCAAGTTTTTTTTTATAATCATTATAAATTGTTCGTAATCCACATTGATCCCAAATGTTGTGTAGTAGAATTCACATTTAGATTTAGAAAATTTAAGAAAGCAGAGCATTTTCAGAATTTCCGTGTCCGTGATGAACATTTTTGCTATTCTGAGTTGCAGTGTAAATGGATTTTAAAATGTAAGTGGATTTAAAGTTTCAGCTACCTCAACAAACTGTTTCATATAAAACTGTCTTGCATACTTTAAGGAGAGAGAGAACAGCTGGCTTTTAATGCATAACAGCTCTACATGACAGTTCAGAGAAAATAAAGGGAAGCAAAAGAGTTGGGGAAATGGTTGCAATATACTCCGAATTGGCAGAGGACACATAAATGGATAAAATCTCAAGTTTAGTAATGACTGGCCAGAAATTCCATTTAACCCATCATCAAACTGTTTCTTTTTTCTGTGCTGAATCAGGAAGAAACCAAAAGAAGTACCACCAATTCTCCTTTGATGTGATTTAAGCCGTATTTGCATGATACCAGGATAGGGTCTTTTAACGTTAACAAGTGCAGCCACAATGAGAAATCTGAAGGTCACTATTCAATGAGCTAAAGGAATGAAATTATGCCTTCAGTATCTATGATCACTAATGATCATTATGATCACTAACATTAAAATCTTCTCTTTTTCCCTGTTTCTGCTTTTGCATTAATGATGCTGAATCAGTGGTTCTTCTCAGACTAAAAAGCACTTTTTTTTTTTTTTTTTTTCCAAAACAAATCAGAAGTAAATTTGGCCATTCCTTTCGTAGGACAGATCAGTTTATGAATCTTGGAAAACAAAGAGCACTTTTCTCAATCACTTTCCCAAGCAGCGATGATGCCATCAGCTGCTATCCAAGTGCGTGCAGAGAGACCAGCTGTTCAGGAGAGCTCTGAGCCCTGACTTCTGCCTGATGAGCCCCTTGTTGTAAGTATGTCACTGCTCCCTTGGGGCGGTTTTGTCTGGCAGAGAGAAGGTAGAGCATCTATGGAGGACGTGAAGAAACTCCTGGGGCCTTATGTCTTTACGTTTGTTTGCTGACACTTCAGGAAAATAGCCCAGAAGATTTTGGGTCACATTGCGCATATTGTAGCAACACTGCAGCTGCTCATTTTGCTGTTGTTTCGTTATTGGGTTTTTTTTTTTTATTTTAATTTACATCAGTAAACATCTGAAAAGGACAGTACCATAGCAGCAAGCTAAAGGAGGTCCCTCCTTTAACAATGTCTTTGTCTAGTGTCAGGATTTCTTAGCCTGTGTGGACTTTCTGTGTCATTTGTAGTTTGTGACTCATTTGGATGAGTGCACAATTACCTAAGATGACAGTCAAGACTTTTGGAATCCCAAGTCTAGGGCATTTTTAACAGGAAAAAAAAAAAAAAAAAAAAAAAAAGAAAAAGAAAGATGACAGATTTTTAGTAAGATGCTACATGTACATTTGGAAAAAATGCTTTTCTCTGGCAGCTTGACCATGTGTTTATCCAAAGACAGATGACTTAACTGTTTTGAGCCCTTTTCTTGGCAGAAGTCGTTGCAGCAGAAGGTGTCTTCCCTGTTTCTAAGACACATTTCAGTCAGACAGAGGTTGTGGGATTGAGTTCTTAAACCCTAAGAATTTACTCTTCTTTGCAACCTTAGATTCTGACAGTGAATGAAAAGGCAGGAGCCTTTTCAATATTTCACACAATATTTCACTTGTGGTTCCTGATGAAGTTGTTGACTGTGGTGCACAGCAATGGAAGAACAGAACAACAGACAGGTGTACAAGTGATCTCTGAACAGAACATTCTCTCAGTCTTCATCAACTGGAAGCTCAAGGACTTCATGATCCAGGAATCATAGAATCATAGAATGCCTTGGGTTGGAAGGGACCTCCAGGATCATCAAGCTCCAATCCCCCCCCCCCGCCACATGCAGGGCCACCAACCTCCACATTTAATATTAGACCAGGCATCCAACCTGGCCTTGAACACATCCAGGGACGGGGCATCCACAGCCTCTCTGTTCAGCCTGTTCCAGCACCTCACCACTCTCATAGTAAAGAACTTCCCCCTGATATCTAACATAAATCTTCCCTCCTTCAACTTAAAACCATTACCCCTTGTCCTGCTGTTATCTGCCCTTTCAAAGATTTGACTCCCCTCCTGTTTATAGGCTCCCTTTAGGTACTGGAAGGCTACAATGAGGTCTCTCCGCAGCCTTCTCTTCTCCAGGCTGAACAATCCCAGCTCCCTCAGCTTGTTTTCACAGGGGAGCTGCTCCAGCCCTCAGGATCTTCCTTGACAACCACTAACGCATTCCTTTCTTGTTAATGTGACCACTTTGAAGCATTATAAACTTTTAAAAAGGATACTGAGGGTGGAGTTTCACTCTTAATTCAATCAGCATTTAGTCCTTAATGTACAGTTAAAAAAAACCATCATATTGGCCAATGTGTCTACTGCACGACTGCAGTACATATGGAAAAGCGATAGTCAGGCTCCAAGTATCTATTTTCTAAGCATGTAGCTGTCTCTTTTTGAATTTAAACTGAGTTAATCATTATCGAAAACTGGAAAATATTGTCTTAATTTGTTTATTTTTTCTCCTTTGCAATCACAATTTTCTTTGCCTAATTCATTTACTGGCTTATTATATGGATAAATGTTTTCCTCATCCTGACCAGTGAGAATGAGATTCAGGCAGCTGACTTAATACAGTCTGTCTTTGGTGTTTGTTTTTAATTTACTTTTTTTCAGTGTTCTGTTTACTACAGCATCCCTGTAGGCCTACCCCTCATTCTTTGCAGTGCAGTAGGAGTGATAAAAGTTGCAGTTGTAGTCGCTGTGAGTGCTTGGAGGAGCAGAGGAATGCCCCTTCATGCTATCTATCCTAGGGATGTAAACAGCATCTTCATCTCAAAGCTTTAAATCTTCAAGTTTGAAACCAAGACAGTGAAATATATTTTTGTAAGATGTGTTTTTGCTGGATCAGCCTCAGAGCATCTCTTCTGATGTCGTTCGTGTTGTACTTTTCCTTCATGGCAGCAGGTATTGCTGGGCATAGAGTACCATGCTATGCCAAGAGGAAGCACTTCCAAGACAGGACACATGAGTAACACACCAATAAATGCAATCAGAGCCCCTGTCTATTGGTATAATGAGGGCTGTTGATGGCAGAGAAGGAAGTGTTGCGAAGTGGCTTTGCGTTCAGCATTACAGTTCAATCATTCCCATCGGGAAACAAGTCTGGGCACCCTCTTCAGACACACGCAGTAGGAATTCTGAGGTTTTCCTGGTGCATTGCTGACCTGATGATGTTAGGTCACAAGAACAAAGCATTTCCTACTCAGAGTTTATCAGAGCTATAATTCAACCCTAGTGAACTCTACATAACTTAGGTCAAACAACAAAAAAACAGCTTTAAGTCATGGTATTGCTTTTGCCATTTAACTCAGTATCATGGGGACGGCTTTACTTATTGTCTCTGTCTTTACAAGTCTGTGAATGGCTTATAAATGACACAAGTGTTTCAGTTTTCAACCTTCCTTCAGCCTCTTGAGCACTGTATGGTTTTTAATATTTTTGACTGCTGTCATTCAGATTCTAAAATAATTCACCCACCTGCCTTGGCTGTGGCTTTCCTGCAGTACTTGCTCTACAGCACCATCAGAAATCAGTAACTTTACAATATTTTTTTTCCTTGTTTCCTATTATTTTGTGAAGTTTGCTAAATTTACAGTCAGGTGTCAGCTCTTGTCAATTCAATTCTTGTCTTGTAGTCTATAATTAATTACTCAGATCTTGGCATCCTCACTCACTTTTTGCTCTGGCAAGGAAAACTGAGGTGCATTCTGATTCTGCAGTAACTTTTGTGCTTTGAATATAAACCAGTCAGAAATGAGATCTGAATTTTCACTGATTAATATTTAATGGGTCTGGTTTTAAGATTTGGCCCAATTTCTTAATTCAAGCTAACATTTATATTCTTCAAGCCTTTTCTGATTCCATTTCCAGATGCCACATCTGCATTTCTTTTAACTAAATTACTTCCATGATAGCCGGTTGAAATCTATGGTACAAACATGTGGAAGAGAGAAATAATCACCAGTAGAAAGTGAGATTTTTAGGAGACAAAAGTCAGCCTTATGCAAAAAAAACCTTTCAAAATAACAGAGCAAGAAGGGGACATGCCAGGAAACAGGTGAATTTATTCCTAAGAAGTTCTCTGAGTTTTCACCAATTATACAAACCTTCAGTCAGATGAGCATTTTGATGGGATATCACATGATCAGCTTACTATGGTTGAATGCATTTCAGATTGACCTTGATAGCCGTCCGTCTGCATGTATTTGGGCCTTTACAAGCATCACATAATGCCAGGTTATTAATTCTGCTGTGAAAAGAGCTAAAGGAGGATGCATTACGTTGCTTTCATCTTAAACTGCAGCTCCTGCAGCTCAATTAATGTGTAGTAATATGAATTCATTGATTTGAATCCAGAGTCGGTAGGACTCCTGAGCAATCAGCAGCTTTCTTTGTCAGGTCTCAAGTTTCTGCACAGGTTCTTTGTAATTGGTAGGAAAATGGAGTGACTGTGCAAAGTGCTGATCCTTCAGAGGGATGCAAAGTCTCTGATCTGAGTTTACAAAAGGCATTGCAAGCATGAATCATTTACTCGAGCCATGATGACACACTTACAAGGATGTGACAGAAGATGCTGCTCTTCAGTTCAGTGCACTTAGTTACTACCGAGATAAAGAACAGAATCACTTGGCTTCTACTAGGATAAAAATAAAATTAAATTAAATTAAATTAAATTTAAAAAAGAAAAAGCCCACAGAAAAATGGCTATAAAAATGGCCATACCGTTGTTTTTGAAAATGGTTCAGACCAATGATCTTTGGTTTAGACCAGTAACCTTCCTGGACTTATATTCAGTGTCATTCATTTGTGAAAAGAAAAATAAATGCCAGAATTGTGGTCATCACTGATCCTTCCATTAACTGCTTTAATCATATATGGCTTTAGGTGCCTAAAATTGAAATTTCAACATGAAAAAGATTGTCCTAAGTGAATGTCCAAAACCTTTGAATGAGTCTGACAGAAGTGTCCACTTCCCTATGGATACTTTCAGTTCCTTAGGAGGAGAGGTGTCTGGTTGAGGGAACATCAAGTGTTTTCAGTATGATGAATAGCTCAGAAGAGTTCTCTGACACATAAATCACTAGAACCATGAGAAGGGATGATTAGGCTCTTTACACGAGAGACACAGGTTTATAAACTGCTCAGCATCATCCAGCCCAGTTGAGTGACGCTTTCAGTTGACGGTGCTTGGGTTATCAGTCTTATTTAGCCCCTTCGAGTCAGTGAGATCTTGATGTTGTGGAAAGGGCAAAAGCAGAAAACAATTGTCCAGGGTAGTTCTTTGTTCATCCTGGTCCTCCTTGGCTCTAAATGGTGAAAGGACTATGAGTAACTTCAGCATATGAAGGAGAGAGTTTGAAGAAGACTTTATTGCTGACACTTCAATTGATAGATATTCACTTTCCCTACTCATATTATTAATGTGCTATTAATGTTGGTTTTCTATATTTTTTCCCCCTTAGTAACTCAAAACAGCCCCAGTTCCCTCAGCCTCTCCTCACAGGGCACATTATCCAAGCCCTTCATAAGCCTTGTTGCCCTTCTCTGGACCTGCACCAGCACCTCCATGTCCTTTCTGTACTGAGGTGCCCAAAACTGAGCACGGTACTCAAGGTGAGGCCTCACCAATGCCGAGTACAGGGGCAGGATGACTTCCCTAGTCCTGCTCACCCCCCAATTCCTGATACAAGACAGGATGCCATTGGCCTTCTTGGCCACCTGGGCATACTGCTGGCTCATATTCAGCTGACTGTCCATCAGTAGACCAGGGTCCCTTTCCATCAGGCAGCTTTCCAGCCACTCCTCCCCAAGCCTGGATTGGTTGCCTGGGTTGGTAGGGTTGCCTGGGGTTGTTGTGACCAAAATGCAGGACCTGACACTTGGCCCTATTGAAACTCGTACAGTTTACCTTGGCCCATTGATCCAGTCTATCCAGGTCCCTCTGTAAGTGCCCTTCTCCCCTCTGGCAGATCAAACACTCCCTCCCATCTTGGTGTCGTCTGCAAACTGACTGAGGGTGCACTCAATCCCCTTCTCAAGATCATTAATAAAGATGTTAAATAGAAGTGGCCCCAGTACTGAGCCCTGGGGGACACGTCTCTTGACCGACCGCCAACTGGATTTAACTCCATTGACCACAACACTTTGGGCCCAGCCATCCAGACAGTGTTTCACCCAGCAGAGTGTACGCTCATCCAAACCGTGGGCATCCAGCTTCTCCACGAGAATGTGGCAGGGGACAGTGTCAGAGGCTTTACTGAAGTCCAGGTGGACCACATCGAAGCCTTACCTTCATCCAGTGAGCAGATCACCTTAATGCCCTGGGAGGTATTATTTAAACTGGAGAGTGAAATCAGATAAAGGTTAGATGGCTCATTCAAAACTGTTTCCATGGGCTCCTTATCTTCTGGTCTTTGGGAATATGAAAAAATGAAAAAAAAAATCCCACATGACTGTTGAGTTATTATTTAGTGGCTGCTGTGCCTTCAATAGCTACGCACTTATGAACCTTCTTAGATTATCTTAGAGATATCCACATCTTGGTATTATGTCTGTTTAATGTATAAATAATAAAATTCTAATTTTCTTTGTGACGTAGATTTGCAAGCCGTCTTTAAAACAAAACTTATTATTCCACCATACTCAGTGGATTTTCTGAAATGCCCTTTGTATTTTCATTAGGCTTTAATGGGAGTTGGACTCTTGCACAACAACCTTTCATTTGCAGAATATGTTTCTGCTCTCGAAATGACCTTTTCAGATGTGTCTGGAAACTTTTGACTTAAGTGCTTATTAAAGAAAATTCTGTATTTCCTAAGAAATCCTAGAGAGATGGCTCTTTTACTTCAGGGTTTGGTAAAGAAGTTGCTCAAGCTTTGACACATTATTAATTCCCTAATTAATAGCCATATTTTTACACTGAAATAGCTTTTACCATTACAATGTCAAATAGCTGTGCTGTATAGAGCATAAACCACTTTCATTTTCAGAACTAGGTCGTTGGGAATTTCTATGCTGAAAGCCTTTCTCAAATGAATCTGATCATCCCAGCAGAAGGCAAAGTTTCTTGTTACTGAAAAGATATACAAAGTAGACTAGAGGTAGGATAGATCATATCAATTTTCACATTAGAGTGGTTGATTGAATTACCTCTTGTTAGCTGAATCACTCTGGCCATCCATGTACAGTCATAGAGAGCACAGAGAAAAATGCATTAGTTTTAATGTCATGTCATCAAAACATGCTAGAAATAACATCCCAACCTTTGCTGCCTCTCTGCTGACAAGCACTAACTCATTAAACAACAGTAATTTGATCCTTTTTGATTGTCTGCCTGGTCTTTAGATAAAAAAAGCCACATTGTCTGTGGAGCATTTCAAGGCATCTGCTTTTTCTTCTTAAAGTTCGAGTGCTTAAAGAAGAAGAAGCACACGCAGCATTATCTTGAACACCTTCTGTGCAAGTTTAGATTGAAGGGATTTTTGAAAAGAAGCCCACCCGGTGTAAGGCTTTGCTAATAACTACCTGCATTGCACTTTGCTTCTTGGTTGGACACCTTCTTACCTGTATAGAAGCCAAACTTCTGAGGTGCCAGTGCTTTCCGAAATCACAGAATGGCTGAGGTTGTCAATGTCCACCAGGGATCATAGAATTGAATCATTAAGATTGAAAAGACCACTAAGATCATCTTAGTTCAGCCATAACCCATGCCTGTTATCTCTCTAGATCATGTCATTCAGTGCGACATCTACCTTTTTGTTGGACATCTCCAGTGATGGTGACTCCACCACCTGTGCAGCCTGTTCTAATACTACATCAAATCACCTTGTCCAATCCCATTCCTCAAAGCGAGGTCACCAAAGCAGATGCTTGGGGCTGAATCTGGCCAGGTTTTGAGCACCTCCAAGGATGGAGACTCCACAACTTACCTGCAAATCATGCTTCTGTGTTTGATATCACCCAGAGTCGTTATGTCTTGTCTATAAATGGGATTTCCTTCATTTTGTTTTGTGTAAGGATTGTTTTCCTGATGTTTATTCCTGTGTCTTGTTAAGGGGTTTGCTATACGAAGAGGCATTCTTGTTGATTATTTTGAGCTCAACTACTCTTGGCTTTACAGCTACGATTTGTATTACGTTTACAACATGCAATTAAGGATTCCTATTAAATGTTCTGTACAAGGCAGATCCCAATAACCAATATTTATTTACATTTTTTTTTTTTCCCAGAACAAGGCATTAAAAAGAGTATAGAAGAGAAATTTAATGCTGGAGAGAAGCTATAAAAACTACATTTCAGCTTGTATGAACAAATTTGGGTGTTTATTGGCCTAGAAAACTTTTTCCTTTGACTCTCAAATATTGTTGTGGCGTGACAGATACACAAACTTCCTGGAATCCCTTTAATTTGTGGCGACTTCTCTTTTATTGAGTTATATATTCAAAACATATCTTTTTAACGACCAGTATATAGCAAATACGTTTTCCAAGCTTATTAGTACAGAAATAATTGTAAGTGGCTGCTATAGTTCATTAAGGCTTATTTATTTTATAGCTCATTAAAGCTAATTTTATAAGTATAAAATATATTTCAGTAGTTATTTTTGCCTCACTTTTTTTTAATGTTTCTCTGCCCCCTATCGCTAGTGATAGTTTCTGATTTTCTTCTTTGGTGCTGGATAACTTGCCACCGTGTTTACTGTGAAATACTTAGAGATGGATTTTAAGCAACAGTTTCTCTGGGCTGTAGCAGATGCTTATCTTCAGCTCGACACGTATTCCCCTTTATGTCCTTCTGGGAGGTCAAAAGAACCAGGCAGTTTGAACTCTGCTCTCTTGATCCAGCACACTGAACATTCTCCTTGCTTTATAGACAGAAATTTCTCTTTCTCTTTTGACAGAATGTTAGTGAAATCCTTTAAAATAAGTTTTATCGATGTGAATGTGTAGTATGCTCTTGAATGTAATCTAAACAATCCAGAGGGACCTCAACAAACTCAAAAGCTGGGCTCGTGTGAACCTAATGTGGTTCAACACATCAAAGTGCAAGGATTTGCACTTGGGTCAGAGAAATCCCAGATATGTATGCAGACTGGGAGTAGAACTTCTTGAGAGTAGCTCTGCAGGGAACGACCTGGGCATCTTGGTAGATGGAAAACTGAACATGAGCCAGCAGTGTGCACTTGCAGCTTGGAAGGCCAATGGTATCCTGGGCTCCATCAGAAGTGGGGTGGCTTGCAGGAACAGGGAGGTGATTGTCCCTCTCTACTCTGCCCTCTTGAGGCCCCATCTGGAGTACTGCATCCAGGTCTGGGGCCCCCAATGCAAAAAAGACAGGGAGTTGTTGCAGAGGGTCCACAGGAGGGCCACGAAGATGATCAGAGGGCTGGAGCACCTCCCCTGCAAGTACAGGTTGAGGGAACTGGGCTTGTTCAGCCTGGAGAAGAGAAGGCTGCGGGGTGACCTCATTGCAGCTTTCCCATATTTAAAAGAGGATTATAAACAGGAGGGGAATCAACTTTTTTACTTGGGTGGATAGTGATAGGACAAGGGGGAATGGTTTTAAGCTCACGGAGGGAAGATTTAGGTTGGATGTCAGGGGGAAGTTCTTTACTGTGAGAATGGTGAGGTGCTGGCACAGGCTGCACAGAATGGCTGTGGATGCCCCATCCCTGGAGGTGTTCAAGGCCAGGTTGGATGAAGCCCTGGGCAGCCTGGTCTAGTACCAGATCTGGAGGTTGGTGGCCCTGCATGTGGCAGGGGGATTGGAGTTTGATGATCCTCGAGTTCCCTCCCAACCATTCTATGATTCTAAGGATATCGTCGTTGTTTAACTTACGGTTAAACTTAGCACACTGAAGATTTGATTTTCCAGCCTGGATTTGAGCTATATATTTTTTCATTGAGATGTTATAACACTGAGTTTTCTCTTGCCCTTTCTTGCCATATCTTGCTGAGCCAGAGGGTACCTGGCTTATCCATAGCAGGGCTGTGCTTGATAGATACCATGTTGCCACAGGTAGTCAGATTTTTCATGGTTGGCAGTCAGGTTTTCTGACAAGTCACAGGAGAATATTCTCCATCTCTAATGCATTCCTGTTTTCTGTTTGAAAAGAAACTCAACAGCAATGTTCCCTTAAATCTAGTCGGGTTATCTCAGAGAGAGACTGATACACAACTTGGCAAAGGGAGCCATGCACATCAGTTGAGACACATGAGGGAGCTTGTCTTTTTTCTGATGTCTTTTCAACTTTCAATAAATACTTAAATATGTATTGATGAAAAGATCAGAATTGGATCATTCTGCCTCTCATACCCATGTCTTTGCTGTCAAGTGCTGGAACTGTGCTTGTTTAGCTGTCTGTCTCAGCAGTTATTTATAAATGCAAGGCAGCAGAGCAACTACTAGACAGACAGAATGGAGGCTCCTTCTGCATGTCCCTGATTCCTGACTTGTAGAGATCTCTGGTTTAGATTCTTATGCTGGATTTGGGGCAAGAACTCTCTTTGAATTCCCATCTAATTAAAGGCAGGAGTAGAATCGTAGAATAGTTTTAGTTGGAAAGGACCTCTAAAGAAAGATCAGCTTCCCTATGAAGAACAGGGACATCTACAGGTTCATTAGGTTGCTCAGAGCCCCCTTCAGCCTGACCCTGAACCACTCCAGGGATGGAGGTCTGTGAGGAAAATTGTTTTCCTCCCTTGTTGTGGGGTTGGAGGAACTGATGTGACAATATTGACAGACTTTCAGGGATTTTCTGTAATTCATTTCCACCAGCAGAATTTGATTTCATTCAATTGTTGACAAATATAGAAGAAAGGACATCTACATTTTAAGATCATCTGATATCTTTGGTTTTTAGTGCTGTGTTCCATAGGTAACTTCAGTGTTCCAGGATGAGAATTTAATTTTAGTGATGTCATTACATTAATCCCTTGCTAAAGCATGCATAACTGTGTGTGTGCAAACATGCACCCAAAACTTGGTGTTCTCAGCAACATAAAAACAGTCTTCAGTGGGTGGAACAAGTTTACAACTGTGATTACAGTGAGGTTTAAAAGTACTGATTGCTTCACTTATGAATAGGAATGAAGTAGTGTGAAGTTCAGCAGCCAGCCTTCTCTCCCAGTTTCCTGGAGCTGAAGGACCAAGTAGTGACAGAGAGAGCCTCAAGCGTTTTGTACGTACATTTTTGTATGTTTATGTGTGTTTCTCTTCATATCTGCATCGACACATAGGCATCTCTGTTAAAAACAGGCTATTTTCACTATCTTACTGAGAGGGTACTATTGTTTTTCATTGTTCATTACAAAACAAAGAGCTTTAGGGTTATTTCCTATTGTAATTAAATCGTAAATGCTCTCCCCCTGGGAACATATATGTAAACGAAAGAGATGATGGTCTTTCTTTTTGTATGCATTATTTATATGAGTGGTCATGAGAACTGCTTTTATCTAAACACCTAGGAGGTTAGTGAGCTTACTGTCTTGGGAATATGAATCTCACAATGAGACCCCGTAGTCTTTTTTTCTGATAAGACCTTGGTGGAGGCAGATACAGTAGAGAAAAGCTCTTCAATAGCCAGGATTTCCATCTTGCAGATCACTCCTCTACATTTCTTCTCTCATCCTGGGTAAGGCTGAAAATCAAGCACCTATTTTGGTTGTCAAAGCACTTCCATGCATGACATGGTTTATGAAATCTCCATAGAGCCAGTAGAGATCTGGACAATGAAGTCTGCACACCAGTTCATCTGCCCACTTTGGAAGGCTTATTGCACCTATGTCTCAGAGCACTGTCCAAATGTTCCTTGAACAGCTGAGAGCTGTGACCACTGCCTGTTCCATGCCTACCACCCTCTGGGAAGAACCTTTTCCAGACATCCAGCATGACCCCCCTCCCAACACAGCTCCATGCCATTTCCTTGGGTTCTGTTGCTGCCTCTGCTCTCTGCTCTGTTCCTCTGCTCCCTTTGAGGAGCTCACCATGTTGAGGTTGTAGGTCACCATGAGTTCTCCTCTCCAACTCCTAAAATGAGTATTCCTAAGCAAAAGAGGTTCTTCTGAGATTCATTCTGTGACCGTGCATGGGCTGGACTGACCATGAGCCAGACTGATAAGATTTATATATGCCAACTGCAAATCTTCCGCAGAAAACTTGCTGCCTCGTGGCTCTAGAGTTTTAAACAGAAGAAGGGGCTGGAAACATTTCAGCTGATTTTAGCCAGAATGACAGATAAAAGGAATTTTATGCTGGGGCTGCATCTAATATGACAGTAGCTCATCTGGCAGGTCCGATACTCATTTCCCTTGCAGCAGAAATCCAGACTATATAGGTTTGCTGTTTGAGTAGGATGTGGCCAATCTTTTCATTCTCGAGAGCAATATCGTGTTCCAGTATTTCTCTTTGCTTCCTACAAAGGAGCAGTCATGGGAAGGAAGATGCAAAGATAATGAGGCTAGTGACAGTGACAAGCAGTGGGAAAGGTGACGTTGGCAGATTATTCCGCCTACTTTCCGTTGCTCTGGTTCCCAAATCTTCCATCCAAAGAAAGCCTCGGAATGCTTTCTACCCCAGGCTGCTCAGTCTTTTCCAGTATCTCAGAAACTCCACTCTGTTTTCTCTCAATATACCTCTCAACTTTCCAGCTTCTATTTCAAGTAGATAAGAAATATTTTCGTAGTCAAGCAAGCTCATAGAATGTGCCTGAAGTGGTAGAGAAGCAGCTCCAAATTTAGCAGTTGTAAACAACTCCTGTAATAATGCAGGATATTTTATTTGCCTCGATGGGTTAGGTGTAAATTCTTAACTTCTTATGATGAGTTTAATTTAACTACTGAGTTTCGGTGATCCGCATGGCTGTTTCCATGTTGATGAGCTATCCTGTTAGATTACTTCGCTCAGGACATTACAGTAAGTTATGCTTATTCAGAGTGTATCCTAGCTTCTATCTGAGGCACATAAGGTATACAAAGAAATGGCTTATGATAGCTGATAACTGCTTTTCCCAAAGAGCAGTGAAGCCTTTGTGTTTTCTTGTGGTTTCTCTTGTGGTACTTTCCTCAGTTGAGCTATTCTGAAAAGTAGGCTTTTATGTCAATCAAGTCACGGAGGTCTTCTGTCAAAGTGGTCAGAGTTAACCATGGGCACAAGTTAACTCACGTCTGTCTGTCTAACACTCTCACTGATGTTGGAGAACTTGCATTCTCACAGTGCTTGTCTCAGTGTAGAGGGACCACAGCCGAGCTCAGTGAGAGTAATCCTGGCTTTATTATTCACCATAGGGCAACACATGCAGAATTGGGCATAATGACACTCCTTCCTCACCTACCTTTATTACAAACAGAGAAAATACCAGGGAAATGTTCAGGTTGAGACTTGAGCACGTGCTTAACAATGAGCACACGTAACCTTCCTGCCTTGTAGGAGCTGATGAAACTTCCCGAGTTTAGGGTGCCTGTTTCAATGGAGGAGCATGGGCAGATCAGAAGCACAGAGTGAGTCCATGAGTTAATTAAAATAAAAGCCAGTGTTCATGCCCTCTTATATCTGCACTTCCATGTAAGGACGTATTTTGTTTTTATTTTTCAGGCTATCCCACTCGTGACTTTTCTCCATCCCCACAGCCTACTCGAAAGTACTTCACAAGCAAAACAAAACCAGCCCAAGTTTTAGGCTTGAAACTACAGCTCAGATAACCAAATCCTCTGCTGAAATGTGTCAGAAAAGTTTAGGCATGCCAGAATTATTTCATCAGCCTTTCTCTGGCTTTCGAGTAATGGACAAGGTTTTGCTTTCTGTCAGATTTCTATTTCAGTTTTTTAAATCTCCTTTTGATGAGCTTCCTATTGGGTTTTTAGCTACTTATGGAAGAAGGTTAATTTTTTAATTGCTATCTCCAGTAAAAAAAAAAAAAAACATCACTTCAGAGATCTTCTTTCTTTCATTTTTCCCTGCTGTTGCTTTACTCTTGACATTCAGCCTGCTCAACAAGTCCTGATGTGACACTATAAAATCTTTATCCTGTCAAAGTCCTGCTGTGAGCACTGCCCAGTACTTCCAGAATTTGCATTTAGCATCCATTCATATGACTTAAATCGGCAGGGTTTTCTTATCATTGAGTAGCCCTCCAGCTTTATAAGAAAGGGCACAAAGTTAATGAAAACAGCATTAAAACTCGATTAGCATTTAGTGAGATTATGAAGCCTTGTAACTTAATATTAGTTTCAACGTTTTCTCTTAACTTACAACAACTGGAACCTGCTTCAGCAGAAACAGCCCTATTATTGAGCCCGTTTGCCAGGTGAGGATGTTATTTCTGAGGAGATTGAAGGCTTTATTTTTAGAGGGAGGTCATTTGGCAGTTTGGGTTTTGATATTTTTGTTTTGTTTGGTTTAATTTTGATGAAGGGGTCCTTTCTTCTTTTCAAAGAAGAGTCACTCACTGGACTTTATGCTCATGTTTCTTTCTGTACCTCCTGGTTTGAATTCCTGAAGAAGTGCATCCCAGAGGATGACTTCTTGGAAATGCCCTACTTCAGCTTAGTTTTTTCATACTGTTAGTGAGTAACCAACATGTCTTCACCACAAGCAAGTCATGCCTGATGAATGTAGTGGCCTTCTATGACAGAGTTACAGTCTCAGTGCATAAAGAAAGAGCAACTGATGTAATCTATCTGGACTTGTGCAAAGTGTTTGACGCTGTCCTGCATCACGTCTTGGTAGCCAAATTGGAGAAAAATTAATTTGTTGGATGGACTGCTCACTGGACAAGGAATTGGCTAGATAGTCAAGCTCAGAGAGTTGTGTTCAGAGGCTCAATATCAAAGTGGAGACCGATGATGAGTGGCATTCCTCAGGGATCAGTGCTGGGACCAGTGTTATTTAACATCTTTGTAGGCAGCATGGGCGGTGGGATCGAGGAATTTTGCAGATTACACCAAGCTGAGTGGTGCAGTTGACATGCTAGAGGGAAGGGATGCCATCCAGAGTGATCTGGACAGACTTGAGAGGTGGGCTCACACCGACATCATGAATTTCAACAAGGTCAAGTGCAAGGTCCTGCATCTGGGTTGGGGCAATCCCAAGCACAGATACAGGTTGGGCAGAGAATGGCTTGAGAGCAGCCCTGAGGAGAACGATTTGGGTGTGTTGGTTGATGAAAGACTCAACATGAGCTTGCAATGTGCACTTGCAGCCCAAAAGGCCAACCGTATCCTCGGTTCCGTCAAGAGAAGTGTGAACAGCAGGTTGAGGGAGGGGATTCTGTCCCTCTACTCCGCTCTCATGAGCTCCCACCTGGAGTACTGCGTCCAGTTCTGGGACCCTCAACACAAAAAGGGACATCAGGCAGTTGGAGCAGGTCCACAGGAGGACCACAAAGATGATCAGAGGGCTGGAGCACTCTCCTGTGTGCACAGGCTGAGGGAAGAGAAGGCTGCGGGGTGACCTTATAGTGGCCTTCCAGTATCTAAAGGGGCCTACAGGAAAGCTGGAAAGGGACTTCTTAGAAGGGCACGTAGTGACAGGACAAGGAGAAATGGCTTTAAAGTGGAAGAGGGTAGATTTAGACTAGATGTTAGGAAGAAATTATTTACTGTGAGTGTGATGAGACACTGGAATAGGTTGCCCAGTAAGGTTGTGCATGCCTCCACCGTGGAAGCATTCAAGGCCAGGCTGGATGGGGCTGTGAGCAGCCTGGTCTGGTGGGAGATGTCCCTGCATATAGCAGAAGCATTGGAACTAGATGATCTTAAAAGTCCCTTCCAGCTCAAACCATGCTGTGATTCTGTGATTCTTTGAATACTTTCCTTTAGGCACAAATGTTGTGTGCTGTTGTTTTGCTGGGGGGAAAACAAAGAGCTAAAACCGCAATGTGATTGTGATACTACAAGGAAATTGCCTGCTACGCCTGTGAAAAATCAGTCAGAAAAATGCTTGAATCTAAGCATCAATATGCTTTCCAGCCACAGTTCTGGCTCTTAACTCAATTAAGACATTAAAGTATATTGCCTATTAAAAAAAAAAAAAATATCAAGGGATTATTTCTGTCTTCAGAGCCAAGTCACAAGTTTTGGTTCAAGTCCATACTGCTTAAGCATTCCCTACAATTCTGTAGTGCAGGGTAGCATCCCGTAGCACTTTGCTCTAGATCTTCTTATCCCCAAAGAGTCAGCAAGTAGATGTGGACCGTCAAAAAATTTTCACATAGGGAATCATCAAATTTTAGAATCATAGAATGGTTTGGATTGGAAGGGACCTTTAAGATCATCTTGTTCCAACCCCCCTGCTATATGAAGGAGACCTTCAGATAGCACACGTCTGACGTATCAGTCTACTCTGATACAAGTGAGGACAGCTAGTATTGCTCTCCTCTCCACAGGCTGTTCCAGCGTGAGACACAGACATTCATAAGAGTAAGAAGAGTGGCCCCAGCTGAGGTACTAGATACCTACCGACAATCTTTATCTTCCTATAGAAGGAAAAACCAAAGCCAAAGGAATTTTTAAGCTCTTGCAAGCCAAAACATACAAAATCTACATTTATTTTCAGTCTTTATATTGAAGAATTAGTTTAGTGGCTGATGAGAAAGTGGTTGCATGTTATTTAGCTCAATTCTTTTGCTAAAAATGGTGGGAATCTTCTGTAACCCAAACGTGTTTTGAGGGCAAATTCAGAAAGGGCTTCTGCCTCAGCAGATAGTGTGGTGTAGCATGTAGCATCTAGAGATCACATATAAGGGCTTTCATTGATAAAAGGGCCTTCAGAGAAGAACTGTTCAGAATAATCTTCAGTTCTGTGTTGAGTCAGCTGATAAAATAGCTAGTTACTTAAAATGTCCACAGGCATCAAAGCATAACAGAAGTTTTAGACAATGGAAAATAATTGAAATTACTTGGGACATAATGAGAAATACGCTATCAGGTTTTATAAAGGCTTAGTCAAAGGGCTTGATTCTCAGCTGTAGACAGTAGAATTGCATGTAGTCAAGTGTAAAAAAAAAATTAAAAATGGATTTATGAAAGGATATTATGGATGTGGTATTAAGTGAACACAGCTTGTCAGTTCTAGCGCTCAATGTGAACCCAGATACCATCCTTGTTAGAATGAACTGAGATTGCAGCATTTAGTGCTAAACACTGTTTTATGCCTCAAATTCCTTTCATAATGGACTGTAAGACAGTATGCTGAACTGAAGACGTTACAATACAGATGTTAATAAAAAGCCTACATGTCTTTCATCCTGCACATCTTAACATACCACTCTAAGCACCCCTCTGAGGCATAGAGGTATTGGTGGTACTCTTGTTTTAAAAGCAGTGAAACTGGGATACAGAGAGGTTAAGTTACCGACTGGAGGCTGCTACAGAAGTGAAGTTGTGTCAGTTGCTCCCAAATACTTGGCTTTCACGCTTAGAGAGAATTTGCTTGCTCCTTACTCTATTAAAATGCAAAATACAGAACAATGAACGGAAGATTTATGTAACATACATCTAGCAATTTCAGTAGAATCATAGAATCATAGAATGGTCTGGGTTGAAAAGGACCACAATGATCATCTAGTTTCAACCCCCCTGCTATGTGCAGGGTCGCCAACCACCAGACCAGGCTTCCCAGAGCCACATCCAGCCTGGTCTTGAATGCCTCCAGGGATGGGGCATCCACAACGTCCTTGGGCAACCTGTTCCAGTGCGTCACTACCCTCCATGAGTAGAATTGCTTTGGGATTATTTTGATCTGCTAATTTCTTGATAGATACCAGAAACTAAGACATACATATTTAAAGCGCACTGTTCCCTTCTGTTGGGGTTGTTGCATGATTGTTGCCTACCAGGTGACAATAGGTCATCTATCTTCTTGTTGATAACCTCTTTTGTTTTCAGTAGTATTCCCTTATTTCTTATTCCATTCGATTTTTTACTGTGTAGGGAATTCTGGGTGACAATATGCTCCTCCCACTCAACAAACTTTGCTATAATTTCACTGTTATCATAGAATTGTAGAATTGTTTGAGTTATTAACTCTTTTGCTGTTAAAGGTCATCCAGTCCAACTCCCCTGCAATGAACAGGGACACATACAACTACATCAGGTGCTCAGAGTCTGATCCAGCCTTGCCTTGAATGTCTCCAAAGACAGGGCATCCACCACATCTCTGGCACGTCATGTACTGATTCTCACTCACCTCTGAATGAAGAAGGTGGTGATGTTCAGCATCAATGGATTTTCTTTCTCAGATCTCATTTCATACAAAAATCTGTGGGTGACCCAGCTGCAAGGGTCCTCTAAGAAGCCTACTGTCTTGAAGGAAGAGGGATTCACATTCTTTAAGTTGTCCATCTAAAAGTTAGAATTCTCTTTGCACCTCTCGGGAGAGTTGAAAATGGTATATGTCACCAGAAGCTTAGTAGTCCTACTTCCCTTTTTTGATTATCTTACAAGATGAAACATTATTGGAAGTAGCCTACTCCTTTCTCCTTTTCTACACAAATCTAGGACACTGCCCTTCAGGAAGCTGAAAAAAAAGAAAGAGGCAGTGGCAGAAACCGATTCGTTTCACTACACATGGGTGAGGGGTTGATGGGTAGACTAAGCCATCTTAGTGATCTTTTCCTACCTTAATGATTCTATCATTCTGTGATCTATGGATGTCCAAGAAAATGGAAAAAAACACATGAATCTTTTAGAGAAGCAAGTGGGAACACTGCACAGTCTAAACAAGGATTCATCTGAACTGTGGATCTTAAGTCAGTTTACTGTGTATACTGTCACCAATTGACCTAACCAGGAAGTGAGGATGCTGAAGTGCGTGGAGACACCATAATCCTCCCATGCGGTCAGGAAGAGCTTCTAAAAATGAGGTCAGAATAGAGAGTGGGAAAAAAAATGATGATGGATACAGGTTGGAGAAAGTTAGATACTCTCAGACATAGGGTTTGAATTTTGGATGACCTTGTGTTGAGCCAGGAGTTGGACTCAAGGATCCTTGTGAGTCTCTTCCAACTTGAGATATTCTGTGATTCTACCTTACCCTGGCACCAGAGACCTGAGGTTGACTTGCTTCTCTTCCCACTGCTGGACACCATTTCCCTAAAAACAGCATCTGGAACCACTGCTGTAATGAGCACAGATCTTTCAACATACAGAAATACCCATCACAGACCAAAAATACTTCCCAAATATAGCAAATCTAGCAAGGACTACCACCTAGTTTATTGACAGTTGCAAACGATTAGTCATTTTTCTTAGTCCTAGTGTTATAGTCAGGATGATAGATAAATCATAATTAATAATTACTTTAATTCAGAACTTACTTAAGTACCTGGAGCGTGCTGGCGAGTTGTTCAGATTTGTGGTACGCTTAATCTAAACTATACCAGTGCTTTTTATTCAGCTTTTGTAGCCTTACTAAAGTATTTTTAAAAGAGTAGAAGAAATATACCAGCATACCTATTACACCATCATCAACATATTTTAACTAAATAGCTAAATATTTTACATAATTCAGCAGCATATTCAGGGAGTCTGCCTGAAAATAGGATTGCTGCCTTTTTTTATTGTTATGTGATTCACAGCTACAAACAATCTGTTCAATGTAAAGAATAGGAGTCCAGCCTACCAAGGAGCAAATAGCACTTTTGAAGGAAAGGACTTTCTTTTTCTTTGTTATGTTAGAAAGATAAAAGTAAGGCAAATATCAGGAAGAAGTGTCTCAAAATAAATTTTGGTTATGCTTTAGTCGTCTTGCCTTTGAACCTTGCTGTGAAAATGCAGCTCGAACAACATCGTATGTAGCTTGTTTCCATCGACAGGAAGATGAATATTGTGTATTCTGATAATTCTGTGCTTTTTAATCATCTGAATTTTGAAATACTTCCGATAGTCATAAGAGATACCAGTTATGCTTTTTATTTTGTGTCTTTCAGAGTCTGAGAAATAGATTTCTGTTTTCATTTCTAAGTGATATTTGAATCTACAGAGAAGAAAACATTTGTATTTTCTTTTCTTTTTCTTTGGTCCCCCTGTAATAGTAATAATCATCAAGAATAACATCCTTCCTACCTCTGTATCAGAATTTATCACCTGGGGATCTCTAAATGCCCTTGGAAGTGCATGCTATTATCTCTGCTTTAGTGACTGAAGGAACAGCAGACAGTAGTTCAAGTGATTTTCCCAGCATCACAGTAAAACTCCACACTAGAGCTAAGCGTAGGACTGCATCTCCTCCTGTGCTGTTCCCAGGCGATTAGCTCTTCTGTAACCTCTGCACCACTTCCATCCTTTTTAGTTGAATTTCCTGCACCAGGCACACTTGGTTAGATGTGACTTAATGATGAATCCATCTTTTATTATTTACCGTGATGGCAGGGGAGAATGAATCTTTTCTCCTTCAAATAGAATGTAGTTTTAGGATGCAGTTTGGCTGCTGGTGGGGAGTTGCTTGATTTTCAGAGTTGAGACTCAACTGAAAAAGTTGTTTTTTTATTATTTGTGGTTTTGTTCCTTTGCTCTGCTCACTACTGCAGTATCTCAGCACATACAGTCACGTAAGATAGTTGCCTGCTAGAAGGCAGGTGAGTATTTGAAGGGCTGTAAGTGGCAAGAGGTCCTGACTCATGTAGGTCATTAAACTACTTACAATAATAAAGCCAGTGCTAATGAAGGATGCACAGCTCCTCAGTGAATGTACTACCCAGTTCTCCCATTACTCTTACAATGGCCCAAATGCAGAGTGGATCGTGCTGAGTTGAGTATCTAATATTTGAACTGATGCACATGAAGTATTGAAGTTTTTGGGGAAAAAAAGACTTTTGTTTTAAAGGGATATCATGAAAGCTGCATCCTGGACAGGGAGATTATCAAATTAACCTGTACAGTTCATTCCTGAAAAATCCAGGGTAAGGACCTCACATAGAATCCCATCCACGAGCTTTCACAGTTTCCAATTGTCATAAGATTAAGTGGTTGGCTCCACCTTTCCTACTTTATTTTTTAACTGATGATTTATCTAATCATTTGGGTTCACAGAACTACCGCAGAAAGAAACCATGTGTTAATATCACTGGAAAACAGGCCTAAAGAATTAGCTGTAACACCAATGAAGAGGATTTTTTTTTTTTTTTTTTTTTTTTCTTCTAATTCTTGGTGGCCAGCCTTACAAATCCCTTATTATCCATTCATGGAAGTGTCACATTTAAAATGCAAATTCCCTCCCATCCTCCTCCCCCTTCTGAATGCATTTCCTTTGAAGTATCCCTGGAGCTCCTGAGGTGCCATCCATAGTGGGTTCGCTGTGATCAGCCAGCATACAAAGTGAATGCCCTGCATCAGCTCAGGTGAATTCAGCTGAGCCCTGTTCAGCTGTCCCAACTTGCATCAAGACATGTTAGCTTTAGGAAAGGAGAAATGAAGGGTAGCACATATACTACTCTCAATGCAAATACAATTATTTTTCTTCATTTACCATTAATAAAACTACTAATATTCTGACAGAGCCAGTGTTGCCTTTCTTGACACACATTACAGATATGTATATAGCATCAGCAGAAACTGATGCATGGCTGTGCAGCAAAATCAATCAATAAATAGATCTCTTTTGTCTTGTACATATTCAACTGTTTATGGCTTCTAGCATGGGAAGAGCAAAGCTCTTCAATGGCATCCATGCTAGCAAATAATCATAGAATCGTGGAATCATAGAATCACAAGGTTGGAAAGGACCTACAAGATCATCTAGTCCAACCGTCCTCCCATTACCGTTGCTACAACAAGCCACTAAACCATATCTCATACTTCCTCATCCAGACATCAAGGTTGGAAAAGACCACTAAGTTCATCTAGTCCAACCATTAATCCATCACCACCATGCCCACTAACCCATGTTGCTTATATGACATCTGCCCTTTCCTTAAACACCTCCAGGGATGGTGACTCCACCACCTCTCTGTTCAGCCTGTTTCAATACCTCACGACTTCTTCTGGAAAGAATTTTCTCCTAATATCCAGCCTGAACTGTCCTAACGTCATGGCTCAGTTAGCATGGTGCTTCTGTATGCACATGGGAAATGTTCCATCACCCTTGCTCTTTGCTAGCATCCAACCATAGCTATAACTTCTTCTGGGCAACGCTAGCTGGCCCAGGCTAGGAAAAATTCCACTGCTTGAGAAATTGTACTGTGTTCCACTTCAGTCAGTATCAGTGGTCTGAGAGAGAACATACTAGAGAAAAGATCTTGTTTTTACGTAGTATTCCAGCTTGGTGGATGCAGTGTCCGTGATTCAAACATAAATACAGATAATAATGAACACAATAGCATAGTAAATCACATTATCAAAGATTGCTAAATAGTTTAACAATCTTTATCAAATGACTGAATTCCTTATCCAGCAGTTAGACTTGCTGTCTCCTGTGCGCTAATGCAGCCAGTACTTAAAACCAGGAACAATTACAATACTGAGCATAGACAATTCTGTCTGAGTTTAAATTTTTATCTGTTCATAGGGAAAGCTTATGCAAATTTGAAAATCCCTGAAACTCATGCTCACAAAATGGCAGTTTTAAATTCATCAGAGTTTGTTTGATATTAATGGGGTCATCAAGGGAGATTTAGATTGGATGTCAAGGGGAAGTTTTTTACTGAGAGAGCAGTGAGGTTTTGGCACAGGCTGCCCTGAGAGGTTGTGGATGCCCCATTTCTGCATGTGTTCAAGTCCAGTTTGGATGGGGACCTAGGCATTCAGTCTAATGTAGTACTTGATCTAGCAGCTGGCAGCCTTGCTTGTGGTAGGGAACTTGGAACTGGACGATTCTTGAGGTCCCTTCCAAACCAAGCCATTCTATGATCTCAAACACAGTGTTATTTCCCCCTGTGTGCAAAAAAAGATACAGAATTTTTAGTCAGCTGTGTCTTCCTAAACAGCTGAAGAAAGCCTTTAGTATTCTGATGGTGGTTCAAAAGATCATGAACAGCAGGAAGTACTTTTGGGCTGTGCTGGTGACAGAACACTGGCACAGGTTGCCCAGAGATATTGGGGGGTCTTCTCCCAGGAGATCTTCAAAATCTGCCTGGACATGGTCCTGGGTACCCTGCTCTGGGTGTCCCTGCTTGAGCAGAGGTTGGACCAGATGGACCCAGAGATCCCTTCCAACCTCAACCTTTCTATGATTCCAGATCCAAACAACTAAAGAGACAAAAGGGGATATATTTGTCCTAGAAAAGCCAAATATCTTCAATACCTGATCTGTTGGGATCAGGTTTGTATCTTCTACAAATTTCTTCAGTGAGTAGCAAGTGTCATGAAATTCCTTTACCAAATTCCCTTAGCTGCCTTTGGCTTTTGTGCTTTTTGTTTGGCTCCACGTGTATCTGGGAAACCTACTGCTGCTTTTAAACATGATTTGTGGTTTTGTTAAATGGATTTTGGAGTTAATTGTGTTCGGATGGTTCTGCCTGCCAACAGGAAACCAGGACAGCATTTTCAATACCCTTCAGTCTGCCTAATCTAAATAAATTCATGAATGCACAAAAATGATTCTGCCTCTTTGCTCTTGCCCAGCAACATGTGTTGGCTCGAAGAGCTCAGATTTGCTGTAATCGCCTTTTCCTCTTCAATAACTCCTTCAAAGTTAGAAGTCATGGAAGTCATGGAGTTATCTGAAAGGAGACGACTAAGTGTCTCGTATTTTGCTTTTTTTTCACTAGCATTTGGAATTGGGATATTTTGTGTAACTTACAAGGGAGAGGATAGACTACTCAGTTACCTATCTGTTGAAGCCAGAAATGCTTTTAAATACAGTCATTAGTTTTTAGTACTCTAAGAAATGAATCTCTTAAACAGACTTATCAATGTAATAGGAATGTAGGGGTGGAAAAGAAAACTCTGAAGGGATAAAATTTCGATTTCATAAGGGACGAGGACACTTTTTTGTTTGTCCAAAATTTTTTTATTTTTAATTTTATTTTATTTTACTAAAAAATAGATATAACAATGTGAACTGTAATACTCTTATAATGCTACAATCTATTGTGTTCTTCTTCTTGTTATTGGCGCTGTACTAGATGTTACATTACTTACAAGCTATATTTGCACTACCTTGTTTTCAAAAAGCATCGGTGGCGAAAAAAAACACCTGTTCCATTTTCCTCCTAAGTTTAAGGTTGTTCTTAATGCCTGTAAAAGCAAAGAGAGTTTCACTGTTTCTGTTAAGAAATAATAATTCCTTGGTCCTGCGTCACAAAGTATTTCACATTTGTCCACATACATTATCTGGTCCTTTCTTCTGCTTCCTGCCATTCTGTCAAGGTCAGTTGTCAGCCCAGGGCTGCCTTAACCTAAAGAAGAAGCTGTGGATTTTGGTCTTGGAACACTAAGCAGAAAGCTTCATTTTTGTAACATTTGATTACCAGGATTTCTCCTTTTAACTGATGTACCAGCTATCGCCATTTTTCTATATATACATTTTTAGCCAAATCAACTCAGTAGCACTTTTTTTTTTTTTTTTTTAATTAAGATCTTCATAAATATTTCTAATACCGTTGTGAAAAATAATACCAATCTCTGATTTGCTTCAGGTTTAGTTTTTTAGATTTTTCTTTCTTGAAATGCAAACACCGTCGGGATCTCAAACGGTTGTTTGTTTGTGTGGTGGTCACATAAGTATTACAAAATAGTGACAACTGATTTTCATGCACAGTGGCATTTATGTCCCCTACCTTTACAAACTACATTCCAATCTTTCTCTTTTCACATAGAGAGTGTTACCCGGTCTCTCTCTCAGTTCTGCTTTACTGTTTACATGTAAATGGGAATTACTTAAAATAAAGAAAATAAAAATATTCTTCTTAATTAAAATTTCACCAGGGCACCGAGATTCATAGGCATTTGACATTTTTCCTTAGCATTGTAAGAGCAATTGCTTCTTCAGTAGGCTGTACTGCAACGAGTTTAAAATCGTGTTGCAGTAAAATCCAAAGATAGCAAATCTCCATTGGAAAGAGAAAGGAAAATCACTCCTACAAAATGAACTGACATTTCTGCCTGTCAGTTGAAAGTTTTGTTATTCAATACAGACCAGATCATGCCTGATATATAACAATCCTGCTATTTTTTTTTTCTGAATCACGTATCATTACTAATAATACATTCTGTCATAGGTACTCAGACAAAATATATAGTATATTGTATAGGAGGCAGAGTAGAATCCATCTTATTTTCTTATGATGATACTTAAGAGGAACAAGACTTTTACCAGTAAAATGCAAAGGCACTCAAAATTATACCTTTTCTTCTTCTGTTTTAATGCGACTCCATTGATTGGGGATTTCTGTGAGGCATTGACGTGGTGTGCTCATGAAAAGCTTATCAGCTAATCAATTTCTAGTTGTGATAAACAGTAATGCCATTGCTCAGTTCATTGTATGATGTCCCATCCCTCTGGATTACAGCATGCACTTATGGTTAAGACAAACTAGTTCAAGACGGGAAGGTGGGACAGAGTAGAAACAAACTACTAAGGAGTTTAGACAATGAAAACTTCCTACAAAAAGGGACTAATGGGATTCTTCCGCCATGCATTGGGATCTCCAGTGGTATCCAAGTAATCTTAATTTGGTCACAAACTCTGCTATATTACATTCCTGCAATACTTGACCTAACTTAGAGATAGTGCAGACCACTCTCTGAAGGGTTTACCCTTTCTGTCAGCACTTCCATACTTCTCAGTGCAAAGAATCGTGACAAAAGTCACGAAGCCCTTGTGCTGTTTTGTTTTGTGGAGTGGATTCTTCCAGTGGATACTCTCTGTATATCCATCAAGAAGATGGATTCTTTTCCACAGGTATTTCCAGGTGATAAGGATTTGCAGATTCAGGTCCTATAACTGAATGAATTAATGCATTGGTCCAAATACACATTTTCCTCTACATATCACTTTTTCTCCTTTCCCTTTCACGTGCTTGTAGAAAACCATTAAACAGTGCACAGTTTAGGTTCTGTGTTCAAACAGACTCTCCGTCATTTTCTTTACTGGGTTTTCAATCCTGTTCCCAAAACAGAACTGAATGAGATTAGTTAGGGGCTAAATCACCTTGCAGTGGGCAGATTGCAAAGGATTAAGTCTATAAATGTCAAGGAAAGAAAGGAAGAGTTTGCCGTGCAATCTTGACCGAGCATCATTTCATTCCTCATCATTAATGCTGGTGAAACAGAGATTAGAAACTCTGCTATAAAGCTACGTGGAGACTGCAGTTGGGAGATAAGTGAACCAGAATATCTGTTCAGGGCATATTTGTTCAGCTGCACTCATTCAGAACTGTTCTGATAGAGAACCATAGCTCTGAATACAAAATTCACAACTTATTCAACTCTTTCATCACTTTCCAAACCATCCTCATGAGTGAGGATCCATTCATTGTCATGTGGAAGGCTTCAGAGGAAGGTTTATTAGGTTCAAACATGCAGTTGAGTTTACGCTGCGGAGTTGCTCAATGCTTTCTCTAATTAGAAGGCCTTATTTTTTGTTTCTTGCTCTTCTTGGGCAGAAGGACTACAGGAGTGTGGATGCAGGAGTAATGTTTTTGGTTGAGTGTATCTTCTTTTTCCTTCTGAAAAGATTAACTGAAGGTTCTCAGGAAATACAGCAGTGGATTGTCAAACTTTTATTTTTTCCAGAGATTAGCCAGCCAAAATGAGGGCATATAATTATATTCTACTTATCTACATTTATTTTCATTCAGTGTATATATTTTTTCATTTTCTTTTAACTTCCCTGATATGATCCAAGCCCCTGAGTAACGTAATATCTACTGATAATTCAAATCTGGCCTGATAAATTTAAAAGCATATGCATAAGTATGAAAGATATCTGAGACAACTTCTTATATGAGGAGAAGGCTGAAGAGTAAGTTAAAGGAGAAAAAAAAATATTATCACAGAGAAAGTAAAACATTATACTTTGTTTCTATAAATGTGTTCTCTGTTCCATAGAAGGGACTTGCATTTTAGCACAGTGACATTCTGTACAGATCATGTTGCTTGGGTGACAGTGATGATTAATTGATAGCATTCATTTTTAAAACACTGAGGACTTGAAGTATCAGCTTCTCTCCCATCCATCTCTGGTTTAGGATGTGTTGTGCAGAGACTTTGAAGTGGAAATGCTCTTTGCACAGAATCAAATGCTGTAATTTTAAAGAACAGGAAAAGGGAAAATTAATGTAATTTTAGTACTTTTTTGTTGTTGTTCTAGGCTGAGTTAACCTACTTATTCTGGTATTCTTGTGCATTTAAGTATAGCATGTGGGCATTGACAGATTAGAACCTTGAGTATACCATTTTCATGTTCAGTAAGCTGGGGAAGCCTTCCAGGGGTTGCTGTAAAAGTGAACCAGCAAGCAATTGTTTAGAAGCCAGGGCCCTTGTGTTTCAAGGATGATTTAAAAAAAAAAAAAAAAAAAAAAAAAAAAAAGTTTCTAGGCCTTAGGAAATGCAATTTGCTAATGGGCTGTAGTATAACGATTAAGGGGAAGCAATTGTAATTGTAAATTACCATGTGCCACGTGGAAGGCACTAATATGTTTAAAATACAATAGCGCATACATCTATGACTAGTAATGAAGGTGATAATCACCTTATATTCACAAAGGAAATTATGTAATAAATCCTATATAATGCAGTTTACAGGTTACCTTGGCAAGGGCATTTGAATCAACAAGCAAAGAACAGGCAGTCCAATAGCTGCAGTATGGATTATAATTAGGAGCATAAAATTGTAATGAAATGTTGTCCTAAGTAATATTGATTCCAGTTTGGTGGGGTAAGATGACAGAGCAGCGTATGATGATGTAATGACATTTAGCTAGGTTGGTTCACTAAGGAGTCAGAGAGCACCCAAGCTACCCTTGATGAGAGCCTGTCAGGAAGACGTCCACCTCCTTGGAGACATTCAAGGTCAGACTGGACCAGGCTCTGAGCAACCTGATCTACCTGTAGATGTCTCTGATCATTGCAGCACAGTTGGACTAGGTGATCTTCAATGGTCCATTCCAACTCAAACGATTCTATGATTCTATGATTCTGTTTCTCCCGTTAGTAAAACTTAGTACTTTCTGACTTCAAATAAAGAAAATGGGATGAAAAGATTCCTGCAAACACACAATTGCAGCTGAAACATTTCTTCAGCTTTAATTACCATAAATGTAACGTCCTGTGAAAAAAAAGACAAGGTTGAAAAGCATAAACGCTGAACAAACCCTCCCCAACGTGTTCTTAATTTCACATCTCACTTAGTGGCGGGCAGGCTGGAGATGTTTGGAAGGAGAGTTTTGTTATAAAACAACCTGAAAGTTGAGTATGGCTTTTACCTGGCGTGTGAAATGGTAGAATTGAATTAATGGAAGCTGTTAAATGATCAGGATGGATGCTGTGGTTACCTCTGGCAGAAGAGCAGCAAGACACACTGCATTTATAACTATACAGCGGTTAAATGAGATTTACTGAAGTGCCACAGTAGCAGGATGATATCAAATGTAGACTTACTTTTGTTAGTACCACAGTTGCACATGGAAGATGCATTCTAATTCTTGATTTAGACTTAAACCAAAAATACGAGCTCTCAGGCATCATAATTACTCCTATTCCTACTTCCAAACAAATTTTCTATCATCTTTGTACTTTCATACCGGCTTTGTTTGAGTGCTGTTGATCCCAAGGTAAAAATGATACGATTTTCAAGTATTCGAATAATAACTGAATGCAACTGCTTATCCGACAGATTTGGAAGACAGAATATGTATTTTCCTGTGTTGGCAACAGTCCCATAGAGCAATTAGAAATACTAAAATGGCAAAGAGTTAGAGGTGTAGGTAATTATTATGTGTTAAAGTTCAGAAGTCTTTTTCAAGTTTGTAGTCATTCTTATAGATGCCTTACACAAATAGAAGAATAGAATCACAGAATCATTTGATTTGGAAGGGATCTCTGAAGTTGTTAGAAGTCCAGCTCCCAGATAGACTTGCATCCTGATAGGGCATGAAGAAAACCTCCAGAGAAAGCCTGATTCCTATGAAGATGATGGTTACCTCTGAAAGTAATCATGGCCTTTATGGCTATGTAGACAAAAATTCAAATAATTGGAAACATGAAGGCTCAGTAAAGTCTGTTTGGCTATGCATGCAAAACAGACACTTAGAATTTTAAATAGTCAGAAAGGTAACACATTTTTGTAGCCTTTCTTTACAGTATCATACATTCAGCAGCAGATATTAGGCCTGTACTCTTGAAAATTCAGGAGAAAACATTTGAGAAATGAAGGCATATGTTATTAGGAATGAAAGAATGCAGATCTTAATTCTCGGTGACTTTCCCTTTAAAGAATGAGACGTACATTGATTACCATGCTGCCCTAATGAAATTCTTGTTATGTTATCGTTTATAGCACTGAGGCAATGGGAATATCTTACTGACCCAGTCAGTCCCAATAACTCAATTTGTTAGACTTCAGAAGAGGCTCCTGCCTAGCAAACAAATAAACTCAGCTTGATGTTATAAAAGCTGTCACGTGTTTTAGGGCAAGATTGGGATGAGCAAAACAATGTATTTTTTTTAGATAGCTGTAGCTGGGTGGAAGTGTAAGCACGATGGCCTGCAGAACTGGAGATCACATCCTTGAAGTTTTACTGAAGATGTATCCTTGCCTATTTATCTGTTTGTATTTCAACACAGGTCTGCAATTCCATATGCTATTCGTTATCTGAGGTTTTGTCATCTCCTCTGCATTGCTCTTATCCTCTGTTCCCCTTTTGTGTGTCTTTTTCAGCCTGGATGGCGTAATTTCAGTGTTACAAACTTTAAATGACAATCCAGCAGGATAACGTCTCAAAGGAATCCTTTGCAGTGCTGGATAAATGAAGCACAGAGGAGTGGGGACCTTTCAGAGATTGAACAGAGGTTCAGATACAGTGAATAAGAGCCCAAAATACATATGACAGGGAGCTCTTATGGTATTTCTGGGTGGATTAGAAGTGGGGAGGAGGCTGGTACAAGTGAGAAATGCATCTAAGGGCATAAAGTCATAGGAAAATTCTTAAAACTTGCATCCTAGAGTATTCTTTTTGAAAAAGCTCCTCCCAATTCAAGCCATTCTGTAATTCTGTAATTCTGTGATTCTGTGATTAATACTTAAACAGGTTAATATATCATGTTACAAATCTACTGGTACTTTTTGAAGGGCCAAAGGAAAACATAGGCAAGGACAAGTGGTCAGCACAGTATACATTCTTTCCTGTATCACAGTGTGCAGGAGAAATGTTGTGTGCAGAAGAAAAAAGAAGCTGTTACAGGGTAACCAGGCCCCTGATGACTAATAATGAGAAAGTGAACAGATGATACCAAAGGAATCAGGAGTAAGGTGATTAATTCTCACAGTGAAGGAAAGATGAAGGAAGTTATGAGTAGGATCCCTAGGACTTGCACTGGTGTATCTGCAGTTCATAATAATGACACAGGAAGAAAGGTAATGGTCTGGTGAGATTATTGCTGACGGAATTATTCAGATTATTTAGAATTACAGAATCATTAAGGTTGGAAACACAACTAAGATCATCTCATCCAACCGCTGACCCATCCCCTCTATGCTCACTTAACCGTGTCCCTCAGTACCACATCTGCACATTTCTTGATCGCCTCCAGGGACGATGACTCTACCACTTCCCTGGGCAGCCTGTGCCAATAACTCACCACTCTTTCAGAGAATACATTTTTCTTAATATCCAAACTGAACCTCTCATGGCACAACTTAAGGCCATTGCCTCTCATCCTACCACTGTTACCTGGGAGAAGAGGCCGACCCCCACTTCACCACAATCTCTTTTAGGTAGTTTTAGAGAGCAATGAGGCCTTCCCTGAGCCTCCTCTTCTGCAGTCCTAACAATCCCAGCTCCCTCAGTTGTTCCCCATAAGACTCATGCTCCAGACC
The DNA here is from genome assembly GCA_030625065.1 of Alectoris magna. Lineage (NCBI taxonomy): Eukaryota > Metazoa > Chordata > Aves > Galliformes > Phasianidae > Alectoris > Alectoris magna. Next base: position 3,231,272 of record CM060561.1, read on the forward strand.
CTGCACAGCTTTGTTGCCCTTCCCTGGACACGTTCCAAGGTCTCAATGTCATTCTTGTAGTGAGAGGGTCTTCAAAGGCTCACAAGGTAATGACTGCAAGCCCTCCCACTCCCAAAAAATAAAAATCTCTGTTTAGATAGAATTGACTCCAGATGCATACAAAAAAACAGGTCTAACTGTGTGTACCGTTTCTTAGAATTTGAATCTTCTGTTGCTGCTTAGGAAAGGGACCGTAGAGTCATCACCATAAAGTGTCAGCATAGTGCTCAGTGACAGCCAAAAGGGCAGGTATAATGTTAGGAACTATTAGAATACAAACAAGAAGAAACTATTAAGGAACGGATGTGAAAACATCGTAATGCACGCATGTAAATTCCCAATCCACATTCAGACAGAGCACTGCATACCAATCTCATTGCCTTGCCTTGCCTCTGAAAGTTATAGCAATATCAAGCAAAGTATAAAGAAATGCAGCGATGCTGGTCACAGACAAAGGATGACTCCCATGCAGAACTTTTTACGATGAAGTTCCTGGTTCAAATTCAGTCCTGGGCACACCTGCTCTCTATGCTGACCACCTGGTCTGCAGCTTGTACATGTGTTGTTCAAAGACATCCAGGGAAAGGAGCGAGTGGATGTGGTGTCATGTGGCTGAATGAAACAGAAGGGCTCCAAAGTAGAATTAACAGCAGGATTAATTGCTTTCTTGATTCCTTTTATTGCTGCACATTTTTATCCTTCGTGAATTGAAGCAGAAAGGGACAAAACAGAAATGTCCCTCTTAGTTCAGGAAAACTGCCAGTACTCAGCTCCTTGCTGGGAAAAATGCCAACACTCTACTCATGCTGTATCTTTCTCACTTTAGCACACTCTTTAGGAATTTGAGGAGGAGTGAAAACCAATGAATGCCCAGCAAAGGATAGCACGCTGTGCATCTTGTTTATGCATTGGCAGAAAAACAAATAAATAAATTCTTGGAGTTTGCCAGGTAGGACCATACAAGGGAACTGATTTCTCTAGGATTTTATTTTGTGCAAGTGTTTTCTTCACATAACTTCATTGCTCTCCATCACTGGTTATTACTGCTGCGCTACCTGCAAAGCTGTCTTAAATTCAGGAATGCCTCAAACTGGGAACAGGTGGAATGGAAGGCTGGGAGGGTTTTGCAGCCTGAAAAGCTTTGTTTTTGGGGAAGGAGCACAGGTTTTTTTTTCCTTCTCATTTTGGAATTGATGCACTTACAGATGGTGTGTGATATATGCTAGTGGTCTCGAGATATCACTTGAAGTCCTCGTTATTTTGATAGATACATGAGCATGTATCTATCCATGTGGATTTCTGCTGAGTTTTAGGGCTTGTTTGGGTAAGAGATCTGCACTGAGTGAGTCAGCAGGAAGATAATTGTTTTTATGGAGAAAGGAGAGCCCTTCTAACACCTCAGACAGGTGTAAAATGTTATATTCCCTTGCCTTCAGGGAAGAACTGTGGAGAAGAAGCATTGCTGTCTAGAAAAACCACAACCATAGCTGCATAGATGATATGTTGTGAAGTCCATCAGCTAAACAACGTTGATGCATCCTACAACATGTTCTTCTCACATCTATCTGCAGACACTATTTACTGAGATGAAATTTTGTCATCTCCCCACTCATCTTAAGTCTGCACATTTAAAGATGCATTCATTTACCAGGATAGGTTATTCATCTCCTCTTCTTCACTGTCTCCGAAGAAACCAAAGCATAAGGAAATCTAAGCTGGGACATGAGAAGAGCAGGTGTGTTCAGAAACATATCTACATGGTTAATGGAACGCTGTAAGTCCTCATGCTAACTGAACGTAAGCATTGCTTCTCAGAAGACTATCTAGGAAGCTTCCCAGGCTTAATCAGAAAGGAAAATAAAGCAAGAAGAATCAAAAGTGTTTTGTTTTTTTTCCTTTGTCTGCATTAATTTGACAAAGGCAGCCTTATGACTGTAGAAGATTAGGTACGTTTTGTGATTTATGTAGTGCCCATGCTTGTTCACTCAGCTACTGGTACAGTCACAGCATCACCCAGATTTACCTTTACCTTATCCTTTCCAACAAACAAAATGAACTGTTTACACTTTATATATTCCAAATTCTGTGCTATTTGACTGGGTGTGGTGATGATGAATTGATGGTTGGACCAGATGATCTCAGAGGTCTTTTCCAACCTTAATGATTTTATGATTAAGGATGTGTGTGCAAAACACCCTGTGCTTTGGAGTACAAATGCAGTACTAACTTTAATTAATAGCTGCAGTAAGATCTTATGCCCAGCGTGTGGGAGGAGCAGGGAGGAGCCTCCTGGTGTTTTTCTCTACATCAACATGTCCTGAAGGATCTGCTGCGGTGCACCCACTGTTTGGCATCCCCCATGAGTGCTCTCTAATCACTCTGCCAAAGGAAACCATGAAAATGTCCCCTTGCCCACTGGGAGCACCTAAGGTCATCCCAGTCTCCTGACCATCATGGTTGGACTCAATGATCCTTATGAGTTCCTTCCAGCTCAGGATATTCTGATGCCATGACTACTGAGATACAGATTGTGATGATGCAGTGGCTTAGGATAAGTGCTACGTTGAGAGAAGGAAATGTAAAGAATGGGAAGGTAAGGCATTCTCCAAGGTTGAGAGAAAAATATTGCTGCCGGTTCAAGGACTGAAGGATGTGTCTTTCAAGATGACTTTACAACCTCATCTACATCCTCTCATTTCACTCAAACTGCTAACATAGAAGACAGATAAAAATGCCTATGTATATGCATAGTGGTGCATGTATTTCCTCTGTGAGTAAGAAAGCATTATCAAAGCTCAAACAACTCATGAGTTGATTAAGTGCCTCTCCAAAGGTCATGGAAGTTTCCATGCTGCCTTGCAAAGCCAGGCACTAAAGCTTGGATTTAATGTTTTGCTTCTCTCCAGACAATTTTAGCAGCATGGCCAGTGAGATTGGCTTTAACTTTAAAGGCAGCTGCCTCCTAGGACCTGCCATGAGACCATCTACTTGCTGCAAAGTGACTTCCATCAAATTGGACTTTCCAGCGTTACAGGTGACATTGTTTTCATCTCAGCCTCTGCAGTGAGGCTTCCATTGTGCACTGTTAGAAGTTCTGCTAAATTTTCACTCAGTTGCCTACCTGGCAGCAGGAAGCAGATAAAAGAATTCTCTCTTTGGAGGGAGGCACTTTTGAAAGCTATTGTTAGCAAGTGGGCCTTCACTTCTGTGGCAGGATCTTAGCTTCTGTGCTTCCAACTTGCGTTTTCTCACGTAGTTCATGCTTGGAATGAGTTAGGTTTTTTTTTTTCTAGAGCTGTAATGGATCACAGAAAAGATCACACCTGCTGGCTTGCCACTTACTGAACATCCCCTGAAGATGCTTCTAGAGAGTGTGGGTGGCATACGGGCATGTTTGCTGTACTGTTATTCTGTTCAAAAGGGTATATACGCCTATTACAGAAAGAAAAGAAGGGAGGAAGGGAGGGAGGGAGGAAGGAAGGAAGGAAAGAAGGAGGGAAGGAAGGAAGGAAGGAAGGAAGGAAGGAAGGAAGGAAGGAAGGAAGGAAGGAAGGAAGGAAGGAAGGAAGGAAGGAAGGAAGATAAGAAGGAAGATAAGAAGGAAGGAAGGAAGGAAGGAAGGAAGGAAGGAAGGAAGGAAGGAAGGAAGGAAGATAAGAAGGAAGATAAGAAGGAAGATAAGAAGGAAGGAAGGAAGGAAGGAAGGAAGGAAGGAAGGAAGGAAGGAAGGAAGGAAGGTAAGAAGGAAGGAAGGAAGGAAGGAAGGAAGGAAGGAAGGAAGGTAAGAAGGAAGGAAGGAAGGAAGGAAGGAAGGAAGGAAGGAAGGAAACGAGAGAAGGAAACGAGAGAAGGAAAGGAGAGAAGGAAGGAGGGAGGATGAGGAAGAAAGGAAATAGAAGAAACAGAAAATAAACAAAGAAAAAGAAAGGGAGCAAAAAAGAAAAAGAAAGGAAACAAGGAAGAAAAAAAAAGAAGGAGGGAAAAAAGGAAGAGGATGGGAAAAGGGAAGGGAAAAACAAAAGGAAAAGAGAAAAGGGGGAAAAAAATATTGCCAGGATCTGTTCTTGGACCTTAAAGACAAGTGACATAGAATGGCTTGTATTCCTGCAGCTAAGTTAATTTTTTCTCCCCAGAACAAGGTGGCCTCATCCATGCTGCCTATTTATTACAGCTCTGAACACTGCACAGCCAAGCAGTTTGAGTTGGTGCCATGAGTGCAGCTGAGCCCTCTTGTAAGGGTGAGTGGCGCATAAACTCAGCCCAAGAAAATGTGTGAACCGTGACATACTCTCAAGCTTCCTTTTGCCCTAATTTCTGTGATGTAGGTCCTCCTGTTTTCTGTGCAGATGGTGCAAGACTTTTTTTTTTTTTTTTTTTTTTTTTTTTTTTAGTTATTTCTTCTGTCCTTTCTTATGCACTAAGGAAACTGTTAAACATGTCAAACTCCATAACTGTCTCCCGTAGGACTCCATCTTTGCCACAGCTTCTCTCTCTTCACCTTGGGACTTGTTCTGACTGTTGATACTGTGCAACATACAGTGTTAACTGTTAGGACCAGCCTTGTTAGTACTAGCATACATGGAAAATCTCCTTTGCATCCCAGTCAGTGAGCAGCTATTCCTTACAGCGCTCTTGTTGTACCTGCTCAGCAGCACCAAGAGAGGCGGCGGTCAGAGTGATGCCAGAGAAGCATCAGGCCAATCAGTCTTACATTAAGCAATCAGATTAAATGAAATAAGAATGGTGATACAGAAACCACAGGGAACTTTCTGTGTAAGTCTAAAGTTGACACAAATATGAAAGATATCGTAGATTCTCTGCAGAAATAGAGGATTTGGTTTATTTTTAAAGCAGCTTTGACAAATTTAATACACTGTAATTGCTAACCTCCAATGGCAACTAATTCCACCAACATGAAGCGTAAGATCCCCCCAAAGGCACATCCTTTCGTGTTATATCTAACATACTGGGAGAAGCAATGAGCCTTCCGCAGTAGGCTGCAAAACAAGATGAGCCTCATAAAGGAAGAGCAGCCAGCTGTGTAGTTAGGTCTAATCCTTTTCCTAAGCTGAAATCTAACCAAAGAGGAGCTTGTCAGCATTTGGCTGTAAATTGGCTGTTCCCAATATGTGTGCTGTACAAAAAAAGGAAAGAATTTTTACGGCAGATTGAATCATTTTGCATTTGCCTTTTGACATTAAATATAGTCTCGTGATCCTGTAAAATGAAACAAAAGTTGACATTTAAAAGTTACCACTTTTCTACGTATATAGCCTAATTTTTCTCTATTGTAATATTCTTCAGAAAGAACCATGCGATTCACATGCAGGAGTATTTTATAAAAGATAGGTATAATGTATTCAAAGATAGACAACTTTAATAGACCTATACCAAATTATTCAAGAGTTAACAAACACCGGAGTTAGTGTTGCCTATGTAAATTATTTCTGCTTCCTTGTGTAAATGTATGTTGCTATGATGTTATCTGCAGTGGTCTCAAATACAGGGCATCATAGCGCGCTGTATGGTGAGTGGCCATTTAATAATCCTTCTCACCTTCACCAAGGAGTGGTTATGTGCTGTAGTAACTACACATCAATTAAGTTCTCTAAATTTTAAATGAATCACTTAGAATCTTAGAGTCGTAGAACTGTTAAATGTCTTCAGTTGGAAGACGCCTCAAAGATCATCTAGATCCAACAACACTTCATTGTCAGCTTCCGTGTCTCACTTAACAATAAGATATTTGAGTGTATATCCCCAACGTCCCTTTTATACAGGAGGAACTTATGTTTGGATTTTATAGATGGGGACCTGAAGTGCAGAGAAGTTACAGTCAGAAGTAATTGCTAGTGTTTGGGTGCCAAATTGTGCATGCTTATGGCCTGATTTTTCAGAGAGCGGAGCTGGGTTGTAATCTGTACAGATTTTAGTAGCAGATGTGCATACCCAGAAGCTTTGGAGAAATCCCAGGGTTTGGATGCTTGTTTGCCCTCTGAGTGGAAAGCTAGGAAATTGTGGAAGAAGCATTCCCTTTGCCTACATTTCCTGTGAGTTTGTGTTTCATCCTTTGGAACTGGATGAATCATGTTTCAGGCAGGTGTCATTTCAAAAGGATTTCAAATTTCAGAAGAATTTTTTTTTTTTTTTTTTCCAGAATTTAGAATTCTATGTGATGATCCTTAAAGTGAGTATAGGCAAACATAACCTTGTATCTTAGCCAAATGCATTTTTCACATGAGTAAGAAAAGTGAGTGATATCAAAGTCTTGATATCATGCCAGTATCAGTTCCCTAATTGAAAAATGGCTACATTAGATTTTCTCAGCAAAGCATTTAAAGTGTATTTTAATATTTGGGGGGGGGGAGGTGTAGTAAAGTTTCATCAGTTAACGGATTTTGCATCCCAATAAAGTGATCTACAGTAATCAACAAGCAAAGAATGACCCTCATTGAAAGGGAGATAAAGATACACATGATGTTTCAGGCATTTCTGGCAGCTAGTAGTTCTGGGTAAGCTCGTTCAGATGGTTATGTGCTCCCTTATGGCATCATCAATGAGGCTATTAAAACTAAGGTTATTTAGAACAAGGAATACACTAGCACATTACAAACTCAGGAGAAGAAGAGCAGAGAGGGGACAGAAACAGACTGTCAGCACAACCGAGAGAAAAAAAGAAGGGAAATAATGCCAAGATATTGAAAAAGCCAATTCACTCCTCCTGTTGTTAAGAGATAACCAGTGATTAAACATCTACAATAAACTGTAGCTATGAAGATAAATACTTGGGGAACAGAATATTAAATGTAAAGAAATGTAAGCAACTTCAGCATAAAGGTGGGAATCCTATGCTGCCTAATTTTAGAGAAATGTGTGCAAATCCAATGGCACTAAAATACACAGGTCTCGATCATCAACAGCTATTATAACAGAATGTTGAGCTTTGTATTATCCACTTCTGGAGTATAAAACTAATTCCATCATATGCTTGTTGTGCAGCTCTTCATGAACCATTTGAACTTCTCATGGCTTCATTTACTGTCTTAAAAAAAGCCTGTTAGGACTCTTAAACGTCTCTTACGTTAACCACCTGAAAGTGAGAACACAGCAAAATTCCCCTGGGATGAAAGCCTGGGTTCATTATTCCCTAGCGCAAGCAAAGTTTTTATCAACATTTGATTGTACCTTGGATTAATCACAGGGGTCTTTAGCTCTTAACCTCTTTGGTTCAAGTGACACTGACAACACAGGAAAGGAGAACCTCTGAGCTGTCATGCAGGTATTTGGAAGAGAATGCAGGCTTCCCTAAAGAAAATGATGAAAAACGCTTCCTCACCAAATTGTGATTTCATACTGGTCTCTAAATCTCAAAGTTTGGTTTAAAACAAATAACACTGAGGTGTGGTATCCTTTCAAATTGTTTTGTTTGTTGTTGTTGTTTGTTTGTTGTGGTTTTTTTTTCCTGAATGCTTTGCATTAATGTAGATCAGGTTATTACCTACTGTAGCCAATTTCTCTGTTAAGACTAGGATAGCATTACAGGGCATTGGGTTTTGCAGTCCAGATACAGGTGTACAGTGTGGGGATTTGCCAGTCATTCTGAATGCATCTCTTCTGTTTAATCAAGTTTGTTCTTACTCTGTGTTTTTGTACAATTCTGAATCAACTCTAAGTTATAAACTAACTTCTGTGAAATGCAATTATTTTACATGCTTTTAGCTACATTACCATGCCACTGAATTTACATAATGTACCTCCTTGTCCTTCTCTCTTGTTTGGAGAGTATTTTCCTCTTAGCAGTCATTCTATCACCACCTGTCTGTTGATCTTATTCTGTGTTGTACTCTAGATGATTGACCCTAATTTTACATTTGCCAGGTGTTTTAAGCTCTTACCACATTCCAGAATCACTTGAACAGATTAGAGGCGTAACACTTTTCTTTCTTTCTTTCTCCCTCTTGTTTTTTTCCTCGTGAATCAGATCTTAACTCTTGTTTAGGTGTTTACTGTCCTTGTTTCTGCATTTAGGGACTTATTTTGGTGTAAAGAGGAAAAGTGATGTGAACTTTAAAAAGAGAACACATATCATATGTTACTAAGTAAAATTGCTCTCATTGTCTTCCATCTTCCTCACGAACAAATGTTGTTTTGAAGTTTTTATGGATGTACAGATGTAAAGTGGTCATGAAATTGTTGTTTTTCTTTCTTAAGTATAAACAAATGAAAAGCCTTTCTCCTGTATGCCATTATTTGTGTAGTTGAGCTTCAACAGCAATAAGCAACGGCAGTGTCGCTTCCTTTCTTCTTAGTCTTTTCTTACATCCGGTGCTTCAGGACCACAACTTCAGCTAATTCAGAATGCTACACAGATATTTTGTGGCTATTTGTCCTTTCTGGACAGCTTTTCAACTGTGAAGTAAAGTATTCAGAACCAATTTTGCAGCCTTCATATCTTGGGAAGTTTTCACAGATCCATATTTACTTCCTCAGGTACTGAAGTAAATTTTAAAACTTTACTCTAGCAGGATTTCTACCAAAATTGATGCGTTGGCTGGTGCACAGCTTCATGGCTGAGTGCTCATAGCATATCAAGACAACATCAAGAGCTTTAGCGTTGAAAGAATCTGAAAGCAATTAGATGAAGGGAACTTCATAGCTTTGCCATTAACACAACCTCTGCTATTCTTAGTACATTTTTATTTTGCACAGTGAGTCACAGAAACACAGTAAGAAACAACAAGGAGGACGTCAGGTTCCATTACTGTAGTAAGATGGTGGAAGACGAGGGCATCTGGTTGATAGAACAGCACAGAAAATTGCACTTTGTCTAGCAATTAAGGAAACAAAACGGAAAAATGTCACCGTTCTATTTCTGTTTAACTTCAAAAAAAAAATGCATATGATTTCTGCCTGGAGAAGTTCTGTAGGTGGCTGCCTGCCTTCAAGTGCTGCTTAAGCAACATTTTGTGTTCAGAGTGGTGAAGTAAACCGGGTGATGAAATATTCATCTGAATAAATTCCTGCCTTAAATTCCTATCTTTTTTTCAGAATTTGCTGGGGAAAAAAAAAAAAAAAAACAAAAAATGTCCCATTGTTGAGTGCTTACAGCATAGGAATTGAAGTAACCAGTCAGGATAGCATACTGGTTTTTAACGAACTTTGCAGCTAGTTTGCCAGATGGGTTGAATGATGCTGCAGACACAATAACCTGTCTTTTTTTTTACTGAGCTGCAATGAAGAGCCGAACGCCTATGCTTTTAAAAGACATCAACCGAACCATAGATATCTATTCTTTACTCTGCTCAATGCAGCTACCAGAACAGAAACAAAAAGAAAACGGAACAAAAAAAAAATTGATTAGTTTTGCAACATAAAATTTTCCACATTTATACAAGTACAATGACTCAATAGTCAAAAGAGAATTTGAACAAGAGATTCCAATTTAGTTTTGAGCTGTAATTAAAGTTTTATTATTATTATTTGTCATTTTCAAACGCATAGCTTTTCAAACACAAACAAAATCCAGATATAGCCTGTTGTCAATGGGATTTAATATTAAAACCCAACAAGTTTTCATTTACGTTCACAAGTACAGTAGAATTCAAAGTAATTCTTGGCTGCTCTATGCCGGGCAGTATGCTGTGATAAAACTACACAGAGAAATAAAGGCAGCAGAATTGGGACACAAAATTACACAGACGTAACACTTCCCAATACATCCTCAAATTTCTTATATAAATATAGAAATTTTCACTGTTATCATTTAATCAGTCTTAATGACTGTATGATTTGCAACGAGACACGAAAGAGAAAATAAAATACTCTATTCTCACTTCTTTTCTAATGTTTTATATAAAGAAGACAAGAACAAGAATTCCCACAATTTACAATCCCACAATTTACAGTTACTTTAAAAACACAAAAAGACTGTGGGAGACCCTGAGAGTGATAATATGAACTCCTCCAGCAGGACTGTAGCTTTTCAGTTGAATAAGAGAGATTTCCATGCACTTTGAATCCTTGTGGATTGTGGCCTTTAGGATAGATTTCAAAATCTTTAGGAAGTTATGACTCCATCTCTTCCTTCTTATTTTTCAGCTGGAAATTTTGGTTCCCAAATTGATTTGAAATCAGTGTCCTCAGCTCAGCATTTGCTCAAGGTTGGCTAGAATTATTAGTTTGAAATTGAGATGCACTCTTTCCCTCAAATCAGTTTTGCTGACAGCAACTCTTGACAGAACAGAACTAGAGCTTTTTAGTCATCGTAGGTGTTCCATATTGTAAAACACAGAAGTGAACCTGAATTTTTGTCATTCCGGGGCCCATGTAATCCTTCCATATCTAGTAATGCATTTGATAGCCCATGTCATCCCTAAAACAAGAGTATCGGATAGGAATTTTTATTCTTTGGGGACAAACCAATAGCCAGACTTTCCACTAAGACTACTGAGTTTACATTTACATTCAGACACAGTCCATATAAATAGTAGAACGTAGCATGTATTTAAAAAATACACAAGAGATGAAGACTTTGTGGCCCAGCGTGAGCTGTGCAGAGAAGTGAATGAAAGTAGCAAAAAAAAACACCCACCCACCTTTCAACTGTTAATGAACTGCCAACTCCACAAAGCCACCCCTAGCATGTCACACCAGGGCCCATGACAGATGTTCCTCTTTCAAGCCGTCTCTTCTGAGGTCTCTTCTTTAACTGTGATATGAAGGCAATACAAAAGAAGGCTTTCAAATGCAAATATGAGGAGGGAAATGACATATGGCAGAAGGAGCTGGATGTGCCAGTGAAGGAATATTTAGCTTTTCTTTTGCATAACATTTCATGAATATGTCAAAGTGTGATGCTCTGGTGACATAGGTAAGAGTAACCCATGTAACTGAATTCTTCAAGGCATAATTTGCTTCATCAAGCTGTCTTTTTTTTTTCTTCTTTTCTTTTTGATAAGAAAAGTTGTTTTACGGGGTTTTGAAAATCACTCCCTTTGGTTTAGAACCAGGATGTACAAAGAAAACAGTTCTTCTACTGTCAGCGCATGTGGAAGAGGAGAAGCGTCAGACAAAAGTATAGCATTACTCAGAATTTCTGTACTCCTCACTGTGAAGCTGGAAAATTGAGAAGCCACCAACTTAGGCACACGTGTTATGCATTCCCAGAGCTGATTAACACGTACTGGCAGGGAGTAAATTTCATCTACCTCTAAACAGAAAGTATAAGAATTGTCAATCTTTGTGTTTCAAGGCATGAAGTGCTTGTTAGCATCAGGAAAGAATTTCTGCTGTCTTTATCTCAAATTTTATTTTTCCTCTCTTCAAGTCTCTTCCTCTAACATCTGTTTTATTAAATAAATAAATAAATAATAATAATAATAATAATAATAATTCATTTAAAAATTGGACCATACTAAATATTTATGTTTGGGTGTATTTAGAATGGTTCAGAATCTGCGAACAGTGAATCAGACTTGCTTCGGTTTCCAAAAGATCTATTCCAGTTTGATATAACTGCTTATATTAAAGCTCTTATGTGGTTGTCTTTACTGTACTTTGGGGATCAGGCTGTATTTTCAACATAGTCTTTATTTTTGGGATTATTGTGTCCTTTTTTTCTGCTGTATTAAAGATGCCTCTAGTGCATGTGATTGTATCACTGGGCTGTGAAGACATTCCTCTGTAGCTTATCTGTTATGACATTCCATTATTATTTATTATTCCATTATTTATTATTACCATTGTTTATTATTACTATTTTTTGTTTTGTTTTGTCTATGCTAAAATGTTCATTTTCAGTGAGAAAACAGTAGGACAATCTCAGTGTATTTGTATTAGTGGATTTCTTTCATCTTGCTGTCCAGTCTTACACAAGTAAAGCAAAGTCTGCAAAATGTGGCTCTGAGAGTACCTGTGAGATCAGGGTATTTGTTATAGCAACAGTAGAACTGATGAAATATTGATATTTTTAATATATATATATTTTTTTTACTCCAATCAACTTTGGAAACAAAAGACCAAAAATCACCATTGTAGTAAATAAAATCCTTAGATAAGCAGAAAAAGAGTTCTCATCACAAACGATCAAGTGAGGTACAAGTCATAGGATTGCTGCAGTTGAAGGTAAAGGAAATCTCTGTTTCTGTTTTCCCCAACCGTTTCTTGTATGCAAGGCCAAATGCTTTCTGTCAGCATTTTGAAATGTGCACAATATAGTATTTATCATTCCTATCTTTGCTTAAATTTTACTCACAAAATGAATGTGGAGTTATGCTCATGAAAACTTTTGCTTTTGAATAAATTGTTGATTTTAAATATCTGAAAGACGTGAGTTTAAAGCAAGTGCTGTATCAACATTTAAATTCAATTGGCCAAATTAATTGTGGTTGTAGTTCAGTCAGGGCTTAGATTCTGTAATTACAACTGCATTGTATTTCACTTGGATTGATGGACAAGTGGGTGGATGGATGGATAGATGGATGGGACACAGCACTTATCATTTCTTTGTTCTGGCTTTTAAACATTACTATAAAACAGCACAAGTAATTTCAAGCACAACAGAAAGCAAATATCAGAGTCCTTAGGCCTGATTCTCCTTAACTTTAATGCCATTTTACACCAGCCTTGCAGTGCATTGGCGCTACAAACTGAGTTATGTTAAGCATAAAGTGCTTCTTTTGGGAGGAGGAGAGACTCTGTATTTACAACAGTATTATAGTCAGCCACGCAAAGATGGTTCAATGTTTCCTGCACAATGCTTGTTTTCGTATTTCCATGAGAGGTTTCATCACGGCTGCTTACTGGGAAAAGTACCTCTTTCTTCTTTCTTTCAGGATGTACAGCTTAGAAAAGACCTGAAACGATAATCATGTGAGAAAGAGAAAAAGAAAAAAAGAAAGAAAGCAAATGCATTTGTGAGGCAGTACATTACTGGTACTGGCTCTGTCAGCCCCGTGCTAGACTTGGAGATACCCTACTCATAGGTATGGTTGACCCACGACAATTTCTTCTCAACTAAAACTGCTAAGAGAGAGGATTGCAAAGACGGTGAAGTGTTTGGAGGGCAAGATGTATGAGGAGTGGCTGAGGTCCCTTGGTTTGTTCAGCCCAGAGCAGAGCAGGTTGAGGGGAGGCCTCATGGCAACCTACAGCTCCTCACAAGGAGAGCAGAGGCAGCACTGAGCTCTGCTCTCTGGTGAGAGCAGCAGGGCCTGAGGGAACAGCATGGAGCTGTGTCAGGGGAGGGTCATGTTGGATATCCTGAAAATGTTCTTCACCAGAGAGTGGTGAGCATGGAACAGGCTCCTCGGGGCAGTGAGCACAGCTCTGGGCTGCCAGAGTTCGAGGAGCATTTGGACATTGCTCTCAGACATAGGGTTTGGATTTTGGGTGGTCTTGTGTGGAGCCAGGAGTTGAGCTTAATGATCCTTTTGAGTCATTTCTAACTCAGGATACTCTGTGGTTTCATGATTGAATTATTGAGTACAACCTAATGAAAACAAAACTGACCCAGGAGGCTATTCAGGGATATAGCTACCTGCTGTTTGCATTCCGCACAGGTGCATGAAAATTAAATCCCATGTGTAGGATCGAAAGAAGAGAGTTTGTAAAATCATTGTGCAAATTTACAGTGAAGTAGCTGCCTTTATATCGTTTAGAAAATTCTGAAGGTGGTGAACAGCATATTGTATTTCAGTATTTCCTTTTATCTGAAGAAAGCAATGATTTTTGCCAGTTACTATCAAAATCAAATTCTAGGAAAGGCAACTGAATAGAAAACAAAGCTTTGCCTTTCTAAAGATGCTAACCTGAAACCAGCTCCGTTAGCAATTATTTGGTGGTTCACAGGAGTCTTGCTTTGTTTTTAGCTGAGGAGGTGCTGAGATTTCTCTCACCTGGTACCACTCTGGACAATTTGCCTAGATTCTCTCTATAACCACTGGAGGGAGACAAACACTTTAGGGTACCGTATTTCTCTTCCCACAATAGGCCTCTGAAATGAATCAGTCAAATCATGCTCTGAAGTCATGCTTATTTCTCTTCATTGACTACAAAGAGGGCTGAACCAGATCACCTGCTAGGATCAGGTGCAACTCGTTGCATTGAAGTCCATGGTGAGCTGACGGAAGGCAGAATATTGTAGTCAGATGACTCCTTAGTTATATATGACATCCCTTTCAGAAAGTGATAATGGAAGTATGAAGGAAGGACTCTAATGTCTCAGATTAGTCACTGCAGTATATAAGTAAAACAAAAATAATAAAATATGACAAATAAAAGAACTGAAAAAAAAAGTCATAAAGGTTAATTTTAATCAATTTAAGAATTGAAGATGATCTAAGGATATAAATTAATAACGTGTCTGGCATGACCTATAAGGCTCATTAAATGATTTGCAAAGTGACAGTCATGAGAAGACCTAATTTGCCCTGGTGGGCATCAAAATCTGACAAATGGTTTGGGGAAAAAAATACAGAATAAATAGAGACATTTTAAAACATTTCTGTTTATTATATTCAGGCATTGAAATTGAATAGGTACCAGAATTAAAGTTATGTTTTGTTGGAAGCATCCAGCTTTGCCTTATAAAACATTGAGCCGTTGCAGAGATTAATAAATAATAATGAAACAAAATCTCTGTTAATTATAATTTGCTTCATGAACAATTCAGATGAAACATTAAAATAACAAGAAAGTTCCTTCATAAAGGAATTAATGCTCTGATAATACATTCATAAGACATTCTTTTTATGGTAAAATAATGAACATCAGAATTTAGACTGAAAAGTAAAAATCACTGATTAGATAAATATTAAATACATCTTGTGGATTCATAGATTTTGTAGGAAAAGGCTATTTTATCACAAGCACATACAGCATACCTTATATATTGTGTAATGCTGTACCACAGCAAGGATACCGTATATATGTAACCATGGGTAATACAGTCCAGAGTCAGTACAGTAATGTTTGCAAAGCAAGTGCCATCTTGCATGGTGAAGACACACTGCTGATGATTCCAACTCTTCTTTGTTCACTGCATAATCCAGTGGATCTGCTTGCTGTGTTTTCACATTCCCCTTGAAAGTAGTCCCTATCCACCCCCAAAGAATAAAAGGTTGCCAGCAGGTTGCCATATATTTTTAAAAGAAATGATACTCACCATGGAAAATGGAAAATAAATACGTACACTAAAGGGAATGCTGCTGGTTAGACGTACCATAACACAGGGATGGTAAGGGGTGATGTGTCACTCATTTTGGCTTAGGCACCAGAGCCATGAACACCTTACATCTCTGACATTCATTCCATTGAAAGAAATGGCAGATATTGGAACAAAATTTGGAAACCATTACACTGTGTGTCATAGAACCATAGAATCATTAAGGTTGGAAAAGACCTCTAAGATCATCTAGTCCAACCATCAACTCATCAACATCATGTCCACTAAACCATGTCCCTCAATGCCACATCTCCATGTTTATTGAATACCTCCAGGGACAATGAATTCACCACTTCCCTGGGAAGTCTGTTCCAATGTATTACCTCTCTGAGAATTTTTTCCTAATATCCGACCTGAACCTCCACAGCTCAATTTAAGGCCATTACCTCTTGTCCTGGGAGAAGAGGTTGACCTTGCCAAAACCTTCTCTCAGGTAGTTGTAGAAAGTGCTTTAAGCATATATTCCTTATGGCTGCTAGTCTTATTTTGGGAATACAATGTCTGCTATTAAAAGTGCATCTTCCTGTATCAGAGCCTGTCTGAAAGTTAGATATCCCTATGGCTTATTTTGAAATAAACCTCTCTTTTCCGACTCCACGTGAAATCAATATTTACCAGGTTTCCTTTGCAACATTCTTCAGCACTGATTTTCTCCTCTGAGGTCTTCTAACCACTTGTTGATATAGCCTTAAACTTATTGAGTTTGAAGTATGTACTGTGGGCATTGCCCTGGAGGGGAAGATGCAACAGAAGAAACACTTTAAAAACTTTCATCCTACTTCTAAACTCATGCAGCTATTACTTAGGCCGGAACACACTGAAATCAGTAGTGATATTTCTGCTGGAAATCCCAATAAGGACAACCCCTCACATAACAACTCTCCTGTGAAGGGGTTTGTTATCAGTCAGTCTGAGTCCAAGGGTCTGGAAAACAACAGAAGTTCATTCTGGGGAAGAAACAAAACCTCCAGCTGTTCTAAGCAGGAAAGGGAAGAGTTCAGTATTCATCCTTTGAATATTGTCTTTCTTTCTTGATTCTCTTTCCTTGTATTTTCTTTCATTCTCACCCCCCTTTCCCTGTTCCAGTATCTAGCATGCACCCACCTATGAAAAAGTAAAAAGGGTTCCTTCTGCAGAGTGCCATATGGCTGAGGTATAGCCTTAGGTGGTGAACATCACAGTGCATCTCTGGGAAAACAGAGATTTCTGCATTTGAGGTTTAATTAGGTAAGTGCTGTATAAGTGGAATCAGTTTCTTCTTAAATACTATTTATCAGGGGACAAAAAAAAAAAAAAGAAAAAAAAGAAGAAAAAAAAAGGAGATGAAGCTGGTCTAAAATACAGACTGACTTGTATCACTGAGTATCCCTATCCTTGATTGATGTCTCCTTCATCTTCACTCTTGGGACTAGCAGGGAAAGTGGTCTTCTGAGTTTTCACCATCCCTCTCGCCTCACTCTGCCCAGCATTTCTACTTCATTACTGCTGCTAAAGACGTGCCTGTAGTCTGGGTTACACAGCACCATCTGTTACAGAGGAGGAAGAAGTTGTTTATTTCAAGATGCAGCTGCAGTATAGCATTAGTGGGGGGGTGGGGGGGGGGGGGAGGGGGAGGGTGGAAGATACAGAGGAGTTGTATGCTTTTTGATGTCACTTAAAATAACAGACTTGGGTGTCATACTGCAGAAATCTACCTCCAAACAAGTAAGTATGCAGTGCAGGGAAGACACAAAAAAAAAAACAATAATGAGACTTAAGAGCATAGCCAGGCTGGGACTTGTTTCATTAGTCCATTTTGTGGACTAGCTCAGTGCAGATAAAGTAACTGACTGCATACACTTGATAATCAATTGGAATGAAAAATTAAATGTATTTAGTTGCATCACTGATGAACCTAGAAATTTAGTACCAGTTTAAGCAATGACCATGTTGCAAAATGCTCTAGCATCATTGCTATTTATTAGATTTCCCCTAATTAGTGTTCTACAAGTCTAAGATTTATGGAGAGTGAAGGGCTGTGTGTGCTGAGGGCTTAATTTCACAGTGGCTGAAGAAAATGTGTTTCCATGGATTATACCCCAAAACTTATGAATCTTCAAAAGAAAGTGAGGCTTAGCTTTATCTTGGGGTTATTTCATATCACTACACGATAAATGGGAGGATGAAGTAACACTGGGGGACTGTGACATATAAGAACCCTGGGGAGATAACTGCAGTAGGCAGCCAGCTGTAGCACCAGTGGCACTCGTGTATGACTGTCATACAATCAGGAGTCACATCAGTCTCAACCTTTGGCCACAAAAGACTTCTAAATAGAGACTTGGCAAAGTGTAATTTGAGATTATTCCGATGCTTCCAACGACTGTCAACTGCAGGTCAAGAGCAGAGCAGAGAACTGACTATAAATATTATGGATTTGTTATTCCTGTGCTTGTTTACTTGTTTTGTTTTTTCTTCTTTTCTTTCAATGCCACTGTCATGAGGATGAATTTTGATGTCGGAGAGAGGAACTCTTCCTGCTTGGTGTGTGTGAGGGTTTGTAGGCTCACTTAATGTGCTAGCTAGTAACCAGGTAGAGGGCAGTGCCAGAATCCATCACTAATCGTTATCTAAGAAAATTTCAGTTGTGTCAGTTGGAGGAGGCTGCGCATTAATAACCACAATTATTCTGCTTTTCACATAACTCTGAAAACACAGATAAGTTAAGAGCCTCTTTCTATTCCATGAGTTTGTAGTAATTCCCTACAATTTAGTCCCTTGTAGTTTGGACTATTTTTTCACTTCAATATTGAGCATGTCGAAGACCTCTTCAATTGTGATATCCAAGATCTAAATGTGTACCCCTTTCTTATTCCTTTACCTTTTATTTATCAGACTGTTATTTGTAAAAAGGCTTATTTCATAGCTCCTGTCTGTGCCTATAGCACTTGGTGTGTCCACAAAAGAAACAAACAAAAAACCCCTAAATGAACCAAACCAAAACCACCAAACCCACAAAGAAAGCCAAAATACAAAAGAGAACTTGTTTCCAGGTCACATTTTTATGAAGGTAGGCTTTTTTCCTGTATACCAGTGGGTGCAGCACTAGCCTAACTGGTCACTGATAAATTAATTAAAAAGAAAATATACAAGACAAATAGTTAAACCCTTGTGGACAGAGAGAGATAATAGAAAAGTAAAGGAAGGAAAACATAAAACAAGCAGGATTAAGATTAAATTAATGTAACTTTAGATAAGTAAACTTGAACCAGTTATCTCAGGCTCCCTTTCAATCTATTGTATTCTGTTGAAAGGATCAAGTTAAAGGTGGGATGGAGACAGAATATTTCACCAGCACAGAGAGAAACACGGTCGGAGAGATCAAGGTGAATATGATCTCAATTTTTCTTGCTCTCATTTATGAATAGGCAGCTGAGGTCCAAATTCAGACACAATGAGGAGACATCCAAAAGATATAACAGGGTTATATAAAATGAACTCGCTAACATATCTGTGTTTGCACTCCATAAGCCTTATCCCTGATTCAGGGACTAATAGCTTTCTTATCCCCAGTGTCTCCTAAAACATCTGCTTTCTAATGGGCATTTTTGCATTAATTTGTACTTAGTGTATAAGTGAAACAACCATGTGAATTGCACTTCCATTTAGTGATTCAGCCCTGGTACCATATGTATGAGTAATGCCAACATATGCGTGTAAAAACAGGGTCAACTGAGTTAGTAATAGCTTGTGCTCAACTGCTGGCAAAATAGTAATATATTAACATCTATAGAGTTAATTAATTCTGTTTTAAATTAGTCTTATGTACAGCAGTATATTTCCAGCACTGATCTTAATGAAAACATAAATTGTTGCTTTAATTCCAGTTGTAAGAATTTTGTCCATTCTGTCTGTCATCGTTACTGGAATCATTGTCAAACAGTCTCTTTTGTTGCCGTTGTTGCTGAAACATAAAAAATAAAACAGGCAAATCCAAAGTAGGTATTTATTGCACTGAAATATCCAACGATGTATAAGGTAGCAGCACTGCTACACAATGTACATAGTCCTATTATGTTTTTTTCTGACTGAGAGGTCAGCTTTTCAACTCTCATTTTCTCTATCTCTGCTAAAACCAAGTTATGCATCCAAAAATTCCTTTTAAGAAAAACACACTGTGTACAGTTCCAGCTCCCTTAGCCGAAACAGCTGGAGTTTAATGCTAACCATGCTGAGCATCTTCTGTGGGCTTTTTAAGGATTTTCAGCTCTACTTCCACTAACACATGAATGAGGAGTCAAGGGTTTGCATCACCTTTTACAGCTCTGATTTGCTTGTTTTATATTTAAAATCTGCTGCAAGGTGAAAGTCTGGTATTTCCCTGTGGCTCTTTGGCAGATTTTCAGGGATAGTGAAATAATAATGATACACTGAATAGGTACTGAGTGATTTGCACGCTAAGCAGCCTTGGCTACTTACTCAAGTGTTTAAGCATCTATCTCCTTGAAATTGTCTTTTCCCGCAACCAGATATATTTTAATCTGAGTCAGCATTTTTCTTTCTGGTAGTTAATCCAAGCTGAAAGTCAAATGTCTGTAATTCTCCGCGTTCCCAGAGGAACATAAGGTTTGCCAATCGGTGCAAGCTCATCAGGTCTGCTGTGTAGTCTCTATTAGTCTGCAACACACGACATCTTATCTGGCCAGTGTTTTATGTCTCTCATTTCTGTGTTAGCCAGAGTGCTTCCAAGAATAATGCAGCTTATTCGTAAAGTTCATTATTGGTCTCTTTCCTCCATACTGCAGGACTTGCCAAATGTGTCTGGGAGCTCTGTCTTTCTAGGGATAGATTAGCAGTGACTGCACAGGCCAAAAGTTATGTGGCTTGTTTCAAGGCAAGTGAGACTCTAGTCAGTTGTCTGTGCCATTTGGAGAAGGTAAATGTGCACTTTATGGCTAAAATGCTAGCTCACACCTAAGCACAGGGGAGTTAAGGCACATTTAAAGGTAATAATAATTAGAAAAAAAAAAGTTTAAAAGAGCGTTCAGATTGTCTTGGAGCACTCTGAAGGTGATGTAAGAAAGAGAAAATTTGGCCACATAACCAGTGATGCCTCTATGTTTTCGGATGATGTCTCCAAATTACCTCCATTACTGTAGAATTCTGATTTAAAAGGTGCGGTGAGAGCACTGTCCCTGCTTATCTTTGATAGCAGGATTTGTCTTCCGCCCACTTGACAAAGAATGTGCAAAATATTCACCTTTTTGCTCCAAGTGACAACAGGAGGAGACATCCTGTCCTGAAATGCTGAAAAATCTAACACATCTGTACTATATTCTCCTTTTCTTAACTCCCATAAGTAGCAGAATATCTCATTGTTAACCTAAAGCACCTCTACACCCAAGGCTGCCAAAGCTGTTAACAGCCCCAAATTGTCTTTCAAAAATAAAGAGATAAATGAAAGAAAAGGGCTGCATCTTGTAGTTTAGCACAGCTAGCATAATGTAGCTCCTGGATGGAGAAAGACCTATGCTATTTTCTTGGTCATTCACTGCCATCTGTTTAATGTCACTTAGATTTAGGTTATTCATTTCTGGCAACATTCTAGGCAACGAAATGAAGTGATAACCTTTCTGCCACTGATTATCACACTTTGAGCTTCACTCATCTGCATTTCTATCTTAGAATCATAGAATATCCCCAGTCCAAAGGGCCCCACAAATATCATAGAATCATGGAATGGTTTGGGTTGGAAGGTACCTTTAAGATCATCTAGTTCCAGCTCCCCTGATATAGGCAGGGATACTTCCCTCTAGACCAGGTTGCTCAAAGCCCCATCCAGCCTGGCCTTGAACGGCTCCAGAGTTGGGGCATCCACAGCGTCTCTGGGCAGAGTGTTCCAGTGACTCACCACCCTCACAGTAAAGAATTTCTTCCTAATATCTAGCCTAAATCCACCCTCTTCCAGTTTGAAACAATTTCCCCTTGTCCTCAAGGATTATTGATTCCAGCTCCTATCTCCTCACAGGACCACTGAAAAAAATCAAACCATATTTCCAAGACCATTGTCCAAACACTTTTTGAACGCCAGCAGACATACTACCATGACCGCTGCCCTGGGTAGCATGTTGCATAAGAATATTGTTCCAGATAAGGTTGTTCAGTTTCTTATTGGACAGTCATGAGGGACACCCAAGCTGAGAATTTTCTTTAAGAAGTAGGATGACAGTGATTCTACAAAAATGATAATATGGATTGAAAACGAGCAAGCATGTTTTGGAGAAAGGAAGCGTGTTTGAGTTGTTGAGTTGAGAAGAAGCAAGACCTTACTTTGAACTCTTTTTTTGATTCATTTTCTTTCCTGAATTGCTTTTAGATAGTCTTGAAGGAGTTCTTTCCTTAAACTTATCATGATTGGAGAGAAGGATTGCTTGCTTAGTTATTTCTGGATGTCACCTTCATATACGTCTTCATATTTCATACCTTTTATTTGCAATTTATAGAATCATAGAGTCATTTGATTTGGAAGGGACCCTTAAAGGTCATCTAGTCCAGCTTCCCTGCACTGAACGGGGATGTCTACAGCTAGGATAATTAGTGACAATTAGTCTGAAAAAGCCTGTTTTTGTAGACACATGGGATAACCTATATATAAGATGGTGAAAAATTTGCAGTGAGGCCAGTGTTAATAGTCAGAAAGCAGAAAGTATAGAAAAATTATTGAAAGCAGTGAACCTCCATGAAGCAAAATAATGGCCAGAGAAAAGCAAGTAAAATGTCAGTGAGTCTTTGGTGAATAACATTAGCTCGTACATTTGTGCTTCGGTTAGATCCTGTGGGCTCTTGTCAGTATTACTGGAAGTACTTGTCAGAATCCAATTTTCATACCTCACACAGCTTCAAAATAATTCATTCAGGGTTTATGTCAACTCAACAACTCAAATAATAAGAATTTAGTGAAGGTTGAAAAGCAATTGCGTCTTGGAGTAAACAGTGTCATGTTATAGAACTCTGTAATGACTTTTCAATCATACAAAGAAGGGAAGAAGTATGGTCAATTTATTCTGAAATAGAGGATTTTCCCCTTGTTTTAATCTGATAACATAATGCTCCCGAGATTTGCTACGTACTTGCTTTTGTCAAAGTAGAGCTTGTGATGTCATTATCTGAGATTGCATTTATTCAACACCAGATAATTCAAAAACTCTTGAAGTTTAAGAATCAGTTGCACATTCTTGCCACATCCTCTTGCCATGTGCTACGAATAACAGTACTTGTTATTAAGGTATTGGGGAAAATTATTCCTTCCCCTTCCCCTCCTTCTTGTACCATCCATCCTGTGTCATGACACAAACCTTGGACACCTCACCTTTCTGTGAATTGGATCGTCTCACAATCCCCAAATTCACCTGGCACCGTTGTGCAGCTTTGACTGCTGCGTGCAGATTCTGGCACTGCTACAGAATTCTTAATAGGTCTGCATGGCCTTATTCGATTCCACATTTCAGTTCAGTGAAGTTGGATCAAAGAGGGTTGCTGGGTCACAGTGATGCAGTTAAGAGAATGCATGGAAGAGATATATGACTAGGTGAATATGAGGCAGTATACCATGAAGTATGTCATCACTTTCTACCTAGTTTTTTTGGTGGTTTTTTTTTTTTTTTTTTTTTTTTCTGGAGGAAAAAAAAAAATAATAAAAGCTTCTGTGTTATTAGATCTGTCCTATTTTAAGAAGCTGTTGTTAAATTACAGTACAAGGAGAAATGACCAGTGTGACTGAATAGAACAGCAGCTTTCCTGCTGTGAGCATTGTGCACTAGAGAAATGTCTAATATTTCTATAACGAAAAGTGGATATCATTTACTTCCCTAGAAAATTAGTGAGAAGGACTGTTTAAAAAGTGTTAACTTTAACTGATAGAAAAACATTACTGAAGGCAAAATCTCATCATTTTACAGTACTTTTGCACAAAGGCCCAGGTAAAAAAATAAGCCTGGGAGATTCACAATGTCAGTAGTTCTGCTCCAAGACTCATCTGGTGTCTGATCACTTTTAGATTGGAAGATGCAAGACAGCTTGTGGTTTTTCTCTTAGAACTTGTTTTGTAACTTTTATCTTTTGTTCATATTTTTTTTCTATCCTGAAGAGGTGTAAATAATCATTAGTGTGTATAATAATATAATAATGACAGGCACAGATTGAAACCTTCAGCGGAAGGTGATCAGAAAGGGAAAACGTAAGTCCTGAAGCAGAATCAAAGAGACTTGTTTTTTGGCATAAACTGCATGCAACTGCAGAGGAAGATTATCTGGAAGGGCTAAATTTGATATGTATGCCCAAAGCTGGTGATCTATTGAATTCTGAATGCATAAGCAAGGCATATCAGCTGTATCTGGTAAATCTGTGTGTTTTCTGTAGCTCTTAGAATTAATATGCGCTGTACACGTGTCTCTATTCTCTGATATTACTGGAGACTAGAGGCAGAATAAATGTAAACAGACTAAGTTTTCTGCTTTTCTTTCAGCATTCTCTTGAGGGTTTTCAGAAACAGAAAACTTAGATCCTCATGTCCAAATTGATGTCACCACTATCAGCCTTGCGGATGAGCTTAGGTTCTTTATCGCAAATGAGGTGTTGTCAGTGGTCTGCTGCTATTATCAATGGAGTGCAATTTATCTGAATGAATGCTCTCAACCAGGGAAGTCCACTGAGGTTAATGTCAATGAAAAAGTCTTAATGCCTGTAGAAATTTGCAAAAGTTAGAAGTTACATCATCAGAACTTATTTATGCAGTGTGATGTGTATCATCACATTTTACTAGAGCAAAAACAGAGATCTCACTTCATTCAAAACAACAGAAGATAGGATCAAGTTGTTTTTTCATTGTGGAAGATTTATCTTCCCATGAGACTAGCTGTTTAATTCACAGGCAGAACAAGCTAGACTAAGTAAATAAGCAAAGTCTACACAGCAATCTGCAAAGGAGTAAAAGATGTTTCTCTGAAGCCAAAGAGGGCTGTAGGATGGATCCATAGCTCAGGTCCCTGCTGCAGCTTAAAGCCTCTTGGTGACAGCAGCTCACCTGCCTGATACTGTGGTTCCCAGTAAAGTGGTTGGAAAGCCTGCATGGCAGAGTAATCTTATCAGTTTGATGGCAGCAGAATCTTTTCTCATTTATCTTTAATTTTCTGCCTTCTACCTTTATGCATGAGAAGAACCAGGTTAGGTGTCCTTTCACTGGCTATGAGCATCACGACAGTGATTCACTGATGCGGACAGGCAGAGCCTGAAGTCACTTAGGATTCTGCTTGCAAAGTTTCCAAAGATCTGCCCCGCTGTTATTTTTAATATATATTCTTTTTTTTTTTTTTTTTTGCTAGAGTTTGTAATTTAGTTCAGCTGCACAGACTAACACAAGACTGTATAGTCCCTGACTAGAACTCCTAGACTCAGCGTTACTTATTATTAGTGTAGCAACTCATAAAGAAAACACTTCATTCAAAATATAAGCATATGACAGAACTTGGAATCTTTTTCAGTAAGTGAAAATAACTCATTTTTATCTTTGCTGAACCAGAAACATACATTAAGTTTGTTGGTTCATGGCCCGGTGTATCTTGTAGCTACTTTGTGTCTGGAGATCCTCTTGTTAGACTCAAAAGCCAAGTCTGTAGTTTATCCATTTCTAATTTAAATGTTTTTAGTGATGTTGAATATTTTCCCTGACTGCAAATCAAGATTCATAATTCCCAGTAGCTTCAGAGCCTGCCAAGAGTAATGGCTTGTGCTGGTAGTTGAGTTTGCTTTCATATCAAACATATGGTGCTCTTTATCTGAGTCTTCAGAGACAAAGCTTGTCCAAAGTCTGCAGGATTTGATTAGGCTGCATTCTTTTTCTCCCGTATACAAGAACGTGTATGCACACACATAAACTCTCACTCCTCTATCCTTCCCATACATATATGTTTATATTTACACACATACCTTCATTATACAAATGCCTTTAAGGAAGGCATTTGTAGGTGACTGACTTGAATCAGCCACCTACTTATTGATTGCATGTACATCACGCAGTTGTTGACTGCTTGGCTTGAATGACTGGGACAGCACTAAGAAATCTGACTAGTTGATATTTCTGTAACAATAATGCGTGGCTTAGGGAGCTCCAAGGGCCTTCCCTCTACTCAAGAGCCGTTCCCTCCACTCAGCACTGGCAAGAAGCATCTGAAATGTGGTATCCCGTGCTGCACTCCCAAGGCAAAAGAGACACATGAATGTACTGCTGTAAGGCCAGCAAAGGCCACAGACATGATTATGGGACTGGAGCATCTGACACAGAAGGAGAGGCTGAGAGCTGGAACTGTTCAGCTTGGAGTTGTGCTATTCATGTACATGTGGGGACATAACATTTATGGAATTAAACTCTTTGGAATTGTATTCACAAACAGATCAAGAGGCAATGGATATAAACTGAAATACAGAAAAATTAGTTTAAAGACAAAACTACTGTAAGACTTTTCAAATGGATATGTGTTTCTCCAACGCACTGTGGAATCTCCACCCTTGGAGCTATTCAGAATGCAACTGACAGAGCTCTCATGACCCTTCTCTGGCTTACGCTGCTCTGAGCTACTGGACAGACTTCATGATGCCCAGAGGTCTCCTCCCTCCTCATCCATTCTGTGCTTCTGTGACTTGTCTAGACAATGAACAAATTATTGATTGGCAGCTGTCAAAATCTTTTCTTTCCCTTTCCCTCTCCTCTCCTCTCCTATCCTCTCCTCTCCTCTCCTCCTCTCCTTTCCTCATCTTTTCTCTCTTCTTCCCTTCCCTTCCCTTCCCTTCCCTTCCCTCTTCTCTACTTCTTTACTCTTTTTACTTTTCTCTTTTTCTACTTCTTATTATTTTCTTTCCACTTTACCTTCAGCCTTTCGTCTTTGGTGAAAGATTTTTAAATGTTAAGAGTGAGCAGAGTGGATGGAAAGTCTATATGATTACCATTCACTGTCCCTTTTTCAGAGCCTTTCAACATGTCCACCTCTAGCAAATATGTTTTGGATATTAGAAGAATTTCTATTAGTGAATGTATATGACAACATTTATATGTCCCTAGAGTATGTTTCTGTATCATCCTGAGTATCCCTCTGTAGATAATTCATGTCAATAGCAGCCAGTGAAATCTAAGTCATTCTGAAGTTGATGTTTTTATTCAAGTGACCCTCACCCTAAAAATCTACTGGCTGTATTGATTCGATCTGTAATTAGTATAATAGGAGCCCAGAGCCTGGGGGCATTATTCTCAGGGGGAGACTTTCACAGTTTAAATTACCTGAGATGAACTGAGATAAATGTCATCTTCAGAGTACCCTTTATTATTAAAGAGTGTTTCTATTAGCTCTTTGTAGTGTTTATGTGAATACAAGGCATTATCTTCTATGCTTTGCATTGCATGTAGCACAGCACACAAAAGATGTTTCATTTCAAAAGATTATCTAAATAATATTTCACTATGAACAGTTTTAATAGTTGGCATAAATAATATGTGCATGTTGGGTGGCAGGGGTCTGATCTCTGTTCTTTTTTGACATAGTCTTGATTTAGAGTAAAGCATGATTTATACAGGATGCTTCCAAGGCTTTCAACATCAACAAAAACATTGTTCTCAGTTATGGGTTTAATAGCATCAACAGACAATTTTCCCATCTCTTTCCTTTTCTTTGATACCAAGTAGCCAGATTTTCTAGCATAGCATACATGTGCTCAAAGAAGTGCAAGCAGAATAAATTCAACCGCTACAAAGGTTTGTTTCTACTTTTAATGGTGATGTTTATTACAAACAGCCAGAGCTGGCTTATAGCTGGCAAAAATACAATTTGTCTAAGCTCAGAAGTCTATAGTACTCAAAGACCTATAGTGCTCTTTGAAGTTATCCCAGGAGGCTCCTTTCAAAGCAATCACAGAAAAACATGCACTTAAAAAATAGTAATATAAAAAAAAAAACCCTTCATTTACATTATCTGTTTATATTAGTTGATGTAAACTTTTTATTCTGTAGACATCTACACATGATATGGTAGTTCATCCTATCAAATGAAAGGGTCTGCTGGCTTCTTTGTGAAGAGAAATGGAAAAGAGACAATTCTTTCTGAGATATATTCTCTCCAGCAAAGTACATCAATGTCACACTCCAGCTTCTTAGCGTACTTTGGAGGAAAATGTATTTTCAAAACTAAACTCACTGTCCACCAGGTATGGGAATGACTGGCACTGAAGAGAACACAAAAATCACTCATTTCTGTGCTACGTTACAGTGTGCTGTTTTCTTTATAAATTTGATTTGTCTCTACATTCATCCTCCCCACCTGTTGCAAAATTATTTTAGACTAGAATCAGTGAAAATGTGCTTTTCTGAGACTGTGTCTACTTCACTCTCAACTGTATTTTGGGATCGCCTTGAGCAGTCACCCTTCTGTTAGAAACATCTTTACATGGGCAAATCTCTGGGTTCCCATGAATACTTATCAGTTATTCTTGCTTTTGCAGAGTCTGTGATCACCCCGTGAAGTGGAATGGATTCTCAAGGCATTTCACATTCATGCCCTATGTCAGTGTCTGCTTTGCTGATCATGGTGTGTTGAAACTGCTATAACCAACACTAATTGTATGGAAGAAAAGCTAAGTTTTATGCCATGTATTAATATAACTGTGAATAAGTTTTCTTCCTTGTTTTTTTCTTTTTACCCTTCGCTGAAGACATGTTTTACCCAGCATTTTGGATTTTAATTGTGCCACCTTTCTATCTGGGGAATGTTATTTTCTTTTTTGCCTCCAGATCTGGTATTCCGTGTGTTGTAACATACATAGCTGAGAATTCATCTTCGTTGTTTGTGTTTTTAACATGCTCCTAGCTCTGCTCATTAGAAAGTATGAAAGTCAGTGTGCTTTGTTTGACTCTTCTGTGATTATTTTTGTATAATTTAAATAGAATCCAGTTCAGATTCTCATTTCTGTGCACTGCTGCTTTATAATTTGCTCTGGCAAATATGAGCTAAATTATTTCGAAATTACATGAGTAACTTACAAACAATCAACAAGATACTTACTGGATTCTATGACTGCATACTTATTTGATACCAATGTAAGCATAGAACACATTTATTTATTTATAAGAAACACCAGTGAAAGAGCAAGACAAACATTAAGACATACTGTGATGGCTTTTTTTAACATGATCTGCAATGTGTTAAAAAAGTCAAGCAATGCATCTCATGAAAAATAGAAAATTCTGTATTTGATTTGATCTCATAGGTTTCAACACATCCCCCATTTGGGATTCTGTTCCGTTTTCATGCACAATATATTCTGCTGAAAACATGATTGAAAATGCCATTTAAATTCATCTTTAAATGTGTCATGTACTATAAATGCAGTTCTCCTCCAGTAAATAAAGCATTTCGAAAGTGGTTTTAATTGTCATAGGAAGTATTGAAGAGAATTTCACAAAATGATGTGTTCTTTATTCTTCTTGAAAAGTCATATCTTTTACCAAAACAGTGTCTCACCATAAAATAAAATAAGCTAGCTCTTAATGAAATGTGGATTTGGTTACTATGAAGGTTTAGAAAAGAATAACGGGTATTAAGCTAGATTCTTACTTGTGCTGATTTAAACTACATGCTTCCTTACCAAAAAGCTAACACAGTAAAGGTTGAGCGCTGAAAAATGCTCAGCAAAATCTTGCTGGTACTTAAGCTTATTCAGGGTCAAAAGTGCGAAGCTTAATTAGGTTTGGGAGGGAAACAGAAGTCAGAGTTTTGGGGTTGTTGTCATTGTTAGGTTTTGTTTGCTTGTTTGTACTCTTTTCATCTATCCAGCAAAGTCAACATAACTGGATCATTATCATAGAATTGTTCCAGTTGGAAGGGACCCTTAAAGTTCATCTAGTCCAAACACTTGTTATTAAGAAAAGCATAGTAATAGGGTGATAGCTTTTTTTATTTCCAAGTTGAGTATTGTTCTGAAATTACAAATGTTACCTGCTGCTCAACCTTACCACAGAGTGTTTACTGTTGAAGTGGAGCTCCCTGTTTATTTCCAGTATAACCTGCGGGCTGCCTCTATCAGCAAAGCTGGCACATTCTCTAGCGCTGAAAATGATTTTCATCTAGTCACTAAGAGCTGAAGTGAACCTAGCTCAAAGCTGATTGCAAGCAAATATTTTGAGAGCCTCAAGTTGCATTTGAACAAGAGATTCCAAATGAAAATCCCTGCCCATTCACTAATCTGATTCATTAGAGACTCGGTGATTACCTCATTAGTATGATGCAGTGCAGAAACTGGTGGAGCCTACAACGAGCCAGCTAACACAGCTGATGGATTTGGTACAAATGACCCAGGTGAAGTATTTCTCTGCTGAAACTGTAGATGCTTTCTGGCTTAGAAAAAGCATTAAGTCTCCACCATCGTAACAGTGTATTATGGACTTTCTTTTAATAGCAAACGCTATTTTAATATATGTATTCCATTATGTTGCTATAAAACAGGATGTTCCTGAAGAATATTTGTTTTCTGTTCCTCACCCGCATCACGAGCACATTTGCCTTCTCCTTCCTCATAGGAAATATGTCCAACAAAGCTTTTAAACAGCTGTTTATGCTGCTCATGTTAGTGTCCCTTTATATGAAAATACTGTGGGCACACTGGCACAGTTTTATTCTTTTTTACAAGAACACACAGACACCAAACTCAACACCTCCCAAAAGCAGGAACTTCAATTTGGGCAGATCCCCCTGAGCAACCATGGGGAGGGGGTTAATGCGAAAATGGGGAAAATTATAACAAAGCAGTTTTTCATGGGCACTGTAAGTTGGCAGCAGAGGAATAAAACTTAAAAAAAATCTTAACGAAAGATATTAAAAACAGGCATAGCAGAAACAGAGCGAGCTAAGCACCAAATTCAATTACTAAGTTGTCAAGTCCTCTTATTTAGAAGAGGAATAGGAAACAGTTTTTGTCTGTAGTGCCTTAAGGGCAAGTGTGAACAAGATAAAAGAGTCCAGTTTGGCATGTTGGTTACTGTGACCAAGACAAGCCATTAAGAAGCCACTGAAATTCCTCAGATCTGAGGTCTTTACAAAGGAGGGCTCTCCCCGAAAGACAGGTCTGTAGAGGTGTCACAGCTGGACCAGCTGGACCTACCATTAATTGTTCAACAAATTTTTGACCTTTTGGTGGTGTATTGTTATAGGATACGTAAATCTACTGTCCTGGGAATACAATTGCTTAAGCTAACCAGAAGGAAGTCCTGAGGAGCATTATACATCTTAAACCTCACAGAGCAGGACATAAAAATCATTCTACAAATTCAACTCAAGGTTCTGTATCACCTGGCATTCGGTTGCCAACAGAGGACATAAATAAGCACCTAAGGGACAGAAAGTGTACTTATGATCGTTTCTTCCTAATAGTCACTCAGTCTTTATTCTTAATTTCTCTGTGATGGGGATTTCACAAATTGATGGTTAGACTAAAGGATCTCAATGGTCTTTTCCAACCTTAATGATTTCATGATTCTTTGATTTCCCAATAGGTAATGTATTTTGTGCAGGAGAAGAAATTTCACAGATCTGCTAGTTACTGTGAAAACTAATACACAAGCAAACAAAACTCTTTCTTTTATCAGTTTAAACTTGGCTCCTACTGCTGTCACGTAATGTGTTTTCCTCATAGTTCTTTACTATGAGAGTGGTGAGGTAGTGGAACAGGCTGCCCAGAGGGGCTGTGGATGCCCTGTCCCTGAAGGTGTTCAAGGCCAGGTTGGATGGGGCCCTGGGCAGCCTGGTCTAGCATAAAATGGGGAGTTTGGCAGCCCTGCCTGTGGCGGGGAGGTAGGAGTTTGATGATCCTTGAGGTTCCTTCCAACCCAAACCATTCTATAATTGCATGATTCTGTTTCTTCCTTCAATCAAAAAATATGGTTACCGATCTGTCTTAATACACCCTTGCCATCCCATCCTGATTTTTCAGACCTCTGTTACATACTCCCTAGCACATGAACATGGTGTGAACAGGATCAGCCAACTTGTCATTTTCCTTTTTGAGTTGGATAACTTGCGTTGTCTTCCTGACTTACTCTTACAGTCAGCTATAGAGAGATCCTAAACAGTAGCTTTAAGCTATATGCTGGATTTTCAGACAGCTATTGCTAACTGGAAGGAGTTCGATCTGTTCTCTGTGTTGTGTTATGGTAACAAAGAATCTCTTATCTCTTAAACATGGTATATTTTGATCCAAAAAGTCAGCTGAAATTATAGAAAATAAAGGATGGTCTATTTTGATCATGAGCTGATATAATTTAGGCAAGTGCCAGAGAAAAAGGAATGAAAATGGCAGTGATACAGTTCTCAGAATGGAATGGCAAAATATAATTCTCCACTTCAGCACTTCATGCTTCTAAGAACATATGGAGACAAATTGAAGGATAGTGGGGCAGGTCAGCACATCACTCCCTAACAACTTATTAATCTACAGTTTTGTAGGGTCCACGAGACACTGAAAATGTATACAGTTCATCCATTTGGTATTAGTGTGTTAACCCAAGTAATTAGGTGCAGCCTCTTCCAAAGCAGCAGCCCAGAGCACATTAATGATCCTGCACATGGCACCTGAACCATGTTTCTCAGGCTTTCATTCACCACAGGCTACCACTCTGTGGAGCTGAGTAGAACCTAATTAGGCTACAAAGAAATATGGCTATAATTGGTGTGAAGCAGCTCAGTAAAATGTAATAAGGGGGTTTAATTGGCTTCTTCTTTGTATTACTGCTTCTAAATATTGTCATTTGCTGTGGACAGTGGACCGGCTTTTCTTTACTCTGCCATGGAAAGAATATGAATAAAACATACAGTGATGAGAGGTAATCTGTTTGACAATTACATGCAGAAATGGCAAACATTGATAGTATCACAATAAAAGTAAGGTTTCTCTCAACCTTGTATGCTGCTGACAATGGAAATGTCTATTTTAAGAGTATCAAATGACATTTAGGAAAGAAATTCAGTCACTGCTGTTTTGTAACCTTAGTCCCAGTAAATTATAGCTAATGCCAGATCCCTGCTTACCATAGCTAGCAATTGTAGGGACTTGCACAAAAGTAAATAAAAACTTCCAAGGTGAACATTAAGCTTTTTTGGTTGATATAAGATAAGCAAGGAAGCCCCTATGGTGACATTACGGGAAATGTGTAGGAAATTGAATATTTAGGACATTTACTGTACTAATTTCTCTACAAACTCTGCTGGGATTTGGAAAGACCACTTCACTGTAACACTTCTGTACCACCCTCCCCATGGTACAGCCTTTGAGTGGCAAAGAGGTACTCTTTGGACAGACTATGAGACACAAGTGATGTTATTAAAACTTTATTACTTCTACGGGATGTACAATACAGAGCTGATACATCTGTCAAAGTCACTCTTCCCCTTTCAGCTTGAGATCACCTGAAACTGGTCCTAGCTATTCAGAGCAGCAAACTGAAGCCTTGCAAATCACATTTGTAGCTTTTTGGCTAAGTCAATAGGATTGTTAAAATCTACATTGGAACGCCTTGCGGACCCTGGAGTGGAAACAACTTTTTCCAACAAAGGTTTTTGTAAGATTAAAATAGCTTGATGGAGCTCAGTGGCATGAGAGATTACTACCATCACCTTAATGCCATTCAGATGGTAGAATTCCTCTCACCTTGCTTTTCTAAGTGTTAAAAACAATTTTTTTCTCCAAGCACCTCCAGTGAGAGAGCCTCTACCAGCTCCCTGAGGAAATTACTCCATGCCCCAATTGAAATCGCTTTTGAAAATATTTTGCTTGAATTTTCAGTTTCCTGA
Organism: Alectoris magna; assembly: GCA_030625065.1. Lineage (NCBI taxonomy): Eukaryota > Metazoa > Chordata > Aves > Galliformes > Phasianidae > Alectoris > Alectoris magna. Next base: position 3,264,395 of record CM060561.1, read on the forward strand.
TTACAGCTTCTGCCTGGTTGCTTTGCAACCTGAAGTAATCTCTCCTCCCCAAGGAATAGCACCAGTACAGTAGGCTATAGTGAGTAATCTCTGGGCTGGGTGTTTTTTTTCATGAGAAAAAGTAAGTTCATGGAGGCAAAGGTGGGGCCTCCTTTTTTCTCCCTTCTTTTTTCAAGGCCAGGCTGGATGGGGCCCTGGGAGGCCTGATTTAGTGCTTGATCTTGTAGTTGGCAACCCTGTCATGGCAGGGGAATTGGAACTAGATGATCTTTGAGGTCCCTTCCAATCCAAGCCATTATATGATTCTATGATTTCTTCACAAAGCCTTTAGACATGAATGAAAGATCCTTTGACAGATACCCACAGAGTTAAATTTGATTGTGTTTGAGAAAATGCTACCCTAGGAGGAAAATATGTGCACTGGGCATAACAAAATGAAAAAGATTAAGTCAGAGAGGGATGGTGAGAGATTTCTTTGAAGAGAAAATGCTTGCGTGAGAGAGCAAAGGGACATTTTGCCCAAGAGAAGACCTGAGGGAAACCTGCTGGGATGGTGCATGCATACATTCCTCTTTTTATCTCAAGAGCAGCTGCTTGGGTGCTGTATCTGAGGGAATAGATGAGAGGTGTGCTTGAGGGAGAGGCTTACAAACACAGCATGGTGGTGATGGATTGATGGCTGGACTAGATGATCTTAGTGGTCTTTTCCAACCTTAACAATTCTTTGATCCTATGAAACAATGCAGAGTGCAGAGGTGGTTGTGTAGTTGCAAAGGCTGCTTTTGTGCTGTTTGTACTGACATCCCTGCGGGACTTTAACCCTAAAGGAAGAAGGGAGGAACACACAGAGACACTTCGTGGTGCAGCCGATGGAAACTGGAAATAATGTTTGGTTGTAAGATCGTGCAAGGTGTTTACTCAAAAAAAGAGATTTTAGCAAAAAGCAGGCATGATTACTACAATCCTCTGTCTGGCTGTGGTACTAACTCCCTAGTAGCCAGCTTGCTGTCACACTAGATAAAGAAACAACAAAGCAACAAAATAAAAAAAAAAGAACCCTATGGGGAATGTTGCCATACTGGAACAGCTTTGTAACGTGTGGCATACGGGCAGTTAGTAAAACACAGAAGCATGCAGTGAAAACTGACACTTCTGACAGCAGCAGGTAGGAAAACATCAGACAGCTGTGATTACACTGTCCTTCGCCTTTTCTTTCTTTATGTCTCTGCTGAGATGTTTCTGACATGATCAGCGGCAACGCTAAGTGCTGAAAAGCCTGTGCCAGGATTCTCTAGTCCTGCACATTCAGAGTACAGACTCAGCAATTCTTCAATCTACGGGATGTTTTTAGAGATTGTTTGCTTCACAGGTAAGTTGGATTCATTGCACAGCCTGGATTTGCCTCATCTTACTTCAAGCGTCTAAATAAGAAGCACAGTCACTTTCAGCTCCCTTTACAAGCAGTGAAAAGAGACCTTGGGATAGGCTGCAGTACCCTCTGGAGATGCTTATGTATCCCAAAGGTGGCTGTGTTCAAAATTTAGAGCCTCAGTTAGGTGGGTAAGTCTAGATTTAGCATCCATTCACAGTGCTCCAATACCAAATCTCTCTCTTTTGGGCTATAACGTTTCATCAAGGCTATTTCTTCCCACTTTTCCAAATCTCATATTGATCCTTCCTATGCTTTGAAGTGCTGCTAATCTTCTGAGACTGCATCTTCATTTGCCGTGAGAATATATAAAATACTCCACAGAGATAGATAGGCAAGGCAGAGGAAGGCAACCTTTGTTAAGAGCTTCCAGGTTCTTGCAATATTTACTGTCCCCAAGGAGAAAATACAAGTGCAATGCAAGGCCTGAAGAAGGAGAATCACTGTACATTCTCTAAAGAGATTACAAGCTTACAAAATGACATTATGTATTTCTGATAATCTAGCCTTCTTTTATATTAAATAAAAGCTTTGCAGTGCAGAATTTCACAGGGTATGAGGTTTAGTCAGAAAACCCTACTACTGGACAGCACTAGATGACTACTGGCAGGACTGTGAGATGAGAGGGATATCTATGTAGAGGAAGTTGAATGTTGGCTGAAAAAGATTCTGAGAATATAGATGTCTAGAAAAAGCAATCCTTTCCCTTCCCTTCCCTTTTCCTTTCCCTCTACCTTCCCCTTCCCCTTGCCCTTCCTCTTCCCCTTATCACTAAACGGTTGAGTGTTTGGGGTGGAAATTCCTGTTAATTCTCTAGTTATATCTGCATCTTCCAAGCCAGTTGGATCTCAGGTATGAAACGAGCCGAAGTCTGACCCCATATTAACAGAACTAAGTTTTCTTAGTTCATAAATCATACTAAAACTAGTAATCATACTAAAATATGGCAGCGAAGGTCACCAAATAATAACTTTAAACAAGATGTGTATCCTACTCTCTGGGCAGTCAATAACCATTCTTCCATGTGAGTAACATCTATGCAGTGTCCTTTCCCAGGCTAAAAATCTTCAAGACATCTCTTGTATAAGAAGCTGAGGAACAACTGTGGTGACAGGAAGGCTTGTTTCACATCAATTCACATTTCTACCTTTCTCCTAACTCTGCAATTCATCAAGGCTTGGAGATGCCTTCTTCATGCTTTCTTCTAAACACAAGGAGAGAACAGTTTTCCAGAGGCTCAAGAAGAACAGCCAAGTACTGAAAAAACAGCCTGTATGTTGTCTCACTGCAGTATGATGCTATTCTCCACAGTTGGTGAATCATTGCCAATAAACTAGTTTGTTTTTGACTTCTTCACCCTTGTGCAGTGTTTTCTTGTTTGTTTGCTTGTTCTTTTTTTCCCCTCTAATTTAATGGAGTAAAAAAAGTGGATCATTGCTGTGTGGCAAAAAATAGCCTTAGAGTTTCTCCAAAAGACAGAATACCACATTGTCTGTTATCTCGTTCTCTACTTCAGCTCTTAAAGTCACCATGTATGTGTGTGAGATGATAAGACATCAAGAAAAGGATTTGGAGATGGTGTCAGGCCTCCAGGAAATAACAGGTAGAACTCCATATTAGTAGTGGTAGCAGAGGTGAGGACAGATGGAGGAGTAAGTAATTCTCCCTTCCACTGCTCGTTCTACAACACCAAAATGTTTTGCCACCTTCACTCCCTCCCATGGATGTTCCCCAAGCTTGTGATGGTATAATTAGTGATTAGGTCTGTCCAGCCAAGAAAATAGATGCTCATTTGGGGAACAGAGTTTTGTCCTTAGACATGGTCAAGAAAGGCAATCCTGGCACGGTGTTGTTAATCTCATTAATTCTTGACTTGGTCAGGTATAAAGGCTTGCCACTGACTTACAGATCGTATGGTTTGGATTCAGACTGTACTGATGCTAATGTACTGGGGAACTGTGATCAATCTCCAAATAAACCCCTTTATAATTAAAAGAACAAGGCATGTTAGAGAAGAAGTGAGAAATACTATGGTCTCATGTTCTCTGCAGACGTCACGCATATATTAAACAGAGTTTTCCACAAAGAACTGTGATATTTTTACATTTTTTTACCCCTTCACTAAGCAGTGACATTATGAGATACAGTCTGTCTCTCAGGACCCAAAGTCCTGCAGTTAATAATGATGTTCTTGGATTTAGCAGTCTTTGATTCATACCCTGATTTGTTATTCACTTGACCACGCTCCCTATTCATACTTTGTGCCACATGAAAACTTGCACAATCTCCTCTAGAAAATTAGTTCTTTCTCTCTAAAACCTCTTGAGATGTGGTAGGCATTAAAATCAAGAACTGGAGCTAAGAATAGAAAAGTAAGGTGGTATTCAGAACAATAAAATCCCCTGGATCACCAGTCAGAGTAAACATTTCTATACAATTTCAAAGAGGTAATGTTCCCCAGGCACAACCCAATTATAAGTTGCATGTAGGCAGTAGGTTGGAAGTAGGATAATAGCATCTTTTTGGTTCCTATCGCAGCCACTGAGTACAGTATAAAAGCATATAAACTAAGGAAACTGACTGGACCATGTCAGCGTGTCTGAAAGGATGATTGCAGGGGAGATAAGCCCCTGGAGTGGATCATGAGATCAGGAGAAAGACAAGTGATTTAGTAAGTAAGTCACAAAAGTCTCAGTATTGCTGGAAGTCCTTTAGTGCTTCTTCCTTGACCACACAGCTATTGTTTCTATAAAATGGTCTCATCATTTGCCCTATATTCTCCATTAATGGTTTAACACTACTTTTTGGGGATATTTTTGTTGTTGTTGTTATTTTTTTTGTTTTTGCATCATAGGTAACACATGTTATGCTATAGTAATCTTTCAAAATAAAGCTTGGTAAATAACACTTCTCATGATAATTTTTTTCCTCTTGATTTTAATGGACATTCTTGGAATCCCTGAGATGAGACCTACCAGGAAACTGAGTGCAACTGTTTTGCTTCCTGTCTTTTCTTTTGTCCCTTTACATCTGTTTGCTCAGGTATGCAATGCACTCGGTGAAATGCCAGTTGTGGAATCTCAAGATGACATAGGTCCTGCACTGCAATGGGTTTGTTACACCTTCCTGTTTTTGAGAAGCTGGGCACTGTGACACAGAAATTACACTTGTTTTTCTTAGCCTTTCATTGGGCTGGACCTTGAAGCTATTTATTTTATCATTTTCCTAGGTCAAAAAAAATATATCAAGGAAGTGAGTGATAACCAGAAATCACAAAAGGATACACTGTGTTAAGAAAGTGTCTGAAGACTCATGTGTTATATATAATCTAGACTGTGCAACACACTGCAGTGTTTAGATTGTTTCCAGCATCTATATCTTTATGGTAATTCTTTTTAATGTTAGGAACCACGTCTCATATTAACATAAAGGCAGGAATATAAAAACACACTGGGACACAGCCTGCAGTAGTGCTCACTGCTGCACATCTTTGGAGGACCATAAGAAGCAGGCACACAGAAGCACTAACGCTCCAGGAGTTATACCAGAGCAGGTTGGACCAGGCTCTGAGAAGCCTGATCTAGCTGTACATGTCCCTGTTCATTGTAGGGGAGTTGGACTAAATGACCTTTAAGGGTCCCTTCCCAACTCCAACAATTCTATGATCCTGTTGTTCTATCCAATCCTCCAGTGGCTTTTTGGTCTGGATGGTCTTTTTTTATGTAGGATTAGACGGGCTTTTATTTCACGAATTTTGTCCTATGGCTGTCTCCTCATCAAAGGCATCCTAATGATTTTCTTGATTATCCGTGGATGCAGACATTTAAATGGTGCCATCAGGAGTCCACATGTTGTGAACTGGTGTAAGTTAGTTAGCACACTGCTTTTTGAGACTAAGCTTTCAAGTCATCTAGATTTTGAAGGGTGTCAATAATGTCTTGATGCTCTGTTCAAGGAAAGGACCCTCTATCTGGTAATATCCTAGCCACCATGAAACTTGCCATCAGAAAGAAATGAGTTGTCTGGGATAATGAAGGTAAGTATGATGTACGGTCTTTATATGATATAATGACATTTCATCAGTTGGACAATACAGTCTGAAATCACATCTCTGTTAAAGGAAAAAAAGGAGCAATATTACTGGAACTACTGGAAATATTACTGTAATTCTGTCTCTGAAGTCTATTAGGATCTGTCTCTTGACACAGTATTTTTTTTTTTTTACTAAAATATTTTGTTGACCTTGAAGAATGTTTTAGAACATCTTTAGCCTTCAGAGCCTTCATATGGGGCTGTCAAAAGAACAGTTTAAGAGAAAGCTGTGAATTTTTAATATTATTTTCCAGGTATTGTTCCACCAATAGGTGGTCCTTTATTTGAAGAAAATAGGAGAAAAAAATAAACAAGGTATTTTTTGAGCCTTGGGGAAAATGGGAAAGTAGTGATTTAAAAACATATTTCTGCTTCACTCTACTAGTAAAATCAAGTGGATTTATCTGCAAAGACCACAGCCTATGGGTTTCAGCTGTTTTTATATAAATGCTTTCAGTAGACACACCATATTCGTCCAATAGATCAAAATATCAACAGTAGAAAGTCATTTATCTTCAAACCACTTAGGACCAGCATTTTTATTGTTTCTCTCATTAGAAAAGTTGGTATATCCCAGGGGAGGCTGGGGATTATGATTTCATCTGATACTCATTTGTCATATTTCTATTGCTGGTTTCAGGCACATATATTTAGGTAAAGAATAATCATTGCTGCCTGAGGTTGGCATCATGCTTCCTTTAGGAAAGCTGTAAGTTTATGAGGAATTATATCTACCCTTTCAGGAGGAAAAAATAAATAAATTAAGATCAAGATTAATTTTAGAATTTGGAGACTTCTTGGGGTCTGGGTTTAAATCAGAAAAGGTACTGTGGAGTGGACTTATTGCCTTGGAGTTGTCATTTCTGTCATCTTGGCCATGATCCCCTAAATGAGGGAAAAACAACTAAATCTACTAAGAGCAAACTTAGAAACTGCCTTAGAAAACAAAAATTGCACCCTTTTCTTTGAAGAGACATTTCTAGACTGTTGATGTTTTTACATCAATACATTATTGTACTGATAACATTTTGAACTACTTCACTGCTGATAGAAAATGAAAGAAGGGAAAGGAAATCGTGTGTGCTCCAAGATGCATTATCCATGGAGCATGAGCGGCTGGCACAAAAAGGGCAGGCTTAAGTAGAACCAATCACAAAGATGGTTGCAAAATGTGACAACAGATACATGAGCAACACAGGAAACTCCAAAATGAGGGATTGCAGCACAGTTTCTCGTTGCTGAGTTATAACATCTCACTTCAGTGGGCACAGCATATAACCACTGCAAAGTAACTTGAATGGGTGTGAAGTTAAGGAGTCTAGTAGTTTTGGTCGCAGCATACAGTCATATTTTGAGCATAGGCGTTTTGGCCCAAGGGATGAATCTCAATCTTCAGAACTCAACCTGAATCATCACATCTTTAATAAACTTTAAAATATTGCTTTAAGTTCTATCTGTACCTTTGAGATTTGCTACACTGGCCTCCTGGATCATCGTCAGCAGAATATGGAGCGGAATCTGAACCGCTGATAAGCCATAACTCTAAGCATCTGCTGGCTTCTTGAAGGTACTTCCACAAAGCTTTCCTCCTTTCTAGTATGCTACTGCCCCCATTAATTAATTGCACCCATTCTTTAACACACAGTGATATTCTACTAAAATACTTCATATGTTCTGGTGAGTGGGGCTGTTAGATAGTGGTACTACATGGTCCCAAGGGACTATTGAAGAGCTATGTAGTCTTCCAGTCTGAGTTATCTCTTCTCATTGGTCTTGGTTTAGCAGTAACCAAAGTTAATTACTTACCTGCTGGCTTTGTTAAATAATGCATTTGGTGGGTTCAATCCAAATATGAGTATTCATTTACCACAATGCCATTCTGGTTTGCTTGCTCCTTACAGAACAGAATCATAGCCTACTGCTTTGCCCAGTGCAAGGGAGATGTTTCACAGGTGTGTAGGGCTCTCACTCTTATGCATTTCGTTGTTATTCAATTAGATTGAAATTAGATTCATCCTGTTGCTTACCAAAGATTATTTTTTTCAAGTATCGCATATGTTCATTGATTAAGTATTTTATTACAGAGCAGATAAAAGTCCCAGCTGTCTCCATTGGTTAGTGTTGCTATATTTTATTTATTACCTTTTGTAACTTTAGTCATCATAAAGGACACCTCACTGTCCTTTCCTTAACCTCCAGCTGAATTCAATTCTGAAATGCAATTCACTCTCACGCAACTATATATATGTATATATATTTATCAAATCTTTAAAGGGATTTGGAAATCTTCCATTAGGTGATTCATTCAGGTTTATCTCTACCAAGAAAAACGTGGGCATGTAGTTTTCCCATTAAAATTAAAATGGCATGAATGACTTGCACTATGGTGAAAACAATGAAGTCTTCAATTTGTCAAGTTTCAAATTTTGCCAAATATGAAAATACATGACTGTACCAAAAAGGATCACCAAGTGCACTGGTATTTCTAGGTTCTAGCATCATCTCTGAAGAGACAAAAAGGAGAAGTAATACTTATTCTTTACTGCAAATACTTGTTAGACACACTTTAAAACAAATGAGAAAAAAAAAATCTTTTAGGATAAATTGGAAGCCAAATTTGGGCAACCTGAAAGCTTAAAATATCCTAAGGATAAAGGAACGAAAATGGGAGATTCAAAAGGTGAAGTGGAAAGATGCTTCCATCAAAGGTTATATTAAAAAAAAAAACACCACCTACGACGACAAATTAACCAAGTGAACAGTTTGATAACTTACTCTATTCCCAAAACTAATGACCAGGTTATATGTAGACATCGATCTCCTCCTATCCTCTCCACTTGTTGGATGAGACAGTGGATTAAGTAAATCTCAGAGTAGAGCAGTGCCTAATCCCTTTTCAGTTACATTGCTTGTGGCAAGATGGAGCTTGTTCACTGTACCTTCAACGTGTGTAATACAGCAAAACACAAAAAGCTCAAAATCTTGACTTACCTCCTACGTCTCTATTGAGCAGACCCAGATACTCTCTTAAAGCTCGTGTCTCAGTCAGGGATCACATCTGGGTTGAAACAAACGTGCAAAAGAATCAGAAATTTCTGCTAGACTCAGAAGCACTGGTGGGCAGGGAAGTATTTGAAGCTCAGATCTTAAAGCAAATCATAAGCGGGACAAGCCACGCATTATTGCATAATTTGAAAATCGTTCACAGATCACCCACTGTGCTCTGCCACAGCGAATTAAGGTGTGAAAAATGATTGTAAGAAAGCAGAGGAGGCAATGTCAGGAAGAGTAAACGTAATCACAATAGGATTATACAGTATCATAGACGAGTTCAGTGCATGCTTAGCAGGGTTGAAATCAAAGCCCTTTTTAGAAATAAAACCGCAGTAATAATGTGGGCTGTGTAATTAGTCAAAGGTAATTAAACAGCCTTCAAATGTGGAAAAGATACCATGGGGAGAAAGAGAATAAAGTGTTCCTTTTTCATTGTAGGTAGAAAGCAATGCGCACACATTCCAGGAGGGAACTTTTAGCCTAGATTTCATGTTAGACAAACTTTCTGATGTAAAGAATAGCAAGGATTTGGAAAACATGGCCTAGACTTGGGAGTGTAAAGGCAGGCCCTATCCTCGGGTGATTTCAGGGGTAACCAGCATTGACAAACATCTGTCTGAAAGGCATGTGTCTGGTTGACCCTGCAAGGGACTGACCAAATGACCCTGCAAAGCTTTGTTCTGTGGCTCTGCAGTCATCTGACACCTAGCAAAACCAACCACACCTCCTCAGGCTTTTCAGTATCCTACAGCAAGTGAGAGAAGGCATTTCCTTCCCCTCTTTCCTGCTGTTGCATGAAAAAGTGCTCCAGGATTGACCCCTCTGACAAGACTGAGATTGACAGAGTTGTCAGAAAGATTATAACCGCAAGATGGAGAAGTAGAAAACAGTACTGAAAATCATGTGCAATGAAAACACATCTGTGTAGGGATTTCCACAAATGTTTTTGATGGCTTAATGTCATGTGAGGGGAACTTCCCAATTTCAGAAACAGCCCTGAGCAATATTTTCTTCCTGGGAGCCCGAGGGAGATTTCAGCACACCAACAGCATCATCCAAGTGACATGGGTGGGAAGACTCTTTTTTTTTTTATGGAACGATACCACTTCAATTCAACATGAATTTGACATCTGTGTTGTCAGTTGGGGAATTCACTGAAGATTCCCATGCCCAAGGCTATGTGAGCAGTCAAAGCCATTTATTTTCATCCAGCAGATGGAAATGACTGTTTTTTGCTGGAAAGATTGGAGACATCCCCATGACACAGCACACACATCTTCTCCCCACCTTCAGTTTACTGAAAGAGTCCCAGCCTTACCCTTCCACATCATTCAAATCATCAGATGATTATCATGATGCAAAAGATTAAATTGTAAGGGGCTCATTTATCTGCCACATTTCTCCCCTCCCACTCTAAGAAGAAACTAAAAAGGCTGCTCCGAAAGTAATGCCTCCTATTTTATTATTCACCCACATCAGAGGTGGATGTTGGTGGTATAACGGTAGAGGCTGAACCTTTGCACTAACATGCCATGACATTTTATTGCCATATGACAGATACTAGCAGAGGGACAGTCTGACAAACTGGTGTCTGACACAGATGTGCATATGAAGGAAAGGTGTTTCATTGAATTCCTCCATGTGGAAACAATTGCACCCACTGACATTCATTGATGCTTGCTGAATGCTTATGGAGACCAAAGAGTGGAAGTGAGCACAGTGTGGCAGTGGGCGGTGTGTTTCAGCAGTAGTGACAGCCATGTGAAAGGCATTCCTGACAAGCATGCACAGCTGTCACATCACAAAATGAAGAGCATTTTGATAATCTCCTCTGCACGAATTGGCTAATGGAGTTGAACATGTTGAAAATTAGTGTAGCTGAATTTTTTTTTTCTATCAAATTGTGTTATTATTGCAAATTATTATTATTGCAAAATAAATAGGAGACATTACTTATGGAGTGATCTACATAAACTACTCCCTGAGTGTGGAAACGCACAGATTCTGTATCTCATTGTCATATCTGGGTCAAGAAATCCTTGCACATCTTGAGGAAAAAGAAAGAACAATCCTTTCACCACAAATGTTCTCCTTTCCCATAGCATTATTAATGAAATTCTATTAACCTATATTGATTCCCTCTCTTCTATAGGAAGTTCTGTATTTTTGCCTCTCAACCATCTCTCTATACATGGCATAACATGGAACTACAGAATCACAGAATTGGCGGGGTTGAAAGGGACCTGAAAAGGTTGTTCAGTCCAATCTCCCTGCTAAAGTGAGTACCCTACCTGTGCATTGTAGCAGTCAGTGCTATTGCTAGGATCTAAGACATGTACCATCTGGACCACAGTTTTGGCTCCAAACCAAGAGTTTTGGCTTTTAGAACCAGGCTAGATTCCCAGTTCTCGTCTTGTCAAACGCAAGGTCAAAAAATTGTCAGTGGGTGAAGGAAGCTTCTGTCATACAGCTTCTACCTGTACCAGGAAGTACTTTAGAATTAGCACAGCACTCTTAGGCATCTGCCAGCACAGACTACGTGATTATCTTCAGCTATCACTAATGAATGGAAAAAAATAGTAAGTGCAGCACTCCCTAAAGGACCACTTCATCTGTTTTCTCATTTTATTTATTATTTTTTATTTTTTGGCAAGATAGTATGTGTGAGCACTTAACTTGGATTTGAAGGGTACAATTCCCTGAATGCACCAAACAAAGCAGCAGCCTCTAATCTGAATTTCCCTGAAGCTGGGGAGAAAAAGGGTTTGTCAGAACTAATAATGGGTGAATCCCAAAATGGGCTGTGAAGAGAAATGTCTAATCCTAGATATTTCCCTTGGCAGCCAGCTCCACTTTTGCTGGGAGATGATGCCTGGAAATATTTTATTCAATAACATGTTCTGTCTATGTGGACCTATTTCAGTATAGTTGCACCATTAGAGACCCATCTGAAGAACTGCAGCTTCACACATCAAGCATTAAATACAAGAGTATGGAAATTTTAATTTTGGTTTTGTTGCATTCTTTATTTTGACTATGATTTGAGGAAATCCCCAAATCAATCAATTAGGAAACGCCAATTCCCAATGAAGGAGGATGGGGATGTTTAAAATAAAGGGTTTTAGCAAGAAACAATCACTATAGTAATAAAGAACCAAGAAAAACTAAAAAACAACAGCAGGGAACAAGAAAGTGCGCAAGGAGATTCTTCCCAAAGTAGTGCACGATGCATTTGCATTTTTAATATAATGTAGAGAAACAGAGTTATTGTCTTTTAGGAAGCAAAGATAATTCATCAGAGGAAACATATGCCTCCACATATGATTTAGCATCTGGGTCTCCACAGTGTAACACACCATTGGAGTTAACATTTATGTCTTAGTTCCGCCCCGCTGTACTCTCATGGTGCCTTCCCTTTCCTGAAAAGTATGTGCATCCACTGCTCTTCAAGAAGTTCCTAAGCAGAATCCTTTGGACTTAGGCAAAAGATCTCTTTGGGTGAGAGAAAATAGCTCCTTAGTTGAGTATCTGGGACTGCCTGGTTGTTTCAGTAATTAAGTTTCTGACCACATGGTTGGCTGGACCATTTCATAACTGTGTTTATGCTATGAAACAGCTAATGTAATGTGAAATCTTCAACATTTGAGCATTTTGCCTTCAGGCTGATTCTGTAATAATGTGAAAACTGCATTGTATCCCTACAGATGGATCTTCCCATACACAGAGAAAAGAAAAACAGAAACAACAACAACAACAACAACAACAACAAAAACTATAATATTTCTTTAATTTATTTCACTTGGAAGCAAAGCAAAGCATTGCTCTTTCTTGGTTGCATATTCAGTAATATTCTTAGTTTGGAGAAAGTCCGCATTTTGATACATCCTCATAAAATTTAAAGCTTTATTTATATTACAGAAACTGAAATAACCAATTTTCCTATGATGTCTACTGAATTTAAGATATGCTGTATATGGTAATAATCTATTCTGTGGTTTCTTAAATACAGCTCTTACATTGTGCTCATTAAACGTACATCAACTGTAGATAAGGTGGTTCAACTAAACAGTAAAATCCAGCTCCAATCAGTAGGTTAGATTTGCAGTTCAAACAGAGAGCAAAAACCATGTAAAAATGTCTTAATATCAAGAAAGACACTTAAATCTGCTTTTATCTTAGTTTCTCTTTCTTTAAGACTAAGATCATTTTTTTTTTTACATCTTAATATCACTACGAGCTGTATAGGATGAATGCACTGATATTTGTAAAGCCAACCATAGAAACCAAGTAATTGTTGTAGAATATTAAATATTTGGTTGAGATAAAGATAGGCCAGGAAAATAATCTTCTTTGAAGTCATTTAATCTTTTTAAGGTCATGTGGAATACTAAAATATTTTTTAGGAACTATTTGTATATTCAGACATAGAATAAATAAATATTGCATGTATGTTCATACATACAATAATAAAAGAAAGAGTATATAAGAAAGAAGTATGTAAGAAAGAGTATATAAGAGTATATAAGAAAGAGTATGTATGTTCATACATACAATAATAAAAGAAAGAGTATTAAGAGAATTAATAACTATTATTTAACTTCCTTAAGGAAGATGTTCTTAACCTCTCAAGCACAGCTATACCAAGGACAGATATCCAGTTTTGTTCCACAGTAGGACACTTTTATATCTGTTTTATCTATAAAGTCTATTTTGTATGCATTATTTTATTTACAAGACTATTAACTACACAATTCATGTTCATAAAATGTCCCTATCTTTGATTACTCCATTTAACATTAAACGGCAATATATTTTGTTCCTGGATGTCATACTGTGAAAGACATTTTGAAAATACCTGAGAAAATACCAGAGTTTCTCACATAAAAGCATACTTGATGTGAAAACTTCATGGTCACATAAAAAATAATCAAAGGAACACATGAATGTTCTATAAGGTCACCTGTTCTTGTTACGCCATTTATAAGAATCACATAGACTTTCTGCAACAGACACAAATGATTATATGCTCATTTTACCCCCAAGTCTAAGGTCAACACATTATCTCGTGTGTTATAAAAACCAACAATTTCTCCCTTAACTAGCCATTTCTTTTTGCATTAATTCCTGTTTTTCAAAAAAATCCTTGGTGTAAACACTAAGTCTGTTACCTTATATATTGCTTGGATAGTGTCTGAGTTTTGTGTAACTGCTCATACTTTCCAGAGATAGATGCAAGGCCAGACTGTGTAGTCAGTAGTCAATGGAAATAAATACATGACTCATCACAACAAACATCATCGTATCAAATGAGATAAATTTCACCCAGAAGAGCACTGTCTATGTGGACTGACTGTCAATGCATGCAAGGGAGCCCTGGCTGACATGCACACCTGAAGCAGGACGCACCTACGCTGCAGACACCTACATTTAAACACAACCTTGAGGAGTTATTCACTTCAATGGGTGTGGGTTTCATCTGCCCTGAAAACGACAAATTACCTCTCATTTCTCACTATGGCTTTATTTATATTCATCTGCATCAACACTGACACTTCCTCAAAACAACACTAAAAAAGTGCTTGGAGTTGTACAGGCATATTGAGTTGCACACGGGGTTTGACAAGAGGGAACTTCAGTTTTATTCTCACTTCTGATGGGCTGAGGATTATGGCCAAGTTCACCCACTCTCCCCTGGCCCATTTTTCATCCATTGTTCCTAGCTCTATTTGCCCAAGAACGTCCTTAGGGCTGAAGTTGCCTTTTACAACATGCATCTGCAACCAATACCACAACAGAGCTCCAATCTCAGTGGAGAGAGCCAGCTGCTATCATCATAATAGCTAAAATCTGTGGAGGTAGGAAGGGGGAAGGTCTTATATGTCTGCTAGAAGGAACATAAAAAGGGAGGGAAACAAGCAGAGAAACAGATGGTGGAAACAACAAACAGGATAAGTAGGATTCATCTGATACTACACTTAGGAGTATAAAAGTTGGGTTGCTAACCTACAGTAGTTCTACAGCACAAAGCTAAAACATATTGGAGCCTTCAAAAGGTGTTTTTTTTTTCCCCACTGTAATACAGAAGCAGGGTATGAATTGCATGCACTCCAATTACGATTAACCTAAAATCCATCAACCATCCGGTCTGTAATCCGATTCCCACCCAGTGCATCTTGGTCCCTTTTCCAAATGGAAGGGCTGAAAGCAGTGCAGTTTTACGGTATTCTGCAAGATAACTGTGAACCTCCAAAGTAAGACTGGGAATTAAGGCTGCTGTTAAATTCAGGAATTTTCTAACATCACTTGCTGGCACATCAGCCAGCATGACTGTTTTATCAGATAAAGAACAGTTTATAATTTATGCTTTCTACTTTAATATAGTATTTCCCTATTGTTTACTTAAAAAAAAATGCTTTAAAAATTTTCATTATGAGAACCCTCAGAAAGCTACCACTGATTTTCCCCCCACTACCTTTATGCTGTCTGTAAATCAGATGCAATAATAACTCCTGAGATGTTGGAAAAAGCATATTTATCTCCCTGGGAAAGTTATAAGGATGACAGCTCAGTGCTTGAGCAGCGTCAGAGCTGTTACATTTCCATTCATTTACTTTCCTTTTTTCTATATAAAACCACATAATTGGGACTTCCCTTAGTGGAAACATTTAGTGCTTCTTTAGTGAGCAACTCAGGATCACAGCTTTTTAAGCCAGAATGTAAAAGTTATTGAGAGCTTCCTGAGAGCTGCCAAGTGCTGTGTGTTCCCACAGACTCAGCATCTTGCAGGATTAGATTCTCATAATATTTTTAGTGCTAATAACGTCAAATCTTCTGTAGTTCTTTTGTAATCTATTTACAAAAATGTCACACGCAGAGCTGCTCCAGAATTATCTGATTATTCATTTTTTTCAAGTACAGTTTCTCCAAGCCTGAAGTTTTTGTACTGATGTCATTTGTTCCCTTTTTCCAGATGAAGTTTCTTGCCAGAATGAATTGGAGAAATAACTGCAAATAATGTATTGATAATCATAGAATACTTTGGGTTAAAGGGGACCTAAAAGATCATCCGGTTCCAACCTCCATGCTCTGAATTGAGGCTGATTGTCACCCATCCACCCTAGCCTTGAACACCTCCAGGGATGGGGTATCCACAGCCTCTTTGAATAGCCTGTTCCAGTACCTTTTTACCCTTTGAGTAAAAAAAAGTTCCTCCTCTTTTAGTTTATAGCCATTCCTCCTTGTCCCATCACTATTAGACCATGTAAAAAGTTGTTGTCCCTCCTGATTAGATATCTTTAAATCTTGAAGGACACAATAAGGTCCCCCCCAGAGCCTTCTCCAGGCTGAACAAGCCCAATTCTCTCAACCTTTCCACACAATAGAAGTGCTCCCTTTGATCATCTTCATGACAGTCTTCTGGATCTGCTCCAACAGCTGTGCATCTTTCTTGTTTCAGTCCCCCAGGCCTGGATGCAACACTCCAGATGGGGCCTCACAAGGGCAGAGCAGAAGGAGACAATCTATCATCTCCTCCCTCTCCCTGCTGCTACACCTCTGTTGATGTAGCCCAGGATAGTGTTGGCCTTCTGGGCTGCAAGCACACAGTGCGGGCTCATTCCCGGCTTTTCATCCCTCAGGACCCCCAAGTCCTTCTCTGCAGGGCTGCTCTCAGTGAGTTCTTCTCCCAGCCTGTAGTCATACGTGGTGCTGTCCTAACATTACTGCAGCACCTTGCACTTGGCCTTGCTGAATCTCATTAAGTTCATGTGGGTCCACTCCTAAAACCTGTCCAATTCTCTCTGGATACCATCCCTTCCTTCTGTTCTGTCAGCTGTACCACTCAACTGGTGCAACCAAAAGTAAAACTTATCTAAAGCAAGCAAACAAGGATTTCATACTTGTTGTCTTGACCTGCCAGTTTCCAGTTAGTTAGAAATTTTACAAGGAGTTCTGGATTTGCCAGATTTGCAATTTCAAACTTAGGAGGTACACTGGAATTGCCAGGTCACAGGGATTACAGGGGATGGAGGCAGTTAATATTTTTGACATGACCCTTTTAATGTTTAGAAGAGAAGAATGCACCAGAGTTAGTGTAGTGCTTAATGGAACTCTGAACATCGTTTTTATCACTCTGCCCTCACTTTCATTCACAACTCAGACTCAAAATTCAGCACCTAGAAAATGAGGAACATAGAAAGAATAGATTACGCTGAAGAAGTAATATACTATAACCACAAATGAAAAAAAGAAGCACAAGGACCATCCAGAGAGAAACATTCTAGCAGAATTGTCTTAGAGAACACTCTCCGACTTCCAAAGATCCTTGGCAATCAATACTAAGTACAGAGCCTCCACCAAATATGATTCTGCTGCATCCCTACAGCAGGCTGGGAACTTTGTTTCACATAATAAAATGTGATATCATGATGCTTGATATCATGAGAAATGTGCTTTATCTGCTTGATGCTGCAAATGTAAAATATCATTTAAATCAGCTTCTCCCAGGTACCAAAACAAACAAACAAACAGACAAACAAACAAAAACACCCACAGAACTGATCCAAATCCATCAGCATGTCTATTACGAAAACTGTGATTCTAGTGAATTGTTTTCTTAACTTGTTTCTTTACAATTATATTCTCAATTGCTACATGGGTGTTAAGCCAAGCAAGATTGAAAATGTGTCTGTTTTGTCTTTCTAGAAGCAATCGGCAAAATTCAAAACTCAGACATTTTAATATGGCTCTTTATATTTTCTACAGCTTGTGGTATTCAGATCCATCCTCCATCTCCATAACCCCCTGATGCCAGAAACTACTGCGTACAAGAACTATGTTATTAATTATAGGACTGTCATGTCACTAAAACTCAAGTTCCTGTTACCTGAATAGAGGAAGTCATCTTAGTTAGGACTTAGGGAATATGGTACATCTTAAACACTTCAACATCACAGCAAAGGAAAGAGGTGAAAAGAAGCTCCATGTTCAGGCTGCACAGGTAAGTTGCGGCTGCCACAACTCTGGAGGCATTCATGGCCAGTTTGGATGGGGTCCTGGGCAGCCTGATCTAGTGTCTGATTTAGTGATTGGCAATCCTTCCTCCAGCAAGGGGATTGGAACTGGATGATCTTTGAGATCCCTTCCAACCCTAAGCATTCTGTTGTGGGAAATACAAATACACTATTTCCCTTCTTTATTTTGTCCTCCTATTAAGAGTTTGCATTCCAGTATCTCTGTCCCTCTGCTCTCTGTGCAGTTCGAGACTGAGATATGAGAGGGCAGATATAATCCTGAAGGGGACACAGCTTGAGTTGGAAGAGAATGCTGTTACTTTAACTTCCCATCTCCCACTATGTGGAACAACATCAAAAAGAGGTTCTCTTTATAAAAGTCAAGACCGTGGTTTCTTTAAAGTCTCCTGATTCAACCTCCTGCAAGCTGACACAATGAATTGAGGCTTTGTTATTATTCATGGAGTGCTTGAAATGTACTGGTGAAAGGAAATTAAAAAATTCTGATCACGTATTTGCCAGGATGCTCAAAAGATTAAGGATCTACTTGTGCAAAGAAGGGAAGATAGGGGAACAATAAACCCTGAATTAAAGATACATATTAGAATTGTGTGTCAGGAAGGACCATGTTGTGCTCAGCTCATTTGACTTTTAGGGTAACATGGGACATAATAACTCAATTCCAACTACTTCTGGTCTTCAGAAGACTATTCCGTCTAACTTACATGGAAAGGAAACCAGTGCTCTCATTAAATAGTAGTTCAGAGTTAAGAGCATCAAACTAAGAATAAACATAAGATGGAAATTCAGAGAAGCCTTCTAAGCCCTGGAGCAGTAAAATTTGAGAATAGCCTGTGATCAGAGGCACAGCTCAAAAAAATATCATTGCCTCAAGACAGAATGTGAAACGTTGTCAATGGGGTCATCTGAGGTGGCTGTCTGCAATAACTGGGTTTGGATTTGATGACACTGGCAATTTCTCCAGCCTTACGCTCCTCATTAATGCTGGGGCCCATGAAGGGCACATGATGGAGAAGACTGGAAATGTTTTGTGAGAGAAGTTCATCATTATTTGATCAGGCTGGATTCCACATTTTGACATTGCTGGAGAGAAACATTTCTCAGTACTGATGACATTTAAAAATGGTTGAGAAGGAAAAAATCTCCTTATTAATAGTTATTTCTTAAGTTTACATATATCAGGAAAGAATGCTGGTTTTGAAATGGTATGTGCTTCAAAGACCAGACGTTTTCTGTTGCATCACTACATCAAAAATAAGTTTGTTTGTTTTAAAATACTAATCCATTTTAAGAGACATAACAGACAAAACTCAAACAGGACCCCAGTCACCCTATGTTCCCTTTCTAATTTTGGGAAAGACAAAAGTACAAGAAGTGGATGACCATTCACTTTAGTACTGGGATTATCCTCTGGAGGTATTCCTTACCTCTCCATTGACACTTAGGAGAAAATATCAGCTGAAGCCTCATCATACCAAACTCTATAAAGGAACAGTTTCCAGAAGAAAATTTTGTTTCTTTCCTAATTAAACAAGAGTTGTGTCGATTAATAATTTTAACATTGAGGGTGTTGAATTTTATATCCTAACATTCTGAGTCAAACTTTTCTCTCTTGTTAGCATGGCACTGGACTTACTGATTCAGAAATCTCAGGACCCAGAAAGGCTCAACCCTCCAGGTTCATTTTATCATTGTCCCAGGAGATCAAAGGCAGCAATGTATCCCTGTTGGAGTTTGCAAATATAACTCTTAGAGCATGGGAAGTTTGCCTTTAGAAATCATGTCTAATTTCTTTGTTTAGAATCTACCATAAGAGTATTTTATTACCAGCAATGAAAAAGCAACTACCAGGCTCTGTTTGGTTAGCCACTGGGTTTTGCCATTTTCCAAGAGAAAAGTGATTGAGAAAAGAGGGTTCAGTTACATGATGTTTCTAGTAATAATCATAGAATCATAAATTATCCGGAGTTGGAAAGAACTCACAAGGATCACCGAATCCAACTCCTGGCTCCACATAGGACCACCCAAAACCCAGTGTAGGAGATCTCATGCTTCTTGCGACTAGGAGGGTAACAATTTTCACTGTGCTGAAAATTAAAATATTACAGAATCACAGAATTGCAGGAATTGGAAGGTTCCTCAAGAGATCATCGATTCCAACTTCACTCTGCTAGAGCAGGTACCCTATAATAGGTCACATAGGTAGGCGTCCAGTCAGGTCTTGAATATCTCCATAGAAGGAGGCTCCACAACCTCCCAGGGCAACCTGTTCCAGTGCTCCGTCTCTCTTACCCTAAAGTTCTTCCACATGTTAGTGTGGAACTTCCTTTGTTCAGGTTTTAGGCCATTACTCCTTGTCTTATCACTATGCACCACTGAGAAGTGCCTCAACTCATCCATTTGCCTACCACCACCCTTTAGATATTTATCAACATTAATCAGATCCTCCCTCAGCCTCCTTTTCCCCAAGCTGAGCAGTCCCAGGTCTCTCAGCCTTTCTTCATCTAGCATCTTCAGGAGATGCTTCAGGCATCCTTCTAGAAGATTCCCGTCTTATTTGAACTGGGAGCCCAGAACTGGACATAGTGTTCTAAATGTGGTCTTGCCGGGACGGAGTAGCTGGGGAGGATCACCTCCCTCAACCCGCTGGCCATGCTCTTTTTAATGCGCCCCAGGATACCATTGGCCTTCTTGGCCACAAGGGCACACTGCCGGCTCATGGCCAACCTGTTTTCTTCCCCAGGTGCACAAAGAAAATAATTTGTGTCACAATTTGTCACATTTTTATTCATTCTCCTCCCTATGCTGTCCATGTAACTTATCGATCTTAGTCTATCAATACAGCACAGTGGCTTTTACAGGCGATCATTTTGTTACCACACTTACTTACTTATTTAGTGCATTCTGACTTTGCTTAAATTACTACTGGATAAAGTAGTTCAGGCTTCTCTCAGCCTCATCGAGATAAACACTTTTGAAAATGCTCTGTCTGATTTCATCTTTAAGGTTCAAGGAAAGGTAAAAGATGACTCCTTACTTCCTCAGGTTATTATTAATCTTATTGAGTGGAATACATGGCTGAATTTCAATTTGAGATTATCAAAAGCAAGTTATGGATATTCATTACATTTCCTAGAAAATCTGCAAGTAAAATCAGCTTTGTTTTGAAGAAGGAAAGACTGAAAGGTAGAGAAGTGTTTGACAAAGAGTCTCCATGACAAAAAGATATAAGCATATCCAATTCCCAGATTTCCTCTCTTGGACACAGAGGTGTTTGGTGTTTGTCCACATGGCAGTAGGAACTTTGATAACAAGGAGCTGGGCTGAACCTTTCATCAGAAGATATTAAAAACTTCTTGCCTTGCTTTCTGCAAGAAAAATAAAGGACAGAAAATGCAGGATGTCATGTTTGCTTTTGTTTGTTTGTTTGTTTTGCTTTTAAAGCTGAGCTGCATGCATGGAGTGAAACCTTATTCGAGAAGCTTTGCACGTGGATTTTCACTTCCATTTGAGGTTGCTCTTTGCTTCTTAACCTGACTATTTGGAGTATTAAAAGCATATACTATTCCATTCTTCACATCAAGTTCAGGACTGCTTGGCATTCTCATTTCTGTGACATACACTTACAAAACCATACCAGTGGTTTGGAAAAGTATGGGAACACTTTCTAAGATGGACTGTAAGAAAAATAATGACCACGGTATAGTGGCTCTACTAGTCACCGTGATTGTGGGGGTGTGCCACCCCCACACTGTCTAGTAATAAAAGTCCATTGAGGAAATATGAAGGTTACATAAAACATATAAAATTGTTTAAGTTATATAAAAACTGAGTCATTCTAGTAATCACTCATATTCTTTAAAAAACATTAATGACCTATATCAGAACATACAGTTTTCCTTTGGTAACTTTCCAAGGTATGCATACCTATCAAATTCTATATCATATAGTTATGTTACAGGTGTTTTGATGGTGTTGTTTTTTCCTTTGACTGCTCTGTGTTTGTGTGTGTGTTTGTCTGTTTGTTAGTTTTCATCAACTCAGAGAATTTCTTTGGGCCGTGGAGTCATTCTCTCAACTGTACAGATAACTGAAGGAATCACGAGTCTACTTTATTAAAGGCAACTCAAAGATTGCAGATCTACAGCACAAAAATGAGAGCTTTGCCTTCTGACCTTAACACGTGGATTCTCCTGGCTCTTTGTTGGTGTACGGTGATATTTCTCCTTAGTTGATGACTGAAGAATATAATATCTATTTGACATTTCAAAGAGAATTCAAGCAGGCTGAGCTGCAAATACCTGCATCTGCCTAAGGCACCGTATTGAATGACATTCTTTTTGTAAAGGGTGTGGAAGGTCTTCCTTTGTATAGCAAAAAATAAAATTAAATTAAAAATCTTAATGTGTTATATATGTCTCCAGACCAGAAAAACCTTAGTGCTGTAATTCTGCATTGCTCAGTCAGGACCCTGATCCGATTAACTTCCTTATCTGCAAAGCTACCCTCCTCTGAATGTCCCTAAGAAGATTCTCAATCAAACACAGATTTCCTAGGTCTGCCAACATCATAACTGCATGAAAAAAAAAAACCCTTCTGATTTCTAAGAAACACTTTTTCCTGCATTGATTCATTGCAGTTGGTGTTACTACATTAAAATTCCCCCTGCTCTCCACTGCTTGCTGCAGTGAGCAAAGGGGTTAAGAAGCTAAGCAAAAGGAATATGTAGTTGTTCCACTGGGCTATAATGGAAACTTCAAAGTAATTTAATCAGATATGTTCCAATATACCCTAAAACCACTACTGCCATAACCATGATGAGTGAACAACCTGAAATTTTAGGCTAAATTGTGTGACTAATTCAGAGTTTATTGAAATGAACAAGGACAAATGAGGTGCTACTTTCTCTCCCAGATACACAATCAATTTTGGAAGGGTTGCAGCACCTTTATTGTCAGTCTCAAAAGATGTAAACAATGGCAGGGATTAGGCTCTGCATTTTAGCTATGGCTACTGTTAAGCAGCTTGACTCTGCTTAGATAGTAAAAAAAGCATATGCATTTCAGCATAGACCGTTAATGCTTAAAATGACAGAAACAATGCTTGGAATGTTTCTAGGCCCTTTTTTCTTTTTCTTTTTTTTTTTTTTTCTTTTTTTTTTGACCTTATATGACCAGCTCAACCACTTAACCAGGCTAAAATGCTGGGGTATGTGTTTGATGAGAATATTCTCTAGACAATAGAACTAGCCCTCCTCTTAGAAGTTTAGAGAGATGATTTTAAACACCTGAAGCCAGAGAAATTCTATGATTCAACCCTTTCATTTCTTGAATGAATATGCAGTGCACAGTGCTGGGTTATTATGGTAAGGACACATGCTGCCATTTGCTTCTTGGAAGATCCAAGTAGGATTTGATTTCCAGTAGGTTTTGATTCAACAAGGAAGTCTATGTGGGCTCCATCTGAAGTGAATTACAGTTTTGAGTAAGTTTCTTTATTCTCAGTGGCAGCATACAAGCTTAAAATGTATGAGCATACAGATAGAGGTCCACTGTCTTTGTTGTGAGATCAAGGAGAATTTGGAGCTTGCTTTAGATAATTTGCCTGGAATTTCTTTGGAGGATTTTCATCTAAAACACACACGCACACACATACAAAAAAATGATGTTTAAAGAAGGAGAGCTGAAAATTCACAGATATTCTTGATTTTCATAAGTAAAGTCTGGTCAACTAAATGACCACTTAGTATAGTGAGTTTACTGTCTCCCTTTTCTGCTTGCAATGACCTCAAGAATGAAGGCCAAGACTTCAGTGGAACTTGTGGTATTACTGTACCTCTGATAATAATAGCTGTACCTCCAGTAATAGCAGCAGCCTTCAGTAATTTTGAAGGGGACATAAAACTTGCCTCTGGTTATTCAGTCTCACAAAGGCTCTAGTATTGCTAAAAGAAATATTTTTTCCCCCTTTCTGCATTATGCTGTCAGTATAACAGTATAGTGAATATTGCTGATGTGAAAGTAAAGGCTTGGGGAACAGAGTGAAACAGAACATCTGGGGCCTGGTATGACTCTCAGGTGACTGGCTGGTAAATGCCTACTGCAGGTTTATTGAAAATGTGTTTTGGGGTCATTAAATGGGACTCTAGCCTTATGTAATAGATGCTTGGATACATAGGCCATGTGTGGACACCTGTATTGAAGAATATACTGTTATTTGTCTTGATTACGTGCAGAATATCAGCACTGCATACCTTACATGACATCAAGACTCTGCAGTGTGTCCAGTCAACCAGCTGCTGTTAGTTAACTTCAGTATCCTGGTGAGTACATAAATGTTTATCCTTGATGCCCTTTGTCCTTTATTTCAACAGATCATCCTCTGAATCACGTCACGTTACATATTTCACTGAAAATTGAAATCCCACAAAGACTAACTTATTTTAACTATTTAGGACTGGGTGTATGTAAGGATCAGATTCAGGAATTGTTGAGTAACTGTTTATGTTCTATTTCATTGAGATGAGTTTAACCTAGAGAAGCTGTGGTAATAGGCCCTGAAACAGTACGAGTCTCTTGGCATAAACACCAGTGTTCTTGTCCAATAAAACAGGAGTCATGCAATTATGAAGGCTCCAGTAGAAAAACTAGCAGCAGGCTCTAACCCTGAGAACCCTCATTAAACCTCAATTTGGAGGGAACACCAAAGGAACTGCTGTTCTTCCTCTTCTAACATTTGAAGTATTTTGAAGACTGGAGGAAAGCAAATGTCACTGCTGTATTCGGGAAGGGCAATAAAGAGGGGGAACTAGAGACTGGTCAGTCTCACCTCGATCAAAGCATGCATGCTCACTGTATGCATGACATGAAGAAGTAGTGTGTGTACAGACTTTTTTTATAAAATATGTTATTCCTTGAATATTTAATCTAAGACACTGAATGGGATATTTGCTATGCTGGAATTGCTGGCTGATACGATTGCAAGGTCACTCACTGTCGTCTATAAACAGTCCTCATGATTGAGAAAGGTCCTTGATGTTTGGAAAAAGATTAATATTGTGTCCATCTTTTTAACTGTGATGATGGCAGATCCAGGGAAATGAAGACTTTTCCAACACTTCAAAAACTAGATACATCACAGAGTAAATCCTCCTGCAATTCATTTCCAAACATGCAAAATAGAAGATAAGCAGGAGCATTGAATATGAAAATGTCAAAGGCTGTTTTAGCCTCTTGAGAAGGAATATTATGGGATTTGGTCGCTGTCTTCCATCTATTTAACTGAATTATAAAGATAATGGAGTCAAATCTACCTTAGGTGAATCTGCTGATAAGCAAGAAGCAATGGCCACAAGTTGAGGTTCAACTGATTTAAACTAAAGATTAGGAAAAAATAGAAAAATTTTCATTACTAGTATAGTGAAGGACTGGAATCAACCATCCAGAGATAGTGCTGTTTCACCCTTGGAAGATTTTAGGATTTGATGAGGCAAAACAATACCTGATCTGATCCACTATTGGCAACATTACTGTGTTTAGCAGGAGTTTGGACATTTGAAGATCAATTCCAACAAAAATTGTTATTATTTACATGAATATAGATGACTATAGAAAACATCCATTTTCCTTAAATGCTGATAAATTGGTAAGGTACCTTAGAATATCAACAGGAATGGATGCTCCAGAAAAGATGTCAGTGAATAAAATAGCTGTAGCAAATGAAGTTCATATTCTCACTTGACTATGTTGTTTCTATTAATACTATTGGACACAATCAGGAATAAGAATGGGCAATCAGATATGGTCCCTATTTTTATTTAAGTTGTAAAACCAGGGACAAACACTCATAGACAAAAAATAAGGAATGAACTTAAGACTTTGGAAAATGACGAGGTGATACCAACCTGTGGCATACCAGCAATATAAATATTTTCTGAATATCGTTTTCTTCCTTAATGGTTGTCATGGTGAAAAATAGGTTAAACAAAAGTAAGAATTAAAGGTAGATAATCAAACTCCTTTGGATAAGCTTTCATAGATCCTTCCCAAAGATGTGGGGCAACTTTGGCAAGCACATGAAATAGTTAAGTCTGTAAGAGTCACTGAGAGTACATCCTAGGTAGAAAAAAAATGGGAAATTGTCTCTGGGAACTTTTGAAAGAGGCAGACAAGAAGTTACTGCCTCTTACTGTCAGAAGATACAGAACAGGCTTGACAAGTGATAGTCAAAATGACAGGCTGGGGCAATGACTTTCACAAGAATGAGGCAAGTTTTCATTCCTTGAGCCCACCAACATAGCACTTGCAAGAGAAAAGTGAAGGGAGTAAATTAAATTAGGGTGAATAAGTCTGATCTTCCTTTTGCTATCTCCCATTACAGAGAAGCTGCAAATCCAGAGAGATGGCTTGTATCCAAGGCTGACCCTGAGGTGTTGTGAGGATTGGTAACAAAACGTATGTGTAGCTCAAACATGTCATGTTACAGTCCCAGCCACCACCATATGGGTAGCACGTAGGCTCAGCATTGTGAAAGAGGCTTACACTGCTGCTGCTTAGTCTGTTTTTAGATAGAGAAATTCAATTTCCACACTTGTCAATCCAGTGTTGTCACCTGCTTCTAACCAAGCAGACATAAAAGGTATGTAATAGTTATTGGAAAGATGTTACATGTAAACCTGACAGAAAGAGTGCTGATATCCCTGATTTTTAACAACCTTTTCTGTGTTGATATATAGATATGTATATAAATAAACAAATTCAACAGAAATAAAAACATAATTAAGAGAACAACTTCAATAAGCCTAAGTAACAAGATTGAGCGTACAAGATGTCTGGATATGTCTGTAGTTTATACAGCACCAAGGTACTTCCTCAAACATGACAGAAGATAACAAGAGCTTAATTCTCAAGAGATAGTACCTACATTACCCTTCTAAGACGAGCTACCCTTCTTAGCTGACATATCTGAGTGCACAATATATCCTCAAAGAGGGCAGGATCTCTGTCAATTATTGCAGCAGGCTGGAAAAAAGTGTATGTTAAAGTCTACCCCTGTCTTTAACTTCCAATTCCCTTTAAGAATAAAATAAAATAAAATTAATAAAATAAAATAAAATAAAATAAAATAATGGTATCTGTTCCAACCATAAGCCAAATGTAATTAAATGAATTAATTCAAATGAGTATTACAGTTAATGAAAATTTAGTAAATATATATGAATGGCTGAAATACCTGGTGAGGCACTGGAACAGGCTGCCCAGGGTGGTGGTGGAGTCACCATTCCTGGAGGTATTCAAGAAAAAGATGGATGTGGCACTAAGGGACGTGGATAATGGACATAGTCCTGATGGACTGATGGATGGATTTGATGATCTTAGTGGTCTTTTCCAACCTTAGTGATTCCAAGATTCTTTGATTCAATGTAGTTCCTTGACAAACAGCCTCAGTTAATAACTGCAGAAATATCAAAGTTTTTGCTGGAGAGTTGTTTGGAACTCTTTCCATCTGACCAAAATAATAAACTTCTTCCAAAGATGAATGCCTAACGTATGACAAAGACTGTTTGTTTTAAGACCATCTATTTACTTCCTGATTAAAAACTGCAATGATTACCTGATGTAAGTAAAAGTCTTGATTTGCATGTCATAGAATCATGGAATCATTTGAGTTAGAAGGGACAACAAAAGGTCATCAATTTCAACTCCCCTGCAATGAACAGGGACACCTACAGATAGATCAGGTTGCTCAGAGCCCCATCCAGCCTGACCTTGAATGTCTGCAGGGATGGGGCATCTATCACTTCTCTGGGCAACTTGTTCTAGTGTTTAACTACCCTTACTGTAAAAAAACATTTTCACTATATCCAGTCTCCATTATAGCACATATGAATGTTGTACAGTCAGGTGCAATTCAAGGTGGTGCCAAGTGTACTCATACTTGTCCCCGTGTTATTCCAGAATGTAAGCTCTGGATACTACTGCCTTCATCTATGTTCTTTCATTTTCTCCATGGAAAAGTGCCTTCTATAGTCTGCAAATTGCAGTTAGGTTTTCCGAAGTTACATAATCTTGAAAGACGATTCTGAAACATACATTTGTTTGAAAGTTGAGCAGAACTATCCCGGTGTCCCTGGCGATGTTTACACCTTGAAAGTAAGAAGAGATGTTTATTTCAAGCAGTTTGTGGCCAGGTAATGAGAGGCTATGGAGCACCAAATTCAATTATGTGAAATGTGTTATGTATATGTGTTTTCATGATTTGTATTGATTCACGTGCATGACAGATTGGTTATAAATTGGGTAATATATTGGCTTGTAAATGAAATATATTGGCTTGTGGGAGCATATTAGGCCTTGTATTGAATTCTTAGAGCTGCTATGACATTTATCTGCAGGTGTAAAGAAACTCTGTTACTTTGTGTTTGCGTCTGGTATAATTGCTTTACAGGGGTGATACCTGGGTTATTTATGGAAATATATTGGCACCACAATATGTTAAGTCACTGAGTGCCCTTGACATCACTGAAGTGAAAGGATGAGTCTGCAGTAAGCAGTCTCCTTCCAAACCCATGATCAAAACTAGCATAACCTTGTCAGCCCCACAAAGAAGGAATCTGTTGGTGTAGATTGACATACCAGCCTCCATTCAGGTCCAAATCTGGATCACATTCTTTTTAGATATTATCAAAGCAATAATGATAATAACAAAAACAACAGTAAACCCTAGTAGAAAAAGTAAATGGTTTGGGACAGAGCAGAATAGAATTATTCTTCATTAGTAAGAAGAAAGCAAATGAGGTATTGAATGCTTTGTATCCCAGGAAGGAACATTCAACACAGAAGCTGACATAGAGATAGCCATTGGGGAGAAAAAAAAAAACACAGATTATCTTATGTAGTCATTGGAGTGTACACTGGAATGTATTCACACATGGAAATCCCTCTGAAGAGAAAATGCAAAGGAGCAAATTGTAGCAGGGAATGAGTAGGAAACGGGGAATTTTGAAGGTGCATGTATGAAGAAAATATTTTCATTTTCCTTATACAAACATCACTGTCTCTTATCATCTGTGGATAGACCAAATTGTTACTTTGTCTCTTTGGACTGATCTATTTAGTTGGAAAAAAAAATGCATAGGCAAGTGCTATCGGCTTTGTTTCTTCTGAAGTGGGAAGTGAAAAGATTTATTTCACCTTATTATTAATACTACTTCTTATAGTTGCAGAAGAATTTCTATAATCTTTATAGAGCTCAATTATACCACAGCCAATTGATATGAGTGATTTCAGTACTTTTTAATATGCTGTTAAAGATCTCCAGCGTAAAATATTCTTAATGCTTGGCATAAAATATATAGAATTCTATTTTATTGTAACTAAGTGCTAGCCTCATGTTGTAGCTAAAATACAGAAAGGATAATGAATGAGTTTGTATTAGACAATAGATACTTTTACCTCTCTTCAGCTTAAGTTCTGCTGGTATTTCCACTTTTAATTTGGCAATGAGCTTTTGCACATCTGTGTTTACTGATGATTCTGGGAATAATTACTTCTATTTTTGGCTTTGGCTATTCTTAGTTGTGTGAAATTTTGTGCTTTGTGCTTTGCCAGAGGTGGACGTTAGACATGTTCAACAAATAGTTTCTTTTAGCTTCTGAGGATCGCGCCTCCAGTTAACTGAAAACAGAACCACAGCAATGTGCAAATGGTAATTACAAATCTAACTGCCTTATGAGACTTACTTGAGCTGCAAAAGCACTATCTCTCAAATATTCTACAGGTCTCAACTCGTGTCACTCTTTACTTGCCATATATATATATCTATCCCTTGAAGTCTGATATTTTAGACGAGCTTTGGTGGTGTATTCATGATGTATTCATGAGTATCCAACTATGTGGTGATGAACACTTTACAACACTTTTTTTTCATAGAATGGTTGGGAAACAGTTGTCATGTAAGTTGATGAAATACAGCTTTTCCTCTATGGGGAAAATACTGAATCTAGGTTTCAGGAGATGAACGCTCCCAAAAATAAATGTCATGTCTCTAAACAGTTACAAGGTAATTATGAGTTATTGCATGTCCTGACTGAACAGAAGAGATTGCAGAGATGTTAATTTCCAAAACTAGGGCAAAACTGGAAGACTACTTCAACACTTAACCATGAAGAAGTGGTTATTCTCCTTATTTGACTCCTAGCGTCCCAGAACCAAAGTCCTCTGTGTAGTACCATCTGTGTTATATGTTTTTCATGTTGGTTACCCCTATTATGTAGGATTTCCACCAGACACTAAGCATACGAAGTCTTCAAACATGAAATAATGTTTGAATTTCATAAGCATGGCATGATAATTCAATTCACATTATGAACTTGCAGTGTACTACTCCTGAAAAAAAACAGTCAGTAAAGACTTCTTGTAGCTGCACAACAGTCTGACCCTAAGGTTGCCAGCATATCTCCCGAGTCACCTGTATGAATGAAAGTAATAGTTGTAATTAAATAGCAACCAGTAGCAGAAGTGTGTAACTTGATGAGCAGGCTTAAATGTGCTCAGCAGTTTCATGCTTTCTGAAGAAAGTTTCCTTCAGACTAACATTTTCACAGGAGGGAGTTGGATGGACTGATTCTTTGCACTGAATTGAAGCCTCATATGGTGTACAGGGATGGAGTAACCACTTATGTAAACATGGTGAGATAAAATGTTCTTAGTACTATTATTTTGTCTGAGACTACTGGCAAAGGTACTGCATAATTGATGTGACTAACAAAGAAGATATTCCCAAAGACTTTCCTGCCAGGCCATTGAGACTGAAAAATAATAGAAAAAGCCACAGGGCAGGGAGATAAAGGTAGCATTGATAAATGTACTTTCTTCAACAAATATGAAACATCTGCACAACATGTGACCTGAATTTTGACTTGTATTTTTTTCTGAACGGGGAATGAATGTCACCATACCTTCCCTTTGCTCTTGCCCTGACTCTTCTGATCTACCTGCTTTACATCTGGTCAAGGTGCACAGTATCACAGCGTCTTTCAACTCTTCTCTTTTCACTCTCTTCATTCCAAAGCTCATTAAAGCACTGTTTGATGATTTTCTTCTATAAATACCATATCTTCTCTACAGATTTTTTTCTCATCTAGTTGTACTGAGTTGTATTGCAGGTGGTAGGACATTGAATGCTTCTATAGGTGGCAGTGGACAATTTGCTTACATTACCAAAAGTAGAATTTTAATTTTCCTCATTTGTAAAAAAAAAATTACTCTCATAGAAGTTAAATCACAATTGCATTTCTAATAAGCCTGGAATAATTAACAATTAATTTTTTTACCCCCTCCCTAGTATACTCCAAAAAATAAAGGTTTTTTTGTTCGGTTTGGTGTTCTTTTGTGCACTCTGTATTTTTATCAGAAATAATTTCTGAGTTCCTGTTGACCTGCAGTATTTATTTCTTTGCATTCACTCTGAAAACATGTTGTTTCAAAGTGAAAACTAAACTTGAAACTAGATTTCACATATTAAATGCAAGAGAATCTGATAGATCTATGACATTAAGAAATTTTCATGTGTAGGGAGCCAGGAGAGGTCTGTTGTGTCTCTGTAATATATTTATAGTATTTTGGGTAGTGTACTGAGAAATGTAATAAGTTAAAAAGAGAATTATCGCTTTTGATTCACACACTCCAAAAAAAAAAAAATGAACCAATCTCAATGTGTTTTCTCAGGTAATTTCCCAGCAATGTCTGTAAAGCAAGTGGATAATTCTGGGAGCAAAAAAGCTTTTCATCTCTCCATTTGCCAGTGGAGTGAGTTGTGTATTTTAATGTGGGAGTTACTTTGATGCTGGATGAAGAGGCAGCTGTTTGGTTTAGTTCTGGTCCAGCATCAGGGACTTTCATTCAACTTCTCTCCAAGAATGTCTCCTGGGACATTCAAGATCAGTCTGTACTGGGCTCTGAACAGTTTGTTCTAGCTGTAGGTGTCCCTGTTCATTGCAGGAAAGTTGGAGTAGATCACACTTAAAGGCCCCTTCCAACTCAAATGATTATATGATTCTATAATAAAAAGTCTTATATTTGATTGCTATAAAGGAGGGTTAGTATTATGAAGATGGTCACTGCTCAATTGTAGTCTTGTGACAAAGCAATGGAGGAGTCATGTTACCTCAGCCTATAACCTCCGCATCCATCTTTTAGGATGGTGAACTACAGAATAGTTTCAGAGAGGAATCTCAAAAATATGAGAAGTAGTAGTAGTGCTGCAGACAAGCACTGTTGCTGCATCCTCCAGCTCATACTGTAGTGTTCTACACGAGCTCTCTACCTGGAAGCCTGAGAGAAACTTAGAGACACATTGAGGTGTAAGAGGAATAGAAACATCATTTTTCACTCAACTAATTCACACAGACTTGGATTCACTAATTCTGTCTGTGCATTTTGCTTCTATTTCCATAGTCTATGAGAGCCCTTCTGAATTTTTCACAGCACATGATGAGAAGCAGCACTGGAAGCTTTTATCATCTTGTGTTGCATGCTGTTTCAGGTAAAGCGTATTCTTAATTTCTTTGGATGCTAATTGTGCTGAACTAAATAATGACTTGTTAACTCTGTTTGTTTGCAATGGCTCAAGGATTTACAAAAGATACCCCATCTAGGGGTTAAGATGCCAGTGCTAATTATTTTCCTGAACGATACTTTCAATCACTTTTTCCATTATGCACTTAGATTAACTCCATTGTCTTTGGAAGTAATTGGCACTACTTAATTCTTCTATCATCTCATAATAACATTAGTGTAAATACAACAAAACTTAATTGAATCAGTGAAGGGGGGAAATTCTGCATGCTAGGCAAACGAAAACCATAAAAATACAGGTAGACTTAGTCAATAGTACTGTATTTAATCATGAGATAAATAATGGGAACGTTATCCAGCTTTGTAATTTATTTTCCCTGACGTTGCAAGTGTGCACAGCATTTAACAGTAATTACCACAAATGAACTAAGGCAGTTGCTTACACACAATGAGTAGAAAACAACTACGTTACCTTGGCTTACTGTAGGTAACGTTTTATGAAACTATATCTTAACAGCAGCTAATCTGCTGGACCGCATTACAAGAAAGATACCAAACTATTTCTGTTCAAATCAATTCCACTTCTCCATCTTGACATAAAAAAGTCTTACCTGAAGAAATGAGAAGAAAATTTTCAAGCTTTTATTTGGTGAGAGCTATCTTAATTGGATTTATGGACAGTAAATAAAGCTTAAACAACTTTGTCTATTACATCTTACTATCTTGCTTGGAAACCACATGAAAACAACTCATTGCTTAGTCAATCTATCTCCCTTTTCAGGCATATTTTCTCCTTAGAGCTGAGATACAAGAGAAAGAATTGTTTGCTAACCTTTGTAAGGTATTTGATACATAAGGACTCAAAATGCAAACTGGGCTCTTTGGACTGTATTATAATTCATATGTATGAGTGATAAGAATATTAATAGAACACAACAGTGCAAAATATCCGTATACCATTCAACTAACCTGCAATTATCAGTGCAAGATTGGAGTATTTCCAGCTGTTGATGATATGCAAAGACTAGTTACTCTAGTGTATTACTGACAGAAGTGGAAAGAAAGAGTCACTCAAAACTTCTAAGTGATATGGTGTTTCCTTTAGATGGCCGAAACTGAAAATCAGTTTCCCAGAAAGATCCTCAAGTTTGAGTCAGAATAGAAGTCCGCCACGTATCTGGGCTGAAGAAACAGCTGAAACCTGAATTCCATGTCTAATCTACATGACAATGATAGGTTCATTTGTTGCTGTAGAAGAAGTGGTTAGTTATCAATTGCTAGAAAAGAGAAATACTAAAAAAACAATTAGCCATTAGACCATAAAATAATTAATTCGAACTGAACAATATTTTTCTCACCAACTTCACATCTGGTCTTATATCACCTAAACTTATTGCTTTTTTTTTTTCTTTTCTTTTTTTTTTTTTTACGACAAAGAAATTCTACAAGAAAAAAAGTTTTAATTAAAAAAGATGGATATTTCCTTGCTAGATTCTCTTTTAAAGGTAGTCTATACTTGGGCTATACTATAATTCAAAGATATTAGACTAATCAGAGCTGCATATTGTCCTTTTACTTCTACAGAGACAGCAAAGATTGCCAGATATTTAGACCTTTCAGGATCTCACCAACTGTGCCAACCCAGCTGACATAGGTTACTGCAGAAGAAGGCAGTTGTACTACTCCTTTTATTCTTCAGCATCTTGTTTCCTCTGCATTTCACCTGAGATAGAAATTACCCTCTAAAAATGCTCACTTTCTGCTCTTCTGTCTTTGATGGCACGAGAAAATTGTCATTATGGGAAAACTGGCTCATGTATATCAGGAAAACAAAAATATTTCATATTTAGAATTATTTATTTAAGCTTTAAGCAGGACTAACTTAATGTTTCCTTCTCATTATGTGCAATTTCAAATCATTAAGACAATTTCAGGAGGTTTTGCAGTTTTTCAAGATGCTTTTCTTACATAATAGAATCTTTAAGTCAGAGATATGGCTGAAAATGAATGTACTGATTTTTGCCATCTTCTTTTAAACATAAAAATATTATTTGAATAAATAAATAAATAAATAAATAAATATCATTTCCTGTAAGGGATATGTAGTATCAAAGTCTTCTGAATCTATCGTAACTCAAAACTATTTCATGATATAATTCGATGCATTTCATGTGTATTTCTTTGGCTTGTGCCCATTAAAACACCTTCCAAACCTGTTTACGCATTTCCATTTCTGCTTTAGTGAAAATTCTTGCAGCTAAATGACATACCGTGTCATAAACTGGTTCAGAAGAGAAGAAACCACTGAAACCATACTTATTCCTCATCTTCAACATTACTTTAATACAGTTCGCAAAACAGGTGCCCAAGAAGCAGTCTTGGCATGATGCTTGCAGTTGGAACCAGTTGAAAAAGGGGAGAGGGAGTGGAAGGGAGTTGCTTAAGTAAGCTTCAGAAGCAGTTCTACTGAATGTGCAACCATGGAAATAGTTTCATTTTGCTTTGACTATGAACTTCTTTATATGGAAAATATATGCAAATGGACCAGATGTACTGAGAGGGGAAAACATAGAGGGCCTGATTTAGCAAAGTACTTAAGCACACTCTTAAAGTTAATCATGTGCTTAAGTCTATTCACTGAAACACTTGGCACATGTGTATGCTTTTGCTGAGTTAATGTGATAAAGCAGATACCATAATGATAGTCCTAGGATAAACAGACAGACTGAGTTCTTCAAAGCAAATTGTGTGTGAACTCCTGTTTCCTACATCCCCTCCTAAAATAGGCCTCTAACCCAGAGATGAATCCAACACTGCAGGCACTTCTCTTCTTCCGTTGTACACTGAGGAAACTCAACAATTAAGTTAGGCTAGACAGCATATGTTCTCACGGCCTGGATTTGGTGGCATGATGTGCATAAGAGACTGAAGGATGTGTTGTTATCAAGCATTAACCTTGAAACTACAATTCTGGAAGTCTGCTGGGAGAAATATGCAAAAGGAGTCCCTTCTGATAACAAAGATGATCCAACTCTCCTGTGTAGATGGTCAGCATTATGGAATTTTCATCAAAGCACTCCATCCTTATCAAAAAGCAGTGAGCACCTACGTTCTGCTTAATATCAAATAACAAAGAATGCATACAGCTTATTATTTTTGGACTGCAGTTAAAACAGTTTGAAATAGATAGTGACTGGCTGTTCAGTGAAGTTTTTTTTCATCTTTGACTATGGTAGAGTGCACCCTCCATGCCTACCACGGAGACCTTGCCCACACATGCACTTCATAGAATGATAGAACCATTGAGGATGGAAAAGACCACTAAAATCATCTAGTCCATTCATCAACCCACCCCATCATACCCACTAACCATGTCACTCAGTGCCACATCTATCCTTTTCATGAATGCCTCCAGGGATGGTGATTCTACCACTTCCCTGGATAGCCTGTTCCAATACCTCACCACTCTTTCTAAGAAGAAATTTTTTCCAAATATCCAACCTGAACGTTTTCTTGTGCAACTTAAGGCCATTACCTCCCATCCAATTGCTACTTATTTACTTGGTGTAGTTACACTTCAACAACTAAGTCTTGGAACAAATCCTACCCTAAGATAAATTGTTCAGGGCAGTCGTGTGAGATGACACAGAAAGTTTAATTGGTAAATGCTTTGTTTTGCCAAGAAGCTGCTGCTGTTGAAGACAGGGTGCTGAGCTGAGTGTATCCACTGTCTGATGTGGCGGTTGCCCTGTCCATGGAGACATCCTGAGCAACATGGTCTAGCTGTAGATGTGTCTGTTTATTACAGAGGAGTTGTACAGTATAGATTTCCCTTCCAAATTTAATAATTCTAGGATTCAGTGATACACTGTGGCTCTTTTTGTGTTCTTATGTTATGTTCTTCAGATATGCAGACATTGTACGCTTAGTCACTGATTAATGATGAGGTTTAAATGTTTCACATCTTATATTTCCATTAGAGTTTCAATTGCTTTCCCACCTGCAGTAACTATCCTATTCCTTTCCTTCCCTGCAACCTATTCCTTTCCTTCCCTTCTGGAATGTATCCATTTGGTGTTTTTCAATGTATACTTGTTTTTTCATGGCTCTTAATAACCAGAGTTTGAAAACTTCTGCAAAGACATTCACAGAGATTCTGGGATGCTAGCCAACTATAGTTTTTAGCTTAGATGCCACTTAATGTTCTTTAAATTTATTATTCTTTTTATTTTTATTTTTATTTTCTTCCCTCCAATTCCAGCACTGTGCTTCCTAGGGCTTAATATTCCACCTGCTGTGTAATGAAGATATTGTACTCACTCATACCTCATTGCATAGTGCAATTCATATACCCAAGAAAT
Organism: Alectoris magna; assembly: GCA_030625065.1. Classification (NCBI taxonomy): domain Eukaryota; kingdom Metazoa; phylum Chordata; class Aves; order Galliformes; family Phasianidae; genus Alectoris; species Alectoris magna. The sequence continues at coordinate 3,300,939 of CM060561.1, forward strand.
CTTCACATCCATTTTACTAGTGTTAGTGAAGTTGTATGTGCCTATCATCAGATACTGCTAGAAAAAAAAAGAAAAAAAGAAAAAGGAAAAAAAAAAGTACTTCTTTAGTTTAAATACAAGCAGATCGGAGGATTCAATCTATTCATAAGAAGATAACTGAATAAAAATGGTCCAGGTGAACATAAAAGCATGTTAATGTTTTCTTTTTGGAGAAGATGAAAATAGAGAGGGACAAATTTGGAGGATGCTTCACAGAGAAATAAGGGAGCAATTCGCTTTTTTTTTAATGTACAAGCTACTTGTTAATAATTGTAGACATTCAACCAACAAATTAATATTTAGGCTAACAGAAGCTGAAGGAAAAAGATAACAAAAAAAGATTAGGTGTTTATAAATAATCCTTAAACAGTCTTGGTCTAAAATAATACATGGTTTTACCTGGCAAAGCTATGTTGTAATTGGTGAAAATCTGCACTGTGAAATAAATTTGAGTGCATTTTTTTTTTTGTGCCTTTTGCTGAAGGTACTCAATTCCCCAGAAATACTTTACACAATTACAATTGAATTCAGTCTTAACTGGACCTGTTAAACTGCAGAACAACATAAAATCCTATCCCTTTTATTCACTCTCACCATGCTATTTATAATCCTGTTCTCACAAGAACAAAAGAGACTTTCAACTTACAAAACATTAAAAAAGTTTATCCTTGTTTATCCTTGCAACTTTATCGTCCTATAAATTTTATACTGTTGTGACTCTATTGACCGAAGGGGAGTTAGTCCTGATTTAAAGAAGTGATTAGAAAACCTTTTTAACATAGTTGTTTGTTTTTTTTTTTACCAGGCAATCTTGTAGGACTGATTCCTGCACTGGATAGCAGATTGTTCTGTTGAATAATAATATTGGATACAGAGATACTTTGCTTTGTGCTGGCATAACAGGTTGAGACTACATTGACTTTTCTGACATACATTTTACAGACCACACTTTAATATATCTGCTAAAAGAAAATTACCCATTAATGTCTTGTATATGGAGTAGCTGTGAGATAGTATCTGAAACCTGGATAGATCTTGTAACTCCTTAGACGGGAAGAAAGAGCTTTAATGAGAAATCAGTGGGACTTTTTAAAAATACTAGATTGAGATTTTGAGGAGTGAGTACCTCCAGTGTACGTATGAGAAAATCACCCTGGGTTTCTGTCATATGTAATGCAGAACTCATTTTTGTGGTCAATGACTTCAGGATGTGATTAGTCTGCATAAAGAGGTGCCTACTTTTGGTTCAATATAAATTCTGTTGACCAGCTCTTCAATGACTATAAAAAGAGATGGGGAAGAAGCTTTGATGCTGACACTCCACTATAGATATCTGGAGTTAGATGAGGTTAATTCATCATTGTAAATCGTGTTTCAGGATATAAACCTGACACTGCTGTGAATATGCGTGACTCAAATATTTTGGGTTCATAGGTCTCTACAGAATGAAAAATAACTTTCTTTTAGAACAGAAAAAATTGCTCTTCAACACATGGCTTTTGACATTTAAGCTTTTTATCTCTTTTGTATTCAGCACATCTAGGGCATGTTTCTTTTATTTGAAGCCCCCTGTGCCTTTCTTCACCTCAAATTCTACTGTGGCCTATACGGAGAAGAGAGGACAAAAATTATTGTTATGAAGTTACATTAAAAAAGTTGTGCTCTTGAAGCATTTTTGGCAGAATGTCTTGAGCAGCAATGCCTTCTTTTCTTGCACTTCATCAGTCTATGACCTGCTGGGGCATTTGCACAATCCACATGCAAATAATTTTATCTTAAGTCCTTTGCAACCAGACCATCAGTGTGAATGACTCCATGAACCTGAAGAAAACTTTGATGAAGATTTTATCACTGCTTGGCTTGTCACTATGAACTGGTGTGGAAAAGCTCCCCTAGTGAAAATCCACCACGTTAACTTTCCTTTTTAAAATATCTATCTCTCACATTGGTAAATTGATGGAATCGAAATAACACTTCTGTATAAATTCAATACATTGGAGAACTTTAACCAACATATTGGAGAGCTTGGACTTTGCTCATCCAATCTACTTGCAACAGTCCATTACGTCTTTTTAGAAGTTCTTTATTATTGATGTTAAATTCCCTATGGAGTTTGCTTGACACTGAATGTCAATGTTTTCTTACAGTTATTGCAAGAACAACTACAGAGACAGAAAGTTTGTTTTGTTTTTGTTTTGCTTGTTCATCAAATGCTGAATGTTTTAATTGAAATAGCAAGCCAATGGCCACTTACTGACAGAAAATAACTTCTAGGTAGATTATATAGCAAAAGACCATGTACACAAGCAAATTCCTTTACTGCAAGTGGAAAGACACCCATTGCAGAGTTGCCAAGATGGTAAAAATAAGTCCTAAGACATAGCACAACCTGACATTGAATTCACAGGAAACAGGGCACCAGGTAGGACTTTTGTATATTTACTCTGCCCAGCATTTCAGCTTAAAAACAAGAAAAAATGGTTTGGGGAATGTCTCACGTATTTTCTAGCTTGAAAATCCATATTAATTTCTTCAACTCCTATCAGTAAATCGATATGAAATGCCAGGACAGTTTCCTTACTTACCTCTGTGACTCCAGACAGCCATCAAATACCTCAGTGCTTCTGCTCTCTGTAAAGGAGGACAGTCATTTTCTTTACACTTTTCCTTCCCCACCTTCTTGCAGATTATTTCAAGAAGGTTCATATTCATTCACTCATGCAGCTCCTAGCACAGCTGGATCCTTGTTGCTGGCCAGGGACACTGAATTGACAGTACAGCAGAAGCATGAATAACCTCAATTTACATGAGTGACTGCTGAATCAACTACCTAATGAAAAGGATAGTTCACTGTAGTTGTGATTACACCTTTGTGTATATGCTTATGCCATAAAAAAACTTTATTTCCTTGTAGATGAAAGATCCCCCTATATTTGAAATACTATTATTATTTCAAACCTCAATCATTAATTTAGAGATCTGAACTTACTACAGCAACAAGAGATATTTGTCATTCCCTGTGGATATTACTTTAAAAATTTATGCTATGCTGTTTTAAATATGCATTCAAAACATTAAAGGCTTTTTGTTCAAACATGAAAACTGGAGTATTACAGCAAAATTCCTAAGTAATAATTAATTTTATGATTCCAGCAGTTAAGCTCCTTGAGACAAATGCCGAGAGAAGCACAAAAGATACAGAATTAGGCTTGCAGTTGATTAGTATTTTGTGGATTTCTTGTCTTTTTACTGATTCATTTCGGCACAAGTCAGGATTACAGTTTTAAGGGTTCCTGAAGCTTCAAAAAGACCTCAATCACCATACTGATGTGGTAGTCAACACCTTGAAAAATGTAAATAAAAAAATATATATTATTAAAGGAGCAAGCCCCTTGCTTTGTGTGGTTATTACCAATTGCATGATAAGTATCCTTTTTCTTTTTTTTTTTTTCTGGTGGTAAGCAAGGATATTGGGGCATTTTGAACTAAACTGACCATTCTACTTACTGATTAAACATGATATTGTTAGCAGGATAATCAACCAGTGGTACAGGACTTCAACTGGAGAGACAATGATCCTTGCAATCATTGGTCAAGTCATTACAGAATCACAGAATCACACAGTTGCAGTGTTTGGAAGGGACCTCAAGAGACTGTTGAGTGCAACCCTCCTGCTAAAGTGGTTACGCTATCATAGGTCTCACAGGTAATCATCCAAATGGGTCTTGAATATCTTCACAGAAGGAGACTCCACAACCTCTTTGGGCAGCCTGTTCCAGTGCTCCATCACTCTTACCATAAAGAAATTCTTCTGCATGTTTGTACGGAACTTCCTATGTTCAAATTTTAGTCCATCACTCCTTGTCTTATAACTACAAGACAGAGAAGAGCCTGGCCTCATCCATTTGCCTCCTACCTCCCTTCAGATATTTATAAACATTATTAATAAACACTAAGTTAAAATTATCTCATTTTATTTTTTATTATTTTATTATTTATAGCAAAGCAGTTAAGAAATGAATATTTGTCAAAAAATGGACTTCTAATTCTTCCATGCTTTTAACCAGTGCCTCAACACCCACTTTCTTAGGCTACCAGGTAGAATAGCAGCCAAATCTGTCCAAAGCACTGACTTTTGAACCTATAAAACCATCAATCTGGGGCTTTCATTGTAATCTAACTCCAAAAACCTTCTCATCCTCTGACAGAATTATCTGAAGTTTCATGCAGGGTTTCATAAACTTATTCTTTGAGGCATTCTCGGACAGTAGAAAGAAACTACAACAGTGATGCACCCATAACATTCTCAGGATCTCTTCCTTTCAAAGTTAACTGTTTTACCTCTTTGTCACTGCTTACTCAGTACAGGAATTTTTGCTCACAGACCTGCCCTGAATTTTTAATGTATACAAATATGATTATATATGAGTGTGTTCGTATGGCATGCCTTAGAAAATCTGGATGAATGTTTGGGTGCAGAAACACCAGATACCAATATCGAAACATTTGCTGACTTACCCATCTTCAGGTTGGATATCAGGAAAAATTTCTTCTTAGAAAGAGTGGTAATGAATTGGAATAGGCTGCCCAGGGAGGTGGTGGATTCACCATCCCTGGGAGCATTCAAGAAATGTAGAGGTGTGGTATTTACAGATGTGGTTTGGTGGGTATGGTAGGGGTGGTTTCACAGTTGGGCTAGGGGATCTTAGAGGTCTTTTCCAACTTTAATGATTCTATGATTCCATGATTCCTGTGAATAGCCCTGATATTTGCAGATGGAACTGCAGAGATCTGTGGCCACGTCAGAAGATAGCTTAACATAGGAACAGGCATTCATGACATTCACTGAAGATATTTGGAAATTAGAACTGATTGTGAAGGAGCCTTCTGCGTCTCTCAGGAAAGGCATAATACACAGCCTTATCTCCAGCTCTGCTGCTGCAGTTGGATATGTGCTTTCCCTGGTCTGTCCCTAGACACACATTATACTGCAGAATAAAGAACTGTAGCTCAGGAAAGCTGCTTGTGTCCAGGGGCTCAACATAAGGATGAAAGTCGATAACAATGGCTATTGGAAGGGCAGATATTGTGCAATTTGAATTCCTGCAAGGCTGGTGTAAACTTATGGCAGCAATGGATCAAATAGCTTTAAAGGCAGCATCAGCACACAGAACTGTATTGCAAAATAAGATTATCCATGAGAGCAGATCGCAATCTTGTTATTATTGACAAAAAGTCATAGAATCATAGAGTGTCCTGAATTGGAAGGGACCCATAAGTATTACTGAGTCTAAATCCTAGTTAGACTTAACATCATAATGTTGAAGGTTTGGGGTTTTAATTCCTCTGTACTCTTCAGTGTGTATACATATATATATATATAGAGAGAGAGAGAGAGAGAGAAAGGAGAAGATAGCACAATCACTGCAAATTTTATAGGGTAAAGACATTCTTTGGTTTGTTCTTTCAGCAAAAACAGGAAGGTTTTCCTACACTCAGTGGTAATGAGACAGTTACTGCCACAGGACTTTGAGCTGTGCACAACTGTCTTCTTGTTTGCTGTTGCTGTTGTTCTAATTTTCTAATAACTTTAAAGCTTCGAAGGAAAATCATTTCTACTTTGAAATTAACTTCTTAAAAAATGCCCAGTGAATGACAAATGTAGATTCCTTTGATATGGCACATGTAAAAGTTTTCTCCTAGACAAGTCGCTTACTTTGGTGCACGTTTTGATTCAGAAAATGAGTTAATTCACATTTTTTTTCACAGAATCACAGAATCCATAGAGTTGAAAGGGACCTTTAACGTTCATCTAGTCCAGCTCCCCTGCAGTGACCAGGAACATACACAGCTCAATCAGGTTGCACAAGGCCTGATCCAGTTTGGCATTGAAAGTCTCCAGGGACGGGGCATCAACCACATCTGTGGGCAACCTGTTCCATTGCCTCACCACCCTCACTGTAAAAGACTTTTTTGCTTGTATCTAACCTAAATCTACCCTCTTTTTCTTTCCAGCATTAACAAATTGTTTTAAAAATTAAATGGAAAAGACTGTGTGCATTTGGAAAAAATGATTTGGGGCTACAAAAGCCATGTAAAACAACAACAAAATACAAGAGAAAAGAAGCCCAACAAAATGTATACTAGTATGTTACATATATTCCTTTGAAGTAGATGTCAGGAAAAGATTTGATAACTCAATAGTCATTTCTCTGATCTAATGGAAGTACTGGTACATTTGCTTCAGAGTGATTATCTCATATTTTTTGTTTGGCTAGATTTTTTAAATTTGTTTAGGTTTCCTTATTTGTTGTTTTTTTTTTTAGTGTAGTATCAGTGTCTTAAAAATGTCAGATAAGAATTTAAATGAGAAAGAAGGTTTTAAAAGATGGTATTTCTGGCATGTGTTCAACCTGTTTTATAATTAGAGCTCTAGCAAAAAAAAAAAAGTTGCTATAGCATTTTTTTTGAACCCAGAAATCTCCAGAACTCTTCAATCACAACAAAGAACCTGCCTCATTAGGCATCTGTGGGTTGCAACTATCGTACAAAGCACAGACTTCTCCTTGTTTATAGGAGTAACTCTCACGCCTCCATGTGACTGGAGTCAATTACAGATCGTGTCAGCCATCGTGAAAGATGAGACTATAAACAAATATAGAAGACAGTCTGGGTTTTCATAGCATCTCTCATATTCAAAATATGTCAAAGTAGTATATAAAGCAGAAGGGTGAGAAAGTTACTTGTAGAAGGGAAGTGAAGCAGGCATGTACATGTCAGCCTTGAACACAGAGAATTTATTTTTAATGAAAGAGGGGAATGTCACAATGGTGGAGATTAAATAGGAAGAACAAGGGATGATCACTGTAAGAAATGATAAGGAGTTTGGTAGGTGGACCAGAAAGATGAGAGAGCTATAAGCAGACACGTAGATAGACAAAGCTGGAGACAGAACTGGCATGTAATAGACAGATATGTAAGGAAGTATGCAGATGACAAAGTGTAGATACTTTCTCTTAACAATTCGGTGCCTTATTTTAAAAAAAGTGTTCACACATACTCAGACAACCCAAATAAAGACTAGCACAATGAGGCACTACTGAGGAGAAAATGAAAAGAACAAATGTGAGTGACAGTGCACAGATTTCGCAATCAGTCAGCTCATACTGCACTAGAGCTGGTAAGTGAGCAATCAGATGTTCCACAGCCCATTTCCAAACCAACAGAGGAAGCAGCACACATCTTCAGTTCTTCACACAACAGCACAGCGAACAAACCTGGAAGAAATGTCAGCTGTCAATTTGTCCTTTCTGCACAAGTCCTGATAAATGGTTTCATCAGGACTGCTCTGAAAGTAATGCCTTTTATTTTATTATGTTGGCCCATGATGTCAGATGCGGGTGTTGGTGGTATGGCAGTAGATGTTGAACTTTCCCACCAATTTTGTTGATGTGTAGCAGATGGCAGCAGAGGGGCAGTCTGACAAAATGTTGTCTGACACGGAAGTGCATATGAAGCAAAGGCATGGAATTGAATTCCTCCATGCAGAAAAAAAAAAAAAAAAAAATAGCACCTATTGATATTAATCAAAGATTGCTGAATATTAATGAAGAACAAACAGTGGACGTGAGCACAGTCAGGTGGTGGCTGGTGAAAATGCATAGCTAATGGTGGTTACTATGCTGAAAAATAGTGTTTTGTAGCTGAGAATTTAGAGCAAAACAGTGTTATTTTGCTCTTTGTATCTGTTGTAGTTTCCCTGCAAATAGAGAGGAGGAATTACTTTAGGAGCCACCTATATATAATTGAATATTTGCCTAAACAATTGTCAGGATATTTCAGCCACAAAATCCATGTCATTTCTGGGTAACTTCTTCCACACACCTTCAACATCCACATGGGACTGTTCACTAGGAATTGCTAACACTTAGCTGCCAAGGGGTATCAGTTCAGTTACCAAAGCACAGACATTTAGTTGCCTTTTGAGGTGTCTCTAGGTGTCACAGATATCCACATGGGCTGACACAAGTATAACACAGAAGCCATAGGAGAATCACATTGTATTGTAAAGTTGTCTGGAGATCAGGGAAAAGTCTGGAAGTCTGAAGTTACATGAGAGATTCCAAATTACATACAAGTGGCACTGAGCTGTAGTTCTAATTCCCAACCTAAATCTCCTTTGACTCTGAGTTGTTCTTCCTGTTCATAGCTGATATGAATGCAGGTTTTGGCCTTTCTGAAAATTAGATTTACAGTTTTTTATATGGGCAAATAGCGATAGGAAAAGAGGGAATGGTTTTAAATGAAAAGAGGGGAGGCTGAGGCTAAAGGCTGGGAGGAAATTCTTTACTCAGGGTGGTGAAGCGGTGGCGCAGGCTGCCCAGAGAATCTGTGGATGCCCCATCCCTGGAGGTGTTCAGGGCCAGATTGGATGGGCCTCTGGAAAGCCTGATCTGGTGGGTGGAAAATGGGGGGTTAGGTACTGGATGGTCTTTAGGACCACTCCCAGACCAAGCCATTCTGCAATTCTCTCTGTGCTCCCTCAATTGTATGGTCTAGCACTCTTTAGAATAGAATAGAAATAGACATCAACTGCCAATCAACTGTCATTTTACAAACATTTACACATAGCATCTAAGCATCTCAATTTCAAGTCTCCCCAGTAAGAAAACTACGTTTTTCTGTCAGCCACGGCCAAAACTGAAGGTTTTGGCTTGGTTTGGTATTATAGAAGTGTGAATCTCTAAGTATATGCAGCTTGTGAGCCAATAGCAGTCTAGAACTTCTGCTACAGAATGACTGTCCATTCTACTATTTCTCTTCTGGGCCTAAAAAATAAGACCTAGTTATTCTCAGTTGTGAACAATTATTTCCATTTCTCCTTACTGAAATGCGATGTAATTTTTTGATCATGATCATGTTGTCAAGTTCGTAATAAAAACATGTCTGCCATAATGCCATCTTGGTAACCCCAACATAGTGTCATATGAAAATTGGGTAAACACATCCTGATTTTACACTTTAGCTTACCTTACAGTGAAAGGTGCTAAGAACATAATAGCTCAGCAGAAGAATCCTTTGATAGTGAGCTATTGATAATTAAATTGTGAACATAGTATTTCAACCAGTTACAGATTTAAATCACATTTGTTCTGTTTAGAACATATTCTCTTCAAAAAGATACTATTTGAAATAGTGTCATATGCTTCCTAGTCTAATATAAATGATGTCTATTGCTTTTCCGTATCTGCTAAGCTTTTACTCTCTCACAGTAAGATTTTAGATTAGCTTGGCATGATTTTGTCTTGGCAAGTCTACTTCGGCTGCAATTTATCCTTGTGTTACATTTTGAGTACTTCTAAATAGTTTGATTGATTATTTATTTCCACATTTCTTGCAGTAACTGAAGTTTAGCTGACTGGTCCTGAGTTCCTTGGAATTTCTTTTCCATTTTTAAAGAGAAATATTCAGATTTTCTACTGCTGGTTACGGAGGAACTCATCTGCATTTCATAAGTTCTCAAATACAGCCACTAAGAAACCTGCAGTAACTTCAGCTCTCAGCCTGAGTACCCAGTCATGAATTTCATGAAGTTCAACAGAAGCAAAAACTTCTTTTCTAGTTGCAACTTCTTTTTCCACTGCTTGCTCTCAAATTTAATTTGCAAAGATGTATATATATATTTATTTCTTCAAACAAAAAACATGGAGTAATTTCTTTTCAAATCTGTTCAACTTCAGAACTCAAAAATGCCTTTCTTAAAACTTGACTTGACCTTGTATTTTCACAACCATAAGATATAGCTTATTCATGAATTTCAGAGTTTGTGCTGATTTCTTTGCTGATGCTTATGTTCTTACCAGGAACTCAAAAAAGTTTTTGCTGAGTTAATTAAGAACTGGTTACAGTATACAGAATTCAGAACATGTATGAAATTCTTCAAGATTTCTTCAACCTTTTTTCCTTCTCCAGAAATTAAATTCAAAGCAATTCTCTTTTGGGAACTGTTTAACCCATCATATAATAGATTTAATTATATTTAGAAATCATAAAAAAAAAAAAATACCTCAAGTGTTCCAATGTCTGTAGGCCTAGTATTTATCATTTCTTTTTTTTTTTTTTTAATTATTTTTTTTTACAAAAAACAGAAAGGAATTTCTTCATACTCTCAAAACTCAGTTTGAGTCGCATCCAAATTCCAGTTGTTAACCTTAAACTGTCTTTTAAATGTTTCCTTTTTCTTTGAGTTTAGATCAAAGGATCATTTAATAGGTAATTATTGTAGAGTTCTGCAAGCTTCATTTTTGCGGTGCTTTGCTTCTTTCAGTCTAAAATTATGAAACACCTCCACGGGTAAAAAGAACATTCAGAGATTTCAGTGTGTTCCATATGCATCATTTCTTGCTATCTACTTCACATTTACAAGTATATTAATCTCCTTATATTACCCAAATCTACATTATCCTACTTTTTCCCCCGTGTTTGCATTTTGTAGATACTTGCAAACAGTTCCTATGCTGTAACCCTGAAAAGCTAGATTTAGTTTTGTAGTATTTTCAAGGTAACTGGGAAGAAGAAAGGCAGTATGAGTCTGAACTCCATCTTTTCTTGTATATGCCTCAATACAAGCAATATGTTGATAAAAGCTGAAGTACAAAAGCATGTTTCAACTTGAGTGTTAAAACATCATCCACTGGAAAATACTGCATGCTCTCTGCAGTAGAATCTGAATTAATCCTCTGCATCAGGAGAATGTCATTTCCTTACCTATATAACAGAGATAAATAGATACAAATAGATGAAGTCGCGTACAATCCAGTCAGGGAAAGACATAGTATCATAGTATCATATAAAACTTTGAGTTGAAACAGACCTTTATAGGTCATTTAGTCCAACTCCCCTGCAATAAACAGGGACACCTACAGCTACATCTGGGTGCTCAGAGCCCTGTCCAGCCTGACCTCGAATGTCACCAGGCATCCACCACTTCTTTGGGGAACCCATTCCAGTGTCTCACCACTCTCACTGTAAAAACCTTTTCCCTTTATCCAATATAAATCTCCTTAAGTTTTTTCCAAAGAAGACTCAGGCTGTCATTCCCCCATCTACCACTCTTACTGTTTTCTGAAGGTTCATATTCCTGTGGTTATGGTATAGCAAAGAATGAAATGGTATAAAATGGTATAACTTTTTACTACTCATCATAAATTTGAGAGCTTTCTGAATTTCAGATGGAAGAACCTCTCCTGCAAATATGCTAAGAAGTTTGCTAATGACCAGGTGGAAGTTTGTTTACAAAAGATTCAGTGATAGGGTGTAAATTACAGCTGTAATATTTCATGATCAAGGGTACAGGGTATGTAATTAGTTGCTAAAAATAATTGCAGCCTTGCAAATGGAAGTCAGGCATGTAAAATGTGTGAGTAACCAGCCTTGTCTGACACAGCATCATTAATAAGACGCATACTACCTTTCTCAGGAATGTACGCAGAGCACATATGAGTTGTGGTGTGAACAGAGGGTTATTAAATCAAGAGGGTTTGGCAGGGAAGATAAGTATAGGAATATAGATTTGTGCACACAGGGATATCGCTGTTAATAAAACTTTAATTATTAATTGAATTCTCTCTGCCAATTCAATTTCCTTCTTTCCTTCCTCTCACCCGATTCCTCCCTTTTCAAAGACATTCCGTCTAATTTCAAAGCATCAAAAATAATGCTGACTAATAGAAAAAGTATTTTTCCTTCCCAGATTTATGACCTTTTTGAGGAAAACAAAGAATAGTATTTGGCAAAATAAAGCACAGGTGAGGCTTTATTATACATACATTTATTATACATACATACATGTCTTTTATTATACAGCTGTTTTCTTTTGCTAGGAACGCACACTGAGACTGTCTAGTGGTGGACTCCAGGAAGAAGTTAAAGGAATAAAGGAGGGAAAATGAATAATAGAAAACAATTATAATGGCAAAGCATGAATTTGCAAATATCCTTCTGGGAATTTTTTGCTAAGTTTGCTTTGAAATAAAATATTGTACTGGTGCAAACCCTGACTGAGGATCATTTAGTTTAAAGTGAAAGAATCAGTGGGCTATACAGTCAGAGAAGGGCAATATTTTCACAAAGAACACAGGAAAAGAAGTCATTTGAAGAGACAAGTATGTATGAAATTCAGAAATGAAAGGAAATAGCATCTCAGGTGAGAAGAATTGTGTATTACACCCATGGAAGTCATCTAAGTGAAACAGTAAAGCAAGCAATAATCAGCTAGTCAGAATCAGAGTACATCCACCGAAGGTAAGCTGATAACTATCAGCCTTAACTTGACAAAGTAGGCAATTTGCATGTTTGATCATCATTTCCAAAAGGCAATAAGACTGTCCTGCCATGGAGAAAACTGCTCCGGGAAATCCACAGAACTTTGAAATTCTGTGGTTGGTGCCACATTTTACAACCAATTTGGGATGAAGAAAAACTGCGACAGCACTCAAAAAAAAAAAACAACAGCAGCATTGCAAGATGTACACAAATATACAGTTACTTCACTTAGCAACACAGACACTATTAGGAAGTACCTGAGAGTCCTGTGACATCTTGCCTGATTTCAAGACCAGTGACTTCCCAGTCCCCTTGGAGCATTTCAAGGGCTCTCTCCATCTTTGTGCAGCAATTGTAAATCCACTGAAATGGATCAGTACTTAGGATGAAGCCTTGACCCAACTGAAACAAATGGGAAATTTTCCATTGACTCCAACAGGGTCAAGTTTTTATCTTCAGCATTCATCTTTCCTTGTCTTAGAAGAAAGCTATTTTTAAAGCCTCCCTGCCATGCTTTGTACCTGTTTATAGAGCAGAGATGTCAAAGTGAGCGGTTTCAGTCCCTTCAGGCACAGAGCCATTGGGTTATTTTGCCTAGCAAAGGTCTTCTCAGTCAGGACACTCAAGGCATTGGTTTCATCAGTAAGGGTGAACTGGCAATCAAGAGGTCAACACCTGCTGGGTTTTCAAAACCCTCAATCCTCCAAAGCAGAACATATCTCAGTAGGACAGGAGAGAGTTCTGCCTTCAACTCCACTGTATATTTTATAGATCTTTTGTTCAGAATGACTTTATTTTAAGAGGTTGGGGGATGAGAGAGGATAGCAGCAGCTCTCCAGCTGTTTTATCCAAGGTCTCAGGCCTGTTCTGATGATCAGTGGTTATAAAAGATGTTGGTGGGCACCATCAGAATGGCCCCCCACATATCAATAGCCAATTAGAAGACATAACTCAGTCTGATCCACTGCACACAGGGTAAGAATAAATGGCTTCATATGAAGAAATCAGTTAAAGAGAATTATTTCTCCCTCTTAAGAAATTATAAATGGTTCTATCAAGTACCATTATCAGCTGTAGTGGAAATAAAATCTGACATTTGTCTCTAGAGCCTTTTACATTAAGGAATGATTTTTACAATTACATTCTCCAAACATTTAGCTCACTAATGGCAAAAAAAGGAGGCATAAGGGCAGCAGACAGCAAAAAATGAGACTCAGAATTCTAATGCATGTAAAAAATAAAGGAATGCTTTGGAAAATTCAGGAACTAGGAAAAATCATATCCTAATATTCAAAAGTCTAGATGTAACCATTTTTAATGTAAACGCACACTTACTTAATAAGACTAGCAGACTAAGGAGAGAAGTAAACTTCAGGAAATTTTTGTATTTACAAATGGCTGGAACTTAGAAGTGCCTTACTGCAGGCAAAGTTTGGCAAGTTTAGCAGGGTCTGTTGAGTTAAGACAAAGGGAAATGCTTTCAAACTAAAGGAGGCGAGACTTAGATGGGATATAACAAAAAAGTTTTTTATTGGAACAGGTTGTGTAGGGATGTGCTGGATGCCCCATCTCTGGATACATTCAAGACTCAAGGCCGGATGGGGCTCTGAGCACCCTGATGTAGCTGTAGGTGTTGCTGTTCATTGCAGGGGTGTTGGACTAGATAGCCTTTAAATGACCCTTCCAACTCAAAACATTCTATTCTATGATTCTAGGTTGCTTTTTGTTGTTTTAGTCTCACATCTTCATGTGAACTGTTTGAAAATTGACCACAGTTTAATAAAAGAATCCTGGATCGCATGAATGGCAATTCAGATTCACCCTTATGGTTCTCATGCAGTAAAATAAAAGTTACTCAGTTTTATTTCTATTTGAAAGATAAAACCCTTGGAAAATTCAGCCTTTTCATTCCATCTGAATCAGTCTAATCTGCCTTTAGAATAAGTAGAGGAGTTGATCCCAAGCAGTGCAATCATCTACCAGGCTTACAGCTTTGCAGTACATCTCACTTCCTTAAGGCCTGCAGGACAGAAGGACAGCTTTCCCAGGAAAGGTCTGGGAAGAACAACTGAATTTCTGCTGTAGCTTGTACCACAGTCTCTGTAGCACTGTAGCTGTGCTACTCTGATGAGCATGGGAAAGAAGAGTGACCCCAGACTCCACAGACTAGAGACCCTGTGGTAGTTCAGCTGCTGGCATCCACAACTTTTGACATCACCATCAGCTTCTCTAACTGCAGAGACTGTTCAAGAAGAGTTGATCTGAATATGTTCAAGTAATCTGCCTTCCCTCTTCCTCATGGATACATTATTTAAACACATTTAAACCTCTTCCATTGTGTTTAGATCTTTGTTTCCCTCCTCAGGCTTTTCTAAAGATGCCTATTATTTCTACTTTTTTTTTCTTTCTTCTTACATTATGGACTTTTGATTTCAGCATATTTTTCTGTGCTGTAACAAATCACTTCTCAAAATTCCCATTGAATCCCATTGGTCTGTGAATGTCATCCTTACAGGTACACGGGACAAACCTGACTCTTCTATACCTAAAAGGCACTTGCAAATACTGGGAATTTTACTAGTGCACTTCCAGGAATCAGCACAAGAGGTCAGCAGACCTTATTAACGAAGGCTCATCATTGGATAGCACTTCATTTTCCTTTCTCCCTAATTAACACTAAAATAGCACTCAGAATAGATCAGTTTTACATAAAAAGAATTCCTGATAGAGATTGGCATTTATAATTAATAGCTAGCTAGCTGAAGTGCTAGCACTTTACTTTTAAGTGCTCCATTATTAGAATTTCTCCTGAAATTCATTGTAATAACTTGATCACAAAGACACCATTCCTCTTTGATTTAAAGCAATGCTGTTGATGATGGCAATTCAAAGATCTGACCTACATAAGAGTGTAAGAGCAAGGCCATGCTTTAGTACTTGGACTTGGGAGTTACAGGAGACTTGTTCATTGTGATGATAGCACTCTGATATACAGCTGAGAACAAGATGATGCTCAAACTTCCCCTCCTACAGAAACCTTTCCCGACCCACTAGTGTCGTGTTGGAACCATCTCAAGACCTGTGGCTAGTTTGTATGTAGACCTATGAGTGCATTCTCAAACCAATGGGATTGCCTATCTTTGATCTCCAAATCCACTGACAGAAATGGGGGAATTAACTATCTTGCTAGCCTGCTAATGACTGTCTACCTAAATCTGCACATTGCTTAGAATCTGTGTGAGATTTGATTTTGCTATCCTCAAGCTGTGAGACATTTGGACCACTCATTTTTGCTCATTGCTTTGTTACTACGACCACACAAGCCTCAGGCAGCTGACAGAGGTGGTCAGCAATTGCCCTTGAAGTGTACGATCAGCTCTCTTCAAGACAAATAGACATGGCAGCTTTCAGCATCTAAAAGTCTCCACGGTGTCTTGCAACCCAAACAGACTTGCTCTGCCTGCTTTCTACACCACTAAATGTAAACCATTTCTCAAAACATGTCACTGTTTACAAAGTGGTGAGATAGAGCTAACAAACCCTTCTGGGACAACGTGTTTCTATCTTACACCCATGACTCTCTAGATTTAGGAAAACACCGCATAAAATTTAGAAATTATTCAACGTACAAGGCAGTCAAAAACTGGATAAGACGTATTTTCATTCTATAATCTTTGATTTGGAACTGTGGACAATAATGCTAAAGGTTAATTAAAGAGCAAAACAACCTTACATTTGTAAAAGAACATTACCTGTTAAAAAATCCTCTCATTAAGAAGATTACCTAATAATGGTTCCTGGCCAGAGGCATTAGTAAATTTCTGGACCAAACTCAATTTTCAAGCTAAAAAAAAATATCTGAGCTAACAAATTCATAAGTGGTGAAAGGTTTCAAACAATGTCTCCCAAGGTGAAGAGCATTTCCAATCTCTTCAGTGCTGTTGCAGACTTCTGAGAGATGTTTGCTACCAAAACAAAATCAACTTTGTAAAACCAATGTCTGAATTACTTAGGTGTCCTTAGGGAACTTCCTCAGTACTTGTGAATATATGCATGCTATATACCCCTCCATTACTGCTTCACTTTGATCTATGTAAATTAGGAATCAGGGGAAGTTGAATGCTGAAATATCCTCAGACATCTTTTTCATAGAGCCCCCATTCAAAATCAAAACAAGTAGAAAATGAAAGCAAAATGTTGGTATGGATTAAATTTTGTACTGTTGGGCTCCTTAGAGCTCAAGAGAAAAGTTTAACTCAAGAAATATGCTTTATCCATGCAATCAGCTTGCAAACCAACCTGTGTGCTTTTTTATGTTCTGTTAGACTATTGCTCCACAGGTAGTTGTCATTTTGAGCCTAGTACAAATGGGCTGAATCTTGCCATATGATGTACACAGTGTTTCTGAATTCCACTGCATTAAAAATAATTCACAGTCTTTAGTACAAACTGTATTTTGCATTTCTGTCGTAACATTCACCTGGAGATCTCAAAGTGTATTCATAAATAAGATTCAAAATCCATGTGCATGAATAGCTCACCTTTATTTCCACAAGGGCAAACAGAGAAATTGAGTAATTTATTTAGTTGACATTGTAAGGGCATTGACTTAGCCGAAAATAGAACCCAGATCTCCTGATTCGTAGTCCTGTGCTGGAGAGACCATACTACTATTCATAAGCAACCTCTCAAGAAGCCCATAAAATTCATAAGTGGCAGTTCTATATATAATGCTGATCCAACATTTGCCATGGGTAATGCTTTACAGTATATCTGTTGCAAATCATTTCTTTTAAAGCATTCTTCTGTCTGTATCTAATGATTTATTCAGTCTTTGTTGCCTGATGTGAATCTTCCCCAAAAAGCAATATGCAAATGTATAAAAGTGCAGATTCAGGGGTTTTGTTTCATGTTTTCATTTTTATCTAAATCGTAAATCTTTACATTGTGGGAATGAACATTAAGAAACCTGAAGCAACACTTCCTGCACAATGTTATTTTATCTTACAATTGCTGCATTTTTCCTCCCCTCAGACTTTTCCACAGCCCTGCAAATGACAAAGGGAAAAGGTGCCAAGAAGGTTTTTAGGGCAGTGTTTGGATACAAGAGGCTGGAGAGGAAAATGGCTTCCATCTAGTTACGTGGATATAGGAAATAGGACTTCCAAGGGGAACCACACTGGTGTCATCAAGAAAAGATGTTTTTTTAAATGAATAAAAAGATATTTCTTTAGACAGCTTAGAAACTAGAGAAAAAACAAAATGCTCTTTGCCACGTGAGCAGGTTTATTGGGAAATGCTCGAATATGTGACAGTAGCTAAAACTGAACACTGACCCACTGATTCATATTATTTCATTTTATTCAATCAGTATTAGTGATCTGAAAATTAAGACTCTGAAACCAAGAACTGCAGCCTATATATCAAAGTAAAAAGGGTGATTAATTAATTGTAAGGTTGATGTCCAGAGAAGTAATGTGGTGTAACTTCCTTGCAGATGCTTATTCCTTTTGGTTATAGAACATGTAATCCAGACAAAACCTTTATACTGAAGTAATTATCTAGCTTTACAACAGATAGTCTCCACCTGAATGATCAGCAGGTGGCTCTTGAATGTACTAGGTAGAAATGCATCTGTTCCAATCCATATCAATCTAACTTCCTGAGACTTCACACTACACTTTACCTACTGGCTTGGCTTTCAGATAATTATCATGACATGTTCTTAGGTCATGTATGGGTTTGACCTAGAACTTGGCATATGTACTGCAGACGCAATAGTTTTATCTAAACAAGTATTTGGAAAGGAACCACACCTAGACATGTGTTGATATAGTGCTTAGTTTCGATGTATTTATAGTCCCTTGTACAGTAACACTTCTATTCCTATCACAGCTGTCATTACGAAGGGAATGACACCTCCTACCTTCTACGTCTGACTTCTGAAACTAGACTATCTATACTTTTAATCTGCACTGTCTTTGGATCTTGGAAGGATTTTTTGCTCAATAGGCAGAAACATATCTCACTCTTCCCTTCCAAAATTATCACAAATATCATTTTCCATGATCTTATCAAAAAACCTAAATTAAATTTAGGCATTTGATGGCTTGAAACCCATCACCTTTCATGCATAACATTATTTCAACTCTGCGTCTTTGTATTTTATCTGTCAATTCCTTTGAATTTTAACAACCACCCAGAGGCGAACTTTTCTGATGAGAGCTGAAAAAAGATGCTGCAAAAGGACGTATGATCTTAGCATATCTGATGGAGTTCTGCAGCTGTGGAGTTTTTCCAGCTTCCCCTTTCCTGCACTTCAGATTCTGGATACAGGTCTATGCTTGTTTCTTGCGTCAGTTTGAAGACCATATTCTTTTGGGTTCAACTGCATTTTCTTCTGTTTGCATGTTAACGTGGTCTATCACTAACCCATCTAGGCTTTATACCTACATAAACAAGTTGTAATTGGATATATCAGTAAAGCATTGTCTTTCATTCAATCCAGAAAATACTGGTCAGGTTCCCATTTTTCCTCACTGTCAGCAGTTTTCATCAGCTTAGGATACATACGTTACGCATTGCAGTAGTGGAGGTGATGTAATTACCAAAACAGTCAGCAATATACCCTTGGAGTAACTTGGAGTAACCTTTGGGGTTTCAGTAGTCCTTCAGAGGAAGCAAAGGTTGCCTTTGCAAAGTGTGCAACAGAGTTCCAGTTTGCATTTTATAGAAAAGGAGCAAATGGACAGAGATAAATCCTAGATAAATCATTGAGATACAAATGAAAAATTATATCATGTTATAGGACTTACAAAGATAAGTCTATCCTTGACTAACAGGGGTCAGACACCTATGAAATGGAGACCATTCCTTCGAATTAAGAGGAGCTGCAACAACAGCTCCGCTAGGCAACTGTATGCTGCAGCTCACGCTGGTCACACTGAATATGTTTGGAGACAAGAACTGGGAAAATCTCTTTCCTTTTTCTCAGTCAACCATTAAAATGGACTTTCTGACAAGATGAGGAATACAGAAATGTAACTCAACCTAAGCCTACACATCTCAAGCAGACAATAGCAGTGTTGGAAAGGGAGGGTTTGCCGGATTAATGCTTACAATGAAGGTTACATGCCTGACTCTTTTCTATTCTTTGATCCTACTGTATTTTGATGTCTTGCTTTCTATATGATCATGCTCTGTTGCTCTTTAATTCATTGATAGCTGTCCTTTAAAAATAATTCCTCTCCCTTGCCTACAGCTTCCTAAAGAAAACGAAAAGAAGGAAAGGACGAAGAAAAGTCTGACTAGTAAAGGACTGTCTGGGTATCTCAGAACACCTCAGCCTTTAGATATAACTGGTCAAAGAAAGTGAATGATCTTTACTACATCAGAGCTGAGTTAGAAGTGCTTCCAAGCTCCTCTGCCTTGAAATGTATTTTGTCTGTAGGTCAGCTCTACATGGATCAGAAGCAGCCACACCATTTCCACATGTTCTAAACCTTAATTTTCTTGGACTAGAAACACCTACACATGGATAAGAGGTGAGATGACTTACAACGTGGGGAAGATGATAAGGAGAAAAGGCTCTTTGGATGGGCAACAACATAAAATCACAGGTCACAGCATTAAAACTCTGCCACTGTGATTATATTAAGTATCACCATAAGACAATTACTGTTATCCTGGACTCCTAAGGTACTGCTGCTCTTGAAGATGACACTAGTGCAGAAATATTAGCATAATTATTGCTATAGCTAAGTATCATTTTAATTTTAAAATGAGAAATTATGGGCTCCAAACACTCCATTGTACTCTGGAGGAGATTAAAGATTCCTGGGATCTACGCTCTGCTTTTCATATTTCCTTCTCTTATTACCTTGGCCTCTCCTTTTCAAATTGTATCACCATTTCTCTAGGGACTGTAAAGTGCCTGGAAAAATGAAGTCCTCGAATTCTCCTCCTAAGAACAAACAGACAACCAAAAGGATTTTCTGAATTGTTTGTATCATTCTCTTAACACAAATGCTAACCATAATATAGGCGATGTGGGTCCCTGTCTTATCCTGAATTGTATTTGATCAGTTACTTGGTCAGATTTGCAGGCAGTCATTAACTTCACTTCTTTCCTGTGAAGGGGCAGTGGCCTTGCAGCTAGCTGTTCAATCTTGACCTTGCTAAGCAGTTCATTTGTTGTCCCTGTGCCTCAGTTTACATGTTTCTAATATAGAGATAATAATAACCAGTGAACTGTGTCTCTCCTGGGATGCCCAGGAAATTAATTAACATAGCTTGAAAGTGATATCTGAGAATGAGCAGGAGGAGTGCTGGAGCAATATCGTTTGAGAGTAACAGAGAAATTTGAGCTTTTTCTTTTTCAGATGGCATCCAACTACTAGTTTTTCAGCATTTCATGGAGCTTGATTTTAAACTATGTATTTTGGACACCTGTCTTCTCAGAAGAGCCTGACAAAGCTTTTGAAGCGGGAGAACAATGGGAAATAACTGTCAAATAAACCTGAATGTCATTGAACAGGAGAGGAAATTTAATGCTATGACTCAGACTCAGTACTGAAATAGTCCATCATGGCAGCACAGGGCAAGTGACTCTTCTTCCTGGCTTTCTGAATTCAGCAGAAAGACTCCCAAGCTGCCTTAGACTAATTAGTTCCTCTGTCAATCTGAATACTGTCAATCTCAAGAGACTTTAAATAATAGGACTAAGAATTTCTGGCAAAGCAAGTAGTACATAGAATTTCCCCAACCCACTCAAAATATCCTGGGGTCCTACAACAATATTTGGTCCAACAGCAAGTTGCAGTATAAATTATGAGTTTATCAAAGATAGAGAGCTGCATACAATGTGCCCCTTGTCTTAATGTCAGAGAAGAGAAGGCTGGAAAAATATATGAGATTTATGCAAATATATGTAAAATTTTCATATGTTTCATTCATATAAAAGTAGCTCATTGCCTGGAGGGAACCTGATAACTCTTCCTGAAATGTCTGTCAGAATATCTACTTCTGGAAGGTTTGTTT
Organism: Alectoris magna; assembly: GCA_030625065.1. NCBI lineage: Eukaryota > Metazoa > Chordata > Aves > Galliformes > Phasianidae > Alectoris > Alectoris magna. The sequence goes on from CM060561.1 coordinate 3,322,341, forward strand.
GGTCCTTTCATGCCTCCAGAACAGTCTGTGGCTTGATCTGTCTCCTCCTACAACATCGTAGCTATAGCCAAGGCTTGGGAGGATGGCTGCAAAGTCTCGCAAGCAATCTTGTACACAGAACAGTGAACTCCTGTTCAACATGATGCTCTGCCTGCTGGAAAGTAGACAATGTCTCCAGTCTGTGCCTCAACCTCCTCATGTTCTATTAAGTTTTTAATCCCTTTTTCATTGCCATTCTGTCTTCAGATCATTGGCATTTTGATGCTGTGACCTCCTCTTACTACTGTTCAGCACAGAAGATTCTCCTGCGTGGCTTTACCACCCCACAGGGGATTGACATGAGGCCAATGGAAATGCAGACTCAATTTTAATCTATCAAGTGCAAGCAGTTTGTGTTTGAACTAGGGAGTCTGTTTTGTACCCATAAGTCAGGGATTCTTGTCAATACTTTTAAAGGCAGCAAGGTTCTTGCTGCCTTTAAGGTGTTCCACTGTATTCAATCTTTACCTTCACTAATGTCTGATTATAATGTTACCTTGCACTTCTGCCACCTTGTACATAATCTGCTGGCCAAATTCCTAGCAGTGTAAAAGGGTGTACCTCATTTAAATCTTAAGAATAACGGTAACAGACATGAGATGAGCACCTAGCTTATTAGAGACTATTTATATTTAACACTGTTTGTTACTATTTCATAATTTACTATTATTTCTATTATTCATATTCAGGCTTATTTACTTAGGCAATATGAATCCTCCTTGCACAAATGGCTTTAGATGCTCACTTTATTCCCCAAAGGCAGAAAAATGGAAATACGAAGAAGCTTAGACTGCATTGTCAAAGTATTGCAATAGTTCACATCCTAAATGAGTTTCTTGTACATTTCTGACAGATAGCGAGGCAGAGCCACACTGGAGTCAGTAGCTGGAACCCATCTGGTGCACAGAGAGAAGGTAGTAAGCTGGAGCTTTCTTCTGATGAAGCAACTATCAGACTGCCTGTGGTGATATAAAAGCTCATCTTCTGTTGGTGGCTGATGTGCACTTCGGGTGCACAAACCCCTTACTGAATGAAAGATACTTGACTGGTCCAGTAAAGACTTCTTTTCAGGACTTTCTCTGACCCTAAAACATCTCCAGGAATGAGTGCGAGTTGTGGCACCTTCTTTTGTCTCTGACTTGTATATAATGTCTAATTTTATATATTTGTATGCATACATATTACAAATACTGACTTGCTACACACGTCAAAAAGCACTAACACGGAGTTGAAGGGAGTATTTCAGTAACTGCTGCACTAACAGCTATATCATGCTGCCTTCTGGACTCAAGCAGCCCATCACTTTTAAGTTGCTGGGTATGTTTTCCATGGGATGGAATGGGTGTGTTTAGCTTGTGCCTATAGCCAAGAATCCACGATTACCCACTGAGGTATGGTTTAATTTTCCAGCCTGCTACCTGCCCTAATCACTCAGGCAGTCATCACAGATACAAGGAAATACTGCCTTACTCTCAAAGTATGATGTACATCATGTCTAGCAAGTCTTCATTTTCATGGGTAATGAGCAGGAGAGGCCTCTACACAATGCTAACTTTCTAGAACAATAGCGAGGAACTGAGGCTTGCCTAAATAATGTTCTTCCATAATGTTATTTAGCAGGAATCAATGTTCACACCTGTTTATTTCTCTTTCAGACACAAATGAAAACAGTGTGCACGATTAATATAGTTAAATTGAAAAACAATGCAGTATTGATTAGCCAGCTTTCCATTATGCTGTACAACATCAGTCAATCTCTTCTAGACACCAGGAGAAACTTAATGGGCTTTTATTTATCACAGCCTAAGAAATTCCTACAATAACCTTCTTCTACTCTTCTAATAACCTTCTTCTACTCTACTTCTTCTACTCTAAGCAGCAAATCTTGAATTTTGTTTCATCCCACAACAAAATGCATTTGCTGATGGACCTATGTGTACAAAGACACACCCCAAATCTGCTTTTTCGGGAGACTTTTGCTCCCAGAGCCCTGACAGTCTTCTCAAATTATTGGCTTCATATGCAGTGTTTTGAGGCATGTTATGTATAAAATCCATGTCTGATTCCAGAAACTTTGCTCAAGCTGTTAAAGCTCTAACACTGTGCAACCATCTCATCTGCTCTGTGATCTGAATCCCCAGATGGAGATGCTAAGGTCAGAGACAGGGATGATTCTGCTACCAATGCAAAGTGAGACAAATCACAGCACAGAAGCGTTACTAAAGCTGTGTTAACTCTCAGCTCTGATCGGTTGATTTGCTGCATTAGGCAGAATTTCGGCTATGATCCCTCAACATTTCTGTGATCGAGTGGTTTTGATAAGAAACCATCATACAGGCCTACTGATAGCCCAATTTACAAGAGAGCTCTGGTTGATAACTGGAGTTGGAGTTCAATGATCTTCAAGGCCCCTCCCAGCCTAAGCCATTCTATAATTCTATGTTAATTTGAGCTGTAAAAGGCCAAAAGTTTCAAAGATCTTGCTAGAATTGCAGCACCCCTACACAAAGATTTATGCAAACGATCTTGGGTGGTTAACCTAGGGTTAAGATCTGCAGGACAGTTTGTAACTTCTTGAAGCTTGTAAACTACAAGTATCTTGTACTATCTTGGTATACATGTAAAATGGTTTGAAAGGTTATTTTTTTAAATAGTTTGGATGTTATTATCAGAGTAATGATCTACAGTAAGTTTGTAATGATATTATAGTCTTTTTCTGTTTAGGCCATGTATAAAGACAAGGAAAGGAAAGCTATCAATCTCTGGCTGTGATTAACTAAGAAATAGTTAACTAGTTAATTAGCATTAGAACTAGATAATGTTTGAGGTCCTTTCCAACCCAAGCCATGCTATGATTGTATGATTCTGTTGCAGTCTTTGGCTGATGGATTCTAAGAGTCCCTATCTAAAGACATCAGTGGGAAATGACATTAAAAAGCAATAGATATTTGAGGTTTCAGTTTGGTTTTTGCCACATGACAATCTATATTTAAGGCATCCTTAAAATTATATGAATGCTAGTGGAAAACATTCAGGAATCCACAAATCAAGATGGGTTGAGAACCTGAAGCTAAGTGTAGTAAGAAATACACCCTGAAGTTTTACAACATTCCATTACTACCTACAAGGCACTTGTGGGTTTAAGAAGTCCCATAAATGTGCTTTACCATATTACAAAGAAACTCAAATGTAAAGACTCAGTCTGGACTCCCTGTGCTCATGCTGAAATTTACTAGCTAAGTGAGTGGTTCAGTGAAGATTTACAACCTCAATCTTATTTAGAATTCATGGGTTTGTTACCGTATGTTCCTCAAATGCTAAGCTTTCATTTTTAGAGTTATGGAAGTCCTCTATTTTTGATTGCTCAAATAGCCTTCTGAGAACAGATAGGGAAGGGGAAAGCTGCCTCAGCTTGTCAAGAACAAATTTTGTTGGGAAAAATTTGATTACTTTTACCGATCCAAAATAAATAAATAAGTAAATAAATAAATAAAATTTGCAGATGAAAGGGATGTACTGGGCAAAAAGTATTTATTTATTTATTTATTTATTTACTTTGGTGATGTAAAGGGCTCATGAAGCTTCATCTGAAGAATCAGCCAAGTTGTTTTGGTCAGTGATTACATCATACAGGGTGTAAACACAGAAGTGGATGTTTCGAGATGAAATGCAGACAGCCTGGATCCCTCAGTTCCTCCCTTAATATTCATGCATGTAAATGCCAAAAATCAGGACATATTTCTGAGAGCACAAGTACTGAATGCAGCACTCACTTTTCCATCCCGTATCAGCCAAACATTACACTCTGGCAATACAGAGCCATATTTCTTCTCCTGCCCTATCAACATGCACTCTACAAGGTGAGGTTACAGGTCTGCAGATATCTTACATTGCTCATCCAATGCATGAGTGCATGTCATACAGTGGGAAGGAGGTAGCAGCACCATGCTGCCTCTGTAGTCATGCCTTCTAATCCTACTTTGATATCCGAGGCAAAAGGCTTCCTCTTTGATATGAATAGGTTGGCTCTCTCCGTTCTGTCATAGCCTGGGGAACTGCAGAGGCTGGTGAAGGTCAAGACAGACAAAAAGATGCTGCTTGCCTTTATTAGAGTTCATGTGGCAAAGAAGTACATGTTGGTGATAATTCCGGGCATGAATCCTGCCAAGAGCCAATGGTAACTCATCCGTTCTGCTTCTGACATTCAGTCAAAAGAATGGGTGCCATTATTCCTAATTACACAGAAGCTGAAACACAGTTTATCAATTTACTCTGAGATAGAGGACTTGTTCCTGGGTGCAGAGAATTAATTTTCTTACAGTAATGCCTGGGAAAGCAGAAGATTGGTTCTGCTTGATTTACAGTGTCAGCAGTTTTTTTATTATTATTTCATGAACAGCCAACTTTTAATCACAAGGCATCTAGAAATTGAATAAAAAAGGAGACCTTTCATTATTCATAGACAGTATCTTCCCCAACAGTAGTCTTGTTTGTTTAATAATAACTATAGTTTTAAAAAAAAGTCTTTGCTCAGGTTAGCCTCACAGGGCATCTTATTTATTTCTTCTTTACTTTCAATACCTAAACGGATGCTGAAAATGAGCAAAATTCTCCCCTGCTGCTCTGAGCTGGAAGATAAAAATGAAAATTCATTTTTTTTTTAGATTATCCTTGCTTCAGTGTATGAAAGTTGGATTCTGCATTTAAAAGCAGAGCGTTACGAGTGTGAAGAATAAGTCCCTGATCTCTGCTGTGCAGATACTATGGACAGTGCCATTGCCACTCATTGAAGTCACATGCAATTCGTATCTAAACTTTGGTCTTGGAAAATCTAGTTAAATATTTTATGTCTGAACTTTGATAGAAATTTAAATGTCACTGAAGTTTTCATTGCTTATCTCAATTTGGGTTTCTTTGAAAGTTTTCCCAGTCTTGATGGAAAAGACTGAAAATTTTCAAGGGCAACATCCTCATGATTTTAAAATTATGTATGATTATAATTATAATAATATAATGATGATATAATTAGCTTTATTTTTTTTTTTTTTTTCAAAAAACCCCAAAACATAGATCACTCTGGAAGTGATACCTCCTATCTATTTCTGCTGGGACTCCAACAGATACAGACAGCACAATAACACTATTTGATAGGGAAAATTATCAGCTCCAAAACGTTATTTTCCAACATAGACACCACCATTAGCTATGCATTTTTGCCAGCAATGAACAAGAGGCTGCATGCTATCACAAAAATCTGCACCAGCAGAGGTGACCCACTGTTTCACAGCAGCTATGCTAACATCATTGCCAGAGTCATAGAATCATAGAACCACCAGGGTTGGAAAGGACCTCTAAGATCATCCAGTCCAACTGTCCACCTATCACCAATATTTCCCACTGAACCATGTCCCTTAGTACAATATCTAAACGTTTCTTGAACACCTCCAGGGATGGTGACTCTACCACCACCCCACGCAGCCTGTTCCTGCACTTGACCACTCTCTCTCAGAGAAGTGTTTCCTAACAACCAACCTGAATCTGCCTTGGTTCCAACTTCCTCATTGCAGAGGAGTTGGACCAGATTTTAAAAGTCCCTTCCAACTCAAACTATTCTGCGATTCTATGATCCTATGATATTTTGGCTGAGTATTTAGCTTAGCCAAATATAATTATCATAGAATCGTAGAAGTCATCATAATGATTTATATTAATTAATATGTGGCTATCTGTCCTCGTAAGAATTCAAGGAAGAATCTACAGCCTCTTTCTCCATGCACACAGTGGAGATTGTAAGCTTTAACTTTCTGCCCAGGATGATGGGAAAGTTAATTTGCTAATGCTTGTAAAGTGCTATAAGATCTTCAGCTATAAGAAGAATAAAATATAAAAATTGCTTTTTAATTAACTAGAAATAATGAGCACTCAGTCTGAGTGCTTTTTTTTTTCTCCTCCAATAATGATTTCTCTTAAATTGTGTATTAAATATCCTCCATATATCTATCCAAACTTTCTTTTTTCTTTTTAAGTCTGTACACCACAATTTTATCTTGGCATTGGTGTAGAAATACAGAGAGCTTGCTTGTTGCCCTTTCTTTTTCATTGTTTGGTTTAGTTTCATTTTATTTTGGTGTTTTTTTTTTTTGTTTTTTTTTTTTTTGGTGTTCCTTTTCTTTTTTTCCTTGACAACTTCTTAAGCTCATTAGTATTGGAGATAAGTGAAGAATGGGATTTTACAAGCAGTAAGGTGCCTCGAAGGGGTTCATGCCATGGAATAAATTGCAGGGCAGCAGGTGGGAGCAGGGAAGTTACATGAGCTCCCTTTACTGTGAGACCCTCTGTATAAAGCATGCCCCAGAAGAATGATTTTCCATGCAGACTCAGCATGAAAACAGCCTCGTGAATTTTAACTTTTGAATGTTATAGGTGGGCTTCAACAACACTCAGTGCAAAATTTCTGCAAAGGTAATAAAAGTAAAGTATGAAATTATTTCCTTGGATGAATTTTCATTGGTTCCATGTGCATACTAAAATCTATTTGTAATTCCTAAGGCACACTTAATTCTCTTGCTCCACAGTAACTTCTCTAAGGAGAGAGGCAGTGCCAGTTTCTGCAGCAGTGTAAAAAATAAAGAAATAAAGGAAATAAGGAAATAAAGAATAAAACTGGCCATTATCTCAGTAGACAACAGAATACTTTAAATCATCAGCATCTTAGAAATGGCTTAAAATCTAAGTTTTTTGTATGTGATGTTTATAACTGTGGTGCTATAGCAAGAAATAATACTGTAGTATACATCATTAAGAGTTGTAAATAATTGATAGAACTGTCAGGATGCCCTTACACTCATTTTATGATAATAAAAGATACTACTCGCTTGAGAAATTCAGCTACCCAAGGCAGTTATGGCTGTGCAGGACCAGAATGATGAAGAGCTGGACAGTTTTCCAAATTAAAATGCTGTTCTCATCCTTACAGCAGGACACTGCCTTGTGATGCCAAAAGACAATATTTGTATGATCAAGTAAGGAAATGACCACTGTATAGGATGACCTTGAAGGGATATGTCTTTGGAACAAGTTGCCCAGAGAAGCTGTGGATGTCCCATCCCTGGAGATGTTGAAGGCCAGGTAGGATGGGGCCCTGGGCAATCTGAGCTGGTGGGGGGGCAACCCTGCCAATAGCAGGATTAATTGATGTATTAGATATGGTCTTATTATTTTTGAATAAGAAATTATTAAACAATATCGATATTCCCCTCCAGGCCAGTTAACCTCAGCATTTGTGAACAGCCCTGGGAGATGGTACCTTGTTGTCATAGATCTCAGTCATAACTGCTTGACAGACCTCCTATCCAAAATTAAGGAGGATGAAAACAATTCACTCTGCTGCAGTGTTCTGCTGGCTGGTGAACATTTCTTTACTCATAACCTATGTATAATAATTTTAACCTATGTAGCATTTTCCATGGAAGAGTTGAACATTTATCTTCACCTTTAGACTAGATATTAGGAAGTTCTGTGAGCTTGGTGAGACACTGGAACAGGTTGCCCAGAGATGCTGTGGATGCCCCCTGCCTGGACGTGTTTGAGGCCAGGCTGGATAGGATGTTGAGCAGCATGGTCTAGAGGGAGATGTCCCTCGTCATATTAGAGGGGGTTAGAAATAGATGGACCTTCCAACCCAAACCATTACACGATTCTATGATTCAGGCTGCCTCTTAAAAACAGGTACTTGTTTTGCCAGGAAGCAGTTCATCTCATCCTATACCGTCTCTCATTAGAGACACAAACCCTAAAAAGACCTTGATTCAAGTCTTTTTAACTCTAAGTGTAGCTAAATACTGCCTCCTATGAAGGAGGCACATACAAAAGACCACATTTCTGTGGTCTGTGTTGGCCTGATCTAGCTTTAGAATAGACTCAGCATAGTCTTCATGAATGGATGATGTGGTAGTAGTGCCTACACTACTTTTAAAGAGTAGCTACATCAGAATTCAAAGCACGCTTTCTTCCACATTGTAGACTCAAATATTTACTCAAGTCAGCCTTTAGGGAAGGCTAGAAGAAAATTTATCACCGTTATTTTGCTTAAGTGTTCAAGGAGAAGATGCGTGCTTGCAGCGTTGTTACCTCTGCATAGGCTGTGTGCCTTGGGGGCAATGTCATGTAGCTAGAAAGAATTTCTGAGAAAAGCCATGTGGTCTTTTAACATAAGGAATAGATTTGCAGTTGATTTCACACCAAATTTCAACTGATCTGCAGTCATCCTGCAGGTGACAGGAGCAGATGGACCTAAGTCTATCCTGCACCTGAACCTGCTCCCTTATCTTCCTCCTGAAAAACCCACAACAGACAAAGTAACCGTAACCAGTTTGTGTGAGATAGAAAGAAAAAATAACATTTTTCTTCCATTTGAGGATGTGTGGGGGACAGAATCTTTAAAGAAGGGAAAGGGAGCACAGGAGATGCTTTCATTTCCACAGTTTTCATTTGATTTCTCTTTTATTTTCCTTCACCTTGTAAGTTTTAGTTATGCTTCCTAATTCATTTGATTCTAAATATTTGTAAGAAATTCTAGGTGTATTAAATAAGATTTATTTCCAGAATAAACAGAATCCTCTTTTCTGTGTGAAGATAGGTATAGATATCAAGGAACTTTTCCTCTCTGGATTTGACAACAGCTTCTGGAACAGTGAGAGAAATAAATAACATCTGTATTCTCAGCCTTACATTTTACCCCAGGAAGAGCTCTGCTGTCTCTGGGCATTTTGAATAGGATTATTGGTCTTAAAAATGGCATGAGATGAATTGCATCTTATAGTTCCTTGAGGTTGTAACCATGAAGTTACTATAACAGTGATTTTGGCATTAATTGCAGTGTACAGGTAAATCTGCTTCACAAAGCCACTGGAAACCACTGAACAATCAGTATGTACCATTTGTTATCATGCATATGTTAAAAATACCTACAGTGTTGTGTTAAATGCTTAGAACAAATATAAATAGTAATTAAGGGAGTTGTACCACAGGGGTCCTCAACAATCTGTAGGATATGGACTTGTGCTTTTACACTGAGGCACCTCTTCCAGGAATAGCACAATTGTTTGAACCACAGGAGAGCAGTAGAGGGGTGACATTGAGTGGATGCTGACTACCTGCAAGAGGGAATTCAGAGTCTCCTTGCAAAAGAGCAGTTATTTGCATGTGCAAATTCAATTTCACTCTGAAGTTTGTGGGAAGGGTGTTTCTTTGGTTAAAGGGACACACGTGGTTCAGAGATTTGGGGTTTTCGCCCCCACAAAATTCTGTGCCCATGGGCAAATCACTCAGAGTGCCATCACCCCTGATTGTAGTGAGTAAGATACAGACAGGAGTTTGGGTGCCTAAGATTAATTTAGAAGCCTTTATCCCATCCACTTTAAAAGTTCCTGAACCCAGAAATCCCACTTGGTAAATTAATCCCGCAGAAATAAAATTTTCAGTACTAGATTTTCCAGAAACATTTATTCTCCTCTGAATGGCCAGGTGTACAGTGGAGGATTCATTTGTTTATCCAACGACAAACTGTTGTGTTGGTCTGGAGACTGGACAGCTCAACTCACATTAAGTCAGTAACTCAATTCAAGAAAATTCAAACTAAATTTAGTTTTACCCATAGTTTGGTGATGAGTCATCGTGAGGAAGCCATGAGGTTTCTTGAAGTGGGGATGAAGAATCTCTTCTTTTTTGTATGGAAAGAGTATGCTCACACAAGATGTGAGAGAACCAGATGCCTTTCACTTCATTTACAGAGGCGACTGAAATGTCTAAAGGTATGGATTTCCTTCTCCAAACCCCAGATGTTAAGTTTTCTGCAGGATAAGAGGGAGAAATCTTCCTTCCTTCCAGATGGACATAAATAAGAAATAATGGAAGTTTCACTGGAAAACAGATGGCCTTCCATCTTGAACTTAAATAAATCAATTTTGTGAACGATCGTGGCATTTTCATCCAGCTGATCCAGCCTAATTCAGAATCACAGAATCACAGAATTGTAGGTGTTGAAAGGGACCTCTGAAAATCATCCAGTCCAACCCCCATGCTGAAGCAGGCTCCCCACAGCAGGTTACACAGGAAAATGTCCTGGTGGATTTTGAACATCTCCGGAGAAGGAGATTCCACAGTCACACTAGGCAGCCTGTTCCAGTGCTCTGTAACCCTCGAAGTTTTTCTTCATGTTCAGATAGAACTTTCTGTGTTTCAGTTTGTGCCCAATACCCCTTGCTCCGTTGCTGGTCACCACTGAAAATAGCCTGACCCCCTCCACTTGGCTCTTGCCCATTAGATACTTACAAGGACAAGAGAAGATTGCCTCTTAGTCTTCTCCAGGCTGAACAGTCCCAGGTCTCTCAGTCTTTCCTCATAAAAGAGGTGCTACAGGCACCTCATAATTTTTGTGGTCCTCTAGTGGACTCCCTCCAGTAGTTCCTAGGATTTTTTTTTAGTTGGGGAGTGCAGAACTGGACACAATACTCCAGATGTGGCCTTACCAGGGCAGAGTAAAAGGGGAGATATAACCTCCTTTGACCTGCTGGCCATGCTCTTTTTAATGCACCCCAGGATACCACTGACCTGGCTGGCCTCAAGGGCACGCTGCTGGCTCATTACCAACCTGCTGTTTGCCAGGACCCCCAGGTCCTTCTCCACAGAGCTCCTCTCAACCTGTACTGATGCATGCAGTTATTCCTCCCCACATGCAAGTCTCTACATTTGTTCTTGTTAAACCTCATCAGGTTCCTTCCTGCCTAACTCTCCAGTATATCCAGGTCATGTTGAATGGCAGCATAGCCTTCTGGTGCATCAGCCACTCCTCACAGCTTCATATTACCAGTAAACTTGCTGAGGGTGGACTTCATCCTTTCATCCCTTAATCCATGTCATCAATAAGGATGAACAAGACTGGATACAGCACCAACCCTTGGAGGATACCATTAGTTACAGACCTCCAACTAGTCTCTGCACTACTGATCATAGCCCTCTGAGTTCTGCCATTCAGCCAGTTCTCAGTCCACCTCACCTATACACGCTTCCTAAGCTCACCTATTCAGATGCTGTCTTGATAAGACCCTGAGGTATCTATTGTTTGATCTAATTCAAGTTCTACTAAAAGTGAAGCACTTGTTTTAATTTCATTACATTTCAGCAAGACATCACTATGTAGATGTAGATGTCTACCTTCAGGTTTTCATTACAAACAACAATAAAAATCCTTAAGAGTTACTTTTTGAAAGCTAAAATAAACTTTGAAAATCTGCACGAGAAAACAATTGGACTGATAATGTTCAAATGTCCTAAAACATCTGCATGATTTGTTAAGCTCATGGCAGCTCAAGGCATCCTGTGGATTATTAGCACAGCCTTGCAGGAATTAAGGGCATCAAATAGAGTGTGGCCCACTAATTGCCAAGGAAACCTTTCTATCTGCAGCCTGTTCCATAAATAAAGTATTAAGGCATTGACATTACCATCAGGAAAAGAAAGGCCCAGAAGATAAAAGAGCAAGTGGCATATCTCAGCAACAAAACCCGTGAGATGATGTATTAAACTGGGAAGCAGCTGGCTGCGTGACACACAAAAAAGCAAGAGCACAGAACAGCTCTGCAAAATCTTTAGGATGAGAACATGTGAAGCCAATCAGAGAGGAAAGATAAAAGGACAAAAGGATTAGGCAGTTTATTTTATTTTTAGATTGAAGAATCTATAACGATAAGAAAATGCTACATGGGTGTGAACTTTTGGGAGCTTTTGGTTATTTTTTTTTAAGGATGTTCTTGTAGCAACATCAAAGAAGGAAATACAGTTAATTTGATAGGATTTTCTCAAATGTACCTCTTCTAATCGGAACAACTGGACAAAATTGAAGTAGGTTTTCCTCCATTTAAGTTTTAAAATTGTGATTGACATTCCAAAAAACAGGTCTAGCAGGCAACACCAGGATGACACATTTTGAAAAGAGAATTTGTGCATTTAAGCTGGAGAGAGAGAAAAACCTTCGTCTTATAATTTGGGCTAAAAGTTGGACCTGTCAGGGAGAGATATGAGTTTGACCCAACAGGGTTTGTTAATCCTCACATGAAATGAAAGGATATCCTCACTGTGCAGGAAACAAACAAACAAACAAACCAAGGTGTTTGTTTTTGCATAAGAGAGAGGGGGAGAAAGGAAGATCCCAAAATGGAGATGCCACTTTCCTTCACAAATGGCCATCTTATCCCAGGTGGAAAGCTGAGTCCCAGTCCCTGCTTCAAGGAATCTTCCTTTGTTTTTCAGTGATTGATGAAAATAACATAAAGAAAATGTTCCTTGCACAGTAAGTAGCATAACAACTTGCTGACCCTGAAAAGGAGCTCAATTTTTCTAAAAACAGGAGTCATGCTTTCTGTACAACACTGAGGTTGTTGATCCCAGTGACACACAAATGCTGACCCTCATTCCTCAGTGTTATTATCTCCAGAGTTCTAGTTTCTCACTGTCTCTTGACATCTCCCTTTTCAGCAGAAATGGTTTTGGAGAACCCACTCTTTATGGTGAATAAAATTCCTCAATGTACCATGGGGGAAGTTTGACTCCCATAAAGGAAAGGGAGGTCCTTTAACCTCTGGGGAAAGAAAACTTCAAGGGAAGTGATTGTCTCGCTCTACATTGCACTGATATGGGCTTACCTTGACTACTGGGTACAATTTCTGGAACTACAGTAAAAAAAGAGAATATCCAAAGGAAGGCTACAAAGATGATGAAGTATCTGGAGGGGAAGACATATGAAAAGCAGCTGAAGTCCCTTGGTTTGTTCAGCCCAAAGAGGAGGCTGATGGAAGGGCTCATGGCAGCGTAAAGGTCCTCACAGAGGACATCAATTATATGTCAGGAAAAGGTTCTTCACCAGAGCATGGTTGGTGTCCTGAAACAGCTTCCCCAGGGCAGTGGTTACAGCTCCAAGCTGCCACAGTTCAAGAAGCATTTGGACAACTCCTCTCTCAGATATGTAGTACAACTTTTAGGTGGTCCCGGGTGGAGCCAGGAATTGAACTCAGTGATCCTTACAGGTCCCTTCCAACTCAGAATATTCTATGATTCTGTGGTAAGGATATCTCAGCTGTGGCAGGACTTTGTGCTTTATTTGAAGTCTTTTCTACCTTCTTATTTAGGAAGGAGTTTTGCCAAATGAAATGGGTATTTGTCTACTTGGAATTGCAGAAAATTTTGCAATCATTTTTCACTCTGCATTTCCAGCATTACCTGCTGAACTCTGTCGTAGACCACAAACTGTGACAACTACGCAGCAATACCAGTTCATTATTTTCTAGCACTATCCTTCTTCCTCTGGCCCTGCTGCAGAGATCATGCCTCAATTACTGTTGTAGCTGATTAACTCTTGCTCCACTCTGAGTGCTATTCTTGCAAAACCAAGGTAATCTCTAAATCATAGTCTTCGATATGCACACAACAATGGAAGAGCATTACCTGCAATTTCCCAAACATTTCATTTCCTCGGAAGATTTATTTGTAAACAAATATGAGCTTTATTGTCGCTTGTTGCAGACACATAGTAAATTAGTTTTTCCACACTGAAATGCAACAGCATAAAATTCTCACTCAAGGAAAGTACTAACTGGCATTATGGCATCACTTCGTTAATTACATTGGCACATATACTGCTGTTCTTTAAATTAATCCTGTGCACCAGAAACACTTTGTACCTAATGATTTCCTGGACTTCTTGTATATTAATTCACGCCTAATCTAATTTAAATTGTTGTCAAAGTGAGAAGTGGAAGGAAGACACAGACAGCATTTAAAGCAAGAGGATTCCTGAGTCAATGAGACATGGTCGTAGGAGATACCACACAGGGATCACTGGGACAGATTAGTTTGAATGTGTTGAGTTGAGCTGTGCTAAATTTGACAGTTTTCTCACTCTTTCTTATCAGCCTGACCTGTCAGTTTTTTACAGACCAAATTTTCAGTATGGTCTGCTTCATGGGCCAATTCTCAGCCACTTCGTTTTGGATTGTTGACTGTCAGTGGTGTCTAATAAAATTATGAGCTTGGAAGACTATGACAATGAAGTTTAGTTAGTTTATTGGTTATGACAGGGAAGACCATCAGTAATCCATGATATAAATTTTACATTCTCCATTGACATCCTTTGCACCTGCAGCATTCTTGGTGGAAAACTGCTCAACTGACATAACCATCTTCCCAGATTTCTTTCATACTCTTTGCAGCTACAGCTCTGTCCCTATTACAGTAAGTCAAATGTCCTGAAAAATCAGTGTATGTCATTTCATTGCCTCACACTGAACAGAGCTTTGCCAAAGTGTAATAAATGTAAGGATATGCTATGGTAGCTGCCACATACCAGTTTTGTCTGTTCCACATCTCAGAAAGGTATGTGAAAGTACCTTAAAAGCTCACAGAAGAATTAAATTCAAATTTCTTGAAAGCTGAATTCAGCACTTGAGTTTCTGCCTTGCAGAAACATCTGAAGTCTTCCACTTATATGGACTGAGCACTAAGGAAGTTTTCAGATTTCTCTCTTGAGAAGAAGCATCTTGACAAATTAGTTTCCATCCAGCAAGAAGTGCTTCTCAGCTCTGAAAAGAACAAATCTAGTTGGAGATATCTGAGCTTTCCTGTGTGTAGGTACTGTCAAGCAAAAGGGAACATCTGCAACAAGAAACAGAGAACAGAGGGAAAGCAAAAAACAGATGTGACTTTTCAGTCTTGCACTACAGTGGCAATGGCAACCTCTCCATCAAAACTGGAGAATTGATCCTTTTGATTTCTAAAATTTGACCAGTGAAAGGATCAAGAACAGTAATGCTGAAATGAAAGTACACCAATAAATATCACAATAACTATTTTCATTTAAAATGTGTGAGTCATTTCACGTTATATCCTAGGAATCCCTTATCCCAGGTGAGTGCCATAGCCACACAGACTTGATCTTACCTGCTAAATCTACCAAGCCCAGATAATCTTTGCTCAAAAACTGCAAATTTTGCTCATTGCTATGCAGAGAAATTGATGATGTATTCTACTTTACCATAGTTAAAGATCTAGGATACCCCCATAGAAGATGGAGGAAAAGTTTAAAAGATGCTGGGAAACTTCATTATCCATCTTGCAAATACAAGTAGCATTCAGATTCAAGTCCACGTCCTCTGCAGAAATACTATGGGGAAAAATCTACAAGTATGTGATATTACTAGGGAAATGGTCCTTCTTTCTATGCAGAGTGCAAATATGTAATTACATTTAATACATTAATTTTATGTCTTCAGCTCCTACTTTGCGTTATTACTTGTCTTTTTTTTTTTTTTTTTTTCCCTACCATTATTATGTTTTTCTCCTGCAACTTTCTAGGAGCTTTAAACTATCTTTAAATTGCTGTCTATTTCATTTTAACTGCGATCTCCCACTCCCTTTATAGTCTACATTTTTCCCTGCTGTTTTTCCCTCTAGTTTTCCTTTAGCTTCTAATTTCATTTTCCATGGGTTCATTATATGCTAACACTTTGAATATTGTTTTCCCACATGCAGCTCTTTTTGTTTCTTGTGAGTCTCAATTGTTATTTACACTTTGAAATGGAATTTTGGGTGCCTTCATCTAGACAGTGGCTCCAACTTGTAGATGCTATGTTACCCTGTAATGAACAATAGTCCATCACACTGGTGTTTTTAAACTATGAATCTTTCTAAGAAGATACTGCATGCAGAAAGAGTAGAAGATGAGTTCCCATCAAAGCTGATTGCAATGCTTAACTCATCCTCTACTGAAAAACCTTTGCTCTTTAGCTGGACAAACAATAGTGATAATTTCCAGCGTAACGATTTTCACTGGGATTGTGACCACATGCATACTTAACCCTTCCTTGAACTATAATATATACACTGGAGTCTCCAAGTTTAAAAATAAAACTGGAACCCAACACGTGAGATCTCACCCTCAAGGTAAGAGAGGGCAGCGATTAAGACCAGCAATGTGCCACTTGAGGCAGTGTGGAGATTTGAGCAGGAATTTCTCCTTTTTTTTTGGCTGCTGTTAAAAACAATTGGGCAAGTAATCTTTGGGGTATTGGAAGGTTTTTTATGCTTTTCTTTTTTTTTAATCTTTTTTTCCTAATGACCTGTAAATGAAACTCCTTGTACGTAGTACAGTGTTTGTCAGGAAAGTTCAACATGTATTCTGCTGCAAACTGAAATTTCTGCTGTATAATCTCTTTCAGGACCATTTAGGGAAGCCATTAGGTTAATGGACAATGTTAAATTTCCCTGACATTGAGTTAAATTCCTCTCCTCCACATAACCTTCTTGAGCTGAAGTGTGGAAATGTACCCTTTTCTTTCCTCCATTACTTACAATAGCTATCCTTAGAGTACTGATAATGCCTGAGCATGCTTGACATATAATTTCACAGCATGAACCTGTTCAGCAGCAAAGATGGAATATTTCTCTCCTTTCCTCTTTTAAAATGTTGGATGTTTTATTGGTGTACAGTCAGTAGCACCTTTAGAAAACTGTCAGGTGGACTCTTCTGCAGCTTGATAGCTGAGAGGTAGGAATGGGGGAGAGGAGGAGAAGAGCAGAGAAAGGTAGAGATTATTAATGTCAGAAGTTCTGGTGTCATGAAAATGATTTCAATATGCAGATTCTGGATACAAAGCTCACTTCCTGGCATGGACATGAAATACAAATCTCACAGAAGTGTAGACAGAAACACAGTATTGCTTGTAGTGTTGGAAAGCAAAGCAAAATTTGGGAGTGCCAAATGAAGTGGATTTAGATATAAAATAAATTTATCTGGAAGGAAACCCTGTAACCTGCTTCCTACAGGACTTCAGCAAGTCCCTTTGATTTCTGTGGCATCCTTCTCTTTACACTGAACTTTCCCTGCCTTTGTCTACAACATTTGTCTCACTGGGTAAAGAAGTTACATCTGTAGTCAAAATTGTCTCAGAAGGAGGAAGATCTTTTGTACTTGATGCTGTTTAGATCCTCTTCAGGCTCTCACTTTGAGGAAAGGAAGTCAAGAATCAGAGTCAAGCTTGTCCTTTTCCTTTATAAAATGCAGATTAAAAAAAAAACCACAAAAACGTCCTCAGAAAGTTGGGGAAAAGCTCCAGGAAAGAACATTCATCAAAAGTGGTTGCCTAGACTGGCAGAGATTGAACTGCAATTTTCATTTTAGAATATTGCTCACATTTTGCATACAAACACTGTTGTTTTGAGGAGAAATTGGAAATTCTTTAAATTATCTCTGAAGTGAAGAGACAAGAACAAACTGAAATACGGGAAATTTTAACACATGTAAATAACATACTTATTAAATGTGGCATGGTTGCCCTAGCACTGGATACGTTTGAGGCCAGGGTGGATGGGGCCCTGAGCACCCTGATCTACTGCCTTATTTAGTGGCTGGCAACCCTGTCTGCAGCACTCTAGTCTAGATGATCCTGCTCTTGGCTGGTCTCAAAGGTGCCTTGCCAACCTCAGCAAATCTGTGGTTCTGCAAACACCCCAGAAACACTAAATGACAAAGAAAGATGCAAAATAATGTGAAAGTTTAAGTGACTTCTTCTATTTCTTTTCTCAATGAAATGAACTGTTCAATTTGAACGCTCATTTATTACAAATTTCTGAATACAGTCGAAGCTTCAAATCATTTAACTACTTCTGTCACAGATAATCTGGAAGTTGGTGTTGCCCTTGACATTTTGTATGTATATTAAAAGAAGACGTATATAAATGCAAGATCAGGTTTCCAGATATTATTTACAGTGATCATAAATCCAAATATCTGGAAAACTGGAGGCTGGCTAAGGTCAACCATAGTACAGGGATTTAAATATAGACATAGAATCATAGAATAGTCTAGGTAGGAAGGTACCGAAAAAGATCATTCAGTTCTATTCCCCCTGCCATGGGCAGGGTTGTCACCCACCAGATCAGTCAGATCAGGGTCCCATCCAACCTGTACTTGAATGCTTCAAGGGATGAGAACTTCTTTCTTTCTTTTTTTTTCTTTTCTTTTTTTCCTTTATTTTTTTCCTTTTCCTTTTCTTTTTCTTCCCCTTTCTCTTTTCCAAGGTATTTATTTTGACTTCATTTTTAAAGACACACCCTGAAGCTAGCAAAGATGAGGACGAAATTCAGTTACCAGTGATAGAAATCCAAAATTACTTTTATTATCGCCAGCTATATCTGTGTGTAATGAAGGATGAAGGCTTCTCCTGCCATAAGAAATCCCCCCCCCGCAGTCACAGTAAATCCCCAACCACCCTTACTTTTACCACATTTTCTTTAGGCTACAAGGCATATCATTAAGAGTCCATTTCATACAAAGCATTTATTAAAATCACTTTTATGACTGCTTCTTATTTTCGTAATGTCTAGAGATCTGCTGTGGTTACTGTGAAAACAAAATAGTACATGTATTTTTATGCATATCACATATAATCCTCCACCTTCTGTAACCTTTCAGAATTCATTAATACGAATCTCAGTATTACGAGTATAATGGAGTCCTGGCTTGATTTATTGCAAATATCATAATGTGTACACATTTCTAAAGATTCTCAGCTATGCATGAGTATATCCTACAGAAGGGGAAAAAAAATAAACATAATTTGTTTCCAACTGCTAACAGAACTCTAGAGATTTTCTAACCAATATCTAGTCATTTGTATGCCTCCTGACAATACTTATTCTTTTTCATTGCAAAGCCATTTGCTAAATTTTCATTGATGATTTTGTAAAAGACTATTGAAAGCAACACATACTTGAGCTCTGAGTGCTTCCCTTAAAACTGTATTTTCAGTGGGTTTGTGTTACAGTACATACATTTCAGTATTCACATTTGATATTTCTATCCTGGAATGTAAGATGGATGTGGGGAGGTAGAGCTTGGTGTCTCAGAAAGTACAGAAACTCAGAAGGAAAAAAAAGCAAAGAAAGACATATAAAAGAAAACGCCAAGATAAATGTTTCTTTGAAAGCATCTTACCACATCTAGGCTGTAAAGCTATAGGATACACAGTGAATAGGTCTTCCCTAGACTTTGTAGTACATCCTTCTAGACAACAGAGCAGAAATAAACTGGGCAACCTGATCTAGTCACTGATTTAATGGTTGGCAACTCTACCCGTGGTAGGGGATTGGAACTACATGATCTTTGAGGTCCCCTCCAATACAGGCTGTTCTATGACTCTTTGATATATGAGAAAAAAGACCAGTTCTGCTCTCTATTCCTTGTTCTACTAACTTCCCAGTTTCCTATGAGGATTTATGACCCAGAGTAAAAGAGTGGAGGCATAATCTTTTATATAAATTTAGTGAAAATCTCTACATTTATCCCCAGGTTTTTACAGTGTCTGATGCTTGTTTGGGAATATTTTCAAATGTTCAGGTTATTTAGGAGCAGATTTGCTGTGATACAAGTCCTTTGTGTCATAAATGTTATCTCAGATCAACGAACCTCATATAAATAAAATGTTTTCTATAATTCCCCCAACATGTTATCCAGAAATGCATACTTCTAAAAATTGTCAGACAGTCGAATAGCAAGTTGTCCTTTGCGTCTGTTTGTCTTTCTCTCATAAAGAACTCAAACAATTTTGCTATGATTTTTTCTTTTCCTCTTCACTAGAGGATGAAGCAATAAAGGTAAAGTACATATTACACTGCCTTTTCTCAGGTTAAAATGTCTTGAATACGAAGGCAGGAATCCCCCATTACTATCCCACGGCTTAATTATCTGACTTTAAAATACTTTTGGCTGCTTCTTTTGATTTACTGGTGCTGCCTGATAATTAGCTCTCGCTCTTTCTCCTTGCTGACTTTGTTTGATAAGGCTTTCATAGAGTTTTGGCATGTGGAATTTACTATGTAAGTCCCACATGTAAAGCAGCACAACACTCTCTCTGTTCTGTCCGAGGCTTGGAGAAGAACAGAAGTCTAATTGCCACAGTTTATAGACCATTGCACTTGGGAAGAGCTGTGTGTCTATTAGATTGCTAAAGGTGTGAGAGATAAGAAGATTATGACTAATTCATGCTTTGAGATACTCTCTCTGGGCAACCTGTTCCAGTGTCTTACTGCCCACACAGTAAAGAATTTCTTCTTAGTATCTAGCCTCAGTCTACCCTCTTCCAGTTTAAAGTCATTTCCCCTTGTCCTGTCACTACATGCCTTTCTAAAAAATCCCTCCACAGCTTTACCTGAAGGGTACTGGAAGGTCTCGCTGGAGCCTTCTCGTCTCCAGGCTTAAGAGCCTCAATTATTTCAACCTGTCCCCATCAGCAGAGGTACTCCAACCATCTGATCATCTTCATGGCCCTCCTCTGAACCTGATCCAACATCTCCATGTCCTTCTGTGTTGAGGACTCCAGAACTGGATGCAGTACTCCAGGT
The DNA here is from genome assembly GCA_030625065.1 of Alectoris magna. Taxonomy (NCBI): domain Eukaryota; kingdom Metazoa; phylum Chordata; class Aves; order Galliformes; family Phasianidae; genus Alectoris; species Alectoris magna. Next base: position 3,342,831 of record CM060561.1, read on the forward strand.
GTTGTCTCACAAGAGCAGAGTAGAGAAGCAGAATCACCTCCCTCAACCTGCTGGTCACACTTCTCTTGATGCAACCCAGGATACTGGTTGGACATCTGTCAGCATTTCTGTGGTGAGGACGTTTAGGCCCACGGAGCAATTACTTTTATAAGCCTTCCTTAGATCCAAAGAGCTACTAGACTACTTATGAAAGATACCAGTGTATGGTTAGGGTGTAGAGAATGAGGCTGATCTGCATGTAGTTCTTAGAGACCAGTATGGCACAGTAACATGAAGAGCTGTTCTGGGACATGATGCAGAAGTATTTGTTGGATTCTGTGTGCACTTGACCAAAATCACAGTAGTCTCCAGGAATTTTCTTCTTTCTTGGCTATAGAGGAAGTGAAGTTGCTTTTCACAAAGATAGTCCAAAAATCTTCATGTGGCCAAGACACTGAAGAACCATCTCTACAGTCTCAAGAGCTAATAGAAGGAAAACTCCTAACCATCATTTCCCTGCTGGTTGTCCCCTCATGTTGTTCTGTCATGGGCAGTGATGTACCTCACACAGTTTGATGTAGAATTGCTCTGTCACCAGACTATTTAGTAGTTCAAGAATTACATATCAATCTTCTTACAGACTGGGAGGAGTAGTCCTTGAGAACAGCTCAGCAGAGAAGGACCTGGGGGTCCTGATGAATGAGAAACTTAACATGAGCCAGTAGCGTACCCTTGCAGCTCGGAAAGCAAATGGTATCCTGGGCTCCATCAGGAGAGGGGTGGCCAGCAGGGATAGGGAGGTGATTGTCCATCTCTACTCTGCTCTTATGCGGCTCCATCTGGAGTACTGTGTTCAGGTATGGAGCCCTCAGTACAAGAAAGACAGAGAGTTGTTGGAAAGGGTCCAGAGCAGGGCCACGAAGATGATCGGGGGCTGGAGCATCTCCCCTGTGAAGACAGGCTGAGGGAGCTGGGCTTGTTCAGCCTGGAGAAAAGAAGGCTGTGGGGTGACCTCATTGCAGCCTTTCAGTACCTGAAGGGAACCTATAACCAGGAGGGGAGTAAACTCTTTGAAAGGGCTGATAATAGCAGGACAAGGAGAAATGGTTTTAAGTTGAAAGAGGGAAGATTTAGGTTGGATGTTAGGGGGAAGCTCTTTACTAGGAGAGTGGTGAGGTCCTGGAACAGGATGCCCAGGGAGGTTGTGGATGCCCCGTCCCTCGAGGTGTTCAAGGCCAGGTTGGATGGGGCCCTGGGCAACCTGATCTAGTAAATGTGGAAGTTTGGTGGCCCTGCCAGGCAGGGTGGTTGGAACTTCATGATCCTTGAGGTCCCTTCCAACCCGGGTCATTCTGTGATTCTGTGATTCTCAGCTCAGTAAATGGATTTAAAATCATGTGTGAATTAAAAAACTCAGTTCTTTTCTCAGGGACCTGCTCCTCCAGCTCCTGAGTACTTTCTATCACCCTCTAGTATCTCAACTTCTACAGGGAAGGAAAGCTACTGCCAAAGCTGCACAAAAATAGGTAGTAAATGAAAATGTAGCATAAAAACAACTCCAGTGGATCATACCAAAGGTCCACTCACCCCACTTCATAGGGAGAACTGGAAAAATCTAACCTCCTGAGAATTAATTCTAGTCCTGGCCACATCTGAACTGTACAGGGACAAGATGTAGGCTTGAAACATTCATTGCATGTCATGATGTTTCTGCTTCATGATTTTATGAAGAGCAGTCACGATGCTGTCTGGCTATTAAGAATTTCTAGTATATAGTGCTTTATCAACTTTAGACTTCCTTTGTTTTGCACGTATTCCCAGTATGGACCCAGATTTTTTAAACAGAAGTAATATCAGGTGTATCCAGGGAAGAAAGATGCAGAGAGTGAGGGATGAGAGGAGTGAAGCTATCAATTCCAGTAAGACTTGCACATGTTTACCTGGCCAGAAAATACTACTGCTTCTGCCCTTATGGTATGTTTTATCTGATCTTTCCTGAAATAAATCACATTTCCAACTTTTTAAGCAGAAAAAAAAATGGTAGAGTCAGAGCTCCCTCTATAAAAATAGAAATTCAGTTCTGAATATCAGGACACATTTGCCAGATTTGCCAAAATGGGCAGTGAGACTGAATGCAGGAGTTTGGAGGGCAGCACAAACCTGATCCATATTTCTTTCAGTTTCAGTGATTACAGCTGAAATCTGAGAACAAGAATGGTGAAGGTGAGATATGCAGCAAGAAAAATGTCATCATGAAAGTCTGTAATTGCAAGGGAAATAATATCAAATTTTGGAATAATACAAGAGTTAGTTCCATTATGTTTCCATGATCTGAGTCACGGTTTTTGAAAGAGAGATGAATAATATTGGCACTGACTATTCAACTTTTTAACATATCCATAAAAATATTCATATCAGTGCAGCACACAGCAGAAGTTGTTAAATTATGGATTGTGGATTCCTGGGTAGCACACAGGCTGTGTGGGGGAGCGTCTAAAAGATTCTTGAAAAAGAACAAAAGATGTTTGCAAGTGTATAGCAGGCTTACATTTGCTCTTCAGAGGACTGTAATGACAGTGGAAAGTTTTTACAGGCTAGGTACATTTAAATAAATAAATAATTGAGAAAACTGGTTTACAGAGAACGGAATAATCATTTTGTACTATAAACTCCTGCATAAGAGACAATGAAGAACCATTTTTCCGAAACTTAAAGAGAGCAGAGATTGTTCTTAAGTTGGCAACACAAAGAAAGAGGGCCAAAACTCCCTCCTTAATTCCTTTCTCCAATTTTTCTTTAGTTTCAGTACCCATTTAAGTTATCAAATGGGTCTGGTCTCTGCTGATTCTTTTTTTGATTTCTCAAGAGTTCCTCAGATTAAGAAAATAAGACCCACAGTAACTCCTACCTCATTCATACCAGGAGCCCTGATTTCAGCTATTGAAGATATGTGAAATGAGCAACTTAGAGCCCTGCAGCCAATGGCTCCTGACCTGGAGTGCAGCTGGATGGAAACCATCTGGCACATCTGGAAGTGTGTACAGATTTAGGAAGATAACAGCATGAAAAGGATGGAGGTGAAGGAGGGAGCAGGGTTGCTAACAGGGAAGGTATAATTCCAGACAGGTTAGGGAGGTGGAGGTGAGAGATGTAGGAAAATGTGTTTGTGAAATACAGGCTTAGGAAAGGGTTCCATAACAGGAAGGAAGAATAGTGGTCTCAGATGGTGACAGCAAGACATGAAGTGTCAAGCCTGAACTGAATAAAACGACATTCTGATTTTTTTCTGAATAAAGATTGCAAATAACAGTCATGCAAAAAAACTAATGAATCTGAAAGTTGTGGGTCCCCATTCACACATTTGCTATTCTAAACTGTGAAGGCAAACGCAAACTGCTTTCTCACAGGCTCCCCTGAAGAAATCTAGGGTGAATTAATGCAACCAAGGAGAGAAATGGCATCTCACCATGCATTTGTGAGCAGTAAAATTCACAATCAGTGATGAGGTTGGAAGTCTTCCAAGGACCTGATCGTCAGAAAATGACAAGAGGCATTGCTCAGTGAGTACTGGCCATGTGCTCATAGTTGTCTCTACAAGCAATTGTCACAGCTCACCACGGACATCCCAATCATCAGAGTCTTGTCAGAAAAAATTTAGAGTTTCAGTATTGACAATAATTTGGGAATAGATGTGTGCCAACTTTGCCCATGGCCACACAGCATTGCACTGCCAGGGGTGCAATAAGAAGGTAGATTTGTCTAGCTGCGTGTTCTGTTATCAGACCACATTGCTAGATGGAGGCAACAGTTTACAATGTTTTTGGCAGTTATTATTATCACAAATGACTTTATTAAGGGACATAAGGAACTTGACGAAACGACAGATGAATACCTACTCATCGGTTGGGAGGAAATCTGTGAAATAGAGGAATCTCCTTGTTACAGCTAAATTTGTCACAATTATATAATAATCACAGTACGTACAAAAACTGTGGATTATTTGCTTAACACTGAATGACTTAAATGACGTGTCAACAAACCACCCAGGAGAATAAAACACACAAGAAACCGCTCTCTAATTACTTTATTTCAGATGGAGTAACGATCTTTAATGTGCAGTAGATCTCATTAATTAACTTTCAGATTTTAATTAACTCCTTATGCAATTCACCTGCCATTATGCATTATCACAAATGCCATCTAAATACTTTTTTTGCCCATTTGGGGAGAAGAAGGAGGAAAACATGAGTACATAAGTGTTTTCTCTGGTAGTAGGTAACATTCCTGATACAGCCAAATGAGGTAAGTTTAACCCAGTAGGCAGCTAAGCACAGCACAGCCATTCACTCACTCCCTCGGTAGGATTGAGGAGATAATCAGAAAAAGCTAAAACCCGTGGACTGAAATAAACATCATTTAACAGGGCAGAAAAGGAAAGGAAAATAACAATAAAGAATAGACAAAATGAGTGATGCACAATGCAATTGCTGAACACCAGCCAAACAATTCCTAAGCAGTGGTGACCCCTCTTACCAGCTCCCCCAGCTTTTATTGCTGAGTATGATGTCATAAAGCATGAAATATGCCTTTGGCAGGTTTGGGATCTGTCCCCCCAGTCTCCTTGTGCATTCTCAGCCTCCTTGCTGAAAGGGCAGTGTGAAAAGTCCATGGCTCTGTGTAAACACTGCTCAGCTACAAATCAGCATTATTTTTCTCCTAATTCCAAAACATGATTATATCATCCACTGCTATGAAGAAAGCTAATTCTACCCCATGCAAAACCAGTATGAGTAGAAACATATCAAAATATCCAGTGTGTGTGTTGGTGTGAGTCTAATGAACTGAGGAAGAAGTTCCACAGAATGATGTGCGCTCATAGTAAAAAGTACTTACTTGAGTATGCTCTGATAGCACTAAGACTAACCAGGAAACAAGAGCAAACCTCATTTCAGAATCGAATATGTCTGTAAGGTGTCTCACTACCTTCAAGATTAGATTCTCCTAGTCTGAAATAGGTTATCCTCACTACTCCTTCATAGGGAAGACTTGTAGAGTAAGTCTCCCAACACAGCAGTGGGAGGACACAGACAGCACAAGGTCTTCACTTAAAAGTTGAAGTGACAGTTTCCTTAGATTTCTCCCTCTCTCAGCTGTCCTGTAATATTGAAGAGCAAGTTATAGTTTTCCTTAATGGCCTGTAGGAGAACACCTGATTTTAATTCCTGCCTCTACCAATAAGTGTCTGTATTATTCTTGTTTCTCCCATTTGCTTCCCAGACTTCACCTATCTCCCATGTTCTTCCTTGCTTTGTATACTTGCTTCTCCAATTGGTACAAGAATGCTGCTCAGTGTGTACAAGACCTAACACAGTATAGTTTCTATTTCATCTAGGTTCTTAAGTACTAGAGGAAGATGAATGGCTTACACTGACATTTCGTTTTTCAAAATTTATAGAAGATCTATTGGCTTTTCTCCCTACAGTATTTATAAAGTATACTGATGGATATTTTCAAGCAAACCTCAATGGAGAGATACTCTGTTTATGGTCAAGTTTTTATGAAGATGAATATACTGTAAACAATGACTACGCTTGATAGTGATTGTGCCCTGTTCTAACACTTATTGATGCATGAAATTAGAGACTTGTGCTAAGCTGAAATAATTGCTATAACTACCACTGCAGACAACTGAGAACCATTAATTATCTAAAAAATAGCAACAACAAAAAATGTTCTAATTTGTTTCAGGGAACTTAGATTTTGTCAGATTCCCCTTGCTTCACAACCCCAACGTACTTGCACCCACAATAATTTTTCTTGATATCTCCTGATTACGCAAACAATTATTTTTTTCACCAAGCATAATCACTTTCAGGAACATATAACATGGAGAGTGCCCTGACAACTACTAACTACTCACAGGGTCACTTATTTTGGGTTTAATTGCTGAAGTGTACAAGCAAGAGAACTAGAGCCTACTGTCTGTATAGAACATTAGATACCACATATGTCTTGCGATTTTATGCTGGTTTATTCCATCTGTTTTCAGGCATGCTATTTCATCTCAGTTGAAGATGAGATTAAAATGTTGACTTTAGGTTAGACTATTCATGGAATCACAGAATTGCAGGAATTGGAAGGGACCTCAAGAGATCATTGAGCCCAACCCCCCTGCTAAAGCACATTCCCTACAACAGCTTTCATCAGTAGGCATCGAAAAGGGTCTCGAATGTCCCCAAAGAAGGAGACTCCACAGCATCTCTGGGCAGCCTGTTCCAGTGCTCCATCACTCATCATAAAGATGCTCCATGATAAAGTGCTCTATCACTCTTACCATGAAGTTCTTCCACACGTCTGCATAGAACTTCCTACGTTCAAGTTTTAGGCCTTTACTCCTTGCCCTATCACCACACACAACTGAGAAGAGCCTGTCCTCATCCATTTGCCTCCTGCTTCCCTTTAGATATTTATAAACATTAATCAAATCTCCCCTCAGCCTTCTTTTTCCCCTGGCTGAACAGACCCTTTCCTTATAAGGAAAAATCTGTGAAAATGGCACATGGTGATGGACAGAACATGCATGTTGTGCAAGAAGATGATATTTTAAGCAAGCTTTATGCTTACTTTATTCCTCCCCACATACTTCTTACTTCTGGTAGAGTCCAATCATTCCCCATGGAGCCTCATTTTCAGTGAGCACTTCCATTCAGGGAATCATATCCTCTTTGAATGTCCAATGTATTTTTCTTAGAATTTGCTGATATGTCTGCATCATTATACTAAAAGCAACTATTTGAATAGCAGCAAATAATAAGACTTTATGTTAAAAGGTGAGAATATGAAAACAGATGATCAAAATTTCCTAATTTTTATATTAAAATCCCATAAGTTACTTAGATACTATTCCCCATTCATAGTCTTGTAACCAAATTTGTTTCAAGGAGTGATGGCTATGCCTTTGTGAGCTACTGGGATAGAACCATAGAATCACAAAAACATAGAATCATAGACTAGCTTGGGTTGTAAGAGAGCTTAAATATCATCCAGTTCAAATCCCCTTCTGTAGACAGGGTTGCCACCCACCAAATCAGGTTGTCCAGGGCCCCATCCAACCTGACCTTGAGCACCTCCAGAGGTGGGGCATCCACAGCTTCTCTAGGCAGCCTTTACCAGTGCCTCACCACCCTCTGAGTAGTGAGGGCTGTTTCCTCTCCTGTCAAAGTGAATTCCATTTAACAGTGAGAACTTCCGATCATTTCTGTCTTGACCATATCAATTAGGGAATAAAATCACACCTAGGACTCCTTGCTGGTGGACATATAATTCTTGTTTGTAGAAGCTATATAGAAGCTCTCACAACCCATAAAAAACGAACAACAGCAACAACAAAAGTGTGGCTACTACTTTTTACTCTGCAATTAAAACATAGCAATTTACTTACATATACCAGAATTAACTGAGTTGAATCTCTGTGATAATTTATTTGTACTAAAGAAAATATCCCATATACGTCATAGGATCTCCTGTCCACAGCACAATACTTTATGCTCTACTGATTGTAGGTAAGACATTCATAGCCAGCTATTTGTTTGACCCAAAGCTGTTCAAACATAATTATGTTCACCGTCAAGTAAAACATTGCAGATCACTGCAGTGCCTTGTATTGATCCACGAATGTGAAAACTGACCTATTATGTCCATTGTCAAACTTAGTCTTCAATCCTGCAGCTTGAGACCATTAAACTGTGATTTCTTGTTGAAAGCGTTACATGTTATGGGAAACTTCTTTCAGAAGTGCTCATGAACTGGATGGACACATTGCTTTCCCATTTTCTGAAAACAGTCTCAGATGGATTAAAATCTCAGATGGATTAAAGTAGAATGATGAAGGAACACACATCCTAGGGCATGCTGCAGGAACATCCAGCATCCTGTAATTTCTGTTCTGCTGGTATTCACCTCTACTTATTGTTCTCTTCTTATTGCTGAGGAATAAACACAGGTGGCTTCAGTTTTTCTAAAACCTTAATCAAGCATTCAGGAAGACGTGTCTCATTTTAAGTAATCGGATAAATGGTCTGTTTTTGTATTCCTACTGTTTTTTTTTATTGGTTGTGATTGGTCCAGATGTTACCAGTATTGTAATCAGAGATGGTAAGAGACTGAATAAAGCTCTGATTCAAAGGAAAGATAATTATCATTTAAACCTTTAACATAATTCCAAAGGACAGAAGAAGGAAGAAATATAAAACATTGGATAAACAAGTCTAGGGAAAAACTTGCTCTTATTTATTAGCCCACCATCACCTTACATGTTGCAAAAGTCTCAAAGAAAAACATTAATTTCAGTGTTTCTCTTCTACAGTATGAAAATGCTTGAGGACTGGTTGAGACCTAAGCATTTTCTCTTTCTAATTGATCATAGAATTACAGAATCATTAAGGTTGAAAAAGGCCTCTAAGATCACGTTCCCTAATTGTCAGCCCACCCCTACCACAACACTAAACCATGCCCCTCCATGCCCCATCTCCATGTTCCTTGAACACCTCCAAGGAAGGTGACTCAAGCAACTTCCTGAGCAGCCTATTCCAATGTCTCGCCCATCCTTCTGAGAATAATTTTTCCTAATATCCAACTTGAACTTCCCCAGGCACAACTTAAAGCCTTTACCTCCTGTCCTACAAACGATACAAATGGAAACACAGCTTCTATCAGGTGGCTTCTGCTCTTTTTCCCACCCAGCCAAATTAGACTGTTCATATCTTGGAAACTTAAAAACATGAGACAACAAAGAGAAAACAACTTGAAATATACAGGTAAATATTTTCATATAGAATGTAGAGCCTGAGAATCTGGAATTTCATATCCTGATCAATTTAATCTCTACAGTCAACATTCTTCAGATGGCTCATTACTTCTCTGTCTTAACTTTCCTTCTCTTCACCTGCTGAACTTGTGACAAAAAAAAATGTGTTGGAAGAAAAAACTTTGTTCTGATTTGCACAAGATCTTCCACGTTTCTTTTTCCCCAGGGAATGAACTACCACAAACTGGCTTATGTTAAACAATGTCTGCATTCCTATGGGGAAAAATGTGGTATCAAGATACTGTAGCTAGCAAATGGGATTTAGCAGCTCTTTTCTAAACATGGGATCCTTCTGCACAGAGTACCTGGTGGATCACATATCTGGTTGGCCAGGTACATGTGTAGGGTCACCAGAAATGAAGAGTTAGTAAGCTGTTAGTGACCTACTTGAAGACCGCATGCAGGTGGCAGTTCTGGGAATTGTCAGCCTCAACACAAGAGATGCATTTCCTCTGTTCACAAGCAGAATTTCCACTCAGTAATATCCCTTTCTGTATCAGCCATGGTCAAGTCTTGTTTTATAGCAGACCTAAAATTCCCCCACTGATCCCCACTAGTTGATTGGTTTTCAGTGGTTTTCTACTGACAACATTGCATTGCCAGTGGTAGGAGAGTTGTAGATATGGTACTACTGTGACACTCTCAGATATATTTTCTGGTTCAACCCAATATGCTCAGTCCACAAAAGGGAGAAGGAATAACAATTTCCATCAAATCTAATTGTCCATGTTTCTTGCTGATTTGCTGGGTTTTTAATTAAAAAATATTATTTTGGATCACTGGGAACACTAGCTTTTAATGTGACTTCCTGACACTCATTAGATGCTGCATCATCATCATTCTATTTATATACAAAAGAAGGAAACTTGTTTCTTGTGGCCTAAAATAGCCAAGCATGGATTTCTGGCTTCTGATGGGATTTTATATGTTTTTCAGTCATTCCTTGTAGTATTCTATCAAGCTATATTGTCTTGAAGGCTCACAATAAGGCTGGAATGACTCCTTTGATGACAATTTCATAACCTTCCCTGACAATTACTTCTAATCCCAGAATGACTTTTTAGTTCTGATATTTCTTTTAGTGTTACATTTAAGCCTTTATTAGTGAAGTCTCTCCAGTTCTGCACAGCTTTCTTCTCTTTATGGTGACTACTTGACTATAAATAACGCTTGGGCTTTCCATACCAGTTCTTTAAGCAATCCTTATTTTATTTTATTTTATTTTATTTTATTTTATTTTATTCTATTCTATTCTATTCTATTCTATTCTATTTATTTCATTTCATTATTTTTTTCTGAACAGAAACTGTTCACTCTCTCTTTAATGATTAGAAATCTGTATCTGAAAGTTTCATCCTTATTTCACATCTGTCCTCTCAGCTGTCTTAAATAACTACAATTTCTATATTAGGATATCTTCTGTGATTAGAGTCCAACTAGTTACTGCTACGTAGAAACATGGTTTAGTGGCCACTGTGGTGATAGGTTAGTGGTTAAACTAGGTGATCTTAATGGTCTTTTTCAAACGTAATGACTCTACAATTATTCTATTTTCTAATAAGTACTCACTTTTGAGTATCCACATGATCTTTCTGGATGTTTGAGGAAGACTGTGCTTTTCAGTTGTCTGGGTATGTGTGTACTGCAAGATGTATTTAATCAGGCATTGAGGATTCAAGCTGTTTATCTTAAAAGGGGACAATCAAGAGGTAACTCTATCATGACCTAAACATCTCCATAAGGAGAAATTCTGTGTGCCAAAGGGATCATTAATGTAGTGGAGAAAGATGTAAAAGAAAACCAGAAACGGCATATAAATTCTTAAATTGAAGAAAGTAATTAAATGAGATTGAAGCTACAAATGATCAGTGAATGCTTCATCCTCCTGAGCTTTACGTGCACATTTTCTGGAAGGCATGCTTCACAAACATACATTTTGGACCAGTTACATAAAAAGCAGGAGAAACTTTCTAGGCTTGTATTCTTCAGGAATCCAGAAAAGATGCTTTAAGAGTCCTTTCAGGCCTCAAAACTTGCAAAACTGTAGGATCAACAAGACAATGTTGTTGCTATGGATATTAGGAGAGAGTTTGCAATGTAAAGTGATGACAACAGCAGGATGGGAACTTTGTTGTGAGACATATAGCTTGATATATAATGGGTTAAGGCAAATCTACTCTATATGTGACACATATACAAACAACTTGTCTTCTTTAACAGAAATATATAGAAACAGGCACTCTGGGGGAAAAAAATCTCACAAAAGCATATGGGCCATCCTGCTCCCAGGTCTCGCTCTGGATACTGAGTGGGTGAAAGAACAATATGTGCAGGACAGATTTTAATTATATTGCTTTCATAGGAGGAAAATTTTTGAATGCTACAGATTATAGAGAGCATAATAAATTGGTCAGAGGCATGATCAGAGTACTTGGTGTGTGCTGGAGATGAAGAGTAGTCCATATAGCAAAGTGTGAAGTTTTTCTAGACTAATTCTTTTAGCTTTTCACTTCTCAGGTGGTGGAGAAAAATGAAAAAAACATTAAAAAAAAAAAAAAAAAACTGGGTAGAAAATTTGCATGAACTGCTGATAAAGAAGATTTAAAAAAGAAGAGAGTTTGATGTATTTTCAGTAACTAAAGAGGGGCATTAAGAAAGAAGAGGGACAGACTCTTAGCTCAGGGGCATGATTTAGTGGAGGGTTGTTAATTAGGGAAGTGTGGTTTTGTTGTGGTTGGACTTGATGATCTTTAAGGTCTTTTCCAACCTGAGCAATTCTGTGATTCTATGATTAGCAAGGTCTACTGTGATTGATAGGACAAGGGGAAATGGTTTCAAAGTGAAAGGGGAGATTTAGATTGGATTTAGAAAAAGAAGTTCATTACAATAAAGATAGTGAGGCATTGGAACAGGCAGCCCAGAGAGGTGGTGGATGCCTCAACCCTGCAGACACTCAAGGTCAGGTTGGATGAGTCTCTGAGCAACCTAATCTAGCTGTAGGTGTCCCTGTTCATTGCAGGGGAGCTGGACTAGATGGCCTGTAAAGGTCCATCAATGTCACATCTACAAATTTCTTGATAACCTCCAGGGACAGTGACTTCACTATCTACATGGGAATCCTGTTTCAATGCATAACCACTCTTTTTTCTTAAAGAAGAAATTTATTCTAATGTCTAACCTGAACTTCCATCATAGGCCAGCTCTTTCCCTGATCTTGCATTTTTATTTTTTTTTCCAGTTTTCCTCAAGGCTAGGACTATATTCTGGATTATATTTCCTATAGATGAATGGCTTTGCATTTTGCACTGGGACTCACTCTATCAATCTAAGCTCCACTTGGTAATTTCTCAAGATCATTCTGAATTTTAATGTCGTCCTTTTAAATCTTTTAATTATCTCTTACTTTGTACTGCCTGAAGTGCTCCTCCTATACCATCTTCTGCATTCCTCATGAAAATACTGAATATGTAAAAGCCAGCAACAGTTCCTATTTAATTCTTCAACTAAATTCGTCAAGATCATTATAGCCTTCTGCGCAGACATTTTACAGATGCCACAAAGAAAATTCCTATTCTCCATTTAAAAACTTCAGTAGTGTTCTGGGAATAAAGGGGTTCCTGGCTCTCTACCTTGTCAGTTAGATCTATTTTGTTAAAAACAGTGAGGGAAGGGGAAAGTCAGAGTTTTGTGCTGAAAATGCTTGATAGTGCAATGCACTGAGATTTCAATAAAATAACTGTTTAAGATAAAAGATAAGTATAAGTTGCAGATTTATCTGTTGTATCTCTAAAAATGGCTCATTCAAAGTTAAAGAAGAATCTGGGTAAATTTAGGATTTAGGATGCACTGCTTTACCATAAAATGCAAAGAGGTTGCATGTATTTGAACTAAAAGGGGAAAAAGCAGCAACATAGTGATTAGTGGGTAACCTGGTAGACCAAAACACTTCAGCAAAATACAGCTTTATTCCATACGTTGAGAACTCGTGCAGGTGCACATGTTGCATATACACATAAATACAGTTCTAATTTGCATATGCAGTTAGTACTGTGTGGCCACAGAAAAGCATCACAGAAATAACTAGCTGTGTTTTTAACATATTTGCACAGGTATTTACCTAAACTGGAAAGGGAATAGCAGTCATTATGCATTAAACTCTCATAGGCCACAGTGAACACATTTTTCCCGAATAACTGCATGTAGATAACGCAGAAAAATTAGTCCTGGAGTGACTGTAGCAGTAGATACATTCATCATAAGAACACTGCCAAAATGCTAAATTTAAACTTATCTAAGGCTCTGAGAAAGTGGGAGTCTTATTAATGCAACTGTATTTGCAAACACAACCTAGTTACAGGAGAACAGGAGGAATATGGATTACTCATCCCCAGGGAGAGGATAATTTTCTCCAGAGGTTAATGAAGAAATTATCTGCATTCAGGAGAATCTTTTTCAGATTTAGCTATATCCTTAAAAAACAAGATTAACATTTAACACAGTACTAATTGAGAGTAAAAAGGTTTTTTAAAGTATCTGGCACGTGTAATACGTTTTCCTAAGGAGACACATTGTCATAAAAACTTAATTAATGTCTATTTGTTTGCAGAAATAGCCATTTAGTTTAATGACATCCATCACAGTAAAACCATCTGCTGTTCAAAGGGACATTGTTTGAATTTGTATTATGGCCTCATTTAAATAGAGAATGATCAAATAAATAATTTGTTATCAGATGCTAAAAAATTATTTATTTCCTCTCAATTTACTTGAAACCTGTTTAAGGTCTGACAGTTTCTACCTGTGGACATGACTGATTTAAAGGCTAAAGGGAGAAAAAACAAAATCATTTTCTCCTACATGATATAAGAATTATGTCTTCATCAATTCACGTACAATTGAAACAAGTTCAGAGTCACAACAATAATCTTTACACATCCTCCTGCCAAGAGATATTCATAGCCTCAGAGTAAATACTGAGGCTCCCCTATGCCACAGAGATGTATTTAGACTCAGAAGACCATATCAGAAGGCAGACTGTGAAAGTGCAAGCTACACCTTCACAAATATATGTCAGAACTGTACGAACTGAATATCTGTCTCCTTTAACCTTTGTACATATCTTACAGGGGATGTACCTGTACCTATGTCTATACTTATGCCTATACCTATATCTATACCTTTGCCTACATCTGTATCTATAGGTATGTAGCTATACCAATACCTATACCTACACCTACACCAAACCTATAGTTACAACCACTCCTACCCTTATACCTATACCTATACCTACACCTATACCTATATATAATTTATCTATCTATTTATCTAAATAGCAAGGAAGAATAAAATATGCACCCTCTCAGACAGAGTTTTGCATGCATCACTGTGGAAATGCTAGACTGTGTGGAATAATGACAAATGAGAAGTCCTTAGTGACTCTGGATTTGTTACAATCTCACTCATCTGTAGCATCTGCTTGAAATGTCCTCCTGGCTTACTTCATCTTTTATGGCTTGGATTGTGCTCAATTCATCCAAATTGAAGACGATCCCCCTCAGGCAAAGACTTTGATCAGAGGCAGCAGTGTAAACTGTGGCTGTTTGTTCTTCTATATCTAGATGGAGACAAACACTTCTTTTTTCTTGTTTCAGTTTAATACTACCATGTGAAAAAATCACATTTCTGTTTTGTTCGTGAGTTCTATTGCAAGTGTGTGTTAAAAAATGAGGTTTAAAGCAATTGAGATCAATAAAAAAAATTCCTAATGCAACATTTTACTTTTCTGTATGACTTCTACATGGATCGTCATGATTTTCTCCTTCTGTGTTAAAGGATTTTCACAAGATTTCTTTTAGAAAAGCCTAAGCTTCAAGTTCCCTATGACCACAGTCGACTGAACTTCAATCAGATATTAAGCCTAAATTTGCATTAATGACACTGGGTTGGACATTATAAAGCCTATTGGGAGTTTAAGTTTACCCATTTGAGTTCCATCCCATGATAAACTTTTTCAACAGCTTTCCAGCTGGACCTTGGTTATAACTTAGTGGAAAAAAAAAAAAGTAGTAAAAAAAAAGAAAAAGAAAAAAACTGCTTGGATCTTTTTTTCATATGTCTATGAACCTATATTGTCTGCTCCTCTATTTTTCAATATTGTCATTTTAGATGAAAACTAACTGTTTCTTTCTGCTTTTTCGTTTTCAGTCCAAAGCACATCAAGGTTTTAAAGCATAAGCTGCAGGGAAAATAATAGTACATGAGCAACCTGATCTAGCTGTAAATGTCTCTATTCATTGCAGGGGAGTTGGACTAGATGGCCTTAAAAGGCCCATTCCAACTCAAATGATTCTGTGATATTAAGCATTGACCAGCTCTGAATCAAAATACATTTCTCCAGAGGGGTAAGAGGTTACTCCTTTGATGAAGTTCTGTATGGTTTAGGAGGAAATGTACACGTAGAATCAGGGCCCGACATGTTAAAAGTCAGGGGAAGAAGGAAGCGCTCTTTGCTCCCTAGGGAGCGATGAACTCTTCACAAAGGCTTAAAACACCTCTAGACCAGGGTCATCAATTGTAAATTAAATTCAGACATTAGATCCAGCCCATCAATTTCCACGGTCTTTCCGTGTTCTTCCATACTCTGTATTTTTCATCTGATCAGATTCCCCAATTTAGGGCCCACTTAAGCCAGTGTGCTGAGCTCTCACTGATATCTCAGCTTGAACTGACAATAAATAAAATTATTTTTCCAAAAGTTAAACCCATCTTGCCTATCATGACAATTGTTATGTGGTCTCCATGCCTTTACACAGGGGCTTTCTCATTCTATTTTCTCCCCTGAACCACTGAGAAAGTGGAAAGAGTGAGCAGCTCAGTGGGTACTGGCACTGACCAAGGTGAAAAATTATATTAGCACAGTATCTCCACCTTTAATACACACACAGTTCCCAAATTATACATTCTGATCCCAGGATAACTTGCTTGCTGTTGAGTATAAGTACTGTAAGAAATTAGGAGAAATTAAAGAAAAAGTAACTGAAGCCCAAGGAAAGTAAAAGAATAACTTCTAGCTGAGCTAAGAATAAATCCAGAACCAATCTTTCCACCTACACTTTTAAATAAACGCTACATATGTTCCTCCAGAGAATGATTAATCAGTATTTAATGCTTTGATGGTGTGGCCGATATATTTAATCACTAAAGCCGAATAACAAAGTGTAATCAATATTGTAATTCTTTTTAGCTCTATAAGTATGAGCTGCAAGCAAGCTTGGGTGGAGGAAGGGTGTTCTGCTTCAATGCACTGTTCGCTGTGTTTCTGAACAACATAATTTTTTTTTTCCTGTATAGCGTATACAGCAAAATCAAACTCACGTATCCTCTCAAATTAATTCTTTGAGGAAAAATGTTTTGATCAATAATTAGCTTTTGGTTTATTGGTTGTTCATGGGATAATGTTGCTCCTCCAGTATATCTGTTTTCCCCCATAACTGCATTTCTTGAACGTCTCTGGATAGATTGAGATCACAAATTCAATGTTTAGAAGAAGATACAGCACCCTTTAAATCACTGATTTTTATTATTATGAAAATGAAATGCAATCTTTTCTTTCTTTTAAAAAAGAAGTATTGAAGAAACCCTGGTTCTAAGTTTCTCTTTTATGTAACGCTTTTCAGTGACATCCCTCTGTAGAAGGTTATAGCTGTGTATAGCACTTAGTCAATACTTGTAGTTCAAATAATCTTCACCAGAAAGGATTATTTCTTTATTTTGTTAGAGATTTATAGATATTTTGCAGCCAGATACTTGTAAAGCTTGCTAACCAGCCCACATACCTAGGTCAGACCATCATTTGACTATCCCTCAATGGTGCCAACAGTAATGAAATCCACGCACTGCCTAAACACAGATGATTGAAACAAAGAGGCCACCAATTTACTTCCATGTAGGTTGATGATGTAGGTAAAGATTTTGTAAAGATAACCAATATTGTCATAGATTGAATGATACTTCCAGTGCAGGAGTTTGGAGGAAAGGAGGGGGGAAATTTCATGAGATCTTTATAATTATCGCAAACTGGAATATTAGATACAGTTCATTCTGGTCAGAGAACAAGATCCCAGAAGCACAGTAGTGACTGAGAAGATAAAAAGCCCTATCAGTTCAAATAACTAAATAATGTCCCAATCAATAACAGAATGAAAATTGTTGTTATGTCTGTTGTTATGTTCATTAAAGAACCACTTCAACACAGGAGGGAATAAGGCACTTTAATAGTCCTAAATAAAATAGGGACCTGAAAAAAACATACTCTTAAAAGGTCTGCCATCTGAAGGAGGTACATTCTAATAAGAAGTTTGAAACAGTTATATGAATAGAGGAATTATAAGTTCTGATTCTTTTCAGTTTTCTCATGTGTGGGTTCTCCAATGTCCATTCAAATGACTGGAGCTCGTAGAATACCAAGGGTTATGTGAGTCTCACATCAACTTTTATAATCCATTCTCATTAAGCCTTTTGATATTGTTCACCCTTATGAGCTGTACCTTCCTGTTGAATTTAGTTGAAATTGCTGAGTAAAATATTAAAAAATAATTAACATGGGCTGAAAGCACAGCTTATGTATATTCTTTCCTTAGAAAGAAAGTGGAAAAATATGTCCTTAAAGCCTCAGTTTCCCTAATTGGAGTGTAAAGTCACTAAGTGAAGAACAGATTTAAGAAAACAATCCTCTTTTGGATTGAAAACTGTAAGCCATTTGCAGTTTTTATTTTTTTTGCTTGCTTGTTTTTTTGTTTGTTTGTTGCTAAATGGGAAATAGGAAGGCATGGTTACAGAGAATAAAGACAGAGAGACTGGAAAAGTTTCCAGGAACAAGTGGAAAATGTCCTGTTGGGCAAAGTGAGAAGGAATATGAGTTTCAGAGCACTTTCTGAGGAGTCTCTCGTCTCTCAGAGAAGAAAAAATACTATTAGATTTTAAGGGCAAGGACCATTGTTGCAACTAGTGAGCCTAATTTCATTCACAGCATAGGCCAAAAAGCAAGATCCTTGTGAATTAGGAACTAAAACATGCCCATCAGTTTGTGTTTGTAGCACCTTGGGAGAATGAGATGGCAATATTCAAAATACAACACTGATACGAGTTCTGAAAGACTGTGTTTTCATTTCTGGGAATTTGGAGGAATGTAATCTGCATGTAGAATTATTCGTTGTTATTATTTTCAAGAATTTGATGTATTTTTCTCACTAGTTAAGAGCATTTAGTTTAAGGAAAGCAAAAAGCACATATTTTGAACTTACTATCTCTGTGCATTCAAAAGGGATTTCACTGTTTGGTGGGCTCTATGTCCCATCCCCATCAGTTAGGGACTTCACCAGAACCTGAAGGTCTCTTTGTGATGCAAAAAAAGAGACTGTGCCACTTTTGGGAAGCAACAGAATGGGGCCTTAAATAATTACCAAAAATTATTATAGTTTTCCCTAGTAAAGCTACAGTAGAAGGTATATGGAGTAGTTGATACTATGGTGCTTCTAAAGGATCTGAGTTTTTGTTTGGTTGGTTTTTTTTGGTACTTCTTTAATTCATGTGTCGTCACAAGGAACTAGCCATTGTGACTGCAACAGTTAAAACACTATGTTAAATGGCAAGCCTGACTATATTTCTTTAATATTTTCCTTCAATTGAATACAATGTGAGCTCAATTAAGGGATGGAGTATGCTGGGGTCTCCTTTTGTAACAATAAAAAAGCAAATAAGCTGACTTTTTTTCATTTCCATATTATTAGCCATATGAAAACAACTCAAAACCTGAAGGAAAGAAGAACCTTTGTTTCCTCCATTTATGGTCTCTTATGTTACAAGCAAAAGTAATACTGAACTGAAAGTATGGCTTGTTCTGCTGAAAACCTGAACTTGCTAACATGGGGAATTAACATGGGGAATCAAACTACAAAGTCACTTAAATATTGTGACTTATTTCCTTGGACTTGTGACTTATTCACTTGGGAGGCAGAGCAGAGTTCAATTTTACTTTTTGTCTCAGGAACATTTACATGTGGAGATGTGAACCGGAGTATTTCAGAAATACTTCACCAAAAGGCACAGAGAGAAAGCTCATTGTCACAAAACTATTTCAATATACAGGAGAAGGAAAAATGTGTTATTGGAGGTCAGTGTCTCTGCATTTTTGCTAGACCTCTCACATGCCCTATTTTACAGAAAGAGGTAATCATCACCTACTTTGATTCAATCTGCTTTAGAAATATAGATAGTAATACACAGATAACATGAAAAAGTATATAAATGCATTTTGCTAGATGCTTAGGGAATGACAGTCTCAGAAAGACCACACATTATTAATCAGCCTTTGCTGACAGGAAGATGAAAGTAGGCTATAAAAAGGATGAAAACTTGTAGAGAGATATAGAAAGATACATCTACAAACAAACAGAAGAAAGAAAGACTTACAGCAGAGTAATTAATGTAATTCAGAAGGTACAAAACAGAAAAATGACAAGGGAAACAAAAGTACACAGAGAAGCATTTGATTAGAAGCGTGTGTGTTAGATACAAGCCATTCTTCTTACATACATTAGAAACCAAAATAAATTTGAGCAATAATAATGGATAGTTTATGAACAAAAAAAGATAGAATCGACTGCAAAAATGAATACATACAGGGATATTTGGAAAATAAGTGGGTAAAGTATTTATAGCAGGTAAAGATGACAAATGACTTCTCACTTTATTGAAGCTGTGTTGCCTACTACAACAAAGCTGAGATGCTCAATGGCTACTGTTGATGATGACAGATAGTAAAAACTTTCATTAGGCTGTTTTAAGTGAGACATCTGAAAAGTTACTGCTTATTTTCAATAAACCCTAAGGAAACATCCTGACAAATATTTTTATTGAAAATGGTCTGTGAGATCTAAGAGGATGCTTAGTCACTGTGTCCTCATGTGTTTAAAAAAAAGGGTGATACTTATATGTTTCTGAGCAATAGACAAATCACATAATGATCAAGAAATTCTGACTTGAAAATATTTTGATGCTGGAACAGTACTGGGATAGTTCAAGATCTGGAAATCTCCAAAACACAAATTTTGATCATGGCATGTAGATTTTACCCACACACTATCTGCTGGAAAGGGAATGCAGTGGGAAGTAAGCAATCAAGTGGATTTCTAGAAGATGTCAGGGGCAACTTTGTTGTACAAGTGATGGATGCTTTGGAGTTAATCAAAATGCATCTGGGCATGGTTCTGGCTGACCTGCTCTAGGTGGCACAGTTTGAGTAGAAGAGTATGACAAGCTGTCCCTTCCAAATACAATTATTCTGTAATTCGGTAATTCTGTGGATATGACAATCACAAATTGTGGATTTACTTGATCTATGGTTTATAAACAAAGACCTGTCAAGAAACCAATAATCCAAGTCAATCTTGACTGTAGTGACCATGAGGTAGTATAGTTAATGATTGTGAAAACAATGATGAGTAGATGTAGAAGAGTTAAGACTGCAATTAAGTACAACAAACCTGCTTAGAAAGCTGGTAGATATGATGCCATGGGATGCTGTCCTGAAGCATAGCCCAGGAACCCTAGTCATCTTCAAGGACAAGCTCATTAAAGAACAGTAATATCCTCAAGTGAAGGAAAATGAATGGGAATGATCAGAGATCAACATGGTTCAACAAGGAAAGACTAGGTTAGGACATGTATAGAAATACAGTATACAGTTCCAGATGACCTCATTGCTCTCTGCAACTCCCTGAGGAGGAGAAGAGGAGAAGTCTCTTCTCTCTGGCAACCAATAACAAGTGTGAGAGAATGGCACAAAGCTGCACCAGGGGAGGTTCAGACTGGACATTAAAGAAAAATTTCTTTGCTGCAAGGGTGGTCAAAGGCTGGAAGAGGCTTCCTAGAGGAATTGCTGTTCCACATGCCTGTCTGTGTTCAAAAGGCACTTAAATAATGATCTCAATAATAAATTTAACTTCTGTTCAGCCCCGAAATGGTCAGGTAATTGCGCTAGATCTTGGCTAATCCCTTCCAACTCAACTATTCCCTTCCCTTCCCTTCCCTTCCCTTCCCTTCCCTTCCCTTCCCTTCCCTTCCCTTCCCTTCCCTTCCCTTCCCTTCCCTTCCCTTCCCTTCCCTTCCCTTCCTTTCCACTCCATCGTCCTGTAACAATGCCATGATGGAATTAGGAAGGCCAAAGCTCTGCACAGGTGACTTTGATAGGATGTATAGATGGGCTGAAATCTTGTGAAGCTCAAAATAGGCTTGTTGCATGGCTCTGTGCGCAGGCTGGAGGGTGATCAGTTAGGTATAAAATCTGCAGAAAAATGATCTGAATGGAGCAGGTTGAAAAAAAGGTTACTTTTATCTGTTCTCTGTTGTGCTGTAAAATCTACACATTACTTGAAATGCACAGAGATTTCAGGACTAGGTAGCAATTGTACTTGAAAAGAGTACAGTTTAAGAATAACTTAGAGGACTACGCTTAGTCTGCAATAATTTAAATGAAAAATGCCAGAGAAATAATAAAGACAGCTTTTGATTAACACATGAACTTCAGCCCAGACCTGACAGAGCTTCACATGTTGTCATCATAATGTAAATATAATGGATGCAATCTAGAATGCCATCCATCTTCCTTTTGTTGAATACTGAATTTCAAGCAAAGATTTCTGGGTGTCATTTATTTATTTATTTATCTTTTTGCTTTTATTCATTTCCCAAGCTTAATTTCCCTTGTGAGGATTTAAATGGAAGTGGAGATGCAGAAGAAAAGCCTTTGAGACCGGGAATTATGGCTCATCCCTGTGAAAAATAACAGCGCACTGAAAATGTCAGGTAGAAAACTTGGCTTTGATTAAGCAAGAAAGCTCAGAGGAGGAGAGAAGTTCAGGAAGAGTAAGGTGGTCTTTGAAAAAAAGAAGCAGGAAGAGGCTTCTCCGAAGTCTTACTGATAAGAATAAATTAGGGACAGAAATTATTCTGTAAACACTGGAGCTAACGAAGGCTGCTTTCGTGCAGGTTCATGTATCAGGTCTGACTCATTCTGGTTTTCCAGAAAGTCTATGTCCTAAGGCTAGCCTTTAGCAAACATGAGGATCATGTGTTTATAAGCCTAACTTTATCTTTCTCTTTATTTTGTATACAAGATTATTTTAATCTTTAAAATTATTCTATAATCTTAGGTGAGTTTTCGGATGTCTTAGGAAATGTGTACTTATATTGCCGTTTTTCTCCCTTGTGGGGGCACTTTTAAGTTCACTCTTCTCATAGATATCTATTTTTGTGATATCTTAATTACGGATTTTAAATTATTCTAAGTGTCTCTCTTTATTTGTTTGTTTGTTTGTTTGTTTGTTTGTTTGTTGAAATTGGCTATTACATTAAAAAGTTATTGGGAGAGACATGCAAACATATGCTCATGATCTTCCAAGTCTTCTTTCCAAAATATGTGAAGGAAAAAAAAAAGAAAAAAGAAAAAAGTAGGTCTGTTCACAACTCCTATATTCCTGCCAGTTTCACTGTCAGCCTTTACATGTTTCTCAGTATCACCCACCCAAATTTAAGTTCTACTTCTGTAATTGTTGATATGTGGTCACAAGTTCCCATTGAGATTAATATCCATTCCAGTTGGTTTATTATTCAGTTATATTAATTTTCTGATTCTACGGTCCTTTCACTTTTTTTGATCTGAAAGATGTATCTATTCAATTCTTTTTTTCTTTTTTTTTCTTTAACCGATGGGGTAACATACAACTGAATGCATTTTCTTTCCCTTTAACTAAAGTGATGTTCAAGATAAACACTAGGATAAACCTCTAGAAAAGAAAATTAATCTCCTGAATCACACTCTTGTTTGATGAATATGACAGAACTCTCCTATGAAGAATGGTGCCCTCAATACCTGCTTTACTTCCCAGAGGAAGTGGAGGTGGGATGAGTGACTAATCATGTAGATCATTTGTGGGAACTCACTGAAAGACAGCTCAAGCTTCATGAGTTTTCATGTGTAGCTGATGGGTATTATCTTTCTGTGAACTGTTAATTTTATAAATAATTCAGCCTTATGCAGCTGCTAGGCCATGTTCATATCATATTTGTTTGCCACAGAGATTCCTAAATGAGCATGGCAACGTAATGTCTTTTTTGCTGGACATTTTCACTTTTATTCCTAGATCAAGTTTTACCTCTTTAAATTCCTATTAAGTAACTGCCTCTCAGGAATCTTTATTTTCCACAGCAATGGAGAAGATGTTGTTTGTCATCATTCATGACAGGCATGATACTGATATCACTAAGTCTGAGGGGAATAAAAGAATAAACACTTGATAAAAGAGTGATTTAAGATTAATAGTTGCCTGGTGAAGATCCATGATAAAACATCCCATAAAGACATTATTTGCCCTCAGAGCAGCATTTCTTGTGCAGTAACAGATGGGTGAAACAGAGCTGAAAGAAGAAGTCTTATTTTAGAGGATGCTTATCTTGCAGCCCTAACTCTACTCCACACATCTGGTGGAAAGTTAGAGTCTATCATGGTGCACTTTCTAGTTAAGATGAAGACAAGTCTTTTGTGAGCACTGGCTCATGTTCTCAAGGTGCTAACCATCCAAGCAATGTCGAAATATCAACATTCTGAGCTTACATTCATAAACAGAAGCACCAAAATATTAAAAATATCTGTCTTCTGCTGTTAGTTATAATTCTCAATGGCAGCTGCATCAGATATTTCTGCTGAAAAAAAATAAAAATAAAAATGGGCAAAAGAAAATGTCTTTAGTAACCATAAAGTGATTGCATTCACAGGACTGTTTCTTGCTAGTAAATGACTGTGATTATCACTACACCAGTATATCTCACAATTTTGGAAATGCAAACCTCTTCTGGTTCATCTGTGTCTGTGCAGCATTATTCTCAGCAGCAACTTGGTTTATTCAAAACTCAGGAAAGGAATCAAATATGATTGCTTTCTGTAAGTATTAACACTCATTCACTCCCACAAGGAACTGAGCTGCTGCCAGAAAGTCAAAGCAGAAAACAATTTTGCAGATATTAGTCACAGCCTTCTTTTGCTCCTCTCTTCTGGTCCCTGGAGGAACGGAGGAGTTGTTGACTACAGCATCTGATGCCTTTTGAAACCTTTGGTCATGATCCAGGGTCTGAAATATATTATCTTGAATAACATTCTGTTACACCAGAGGTAGGATGAAGAGTGTGAGGCAATGCAGCTGACATATTTTCATTTCGATCTGAGAAATGCCAATACAGGAGTACTGTCAATTCTGTTTCTAAAAAAAGGTCCAGATGAATTTCAACAAGCAGATCCAGAGTACCATAAAAATTCTGAAACCATCTATCACTTTCCTCTGATGACTTGTTGAAGAAAACTTTGCAGATCAGTTTTGGACTAAGCAAGAAGCAAAATGCTTCAATGCCTGTAGGACTGCTCAATTCTTTCTAAAATTCAGTAATGCTCTTTGAGCTGGCATGTGAAGTTTTTATCCTATTCATTTCCCTACACTACATGCATCTGGTCTCCTTGGGCCAGGTTCTTGTCCCATGTAAAATCATAGAGTTATAGAATGATTTGAGTTGGAAAGGACCTTTAAAGGTCATCTAGTTCAACCCCCTGCATAGAACAGGGAGACATACAGATGTTTTTATACCACGATAGACTTATCTTTCCACCAGATGTGTGGAGTAGAGTTAGGGCTGCAAGATAAGCATCCTCTAAAATGCATACACTTTTCTCAGAGCCCCAACCAGCATAACCATGAATTTCTCCAGGAATGGCACATTTACCACCTCTCTGGGCAACCTGTTGATTCCATGCTCCAGGAAAGGATGTGATCACATTTTAGTGAGCACCAAGCCTCATCACTGCATTTGAAATTAAGCAAGAGTTCACATGATAATAGTTTGGCTATCACACAGATCTACTGACATTTCTAGGGTTATGGAAGTGCTTAAGCATGATTTCATAGAATCATACAGGTTGGAAAAGACCACTAAGATCACCTGGTCCAAACATCAACCCATCACTACCATGCCCACCAAACCATGACCATCGCTGCCACATGTACCTCCTTCTTGGTAACTCCAGGGATTGTGACCCCACCACTTCTCTGGGAATCCTGTTTCAATGGGAAGTGGTGAAATCACCATCCCTGGAGGTTTACAAAAAGGAAAAGGTTTGGCACTGGGACATGATTTCAATCTAGAGTGGGTATGAACTAAATATTCCTTCTTGTTCTCTAAAACAAAACTTCCCATAACTTCTATCTATACTAAGTTTTGAAGATTTATTTCTAATATGCCGTAAGATGATCTGGTTCTGATTTTGTTTCTGCTCTGAGAAATACAGGTGCTGGATAAAGTAATCATTTCCATAAACATCAACTTGGAAAAAAAAGCGACGGTGCTATCACCTTCTCTAAATTGGCTATTATCACAGAGAATTATGTGCAAATGATACATTTATATGCAGTTCACAAATGGCTCTGCTAATTCTAGCGACTCAACTCATCATACATATGCCCCGTATGGTGTCTGCGGGAGAAGAAGATAAACAGTTGAGCTTCTGCAAATATAGCATTAGGATCAGCATTTTGCTAAAAAAATTGCTTTTTCAAGGGGGATGAGTTTGCCTGACTATTCCAGTAAAAGCACAGCAACAGAAGAACTGAAGATTTTCCTTTTTTTGGAAGGGATCGTAAACACTGGTTTACACCTAATTTAAATGCTACTGGCAAGCACATGGTTTTTGAGTAAAATTATTTTTTATGAGGTATCAAAATGCTGCATGGTTAGATGCTAGACAAAGAAATGATCTTTCAAAACTCTTCTTATGAAACGATGTTTAAAACAGAAAAAAAAAATACTACTGAGATTTAAATCATACTAATCATTACTAGTACTTAAAAAGAAAATAATTTCATTAGCCTCTATATTAAACAAGTTTTAAAAAAAAGTGTATTCTTGAAAGTGGAGGCTTTATTAACTTTTATTTATCTTCTGACCACTGGAGAAGTGACTGAAAATTTAAGAAATCTAAATTCAGTCTCATCTTAGGTTTTTTGTATAAATGACTCATCCTCTCTTCTCCTCTGCTTTATTATCAGTAGATTGGGAGTGATATTATTTATTTTTTCCAACTCTTGGTTTCAGCAACTTACACTGGATGTACTGCATTCAGGCTCTATTTAATGGACCAATTGTTCAGGTAGAGAGAAGGACAAGACTGTGAAAAATAACTCAATGAATGAATGAATAAATAAATCACTTACCTAGTTGGATTTTGTAAAAAGTTTTTGCAAAATGTTTTCCCATCATATATTTTGGTACTCAAAACAGAAAATCCATCTGGAAGACTCCTTCAGTGAACCTCTAGTCTATAGCAGGATCAACTGGAATTACTCCTTAGCAGCACCTACCTTACATATTTCAAAAGGCAACATCACCAAATCAAAACCCAGGAGAAACGCCCACCATATGTTCTGATTGCGACTGGGAAGAAACCAAATCAAGGAAAACATTTATTTTCAAAAGAAGAAGTTTTTCTTCAAAAATTTAGTGTTAAAATAAAGAATACATCTTCACTTTCTTCAATTTTGAAATACAGCAGTAAGTCAATTCTTGTCTTCTCCATGAACTCATTTTTTAGCCATAGATTTCATTTAGGACTCAGAGATCTGGAATTATTTTCCCTGTATTACTATAAAACTGCTATGAGATATTTCTTCAAGAATGCTATGAGACATTAAGTAGTCACAGCACATCCCACTTTTTGATTTCTCTATTTAAGACTATGTTCACTTTAGAGAAAAAATAATAATTTTTCCACATTTACAACATGTTTTCTTCACACTGAATTGTTTCACTTCAAATATCTCAACAAGAAATTTGACTTAATGGTTCTTATTCTTCAGAAGCATAGTACATTCAACCTTGATTTTGAAATTGTCAAAATTCAATTACTCTCCTGTGTAATTGATAGGTAATGGACAAGAAATCTGAATAAAAATTATATATAGAAACATTTAGATATACTTCATTCAGAAAAATATTACGAAGATATCATATTTCTAAAGAACCTTCCTGTATATATTACAAATCTCATCATTTTCTATGAATGCACATACCAACTTGTTTGTAATTCAATGAGAGTATGCTGAAACCACATAGCAAAACTATGACATCTTTTCTGTAAAAGCAGTAATTTTACAATCTGGCTTGATTTTGATTTTCAAGAACATCCTCTTTTAAATTCCTAGCAGTCATATTTCTGTAACTTGGAGTCTTCTGAACAAACCTGCCAATAAGGAAAGCAATAAGCAATACTACAGTATTGTTCAGTGGGCAGTGTTCGGTCCATAGTAAGACATCCAACTTTAGATGTCTTACTTGGACTTTATATCCTGCTTAGTGCTCAGGTCTGTTTTAAACCCTGTGTTATCGGATGTGACCCTGTGCAGAAGTTGCTGATACACTAATACATCTAATACAACATGAGATTCTTGTATGTGGGCAATTATATTAAATCCACTTTGATACGAGATTAATGTAGCTTAGCAATTGTAGGTTTTGTGCATATTTGTTAGTAACCATGTCAACCTCAAAAGATGTAATGTAAGGACACAGCAACAGTGCACCTCCTTTGATCTTTACAGTTAAACTTGCAAATTGCAAGAGCAACTAAGCTAAGAATTTCAGGAATTAACACCACAATCGTGGTCATACTCTGGAATGAAGGATACCATGGCCTTTTCCTGCCTACATTATTCTCTGATCCCTGTACTTCTGATACTGTGCTTCTTGGTCTTCCTAATGAACCCTCTCAAGAATAAGTCTTGTATTTCTTTATGAGGTCATATTTTATTACAAGTAACAGGTGGAAAATCAGGATGCTGGACTAATAGATTTTCTATGTGGGAATCTTTTTGCATATTAGGAAAGCTCTAAAGACATTGAGGAGAGGCAAAGGTTAAGAGACAGGAAACATTTCACATCCTCAACATCTGCAGACGTTTTATGTTCCTTCTGGGCAGCTACAGAGTTCAGACTGCAATATTTGCAAGATATACAGCCAATGTTTGGATATTGATTTAAATTTATCCTAACTACCCAGGAGGACAGATGCTGTTGAATTGAAGATACACAAGTATTCATTTATATTTATTGAAAAATGTATGTATTTTAATTTCAGATATTTATTTTATTTCTCTGCTAAGCAGCACACAAGCAAACATGAGAGCACAGTCATATACCCCTGACAGCTGGCTTTTATGATGTATTTTGAAGCCATTGAGTTGATGCTCACAGCTTCGTCCTTAAGGATCACTTTCTCATCCATATTCACCAGATGTAATTCAAAGAAACATATAAGGTTAAAGAGGAAAGACTGTCTTTGCTGTTACAGAGTGAGGAAAATGCCTCTCACTCATTTCACTGACTAAAAGGCATTTGCTCCCTAATGCTATTTTCATGTCTGGTAAAACACATATTTATCAGAGTTTGAACCAATGTAAGTACAAGAAACCAGCAGGAATCCCATTTAACCTCATTTATTGGCACTCTCAATAGAGGTATTAGACTTATCAAGTGCTAATGAATTATTTAAGATTGCACTAGATATTAAATGCTTTGAATTGTAGGCAAACAGCCAAATAAATGTATTTAAGAATTTTTATCTTCTAATAGGAGCCCCAGGACATTTTAGCTAACAAATGAGTGCATCCCCACAGATCAACTGTTTATACAGCAGAATACATCTCTGAAGCTAAAATTGGGCATCCCGGGAAAGAAATGGGCATCCCAGAGAAAGAAGTGCTGTAAGATATCTGGAAACACAGATGCTTTCAGATATGTCCAAACCTGCTGTGTACTTTTGTCAGCGATTTAACCTCTCTGCTCCTGGAGACGATAAAAGAGCAGTGACAGAATGGCAGTTTGCATGAGCTGGAAGATAACAAGGTCTTAACAATCCACCAGGGACAGAAGAAACACATGTTACAGCTGTCAGCTGGAATCCAAAAGTGCATCTTTTTGAAGCTCTCAATAACTAGCTCCAGGTCAAAGAGATGACCACTCAGCAGAAATTTATATTCTGCATCTGAATGTACTGA
The DNA here is from genome assembly GCA_030625065.1 of Alectoris magna. NCBI lineage: Eukaryota > Metazoa > Chordata > Aves > Galliformes > Phasianidae > Alectoris > Alectoris magna. The sequence continues at coordinate 3,371,826 of CM060561.1, forward strand.
AGCCATGCCATAGGCATGAAACTGCTCTGTAGGCACTGGCAGATATGCAGATGTTATAGTTGGTGATGAAATGTTGATGCCTAACCTCAGAAAAAGGATGGCTGGAATTCTATCTGGATCCAGTAAGTAGAGATGGTAACCACATTCATTTTTATAGTTTTGCAAGAAAAAATCTCTTCAATTCAGATTTCTATCCTCAGAAACAATATGCAGCCCTGAAGAAAACAGATCAGAAATAGATTAAAGTGTCAGGAAAAGAAATGAAGAGATCGACACAGACAAAAACAAATTTCTAGCAGAAGAAAATCCGAGAAGGGAAGACGTGGAAGAATGGAAAATACTTTGAAGGGTTTGGTCAGAGTGAACCATGACTGGTTTATTCAGTCCACTGCTCAGGAGGAATCCTGATTTGTTGAGAAAAGTGATTTAGCAATACCTCTTTGACTTTTCCAATTCCATTCTTGTGTCTGAGTTCTTACTGGCACAGTTTCACAAAGCAGAAAAGAGTCTTTAAGTGAGAGGTAAATCAAAGGAAGAGTTCTTCTGATTTTAGGTGTTGGATTTGTTGTCCTAACAGTTCAGTGTACTGATGATTTCAGAGACTGAGGATTATGATATAAGTACTTGAAGAAGATGACTAACTATCTAGAAAATAAGTAAATGTGATAGAAAGGAGGTAAAATCATAAATACGCATTTTTTTTTTTCTGAGTATTAGATACATTGTAATATAAAAAATGAGAAAAGACAAGTATGTCCCAATGCTCAGGTCCGTTAGGAAAGAGGTTACATTCTGTTGGCTGGACAGGAAGGTTCAGAAGTCATTACTGAGTCTATTAACCCCAGAATAGGTTATGTTTCTGAGAGTGTACAGTAAAATACTGCTCTTGTCAGAGTTTGAATCCCAGGATTCAGTCCTACTCTTGAAAAACCTTCAGTCTCAATTGTCCTTGATTTGAGAAGACCACGATTGATCAAAGAGATGTTTTTAGGTTTGTTTGTGGTTCAACTTTTCTACATTTGGTGTTGCTCAGACGTTTTGATTGTTTTTCAAGCAACTGAAAGCACACTGTAAGAACAAATATCTGTGCAAGTGCTTATTCTCCCAATTGTGGTGGCACTAGAGTCTCATAGAAGCAATAGCTTTCAGACAGGCACTTACATTAAGCACCATGTTGACATTAAAGGAAGTGGGAAAAGTGCCCTATAGACTATTCCCCTTCCGATACTTCTCCCAACAGAAGGTAACATTTACTCCCCAGCTCAAGAGAAATTACCATATTAATTATTCAAAATACTTAATGCCATCAAACAGGAATGAATTTACCAGATGCAATCAAGAGCCAGACACAAGAAATCAATGGAGTTTAAAGTCCTCAGATCTTCATGAATAATTAACTGTGCGCTCTTCAGAAGTGCAGGTACTGGAGAGTGTATGAATTGCCTAAGGGGAGAAGAGATGAGGTCAGTATGAATTGCTGTTTGAACCAAGAGTGCATTCTCCCTTCTTCAAAAATCTGTATCTAAGAAAATGTCAGTACTCACGGGAGCATTCCATGGAGTTAATATGATAGACTGCCAAAGAGCTCTGAGAATGGATGCAGCTATGCAAATCAACTGTGCTTTGGACCAGAGGATTAAATTACCATGTTTTGGTAAGTGTACAGTGATGCACATGGGTGTTGGAATTAGACATTCTTTAAGGTCCCTTTTAACCTAAGCCATTCTATGATTCTATGCCGCTGACACCAACATATTCAAGCCTGTTTCCTCCCTCCCTCCCTCCCTCCCTCCCTCCCTTCCTCCCTCCCTCCCTCCCTTCCTTCCTTTCTTCCTTCCTTCCTTCCTTCCTTCCTTCCTTCCTTCCTTCCTTCCTTCCTTCCTTCCTTCCTTCCTTCCTTCCTTCCTTCCTTCCTTCCTTCCTTCCTTCCTTCCTTCCTTCCATCTACCCTTCCTTTTTTTTTTTTCTTTCTTTCTTTCCTCCTTTCTTTCTTGAAGCTGCTGCTGGTGCATAACACTGTTGGTTGAGAAATGATGCTCCACTCCCCGTCTAGACAAATCTGTGACAGTGGAAATCTAGCTTAAAAGTTAAGATACATATTACAGTCCATTGTGACCTATGGGACAGAGTTCAACCTCTGTTATTCCTCTTTCACTGGCTAGTATTTCCATATTCTTCATGTCAGAGTTAGCTGATGTTTATTCATGTTCTTTTTCTTGACATTTTCTAGTTTTCTCCTGAAAGCGTGTGCCAGTTTGGGTTGACTAACTTAGAGATAGGAATGTGAGTTGCTTATTCAGTCTGATTGCATACAAAAGCTATATTGGTTTAACTGCCAGAATGGCTTATTCCAGCAGAAGCAAACAAGTTTCAAAAATACAAATTGAAATTTGCAATTCAAATCAGTGTAAAGCAGGAGAGACACAGACCTGTTGGTATGTGTCCAGAGGAGGGCCACAAAAATGATCCACAGGATGGAACATATCCTCTACAAGGATGAGCTGAGATGGCTGGGGCTGTTCAACCAGGAGAAGAGAAGGCAATAAGAAAGGACAAGGGGAAATGGTTTCAAACTAAAAGACGGGAGATTTAGACTGGATATAAATAAAAAGTTCCTTTACAATAAGGGCAGTGAAGCACTGGCACAGATTGCCCAGAGAGGTGGTGGGTGCCCCGTCCCTGGATTCATTTAAGGGCAGACTGGAGGGGATCTGATCAGTCTGATCTAACTGTTGGTACCCCTGTTCACTGCAGGGGAGTTGGACTAGGTGACCTTTAAGGGACCATTCCAACTCCAAGGATTCTATGATTCTATAGTGTTCAGACTAGGAAATATTTTTCTGCCAGTAGATTGAGGATGGGTAGCTCAGCAGCTGAGTAGTTAATGAATTGTGTTAACTAAAACCTGCCTTTTGACTTCAGCTTGCCTTGGCAATGTTGATCATACGAATTAATACTATACATAATACTATATAATACTACTAAATACACTATATAGTACTATAAATACTATAAATAATTCAGACATGGGGTCAGAAATTCATGTTCTGGCCTTCCCTAACTCTGTGCTCTATTAGACAAATATCAGCTAAAGAATGCTGTGGCTGTACTCATGGACCTCTTGGTCCATCTGGTCCAGCTCCTCCTCACTAAGGAAATTCAGAGTGGGCTGCTTAGGATCACGTCCAGGCAGGTTCTGAAGATCCCCAAGGAGGAGAGGCCATATCTTCTCTTCCTATCCTGAAAAACCAGCCTGAAAATACAGATATACATATTTTTAATCCAGTCTTCTTTTGCTCATACTTGTCTGCTCGTTGCTGAGAAAATGACAGAAAATCATTTTTGCCTTGAGCTGAGGAGAAAGCAAAAAATTAAGCAGGAGAAACAACAGTGTGTGAGACTAAAGTCAAGTGGAATGCCATGCTCTCGGGCTGACTTACCGTGAGGTGCTACTTCTTTTCAAACTGCATCAGGAACACAGTCCTTTAAGATCAGCTGGTGGGGCACAGTGCCTTCAAAACATTTTAAAAACAAAATATACAGAGATCAGAACTGGAGGAAAACTTTGCTCACAAGACCAGTCTTTCTTTCCAACAAACATGTGAACATGAAATAAAAAGGGCCCAAGCCAGAAGGGTAGATGTGATAGGATGAGCTGGAATACTGGGAGTGTTGGAGATAAATCAGTGGTGAGATTTTCAACATTCACAATTGCTAGTGGGTTTCAAGAGAGCTTTACTTGGGTTCTTAAATCTGAGAATGGGTAACTGTTAAAATCAAAGGAATTATTTTGCTGTGCTCCTTGTACATAATGTTTACACTGTACCTGTACTGATATATTATGTTTGGGGATATTTCATTCTTTCTAATCTTCCAGTGTGTTCTGGAGAACGTACATGAAGGTTTGAGTTCTCCAAGCCTTATGTAGCAACAGCAGAGAAAGTGAAAATCTTTTCCAAGTAAGCTGTGGCATTTGTGGCAGAGCTGAAAATAGTCAACATTTTTTTGCATGAACAACAATTGACTTTTCATTTTTCTAAGGAAGAGAATCAATTTTATGTGAAAATGCATCAGGTTTTCGTCAGACAAAATACAGACTCTAAGAACAATTTTGAATCAATCTGAAATGTCCTCTTTTGTCAAGTGATTACAGGCAGGAAAAAAATGATGGCTTTCTGATCTATTCTTGGGATTGTTTTTTGCAAGAGTCTCTGATGAAGTGAAAGGGATGTGGGTCATGATTTATTAGCACAATAGCATCACAAAATCTGAATTGGGTGTTTTTGTGCTGAGTGACACAGAAAAATGCTAAAGGATCAGCTGGATATCTACCTCTCTCTCTTTCTGAACGCTGTTCTCTGTAGCATGATGGACTTAATCCCAGTCCTGCTAAGAAAGGAAAGAAAATGGAAATGATTATATGGATATTATTTTTCATAATACATAGTTATTTGTAGTTGAACAGAACCTTTTCTGCTAGGTCAGGATGAATGAACATTTATTATTAATAACAGAACAGTAATGAAGAACAATAATAATATCTCCAAATATTGTAATAATAGTAATTCAGCAAGGGCTAATAAACACAGAGATGTGACCCATGACTCAGGGAGTTCATGAGCTGCAAATCACTGGAGTTTGGGAGAGTTTTATGAAGAAATACTGCTACATACTTGCCATCCACTGGGCATCCTTATTAGATGGACATTTGTTTTGATCTGATTATGCTATGTGTTATGTTCATGTTTAAATTTCATTACTAGCTTTATCTTCCAATCCTAGCTTACAGGTTGTCTGACAGATCTGTCTTTGCTGTTCTTATCTTATGTGTTTTTATAACACCTCAGATATTTGGCCATGTCCTAGAATTTTACGGTATAGAAGTTATGAATGCTATAAAGTACTGCGTCCAAACTATTGCAGTATTCTGGGATGACCTTTCAGAAATACAAGCTCTCAGGTAAAAGTTTACCTTTTCCGTACCTGAAGGCACAGGTAGAAGCAGGTAGTAACTGGACAGTCATATAATGATTCAAGATTGGGGTGTTGAGTATCAAGTCTCTCAGATAATAAAATCATCTATATTCTTCCACTGATGCTTGATAATGAATTCACTCTTCTGGGAGATGATTAGAGAAATCACATCCCATCGTTTTATCTGCTCAGCCCTGAAGAGACTTCCCTTTCCAACCAGCCACTCAGTGAATTAAATAAATTCCAGTATAAATACAGTAAGACTAAAAGAATACTTGTGAACCTGTTGGTGGGTTCATACCTCTTATGTGGCCCATGAGGATGGTAGCATCGTTGAGTAAATTTAATAGTCTTGAAATGTGTTGTTCTTTCCAAAGAACTGTAATTGTTTTTCAGGTAAAGTATCATAACTAAAACCTGTCTATAAGAATAGAGACCGTCAGTGAAACAAGATTTCCATAACAAATTCTTCTGTTCCATCCCCATATGAATAACTTCATAATTATAAGTGATACAATGCCACAAAGGGAGGCCCACCAAGGGTTTATGGTTATGTTATTGACATGCAGAAAGAGGAAAGCCAGAATCTGTTTCTGTGAGATGATTCAAGAAATATAACTACTAGAAAAATAAATAAATAAATAAATAAAATAAAAAAATTGCTGTAAGACCGATCTGACAAATAAACTACATATAACTTGAGAATAAAGTCAGTAAAACGTGAACAACTTAGTGATAAAATGAGATCATTTAAAAAGAGATGTCGTGGGAAAAAGGAAGCTTCTGTGAGTGCACCATTAAATAAACACAACAAAAGCATTCAGAATGCTAAAATCACTCTGTGGCATGGAGAAACTGTCAGCAGATATTGTGAGGAAAGCAGAAGTCTTATCTTCTTTGTGTTACCAGTTTTCACAAAAAAGCCAACTGAGCAGTAACTAGTCCAAGAAATGCCAGCATGAAAAATCCTACACTCAGATTTTGACAGAAAAAGAACCATAGATACTAACCAAATAACTTAATTAAAATCAATTGTCCGCGTTAAATTTCATCATATATATTTAAGTAATTTGCTGATGCCATCTCAAATCTTCAAGATGTTCTGTAAGAAAAGGAGCATGGAAAAGAAAACATCACCAAGCATCTTTTTATAAAGGTGAATAGGAAAAAAAGAAAGAAGAACTAAAAACAACAACAACAACAGACATGGAGGAGAAGCTTCAGTTTCTATAAAAATTCCAAGGAAATAAAACTGAAGAGACAATGTCTAAGTGCACGGGATGACAAAGAAATGCATTTGTCAGGAACAAACAAAAGTAGTTTCCTTGCATGGCAAGATAAGAGCATTGTGGAGCACTGTGAAGGGGGGAAAAGCCTCCAGTACTTGTCTTCCGTGGAGCTTTGTAAGAGTATGACGTGACATTCCTACCACTGAGCTAGAGAAACATGACCTAAACAAAGTTACGCTAAGGGAAGGCAAACCTGACTAAAACCTGTGTCCAGAGAGCAGGGCAAAGTCACACTGACGAATAGATTGTTTTATCAGATAGAGTTCTTGATTTGTGCTGGATACAGCTCAGTGCTGCCATAAATATACTGAGTAGTGAAATCAAGTGTAGGGTTATTAATTACTGACACGGGAAGAACTGGTGAGGGAAGAACTTAATATGTTGTAAGACGCAGTGGTCAGTCAAAATGATCTAGACAAATGTGAAAAAAAAAATGATGTGAAAAGAACGGACACACATTTTCCTAGATCAGCATGCATTCTCAATTTTGATAAAACTAATTACCAAAATGCAACCTAGGGGATACCTGGCTAGGTAGCAGTTTTGCTGAAAAGGATCTGGGAATTATAGTAGATCTGTGGCCAAATGCAAGTGGAAAACTTAATGTTCCGGCAAAAACAGAAAGTACATTTCGAGGATATGTGGGAAGAAACTTGCAAAAAAGTGACTTTCTGTTTTGTTGAACATCATTGAAGCACTGACTCCCATTGCAAGTTTCTCCTCTAAGATAGATAACAATAGTTTGATTAAGTAGCAATGCACTGAATAATGGGAAACAGATCACTAGTGTGGATTACCTAATTTTTATACACAGAAATTTGGAAGGTCACTTGAGAAGGTTGCCAAATAGAGATAGCCCAATAGAGATATCTCTATTGTAGCCCAATAGAGATATCTCCAGGACCATCCAGTAGCAAACTTGATCATGTATTCCCAGCAGGCACAGGCACAGAGAAGTTGCAATTCATAGATTCATATATATATGCATGGCTAGCCACACAGATCCTAACATTAAGGCAACTCTTGACTCTCATTAACACAGGCAGGGCCAACAGCATTATCCTGTTTCCCATCTCTTGGCAGCTCAGCCTGTGAGGTAATCCTCTCCCACTGACCCACTGGATTGGTGTCACTCCTGTCCATGGAGGCTGAGGTTCTTCTGGGACAGCTCTGGAAGGCTTCTATGGATCCACAAGCATGGATTTATATCTAACTAGATCTCTGGGGCTCCCCCAGTGTGCTTGCTCCTCTGGGCTCCCCTGAGAGATGGACTCCTCTTATGGGAGAGCAGCCAGGACAACACGGTTTTTTAGGGTCATCCATGCTCAATTGGTCTGCCATGGTCCCTTGTGTTATAGTCATATAACCTGAAAGTACTGACTAAAAGTGTATTTAAGCTTATCCATCTTTCTGAATGCAGCTGAAAATAAGCATTTATGCAGAAAAAGAATATAAGCTTTTCCACTTAATTTTGGAAACACTGAGTTAAAAAAAGGCCTTGAATCGCCACCTGTTACTGAATGTGCAGATGTTGAAAACAGCTGGCAAGCCACTATCCTTATGCTTGTACTGGAGTCTCAAACAACTGTAATTTTGCATCTTGCACAACGTACGCTTGTGCTAAGATGCACACAGAAATCTCTGTCTGTGCTTGATGTGTTCCCTCTATCCTTTCGTCCTTCTGCTTGCATTGATAGGACATATGATGTCAGCAATTCGTATCACTGAGTGGTTTCTCCACCCTTTCTCAAGAGGCCAGTCTGCTGTCTGGTTGCATGCAATGTCAGAGGACAGTGTGAGCTATCTTTTGATTTGCTTCTCAAGGACAGGAAGGCTTGCCTTACAAAACAGTCCTCCCTGAACTAATCCAGCAGCTGTTTAATGTGCTTAAATATATACGAATTTGCAAGAAGCTGACAAAGCAATCACACCAGGCTCAGCCCTGGCAAAGAGGCTCAGGGTCCTTATCAACAGAGCAGCCAAGTCAGGAGAAATTCCTAGGCCAGACTGTCCCAGTGAGCATCATCTCAAACTGCTTTGACTTCAAGAACAGATAATTGCTCAGCATAGAAAAGTGGCTTGTCACTGTGCCTCTATTAAGAAATATGTACTGGCATGTAGAGAGAACTAAAAAGTGAAATGATTCCTTCAGAGTGCTTGAAAAAACACCCAAAGCTCTCAGTAGAGCAGAGAGAGAAGCCAGTCTCCTGGAAGCAAACTTCAGCAATAGGAAGTGTGCTGGGAAGAGCAGTCAAATCCATCTAAGTAAGTTATACTTGGCATTTCCTTGGCTCTGCACTCTGACACTCAGGTCTATTGGTTTTAATTTACCATCAGTGCCATTGACCTTTAGGTTGTGTTTTCTTCTGATGTCTGTTGCTTCCATAGGAATAAAGTTCAAACTTCACAATTCAGGTGTCATGAATTGGAAGAGAATCCCATTAATTACTGTCACTGCAACTGTCAATTCTTCATTCTTATCTTCTTGGTCTCTACAATCCCTTGACCTTTCTTGTGCAGCAAGTTTCTTGTACACAAAGCTATCTCAAGGTACTCAAACCTATATCAGTCAGACAGTTAAGTTCCTCAATACCATTTCTGCTCTAACCGTATTCATGTCTAATTACTTTAATTTCGGCTAATTCTTATAAGGCAATCTGGTTTCACTAGGAAATTGTCATCCTGGGAAATTCATCTGCTTTTGATATCAGTGTGTTATATGGGCAAATAGTGTTCTCTGGAGTGTTTGTTATAAAATAACTCTTGGACATATTTGGGCATTAATCAAGAGTGAGAGTGGGAGAAGAAAATATACAATAAGAGAAAGAATACAATGGATTTGAATGCAGGGACTCAGAGAAGTGCCTCTCAACTTCAGATAATGTTTTGCAGAATTGTTGGTTTGAAAGTTCTACTCTCTCCAGAGCACTGTGGATGGGATTCTGGTGTGCTATGTTCATTTGTGAAAGAAAAGATCACCTATCAGAGTAACAAATAGAAGTGAAATGTGCATATGATAAAAGCAAAACTATCCATCAACACACTTGACTGAAATGTTGAGCTCTTTGGGTACACAAAGGTCAGGCTTGATTTGATTTATGAAGATTTATTTATACAGAGATTCTGTTGTGTTCAAAACAAAATAAAAATTGCGAGGATGTAGCTTAAGAGCAGTTTGGGATTAACAACTTTATTCTGCTGTCTCTGGCTGAGTGAGAAAGAGAGAGGAATCAACTGTGAAAAATTTAATCAATCAGATGTGTCTAATTGTTAATATCAGGTTTTCTAATAAAAATTGTAGCAGCACAAAAAGTGCACCGGCATCCAGTTATTGAAGAGCACGAAAAGAACAGCGTAGGTGTGCTGCAAAATACTCAGAGAACCCTGTGAGGTTGTAGTGACCTGTCCAAACAGTGGTATTTGAACTGCCTTCAAAGAAAGGCCGCAGAACTAGTCAGAAGACAGTGGTCTCACTTTGCCATATCACCTGTGGATGCTAAATCTCTTGTTTCCTTTCACTGAAAAAACAAAACCACAGTTTTCTGGGAGAAAAATCCTCTGCTCTAACCTCTCTGCAAGATACGATACCTTCCTGGCTGCTGCAGCACATGCTCAGGTCCCTTTTCTTTCTCTTAAAGAGTAAATCACGTGATCGTGGAAATCAATTTCAGTTTTTGGACTTCCTCTGGTATCATAGAGTGGCTTAGATTGGAAGGGATCTCAAAGATCATCCAGTTACAACGCTGCTGCCTTGGGCAGAGTTGATAATCAGTGACTCATCCAACCTGGTTTTGAATGCCTCTTGAGATGAGACATCCACAGCCTCTCTGGGCAGCCTGTGCCAATGGCTCACTACCCTCTGAGTGCAAAAATTTTCCTAACATCTAATCTAAATTTTGCTTATGTCTAAAGCCATCCCCTTTTGTCCTATAACTATTAGAACATGTAAAAAATCAGTCCCCTTTCTGCTTATGTTTGAAAGCCTGCATTGGGATCTAACCCAAACCACCTTTTCTCCAGCCTGAACAACCCCAACTCTTTCAACTTGTCTTCATAGGGAAGGTGCTCCAGCCCTCTGGTCATCTTTGAAGCCTTCCTCTGGACCTTCTCCAACATCTTCACATTCTTCCTGTACTGGTACCCTCAGGTCTGGGTGCAGTACTCCACATGGGGACTCACAAGGGCAGAGCAGAGGTGGAAAACTTCCTTCCTCTCCCTGCTGCCATCCTTCTGATGCCCAGGGCACAGTTGGACTTTTTGGCTACAAGCGCACGCTACTGACTCATGCCCAGATTTTCATCCATAAGGATCCCCAAGTTCTTCTCTGCCAGGCTGCTCTCAATGAGCTTTTTTCCCAGTCTGTACACATATCTGGGATTGCCTCAATTCAAGAGCAACACCTTGCACTTGGCCTTGTTGAACCTCTTTAGATTCTTGTATGCCTACTTTTCAAGCCTGTCCAGGTCCTTCTGGATGGTGTCCCATCCTTCTGTTGTGCAAACTGCTTTACTAAGCACCACTAGAAGACCTGACCTCACACAGCCTTCACTATGTAGAGGAACCCCAATCATCTTACTCAGCCAAAGGTGCATCTTTAGCTGGAATCATTAGCTTTTGGAAGATCACTTTGAAAAAATATGTAGCCTCCCTTACAAACACTGACAACAAGACTCAACAGCAGATCTGGGAAATTAAGCAACACCTAGCAGCCTTGGGGAGGAAAGTTCTAATTGCTTTACAGTCCTTCCAGCACAATTTCCTACACATCCCAACCTGCTTCCTGAGTTCACAAATGAGCTGGCATCATAGAGTCGAAACACCCTGTGGCTCCTGTGCTAATTGCAGACTCAATCAGTTTGAACTAGCAAGAGGCACACTTTGGCCTTCAGAGTGCTCTGAATGGCAAGGATTATGTAGAAGCACAGGATGAGATGACTTGTGATTTGCTAACAAGGGGAAAAGAAATTATCAAACAGCAAGAGCCATCTTGAACTACAAAACAGATATTAAACCAGCTTAAACGTACAAGGAAGGACACTGGGATTTGACACTGCAGTCACATTAAGTTCTCCTATCACAGATGGCACTTTATGTCCTTTCTACACAGACAAGCCCCATCAGGAGAGATACCTGAGCCAAAAAATCCTGCTGATAAATCCCATGTACTAACTTGTCCCTTTAAAATTTGTGGAAGCTGATGGGCAGAGCAGGAATAAATGCAATTCACTCTACTGCCTATAGGAATGGCTTGAAAGGCAGACAAAATATCAGCTAATGGAATTTATCTGTTGGAGTATAACATGAATAAAACATGCTTTGCTGTCTGCATGCATTTCTCCTAGCTGCCCTTCTGAGAAAGATCCCTGTTTCACATCGCTATTTGGACAGCAAAAAATAGGACCTGAATGACCTTGTTCTGCTGGGGGAAGTAGGAGACAATCCTTCCTCAAAATGAGACAGGACTATTTCTGACCTCTGGGACACAGTTCAAAGGTAGAGATTTTCAAACACATTTAAGCTGACAATTCCTATCTGAAAATGTAGGCCATTAAAATTAATGGACGTTAATAACAATTATATTTATAAATAGAAGACAGTTACAAAATACCACTATGGAGATTTACCTCATTTTGGGGGAATGCTTTTTTTGTGCTCCCTGCTCCTGTAAGTCTGTTCAGTTAATTCTTGATCATATTATTTCATTCAAATAAAAAAAATAAATAATGAAAAAAGAATTGAAAAGCTGAAGAAGTTGAAACATTTTATTTCTTTATTGTTAGAGAAAAAAAAATAATCAAATTTCCATTCTTAGGCAAACGTTTTTGTTTGTTTTTTTTTCCCAAAGTTCACCTAAATGTAATAATAAGAAGAACAGAAAGAGTGAAAAACATGCCTTTATAAATAAATGAAAGATTTAATTTGATTGAAAATACTCTCTTTTGAAGGAAAAAGGGTTATGTTATTGGGGAGAATAATTTGTTGCAAGTTGGCCTTGATACAAAGGAAAAAAAGTTTTATCAGTGAGCTGAAATATTGATTACTGATACAGCTCTACCACAAACAGATAACAGATAACAGAATAAAGCAGAGGGATAAAAAAAGGATTACAACTCATGGGCAAATGCAGCTCAAATATTCCACTGCAATGTCTCCCTTGTTGCACAGTCAGGTGCAGAAATCTAGACAGAGCATAACTACATCCTTTGGAAGACCAAAAGGGCAAGCACAGCAGATGAGATCTCATCTTTAAAATTGGGGAGCTTCCTTGAAGGCTTTTGGATTTTTCCACCTGTACTGATTTTATCCGGAAATGCTCTAAGCACTTTGAGCTTTCTTCAAACATCTCTTGTAGGTACTCTTAGAACAGAAGAGAAGGTAGGGAATGCACTCAAAGAATGAAAATTTCCCTAGCCATTTATCTTAGTCTTCTTTCTCAAGCTAGGACTCAGCTACTTAGGGACTGGTGGAAAACATTCAGAGTAAAGCAGCACTGAAATTCCTTCTGTCTCAGTCTAAGGGCCAGAAAGTGATAGGTGGTTCCCAGTACAACTCTGAAGGAATCTGTAGCATCCTAAGGTCTAGTTCATCTACATCAGGGTGACCTGGCATTCCATCTGTGTATCTGATGAGTTACCAAAGGAAAGGCTAAAGCCCCCCCCGAATTCAACAGGCAGTCATTGCTGGATGACAGCCACTGATCAATTTTTCCATTCCATTCAATTGCCTGAGCCTTGACTGTTCATTTCTCAGTGAATATATCCAAGAAATTCAAAAGATGGAGGTGGTGGTGTCACTGTCCCTGGGGGTGTTCAAGAAACATGGAGACTTAGGGACATTGTTTAGTGGGCTGTAGGGAGGAGTAGGTGTAGGACTAGGTGATTTTAGTGGTCTTTTCCAACCTTAATGATTCTATGACTCTGTGATTCTGTATGAGGAGAGTTTCCATGTATCAGGTATTTTAAACAGAAGATTGCTGCCTCTCCCACTGTGTCACACTGTAAATGATTGCTGCACTTAGAGAAAGGAGCTACAAAGCAGCAGCTTCTTGCTTCTTCTTGCCCTTTGTTTTCTTGAATTCTTCAGCTTTTGTGTGTGTGTGTGTACTTCACTGTTTCTTTTCAAGGAAAATAATATATTTGGAAAAAAAAAACAAGTGTCAAAATTTCTCATCGAGAATAAACACATTTTTATCTATTCTTACGCTTGTTTGGGGTCTGACCCTCTCTTAGGCAAGCTCTATAAATTATGCACTAGGAAGGTGGAAGGTTTGATTGTTTGTTTACATATTTATTCATGGTTTAGAGCTTTTTACACTGTTTTGGGCTAAAAGGGTCATCAAAATCTACAGCAGAAGGATAGAAGGAGAAAATAAATATACATCATCAGATTCTCAAAAGGCAGGAAAAAAAACCTGCCCTGGTAGACCTTCCCTGTCTCCCACTGTTTTCTCTGTTGGTGGCTTCTATACTCTGCCCATGCTACGAGACACTATTCAATATTTAATATCATCCAGGAGCATCTGTTGATGTGGGGACAACAAACCAGTTAATTCAATAACTCAGAGTGTTCAAGTGAAGAACAGTGCTTTACAATGTTTATAATGCATTTAGAGGCTGCAAGTCTGAGCCAGCTGAACCCTCTCCTATCTATCAGCACGTTTACGATCATTATACAACTCAAACACGCAGCCTGATTTTGCTCTCCTGAAGCAATGGCAGTTTTCTTCCCTATTGTTTTTGCTGTGGAGAAGGTTCATTTGGGACTCCTCAGATACGAGATAAATAACTTGTGCATTGAAAAGATTTTCTTTAACAGTTTTTATCGAGGCCCATCAGAGTTCCAAGGATGCGCTGAAAAAATATTTGGAGGAGTGCAAACCCATGGTTTGAAGCAGGTGGTCATTATGGGGTCCCATTAGATAGTATTTTGCCTGAAAAAAAATACATCAAGAGAGTTTTTCAGAAAAGTCAAAATACTTTGTCATGAGAGGATGCTTCTGCTTTGGAATGAACACAGAATTACTTTTGAAAATTATGAAAGGCCTAACCAATGGTACGCTTTATTTCTTCATAAGCATCATTATTTTTCATTGTGTTATTTTGTTTCTTAATGAAATATATGAGATAGATATTAGCAATTGGACCCAAAACGATTTTGTTTTGTTGAGTGTAGAATATGAAGTTGTGGTCTATTTTTTTTTTCTTCCATTTTTTTTTTTCCCCCACCAAACCAGAAATCCCATTAGCTTCACAGTTCTTATCTTGGAGTCACACAGTGACTTGGGACATATCAAATCCCCTTCTGTGCTTCTGCTTCTTTCCTAATCTCCTTAGATGGTAAGCTCTTGAAATCAGGGTTTATTTGTTAATTTTTACCATCCCCAGAAAAAGAAGTGTCTCTAATCTTCCAATAGAACTACCTCTGTAATAAAATTTGTAATTGTTAAGTATTGTCAATGTTAAGTTTACATTAACAACTGCATTGCTCTAGAACTAAACTTGATTAGGAGACAACACTGATTGCCACATCCCAGTTGGCCTTCATCTTTTTTTTTTTTTATTTTTTTATTTTTTCTTGTTAGTTGATGCTGAGATACATCCAAATACAAACACTCTGCTGGAAAGGTACCAAATAAAACTACATTTTCAATGTTCTAACATTTCAATGGGGAGCTTGCTATATATATAGCTAAAGAATTCGGATTTACAGATATAAACCTAAACAGTTTAACACCTGTAGGTAGCTCAGCATTCTGCTCTCTCACTCCCCCTCCTCAGAAGGACAGGGAAGAAAGTATGATGAAAATATTGTAAGTTGAGATGAGGACACAGAAATCACCCACCATTTACTACCATGGGCAAAACAGACACACCGTAGAGTGGTGAGGCATCAGAACAGGCTGCTCAGAGAGGTGGTGGAGCCATTGTCCCTGGAAATGTACAAGAAAATGTGAATGTGGCACTGAGGTCCATGGTTCAGTGGTCTTTGTGGGGACGGGTTGATGGTTGAATGATGGTTGATGGTTAGTGGTCTTTCCAACGTTAATGATTCTGTGACTCTACGATAGAGAGACTCAGAGCATTCTATTTTATTGCCAACTACCACCAGACTAGAGCAGTGAGAAACTGAAAGTGAATTAAAACCACCTTCTCCACCAGCCACTCACTTCTCCTTCATCCCTCTGAGAATCACAAGGGAATGGCAAATGGGAGCTGTGGTCAGTGTGCAATGCTTCATCTCTGTTGCTCTTCATGGTCACTCTCTGCCCCTTCTCCAAGTGAGGTCCCTCCCACAGGATGCTGTTCTTTCTGAACTTATCCTGCATGGGTTTCCCACAGGCTGCAGCTTTTTAAGCTCCAAGATTCCTACAATGGGGCCCATCGTTCAGGAGCTGCTCCTGAAGTTGTGGATGCTGCATCCCTAGAGCATTCAAGTCCAGTTTGGATGGGGACCTGGGCAGCCTAATCTGGCATGTAGGAGCCCTGCCCATGGCAGGGGAGTTGGAAATGGTTCGTCTTTGAGATCTCTTCCAACCCAAGCCACTCTATGATTCTAAATGATGGTGTATGGCAGGAAAAACAAAACAAAACAAACAAACAAACAAACAATACCATGGGGTAAAATGAACAGCTGAGCATTTACTGTATGTCACAGTATTTTAACACTCTTCAAGTGGACAACATTTTCTGAAAAGAAAATTTTACCCCTTTTAACTGGAATTAGAAGACTTTTTAATGCCTTCTTCTTAAGTCTTATGGATTTTGCAACTGACTGATGCAGAGAGTAAGGTCTTCTTCACTTAACTAGTAAATATGCCCTAAATAATGGGACCTATGAATTTTCATGGTTATAAAATCATGTCTTCTCAGTTCCTGTCTTGTAATAAGTAATAAGGATAAAGACTGAAATTGGCTTGGACTTCAGCCTTTGAACCAACTTCTGCATTACTGTCCAGTGGGGGAAGATGTAGCCTATTTTGGGGAGTGCAGTAGATGGGTTAAATTCCCAGTAAATGGTGGAGCTAAAAGCAGAGCCGTTATCATTTGCTAGTGTGGTAGTTACTGAGCCACACTGTACTTCACTCTGTTGCAGCATATATCAAGGTTTTCCTCATTCAAATGAAAAATCATAACAATTCAACTTGTCAAATGTCCCAATGTTACTGAATAGAAAAGCTTTTTGACATTTGCACGTTTCTTACTACATGATCTCTATTGATCTTTTTTTTTTTTTTTTTTTTCTGAACAGCAAGTTAAAGAGCATCTTGCTGTTTACTCCACAGTGCTGAGAGCTAGATTGTTTCACAGAGACTATCTCTAACCTTGATGATAGCAGCTCCAGGGCAGAGACGTAAAAATCTTTTGAATTAAAGACGCAAGCAGCAGTATTAACAAGCATATGATTACAGTACAAATTGGCCTGAATAATTCAAAAAGAGTCATAGCCAAAGTCTGATAGCAATCACAGACTAGGAGGATATTATTAAAAATGAGACCTGCTGTCTGGAGTAAGAATTCCTTTTCTTCTTTTCTTTTTTTTTTTTCTATTTTTGTTTTCTCAATTTCCCCCTTTTCCTCTCCTCTCCTCTCCTCTCCTCTCCTCTCCTCTCCTCTCCTCTCCTCTCCTCTCCTCTCCTCTCCTCTCCTCTCCTCTCCTCTCCTCTCCTCTCCTCTCCTCTCCTCTCCTCTCCTCTCCTCTCCTCTCCTCTCCTCTCCTCTCCTCTCCTCTCCTCTCCTCTCCTCTCCTCTCCTCTCCTCTCCTCTCCTCCTCCTTCTCCTCCCCGTCCTTTTTTTTTTTTTTTTTTCTTTTTCTTTTTTTTTTCCCCTCTGATTCAGCCAGAAAGGAATCAGAAATCAGAGAAGCCTCCACTCAGTACGCTGTGAGATTCCTTTGGATCTTGTTTGCTAAACACAAAATAGCTGAAGCAAATCCTGGCAGCTTCTGAAGCAATCGTGTCTCAAATAAGTGGAATGTTGATTTGTGCCTGCAGATGTATACAAGGGGCTGCTAAAGCAAACTTCATCCAAATACCAGACCTAATGCCACAAATGCAGCAAGTCTCCCAGGTATTTGCTAAGTGTCTTACTTTCTTCTTCTTCTCCTTCTTTTTTTTAAAGATGATTTAGAGCTACAAAATAACACTAGATTGTCACCCCCAGAGAAAGGAGGCTTTATTTACGCACAAGATACATGCAGCACAGCAGTAGCAGCTGTGCCGTGATGCCAAGGGACCTCTGCTGGCATTGGTGGAAAAGCAGCACGGTCACCACTCAGACTTTCAGACAAATAAATGGCAGTTAGTGCTAACTCATTGCAGGATTGCAGTCAGTAGCTGGGTGGCTAGTAGTTGGTTAGTAGTGGTTAGTAGTAGCCACCAACAGGTCTGAGATATTGGTGGTATGGATAGAGGAGCAGGCAAAGCCTCACTGGGGACAGTGCAACATCCCTTTGCAAATCACAGCCCTGTTTTCAGCTCTGCTGTGGGTCTGCCCTCTGAGCTGGGGGGGGGGGGGGGGGCTGGTCATGGTGTGTCTGTTGCCTTGGCCACCATCTGTGTTTGCCTATCTGAATGCTCTTTGTGGACGGAACTGTCTTTTCACTATTTTTCCTTTCTCCTTTATGCTGTACTTATCAGTGGAGAATCCAGAGGTTCAAGGTGGATTCTGGGAGAACTTCTGTGTTGTAAGAATAAGCATAATCCTTGTAAAAGGCAAGCAAGCCACAAAAATCCTATCAGACAACCTGTACAGACCTGACACTGAATCTTTTCAGCCCTCTTGGGCAGAATCAATATTATTTTAAGAGAGCCTTTTTTCAAGGCTCCTATACTTACACATACAGTCATCTGCTACCTCCCCCATAGAGAGGCTGCTCAACACAGCTCAGAAAGTCTTGCAGAACTCAGGCGATGCTTGAATTGTTCCTGGTGAAACTTTGCTGTTATTGCTGCGGTTTTTCAGGTAACTTTTTGTCCTCTCTACTTAGTACCTCTCTACAAGTACAAGGACTTCTGTTTAAGCAGAGTAATGACTGACAGCTCCAGTAGTGGATTTTTGAGTTCTTGACATAAATGTGGAAGGGGAAGGGATGAAAGGAGGGAAACAGAAAGCAGCTGAATGGGAGTGTTTGCAAAGCAAGTGCCACAGCATGAAGGAGAGTTTTGACAACCTGAACTGAAAGCAGGAAAATGGAGACAGGCATGTCTGTATTTGTACGGGTTGGTAATTTCTATAAGAAGACAAGAAAACCAAAGCAGACTTAATTTAAAGATCAGAGAAACAAGAGATGCTTTCCATTCTAGATCTACCTATACACTCAACACCTGAGCTGTTAGTAGACAAACCACAATACTGTTTGTTTTCCTCCCATGTGCGTCATTTCTGCATTGCATTTTGGAGTATAAAGCAAAGAACAATATGCTTGTTTTTTTTGTTTCACTGCATGTTCCTCAAACCTTGACAGTACTGAGTTGTCAAGACTGAGAAGAGCATGTAAATAACCTATGTCATAGAATCATAAAATCATAGGATGGTTTGGGTTGGAAGGAACATTTAAGATCATCTAGTTCCAACCCCCTGCTATAGGCAGGGACACCTCCCACTAGACCAGGTTGCTCAAAGCCCCATACAGCCTGACCTTTCCAGAGGGGGAATTCACAGCCTTTCTGGGCAACCTGTTCCAGTGTCTCATCACCCTCATTTCCTCTTCTGTCTCATTATAAAATTGTATCAAGCAGCATCAGATCTCATGTGTGATTGTCATCATGAGCAAAAGTCATTTTTAGAGTTCCTAAATTTTTTCCTTCTGTCTTGACCACTTTCAGATTACACTGTATGCCATTAGAGAGGTGAATGAAAAATAAATGGTCTGAAGACCAGTTATGTCTATGGGTTTTGACAAAGTGACAAAGGTCACTATGGGGCTCAAAAGAGAGAGGATTACAACCATTTGCCCTCTTAGTGCTGGGAAGGAATTATTCTCTGCCTGTAAGTCACAGCAAAGAGAGGGAGATTGAATTGTGCACCCAGACTTGTTCTAAATAGTGGATCATAGTTATTTACATAATCCTTGCTGAAGAACAGAAGGGCAGGACTTACTTTGAACAAAGGAGACACGCTCACTCAGATTTTCTGTTTCCTTTAATAATCAATTTATGTAAATTTAAATACATTACATATGCATGTCTAATTTTGCTGCTCATAATGATGACAATTGCAATTAAGTTCCCTGTTCTCTCAGCAGAAATAAAACAGGACAAAAATAAATAAATAAGAATAATTAATATTTCTTGTGACCTTTTTTAAGAACTTGTAGGTGAAATTGAAAATTGATCTTTTAAAAATCTGATTTTAGTAACATTTTAATAAACACATACATTTATTAAAGCCTTTATATGTTTCCTTGGGGAAAAAAAGATGTATTAAACATTCTAGAAACCTTTTCACAAATGGTAGCTGTGAAAACATCTTCCATTGCTTTAATGATAATGACACCAAAAGGTTGAGCCTTCCATGGTCAATGAAAGCAAATTTATGCATTTAGATTAGCGATACACAAAGAGAACTTTTTGCTCACTGCTGCTTAATGGAATTCATCCTTCAGTGCAGTTTTCCAAACAAAAGGGAGTAAAACATACTCAAATTTGTATGGTTGGTGACAAAGAGTGGTTGGAATAATGTTAGCTAAGGGGCCTGTATAAACATGTGCATGCAAAAAAGGAGAGCATGGGGAAGGCAAGGCAAGGCAAGGCAAGGCAAGGCAAGGCAAGGCAAGGCAAGGCAAGGCAAGGCAAGGGAATGCTCACCAACCTCTGGTGAAGAAGCCCAGATAAACCACATATTTCTCTATCCTGCAGCAGTTCCTGATATATATGCACAGGACTGTTCATCAGCTCTGTCATGCCTTTCCTCACTTTGTCCAGACTCATAATGATGATGATTACTGTGGTTTTAGGTTTCAGTTTTCCAGGGAAAGGGATTAATTAATGTCAATCTTTTTGTAACACAAATGAGAGATTGTTTTCTTAGATACCTTACTGTGTATTCTGAGTGAGGCTTTTCTAGATACAGCTCAGATAGAGACCCTGATGAATGAAAATAAACATATTCCAATTTGTACTGTCTATACTGTATCCATTATAGGCAGTTAGATGTGTCTGGAAGGAGCGCATCTTGGGTTAAATCCTTTCCTTAAGAGAAATGGAAATATGGATTTTTGTACTAAGGAATCTGTCCTTTTGGTTCCAGCTGTTTTATACTATGTTTTACATAGGAGATAAACAAGATAGACACAAGTATCTCAAACAAACAAACTCTTTTTTTTTTTTTTTTTTTTTTTTTTTTTTTTGCATTAGGCAAGCTGAGTTACACCCTTTAATGGAAACAAATTTGTTGAAATGAGAGGAACGAGACTACCTCATTGATTCCTCATCTACCTGCTGACATGGAAAATTACCCGTTTCCAGCGGATCTTTCATCTGCTAATTATCCGCATTGATTTTGGATGGGGAAATGTAGCGACTAAATTCAGCTCTGTTCTGTGGCATGTTCTGCCAGCCAAGCCCTGTTTACACTCTAACATGCAGAACAAAGTGAAAAGAGTCAGCAATTCAGTTTTCCTTTTCCTTCATGCCCTTTCTCTAGGATAGGTGGGGAATCATAGTAAGCAATAAATGCTACTGATGTGTTTTTATTGCCTCGCATGAAAAGTGTATGTCACTGACACACAGAGGTAAAGAATTCAAATGGTCAATGAGCAATAGAATGAGAGACAACTGAAAAGGGGAAAAAATAGCAGAATTAAGTGAAGCAAGGAGGATACTTCAAGAACTCTTGAGTAGTTTGACCAGGCTGCTCCAGACATGACTGGAAAGGGAAAATTACACACCATGAAGCTTGCCATGATGTTACCTTATTTCATACTGCACATTTTTTTACAGAAGTAGCTTGAATTAGGCACATCACCCATGCTGATGCAGAAAATAGCACTATGAAAACATAAGTGTAAGAAGCCTAGAATGCGCATTGTTAGTTAAAAAGAAGTTTATTGGTAAATTAATTTAATTATATTATACACATATTCAGAACACTTATTTATTTTTTATATATATTCTCAGAAACAGAACAGTTCCAAAGAGTGAATCTAGTGTAGTAAAATGTCAACCTATTATATTGTCTCCTGCGCTTTGTGGCTAAGGCAATTGAGAATTGGTACCTTTAATGAGCTCAAGCTGTTTGTTTTATGAATTGTATTTGAGTGCCTTTTGCAATTCTGGTAACTTTCTGTTTTCTTTTCCTGCGGAATTACTGTAGCAAAGAGCAACACAAAGAGTAGAACCACGTGTTGAGTGGGAAGAATTTAACTTGAAGAATCTGAAGAAAAAGCACAAATTATTATTCTTACTTCACTTTGCTGTCCTTATTTTTCAGATGGAGATGAAAATAAATTCACTTCTGCCTCCTTTAAGCCGCTAGTTTCTTTTTCTCACATACAGACCTTTTTTTTTTTGGTGACATTCTATTTTTTCCATCACTAATATTATCCGAATGCTTTTGCACTCCTCATTCCTGCCGCTTCAGTCCACCACTACTGTCTTTACACAGCATTCATTGTCAGCTTGATTGTGTCACGTCTAAGTTTCATCTCAAAGAGGCCGCACTACCAATTTACATTAGATCACGACTTAGTAGTTCACTCCTTCTGCTTATCAGTGTCGTATCTGACTTCTTATTTTCCAAAATGGGATTAAGTACTGTCTTTAGATTGCCATTAGTAATCTCCATCTCAGGGAGATCTAGTCAACAGAATCCTATACCACGTTTGCTAAACAAATATAAGTACCTACTCTGGGAAGTGCAGAGGCTGTTGAGTCTTCATCCTTGACCATCTTTAAAGTCTGACTGGACAAGGCAACCTGCTCTATGTGACCATGCTTCGAGCAAAGGAGTTGGACAGGATTGCTTTTGTGATAATAATGACTTAGATTTTTCTAATAGAGCTTTGGGTGTAACCTTGCCAAATGCCCTTTGGAAAGCTACATATGTGATAGTTTTTAGCAATTTTTTACACATTTTCCTGTTACGTTGAAGAATTTTAAAGGCTCTGATGCACACTGAGGAAGCAACTCATTACTTTCCAGTCCTTTTGTGGTGTTTGTCTGCCTGTGAGTTCTTAATCTATGGCAAATGTGAAACATTTTTTTTTTTTTTCCTTGAAAAGAGGCTCAAATGGATTGAATTGGCTACCTTTTGGAATGAGATGCACACATCCAGGTCCAGGTATTATGCATCAGCTGACATGTCTCTGATAGTGTGTGTGAAGGTTGAATGACTAATGAGACACCATTGCCCTTAGAGAATGAAACTGATTAAGTACATTATGCTACATGTTTTAGTCAATTTGATTTTCTCTATTCAATGATTATTTCAACCAATATCCTATGTAGAGCCTTGAGGTTTGCTAAGTATTTAGCTCCAAGAACGTCTCTTCAGTGTAGATGCAGAAAAGTATAAATGCGTTCAAGAGTGCAGTAAAGATTGGTATTTATGTTGGAATATTTTCAGTGACAATATAATAGGAAAAAAAAAACCAACCCAAAAACATCTAATGGAAAAGAAATAGTATTGACACCCAGAAGAGTTGGGTCTTATTTTCAGTTTGCTTCTGACTCGTCTGAGTTTCAGACAATCACAGTTAGTATTCCCTTAGGGTTCTATCTATGTCTCTTACGACTATATTTTTTTATCCAATCATTTAAAATATGAATTCTCTCACTGTCTGAAGCACCAAGCATCACTGGATAGGATGCTGAGTTGGATGAATATCTTATGTGATCCAAATATCTTTAATCAGAAACAAATCACCTTTCTGACTTAAAGTCTCTCCCATGAAGCTTCTTCATATAAATATTCTCTGTTTGACAAAGCAGTGTGTAATATTTCTTTTGCAACGCTGCCTGAGGAAGTCAGTAAGTTCCCTGGATACATCAGGAAAAGAAATTATCTTGTGGAGGAATAGTAATATTTTTAAGTTGATTTATGAGTTGCTTTTTGCTAGTGAACGCGTTGCCTTGAAGTCCACTTGGAAGTGTTTTTCTCATTGTTGTTGATAGATGATTTACTATCATAATAATGTCCACAGAACGTCAGTGAACATCTGAAATCTTGGGCATCTATTGAACAGAGGCAACACTCCATCATCCATTTCAGTAATGATATATGACTTAGCGACATACTGATGTATCCGAACTCCACATTTCTAACAGTTTTAATATTGTCATATACACTTACATAGGGATGCTGTTAGCTGTAGTTTGTTAATTAAGGGTACGTGGTGCTTTTGTGTCTGATCACACAACTCAGGGGGGAAAGCAGTACTCTGTACATTTAATTTGAATTTTTAAGACTTAGTGCTTTTCTTTCACTTTATCTTAAGGAGATCACCAAGTATGGTTATGTGAAAAAAAGAATGCAAAGGCAGGAGTCTTTTATTTGGTATTTACATATCATACATACATATCATACATATCATACATACATACATGGTTTAGTGGGAGCTATTGGTGATAGGTGAACGGTTGGACTGGATGATCTTGTAGGTCTTTTCCAACCTTGGTGATTCTATGATTCTATGATTCTATATCGATCATGAAGGTGATGTGCGTGAAGAGTCTCTAAAAGAATTCATCCAAAATAAGAAACGTGAGTTTAATCTTTGCATCTAAAAACAGCTGTTGTTATGGATGTCTAAATGGCAGCCTGGAAATCTGGAACAGATGGCCACACCACTTCCTTGGTGTTGAAACTGATACAGTTTATTGCTTCAGGCCACTTGGACCCTGATGAAACGCTGACCTTGATTTTGAAGGAAAACTCATTTCCACAGGTGTATCCCACCCTCCCATTTTGGATTTGTTTAATGCAAATCAATATAAATATCCTTTCATTTTTTTTCTTTTTTGTAAATTTTAATAATCCTTTTTCTCCTTCTCATTGTATAGAAGATTTTTTTTACAATTTTTTAAATCTGTTCTCAGATAGCCTTAGTATTATGGTGGCAGCTGAGATGTGGATGATGAAGAAATAAATAATTCTTCACGGTTTATATTTCTAAATACTTGTTAAATATTAAGGATACAAAGCAGAGTTAACAAGGTTTCTTAATAATTTTTATTGATTTTAAAAATACTCTTTCATAGAACATTTTAATGCTTTTATAATATTTTGTTTTGTTATATATATTTTTATATATTTTATATTTATATTTATTTATATATATTTTTTAAGGTGTATTGAAAACAGAAAGTATCAGAGTATTTTTACCACTCTAACACCAAGGCCATTTCCATGAACAAAACATTTGTTTTTTCTGGAAGGTTTATGGAAAATACCCTTTTATAACAAATGTATTTGACAAAAGGCATATACAGCCAAGTCATAGAAATATGTCTGCAGACGTAAATTCATCTAAGATTAATTTCAGGTTTTGATCTAAAATGTATCAGAGAACTTTGTGCTATCATATGCTGGAGATCTGCAGCAGAAAAATGGCATTTAAGATTAAAGATGTTACTTAAAAGCTATGTTACTCATTGGCAGGAATACTGCCATGGGTTTGGTGCTTGCCTGGCAGGAGGGGACCCTGACTCTGAACAGGTCTTCTGCTTAGTTTTGTGCTATACGCAATAAGAAATGGTCATGCTGGTGAAATTAAGCCTTAACTGGTTCGTGGTTTTCTAAATAGCATGAGAATATTTCAAATTATAGACTGATGGGTACTGCATCTTTATATTTTCAAACCAGATAGGATCATTGTAAACCAAGTTGTTCTTCTCTATAAAATAATCCATAACACTTCCATTCATTTCTATTCCCAAGTGTGTTCATAACTGCATTTCTCTAAGTAAGATCTTGTCTTAACGTAAAAGTGGGTGAATTATTGCACCTCTGCATGTGGTTAATTACTTTCTCTGATGAATATTTGTTTTTTATTTATATCCAAATTTGCCTCACTTCATTTTGTCTTGTACTTGTTTTCTGGCATCTGACTACTCCACTGGATCTTACTTTCTGCCGCATACCAAGCCGTCAGTTATCAGCAACCATTTCTCGTAACAGTGAAGGAAATCTTAACACATACTTATAAACCTTAATCAAGTTACTTGCTAATCTCCCCTTCAGCATCTTCAATGAGTTTCACACTCTGGGGAAGCTGAATTACTGTTTTCTAAGACCTTTTTCATAACCTAATGTATTTTTCAGAGGGTGAATTTAGAAGTGTTTTCACTGATGCCACACATTATCTTTGTATTACTAATAGCTGTTTGCTGTCTAACATCTTCAGTGATTATATTTATCACCATACTGCAATCCAACTTGAGAAATTACAGTAAATAGCCTATTGAAGACCAGGGCAAAGCAGATGTGTTCCACACTTCTGTTTAATTCCCCGATCTGCTATTAGCACATGCTTCATGATGTATTAAATATGTCCTCACACGCTTCAGCCTACTAATCTTCATAATAGTCCAGTGAGGCAGGGTGATACTATTATGCATTTTTACTGAATCAAAACAGAGATAAAAGAAAACCATAAATAAATAAATGAACAAGATGCAAATATTTGAAAGTGTAAACGAATTGTATTGAAAAATTGAACACATGACTCAGATAAATCTACAGTAGAGCACTGGCCCACATCTTTGAAGACTCAATCCACAGTGCAGAATGGACTGGGAGGGAACTGGGGTATAGCGGAGATGAGTGAGAACATCTCCATACAACAGTTTAGTCTTAGCCAAACCTTCCACAAAAACATAATCTGAAACTTTATGCAGAACAGAAGCAGAGCTTGAAGAACTTGTGTCCTTTCCCACATCCCTTCTCCTATCAGGAGTTTTCTGCATTGCAGGTTGTTTTTTATCCTATGGGTGATTCTCGTATCTGACCCACCTACATCACTCAAAATGTTAATGCTGTTGTTCACTGGGCTCACCCACTGTGATTCCAGACTCTCCTCTGAAAGAATGGCCTAGGAACATCTACTTGATGGAAGACGTTTTCCCTCTATACTGGCACTGGTGAGGCCTTGCCTGGAATACTGTGTTCAGTTTTGAGCCCCTCACTACAAGAAATACAAGGAGGCCCTGGAGTGTGTCCTGAGAAGGGCAGTGAAGCTGTGAAGGGTCTTGAACACAAGTCTTATGGGGAGTGGCTGAGGGAACTGGATTGTTTGCTCTGGAGGAGGCTCAGGGGACACCTTATCACTCTCCACAACTGCCTGAAAGGAGGTTGGGGTGAGGCGGGTGTCAGTCTCTTCTTCCAGATAATAGTGATAGAATGAGAAGTAACGGCCTTAAGTTGTGACAGGAGCGGTTCAGGTTGGATATTAGGAAAAAAAAAATATATTTTCAGAAAGAGTAGTAATGCATTGGAACAAGTTGCCCAGGAAGGAGGTGATGTTACCATACCTGGAGATGTTCAGTAAAAGGGTGCACATGACACTGTGGGACATGGCGTAGTGGACATGGTGGGGATGGGTTGATGGTTGTACTAAATGATTTTAGAGGTCTTTTCCAACCTTAATTGTTCTGTAAGCTCTGAGAACCCAATTCGTGTACAGATTTTGGAGGCGCTATCCTGATTCTTTTTTTTTAATCTGTAGATCCCATTCTCTTCAATACATTTGTTGTACTCAGTTTTCATGTTTAAGGTAGCAGAATGAAATATTTGTAGAAATAAGATCAAAACAGCCAAATGCACTTTCAGTTTTGAAAGACATTTAAACCAATGCGGATCATGTAGCTAACATTCTCAGTCGCTGCAATTCAGGTTTCACACTTTGAGGGTTCAGTTCAATTAAGTTACTTTCTGTCTAGGTAGAAGTTGTTTAAAAAGGGTACTATGAAACCACAGATGCTTTGGTCTTTTGGATTCTATTGTTCAATTCAGAAATTAAGTGGAATTTTTTTAAAATAATAATTCTAAAATAATAATAATAATTAATTTGAGAAATATAGTATAATACTATAGTATAATAGTAGAAATTTAATTAATTTGTGTTAATTTGAACCTGAAGTTAAAATTCAGGCTTGAAAAACATTGTGCAGATTACTTATTTAATTTAGCCTTTTCATTCAACGATTGTTTCTGCTGCTGTTGGAACAATCATGAAGCAATGATGAGCTTGTCAGAGAATTGTTTAGACTTGTTCAAGGTCATAAAACAAAGAGTCAGGTACAGGAGTCACAGTGTGGTAATGCAGAATGAATGTCAGGTTGAATATCACATTAGGCAAATTATGCTGACAAATTGCATCCATGAAGAGAAAAATGGAAATTTTAACACTGATGTCAGTTATAAGAGACAGATTCTGGAGTGATTTTTATGATTATAAAGGAATGAGCATGGATGCATTATTTGTTCATTGGTTCCCTTACCTTCTAAACAAGAGATAAATCACATATAAACATATAGACACAATCATGCACACATATCTGTGATTCAGCAAGAGTTTTACACTCCTCAGTAAGTTCTATTATTTTATTTACAGCTACCGAAACAGGTATTCAATGCTTTTTTCTAGTTCCTCTGTTATAAAGGATGTCAGAGTAACACCTAGAATGTATGCGCTTGAAATGCCATGTAGCTCTGACACCACAGTGAGGAAAGAAGGACTGTAAAATACTCATGTCCCTAAGTGAAAAGGCACTGAGGAGATGCTCATCTCAAATATGACTGTAAGACTACATTTAGAGTCCTTCAGGGTGGGTCTCACTACTCTAAAAACATTACTTCCAGATTCCAGGAAGCAATTGAATTTATTGATACCTTTTTGGAAAGCAATGAATTCCTGAAAATTACACCTTAGCATGAAAGAAGTGATTAAACTGTTTGTGTTTAGCATTCTAAAGTGGTGGAGTTGGAAATAGAGTATTTTTGCGTGGTTTCGATTTGCAGAGGTTAAGAGAAATACATACAATTTGTTACAGAGCTCAGACATAAGACCTCTGATAATTAAAGCACTTATAAACCTGTGAACAAATTTGCAGATCATGAACTCCCCTATCTTAGGAGTCTGAAAGCTGTTGCTAGGGGTTTCTGTTGTGGGTAACTTGAAAATTACATTTGAAATTGAGCGTGTTCTTGAAAAATATTTCTGAACTGCAAAGTAATTTCTACATTTTCTCATCTTTGACCAGTCTACTTCTCCAACTTAATCTGTAATTGCCAAATGACTTTATTATTTTCCATCTGCTTCTAAAAATTCCAACCCAAGCATGTGAGTTTTGCTAATAATGATGCTTGCATAAAAGTTGGGATTATGCATTTACATACATGTTATTCTTACATTATGTGCTTTTGATTTTGCTTTTTCGTTAAGGATGTGTTGTGTGTTGGATTTCTGTATATGATCTAGAAAGCAAAAGGCTCAATTTCTTCTGAACCGTGACCTTAATGAACATGCTTCCGATACTGTGCAACAGTAGGACTTCTGGGGGAAATAATGCATTTTCTGCAAGTAATTTCATTTGTCGTAATAGTTGGAATCATTGTAATAATTAATACACAAATATATTCAAGAGAATAGCATCAAACTTATCACATTCTGATTTTTAAACAATGAATCTATATTTAGTTTATAATAAGATATTACAGGAATCTTATCAGACAATGTGATCTTATCTTAAAAAAAAAAAAAAGACAGTAAATAGACTGTTAAATGATTTACAAGCAGCAAGAAATCTACAAGTCTGGGCTGGTAAAATGAGAAGAAAGAAATGATGAAAGCTTTAGGGTTCAATTCTCCATGGTCTCTGAGATATGATGCTAATTCAATATAGTACAAATTACTATTCAAATTCATTAACATCAAACTAAGTAATATGCAATCACAGCCAAGTTAACAATTAGCATTAATGATATTCTCAAAGTGGGGAGAAAAAACTGAGGATTGAGTTTTACGCTAAAGACAAGACAATACAAGGAAAATAATGCCAGGGATTAGTGTCTAAGATGGGAATTTGTTTCAGGCATGTTTACAAGTCCCAGAGCATGAGGAGACTGAAATTAACACAGAGATGACGTTTGTATTCCCATGTATTCCCATTCAGCTTCTACGAGTTTCACCTGGTCCTCAGTAAGGGTGGTGTAAGTGAAACTCAGCGTAAAAGCAGGGTTCCTCTGAATTCCAGGGAAACAGTGATAGGACAAAAGATAATATGTCCTTAAGTTGTGACAGTGAAGGTTCAGGTTGTATGTTAGGAAAAGGTATTTCTCAGGAAGAGTGGTTCATGCATTAGAACAGGCTACCAAGGGAAGTGGTGGAGTCACCGTTCCTGGGGATGTTCAAGAAAGGTGTAGATGTGACACTGAGGGACACAGTGAGCATGGTGGTGATAAGTTGTCAGTTGGACCAGATGATCTTAGAGGTCTTTTCCAACCTTAATGACTCTGTGATTCTATGAATAAGCTTTATCCTTTTTTTGTTGTTGTTGTTTAAGAAACTTATCACTTCTGTGTTAGTTGATTATTGGAAATGAAAAATTCAGCTGCTAGAGGTACC
Organism: Alectoris magna; assembly: GCA_030625065.1. Classification (NCBI taxonomy): domain Eukaryota; kingdom Metazoa; phylum Chordata; class Aves; order Galliformes; family Phasianidae; genus Alectoris; species Alectoris magna. The sequence continues at coordinate 3,401,651 of CM060561.1, forward strand.
TATATGTCTGCACTAATGACACAAAAAATATGACACCATTTCTTGTAGATCAGACAGTGAAATTTGGGTAGCTATACCTGTTGAGTAATATTTTTGTTTCAGGAGTCAGCATTCATCAGAAGTTTTTTCATAGATTTTTGATATGCAATGGATTATTGCAACCATTATTGCCTATAAAGGACATGTTCTAAGCAAAGTAAATGGAGTTGGTAGTGTGAACACCTCCTTGAAGTACTCATTGATTTCTGAAAATTTTGGATTGTGTAACTTCATTTTCAAGTGAAACTTGCCAAAGGCAGTGGTTTAAGCCTTGTGTATGGGTAAAGTTATATTGAAAAGTGCTTTTTTTTTTTCTTCTTCTTTTTTTCTTTTTTTCCCCCAAAGCATTACACAGGAGATCAATCTAATACAATTATATACTTTGACCTCAAGAATTTGTGTTTTAGTGAGGTTACTTGCTTAGAATCACTGCCTTTCATTCTGCCAACACCTATGCACAGTTAACATACTTAGGTAAACCCATGTATTAGTTAACCTATCTTTTTCTGACCATTTCTAGCTAACCAGGTGGGAAAGCATATGAGTGCAAAGAAAACACAGACCAGAGCATTTGCTGATAACAAGTTGATCTAACTAGACATCTGCAATCAGACAGAATGGTGCTGGGCTTAAGCTAACAATACTTTGACTTTCAGAGAGGATGTTTTATTTTGGGCATAACAGCACATGATGCATATACAGAATCTGGATAGACGCTATACGTTTACAAATATTTCTGCAAGTCTTCTACGGTTTGTCACAAGTTGCAATTAATTTTACATCACTCTTCAGCTACATTAAGATTTCATAGAATTACAGAATCATAGAATTGTTTGAGTTGTAAAGAACTCTTAAAGGTCATCCAGTCCAGCTCCCTTGCGATGAACACCTACAGCTAGATCAGGTTGCTCAGGAGCCCCATCCATTCTGACCTTTAGTGTCTCCATGGATGGGGCATCCACCACCACTCTGAGCAACTTGTTCCAGAGCTTCACTACCCTTGTTGTAAAAACTATTTTTATTATATCCTGATTATATCTAAGTCTCCCCTCCTTTAGTTTGAAACAATTTCCATTTGTCCTCTCAGAATAGACACTGAAGAGTCTGTCCCCTTCCTTCTTATAGCCCCCCTTTAGACACTGCAAGGCCACTGATACGTCTCCCTGAAGCTTTCTCTGGGCTTAACAACCCCACCTCTTTCAGCCTGGAATTCTTTGCACATTAGAATATTTCTAACAGTGTGACATTCTATTAATGTTTTGCAGAGTCGTGTCAAAATCAAATCTTCGCTAACTGGTGTGGTAAGAATTTCTTTGACCAAATCTTTCAGAAAACACTGCTGAGCTCAAGGAAAGTGTTCCCTTTCCTGGTTGACATGACTAGTGAAAGACAGACACCCTCAACTGCTTTGCAAGAAATGGCAAAACCTAGCTTGCACTGGAATATGATGTGATTCTTTTTATGCTACGCTGTCTGTCAGGAAGGACAATCTTTTGAGAATATTATCCTTTTTAGACAAATATAAAGCTTGCAATCCAATTGCTGAAGAGAGTAGAAATCATTACAGAAACATTTATAACATTTGGTTCAGTTCCCTTCCTACACATTTCCTAATTTGATATATAACCTCTTCGTATGGTTTCAAGACGTGACTTTCTGTTTGCCTGACATGGAACTAGATGTGTCCGTGTTACACACTGCTTACTCCTTCTCTTACATTATTGTTGCTATGCTCAGAAGATTTTACAAATTAAAAAATAATTAGATAAAAATAAGGAAAAGGAAGAGTTATTGAGTAAACAGCTGCCTTAAGTATATTATAATTGTAGACATCTACAATCAGTTGTCTGGTAAATGTTAAGACTTGTCTGACATGGCGTATCACTTTCTTGGATGTTCAAAATAATATGTAATTTTGATAAATCTATTTACTAATGTTGATAATGCCAAAAAGTGTTGGTTGTTTTTTTTTTTGTTTTGTTTTGTTTTTTTCCTTTGTAGTTCTCGCACTATCCCTGCTTTCTCAGAATTCAAACTTTTGGACAAATTTTCTTAGTTACCATTTGGCTTTGTTATCTCCAGAATGTCAATGGCTACAAAACAAATAACTCAACTCAGTGATTCAATCCATCTTCACAGCTTGTTCCTAAGAAGATGAAATGAGAAATCAATTTTCTGGGGCATCTTTCTCAGATCTATTCACCCTCTCTCCACATCCTCTAGTAAAATGCTCACCTCTTTTTAGGATGGACTGAAACACACTCCAAGGATGTCAATTTTTCTCTTACTATACCTTGGATGTAGACAGCAGTTTAATATTCATAGAAAATCGTAGAAATCCAATAGTAGAAATTTAGATTCATAAATGCAGCTCTCTGGAGGGGATCTTAAAGGACTATCTCTGCCATATTTCTGACCTAAGGCAGGGTCAAAATTTATCTAAATCACACTTGACATATGATTGACTAGCCCATTCTTAAAACCTGCAGCGAGGGCAGAAGGAGATTTCATGCTCAAAAAAGCATAGTGCAGGGGTAACTACACTTGTTGGTTTGAAATTTTTTTCCTGATGTCTAACCTAACAAGCATTCATTGAACCAGATAATTGTCTGCTGAAATGCTAACCAGAATCCCAGGTACAATGACAACCTTATTTATTCAGATAGAACAGAAACTTGACTGAACCTCCTGTGTCCTGAGGTTTACTGCGGATTTTCAGATTTACAATGTTATTCCACTAAAGGACATCCATGATGGAAGGGGGAGCAGGAAAAAAGATGGCTTTAAACTTTCATCTGGCTGACATGATTACACGTTTGCTTTTCTTAGCTATTTGGCCACACAGCTATTTATCTAATGATCTTACAGAGAGGTGACAATATTAGGATATATTGCCAGAATGTCTTCCTGATTTTCTGCATTGAATTGGTGTTACTACCTCCAGCAATATGTGAAAAGCAAAAAACATTTATTATTTCTATAGAAATTCCTAGCTGTGGATCTGTGGAGTTCACTAGTCTAACGTCCCACATGATATGAAAATATTGGCAGCACTAGGTTAAAGCTGAAGCAATATTTAGCCAAAATTTGAAAGCCACCAAAGAAGAATCTTCCATGGCCTCATCGGATGATCTGCTGAAAGACTTCACCATGCTTGTTCCTGGGAATGATGTTTATTTCTTGTATCTCACCCAAACATCCCAATTTGTGGTTATTGTCCCTTGTTTTACTTTCTGACACTAAAAAGAGAATTTGGCTCCACTGTCTCTTGAAATAACTTTCCAGTATCTGAGGGCTGTAATTAGATTCTCCCCTTTAAAATCATTCCTTCCACTTCTCATCAGTCTTAAGTTCTAGGCCTTTGATCATCCTGGCAACCTTTTGAGCCCTCTTCAGTTTTATAACATCCCTCTTGAGCAGGGGAATCAGAATCAGAGGTTTATTCGATCAGTTACATACCCAGTGCCAAGCACATGGATCTGGTGGTATCACTACTCTCACTGCAGCAAAATATGCATTTACATTACTTAGAAGTAAATGGTAGGCCACTCTGATATTTGTACAAATAACTTCTTATCATCACTATCTAGACATTTCATGGCCTGTTCTCAGAGTGACACATTGCTTTTCTGTCAAATGGCTACATAGGTGAAAAAGCCCTCAATGAAGGCAAAGAACATCATGCCATTTTTCTGAAACAGGACTATTCTAATCCAGACAGCTACCTGTGTTTCTATAGAAAGCCTTTTTGTTTACTGTATTCTAATTTCTGCCCACTTCACATGTCTCGTCAAATATGAGAAAGATAAAATCACCATAGTATCAGTAGAATTATTCTTTCTAACTCTCATTCTCATTCTTATACTTCTCTTCAAATATGATATTGTATCATTACTTTTTCCTCTTAGAAATAGTGACAGTAGATCAATGGATATGAGGAGATCTATTCACAAATGTGCTATTTAATTTTACATCCTTTGTCTTTCCTGATATTTTTTAATGACTATGAATTTGCTTTTCTTAAATCTGATGTCCTTGTTCCACAATATTTTATTTTATTTTATTTTATTTTATTTATCTTATTTTTTTTAACGTCTAGTGTCCAGCTGGCATAAAAATAAGAAAAGACAACAAAAAGATGAAAGTCACTAGAAACTTCACAAGGATACTCCACCGGTTTCTCTGGGAAGCCAGTTGCCATAGCTGTAAAAGCCTCCAAATCTCTAACTACTGTTTAAAGTCCACAGGAGCTCATGTCTCCCTGATGTAGGACAACATTCCGAAGAACAGTCAACAGTAAAATTGTTCCATCAACTTCTCGAGGATCTGTCTACCAAAAAGAATCTTGTCTTTGTACACCTGATGTCAACAGTCACAAAACCATGCCTCTCCGATTTCCCATATGAAAGATAAGTAGCAATAAATGCACATTCATTATCAAATAAATTATTTTTATGAAAAAAAAAATCATGATGTGCTCTAATTATTATCCTTTTATCTGTCCTTACTTGCACTTTTGCTTGAGGCTCTTGGCAGATGAAATCAAGTGAATGGAGAAGTATATTTTAGCTAACAAGCTTCCCAGTCTAAAAATTCTTCCTGGGTGCATGATTCAAGCAAATTAGAAAACAGAGAGAGAGTAGAAGAAAAAGCAAATGGAAGATGATTGCCTTGCTAATTTAATATTTTTGGTACACAATTAGTACACATCAGACTAGTCAATAGGAGGCTGCCCTGCAGGTCAAGCTTTTGCAGAGCAGTGTACTTCAAAAGGCTCATTGAACTGTGTTTAGGATCCTCCAACATGCCAAGGAAGCACTCCACACAGTTTGCACCTGACAGCTTGCCAGAGATTAGCTGTCAGGAAAGTACCACTCAGGATTTCCTCTTTCTTTGGTAAGCAGCAGCCAGAAAGTGTTATTCTATTTCTCACTCTCACCCTCAAAATGATGTTCCAGGTTAGTAGTAGATTTGCAGTCTGGCTGCTGAGCAAAGTTCATTCATCCTCTCTCTTTTGGGTGGGTATGAATGAAAAACTTGCACACCTCCAGCATTTTGTGCATCCTTGCAGCAGAGTTTTGCCGAATTGCAGGTGGAAGAAGATGCTCACATCTTTTAGGCTAGAGACAGGAGGCAGGACAGCAAAATCCCATGAGGAATTCAAAACAGCTGGTTGATGTGAGTTGCTGCTATGCTCAAAGTTCAACTGCTACTCAGATTTGGGGTCAGAGGAAAATGCAAGTGTTCCCTCCAGGCTAAATTGGCAGGCATGATTGTTTGCTTTTATGTTTTCCTCTGCAGGCAGCACATTGTCAGCTTTCAGTAATCACCTTTCTTTTTTTTTTTTTTTCCTCTTGAATTGTCTAATTCATTTACAGAATTAAGTTGTCACAGCAGTTTATCTTTAGCCCAAAGTTTGCTGCTTCTTCTTCAAGCTTAAAAAAAGGGAATGTTCAGAAAGTCTTGACTTATATCTACATGTTGTACTAACACAAGATTTTCCTTGTCCCTAAACGTTCAACTTCACTGTAGTATGACAGTGCAGACCTCTAGTACATACACAGAAATACAGATGTCCTCATTGCAAGATGGATTACACCAGTGAGATTATTTCTGCTGTGCTGAAGTTTATATCAGAACCGGTCAATAGCCATTTCTTTTATGGGGCCAGTGGATAGGAACAGACGTGGCATATCTGATCTGTTTCAGATGTCTGTCTACTTCAGTCAGATGTATCGCATCCCAAAAATGCCTGTTTCTTTCTATGGTTTCCTTTAAATAAATAAATAAACAAAACTGAATATGTACCTCGGAAGTAGAAAATTGCATTTAAACAGAAAAAGTTCCATTCCTAATGACTTTATATGTAGTTCAGACTTATTGAAAACATATTTACACTGTTAGTTTATTTCCTAAACTTGTCAATAGTAGTCTCAGTCTCTTGGCTGAGTTCAAATGCTATACAGAACAGGGAAAAAAAAAATTAGAATGTTTTTTCTTACCAGGCTTCTGAACCATGTTAAATCCCTGATTTCCCCAAAAGATGTTGATGTTACATCAAATACATCAATCATCAGCTTGAAAGTGTCAAGGGTGATGAACAGGGTTCTGATAATTTTTTTCTAACATCATGAAGATGCCTGAATTTTTGATAATAAAAGGGAGATCAGTGAATGATGATTTCTAATGATTTCTAGAAACACTTGTGATCTAACTGTAAATGCCAGATAGTAAAGAGTATATATTAAAATAAGTGATTAAATAAATGGCTGCTCCACTGCTCTACCCCCAAACCAGCAAACAAACAAACAGAAAACTAATAACCAACTTGGTGTTGACTATCATCAGAATTACTTTTTCCAGGTTCAAGACATGCTATTCACTTTCTCATTTCCGTCTGAAATCAGAGAAGAAAGTAAAGGATGTAAAATAACTTTATAAAATTAAACAAGCCCAAATGGTTTCCAGTTCAAAAAAGATTTTGAGTGAAGGTCTCAACTGTTTCTTTCTCTGATTATATACATAACTGTTGTACCTGATATGTCAGTTTTCCTATTAAAATGATTATGCTTGAGAAAACAAACCTATGACATATAGTAGAAGAGTCAATAGCATCAGAAGAGAGTGACAACTCCAGTACACCACATTCCTTTTCTCACAGCCTGACATAATCTCAGTTGGACTTGTGTTGATTGGCAAATCTGATTTGTGACATGATGTGCTTTGATAGAACAACTGATGGTTGACTTACTGATGCTTAATTTGTTTCTGTTGAAGATCATCTTCTTAGGAGTCACCTGGAAAAGAGAATTCAAAAAAGAATTTAGGAAGAACTTCGTCATGACAGAACAGAGATCCATCTGGCACTGCAGCTTTTTCTCTGACAAAGGCCAGCCAACACAGAATGCCTAGGGAGCCCAGTGAAAGTACAGTGAAAGATCCCAAAGTAAACATAGTGAAAATCATCCTCTCATTAATTCTGATGTGGTGACTTTTTATGCACAAAAGTGGATACATACTGAGTAGTTCTTGGTATCCAATAGACTTTTATTCCAGACAGTAATTAACATACTTGGTTTTGTAGACTTGATCTTCACCCTATATCAGTCCGAGAATTTTATTAAATCCCTTGACTTCCTTACTTGACATGACAACAAAAATAAAGCAGTATTGAAAACAAACAAACAACAACAACAAAAATAAAACACAAAACTAATGGGGGTCTTAACTGGTTCCCAAATGTAGAGTCTGGAAGAAGGTATTTGTCTGTGTGAAAGTTGCAGATGTGAATAACTCATCATTGTTTCTTGTGTAGATTATTTCCTGGTCTTAAATTGCAATTCTGAGGGAAATTTCTTGAATGTGAAATTGTCTTCCATGCAAGATCTTATCTGAAATTCTGGGGGGGGAAAAAAAAACCCCAAAAAAACTTAAATACAAAGAAGCACTTTAGAATGACAGAATGTTAGTTCTTTGGTCACTGGGAAACATGAGAAACTCTTTTAGCGTCTTTTTTTCTATGCTAATCCCATCAAAGACACCAGCAAGATACTAATGCTGGCATGTAATCTGTAGAGTTATGGTTAAGAGAGATGGATGGATTTAAAAGTCTCTCTGAAAATCAGACTTCTCTGAACTGCTTTACATTTGGCATGAAAAATCAGAAATGGAGCAAATCATCAGACAGCCGAGAATCCTGGATGTGACCTTCACATACCAAGTTGGAAGAATGATATTTTTGGCAAAGATTCATGCTGTCATTTCAGTTTTATTTAAGCACCTATCAAATAACCCATTGTATTTTTTGGATGTCAAAATGACTCAGAAGATGTACTGGATAGTGCAACTGAAATTCAAGTTTTGAAACTTGTCCATTTCCAAAGTGAGATTTGAGACAGAGATTCAGATTAGTACAGCACTGATTTGGAGAACAAAACAAAACAAAACACAATTAAAAACAATGTAAGAAATCCATTAAAACAAACAAACAAACAAAGAAGTACATTTGGGTGCATTAATATGGAATATGGAATATGCTCTCAGTCCTTCTTAATTGTAAGCAGCTAATCCTTTCTCAGATAAAATATGTCCATAAGGTTAATGAATATAATAGTGGATCCCATGAAAGCTATTCCTTTCTGGAGCAGAGGCTGGAGATGAGACGAGACACCTCAGGGTGCCACTGACCTGCTACTCCACCAGCACTGTCACAAGTCTGTGGGACCAGATGTGATCCACCAGAGGATGCTGAGGGAGTTGGCAGAGATTGTTGCCCTCGCCCAAGCCAATTTCCACCATCTATCAGCAGTCCTGGTCAACTGAGAGAGATCCCAGATGACTGGAAACTTGTTAATATGATGTCCGTCATAGAATCACAGAATCACTCAGTTTGGAAAAGACCTTAAAGATCATCGAGTCCAACCACAACCTAATCATACTACCCTAACTAACAACCCTCTGCTAAATCATGTCCCTGAGCACAACATCCAAACAGTTTTTAATCACATCCAGGGATGGTGACTCAACCACCTCCCTTGAGAGACTATTCCAGTGCTTAACAACCCTTTCTGTAAATAAGTTTTTCTTGATATCCAACCTAAACTTACCCTGGCTTAACTTGAGGCCATTTCCTTTCATCCTGTCACCTGTCACCAGTGAGAAGAGACCAGCCCCACTCATGCTGAAAGTACCTTTCAGATACTGGAAGAGAGCAATAAGGTCTCCCCTCAGTCTCCTCTTCCCCAGACTGAACAGCCCCAGTATCTATAACAAGGGTCATAAGGAGGATTGAGGGAACTACAGTCCTGTCAGCAAATTACTAATAGTAACAGCAATAAAAATATAGTATCATATGTTATTATTATTATAATTGAAGTATTATATTACATTATAATAGATGAGTAATTGGAAAAGAAGGAAGAAAGTGAGTTTTCCAAATGTTGATTGATAAGAAAAGACATAGAAAGAAGGTGAGAAAGGGTCTTCAATTCTACTGATTTTCACCATTGCTTAAGGAAATGTGCAGGACTCAAAATAGGGATCTCAATGGTACAATCATTTCCAAGCCTGCAGAGTCTCTGTAAAGAGGATGCTTCGAGGACAACTTGCTCCAACGAAACTTTAACCTCAGAGGATCTTTCTGATCTTTAGATTGGGACGAAAGTCTTCTAACTAATTTATGGTGACATTAGAATATAACAACATGCACAGTAATGAATTCTCTTTAGCCTTTGGGCTGTAGATATGTTTTACTGTCTCCAGGAAAGTAAAAGTGAATGCATGGAAATATTCAGCATTTGTATTTTAATTGCCCCTAAGGATGTTTTGTATAGAATGTGGCATCCAGTGATATGAATAAAAAACAAATAGAGTGATGTTTCTATGTCATGTCCTTATGAGAATAAGAAGCTAAATCCAAAAGCAGGAGTGAAGCCACTATAAGCAGAAGACAAAGGAAGAAAATTCATTTATTACCATTTAGAGTGAGCATTCAGAAGACTGATCATAAATTGGATCTGTTGGCGAGTCCTTGAAGGGAAAAATGGGCAGGAAAGACAGGATGTAAAAGGTGTGATGTAGCCTCTTTTTGTATTAGAGAATCTTTTGACTTGTAGCAATTTTACCGGGTTTTCTTGACTAAATTAAATACCTCTACACAAATAAAAGGGCTTGGAAGGAAGTCAGATGTGATAATACTTTTTTGGAGAGGTGGTCTGTATTGTTCATATCTCCTGTAATTTAAGTTACAGGTAATGGGAGAGGAATAATCTTGCACCATCTTCAATATTATTTGCTAATTGGATTTAATGGTTTGTTTCTGACCTTTGTTCAAGGCACCATGTGTATCCTGAGGGATGACTCTGTGTTAAAGGATAGCCATTTGGTTAAACACAGCTTTTATGCTTAAAGCATTACTGATACCATGCCCCGTATTCTTCCCTGACATCATGAGTATGCTGTTAAAATATTTTCATACATTAATAAACACTGGGAGGAAGGAAAAAGGAACATGAGAGGGAAGAGTTCCTTGCTTCAGCTTGCTTATGGCAGCCTTAATATAAAGCCAGTCTAAGCACGTGGCTTCAAACAGTGATAAAAATCTTCCTGTTAAACCAGTTCCCATTTCTTTTAATAGAGATGGAATGGATTAGTAGAGATGGAATGGATTTTCCATTTCCTTTGATACAACGGAACAGATTATTCTAGTCTGGAGACCAAACCAGGCTCCAAATCACAACAAAGTAGAGGCTGACATTTTCCTAATTCTTCCTGCCATTTAGGAAAAGCTGGAAGTGCAATTGAGGTCTTGGCCAGTCTAGCTGGTATGTTAGCAGTTCAAAAGGAGTGAGCTTGGGGTCTGAGGTAATCTCAGTGATCCATACAAAGTGGTCCATGGCATTTCAGGGAGTTCTGTCTAATCTGTCAGTTTCACTAGGATATGTCCCCTTCTAAATTAGTTACAGTTGTGGGAAATACTTTCACAGCCACAGTATATCTCCTATGGATTCCAAGCCACAGCCAAGTTGTCTTCGGTGTTGGGTGCGCATCAAAAATCACTGTGTGCTGAGAAGAGAGATCCTGTGAACAGACCTTGCTATTTTAACATACCATTTCCTTCTTTATTTCTTTCTGAGTCACAAAGCTCCAAACTCCCAAAGCCAGATTTTTCTCTGAATGGCACTAAACCTTCAGTTTCCAATACACTGACCAAAAGACTGGATTTTACAACATTTTATTTCTACTGTAAAAAGCAAAAACCATTATGAGTTAATATAATCATACAAATATGAGACCTATATAGAATTAGAGGGGAGGGAAAGGAAAAAGTAAGGGCTGTAAGGCTTGAAAAAGTCCTGCCTAAATAATTGGATCTCAAATCATAATAACCCAAAGATAGTTTTGTAAGTGTTTCTGTAGTAAAATGTGGACAGTCATGTGGAATAATTAGAAAGGAGTATTACTATAATTGCATGAAAGTATTGGTGCATATGTGTATGGCTTTGTACTATGCATATATTCAATCTAAGCCGAGCTCGCTGTAAAGTTCCACTTCCAGGCAGGTTTGAAAAAGAGAAAAAAGTATATATAAAACAAGAAGACAACTCTGTGTCCCAAAGTATAATATTTTGATAGAATCTGTGATCATTTGAAGAGACATTTCTGATATTGCTCAGAAGAAATATGAGCTGACCTGTTAGACCATAATAACTTGCCTTATATATAGCTTAAAGGCATTACTTTGCAAGGCTGAAGAGATGCCACTGGTTACCACAGTGACCCAAGCATGGCACAGGGAGGAAGTTCCTTGTATGGAATAACAGCTATGGAAAACTTTTTTCCCCTGTTGCAGGAACTGCTGACATTTAGTTATTATTTAGCAGACAAGGAAGGGAATAGAGGACAACACAGAGGGCAAGTGAAAGGAAAAAAATAAAGTACAGGAAAAATCTGAAAGAAATGTCATGTTCTCTTTGCTTGGTTATGTGATTAAAGGGTAATCTCTTTGAACAAAAAGACCCAGGGAGGCCAACAAACCCTCACAGCCTTAATCACTGAATCTGCTCCTGGTGAATGAGTCAGATAAGGAAACTCCTTCTCAAGAATGCCTTGCAAATTGGCGAGGTTATTGCCAGAAGAGGTAAAAGATTACTGTGGGATGCAGGAGGGAACATATTTGCTTATTTTTTAAAATTTATTGTGTGGAAGCTTTAAGGAAACCATGGGAATGTGCAAAACTGGTGGACCAAAAGAGGGGGAAGGAAGGAAACGAAGTGTATCTGGAAGGAAAAAAGGTGGGGTAAAAGAGGGAAAAGTGTTATGGGCCAAGAGGTTGCTGGTCAGTATGCTCACCTGTATGGGATCTGCATCGCCATAATCTGTTGTATCTTCTTGTATCCCCTGCTGGCATTCTGAGCCTGTGTGTGAACGAAATGATCTGTGGGCAAGGTAGGAGGCCTGGGGACAGATGCTAGCCTGGGGCCACCAGCAGCAGGGATTGAGGGCCCTGACATTATCCGCTGTGGCCCCTGGGAGGTTGGATCCCCTTCTGGATAGGCTCTCCAAACCATCCTTTGTCTATTATCCACCTTTTTCTTTACTGTCCCCCTCTGTTTTATAACTATAACTTTGATGTTGAATGAAATCAATTTTATAGGGTTCTAAAAGGCAGTTAAAAGGTGAAAGATAATTGATTTCCTCCCTCTATAAAGGCAAGAAACTGGACAATGCACTTCCTTCGTAATGATCATTACATCCTAGGAGTGTAAATGTCATCCTTTTGTCTACATTTAATAACGTTATCTAATTGGTTTCATTTACATTTGGTAATAAAAGCCAGTCTAAATATTTTTAATCAAATGCCTATTGTGCTTCTGACCTTTCTGCTGACTTTCAGAAGGTTTTGCCCCAGGATAAACTGGATAAACCTGGCAGAAATAGAGATAGCTTGGTTTGCCCTTGACGCTGTTTTTAATCTGGCCACAGAAAAGAGCTTCTATGTATTCCTTTGCTCCCTCTACCTTTCCCTGTAAAAGGCTATGCTTTGTAGGATTGTTTTTGTTTGCTGCAGGAAAACCTCCATAATAAAGTCTTTTTTTTTTTTTTTTTTTTTGCTAAAGTTGCATATTTTGATTTTAACACACTTAATCTTGGTTGTCAGCAGTTTTGCAGGCTCATTTAGAGGCTCAATTTGCTTTCACCTAGCTTCGCTATCTAAAAGCTGAATACTTAATCTAAGCGAGTTGTGTAAGCTTCTTGTATATTTACTAGAGATATCTCACCCTGTTTCAGAACAGGATGGAGCAAATTCTGGTGCTGAATCTGTCAGTCCATCAGCTACAGAGGGAACCTAGATCAATACCTTAAGCTAGGCACATTACTCTTAGACAGTTACAATAAATAAAAACATTCCTTTACTGACACATAGCCACGGCAGTAACAGCTGCAGCTTATCCAAGTTCATTCAAAGCAATTTCAGTGCCCTGCATGGAGGGAGGAGAGTGTAGTCATTTTGCATTTGGGAACCCATATTGTGCAAAGAGGCATCTGAACACAGAAAAGACAGGGACTATGTGATGCAGCGCCTACAGGAAGAAGGAGACTGGGCTCAGATTGGCCCTTGCAATTCTACAGCCTCAAGTAACAATTAAGTCTTGTAAGCATCTGATGGTGCATAAAAATGGGGTTCATGGCCTCAATTCAGATCAGAGTGCCGACTGAAAGCCAACATCCTAAGCTGGGAGCCGACAGACTCCGTGAAAGCTGACTTGCTATCTCTTTTCTGAGATTTAAATATATTTTCAGAGGAATAATTATAGAAATATGGCTTTATTCTTTCTCTTATGCAGATAAAGAGAAGACTGAGTGAGAATCTAATGCACAACTACATCACTTTTCCCATTAAAAATCTCTTCATAATCTCTCTGTGTTTTTAAGCAATAGCACTTTTAAAGTTCTTTTAACCATGAGCAATTCATCTGAGCGGCTGTTCAGTGTTCATTTAGAGTGGATTGTGGCAGCAAGATGTGCACCACGTTACATAAAAGCAGTTTTCCAGGTCTCCAAATTGCTATTGTTTCAGGCAGGACATCAGCTTCTAGTTGGCAGCTGCACAAACAAGTTAAGTGCTGTATCCAACTTTTTTAAGCAAAACCTGGACACCTACTAGTTGCCTCGTGTGAGTGTATGTCATTGAGACAAAGCTATTTTTCCTGCTGATAGGAACTTATTTATTTTACTTTGGAGGGCAGTGCACACAGAATAATGGGTGTGCCACATGAAGTTTTCTTTCTCCTGGGGTAAAGCATCCAAAATGTCATCCAGCCCCCAGTGAAAGGGACCTTATTTTTCTTCAAGGCATTCGAAAGACAAAATGTGAGGCTTCCCTTGCACTGTTCCTGTTTGGAGGGGATATGTAGGTCGTACAGCTACTTGCAATTTTTGAAGCCACGTAAATTTCAGCAGGAAGGGGGCACTGCACTTTGTAGGCTCTAAATATAACCTTTTACCTTGGCACCTTTTGAGGACAACAGAGAACAAAAAGCATGTGAGAGTGTGATCCCATTGACCCATTTAGACATCTTCATGAAAATAAAAAGGATCTGCCCTCAAAGCACCTAATTTTTTCCACCGATTATAACAGAAACCTGGCAAAGTTTGGCTTCTCTATATTACCGGATGAACTCCAGGTAATAACTAGAGAACTGCATTTCCCAATCGAACTAAAAGAGGATAGATTTAGATTGGATATGAGGAAGAATATTTTTACTGTAATGGTAGTGAGGCACTGGAATAGATTGCCTAGAGAGGTGATGGATATCCCATCCCTGGAGACATTCAAGGTCAGGCTGGACAGGGCTCTGAGCAACCTGATGTAACTGTAGGTGTCCCTGTTCATTGCAGGGGAGTTGGACTAGCTGACCCTTAAAGGTCTATTCCAACTCAAATGATTCTATGATTCTATGATCCTGTTTTCACATACACAGGTTTCTATTGTCCTCAGTAAATACAGAATTAGAGACAGGCTGAGCCATGGGCTTTGGATACAAACTTCCACAGATATAGGGCATGTTAGGAATGTAAGGGCTAGATTTATCCCTTCTTGCTTCAGTTTATTCAAGAAAATAACAGCTGTGTTTCAGGCTTTAAATAGGCATTGACATACTATGGGGCAGTAGATACAGAAGGTGAAGGCCTGTACGACTGCTTATTCTCACAGCATATTGGCCTTAACTAAATGCCAAGCAGATTTGCTTTAATACTTTGAAATCTTGCATCTTTGTCTGGAGTAGGGTGCTCTCTAGTAATGTGCACTCTGGGGCCAGGCACTTCAGTGTTATTGCTGTTTGCTGAAAACATGCATTTATACTCATATCTCTTAATTGAAATTCAAGCTGCACATGATGCAATTTGACATTAATTTTGGTTATTTGCGTTTGAAGTTTGCCCCATCCAACAAGAGCCGACAGTAAAGAAGAGCACTGGAAATGGAAATACACAGTGCCATTAGATGCAAGGCTTGATTTGTAAATCACTTAGATAGTAATAAAACTGGGGATGGAAATAAAAGTGACAAAGCTCAGCTTTCTAAATGCTAAATAATTCAAAGAGGAAAGGTTGAGGAGAAAAAAAAGAGTAGAGAACAAGTGCTTCGTTTGTGAAAACAATGGCATCTGAGCAAATCAGAAATTTCAAGCTCTGAATAAATGTAATTTTGGTTCGATTAAAGCATAACATCAAGCTAAATTTTAGGATGAAGCATGTTGTTGCCGTGCGCAGTTACAAAAGATTTACAGCAAAACCTGAATCTAGGAAAGATATACTCTGAAATGATGCCTCAGGGCTCTGAGCTGACAGCAATGTTATGATACTTGGTTGCAGGGAGTCAAATGCAGCAAAATTCTAGATTTGTTTCCTTCTTCTTATTATTGTTATTGGTGTGTTTGGGAAGGTACCAGTGAAAGTAAGCTCAAGGAACAGATTCATAATGAACTGTAACAGATTCAATATTCATTCATAATGACTATTTTTGTCACTTGAATTTAAAATATTTGGTACTAATGTGGGAATCAGATGTTGTTTCTGCATTTAGAACAAGATAAGAATATTTTATTTCAATGTCTCAGTATATAAGTGAAGCAATTTGTAGTTATTAAAAAGTAGGTAAATGTCATAGGTACAAAGGCTGCAGCTCCTGTCTGTCCAGCCGTCTGACTGATCTTTGGTGCTGGACAAACAAGACCTGAGTAATAAAGGATCCAAAGAAGAGAAGTTAAAATAATTAACAATATACCTGTATAAACTAGCAACAATGTATGTTTAGATATATATATATATGTGTGTGTGTGTGTGTGTGTATGTATGTAATGTTGTGTTGTACACATTGTAAAAATATGCAAGTCGTGACATACCTAAGGATGTGCCTGAAGAGACATCAGGAGGGATTGGGATTCCTGCCCCCCCCCCCCCCCCGGGGCTCTTTGTTTAACAAAGTGTCCCTGGGACAGAATGGAAGAAGCTTTGAAGGGAATCAACATATCAATACGATAAGAGTACCGAGACATCTTGGAAACAAAAACAGCAGGATGGCGACTGACTGGTACAAGATAGCACGTGAATTAACAAGTGTCAGAATGTAATTAGCAAATACAAACCTCAGGTAAAATTGTAACCTGGAATACCCAACCAAAGGGGAAACAGGGGAGGGAACATGGGAGAAAAGGTATAAAAACTGTAATATCGTGTTCTTCGGTGCGCTTCTGCTAGCAGGGCGCCCGCCATTGCAATCGCGAATAAAAACGGCTTTTATCAGAGATACCGTCCTGACCAAAAATTATTGAGGTATTTCCAACACTAAGAAGTTTGGTCATGTCACAGTATTTTTGTTCTAAATATAAATTACAGTCCAGTTACAGACTCCTAATTATATCACAAGACCTACCAAGTGTAATTTTGTGGATTTAGTCTATCAAGATGTTATTTCAAAATGGGGCTGGGTGGAGAGGAGGGAGGGTTCACAATAAACCAAATGTAGACCAGATGCAACAAACAGCAGATGTTACCATCTGCTCCACTGCCCTTTCTCCAGCAGAGACCGAAACAAGTGTTACATCAGCAAACGTTGCTCCAATGTCAAAACTTCTCCTCCAGTGCTCATGGATAGTTTGATACAAAGCTGAAGTGTATCCTAAGATCTTCACGAATAAAGGCTTGGGGATGGATACAGGAGACACAAAAGTTACCCCCAATGATCCCATCCCTGACATTGTTAGCCATCCCAGAGGGCTCTGAACAATAGCTTGATTTTCAACCACATTGGTAGTCATAATAGTTGCTTTTGAATTGCAAATACAGTAGTCTTTACTGTGTGAGAGCCCACCTAACCTCTCTATGCCAGGGTTACCATGGTATACAAGAAACAAGTGGAGCATTTGTTGTGGATAAACACCTGTGTTATGAGCAAGACAGAAAAAAGAAAGAGCATTTGGGTAGCATCCTCACAACTCCTTCAGATACATCACAGTTCTAATTCCCAAGAGAATATGGATAACCCAACAGAATGCTTATTATGAAAAATTTATTCTCAGAAAGGGTGGTTGGAACAGGCTGCCCTGGGAAGTGGTGGAGTCACCATCCCTGGAGGTCTTCAACAAAAGAGACTTTTCACTTTAGGCACTTAGGGACATGGTGGGTATGGGTTGATGATTGGACTGGATGATCTTAGTGGTCTTTTCCAATCTTTGTGATTCTATGATTGTATGATTCTATGATCCATTAAATTCTGCTGACATTATTTATGAAAGGAGCTGCAAAGACCTGTTGTCCCACAGATAGAGCTGAATATATCAGGGCTTGTTTGGAATGGAATCTGTCTTGTACCTATAATTAGAAATCCTTCTGGGCATGTTTTCCCTGTAAGTAGACAATGAAAGAATATTTGTCATTTATTCTATCACAACAAATAAAATATGCAGAGGAAACAAAAAAACTTATTATTCTCCCAACTCCTGAAAGGCAAGTGTGAGCATCTGTCATCGTATAACCACAGCAAGCATCTCAGCCAGACACAGCTGCTCACTTGCTCCCCAGTCCCAATGGGATAGAGGAGAGAATCAGAAGGGCACAAGTGAAAAATTTCTTGGGTTGAGATAAAGACAGTTTGATTAGTAAAAGAGGAATGAAACAAATAAAGAAAATGATGTAAAAAGCAATCGCTCACTACTAGCCAGTAAATGTCCAGCCAGTCCATGAGCAATGGTAGCTCTGGCCAACTTTTCTAGTTTTTATTGCAGAGTTAGATGTAGCATGGTATGGAATATCCCTTCAGCAGTTTGCATCAGCTGTCCTGGCTGCATTCCCTATTAGCCTATTGCTCATCTCCAACCTACTTTATAGAAGGGGCAGTGTGAGAAAGAACACCTAAAACACCTGTGTGATACAAACACTATCTTGGTCACAAATCTGAAATGTTGCAACATATGGGCTACTATAAATAAAAATAATTATATCCTAGTGAAAATCATTGCAGAGCTATTCATGCAGCACTGACTTCTAGAGTTCTCTAGGGTGATCACTGAACAAATACTGTACATTTAACTGGGAAGTCTTCTATGTAGCCTAGCGTGATAGTTATGTTTATTTTTTCCATCTAGAGACCTATGTCTGATGTAATTCTCTGAACTCTCTCTACAATAAATGGGGAAAAATATGAGTGACTCATCTCATCCCAAAACAGACATATAAGAAGACATATCAGAAGACTTGTACCCCATAAGTCCTGTTCGTTCTGCTTTGGTTGTGATGATGATTCAACTGTGATGGAAACATCACTTCACTAGAAATAGAAAGTGAAGAAAGATGTGTTTCCGGAATTGTAGTAAGTAGAGAAAGCTAAATATAGGACAAAGAGAAAGATCCAAACAATGAAACATCATGCCATTTGCCCCAAGTATCAAAAGACAAATGTATCTTCACCCAAAAGTTTTTACAGTTGAAAAACTATGGAGTACCATGCCCATCTCCAGATATGCTGTACAATTATACAGGAAAGCCTCGGAGAAATGAAAGACCAAGTGAAATTCAAAGCAGTTGTTTTCAAGCTGAATTTTAGCTTGAAGGCTGCTTCTGTCTGAGATCTGAAGAAAAGGACCTAAAAGCATCTGTTTTATTCGGGAATATCATAAAAGGTATTTCCTATTTCTCTTGACCTTGCCTCACCTCTATTCACAGCTACAAAAAGACCAGTATTACACCTGAGGTAGGAACTGTCAGAACTGTTGCATTGCTTCGCAATATCTTTGCCACCTATCCTCTTCAGAAACAGTGATAGCTGAAGGTGAATAGATTGATTAAAAAAAAAAAATGTAAGGAAGGTGGCAGTTCTGCTGAGACCAGTGCTACCTAACGTCTTTCACATTTGCTTAAAACCATTCTGAATAAGCTCATTACAATTAAGGGTGCAGCCAAACCTGAAATTATGCTTGCATTGGAAAAATATGTGCTGTAAGTGCTTGTGCTTATTTGTTTGCTTTATGGGTCACATCTCAGAGCTCCAAACATTGCTCTGGGGAAAACCTTGAAGAAACAAGAGGAAATGCAAGGTTCTTCTATGCATTTCCCAATTGTTTTCTTTGTCCATTTCATAGTCTGTAAACAGCTTGGGAGCTTATAATTCCCAGACAGCTCTAGGGAAATTAGCCTCATAAGCACTTCTTCATTCAGAAAGGTTAATTTAGTCACATTCCTGTTCCAGCCAAAAACTCCTTTTCCAAAGTCATTACAGATCTCCTTATTCAGTACATGGTCAAGCACTCATCTGACCCCTAAGCAAGCAGTGTATTTTATAGAAATACAGACACGTACAAGATCTGTGGATAGCTGTCCTCTGCTTTCCCCAAACTAGGAAATCCCTTTCCAGTAATGATAACCAGACATTGCTGCTACTTCTAATTTATTTACTTAGGCAACTACTTTTATTTATTTCCATCTCTGTTTATGTTTGAATTCTTAAAGTTACTCTATTGGTCCATATTGATGCCAGACAGTGCTTACTGGCTGACACTTGTTGGTATCTTCCTGGAGTTGGCTGCATTACCTACCATGATACTTCAAGCACTAAGTCGTTTATCACTGGAAGGATGTTTTCCCATATAAAATTATTGGCAGTTATTTTTCTGATTTTTTTTTTTCATTTAATAATAATAATTAAAAAAAAAACAAAAACAAAAACAACGAAACAAGAATTGTAGAATCATAGATTGATAGAATCATTTGAGTTGGATGGGATCTTTAAAGGTCATCTAGTCGAACTCCTCTGCAATTAACTGTTTATGGATTCATGTATTTCTTTTAGCAAATCTCCACTACTTAAAAAAAATCAGAACATTTTCTCTGAGAATTTGTCATCCACTTGTACACTGAATAAACACAGTATTTTATGGGTAAGAAGCAGGGCTTTCAAAGTATCAAAAATATTTAAGACTTTTTTAATAATAATAAAAAAAAGGGTTGAATATGCATTTCCAATTTATCCTGGCAACATGCATCTGCAGAATAATACAGCCAGGATATAATATCTTCAGTTGTTTCACTATAAAATGTGGTAGCCTTCGGAGCAGGGAAGGATATATCTCATTGACTGATAGAATCAGAATGCCTGAAGTCGTTTATTGTCTGAAACACACACACATCTTCTGAGCCAGTTAAAATATGTAAACTTCAGTGAAGAAAACAGCAACACTAAATAAAACTTCTCAGTTCTGCCAAGGTCAATAACAACACAAAAAGGCCCCTGGAGCACAGGAAACAGAGCAGACAGAGCTGTATTATATCATATTCTCCTATCCTGACAACTACCTTACACTGTGAATGATAGACATAAATTGGAGCTATTTGTTGAGCAAGTCTGTTTCTCAGTCTGAATACAGGAAGGGACAAGCGGATTTCTAGAAGTAGCTGTTTTGCTTGGTCTGCTTTTAAGGGAAAAACTGAAACAAATTGAAGTCATTTCTTGCGTTTGGTGAGATAACCTTCACATGACCTTGGAAAGAATGAGGAAAATAAATGACTCCGTAGAAAAAATGGACAACTAAATAACCAACAGATGTAGAAAAATGAAAAACACAACTGTCTCTGAATTTATCTTTAGATACTGCAAATAACATAAATTCTGGAGCATCCAGCAGATCGTTTCAGGTAATGTTTATGAATGAGGAAGAACAATTTTATGCTTTGGTTTTGACCTTCTAATGTCCACCCTCATTCAAGTACAGAAGAAATGTCTTCCTAGGCTGCCACGAACAGCCAGACTTTCCTAGGTTACCTTGACCCAATTTTGTAACGTTTATGAGTTTCCATCAACACTCTTTGTTCAATAATACAAAGGTCACCAGACTCATCATTTTGTTTTGGCTATCATTGCACAGTGATTTTAATGCTCTAATGAGTGTTTAAACTGGACTAAGTTCCAAAAACACTGGATGAAGCATTCAACCAGAAATGAAATGAATCCTCTCTCCTTTCTTGGAGAGAAGTGTAATTTGAAGTGTTTAAAGTTTTTAGAACAGGTAAGATTACTGAGTTAATGAACTTGTTTATTAACTGAAAGAAAAATAAATGATTGACAGTATTAAATATCTGCAACTGCTAGAATAGGAATTAATCAATCACTAACACCAGAACTGATTAGACATAATTTATACATTTCTCTGTCTAAATACTTTATGGGCATTAAGTGCATTAAGTTTGTCCTTTACAGTGTTAATTCGATGTCTTAATGAGGGAGAAAATTTACTTTAAAAGTGTAAAAACTACCAGCAGACTAATGGTTTTGACTTGAAAACATTAATGTAATGGGAGAGAAGCACAGGTGTTCCACAACTAAATGGGAGGCTTGTCCATCATCTGCTGCTATAGTCTGCAGAGTTGATGGAATAACAAGTAGCTAATACAGAGATAAAAGAGATGAAAGAAATTACAGTGGTGCTGGTATGTTAAAGAGCTCATGAAAGATCACATAACCTCTCTTACACCTTCTCTCCTTTCTCAGTTAAAAAGTCTTTTAATCTGTTTTCTTTTACAGTGCTTCAAAATTGACCAGATGTAATATGAAACTTTGTTTTTCCTTAAATCTCCCCTGAAATTTCTCTCTTTACCTCCTGTAAGGCATACCACATAGAAGGCAGGAGACATGGCAAGGTAGCCTGAGTCAATACCCTATCTCCACTGGGCAATCCTGGTGTGCATAAAATAATCAAGGGAATAGATTGGCATTGTGATGAAGGTTGGAATAAAGTTGTTCACTGATCAGCAGAGAATAAGCAGAGGACGCGTGGTCTTTAAAACAAACTGATAGCCAGAGGGAGAAGAGAAATGTCACATTTTAGATGCCTTTAAGAATTTTCCAGCTCATCGTATAAATATTTTTTGATGAGGACATAGTTTATTGGTTATGTAAAGTATGCCAGACATGATTCCATTTATGTGGTGTTGTATCATCTTGTAATTTGTAAGGTAATTATCTTCACAGCATCTTGCTGGTGCTGGAGAGTACTATCATTTTTATTCTATTAATGAAGACATATGCCCAGAAAGACTAAGAGCTAGGAAAGGACCTGGAAATTACCTGGTGCCAAATTTCCATTTTAGATCCTTGAAAATGGCATTAAGAATCTCACAAGTTACGATTTTCCACTGAGCAACCCTGAAAACGTTTAAAACTTTCAAAACCACGATGACCACGACTCACTTTTTTTCAGCTAAGAGTTCTATAGAGAAATATGCATCACAGCTGGTAGCCCATTTTTTATTTTTTTCTCTCAACAATGGAGAGAAGAACATTTAGGCTCAGATTGACCTGATTTGCTTCAAACCTTTTGTATTTCAGAAAATCTTGTTCAGAAGAACTTTAGAGACATTATGAAAAGAAATGGATAAACAATGAACATGGAGATGGTAATGTTTCTCTGCTTCTATTTAATATTCCAGAAATTGTTCTCACACCCCAGGAGAGACCTGGGCTACAGTGAATCTGTCAAGCAGGGCAACAGCTTCATGGGTTTCAATCCAGCTCTTCTGAGAGCATATCTAGTGCTTTAATAAGTTGTCTGTGCTAGTGGTTAAGGGACTTTTTGTCTAGAAAATGGACAAATAGCACTTGGATGTTGATTTAGAAGACAAACAATCACTGGAAATGCACACCTCCTTGTCTTCTCCATCTAAATTCATTCCCCTCCTCCCACAACATAGAGCATTCCTTGGTGTCTCCCACAGCTGCTTTTAGGATTTCTTGCTGCAGTCTTCACTATGTGTCTGTTGAGATCTGAGCTTCTAGTGGTAAGAAAAAAAATAGTTAAAATTAATCAAAATATCCATAGTAATGAAAAATACATTTCTATGGAGCTGACAGAAAATCTCAGAGATGTGGGAAGACAGTCCTCTAAATTCCTTTCTAAAGCGTACCCCCAAAAAAGGTTACATAAATGCATAGACATACACACTCATTTTAATTGTATTAGCAGACACCAAAATGGGAGCTTAGGATTTCACTCCCAGTGAAGTTTTGGTTCTACCTCTGTCTTATTGTCATTGTGGAAATAATTTCTGCTTCCTTTGGCTTGATTGCATCTTTTCTTGCTCTTGACCTTGCTCTTTCGCGACTGTAGTTTTCTTTCACATTCAAAATAAACTTTAATTATTTTTTTTTTCATTGTCTGCGAGCATTTGACTGGAAAGAAGAGTGGAGCATGTTGTCAGTCCAGATGCTGAAGAATTAATATTGCGTTCTGGAGTTTCAGAGAATGGGAAGACTTCCATTACAAGTAGAAAAGAAGAGGTAAGGCAGTTATACGCTCACATTTTACATGAAAACTATCCTGTATGCTACACTGACAAGTACACAAATGAGAATAATTAATCCTGGATGAATAGAAACATGCCTAATTTGATGGCTTAATGCATACCACTTTTTCTTTTTTCCTGAAGAAATTCATATGATCCTTTGCTTGTTATGTTCACTCTGCAGCAGCATATTTTAGTTTTCAGCATTATGCTGATCAGGTCAGAGTGATGAGGGAAAACAGAGATGTAGAGCTCAGTTCAACTGCCTAACGATATGCATCCGTTGTGATTTGAGATGCCCTCAGGTGCTTGAAACATCTACACACGTGGTTAGCAGATACGACACAGGTCTTGTAAGAGGTGCACATATCTTTCGAACTGGAACTCAAAAAAAACATGGCTTATCCTAAAGTGCTTCAACTGGCTCCAGATTCCTGTACTTAGGTACTTGTTTGAGAAGATATTCGAATATTTTATTGTTTCATAATTGCATTGTTAAAAATTGATATATAGATGAAAATGTCATGTTAAGTTATGTATGCAATATACATTATTTTTTACTGAGTTCAAACTGATTTGCTCACGATTACTACAGAAAACAGTAACATAGCCAAGAGCAGTGCCTAGTTCCTTTTGGGTGCAATTGTGGAAAGTCCCCACCTCCACCACATCCTATGCTTATCCACGCATGTTCAGGGTCACGTCAGTGTAAAGTACTGGGATAAGGCTGCCTCTTTTCAAAAAGAAATCTAAGAGAGGATGCTATGGAATACTGTGTGATATTTTCCAGTTTTCATAGAATCACAGAAACATTAAGGTTGGAAAAGACCTCTAAGAACATCTAGTCCAACCATCAACCCATTAGCACCATGCTCATTAAGCCATATCCCTCAGTGCCAAATCTGCACATTTCTTTAACACCTCCATGGATGATGACTCCACCACCAACTGAGCAGCCCGTTTCAGTGCCTGATCACTCTTTCTGAGAAGAAGTTATTCATCATTTTTAGTATGGAAATTTCTGGATGTGTTTGTTACAAGACAAGTGCAGAGGAAGTAAACCTGGGAGCAGCTAGGTAAGGCATATAAATTCCTAACTCTTCAGGGAACACAATATGGCCAGAGTCACAGTAGTTGGCTCCTCTACTTCCTGCTGTGTTCAGTACTGATCATGGTAGAATTACAGCCCATCATGGCTCTGTGTTTCCAAGCAGCTCCATCTAGACTCAGGTCTGAAACAAAACTAGTTCATGATTTGAGCAGAGGAATGGTTTATAGTAACTTTCAGTTAAAACTTCAGAACTCTGGAAATTATAGAGTGTGAGGGGAAGCATGAGTTGATTCCCTGTGTGTGAGGAGGATGGAGAGGAGAGAATCCAAGGCCTAGAATTACACGGTTATCCCTTCTAAGTGAAAGCTGTTCCTATTAATTATCTTTTCCAGTTGGAAACTCCTAAGGGTAAAGCTACAATTATTGCATTTGTGATATCCCATTCAGTATGATGGTCTTGATGTGGGGGCAAATAAAAAAATGAAACCTTCCCCCTCTGCAATATTCTTGTTTTAAGGGTCACTCAATATCAGCTGTTCTACAGCAGAAACACTTCTACCATGAGATACATATGTTGGCACTGGGCAGGGAAAGACTGTCATTGAGTTGGAAATGTGATGGATTCACCTAAACCTCAGAGTTTTTACCCTTCTTTCACATATTATCCTAGCAGGTAGAAAAGTGTTTTACAGTGTCTATGAACATCTCTTTCCATCCACTAATATAAATATACTGATAGCTCCAAGATAGCACATATCCTCTTTTCCACAAAGTAAAAGATTCCTGACAGAACTTAAGGTGAAAAATAGCATTTGCTGTTTCTATCTGAAGCAGAATAAAAGCTTTTAAACAGCAGCAGAATGTGGTAGATATTGTTTATCTTTCAAATAAAAGAACTGTATAATTATTTATAGTTCACAATGCACAAGCAGCTGCTGCAACCATGAGAGACCTTGCTCTCAGTGTATCTAACGGGGGACTATAAGAAAGAAGGGGACACACTCTTTATCAGAGTCTGTTGTGACAGGACAAGGGGAAATTATTTCAAATTGAAAGAGAGATTTAGACTGGATATAAGGAAGAAGTGTTTTATGGTAAGGGTGCTGAGAAACTGGAACTGGTTGCTGAGGGAGGTGGTGGCTGCCCTGTCCTTGGGGACATCCAAGGTCAGGCTGGAGAGGACACTGAGAGACCTGATCTATCTGTAGGTGTCCCTGTTCATTGCAGGGGAATTGTACTATATGAGTTTTAAGAGTCCCTTCCAAGTCAAATGATTCTCTGATCATTAGACATCGTAGAATGGATTCATAGAGGATTTTGCTTTTATGTGGGGGTAAAGAAGACAGTGACAAAATGAAATGTTAATACTCCCATTTTAAGCTACAGCAGTAAGACATAGACAGTACGTAGAGACTTGCCTAAGGTTATATTTTGAATACCTCACCAGTAAATACGCAAAGCAAAAACATCTGAGTTTCCAGAGGCTGAAACAATATCCAGAAAATAAAACTACTTGTTCTTTCTTCCCTGGTAATGAATTCACAGCTGAGAACTAGATGCTCAGCGTCAAAGTATTAGTTATTTTGTTACCCAGCCAACTGATTAAAGGAAGACCAAATATATGACACAGTAAGGAGGGGATAACCTCATGTCACTCTGATTGCTGCCCAGGCGTGATGTCTTTTAACCATGGCATGATCACCTGGGGAATAGAGAAGAGATTCAAATCAATTTTGGATTTCAGAATCACAGATTAGCTTGCAAAAGTTTCTGAAATCCTTTTTTAATCCAAGTTTTATACGCCAAGCCTTTGGATCAATGCATTGTGAAGTTCTGTGCAGAAAGATTTGCTTCAGTTCTAACCCCTAGCACAAAAGGTGGATAGCAGGAAATGTCAGGGTCTCTTACTGCGCTAGTTTGGATGAAGCGTTACACGTAAATTGGGTTTCTTCCCCCTGCCAAGCTAGCTGCCGAGGAAGAGAATGTTTCCCCCCTATCTGCTCATGGCAAAGCAGAATTTATTTTGGATGACATTATACTCAAATTTGTTCCAAGGAAATATTATGTATGTGTCCTCACCTTACTGGTCAGTGAAATGGAATGCATAGTGAAATACCACTTAAAATTTATATAACCTATTTACTGAGTGAAGAATAGGCACAGATTTATTTTGCATAATCCTCTATGCAAGAAATCTTTGAACTGTAAAACATTTGAATGCAAATTATTCTGAGGCCTACCCTTGGCCATTGTTCAGAGCAGTACTTCTACCTGCTTGTAATGAGAAAGAGCATTAATATCCACAAATCCTTGGCTGATGATTTTTCTTTCTTTATCTTTCTTTCTCTCTCTCTCTTTTTTTTTTGTTTTGTTTTGTTTTGTTTTGTTTTGTTTTCATTTGGATATTTCACATTCCTTTTCAGTCCTTGTTTTCATAGGAAATTATAGGATAATTACGCTGGTGGCTGCCCTTATTCTTTTGCAACTATATCTTTCTTTTTCAGCTTATTTTATGGCATTTTGGGAAGAGTTTAAAGAGAAATGAAAAATAAACAGCCAATCTGATTTCAGAATAAGAGTATTTAAAGAAGTTTAGAGGTAGATTCTAATATTTTTGTAATAAACTAAGCTGCCTAGTTTTCTACACTCAGTTTAGGTGTGTTGAATAGAATTCTCAAAACCTTAAATATCCAGTGTAGAAGGATAATTTTCTCTAGAAGGCTCATTTGAAGCAACAGCTAAACTCAAGTGTCAATTTAAGTGGTATAAATATCTCCCTTGTCTTTTTTATCTGAGTGATGTTACTCTGGGACTGTCATCATAGGCCAACCTTATGCCTTACTAAAACAGATTAAGATTTTCATCATCTGCAATCTATTTAATAAGCTTCATCTGGGATAAACTTTACTTATAACAGTATATAAAACATGGAGGAAAAGGACCTTACAAATATCTTTACTGGAATACAACCTATGGTATACTTAGCCAAAATAGTAAAACAAATGTATTTGTCCACCACGGTTTTAAAAGCACTCAGACTTTCTCGGTTTGAAGAGGTGACAGTACTGACTTTTTTTCTGGCACCGTTGTGTTCATGGTAAGTGTGGCTCTCACTCAAAATGAGGATCTGCTTTTTTTACCCTTTCTCAGAGATTCAGACTTGTGTGAACTCTCTAATCAAGGTTTGTTTCTTGAGGGCTCTAGGATGGTGGAAGCAAACAGGAATGGATCTCATCATTATCAGCTCCAGGTGAAATATTCACCTTTTTGTCTCCTTCTTGTCACATATAAATGAACATAAATCAGAACTAAGAAAGCCTATATTCAAACAAACAAACAAACAAACAAACAAACAAACAACAAAAACACAACAGAGAAAACCCGCAAAAACAACCACAGCCTCCTTTCTTTTTCCTTGAGAGGGTGGTGAAGTGCTGGGATATGTTGCCCAGAGATGTTATGGATGCCCTGCTCCAGGAGGTGTTCAAGGCCAGGCTGGATGGGGCCCTAGGCAACCTGATGTAAAACTTGATCTAGCAGCTGGAAACCCTGCCTGTGGCAGGAGAGTGGAACTTGATGGTCCCTGAGATCCCTACCAACACAAGCCATTCTATGACACTATGATTCTTTACCTACTACTGTGGGAAGAGGTCCAGAGAATATAAAGTACCTGAGCCATGATAATCAAGGTCTCAGCCTAGGTGCTCGGATGATTGTGGAAATCTTCATCCTGCTAGAAGCTACAAAAATCACACCGAGAGGATGCGAGAATGTAGCTGGACTCTTCTACTCTAAGGCCTTTCCAGTAGCTCTTTCCAAGAGCTATGAAACTAATCTGAATTTTGTGAAATAATTGGATGCCAGAATAAATATATGGAGAACCAGCTATTTTATTCAATGAGGCAAATGTTGCTAAAGTCCTGCTGCCAGTGTATTAAACATGCAGTGCCTACTCCTGCTTTGTTCCACTGTATCAACAATTTAATCTCCCATTCCCTATTCATATAACAATTTAGCTAGGTTAAGAGAATTTGATTGGCATTTAATGCAAACAGAACAGTATCAAATAGAATTTTTGGCCACTTCTGAAAAAGTACTCAAAAGTTTCTGTTATATAAAGCTTGAAAATATTTATAAGCAAATGTTTTATCTATAGAAGAAAAGCCTAGCACTACTGTTTCACATTGAAAAAGTGAATATGTCAAATGTAAACTTTTGTTAATTAACTCTTCCTTCTGAATAGAGGGATTAGGACATTTTTGAAACAGATAAAGGAAGTTTCAAGATACTTTGCAAGAAAAATTACACAAAATAACCACATATCCTTATGCTGTTTGGCATTCAACATATATAAATAAGCACTGTCAGCCCTTAGCTCAGGAAATGATGGTATTGTGCCCAATTACATGTTCAGGGCAAATGTATATGCAGTACTTTCTTGGGAATAAATATGTTGGACCTGATTATTACCGCTGAATTTGATGTAATTAACATTATTTTTCCTGTTCGTTGTATCTTATTTATTTATGATTTTGAAAATCAAATTAAGCTATGTGGCATTTTCTTTTCACGTCTCATTCTTTTCCATTTTTCCCCCCCCTTTTTTTCAAGTATTTAGTGAAAAGGATTGAGCAATGCTGGCAATGCAATACTGTTTGTATCCTACTCCCATTGCCTCTTTAAAAATAGTTCCTCTTTTCTTTATCCCCATGGCAAAGCAGTAATTTATATCACTGAAGTCATAGCACTGATGTTTTTCCCTTCCAAATAACTCCAGCTTAAAAATGCTTTCAGATAAGACTGTGGCCAAAGAGAATATTTGGCAGAATATTTTCATAAAAAAGTTTTCATGGGGAATATGCTACTGAGCTTCAAAGCACCCGATGCAGATATTGTTTTGGAGACACATAAAACGTTCTCAGAAACCTGGCTGTTATGTGCTTTTCAAGCACGGGTTTCATTTCTGGAATATTTTGTTACTTCAAAAATGCCCATCTCTGGGAATAGAGATAAAACCCTCTGTAACTGCTGAAACTATGAAAGATATACCACTTTTCCCAGTTCTTCCAGTATCAACAGAGCCTCCAAGTGCCCCATATGTCTCTCTGCAGCTTATCCTATTGGTAAATCTTTCTTAGTCCTATGCAGGACACTAAGTTCTGATTCCCAGTTTTTCCCAGACAGTGTCGAACCAACATGTAACACCTTGAAAGGGACTTGAGAGCTCTCTTTAAAGGGACTTCTAGAGGTCCATTACTACTCAAATGATTCTACGATTCTATGATTTTGTTTTCATACAGGCTCTGGTACCATGAGGGATTTTACCTATCCAACCAAATGCTTCATTCAGAGAGTAAAATGGTCTCTAAAAAGGTCAGGAGTTTTTTGAGAGCAAAGGAACAAATGTTCCTTGGTGCAAGAAGGCAGGGAATTTGTGAAGAAGGTCATGCATCTAAGCTTCATGAGCACTTTTGACATGTAGAAGATGATAGAAAGTCTGACCAGTTTTCACCAGAAACATGTTCTGTTTCTACTTCAGAAAATAATTTGGAGCAGCAGTAAACAAAGGTTGTTTTTAAGGATGTTGTGTCCATACTCTTTATATCTCAGGGCTTTTTGCTTAGCCCTAGTCCTACCAAGTACCAAGGTCTGCATTCCCATTTGAAGCTAGACTGCTTTGGGTGAGGTACTAAGCTCTTCTTTCCCAATTTCTTCCCAACGGAGTTCAGTTCATGATCTTCGAAGCTCCACCATGGAAATCAAAGTTATTGTAAGATCCTCCCTTAAACTTCACCCTTGATTTAATCTTGAACACTAGCGTGAAAACACAGATTACTGTACTGACATCAAATCTTTCCTCTGTACACATTTTGCTGAATACCAAGTGGTGTCAGCTCCATGAGCTGGCTACCTCTGCATTTATGTGAACCAGAAAATATAATAGCAAGACCAAAAGGGCAACAGTGGCAAGGGAGGTTGAATGCTATTACATTCAAATATTGCTTATAGGTATAGTGGAAGCATACCTTGCATATTCAGTAAGTTAAGCCAAGAATTTATTGTTAGTATAATTTAAATCTTAACAGTCTATTTCAGGAATCATCAGTGATCTATTTCTAATTATTACAAAAAAAAAAAAAAAAAGTGGGCAATAACGTAGGCAGAGTGCTTATATCATAGAATCATATAGAAAAGTAGAAGTAATATAATTGAAATTGTTAATGCTTGCACTTTCTAGCTTCTGTTTGTGTTACTGGTACTATGCTAACCCTCCAGATGCTCCTCTGGACCAATGTCAGTAACACGTGCCAATAACTCAATGTGATAGAATAGACTTTTCCATATCAAGAGTTAATTTCAAAAGAGAAGAGGCAGCCCTTTCTGGAAAACAAACAAACAAACAACGTGAGAGTGAAATATAATTTCACTCTCTAAAAACTAAAGCTCATCTCAGCTCCTCACTGCATGCTGCAATGAAGTGGACAGCTTTGCAGAAGAACAATAATAGTAGAAAAATAGAACTGGTTGCACAACAAGTTAAAGAGTATCTTTTCTATCTTTTTGTAACAGACTCATAAGAGTGCATGAAGTTAAAGAAGAAATATCATAAAAAGTAAAACACTGTACTGTATATTTCTTTTCTTAAGGAGACCTTTGGAAGGGGACCAAACTTGTAACAATAAATAGGAATGATAAAATGCAATACACGGTTGGGTGACTAAATGTCAATTTGAGATTGGTCTGAATTGTTTAGAGAAACAGAGCTATCTAGGCACGTGGTCGAGTATGAAAGAATCATAAGCTGCCACGTTTCTTACTTAATAAATTGTCTCATTATTACCTTACATCCAAAAATGTATTCCTATTGGCAGGCGTGTGGTATATCAGATTATGTGGAGGCATTTACTGAGCAATGCATGAGTTTTTGGTAGGTCCTACTGTATTTCACTTTGTGAGAAGTAGAATAGGAAACATTACAGTTTTGTTGTACTGTGGAGAACACATAGATTTCATCAGGATAGAGGTGTCTATGGGAAATTCAAAAGGTTGAGAAGGGAAAGGAAATAGCACATGTGAAAGCCTATAAGCCCAAGCTGCAGCAACAAAAGTAAGGGTTCAGTTAGCATCCAGATAGGCTTAGCAGATATTTCTTACATCGCTAGTATAAGATTGGGTGATTTTTTAATTTTATTTTCTAAATCCTAGTTTTGGTCTAAAACAGAAAAGAATAACTTCATTGAAATAAAGGGGGCATTCATGTTAGATATCAGGAAAAGGTTATTCACTGAGAGGTAGAGGTTGGGCACTGGAACAGCCTCCCCAAGGAAATGGTCACAGCACTGAGACTGTCAGAGTTCAAGAAGTGCTTGCACAACACACTCAGACATGGGGTCTGATTTTTGGTGCTCCTGTGTGGAGCCGGAGGTTGGACGCAATGATCCTTAGGGGTTACTTCCAACGTGGGATAGTATAGGGTTCTATGAAGTCTTGAACAGATGGAAGAAAAGGAAACAACATATTGTTTAAAGCTCCCTACAAAAACTATTAAAAAAAAATAAAATACTAAGGAAAAGAGACATTAAAGAAAAGTGAAGAAAAGAAAAAGAGATCAGAAGACAACAGAACTGGTTGGTTCTGGGTTAAAAGATAAAGTAAATAGTCTTTACTTGGGGAAAATACATTAACATAAACTTGAAGGAAACTGAATCCGTAATTCCCCATGGGGCATCTATTTATGTTCTCATATGTAAGAATTAGCTTAATAGCTTAGCAAGATGGCTAACTGAATATGTGTAATGGATTAATCATTCAAAAGGACTTAAATGAAAAAATTTGCCAGAGTCAGACACAAATGGTTTTGACTGTATTAGAAGAAAATATAAAAATTCCATGCATTAGAAATATGAATCTGGAACAACTGAATGAATTTATAACAGAGAAAATGTCATCTAAATTTTGGGAATGGTTCCCAACTGTTAAGATTTGACAGACTGTAAAACATCTTCACTGAGGCAGCAGTACAAATGCTATCACTTGGGAGACTTAAAATAGGAAAGGAGTTGCTCTGGAGACACAAAAGGAGGTGATAGAAAAATGGCAACGTGACCTAAAGGGTCTTTTCTATCTAGTGCAACCAGGGATCTATGTATTAGGCTTTCCAACTTCTCAAAAGTGAAGCATGTGCTGAATCAGTCTGAAAATGTATTAAGAGAAGGGATGGAAAAATGGTCAAACCACATTTAAGGTGATATGAGTAGGAATGACAAAATGGAATGAACGCTGTGAGCGAGCTTCATAAACTGAGGTACAAACTATAAGATGAGCAGCTGGTCTACAAAGTAGTGTAACTGACATCTACTTTTGTACTGCCTCAGATACAGGGAGCAATATTAGCAACACTGGCATGACAACATTCTTAGTTCAGTATTCCTTTCTCCATCATAAGAACAAAAATAATAAATACATCCAGAAATGTTTAATAGGAGATTTCACCCAATTAATGCCACTTCTTTTCCTTAAGGCAGCTTGAGTTTTGACTTCAGAAATTAAGGAGAAATGTTTCGTACAAATGCAGGTGTGCCCACGGTTCATGAAGCATTTCAATGTCTTCCACTGCCTCTTTAGTTTGAAAATTCACTCAATAAATTGACAGGCATAATCTTGCACCTTGGAAATTAGGAAAAGTTTCAGGAAAGTTTCAGGTAAGGCAAGGCAAAAGTAAGGGCAGGGCAGGGCAGGGCAGGGCAAGGCAAGGCAAGGCAAAGCAAGGCAAGGCAAGGATATTTTGATTGCTATCTTTCTCTCAGAGAGTGGTCAGGCACTGGAACGGTCTACCCAGGGGGGTGGTGGAGTCGCCATCCCTGGCAGTGTTCAAGAGGCGTCTGGATAAGGAGCTAAGAGATATGGTTTAGTGGTTTTTCAGTAGCTATGGTAATGGGAGGACAGTTGGACTAGATGATCTTGTAGGTCCTTTCCAACCTTGTGATTCTATGATTCTATGATTCTATGATTCTATCTCTTAGTCTTCTTTGATTTCACTGAGAAGCTACAGAGAACATATACTTTGCAGTCACCTTCTACACACTTATATCTGTACAGCCTTTTTTCAGCTCCTCCTTAAAGTATCATTTTTTTCTGGCTGAAAAGGACTTCTACTTTGGTTTTCCTCCTATGAAAGTTTTTGCAGAACTTCACAAAGTATAGAGTGATTCTTGCTGATCCTATCTATACTTACTTAATTTAAACAGATCTTTCACTGAAAGCAAGGTGGTTGTCAGGGTGTAAAAAGTCATTGGAGTTTAGGTGAGAGCGTGAAAGTTAGCTTAGTCCTCATTAGCCTTGTTTGTACAAAATAAGTTTCTCACTAAATCAACACTGGTACAAAATCGGAGTAAGTGGGAAGCATAGAAGGACCTAGTGAGGATGAAAAAATATCACTGCAGTAGATTATTTTGCACTCCCGAAGGGTCTTTGTAAGGAAAAAGAAGAAACAAGAACTTTATTACTAAGTGCCCCAGCCAATTCCCCCGAGACTCTGTGGCTCCTTTCTATTTGTGCTTTGTACCTCCTGGACCTGGGTTATTGCAGTTTGTCTTTCAGGGTATATCATGTTTAGCATATTCTTGGAAGACTTCTGACAGAAGTTTTCTTTTTGTTCAGCAGAAAAAGCAGTTCCTAGTTTCATAAGCTTTCTCAGAATAGTTGGTCTATCACCTTGTAATCTTCAGACTCAGTTAAGACATCTGAGCTACATAGGAGAATTTAATCTACTGTATGCTGTAGGAATTCAGAAAGCAATTTCAATAGACACATTTGATCATGTTCAGTGTAAAGAAATACTGTGTTCAGTGTTTTTCAAACACTACCATTTGTATTCGTTCAGATATGGAAGCAACCTAAAGAGGGGAAAAAACCCACAACTATATTTCAATTCAGCCATAAAATTTGTGTTGCCTTTGCTGACAAAGAGACAGAAATATGAATTCTGTTAATTCTGTAAGTCCTGTTCTTGTCTGAATAGACACCAAAGACAAAAAGTAAAATGCTAGCTCAGTAAAGAGCTCCCATTTTCTTCAGTACAAACCAAATTCATCACTCTAAATATTTTACAAGACCTAGCTTTTTCTTTAATTTCTCTTCATCTTTCTCTTGAATTCATTATTTTTCTACTGGGAACAAATGTCAGATTTGTTAGAAGTTATTACTTTCCCTGTGGGTCACCTCTAAGCTTTTTTATCATGTACTTTTTCCTTATTCTGACAGAATATGAGACATTATCAGATTTGCCCTCTGCTTATTGAGTTCTGCCTGATACTATAATTGTACTATACATGAGCTAGTACTTCATGCTTACATTATGCCTTACATCCAAAGATCTAATAATAATTCAGAAAGAGGTATAAAATGCTAATGACCTGTATAAAGGAAGAAGAAATATGAAATAAAGCAGAGAGGGGAAAAGGAAGTAAGTTTTGAATCTTATTTTCTTTTGATTCTTGAGAAAGAAGAGAATATTCCAGTTCAGAGGGCAAGAAAATTAAAAATATAATTTCATTTGTAATTAGAAAAAATACTGAAGATTCTTGATGATAATTTTGATTTTCAGATACTTTCAGCTTCTGCATTTATACATATCATTCAGTTCATTGACAAAAGAACGTCTCTAGACAAGTGTTATTCTTCACGTTTCAGAAGCTGCAAAAACTGAGTATGTCAGAGAATATGCTAAGTCATACATTAAATTTGAATAAAAGGCTGAACAAAGAATGCAGTACTCCTGAATAAACCAATCTTTTGCCATGTTACATGCAAACAGACACGTACAATGCTTGCTGCAGTCCCAAGAGGTAATTCTAGCTGTAGAGCAAAACCAGGAAACTTAGTCTTGAATTTTGCTACCTACATTCCATTACTTGATATCTCCTTTGAAAAGAGGGCACGTACTTTTATTCATGATGAAAAATAATGCAAATATAGCCGAGATATTAATATCATCTCTTAACAGTCTATTTGGGTAAACGGAAGGCTAAGTTTATAAAGTATTACTGATTCATTACAGATTGCTTATATAATTCTCAGGGACAAAAAATAAGACGATGTGTTGATAACAATACATCAACCTGTTTGTCATCACATAGAAACTCAAACTCTAAGGTGTAGTTGATGCTGCAAATACCTTTCCCTGCTAATAACTTTCACTGCAAAACTGTGTACTTTTTTAAAGCCACCAGTTGAGAAGTTACAGCTTTCTCTACAGACTTACCACACAAGGTTTTATTGAGGTGCTTTTGACAGCATTTCACACCTCATTTACTGCCAAAGGTATTAGATTTTAGTCAATGGTCAAAGAGTAAATTGACTTTAAAGGGCTCCTTTAAAGCAGTGAGGCATGAGATTAGAACAATTTAGAAATTATCTTGATCTTTACTTCATATTGTGCTTAAAGCAGGGGTGCCAACCTCTTCGAACTACCTTCCCGCTTATTTAAAAGGAAACACTTAAGGTAACTATAAGCCTTGAAATGATTGCCATTTGTATCTGGCTTCTGGCAGTCGAATTATTTGGAAGAGTACCTTTGTTTGAATGTAGATTGGCTGTAACTACTTACAATGACAAGAAAAACTGGGCTGCTCTGGAATGAAGGTTGAGGACCGATGCCAATTGCCCTTCCCAAAGGATGAGTTCAGCAAGAGTCAGACAACTCAGAACAAAGATAAAACTGAGTCCAGGGAGACACTTCTTGAACTCTAAATTGGTACCACCAGGATCTCATGTTAAAAAACATATTCTCCCTTTATATACCTTTCTTGAAGTACTATTACCCTCTTGTTACTCACTTCAGAGAGAACACCAAGTTTCTTTACTTTTTCTGCTCTTCTTTGCAAATACAGCACAGCAGTAAGCACTATTGTATCCCTATATCTTCACAACGTCATGATAAAATATTTTCATGATTTTCAAGTCCTTTTGATGACGTATCAACTGCTGAGTCCACCAGGGCTTGATATCCTGAAATGAAGCAGTCAGTATCCCTTGAAGAAGGTATTTGGTTCTTCCTCTCAATCATAGACATGCACAAATCCTCCAAATCAGTTAAAGTGAGAAACTCAGTACTGAGTTGTTTCAACTAATGCTACTAGCATTCAAAATTGCTTCTTCTAGATGAAGTACTTTCAGATCATTCTTATCAGTTATTGCCAACTTAGGGGTGAAAACAAAATTTCAGATTGCTTGTTGTTCTGAAGTTTGAATGTATCTGGACTCATGTTGTGAAGGGCATGATTATGTCTAGACATTCACAATAAATATACTGTGCATTTAGATGCTACAGGTCTGAGACAAAAGTCTCACATCTCTGTGCTACCTTATTCCACTCTCAGACACTCACTGTTCATTTGGGTACATGCAGAAACATCAGCCTGTCCCCTATAAATTATGGAAGATGTGTTAGTTTAAACTGTGTGCACAGGGGGACAATTAGGACTCCAGTTGTGTGGGTTTTTTTTTGCCCGTCTCCTTGTAGGTATTTTAAATTTCCTGGAGGAATTCCAACAGTTCAGGGCACTTAGTGTCAACAGTGATAAAGTCCCCACTCAAACCATTTAGCCTCTGGGAAGTTGTCACAGCACCTAAACTGGTTTCACGACTCTGTGTTACCCAAAGAAAGCTAGGAAGTGGCTAAAAACAGGAAAGGTCCTCCATTTGTCTTCTCCTTTGTAACACACTTTCGGTGTTTAAGGACACACTCGTTCAATACAATCCCAAGACACTTTCTAGTAAATGAATTTCTGTGTTAGATAGCTTACTGATGGCAAGCTGTCTTATTCCTTAAAAGCTTCCCAACTGAACTATTGCTTCTCTTCCTTGTCACCAAGATACCACTGGAAAAGGATGGTTGTCTTTGTGGGGAAAAAAAAATCCCTTTTTTCACTCTGTAGCAGAGTTGCAAGAAACTGTTTAGTTAAATCAATTGCCGGTAATTAGAGTACTACTTCTAACTGTGCCTAAATCATATTTGATTGGGGCTATTGTGTTAGCTCTTGCCATGAACTGTATTTCATTTCATCTGAATTATTCTAAGTGATCCTCTAATCCTCTCACTTTCCATCGTTTCAAAGATGAATGTCTTAGCATTACACTTCTGTATTATCAAAACCTCCTTTTCTAGACTAATGTGTTGGCAAGAGTCATTTTTCATTGAATGTTAGGCTTGACAAAGAATTATTATTCTAATGTGTTGGGGAGATTAGCTCATTTTCACTCAAATTCTGCCTTCTCATTCATCACTCTCCTGCTGTTGGGACTTCCACAATGATTTATTCAGGCATAAAACTCAAGTATGGTGGAGGAGAGCTGAAAATACACAAATGGCATGGGAAATGCCATTTCTTTCCAATATGCTCTGCTAAATGTTACTCACAAGTTGACAGTGTGTCTCTTCCTTTCAGTTGCTATGAACTGTGACCTTAGGGAAATCTCTCAGTCCATCTTATCCGTTACTAGTAACATCTCTCTAATGTATGTAAAATAGAGCCTCTCTTCTCTACCAAGTCAATCAAAACCTTTTTTTATTGCCTTATGTTGCTACCATCAGCCCATATTGCTGATATATCACTGTCTTTTAATTAGATTTCAGCTTCTTTAGGGCTATCACAGAACACAAAATATGTCCCTGTTTATCCCATGAATCATCTGGACAACAATCCATGAAGCTGTTAAAACTATGAATAAAAATAATGTATTTATGAAGACTTACAGTGGTTAACAGAAATCCCTATGTCATGTAAGAATTTCTAGTGCCCTTTTCAATTGTATCACAGTCTTATTTATGCAGTGAAAATCTAGCCTGACTAGAAGCTAGGGACTACAAACCTTATCATGATGTTAAATAGAAGTCATTCAGGATGATGAAAGGAAATGAGAAAAAAGATTGGGAATGTTGACACAACAAGAACTAGACTGACAAGGCAGAGGACATGAGCCAAACCAAAAGGAGAATGTGGCAGGTTGAAATGCAAATTGCTTGGGAACCTAAGATGAAGATTATGAAGGAGATAAGGAGACATCTTAAGCTTCAGCGAAGTTTGGGCAATGAAGAAATTGGAAGCTTTCAGCTCCAAAAAAATATTTAAGAACATTTACTAAAATATGTGCAATTTGAAATACTGTTATGGACAGAAGGGAAGCATAGTTTATATACAGATCAAGGAATTTCTTGACACAGTTCATTTATAGTCTAATCTAATAAAAATATTTTATTAGTTCACAGTATAGAAGTTTGTTTCTGAGGTGTCCAGCCATCCATTTTGGTACAGAGCTTAGTAGTGGAATATATGACAGTCAGCCTTTAATTCAACAGACCAAATGTAGATGCTTTTGTAAGATGACAAAAGCTGTGCCCTAAACTCCGTTTACCTTATGACTCTCATCAACTATAAAAGGAGACCATGGTGACCTGCTCAAGTCTGTGCTGCAGTGTCCTCATTAAACCAAATGAAACTCATGTAAAACTGATGTAAGAGATGATTCCCAATGTGTATTCAAGCTCTGTCTTTGTCATCTTGGCAGTTTCTGGTATTCTTCACCAAATATAGTAACAGAATCTTTTCCTTCACCAGACTATCACATTCTCACACCTTGACATCGGCTGTAAAGTCAATCTTTCTCCTTCCCAATTTCTTCTTACTTACTTCCAAATTTGCAGTCTGCCATAACTCTTGCTCCCTTGGCTTGAGTACAAAGTTGTCTTTCATTAAAGTATGTGTCTCTGAGAGGACAGAGTATTCATAAATTCACTGTGTAGAAGAGACTTCTTAAAACAACCATCTTAGCTGTTTCCCATTTTTGCTCCCCATGATTGAGTCTGGTGATCTTTTCATCATACCCTCCTTGTTTCCCTGCATTAAATGGAAAGCCCTCCCAGCAAGAAGGCATAATCAGGATGTTAGCGCATGCATATATTTATTCTTGAAGAAGCAAAGTCTGATTTAGAGTTATTTTTTAAAAATTGACTGCATAAGCCCAGATCAATATAGTGTAACTTCAAAGCTGGCCATACTTTGAGAATGAGTTAACCTAGCTCATCTCCA
The DNA here is from genome assembly GCA_030625065.1 of Alectoris magna. Lineage (NCBI taxonomy): Eukaryota > Metazoa > Chordata > Aves > Galliformes > Phasianidae > Alectoris > Alectoris magna. Next base: position 3,441,164 of record CM060561.1, read on the forward strand.
GAGGTCCCTTCAAGCCTAAAAAGAGTAATAATTCTATATTTCTAAAGTAAGGACAGAAAGTACAAGTAGCACAGAACCGCATTTCTCAGAAAATCACTTAATCTGCTCACATAAAAGCTAAGGAGGAATTCTTTATGAGAAGTAAGTTATCTTTTGGCAAGAAGCATTTTGAAATTTATTCATTAATTCCTGTATTCAGTATCATGCTGTCTTCAGTTTTTGTCTTTTCTCCATTTAATCTTGGACTTCATTACCACCAGCTATCAGCAGGGAGTGGATGGTGTTCCCTAAGATATCTATAGCACAAGAAGAGAGAATTTATCTAAGACATTCAAACACCCAAAAGAATTATCTTGTAGAGAATCGTTTATTCTTGCTTATTTACACCTTGGTAAACAAAAATTGTAAGTCTGGCACTGAGGGCTCCCCCGGGATATTCCTTATCTGAAACATATTTATTCCCATTCATTCTGCTCCATTCTTGTTCCTCTCCTCAAAGAAAACTGAGGACTTACATTGACAACATGCAAGCTGGCAGCTGGAAAAGTCCAGATCAGTTCAGATTGCATTCCCCGCCAGCTGAGAGAGAACGGAGGAGTTTACAGATGAGTGTTTGTGGCAGGAATGTTTTCCTTCTCCTTGCCCAGATGCAGCTGATTAGATCAGAGCACAAACAGAAGAAAGGGAGCACATCTCGCCTGACCTTGTCATCCTAAGTGGTTGTGGCATTTCTAAGAACACTTACCCCACTCCTGCTCTTCATGTCTAGCTGCATTCATTTTATTTCACAAAAAGTTCCTGAAACGGTAAATGAAAACAAGAAAAAGAATTCCTAGGAAGGAGACCCCAAACAACCATTCTATTTCCTAACGACCCTATGCCGTCCTGTCTTCTCTGCTAGCTTTTATTAGTATAATAGGGACTTGGTTGAGTGGGAGTGGTGGGGATGGATTAATGGTTGGACTGGATGATCTAAGTGTTTTTTTCCAACGTTAATGATTCTATGATTCCATGATTTGAAGCCAGATCATAAGTATCACAGGTCATATGTGTGCTAGGCTACGAAGGAACTACCATGGCAAGGCAGTTTTAATAAAGTCAAATATTGGGTAAATATTTAGAAAATACTGGGTAAATATATAGAAAGTCTTGATCATCTGGAAGAAAAGTAAAACAAACAAACAACTATAGTTACTTGTTTTGGGGGGATTTAATTAATTCCTCAGCATCTTGCTTTAGCCAGCTTTCTGATGAGTATCTTGCAGAGTGAAGTTGTGGGTTTCATAAAATGTGTGTCCTCTGTGGCTCTCATAAATCACAAAGAGCTGTACATTGCCACAGGAATACTTAACATGTTTTACTAGAAACACTAGTTTGATTTCAATGTTTGCTTAGGTGACTAGTATTTTATATCATAGAATCATGGAATCATAGAATCATAGAACTGATTGAATTGGAAGGGTCCCTTGAAAGTCCTCAAGAGCAATTCCCCTGCAGTAAACAGGGACACCTACAGCTACATCAGGTTACTCAGAGCCCCGTCCAGCCTGACCTTGAATGTCTCTTAAATATTCCATGTCTCTGTTCCTCACAGAAGGAAATTGATTACCTCAGCGTTACTCTCTGGTGTAGTTTGAGATATCCCTGTGTATCCTGCCTAGCACCCACTTACTAACAAAAACTTTCACATATCTCCTGCAGCACCTGTTCTATATTTACTTGCAGATATCTCAAATAACCAGGAGCCTCTAAATTGCTTCTGGATATTTCTGTGTAGGCACCTGAATCCACGGGTATGGCTGAAGTTTGTTGTCACCTTAAGCTAACTCCAAGGCATTTCCTTCAGGTTAATCCTTCAGATTCAGCACAAAAATACATTCACATATGCTAGGATATAAAAGTAAGATGTGGAGAAAGGCCATCTTTACAGCCACTCAGAAAATGCAAGGTTTAGTTAAATTGAAATGTTATGAGTATGTGAAAATGGTCACAAGTTGCAACTCCAGTCACAAATTCTAATTTATCCTCTGTTTCCTTTCCTATATCCAAAACAAGATAAAATGGGGACTTGGTCCAAGCTGCAGAGGAACGGAGCCCAGGCACACTCAACACTCAATCCAGAGATAAGTTCTTCAAATAGTCTGGCTAGAAATGAAACAAGCTGAGCAGATTGCCATATTGACAGCTTTATTTCGGTTTGTTCACAGAGTTCACTGATGTTGAGCTGCAGCCAGCAGCATGTACTAGAACACCAGAAACAGAGAAACAGCATATGCAAGCCCATGATTGGTCCTGCTCTCCAGGATAGAGCTTTTAGACTAACATGCATGCTTTCATTATTCACAGTCATTTCCTGGCTGACTTTCACATAGAAATACTACAGTTGCAATCCATACTGCAAGCTTGCACGCCACTCGTTTAACTCATTATCAGTAATGATTTTCAAGGAGGAATGTGGTCTTGCAGCTTTATAGAATAATAGAACCTTAGAATCTTTTGAGTTTGAAGGGACCCTTAAAGGTCATCTAGTCCATTTAGGTACCCATGAACTCTATCAGCTCAGGACAGGTCCCCATCTGAAAGCATTGTGGATGCTAAAGTGCGTATTAATCGTAGCACTCAAGTTGCATGAAGAACAACAGCGTTATTTATGTTGCATAACGGTTTATGATTTGGGATTTTCTCCTCTCTTCCTGATGTATTGAGTCACTTTTAAAAAATATTTAACAAGCATTAAAACTTCTTATACTGCTACTATTATTATTAGCTTGAGAGTGAGTAAACCTTTGGGTTTTAACACCTAAACTTCATCCTGGCTATTTATACAAACTGGGGGAAGATCTCCTTGAGAGCAGCTCTGCAGAGAAGGACTTGGTCCAGGGCAACCCCAGGTGTTTATAACAGACTGGGCTAAGAACCCATCGAGAGCAGCCCTGTGGATAAGGACTTGGGGGTCCTGGTGGATGAGAAGCTGGACATGAGCCAGCAGTGTGCGCTTGGAGCCTGGATGGCCAACTGTATTTTGGGCTGCATTAAAAAAGGGGTGGCCAGCAGGGAGAGGGAGGTGATTGTCCCCCTCTACTCAGCTCTTGTGAGACCCCATCTGCAGTACTGCATCCAGGCCTGGGGCCCCCTTACAGGAAGGACGTGGAGCTCTTAGAGTAGGTACAGAGGAGGGCCACTAAGATGATCAGAGGGCTGGAGCACCTCTCCTACGAGGAAAGGTTGAGGGAACTGGGCTTGTTTAGCTTGGAACAGAGAAGGCTCCGGGGAGACCTCATTGCAGCCTTCCAGTACTTGAAGAGAGCATATAAACAGGAGAGGCAAAGATGGTTAGTGTTTCCACTCCTGGTTTAGGAAAGAGATAGAAGTGAGCTGGATGGGAAAAAAGTCAGATTTAAAATAGCACTTGAGCTCCTCAGAATGTCAAGCACAACACAGTGAGGAGCAGAACCCTCACCAGGTATAGTGATAGCTGCTTTGTTTTTAAAACACAACCAAAGGAAAAACTCCTGCTGCTGGATCAGCTTTGTGCTAGAGCACACTCCTGGCCCCCATCATCACTGGTCGTGTTACTTCACAAATTTGATACCCATATCTCCCACTTCAGAAACTCAATTAACAGCGAAGGTGGAAAATGCTATACTCTCTTTGAATCCCTTTCTCTTTGGAGGAGTTTGCACAGTACTCTGTGCTCACTGTGGTAGCCTTGTGGCAAGTGAACTCCCCAAGGCCCTACAGGTCAGTCTTCACTCATACAATGACATCTATTTACACTCCCAGCACAGCCTTGATTGTTTAAATGATTTCTCACTGAGCGTGCAATATGTAAAGTCATAACTCAGATCTTAATCAAGCTCAAGGACATCAATGGAAATAATTGGACTGATTTAAGTATCTCATTCTTATGATCGATGTATTGAGCACAGGGTTGGGAGATCTGGGCTGTATTCTTGAGATTGCTCGAAGATTTAACTCCCTGCTCTCAACTGCTGCTAAAATTAGATAATTTTAAATTAATCATTAGGGAGTCCTCAGTGGATGTCCCTAAAGAATTCTAAAGATGATTATTCTAAAGAATCATCACCTAAGCACAGTTCTGAAAGGGCTGCTCTGCTGTGCCTGAGCTCAACCCCTGTGCAGCAGGCTACCTACACTGAATCAATCAAGAAATTCCACTTAAATATGTTTATTTGATGCTTAGATTTTCTTTCTTTCTCCTCATCGCTAATGGTGATTTAATTGTCCCCAAAGTATTCTACATTTGGAACAATGTTCTTCAGTAAGATTGGTAGAACGGTACTTTGCTCACTGGGGAGTAATACTGCAAGGGTTTCACATTCAACATTGCAGTGTCTGAATTTCTGATGAGGCAAAGGGTCACTTACGGTATTTCTTCTCCCTGATTATGTGTGTCGATTGCAAATGTACTCCCGGTAAAATAATGCAAACCTGACTTAAAATTCACTGCTCCTCTATTTTTTACCATTGCAGTTGGAATATGAGCTGAGAATGGCATCAGCACGTGGAGAACAAGATCAACACTTTGAGATAATACTTATACAACATTTACCACATTATTTTCCCTGAGGCACTCTCAAATGATCCATGACTTTATAATGTATGTAAAGTGGTTTGAACACACACACACAGAAAAAGACTATTGCTTCCTTATTATTGAATTTAGGCTATTATTACCATAAGTGCTTGTATTAGTATTATTAGTAGTAGATGATAGTACTTATTATAGAAAAATGGTTACAAGTTCTAGTAATTGTTAAAATTACTCCCACAAGATACTTTGTTCAACTGTCCATTCATCCTAGGTTACATAATGTTCCAAGTTCAGGGCTTTCCTTTTTTTTTTTTTTTTTTTTGCCACAAATAAATAAATAAATAAATAAATAAATAAATAAATTAAAAAAATTAAATAAAATGAAAGCACTGATTATTCATAGTTTAGTGAATAATGGAGACACTGAAGTGGCTGTACAACTATTTAATCTAACACAGATGTTAACCTTTCTCCTGAACTCACGTACCTTTGCATCTTTATGTTCCCATAAAGACTGGAAATTAACACTCTCAAGGATGAGGGAGGGAGCTTTCTATATAAGATGAAATAAGTGATTTAGGTTCAAACAGCTCTTGCAGTGAATAAACTCATATTTAAAGTTCCATTTCAGTTGTGTCAGTTCCCATTTCTCACCACTATTTAACTCCTAATGCTGTTCAATTTGCCACCACACTGTTCCCAATATTTATTATTTTTTCATTGTGTGTTTATGTCAAGCATGGAAATACAACTTTGGTTCAGAGATTGCTTGTCACTTGTCTTACAGAGAACAATCTCTTTATTGCTGTGCTTGATTACCTCTGATGAAACTGGGGTTGGAGTGAAGCAAAACTACTCACAGTCCTTGCAAGATGCTGCATTACACGTGGCCTGGGTCTTAGGTTAATTTAAGAATGGCTTTGTTAACCACTTTTGCATGGTAGAGAAGAATGGGCATGTCAAAGAGGTTATGTAGGAAGTGTACCAGTAGAGGTATATCCATCCATACCTTAGTAAAGAGACTCACATTACAATATTAATAAATCTGTTACAAGAAAAACAAATCAATACTGTTATTTGCTGTGATATTCAGGTTGGATATTGGGAAAAGAATTCTTCTCTGAAAGAGTGGTAATGCATTGGAACAGGCTGCCCAGGGAGGTGGTGGAGTCCCTGTCTTTGGTGCTGTTCAAGAACCATAGAGATCTGGCACTGGAGGACATAGTTTAGTGGACAAGGTAGGGATGGATAAATAGTTGAACTAGATGATTTAGTGGTCTTTTCCAACCTTAATGGTTCTGTGACTCTATAATTCTAAGAAATTTACCTCTTAGGCATTTGCTTGAGTAAACTGACTTCAAATAGAACAATTTGTGGATTTATATAGGCTGGAATAGGGATATTTTTCTGAGCTGATTTATATCTCCATTGTTAAAAATAAATAAATAAATAAATAAATAAATAAATAAATAAATAAATAAATAAATAAATAAATGATCAGGGTTAGTTTCACTTCACTATCCCCAAGGCCAGGAATGTATAGGATAGAAACAAGTTACTTCCGATCCACGCACTATATATATACTGAGTTTCTGTGAATAAACCATTTAAAGCATCACATCTCGGTAAAAAAAGCACCTCTCATGTCTCACTCTCTATGTTACCTGAATATTCAAACCTTATTTTTTACAAGACATGATCTCTATATAATGTTGCATTTTGCATCACATGTGATCATTGGTGTTTCGTCAGAGGAGAGCAGTGGGTGTCTAATTGTGGTGCTAGAATGTGGCTCAGTAGAGGTGCAGCTGAAGAAGCAGACTACTACATCCGTACTTATAGGATTTCCCAGGTTTGTGATGTGGCATTCTGATGAATTCTTATTAGAAATTACATACTGATGACTCCCAAAGAATACTGCAGTGAAGAATTACAGAAGCACTTTTCATGTAGAATTGTCTAACGTGTCTATCTCTTCTTGTGCAGTCTCAGGGATTTGAGCTGAACAGACATATTAAAACAGCATGGTTCACTGCTCCTCTCAGTGATGCTATTGTACTGTGGAAAGGGTGAAAAGAAATGCAGGAAAATATGAATCTGAAAGTGGGAAGAACAGAGCCTCCCTCCTTTTTCTCATGCGAATTTGGCCAAGTCTTGACTTGTTTCTGCAAGTGAGATTGCACATTATTTTCCAAACGCTAGCATGGAGCAATTGTTGTTGTATGTTAGTGTAGCTGCAAAGTTCAGTTTTGATCCAAGTGACAGTATCTTGCAAGTTTATAGGAAGTAAAAGAAAATGGAAGAGAGATGTAAAGAGAAGTGAAGAAGAAAAGGAAATAAAGAGGAAAAGGAGGAAGAAGAAGCAAAAAATGAAGGCAGGAAGAAAAGAATTTTCACTGTGAAGTTCTTCAGTAACTAATGTCTAAAATGACTTTTCATTCCAAAATTTACTTTAAAACATTTCAACTCCAAATAAACAACAAAAACCCTTAAACTTATATTGCAGACAAGCAAAAGGGTTTTATGAAATGAGGCATCTTTTTTATTTTTTATTTTTATTTTTTGTAGGATTATTTAACAGCTAAGTCTTTTCATTTAGTAGGTCCATTTTGATATATTTCCCCTCTTCCTGTTATTTTTTTCAGCTTGACTGGGAATTCAAAATGCATATACTCACTGAACTATATGAAAAATATATGAGATGCCCAGTCAGAATAACAACAATCATAACAACAAGTCAGCTTTTATCTTATGTGCTCTGTTATGTCTTGATATGCAGTCTGTACATTAAAATATCAGAGGTATCTAAGTATATTCACAGCTAGCTGCTAGAAAAGTGTTCATTTTTACTTTAGCAAAAGACTCCATTTTGCCTTAAAGCAATTGTTGTGTGTATTACTGTAGAGGTGTCTGACAGAGATCTTGGCCACCTAGAAGACACATTTCCTGGTTCCTCCATCTCTATGTGATAACGGAAAAACCTTAAGCTCCTTTAGAACTGTTTTGGCAGAAATCAAAACAATATCCTCCAACCTGTTTTACTTCCCCTTCTCCATGTGTGTAACTGGTACATGCCTACCATGTCACTTTGGAAAGTACTGTATTTTCTGCCCCAGTGCCATTTTAGTGTTGTTAATCCCAGCAAAATCAATGGCTGTCGTACAGACTCTGCATCAGGGAAAGCCCGAAACCTCTATTTGTTTGTTATAAACCAATAGCCTGGAAATCATGAGAACTACAAATAAGGATTGATGTGCTGTGCAGTCTGGCACAGAAAGAAAAATGGCTTTGTATCAGTAAGGGGAAAGCATGGAATGAAAAAGAGCAGCAGAGGAGACACTTATCAGAGAACTCGGACTAGAAACATGATGCTGTGACCCTACCACCTCATTGCACTGGTTTAGAGTTTTGTGCCTTCAAAACTTTACCAATGAGATTATCTCTATAGAGATTATTGCTCTCTATAACTTCCTGAAGGGAGGTTGTGGTGAGCTGGGGATCAGCATCTTCTCTCATGTCATTAGTGATAGGACTAGAGGGAATGGCTTCAAGCTGCAGCGGGGGAGATTCAGGCTGGACATTAGGAAATATTACTTCTCAGAAAGGGTGGTCAGGCACTGGAATGGGCTGCCCAGGGAGGTGGTAGAGTCACCGACCCTGGGGGTGTTCAAGGAACAATTGGATGTTGTGTTGAGGGACATGATTTAGTGGGAGCTATTTGTGATATGTGAACGGTTGGACTGGATGATCATAGAATCATAGAATCGTAGAACCACCGAGGTAGGAAAAGACCTACAAGATCATCCATGATCTTTTTCTGCCATGAAAAGCCATGAAAAGCATGATCTTTTAGGTCTTTTCCAACCTTGGTGATTCTATGATTCTATGATTCTATGATCTAAATATATGAAAAGTTATTGGATGGGGCAACCTAATCTGGTGTCTTATCTAGTGGTTGGCAACCCTGGCCATGGCAGGGGGATTGGAACTGGGTGATATTTGAGGTCCCCTTCAACCCAAGCCATTCTGTGATTCTTTGATTCCATGATTCTCTGATATATATATTTTCCCTTACCTGTAAATGCAACAGAGACTCGACAATAGAAAAAAATCTTTTATTAAGAAATGTTTACTTTAAAAAAAAAAAAAAAAATCTGTTCAAAGTTTAGCTCTTGGTGGGAGAGATTCTAAAACTCTAATAAATTCTTATCTGATCTATCTTGGGCTTTCCAGTCTGATTTCTAGGAACAAGCCTCTCACCAAACAAGAGTAGTTATGTTTTGCTTAGTGTACGAAAGATTCTCATATGACTATAGAAGAACCATGTTGTGTTAATGAACTGTGTATTTAGGCATCAACTGTCCTTCAAAATACAGAAGATGACAATAACAGACAGCAGAACAGATTCACCTCCAGGACAGAGAAGCCTTCACATACACCTCTGCAGCATTCAAGTGCTTAAGAACCTCTTGAAGAATGGGAACTCAGACAACAGGTTATATGAGATTTTTCCTCATAGGATCATATCTTACATTTTGTTCATTCTTGAAATATCTGCAGAAATGCTACTCTTTGGTACTTTGTTTTGGTTTGTTTTTGTCATGTTGAATCTGTCAGAAGTATTTCATAGAATCACAGAATCAATGAAGTTGGAAAAGACGACTAAGGTTATCTAGTCCAACCATTAAACCATCACTACCATGCTTACTAAACCATGTTTCTCTGTGCCACATCTACATGTTTCACAAACACCTCCCTGGGTGTTCAAGGGATGGTGACTCCACAACCTCCCTGAGCAGTTCCAATACCTGACTACTCTTTCTGAGGATAATTATTTTCCACATATCCAACCTGAACCTTGATCCAACTTGAGGCCATTACTTGTTGTCCTGCCATAAAACCTACCTCTTGTTCAATTTGTAGGCATAAGAAAAAAAGCTTTCCTGGTATCCTGACTCACTTGAAGATGGAGGAATTAGAACTCATTTGGGAAAAATGGGAATTTATTGCTACGAATCCTCTTGGATGGAAGCAGGGTTTAATTGGAACTGGTACCATGGACTCCAGGGTGTTTGAGAGGCGAACAGAATCAAAACGGTCATAGGCATCTCATTTCTTTGCTAAGGGGAAAGGAGAGGGTAGGTGTATACTCCATACACAGACGTATACACCATACATGATCATAGAATCATAGAATCATAGAATCACTCAGGTTGGAATCGACCTCAAAGATCATCAAGTCCAACCACAGCCTAACCATAGTACCCTAACTCTAACAACCCTCTGCTAAATCGTATCTCCAAGCACCACACCCAAATGGCTCTTAAACACATCAAGGGACGGTGACTCAACCACCTCCCTGGGGAGCCTATTCCAATGCTTAACCACCTTTTCTGTAAAGAAGTGTTTCCTAACATCCAACCTAAACCTACCTTGGCCCAATCTTGAGGCCATCCAACTTAAGGATCATGGAATCATAAAATTGTTTGGGTTGGAAGGGACCTTTAAGATCATCTAGTTCCAACACCCTGCTATAGGCAGGGACACCTCCCACTAGACCGGGTTGCTCAAAGTCCCATCCAGTCAGGCCTTGAATGCTTCTAGGCTGGGAGCATTCACTATCACTGTAGGCAACCTGCTTCTGTGTCTCACCGCCGTCACAGTAAAGAATTTCCTCCTGGTATCTAACCTAAATGTATTCTCTTCCAGTTAAAAACCATTTCCTCTCTTCCTGTTGCTAGCATCATCAGTACTGTTCAGTATCTTCAGGACATTGTATGCTGATTGGAAAGGTGGCTGAAAAATTCTTTTATACAGCAAAGACAAAACTTAGTGGCGGATTTCCAGTCTGCTTGAAAATGTTCTGCACGGGTAATGTCCATCCTCTGCACCTTTTTTTGTAAGATTATAGCAACCAACTGGAAATAAAGCCATGTCAGTTTTGACTTTAAAACACATTCTTATGTTTAAAACATACACTCATGCACACATACCATTGGGCATGAGGCCATGAATCTTGTTTAGTAGGTGGTTATAGTTGTATGTAAAGAGTGGAGATTAAATTAAGCATTGAGGGAAGGTAGTGCATCTTTTCTGGGCAATTACACATACCTTGTATAATCTAATGAGCTGTTACTGGGCCCTAATGGAACATTTAAAGAGAGTTATTGTATTTTTCCACAGTTTGCTGGATTGGAGAAGTTAATTGATTTACCAGGGATAATACCTCTCTCTTTTCCCAGGCTCACACCTTTTTTTTTTTTTTTTTTTTTTTTTTTTTTTTAAATAGAAAACAAAACAAAACATACAGAAATAGGCACCCAGGAAGAAGGAAGACTGGAATAGGCAGTAATTTAGTCTACCATAATTAAAAATAGATCAGTTTCATAATATCTTCTGTGCTAGCAATGCACAGTGATAACAGTAATACTCAGCACTGCAATAGCTCTGTAAATCAATAAATTATTTGAAAATGCTCTGAAGACCTTTTTCTCAGTCAGTGTAGCTCTGCAGTCTTTACATAGCCTGTCCTGTTGCTTATCTTGTTGCTTATCCTGTTGTTTATCCTGTTGCATGAAATAGGATGAAAGGTAATGGCCTCAAGTTTCAGGATTCAGGTTGAGTATTAGGAAAAATTTCTTCTCAAAAGAAGTGGTGAAGTATTGGAACAGGCTGTCCAGGGAGGTGTTGGAGTCCCTGTCCCAAGAGGTGTTCAAGAAATGAGTATATGTGGCCATGAAGGCCATGGCCATGAAGGCCATGGCTTAGAGGGCAAAGTAGTGGTGGGTTAATGGTTGGACTAGATGATCTTAGTGGTCTTTTCCAACCTTTATTATTCTGTGATGATGTGGTTCTATGAAGTGACAGGGAAAAAGCATAGAAACAGCAAAACTCTGTGATGAGAGTGAAAAATAAAAGGAGAAAATGGACTGGGAAGAATCAAACTGAAAAAAAACAAGATTAAAACACAGAATTGGGTAAAACAAAAAACAGAGACTGAAGATCATATGATCAGTGTTTACGATGAAGGGGACTGTTAGCTGGGTGGATAAATGAGGATGGGACAGACTGGACAACGATACAGGAATTTCAAGCTTGGTTTTGAAGCTGGGATTAGAGGTGTGAAGCCATACAGTTTCAAGATAAGGGAGAACACTAATAATTATTTAAGAAATAAGAATGCAGTGAGATAGATGAAAACCAGATAGGAAAAAATGGAAGTGGAGCCAATTTTGGACAAGATGAGATACAAATAACAGGCTTGATGGGAGTCAGATGATGGTATCGTGTTGAAACGTGGTGTGGCTTGTACAGAAGGAACTAAATTAGTTTAAAAGGGAGAGGAGTTCTGGGGAAGTACAGGAATGAAAAATTAAGAAAACTCAGTGGGAAGGAATGTTCAGATGTGGAGTTCTCAGTAAAGGAGAGACATGGACCTTCGGAGCCTATCCAGACAAGGGCCACAAAAATGATCCTAAGGATGGAATATCTCCCTTATGAGGACAGGCTGAGAGTGCTGAGTCTCTTCAGCCAGGAAAAGAGAAGGCTCTGGGGACACCTGAGAGAAATGTTCCAGTATCTAAAGAGTGACTATGAGAAAGGAGGGTACAGACTCTCTAGCAGGGTCTGTGGTATAGGACAAGATGTAATAGTTTTAAACTAGAACAGGAAATTTAGGAAAAGTGAGAAAGATGAGGAACTGGACCAGGTACAGGTCAGGACTAATTAAGAAAGAAAATAGGAATTCAGCTAAGCAATCTAACCAAGCAATGCTGAAACTGAAGATCAGAGAATGGGAGTGAAAAGTCGGGTCACATTTCAAAAACACATTATAAGACTATAAGTAACAATACCAGATATACCGTGGCTATTTTAAAGATTTAAGAAATCTGATTTCCAGATTGAACCTGTCAACTTGAGATAGATCTTGTTGGTTGATCCTGTTAAAGATGCTCACAGAACTGAAAAGTATTCTTTATATAGATCTTCATTTATTTATTTGCAGACATGCTGTTCATTAGAAATTTCAGGTGTGGTAATTTGGTGAGGATTCCCAGATATCCATCAGTGTCATCAGATAGCCAGTTGAATAGCTACTGCATTAAGGTATTGTATTCAGTTCAACCAGGATGCAATTCACTTTTCATACACATCTCAGTGAACATCCACAAATTCCAGAAAAGTAGTGCCTCAGTCTGTTCCTCAGTACACGAGGACAAAGAAACCTTCCATAAAGTAGTTTCTTCTTTGTCCTATACAACTGTTGTATTCCAAGACCAACTGTAGTCACTGCAGTAATGGAGGCAGAGGTCCTTTGGAGGTGGAAAATGTGATCGTATGGGTGAAGACAATATCTCACTGCAGTGAGGCTGCAAGGGTATTGTGAAGTGTAAGGAATAACGAGGCATTTTCAAATTTCAGAGTTAAAATTTTATAACTTTGATAATATCATTATTGGCTTGTGGTTTTTTTTTTTGGGGGGGGGGGGGCGTGGTAATTTTTTGCCTTTTCTTTTTCTTTTCTCTTTTATTGTTTTTTTTTCTGTTTACTTTCTCCTTGTGTAGACTGTATGAAGAAGATGCATCTGCATTTCTGGGTGCATATGTCAGTAGTTCATAGAAACAGTGCCATCTACTGTCATAAGAATAAGTCATGTTTTCCTACAATTATTTAGGACCAATAAAGCTGCTGTTGATGAACACCTCCAATAATTTTTGACTATCCAGTTTTCATGCTTCAGGGAATGCAAGTCCCTTGGGCCAAGATGACTGTTCCTCCTGAACCTTCAATTGTGATCCATATCTCAGCATACCAAATATCTATCCTTTTTTTTTTATGTTACACTTTCACTTCCTGTCCCTTCTGATAATATGCGTAGGCTTTAGATTTGTTTCAATAGTCTAAGGATACATACATCAATCTTCACTGCCTACTGGCTTAAAAAAGGGGTTTGCTTTTGCTCTGGCCCATTATAGCTAATCTAGCACTCTGTGCAGAACTTGTTTGCTTTGGTTTTGTCCTTGCTGGTGAGACTTTTATTTGCAAGAAGCAGGAACAAAGATGGAGAGAGAAGTAGACCATGAGCTAATAGTGCCAGCTCCTTCAGATGTAAGGGCAGAATTATATAGTTTCAATGGCAGTTTCTGCCTCTGCCTGGCCAACATTTCTCTAATGCCAACAATAGCAAGGTCAGTTCCTAAACACAAGCTGGTAATTCAAGGTAGCGCTAGTCTTACTTTATGACTGCTGCCTGCAGAGAGAACAATTTTCACTGTGATAATTCAATCCTAGCTTGCATCACCATCCACCAGTCAGGATGTTTGCATTCCTGACATGAACTCTTCTGTTATTTGGGTACTTTCTGCAGGGAGTTGGAAAAGGGACCGAAGTGAGATATTATTTATTGCACATGCAGGAAATGAGAAGGAGAGCTAGGCTGCATTCAGCAGCAGTGTATCTGAGTACAGAAACTTGCCAGAACCATCCTTGTTTGTGACCCTGGTTTGCCACACAAATGAGCATGCATTTCTGTAAGCAATAAAAATGTAATTAAAAATCAGCAGCACATTAAACTCACGTTGAAATCCTCAAGAATATTGCTGCCATTGGGCAAAGAGGAAAATACTATAACAAGATACTAGTAGTTAAAAGCCAATTAAGCATGCCTATTACTTGTCCATTATCAGCACTGAGTACTGTAAATAAAAAATATTAATTGCTATAGGCCATGCTGTTAACTGTCAAATAAATCCATAAATGTTTCTTACAATGTTAATAATAGTTAAGTATGCAGTTCATGTATTTATTTTGTTTAAAAAAAATAATAAAGCCAACCAAATTCCATTGCATTCTTGTTGTTCATTTTGGTTGTGTCATCAAATAAGCATATATTCTGGGGCCAGAACTTGTGTTTATCTACTACTGAAATCAATTTTTGAAAGCTTGATTTCTCCCCACATAACCTTCTCTGTATTCTCACCCCATTTCTCTTTATTTTTTAAAACTCATTCACTAAGAAGTAAATCATTCTCTGCTAATAATGAACAATTCTGCATTCTATCATTGCCTTTGGGTATCTTTGGTGACTTTTAAGTGTGACCTTTCATTTTGTGTGTCTTACTTGGAATACCTTAAAAAGATCTTATTTTCTTAGGGCTGCTGCATTGCGCATTTTGGAAAACAAAACCCTTTGTTTCTGTCTTTACCCGAATTCCCTGCCTCACAAATGGAGATGCTCAAAATCATCTATACCTTATTGGGAATGTTGGCTTTATTGATACTTATCATCCACTTAGAACCCTTCCAAACAAATGCTTACATTTCCCGTGGGGGTGAGGATCCAGGATCCGGCAGTTCATTTAAACAGAAATGGAAAATACCTAGCTCTTTGAAAATCAGACCACATAGTTTGGGTAACTACATATAGATTTTGAACCTTTTGAGGGAAATTCAGGCAAGATGCACTTCTTATTGAAAAATCAGTCTTTAGGATGGGTAACATAGTGTTAATGAACTAGATCTGGAAGGGCTTTAAATGTCACCACCCCAGCATCAAACTTAAAAAAAAATCCACTCAAGCAACACAAGTCATGGTCATAGCAAAATCTCCTTGTATAATCCTTTCAACTGTGTTTTTTGTTGTTGTTGTTGTTTTTTCAAGGTCTTTTAGATACCATCCCTTTCTTAAGTCTGGGAGGAAAGAAGGAAAATTAAAGCAATAATGGATTTATGGAAGATGACTGAAGGAATCCCACACCTGTTAGTACTAAGTTGAGCCAGGGGAGGTCCAGGTTGGATTTTAGGAAAAATTTCTTCTCATAAGGAGTGGTAAAGCATTGGAACTCTCTGCCCAGTGAAGTGGTGGAGTCACTGTCCATGAAAGTGTTCAAGAAAGAGTAGATGTGGCACTGAGAGACATGGTTTATTGGTATGATGATGATGGGTAGGCAGCTGGACTAGGTGGTCTTAGTGGCTTTTTCCAACCTTAATCATTCTGTTACTCTGTGATTCTATATTTCCCACGCTATCCTTAGTCTTATCACTTATCACAAGATAAGTGGCAAGTATGAGAAAACCATCCACGCTCCCTCTATTATCAATTGCTGGAAACATGCACACATCCAAGGAAGAAAATCCCCATCAAAGGCTTGCCACTAAGGTAGGTAAAATGAGATGTTTTTCATCTCCTTAGTTTTATTTTACTGAAGGAAACAATATACATCTAGTAACTATGAATTTGGACACAAATTTATGTCCTTACTGCTTCAAATATTAGCAGTTTTTCAATCTCTGACTAGGTAACTGGGATGCCTTTAGCTAAAAAGTAGAATCAAGATCAGTTCTGAAGTATGACTTAACTTCGGGAGGACTGGGTCACTACCCATAGTCCTAAGTACATGGTTACTGTACAGAGAAGCCAATTGTTTACTCAAAGCTATGATGGGTTTCATAACCTGCGTCTGCTAAACCTCTTTAATTTGTAAGCAGATTATAAATTCAATGCTGTGGTATGCTGAAACGGCAGCGTGCGTGATTTCCCATTACACTGGTAAGTTCACAAATCTGAAGTCAGTGTGGATTTTGCAGTTTCAAAAGGTCTCTGGCCTTTTGAACAATATAAGAACAATACAAAAACAGCAAAAAGAAGAACAAAAACAAAAACAAAAAAAAACAAAAACAAAGAAATATATCTATAAGACTGATTGGACATCCTCTGTATTAATGACCTGAGGATACTTCATTTTGGTGGTATGCTCCATTAAAGTGGGTATTAGCTTCTTTACATAATTTATAAGGATGAAAACATATTTAATGTCACAGATATGTCTGCAATTCCCTAAAACCAGGTTAAGTTAATCCACTGCATAGACAGATTGTTTCTTTCACGTTGCAATTTATTTATCTCTAAATTATTCTGACAGCGTTGATGTAGACATCCATTTCTTTCTTACTCAGGGCAGAGAACAAATGACAGGATTGAAGGGCTTTCCGTGATACAGAGTATAAGAGAAGGAGGATGGGGTAGAGTAGAGGCATCCTCATTCCTGAAAGACAAAGAATTCAAAGATGTCATCCTGACTTGTCAGACTGCCATGAAGTGGCCTTACAAAGGATGTGTTAGACACTCACCTAGTTCATTCACTTTAATATCAAGCATGAGCAATGAGTTATTATTGTCTTTGCCTATGGTCATTCTCAGTATATTTATTCTCTACTCATTGGCATTTATCATCGCATTGACTTTTCTTTCCCCTTAGACACACCTTCATGAGAAATTAATACATATTCATATACATATTTTGCTCATAAAATTACAAAGATGGACTACCAGTAGTTGTTAAACCTGACTTAGCACTCATTTAAATCACTATTATCTTCACTGGAGGGTATATACTACGCATGTCAGATTACCCAAGTAAGATCTATTGAAATTAGAATATTAAGCGTAATTGGGAACGATCCTGCTAAACCAAGTCAGAAATACTGCAATCATTCACAGAACTTGTTGAAGATTTTGGTCTTTTTTTCTTCCTCCTGTAATCAAATTTATTTCAAGACATACTCAACAGATTCCCAAGAAGAGCAGTAGACCTGATAACGTATCACAATGGACATATTTTCTTTGTGGAAAAAAAAAGATAATAAATAAAATTAATGCTTTAGTTAATTTCTCCTATCTCACTTTTAATTGAAATGAAGATATACTAACGCATATCTTGAGTAAATAAAACCTTATGGCTTTTTTCTTATTTAATTAATGAAAGTAGTCAAAATCAGGAATTGCAAATTGAGCATAGAAACAACAAAATTTAATTATTTTTATCACAGAAGAGAATTTGGTTAGAGGTGAATTTCAATAATTGAATGCAAGTGTTTGTATAATTCCTTGTTTGAATTACAGTGTTACAAAGAAATTCTTAACAGTTATATCACCAAAAGGAAAGTTAACCGTCCGAAACAAACAAACAAACAAACAAAGACCAAATGCACTGGTTGGCAACATTTGAACTTAGAAAGGAGTCTGACAAACCGAAGCCATTGTTTCCACTTTCCCTATTATTTTATATATATGCATTATTTTGCAACTACAATATTTCTTCAATTTTTGCATGTTTTTCAATCCGTCTGAAAGCAAGAAGACTTAAATATATGCATAAAGTAATCCCCAGTTTAATACTTTCTGACAAGGATTTAAGCTTGTTCAGAACAATTTTTCCTTGGGAAGTTATTTCTAAAGCAAGCAGCAGAAACAGGCACATATTAAGGAATGCATATATGTTCTTTTGTCTCAGCAACCTGAGATGCAGGTTCGTAATTACAATATTACTCTTGCATAGGTGCTGAAGCATCACTGCACTGCTGTAACTGCTGTCTATAACATACACATATTAAAAAAAAAAAAAAAGAAAAAAAAAGAAAAATAACAAGGTTACTCAAAGTTAAGAATACAAAACAATATATTCCATAAAACTTCACCT
The DNA here is from genome assembly GCA_030625065.1 of Alectoris magna. NCBI lineage: Eukaryota > Metazoa > Chordata > Aves > Galliformes > Phasianidae > Alectoris > Alectoris magna. The sequence goes on from CM060561.1 coordinate 3,459,197, forward strand.
TCAGGCCCCTGGAATCTGAAACTTTGTCTAACTTCCCACAGCAACATCCAATGCAGTGCATATATGAAAGTTTATGATTTAGTGCTCCACAGGCCATCTTCACAAAGGCAGTGAAGTGCCTTTTTTTCATCCATGGAGAGATCTAAACTTGTTTTCTATCTATCTCGGTTGCATCTATTGACAAGCAATTGTAATCACGAGAAGCTGTTCCAACCATCAGACACATTTCTTTGTATGGGATAGGTAAGTCCTTTCTGGTGCTTCCTGTCTCTCCCTATTGACTAAAGAAGGAGACAGATTAGTTATAGAATAATAGAATCTGAGAATGTCCCAGTTTATAATGCTCCCTGTGAGGAGCTGCAGCCACCATAAGGCCTCCCCTCAGCCTGCTCTGCTCTGGGATGAACAAACCAAAGAGCTTCAGTTCTTCAGAACTTCAACCATGTGGCTGTGCTGGGCCTGATGCACCCCAGGGTATCGCTGACCCTTTTAGCTGCCAGAAGATGCTTGTACTGTCTTGTACTATCTTGGCAAAGGTGTCTTATACTAGGAATGTACATGTTAAATTTGGATAAATCTCAGGAATGAACAATTCTCTGAGTCTGGACTTGAGCATCCAACCAGAGAAGACACAACAGAGTTAGAGAAAGATTTCATACCTTTTCTTATTCACCTGGACCCCTGAGATGCATGGTGTAAATCTATTCCTCAAAGGCAAACACTCAGCTCTTCATTGAAAACTTAATGCCTTCCCCAGTCAAAGAGAATTCATGCCTATGAATTCTCCCACTGTATCTCACTGAAGAAAACACATCCTTTAAAAAAGTAAGTAAAAGTGTATTCACCATAAATAGTCCCTATGAGTGAAATATTGCAGCAGAGATATAATTACACTACCTTTTTTAGATTAATTACATCATTATATCATCCCAGAGGTGTTCAGATACCATGGTGATGAGTGTGGGACAGATTATTTCAGTGTATTTTGAGACAGATAATGTATTTGTATTGCATTTTTCATGCTAGATGAGTCTCATGAGCTTTACATAATAATATACCCCAGCTCCTACGATGGGAGAATTCACACCAATGAATCCATTAATACTGTGAATAGAGGACCTGCTAGATCAGTTTCTTACCCAACCACACACCAGACCAAGGCTTTCTTACTTTTGGAGACCTTGGGAAGCCAGAACCCTCAGTGAGCTTCATCTCACCTCATGATGTGAAAGAGACTCTCCTTATAAAATGAGACGATAATAACTAAGAACCTACCCATGGGATGATGGAGCAGGAGAAAGGCCAGTCTTTCTGTGAGGGGTGTACAGGGATGCAAATTTCATGCTCAATGTGCAACACTTTTGGGCCTGAAAAAATGACAGCTGGAGAGGATTCAGGGTGTGGATCATATCCAAGCATCAAGCTTGACGTTACCCAGAGAAACACAGTTTAGAGGAAAGCTCTTCTCCAGACAGCTATGAGAATTAAAAAAAAGGAATAAATACTTTCAAGGAGTTGTGGATCAAGGAAAGAATAAAGGCATAGAGATCTTCATTGTAACATACTGTATTATTTGTATGAATTAATACAACCGTAGGCAACAGAACTTAATAGTTCTGGACCAACCTAATCTGTTTCCAGTACACAGTTTACATGCAGATACTTTATTTTAAAGCATAAGACTAATTTTTATGCCAGTTGATTACAGTTGATTACAGTGCCATAAAGTTGTCCTGTATTACCTTAGACTTATCCTGGAAGGGATAGGAAAGCAATAAAGGAGAAAGAAAGTATGGATGCTATTAGAGAGCTTTGCATATAAGCTGACACTCAATCACACTTACCCTATAGTGTCAATATGCATTTGATTAGAAGGATTTGAGCAGGATTTAATTGTAAAGTCAATTTGGGTTTAGAGAAAGCAATAGAACAGTGGAAGCCAGCATTTGGCTTTCAAATAGAGGAAACATTAACTTTTTAATGGTTGATTCAAAATAGGGAGATTTTAAGCATAAAAGTATTGTGTAAGCCTCTTTCTGAAGCAGAAATGAAGCCTGGATACAAACCAAGCACAGCGAGTTCCTACTGATTTTTGAACCAGAACCTGACAAATATTCAGACAAATCAGCAATTCTATCACATTTGCACAGCAAGATGATTTACAGAGCTGCACAATCATGTATCGTTAATGCCAGCCTTTGACTATTGGTGGTCTAAACAGTCAAGCATTATTTTATCTAATTTAGGCAAAATCACAGCAAAACTCAGATCCATAAATGAAGAAATTCCTAAAACAAAAGTAGCCATCCCTTCTCCATTTCAGCTTTATCTGACGGCAATATTTGACAGCATAAATTTCCTGTGTATTACAATTCTCTTCTCTCAGATGCAAATTCATTTCTTTTTTTTTTTTTTTGTACTTCTCTTTTCTGAATTTAGTCACTTAAAAAGGAAGAAAGAAGAAAGACAGTAACTTGAAATATAAATAAGCTTTTCAAAGACTGGCACTGAAATAAGATGAATATTGTATTTTAAATCAAACACACTGGGACAGTTTTGTTGATTTTTATTTTATTTTATTTTTATTTTTTGAAAGGGAATAAAGCATAGAGCAACACGATATGCATGCAGAAAATGTAGAAGTAGTATTAAAGGGCAAGGGCTTTAGTTCATGCAAATTGCTACCATGCAGATTCATACCAGTTCTGCAAGGACTTCTCTCAGCACACTGAAAAGATTAAATCCACCACCACCACCAGAAATATCTCTGTTATCAAAATAGGGAAAATATTACAAGAATATGGTGATTCCATAATTTGAATTGGTGCTATATTTTCATTTGGAACAATAAGAAGTTCATCTCTGTACATCCAGTCTCAACATGAGACATGCCATAAGTAGATAAGTAAAGGAGAGCTAACTAAAGAAAGATCAGAGCCCTGGCAGGTTTTCTTGTGAGGAGAGACTGAATAGTAAAGAGACAATTAATTTGCAAAGAAAATGCATTGAATTGAACCAAAAATGAGGTGAAAGGAAATCACAGTTACTTTTTCTTTTGTGTCAGTAAGAAGAGGCAAGACAACGCTGCTTGAACTTAAAGCAGAAATATTTACATTTTAATTAAGAAGAATCTTGCATCCAGTGCCTTATTAAAAGGGAGATTTCATTTCTACATGGAATAATAAGAAACTAGAAGGCCCTTGTTGGTTGCCTCCACAAATGCAAATATATATGTATGTTTCTAGCAAGGACACCCTTGATAGAATTTTTCTTGGTAGAAGATGCTGGTGGCTCTCTAGATGAGTCTTGCTTCCCAGTGTTTATAACTTTGCGGAGTTACGGCTGTTAGAACCGGGGGATTATTTCACTTCACTTTCAGGATCAAAAGTGTGCATTTATGATGGTCAAGTTAGGTCTTTTTGTAGTGTGTAGAGAACTAGGTTCCCTGAAGTTGATCCAACTCAAACAGCAGCGTCACTTAAGCTGAAGAGTGGTGGCCTTGCCTCTCTAACAAGGCTACAAGACGTTTAAAGGAATAATCTGTGCACAGATCTGTCTGACACTCCTGTCTTATTTAACCTTACCTTTTCCTCACTCTGATATTTGCTCTGGCTTTGAATCTCTGATTATTTGTGAATAACTTTAATGAAGATGCATCTGAGGCTCGTGTTCCTGTCAAAATCTATCCCGAGGGCTTGGACAGTGAAAGGAAACAGTCAAAGAAAAATACATGAAAGTAGCCATGACATACAGGAGAGAAGCCCACTGATTAATCAGAATTTCCTGATGGGAAATTTAATCCATTTAAACCCTTCTTTTTTGATGGCTGAAAGAATTAAAAAGAAATCACTTTGATCAAAGTTCTGAGAGTATCTCTAGTCACTTACAATCAAACTTCACATTGCTTCCTGAAGAGATCACAACTGACATAAGGGGTTGGTTTGGGCACTGGATTTAGAATTCTGTAAAATGCTATATGTGTAATGTGTCTAATGAAATGCTGTGCATGTCAGAAGCACATACGATCGTTAACACATAGAATGCAGCAGCTTCTGAGCATTTATTATCCTAAAGTTGCTTTGAGAGCTAACAAAAACAATTTCAGATGTTCAAAAAATCAAATATAATAAAATAATGGGAAGAGTGAGATTAACAGGAAAGAAAAAAAAAAAACCAAGCACTGATGAAAGTGATTTGAGAGGAATTACAGAAAAACAGATTCATCACTCCCCAGCTTTACAGCTGCACAACTTTTTTTAAGGTTGTTCAGCACAAAACATGAAGGTACATGGGGTTTTACTGCTTTCTAAAAGTTATTAGTTAACATTTTTCTCACCTGGCACTGGTGTACAGTTTACAAGGCTGTAAGGAGAACGAATAATACAGGCAGAGGGGTAAGAAAAATGTTTGTAGTAACACTCTATAAAACCCCTGAAAAATGTTTCCAAGCTTTGTAATGTGACTTTTTACCACCTTTTCATCCTCCACAGAGGAGCGAAGAGGGTGTTCACCCGAAGGGTGGATAGTAAGCTCCAGGGAGCTTTTCAGTTCCCCTCCTCTCACACACAATGTTCTTTGTTACCTGTTAGAAGTCAAAAGAAAAGGCTAAAAAAGAGCTATAGCAGTGCTGTACCAGGCCCCCAAACATTAATATATGTATATATATGTATATGGAACCACCTCTAAACACTACCTCAGACTATTCTCAGGGCTCAGCAACTCTTATTAGGAGCACTTTTCACACTCACAGCTGAGATGACATCAAACTGTGCTCCCTTTTCCACATTGGTATGAAAGTCTGGAGGTCTGTTTGTCTGTTCAGTCCCCTATGAATTCTCCTTGGAAAAGCTCCAATGTTCTTCCAGGGTAATCAAGGGACACAATGTATTCTAAAGTTAGACCACCACCAGAAACTTTGATGGAGACCGAGGATGCATCCAGCCTAATCTCCATGTACAATGAGCTTCTGATATTTAGGAACTGAGTATAAGAATAAGGAGTTTGTAGGGAGGTCATTCTGTAGCACGTTGTCCCTTTTCTTTTCAATCATTTTAGCAACTTTCAAAACAGTTTTTGTTTGTTTGGTTTTTTTTTGTTTTTATTTTATCCAGTGTTCTTAATGAGAACGTTATGATTTATTTATTTTCCTTTCATACACAAGTGTAGCTCAAACCGGAGAGGCTGGAGAATCTGTGCTTGAAATTGTTTTATGAAGAAAGCTACAAGGAAGCTGAAGTTTACTGTGTGACATCTGGTCCATCACAGAATGGCTGTTCTCTCCATTACCATCATGATCATCCATTACTTATTTCATTGCTAGTAGACAATTCAGAGATCATTTAAGGACATCGTATTATAGACAAACCCATGGACTATTAGAGAAGGTTAAATATCTCCCTATTATTTTATTTAAAAACATTATTTCCCAGAAATTCATCCATACATTCATATTTCAATTACTTATGTTAATAAACTGAAAGGTTAATGCTAATAAACTTTAGTAGGTTTTAGTTAAATAACACGAATTGAGTTTGTATCAAAGGCTCCCAGATTCATTTCCCTCTTTAGCCTGTAACTACTTAATAATTAAATAAGAAAACCTACAAGTCTGCACATGTCTTCATAGGTATATACACCTATAGGTAACTTAAAATGTTATTATCAGTAGTCACTGTGTTTTACAAATGAAATGGCACATGCACCTGTAATGAATGTGTAATCAACTCATGAAAAATGTCACTAAAAATCACATAACAAGATTACACTCTCGTGGGGACATATTACTAGCTTTTCAGGGCTACACGCAGCCTGTAGGCCAGGGATTGAACACGCCTGATGTGAAAGAAAGAACTTCATTTTATACAAGTAATTAAAATCTTCAGTTCATTGCCACAGAGCAGAAGCAGACAGGATCAGAAGTTCAAAATAAAATTAAAGATGTTTATGGATTGCAGGTCTATAAATGGATACTAAAAAGATAAGGCAGACAGACCGTCTACCATCCCTAATCCATAATTTCTGAATGCTCAGGGAATACAAGGGGAATGAATAACAGAACGTAATAAGATGCTCTTTCCTAGATATCCCTTACTGCCCATCACAGAGAATATGGGACAAGACAGTATTGATCTGAGAGAGGGAGATGTTCTTCTATGCATCTCCACTGATGTTGCATCATCCACACACCTGTGGCTGCTTTTTCACAGCCAAAGAAATCTGGGTTTTGAGCCATGGTAGGAAAAGGGGATCAGTCCCTGACATGGGACTCTGAGAACAAAGAAAAAAATTGGTCTAGACTGATACTCAGGCAAAGAGAGTAGCAGAAGCAATGCCATGCTTTTTCCACATGGAAGATCAATGGTTTATGTTTCCATTAGACAGTGGAGAACAGTGTTGATCCCTGAGCCAGCTCCAGAAAGTCTACCATGTCCATGCAGAATAAGAAAGTATGCACAGTTGCCAGTGTGGTTGCATGAAGAAACAGAAACATTTCTGCTATTAAGTCTTTCCTCTTAAGAAGACTAATTAACGCATTAATTAAGTCAGTTAATTTAAGGAGATCCTGTCAACATAGGGGCTTCTACATTATGTTTTATCAATTAGTGAAGACAATTTAAAAAACCAAAATCATTTTAAAGCCAATGTAGAGCATTGTTTGTCCTTGGAAACCTTAAGGCAATGGGAATCATCTTTCTTTTGCAATCTTAAGCTTTTCTTTCCTCGTTCTCACAATTTTCCAATTTCTGGGCCATTCCTTAGTAAAAACTTCTGAATAAAGACATTTTTAAAACGTTGTTCCCAAATTTTACTTTGAAATACGATTAATGGTTTCTGAAATACGATTGAAGTAGAAGAATAGAAGGAGAGTCTACACTACATAACAATAAACAGGTCCTTTCCAACTCAAACATTTATATGATTTGTGATTCTGCCTACTGGCTACTCTTGTGCTGCTGCTGCCCCAGATGTGAATTGCACCCTTTGCTACAGAAGCACAAGTATGAGTCACAAGCAGCTCCTTGTCCATCACTATACTTATCAACTCCTAAGTCCTTAGGCTACTCTGCAGCAGCATGGAGATGGAAAAGTCTATCTCAATGAGATAAGCAGTCTTACCATCAAGACCTATCTGCTGTTAAATCTGAAAACCCTTAGACCCTTCCTAAAGAGTTGGCCTAGTACAAGGTCAGTCATCCTTGGAGAAGTACACCATGATGCTTTGCTACATTTAATACCTTGGCATGGATCAAATTTCCCAGTAGTACACTATAAATATGTTAAAGAGTTGGTTGAACATAATACTAAAACACTGGTGGGCAGATTTTTTTCAGTCAGTGTTGTTACCACTCAGTCTTCTGCTTCTTCATTTAACTACTTAACGAAATAGGTTCACTTAAGAGAAAATCCATCTACATTCTTCTCCTCCAAACATGGCAAAGCTCTGCTTAGCCTCTAAGATCAAGCAGAGCAGATGTTTCCAAGAGAGTGTAATTGAACAGAAACTGTTGCGTGTCAGTAGTGAGAATTCCCTGAACTTTTCCCTCAAAGGAAAATGAGGAAAAATGTGTGTCAAAGTGAGAACGATCCCAGATGCTGCATACTGTAGCATTCTTTTTTTGTTTTTCTTAGCATTTGCAGGAACATGAAAGTGAATTGCTGTGCTTGTTCAAATGGCACGGAATCTAAAAGCAATTTGTGGTGACAAGGTCACAAGGGGCAAGTGGAGGCTTTTCATAACTGCGTAGAGGGCTGGCGAGCGTATCTATGTTTTATATACACATGGAGAAATATGAATTATTTTACTGTTAATCATGCATCTGCAGAAAAATATATATATATATAAAATAGATTCAGCACTATGGTGGATAATGTGTGAAATGATGCTGAATTTTCTAGGCAACCTACTTCCAGATTTGTTGAAGGGGAGCAAGAGCAGCAGAGGAAGAGCAGAGAACTTAAAAGAGTGGAACAAGAACCTGACACATGAGAAAAGATCCACGCCTGATTGAATCATGGATTCTAAATCAAACTGAAGATAGAAAGCCGGAAGACTGTCTACAAACATTTTAGTGATTTTTGATAAATTTTTTATGATATCAGATTTGTTTTAAATATTAACTATAATTTGAACACACATTTACTCATTCAATGGACCAAAATTCATTCAGACCTGTGAAGGGGTTCCTAATATTTCCCAGGGGTTTTGGCCAGACACCTATTTCCTTTCATGCCTTTCATGCAGCAAAAGCTGGACTTCACCTAATGCTTTCTTTTGCGAGGCAACTCACAGATTCCAGGCAAGAAATGCTACCCTTCTGCTTCAGGAGGATAAAGACCATACTGAACCCGACAGCTTTTTGTTGTTGTTGTTCCAACACATATGGTCATCATTGCCTGAACTATCCTTTCCCTTAGGAGAACAGTTCCCCGTGAAGCAACCATTATACCAATTGTAGTTAACAGCCAACAATTAAATGGCTGTGCTTCTTACGGTATGCTTTTTAGTGGTTACATCTTGATTCTTCAAATAATCACAGAATGGTTAAAACTTCTTTGAGATATTGATAAAAGTCTTCACAGCCACAAATCAGACTCAGGAATGATTGTTAATGTACTGCTCACTTGTCCTTACATAAATTTTATGTAAGATTGGGCTATCTATCAGTGTTTTCAGTTTTACTTTTTATTCCTTTCCTTTCCTTTCCTTTCCTTTCCTTTCCTTTCCTTTCCTTTCCTTTCCTTTCCTTTCCTTTCCTTTCCTTTCCTTTCCTTTCCTTTCCTTTCCTTTCCTTTCCTTTCCTTTCCTTTCCTTTCCTTTCCTTTCCTTTCCTTTCCTTTCCTTTCCTTCCCTTCCCTTCCCTTCCCTTCCCTTCCCTTCCCTTCCCTTCCCTTCCCTTCCCTTCCCTTCCCTTCCCTTCCCTTCCCTTCCCTTCCCTTCCCTTCCCTTCCCTTCCCTTTCCTTTCCTTTCCTTTCCTTTTCTTTTCTTTTCTTTTCTTTTCTTTTTGTGTGCACACTCCTCAGCACTGTTGTATGAGTTATGTATAAGGTCCTTCAATTTTATAGAAACATATGGTCTTAAACTATTTTCATCAACTGTTATCGCAGTCTTCTAGAAATCTTTGCAGAATCCAAACACAGGTGGATGTATTCTGAAACAAAATCTGCATCATGTCTCATCAAAAGAGATCAAGGTCTGGTCTCTGGGTGGGGGAAGTCACCACAGTGGATGAAAGTAAGTGATTCAGAGGAAGGAAAACCGAAGAGGCAAGGGAAAAAAAGGCCAATTCAGTGTGACGCACTGATGTTATTCCCTGCTGACAATGAAGATGCCAAAAAATAGGATGTTGTTCCTTATGTATTGTCGATAGATTTTCAGGAACAAGCGAATAGTGCAACCATTTTATTAGGAGCAATAATGCATAGAGATCCAATCTTGGGTCATAAAGACTCACTTAGAAGTAAGGGGAAGAAATTGATAATAATGAGGAGAGACGTACCAAACGTGTTCAGAGAAGTTTGTACTACATCTATGGTATGGAGAAAAGAACATCAGCAGATGTAAATCAGCTAAGCATGGCTGAAAACTACATCAGCTACAAATCTGTTCCAGTGATTCTACTAGTGAGATACTAACACAAATTGGCAAGCTTGAATGCTTTGTTTTGAAGCTGTGTCAGTAAGAACATTTAGTGATTTCATCTGATGCTGTGCAATTATTGACTAATTTTAGGTAGGAAAAGGCTTTTAGAGTAGATACGAATACCATTATTTTGCACACAGTTTTACTAATTTCAAAGTTTGGAAAGACACTTAGACTTCAGCATGTTGAAGTTTATTTTTAAAAGTGCCTCAGAGTATATGATTCCTCCTCCTCAGAGCAGAATGAATTAAAGGAAGAGCCTGCTGGGGATCCATTATTAGAACAGGGAACAGTTAGTGCGATATGCCATTATTTCCCAATGCTGCAATATTTGCATCCTCAAAATATCATAATCACAGAATCATAGAATCATCTAGGTTGGAAATGGCCTTCAAGATCATCAAGTCCAACCAGTAGCTTGAGCTACTGAGTTCAGCCACTAAACCATGTCCCTTAGTGCCACATCCATATGTATTTTAAACACCTCAAGGGATGGAGATTCCACCATTATCCTTGGCAGCTTAATCCAATTCTTGACCACTAGCTAAGTGAAGAAATTCTTCATATTTGAACTACATGTCCCCTGGCTCAACTTGAGACCATTTCATCGAATCATAGAATCCTTAGAATTGGAAGGGAGCTCTGAAGGCTACCTAGTCCAACTCCCCTGCAATGAACAGGGACATCCACACTTCCTCGTGTTCTGTTGCTTATCACTTGAGAAACTGACACCCTCACTGCTGCAATTGGCAGCTGTACCCTCCTTGTTTTCCAGAATAAGCAACTCAAATTCTCTCAGCTGCTCCTCTAGTCTTTTTCTCCACTCTCTTCGCCAGCTTCACTGCTCTTCTCTGCACACGCTCAGGCAACTCTACATCCTTCTTGTTGTGAGAGGTGCAAAACTGAAAGCAGTATTTGAGGCATGGTCCCTTCCCTGGTCCTGCCGCTTCTCTACTTCTGATACAAGCCAGGAATGCCATTGCCCTTATTAGCTACTTGGGCACACAGCTGGCTAATCAGCCAGCTGCTGACCAGAACCCTCAGGTCCTTTTCTTCCAGGCAGCTTTTCAGCCACTCTTCCCCAATGCCATAATGCTGCATGGAGTTGTTATGAACCAAGTGCAAGGCACCTAGTCTTGTTGAACATCATGTGATCCAGCCTATTCAGATCCCTTGCAAGGTCCTCCTACCTTCAAACATATTAACAGTCCCACCTAACTTGTTATCATCTGTGAATGATAGAAATCGTAGTTGTGGGAGTTTTCAGATAACATGGAAGCTGAATACTTTGTGCAGCTAAGAAATAATGGCATTTATTAAGTGAATGGGAAGTTACCAGCTATCATCTTCTTTCTCTCCACCTAACAAAAAAATGAGAAAAGAAATTATCTGCTGATAAATTCAATGAAGAGCATACATCATTCCTGGAAGAGAAAGGTTGAGGTTTTGCTACTTTCTGTTCACTAAATGTTCTGATATACAGGAACTGAGTTGAACCAACCTTATTTTGAAAACCCTGTAAACTGTCAGAAAACATTTCTCAGAATAGGGTCCTGAAGCTGCCCCGGTATTAGAGGAACCAACCCAACCTCACAGCTAATATTCAGTATCTTAGATATCCTTTATTTAGCACACTTGCTGACTTGCATGGGGAAGAGGTGGTGGCCACTGTGATTCACGGGCACCTTTCGAGTAACAAGAACGTAAGTGTTATAAAGGCTTCATTCTGCATGAGAAAATCCAGAAGAATATGCTGTTTTAGTGCTTCCAGCTTGACTGTCTGCCACATCATTCTGAACTAATATGCAGCTCATTGTTTTGCCTGTGTGCTGTTATGTACGTATCAGATTTTTGAAATATTAATTCATCATCCCAGTAATGCAATAAATTTCTTAACTGCCAGAAATATGTACTAAGGAAAGATGGGGATTTATGATTCTTAGGTGGCACATATATGAAAAGGGGAAATAAAATATCTATATTTTTTTAGGCAGATTTCTCTCTAAAGACAGCAGATGGTCACTTCCCTCTGGTGCTAGTATTGCTTTTGACTCAGTATTTTAGCTATTTTTATTCACACATTAAAAAGGCACAACACGGTCAAGTTATCCAGTCTAGAATCAGAGGTGTTGTCATGCTACCCAGTGATGTTGAGTGAGTGGTTATCAACTTGACTGCACCTTAATGCTTTTAATTTGGGGGTTTCAGATTTGGGCCATTATTACAGAATTTTTTGGAAAGTGACTCCAAGGAAATTTACACAGGCACACATGAAGGTACGTAATTCACAGCAGAGGAACAGGATCATTGCTTAGTCTGGAGAAGAGGAAGCTCAGGGGAGACCTTATCACTCTCTACAACTGCCTGAAAGGAGGTTGTAGCATGGAGAGTTTGGCTTTTTCTTCCAGGAAGCAAGCGATGGGGCAAGAGGGAATAACCTCAAGTTGTGCCATGAAAGGTTCAGATTGGATATTAGGAAGAAGCTTTTCTCAGAAAGAGTGGTTAAGCATTGGAACAGGTTGACCAGGGAAGTGATAGAGTCATGGTCCCTGGGGGTGTTTAAGGAAAAGGTAGATATAGTACTTGGGGATAATGTTTATGAGCAACATTTATGGTAATTGGATAGTGGACTAGATGATCTTAGAGGTCTCTTCCAAGCTCAATGATTCAACTGTTCTATGATCAGGTTAAGAAAGCAGTACAGAAGGAAGAATACAATCTCTTAACCATGTTCAGATGTGCAATATCACTAATAAATGACAGTCCACCTTCTACCTAAGACACATCACCCAGCTAGCAGACCTCACTATCCTACATCTTGACTTGGAGCAGGCCAGCTGAAAATGAAGAGGACATTTCAAATTTTTATCTTTCCACAGCTCCTATTTTATGCACCTAATTGCTAGGAGAGTTGAAGTAAAGAGAGCAGTCACTGCTACAGAAACCAATATCTTCAAAGCTTTCAGACTTGACAGAAAAGGTTGATGTTATTGATTTCAATCACAGTGTAGATTTTTACACCTGAACTTTGTTCTCCCTTCTTAAACACACACACAAAAAAACCTGTTTTCTTGAGGGTGCAGTCTGATCTATTTTATATACTTACTTTAGGATTAGATGAATGATCTCTTAAACATCACTAAGTCGATTGACTCACTCTCCATTCACTTTAATGAAAGTTTGGGAGGGACAGAGTTCAGATGTAGACGCCTACACTCTAAATATCTACATTTCAGTAAATGATTCCTCCATCTGGTTATGCAGTCAATAAGTAGTCAGTACTCAATGAAATATCTTTCACAGGTATTATGGCTTTGCTTTTACTTCTGTCTGTTTCACTTACCTGGGTCAGGCCAGCTAAGAGTAAAAAGTCTTTTGGAATTCCTACATGTAGGTAGCCCATGAAGTACTTTTAATCACAGTAGAAAGGCAAATAGCCAATACAGAGGATGGACACAGACAAAATGAAATGTGACTAGAAAAAAGAAACAGATGGACCTGTATAAATGCATTATTTCCATAACTTTACTACCTTGAGGGAAAATACACATTTAATACAGGCTCACAGAGACTTGGAATGAGATACTGGAGAGACATTTAGAAACAGGTTGTTTGCGCATGTTTGTCTCTGAATATTCCTTTCCTGATTGCTAGGTTAATGGCTTTGCAATTGGAGCTTTTGCTACAACAATGAGAATATTAAAGGACATATTTCATAAAAATATATCTATGTAATCAAGTTTTTAAACCACCAGCACAGCTTCTGGGATGACACTCTTCAAAGTTATTGTCAACATAAGAATAAAAAAAAGAGCAAACTAAGGGGGAAAAAAAAGTCAGAAACAAGCTCTAAACATCCTTGCTGTAGTTTGTATGAGGAAAATCTAGGTTATTAGGAGGATTTTAAACTAGATCTGAAGGGGGATGAAGGGGATAGTGAGTCTTCCCATGATATGGTGTGGGATGGCATAGCTAGATTAGAGGAACAGGATGACTGGAGTGGGACTATTGACAGATACAGGCTGCTCAGAAGGGACAGGCAAGGAAGGAGAAGAGGGGGTGTTGTTATCTGCATCAGGAAAGAAATAGAATGTGAAGAGCTGTCCCTAAAGAATAGTCATGAGCAAGTCAAAAGACTATGGGTGGCAGTGAGAGACTGAGACAGCAAAGGAAGCTTGTGACTGGTGTCTACTACAGCCAACCAGTCAAGCAGAATCTGTCGATGAGGCCTTGTACCTCCAGCTACAGGAGGCATCATGATCACAAGTGCTTGTCCTGTTGGGAGACCTCAACCACCCAGACATCTTTGCTGGAAAAATATCATGGTGAGCTGCTGGCAACCCAGGAGGCTCCTGGAATGCATTGAGGGTAACCTTCCGAGTCAAGTAAGAGAAAGCCCTATTAGCAGTGATGCAATACCGGACCTGGTTCTCACCATTGCAAATGAACTAATTGGTGACATCAGGATTGGAGGCTGCTCGGGCTGTAGTGACCATGTTGTGATTGAGTTCATGCTCCGGAGGGATATGAGATAGGCAAAGAGTAAAATTAGGATGCTAAACTTTAGGAGAGTTAACTTCTATCTCATCAGGGAGTTAGTCAACAAAACACCCTGGAAAACTCCTGATGATCAAGGGTGCAAAGAAGAGCTGGCGGATTTTTAAGGAAGTTTTCCTCGGAGCACATGAGCTCTCCATCCCTAGGTGTAGCAAGTCAGGAAAGGAAGACAAGAGAGCAGCATGGCTGAACAGAGTCATGCTGGTCAAACTGAAGAGCAAGTAGAAAATGCACAGACAGTGGAAACAAGGACAGGTACCATGGGAAGAGTATAAGGAAGCCTGTAGGCTGTCTAGGGATGGAGTCATTAAAGCCAAGGCCCAGCTTGAACTAAATTTGAGAAGGGAAGCAAAAAAGAACAAGAAAGTCTTCTAGAGGTATGTCAACAAGAAAAGGAAAGTCCAGGAGTAGTACACTCCCTGTGAGTGACACAGGCAAGCTGGTAACAGCAGACAAGGAGAAGGCTGAGGTACGCAACAACTTCTTTGCCTTGGTATTCTCTGATAACTGCTCACCACACAGCCCTCAAATGTTTGGCTTGGTAGAAGGGGATTGGAGAAGCAACGTCCCTGCCACCATAAGCAGAGATCAGGCTTGTGACCACCTGAGGAACCTGAACATCCACAAGTCCATGAGTCATGATAGTAAGTGTGTTGAATGACCTTCAGCATAGGATGTGTTTCTTACAATAATGGTAAATTATACATCTCTCAGTTGTGCTTATTGTACCATCTCTGATTATTCTTACTCACCTCCCTGAAAAAAAAAAAAAAAAGAAAAAGTGAAATATTTAGAATGCATGCAATACTGAATATTTTTCAATTACACAAATTAATAAAGCAAATAAAAATAAAAAATGAAAATCCTTGATTTCCAAAACAGCATCAAACACGTGGAGTGGAACATGTAATGTCTCTGACTGTATTACAGGGAAACCTCTAACTAACACAGAGATGTTTCAATCAAGCAGGAACTTTGTTCAAGATGTAAGTCAAACTACTTGAGAAAAATCTACTTATCAAAGAGGAAATTTCCTTCAGGAATTATGACCATGGAATTAAATAGCAGGGATAATGTATTTTTGGTTTCATTTTCTTTGCAAGGAGAGGCAGCTTCTATTTTATTCCATCACAGAAGGGCTATTAATAGTGACTTTTTAACTTGGATTTCTTTTAGCCTGCTGGGACATCCTAGAGATTCATAGTTATTTTCAAAAAGATTTTTGCTAATTGCATTAGGTCCCATGTTGGAATCTTAACTGTATTGTAAATAACTGTTTTTTTCATGCAAGAATATTACACATTGCTATTTCTAGACCTTATCTAATGGCATTTGGTTGTTGATGTTTTGTAAATAACAGAAACTTTAGAAGTAATGCATTGATTCACAATGGTTTCAACATAGATACTTAATGCATCCAATCTTATTGCTGTGCCTTCACCACTTGGGTGATGCTGACATAGTTAATGTGTGACCATCCTCACATCTCCATATATCATATATATCTTGAGTTGGCAAAGAAGACAGCTCTATGTAGAGGCATCCAAAGACTCATCAAAAACTATTTTAGCCTCTCACTGTTGCAGTCTAGATCAAAAAGTGGGTCTGCCATCCAGCTCTCACAAAAGAAACTTCTCTTCATCCTACAGTGAATCCATTAGACTGGAGATGCAGCAAGGCTGGTAGCAAGCAGTGAAATCAGAAGAGAGATGAACTCAGGATGGCCAACTCTGTTCTGATATTTACTCTTCTTTCAGAAGGAATAGTTTTCTCAGTTCTCTTCAGAGAGAAAGAGATGATAACAATCATTTTCTTTCTCCAGCTTCCCACCTTTTTTTAATAATGCTTTTGGCATAGGTGCCCTGACAGGAGCAGCATCCTGAAATATGAGCTAGTTGCAAGTTGTGTTTTCATTGCAGCTTAGTCGCTCAGGCTTTTCTGAAATGCATAGAAGAGCAGCATTCATCACCTTCATGTGCTATGTATCAGAAAGGAAGTTGTAAGTCTGTAAACTGGCTCGCAGGAATGCTTTCTGTATCAAGACTCAGAAATGCACTGAAAAAAAAAAGAAATGTTCATTGTAATAGTTTGTTAAGCATTGGAGTACACAGCAGTCATGTATATGCATTGCCTACCTGCACACAAGCCTTTCCCCAGTCCTTTTCTTGATCTTCTATGAATGGGGAAAATTTCCAAAACAATTAAAATTTTGGCTCCTGTGTCAATTCTTGTTTTTTTTCCAAGTGGTGTACTGATAGACTAATAAAAATTCAAGCTGATATTGCTATAAAAATATAATTTCATAAACAAGTCTTCCTCCCAAGATAAAGGAAAAAAAGTTGATGGACTGCTGATGATGTAAGGTCAACTCAATCTAGCATTCTAGTGCCTAT
The DNA here is from genome assembly GCA_030625065.1 of Alectoris magna. Taxonomy (NCBI): domain Eukaryota; kingdom Metazoa; phylum Chordata; class Aves; order Galliformes; family Phasianidae; genus Alectoris; species Alectoris magna. The sequence continues at coordinate 3,475,788 of CM060561.1, forward strand.
GAGAACAGTGATATTTGCAATAAGTCAAAGACTTTGAAAACTGTGTTACCATGCTCAAGGAAGAAGATTATTTTGGAAGTACTGGTAACTTGGCTATTCAGAATAAAATCTTTTGTAAATGTGTTCCAGCTAGCCTTGAAAGCTCATCTCAAAAAGTCCTGCTGTTTAAACAAAAGCAGAAATTTCTGATTTTCAGATCCTCTGAGATAATACCATTTTAAACAAATGGAGAACATACATAGAACATAGCTTCAATTTTGTAGAATGAATCATGAATGGCCTGGGTTGAAAAGGACTACAATGATCATCTAGTTTTAACCCCCCTGCTATGTGCAGGGTCACCAACCACCAGACCAGGCTGCCCAGAGCCACATCCAGCCTGGCCTTGAATGCCTGCAGGGATGGGGCATCCACAACCTCTTTGGGCAACCTGTTCCAGTGCGTCACCACCCTCTGAGTGAAATATTTCCTCTTAATATCTAGCCTAAAACTCCTCTGTCTCAGTTTAAGGCCATTCTCCCTTGTCCTTTTACTGCCCATCCTCATAAACAGCCTTTTCACCTCCTGTTTATATGCTCCCTTCAAGTATTTGAAGGCCACAGTGAAATATCCCTGGAGCCTTCTCTTCTCCAAACTAAACAAGCCCAGTTCCCTCAACCTTTCCTCATAGGAGAGGTGCCCCAGCCCTCTAATAATCTCAGTGGCCCTCCTCTGGACCTGCTCCAAGAGCTCCACATCCTTCCTGTGATGGGAGCCCCAGATCTGGACTCAGTACTGAAGATGGGGCCTCATGAGAGCTGAGTATAGGGGGACAATTACCTCCCTCTCCCCGCTGGCCACCCCTTTTTTAATGCAGCCCAAAATACAGTTGGCCATCCAGGCTCCAAGTGCACACTGCTGGCTCATGTCCAGCTTCTCATCCACCAGGACCCCCAAGTCCTTATCCACAAGGCTGCTCTCAATGGGTTCTTAGCCCAGTCTGTTATAAACACCTGGGGTTGCCCTGGCCCAAGTGCAATACCTTGCACTTGTTCTTGTTGAAACTCATTAGGTTTTCATGGGCTCACTTCTCCAGCTTGTCCAGTCCCTCTGGATGACTTCTCTTCCAGTGAATCAACTGTACTGCCCAGCTTGGTATCATCTACAAACTTGCTGAGAGTGCACTTGATACCATCATCTGTGTCATTGATAAAAATGTTGAAGAGCACCAGTCCCAAGACCGACCCCTGAGGGACACTGCTTGTGACTGGCCTCCACCCTGATGTAGAACCATTGATCACAGATCTTTTCAGACATTGATCTGTCTGGTATGCTCAGGTTTTAAGAGAAGTGTATACTTATGAGGGAAGAGTATGCAGGGGTTTTTGCCTACCTGCAAAATACAATCATTCATCACAGATCATGTTATAAAAATGTTCAAGTGGACCTTCCATCGAACAGAGATCTCTTTTTTGTATGTGCAAAGGATCTCCATCTTAACGATGTCCCAAGTCATTCAGAGGTTCTGAATGGAAAGGTAAAGCTGTAAGTCTTTAAGAGTCACAGCACTTTCTAAGTGAATGTATGAAAACTCTGACATACTTACATGAGTGTTTTACCATCAGGTAAATGAAGGGATAGAGTTCAGTCTCAGCAAATTTGCTGATGATATGAAGCTGGGAGGAGTGGTGGACATGGAAGATGATTGTGCTACCATTCAATGAGAGCTGGATCCTTGATTTTATGATGCAGACTTAGAGGGGAATGTTGTCATTTCACTGCCTGGGCTTTAGATCATATTCTCCTTCACATACTCACAGCTCACCAGGGATGCCCAAAATTTTTCTGTGTCTATGCCAAGTCTAGTAGTAATACTTTGTCTTACATCATACCTCACAATGTTAAACAAACAAAACAAACAAACAAACACACAAACAAAACCCCAACTTCTTAAGAAGTCTTAAGGAAGTGAAAAATTATGCCAAAACATGTCTGAGTTTCTAGTGAAAGCAGGACTCTTGATTTTCATGGTATTACAAAAAATAATCCTCTTAAATTTGTATTTAGGTATATCGTCATGGAATCATAGAATATTCGAAGTCAGAAAGGACCCATAAAGGTCATTGTCCACACACTTAATGAACTCTGTCTGCTCGGGGCCATGACCACTGCCTAGTCGAGTGTGTTTCAGTGCCCATCAACCCTCTTAGTGAAGAACCTTCTCCCGACATCCAACCTGAACTTCCATTGTGACATTGTTTCATGGCATTCACTGATGGTTTATCACTGGTCAATATTAATATTAAAGAATGTATTTAGTTGCACAAAGAAAGCAAACAAGGAAATTCAGGCAGTTTCTAAATTTTCCTGGCACACAGAAGGCACTGAAGTTGTAAGACACAAGGCTTCTCCATTCCTACTTTCAGAGGCTGGAGAAGAATCTCAAACATGAACCTGCTGACACATTTCTAGCATCTGTAACTGATGACTGCGACTCCCTCTTCTACACTGCTCCTTCAAAGCAATCTGCTGTAATGGATGTGCTGCTGAAAGCACACACCTCTGATGATGTATTACTTACCTGCCAAAGGTTGTCACGAGAGGGCACTAGGAAAAGAAATACTTTTGTATTTCTATAAAAAAGCCATATGCAGTTTAGGTTCAAAAAGTGCTCTTTCTCCTTCTCTATTAGCTTTACGTTTTAAAAAGACAGCATCAGCTGGTGCCTTTAAAAAAACACAAGCAAAAAGAGGAAAAAAAAAAAAAAAAAAAAGGACAAAACTCATGCATTCCTAAGGAATTCAGTATAGGATGTTTTGCCATTTAGCTATCTGCTCTATATACCTCTTTTCTCTGCTTCCAAAACTCAGAGAATGCACAGAAATATTCTAGTCCCAGTGAGGGGGCTAGTTTAAATGTTAAGACAGGAACTTTGGTTATTAGATTTTAAATCTCAGTCTTTGTCAAACCAGTTCCTGGCTGAATAATACTATGACTAAAAAAATATATGCACACCCCTTCCACCCTCCCCAAAACACAGCAAAAAACAAAAACTCGCCTAGCTCAAAGATGTATTCTAGTGAAACACCCAGTTTTACACATGCATGTATTTCAGCAATTCAGGAGATTTTCAGTGACAAGGGAAGTCAAATCTCACTCCTCCGTTATGCCTAGTATTTTCCTCCTCCCCCACACTGTATGTCTAAATCAAGCAATTAGTTTGACCCAGCTTCCGAACCTGGTTGCGGGTGATGAGCTTAATACTTCTACTCAGGACCAATTTTCATGCGTATGGTTAAGAAAAAAATGGTTTGATGGTTCAGAATAATACCAGAGCTACACTGTAAGATATGCCAGTTTTATCCTCAAACACAATCTGGATGCTGAACTACAGGCAGTCTTTAAAACAGCAACAAGGGTAGCAAGGATGCAAGCGTGAGGCCACACAGCACAGTGTCATCAGACTCATCCTCAAAGCTCTCTACCTCACCTCATGGATCTGGTATTAGAGACCTCGAGTATAATTTGGGGCTTGGTGGAAGATAAAGCTTAAATTTGATAATGGTGTGCATATATCTGTCTGTGCCCTTACACAGTGGAGAATGGGTATTGGATTTTAATATGTGAACAGCAACTTTAGGCAAATTGGTGAATTTTAGAGCACACTACATGTCTGCTCTTATTTGTGAGGAACAGTTATCCCTGATCTTGTCAACTATCTATCACAGCAGTGAGTAAATACAGAGAAAATAGGCTCCCTTAATGAAGCAGAGCTAAGAACCGTTTTCTCAGAGGATTTCCCACATAGTCTGAAATGCTCTAAGCAGAGGAAATTCCTCTGGGTATAAAAGAATAATAGCCTCACAGTCATCATTTCTGAGAAATGTCCTCCTGTTCAGACCTCAGCAAGGACTACATTCTTCAATACCTCTTTAAATAATATTACAAGCAAGTATCAGTTTTGTTTGTTTGGTTTGCTGCTTGGTTAGTTTGATTTGGTTTGTTTTTGACAAGTGAGACCTCACTACCAAAATCATCTGTCGTTAGAAGTTAGCCACTCAGACTGACTTTTTTGCAAATAATAGCATACCAGCTCCGGAACTTTTACAAATTGTCATATAATTAGACTTCAAGATAATTACTAGAAAAATAATCAAGAAGTTATTCTGGGACAACTGCTGGAAATCAGATGTCACTGCATTTTCAAAATACATAGCGGTTTAACTCTTTAAATCTGAATTGAATTTCTAATGGGGATACAACCTGTCTGAACAGAGAAAAAACTGAAAAGACACAGCACAGTGAGGACCACTATTATGTGAATCATAGAATCATAGAATGGCTTGGGTTGGAAGAGATCTTCAAGATCATCTATTTCCAACTCCTCTGCCATGGGCAGAGTTTCCACCCACCAGATCTGGCTGATCAGGTCCCCATCTCACCTGACCATAAGCATCCCCAAGGACAGAGCATCCAAAGCTTCTCTGGGCAACCTGTGCCAGTGCCTCACCATCCTCTGAGTAGAGAATTTCTTCTAACATAAATGTCCCCTCCTTTAATTCAAAGCCATTCCCCCATGTCCTATCACTGATAGATCATGTAAAAAGTTGGTCTCCTTTCTGATTACAAACTCCTTTTAGGTACTAGAAAGCAATCTCCCTCTGAGTCTTCTGCAGGTTGAACAAGCCCAGCTCCCTCAGCCTTTCTTTATAGGAGAGGTACTCCAGCCCTTTGGTAGTATTTGTGGCCCTCCTCTGGACCTATTGCAAAAGCTCCACATCTTTCTCTAGTTGGGGCCCCCAGGCCTGAATGAAATACTCCAGATGGAGCCTAGCAAGGGTGGAGTATAGGAGACAATCACCTCCCTCCGTCTGCTGCCACTCCTCTTTTGATGTGGACCAAGGTACATTTGGCAACTGTATGAAGTTTATGCATTAACATTATTGCATTGTTTTAACAATCATGTTATTCAAACCTGCATCGAACTTCTGTACTGCCAACTTCTAAACCAGTTTACACTAAGGAGAATAAATAATTATTTTCTTGGTAGATAAAAAAAAAAGCTACAAAAATATTTGACTACATAGGTCTCAATGATTTATATCCATTGGTGAGATAAAAAAATAGGAGGCTTATAGTGAAGAAATTATTAATTTCAGATTCAGTGTCCCTGAAGTATGATGATTCATGAACTCTGTATCTTGTGGCACAGAATAAGCCTCTGGCTCTGATAAATTTGAATCAAGATTAGAAATGCATGTTAAATGAAGGATACCAAGTAGTTACTACTGAAAATTCTAGGCTTAAAAGCTGTGTTCAGAAGGACGATGATTTGGAAAGGTGAATCTATGTTGCACAGTCAGGGTATCCATGCATTCTGTCACAGAACTACGGAAGCATAGAATCTCTGTGGTTAGAAGGGACCTCTATGTCCATCTGATTCAACTCCTACTCAAGCAGGCACATCTACAACAGGGTGTCCATCATGTCCATCACCGAGGTTCAGCACAGCAAAGTGCAAGATTTTGCACTTGGGCCAGAGGAATCCCAGGCATATATACAGGCTGGGAGGAGAAATCCTTGAGAGTAGTCCAGTGGGGAAGGACCTGGGGGTCCTGGTGGATGAAAAACTTATCATGAGCCAGCAGTGTGCTTTTGCAGCTTGGAAAACGGTATCCTGGGCTACATCAGAAGAGGGGTGGCCAGCAGGGAAAAGGAGATGACTGTCCCTCTCTTCTCTGCTCTTGTGAGGCCGCATCTGGAGTACTGCATCCAGGCCTGGGGCCCCCAATGCAAGAAAGACAGGGAGCTGTTGGAAAGGGTCCAGAGGAGGGCCACAAAGATGATCAGAGGGCTGGAGCACCTCCCCCACGAAGACAGGCTGAGGGAGCAGGGCTTGTTCAGCCTGACAAAAGCTGCGTGGTGACCTCATTGCAGCTATTCAGTACCTAAAGGGAGCATATAAACAGGAAGGGTGTCAACTCTTTACAAGAGTAGATAACAACAGGACTAGGGGAAATGGTTTTAAGTTGAAAGAGGAAAGATTTAGCTTGGATGTCTTTACTATGAGAATGGTGAGGTGCTGGAAAAGGCTGCCCAGAGAAGTTGTGGATGCTCTGTCTCTGAAGGTGTTTAAGGCCAGATTGGATGGGACCCTGGGCAGCCTGGTCTAGTATTAAACATGGAGGTTGGTGGCCTTGCCTGTGTTGGGGGTGTTGGAGATTCATGATCCCTGAGGTCCCTTCCAACTCGGGCCATTCTGTGATTCTGTGGTTCTTTGGGGATGAGCAATGCTCCAAGATGTTTTACATTTGTCTCTTACTTACAGTAAGGCAGGCCTCATCAGTTGAGAAGCACTCCCTAAATTATCCAAGAAATGCCAGCCTTTCTGAAGTTGCTCTAACACCTTTCTACCAAGCAGCCCTGGGGAAAAACATTTGCAAAATCAGAAGGTTGAAAGCTTTGTCAGAATCCTTGGATAATTTTAAGTGCATGGGCTGCCTGAGAACTTATATAAATAGACAGCCCACCTGTTGGTTCAAGGATGCTACTCAGGATGAAAGCCATAGGTCTTCCTAAGCGTAGACACAAACTCTACAGGGCATACATAAATTAGAACTATCAGATGGGCACAGAGAATTATTAGTTCTTGACAAGTTTAGTGCATCAGTTTAAGCCCAAACCTTGGGCACTAACAGGACAAGTAGCTAATCAGGTTAGCCTGAAGGCCACCAAAGAGCATTATGGGATCAATTGGCCTACTGGAAGGAAAGGGAGTCAGTAAATCACAGATTCTTTTGCTGCTTGGGACATTGCACATCGCTGCTAATAAACATGCTATGGTGTGAAATATGGTACGGCATGTGAATAATAATAACTTAAAAAAAAAAAAAAGCTGTAAAAAGATGGAAGAAGTTGAAGGAAAAATTGCTTAAGAAACTAACTTTTTGTCTTTTGCATGAACTTTTTCAGGTCGATAAATGGATGTCATGTTTTTGAGCATGTAGACATTTATGTCTCAAAGAAAGAGCACTTTGTTGAGGTTTGTAGAGACCGTTATCATAAATAGCTGCACTCTATGATTCCATACAGCATACAGCTTTATCCTATGGCTTTTGAATACGAGCCACCAGTATGAGTTTAAGATGGAAAACAAAAACCTTCGATCTGTGTTTAAGGGCACAAGATGACATGGGATTTTATAATCTTTCAATACAGTGCTTAGAAATACTGCTGAAAACTAGCAACATGTACATTTACTTCCATTTAACTCACATAGCTTCAGTTTTTTGTTGTTGATATCCATCGAGGGCACTGAATTGTATATATATATATATATATATGCATACTGAGTCTATTAAAATGAACTTTTATGTTAAGTATTTTCCCCTTGTGAATATACTCAAAGACTATGGTTAAAACATATCCTAAATTCTTTAAAACCAAATTAAACCTCTCTATTTATTCTAGGAATCATACTCTGAAAGGACAAAAAAGTGCCACGTTTGTATGCTAATCATTATGGATTTTGAATATCACAAGGATTTTGGACATCTTCAAATTTCGTTTCATGCACATCATCTGTTGAATAATCAAAATCCTAAGAAGAAAGGAAAAGGAAAAAAATATTTCAAGAATACTTAAACTGCGATATCTTTCTTTATAATAGCATAAATTTTAGACACATAATACATTACAGAAGGCCTCAGGAGATACACAAGTGAAAGCAAGCTGAACCATAGATTAACTGATATTTGACCTGAGTTACAGGCAAAGAAACAGTCCTGTTACAAAGCACGTTGATTACATCCTATAACAAATAGGTACATTTCCACATACTGTATCAATGTTTTCAAATAGGGGATTGTTCTATCAGAAAATGTTGGACCACTTTCTTCACTTCCTTTTATTAACTAAATATACAATGAAAGTGTGTGTGTGTTTGTGGCAGGGGGTGTGGGGGGGGGGGGAGGGGGAGAGTGGAAGTGGAGAAAAGAAAAAGAAAAAATGGATTAAAAGGGTGGTCTGGGTGCTGAAATTTTCTTGGGAGCCAGTGACAGTGCCTATAAAACCCATGCAGACTCTTTGTCTATTCTGGAGCAGTCATCTGATTATATACATCTACCATGGCTTTCAGAGGAAGACAAATTCCTGCTACTACAAATCAAACTTACTAAAAAGAAAACGTGTCAAATATGAAATGAGAAAGAGAAAATGCCAGGTTATCAGCCTACATCAGCATTCTTCTATGCCATTAGTGATCTTTTTCATATGTGCAGTTCTCTGAATGATGCAATCCTACTGATACCTACAATTGCAATATATACAGAACCAGTACTTGTTGCACAAATGTGGCATGGATTTCTGCAAGGAAAAAATAATAACTTCCACTTACATGTCCAGGAGAACATGCAAAATGACAGAAAGGGTCAGCAAGAAATGTCAGTGATAAGAATGATGGATTCTTTCTGCAAGAACCACAGATTTCAAGCACCCAATTAAGCTATTAGCTAGCAAATATGGAACAATCAACTGTAACTACTCTTGCAAAAGGCAGATTGCAGATTGACTCTGATTGCAGAAGTCAACGCTGTGGGCTTCGCTGCACTGATGATTTTATTTAGCCTACTTAGGAGAAAAATACATGCCTCATTTTAAGATCAATATTAATATTATTTATTTTCATATACACTTACTTAAAGAAAATCATAAAGCACTTGGTGGAAAAACTATTCAGAATCTAAAAGGCAAGAAACTAATAAAAACTGTAAAGTGAATCATTACAAAAACATATACAACATTTTAATGCACATTTAAAAATATGTACATATAATTTTTAACACTTGGTACATAAATATATACTATACAAATGTGTAATATATAAATAGATTAATATATATAAAAGCTTACATGTATATTTACATATCACATGCAATTTATATGTGTATATAAGTATATAGTTTATAAATTATTTAAACACATCTAAAATATTCAAAAATATCCTAGAGTTCTGTAATTCTTTGCTGTATTTCAGAAATTATTCTAGGCTATATTATATAAGACAGATAACTGATCTAGCTCCATTTATTTGTGGCAAAGTTTGTGAGCAAACAATTTCATGTACTTGAAGCATGAAGATCTTGCCTGTTACTCCAGCTTAAATGTTGAGGTGATTGCAATACCTTGGAAACCAGACTGGTTGTTTCAGAGTTAGTCTGGGCGTAGTGTATTGAGATTTCTTACTTCATTTACTTGACCAGAGGAAAAATAGTGAGAAACTTGTGCAATTGTTCAGCTGTAATATATGATTTGACACATGCACTGGACATAATGAGGAAGACCTACGCAACAGGATAAACTCGAACCCATTCTCATTTTACACTTCTTTCTACTTTTCTGGAAGGGAAGTTCTCTACCACTTTTTCATGGAAGGATAAAAAAAATGAATAGAAATGAATAGAATAGAATAGAATAGAATAGAATAGAATAGAATAGAATAGAATAAATAAAATAAAATAAAATAAAATAAAATAAAATAAAATAAAGGAATACTGAATTTTTAAGGGGGAAAAAAATCTAATTCAATAAACTCCCTGTGACATTTAGGAAATACAGTGGAAAGAAGAAGGGATGGAAGAGAAAGAAATCATCAACTGACACTAAGTATTGCACTGTCAGCCAATGCAAAAGCCTTAAACCTCAGAATGTTTCTCTGGTTTTGGAAACTGCCTTTAAAGCAACATATCCTGCAGAGAATATCTGACCATCTAAGAAATTTTGAAGTGAACTGGGAATTTAAAAGAATGTTTAATTCATTGGTCAAATGGGTATCTGAACATAGAATATATCCAAGAAGAAATCTCTGAACATTTTGATAGAAGAAGATTGAGAAGCATAGAATTGAGAATTGAGAAGCATAGAATTGAGAATTGAGAAGCATAGAAATTGATAGAAGAAGCATCTGTTGCACATTTGCTAAAATTTATTCTTGATGTGCCAAAATTTCATATCAGTAAATTGAGGTTGTTGTTCTTCCTTCATCCATGGCCTTTGTCTGTCAGGTGTTTCTGTCTTTTGGAGGAAATTTGATTATCCACTTTTTTTTTTTTTTGCAAACTTAATGTCATGTGTTTGGACTTCATGACAAATCTCATAATTCTCTCCACAACAGAAAGTTCAACTAGAAAAGAATAGGTGGAAATATGACATTTTCTATGCAGATTGAGGCAGTTTGAAGAATAGATGCAGACTTCTCATACGCTGCTGAAAACCACCCAGTGACTTGCACTACCAGTATGGAAATAGCTTACAGACAGGGTCAAACAAAATGAAGACCTTAATCCACAGTTTCTGATAAATGCTTGTCCAGTCTCTTCGTGAGTATTCCCATCATTTTCAGGACTATTACATCATGAAGAAGAAATACACATTGTAACTCTTAGATATCTACTGTCATTCCACAATCTAAGGAAGAAGCTATGGAAGAGCAGGGGACTGGACAATCTCTCGTACATCATCTTCCTCTACCCAGTCAGAACCTGCCTAATTTTCTTTGGCACAATAGAAAGGTTTGGAAGTGGGCTGCACTGCGCTCAGTTTTGAATTGTCTGACAACATCCATAAAATACTATAAATAATAGCCAAACAACTGGGCCTTGATATACTGCTTGAGATTCAGACAAAGTGACTTGTTCTGTGCTGAAGTCCAGGCTGTTATTGCCTCATAAAATGGGACATTCATCTCTTCTGTATAATTTACTCACAATCAAAAAATGAATAATAGAACAACACCAGCCTTTGACTGCCATTCATGGGCCCAGTTCAGTGGCCATTCTGACGGCAAAGTGGTCATGGAAGCCCATGATTAAGTATTATGGGAGCAGACCCTAGTACTACTAAAGCTAAATTTATTCTTTTATGACTGGTTTAAAATGCATACATTTGACAGTGCTGAGGTTATTACTTTCCCCATTAAAGGAATATCATTGTTTATGGAGTGCTTACATCCAGGACATTACATTTATGATATCCACCCTCCCCCTGCAACAGGAGTCAGCTGCAATGAGACTGAGAGGAGAGGGGGCAAAGGCATTTCTAGGGTACATACTGGCCATTCAACCTCTGTTTCTTGAGTGATCATTTCAAAGAAATATCTTCCTTCAGAACTCAGATTTCCTCAATGAAACTGCAGCAGGGTGAAAAGAATTAGCAATAACTCTTTGTCAAAATGAAATTTTGTATGCTGTAGTCTTCTACTGCCTCTGCTAGTTATTACTGCCTACATTTCCTACTGACTAGTTAAAAAAGGAGTGTACACAAGGAGTAACCTTGTGGACAGTACCAGGCTAGAAATGATTTAGAGGCTAAGATTAGAATTCAAAATCACCTTTGTGAACTGGGGGAGCGGTCCCAGAAAGAGATTCATTAAGAACAAAGCAATACTTTTGAATTTGCACTTAATTTCAACTTTTCTGAATCACCAAAGCATTAAGTCTCCAGTTCAATTTGGTCACCTGGATCCCCTTACAATTAATAAATACTGACAGCTCAAGAAGGCTGTTAAGAAGGCAACCTATTTATGATACTTGTCATAGGAAGCAATAATGTTACCCTTTCAGATAGTTAAGTCTTTGCAGTTAATGCTGAAAGCAAGAATGTTACACTAGAACATTTGCTGGACTCTGGCTACTTTATTGCTACTAGTGATAGACAAGGAGAGAAATCTACCACACACAGCTTTTAAGGGAACATTGAAAAAGCTGAAACTGGTTTTGATGAAAATGGGAGGATTTAAGAAAAAAAAGACACAACAACCAAAATTTAGTTAGACCTAAGTAAAACTTTCCATTTGATGAGGATGGCTAGGGATCAAGAATGATTCCCTGGGAGGTATTTGAATCTTGATTGCTAGTGGTTTTAAACATCTGAGCATGTACAGTTGTGTTTATGGGTGATTTCATTTCAAAATATGGAAAGGATCAGTGATTCTTAATATTTTCTAAATCACATAATTATCTTTTTTTTTTTTAATAAAAAAAAAAAAAATTTAATTAAAAAAAAAAAAAATTGTCTTACGTTTCCAAAGTAGTTTACTTATAAAATCAAATGAGGATGTGTTTATAACTGAAAGTTCAATTATTACTTTTAAATCCTTGCCTTCATTCTGCTTTCACTGCGTATGTCTTTCATTGCACACAAACGTATGCAGTAGTGCTTAAACTGCTTGTGTTTGTTTTCCATATCACCTTCTGTTTAATGAAATTCAGATGTCACAATCCACAGGCGGAGTAATGAAGAGCCACTCAACCTCTTGATGTTTCTTTTAGACCTGTCTTACTGCAAGGTTACATTCAGTAGGTAAGCACAAGGGCTGACTCTTTCAATCAGTGGCATCACAGAGGTTTTTGGAGTCCATCATGTGTTTGAAGACATCAAAGAGACTAAAACTGCAACAATTAAGTTGTGAATCTGGATTCACATTTGCTCTATACACATAAAAATGTGAGTGAATGTAAAATTCCACTTTCATGCAAAAAACAACAACAAAAACAGACAAAAAAGAACCAAACCAAACCAACCAACCAAACAACCCCCCCCCCCCCTCCCCCCTCGCCCCCCCCCCCCCCAATACTTCTGGACGTTTACTGCATTTCACCTTTATAGATTGTATTATTTATATATTACAACCCTTGTCATCCCCTCCAGTTCTGTCAGGAAACTATTTCTCCCTGTACAAAATAAATTGCTTTTAGAATTTTCCTTTAAGGGAACACAGACACAAATAATAATGTGCACTCCTTCTAAGTCACAGATAATAGGCTGATAAATTGTTTTTCTTAGCACCTGTTTTGAATTCCTTGCCCTGAAGGATATGCATTCCTCTGCATAATACAAGATGGCTTGTTGTAAAACATAGACTACTTCAAGAGAGAGCTATCTCACCTAACTTTGATCAACTAGATTTTCTGTGTCTAGCCTAAAATTAGACAGCTAAGTTTACATATGCTCAATGCAGAAAGACAAGCACTTTCAGCAGGTGTTTTAGTCTACCAGATCTGAATTATCCTCTGGAGATATTCCCTTGACAGCAGACAGAGATCACAACTAACTTAGACATCTTTATTTTCCTAAAGTGACATGGGAATGCTTCCAAGTCTTAAAGGAAGATAGTTCTCTAGCTTTTTCAGATGGTTAGGCATGTGGGAGTTAGTAGTTACATTAAGTTTTCACAGCTAGCTGGTCCTAGATCATTGACTTTAATGAAACTATGTGAATTTATCACCTGAGGAATCCATCTCTATTTGCCTTCATCTGTGTTTCCTCTTGCTGGATCTCATGCACTCTCTTGGCATCAGTCCATGTTTCTACTCCAAGAAGAAAATGGGTCTTCACAAATCAGAAAATTGGAAAAGCACCCTCAAGTCTGCTGTTTGAGCCTTCTTCATTTCAACAGCATATACTTTTATCTCCTCGGTACTCTAACTTTTCTTGATGTTTAGATGGAACCTTTTGTCTCCCAGGCTGTGGCCACTGTCTCTTGTCCTGGCAATGGCATTGCTGACTAGATCACCTCCATTCTCTGCATCCTCCATTCAGTATATTTGCACATAGATAAGATCCCCCCTGAATCTTCTCCAGGATTAACAGTCCCAGCTCTCTCAGTCTTTCCTTGTAGGAGAGATGTTGCAGCCCCTTCATCATCTCCATAGCCCTCTGTTGGATTCTCTTTAGTATGATCATGTATCTCTTGTACTGGAGAACCCAGATCTGGACACAATTATTGACGTGTGGTCTAAACAATGCTGAACTGAGGGGAAGGATCATCTCCCTCAATCTGCTGGCAGTACTTTGCTTAATGCAGCCCCAGGATATCATTAGGTTATTTTTGGTGGTTTTTTTTTTTTCAGCAAGTTCACATTTCTGTTTCACATTCAGCTCATTGTCCACCAGGACACTCAGATCCATTTCTGCAGAGTTACTTTCCGGGTTGGTGGCTCCCAGCATGTTCTGGTGGCTGAGGTTGTTCTTCCACAGGTTCAGGACTCTGTATTTCTCTTTGTTGAACTTCATGATGCTCAGATCAGTTCAATTCTCCAGCCTGTCCATGTCCCTCTAGGTGGTAGCATGACTACCTGATGCATCTACCACACCACTTATTTTTTGTGCTGTCTGAAAACTTGCTGATGGTACACTCTGTTCCATCCTCCAAACATTAATGAAAATGTTAAACATTTTCAATCTGCCTGACTGATTGTCTTCCACATTTATCAACTTTGTCCAGATACAGAAGGGCCAAAATCATAATGAAAATGCCCTTCCAAAATCGTGGAAAAAGGAAAAAGAGAGAATGCACTTACTTGGAGAAAAAAAAAATATGTATTGTCTTCTCACCCTCAATTGGAATATCTATACAGGGAAGGAGCTTTATAAACATCCCAACTATGAGGAAAAAAAAAAAAAAAAAAAGATTTTAATCTTCCCTTATGCTTTTTTAGGAATGAAGAATCTAGGACCTAAATCAAGTAGAAAACAGGCTTGTGCAGCTTTATTGGTGTACATGTAGACTGTTTATGCATGTTTTCCACATTTGTCCATGTGTATAAATAACGTTAACAAATCTTGGAGTGAACCTAGCACATAGTTCCAGTTTTAGGTTTTGGCATGCTTAGAGATGTGAAAATTGCCTCTCTTCAAAAAATATTTTTGAGGATCTGGGATGATGAGGCATGGTAAATTACAAAGAACGCATTAAAGCTGAATATCAGCATGGAACTGATGGTAGAATGAGTTCTGGAAAGATATAGAGGTGTAAGATAAGAAAATAAAAATGTTTTCCTACTGCTCTCATTGCAGAATCACCTTGATCATAAATGTGTAAAGTGTGCAAAGAATTAGGGTACCGGGTACCATGCTGGGATGGTTAGATGATCCTTCCATGAAATGGTGTATGAAAACTTGGAGTCTTCTTCCAGAGCCATTAAAGCCTTAAATCATCTTGTCCACTCAACACAGTATTTCTTCATCTTACCAACCTCATATACACCATTAAACTCCAGCACAGCCATACTCCTTCAGCTTCTTGCTCATACAGCACTGAATAAAAAGTATCGAACAAAGTCCCAAATCACAGCAATGGCTAAGTATTCAAATAAGTGGCCTTTGATTTCTATGAAACAAATAGTAGCCAAGGTGATCAGTGAGCCTTTTGCAGATATAATGGAAGTACGTCTGGTCTGAACTTCTTTCATCTATGTAACTACATTTGGGAGCCAAGAGGGACCCTTGACATCCCAAAGACAACTGAAAACAAAGGATTGCCAGACTGAAACTGTCTCCATGGGTCTTCTGTAGGATACAACTAATACCCTGCTGATTTGTACAGAAAAAAAAAAGTTGATTACTAAGTGCAGGGGTATGCTGGATCCCTTAAGGGCAGAGGTATTATGGAAAGGAATCTTTCTCAGGATCGTGACAGTGTCCTTCTGGATGCATACATACAACAGTGGATGGTTGGGTGTTACCATAGGAGCAAGTTGAGTTGCCACTGGAGGGAAGACATTCTCCTTCAAAAAATATACCACTGGCCAACAATTTGGACTGGTGCACAAAACACTAAGAGCATTCATAGAAAGCATGGATTAGGCTTTGAACAGTCTGATCTGGCTGTAGATCTCCCTGTTCAATGCAGGCAAATTGGACTAGATGACACTTAAAGGACCCTCCAACTGAAATAATTCTATGATTCTGTGATTCTCAGTATTGGCAATATGGATCGTCAAACAGTGTGGAAACTGAACAGTGCACGTGACTGATGGTTCACTGCACAGCTTGTAGCTGCCCTCTTCTCCAGGCAGAACAAAACCAACAACAGTGCTGACCCAGTGTCACGGGGTTATCTAGATCAATCTGTGTCCGTGACAGGGGGGGCAGTAGGCCCGTGGGCCCCCGGCCCCTGACAAAGGGGAAGGGAAAAAAGGGAAAGGGGTAGGGAGATGGGAGCTGGGCTCAAGGAAACAAACAGAGCAGCGGCAACGATCTAAGGAGTAAAACTTATTTTACTATAATACAATCTAATTGGAATTGAGGCTAATAAATCAAGTGAAATAAGAGAGAGAGAAAGAGAGGTTTCCGAAGACCGAGAAGCCTACTTTGAAATTGAAGGCGCCGCGGCTTGGAAGCACACCCACACTCGCTGCCAGGCAGTGAGAGAGAGAGTGCCAGCGTCGCTTCCGTGACGTATTTTCCTCTCTGACCGCGAGGTCCCCTGGGATGTGTAGTACTTCTTCTCTGTGCTCCACATGATGTTATGATGTGGAATACCAATAGCAAAAATTACAAAACCATGACACCCAGTCTAGCATCCTGCGGAGATGAAGGGCAGACCGGCAATAGAGGCAATGAGGAAGATTTAGGCAGCCCTTGGAAATCATAAAAGCAAGGACAAGTTCCATGAGTTGTACTCTTGCAATTTTCCCATGTAGGCCACTTCTCATTGGCCTGAATCTTGTGACATAGAATCTACTCCCAATATAGTCAGAAGGGAGTTTCCCTGTTTATAATATTTTCAAGACTTTTTCCGCAGTGGGACTGATGACCACAGTTGTTACTCTCTTCCTTTCCTGCTAAAAGCAGAAATTGGTTTGTTAAAATACTGAAATAATTACAAATCTGTCTACACAAGGCAGATTTATTTTTTGAATTTAAACAGATGATTTCTTTGTTTTTGGAATCATTTCAGCTTACTTACTTCTTTCATTTCTTTACTGATTTTTAGAACACAAAGGTCAAATGTGGCCTGAATGACAGGTTTTCAATTACTGTTGGGTTGTACTAAGAAGAAGTGTTAAACAAGAATTAAGAAATATAGAAAACTATATAAGAAGAATATAGCATCCATTTTCTGGCTCAGGCTATAGAAGGTGTTTTTCCTTCTTTACAGGTGTCAGTCCAGTCTTCATTACCCCACCTTGCACAGTGTGTAACTCACAACTGAACTTGGCTCCTTGCTATTTCTGTGTAGCTGCCAGATCCTCCATAGATGGCATGCTGCTGGTCATGCATATAAAGCCTTTATGTGTACATTTTCTTTAAAGAAACAAAAATGCTATTTATGAGTCCTTTATGCCAGGCAGCAGAAAGGGATGTGTATGCTAACAAGCTCTTTGTGCACCTCTTTGATTTGAAGCTGTTCTTGCTTTGCTTGCGGGTGGATTGGTGTTGTTTCTGCCTGAAAATAAAGGATGAGTTTTGCCTGAGACCGTTGAAGATGTTGAAATTATGTGTTTAATTATGTGTTTGAATAGATCTTGCTTTGGGACATACATTTTTTCTGATGTCTCTTGTCATATCTTACAAGGTTTCATCAATAGTTATTGATGTATGGATACAAACGTCTACCAACAGATGTGATTTCATCTACGAAGACCCTCATTCAACACAGAAAATCACTCTTCTCTGAGAAAACAAAAAACCTTCCACTTATTTGTAGTCTGAAGATATCAGGGTTTTGTTTGTTTGTTTGTTTCTGATTTCACAATCAGATTTTCTCAATCTTATTTTTCATTGAAAATATTCATTTTGAGAGGGCATGAAATCTAGATGTGCTATGGCTTCATTTAAGTCATTACATTAGAAACAAAAAAGGTGATATGATATGATAGCTTTGTTGGTTCAGGATGGGTTTTTACCATAGGCAGGAAAAAATACATATTCAGGGCTAATGTGTGTGTTTTGTAAGACCATTGTTTTACCATTCGTCTGGTTCAATTTTTTTTTACATTCATTAGCATCCAACTGAAATATTTTAGTTGCTGAAAAATGAACTACAAAGCTCTTAATTTTCAGTGTTTTGGTGGAAAACATTTTGCAGTCAGTTGTAGTGCAACCCTGCTGTCTTTGTTCATAAAACTGCTTCTTTCTCTTAATTCCAAATAATTTGTAATTTGTAAATAAAACTGTGTAGGAACAGCTCAACTGAATCAGTCAGCAGTCCCCTTTGTGCAATATTCAGCCTCTGAAAGGAGAAAGTAACAGATGTTGACGGAAATATTAGAAACTAGACAAGTATAGATTAATATTTCCCTGTATTTAAGTCAGATAATTAGATCTGCATGAGACACAGATGAACCATTATGAATGGCAACTGTTGATACACCTTTCCTCTGTGAGTTTCTAAAACAGGTTGCTCAGAGATGTGGTAGCGTCACCATCCATGGAGATATTTAAAAGTAGTGTGGATGTGGCACAAAGGGACATGAGTTAGCTGTGGACTTCTAGCGTTAGGTGGATAACTGTACTTGATCCTAAGGTATTTCACAACCTAAATGATTTTATGATTCTATAATTTTTTCCATCCTTTTTGAGTCCATGTCTACATTTGACTTCCACAAGAGCTTCTGATGTGATTTCATGACTGAATTAGGTATTTTGCGTAAAACTATGTCAGTTATTCATTTTGTGTTGAAGTGTGTAAAATTTGGCTATTTATTTATTTATTTATTTATTTCAGGGCTACAGTCTGAATACTTAGGAATATAGAATATACGTGGAAGTTAAGCAAAGTCTTTCGCAGAAAAGATAAAGAACTATCTTCAACTGCAAGCAGCTGCAAATTCTGAAATAGGATTTTATTGATTTTAAAATGTTTACTGAATTAGCCTTTGTGCCACGCTTTCTCTTCCACTCTTACACCTTGGTGTTCTTATTCACCATTCTCAGGAAAATCAGGAAAGATCTGTTAAGCTCTATGGTCTACGTTTTTAGGGACAAAATATAATAGTTCTAAGAGACAACTACTTCTCACCCTCAGATATCATTTGTCCATCAGCCTTGATTTTCTCTTATTTAGTCAGGTATGCTATTCTTTTAAAGTCCTACATCTATTCAGGAATATAAGTAGTCTGAAATTACTTTCCTTCTCTGCCCTTCAAGTTACCACCAGTGTGATTTTTAGTTAGCTAGTTCAGTTTGTTTCCCCAGAGAGCCAAAATAACATTTCACCTTTAAGTAAGTCATCGTGGCTGGGATGCATCAAGTTGACCATGCACAGGGAGAGGTGGTGGTCTTTGCAAGATTTCATTGAACTGGCATCCTGTTGAGTCTGGAAGAGTTGTAAATTGTGGAAATGTCCTGGAGAGTGTCTGAAAATGCAGAGGCTTGTTTAGCTTTCCTTTCTGCCCTTGCGTTGTACACAATATCAAAACTTTGTGGGCAATTTCAGGCAAATATTATTTGCTTTGTAGTTCAACTACATACAATGCATACATACTATATGCTAATATACACTTATGCAACTATAGAAAAAATACAACATTTGTAAGTCTTAGTACTAGTCAGTCTGTGTCTTGTACAAATAGAAGCAGCTAGGAAACTCTTTTGAGTGATTCTTTTTTTGTAAATGGTTCATAAACCACCAAAGTTCCAAAGGTTCTTCCTAGACTCAAGGATTCTGGACTCATGAGGGGAACCCTTCATGCCTGCTAAGAGCTCAGTTCATGGAGCAATTTCTTTCCAAGTAGAGGTTTTAAAATTTCTCTTCCATTAGATGGTACATTTTCACAAAGCATTTAAGGATCTCATGCCTCTGAATTCTGTGTTTCTGTTAAATTTATTTGAATTGCCCCATATTCCAGATGTTGCTGAAGGAGGTGCAGACAACAATGTGAATTAGGTTTTTCTTTGATGCTGAGGTCACAACCCATGTCTGCACAATATAAATTAGGAATCTGGGTTAAAATTTAATAGAGTTGAGCAAAAGTCAAAATGCAACAGACATTGTTTTATTTGTGAGTGACATGAGTAACAACAATGAAAACTATACTTCTTCAGTAAAATCCACCCTCCAGAGCTTTATTTGGAAAGGATGGCTGGGCACTATACACACAGGTCAAATAAATGAGAAAGAGTAGGAAAATCAACTACAAATGAATTTGACAAGACAACGTTTCAGTCAAAATTGCAATTTAACCTAAACATTTCAAAGTAATGTGTCCTGTTTCAGTGGCATTTCTAATATGGAAATGATAAAATGAACCATCATCACTTCATGTTCTAGTTTTGACAATGACAAGTGTTTTCAGTTCAGTAAAAACACTACTTCTAATTTCCTTTTGAATGAATATTAAGAATGCCTGTAGCCATTTCTACTGTGCAGAAGGAATTGAATAACATACATTGTGAAATAATATTTTGACAATTAAACATAACTGATGACACTAACATCATTTTTTTTTTAATCTCATTGGGAAAAGTAAACTTTATTTTGTGGAAATCAAGCTTCGTAATATTCTCCCAGGTAACTAGCAACAACACAAGAGGTAATGGCCTTAAGTTACACCAGGGGAGGATCAGAGTGCATATTAGGAGAAAATACTTCTCAGAAACAATGGTCAATTATTGGAACAGGCTACAAGGGAAGGTAGTGGAGTCACCATCCCTAGAAGTTTTCAAGAAACTTGTACATAAGGCACTGAGGCTCATGGTTTAGTGGGCATGGTGATGAGTTGAGGTTGGACTAGATGATCTTAGTGATATTTTCCATCCTTAATGATTGTGATTCTATGATGGAATTCTGAAGGAAAAAAGTCAAAAAGAAATGTTTTCTGACCTGCTCTTGGTACTAGCCAGGTGAGTGCTAGCATCCTTTCAGAGAATACTAGGCAGCAGAAGCAGGGTTCATCAGCTAACATTTGGAGTTTTGAGCCTTCATGACTTAATGGATTCAGTGCTTCTGTTTCTTTTAACTCGTTCGTGTGGCTTTGAATAGTCCTTACAAAAGCCTTGTAGAAAGAAAGCCTGAAAACACTAATGGGTCTCCTCCCTGAAGTATATCAGGCTGCAAATAGTAAACAAGATGCCCAAGCAGCAGTCCTGTTATCAGGATGTGGCTTGAAATTATCTATGCTGCACTTAAGAGCACTCAAATCTTCCTCAGAGATCACTCTTTCAAGGGACAAAACAGTGAGACACACTGTCTTCATCTAAAGATGTTTGTAAACAGAAGTGTCCTTTCATTAACTCAGATGACTTCAGCTTAGTCTCAAGCTAGCAACAAGATGTCATAATTTCAATTTCAAGAGCAGAAGTGTCCATTATTTACACTAAGACAGCTAATGCAGCACAGTTTGTCTCCTCTGCTTCTCTGCAGAAAGTGAGAGAGCAAAGATGTTTCACCCAACTCTGTTCAATGTGCACTTGCACTGCTTTCCAGCCCCAATCCTTTCTGCCCCTGTAAATCCAAACTAATAGTCAGTGTAATCAAACAGGGTCCCCACTAAAAAGCTCCCAGCAGCCTAAGGAGGAAAATTAAGCAGCAAATACTTGTTTTGCTGGCTGTGTTTGAACAGCAAGTCATGCCTTTAAAAATAAAATAATGCAGCCTCAGGCTGTTTATCTGAACATGATTGGAGCCAGGGGATTTGTTTGGGTATGCACAGTTATAAATAAACACACTGAGATTTTCAATGCATGTCAGATTTTGTAGTCATATAACTGATCCCAGAGCACTTAGATAAGAGGGATGTTCTGATAACCAAGTCTCTCATTGTATTTTCAATTTTGCCCTCATTATTTTTAAAGAAAACTCGAAGGAGACAATCGCAATAAATGTGATGAAACGTCCATTGAGATACAACAGCGAATCCAGCTTCTGAGTAGGCTGAGCATTTAACTAATGCTGCGGGAGATAATTGCCAAGAGTCAACTGGGTGAGAATTTGGGCATAATTGCTGGGATTTATGAGTATTTTAGGAGGATTGACAGAGTCGGTGTGCACATTTCTATTTTCACAGTAGGCAGACCTTGCCTTGCAGTCTCAGAGCTTCCTGGCCAGCTGCCAGAAGTAAGTACTCTCATGGAAGATGCTTTCTTTTTTCTTTTTTTTTAAATGTATTTTCATTTAAGGAGAAAAATGGATATCTTACTCAACAGTTTTAAACCTAACACCACATGCGGGACATAAATGCATATAGGAAGCAGGGATGAAAGGCCGAGTTTGCAGTACTGATGATCATTTTGGAGATGAGTCTTTCAGGATGGTGCAGACACCACTTTGAAATCAACCAGTAACATACCTAAAACCCTCATGACTCCTTAGTCAATGTGGTGGAAAGTGAATAAACCGCAGTTGCCGCGGTTAGTTCTGGATGTCCTTGATTGTATTGTTTAGCTGCACCAGTGTTCTCTCTGGCCATGGAGAGATGCAAATTCTTCTCACTGCAGTAGAATGATACCTCCCAATGCTGTGAGATCACTCCACTCTTTATTTTCAGGTGATGCTGTCTGAAGGCAACGTAAAATCGTGTGAGGGGAAAAGTAGATATATGGCAAGGTCCTCTTCTGGGTAACTGCAGACTCATACCTTGCTGCTTGTTTGTGGACAATGAAAACATACTTCTTTGAAAGAGAAAAATAGGTGAGAAAATATATTTACCACCACACTAGAGGTAAAAACATCACTGTAATATAGAATAAAAACAGAGGAGTTTATTTCTGCAGTTTTCTTTTATTTCATCCCTATAAAGAGGCTTAGATTATACACTCCAGATTCTTCTCTCTGAGAGATCCTTAACAGCAACATTTTGTCTAACAAGCTGTCTGCCTTTTAACTCAAGTCAAAACAGTAAGGAAGAGAAAATTAAACAGCGCAGTACACTATTTAAGAGGTAGGGCCATGTATGAGTGCCTTTTGAGAAGCACTTACTCATAGGTGAGCAGGAAACTGGTTTGGGAAGAGTGCATAGGACAGAACAAGAGGATGGAATGTCAATCTTCATTACCTGTGTTTTATGTACTGTCCCTGGGAACATTAAGATGAACTCCGAGGCTCTCAATCTTTTTTTTCTCCCACAAAATAAGCAGAAGGCTTTTCCCTTTAACACTGGAGTCATCTGGCATTAGGCATCCACCCCTCAGTTCACTGGTAAATTACGATCTTCTGAAAGGGAAAAAAAGCTTTTACAGTGATTAGTAGGAATGAGGAACACGCAGACACAGGAGCCAGTTCAGGAAGAAGAAACAATTCATACTGAAGACCCTCTGTTCATCCATCTATGCATGCTAGGTAATTTAGGCCTCAAAAGTCTTATTGGTGTCACACTGAAACAGCCTTACTTGTTACAGTTCACAGTGAATAATGTGGCCTTCCTAGGCCAGGGTCATTATCTCTCTGAGCCTGCTTGTGGCAAGGTAGATGAAAGAAATATGCTGTCTGTCTAAGAAGACCAATATTTTCATTTCAGATGTGCTTTGTATGAAACAGCAGCTCAGTTTTTTATGGGATGCATCATCATTTCCAGCAAGTCTTATATAATGTTTGCTTGGAGCTGGCAGAAAAACTGATACCGCTGAGCCAAATCCCTGGAATTGGACAAGTTAATCACAGCAACTGTTGCAGTTTTCAGTATCAGTCATAGGATATCCACCAAGGATAACAGGCAATGACAGAAAAAAAAGGAGCCAGATATGAAAAAGGCAGAGCCAGAATGATAATGTTAGAACTTTGCATTTGACCAGCGTTTAGAAGGGTGCATGCAACTTGCTAGGATTCCATTTAAGCAAGATTCATCTACTCAAAAATCAGATATCTGCATCATAGGCATCTACAGTAAGCTTAGTTATCTGATCTAATGCTGTAGCTTGAAGACATTCAGTCAACAGAACAGCAGGATTTTAGGGTGATTTATTGTAGGTACCTACATCAAGAAGACTTGAATTACAC
The DNA here is from genome assembly GCA_030625065.1 of Alectoris magna. Taxonomy (NCBI): domain Eukaryota; kingdom Metazoa; phylum Chordata; class Aves; order Galliformes; family Phasianidae; genus Alectoris; species Alectoris magna. The sequence continues at coordinate 3,499,483 of CM060561.1, forward strand.
ACTAAAATCTATTCTTTTGAGTACAGACTCGGTAAAGGTACCTAAACAAAAGCATCCAGAGCAATTTGATACGCCCTAGCATATTGTACTTGGAGCCTATTTGGTATTCTAGAGGAACTTGGATCTCCAGGAAGCCTGGTGTCCTCTCTGTCCAGTGTTTCAATTGCCTTAATGTGTTTTGGATATTGCTAGACATCACTGGGAGTGATTTGTTTGGATGTAGATGTGTTTCAAAAACTATTCTGCTGTACTCCACATTCTTTCTCGTGACACCTAATATCAGGGCATGATTGAAACATCTCCTGCTTTCTTGCAGTGAAGGCACTTTCACTCCTAGCTGTCAACAAAAAAACAAGACTTGAAACACTTCCCTTAAATGGGTCACCTGATAAAGATAAAGGTTATTACAATACTATTTGCCATGGGACAAAATTTATGATTCTTCTGAAATGTTTTAATTAAATTCCTACTGTTCTCTCCCATTTCTTCCCCTCTACAAGTGAACTGGTTTTGCTGGGACAGAATTAATTTTCTTCATAGTGTCTTGTATGATCCTATGTTTTGCATTTGTGATGAAAACAGTATTGATAATACTCAAATATTTTAGGTGTTTCTGAGCTGCTCTTGCAGTGAGTCAAGGTCTTTTCTGTTTCTTACACTGTCCTGCTGATGAATAGACTGGGGATGCGCAACAAGTTGAGGCACATCTTAGATAGGTGACCTGGTGGAAGAGATATTCCATACCAGATGATGTCGTGAGTGGAACAGGTGGTACATTCAGAGTTACTATGTTTGACTTCCCAAATAATCATTATAACTTGCTAATGGCTAAACATCTGCCTGCCAGTAGGAAGTAGTCTATTAGTTTCCTGTTATGCTTTGCTTGCACATGCAGCTTTTGCTTTACCTACAAAACTGTCTTTATTTCAACCCACGAGTTTTCTCACTTTTCCAATTCTCTTTCCCATCTAAATTGGTGACAGTGGGTGAGAGGCTCTGTGATATTTAGCTGCCTACTGGGGTTAACCCACAACAACAGAGAGACAAAGTTTGCCTCCCTAAGGTAGCAGATGGTCTGATTTATTCATCACTTTCTTCTTATGCCATTGTATTCACCTTTATTATGTTAATAACACTTCAAACATGGCCTAAAGTAGTTATGACCAATAAGATTTTTAATTTTCTCTGCCTGAATTATAAATAGAAACTGTTCCCATATTTACTGAACTGTAAATCAGTTAGTCATCCAGAGTAGAAAATATATTAAGAGCAGAATTACTACTATTGCATGCAAGTAAAGTCTTGAAGGAGTCAGAGATCTCTCAGTACCCCATGTTCTTCAGTACTAGAAAATAAAAAATTAGAGAGACTGAATCAGGGTCCTGGCTGTCATTGAAGAAATCATAATACAGAACGATTTCTTACCACATTAGTAGTGTAATTTCAGTTGTTTCATAACTTCACTGGGAAACACTGACATTCCTTTTCAGTAGGGCTACTACACATATGGGGGAGAGGACAGGAGGCTATTTATTTCCACTCCTTTTGTATTAATACTTGGTTCCTATTCCCATTTCATTCATCTCCCTCTGTTAGAGTATTATTTCTAATGTTGTCCTTTTTTTTTTTTTTTAATCTAATTTTCTTCAAAGATTGATCTATAGAGAACTAAAGCAACATCTTTGGCAGAAGTGATCCACTAGATTTCATGCCATTCTCCAAAAGAGTGAAAGAACTACAGCATCTAAATCAAATCAGAGCCACCCTAATCAGGTCGTGTTTAAGTAGGTTGCTCCATAAGTAATGTCTCCTGTTTAGTCCCATGGAAATTGAAATAGATTAAAAAAAAGCACAATAGAAGTAGCTGATAGAGCAATTTCTCATTGACAGAACACTATTTTTTAATGTATTCACCACCATCAGCTGTGCATTTTCATCAGCAGAAGACATTTGCTGTCATTGTCACCACAGATGAGGCACACCACCCACACCACATATCCTGTTTGGTCTTCATAAACATTCAGCAAGTACCCATGAATGTCAATGAGTGTGATTTTTTCCACATGGAGGAATTCAGTTACACACCTTTTCTTCGTATGCACTTCCATGTCAGAAGCCATATTGTCAGACCGCCCCTCTTCTGTCACCCTTTACAAGGGGGCAAAATTTAATGTCATACTTGCAGAAAGGTTCAACCTCTACTGCCATACCAGCAACATCTGCCTCTGCCATCTTGGGCCAACAAAATTAAGTAGGAGACATTGCTTTATTACCTCATATATTTATTTCTTGAAAGAGATGCCCTTGGAGTAGTATTCCACAGTCCTAATCTTAAAAGAAGATTATTTAGTTTAATACTGCAAAATTATAACCGAAAGCTAAGTGAAGTTTCCCATATTGAGAAATCATGATTCTATGTGACTTTACTTGTGCCCCTACTGGAGTTAGCTATATTAGCTCTTGAGCTAATCAACTCCATCTCCTGAATTTGTCTCATGTAGTGGGAAGGAGCTGATTAGTAATCCCAGTTTTCATCTCTCAGATAAACTAAACTAGCAAATATCTGCTGCTATGGACATGATTGATTTTCTTGAGATTTAACTGCACACTCAAATCTTGCATAATCCTACAGTGGACTTCCAGGTTCACAGTAAATCACTGTCATGTCCCTTCTTAAAACTCTTCTCATAGCTGTTTCAGCCCTGAGTCCTCATTCACACATGGCATTTGTGTGGCTTTAAGCCATATGACAATTTTGTTGTATGATTTGTAATGTCAGGGATATTAACTGCCTTGGCCCAGATTCATGACTTCATAGAAAATAAGTATTACTGAAATATAGTTGGATTCAGCTTTAAAACCGGTGAATTTGGGGCAAGCCAAAAACTATCATCTCATCCTAGCTTCACAGCTTCTGTTTCAATGCTCACTTGTAGAAATTGGCTGAAAAATACCTTATCATTTTGCCCCCTTTCGTGCAGCATGTACTGAGTACAGAAATTCGTTTTGCATTCAGTACAAACATGCCACTCTGAAAGGACTTTGTCAGCATCCTTAATTGCTGGGCTGATGCCACAAGGCTGATGGATTGTAGGCTCCTATATTTCTAGAGAAAGTATGGGAACAGATGGGATTTTGCCAATTTAAACTTCAGTACATATTTAATGTCCTATTTATCTCTTCCAGTGAGCCTGAAATTGTAATAAATGAACTAGATTTTTACTGGAATCTGTTAATGTCACGGAAAGTATTTGTGAAGAACAAAAGGCTCTATTAGCCTACATTGACCTGCAAATAAACAACAGGCTGTAAGGAGTGGTTACCCACTTTCTAATTTGCTTAACGGCCTTTTAATGAGTTGGCTGATGGCTGTACAGTAAATACACTGGTCTAGCACCCTAGAGGCCTCTATTCATGCTATTTCCTCAAGCACTGATACACATCCTATTATTTTAGTTCCTCTATTTTTCACTTAGATGAGCCTAATGATACACCCAACCAGTATTTAAGCTATTTCAGATGCTGGAATGCAAGTAACAGTACTAAAAGATATTCCTGTTACAAGTCTAAAAATCTCAGTGCTTGATTCATTTACATACCAGATTGAGTTTCCCTACCTAAGTCTAAATCTCCATTTCCATCTAATGAGTTTCTCTACCTAAAGTGTATTTCACACTTTGTATAGAAATGTTGCCTGTTTTTACTGCTTCAGAGATTATATTTTACTTTGAAGAGCCCAGAGCTGTAAAAAACATAACATAATGTAATCAGTGTTGTCTAGGAAAAGAATCAGAGCAGTCTGCATGCTCTGGCAAGACAAGGAGGGAAATAGATTGGGTTACTTTTAAATTTGCCAGCTGAATCTGCAACAAACTTTAAGCTCAGCATGGATACAGTCTGATAGTAAAATGATTGTTCATTTCAGCCTAAATCTCTTGGACGTGGAAGTCACAAAACAATTATCCTTCTGGTACTACTGGATAAGAAATTAATGGAAGAAAGCCCTTCTATTTGGTGTGTAGGGACTTCTTCAAGAATCATGAACTGATTTATATCTGAAAATGAAAAATAACAGAATGAAAATAGTATAATAGTTTCCCACTAGTTTTCAGATTTGAGCAAGTTGGATGAATTCTAGATTGAGTACTAAGTGATAGAAATATTTTCAACATTGGACATCTTCATAAGCAAAATATAGCATATCTTGTAAGTTTTAGGACTTCATGTAAGAATTAGTGTTGATTGCACGCAGGCTTTATGTGCTATGGGGACTCACATAAGACAAACAAATTACACCATTGATGCTTTCTACTGAATGAACATCAGACACTGTTTCAGGATGATTTACCTTTTAACTAAAATAAGAGCAGCATTGGATCCCCTGCCCCTAGCCCCAACCCTAATCCAGGCTGACAGTTGGTTTGCAGCTCCTTTGTGTCCACTGGCTGGATCACACCTCGAATCCCGTAGGTGTTGCTGTGTGCTTCAGATTGCAAAAATAGTTCAGGTTGTATAATAGGAAAAACTTGTTCTGTGGCCAAGTATTGGAACAGGCTGTTGAGGGAAGTGATGGAGTCAACATCCTTAGGGGTGTTCAAGATATGTGGAGATGTGTCACTTGGGAACGTGGTTTATTGGGCATGGTGGCATTGGACTGGCAGTTGGACTTGATGGTCTTGAAGATCTTTTCCAAGATCTTTTTCCGATTTTAACAATTCAATGATACTGTTTTTTGAACCCCTTGTTTCGAATAGTTGAACAATGACACTGTTAAGAAAGGATAAATCTCCAAAATCCCCAACTAAGTGTCATCTCATCCATACAACTGAAGACTTTTTAAAAATAACATTCAAATTACTGCAACAGGTCAGTTGTACTCCCAGGCCTTACTTAGCACCTTTGTTAAAGATTTAGTGCCTGAACACCAAACCAAAAACAGTTAGCAAAAGCAAAATGTCTGCAAATAAATTAAGGAATACTAAGTTCCATTTAGTCTCCAAATAGTCTATGATTAAATGGTTTCTATTTAAGGAGCAGCCATACCAAACTAGCTTATGCAAAATTTTAAAGGCTAATAGATTCAACAGGATTTAAAATAAAGAGAGGAAAGGAAGAAAGGAAGTGTTTTTTTCAGCTAAGATAAAATAATTTGTATTTAAAACATCAATGTACAAAATACACTCACCCTTTTTTCCTTTGCTTTCAGAAAAGGATAACTACTAAATTAATAACACTTAAATGCTAATAGGATGAGAAATAAAGAGTAAAAGAGCTAAAAATATTGCTAAATGATGGAGATGTTGATCTAGAGGTCACTGATTTAATCAGCTTTTATGATTTTTACAAACAATGCCATTTTATAGGTAGGAGCAATCTTTCTGGGGGAGAGAGAGATGGAAGGAGAAGGATCACAAGATATGACAACGGTATTTAAAATGTCACTGAATGACATCTTCACAATGAAGACTTTTGAGGAAAAAATTGTGAAGTGGAGCATAAAATAAAGATTAGAGATACTCTCTTTCCTTAAAGATCCGGCAGAAAAGATGGCTTTTGCAAGGTCTAGAACTCATGGTGAGCTGTCAAATGAATCTGGTCGCTGGCATAAAAGTTGCTGATGATATTTTTTATTTGATACACGTTACTTTCAGTAAATTCCTAGGTAGGGTAAATTGATAAATTTCTATTAGATTTCACCATCTGAGAAGCTGACATGAAGTTAGAAAAAATCTAGAAATGCACATTTTTGTAGGAGGTGTTATTCTTAAATTTTATGCATAAGGCCATTTGGACAGGTAGAATTTGTGCAGTCCATGGACCTGATACTTAATCCAAGCAGCTCTCAAAACTGATGTAGGGCCATGATATCATACAACAAATTAATGAGTCAGGATGTTTTTTGAGGTGGCAAAATGTTAAAAAAAAAAAAACACCAAATGTTTCTGAAGTCAAAAAAGACTAAATATTGGAGAGAACATACTCAGAGCTGTTCTGCTAACATGGGCATCTCTCCAACAACCTGTACTTATCAGCACACAGAAAGTTGTTTAGTCATAGATTACTTCCATCTAACTTTGAGTACATCTCAGTTCAAAGGAGAGAAATATGCACTTCAGAGTGATTTATATATTAGATAGCTTCAGTTGCTCATTGGAATGACTTGATTCTATCTATCTCCTCTTCCTGAAAAAGATGCAAAATTGAAGGAATCCCAAGACTAGGAAAGATAAACCAGAGTTATGCAGAAATGGAGGCTTCAGCATTTCCTTCAGTAGTCTGTTGCATCATACAAAAATTATGAGTAATTTCTTTTTACTCTTTGACTTCAAATTCCAAATGTTGGCTCTTGTGATGTAAAGCAAAATGTACTGAGTGTAAAACACAAACTTGGACTATACAGGACAACTAACTTACAGGGCCTTATCAACAGCTTACAGCTACAAGATCATGGCCAGCAAATTGACATATGTTTCATGGGTGAAACTATTCAACAGTAAAAATAACCATTGCAGTTAGAAACAGAACAATGCAGAGAGATCCATTTATGCATGCATTAATTCGTTAATTTTGAATGCTAAGAGCAGAGAGATTTTAGAGGTAAACCAGGACATCTCTTCATCTGAGGAAGGCCTTTGTGATCACTGGAACACAGTATCTAGTCCTAAAATATCTGGAATTAAAATAGTGAAAAGTATGCATGTAATACTGCCATTAATGGAAAGTGTCCACTAAGATACACTTTACATAGTTAAATGAAAATATATTGATGCTAACTTTGAAAGAAAGAAAGATAAAACCTGAGGGTAAAATTCTGTCCATATAACTTTATTTTCCCTAATCATGTTCATACTCAAATAGAATATCTGAAGAGTTGTACTGTCATCTATTTGGGTGACTGATAGCGTGTAATGAGAAAGACCAATCACTTCATCTAGATAGTGGCTATAAAAAAGAGTGTGAGCTCAGGTGCTTTGTGAACATAAATCACTAACAAGGGAGTGCATGTGATTGTTATAAGAATAGAAAATGGACTAGCACTCTTGAATTAATTGCTAGTTCAGTGTAATCCTTTAGTCCTTTAGTGAATATTAAAGAATAAAAATAAATGAAGGGGGGTTTTGTGACTCACAGTGAGATACCTTTCCAATGGTTTGTTTCATTAACCATCAATAAAGGCGTTGTAGCAAAACGACCCATTTAAAATCAGGATTTCATTTAAAATCAGGACAGAATACAGAGAAACATTTACTGGAAGAAACGTGGAAATAGGTTAGATCAGAGGGGGGACTAAGCTTAAAACATTTGGTTATTTTCAACCCACAAAGTAAACGATCAATCAGACATTAAACCTTGATCTTTGCTAAATTAAATGTGTAATTCAGCAGGAGTTTGTGCATAGTTATTCATCTGGAGTAACTCACTTTCTGAAATTTCGTGTGCTTGTACAAGACTTGCATATCTTTTATTGGGTAACTAAGCTTTGGTTGATGATTAGTAAAATGAAGGTTAATGTAGTAAGGTGCCTTGTGTTCCCTTACGTATCTTTCATCTTCTACTGAAGACCTGAAACAATATATACTATTTGGATGTTAGCAAGTTTGGAATGGGATATGATTGAGAAAGACTAGGCAAACAGGTTTGCCTGTTTCACTTTATCAAACCCTTGGTCTGTTTAAGAAACTGTTAATCCCTTGCTCGTAAATACACTTTAGAACACAGATTGTTTCAAGTAATTTTAACAGTCTGAGTTAAATTTTCTAAACTATCTACTTATCTACGTTCTTTTGTAACACAGGAGCACTACTGATTCTGGGTGATCATACTGCTTCTTCGGTGATTCATCCCACTTATGTTAGATGTCTATCGTAGACTGAGATGAATCACCATCTGAAACTACCAGTCTCTCCTGTACAATCACTGAGGAAGTTTAAATTACTAGTTAAAATTTTTCATCTACTTAGAGTGGGACTTTTATGGTCTACAGTAGTGTGTGTGTTATACTATTGTCCATAGCAATCATTCCAGATAGATTGATACGGATTACGTCAACGAAAGATCTTTGTTTTTCCCTGTCTATCATCTACTCCTGAGAAATGACTGACCATGTATGGAAGCGTGATAGCACAAGAAGCCAGCAGACCTTATTTGAGTGTTTATGCAACAAGCTGAAAAGTACCCAATACCTTAAGTAATATGGAATCTACCAAATGTTACAGTCAGTCCCCAATATTTTTTCCCTTCCTTCTTCCTGGGAAAAAATAAAACAAAACAAAATAAAATAAAATAAAATAAAAAAGAATTCAGAAAACAAAAAACATAATCCTCAGTTCTGCTGTAAGAAAAGAGACTCATTAGCAGGGTCTGTTGTGATAAAACAGGGGAAAATTGTTCCAAATTAAACAATGGGAGGATTAGACTGAATATAAGAAAAAGGTTTTTTATGGTAAGGGCAGTGAAGCACAAGAACAGGTTTCCCAGAGGGGTGGTGGATGGTCCCTGGGGATACTCAAGGTCAGTCTGGGCAGGGCTCTGAGCAACCTGGTCTAGCTTACTGTAGGGGAGTTGGACTAGATGATCCTTAAGGGTCCCTTCCAATTCAAACAATTCTATGATACTATGATTTGAAATCCAGGATAAAAGTCTCATTAATTTCCTTTGTGCATCAGTAATCTAACCTCCTAGTTATGTCCTGCCAAAGTATTTGACCATGTCCAATACCTTCTAGAGGCAGGTGACAAAAATTCTTTGCAGATTTCATACTTGAGATTAGGGTTTCCTCTCTTTGCTGAGGCTACCACCAAGAGGACTGTTTAGTGTAAACCTAAGTTTCAGCTTTTGTATCACAAATATTTTTCTGCTGAGGAAAATCTTCATTTCATTTCACTTAGAGTCTAGGATGGGTTTGAAGAAGAGACTTGCAGGTGAAGCCTTATTACTGACTACCTCTCAAGTAAGCTTCAGTAAATGTTACCACCAGCTTACGGTAAATGACTGAAAGCAGTTCTCATGCTACAGTGTGACTAAGGTAACTTGAGATCATCCATATGCTTTTACAGATGTGTACTATTTTGTCCTTTCGAGATAATGGCAATGACACTGTCATCTTCATCCTGCTTCTATTTCATTTTCAATATGAAGCTCAGTTAAGACATATGTATAACAGGCACTAAAAGAATACCTTGAGCCTCTGTCTATCCCCCAGATTTAAGTAAGAGAGAACACTAATTTAAGACTAAAAATTATCGATGCCTTTTACATGGTTTCCTATTAATCAGCATCAGAACGAGAGCAATTTGCAAAATTCATGTGGCATCTATTTAACTTTTTCTTCTAAGTAAGTAAATGAAAGAGATTTACTAATTCCAGTAGACACTTCATGAATTGGTAATGGATGAGAGATACTAAACACAGAGGGACATATTAAATCTGTACAAAATGCAAAACACTCCTCAGATCTCCGCTAAATTCATTTAATCCCTTTTTGCATGTTTTAAGGCTCATCAGATTTTATAAATATTGATACAGAGTAGTGAAAGGTGACTGCAAAGCAATGCTGAAGTCTTTGTGTGCTAAAGGATAATAATCACAGAAAAATATTGTTATGTCTAGAGTGTCTGGTCCAGAGACAGATTTTGGGACATTCTTCATTATGTCCATGACTCTAAATCTGGCTGAAAAGGCCAATTTCATGTAATGCTATATTTTTGACAGGATTGGTAGGGATGTTTGTTTTAGAAATTTTGATGTGACAACCTTGGATTTGAATAGCTTCTTTTCTCTTTTTGTAAGATATATTAGTTTATGGACACCCAAATGAAATCCATTCAGACAAAATGCTTCTGAGGTAACAAGCAGCACACATTAAATAAGTGTTTTCAAGATTTTGGGGCCAAAATAATAAACACTCGAAATTTCTGTTGAATCAATGTGAGCCTTTATCATAAAATGTTGAGTTGACGAACTTGTTTCCACTCAATCACAAGTTGAAGCACACTCAGATTACACATCATGGCCTCATCTACCAGGACTTGTCTGTGAACTACGGTGTTAGAACCATGCTGTGTCCTTTCTGCGCCTTGTACCCCAGGGAAAACATCATTTTACTTTTGTTTTTAGAAATATTTAGTCACTGGCCTTACTTTCCTAACCTCTCTTTATTCCCTAGTTGAGTTCTGATTTTGCTAGAAAGAAAAGAGCATCCACTCTTCTGTTTTAGCAGTTTTGTTGCTTGTAGCTTCAAAAACAGCAGTCAGAGACAGAAACTCTGAAAACAGAGACAGAAACAGAAAAATGATCATTGGTAGGCCAATAGCACTGAATCTGAGTCTGTGTCTGGGTCTGTGGATGCCACTGTAATATAGACAATAAATGAGCAGGGCTTCAACAAAAGTCAATGTCAGTGAGGAGAAAAGGGTGGGTTTAAGACTGGAGAATGGATTATAGCATGAAGCAAGGCAATCCTTGGCCATTGGATGGGAGATCTATGTTCAAAGTGTGTTCTTTGAAGGGAGACAGATGAAACCTTTCTCTTATAATCCAAATGCTGAGAAGTTCTTACTCTAGTAACTTTACAAATTACCTTTCAAATACATAAAACCAACAAAATCTGGGTTCTACCCAACAATGTATCACAATTCCCAAAGAATTCAATCTGCTTCCAAACTCATCAGAAAACATGATGGAATTTTCAGTCCTGCAGACTAGAAAAACTGCTTTACAATTAAATTTGGACCAATTGGTGGCTTCAACAAATAGAAAGATGAAAAATGAATTTCTTGCAGACATAGTGAAGTTTGTTCCAGCACAAAGCAAATGTAATAAAAGAAGTGTTGACTTGCATCAATAAGTTACTTCTTTCAGTTGTCTCCAGACCTTTTTTTCCATCCCAGTTCATACAATGTTGAGCTACTGGGGTGCCTGAAGTGCCACAAGCTATAGCATAGTATTTCAACATAGTCCAAAATCAGAGGTGGTTTTCTTGGAATTCCAGCTGGCATCCTAAGATATTTAAAAATGGATGAGATGCGTTGCTCAGAAGGAGGGAAGGATGGCTCACTGAGGGGTTACATCCCATTAGCTGTACTGTGATATGCCTGCCTGCTTGTCAGATGGAACTGGAATCTCACAGTGCTTTGTAGGAATGACTCTGCAATGCTTTAGGGAAATGCTAGCTTTGGGGGAAACAAATCAAATCAAATCAAAACAAAACAAAAGTCTGTTTTCAATTTGCTTATGGTATCCCAACCTTACTTGGTTTCAGAGGACAAGAAACGGAAGGGTATAAATTCAATTTTACTCCATGGTTTTCTTTGTTATTTGTAATATTCAGCTATGCATTTCTGTGGTGACTAAACATTATTCCAGCTTATGCATTATTTACTAGTTAGTATTTCAAAACAGATGACTCTAGGTAAAATCATTTACTTCTTCTTGCTTGTCTGCCTGAGGGCCAAATTTGAGCAACAGAACTCCTCCTTAATAATGTGAGGTAGACTAAAATCATGACGCTGGGACCATGGTGCTGCTCTAAGAGCTGGACCCATGGATGCTGAAAACTTTGTAACAGCATGTGTCAGGAGTAGGTCTGTGTCAGTATTTCCCACTTCAGAACTTTCTTACATTTCTTGCATTTAATCAGCCATTTCAGCCCTGTTTGTTTGTTTGTTTGTTTTGGTTGTGGTTGTTTTTTTTTTTTTGAAGTTGTGTGGCACAGGATCCATGTATCAAGGAATGGCCTGGACAGAAACAGAATACTACCCTGGTGAAAATCAAGTGCCCATCAAAACAGGAACAACTGTGATTAACCAAATGCAACATGGATTTAAATAGTTTATTTAACCACATATTAGCACCAACTGTCTAATCTTTGGATTTTATAATCTGGTGTTGAATAGCTCATAAGATATTGTGATGGGCTTTTTATGTTTCTTTTCCTTTCGTGGGTAATTGTATCACATTACTGATCATTCCATTAGGAAAGTGTGAAGTTTCATAGCAAAGTTTTCACTAGGTTGAAAAGACCCTGAGAACTCTGCTGCAACTCTTAATTCTTTGGAAATTAGAGTGTAGAAGGGAATGGCTCAGGTTACTGTCCATATACGTATTGAAGTGAACACCTCTATAGACTCTTGACAAGGGTACCAGAGATAATCTAAGGCTAGTCATGGTCTTAGTGGTAACTTGATTACAGATAAAGATACTGTTCATCAAGTATTTATTCAAATAAATATATTTGATAGCAGAGATAATGGAGTCTGTCTCCTCGGAGACCTTCAAAACCATGCTTCTGAGGAACCTGCTAGAGGTGTCTTCACTGGACCAGGTGAGCTTAGAGATGTAGCAGCAGGAAGAAGTTAAAAATCATTGAGAAGAAGGATATAAATAGGATGATGCGATTGACATGACCTTATTTTAATGAATGGGATCCAAAAGAGAAGTCACAAGGAGTTCATGGCAGATTCCCGTGAGAGTCTATAGAGTGCCCGTGGGGAGTATGCAAAAGATTGCACTACAGTTTGACTGGTGGTAGGAAGGAAGGAAGGAAGGAAGGAAGGAAGGAAGGAAGGAAGGAAGGAAGGAAGGAAGGAAGGAAGGAAGGAAGGAAGGAAGGAAGGAAGGAAGGAAGGAAGGAAGGAAGGAAGGAAGGAACGGAGGGAGGGAGGGAGGGAGAGAGGGAGGGAGGGAGGGAGGGAGAAAAAGCAACAGTCAGGGTACCTCATCACTAACAGCAAATTATCATCTAATTATAAAAGAGACAAGATTGAAGTTAGCTACTTGCTCGCTGATTTCTAATCCTTCCCCCTGCTAACCTTTGATACATGTGCACAAATAATAATTACAAAGTAGTTAGCCACAACATTCACAAAATTATACAAACCACAAAGTGGCCCAGTACGGGCAGTACATATCAGACCTTGCTCTCCAGTGAACTGCATAACACCCTGCAGCATTTGGCCTCTCTCAGCAGGTGCATTAGTTAGAGCTCATGAAACTAATCAGTAGGAGTGAATGCACATGAGTAAGCATGCTTGGAAGAGTGCAGACATTTGACTTTTATGAGAAATGAGGAGAAATAAAAGGAGCTTTGATTGTTTTGTCTTGTCTTTTCTCCCCTTCAGCACCATCTAAGAAAAATGGAATCAAGGCTTCAGTCCTATACAGAGTGATTCAGCCTCCCTGAGCTTCTATATTGTCATTATCATATGTGACCATATGAGCAAAGATACCTAGAAGAGACTTCAGAGAGTAACAGAGTTACCAAGCATTTTCTGAAAGAGCTGCTGAAACTTTAAAGGACAGTGTTGTTGCCTCCCACATAGCAAACTGAACCAACCATGGCAAGAATGGTGGCAGAAAAAGGTAATGAATATTGGAATTCAAATCTGTGCCAACTGAGGCAAGGCTGAGATGTCTGTGTTTCATGAGGTAGATTTCAATATCCAGTCCTTTGTTCAGTCAGGTCTGCCTGTTGAAAACACATCTGGTTGGTTCCTAAGGTAGCTATTAGAGACGAGAATCTAACGATTCTGCTCTCTTCTGGGAGTTGTACTGTCATGACATGGTTTGCTGATATGTTCTCCTTGTTTTCCTCATGCCTTTCCTCAGAATAGGGACTCTGATACCACCACAAAGGGAAGACAAAGGATCAAAAAAGGCTCAGGCACAATTAAATGAATGACATTTGCTGCATTTGACAATACATCTGCCATTACCACTTTTCATTTGATAACCACCCTTCCAACTTCACATACTAGAGAAGTAGTGTTGTGTTTTATCCACTATTTATTTGTGTTGTACAAACACTGGTTCATCCATCTCTGCCAAAATGATTTAGAATTAGTCTCCAGCAAAGACTGGATAGTGCGACTGGTACAGCTGGAGACAAAAAAGAAAAGATATTTGCATCTCTGTGCCATCTGGGCAGTGTGGCATAACATACTGAAAACCTTAGAGAGATCACGAGAATTTATTCAGCATATGCTGAATGTTTTAGCTGTATTATTCTGTACCAACAGCTGTATTGTTTTTTGTCATTTTACCATCAATTAAAAATCAAAGATATCAACAGAAGGTGCTGTAATCTGTGTAGCTACCTGGATCTGTTTTGCAGGAGAGCAATATAATTTTTTTGTAGAAAGGAAAGGCTGTTATTCTTTTCCACAGATACACTCAAGATAATTCAGACACTGAACAATGATATTTCTCTAACTGAAGATTAAAGTATGAATATCATTATCTAAAGAAATTAGTTGTAAATTTTTTACTCGTTCATTGCACCTGAACTGACACCAAGATTGGAAGGAAGAAATTTTGTGAAAGAAATCCGTGTAACAACAATGTAGAGTCTGTGTAACCTATTTATTTTTTTTCCGTCTTAAAATTAGGTGTTTAGTGTAAGCTTCATCCAGAATCCCTTTATGGTCAATACAGATGAATAGGCACCTATGGAGCATGAGTCATCTTATCTATCTTAGGAAGGGATGAATCACCCACCAGAAGTGAGTCTCTTTCTCCATCTTTGGTTTCAGATCTGAAAAGCAATGTGAGCAACTGCAAGACGTGTTCAGGTGTTTCTAAGTGCACAAGATACCATAATAAAAATACTATCTCTTCTTAAATAATCTGTCTTGGATATATCTTCAAGACAATCATGACAGAAACAATAATATTCTTTTCCCGTTGACTGTAGAGAGAATTCAGCTCAGCCTAGAGCCTTATCTTCCTGCTAGATAAAGTTAGCTGACATGAATCCCATGTAAACCGCTTACAAAGTATGTCTAAAACTTATACATACTTTTCAAAAGTCTATAAAGGATGCTTTGAACTCTTTTAAGTACAAATACATCAAATGTTTATCTGATTAGAATGTGGTCCTCTTTTTCTGAAAGTTGTCTAGGAAACATTAACACTTTCTTACCAAGCATTGTATACATTTGGCTTGAGATTAAAAATAGAATGCTTTGAAATGTCTTTGCTTTGTTTGCTTTGGCGCTGGTGGTGGTGGCTTTTTTTGTTTGTTTGCTTTTCCTTCCTCCACAGAATAGAAATTATGTTCTGTTTATTTCTGAAAAAAAAAACAACATAAGAAATTCAGATTTATTGTGACATTGTTTGGAGGAGGAATTGGTCAAAGAAATAATATTACATTTTGACATCCTTTAATCCATTATCAACTTTTTCAAAAACACTTAAGAGAAAGCTGAAAGGATGTTTCTATGAGTTAATGTAGCATGTCTGGCATATGTGGTCTATTTGAGACAAATATTCTGATGGAAAAATATTAATCTGCCTAAATATGTCCAGGGAACTGAAATCTGAGAAACATCTAATTTCAACCAGTGAAATGAAAAGATCTAGATTTCAGATCTTGGATTCATTTATATATATATATTTTTTACAGTCTAATGAATTTGCCCTAAATATTCTTTATATACATGGCCACAGCAGAGACTAACACATACCTGATTTTTTCCTGAGTTTGATCACAATTTCAATTGTGAATATAGGCTTTTGTCCATTTGCCTATGCCAATTGGATGGACAGATATCATAGGTCTGCCATTACTGTGAACAGTCAGGAAAGCGTCTGTCTAGAATGAATCCAGAAATCTCAGCACCTACAATGAAAGCACTAGATCGACTGAATAAAGTTACATGCTTGTTAAGCATATCCAGAGGATTTGCACAAAAGAAATACACAAAAATACCATAAGTCTGTTTCTTCAGGTTTTGTGTGTTTTTTTTTTAACATCAGTAGAACATGAAGTTGGTGTGAAGTTGCACTATGAATTCATTCTTCTGGACTTGTTAATGGAAAGTGCAACGAGTTCCAACTAGTGAAAAGTGACATATCCATTGTCTCTGTGGGTATCATGTCAATGCTTCCAGAATGAAATATTGACTTCACATACAGATATTAAGGTATGGCCTGATCTCAAACGCGGGATGCTAACCCAGTGAAAAACTGTAGAAATGTCTTTAAAACTATTTTAGCACTTTGGAAATGGAGACTACATTAAAAAGTTTAAGTGGACTAATTACTTGAATTACATTACATTACAAACCTAAGCTGGATTTTTACAGCCCTATATTTCAGTCCTTGCTGCTTCTTGCTAATGAAGTTAGCTATAAAACAAACAGGATGATGCTCTGACTTTTACTGACCTGCCAAACATAAAGATTTTTACTACTCAGAGCAAGGGCAGAATGCAGGGGATGACTACCAGGTTAACAAGCTCTGTGGAAACCTGTTCTCTCTATACTATAGGTAGAAGTGGTATTGTACATATCACAGAAACTTGGATCAATTTACAATCAAGCCTGTCCATCCTCCAAACTAGGGAGTAAACAAGTCATATGTTGGCACTTGTATCACTGCCAGATGGCTACACACATGACAACACTAAAAGCTGATCAAAGTGATCTCTTAACTGCTGCAAGTCAAATTTTGTTCAACTATGTGATGGGACAATAAAGTTCACAATATGTGATAGTGCAGACTGATCTAGGAGGACATCTTTGTCTACAACACTGACACTGATATTACAATCCTTGCACAACACTCTTGATCATCGTGTGTCCTCTGTTATTTGAATGGCCAAAGGGTAATATAAGTAGAGCCTGGGTACTAGAATCTATTTCTCAAAGCACGACTCTGATTCTATTCAGCGACATCCTTCACAACTGCTGAGGACAGCAAAAAGGAGTAAATCAAGGGTTGAGGAAATTCAGAATCTTTTTGCCTCGGTGCAAGGGATGAATCTCCTTCCTCATCTTTTGAGGACTTTATAGAACAGAACTGCAGTAATAAGATCTCAGCTTTAAGCTGTCAGTCTCGAGTAGTGTAAAAGTTCATACCACTCATTTAGTGGGTGAGGAACTCCATACTGTAGGCTGATTGCCATCATTGGATGTTTCTTTCTCCACAGTGTTGAGATAATGGAAAATAATCAGGAGCTTCTTGCTTAATCTTAAAGCAGAAAAGGTAAGCCTAGTATAAACAAAGGGGAATACACCGACATCAGTGTGTGCATGCTGGGCCACAGCCAGATCGTTTTATTACCATGGCATTTATTAGCAGACTTGGAGCACTGCTAGTTTTGCATGGACAATGTATCATTTAGAACACGTTGCACAAGGTAACAAGAGTGATTTTCTTTTCAGGAAAGCTTTTCCTCTTGGGCACTGTACAACTGAGAGCAGTTTGCAGCCTGTAGCTTTTAGATGATGTTTCTAATAACCTTAGTGAAAATGCCATCAAACCCACCCTTGGCTTCTGGTGAGCTACAATCATTAAAACTGCTGATGTTCGTCAAAAGAAATCTGCACAGTAAAATGTAACCAAGTTGGCCTTCAGATAATCACAGAGAAAAAAAAAAAATGTTATTATGGGCAATCTGTAATATCATAGAATCGTAGAATTGCTCAGGTTAGAAAAGACCTTAAAGATCATGGTATGATTCTCTGATTCTATGACATTACAGATACTGTAGCTACATTTATCAATTGATTTTTTGTTTTGTTTTGTTTTAATCAAAATCTTCTATCAAGCAACTGAAATACGCCAGTGGATGTTTGATGGTTACCACTGACTTAACTATGAGTCAAGCTCTGCAGTTATTTTGAAATCAAGTTCTCATTTTATTGTTTTCAATACAATTTTTGCAGGATGTTTCCTATGCCATACCGCCAAGTTTCTGACTATTTACATAGATCCAAAATTTGTACACTTAGCTCAGGCACAAACAAAAACAGTCAGATAACCCTCTGGTAAGTCAGCATCACTACTTCTCTCACAGTGAAGTCCAGGGAACCCAGACACTCTTTAGAAGTTGCTGTCTGTGTTTTGAATTCAATGTTAAAAGCACTCAGTGCACTCACTCAAACAGTAAAGAGAAAGAAACTTCTGTCTTTATGCTCTCTATGTTCCTCATGCTTAAAGATTTCCTAGGTACTGGAGTATTTGTTTCATAGAATTGGCCATGAACCATGGTCAGAGAGGTTTGTTTTGAAGAGAACAGTATTAAATTAGTTGCAGCATTGGAATTTGGACAACTGTTTTTGTTCCCTTACTGGTGTAAACACTAGGCTAGTATTTAATCAACTGAATATCAGACCAGTGACATAGGAGAAATAGAAAAGAATGCTACAAGAAAACAGCAGTCAAAGGAGTTTGCTCTGAAGAAAGAAACAAACTCAGAAAGCAATGATAATTGTTCATCTTCCAGCAAATTTTGAGAATCAAGACCATGACTTCTCTTGAATTTATAGGCAGCTCAGATGAAGGATCTAAATTGTTTATTAAAAATAAGAAAGAGGGAGAAATTTTATTTCGCAGTCTCTCTGAATAGATTATTTAAGTTTGGGAAGGGATCCAAGACTTTATGCCTCTTGCATTCTTGTGAAAGGAAATTTGCTCAAGCCTGCCTGTAGGAAGAAAAGTAAAGTCATATAATGTCTGCTACAGCAAATTACAGGAATCAAATGCAGAACTTACTGGAGAGATGAATATGTGGATGGCTGTAAAACACACACAAAAGCTATTTTTCTTCTTTGGACTGCAGTGCTTAGCAAACACTCAGCCAGTCATGTTTTGGTGTTCATTATCTGCAGGCAATTAATCTGGTTCAAATGCAGACAAGTAGAAGTATCTGCAAAATTTCCCCAGAAAAAAAAAATATATATATAGAACTAAGAATAAAGGAAACTGCAGGTTGTGTGTTTATCAATGGAACAGATCCTGTCTGGATCAAGGAAAATGAGAAATGGGATGATGGGTCTTAGCCCTTCCTATGCGCTTACTCTCTGTAGTAAGAAAGAGATACTGTATATGTCTTTATTTAGATTTTTATGTTCTGCCATCTTACAAAACTATTGCCTTGATGAACAGACAGCAACATAATTAAATTTATTTTTGCCCAATGACTAGGGTTGGATAAGGAGGTGACTTTGAAAACCTCTTTGGCACTTACATAGATGGGATATGCCTAACAAGAAGTGTGTAACAACATTAAATATCATAACAAAGAGAAGCAAGATATTAATGACCATCTTCTTGGGTTCAATGATACAATTCATTCTGCAGTAAATTTACAGTCCACATACATTCATCTATAGATGTGGGATGTGAGGGGACTCGGCACTTCAAAGTTTCTCTTCTGAATTGCTGTAAGCAGAAATATCCCAGCCTGTGTGTTCTGGTTGTAGGGTTGGACAAGCCTGTCCAGCCATAATAGAGCTTTGTCTAGCCATAGCTTTTACCTGAGAGAAATTGTTCCTCATTTTTCTACAGAATTGCTGACATCCTAAAAGCAATTACATCCAAAAGCAATTTCCTAGTATTAACTTACCAAAAAGGATTGCCCTTGTGATGCCAGCTCTGCAAGTTCTGTGTTCACAAGTAGGTCATTTCAGGACTGGGAAGATGCAGCCTGTTTGAAGGTTTAAACAAACTGAGGTTTAGAAACTGATTTCTGCAGTCTTGTTTAGTTGTTAGTTTTGTTTGTTTGCTTGTCTTCTCCAGGAAAACAGATGCTGCTGAAACTCAAATAAGCGACTCAACAACTCCACTGATATGTCTGAGTAGATGCTTCAGAGGAATGTGGAAAGAAATAACTACCTCACAGTGAAAATGTCTGTCCCTCAGGGAAACAACAACAAAAAAAAAAGCAAAACAAACAAACAAAAAAAGAAGTTGGTTGAAATATAAGCTTTAAAGTTTAGAGTCTTTGAGTTTTTCCTCATTATTTACTATCTAAGCACTGATCACACTGTTCAACCATTTAAATGTTAATCCATTATTAAATGGGTTAAAGTAGCTCTGAAAAATTCATGACAGACTTTGTAACTGCCAAAATAAGACTCTCAGAAAGTGTATTTAGGAAGAAGGAGTCTAATTAGTTCATTGGTTAATGAAGTAAATCGAAGGAGATTGGCTATGGAACCAATCTCATTCGTTGCTTTCGCTAACTCCTAAAATGTGGTAGGAAGTTTCTCTTCATGGTCTGATTATTGTCCCTATGAAAAGCAAGAGGAAAAATGTAGTTAGTGTCTGGGCTAATTGGTGACATATCTTGTGGTATGCTGAATCTGTCCCGGCAGACAGGGTATGAAATAGTATAATGATGTAATGTCACAAACATAGTATGGTATAGCTCTTAATGTTATAAAGGGGAAAAGGAGGCAATGCTCCTATTTGCATTGAATTCCACTTATAAAAGGTTGCTGGAAGCACCAGCTCGTGATTATTTTTAAAACTGTTTTCTTTGGTGCTAAAATGATTTCTCAGAATGAATGCTGTTATTGACTGCTGTTGTATATTTCCAATAATTAAAAATTTAAATTAATATGCAGGCTAAATGTTTTTTTTCTCTGAACATACTCAATTTGGTATAGGACTTAACTTCATTTCTTTTAACAGTCCATATTCAGCCCGTGACCTTCCATACTGGAACCTTAACAAGCCACCCACCTCCAAAGCATATATCACATACAGTATCATAAATTTCTCATATGTAAACTGGTGGAGAAGCCACGTAATCTACTATTATTGATTTTGTTATTCTGTTACAATGGCTATGGAAAATGGATGTAAAGGTTTGGCCAGAAGCAGCTGCTAACTGGCCTGGAGCATAATTCAGCCTGAATGTCAAGGGAAGCCCAAGATGATGGATTGAGTAGCAGCCACATCACTGCATTGTAGGATGCTGGGTAGAGAAATCATACTCAGCTGTTGCGCAGACTACTGTAAACACAACACTTAGGAAGGACCTGGGCTCTTGTTTTAGAAGGAGAAACTTCACAAACACTTGGAACACAATCCCATAAAATATGAATCAGTGCTTCCTACTTGAGAGTGAACCATGGATGGGAGTTTGGGGCTGAATGACAGCAGCGAATGTTATATTATTAGGTGATTTTTTTTTGCAAATAGGTAGCATGCATGCTTGAAGTTTTGCATCCCAGCCTCCAGAGGTTTAATCAGATTTAAGTATTACCACAGCACAGTATTTGAGTGAAAGGCCAAAGAAAAGGAGCATTTATCTTATCAGGATATTGACTTTCTTGCAGTATCGTACTACTTTCTGAGGATGTAACAACACCATGTTGTGTTTGCATAGCAACAAGGTAAAGGTTTCTTTTTTAAATGCATGATTCCCCAAAAAAGAAAACCTGACACCATGGCAACAAATAGTGATTCCTCTCTCCAATACACTTACAAAAAGTGTTCTGCCAGATTTAGGCATCATTATTAGAATGATGAGAGATATTAACAAGCTTGCTTCCAGTTTTCTTATATTCACAAGTATTATTATTACTACCTTATTCATTAGCTAACTATTTATACCTGCACAGACTCCTACAGCATTCTTCCTGCTAACCCTTCTGCTCTTTTACCATCTGTCACTTCAGTACTTTAGTGGAAACAGTGAAACTAAACTTAAAAAAAAAAGGGAAAAGAAAAAAATACGAAAATTTTGCTAAAAGCAGACAAGATCCACTCATTTGGGCTTTCAGTTAAAAAACATGGGCAAGCCTTATGAATATACCTGAAGGTAAGGTCGACAATATATGCGCATCTGCACCAGGAGGAAAAGTTCTTTCATTGGTTTAGTAAGTGCTTTACCTTCCTGCTCTGGCTTCAGAAGACAAGTGGAATTTTTTGATAAACAAAAAAAAAATGCATGAAAATCATCTTCTGTGGTTGATAGCCAATGTTTGGCTAATGATTTTTGCATGCAATCACAAAATGTTGTATTATTATGACTGTTATTACTTTTTGTTATTTAATATTTATTTCCCCCCTCTATTTGTATGCTTAGGGAGGTGCCTGATTCTACTGACAGTTGGACTAGATGATCTTAGAGATCTTTTCCAACTGTAATTATTCTATGATTCTTAATGATTTTATCAGCTGTGGATTCCTTTTGAATGACTCATGGATCAGTGCTTGTGGTGTAACGCTGGTTTCACATTCCGGTGAGCTGCAATAGGGAATCATGCAGATGGTGAAGAGGGATTTCAAGAAGGCCAGCTTTGAGTAACTCTTAAAAGCGTGATCTCCCTCCAAATGATGTCTGCAGTCGGCAGAGCCTTCACGAGGGTGGCAGATTCTGTAGATCCATGGGATCTCCTGAATTTTGATTATTTGCACTGACAAGTGATTTGAGACCAAAGACATAGAAAGAAAATAAGAGGTGACTGAAAAAAAAAAGAAAAAAAAAGCAAGAGTTATTTAAAAATTCTTCATTTTAATGCAGCATTTCCAAGCCTTCTAAGAGATAACTTCATGGTATTTGGGGTTTGTTTTTTTCCCTCTTTTGACTTCCTCTGCTGGTCTCAGCTTGGAAGTAGTGACAAGGCAGAAAAGGAAAAGAAAAATCAGAGAAAAAGAAACAAAAGAAAATAGAGCTCTTAAACATTCTACAGAGCAGTAGTTATTTAGCAGATACTCCTCAAAGGTAAATGTGAGATAATATGATGTTACTCAGCCCTCAGTGGAAGGTGTTTAAGATAAGATGCATCTTCGTGCCTCCTCCCAGCATGGAAACTACATGTGCAGTCAGTCACTGAGGTTTAGCAGAGGTATGGGAACTTAATATTCCATAAAAACCTTGACTGCAAATCTGTGCTCTTGTTTTAGTTCTATCCCATTCTGTCACCTTTCAGCTAATTTTACATGCTTCCTTTGTGAGCAGTATTTCTTCTGATAGCAAACACTGGTGGAAAATGCAAATGATGGTTCATTCCTTAGTCTTAGAATCAGAGAATCAGAGAATCGGAATATATCAAGTTGGAAGGGATCACAGGTATTATCAACTCCAACTCCTTACTACATGTCAGGTTCTCTGAATGCTGTGCAAATTGCCTCTGATTACTTCTTCTTATTATTATTATTTGCTTTTATTATTATTTTGCTTATTTTTCTTCAAAACTTTCCTCAGTATGATAATGAATAGGCTTTGTTACACACCCTCCAGAAGAACCTTCCCTAAAACAGTTAAAGGAAAATCTGATCCAATTCTGAACATCTTTGAAAATAGTTTTAAAATATAATCTTTCCCACAGAAAGTGGGATTTCTCTAAAGCTGAGCAAGGCATGCAGGCAACATGGTATAAAAAATGATCATAAATAAGTCTGCTTTTTATTATAATCCATTTAGAAAGATCCTTTATAGAGCATTCATATCTCTGCTCAAGGCAATCTTTTTACCGGTAGGTATAGCTGTAAAATACATACACGGTGAAAGCAAAAGGACGGAATTATCTCTAATAATGAGTAGATTAATTGGCAATTTCAGCCCTCATATATGTATACGACCACTTCTTCCAGCCAATACTGATCAGACATCACCTTCAATTAAATATCACGAGTCAATCATACCAGCAATGAAGTTTAGAGTCTTGTACTTGGCTATTGTAAGGAACTCTGAAAGATCAGAAGAGAATTGGCCTCCATATAAGCTTGTTAAGAAAAAGGCAATTCCACAGCTTTAACCCAAGCCAAATTAGCATTTCAATACCATTGTTTCAAATGTGCAGTTCCCCAGAATTCACCAACTTCTGTAAAATGAAAGATTTGCCAGATTTCTAAACAGAATATTTCCATGGAGACTAGATTAAAACACTGTTCAATTTAACACCTGGCCTTTTACCATTAAAAATGTTTGCATCACAGTATTGCATATTCAATACATTTGTAATTTTTAATCATTGAGTATTTCCTGTACTGAAGTTTTTACTCGTTTTAAAGAAAAAATAAGCGTGGGAGTTATAAAGAGGATTTAACCAGTACTCTGAGTCTCAGTTGAAAAATACCATTCAAAGATTTTTAGGAGGAACTGCGGTTTCAAAAGCATTTTATTCTGTGATGCATTGCTACGTTTCCTTCCCTCCATCTGTAGATATGAACCATCCTCCTCTCCTTTGCTTAAGCAAAGCATAGCAGTTTTACTTTCTCTGAATGGTGTCTGTCATCTTGGAGTATGCTCACCAGCCTTGCCAAATAACACTTCTGAGATTGCAAATGCTCCCAACCGCCACTGACCAAAGCAATCTGGAGATCAGCAGGTACAAGAAGATTCCTTGGATGGCCAAAGCTAACAGTTCACATGGAATGTATCTCATGCAACTTTGCATAATGCAAGTATCTAGACACAACCTAGTCATCCTGGGCTCACTTTGTAAAACACGACAGAGAACTATACCTTCTCAGGGTGTCTTTCAGCTGAACAGTTTTGCTTGTCAGCTTTAGAACAGGATTCGTGACTGGAGGTAGCTACTGGATCAAGCATGGACAGGGGCAGTCTCCTTAATGCGCTTTCTCTTGCACTAGTTCAGTGGAAATAATCTTGTTGTACTTGAACACAGAAGAAGAATTGGGAGAGCACTGAAATTGTGCATGCATCTGTATCTGAAGTTTGCACAAGCCCTGAGGGATGCTGAGGACAGTCTTTCATATAGATCTGTGTGTCATACCTACAGAGAAATGAATTGAGACAAGGTAAGCAAAGTGTTAAATAAATACTGCTTTTCTACCTGAAGCTAATATCAGGTCCACCATGGCATTTGGGTTTTCATTCAAGAGAGGCTGTGTATTTTCTGATGTAAACCAGTGTAACTTCCTCTTCTTTCTTTCCCACACAGTGCAGATGGTAATTTCTTGCTTCATGGTTAATTTATTGGACACTCTCTACTATTCTACTTTGCTATGATAAATTACCTCCCTAAATCTTTTCTTCTTTGTACATCATCAGTTTCCCATTCTCAAAATACAGTGTTGCATATTTCTGGGTGCCAGTGGTTAGCAGAGCTGTGTGCAACACTTTGTAGCACTCCTGATAATCTAAGTGTGGTATTTGCTTTAAATATTACCATCTGGCAGCAGAATGTATATATAGATCTATAAATATGCTAGAGGTTGCTAATAAAACCCAGTATAAATCCAGCTTCATGAGTCCTTTGGATAGAAAGGAAAACAAAACAAAACTATGTTGCTCTCTCAAAGAATATGCAAATATGAGGTTTCTGCACCTCTGTGGTGATTTCAAACGTTAACCTCTTCCAAAATCAGTGTGTAATCTGCCTGACACTCTGTAAATAAGCACAGAACCTCTATTCTTCTATATCTCTGTGCTATCAGGTTATTCAGTTCAGTTCTGTCATGGCCTGCCTTTTAATTTCCAAGCAAACAAGGTCAACAAAGCTGGCAGCTGCTAGTTAATTCACTATAATAAGATTCTGATTGCTTTCCTGGAGCAGGAAATATGCAGAGAGACAAGTACATTATACTTTTGAGTGAAAGTAAAAGACCTATTTCAAGGTCTTCTTTAAACATATTTATATTTAAAGATGGTAATACGAAGCCGTGATTAAGTAAATAATGAGACCTTAGCTTCAATCAGCAAGCTGTCACAAATAAGCAGCCAGCAAGAGGGGTTACTGAGAAGTAGAGACCTCTTCTGTTTTCTTCCTTCTTTTTTTTAATGGGTATTTTGACCGGCATAGGATCATAGAATGGTTTAGGTTAGAAGGGGCCTTTCAGATCCTCTAGTTCCAACCCCCCTGGTATAGGCAGGGACACCTCCCACTAGACCAGGTTGCTGACAGCCCCATCCAGCCTTGTCTTGAATGCTTCCAAGGAGGGAGCATCTACAACCACTCTGGGCAACCTGATCCAGTGTCTCACCACCCTCACTGTATAGAATTCCTTCCTAATATCTAGTGTAAATCTACACTCGACCAGTTTAAAACTATTTCCGCTCGTTGTGTCACTACCTGCCCTCTTAAAAAGTCCCTCCCCATCTCTCCTGTAGGCCCCTTCAGGTACTGGAAGGCTGCTATAAGTTCTCCACAGGGCATACTGCACTATAGTGATTTGCTTTGTCACCAAAATTAAAAGTAAATGGATATCAATGTTAAAAGGGAACAGGGAAGATATTTTCCCTACCTACATCTCAGTCAGTAGTATTCCATGTGAAGTCTGATCTTGTAACCATCATAGTATCCCAGGAGTTTCTACTGTAGATAACGCGGTGCACTATCTTTGTCATCAAGTACCACACTATCACCCCCATCAAGTACTGAATTGCCATCATGATGTTACCCAGACCTTTCTCTTCCCCAGACTAAACAAGCCCAGCTTCCTCTGTCTTTCTTCATTTGTCCAAATGCTTATTGAGCTCCGGCAGCAAGAGGTTGTGCTCACTGCCTTGGAGATCTTGGTCCATGCCCACCTTCCTCTGGTTGAAGAGACCTTCCTAACCCCCACCTACCCTCCCCTGACTCAGATTCAACTTTCTGTCAGCCAGAACCAGAGGGACAGTAGAATCTGCAGCAATGGAAGTATTCATAACTCATCTGTACCACGCCACAGTTGACCACATGCAACATTTGCCACAGTCATATTTTAGACGTGACTAGGAATATCCAGATGTCCATTCCAAGTAAAGGCTTAATTCTGTAGTCTGAATTTCTGAGCCTCAGTGATTCTCTCCAGTGCAGTGATGCATGGCAGAATCATTCTCATGCGTATAGCATATGGCTTTACTGAGCACCCCACCGCTTCATTTCATTCTGATAGTCTGCTACTAAACCACCGTCATTTCAAGGACCATTTAGGAATTTCCCAAGAAGTTGCATGGCTTCATAGAGAGAGTTTTCAGAGTCTTCCTCTAGGAAAAGTTTAAATGGGATAGACTTATATTGCCCTTATTAGAGTGCAATTTCAGTTTTGTCTGTTTGTATGAATCCTCTGGGATTCATAGTGCTGAAGAAAATGCAGGGATATGTACATTGAGTTGAGTACTATAGCAAATGGGACAAAGAAGGGGTTTGAGTGATTTTCTTTAATGTACAGCCAAAATAATTTAATGTAGTGGTGAACTTGTTAATAACTAAGCATTTTTGAACAACAGAAAACCAGCCACACATTCACCTCTAAAAAGATTAAGCTTGCTCTTGAAATAAAACTTGTGCAGCTGAAGTCCTCAATCATTGTCTTATTATTATTTTAATACAACATGGGAAAAACAACAACACAAATACTGGACTACAGAATATACAGACCAGAATCTGGGATTTGAATCCACTTCACTAACTCTTGTTGAAGATTTAGGGAGACCTGTGTCTCTTTGCTTTAGTTACTGTAATTGCAGACACCACTCTTACATGGTATAAAAACAACATATTATGGGAAGCCTGCACAACCAAGTGCCAGCTGTTTGGATTTGAAGATTTTTTTTCCAGTCCAAAAGAGGATTTTTATTTAAAATTCCAAGATCTCAATTTAGTTCTGAGGACAGAGCAAACTCTTCCTTCAGAGGAGAGAATATATTCTGATTATTAGGGATCAGTTTGGATTATCTCTGTCTGTACACATTGCTAGGAAAGTCTCAATGAACTTCCTTATGTTCTTGCTGTGAATATTTCTATAGACACAGTGCTCCTACATATGCATCCTGGAAGTTGCAGCAGCAGAGGGATAATGTTACCCAGCCTTTTCCAGGGATTTTTCTGGAGATACTGCATGATATCAGGCATTCCTTAGGTACAGGACTTAATCTTATGCAGGACATAATCCATTGAACAGCTTAACATTTTTATTATATCTTAATTTTTCTCAATCAGTTGAAGATGTAGGTCAAGAAAAGGTTAGAAAAGTAAGTTGCTACTGCAACGTGTAATGCTGCCAGACACAGCAGACTACAGAGAATCATCAGTTTATATCTCAAAAACAAATCAGTACATTTTATAGTTAAGTAGTAAAACTGTTGCCTACTTTGTTTCTCCTGTCAGACAAGTAAAAGCAGGATTTTGTGATATTCAGACACTCTATTTGGGGAAAGAATCGGATCATTTATTTTTCTTCCTCAGCTGATCCTCATTTTCTAAGCATCACTTAGCCACTGATTAGTATACCTGAGTGCAACTCCTTTTGATTACAGAAACCAAATGCACACCAGAACTCAATATTATGTTTTTAATGTTATTATAACTTAACCCTGCCCTTCGTTGCTACTAAAATCTGCAGCAGCAAACTACTCAGGTCATCTAAATGGTGGCATTTCAGAATGTGTTCATCAACAAACAGGATTTCAGTGATCTTTGCTAATAAGGTACCTAAAATACAACCCAGCCCTGTATCTCCCCTGCTTAGACCGCTGCAAAATTTAAATATCCAGCCACCTCTGTAAAAATGAAAGACAAAATGTGTAACCACTGAATAATTTCAATGGATTTTTATGGTTCTGGCTGCGTTCTTAGTCCTTTTCTGATTTCCAGGCAGGCTCTGGAAGACCCAGAAACACAGGTGTTATGTTCTAAGGCTTGATGACAATCAGATATGTTCATTCCTATGCTCTGAAAAGCCTGTCCTAGGAATTTTGTGCCTGACAGAAGAAGATGACCCCAAGCAGCTGCTCCATGAGATTCTACATTCTTGTTCATTCTCTTTCTGACATGGTAATAATCACAGCAGAAACACTAGAGAGTATTTTTGTGTGTGTGTGTGTGTGGAGAGGTATTATTATTTCATGTTTTTCATTCTTCTTTTTTCTTTGTATTGTTTTGTTTTGTGTTGTTTTACTTTGGTTTGTCTTTTTTATTTTTTTGAGTCTGCCTGCAATTGTGAAAACCTTGGGTATTTTTTATTTTTATTTTTTTGGACTGGAGCAAGCAAGAAAGCAAGACAAGGAAATCTGTGAACAGGACATCCTGCTTCTCGGATCAGTCTACCACTGAGCAAACTATCCCTCATGGTCTTCTTTGGTTAGAATCCTAGAATCTTTAGAGTTGGAAGGGACCTCTGAAGGCCATCTAGTCCAACTCCCCTGAAATGAACAGGGACAACACAGATAAATCAGGTTGCCCAGGGTCATATCCAGGCTGACCTTGAAAGTGTCCAGGGATGGGGCATTCTCCACATCTCTGGGCAATCTGTTCCAGTGCCTTACCACCCTCACAGTAAAAGACTTTTTTCTCATGTCTAACCTGAGCTTGAAGCCATTTCCCATTGTTCTCTCACCACAGACTCTGATAAAGTGTCTGTCCCCTTCTTTCCTGTAGCCCCACTTTAGATATTTTATGGTTACTATCAGGTCACCTCAGAGCCTTCTTTTCTCCAGGCTGAACCTCACCCCCCCCCCAACTTTTTCAGCTGTCCTCGTAGGAGAGGTGTTCCATCCCTTGGATAACCTGTGTTGTTTCACTTAGAGAGGCAAACAAAAAATAAATAAGTTACAAACAAAATTAAAAAAGAGTAATAGAAGACCTCCAAACTTCTGTTTTTTGTTCTGTTTTTTTTTTTGGTTGTTGTTGTTGGTTTTTTCATAATGATATTTTTCCATCTAAAACTGGCTTTTTGCTTTGTTTCTTTATTTTACAAGACAGAAATCAAGTGAGGCTATGAGAAATGCCAACAATCTTACTTTAGTGGCATTTCTTATGGAACATAAAAGACTTGTAAGTCCCTGGGAAACTGCAAGATGATAAAAAAATACTTCTGACCTGGTCCTAATCTATTTTTCAACATTCAAACTAAACCATTCATCTCTTTCTCTTTTTTTTTCTTTATTGCTGGGTAATGTCATTGTGGATAAATTAGAGGCTTAGGATAAGCAAGTGCAGCAATGTCTCCTTCAGATGATGCTCCTTCCTTGCTGCATAACCTTGAGCAGAAGACTTCAGCTCTCTGTGACTCAGTTTCCACTCATTATATTGCATGTTTGCTATATTTTTACAGCAGATGAAGCAGCATAATCCCATTCCCACATCAAGCCTCCAGATACGTTGCCACGATGAATAATATAGACTATGAGAAAAAGCATTTTTTAAAAAGCTCCTATACCTTATTCTCATTTGTTCCTGCAATTTAGGGAACATACGTTTCACAGTGCACTGAGCTATTTCTAATATGCCCAGCTGTGCAGGTTGATAGGCTAGAGATAAAAAGATGCTGCTAATGAAAAACAGCTGTTCATTAGTCATGAGAAAACTGGGTAGGATGCTTAGAGATACAATTATTTTTACTGTGCTTGTCCCTTTTATGGTTATACAGAAATTATATTATTATCAAATCATGTTAGACGGTGTCTCAGGTTGAATGTTTTAAAAATGAATGTGGTTCATTAACAACATGATGAATATTTAAGCAGGATTACAGAGCATAATGAACTTCCTTTAATTTTTTTTTTTTAATAGAGAGGCCCAATAAATTTGCTAATATTTCACTAGCTAATATTGCAATTAAGAGTGCAGCATCTTTTTCCAGCTTTCTCAACATGTCTTTTTTTACTGCTGACTCTGAATTAAGTCTGATGCTAAGGGCTGAAAAAAATGCTTTTTTTTTCTTGAACATCAGTCAGAAACAGACTAATACATTAGGTCTAATGTAACAGCTAAGAAAATCCCCTTGAAAGGAAAGGAAGAAAAGCCAAAGAATTGGATCTGATGCTCTGTACCTCAAAAGTAAAACAAACATGAAACCTCATCCTCCAGGTTAACCTCTCTCTTATCTTATCAGGTTTCTCACCAGGTTGACTAGAATTTCATAAAAGCTGAAGAATTTCATCTTCAAGATGCTTCCTCGTTATTTGAGGAAAAGAAAGCTGCAAATGGAGGAAAATGAGCACATTCAGCAGGAATGAGAAAAGTAGAAAGAAACAAGTGAATATCCTTATTATTATTATTATTATTACAGTTTAAGAGATCTGATAATTTCATTTCTAGAGCTCCATTTACTTGAGGCTTGGACCCCTATGCTAGAAGGTTGACGGTGCCAGTTTAAACCTTCGTGCAGCAAGCTTATTGATTTTTTGATCTCCTTGGATCAGACAAGACAGAATTTTAGGCAGACTTAAAAACACACATTAGACATCTTCACAGAAAACTTTTAAAAGGATTAAGAGTGGCTGAAAATATGCTTACCAAAAATGAAGTTAGGGTAGAAAGTTGAGGCAAGCTGATACCAAAGCATCAGAATTTTGAGCCACAACATCTCAGAAGTAACATGGGGAAATTTGGAGGCTCTTACTTGCTGTGAAGGACATTTTTGGTTCATATTGTGTGAGACAAAATCACAGAATCATTAAAATTGGTTAAGACCTCTATGATCATCTAGTTCAACCATCCACCTACCACCAATATCGCCTAATAAAACATGTACCTAGGTACTACTCTTTCCTTAAACACCTCTAGGGATGATGACTACACCACATTCCTGGGCAGCCTGTTCCAATGCCTAACCACAGAATCACAGAATCACAGAATTGTAGGGGTTGGAAGGGACCTCCAGAGATCATCGAGTCCAACCCCCCTGCCAAAGCAGGCTCCCTACACCAGGTCGCACAGGTAGGCGTCCAGGCGGGTCTTGAATATCTCCAGAGAAGGAGACTTCACAACCCCCCTGGGCAGCCTGTTCCAGTGAACCACTTTTCCTGAGAAGAAATTCTTCCTAATATCTAATCTGAACATTCTCTAGTACTACTTGAGGCCATTCCCTCTAATGCTATCTATCTCCCTACCTGGGAGAAGGGGCCAAACCCCACCTTGCCACAGCATCCATTCAGACAGTTGCGAAGAGCTATAAGGTCTCCCCCGAGTCTCCTCTTTTCCATACTGAACAATTCCAGCTCCTTCAGCTACTTCTCATACAACTTGTGTTCCAGCCCTTCACCAGCTCTGTTGCCCTTCTTTGGACATGCTCTAGGGCCTCAGTGTCTTTCTTGCAGTGAGAGGTCTGAAACTGAACACAGTACACAAGGTGCAGCCTCATCAGTGCCAAGAACAGGGTGACAATCACCTTCTTCTTCCTTCTGACTGCACTATTTCTGATGCTAGCCAGGATGCTAGCATCAAAAGCCTTTCCCTCATCCGAAAGCAGGTCACCTGGTCATAAAGAAGGAGATGAGGTTGGTTAAGCAGGACTTGTCTTATGTGAACTCGTGTTGTCTGGACCTGATCCCCCAGCTGTCCCACACATGCCATATGACCTCACACAAGATGATCTGCTCCATAAACTTCCCTGCCACTGAGGTCAGGCTGATGGGCCTGTAGTTCCCCAGATCCTCCTTATAACACTTGTTATAGATGGACATCACATTAGCAAGTCTCCAGTCATCTGTGACCTCTCCAGTTGACCAGGAACACTGAGAGATGGTGGAAAGCAGCTTGGCAATCACATCCACCAGCTCTCTTAGCGCTCTCAGGTGAATCCCACCTGGTCCCATGGACTTGTGACAGTGCAGGTGGAGCAGCATGAGGAAAATTTCCATGCCAAAAAGTACAAATGAAGATACCATGAAACAAACATCTCTATCTGCATTAGGACTAGAACTGGAAGCAACAATTCCATGATCATGCCTACTCATTTATCAGAAATATTTGGAGTTTTCCAACACCTGTCTGCAGAGGAGAAACAGTGAAAAACTATATCATAACAAAACTTTAATATCAATACCTGCCTTGAGCCGAATTGTTTTTATCCCTTGTATTCTAGGTAAAATAAACAAGAGAAATTATCTGCAGTAACTCAGAATCCTAACCTTGGGACAAAGTCTTTGTGCAAGATGCTGCACAAATGTAAAATAAAAAGAAAGTTACTGTCCTAGAAATCTAATAGACTCAGTATATAATAAAAGACAGCTAGAAATGGAGACCAGGCAAGGATGAGAAGTCATTACTTATTTGGAGATGAAAAACTTGTTGAAAGACAACTTATAAAGTTCTTTATGAATTTCCAAACAATGAACAATTTTGAGGGATAATTGAGACTGTTTTGCAAGTGCAGAGGAATAATTCTCCCCAAAAGTGAGGATCAAATGCAAATCTGAGAGAGAACGCAGTGTTTGCCTGGCATTATTTTATTTCCCCAGGCCATGGCTTGAAACAGTGATGACTCAACAAGCTGCACAATGCATTGCAGATATCTGGATCAGTGGTGAAAGTTTTGTTTTTTGGAACCACTTCAAGCACCTTTAATTACATTTCTGATGCTCCTCCACAAACGTCACCAGTTTACTGCCATGTGACGAGTTGTGGGGCAATCCAGCTTCATTGGTATTGAAAATATAGGGCTAAGACTCAATCCTCCACATTGCACAGTCCTGCCCAAATGATACCCAGGTAGAAAATACACAGCTTAAGTGTTTAAGAGACATCTAATATACATACGCATTTACATGTGTTACAAACTAAAGGACAAGAGCTAATGGCCTTAAGTTGTGCCAGGGGAGGTTCAGGTTGGATATGAAAAATTTCTCAGAAAGACTGGTGATGCATTGGAATAGGCTGCCTGGGAAGGTGGTGGAGTCACTGCCCCTGGAGGTGTTTAGTAGATGAGGGACTGATGAAGTAAGGAGTTAGAGGATGCAGGACTTAGAAAATTAATAGCAGCTTTTGCGAGCTCAAGAAAACTTTAGTTGAGCTTTTGGAAGCGCTTGCTTGGCCTAGCTTTTGTTAGGCTAAGGAAGCACTTGATTAGCCTAGCTTTTGTTGGCCCAAGGAAGCACTTGAGTAGCTTAATTTCCGTAGCCCCAAGGAAGTGCCACAGTGAGCTATCCCAAAAGAAAGCCATCTCCTGTCAACAAAGAAGGGACCAAAGAGAACAATGGAAAGGGGAACAAACATTACAGAGGCATGCAAGATAAGGGGAATGCTCTAAACTGGGACAAAGGTTGGAAGGACACAATGATGAAGACTACTGACTTCATCCAAGAACGACCACCAGATGAGGAGGAAGACGTCGAGCCTTCATCCAACGACCACCAGAGGAGGCTACAACGCATGCCCCAAGAGGAGGGACATTATGTAAATGATTTATCGGAAAGGGACGGAATACGCGAATGAGTTCTTGGAAATCTACTGATTATGTATGAGCTTGACTTTTAAAAATGTGATGTTTCTGTTTGTGGGTGTGCAAGTTAGGAGGAGCGATCCCCCTTGCACCCGGCGATATGCGCAGCGCTGGAATAAACATACCTGCTCTATATCTCCTGGGCTATAGAGTTTGATTTCCGCAAATCACTGAGAGACTCAGTTTAGAGGGCATGGTGGGGATGGATTGATTATTGCAACAGATGATCTTAGTGGTCTTTCCAACCTTAAAGATTCTATGGTTCTATGAAATTTGGCCTTCTATTATATAATAAAGTATGTCAAAAATAATGAAAAAAAAATTTAAAAGCAACTATTGGACTCATTCTTGTTGCTGCAAACCTCAAACTCATCATTTGAGAATCTCAGACACTGCAAAAAAGAGCACTATTAGATTCCTTTCTGATTACTATCTCTGTGCCTTTCTCTACTCCCAGCTTCAGAGGACTCTGATAAGCTATTGTAGCCTCGTTTTGTGTACATGGTAAATCCCTAGTCCAGAGATATCAGACTCAAGAAATCCCACTGGCCACAAAACAGTACCTGGCTATAAGCATACTAACAGATTATTCTTGCTGAATCGAATACAAAAGAATGCTCTAGCATGGTGAATCCTTTCATGCAACAGCAAAACTAGGCAAAAATAAAAACTGAGATGCATAATTTTGCATCATGTTAGCTTGAGCCATGGCAACTCCAAGCAGGAAGATATTTACTGCTCTGATATTTATTAAAAGGTGTTGTTGTTGTTTTTTTCACTTACTCTTCCATGAAAACTGCAAATTATAATAATCTACTACAAGCCTATTCACTCTGTTCCTCTCCAGGTGCTCTCTTGTATCACCACTTTGTAGCCAGACAAGTAGTCAGGCATGAAGCTGAAAATTTAATGTAACAATGGCCAATTAGAAAAACAAAACAAATCATTTTGCTAACTTCTACTCTACATGGAATGGGAAATATAGAGCCCTTAAGGTAATAGGGGATAGTGGAATAGGGAGTGTTTTGTTTTGTGGGGGTTTTTTGTTTGTTTGTTTTGTTTTTTGGGGGGGAGAAAGCAGGGAGATAAAATTCCCTGGGCAATTCTGGGGCCTCCAGGACTAATCACCACTAATTTGCAGTCTTCAATGATCTGTTCTTTTGTTGTTCTGTCAACAGTTTTACATCAGGACTTTGTTCTGTTATCTTGACTCCACCACTGATTCATCCAGCCCTGGATGTTAGTCAGCTTTCAGAGACTGGTGCCACGGTCATTACCTTGAGGACTTCAGTCATCCATCTCAAAGTGTAGCAAGTCCTCAGAGAGGAGGCAATGTAAACTGAAGATGGCAGAAAATTCTACCTGGTACTTCTTCCCATGGGGAATAGCTAGAGCTGTTAAATTGAATTCAGATTCGCTATATTGCTTCCAGTATTGCCAGCTTTATTTTTTTTCTATTCCTTTCACGATGACCTGTTTCATATTAGTTTCACCCGTTTTTCCTTCCCCTTCAACCACTGGCTGGCTGTGAAGCACAGTAACTCACGTGGAACTTTACTCCTAAAAATTGACTTCATGCATGCTTTTTTGCTGTTGTTCATGGTTTTTGACATGCTCTACCATGTCCTAGACTACTAAACTTGTAACATGCATATAGTGATATAGATAAATACATAACCTGCATGTTATCTAGGTACTTATTTTGTATGTTTCTATCTGGACATCATTTGGAGAGAATCATATCTTGATTCTGATTTTCCATTCTCGATGTAGCTGGATTGCTCCTGCAGAAGAAAATCATACACTTTGGTAAAACATTTTCAGTAATCATGTTATTAAGCAAGAAAATGTCAGAGGTACAAAAAGAAAATATGCAGAGGACAAGGAGATAAAGACTCCTGATTTGTTTATTTACAAATGTAAAAGTTGTAACATACAAAATAGAGGCTTTCAGCAAATAATTTGTTCCCATTTGTAAATGAAGGGGATTTTTGCAAATGGACTACTAAACAGAGCTATCAAAACAAATCTTTTTTTTTTTCAGGTGGACTATTTATGATGCCAGAAAACAATAAACCAATCCCAACAAGTACACTTGAATGAAATGGATTTGAACCGATTTTAAAGACTTGCTCCTGGGGCAATGTAAAGCTATCTTAAGTAAAAAAAAATGAGGACATTCCAAAAGAAATACAAGTTGTACTCTCTACTTTAGTAGTGAACTTGATATAATAATGGAAATGAAAGGCCAAGAAAGGGATATTTAAATATAAATTCCTGGTTTGTGTTTAGTGTAGTAGTCTGAAGTGCCCATTACGTAAACAAGAGGGCTATTAGTTTCAGTTTCATTCCTGCAGTGCAAGGTCCATTTGCCTGAAATGGCTAAATTTTGCTTTCAAAAGTGACTTAGAACTAAACATTCAAGGGAACAGAATACATTTTGGAAAGGAATCTGTGCAGCTTTTGTGAAAATACGATTTTTTAGGCAGTGAGGCATGAAATTGTCATTGCAATGTTTTTGACAGTTGACATGTAAACAAGGATTCAGTAACAAGATAGACAGGGCGAGAAGAAATGCCCGTTGATTTAAATTATTTGTTTTAATTTTCCCAAGGGGTTGCCTAGATTTTCTTGTTAGTACCCAAAGAGTGCTTTCTGACAAGTGTCAGCTTTTTAACCCAAAAGCTCTCTTCAAGAGAATGTCCTCAAGGAGCTGGGTTTTGCTACTTTGCTTGCTCCCTTGCTTCCTTCTCTTTCCCCTGACAGTTTCTCTGCTTCCTTTGCAATTAATATTAATTCTCAGGGGCCTCCAAAAAAAAAAAAAAAAAAAAAAAAAAAAAAAGAAAGAAAGAAAGAAAGAAAGAAAGAAAGAAAGAAAGAAAGAAAGAAAAAGAAAAGGAAAAAGCAGATGAAGCAGATGTCTCATATGGGTTTTCTTCCTTCAAGATCACCATGACTCCTTCTTTGTGCATCAGTGATATAGCTCTAAAACAGTTCTGCCCCTTGCAAGATGGGGGATGGGAGTCCTATTGGTTTAATTAAGCACCTGCAACACAGACACAGTCTCAGTCAAAAGATACTTTGCTGTTGATTTAACCATGGTTGGATTCTACAGTAATTTTATCTAAGTGGAAATAACTGCTGCAAGGCACATCAGTGGCACTTTTCTCCCTCAACAAATAGATAGTTTCAGTGAGTACTTTGTGCTTAAGGTTGGGTAAAAGTGCCAACAACAAGCAACAGATACAAATCACAATGAATAAAATTATATTGTAGAAGACGCTCCCTATGGAAATGGTAGAAATCTGATTACAAGAGTCATTTAAGTTGCAGCTAAAGAAAATTGTTTGGAAAGTACTCAGACACTGATAGGAGTACAGCCTAAACGTAGCTAGTATTTCTTTTTCATCTTTTTCCCACTCACTTATTTTTTACTCTGTTTATGAAGCATCTTTAAAAGTGAGAATGTTAATTTTCACTTTAACTGGGCACACATAAGCAAAAGTCGATCAGAAAAAAATCTGCAATAGCTGCAGTAGGGGAGCCTGAAAACTCAGGGACGTAACCAAGTTCTTCTGCCAGAAGAAAATGCCAGAAAAATTCACAACAGCAACAAAGACTGAAAGAATTTCTGATTCAGTGGGTTCATCGTTTACCATGACTACATAGCTTCTGTGCAGGAGCTGACCTGTGCCTATTCAGACTGACACTTGAAAAGGAGAATGATAGCAGTTTGCCCTTTTAGCAAAAGGTATCTTTCTCAGTTATTCCCAAACCAGTCGACTTAACACTAGACATGCCACTGTAAATCAGTTTACCTTTTCCATCTGTAAAAGCAGTCAGTGCTGCTAGTCTGGGCACCATGCAGAATGGGTAGCAATGCAATTTTCAGCCCTCTCTACCCTTTGTCTTCCAAAGCAGCTTGTTTGTTTTCTAAAAACAACGTAATTTATTTTGACAGAAGGAAATTTATATTCATTCTCAAATGCTCTATTAGATGTCCACATAGTACTTAGGTAGCAGAAGTAGATACTAGCCACAAAGTCATCATCTCTCTCATGGAACTTCTTTGATTACGACAGCACAGAAGAATTTCATCTGAAGACTTTTTGTTGCAGAAGGGTAGAAGCCCATGTCTTTGAAGAGCTTAGAGAGGAGAGGGACAAGAGACGAAAACAATTTAATACTCAAAAGTGCCTGCAAGCAGTACATCTTACAAAGGTACCTTGTACTGTTACAGATTTGCAACCATTTGACCCTTTTATAACAAACTGTCAAGGTTTTGTGTTTTGATCTCATAAGAATTGACCTTTGGTCATAAGTTTTCAGCTGACAATGTGCTTGTGATAATACAGGCACCCTGCCCAGAACAGCTTGCACATGTACACAGGCAGAACAGCCTCTCCTGTCAATGAACGATGCAGAATACAGAGGATAGTTTTCCTATCTCAGAGGGCAGTTTCCAACCTGTCCTGTATGCCAGAAAAAAAAGAGATCCCTCTTATGGACCAGTTGGCTTAATGTGAGCATGAGGCACTTTGTTTTCAAGTCCATGAACTTAAGAGCTATTAAAAGGAAGCCGCTTATTGACAAACTATCAAATAAATTTGGAATGCATCCTGCTGTGTAGCCATCTGATGAAGCTGAATGGGAAACCTAATCACCCTGGCAATATACTTGCCGTAAAATATGGCCTTTATTGCAGCACTCGAGGTTTATTCTGCAGTGGGGTAAAGAAGGTAAATGTAAAACAGCTATTTCCCTCCTGCACAGAATTGCACATGTACTTATTAGATACAACCCAGCCACAAAAAAACTCTTTATAGACTGCCATGCATTTTGGCAAGCTTGATAGCAAAACTGAGCAGCTTGTAGCAAGAAAAGAATTTTATGACTTCCTTGAACTTACGTTATTTTGAGTTATTCTTCAAATAAGGAGTGGATCATCAGTGATGTACATCAGTTAATTAGACCTGCCAGTTTACGCCAGCTGAGATGCTGACCCAGTTGTTGTTAATAATTCAGAGCCTTTTCATGCTTTGTGTGCTAGAGTGGTGTAACTATCTGTAGAGTTTTGCTAATAAGGACATCTCATAGCACCATGTGACCCACTAGGATAAAATCAGAGATGTATTGTGATTAGCATCACAGTTCACATGGCATTGCTTGTGTCCTCTAATTGGATGAAAATTACTGAGAACATGACTTCCAATAGCAAAAATGCTTTGAAAATAATATCTTCAGCAAGAACAAACACTTCTGTACATGTAGCAATACATCTGTCTCCAATCCCATATTCACAGTCAGTAATACTGGCACTTTAGATCCATATGCTACTAATTTCAGAAGTCGGCTGAAATGGAAGACCCATAAGTCACACTGTCCATGTAGAACACTTCAAAAAATCATCCTATTTTTACTTCTTATAGAAAACTGAGCAACTGATAATCAGGCCTCAGAGTCAGTGAAAGAGATGGCTGATATTCTGCAATTGTTTATCTGGAAAATAGGAGGCTCAGGGAAGATCTTATCACTCTCTACAACTCCCTGAAAGGAGGCTGTAGTGAGGTGAGTGTTGGCCTCTTCTCTCAGGAAAGTAGTGATAGGAAGAGAGGTAATGGCTTTAAGTTATACCACGGGAGGTTCAGGTTGGATACTGGGGAAAAATTCTCTGAAAGAGTGGTGATGTATTGGAACAGGCTGCCCAGTGGTAGAGTCACTGTCCCTGAAGGTATTCAAGAGATGTGGAGATGAGACATTGAGGGACGTGGTTTAGTGAACATCATGGGGATGGGTCGACGATTGGACTGGATGATCTTAGTGGTCTTTCCAACCTTTATGACCAATACAACCTAAGCCAAATAGAAGCCTACTTTCACTTTGTCTGAAAGCTACTCCAGTTTCCCTCATTCACGTGAACTTTGCCTTAAACCCAGTTGCTGCTAAGCCAG
Organism: Alectoris magna; assembly: GCA_030625065.1. Lineage (NCBI taxonomy): Eukaryota > Metazoa > Chordata > Aves > Galliformes > Phasianidae > Alectoris > Alectoris magna. The sequence continues at coordinate 3,539,283 of CM060561.1, forward strand.
TATTTACTGTTGCTGCACACAATACACACTACTGTACATCACTGAGATGACAACAATCAGACTGCATCCATGTTTGTCTGCAAAAAAAAAAGCAAGCACCATGAAGGAGAAGCTCATCAGAACTCTATCAAATACTGTGAACTAAAGGAAACCTATAGTTCAATAAATTCCTAAACCAATGATGTGAAGAAGCAGGGTGAGGAAGGAGTACTATACTTAAAACATGCTTTCTTCCTACACTTTTTTTAATCTAAAAATCTATTACTAGTCATAGTCAGGAAGGGATAGGAAAACTGAGAACTTCATGTCATACGGCCAACCTGATGTCTTTTATTCTCACATTATGGAAAGTTGTTTTGGTGCTGAATTTAGTGGCATTTCAGCCTCTGTCAAATTTAACTCAGTTAGGTATGACCATCTAATCAGACTTTTAGGATCTGGCCAAATTTTCAACTGCTCAGATGCAACATCTATGGATAGGAATTAACATCTAGAAGACACTTCCATATACTTCCATAGCCAGCTGTAGACTAATTACTATGTCAGCAGGAGCCAGGAAGAGATTCCTAATTTCCCCAAGTAGTTCCACCTGTTCGAATGAGATACAAAAGCACACTGACCATAACCAAATCTCTTTCAATTTTGAAATGATTTTAGATATTGATACCTAAAATGAGGTGAGATGTATGTTAACCCATAATCGAATACAAACAATAGAATGAAGGAGATATTTCTAGAAATCAAGACATGCCACCTTTCCTGCCTAGTAATAGATGGAATAAAGATGAGATATTTATTTGGTATTATATAGATATAGACTGATTTATGATTATTAATCATATTTTATATCCTATCATATTTATAATTAATATAATATTTTAATGATTAACTGTGCTTGATGATTGGACTAGATTATCTTAGATGTCTTTTCCAAGCTTCATGATTCTATGATTCTATTATAATAAAGGCCATTAATGTTCTGGCCAGTTATAGCCAGAAGTGCTAAAGAAGTGCCTAACTTCTGGGGAAAACAAAGGAGGTTACAAACTGAAAAACCCTTTAACACCTGGTCTTTTGGTTAATAGGATGAGCTGATGAGATCTTTCCCCATATACTGAACCTTCTGGGATACATCTGCAATGAAATGCATAAGCATTTTTCTATAAGTACTGCTATGGGCTGATACAGACTTCTACTTTTCAGGAACTGAGTGCCTGTTTTGACTTCACCAGATGTTGGTCAAATGCAAGTCAGCTATATCTGGGAATCATTTGCAGTACCATCACTGAGCCTGAGTTAGTAATCCTCACTGAGAGGCTCCGTTCTCTTGGATAACAGCAAAGAATGAGCACAAGCTCCAAGAGCCATCTGCCCTGTACCAGTGGGCTATCTCATCCCAGAGGCAATGCAGGCTGAAAAAGGCTCTGAAATTCTCTCTTTGAGTTCCAGGTTGCAGTGCTTTGTGTCCCAGTAGTAAATCCCAGTCCTGTAAATACTCAATGCCCACACATTTGGCTTTTATCTCCCAACAGGCAGGCACACACCAGTAGCCCCTGAAGGAAGGGAATTTTTTACCATCCATCACCTTGTATTGACTTATACCACAAAGCATCAATTTTACAGCCCCTCCTGGTCTCTGGGAGAGTGTTTCATTTCTGTCTGGTGGCATTTCCAGCTGAAATGACTGTGCATATCCAAGTGCCAAGGGCTGTCGCTAAAACTGCATCCTGCATGTGTCTAAAATAGGAATCATATTTTTCCTCCACTGGGGCGACATTCTCCACAAGTAAATTAAGGAAGTCTGAGAGCATTTTTCAGCACTGGGGCCAGCAGTGATCTATGTTTATACAATTAAACTCTTTTAGTCTGTGAAGTGGCTGCATCCAGACTGCCTATTGGGAATGCTTCTGGGGCTGTGCCAGGTCTTGGTTCACAGAAATTGCTAGGACAGTGCCCAGGCTAAAACCACACAAGAGACCATAGTAAAATATATATATTAGCAGGTTCTATTGCCTGGAAATTTTTCCTGCACGTGTTAATTAGTCTTCATGAAACAGCCCTTTTCCCATGTGGAATATGAAGTGATCAAAGTATCTTAAAGCAAGTGGATGTAGAAGCACACTGGCATGTGGATGTGCTATTAGCATGCAGAAAGTCGTCTCCATCATCAGCTGTTTTATAGCTCATTGGAAAAAAAGTTCCACAGAGTCAAATTTGAAAAGAAAGTGACTATTTATTTGATGTCAATTTTATTACAAAAAAATTTGTTCTAGAAACTCACCATGATAATTCTTAAATAATGAATATTGGCAATAACAATAATTTTGCACTCTGCTATGTCTTAAATATTATGTACCGTGTTATTATTAATATTTTGTGTATTGAGTTGCTTTTTCTTTTGAAGGTGATGGAAATGTGAAGTTATCTTTACAAAGCACAGAGTCATTCATTGTTATATTTAACCTTCATGGGGATACAGAGCAAATGCTCACTCACTAGGAAGGAAATAACAATACTTCTTATTAAACACAATTGTTTCCATGGGATTGTAGGGCTGAGTGTGCGGAGACAATAAAGTTCTTACCAAAAATGTCATTTCATCATCTTGCTTTGTAATCGCCCATTGTACAGCTACTTTGCTCACAATGTGGGTGGCAGATCTCTATAATAGGGCTTTAGAATCCCTAAATTTGCTAATGAAAAGTATTTAATCCCTTCTTGCCAAGACAAATCTTTAACTGGGAAGTCTGGTAGTGCTGCTGTGCTGCAAGCATTATATAAGATCTAGGCTCTGTTCACACGCATTTGGACACCATGGTTACCAGCAATACTATGCAATACAGTGGGGAGCACAAATGCTGAGTTCCCGTCACTGCCAGAGCTGGCAGGATGATCAGTGGTTTTTATCCTTTTTCTACACATAGGATTCCATGAGATGAGGCAATTGCTAAAATACCAACACAGTCCTCAGAAATTGAGTTGGTCCACTCTGAACTTGGGGACACACGACCACATATGATGAAAGGGGGCAGAGTGTTTATATCATGCTTGCCAGTTAAAAGTCCTGCTTGTTAGATGACGATTCTGTGTCAGATTGGAGGGATCAGGAATTTCCAGGATGAATTTTAAGGCAGTAAACATTTCATGGAGGAAAACTGAGAAAATAATAGAATCACAGAATGACTTAGGTCAGAAAGAACATTAAAGATCACCTAATTCCAACCTCCCCTGCCGTGGACAGGGTTGCCATCCACCATATCAGGCTGCCCAGAGCCCCATCTAACCTGGCCTTGAATGTTTTCAGGGATGAGGCTCTATAGATATGAACACAGGGCAGCTTCTTTCTGATGCTGGCATCGGACACATCAGTGAAAAGAGTCTCTGGAAATAATAAAAGATTTATGTGAACATCACTCAGAGTAAAGAAAATAAATATATCAGAAATAATAGAACCATAAAATACTCAAAGCTGGAAGTGACCAACAAAGATCATCATGTTCAACTCCTTAAAATGCATCATTAGCACTTGCAGACAAATAATGTGCATCTTACACCACCAAATCAGGTGTTGGGTTTTTTTGGTTCACAAAACATGACACAAGACATCCAGAGAAAGAGGAGCAAATCATTAACTCCAAATTCTTTGCACCGTTTTTTCCTTCTGATTGCTCAAAAAGGTCAATCACCTGGTGGTAACTCAGTGCTTCCAGAAGTCAGCAGGTCCTTGTGAGCCCTGCCTCTAACCAGCTCTTCATAACGCTTGCAAAGACAATACCTTTCTGCCAGATCCGAGCAGAGTCAAAACTCAGATCTCAGTAGCCTTGTAGGCTACTACTTCCCAAATCTGACATCTCAACTCACAGTTCTGTCTGTCCATTTAGGGTGCCTTCTCTTCTGAGTTTGGAAACAACCTAGCTCCCAAGATCAGAGGCACATGCCTGTTGTTAATTTTTCTTCATTTCACTCACCAAAGATAATATTTGAATACCTTATTGCATTGTGTTTCAAGTTTAAAGGCATTCATGAGAACTAGGACCTCAAAACGAGAAACTCAGAATGGAAGAGATGTCTCTTTCCTTTAAATGCAAAAGTCTCTTTTAGCAGGAGAGGAATTGCAGCCCCTCAAGTCTGTGAACTGTATTTCTATTAATCGTAATGGGAGCCTGGACAACTTAATACAGAGAGAGACATTTCCTTTATAGATGCCTAACCATAAGGGAGGTGTCTCCCATTCCCAGTCCCTTCTCTGCCAGAGAAATGTATCTGTTCTTAACAAGTGAGTCCCTCTCACTCATTTTACTTTACAATCTATACCTATTGAGATTTTTCCAAAGAATGTGAAGCAGCCCTGGCAGAAATGACTATAACAGAAGTAACAGAGACTATTCAAGAGCTTTGTGACTGCAAGTCTCTCTTTGGAGTCAGATGTGAATTCAAGATCCTACAGAGAGAAAGCAGAGAGCTACTGCACCCTCCATGAATGCTCAAATTAGTAGGATAGAAAACACAACTATCTCCAGATTCTACTATTCTCAAATAAATCTTTCCAGTGTCTCATTAAGTTATCTAATTAACATTATTTCTTTAATCTTTATTTGTTTAACTCTTTAATTACTTATACACTTTATGTAACACTGACAGTTCAAACCAGCTTCACAAAATACTGATGATACGGAAAAAGCATGGTGATAAAATTGCAGTGCATTCAGAAAAGTTACACTGGGCTGGCCAGCTAGGGATAAACAGTGTTCCTGTGTGTAGAGTGACATATAGATGCAGCTACATTACAGAAATGAGCAAGTGGAAAATAAGACACATTTGCTCTTCCACCACACATCATAGTTTGCTTTCTTTCCCTCTGAGGTGAAGGGTGTATATCTGTGCATAAACTGGGAATGATAAAAAAAAATCCTTTTCATTTTCTAATTGCTCTCTACTGACACTGAATGTGATATAAAAATAGCCCATAGGTTTTATTAAATTAAACAAAGTGCGGATTTTTGACAGCAATTATTTTTGAATTTAGGATTATTTTCTTTTATTTATGGTCAAGAATGAAACAAGGCATAAAATATATATATACATATTTTTTAATATAAAACCCACAAGTTTCACTGCAGCAGAATTAAATGACACAGACTTGACATAGGAGCAAAGGATGTCATAACAATATATGCGCATTTTTTTTCGGAGGGTGGGAAATGAAAGAATGAGTTAATTGCATTTTTATCTTAAAAGAAGTTAATAAATTACCATTTCAAAGTGGGATTTACATATTCCATCGCTTTTCAAAGATTAGCTTTTTCTTTGATAGTTTTTTTTCTTTTCTTTCTCGTTTTATTATTCTGCTTTTTGAATGAGATACTCAAATAAAACTAAAAAAAAAAAAAAAAAAAAAGACCAAAACCCATTCCTTTGCAGTCATTAAAAGATCCTATGGCACTTTCCACAAGAGCAGGAAGTGTTTTAAACATCAGTGTACTGGCATAAGTCCAACTTGGGTAATTACATTCCATCCTGCCTTAAAGAAATCTTTTCCTCAAGCTATAATTTCATTTGGAGACGTTGTTCCACACTTCTCTGACTGAAAAATGATTGCTCCATGATTTGGGCTGGCACATTGCACGAAGGAAATTGCTGCATTTTAGTACAAGTAACTGTTTTCTATGGACACACTGCCATTCAGAACTCCACATTGGGTACCTGAGTCCAATATGCTCTATGCAAGTTATCTGATCACAATATGCACACAAGTGAAAACCCAGTATGCACACAGGTGAAGCCCCCAGTATGATCTATACAGTTGAATTCTACAGTAAATATACAGAATATTGCTTAATAGTTCAGAAAACCACAAATGCAGTCATTTGTCCTTTGCTGTAAAGGCGCACCTTGTAGCTGCCACTGTCGGTAGCAGAAAAGTAAGAGGTAAATAGAGTTGATAGATTATATTACTAATTTTATTTCTGTTAAAGCATTATAATGAACCGTTTGTAAAGACAAAATGTCCATAGCAGTCTACAGAGGAAAGTATTTTCCTGTGAGCAGGAAGTGTATCATGGTAGTCAGTTCCTGTGATGACATCTGAGCCTTCTTCAGGCTGAGTGTGATGGGGCGAGATCCAGTGCCATTTCAGACCGTCTCCATGGAATTCAGGTTGGAGGTTATACTTCCTATCTGCATAATTTCTCCTGTCATGGAGTGGAACAACTTGTCTAATTGTAGACAATTAAAAGATCTACATCCAGTCTACAGTACATTTCAGAATCCCTCAATAACTTCCAAAATCTCCCATATGGACATCCTCCTTTCTAAAGATTTTTTGCCCAAGAATAGGAATATACTCCACGCAAGACAGTCGAATTCACATTGCTCATGTTACGTGAGATCAATTATACCCAGAATGGAGAAACCTTGGATGTGAATCAAAACACAGCATGTTAAAATGAACAAACAGCTTGTTGTAGCACAGCGTGAGTAAATGGCCAAAACTGGCACCCAACATGAAGAAAATAAACAACACAGGAGTAAAGTGCAGCCCTCTCCAGCATTTTTAAGAGCCTGTTTAAGATAAATGGTCTACTGAATGAACAACAAAGCCTGTGCCCACTGATGCCAAGGTCCTTCAGACAACTCATCGCCTCTGGGTATTGTCATTCCTCAGCTTCCCAGGTATCAACTGATGTACTTAAAACCAAAGGGATTCAGCATCCAAAGTAGTATATATAAATGGATTAAAAGTTACTCACAGTCCTCAACAGGTGCTACACTAAGATCAAATTCTGAGCATTATATCTTAAGAGGGAATTTTCCTTTTTCTGGATGAGGCTATGCCAGGGGACTATGACTTTTCCAGCTTGGAAAGAGATTATGTCCTTGACTTGATGTCACTATTCTCTTCCTCCCTAATTAAACAGAAAACTCAGTGCGAGAGTGAGAATGAGAGAGCAAGAGTGAGATAGAAAAGAATTAAGGAGAAGCTGTCTGGAAAAGCCAAACAGTTCAAGTCTTTTAATTTAGCATTTAAAAGATTTTCTCTGAGTCTGTTTCTCAGAGATATGACTGTTAAAGAAAATGGATTTTCCTACTTCCAGCCAACTACAATGTATGTATATATTAATACACACCCACAAGCTCACACACACAAATGTACAAAGAGGAGGAAGAGAAAAAAATTATACTGAAAAAAGATGTTGAAGTTGTATCAAAGGAATGAGAGGCAGAGAATGTCTTTTTTGAGAAAATCTATTTTACAAATCCATGACTAATCCCTGCAGAATACACAAACATACACACACATGCACAGAAAAAGGTAAAGAATAGAACAACACAGCTATATTTAGAAATGTATTCGTAACTCAGGATTGCAGCTAACACTTCCAGGTGGTGGGATGCCCATCGTTTTTTAAGTAAAAAATATGTTTTATCACTTTGTTAATAAATAAATGAAGATCCAAACTACATTAAAAAATAATAACAATTAAAAAATAAAAATAAAAATGATTTTTAAAAAAGCATAGGCATCTTCTAGAAGGGGAGGTTGAGCTATAAGAGCTAAAAGACCAGACAAATCTTGAGGAGGGAAAGAGAGATTGCCATAAAGGATAGAACGAGAGGGAATGGTCTTAAGTTGCATCAAGGGAGGTTCAAGTTGGATTTTAGGAAAAATTTATTCTCAGACAGAGTGTTCAGGCATTGGAACAGGCTGCCCAGGGAGGTGGTGGAGTCACCGTCCTTGGAGGCTTTCAAGAAAAGGGTAGCTGTGGCACTTAGGGACATGTTTTAGTGGGCATGGTGGCGATGGGTTGATGGTTGGACTAGAGGATCTTAGTGGTCTTTTCTAACCCCAGTGATCCTATTATTCTAAGGAGACATTCATGGTGTCATTAGTAACTTGCATCCAAACACAGCCTTAGGACAGAAGAAGGTTCCTCCCACTGTTTGCTGAAAGGGCAAATAGTGGGGAGATGACAAAAGAAACCAGTGTTAGGGGTAATCAGATGGCTCACCTCATGTCTATAGCTGTTATCTCCATGGGAGTCCATTGTTGCTCAGCAGTGCTTGCAACCAGCGTAGTCATGTATCATCAATACAAATTTAACTGATCATGGAATGGTCAGAGAGCCAAATCATTTAGGTTGTAAAGCATTTCTGGGACTTCTATGATACAACCTTTTGTGTGAGTTAGGGCCAGCCCCAAAGTTATATGCAACTCCTTGGTGCATCTGGTTTCCGTGAGAAGATCCAAACATAAACAGGAGGGAAATAATCTCTCACTTACCCTAAGGCATTGGGCTACTTCAGGCACCTGGTTCTCTGAGATATCTCTAGCAGGGAAGTTTTTAAACAAACACTTTAACACATGAATGTGCATACGCACAGATACAGCTCTGCAGGACCACAGAGGATACGTAGGCACACATCCATGCACAAATGTGAATAAATAAATGTGATACATTTCCCTTGTTCTTATATGATCATAGAATGGCATGGACAGAATTGCCACCCACTAAATCAGGTTGCCCAGGAACCCATCCTACCTGGCCTCCAGGGATGGGGCATCCACAACTTTTCTGGGCAGCCTGTTCCAGAGCCTCAGCATTTTCTAAGCAAAGAATTTCCATTATCTAAACTAAAACTCCCCGTTTTTTAGCTTAAAGTCATTCCCCCTTGTTCTGTCAATAATAGATCACATAAGCAGTCAGTCTTCCTCCAAGCAGTCAGTCTTCCTCCTGGTTACTACATGTCTTTAAATGCTAGACTGCTTCAGTGAAGTTTCCCAGAGCCTTCTCTTCTCTTGACTGTGCCAACCCTAGTCCCTCAGCCTTCCTTCATAGGAGAGGTGCTCCAGCCCCCTGTGCATCTTTGTGACCCTCTTCCAGATCCATTCCAACAGCTCCGCATCCTTCCTGCACTGAGGGCCCCAGACCTGGACCCAATACTCCACATGGAGACTTACAAGGGCAGAGCAGAGGAGCAGGACCACCTGTCTCTCCCTGCTGCCACCCTTCTGTTGATATTATTGGCCATCCGGGCTGCAAGTGCACGTTGCTGCCTCATGTCCAGCTTTTCCTCCACCAGAGTGGATGAACACACTACAACAGAGTAACACCTTCTCCAACAGTTTGAATTCTCTTCAAAAGAAATCCACTGCCAGATAAAGGCAGCTCAACTGGTTAAGGTCCAGGATCATCAGAAGAACAAAACTCCATGGGCTGATCTTGTTCACAATTGGGCAATACTGAGAATGGTGCATGCATATGGTGTAGTCACTGCCATCAATCCCACACATGGCAAAAGGTCTCTGTCCAGCTGTTCATCATTCACAAAATTCACTCAGCCGTGACACTGTTGCTCCTTGTCTGGGAGAAGTCAATCCCTAAATACCTATTTTGTCCTCTTATCTAAAATGGCTCAATTTCAGGAAGAAAAGAAAAAGAGAGTGAAAAAAAAAAAAAAATGCAGCATGTGAATAAAAGGGGTATGCCAAGATCTGGAAAATCTGGCCTTTTCAAACAGGTCTGGAAATGTAGGTCACCTATTCCTGGGTTTGGAAATCATCCATCCCAGCCTTTTTTTTTTTCTGCTAACTTTCTGGCTAGCCACTCTCTTTTCCTTTTAGCTCTTACTTTTTCAAGCTCCAGCCTGCCTTTTCCCAGCCAGCTGTGTATATGAAATGACTTTGGGACATGCTGGCAGGGAGTACATTTAAAAATAAACATGATGATATTCACCAGGAAGACACGGCAGGCTGGAGACTCTTTTCTGGTGATAAAGATTTAATTATTGTATGCTGGCCCTCCTCACCAAATCTCCAGTAGTAACAGGTGCCAGAGTTTGATCATTTTTCCAGCCTTTTCTCGAGGTAATTAAATCTTTATCCTGGAGCTGAGTATACACAGGTATAGGAGTCTCCCCCAGCTCTAAAGAGAGACCCTTTCATTTTTTTATTAACGCCACTGATCAGCAGAGGAATTATACATGAACTAAGCTAGGGAGGCTATAGGAAATTCGAGGTTTTATTTAGCACTGTGTCTGCCTGTAAAATAATCCCATTTTGGAGAAACCTGCAATGATTTTGATTTTAAGCACAGGGTTTGTTCATTTTGTCACCCTGATAGCTTTATTCCACCCCACCCTGGAATTTATTTCTAATTCTGAGCAAAAGGATTTCATGTGGGAACAAAAGATGCAACAGCAATGAGGACAAAGCACCAGCCTGCAGCAGGATTTCTCCTCAAACTCATTAAGTGACTTCTTCACAACCCTCCATGGTACATTTTATAATTGATCTAAAGTCTCTTTGGTCACTGTGTGTCCATACTTTCTCTCACCAGAAGTTCCACTACAGGGTTTGTGCAGAAATACAGTAAGGAAAACAGTGCCATAGACATCCAAACTCCACAAATGTACTTTTACTGCTAACACCTGAAAGACAATAAAGTGAATGTTTCTGGAATCTCTAAAGGTGAACAACTGGGAGAAAAGTTGCTGTGAAGACATAGTGTGTAACTCAGGGCAAAGACTGTTTCTGAGTTTGGGGTGCTGGTAACTGTATAAAATAGTACCAAAACAAAGGTGGGTATCAAAGCAGTTATCAAGCATCCTGGCTGCGTTTGGCAGTAAAGAAAGAAGTATCTGAATTAGCTAGCATGAAGTTGATCCTGCTACTTCTTTACAAGCGACAGCACCCTACAGTGCCCTATGATATGGAATATCCTAGTTTAACACTGCTTTTTTTACATATGTATGCTGTTCTTTCAAGGAATAGCTTGATATAAGATATAATTGTGAAAATTATATGGGCTCCAGGAGAGTCAGAATATACATATGAAAGAAAAATCAATTGTGAAATAGTAAATACTTAGCAGAAATTGTGGTCAATTCAGAAAACCCATGAGAAACAAATGACCGTTCCCTCAGAGGAAATGGCATATCTGTTTGTTCTCTTCTAGAGCTGTCAAAGAGGAAAGAATGAGTTGAACTGAGATTTGGACTCAGTTTGCCCATTCTTACTTACCTATGCAAACTCAACTACTATCAGAAATTAAGCAGACATCCTTACGCTGTTTGCCCTGTGTGAGAAAGGGGAGGTGGGCTGATTTTTGGCAGGTCAGCAGACGTATCTCTAGCCATAATGGCATTTCGTCTTAATGAAAATGTGTCAAATCTTTAAGGTATAGGACAAATGAAAGGAAGTGATGGTCACTTCTTTCCAATTGTCCCATGCTTGGAAAGAAGTCACTGCTAAAAAACATTGACTTCAGAGGCAAGCATGCCTGGGTACTGAAGTTGTGGGGTTCAAAGGACTGTTACATAGAACTCAGAAAGTTCTATTGCCTTTCTGTACCAAGACACTTTTGGTTTCTTTCATATCTCTCAGTAAAGGGACCATTTATACTAGCTACTGAATCAAGACGATGAAAATCAATAAAACACCAGCAAAATATGTTCTGTATTTTCCTTCTTCAGTATAATTGCTATTGGGTCTGTAAACCCTAAGCAATAGCACAGTATCTTCAATTGCTGTGACCTGACTTGAGTGGATTGTTACTGCTTACAGTCTAACTGAAAATTGGTTCATCTGATGCACACTCAGTAGAGAGGTACCATATTGTATCGCCTCGTTTTGCTTCAAGAGATGATTCTCTGTAAAGTTTCTGGCAATTTCCTGAGACCCTCAGGGTAATGCAGGCATATATCAAGCTCCATGATGCCCAATTTTGGTTTCTTCTTGCACCTTTGTTCCTACTGAAAATCTGTTTCTGGAGCATGAGTGCGTTAATGATTACAAATGCTTTCCTAATCACCAGCCTAAATTTATTCATGGACAGTTTATACCTCATTTGCTCTTCTACAAACATTGTCTCTGCACTTCTTTTCTTGCTATTATCCCTTCTTGACTGTGAACATAGTTCAGACCTTGTAATGAACACTCCTTCTGTTATGCACATCAATTACAGAAAGCACTCTGAGCAAGAACTCCAAACTGAGCACACAGAAGGGACTTCAGGAGGTGCTTAGGCATGTTCTGATGTGGAGCTTAAAATGGTGGGATAATACCAATAAAGAAGAAATGTTCTCTACTATTCAATTATAACCTGAAAAGTCATAGAAAGAGAACTAAAGCAATTGGAGCTTGGGGAAAAGGAGAAGATACTGAATTTCTCGCTTCTCCTTCTTTCCACTTCTTCTTAGTTTAACTGTGTTAAATGTCACTGATTGTTGAGAGGGTAAATAGTATGAGATCTTCAATCCTTGTTTTCCTAAGCAGCCATCACTGTCCCATGTCAGAGAAAAGATATCAGACTGGATGAACCTTTGATCTGACCTAAGCATGGCCGTTTTTTATTATTCAGGTGTATTGGCTCACACCATTAAATCTAACAGGGAAATTCCAATTCAATTCACAGCATAGAAGAGATTTTCTTTCAGGGGGAAAAAACAAAAATATATCAGTTGAAAGAAAGTTGTCCTGTTTTAAAGAAAAATGACAGTTTTTTGTTTGATGCTATTTATGCTCCCCAAAAGAATCACAGTTTGTAGGCTGGGTCATAAATAGCACTCAGTTGAGACAATGTTTTATTACAGAGTAGGGAAAGTTGTCATTTTCACATGTGCTTTCCTCCGGAGGTGGCTGGGAAATAGAATTTCTGTCCCCTGGGAAATTTCAGCCTCTCAGAAAACAGTTTTCATTTGTCAAGGAAAATTTCAGAATTTACCACACAGTGTAAATTGCCCATCAAAACTAATTCAACCATCAAACATTTTAAAGTTTATGAAGCAGAATATTACAGCTAATCCAGGAAAAAAAAAAAAAAAAAAAAAGGAATAAAAAAAAGAAAAAAAAAGGAAAAAAAAAAAGTGAAACATAATTTTGACACAAAATTGGAATGATTAAAATCACTTAGCAAAAAGAGACAGCTGTTATGAAAATAAAAAGTCGATCTGTTTTTATAGTTCAAAATTGCCGTATTTAAGAGAAGAGGTTTTTCTTCCTTTTTTTCTTCTTCTTTTCTTTTTCTTCTAGAAAGAAAAACACTTGGTCAAAGCCTTTCTAGCAACCTCTCTCCATGCACGTGGTTATCAACAGACAAACGTACAAAAATGGCATAGCACTAGATGTGATCAGCTGTAGGATGCTGTTGGAATCTGATCACATCCTTTCCTGCAGTTTGAGTTCATTGATCATAGGGCTGGTTTCTGACCATCAGATCTAGCAGTGGAGCATCCTCACGTCCACGCTGCCTCAGGACAGGCTATTTGGCATGGTAGGCTGCACAGCACTGGGTGTTGTATCACTTCAGGTGTCCTCTGAGTCTTTCTCTGGGCTTCTCTGAACTTAGGATGTAAAAGTATATGTTGTGTATTTTATTTGCAGCTCAGAGGATCTGAAATAATTCAAGAGTTGTATTGGAGCACACCACTGTTGCTTATTTCTAAAGAAATATGAAAGTACTTGCTGAGCAACGTAGCATGAATTGGACTCAAGACAACGTCAGGTGACTGTGTATAGAGAAAAAAGAGGGCAAAGGAGAATATGAAATAGTGCTGAAACCCAAACCTGACTGACTCCTACATCATCCTATGGGTCTTCCCCCTGTGTAATCTCCAGATGCAGCTTGTATTCTTACATCCCATTCCTCAGGCTCCATCAGACTCTTCCAGGAAGCATCCTCAGGCAAATGTGTTTCATCTTCCAGCCATCCCATTGTGTAATAAATCTTTGTGTGAGGAATCCTTCTCAGGTAAACCTTACTAACCTTTTTTTCTGACTTTCTTCCTTTCTTTCACAAAGCCTACAATCTATTTCTTTGCACTTGAATCCAGTAAATTCCTGTGAGATTACAGCTAGCCCTGAATGCCTTTTTTTGCTGCTGGGGAGTTCACCTTTCCCCATGGTCGGCTGCTTAAACATAGGATGGCTACTCAAGGCAAAAACAATTACGGGCCTGAGGAATAATATTACTGAATGACAGAATAACAGAATAATAGCATTATCCCTGCAGCATTGGCAGCTGCTGATGAAAGAAAGGAGGTATACACACAACCTTCATTCAAATTAAAAACTTCCTGAGACATATGTAATGTCCCGTTGCAAATACTAAAATCCACTTCAATAAAATCTGGCAGACATTTAAGCAAGACATCAGCATCATGACATTAAAGCCGATGTCTAAATCAAACCCAGAACAAGCATTTTACTTCCATCAAAAATCACATGGAAAAACTTCTGGTAAGGTGACCTCTAAGCAACATTTCTCACTGAGCAGTGTGATCACCAGGGCTTGCAAAAGGAACAAGAACATCATTTTTGATTATGTGTACGGAAGACGTGCGGATAAACAGGCAGCAGGACTTCCACAAGTTCAGAGAATTGTCGAAATGAAATCATAGCATAGTTTGAGTTGGAAAGGACCCTTAAAGGTCATCTAGTCCAACTCCTTTGCAATTAACAGGGGCACCTACAGCTAGATCAGGGTGCTCAGAGGTCAGGCTCCCTGTTGAGACTGACCTTGAAAATCTCCAGGGATGGGGCATCTACTACTTCTCTGGATAACCTGTTCCAGTGCCTCACCACACTTACTGTAAAAAACCTTTTCCTTATACACAATCTTAATCTCCCCCCAGTTAGTTGAAACCATTTGCCTCTGCCCTGTCACAATGAACTTCGCTAGAGAGTCTGTCCCCTCCTTTCTTATAGCCACCTGTTAGATACTGGAAATTCTTTGAACATGATAATTTCTTGTTGTTTCTGGTTACTGTTCATCTCCTCAGAGACCACCTCTCACCTCTGTGTGCTCTCATGGTTTCAGACAACTCATGAGAAATAGCTACAAGCTTTACTCCTCAGCTTGGCTTCCCTGCTTTGATTTTGAATGTTCTGTCTCCTGCTGGTGTCAATTCATGGAGTCTAAGCTGGTTCAACCCCTCCTTTTCCTAAAATAAATATTTTCATCTTTGCTACTGCCGTTTCAGGAGATAAATCAGATTCCAGACCTGATATCTCATTCATTATGGATGCTGGCTGAGCAATTAGACACTTCTTGATTCCACCATGGAAAAAACATTTTGTCCCTCTTTTTCATTCTGGACTTCTAAATATCAGAGTTGATTACTGTTCAGTCTCTGGGCCACCAACAGAAGAACTCAGTTGGATGTGAGTTATTCACTCATACCTCTTTCTGCATTCTGATTCACCTCCTTCCTCCACAAACTGCTAACAAAGAGTGGGGCTTTGGCCGGAATCGTGTTTGAAATGCTCAAAACCTACTGAAAACCTGTTCTGAATGCCACTCATTAGGGAATAAGCCTATAGTTGTGTGGTTATCAGCAGCTGACCTAGATATTTTATACATTAGCTTTAGATTATAATTACTTTAATATCTCTTATGTCTGGGAGAGTGACTAAGTGCTAAAAAGTAGGCTTTAAATCCCAGATGAAAAAGACAAACCCTCGGCCTGTTTAACTTTCAGCAGAGGCCAGGATGTGTCAGAGTGACAGTGATGCTGCAAAGTAATGATCCCTGCCTCCAAAACCAGAGCAGATATCAGTGGCATTTCCTCAGGTGGTATCAAGCACGGAGATTTCATTAGACAGCTTTCACCACCCTCTTCCGTCAAGGCAAAGGCTTCAGCTGTCATTCTAATGCCTCTGTCACAGCATTTTTTCTTTTACAAGCCCTTTTCTTCTCTTGCATGGAAACATGCTGTTCATACAGGTGATTCAGGCTTTCTCAGCAAAAAGCAGAGGGGATGCAACTCGTTTTCTTTGGGTGTGAATGGAGGAAGCTGTTTGATGTAGGATTGCTGCACACTGCCTCTGAATATCTCTTGGGACATAAGCTCTGGGGGATGAGCATTATAGCACAATCCACAGAAAGGCTGCTTGCAACTCATGACATTGCTGGCAGAACTATTTCTAAGTAGTTGGACACAGTTTCCTGAAGTTGGCATGAAACTGTTGTATGGGAGATGCTGCAGTAATGAGGGGAAGGCTGCTCTCTGTTACACAGAGTGAACACACCTAGTAAGAGACAGTAACCCCAGCTGGGATGTAGGGATTTTAGAGCTTTTTTAAAGAACAAGAAGAAAATAATTCTGTTGGCACTTACATGAGATAAGGTATAACCCAAGGTATGAAGCAGGTTGGACAGAACTACACGAATTTCTGTGGTACAATAGAATCATAGAATAATAAAATAATAGAATAGTTTGCTTTGGAAGGAATCATTAAACGTCACCTAGTTCAATTCCTCTACAATGAACAGGGACACCTGCAGCTAGATCAGGGAGCTCAGAGCCCCATCCAGCCCGACTCTGAATGTCTCCAGGGATGGAGCATCTACCACCTCTCTGGGTAACCTGTGCCAGTCCCTCATCACCTATATTATAAAAACTCTTCCTTCTATCCGGTCTAAATCTTCCCTTCTTTCAATTGAAACCATTTCCCCTTGTCCTATTCCAACAGATCCTGCTAAAGGATCTGTCCCCTCTTCTCTCCAATAAGTCTGTGTCCTGCGCTGAGGACTCCACATCTGAACATGGTACTCCAAGTGAGATCTCACCATTGCAGAGTAGAGAGGCGGGATCACCTCCCTCAGTCTGCTGTCCATGCTTCTTTTGATGCAGCCCAGGACAGGACACAGCTGGCTTTCTGGGCTGTGAGGGCACATTGCTGGCTCATGTCCAGCTTCTCATCCAACAGTAACCCCAGGTTCTTTTGGCTGTGCTCCATCCTTACATTTAACATCTTGTACTGATTGTGGGGTTTGCCATGACCCAGGTACAAGACTTTGCACTTGGATTTGTTGTACCTCATGATGTTTTCCTGGACCCACTGCTCAAGCTGCCCAGGTCTCTCTGGGTGGCATCCCATCCCTCAGGGATGTTGATTGCACCACACAGCTTGGTGTCCACAAACTTGCTGAGAGTTCACTCAATCTCACTGTTGATATAATTGATGAAGATATCAAAGAGAATTGGTGTCAGTACTGACCTCTGGGGGACACCACTTGTTACTGACTCAATAATAATTAATAATAATAAAAATTAAATTAAATAAAGATAAAAAATCACACTCAGTCCTCCTTGGTTTCTGGCAGAATAATTCAATTCCTTGGCCATCACTTTAGATCTCTATCCTTTGAAATACCAGCTCCTGCCAATTTTTTAAAGCAGAAAAGCCCAGGTCTATTCTAATCTCCTGACAGATTCACACATGCAGTGTCATCATCCTACCTTCAACGAACCTGGTTAAAATCAATGCTATGGTTTTAAAATTAAACTCAGCACATTGAAGAGGAAGATGAAATAATGCAAGTCTTAGCTGTGCTGTAATGTAGAGACTATTTCTTCAGACCTCTACTTTCCCAGGGGAGTTAAGATGTTGCATGTGTTTTAATATACATTTTATTTATAAAATATAGATTCCCTCCAAAAATACGTACATCAGAAATTTAAGAATTTTTTCCCTATGTGTATAGAAAGAATTCACTGGACTCACTCCTCAGTCAGGAAAAGATTTCTGGGGAACTTTATTTGGGAAAAGACTTTTTCTAGCTCTAATTAAATTTCTGTCAACCACTAGCAAGGCAAAAGGATAAGTACATCTTTTTTCTTTCTTTTTTTTTTTTTCAGCAGAGATAAGGCTGAGAAACTGAGAGCACAGCTTATGCTGACAGGCATTAGGCTCTGTTAAACTGATCTATCAGCCTGAGTGATGATGGCCCTATGGAAGCAGCAAACATGTCAACACTTAAAGCATTTAGAACTGATCTGGACAGAGCACTGGGGAATATTTTGGCAGAAACAATCCCACGCTCAATTAGGGAATGAAGTAAATGGACTAGACAGGATTCTATGAGGGCGTTTTGCTTTAGTGTGCTTTTATTCTTTGGTGTGTTTGGTTAGGTTTTGGTGGTGGTGGTGGTTTAAGTTTGATTTGTTTTGTTGTTCTTTTGTGTGTCTTTAAAAGTCAGGAGCCACACCAAGAGAGGTGCTGAGCTCCTGAAATTTTCACAGAAAGACTGTGAACATCATGATTTCGTAATGGGTCCTTTAGCTAAGGAAACCCTCCAACACTGGGTTAAGCATGGCAGAAGTTCCAGTGGAGGATATTTTACTACTGGATTTAATTGGCTTGTCACAGAGCATTTACTAAAGAGACTGAGAAGAGCAGATATTATTCATTCCTATGATATTTGGGGCCAGTTTTCAGAATGTACTTTAGCATGTCACAGCTGTGAGTGCCCATACTCTGAGTGCTAACATCTCCAAATCCTATTGTTCCAAGGCACAAGCTCTATCACCTGCAGCGCAACTGGGGTGCTCATTTTGCATTTAAACCAGAAAGATGCACAGGAATAGCTGACACTGGTGTCTGAAAGCACTGTATCAAGAGCACCTCCAGGATATTATGATTATTTCATGAGTCCAAGATAAACAATTCCCTCAGATTTAGCTGTAATAATAACAACTTCCCAATCTCATTATTGCCTCAAAGAAGGGAAAAACCAAGCAGTTTAAATAGTTCATCTGGCAAAGAGTTTTGCTGATGAAGACAGGCTGGGTTAGCCTTAGGGCTTCTCAACACAACCGTACATTAAAAAAATGGATTCCATTAAAGCAAAAAGGTTTTTCCATTCTGATGGTATTTTTGCTCAGTGGAGCAGGGATAAGACTGGGTAAAGTTCACACATTTTATATCCTCCGACTTTATGGAAGCAGTATTGGAGGAGGTCTCCTCACAATAGACACTGATCCCTTTATCAGTGCGTTGGCTGCCCTTCAGTCAGCTGAGATGAAAAATCAAGTTGTATACGTACATTTAATTCATGTACTGTCCAGGGCTGGAGGAGATACAGCCTCCTTTTGTAGTTCTCATACTGAAATACACGGGGAATCTATATGGAGTGTGTGTCTGCCACCACTGGGCAATGAATAGAAAAAAGTGGCATTGCTCTGCTGAGTGGCATGGCAAAGTATAATTATACTTCTCATTCAGGAAATGAGTCTGGTCAATCTGCCATCTGCAGGAGAAAGCCAATCCAAAGAAAATTTCCAGAAGTAGAGGTGACTGTTTGTGTAGATGTTTGATCCTGCTTATGTTTTTCTCCAGTTTTTAATTTAATTTCATAAACTCTAATTCAGATCTTCAGTAGCTGCACACCTTTAGGCAACTTTGCAGTGCATTTGTTGACACAAAAGCATATAAGTACTTTTCTAAATAAGGATGATAATTTAATTTTGTATTGATTTTGTATTGAGTTTTTCTTTTTTATGCCTGTGGTCACTCCCAGCTGAAATAGTAAACCCGAGTTTGGTTTCTGCTGTTGCAGATGAAGAGGGGACTGTGAATCACAACTATTCAGTACTTCCCCTACATAGGGCTGTAGGACTGATCAAGATCATCAGATAACTCTTAAGGTAGCAAACTTTTATGTCCTTTCCAAGAAATGTAGCACATTGAATTCATTTTCCACACTATGGCATTGGGTTTTTTTTAGGTCAACAACAAGCTCCAGGTAAAGTGCACATGACATTTAGTTATTTTAAAGAATTTGATGAAAAGAGTACCCTAGTACCCTAATTTTGAAATGAATCTCACTTTGGGTGTACAACATGGTCCATGAGTGCCTAGGAAACACTAAGGTCCATAAATCCATGGGACCTGATGGGGTGCATCCACGGGTGCTGAGAGAGCTGGTGGAGGTCATTGCTGAGCCGCTCTCTGTAATCTTTCAGAGGTCTTGGAGAACTGGGGAGGTGCCTGATGTCTGGAGGACAGCCAATGTCACTCTGGTCTTCAAAAAGGGCAAGAAGGAGGACCCAGGTAATTATAGGCCAGTCAGCCTCACCTCTGTCCCAGGGAAGGTGATGGAACAGCTTGTGCTGGATGCCATCTCCAGACAATTGGGAGAAAAGGAGGTTATCAGGAGTACCCAGCATGGGTTCACCAAGGGGAGGTCATACTCGACCAACCTGGTGGCCTTCTATGAAGTTGTCACAGGCTGGGTGGATGGGGGGAGAGCGGTAGACGTAGTCTTCCTTGATTTCAGTAAGGCTTTTGATACTGTCCCCCATGACCTCCTTATAACAAAGCTGAGGAAGTACGGGATAGATGAGTGGACAGTGAGGTGGGTTGAAAACTGGCTGACTGGCAGAGTGCAGAGGGTCGTCGTTGGCGGTGCAGTGTCTGGCTGGAGGCCTGTAACTAGTGGCGTCCCCCAGGGGTCGGTGCTGGTTCCGGTCTTGTTCAACATCTTCATCAATGACCTTGATGAGGGGATAGTGGCCACCCTCAGCAAGTTTGCTGATGATACGAAGTTGGGTAGACTGGCTGACATGCCTGAAGGCTGTGCTGCCATTCAGCAAGACCTGGACAGGCTGGAGAGCTGGGCAGTAAGAAACAGGATGATGTTTAACAAAAGCAAGTGTAGAGTCTTGCACCTAGGGAGGAATAATTGCATGCACCAGTACAGGCTGGGGGATGACCTGCTGGAGAGGAGCTCTGCAGAGAGGGACCTGGGCGTCCTGGTGGATGACAGGTTGGCCATGAGCCAGCAGTGTGCCCTCGTGGCCAAAAGGGCCAATGGCATACTGGGGTGTATAAAAAAGAGCGTTGCCAGCAGGTCAAGGGAGGTGATCCTCCCCCTCTACTCTGCCCTGGTAAGGCCTCATCTGGAGTACTGTGTCCAGTTCTGGGCTCCCCACTACAAAAAAGACAGGGATCTCTTGGAAAGAGTCCAGCGGAGGGCCACAAAGATGGTGAAGGGCCTGGAGCATCTCCCCTATGAGGAACGACTAAGTGAACTGGGTCTGTTTAGCCTTGAGAAAAGAAGGCTGAGAGGGGATTTGATCCAGGTTTATAAATACCTGAGGTGTGGGGGCCATAGTGGTGAGGCTGGACTCTTTTCAGTAGTGCGTGGGGACAGGACAAGGGGAAATGGGATGAAGCTAGGGCATAGGAAGTTCCGCACGAATGTGCGCAAGAACTTCTTTACGGTGAGGGTGACGGAGCACTGGAACAGGCTGCCCAGGGGGGTTGTGGAGTCTCCTTCTCTGGAGATATTCAAGACCCGCCTGGACGCCTACCTGTGTGACCTGGTGTAGGGAACCTGCTTTGGCAGGGGGGTTGGACTCGATCTCTGGAGGTCCCTTCCAACCCCAACAATTCTGTGATTCTGTGATTCTGTGAACATAGCACAAAATGACTTCTATGTTGATTTTTTTCCTTTTTGGGTATGAATTGTATAACTAGACATTGCTCTCTACAGTCATTTGAAATCTTCAAAGTTGTTTTTTCTAATTTCTCTCCTATGAATGCTCCTGAAAGATTTTTCTCATTCACCTCTTCTACAGGTTGTCCGTGTCAAAGCGTCTCAAATATCCTAAAGTGACTCAAAATAAATGCTGATGTTCAGACTGATGAACCAGGTTCCATAAGGAAGAACTGGTACTCCCTGACCCTTTGAGGATGCTTTGAGTAGAGCCAAATTCTCATCTTGGAGTTGAGATCCAACTGAGTATCCTCCCACCCCCCACACACATACATGGGTACAGGAGGGAAATCAACCTTTTATATGGGTAGATAATGATGGGACAAGGAGGAATGGTTTAAAACTAAAAGAGAGGACATTCAGATAAGAAGTTGGGGAAAATTTTCACTGACAGGGTAGTGAGGCACAGGTACAGACTGCCCAGAGACACTGCGGATGTTCAATTCCTGGACGTGTTCAAGACCAGGTTGAATGGGACCCTGGGTAACCTGATCTAGTACCTGATCTAGCGTTTGGCAACTTTGCCCATTGGCATGAGTGGGTTGGAACTGGGTGATCTTTGAGGTCCTTTCCAACCCAAGCCATTTTATGAATCTGTATCATTCTATGACTCTGTGATTCTACAATTCTGCGATTCTGTGATTGATTCTATGATTCTATAATCTTACTTCCAGGGCAATACATGAAGAGTAACACCTGGAAGGGTCAGGACTTGGATGCAATGTACAGCAGTTAAATGCTTGTCTACATTTATTACGAAGTTCACTAAGAGACAGTGTGGTTTCTGCTTGCTTTGCAATTAAAGAATATTGATCTTTTCAGCTTCTCTGTTAACAGTGAGAAATCAAATACAAAAGAAAAGCTCTATTTACATGACACTCTGTTCACTTCATCAGTGCTTCTGACATTGATACCCAGGCTTGATCTCATGGACTGAGGCTGCCCCATCTATCAGAGTGGGAGAACAAGATACAGGACCAGATGGAACAGCACAGAGCTGCACTAGGGGAGGTTCAGACTGGATATTAGGAAAAGGTTCTTTTTACCAGGGGTTGACCAGGCACTGGAACAGATTCCTCAGGTAGTGGTCATGGCACCAAGTTGTCAAAGTTCAAGAAGCATCTGGACAATGCTATCAGAAATATTAATTTGGGGGGTTCTGTGTGGAGCCAGGAGCTGGACTCGATGATGTTTGTGAGTCTCTTCTGTGACCCATAGCTTCCATTTATCCACTTTTCATTCATTTCCATCCAGATGGAGACTTCTTTTAGTTCTCACTGCTCCGATCTGTTGTCATTTGACAATAAACTACATTAATCCTATTACATTCTATGTAGAGTCTATTTTTCACATGGTGGTAACTACCGAGTGTTCTTGTCCTTATCTCAACTCATGGACTTTTTCACAATATATTTTTTCCTGTTCTTTTGAGGATGGGAAGTGAGAGACTGGCATGGTAGAGATGAGCTGCCCATCAGATTTCAACCATCCTTTTCACAGTGATGCAGCCCATATCCCCTGTTGCCCATAATCTTCTGTATATCACACTGAAAGCACAGACAGTGTTTGGCAAACAGTGTCCTTACTGACTAAAAAGAGCCTTGAAGTATATGAATGACTCTTTTTAAAGTAAATATCTTAAGCTTTTTCATTCCCTCAGGAAGTTGTTATGGTCTTAAAGTTTGTTCTGTCCTTTGCTGTCTCCTACATATCATATCAGCTTGAAGGAAATTAAGGAGTGGTGGAAAGGAGCATCTAAAATACCCTTTTCTTTGACTTGCTCTGACATATTGTGATAGAGTGTAGAGTTCTGCTCTGTTAGTATATGATTTACCTTCATCACCGAAGGAGGGTTTGAGTGTAGAACCACACCTGACTAACTTTCAAGCTAAAAGGCCTGGGTCAGCTCCAGTCAAATTCACACAGCATCTGGAGTTAAAGGTAGATAATGGTAAGATTATCAATCTATGGAAAAGAAATGTCATCAATTTAGTATGTCTTAATGTGAGAAAAATAATAGTAGCTTATGTATGGAAAATGTTAAAGTACCACCTGCCACTGACTCTGTTATAGACAGATCCCTGGGATAAATGGACCATTGGTATCATCCCACAGGATTTTTTGATATCTTATACCTAATGCCATAATTCTTTTCCTTGAAGCATTTGATTAAGAATGCAGAAAATTCAGAAGTCAACACAGCACAGATCAGGTGGAGCAAATGCTGGCCCAAGGATAGTTAATACATTGCAATTAGAATACAAAACTATTTTTAGCATGGTGTGCTACTTCTGAGCTCACTGTGCAGTGACCTGGAAGAAATCCTTACTGATAAGGCTGTCAGAGTACCCATGAAGAGATGAAGAGGAAAGAATGAATAACATGGATGCTCCCTGGGCCAGATTTGACTCTGAAAAAGGCTTGACCATGCTTCAGTCAGGTTGAGGAAGTAGTAACTGGGCCTAATCCTCGCCTGGGTTTTCCTTCAAAAATGTATATTTAAGTCCAGCAAACAGCTAGGTGATGTTTAGGGTTTATGTCTTCACTGCAAACACAAGCATGGTGGCTAAGTGTGCAAAGGTTTCCCAGAATAATAGAAAGTTTTCTTCAAGAATAGACAAGATTTATTACTTCTCCATTTTTAGCTACTGTGGTTGCAACTGAAAAAAAAAAATAAAAATCTCATTTATTAAACTGGTTTCCATTTGGACCAATCTATATTATTGTATAACCGTGTCCTAAACTATTCTCTGATACACAAATTATTTGAATGAGGAGCTCCATATCTTCATTTCATCAAGGCAAAATTTAGAAATAGCATTATAAGGCCATATAAAAATTCAAATGAGGAGGAAGATTGTGATATTAATATTGTCTTCTGCATAGAGGGTAACCCATGAGAGAGAGCAGCGTCTTAAAACATAATCATGACTTTGTTCCACAGTTCTTAAGAGGTCAGTCATGAAACTGAGTGCATGCCTGCACCTTGAACATCCTGATATGGAGACAGGTCTTCATTCCATTCTTTCTTCAGACTTCAGGTCGCTCATAGGAAGCCCTAGTTAGGATGTCTCATGCAAACCCTTATCCTAAGCATAATCAACAAAGAAAAAACATTGTCTTCCAAGCACTGATTGATAGCTGAATTTTATGAGGAGAAAAAGCCCATACAAAACAGTTATGTTTTATTCAAAATCCTAGAATCCTAGAATTACAGAATCATTAAGGTTGGAAAAGATTACAAAGATCATGTAGTCCAACCATCAACCCATTCCCACCATATCCACTACACCATGCCCCGTTGTACAACATCTAAACATCTCCTAAACACTTCCAGGGACTCAGCCACTCCCCTGGGCAGCTCATTCCAGTGCCTGACCACCCTTCTGGAGAATAAGGTTGTGCTAATATCCAACCTGAACCTCCTCTGGCACAACTTGAGGCCATTCCCTCTAATTCTATTGCTGTTACCTGTGAGATAAGGTCAACTCCCATCTCATCACAGCCTCCTTTCCGAGAGTTGTAGATGGCAATAAGGTCACCCCCAAGCCTGCTCCAGACTAAACAATGCCAGTTCCCTCAGCAACTCCTCACATGACTTTTGTTCCAGGCCCTTCACATCTTCAAGTCTTCACAAGCCTTTCTGCCTTGCAACTCCTTCAGTTTCCATTTTTTTTTAAAGCAATCCCCACCATCAAACAGGATCTGAAGTTCAGTCTCAATGTTTAGAAAGTTGTATTTCATTCCAGAAGGAAAATATGAGATTGGTTGTGTAGCTTCATAAGAAATTTATTTCCATGGGACTCATAGCTGCAAAAATCTGAAAGCTAAAATTTTGCAGAACAGAACAGAACATAGAAAAAAAACACAGTTTTTTACAAGCAACCAAATCAGAAAATGCAGGCTTTTATTTATCTATTTATTTATTTATTTGTTTTTATTTTTCTCCTATGATTGGAAATAGCCATTAGTGTTATGCAGTGCTCAGACCAAAAATAAGATGTGACATTTTGAATAGCATACCATATGGTAAAATATAAAATATTTAATAAATATGTAAATTGGTCAAGCTGCTTCCCCAAGGAGGAAAGCTTCAGTCGTGCTTTACAGCTCTCATTCACTTTAGTAAATACTTTAAGAGGATCAAGGATGGATTTTAAATGAAGTTAAAGTTTAACGAGGAACATATAATCCTTTAAGGAAGATATTTTGTCATCTTCATTTATAATTTCTTGCAAGTTTAAGAAGTAAGTAGTTGAGGGAGTAGCTTTGTGTGTGCAAACTAAGAGAACCAAAGCAGTTGACCTGAAAAGCCTGTAAAAGTCTTTAAAAAGCTGTGGACAATATTTAAGCTATTGAAGCTAGAAGAAACGTTTAGGCAAAGAAAATAAGAAAGAAAATAACCTGGAATTTCCCTTTGCATTGAGGAAACCACCAACAAAGGGAGATGCTACATTTAGGTTCTGTAGCCTATTTCTGAATTGCAAGGTAGAATGGAAAGGGAAAAAAAAAGGTAAATACGGTTTGAGAATTGTTGAAGCTGGAGAGTGTTTACAACTAATTGAAATGGTTGTTTGAGGGCTGGTATCACAAGGCAGAAATTTCCCTTGGCACTTTTTTTTTTTTTTTTCCTGTGCACACTACTGCATTGCTTTGTTAATTTTCACCCTGTTTCTCTGAGTAATTTCACACCAGAAATAATTGTTATATTTATTTCTCCTTCATGTGCTTACACTTGAGATGATGGAAAATTTGAAACAAACTGACAGAGCACTCAAGACCCTGCAGGATTCAAATTTTACTTTTCTCCCTGCTAGGAAAACCATTATTTCATTCTTCTATGATACCCTGCTCAGAGAATGGTATTTTGCTACAGCGACCCATCAACTTGATGAAGGTCCAAAAGCATTGGAAGGAAAGGTGAAGAGGAAAGTAGAATTGACTGAGAATGCCTTTTTTTCTTTTTGTTTGAAAACAAAAATTTATCAGCATTAACACCACATCATCCACTCAGCACAGTGATCAGATCTTATCTTCCATTGCTTCGCTATTCCATCTCACACAGACATCACAAGCCCATGAGGATCTTTATTTTCATCCTTAAGATGGATAGGATCCATTTCACTCTCATCTTGCACACAGTTACTTTAGCATTATTTAAGGTTTCCCAAAGTGTGTTATACTTCCCATGGCAGTGCACTGAATACCAGTTTCATGCTGTATCCACCACAACCAGAATCACTGCTTCACCACAATGTTAATATGCTACTCATTTCTTACTCTGAACCCCATCTGCAGCCATGAGTTCTACAGCCATGACGTGAGGATGAAATTTGGTACTTCATTGGGAGTACAGTAGGCCAAATAGACTCACCCTACACAGATGCATAAGATTGACATAGATAGTTATGAAAAGTTTGATCTCCTTTCTCTTTAGAAGCCCCAACATTAATCATAAATTGTGTCTGAGCAACTAGACACGTATGAGAGAGAATCATGTCAGGAGTGGAGTATCAGCAACAAACAAATAATTTGACTTCTGGACAACCTTCTTTCTCGCTGTTGATGAGCACTAAGTAAGTTAGAATCTAGATAAAAACAGCTGCTTAACTTCTTCCTTGCCAATGTTTGTTATAATTAACACACATTTAAGAGACCAGTGTGAAACGGGACTCACTGTTCTGCTGTGATCAAACCTGAAACGTCCTTACTCTGTGCTGCACTGCTCAGCAACAAATAAAACAACAGTGTGTTATCAACACTGCTTTTCTCTTAAAGCCAAAACACAGCACCACACCAGATACTGTGAAGAAAATCAACTCTTTCCCAGATAAGACCAGGGCGTGTCTGTTTTGAAAGCAGCCCTGTAGAAAGGAATCTGGGGGTTCTGGTTGATGGCAAATTGAATCTGAGTTAGCAGTGTGCCCTGGCAGCCAGAAGGGCCAGCTGTGCCCTGAAATGTAGGGTTTGAATTTTAAATGGTCCTATGTAAAGCTGGGAGTTGTTGGACTTGATGATCCTTCAAGTCCCTTCCAACCCAAGCTATTCTATGATTCTATGATACTGTAATTATCCCCATCTTAGGATACTCTATGATTATATGATATTCACCTATCCCCAGCATCCTCAGTCAAGGACCCTTTTCTCTGCTGTTACCCACCATTGTCTGCATCTCCCAAAAGTATTCCTGTGCCTATACCATCCAGGACACCAGATATTTTTCTGTATCTATCTTATCTTCTATGTATTTTTCTATATTTTCTTTCTTTGTTATTTTGTGGCCCCGTAGCAATGTAAAACTAGAGCTGCATATGTAAAGATGTGCCTCCTGAAAATTATTTACACAGGCTGGCAGTCAAGCAGTTAAACCAGGCATGAAAATAGTTTGCAGTCTGTTCCAGCAGTTTCTCAAGTTTCCATTGTCAAAGTGGGATTATTTTTCAGCAGAACGGCCGCCCTCTAGTACCAGCCTCAGGAATCAATGTAATTAAAAACAACAACAACAAAAAGTTTTATTGTTTTTAAATATATCTCTAAGCTACAGGGGAAAGTGAAAGAGAAATCCATTGCAAAATTGGGCATTTATCCTTACTATTCACACTTATCTGTCGGTATCCAGTTATGAACTGAAGAAACCAGGTTTGATCTCTTGTACTTGAGACAGTCATAGCTGTTTAAAAAAAAAAAAAAAGAATACATCCTCAGTGCTTATTCATGATGACAACAAAATGCTCCGAACCACTGGGAACCATTTGGAAGAGTAGAGAGAGAATATCTTTCCTCAGTGGCTGGAGCAGCCTAGGCTTGGTGCTGCTTGAACACAGACGTCAAAGCTTTCAACATGTTTCCCATGACCTTCCTCAAGGACACCTCCATGTGGAAGGCAGCTTTGATGTTGTTTTTGTGGTTTGTCATGTGTAGGGTGCCTCTTAATGGGATTTCATGTCAGATCTAAAAGTCTAAGGGAGGTTTAATGAGCATAAATGTTAACCTTTTCCCCATTTTACCCTGAAATCATTTTCTCAGGAGAAGGGCAAACTCTGCCAGTACTCCAGGTTAACTCAAATAGTCAGAGCTAGCAGGATGATGCCTTTGTGACAGTTAAGACCTGTCTGAAAAGGACTTTGCTTCTCCCTAAGCAAGCAAATGACACTCAGTAAAGACAGCAAAAAATGAAAAAAAAAAATCATTTTAAACTACAGTCGCTTTCAATCACATGAAAGCTTCTCCATTGTACACATCTGATTATACATTTTGCCATCATTAATATCAGCCCTCAGGAAGCAGGATCAACTAACAAAATGAAAAATCCACCAAGATCTACAAAAGATCTCTGCTCAGATCTCTTAAGATCCAAAAGTTGCTGAGAACTCAAAGGCTTTTATGAGAATATAGCACGATGTCTCCTTATATTCTTCTCTATTTGCATTTGCAACTGTTTAACCTCTGGGGCAGGTGCTAAAAGATAGGATTCAGTGGTCTCATGGATTCTTCACTATGTACAGTGTTGCTTTTTTTTTTTTTTTTTTCCCTCCAGCACCAGTAGTTTCAGTATGATGTTGTTACTATTAGCCTATGCACTAATGCATCTCCATCCAAGAAGGATGCTTCAGAGCAGTCAGTATTGCGCTGGCACAGCTTGGATAGGAACTGCAGAAAATTCTTATGCTGTTGCAGCAAGATTGGAAATCAGATGCAGATAATGAAATAAAACAAAGTGGATTTAATGAGGACATGAAGGCTATAGCTTCTGATTCTTCTAAGAAGAGATCATCGTTACTGAGTCTGAAGGGCCAGTTCTTTTGATCTGGATTTCCCACCACTGGAAGTCATAGGGCTAGCTAAAAATATGGCTCCCAACTTGGTAAATGTGCTTATCAATACTGCCTAATGCAGCATATGCTCAGGCCAATCTGGGACATAGTCCTAGAAAGAAAAGCAAAATGTGGGGAGGAGCCGTGAATTTTGTCTGAATAAAACAGTTTGACTCTACATAAAAGAGCATGGCAGAGTAATTCATCTGGTAGAGCTCAGAATTATCCTATAACAGAAACTGGTTACTCAGAGAAGCTGTGGATGCCCCATCCCTGGAGCTGTTCAAGACCAGGCTGGATGGGGCCCTGGGCAACCTGATCTAGTGTTTGGCCACAGTGCCCATGGCTCAAGCGTTGGAACTGGATGGTGTTTAAGGTCACTTCCAACCCACATCATTCTGTGATTCTATGATTCTATGATTCTATCACTAAACTTACTTTAAAGAGTACTTTCTACACTTCATACCCATTTAGTCATCCATCCTTGACTGCCAAGCCGACCTCTGTAAGGGAGAGGGAGGTAAGGCTCCTAGTCAGAGCCCTGGGCAAGCAGATGTTCCCAGAATCCCATCTCTGCATGGCTGAGGGCACTGTTCACATTACCCAATATTCAGCAGCAAAATCAGTGTTGGGAACTCCTGTTTTCCTTCAGCCACAGACAACAGTTTTAAACCCCTTTCTCTTCACGAAGCTGCAAAGTAAACTGCATTAACTAAACTACTAGTGATGAAAAACAAACAAAATAACACAATATACCTAAAACTAATTTGTTCTTTGTTGTTTGTTTTTTTTAAACCAGCTTATTTTATTGATCTGCCTTCTAGCTGCATTGACACAGATAAGGAATTAGTAAAATATAGTTCTGTACAGGAACAGCTGACTGGGAGCTGGGAAAGATGGGAAAAACTTAAATCATTTTTGCCGTGAAGAACTTGCATGCAAAGAAAAAAATTGATGGAATGTGAGAAGGAAGTCCATGTATATATTATAGTTCATATTCATAATATAGTAGCAATATGGTATTTCAATTTTACTTGTGACAAAACAAAGTTTCCAGATATACATTTTCTGTTAGCCCCTTTCCCTCAATTTCTGTCAGTATGTTCTGATTATGTTCACAGTCCTACTCCTATGCTATGCAATGCAAGTCTCATGCATTACTCCAATGGAAAACAGGGATAAAAAGTAAAAGAAAAGTGCCGGTCTGTACAGTGATATAAAATGAACAAGTTTGTTATCACTTAATGAGAAAGTTCATTTTGTGTAATGAAATCAGTCCCAGCTGCTAGGTGTGGTGTTGACATCATTATCATGCCATAGGAAAAAAGTGATAGCACCCAAAGTGCCTTCTGGGCTACCAGGTGTCTTGCAAGGGTCTCCGGGGGTCATACTGAACAGAATCATAGAATCATAGAATCATAGAATCATAGAATCATAGAATCATTAAGGTTGAAAAAGAGCACTAAGATCATCTAGTCCAACCATCAACCCA
The DNA here is from genome assembly GCA_030625065.1 of Alectoris magna. NCBI lineage: Eukaryota > Metazoa > Chordata > Aves > Galliformes > Phasianidae > Alectoris > Alectoris magna. The sequence continues at coordinate 3,569,870 of CM060561.1, forward strand.
TCACCACTACATCCACTAACCCTGCCCCTCATTGTCACACTGTTACCCTTCTCTTGAACACCTCCAGGAATGGTGAATTCACCGCTTCCCTGAGTAGCCTGTTCAATGCCTCACCGCTCTTTCTGAGAGGAAATTTTTCCCAGTACCCATCTCCTGATGACGAAGGCATGTGTGAGGCTGTGTAGTCCTGCAACACGGTATATGCCATTGCTAGCCATGGGATGGGACATGAGATTTGAACTGGCACAGCAAGGCTTTGTCAGGTTTGCTCTGTTTGAACTTTTCTTAAACTGCTGCAGCTTAGTTTTACATAGCTTAGCTAAAATATCTATGCTTGTGCCTATCTTCTGTTTCTCTTTGTACAATGAAACCAGTTTTATATAGACAATGGTAACAATGAATTGTTCAAAGTAGATATTTATGACTCTGACATAGTGAAACAGAGAAATAGAGACCTATAGAGGCCTTGAGAAATGAAGACACAGGATGTGGCACAGAGGAGTAAAGATATAGAATGATAAAATATGGAATATGAACATGGCGCTGAAGTTTCCAAACACTGTTAACTATCCCCCCGTGATTACTTAAAGAAATATAGGCCTGGAGCTATATGAAACTGGGTTTAGGGCAAACCAAGTGTAAAGAATAGTATCTAACATTCAAAGTGGCATCAATTATAGCACATTTGACTGAAACATGGAGCTAAGAAAGAGAATGGCAAATGCGTAAGAATAACGCCAAATGAATCAGAGCGAGGGAGAAGAAATTAGCAATATCATACTCCTCCCACTGAAGGACTACAGAAGACCTTCAGATGTGCCACAAGAATGAACCCACGCTGGCAGTCTGAAGGCACTAACTGTAAAACACAGAGGAGCGGTGGAAGGATGAGCATAACACCAGGAAAAAGGTGTTGTGTGCACCCACACTAAGATGTGGGTGTATTAAATTTTTAATTGTGTGATTGTTATTATTAAGATTTAAAAAAGAGAGATAAAAATGGTGAGGCATGGCTGCCATTGCAGAAGGAATTACAAAGCTCACCCATGTAACACTGTACTGTAGGAGACAGACCCAATTCCAGACTATTAGAAGCAATGGCAGCAGAAAATCTGGTGCATCCCTACTGAATTTTCCCATCCCCCAGATTGTCGGTTTTGGGGGGTATATTTTAATTTACACATCTGTTCTCCCTCAGACATAGTTTTGCAGCCCACAGAAGCTGGCTCCTTCTAATGATCTATGACTGTACCTAGTGAAAATATGTTTTCAATTTGGCTCCTGAAACATGGATCAAGTGATACTGCCAACACAAATATCCTTTGCTGTCAAACATTTTTCTCCTCTGGAGAGTAGAACACCTGCACAGCAGCTTAGGAAAAAAAAAATAATGATGTTGTATAGTGCCTTTTCCTTTTGCTGCCAATTTTTCACTTGCATTTCATTTAGCAATTAGTAGAGGCAGCTGAGAAATACTTTTACATATAGGAGTTACATATTGGTTCGCACACATGGGGCTAAATTCCCAGCTGGTGATGTATGCCTGCTGGATGGCCAGCCTTGGGCACTGCCCTGCTAAAAGAAATCTCTTCACAGTCCTATCACCTCTTTTTAGACTATGAAACTTGGGCTGCAGCCCCTTGGAATAAAACAATCTTGCAGTATGACTTCTGCTTGTGTACTGAACTAAAGACCAGATCAGTTAGTGGAAAAGAGAAATACTAAGAAATACTGTAAGAATTGTGAGCAATACTTGAGGATTCCTGTTTTTATAGAATTAAAGCTTAAGGCAAGCCTATGTAGAATCCTGATATGTGGGCTGTCACTAAGGCAGTGCTCATCTTTCAGAGTAGGAGTGCTCTTCTGTTTCCCCACGAAAGATACATTAAAGCAGATCAACAGTTATAAAATTCTATTGATTGAAAGGCACTGGAATGCAAAAATGCAATTCTCCCAGAGAATTTCCTATTTCCTTGAAGTGTATTCATCAACAAAATTTAGTGATATGTTTAAAGTAAGTGTATATAGATATATACACACAAACGCTATATAAAAGCAATAGTATGTATATGTAGATCACTCTGAAAGTAATGCCTCCTATTTATTTCCATGGAAACTACAACAGATGTAAAGGGCATGATAACAATGTTTAATAGAGTAAATTCTCAGCTACAGAGCACTATTTTTTCAACACAGTCATCATCATTTGCCAGTTCACCCAGAGGAGACAATTAAGACACTGTTCACCTCATGGAATGAAAACTGGATGGCTGTCCAGAATGTGGTTTGTCTTTCATGTTGTATATATGTGCATATATATATATGCACACAAAATGTATTGTTTGGGCTGCTCAGATCTCAAGAATAATGGGAGAATCTCAGTTTCCTTGCTGATTCCACAGGTTAATAGCCAGCAAGTTAATTCAGGACTAGCAATTCCTGCTCTTGAACTAAAGGTAACAGATCCACAGGTGTTGGTGAGAGTGGAAGAAGTATCCAAATGGGAAATAGAATCTGGAGATTTTATCTAGAAGAATATAACCACTGCTGTTTTACCATTTATATGGTATGATTTTTAAGTGACCCTGTGTGGAGCCAGGAGTTAGACTAGATGGTCATCTCATAGGTCCCTTCAAACACAGGATATTTTATGACTCTATGATTCTACTTCAAAACTGCTAAACTGAGCAGGATGGGGTGGACCTGGTAGTTGAAGGATAGAGGACTTAATGAGAGACTTGCATTACATGTATCAGGAACAAATTGCTAAAGAGAGAGATATCAAAATATAAAATGTGAAGGATTGTTGTGATAACAAGGAATTTGAAAAATAACTCAGGTACTACAAACATGTAGATTCCATGCCGTAGATCCTGTTTGACAAACATGACTCCATTCTATTGCAAGGTGACCCGCTTAGTGGCTGAGGGTAAGTCTGTTGATGTGGTCTACCTGGACTTCAGTAAAGCCTTTGAAACTGTCCCCCACAACATCCTTGTGGAGAAGCTGGCTGCCCATGGTTTGGATGGGTGTATGCTCTGCTGGGTGAAACACTGGATGGATGGCCAGGCCCAAAGCTTTCTGATCAATGGAGGTAAATCCAGTTGGTGGCTGGTCACGAGCGGTGTCCCCCAGGGCTTGGTACTGAGGCCGCTTCTATTTAACATCTTTATTAATGAACTTGATGAGGGGATTGAGTGCATCCTCACTGAGTTTGCAGACGACACCAAGCTGGGAGGGAGTGTTGATCTGCCTGAGGGGAGAAGGGCACTACAGAGGCACCTGGATAGGCTGGATAAATGGACCAGAGTTAACTGTATGATTTTCAATAGGGCCAAGTGTTGGGTCCTGCATTTTGGCCACAACAACCCCAGGCAACCCTACAGGCCTGGGGAAGAGTGACTGGAAAGCTGCCTGGTGGAAAGGGACCTTGGTGTGATGATGGACTGAATATGAGCCAGCATTGTGCCCAGGTGGCCAAGAAGGCCAAGGGCATCCTGGCTTGTATCAGGAATGGGGTGGTGAGCAGGGCTAAGGAAGTCATCCTGCCCCTGTACTCGGCATTGGTGAGGCTTCACCTCAAGTACTGTGCTCAGTTTTGGGCATCTCAGTACAGAAGAGACATGGAGGTGCTGGAGCAGGTCCAGAGAAGGGCAACAAGGCTTGTGAAGGGCACAGAGAATATGCCCTATGAGGAGAGACTGAGGGAACTGGGGCTGTTTAGTCTGGGGCTGAGGCTGAGGGGAGACCTGGTTGCTCTCTTCCAGTATCTGAAGGGTGCTTACAGTGAGAGAGGGGTTGCTCTCTTCTCACTGGTGGCAAGTGACAGGACAAGGGGAAATGGCCTCATGATGCACCAGGGTAAGTTTAGGTTGGATATCAGGAAAAGCTTCTTTACAGAAAGGGTAGTTAAGCACTGGAATAGGCTGCCCAGGGAAGTGGTTGAGTCCCCATCCCTGGATGTGTTTAAAAACCATTTGGATGTGGTGCTCAGGGACATGATTTAGCAGAGGGTTGTTAGTTAGGGTAGGATGGTTAGGACATGGTTGGACTCGATGATGTTTATGGTCTTTTCCAACCTGAGTGTTTCTATGATTCTATGACATGAGATCACAAAACTCAGTGGAATTGTTTGCATTTGGTTTGGAGAATTGAGTTTTACTTCTTGCTTCAAAATAACATTTCTGAGTTGGATGTTTGTTTCTTTCTTTTGCAGAGAAACCAGATGTAGTCTGTGGTTATTTAATAACTTTTTCTGCATATCATTCTTTTTCTCATAGTAATCTTTTCTTGATTATATTCCTTAATTTATTTATTGACTTATCACGTACCAAACCATGGAATCATAGAATGGCCTGAGTTGGAAATATGATATTCAAAATCCAATTGTTGCTGTCACAACTTTTAATGTTCTTATCATAAACCTTTAGCACTATCAAATTTTCTAAAGAATCTGATAGGAGAAAAATCCAGACTACTCTGGTTAAATAAATGCCAGCCAGTATTATGAGTTCCAGGCATGTCTCATTTTCTTATAAAGATTTAGATCACAGTATACCCAAATGCAGCAAAAGTCTGTTAATAGACATACGTGAAATTGACTCATTAATTAACATCAATAGTGTTAATGGCTCTGTAGAGTCACTAGATGCTGAAAACAGCTGTAAAAAAAGTCAGTCCATTCAGTTTGTAACTTCTGAATGAGAACTGCACTGCTGAAAAGTGTTCTTTATTTTTAATAATCTTACAATATTTCACTGTATCTTAATAAATCTGAATTCTAAGTGAATTTTAACATCGCTTTTCCAAAAGATTTTTTTTCTTCATCCTCATTTACTTCTCTGGAAGTTCCCACATTTCTTAGTTGCTTTGTAGGTCTCTTGCTACCAGTGGTCCCAGAAGTCTTGGAGTGCTGGAAGGATTCCCTCCTCAGCAAATTAATTAGGCTTAGATTTAAGAAAACTTGGACATCAAAATTTCACAGCTAAAGCAATTCTAGCTGTATCCATCCAGAGACTGCAATGAATATGGAGCTGTATTTACACATTTCTACATAAGCATTTACTGTTGGACATCACTAGAAAACAAATAGTGGACTCCATATTGTTTCAGTCTGACCCAGAAGGAGGTTTTAAACAGCCTATTTTCTCTATCTCAGTTTCTCTTCTGAGCCTTTTTTGTCTTTATTGTAGAGGGTTTTTTAATCTTTGGGAAATTGTCTGTTGCTATTGCAATCATGACCATAGTTTGGTGTACATAATGTACCACTCAAATTTTAAGCATTCAGTCAAATAAGCCACAGAGAAATTTAGCACAGAGAATCACCATGAGAGAGGAGCTCATGGATAGTAGGACCACTGGCAAAGAAAAAGGTGAGGAAGAGCAACGATCCTATCACGAACTTCTATGGTTTCCAACCATGTCTACAAGCCACACTACTGTTTGTACCAAGCATCTGGTTTTCTTTCTATGAACAAATGTAATACTGTCAATTAGTATTGTAATAATGGTGCAAAGTTTGCAAAGTGGTGACTACTCAGAAAGACATTTCTGGCTCAGGAACTCACCTCTTCAGACATTGAGACACACTGAGATATAATGGCACACAAAAAAAAAAATGATTTACTGAGCATTGGCTTGGAGTCTTATACTACTGTTGTAATTTAAAGGACTAATTATTTTAAACTAATGCCCTTCTGTTTCTGTTTTAGAACACGTCTAAGTCCAAAACAGCTTGAAGCAAAATCTGTCATTTTGCAATATTCTGTTTGCAGTTGCTATATAGCACCATATTTCAAACCTCTTTTCTCCAGCTTGCTTGCTTTCCCTGCTGGAACTCCAGTGTGAACGTGCATTTGTTTCCATTTTTGGAACCTAATCTCCTGCCTGATTGTGATTTATCGATACAGCTGGTCCAACAATAGTTGTTCTATTTCTTTTAAACATACTTTTATCTCCAGTAGCACTCACTTAATGAAAGCAGAGACTCTGGGTTTTAAATATGTATGGGTGATGGATATATAATGAATATTTATAGAAATTTTAAATATTTAGAATATACAGAAATATGTTTATATATTTTTTTACTCTGAGCCTAATTGCATTTTTATAGTGTTCTCAATATTAAAGCATTTTTGCTCTGTTTTAGTATTCATCTTGCACTGTTGTCCTTTTTCTTGTAACTGTTTGACTAGACCTTTTAATATTTCAGGTCTAAGACTCCCAAACATAAAAGAAACTCTCAAGTAGTTCCAAAAGGGAGTAAGATCGGATGGTTCTTTATTTTCTTTTTTCTTTTTTTTTTTTCTTACAGAAATACTTTTTTTATTGCTAAATCTCCACACATTTCCATTCATGCCAATTGAAACATGTAGTTCCAGAAACTGCAGCAGGTACTTAGTAAACATAGGCTAAGGTCAGTAATGGGAAAACTGAACTCTAGATATGCAAATAAAATCAGTTTACTAAGGGACATTTTAAATAAAATAAGAGGTTTCCTTAAATGAAAAATTATATATATATATTCTTTTTTTTTCAAAATTCAATATATATGTATTCTATATTTTATATGTATACATATATATATATATATATTTTAACTGATTACTGAGCAGCATTTTTCAAAGTTCAAATTCAAGTTAAATTAAGCTCTCTGGAAGTGAGATTTCTCATTTAATATAGCCTTGCAAACCCCAACGGCTGCTCTGAAAGTATTGCCTCCCATTTTGTTATGTTGGCCCTCAACATCAGAGGCACCGCAGTGTTGGTGGTATGCCAGTAGAGACTGAACCTTCTCATCAACATTCTGTTACATTCTGTTACAACAGATAGCAGCAGAAAGGCAGTCTGACAAAATGGCATCTCTCATGGAAGTGCATCTGGAGCAAAGGGATATCACTGGATTCTTCCATGCACAAAACATGGCACCTATTAATATTCATCAGTGATTGCTGGGTTTTTATGGAGACCAAACAGTGGATATGAGCACTAACAGCCATGATGGGTGTGTTTCAGCAGCGGTGACATTGGGTCACCTCCATTGGTGCAGACTTTATGAGCATAATGTTCAGTCTCTTGTTCATTGTTGGAGAAAATGCATGGCTAATGGTGGTAGCTATGCTGAAAAACAGTGTTCCGTAGCTGAGAATTTACTCTATCAAATAGTGTTATTGTGCTCTTTCTGTCTGTTGTAGTTTCCATGGAAACAAATAGGAGTGACCCACATAAGTAACTTCTACATTTCCATCACGCACACACACAAAAAAAGATGTAGCAGACTGTATTCTGGAAGTCTCTGCATCTCTGTATAGACATTTTGCCAAGCAGTGACAGCAAGAAGGCAATTGATATTTCAATAGGAAGGTAACAGTATCCCTGACCCAGGATGCACATGCTCGGGGATATAAAAAAAATTCCACTGATTTCCAGTGATTATTCTCATCTCTACATGTTATCCTGAATTGGTTTTAACTAACTACATGGGTTTTTTTAGTGAGCCATAGTACCACAAATGTAATAAACATTATGTTATAGCTACAATGACTACTTTATGATATATAGGTCCTGATTCAGTATTAGTAGAATTGCTTTTTAGACTGAAAAAAAAAAAAAAAAGTAGTATAGTTAAATTTAACATAAGTGAAATGTATTGAGGGTAAAACATCTTGAGAATAAGGGAAATCTTTATGTTCTGATATATATATTATTATTAATTCTGACAACTGAATTATGTATATATAACTTCTACCCTCTGCATTATATACTGTATCACACAGATAGAATATTTACAAATATTTAATTCAGTTACGGATGTAAATATTGACATGGATATATCTGATGCAAGCAGATATAAATTAGTGGTTAGCATAAGTTTAAGAGATATTACTTCATTGGTTGTCTATGGCCCTTGGTCCTGGAAAGGACCAATGTATTCTGTTGCTCTTTCCATCATCTTAAAATTTAACAGCCTCATATTTGAAAAAATGTGACCCTGACAGAGTGAAAATCCATTTTTAGTCATTCCACTGTCTTAGGGCTGTAGTACACTGGTGACTTTTAAGGTTTTTGTCTTCTTTGCTTCTAATTATCCTCATGAAGGTCAAGGTGTACCAGAGAGCAGAGCTCAGCACTGCTCCTCTGCTCCCTGTGAGGAGTTGTAGGCCTCCATGAGGCCCCCCCTTAGCCTCATCTGCTCTGGGTTAAACAAACCAAGGGACCTCAGTCAGTCCTCATACATCTTGCTCTCCAAACCCATGTATAGATCATGTCTATACATCCTCATTAAGAAAAAAGCCAAAACACGAGAGTAGTAGAAAGAATTCTGGACCAGAGGAATGTTGGAAGATCCTGTGTGATCTTCCTTATTATTACCTTCACTTCCCTTCTTCTACCACTGCTTCGGACAGAGTGCTAGGGGAAAGATAAACCATCCACCCATGATGCCTCCAGTGAGTGCTGCGCTCTCATCTGTGCCCACAAATGCTCATCACTTCAGCTGAGGAAGTAGGCAGATAGCCACAAGGCAGAAGTGACAGCTCTGTGCCAGGCAGCACAGGAACAGTGAAATGCACAGAGCAGAGGATTCAGCCTGTAAGCTGTTTGTCTCTGTTGTCAATGCCATTAATCAATCCACGCTTTCGATTCACTAACTCTCTGCTGCCAAGTCAGTATTACACTGTCCTCCTCGCTATCTGCCTGTCTTCTGACTTCACCTCCCTCCTTCCACCTCTTTTTCCTCCCCTCTGTCACCTGCCTCCTGAAAGACACATGGCATGGATTAAAAGAAATCCAAGTATTTTATATAAGAATTGAGGCATTTCTTAAGACTTCACACTGGAGGGTCGGTCCTTCAGACACGGAGCGCATCCTCTGTGTTCACCATGGCAAAAATTATCATTGGCCCAACACTTTCTTTAATGTGATGGAGGGCTCTGATCTGTTTCAGTCATTACAACCTAATGGAAATTTGCTCTTGGGAATGACAGAACTGCTCTAGAGAGTAAGAGTGATTTTTGACCAAATTTTCCATTGGGAATGCTGTGTCTCCTCAAATGTACCACAAATATTTTGGGAGAATTCATGGAAGAGGGTGATTCATAGAGTAGTAGTATGGACAAGTAGTATCTTGAAAGAAGACTGATTGACCAGGACTACAGCTCATATGAAGCTCATAGGAGAGCAAGAAGATCTCTGATGTGATGGAAAATGTTGTACTCAATCTGTTATATGAGACCTTTCTGTTCCACTTAAACCTTCAACACAGTGGAATATTTTTTTCAGCTTGTGGAAAACATGATGCAAGGTAATACAGCAGCTTTTCTTAAAGATGCATATTGTATTTTTAAAATCAGTTCTAATCCCAAACCAAAAATTATATCCTTCCCCTTTTCCACTGCTCCATTTTAAGCAGATTCATTAAACTATATGGAGCATGACTTCACTATCCATTGGTGTTACTCATTAATATTTACTTAATGCTATAACGTATCACTTACTCAAGCTGCTGAGCTGTAATGGTATTATCTGGGGATGTACCAGGATGAGATATCTCTGTTTGTAACGGCACTTCAATAACCACTTGTCATACTTAATCAAGGAATCAGAACTGGCGATACGACTGTTACTGCAGGTAGAGAGAAGGAATATTTATTTACAGAAGAGTAGAGAGTGACTGGCTGATAGACCAGTCAGATATATGTGAAGTCCTTGGAAACGTTCTTTTTGCTCTGTTAAAAACAGTTATAAAACCACTACGCTCACTGAAAACCAAAACATTCCTGAGGGAGTACTGATGAAAGAAAAAGGGTTATACGTGAAAAAAAAAAAAAAGTATATCTTATCATAAGGCATTCTCGTTATACTTACTTATCTCACAGGTTATTTATCTTATTTCCTGCAACTGTCCAAATATTGAGGTTTGGTTTTATTTTTAGGTTTTTGCTTTTGACTAAAATATTCAAAAGAAATGGGTGGTTATTTCCTACTTAGAAAATGTCATCTTTGTTTTGAAACCTAATTTGACAGTTTTGACCCATTCCTTTCCTTCGAGAAGGATTCAAAGTCCAACATGTTTCAATCAAATTAATAGCTAATTATGGCAGTTGTAACAAGAACTTTATAAAATTATTTGGTCATTATAGAGGGTTCTAGTTCCAACTAGTGATGGACGCTGCTTTAAATTATCTGAATATCTTCCTTTAAAAAAAGTAATTGAAACTTTCCCTGGGATTGTTACAGGATGTCATAATGACACAAAACAGTAACGATGCCAAAGTAATTAAACAAAAAGCATGAATGAAGGAAAAGCAAGCAATTCTAAATCTATTTATTTACTAAAATAAATGAATAAATAAATTAATTAATGGTAGTACAGTTGTAAGATACAATGATTAATCAAATTTCAGGTTAATCAGTTCATTTTCTCATTCACATTCAAAGGCATCAACAAAGAATGGAAGAACTTAGAAGTGCAATAAAAAGAGGTTTTAAAAGAACACTGAAACTCACAGAAATTTACACATCATCGAAGGTGTAGTGTCTAAAATCTATTCTGTGAAGATAGATATGAAAATATAGAAACCTTCATAGAATTCTCCTAAAAAAGAGGAAAGGGAATCTTTACAAATAAATAATGGCAGAGTCTGGAGGAAAATCTCTTCAGAAGTGTACGTAGAGGTAAGATGGCAGGTGACCTTAACATAGGTGAAGTATCATAGTCTGAAATAATACCCATTGGCAAAATTTGCAAAAATACACATAAAAAGTGCAGTAGATCTTCAGATTGCAGCTGTCCTGTTAGATATCTATCAGGTTTTATTTTTGGCAGACTAGATGATTTTATGATATTCCTGACAACTGCGCTGGAGACTTTTTACTTACGTGTCTCCATTTCCCTGTTCCAAAATGTCAAACTTAGGAGATTGTGACTTTTGTGCCCAACTGGCTCAGTTTGCTGTTTTCATGTCATGTCACATATTTCTCAGTGCCCTGGGGCCATGTAATGAGAACCTGTCTCTGTGTCATTCACTGCTTGGCAAAAGAAGATGAAAAGTCCTTTCTCCAAAGGAATGCCTGCCCATTGGGATGGGGATGAAAAAACACAGCAGGAAGAAGAATATGAACAGTCCCTCATCCTCTCCTCTCCTCTCATCTTTTCTCTTACTTGGCATGCATCAATCTCTGATTTACAACATCCAGGGCACAAGTCTGGAGGAGTACACTGTGGAGAAGCTGGCTTCTGCAACGATAAAAGTCCCAAAGAAGCATATCTCCGCAGAAGAAAGAGCTGAGGATAAACACCTCCATGCCTTCAGTGAGGCTCTCAGTGGTGACACTGACTTGTGTCTCAGTTTGTCTATCTGTAAACTGGAAACAGGAACTGTGTGGGATATTATTATCTGTTTAATTAATCCAGTTCCTTAATCCCCTGTCAAAGGATGATGATACAAAATGTGTGATGTCTAATTTCTGCCTCTTCTTTTTGTTCTATTTTGCCTGATTTTCATATGCCTATTTACTGTTGATACCATCTAGCTGTTCTGCTTTCAGGAATGTGTCTCTTCGAGTCAGTATCTGTTCAGAATTTCATTTTTATCTTTTTCATTCTTCAGATATAAATGAGTGGTAGCCTCATCTGAGTCTATTTGTGGAAAAAAAATGTGCTGGGCATATTAAATGAACAAATAAATTATTATTTTTTTCTCCTTAAAAGCACTCTGTTGTTAAAGAGACCTGCAGTTCCTCAAGGCCATGAAGATGCTTGTTATATATCTGTACTTATCTCAAACTTGATTAAACTATATCCACACATGCAGTAATGTACATAGTCAGAGAACATCCTGAGCTAGAAGAGAACCACAAGGATCATCAGTCCAACTCCTACTGTTTTGATTATATATCTTCATCAGATTCCTGAAGACTAATTCCTCTAAATGTTGAAAATTATCCTTGCCTAAATGTATTACAGACTGATAATACAAGTCAAGTTTGAGGAAGCATGGAATACAAGAGCAGTGGAAGATTAGACTGTCTCTGATGATCTCATTAGAGTTCACCATGTCAGCTTTGAAAGCTTTCTCTGCTGACCTCAGCAACCACACTGTTGGTATGCAAGACGTTGCTTAAAATAGACAGAAGCAAAGTTCATAAATAGTTGAATGGCACAAAGTCCCTCAATTCTGACTTAGAGACTGGGACCTTCCAAATATAGGCAGAGTTTAGCCACTGTCCTGCCATGTCAACGAAGAAGAGTCCTCACAACACCCACTCCGTGTTGCTGACATGCACAGTCCGTCAGTCAGCCTATCTGTTCCCGGTGTCACCAATCAAACAAGTCACAGGTAGCACAAGATGAACAGTCTCCAATCCTGAGAGACAAAGGACAGCCAGTGCAATGCAATTCATGGGCTCCACCATCATGGCCATTTATTTGCATTCTCCAGACTCATGATTATGCCTTCAAGGTTTCATGGTGGACATAGAAGAAATTGGAATTAAAACAGACTTGTTGTTGTGGCTTTAAAGAATCGGGCATGCAGTGGTAGTACTAGGAAGAAAAGAATGTTGAGAAATGAATTTCAGTCAATTGTAAAGGGAAAAAGTGTAGGAAGAACCTTGGAAAACTGTACAGTTTGGAGGTTGTACAGTACTAAGCTGCTTAACTCATGATTATGAAGCACTGTGCTATAACAGACTAAACCTCCAGTGATCAAGAGAGAAACACGGGTGGTAGAGATTAGCACTGCAGATCAGGAGGCTCTCAGTTCTCAGGTAAGCACAGAATCCAGAAGGAACAAAGTCACTCAGGCTTTCAGTAATATGTGAAGGGAAAAAAACAGTGTTGAGAAAGAACCCTTATGTTTTTCAGATAGAACTTGATTTGGGACCAAGTCCCTTAGGATTATATAAGTGCTTCTGATAGCAAGGGGATGAATACAATCACCTTTCCTGTTCTTTGTTACTGAAATGTTTGACAAGGGAACTGAAACAGTTCTAGAAATAGGAGCTCAAGATGAAAATAGGAAGTAGTCTTTTCTCCAGCTCTAATTATCTGATACTGTGACATTTTCCCAGCATTGAAAATAGAATTTCAATCAGTGACATATGACTTGAGTCTTTCTTATTCGTTCTCCCTCTAAGAGGTGGTTGAGGAAACATGCTCAGATGGATGAAATTTCCAGAAGGCATTCAAGCCCCTATAATACTGGCTGGTGAGAATGGTAGATTCTAGTCATGCATCAATTTTCCTGTCATTTTAGAGTAATCACATGTAGATCCACTGATCTTTCCACACCATACATTCCCAGATAACAACAGTGAGCTTTTTTTTTACCCCAACATACCTTATTGCGGAAAACCAGAAAAAGAGATATATCTGAATGAAATAGAGGACTCGTAATATATGGTAGATTTCAGCCATGCAAAAAAAATGAAAAGAAATATTCCTGTCCACAATATATGCCACATTAAAAGTTTGCAAAACAAAGTAAGGTGTTTCATTATCCAGGCTTAATATCACTTAATTACACAAATGCTTTTTGTTTCCTGGATGTTTATCTTCATGCAGGTGGATGAGTAGATATTACAATCTGTTCCTTGGGGATACTGTATGGAAAAAAATAGAGCCACTTGCACATTTTGTCCATATTTCTCTCTATATCTTAATAAAACAACCAACATTTTCCTGGCTTCTAACTGTCTTAGATCGCTCCTTGTATATGTAGATGTGTATTTCATTCCCTAACTTTGTTAAAGACAGTAAATACGTAAATCCATTGTACCTTTTAAAAATTTCTCTCATCCTTTGTTTGTCTCACTATGCTGCTGAGTAATTTCAGTTAGCTTAAGATGGTGAAACATCAGATAGAAGTGGCACATCATGGCTGTTGACACTGTAAAGGCAAATTGAATTGTTGCTTCATGTTGCTTAATATTGCCTTGATTTTGTCAGTTTCTTTCAAATCAGGACAAATAAGTACATGGATTGGATTGCAGTGCAGGAAATCAAACAGCTTTTCAAAGAATGAAATTCAAGCATGTGTTTATTCCACTAATACCAATATTCTAAAAGATCTTCATTTATTTTATGTTGTCTTCTGTTCATGTTTTGGGTTTTCTTAAGTGAGTATTTGCCTTTTTAGGTTCCTAGAAACATAAGACCTAGAAATACCTTTGAGCCCAACGTTTTAAGGCAATTTTATTTCTTATTACTGATGGTTTATAACAGATTTCCTCTCCTACCCTTAGCCTTCTCCTAGTACTGAATCATTCTGAGCTCTGTAAAAATGACACTTTAACTTTACATTTCTGAATGAATAGTCAGAGAACTAATTCAGTACTGTATGAGCACAACTGCATTTAATACACGTATAAATGTAAGAATGTAAATAAGTTTCATGGAGTATCTTACTATATGTAGACCAGAGCACAAAACAATTTAAAAAGTAGGCTTGCCAACAGAAAATACTGGTCTGAACCTATGAACTTCAGTTTCCTTTTAATAAAAAGAGTGAAAAACAAGGGGAATTCTCATTGGTAATTATATAATTAAAGCTTCAACTATCTGAATGCTTACTTTTTTCTCCAGTGGGCAGGGTACTACTGTCAGATTAGAAAGTTACATTTTCATTATTTACCTACTGTCGCCATAGTAGTTATCTCTTCTACTCCTGTGAAGTTTTCCCAAATAATAAAAATGAATCATATTCTATGATTTGATAACAAAAATACATTAAGTGGTGTTTTTTTCTGCTTACAGAGATGGTGCTGGAAGGGAAAGAGATGATTTAGAATACCATCCCTAGTATTAGGATGTTGTTGGTGTAGACACAGCTATCATGTAAAAAATCACAGAGTCACAGAATAATCTAAGTTGGAAAAGAATTTCAAAATCATCAAGTCCAACCATCAACCTGATCTGCTGAGTTTCACCACTAACCATGTCTCTTAGTGCTGTGTCCAAACTTCTTTTAGACACCTTCAAGGATGGGGACTCCACTGCTTCCCTGGGCAGCCCATTCTGACATTAGATCAATCTTTGTTTGAACAGACTCTTCCTAACATCAATCTAAACTTCTACTGGGGCATCTTGGGATGATTTCTTCTCACCCTATCATGAGTGATATACCTGAGATCAGAGATTAACTTCTCAATGCAACCTCCTTTCTGTAGTTATAGTGAGAAAAAATGTCTCCTCTCAACCTCCCAGACTAAACAAACTCAACTTCCCTAGCCTTTCCTCATAAGTCTTGTTTTCTAGTCCTTCGAACAGCCTCACTGCTATTCTCTACACATGCTTGAGCAACTCAACATAGCACAAACATCAAAGGTTATTTTTAAATCACTTTGAGATATGATTCATACATTATAAACAGATTAAACCTTTCACAATTTGACTAAAAAAAAGTAAGAAAGAGAAGTCAAGTCATACTAGCTTTAACAAAGAATAAACCAAGTAGGTCCTAGATGTACGTCCTGGACAAAATGCTCCACTTGACTAGACTCCAAAATAACACTCAATCTAGAAAGCCCTTTTCTTGCAACCCCATTAGTAACCATTTCACATTCAGTTATCCATTTGGGTGGGATAAAGAAAGATATAGTGAGAACATATTAATTTATTTCCGAACCAAAAGAATTAATCCTTTCTTCTAAAATTTTCGAGTTTCAGTTGAGGTAGGAACTGGGTTTCTGCTCGCTTCCTTTTAGCAGAATTATTGCAAGGTCTCAAAGCTTTGATCTTTATTTTGTCCAAATGTCTTCTCTAACAAACCCATTTCCAAAGGCTGATATTTTACTGTAGTATGTCACTGGAATGAAAAAAATGTTGTATTTCTTATCTTTGCTTACTTTCACTTCTGAAGTCTAAGAATGTTCTCTTGTCAGACGGATGCACTTTTTGCATTGCCAGTTATTTTCTGAACTTCCAAAGAAACTACTGTTCTTCTCAAAGCAACAGGGAAAACACACTGCAGGATACAATATCAAGAGGAAGGGCTTCATATTTATTATTCATTTCTACTACAGCAAATGAGAAATAGGATACCCTTGTGCCCCAGATTAGTCCTAACATAAACTCTAAATAGTCTTTACAAAGATGCATTTCCCCTTTCTACAAACAAGGCCAAACAGCACAAAAGCTGTGCGTATAGTTTGATTTCAGTAACCAAGAATGGGACTATTCACAGGTTTGGCTTCTTTGGCTCTCTTAATAGGAATTACAAGGGTGGATCAATTAAGCTGTTGACATTAACACCTCTGCAAGCTGTCTGTGTTCTTAGTCATTGCCTCAGTACCATTCTACCAGCCTCTAAATAAATGTCATTTGCAGCATATGCGGAAGGTGATTAAGTTTGAACCTGGAGCCCTGCTTTAATTTCTACATGCCATTAATTTATATAATTTCCGAGTTACTTATTTTCCCAAGTGAGGAGTTATGTTCTTTGACCAATTCCTTTAAGAAAACTAATTTTCCCTTCTTCGGGTCTTTGACTTCTGTTTGTGTTACTGATTCTGAAGAGGAAAGGCTTGTTGCAGATACTAGTTGATCACAAGACGCATAAAATCCCAAAGGACTTTCACCTAATATGTTTAAAGATATAAAGGAGCAAATGAGTCTGAGATAACTGAGACATAAAATCAGTGATAATTGCTTTCCACTTAAGAGCATTTCCCTTTTTTTTTCTTGTGCTTTCAGTGATATTCTAGGCAATGCTCATTCTGCTACATCTTTTCTTCTAGCTCTTTGCTAGTAATTTCTTTCTTTATTTAGGGAGTTGACATTATTTTTGTGGCCCTAGATCCCTCTTCTTAATCAAATCTTTGAATTTATCTGCTTGAAAATCAGTAAACGTAACTAGAAGAGTATATTTTTCTATTATTTTACAAGGAGAAACAAGCTATGTAACTGCTGGTATAACATCCTTTTATTCACTTTTGGTAGAAATAATCCCCACTTGCTTTCTAGTTATGATATCTGTGATTTTGTTTGACTCTCAATATGGCTTCACATAACTTCACACCAGCTGAATAGCAGAACATTATACAGGTGTATCAGGGCTCATCTGAGCATTCACTTTGAAAGATGGAATAGGTGCAATGCAGCATACCCCTTTGTACAGCCTCTCACAACCAGGGTTTGCAGGGGTGGTTATTCAGCACTAACTGAGGCTCTTTCCCTCCCACCCCCCCTCCCCCAGTAGGATTCAACTCTTAAGCCATCTCAATACACATAGTAAGTAAAATCAATGCCAATTATGGCTAATGTCAAATTTACCTGACCGCAAAACCAGAAAAGTGCTAGAGCAACTTCACAAGCACTTCAGTTTTTCTTGCAACACATGCTTTAAGCAACCAAAAACAATACTCTTTGAGTGGATATCTAGCATCCGTATTCTTCTCATTCTGGCTTATCATAAGCATGCTTATTTGTTGCTGACCAGAATCAGAAGTTTTTCTCTTGCACTTAAAATATTTCTTCCCCGATTTCTGGCTTCAGTTTTGCCTTAGTTGTAGTATTTAAACTCATCATTCATATCAGGCTTTATTTTATCACACCATATTGATCAGCTGTGACCATGGAAGTAAATTTACCCACCCTGGATGAAATAAATACCTGAAATAACTGACGTCAAGGTTAACTCTGTTCACAGTGATGCATTTAGTTGATATCAATAAACTGACAAAATAAAATCCAAACCTCCTCAAGCCATGGGACAACAGTCCAGGTTATTTAAATTAAATTACATTTATTTCAATATTTTATTTTATACATTGTCTTTTATGTTATTTTTCTGCTTAGTTGCATCTCTGCTTCTCTTCACCTCTTCTCTTCAAGTCTTCCAGTATCCTTTCTATCCAGAAAGGAGTGGGAAATCAGCTTTGCTCTGTTGGGTTGATACAGTTGCACGGAATCTTTTCTTCAGGTAGGATGAAACTATGATGGAATACTAGCAGATCTTACTGTAAACCTTGTAATTTTTGAGAATATACTTGAGTTCATTGACTTCTGCATATTGTCATTCCATTTAATTCCTTGTCCTGGGCCCTCTGCTCCTGGATGGTTTTACTAGATAATCTTAGAGTCTTTTCCAACCTAAATAATTCTGTAATTCTATGAATGAGGCCTATGATGCTGCAAACATAATCCTCCTCACGTGGGGTCACGCAATACCAAACACCTACCTGTGCTTGTCATCTTTGCTGAATCAATTTTTATAGGATACACATTTCAGAACAATGATATTTAAAGATTTGAAATACCAGAACATTGTCCATTTTCTGTTGTTTATGAAACACATTTTTGAAGGCAAGAATGTCTTGTAAATCTTTTCTGTTCAATTAACTATTTAATTGGTTCCACTTTTCATGAGTTGGGATGGATGCAGTCACAATCACCTGATACCTCAAGTTAATTGAGAACATCTGTACACATCCATGTATTCTTCTAGACAATGCATACTAGGTATCCACCTAAAGCTGATATTCAATATATAATTGAATCTCTTGCTCTAATTGCAAATTATTTGATTGGCACTTGAGGTGTTCCTCTGGAAAAATACATATTTGTTGTTCACTGCTTGATTCTGCTCAAAAAATCTGCCACAGACACCACATTGAGTTCATGAGATCATACTATGCAAACATGAGTTTTCCACCCTGGAGATTGTTTCTGACACAGTTGCTCCATCTGTTCTCATTTCTCACCCGAAAACCAGCTGTGTAGGAACTGTCATATGCAGCGTTTCACTGGTACTGCCTTCCAGCAAGTGGAAGATTTTGGGGACAGAGACAGCTTCTGCTGGAAACTTTTTTGAATTGAAATCTTTGCAAACTCTGATCTAAGAGCTACTGCCCTGGAGTAAATCCCTAGGTAGTGTCTTGATTTATGGAAAAAATGTCATCAGATTTTACATTTAGGAGAGAATTAATCTGCTGCCTGGGTTGAATGATAAAGGAAGCCTCAAGGGGGAAGATGCAGCAAGCAATAATAATAACAATTAACCTTTTATAACGAATCCAAGTCCCATTTTGGTATGTTTTCGAGAAGTAGATTCACAGGACTGTTATACTGAAGGTGTAGTGTACCTTATACCTTATACCTGTATTATACCTTCACAATATGTGAGAGCTGCATCTACTCAACCCACTTAACAAACAGCAAATCTTTGTGAGCTTGTAAAAGAAGCAACTTGCTTGAAGAAACAGGCATGACAATAAAGTTCTTTTCTCCTTGTGCTGTACAGGGCATATTGCTTTCTGTGGTGCAAGAGAGTGAATTAAACAAAACTGAGGTCACAAGAGAATACATCTACCGAGGTAGTAAAAGTCTCAGGAAACAGACAAACAAAATCTTTAATCAGATAAATACAAGGAAGTGAAGATGGATAACAAAAGAAAGCTAGGCTAGGGATGTCCCACAGAACACTATTTTGATTATGAAAATAAAGCTTCCCCGTAAGTGTCCAGCACCAATGTCTGTCCCTCTATCTCTCTTTTTTTTTTTTTCTAATTTTTTTTTTTATGGGTACTTGATCCATTTTTGTTGTATTGGATTCTATGACTCTTGGAATATCCCAAGTTGGAAGGAACCCACGAGGATCATTGTGTCCAAGCCCCAGCTCCATACATGACTACTCAAAACTCACACGCCACATCTGAAAGTGCTTTTCAAATGCTCCTTGAACTCCAGCAGCCTGGGGTCATGACCACCAACCTGGGGAGGTTGTTCCAGGGCCTCTAGTAAAATGTCTGCCATAGAACAGACTGGACGTAGTGTCTGAGCAGGATACCCTTCTCAGACTGTGTATTCTAAGCTTAAAAATTCTCAAAGCTCCCTCTGCATGGTTTGTCTCCATTGCCACCATGGACACTTACCTCCCAGTCATCATTTCCAGGGTGTCTGTGTATCCTTTCATATGCGATGAGTCCAAAGCAAGAATGAATTCTGCTTTGATCCAGGTTTCCATTTTTAGAGGACCACGTTTACTCAGAACTGCATCTTCATACTTCCTAGGGTAAATGTACTGTCCGTCATTCAATTAGTAAGGGCTGAATTTGTTCTGCCTGCGTATGAAATTTTGTAATTGATGGCCTTAGAGTACATGTTTGTATGGACTGCATTTACAAATGAATACAGACTATATGGTGTGAGAGCCTTGTATTAATCTTTACTTTCTTCTTTTTCATCTTCTAAACTACACAATTAATTAACAACAGGTTTATAAGATCTTGTTGAATACTGCAGCCCTTGCTGCAGTAAAATACAGCCCTTTGAGTACTAAATTAATCTATCCAAAGAGGGTAAATAAACCCAAGTGTTGAATTAAATGTTCATCTGAAATACCATGCTGGGAGTCTTTCTTCTTTTTATTGTTGACTTGCCCATATATCTCTCTCAAGACATAGATATCCCATCTTGTTTAGATAGCAAACTGTTTCACTCTTTGGAAAGGCATATCCCTCTAAAAAAAAAGCCTGCCCTTGTCTAATGCTGTTTTCACTGTAAGATATCCTGTATTCCACAATTTCAAACCTACTATTTTGCACCCCATCTATCTATGCATCATGTCTAAACTATTATAAAGAACACGGTTGTTATTACCAGCACAAAAATTGAATGACATTGGATCAATAGCACCGAGACCCCGCTAGAAATATGCTGTTGGTTGTAGAGTCATCTTCTGGCTTCAGCCACGAGTAAAAAACATAATGGAAATTCACAAACCAAAGCAGAACTTGTGTGTTTATTATTCTGACTTCTCCTCTGAGCAATCGTTACACATATCAAGGCTATACATATCATTATATATATCAAGGCTAGAAAAAAAACCACCATCCTCTACCCCTATTCCCTCCCTCTCTCTCTCTATAAGAAGGATTCCTGCTGTTTTGTTTCTCATAGAAAATTTGCATTATACCACGACTGCATTTCCCTTTCTCATTGGGCTTCCAAGGCAATGTGTCAAAGTATTTGCAAATAGCACAATTTCATATTGTCGGATTACATATGTTGTAAAGCTCTACAGTCTCCAATTATTCTTAAACAATTCTTACCCTACATATCTCTATTTTATCTTCTTTAAGTGATCATGCTTGATGGCAATGTACTATAGAATTAGAAGGGCAAATAGAGGCAGTTCATAAGGAGTACTTTGGTGGTGCTGGCCTACCTTTATTGCATGAAGAAAAACAAGCATTCAGACTGCCAGGTGTGGCACTTCTACTCAGAGACTGAGTTTGTGCAGATAAAATCACTTCAGAGCAGTCATCAATGAGAATATTTTCCATGAAGCAGAATAACAAGATCATAGAATCATTGTGGTATCAAATAATCATTTGAGTTGTAAGGAACACTTAAAGGCCATTTAGTTCAACTCCCCTGCAATGAACAGGGACACCTACAACATCAGGCTGCTCAGAGCTCCAACCAGCCTGACTTTCTTCCTTATATCTAGTCTAAATGTCTCCTCTTTTAGTTGAAACCATTTCCCCTAGTCCTACCACAACAGATCCTGCTAAAGAATCTGTCCTTTCTTATATCTACCCTTTAGGTACTGAAAGGTCACTCTCATTTCTCTCCACAGCCTTCTGTTCTCCAGGTTGAACAGTCCCAGCTCTCTCAGCCTTATAGAGGAGGTGTTCCATCCCTTGGATCATTTTAGTGGCCCTCCTCTAGATGTGCTACATCTCTCCTGAACTGAGGATTCCACACCTGGATGCAGTTGTGCAGGTGAGGCCTCACCAGCACAGAGTAGAGGGGCAGGATCACCTCCGTCATCCTACCGGCCACACTTCTTTTGTTGCAGCCCAGGATGCAGTTGGCTTTCTGAGCTGCAAGGGCCCATTGCTGGCTCATGTTCATCTTACCATCCACTGGTACCCCCAAGTCCTTTCTTTCTGAGCTATGCTCTCTCCTTCTGTCCTCCAGCTTGTGACAGTGGTAGATGACCTGTATCATGGGCACTGCTAGTGGATCAGTGAGCAGATGGACTTGTGTTAGATACAGTCACAGAGAAGTTTCCAGTGCGAACATTGGTTTTCAAAGTGAATTTATATTTAACTACATCGGATGGTGGCAATGATTTTAAGAATTCCTTTTCTGCAGAATGTTGTTCCAGTTCTACTGAGGGCCACTGCATCCCCAGACCCACATTGGGAAGGCGTAGAAGATTTGCATGGCTACAACTTCAGGTGAGATAGATGTCATATTATGCAAAGAAAAGGAGAAAAATAATGCAAGTCAGTTTCTAACTGCCACGGAAGAGAAAGGCGCTGTCCCGCTCTGGGAGGTGTTGGTGGAGTTTCCATTTCTGGAGTTATTCAAGGCCCATCTGGACATTTTATTTCATAACCTAGTGTAGGGAACCTGCTTTCCAGGAAGATTGGACTCAATGATCTCCAGAGATCCCTTTCAACCCTTACAATTTTGTTATTCTGTGATTTTCCAACCCCCTGAGGAATCTGCTGCCACCACACCTGTGTGGCAGCACCTCTCAGGAGACAAAGTACCATCACCGTCCCACATGTTTCGGCAGAATAGATGCACAAATCTAACTTCACTCTTACAAGGCTAAAAAAAAAAAAATTAAAAATAAAAAATTTAAAAAAAAAAAAAAAAGTCATCTTGAGACAGACAGGGGTGTAGAAATCCCTATGCATCAATCAGACAGGTGCATACAGCCAAACTCAAGCAACACCAGACCTTCACATTTTGTTAAAAAATTTGCTCTAGCCAAATCATTTCCTCGTCACTCCTTTCCCCCACCCGATAAGCAGATTTGCAGCATGATACATTGAAATCAATGCTCTGTTGGCAGTGCATCACTCATTGCCCTGCTCCTACTCAAAAGACTGTCACTTCTCTGCCATCAGTCTTTCTACTGAAGAGATAATGCTCTGGGTCTCTTCCGTTTTCAGCCAGTGAGGTCACCAAAAGCTATCCTATTTATAACCAGTATGTCATCTGCCATACCTTTTGTTTATTGACCTTGAAACTATTTCACATGAATTCATCAGGAAGGCGTGTCCTTTGCTACTTTGGCATTTACTTACTGTCAATTGGGTGAAGGCATGATAAGTATTTTTAAAGAATCCATCCCCTTTCATACCTTCCTGGATAATAATTTTATTACAGGGCTCTCTCTTTTATCTGCATTATCTGTTTTCCATGGACAGAGGCCCTTCATCAAACCAGATAATTTTATTTGCTGAGAGATGCTTTTGTGCAAAACCTGATGCCTAATTTATGAGATAAGCTGGACTGACAACAAAATGACCTTCTCCCTCTATCTGGTTATTAAATTGTTTGTGATCTAATAAAATGCTGGTAATACACTCCATTTCAGCGGGGCTTTAATTTCCTACCTGACATTTAGATTAAAAAGAGCATGGATTCAGGGAACAAATCTGTCATGGTCTGAAACAGACTTGAGCTCAAAAGCAAGCAATGCCACCCCACATACACCTTGGAGGAAAGAGTGACTGCTCTTCCCTTGCTGTTGAGGCTGCCCACGATTTAACTATGAGAAGGCTGCAGCTGCTGATGTAGAGTCAGCAAGGCAGGATTTTCCACTGGAGTCTTGTTCACACTCAGTTGGATGATTGATGTCCACACATGGTAAGAATGCATGAGATCTGTTCTGGTCCTGGCTATAATCCTGCAGATGGTTTTTCATGAGGCTGCAGAAAAGCAAACCCGAACTACACTACTAAAAACATATTGCAGAATAATTCTGGGGTAGGGCTTTCTTCACCAGTCAGAAGACAATGATAAAATCGTTTGAGTTGGAAGGGATTCTTAAATGACATCTAGTCCAACTCCCCTACTATGAACAGGGACGCATACAGCTGGATCAGGCTGCCCAGAGCCCTGCCCAACCTGACCAATGATGCATCAGTCCTCATTCTCCTGTGGTTCTCCAGGCATTCTCAGAGGTAGCATCATGATATTATCCATTCTCTTTGGTTGTATATTGACACCATCACACAAGAAATGCTCAAGCCTGTTCTTAAAGCCAGACTCAACTACCTTTTTTTTCTTGCTGCTGTCCAAACATGGACTTAGGAAGGCAATTAGCTTATACTTGTGACAAATACACAATTTTTTATGTAATAGAAGGAAAAAAATAGACGTATCTTCATACCAGAGTGCTTTTTTGTATAACACTGTGAAATTTGCAGTATTTCAGGAAAAGCAAAAATCACTTTGCTGTTCATTCCAATGTACTGAATAAGCATTTCCTCTAGAAAATCTAGATTTTCCTTAAGAAGTGGTATTAAAAAATGAGCATAACTAATTTTCAAGGATTGTTTTATCATGAAACATTATTTTCTGTAAATAGAGCTTTCCACCTGGAAACACCATACCCTAGAACTGTAGTGTACGCCGAATCAAAAGACAGGAGATGTTCTAACTGCCTTCGATTATTAAGAGTGACTGAAAATACAGCATTTTAGTAAACGAGCAGAAAAGTTGAGTGGAAAAAAAACAGCAACAACAAAACAGAGGGAGGAAACCTCGCTAACAAAAAATACCATAATGGATGTAAATAGCTGTAGAAACTTTCCTCAATGAAACATTAAATTTTTCCGCATTCTTCAGTCTTCACTCAGTCACCTATTTTATGCCACTCAATTTGGTATGCAGTGCATTCTAGCAAAATAAAATAAAATATTAAAAATGGAAACAAATATATTTCAAGAGCCTGCAATAAAGGCGCCTTGTAGGAGAAAAGGAAAATGAAAGGGCAGCTAGGTTCATCTATAAAAGTTTATGAAGTCTTAATTATTGTGAGAACACACAATAGCATAACTCAGCTGAGAGCTATTTGAGGTTCACTTCTGGTTGTAAAATCTTTTCACAGGGAGATCAGGGAAAGAAGAAAAAGAGGCTGTAAGGTACACCTTAGTGCTTGCTTTTTTAAAGATTTGAATGGGGACTTTTTCCTCTTTCATGCTCTGTCTTCCCTTTTTTTGTATGTCAGTTTTTGTGATTGCTGTATCTGTGTATACTGTTTTTGTTTTACATCATTTGCTTCTGGAATGTTTAATTATCCGTTCTTCTTAAGTTTTCTGCTAGGTTATCTTATAATGATTTGTGTCCCTGCTTTGTGTGGAAGGTTTTGTTTCTTTTAAAATATAAGAACTGTAAAATTCTGTTTGTATCAGAGAGCAGCAGGACAGCTTTTTGTCTTGAAGGGAGACAACACCATTAAGATCTAATCATCAAGTTTAATCCCAGAATTTTAACACTGAAGGAAATAGGGAGGAATCATATGTGATGGAAAAAGTTGGTCCATAGATGATAAAAGGTCAAAAACATTTCAGCTGGGCATTGTGCCTGATAAGCCTGTGGGTCGGAAAGCCTCATTTCTTTCAAGGCTACCCAGTCACACTCTATAACCATGGCCCTGTAACACGCAGGAAACTTGAAGAAAAGACAATATGTTCTCGTCTTTTTGCAGCATTCTAAATGAGAAACATTTTCTAGATGACATGAATTTATAAACAGAGTTAGCATGAAACTTATGAGTTTTATGCACACCTGTAAATATAATAGTTTTGGAGCTATTCTACAGCCCTGTGACTATTGTCTGGTTCTGAGGTCAGTGATGTAGATGTGTCCAAAGAACAAAGAAACACTTGCCTTGTTGATTTTATCAGTGCATGTAACCAATGAGTATAAATGCCTGAGGGGAGGATGCAAAACAAAGCTAGGCTCTTGTCAGAGGTGCTCAGTGCCAGGACAAGAGGGACTGGACACAAAATGGAACACAAGAGGCTCCCTCTAACCATCAAGAAGCACTTCTGCACTGTGCAGGTGATGGAGCACTGCAACAGGTTGCCCAGAGGGATTATGGGATCTCCTTGGAGATCTTCAAAAGCCTCTTGGATATGGCCCTGGCCACCCTGCTGTAGGTGTTCCTGCTCGAGCATGGTTTGGAAGTATTCACTTTTAGTCTCCAGTATTCCCTTATTTTATTTTATTTTATTTTATTTTATTTTATTTTTTGTGTCTCTCTCTACTAACACCTGAAATTTCAAAGGCATATAAAGTAACCGTGTAACACATCAGTTTTTATCAAGTTTTGATTAATCTCACAGAACACAACTCTTTAAATTGTGAAACCTGAAGTATCACATCTAGGCAATCTGAGAAGTTTTGGGAGAAAATATGGACATTTTCCTTGTGCTTTGCACAGGTGTGAGGTAAGAACAAGTCAATGAACTCAAGAGGGTGAAATGGAATGGTTGGAACAGGAAAGTGAAAAACTACTCCAGGAAAACAGCTGTTCCTTCTGTTGTTGATCACCCTTTTTGTTTTGAACATGACACCCAGGTGATCTTTGATGAAGCCCAGAGCAGAGCTCTGTAGCCTAACCCAGCACTGTGAGAACTGGTACCTGAATGGTAAACCATGGGTGGGCCATGCTAGACCCACCCCAAGCAGCTGTTAGTGTTGCTTCAGGGACTAATGAGTTTCCTCCATCAACTTAAAGAGTTATCAAAGAGAACTAAAATGCCTGATTCCCTTTATTCACATTTGTCATCAGCGTCTGATAACAAAAATGTCTGAATGTTATAGGGAGCACAGTAAGAAAGAAACGGGAATTGGAAGGAAGACTTGAGATCAGCAGGATACTGCAGAGATGCATGAGAGGGCTGTAAGATACTTTAACTCATTTCTGAGCTTATCTGTAAAACCTCTAGGCCTGATGACCTTCACTGGACTCATTGTTTCACTGTATACACATACTATTATGTTTGGAGCAAGTTTAGGGTGAACCCTACACTTCATAGCATGGTCTTAATTGTTCCCATCCCAAGATAAATGAAAATATTTTCTTCATAGAAAAATAACATTTCAAAATTTCTGCGAAGCACAGAGTCCTGGCAGTTTTCAAGATGCTTTTGTCAGTTAGTTCTTCACAATAATTAGTGGATCGGTTAGTCTCCATTCCCCTGCACCATATTATTCTCCAGTGTTGATCTAGCTTTTTTAACAGCTTGAGTACTATGTTCAGTTTGGGGTCCTTCATTACAAGAAAGACATTAAGGCTCTGGAGCATGTCCAGAGAAGGACAACACAGCTGGTGAGGGGACTGGAGCACAAATCTTATGAGGAGTGGCTGAGGGAACTGGGATTCTTCAGTCTGGAGAAGAGTCTTAGGGGAGACCCTATCTTTCTCTACAACTCCCTGAAAGGAAGTTGTGGCGAGACAGAGGGCAGCCTCTTCTCCCAGGTAAGTATGTAGTGATAGGATGAGAGGGAACGGTTTCAAGTTGCATCATGGGAGGCTCAGGTTGGATATTAGGAAAAAATTATTCTCAGTAAGAGCGGTGATGTATTGGAACAGGTTGCCCAGGGAGGTGGTGGAGCGACCTTCCCTGGAGGTGTCCAAGAAACATGTAGATGTGATCTTAGGGACATGGTTTAGTGGGCAATATTGGTGATAGCTGGAGGTTTTTTTGAGGTATTTGCCAACCTTAATGATTGTATGATTCATGATGCTACAAACATCACTGCATATCTGAATGAATTTTGTTGTGATAAAATAGGGAAGTTGAGGCTCATTTTAGAATACCATCTGACATAAGCCAGATGAAGAAGTAGAAGACAAGTCTCTTGACATATCACAAAAACAGACACTACAGTCCACCCTCTTTTCCATGATCCCACTCATGGTATCAGTAAAGTGATTATATAAAAATATACATACGTTTGCATGATACATTAACATCCTGACTCTCAATGAGCTGGCAGGAATAGAGATGAATGAAGGGGCATTACCTGCAGTTAGAAAGACAAAGGGCAGGAAAGAGTTGATGAAAGAAGCGGTGATTAATTCCTTGAAGGCTGCTTTACTCCTTTAGCTCAGTGTTTTGGCAGTGTTCTTAATCTCAATGAAACTGAAGGATAAATGACACTGCAGGTGGAGAGCTTGGAGTCATGCAGGTGCTGATGTGCTGGTTCTGCATCTTTTGTCTAGAGAAGGGACTAAGATACACATTTCTGCTGAAGACAACACTTTAGCCTCCTTTGTGGCTTCTTCCTTCTGCTCGCAGCTCTGCTACCCATGTCAGGGAATGTGTGAAGCAAAGGATTACAAGAATGTAAAGCTTGATAATTCATGCAAGATTGCTTGGAAAGGTTGCACTCACATACAGAAAGATGTCACACCAAGCCCTGCTTCAGTCTTCACAGTGCTAAAGAGGTTCAAGGGCTTCACACAGTCATGAAGGAAGCAATGCATATAAGAATGACTTCATGCATTTTTATTACTGCCTCACCTAAGCATGCAGTGACACCTGTAATTATTCCAATTTTTCAGATCTTGTCAATGTTGGATAGCTGAGGGAGATAATACAAGGATGATGAAAACATGAAGTATGTATTTAAGGCTTATTATGCCAACATGTTATCTTACCTGCTGTGATAATGCAATAAAACTCAGAGATCAAGGAAACTTAATAGATTGTACTGTAGATGTCTGTAGCTTCAATGCCCATAGGATATTGTACCCATTCTTGCTTGAAATTATTAAGGTAGATTTCTCCCCTCCTTAGTCAATTATTTCATACAAGTATAACGAGTGTCCTCACTGTTAGAGAATTTTCTGTATGATTCATCTCACCTAAGTTTAGATGACTGTAGTGCAAATTCTACTGTTGAGCTTGTCACCCTTGATTTCTTCCATAATAAATGGACAGAAATTGTTTTTCATTCAACTAGCCTTTGACCAGTGTTAGACCTCAGGAAGATATGAATCTCATCCACAACTCCAGGGATTATATTATTTATCCTTGAAATCACTTTATCACTAACTGTCAGAGGATCTTAGGTTAATGGAGATGTTAAATAATTTTAAAAACTAATGTTTCATAACGAAAGATGTCCTTTATTCCTCTCATCATCTTGTTATGACCCCAAACCCTTTTCAGACAGTAGATACTACTGAATTTTAAGGAACAGATGGAAAAGAAGGGACAACTTCATTTATGGGACAAGAGCTCCATCCAAGGAGCATCTGGGAAATTTTTACCTTAAAAACCTTCAATTACAGAGAATGTGAAAAGCCAAAAGCAATGCTCTCAGTCTCTCCTGGTAACTGCATGAGATATCTCGTAGTTTTCATGTATGTATGTATTTAAATTTATCAATTTTAGCTTGTTGGGTGCATTATTCTGTTCTGTTCTGTTCTGTTCTAGTCCAGTCCATTCTATTCTAGTCCTGTCATATGGGGAGGCTGCCTTGCATCTTGAGGCATTTGGGGATGCTCACAGTGAATTTTCTGGGATCCAACGTTTATGGCATGTTTGACTTTGAATGAAGGAGGTTGAGTCTGATAAACAGTATAGTCTCTTCTGCTAGTAAGGTGTGAATAAACTACAAAAAACATTCCAGGCCTGAAAATAGGTTTAATCCCAGGCACCTGCTAGACAAGATTATCCATGCCAGATATCCCATTTGTTCTACAAATGGTGAAAGCATATTCTTGCTCACTTACTACCTTCGGCTACTCAGATCTACCTGAAAACTCCTCTCCAAGGGGGAGACCAAGAGACAAATGCTTTCAAGGTCGTCCTACTCAGTGGCCTTTTCGAAGTCAGTGAAGAAAACAGCACTATTTCCGTTGGAAATTTATTCTGATGTCAGAGAGTGCACTGGAAATTTATTCTTTTGTCAGTTTTATTCCTTTCAGTCATTAAAGTGTAAGTGGTTTTCACAGGGTTATGGTATGTTTGGCAGTTTGGTGTACTATAAAATATCATTTCTTTACACTCTAATTCCTTAAACACTTCAAATTTATTTGTGAGTGCATTCATTTTTCTAGTTCTGGGTACACATACACAAAGACACTTCTTCCCTGACTTAGTCAGCTCATCCTCATACACTGATTTCCTGTGTGTTTCTTTTTATGATTTAGTCTGTGGATATTATTTAATCTGAAATTAATATAATGCTACTTAAAAGCCGTGGGATTGA
Source organism: Alectoris magna (assembly GCA_030625065.1). Lineage (NCBI taxonomy): Eukaryota > Metazoa > Chordata > Aves > Galliformes > Phasianidae > Alectoris > Alectoris magna. Next base: position 3,599,853 of record CM060561.1, read on the forward strand.
TGGCCCTGAAGGGAGAATGCTGCTGTTCATCCCCAGTATAACTGTACATTGCCAGAAGCTGCAGCCGGATCTAATCTGGAAAGAACATTTGCAAAGCAGGTGGAGAAGTTGAATTTTAGATCTGTTTCCATTCAACTCACTAAAACTACTGACAAGATGATTCATTACTAGGACTCTTACGTATTGCTAATTAATGTTAATTACTATGGTTTAGCTTCCAATGACTGATGAACCAGGGCTTTAGCTTCCTCAGCCTCATTTTTTTTTCCCCACTATTTTATTCTGTTTCACAGTAAAAGAAGTTTGGCCACCTTGCCCATGTACCTCATAGCAGCATATGAGTCTACTGATTCCATAGTTGTAGATGACCTACACTTCCAAACACTGGCTGCTGAAGATCTTTGTCAAAAACTAAGAAGGATTCACTCCTGGCAGAATGACAACCTCACATGGGGTAAAGTGAACAACGTCAGAAAATACAAGTATGGTTAAGGGTCAGTGGTCTATTTAGGCAGCATACTTGCCCAGAAGAAGCTAGAAGTGGTTATTTCGATAAAGTATATAGTAAACAACTAACTAACTCTTCCTTATTCCTTCTGGCAGGTCACTTCTTCATGAACATGTTGCATGGAGATTTTTCTGTTTAGCAGTCAGTTACATATTTCCCCATTCTGAATTTGTCCATTTCCTTACAAAGCCTTTTAGGTCTTCACAGTATTTTGTGGAAAACAAATCTGTATATCTTTTGCATGCTGCATGATAAGTCATTTCTTCTTGTTTTCTGATTGTTTCACTGGTCAACTACAAATTCTTGCAATGAGCAACGGAGTGAATAATTATTACATGATCATATTCTTTCCACCATTTGTAAGCTTGTAAAACTCCATCACACTCTTGATTAATCATGTAAGTTCCTATCATCTCAAGCAGGAAAAAAAAAATAGTCTAATCTTGTTCAGAATTTTTCATTAAAATAACAATCTTTATACATATGCATATACATACGTACATATGCTGAGGGACATAATCTGGGACAGATTTTTTAGGACAAAAGCATGTTCAGGTACTATGAGTAGACCTGATATTTTATGGCAACATGCATACTATGTGTAACAAGAGTAATAATGGTATTCCCTGGGCTCCTGGGACACAAGGAAGATTAAAGATGCCCTGAGGTGCACATTTACAGCAGTGATAGGACAAGGGGAAATAGCTTTAAACTAAAATGGGGAAGATTTAGGTTAAATATTAGGAAGACATTTTTTGCTCACAGGGTGGTGAGGCACTGGCACAGGCTGCCCAGAGAAGCTGTGGATGCCCCATTCTTGGGGGCACTCAGGTTGGATAGGATCCTGGGCAGCCTGATCTGGTGGGTGGCAACCCTGTTCATGGCAGGGGGGTTGGAAGCATATTATTCTTCAGGCCCCTTCCATCCCAAATCAGTAAATGACTCTATGACTAGAAATGCAGCCTTTCTGTGATGAAATTCATCCCATAACCCTATTAATTACCTACTTATGTTCCATCAGCCACATTCAGAAGTGCTGAGAGATGACCAGATTCATCAAGCATCACAAACTATTGATATGGCTAGCGTAAAACATTTCAAATTGTATGTTCTGCACAAAGAGACCTCAAGAATTACCTAGTTTCAAACCCCTGCCAAAGGCAGAGGTGCCAACCACTAGATCAGGTACAAGATTGGGTTGCCCAGGGTCACATCCAAACTGGTCTTGAAACCTCATCTCAGACACTCAGCATTTTTTTTCCAAATGTAGGAATACATTAAGCCTGCAAGGAGGGAAGGAACAGGAGTGGAGTGGGACATTTTTGGCAAAAATAATTAATTAAGGTATCTTGTCATATCGTTTGGTTGATAAGTTAAAACTCAAAATCTCACTCTGCTTTTCTTTTGAGGGGCTTCCTAACCAGGATCTTAATGTTGCTGTTTCTAAATTCAAATGTAAGCACTCACAGATTTAACAGAGTTGGTGTATTCACAGTGCAGATAATTAGAATGAAGAGTATGCTTAATTCTTATGATCAATCTGCTACAGAATAACAGCCCATTAGTTCCATGAGCAAAGTAGCTCTCTTACTTGTTTGGCAGTGATTCAGTACAGAAGCATCCAGGTTCAAATCCTGATGAAGATGCAAATCTGATGTGGGATATGCTTTAAAGCATTTGTCTTTGCTTGATTTTTTTTTTCTTCAAAACAATCTCCAAATTTAAAATAGTAGGAAATTAGTTTTCTTTCTTGTGAAATGAATGACTTCCTATGACTTTCACCTCCTGGCTGAAATGTCAGTTCAAGATGAGATGAGAGAACTTATACCTAAGGCCAATAAAGAAAGAAAGAAAAAATAAAGCATACACAACACATCGTAGTATATTAAAAACCTAGAAAGAAATATTTGCAATATCCTGTAGAGAATCAGAAAGCAAGATCAGAGTGTACAACTGAGGCTCTGAAGCCACGTGCACAGCTGGTATAGTATCTTCTTGCAGATAATACTTCTTTATATCCCAGGGCCAGAGAACAAAGGAAAGGCATGCAGAGATGGAAACCATGCTTTTTAATGTCTGTCAGTTTGAACTCTTAATTCATATTATTATGACTTCAAAACCACCTGCCAGCCAAAAAAAAAACACACACACAAAAAAAAAAACCCACAGAACAATACCAGGCACAGAGGGTTTGTTTATTTCCTTGCTTTCTGTCTGTGGTGTTTTTCATTCAGCTTTAAAAAGGACTTAAAATAGGGACCAAATTCTGCCTGCATTGAGCCATTTCAGAGAGGACCTTGTGTTTCTATATTCCTATATCTCCTTGGTTCAGAAGATGACCCAGTCCCTCCAATTTCACACAGTGGTGCATGCCTTCATGGCTTATTTGTAACATATAAAACAGATTGCAATATGGAAGTGCTTATGGATAGATAAGATAATAAGATGGAAAGAGACATCCTCATTGGAGCATTGCCTTGGCTGGCAACCACATTGCTTACTCAAAGGAGTTGCTTTGTTGCTGGACTGTAAAAAGAGGCTGTGATGGAGAAGGTAATCAGAGTGCTGCCAGAGGTTTTTCTTTGTCTGTATCAACTGTGCCTCTACAAACACATTTCCTTACCGTAGTGAAGATCTATTTCACTCATTGACCAGGTCATAATACCTCAACTTGTTTTCTGTTGAGCCAGTGCCTTAGTGAAGCTCTGTGTTCCCTTTCCTGAAGTTTGGGTCAGCTGTGTGTGAATGGATTCAAAGCCTAGGAGCAAATTTCCTGAGTTTGGTTCCTTTTCTGGCACCTTGTGGTCTCCTGACACTTAACAGTAGTTCTGAGGACAGAAAGCTAGAGATTGCAAGACCAAATTTGGCCAGTTGTCGAAGTCTGACCTTGTGTCAGCAATTTTTGTCTCAAAGTAGATAAATGGAATGCTACCGTGTGTGAAAGCCTAGAGAGGTATGCTGCATTCTTTGCTACCAGTACAGACATCTGTTGAAATACTATGATGTCTGTGATGACTATTGAAACAGTCATTGAGAGTGACTCTCTGTCTTAAAAGAGTGACAGCTAAAAGTGAGATCCTCATTCACACCATTGAAAAGGGAGTGGTGCAATGGACCATTGTGAACAAAGGAAGAATGTGGTTTTATAGTTCTGAAAGCATGTGATCTTTTTGCTGAGATTTACAGAGGAAGACTGTAACTAACTGCCACCATTCCCCGAGATTTCAGCAGCTTCCACTTTCCACTCTTTCCACTACCTCAACCTAGACTCCATTTCAAGACTTCAAAATCCCTTTTGCTCATTAGCGTTCAAATGAGCATAAAATCCTTAGCAGACACCCTTTTGGTGAAACATTCTGCAGATGTGGGGAAAATTTAGCCAACAGATCATCATGATAATGATTTTGCTTCCTCAAGAAAACAAAGGCACAATTAAGGGATGGGAAACATTTGATTTGTTTGCTGATGATGAAAGGGAGAAAATTGGTGTTGTCCAACTTTGAATATGGGAAAATGATGTCAGTCTCCTATCCACAGGCCACAAAACTTGGCCGTTGTCATTAGTCTTTTCATTCCTTTCATTGTTCTCTCAAGAAGCTGAAAATTGTCTATTTTCATCAGTTACTGCATTTAACCACAGCAGAGCTGCTACACTCATGTTAACTAATGACTGGAACTGTACATAGTCATCCCGTTTTCTTGATGGGTTGCAAAATGGCACTGTAGTTTAGGGGAATTTTCTATGGAGTTCCCAATTGGGATAATAAAGTAATGAGTTCTCCAGAAAAAAAAGGCAAACAAAAGGCATAAAATGAAATAAAAAAGGGAAACTTTTCCCTGGAGTATTCCTCAGAATGTGATTTGAAAGAAAATTAGGAACTCTAGATCTGCAAGTGGATGAAAAAGTAAATTTTTGTTGTATAATCCAATAGGATCTACTGAAAACCAGAGAATGCAATCCCACAAATAACATCCCTTTTTTTTTTTTTTGCTTGTTTGTTTTCCTCGGGAATATGATTGGCAAATTTTCTAGTTTTTCTTTAAGAAAGATAATTCTGAATTTATTGTAATATTGTTTATTCTGGGAAAGCTGGATACAGAGGACTTCTAGAGCAATTTCTGAAGATCAGCATCAAAATATTGATTAATGAGAGAAAAAAAAATCTAACATCAAATCATGACTACATTGGGTAGGAGTATGAAAATGTATTTGAGGGTAGCAGACATGTTTAGCATTGGCTAAATTTATTTTCATTTTAAGGCTAGTTTTAAGTAGAAGGCAATCTTCTCTTTCCTGACTGCCTGCAGAAATGCATAGTTTCTGCAGAAATTATAAATCTTTAAAATTTGCAGCCTAACATCATATTCAAAGCAAGATCAGCTATGAATTTCAGGCTTTATCCAGTCTGTTTTTGTAACCACACCCCCTGGTGATGGAGGCATTTCACAACTTCTCCGGTCAACCTGTCAACCTGAATGTACTTGGCCCATAAATCACGCTCAAGTTGTTAAAAGTCCTACCCAGTAGTGATTGCTTGCTCATTGGATTGGTTACCTTCAGGGATGTCAGAAAACATTCATCAGGAGATATATATATATGTTGGAAGAAAGTGTTAATCTGCTTGGGGGTAGGAAGAACCTTCAGAGCGATCTGGACTGACTGGATAGCTGGGCTGAGGCCAGTGGGATGAAATTCAACAAGACCAAGTCTAGAGCACAACAAACCCAGACAACACTACACACTGGGGCAGAGTGAATGGAAGAATGTGTAGAGGAAATGGATCCGGGGGTATTGGTCAATGCTCAGCTGAACATGAGCCAGCAGTGTGCCCAGGTGGCCAAGAAGGCCAAAGGCATCCTTGTATCAGAAGTAGTGCAGCCAGCAGGAGCAGGGAGGGGATCATCTCTCTGTACTCGACATTGGTGAGGCCGCATCTAGAGTACTGTGTTCAGTTTTAGGTCCCACACTTCAAGAAAGACACTGAGGCCCTGGAGCGTGTCCAGAGGTGAGCTACAAAGCTGATGAGGGGTCTGGAGCACAAGTCTTATGAGGAGTGAATGAGGGAACTGGGATTGTTCAGTCTGGAGAAGAGGAGGATCAGGGGAGACCTTATCAATGTTACGGGTTGTGGTGAGCTAGGCATTGGCCTCTTCTCCCATGTAGCTACCAATCAGACTAGAGGGAATGGCCTCAAGTTGAGCCAGGGAAGATTCGGGTTGGACATTAGGAAAAAATTCTCCGAAAGAGTGGTCAGGCACTGGAACAGACTGCCCAGGGAGGTGGTGGAGTCACCAACCTTGGCGGTGTTCAAGAAACATTGAGATGTTGTACTGAGGGACATGATTTAGTGGGAAATATTGGTGAGAGGTGAATGGTTTGACTGAATGATCTTGGAGGTCTTTTCCAACCTTGGTGATTTTATGATTCTATGATTCTATTTATTCTAAACGGCAATACTAGTCTTTTGATCAGTGCAGTAGGAATGACGTTCACTTTCCTTAATTTCAAGGTGCTGATCAGACCTTGACGTAGAAAATGACAAAGTGTTGATTATTTCTCACTTACGGTACAATAAATTGTTCCCATTTCATGCAAGACTCATGGGTACAATGCCATGGGTTCTGTATATCACACAGCTTCTAGAATCAGAACCACATCTTCATTGGAACTGAATCCTGTACTTAACCTGTGACTGGTGCCAAAACTCTACCTGGCTCTTACAAACCATCAAGAATTATTTTACTGCCTGAACGCAGTAAGAGAGAATCAGATTATTGTTACCAGCTGTAGTTATAGTCACAACAAGGCAACTTGAATTCAGCATTCAAAAATGAGAGAAAATATTTGGCCTTTATTTTGTTCATCAAGTATCTCTCTCTCTAAAATTAGCATGATCCCCAAAATAGTAACATTTTGAAAATTAGCTCCTGGGTGTTTTCCAAACTCTCAGAAGATACAGCATTGAACTTGGAGAGTCCAAGTTGATACTATTAGTTCTGTCTTTAGAACAGGGTTCAATAGAGTTCAAGGATAAACTTGCTGCTAGTCTTTGAACAGGTAAACAGAAACAACATATTGCCTGTCTTCTTTATAAGCTATTATGAAGTTCTGTGCACAAAATAAAATATGAATCTGGGAGTTAATGTGATCATATAATTAAAGACTACCAAAGGCAAAACCATGGGAGAGAAGAAACCTCAACAGTAGCCTGGTAGCCTCATCATTGAGAAGAGGATCTTACAAAAAGAAACAGTGACAACAGAAGAGAAGCAGAGATCATGGGAAGACCTCTAGAAGATGTGCTATAGCTCCTTCCATGATGCATTAATAAAACAGCCACGTTAAAAAAAAAAAAGACTTAAGGTTCTAAAAAGCCTAAGAGATAATGAGGAAAACTACCTCTGCAGAAGGAGACAGCATAGGGTTCATTTATAACCCCCATTAGAGGGGTTAGGAAATCAGAGCAATGAGCCATAAAGATATTGTAGGTAAAGAATCTAAGAAAAGCTGAGAGGACAAAGTATCAGAAAGTTAGGTCAAAGAGAAGACTGAAATTTAATGTGGTCATAAAACCAAATTTCCATACCATAAGGAATGTTGTGACCTTACCATCTGTCTTGGCTAGGCATTAGAACATGAAGATAATATACTGAGAATACACACAAAATCATAATTGGGGTGGGGGACTGGCAAGTGATTTAGGCATATAAAAAGTATCAATCAGGTGATAATGGTAGATCATTTTTCCTTTCATCTGCACAAGAAATGACCCCTTTTGGTAATGTCATAATGAATTGATGTATATTGCTCTTATTAAAATTTGTAAATGTAGCATTAAAGTTATAACAAATAAATAATATGTAAGTGACAGCTCAAACTATTCCCTTCAACTTAATAAAAATAAAAGAATCAGTGAACTTAACCACTTGCCACTGTAATGATGAGATTTTAATTTCCTCCAAAGGGTCAGAAAATATACATTTTCTAAACAACATAATCTTTTTCAATAGTTTATTGAGATTCATTTGTGGTGGACAAGATGTTAGTAGGTGGAAATAAAAGAGGGATATAAAATCATAAGAAATATTGATCATAAAAAATACAATGAAGGAAAGAAACATTAGGTTTTCCTATTGTTTTTTCCCCCCAAAAAAAATCTTAGCCCAATTACGGGATTTTTTTCTTTGATAATGGTTGTGTTGTTTGTGTCAGTCGCAGAAAGTATTTTTAGTGCCTCAGTATAAAAGAAAAAAGGATCATGAATTCAGATTGACGATGTTAATGTCCTTGCTGGAATTCAGAAGGGAAATGTGGAGTGGAGGATGAGCTGAGCTACTGGACACTGGCATGCAAGATAGGCCCAGAACTGTGGGTATGATTTGTTGAGTAATCAGTGTCAAACAACTTAAAAAAAAAAAAAAAAGAATCCTGGTGACCTTACATGGGGATGCTCAGGAGAAGGAGGAGCGTGAAGATGAATCCTGTAAACCTCCCTGGAGACGTGGGAGAATTCCTCATGGACATACGAAGATCTCATCAAAGGTGAACTAGAACACTGCTGATATCTGCAAGAAGACAGAATTACAAGATCTGAAACGAGTCAGAATTTCAAGTAATAAATCAAAGAATGCAACCTGTGCAGCACATGATACAAAAAGTCATTGCACAAAATTTAGCCTTCATTCTTTGTACATTCCTCTTAGTTTTTGTTGTTGCTGTAAAGAACATTATCATCCAGGAAGTCATTACATTGATTCCCTATCACATTTGCCCATTCTGAAAACTGAGGTCCAGACAAATGGAACAATAGAGATGAAAGATTTGATTTTCTTCTCTTTCTCTGTTTGATGTAAGCTACTCCAGCAGCAGTGTCATTGCTAACTATGAAATTTTTCTCTAGACATTGGCACTGTTAATTCTCCCATCCTCATTTATCTGGTTCAGTGGAGCTTGTTCACAGCAGGTATTTTTTAGGGCACAGGCATACGAACAAACCATTGCAACACAAGTTGTGGTGCTTAAGCAACATCCATCAGCTACACTGGAGTGAGGGAAGATGTTCAGACTCTTATCTGATAATAAGTGGGGTCATCACAGCAGGAAATATGACATGATCACAGAATCATAGAATATCCTGAATTGGAAGAGACCCATAAGGATCACTGAGTCCAACTGATGTTTTCTATAGCTATGTCTCTTTCAGTTTCTCTCTGGTTGTTGCACGTTACCTGAGGCTGTGATGCTTGAACTTTCAGGCAGAAGTTTTCTCTCTGTTCTGTGATGCCAAGGGAGCAGAAAATTTAGCAATGCATCTGTTTGAAAATGCTGTGCTGGGAGATTTTCAGCTTTAACATTTTGTTGCAGGCTTTGTTTTTGTTTTGTAATTACTTCTCATTTTGAAATGTGTACTGCACATTGTACTACATGACACAGGGGTATCATTTATCATGTTACAAAGTCGAAATTGGAAAAAAAAATGTCATACATTTTCAAAACTTTCTTTTTTCCTCTTGGATTTGTGTGCTTTTATTGTAAACACGTAAGTCTATACTAATTATTTTCTTCAAAAGAGGTCAGAGTTTATCCTACAACAAGTATTCTGAATTTCTCTCTCAATAGATTAAGGCATCAGAAATGGCTCTTTAGTTTAAGGTGAAGCAGGATGTTTTAATCAAGGGCAGTAGCCCTTTTCCAAATGTTATCCACAGATATAGCAAGGTATTGTTCAAAGAGAAATGACATTTTTAAAGTTACATTTGCAGTCAATTGCCACTGAAGATGCTGTTATTGGGCAGATCCCACTGAGCTGTTGAAGCAGGTAAGAATTAGTGTATCCACCTGGTGTTTCACCTCTGAAAGAGTGCAAATTAATCTCGACTGGTTTCCATGCTTGACTCCTTTCCCCCCAAGGGCAGCTGTGTGTTCCTTGACTATTCTTTTGTACTGTCTGCCGTCATTTATTCCTCTCTAATCATAGAATCATAGAATGCCTTGAGATGGAAGGGACCGTAAAGTCTATCCAGTTCCATGGACAGAATTGCCAACCACCAGACCAGGCTGCCATCCAACCTGGCAACTTGATCACCTCCAGGGATGGGGCAAACACAGCTTCTCTGGGCAACTTCTTACAGTGTCTCACCACCTTCTGAGTAAAGAATTTTTTCCTAACATCTAACCATAATTTCCCATCTTTTAGTTTAAAGCCATTCCTTCTTGTTCTATCACTGTTAGACCATGCAAAAAAATGGTCCCTCTGCTGCTTATATGCTCCCTTCAATTACAGGAAGGCCTCAGTGAAATCTCCCCAAAGCCTTCCCCAAGCTAAACAAGCCCAGCTTCATCAACCTGTCTTCTTAGGAGAGGTGATCCAGCCTACTGAGCATCTTCGTGGCCCTCCTCTGGAGACAATATCCACATCATTCCAGTGCTGAGGGTCTCAGGCGTGGATGCCTGATGGGGCCTTAAAAGGGCAAAGTTTAGGGACACTACCTATTTTCTCCTTCAGCGCTTATCTGCCCTTTTGCCTGCATGTAAACACAGCAAATGCACACAGAATCTTCCTTGGCATCACCACAAGCACAGTCTCTTACCAGATATTTCTGCAATTGCACTACTCTGTTGTTCTGCTACTCTGTTGTTCTGCCCCCTGTGAAAGAGTTTACAGAAAACAAGGTCTATCCTTTTGTCCAAGGTCTGTCCTCTCATCTGCAGCCACTTGAAGAGCAGAGAACAAAGCAAAACTGCCAGATTTTACACTGCAAGTTGCTGAGATATGGGTGCAGGCATCCACCCCACTGGTAGCCATTGAGGTGATTGATTTGATCATAGGCAGATGATTGACAGAGGTGACTTCTCAAACCACAGCAGCAAAATTAGCCAGAGCTCTTTTGTCAGCTCCCGCCAGCTGCAGTCAGGGAACATTGTGGCTGACAGCTGCCCTGACATCTCATGTTCGGTTTCACTCATACACAAGCACATGCATATGTGTACATCCAAAGGCACAAGCAATCACTAAGAAGAAGTACATGCAATGGTTCTTGAGCTGTATTTTTATTTTGAAATTGCTTCAATCCTTTCCATGGAAATTAAACATTGATCAAAATTATCGCACAATTAAGATGTGATAATAAGTATTCAACGCTGCAGCTAATGTAATTACAGTGTAGTATTACTTAAAGCCATGTGACTGGGTGAATGAGCATGGTGCTGAAATATGAAGGTATCCCAAGTTCCTGTGCTCATTCAACATTTTCCACAACTGCAGTTCAGTAAACCTGGGAGAAACAAAAGAGGAAATTTGGATAATTAATATTGCAAGCAGTCCTAGCAATTGTCCACAAACTGATTTTCCAAGAGCTAGGCAGCAAGACCCAGCCAGAGCTCAGAAGATTTTGACTGAGGCTGTCTGATGAAGTCTGGGTGATGACTATATGCAGTTGATCACTGGTTCCTCATATGGCCGTGACCACATGTTGTGTGACACCAAATAGCTTTGTGTGCCAGCATGGGCCACAGCATTAATGCTAATTTTCTCTAATGTATGTGGTTCTGAATCCAACTGTAATTAGTGACAATTACATGCCACAGAAAGTCAAAGAGAATCGAGTGTTGATGTGATCCAGACTGGACTTAGGGCAGTTTGTTTTCTGTGAAACACTCGGTAGGTTCAAAGCAGATTCTCTGATTTGTAATTTGGGTCATGGGGGACAAGAACTAAGACAAGAAAGAAGAAAAGCATATTCTTTATGGCAAAGAAATACATGAGTTCAGGTTATCATTTATTCAATATCAACCACTCAAGGCAATCAAAACTTTATTACTGCAAAATCTAAGAGGCTAAATTGGTGATAATAATTCTGTACATGGGAATTCTGAGTGGCCTACGGACCTCCTGTGTCCAAAGTTATCAAATGTTTTCTTTGAAGAAAGGATGGAGGAAGTAAGGGAGTTTGGTACCACATAAATCAGTTCAAAGGCACCTGCTAGAATTCATCCTCTGGTAGAGCATAGGAAAGTAGATACTCTTTCAGTCATGAACATGTGACTGTAGATAAGGCTTATAGATGGTGGCAACTAGCTTGTCTTTCAAATGGAAGTTCTGTATCAGGGAGTGCATAGCTTAAGGCAAATGGATTGCTTCTGCTTAGCCATGCTTTCTATGTAAGCTAGGCGTATATGTAGGGAAGCATACATGTGCAAAACTGTCTGTGCTTGATTTGCAAAAGAAAATGTATATTCACTCCATATGTGACTTGGAAAACTGAGAAGATTCAAAAATTGTGTCCGTCTTGAAGTTCCAATGTTGTAAATGCTAAAAAATGCTTTGGACTTTCTTTCAAAACTGGGACTTTTAACTACCTTCAGGAACATCATTTCATGGAGCAATATCAATCCAATGGAGGGTGACTCAGGATCCAAGCACCATTTAAAATGTCATCTTACTACTTTAAAATCACATTTCCATCTGCTCAAGGGGCCATCTCAGATGAAGACATGTAAATATCCAGATGAATTAAAGGACTGAGATACAGAGTAAAATGAATCTAAAATCCTAGTACTGAAACTTTAAAGCATCTCACCATTCCTTAGTTATATAAAACATAGGCAACCATGCTGATACAGTCATATATGCTATGGTTCATCTCAAGAAATTTTCAGGGGTTGGATCCAGCTCTGTGTCACATAACCAAAACTTATGGGTGTACACCCAGCTATGCATATATGTGTAGGAGCATAAACTGATATTGCAGTCAGTGGAGAACTATCAGTGTAATTCACTGTGCCTGAAAAGTCAATAGGGACATAGCTTGGATGTTAGAAAAAATTCTTCTCAGAAGGAGTAGTAATGCAATGGAACAGGCTGCCCAGGGAAGTAGTGGAGTCATCTGGAGGTGATCAAGAAACACGTGGATGTGAAGAGGCACATGGTTTTGTGGACATGGTGGTGATGGGTTGATGTTTGAACTAGATTATCTTAGACATCTTTTCAAACCTTTATGACTCTATAATGCTCTAGACGTATGTTTTTAGTGTGACTTGGAATGTCTCAGGTTATACTGCCCATCTTCCAGTTGGTATTCCAAAACGGCATGTGTATCCAAAAACCTTTGGCACAGATTCTTCAGATGCGAAGGAATGACTCAATACCTAAAGTCTCCAAATTTGCCCTAGATCACTACTTTTAACCCAGCTCCCGTTTCCTACTTTGAATAATCTAATATGTTCTCCAAATCCCATCACTGTATTGCATGGTCTCAGAGCTTCAGTCCCTATAGGGGCAGACTAAATAGCTAAACAAATATCTGCAGCCCAAGTTCATCTAGCCAATTAAGCTTTGAACACCCACACTGAATTGGATTAATCATACTATACGTAGTGGACCTTCTTATAGACAAAATACTTCTCTTTTTTTTTTTTCCTGTTTTGTTTTGGTAATTCTATTGATTTAGGTAAATACAGAGTTATGTCTATAACTGGAATCTCTACATATATCTCCTTGGCTCGAGGAGTCACAGATCACACAAGAAGTAAATTGCTTCCTTGAAAGGAGAGTACAGATCTTTTTTTTTTTTTTTTTTTTGACAACACTTTTCTCACGTTTTCTTTTTCTCCATCACAATAACTAAAGCTGTTAGATTTCTGAAGGAAAGCTGCAAGAGAAGCATGGTGCAAGCAGCTGTCTTTACAGACCTGTTGATTTTTCACCTTCTCTAAAATAAAGAACCCAGAAACAAAGCAAAACACACCAAAGAAGAGGTTCTTTCTGTTCAGGTTTGCCAAAGAAACAGAGAATTTCACTAAGTAGTTCACAAATGTAAAAGTATGTAAGGAACAGATACTCTTTCTATCTGTTGTAATTTCCATGGAAAGAAGTAGGGGGCATTGTTTTCAGAGCAACCTAATGTACTGCCAAGCCAAAGTTCAAAATACCCTCTGGTGTCAGTGGCTTTTACCCATTTCTGCAGAAACTGTTTTTGCTTCTTCTATGAATTGTCACTTCCCTCTAAAAGACCTACAATTGAATTAATCACATTAATTGTTTGGCATTTGAATTAGGAAGAGATTATCGCTAATGAACTACAATGCCTTCCTGCTGATGAGATATGCCATTTTCACTAAATTTTCTCCCTTCACTTGACATTAAAAATTTTTCCCTTCAATGAAAGACAAACCAAGTTTTCATGCTGGTATAGGAAAGTAGGTATACAGCTGCTTCTGACATATAAATTGGGTCACTTTTTATACTACTCACCCTCAAGAGAGGTGACCACTTCTTGCTAAGCCTTTCCAAACCTTTCCCTTTTTCTCCATAATCAAATAATAAAATCCCCTCTGAAATCTCTCCATAGAAATGAGAACTTTTTCAAAATAACCATGAAGGCTGTTGGTGATAATTTACATATGTTTTGACTTCCAATAAATCTTGGAGTTAAAGGAAGCCTTCTCAGCAAGGAGAAACCCTGTTCCCTAGCAAGTGGATAGTCTAGGCACGCCATTTGCATTACCTATGTTTTAAGCTAGCAGGACATATATTCTTTTTGGTCTTGGTTTCTGATGTCATTATTAAGGTAGACACGACAAATAATATTTTATGTCTATGAATGATATTCATAACACTGTACAGCAGCTATTCTTATTGATTCAACTAAAGGCTTTGATCTAGAAAATTACCAATTAATGCTATCTAAATTAGTCTCTGTGGGATTGGACAGAACAGCAGGAACATAATTCTCTACTAAAGCTAGTGGTTGGACACAAAGACAATTTGTTTAATTATGCTAAATCTGAAGAGAAAATATTCAATTTGGAGGTCTCCCACAGGTCAGGCCTCAGTTCCTCATTGTTAATAACTGCTTTTCAGCCTCACTGTCTCAAATTACATGGAGGTTATAAAGAGGTTTAATAAGAAGAAAAGAAGAAGGAAGGGAGGGAGGGAGGGAGGGAGGGAGGGAGGGAGGGAGGGAGAACTGGATCTACATCAAGAGTAAGAGCATCTTCTCCAGAACTTGCTAATGTGTTAAAGAGATCTTCAAACTGGGTTTGCTGGTAATACAGAACAATACTCCAGGGTAAGTGAAAGTGCATGGATGAAAGGAAGCAAGCAAGTTCCTTTATCTGACTATATACAGAATAAGAAATGAGTAAGAGGAAAAAAAACCCCTGTGTTCTCCCAAAAGATATAGAATGAAGACAGAGGCAGACTCCTTACAGAGGTTCACAACAAGGGATAAGGCAATGGTCAAAGATATCAAAACTAGTTGGAAATCAGAGAAATCCCTATAAAAGAAAAATATCATAGAGCCATAGAATTGTTTGAGTTGGAAGGGATCTTTAAAGGTCATGTTGTCCAACTCACCTGTAATGAATAGAGACATCTACAGCTAGGTTCTGTTGAAGAGTGGTTAAGCACAGGCCTAAGAGCTGGAGAGGCTGTGACATCGCAAATATTTTCAAAATTCACTGCACCAGATTCAGAGGAAGGTAAACTTGGAAATCATCCCTGTTTTCAGCAGAAGCCTGGACCAGAGACCTCCAGGTTTCCTTTCCAACATAAATTCTCTGATCCCTCACTTGCTTCCAGAATCTGTTGTTTGCCTCTGCAAACAAACTGCTAAAAATCCGGCTCCTACTTCATGAGACTGACACCACTTGTTGGAAAGCTCCTACAAAATATTTTTGCACTGTGAATCCTATAACATTTAACATTAAGTAAAACACACATCTCAAGAAGTAGGGCACAATATATCCAAGTAAAAAGCTTTACTGGAGTTCACAGTTTCACTTTTGAATGCTACCTGAAATTATCTAAGGGACAGGCATTATCTTAACTGATTGGAGCCTCTTCATTTTCTGTGATCATAATGAAGACTGTGGAAGTTTTCATTGGAATCATAGAATCATAGAATGGCCTGGAATGAAAACGACCGTAATGATAATCTAGTTTCAACCCCTTGCTATGTGCAAGGTTGCCAGCCACTAGGACGAAATCAAAATACACACAGTTTTCACAAGTGCATGATCTAAAAGCAATTCCATGCTTTCCATGACAAATAATCTAAGAGTAGTACAGTACTACGTGGTAAGTTGAATCATTAGCCAGATGTTCCTCCTGAGTTGTTTGATGCTTTTCGCTTTTCAGCTGCTTCCTGGAACTAACCCTAAAAGATCTTAATTCACTGAAGAGCATCTGCCAGTAAAGGCCCCACATGAATCCAGCATTGTAAAGGATTTTCTCTGCTGCTTCACTGCTTAACCAATTAACTCGAGGAACTGATATGACTTAGTGCCCTGCAGGAGCTCCTCCTCTAGCCCCAGTGAGATACTAGTGAAGATCTGAGGGTTTAGCCCGTTGAGTTAGATGTTTACTGATATCATTATCAGCTTGGAAGATGGAATATCAAATCCAAGGCTTTTAATACCTGGTTTTAATTTCTGCAAAATTCACTGCATCCCCTTGGCTTTGTGTGCTGAGAATATACAGAATTGGTTGTGGGGATATATTTGGGGTGAGAACTTGAAAGTGAGCCCAACAGGAGCACATTATTGCAATATAGCCATTTGTTAGCTCAAATTACCTCTTGTTCTGACCACCTTCCCTCTTCAAAGCACCTACTGAGGCAGGAAAGTGAAGATATGAGCTTTGCCATGGCAACCTTACACTTTCTAGTGAAATTAAACCCCAAATGGAAAAGGATATCAAGCTCAGTTGCAAAAAGAAACGTTGCTTTTCTTTTCAAAGGAAGCTGATGAAAGTTTTAGCTGTATCTTGAGATATTAATAACTATCCAGAATTTTTCTGAAGACAATGAGATGAACAAAATAATTACCACAGTAATAGTAACAGCAGTAATAAAAAGAACAGCTCTCTCTGAACCAGAAGCTATCGCTAGCTTGACTGAGGAGATCAGCATTTCATTTTCACAGTTAGTGTCTAAAGCAGTGTCTCTGGCTCGTACAAAGGTGCTGTTTCAGTATTTAAATCATTTAAATAACAAAAGAGTTTCACACTGGGCCCAGTTTTGGGGTAAGGAAGCATATGATTGTTTTAGAAGGTGCCATTCCAGATTCAGAACCAGGGAAATTATACTTTTTAGAGGGAAAAGAAATATACATATATTTTTTTATTTTATAATAAAATATTTTATTTTATTATATTTTATTTTATATTATATTATATTATTATTATATTATATTATATTATATTTTATATTATTTTTATTTTATATTTTATTTTTTACTATACTTTTTAGAGGTTCATATTACATCAAAAAAAAAAGTAAAATTATATTGGAAGATAAAGTGAGACTTGGTGTATCTCCATTACTTCGTACTGGCCAGTCTACTGTTTGGGACATGATACATAAGAAAATGCAACTGTCTTGCCCCAGAGGACTTGCCACAAAACCATCTAGTCTGGAGACAGTTTGATTTTGAATCCTTCTTTGGTCAACCTTTGAGCTTTGAGGTGGAAAGCAACCTAGCTATTATGCTATGACTTTCTTTTTTTTCTGGTTGTCCCTGTCTCACATTTTCTTCTTTAGGTACATACACACGCAGAGAGACAAAAGTTTGCTTAGGACCCAAAACCTAATAATCCATCCCAGAGAATCTCCAATCTTAGTTTTCTTGTGTATTTGTGTATTTCCCTTTCACAGTTTAGAGTGGACAGTGCTTTTCTGGAACAGAGGTTGTTTTTATTTTTATTTTTTTTCTGGTAATTTTTATACATCTTCACAAATATTCTCCATACTGATGAATTAATACTATCAAAGATTTTTTCACACTACTTAAAAATTCCTGAGTCGTTCTGACAGCTCCTGTTTTCAAGACTGCTATGGTCTGCCTATTTCTTATCACTGGAAGCAAGAGTGTTTCACAACAAAGCAAGTTTATATACAGGCTTTTTTCTTCAGTGACTGTCCTGGACTTGAATTTCCTCTGTCAGGCTTCTTCTTCTCAATGAATGACTCACCTAAATATCACATGTCTTCTTTTGAAGTTGTAGAGCTAATGTGGCCAAATTTTGCCCAACTCTGTATTTTCTGCCCTGCTTCCTAGTTCGTAACTTCCATGGGAACCAAGCCTGCACTTTAAAATGGAAATATCCCCAAGGCTTAGAAACTATTTTTTACAACAATCTTTTTGAAAAACATCCTTGGACTGAAAAAAAAAAATTCCCCTCTAAGCAGGTGGTTTTATGGAACAGTTCTGACCAGCTTCAGCTGAGTGTATCATCCTATGTAAGTCCTGCAAGTTCCCATGAGAAGGTACCTTACCTTGCATTTCAACCAGTGTTTTTATTTTAGCAGCCCAATTATCTTCATTTTCTGGCTAATTTGGAGGCGAAAGCAATAGCTGCTGGAGAAAATGAAAACATGGATTTAGAAGTCTGATTTATTGTTATTCACCCAAGCTCTTCTATTCACTCTTTAAATGGAACTCACACAAAGCTGCTCCAATGTGTGGGATGGAACAAAACCTTCAAAAGCCTTACTGAGTTTCTCCGAAAAAATTTGGCCAAGCTATTTAGTAAAAAGGTGTTTTTATCATTAACTTCCATTTTCCCTGAAATGAAAACATTTTGAAATAAGAAAAGAAAGTTAAAGTTCTGCTTAGAGGGGAGATATCAAGCAGTTGGAAATATATATTTGGTGTATACGAAATAATGTTTTTTTGAAAAAAAAAAAAAAAGCAAGTTAAAAGGTTAGAAATCAATTGGATCAATTTTTTTTTTCTTAAATTTCTTTTTCTGAGAAGTTTTGCTGAGATATATTTGTTCCATTCCCAAACAGTACTACAGTTTAAAATTATTTTCCTTGCCTAGCTCTGCTTTGAATAAAGAGAAAATTCCTTTTATTTTTTTAAGGTATCTATCTCAGAAGACTGCTGGGTAGGAACCCATTCTTGTTGGTACTGCTAGCATTGTATTGGTATCTACACAAAAGCATTTTTTTTCATTACTTAAATCTTTCTTTCACATCTTCATTCTAATTTGTTAAAAACAGCTCTTTTTCTGTGGCTGCCTACTGTTTGTCAGCAGACTGACTATGAAGCCATTAAACTCTACTACATCACAAAGCAGAATTTTTCAAGCTTTAATAAATTTTCCTCAAATACAAAAACAATCCTGCAAGGCTGGATATAGTACTCATAGCTGGACACATAAGTATTTCACTGAGCTGGGACTTTATCTCAATAATCTTGATCAAAATACTTTCTATTAAAAAAAATGAACACAACAAAACATTTATTCTAAAATGATGAACACAACAATATATGTCAAAGGATGGATTGCAAGCACAAAATGTATTTTTTCCTGGTATCCTATTATGGCACGTGTCTTGTCACGGTATCTTTGGTCTCTCTTCCTCCAGTTTTTGACCATTCTCCTTCTACTAAGGTCATGAAACTGTCATAATAGCCTTATTTTTCCTCAGATTCAGGTGTGTATGGAGCAAACTCTCCACACTAAACAACTTTTAGGAACACATTTTATAATAAATCTTAAATGTCCCTTGTTCACCCCTGCTAAATAATATCTTAGAAAAGGTTACCAAGTTGCTGCAATTTGCAGTTTGAAGAACATAGCTACCATTTAATGGAGAGTATGGTTGAATTAAAGCACACAATCATCTGGAAAATGCACAGTCATTATTTTCTGTCTCAGAAGTACAACTCAAAAACAGAGACAAAAAAAAAGAAGGGGGGCGATGGGGGGAGTGGGAAGTAGGGGAGAGAAATAAAAGAGACAAAGCATTTTGTTTTTTTTCACTCTTCACTTCCATCAAACAAATAGGGTCACCTTGCATTCTGCTAGAGAACAACGCTTCTCACCTCTATTAAAGTTCCCATACATTTAGACTTTCATTTCTCCTGTTAAAGAGTTTTCACAAGACACTATCTGCATGAAAAATGTCTGGAATTTATTATTGCGACACAAGTCAGAGTCCACAATCTGTCTGAAAAAGCAACACACCGAAAATGATTCAAAAGACCAGTTCTGAAGATCTTTTTCAGACTCACAATAAGGGTATGTACCCACAGAAAATAGTAGCACTTTTTATCCTGAAGTCCCCCTTCCTTGTATTTTCTGTGATTTCCCTTATGTTTCAGTGGTTGCCTTCCATAATGAGCTCCTAAAATTACTGTAAGGGCATTTAATGTTGTTTCCTGTATGATCTTCAAGCTGTAAGTCATAGAATCATAGAATAGATTTGGTTGGAAGGAACCTTAAAGATCATCTATTTTCAA
Organism: Alectoris magna; assembly: GCA_030625065.1. NCBI lineage: Eukaryota > Metazoa > Chordata > Aves > Galliformes > Phasianidae > Alectoris > Alectoris magna. Next base: position 3,619,613 of record CM060561.1, read on the forward strand.
ATCCCCTGATGTGGGCAGGATATCCACTATAACGGAGATTGAAAATCTAACCACCAGTGTGCATGAGATCCACTTTTTGGCTTGTGGGGAACCACTGACATTAGTAAATATATATCTGAGAATATGGGGAATTGTGTTTTCTTTGGTTCTTTAGTTTTCAGTTCATCTTCCTCAATATACAACCTACAATTTCCTAATTATGACACGTATAAAATGTTGTGTAAGAACAGAATATAAGCATTGTTAAATATTATGTTAGGGGAAGAGATTATTCCAAGTCAGTAGGATCACATGAGTTTTCAAAAACCACAGTTCCACCACGAATTATTTGGAATCACACAGTGTCTGAAAGAAATCCCTCCTCCCTGTCCTTGTGTCCCTCCAGACATACAATGGCCTATCGCTTCTTTCCTGCTCTCCAAGAAGGACAATTACAGTGAAGCTTGATAGTGAAGTACCAAATTTCAGGAAATTCATGCATTTTCACCATATCCTCTTTGGTTAGTTGAAGGGCGTGGTGAAAAAAGGCTTTATGCCCTAAATAACAGAGGGTCCATTTATAGTCATTTGTCTCTTCCACTCCACTTTAGAACTGTCTCTTTCAGGGGGACTATTGAAATAGCAATTTAATAAGAAGACTTTGTCCACATAAGTTTTATTCAATTTTAAATACTTGAATGTTACCAGAATGTGTTAAAGGAAGACTAGCATCCTCCATTCAGTTACTGTGTCTTGTAATATTCAGTTCTTCTTTGCCTCAAAGACCAAAAAGACAAGGTGACCCAGTTAGTGGATGAAGATAAGTCTGTTGATGTGATCTACCTGGACTTCAGTAAGGCCTTTGACACTGTCCCCCCCAGCAACCTCACAGAGAAGCTGGCTGCCCACAGTTTGGATGGGCGTACATTCCGCTGGGTGAAACACTGCCTGGATGGCTGGACCCAAAGAGTTGTGGTCAATGGAGTTAAATCCAGATGGTGGCTGGTCACGAGCAGTGTCCCCGAGGGCTTGGAACTGGGACTGTTTTGTCTGGGGAAGAGGAGGCTGAGGGGAGACCTTATTGCCCTCTGCCAATATCTGAAAGGTGCTTACAGCGAGAGCAGGGTTGGTTTCTTCTCACAGGTGGCAGATGACAGGACGAGGGGAAATGGCCTCAAGTCGCACCAGGGTAAGTTTAGGTTGGATATCAGGAAACACTTCTTTACAGAAAGGGCTGTTAAGCACTGAAATAGGTTCCCTAGGGAGGTGGTTGAGTCCCCATTCTTGGATGTGTTTTAAATCCATTTGGATGTGGTGCTCAGGGACATGAATTAGCAGAGGGTTGTTAGTTAGGGTAGTATGGTTAGATCACGGTTGGATTCGATGATCTTTAAGGTCTTTTCCAACCTGAGCGTTTCTATGATTCTGTGATTCTATGGAAGTGTTTTACTAACAGTGGTTGAACTGAACAGTTCCAGGGTATGAGATAAGGCGAATAAATTCCCTTCTCTTATGAAAAAGCTCCAGCTATTGACTGAATGATTTATACTTATGGCAAATTAGGCCCTCTATATGACATCCAGAAGTAATAGCTCAGTGCTGAGGAAATAGCATTAAGCATCAAACTCCTGGAAAGATGTTATTGACATCTCACTTTTTCTTTCTGCTGCCTAAACATAATACATATCATCACCTTCAGATATACCTCTGAGAGAAGGCATACCTCCAGTGGAGATAAATATTCCAAAACATAGACTGGGGTACACAATGTTGATTTGCCACCAATGTTTTTTTGTGATGTTGAGACCTGTTATCATAGAAAAATCTTTGATTTCACAGAATTCACTGGATCATTCAGTGATTGTGAAACTCACAGATTAACTTTACAGTCTGGGAGTTCATCTTGTAAAGATGACACAATAAAAATATCTGCAGAGATCACAATATTGTATCCTAGATCAAGGTATTCGGGGGCAGAAGGAAGTTTACTTATTTTTAGTTAAAATATATAAAAACTTTTTGTTTATCTGTTGGTTTTATAAGTTTTCTCGGTCAGTTAAATAACAAATGCAAAAAGTTCCATAGTAAAATCCAATATAGCGTCTACTAATAGTCTATTTTTCTGAAAGAACAGTTCTCAGCATCACAACAATTTCGTTTCATTAGAAAGCAAGCAAAATAGCTCTCCATGGTGTATTAATACCTTTAATTCCTCTTCTTGCAAAACTAAAATAAATGCAAAAAGAAAAAATAATTAACAAAAAAGAATGGCAGATGTTTGCAAAAATTTAAGCTCTAAACCATTTAGACTTACATTATACTGAGAATGAAGAATATTGCAGAACACTTGGGCTATATAAAGATGAATTTTATCACATAGGAGCTCAGTTTATCTTCAAATTTATAGTATTTTCTGTAGACGAATTATAATATTTTATCTTATTTTGTCTGTGTAAATAGCAAATGAGAACCCTCCTCTTTGCTTCTGACATTAGGCATTGCCACACGTCTGATGATAAAGAATGAAAAAAACCCGAGTATCCAAGGTGACTGGCTGCAAGTGTCTATAAATGGAGGCATAAAAAAAAACAGAGCTGAATTATTTCCCTAAACAGAAAAAAAAAGAAAAAGAAAAAAAAAATTAGCAAAACTTGCTGGCTGTCAAATCCTGTGAAATCTATTGTGGGTTCATGAGAGTGTTTAGCATATAGAAAGCGTAAAATTGAATGATAGAGAAAGAGCGAGTATGAACACATAAAAATGACAGATGACAAAATTTACTGGGCTTGGTAAATCACTTTTGTAATTGATATAGCTTTTTTATTAATTTTTAAAGCAGTGTATTTATGCCAGAATGAATTGTCTAGGTGTTAAAATTTGTGTTTCATACTTCATTGTTATGAAATGGGAATGGGAAGAGCCAATTCACTGAAGTGAGATTTCTAATGCTATACCTCCCAGGCTTCATTTCCCATAGATGGTAGGGAATGGGACATCTTGCGATAAAAACAAATGTTCTCAAGGTATTTTTTATCTTTCCTTTCATATTCCTAATGCTGCTTGATCTGGGAAAGACACATTTAGACAAAGGTCATTGAAAAAGCACAAACCTTCACATCTGTGAAAATCCTCACTGTGTAAAATCCTCTTCTAGATATATTCAAGACCTTTCTGGATGCTTTCCTATGGAACTTGTTCTAGGAAACCTGCTTTAGCAGGTTAGATTAGAAGGTCTTCAGAGGTCCCTTCCAACCCCTACAGTTCTGCGATTCTGTGATTTAACTACATTAGATTTGTACTTTATATATGTATGTGTGTGTGTGTGTGTGTGTGTGTAATCTTGTAATCTTCCTTTAATCTTTCTTCCCTCAGGTTAGCATATAGTTATGAAATGCTTCAGGTCTGAAATGGTAGCTACATATAGCTTGAAACTCGTCAAAAGGGCCACAGCCAAAGTGTGACTGTTGTATAGCTATGGACAGTGAGGAGTTATTCTCTAAACCAATATAATCCTCTCCTGAGATGCAATATTATGCAAAGATTTGTATTACCAACAGAGTTTAACTTCTTAAATGTGTCTGCCAAATACAGAAAATACCCAGTTACAGCGTTAGGGACGAGTGGCTCAACAGATGTGGTGACTGCATTAAGAATGTTCTTCCTTACACAATTCTTTGAAGAGAGATCTACTTCAATAAAATATAGCAGCCTATACGGAAAATTGAAGTCTTTTTTCATAAATATTACTGGCACCATCGGCACTCTGCTATGCTTAGCTATGAGGAATATTATATTCAAGAACAAAATGAACATTCCAAGTCAACATAGCATAGATTTTCCAATCAGAAATGATGTCCCCTTCTGCGCTCAGAAGAGAAAATTTCCAGTGTTCAGTTATAAAGAACAGCAGCAGAATTATCATCATCCTGCTGCTAGTCTTTGGTATTGCTGCTTGAATGTTGAAAGAGAGGAGTGTTTATTTGTGGGTGTCACCATTTGTTTTCCAGGGCAAATAACATGGCAAAAGTAACACTACAAGTTCTCACATTCTGGAGGGGAATGTATGGTCTTATCAGATTTTCCAAGTGAAATAACATAGGACCAAACACTGCTCCTCCTTTAGAATATATCCTGAGTTCACCCCACCTAATACAGACAGAATCATCTTATGCTCTGTGATTAGAATATGATAGATGGTCTGTATTGTTGTCTGAACATACTTACAGAATCATAGAACCATAGAATATCCCAAGTTGGAAGGAACCCAAAAGGATCATCAAGTACAACTCCTGGATCCGCAGATGACTACCCAAAAATCAGACCCTATGTCTGAGAGCACTGTTCAAATTCTTCTTGAAATCTGGCAAGCTTAGTGCTGTGATTACTTAATCTGGGGAGGCTGTTCCAGGGCCCAACCACCCTAAATCTTACTTCCATTGATTCCTGAGAAATTCTTGGATGACCATGTTCCTAGGTCATATGTACCCAAGTTAGATTGTATGAACCAAGAAGATCAATCTGATCTCATCCATGACAATTTTGCATAGACCTAAAAGCACTGAGTTTTGTAAATGGGAAAGAAACACAAGGCAGACAACACAGTTCTTATTCGAACTATAAAATTTCTAGATGTTTCATGGGAAAAATAAATTTATATTAAATATATTTAGATGTAAATTTTATTGTACAGTAGATATCAAAGAACATTAAAAAACAATGAGAAAATGTGCTATTATTTTATTCATCTTCACAATGAAGATGAAGAAAATTAAGTACAGAAGGATTTGTCCCAGTATGCACTGACTTGCATTTCCTAGATTAGACTTCTCTAAGTGCAATCTCAGAGACCAAAATTACTGTCTTGATTTTCAGATGTCCTTTGTCCCCATAACTTTTGTCTTCTGCTCTGTTTGAGATGAAGTTAAAGTTACTTCATAAATTCTTCTGGCCAAATGATAGATCCAGGGACAGAATTAAAATCTTTGTGGGAGGAGAAAGTTTTTCAATGAATCTAAAGAAAATTTCCACCAGAAGACTTCCTTTCATCTTATTATATGCATTTCATCACACCAGGACTCAGCTAGCTTTTGTCTGTGGGCCACTGTCACTTACCTTACAGGTTGCCTTTTCAACTTAAATTCCCAGCAAAGATCCTATTCAGTGGATTTACTGACAGATTACTTTGCCCACTGACCTTTGGTTCATTTCACACCTGTATGGACCCAGTGTCCTAATTATATTGTCATGGGTAGCCTTTTGGATCTGATGGTGTGACATTAGGGACTAAACAATTTGCATGTAACTGCACCAGGAATTGTTCTGTAGAGATGCTCTCTACAGAAGCATCTAGAGATGCTTTTAGGTTTTTATTCCTTTGATTTGATAATTTCTTCATTTCTTTCCAGGAAATAATTGTTTAGGTGGAAGAAAGAGTCTTCAAAATTTCTTTTCTTTCCTCTTTCAAACATAAATCAGTAATTACACGCGCTGAAGATGCAGATCAAACCTCTCTAACACAGCTTACACAATTAAGAATTTAAAAGCTGCTTGTCAATGAGTAAAACAAATACAACATTTTAAAATATGGTATTTTAAAAAAGAGAAGAAGATAGAATAAGCAATTGTTGACAGATGGCACCTCACAAAATCTTGGAAAAATCCATCTTGTGGATACTTGGATAAGAGCAGAAAATGACTGTTTATGGATATACCCACTCAGCAAAAATACCACCCTGAGCACCAGCTCAGTGCCCCAGATCCTTTTCTTCATTTCAAGAGCTGTCATCACAGAGGGCATCTCCCTGAGCTGGAGACCCTGAAGTAAAAGAGTCCTTGGTCCTCAGTTAATCCATGTAACTGATTTGCCTCAGAGCTGTGAACGTCACAGTGCACTGTTGAAAAACAGGCAAAGTTTCCATGGAAACTCTTTCTTGAATTCAGCAAAGTTCATCAAATCTAACAAGATTCAGAGGAAATGTTACAGGACCGACAAATTGATATTTTCCCTGAAACTTCCTGGTAGAAGCACTAGAACTGTGCACAGAAGTCTTTGTGGCATATGTAGGCCTCTTCTAAGAGATAAACACAGCCTTTTGCAAAACAGAAAGATGCGGTGATTCACTCACATAAATATTGAGTTTTAACTCCACTTGTACCTGCCAAAGCTCCTGCTACCTTCTCAGCTCAGTGAAGATTTGGCCTGCTATTTGCCCTGAATTGTAATGCCAAGTATTGCTTTTTATTTAGCTTTTCCAGCAACGTTCTGTTACGCTGAAACCTGCTTTTCTATTCTTAACTATCACCACCACCTTGCTGTGATCGGTGGAGATGAAAGTTTATCCTGCAGGTTTATTATGCCTTGAGGAAACAAATTACTCCCTGACACTCAACCATCTCTCATTTTCAATATCCTTAAACAATTCTCTCACTGACATCCTGCTGTTCATCTTCATGGAGTCTAGCTCAAGCTGAAAGCCATCAGAAATTCAAAAAGGTGCCACTTATCCTAAAGACCGGGAGTTGGGAGCTGATATTATAGTTCAGTGTGAAAGAACATGAATGAGAGGAAGTAAGTCTTCAGAAACAACTTCACCAGCTGGAGTCAAACAGGCACATCTGGAAAGGACTGTCAAATGCAGCTTTTTCACTTATCGATTCAGATCCAAGCGTGACATCCAGATGACAAACGCAAAGTGATGCCGAGGGAAAAAAAGAGAGTACTGTGGTAGAGGTCATGAAATACTGAGACAAACACAGGGATTAAAAACAGATTTTCAATAAAAGAACTACATAATTTCAAGATTTTATTTTATTTTTTCAGGTTGTATTACGTGTCTAATGTCTGGATTTTGGCAGCAAAGAGGCTGCAGGGTTGGCCTCTGTGAGAAGAGGCCAGTAGTTGCTGTCTGTTGTTGTACTGTGCTGTACTGTCAGTTGTTGTCAGACAGAACCAGTTCTACCTGAACCAATGCTGGCCAAAGCTGAGCCAAGGAGTGATGCTGCTGGCATTTCTGTGATAACTTTGTTAAGAGAGGTTAAAACCACTGCATAGCATATGTGAGAGCTATGAGCAAGAATGATGTGAGACAAACAGCCCTGCAATCACCAAGGTCAGTGAAGAAGGAGGAGAGGAGTGGACATGGTGGTGATGGACTGATGATTGGACTAGATGATCTAAGTGGTCTTCTCCAGCTTTCATGATTCTATCATTCTGTGACAGGTGATGTTAGTTTTGTCTTTGCTTCTTGCCATACCAGTCAATTTTAATTTGGAAACAAATTAATCTTCCCTGATACAACTCTTTTGTCCATGTCTAACAGGTAAGTGATCTCCCTGGTTTCATCTCATTCATACTGTTTTTCAACTTATTTTCTCCCCTTGTCCTGCTGATTGTGAAAATACCTCAGTGGGCACCAGGCAGACAGCCAAGGTCAACCCTCTCCACTGTGATGACTGCACTCTTCCTTGGTCAAAGAGCTAAATCTACTGCGGCACCATCAGATGTGAAGCATTTAATTCCTTTTCTCTCCTTGCAGCTTCCTGCTCTTTCCTGAGTTAAATTGGTTCATATTTACTGAGGATGGTGTAATACAGTGTGAAGACTGGCAGCACAGGAAGAGGAAAATATTGCCAGACCCATAAGGCAACTCAAATGGAAAACTCAGATTCTGATAATGAACTTGACCAATGCTACAAATCATAGAAAAATGTAAAATTAAGCTGGAAATAACCTTGACAAGTCATCTTTCCTTCTAGCTTGTCCCATGACCCACTCAGTATCTAGAATGATTCATCCAATGTGATTAAATCAGTGTAATAATTTGCTTTCCTGTCCAGGAGATTCATTTGCTCTCAATACACAAGATGCTAGCACTGCAGAGAAATATCAAAAAGAATCTTCTTTTGGATGGTTAAGGTAAATGCTCATTTCTGTTTCTTTTTCACAGCTTTTGATCTAATCCTAGTACTTAGCTGAACAGAGTTCTTCTAGAATGTTCTCCACTGTGACTCCTTTTCATATTGGCTGTGTCACTAATCATACATCCTTTTCTTTGTTTTAAGTGGTTCTTTTTGTTCTCTGAATTTCCGGTGAAGACATTGATTGCACTGATGCACTGCTGAAAACACAGTTGTTGGAAAAAGACCACTAAGATCATTTAGTCCAACCTATCACAAGCATGCCACTAAACTGTGTCTTTCAGTGTCACATCTATATGTTTCTTGACCACCATCAGGGACAGTGACTCCATCACCTCCCTGGGCAGCCTGTTTCAACACCTCTCCACTCTTTCTTAGAAGAAATTTTTCCTAATATCCAACTTGAACCTCCTCTGTCGCAACTTGAGGCCGTTACCTCTCATCCTATCACTGTTACCTGAGAGAAGAGGTTGACCCCCACCTAGATACAACCTCTTCAGGGAGCTGTTAGAGTTCAACCCTCAAGCTCTGAGGGTGATTACGAGCAGTTCAGCATAGAAGAATGAAATACTCTGTTGAGTTTGTTCAGACACTCCCTGGAACCTGAAAACCTGCACTTCCTTGCTCCATACCATGTTTTTGTGACCTTTGGAAGCACCCAGTCCTTATCTGAAGCAGAAGAAAGCTGTGTGACACGTTCAGCAAGATGAACTGGGACCAGAGGTATACCCCAAAATCTTTGAGTTGCTAGACTGGAGATAATCTTCCCAAAATAACTAATGAGAATAGTAGAACCATAAAAGGAATTTCTATATTGTAACAAGAAAAACAGTTGAGGGACCCTTTGGCTAGTGAAGGCCTGATTTGGCAAAGCCAGAGACAGTTTGCTTTGCAGCACATTTATCTGACTTTCCAGAATGGTGTGCTTACTTTCCAGGTATTTCTAATCAGTGATTTTTTATTTCCAAACATGGTTAACAGCAGGTTAAAGATTCTTTCTTTTCTTTGTTTGTTTCCTTTCTGCTAGGAATGAATGAATTTAATGTAGTCTCTTTCTTGCTTCCTTCTTTACAAAGGAGACAGCTGCTGCATCATGGTAAACAAACATTCCGATGGTTTGGAGAACAAGTCCTTACACAGACTACAGTGTACAGTAATAAGGGACATAAAGCAACATGCAAGACATTCTTTCAGCCTCCAAACACTTCTCCCTGTTAACCAGTGTGGAACATATTAAACCATTTAAGAAGGTCATTAAGCTTTAGAGTAAATGGTACGTTTTATACCTTGTAGTTCTCTCCAGCTTCCATAGTAGGCAAGCAAGAATGGAACAATCATAATAAATACATACACACACACACACACACACATACAAAAGCACCAAAAAACAAAACAAACAAACAAAACAAAACAACAACAACAAAAAAGGAATATACCTCTCAAGGTGTCAGGATCCTTTATATCTAATCCTCAAGGCAGAGGACGAAAGCCTTGTCTTTTCTAGGTAACTTATGGCTAAGACTGGAGCTGGGAGGACTTTATACTTTCCCTGACAAAGTGCTATGTATGCTAAATATAGAAGGTAATCAAATAAATATAACATATATATATATATATGTATGTATGTATTTTAAAATCCCAGACCTTAAGCTGGAAGTTCCTTGAATGATTGGAGCTTTTAAATAGTGTTTTGATAGAAATTCTCTCAGCTATTAAAGAGTGCAGCTGGTCAAATCCACAAGAAAGCACAAATGATAAGATTCATTTATAAAAGCAAGCACGTGAGAGCAACATGGAGGGAATAGTTCTTAGTTTGTTGAGTGAATTAACCCAGGCACCATGGAGCCTCTATTACTGCTGTTCCTGGAGGAGAATCTGTTACTCCCTTTATTTCTGAGCCTCACCCACCTCTACCACCTCTCACAAGAAGTATGTTTTGGGGGAATATGCATATAGAGAGTTGAAAGGAGCTAGTTGTTCAATCAAGAATGGGAAGGCACGTGACCTGCAGATTAGAAGAGAATCCAAATATTTTACAAGAAATCTCTCCATTTATTTTAATAGCTCACTTGGAAGCTGTGGAAGAATTATCACCTATTTACAAACAAGATAGTGAGAGATAAAATTACATTGCACAGTGAAATCCATGAGATAACAAAGACAGAAAGTCAGTAAGTCCATCTGCCATAGCAAGCTCTGAGCTGGAAGCACTGATCTCAGACACACATCAGCTACCATTTAGCTATGCTTATAGTATGTTTATACTATACCACCTGTGCGTATAGACCTGGTATTTCTGAGTCCCCAGGCATTAGCAGGGAAAGCCAAAATGACTTTGTAATATTATATTGGTGCTTGGAAATTAAATTTGAATATTACTCCCAACATTTATCCAGGAATCTCTCATTTTCCAGGGAAGGGCTGAGGTCACTGAAGCAGGCAGGTACCTCTGGATATCATCTAGTTCAACTTCCTTCTCAGATCAGGGTCAGCCAGAGCACGTTGCTCAGGGTGATATCTGCTTATGTCTTCACAGATTCTAGTATCATAGAATCACTGAGGTTGTGTAGTCCAACCATTGACTCATCCCCACCACACCCACTAAACCATATCCCTCAGTGCTATATCAGGGACTCTACCACTTCCCTGGGCAAAAAATTTTTTCCTAATACTCAACCTGAACCTCTCCTGGCACAACTTAAGGACATTACCTCTCATTCTACAGGTATAGCACATCAAAAAAGAGATTTCAGGAGATGTAAGTAGAAACTTATCCACCTGGTATCTGTTTACAGGTATTGGGGTCCTGTTTCCTCTGTATGAACCAACAGGACAACTCCATCAGCTTACCCTGTATCCTAATCCATGGAAATGAAAATTTGCACTCAAAATCTTCAGCTACAGGACAAAAGGTAATGGCCTCAAGTTGCAGTATGGGAGTTTCAGGTTGGATAGTAGAATAAATTTCTTCTCATAAAGAACAGTATACACTGGAACAGGCTGCCCAGGGAGGCAGGGTTATATGAAATACTTTGGGATATGGTTTAGTGGGCAACACTGGAGGTAGGTGGATTGTTAGACTAGAAAATCATGGAGTTCTTTTCTAAACTTAATGATTTTATTATTCAGCTAGTGGAAGTCTAGTGCTAACTTACCCCATTTATTCAAAGTACTGTACTAAAAAGGGAGCAAATCCTCCTCTCACTGTGGCTGGGAAGAAAAATATTAAGGTTAACTTGTTAAGTGAACTGGGTTTTTCCAGGAGATTCTAGGAACACAGAAGTGTTGCCCCCATACAGGGGCATACAGACATTCACTTTAGTCTTATCTTAATTAAACTTAAATTCTCTGATTTAGTTTGAACAATTTCAAACAAGATGCAAAAATCAAGCATCTCCAGTGACAACATACCTGTTTATGGTACGTACCAGAAACTGAGGGACTCAGGACGTTTTCTAGGGAAAGATGCCTCAGGGACTGAGTACATTTTCCAGGAAAATATGAAAATAAATAAATAAATAAATAAATAAATAGAAATCCCCCAAACCATTTCCAGGTAGCATTTCAGGCAAGAGGAGTTATTTTGAGTCATTCTCTTCAATCTGTACACGTAAGTTCTGTGTTAAGTTGCCCTAAGTATATATAGGTCTCTCTTCAGTTCTATCTATCTACAGATCTCTCATCAGATCATCTCTACAATGTCTTCACGCCATATTGGCAGAAGAAATTATTGCCTCTTTATCTGTAACACAGCTCTGTCCTGCAAAGTTCTTAGCTTTCCTCAAGGACACAAGGACCCCTGCAGCAGCTTGCAGAGCCATCCATGAATGTTAGAGGGTGTGAGAGGAGCTCCATGGTTCCCACCTTATTCGCAGTGATGCAAACTAGAAGTCACAGAATCACAGAATCATAGAATCACCTGTCACCAGTGAGAAGCGACCAACCCCGCTCTCACTGTAAGCACATTTCAGATATTGGCAGAGAGCAATAACGTCTTCCCTCAGCCTCCTTTTCCCCAGACTAAACAGCCCCAGTTCCTTCAGTCTCTCCTTGTAGGGCATATTCTCCAAGCCCTTCACAAGCCTTGTTAAAGTCATTAATCTCTGGACAACTCCAAGCCTGGTAGCTCAGATGACTATCTCCATAACGAGTGCACGTACAGTAAATGGGAACTTTTTTCAAGGGGGCCGGGTGAGATCCTTGTGCTGTGTTTTCAGGGGAGAACAACACAATCCGTGTGGCAAGCCTCCTGCAATTCAGTGTGCCATCTCCTAATAGGATGCAAAACACCTGCCTGTAGAGATCAGGATTATGAGAGATGAGCTCATGCACTGCATGGTTTTTTTCTAATGAATCCCTCTTTAGCATACATTTATGCCAGATGACAAAGTAAAAGAAGCAATTTCCTTAAATATTAGGCATTCATACGTAAATTGCAGCCTAGTGGAATCTTCTCCTATCCAAACAGAATTCTTTATCTATTTCTGTTACATAAGAAAAGCAAATAATTTCTTATCGGTCGACTTTGAAATACAGGCAAGTGTTCACTTGAAGTGTTATGAAGTGTCAGCTTTTCTAGAGCATTTACTTTTCATGCTCTTAATTTCTCATTTCATTATCTCGCCTTATTCTCTTGCCATGTCAGTGTTTTGATTCGATGGCTTCCATGTGACAAGAGCTCTTGCTGTGTGAGCGATACAAATGCAGCTTTAAAAGTGGTACAACTTGCTATTAAGGCAGCTCTCCTCCTCGGGAATTTCTTAAAGCTGCAATGAGACAAGGCATACAAGAGAAACTTTGATATGCACAGCAGGCTAAGCCCTCCTGCAGTCCCTGCTATGGAGTGCTCTACAAAATCTGTCTCTTTTTGTTCCTGATTTGCAGAGGTTTGATCTGCTTTTGCACCAGCAAGGGAGAAGTGGCACCTCACACTTATATTTCTGAATATTCTTGCTGCAGTCAGTGGGATGTAAGAAAAAAAATAATAAAATAAAATAATAAAATAAAATCTTATTATTCCTTTGGTTCTCAAAGAAAGAACTGTAATTTTGCCCAGCTTTTGCTGGGGTAGATATTAACCCAAATAGAGAAAGGAAGGTACAGCTGGCACACAATTTGGCAGCAGTGACCATCTGCAATCCCAGTCCTAAGAAATACATCACAAAGAAGACATCAAGATTTGTAGTTGCTTTCAGGAGTCTCAGACCCATGCCTGATGCTGTCAGAGATGGTGGGGAAAATAGCAGGTACTAGTAGACTGGAAAAGGGGCAATTGTGTAGGGTGTATGACATGTATGGGTCTGATATATCTGTGTCAAAGGGAGAGAGAATAAGTAAAGAATGTTTGGCTTTATCACACATGTATCACAGAATCACTGAATCATAGAATCATTAAGGTTGGAAAGACCACTAAGATCATCTAGTCCAACCATCAGGCCATCATCACCACGTCCACAAAATCATGTCTCTGCACCTCATCTGCATGTTTCTTGAACACCTCCAGAGATAGTGTCTCCACCACCTCCGTGGGCAGCTTATTCCAATACCTCACCACTCTTTCTGAGAATAATTTTTCCTGATGTCCAACCTGACCATCCCTGACACAGCTTGAGGCCATCACCTCTCATCCTATCACTGTTACCCAGGAGAAGAGGCAGATCCCCATCTTGCTACAACCTCTTTTCAGGAATTTGTAGGGAGCAATTAGATCTCTTCTGTGGCTCTTCTTCCTCAGACTAAACATTCATAGTTCCCTCAGCCACTCCTCATAAGACATGCTCCACATCCTACACTGCTTTGTTGCCTTTCACTGGACAAGGGCATCAATATCTTTCTTATAGTGAGGCACCCAAAACTGAAAACTGATAAACAGACCAGTATTGTGATAAACAGAACTTGAGGAAGAAATTCATCTTTCATGAGGACCTCCTCTTTGTACAACACCAGGAACTAAGACAGGTGTTTGACTATTTATTTCCTGCTATGAGGCAAAGATGTATCAGCGTATGCAGCTGCAATCTATCTCTCTCCTCCTCGCTTTATTCACTACCTTCAATTCTTTTTGGAAAGGAAATGCTTCGAATCTTGACTTATTTGGGAAATCACCCTGCACACAATGAAGTGAGAAAGCACCGTGCACATGAACAAGGCAAGATCCTGGATCAAGCTTCCAGTGGAAGGGAAATGCCTGATTGAATGTATTCAGTAGGAACAGGGCAGCCCTCTTCCACACTACTGCTTCCTTTGTAGTAATAAGAACACAAGCTTGTAGCTCTTCAGATAGTAGGATTTCTTAAGAGGAAGCTTTAATTAGAAGTAATGGGAAATTGCACCACTGCAATGAGCAGAGTCATTTGTATACTCTCCAGCTGTATTTATGTTGTGAGCTGACTCACAACTCAAAGTAATTCAGCTTAGAGATTTTCTCTCTTATTAACCAGTCTGAGGAAGGAAAAGACCAAATTCTGTATGAAGAGGAAAAGGTTGAAATATTTCTTCCTCTTCTGCAGAGCCATTCTTATTGAAACTATCTTAGAGCAATAACAGAATGGACAAAGAGTCCATGGATGGGTTTGAGGGCAACCCTTAGCAACTTCACGTCCTTTCAGAAGTAGTTATGGTATTTGATTGTTCCAAGTTGAAGGTTAAGTTTGCTAAAATGTTTGATTGTAAGTGAAGATACCTCAGACTGGATGCCATCCACAGGGACCCTGACAGTTTTGAGCAGTGGGCCCAGGTGAACCTCATGAGGTTCAACAAATCCAAATGCAATATCTTGCACCTGGATCAAGGCAACCCCCATTACCAATACAAACTGGTGGAGGAAAGGATTGAGCAAAGCCCTGCTGATAAAGACCTGGGGGTACTGTGGATGGGAAGCTGAACATGAGCCAGCAATGTGCCCTCACAGCCCAGAAAGTTAACCGTATCCTGAGCTGCATCAAAAGAAGTGTGGCCAGCAGGGCAAGGGAGGCCATCCTGGCCCGCTACTCTGTGCTGATGAGGCCTCATCTGGAGTACTGCATCCAGATGCGGAGTCCTCAGCACAGGAGAGACACGGACCTGTTGGACCATGTCCAGAGAAAGGCCACATAAATGATCCAAGGGCTGGAACACCTCTCCTATGAGGACAAGCTGAAAGAGCTGGGGCTGTTCAGCCTGGTGTAGAGAGGGCTCCAAGGTGACATGAGAGCAGCCTTTCAATATCTAAAGGGGAGCTACAGGGAGGAAGGGGAACAACTGTATTGTTGGATGGCACCAAGCATTTCTCTACATGGATGATATACTATCAACTTAAGTTTTTTCAGTTTTAAAACTTGGGAAAAAAGAATGGTTGCACATTTCTGAGTAGAATCATTTATTTATTCACAAATTTGTCCTTCAAGACTTTGGGATACTGAGATGCTCTCACATCCATCGTGAAATCTTTAACAGTGGAAAGTAGAAGGAAATACAAATAAAAGAGTGAGCTTAAGCAAAATATGCCTAATAGTTCTCTGTAATCACTCCGTGGATTGGAAATATAAATACCCTGTGTTTCTATTTTATTATAATTAGTTGATTTTCAGTTTTCCAGCACTGAAATTTATTTTAATTAAAACAACATTCTTTCTAATTAAAAAAACAAACAAACAAACAAAAAAAAACCAAACCTGATTAGGTTAACCAACACCAGTTCAGGTGGCATTTGGGAAATTAACTTTGTCACTCTTCTGGCTGAGTTCAGATACCAGTTTGATATCTGTAGTTATATAAATCAACCTGTTTGGGAAAGAATCAAGCAGATTGATAAAGTGTAACTATTTGTGATTTGGGGTTAAATTAATCTGAATTATTGGATGAAACAATTACGTGCAGGGCTCAGTTCATATAACCAGAAGGAAAATAGTCTCCTTTAAAAGCAAAAGGTGAGAATCTATGAAACATTCTTCAGAATAAAAAGTGAGAGGCTATGAAATTTGTTAAAAATGGGAAAGAGGGATTAAAATCCCTTGCGTAATGGAGGGAAATTACCCTATACGTTCATCCTTCCTTGACTTTGCTCTGACTGTAAGGATAAATAGACGTTCCCATAGGGTCAACTTATTGATAACGTCTGGCCAATTTGTACTAAAATTGTTCATCTCTTCATAGGTCAGCCAGTGAATTGAAACATCCCACTTCTTGTGTAATCCTCACTCTGCATGAAACAGAACTAGAGCAGAGATGGTTTTAGTTGCACAGAAAAAGCCGCATCATAATGAGACATTGACAAAAGTCTGAAGTAATGGGGTAAGAAGTGGATTAGGACAGAACAGAAAAGACGCTTGAGACAAATACTGAGGAATAATACATCACATAAGAAGTTTGGTACTCAACACAGGCAATACAGTTGAAAATCAGCAGCAAAACAAAGTTTGAAAGACACTTTTGTATTTTTGTAGACATTTTGATCCTGCTGGAAAATGACTGAAAAAGAGAGTAAAAAGAACAACGTGCAAAAACTAAAAATTGCTGGCAAACATTGTTCCTCTTTCTCTAATAAATGCTTGTCTGGGATGTCTGTTGCCATGTTAATATCTGGCAGCAAATTTCTGAATAATCTGTTCTTGTTTGTTCTTTCACTTATATACTACTTCAGCACATGGGTTTTCATATGCACTGGGACTACTGTGGACTTATATATATCTGAAGACTTTCTGGCTCCAGACTGGAAATTTCCAGTAATACAGGACAACTAGTTAGGGGTTCTCATTCCTCTGAGAAATCCTTCTGGTCCAAGCACTTATAAGGAGCTCAGGACTTATGAAGCTATTTTCAGGAGAGGCATAGAATCATAGAATCACCTAGTCATAGAGTCATGGAATCATAGAGTAGTAGAAACATAGAATCATTAAAGTTGGAAAAGACCTTTAAGGCCATGATGTTGTCTTGTCCCTCCCATAATGGGAGTCCAACCATCAGCCCATCCCCACCACACACACTAAATCATATTCCTCAGTGACACATCCACATGTCTCTTGAATACCTTCAGGGACCATTTCCCTGGACAGCAAGTTCCAATGCTTTATCACTATTCCTGAAAAGAAATTTTTCCTAATATCTAACCTGAGCCTTCCATCTTGAGGCCATTACCATTCTTCCTATTGCTGTTACCTGGAAGAAGATACTGAGTGCCACCTCACCACAACCTCATTTAAAGGGAGTTGTAGAAAACAATAACCTCTCACCTGAGCTTCCTCTTCTCCAGACTGAACCATCTCAGTTCACTCAGCCACTCCTAATAAGAGCTGTGCTCTAAGGCAGGGTTCTGTTTGTACACACCAGGAAGCTGCTTCTACACACAATATTAAATACGAACAAAGATTATTTTGCAAGGGGGAGAATTAAAGGCAAATCTGTTAAATTAATTATACTTTTGTGATTACAGGAAACAATGCACTCAGTACAAAAATCTCAAAACTCTGATGCTAGTTACCTGTTTTGTTGGTAAGGCTGAGAAATTAGATCATGAGAATGATCGGGATATCAGACCTCAGTGCCTCTTGATGTGTTGTTGCTATTGTTCAGCTACTCTTTTTCAGAAAACAAAAACAAAAACCCAACAAAACAACACCCTCTTATTTTTTCCTTTCATACTGCTGTAAAATGGTTCTGTGGACTTCCAAGCTTTGTGGAGGCTTCGTTTGCTTGTGGGGCTAGTGTTTTCTTCTCTCCTTGTAGTTGCTTCTTCAGGATCTCTGGGGGTCTTCCCGGAGATAAAGATGGGATAGTAATAATAACATTGACAACAATGTCACCATAGAAAATGAATGTGAAATGCATAAAGAGAAATTGCTGCCAGAGGTGTTAGTTGTTTGCATTGTAATGTGTTGTTAAGTCACAGAATGGCTGCTTTCAAATGAAGATATGCAACTCTGAATATCACAGGAATATTCCTATGAAAATATATACAAGACCATAGCAAGCCAAAGCAGAGTGACGAAGGACAGGATTAGTTTTCCCTATCTTCAGCTGTCTGCAGTTTAGAAGTGTACAGTCAGGGTAGTTAACTGTGTCCATTTATAACAAGTTTTATCATCGTAAAGGATTCTTGGTTGGACTAGATGGTCTTTTCCAGCATTAATGATTCTATGATTCAATGACTTGATGATTCTGTGGTCAGAGCAGATACAGGATGAGACACCACTAATTTTAGATGAGACGGATCGCGCCCTAATCTCCACAGAGTCTATCAACTTGCTCTGCTTTGGTGCTTGGTGTGGTTTGCTCAGACTGAGATATATCCATTGTGTCCAGCCACATTTGGTGAAATGAATCCCCACCAGCTATCAACACAACTGCAGTCTCAGGAGCTCTAGATATGTGTCCCACTTTGTGCCAGTCTTCAAGGAGTAGCCCTGCTTTTATTTGAATTATTAAGCATCTCCTAATTTCTCTCCTCTTGCAAAAAAAAATGGTTCCCCAGCCAACACACTCTCATTCTCCTCCTTCATTTCCTTTGTCTAGGTGAACGAACCATAGTAGCATCACTTAATGCACAAAGTTCACAGTGAGCCCTTCAGTAGTGGAAAATGAACTGATTGAAGAGATCATGTGGGGATATATGCTACAATTGGTCCATGGGACCAGCATCCGTCATGCCACCCTCTCCACTTCTGGAGTCTCAGTCATCACTTGAAGTCCTCAGGGACAATCCTTAACTGGCAGACACAAGCTGTGCAGTGAGTGCAGGAGGGGTTGTGAATGGAGAAATAAGTCCTTTATCTCATTCCACATTCCTGAAATCTCACTGACTCCCTTCCTCACCTAGAGAATTAGAATAACTTATCATTTCAGGACACTGCTTTCATAGATTATGAAAAACTCAGATGAAACTGCCCAGCCTCTTTGTTGAACACTTTCCTGTATTCCCACATGTGTAGATGCACATTCTTTTATTGAAGGTACATGCTTATACAAGTCATTGACATGATTTTCTTGACAGCACAACCTGGATGCAGGGAGTAATCCTTTCCCCATTTTTCTTCTTCACTCCCACTGCCTCTGAGAACACAAGGTACAGGGTCACATCTTCGTTGTTATAATCTGACAGCCAATACTGGAAGCTTGGAAGTGGAATCATTTTTCAAATAAAAGGCAGTATTGATCCCTGTATATTGCTACTCTGGATATCAGAGCCATGGCATCATGGTACTGTTTCTGCTCAAGAAAGACAAACAAATAGTTTTCTGATTTTCCTATTCCTGAGGTGAAAAATATTTCCTCACTAGAATGCTTCACACTGGGCAATTTTTTTGATAGTTTATATGTCTACTTGGAAATGAGACCTGTCTTGCCTGTAACAGCCGTTGGTCTATATTCAGTGACGACAATTTCTCCACAAAATTTGTCAGCCCTCAAACATATCTTACCAGAAAGGTCTGAAGGAGACCTCTTTTGAAGGTTTGTTTTGTTGTTGTCTTTTTTGTTTGTTTGTTTGTTTTATTTCTTATTTTATCTTCTGAAGAAATGGGGGACCCTGAGCTGGTTGGATTCCCCTGAGATTGCTTCTGACAGCAGACAAATACGAAGAAGATAAAAGATTTATCTGCCAAACAAAGCTCTAGGAACATGATTGCAAAACTGGAAAATGAAAAGGAGAAACATAAAAAACAAGAAAAAGTGAAGTGAAATTGTACTGCTTCCTTTCCTAGCTGCTGCTTTGGATTTCTCTGTGGGATGCCATTGCACTGGGATCCAAGGAGACGATCCAGTAACACTCCCCCACCTGAACGTTACCATTCAGAATAACCTCTCTAAACATCTTCCCTCATTCACACACAGGATTTTTCTGGGTATGAATAAAGCTCACTGAAACTTCTCAGCAGATTTTCAGGATTCTTTCAGCTCTCTTGTAATTTAGGAAACCTCATCCTGTTGCTAAATGTCCTAGCTGTCTCCTGTCCGCAACAATTGGAGATGGAGTACCTCTACTAAAGCCATGATACCTTTGATATGCAGACAGCACCTCTGGAGGGCTGACTCATCTTCCCTGAAGGACTTTTTTCTCCTGAAGCCAACAGAATTTCACCCTCCTCCTTTCACATTACCAATGAACATATCATCAAAGCTTGATTGTAGACACCTCCCTGGACACAAAGAAGAAAAAACTGTGGGGCCAAAAACCAAGTTGTCCAGATTAAACACTTACTTATCCTGCATCCCCCTCCCTCAACCCCCCTGCTGGTTTTCAGATTTATTGAGCAATATTTGAGCAGGGTTATCTCAAGGTTAGTGAAATTTCTACACTGTATAGCTCAGTGTCACTAATGCCACAAGTTTAAAGTCACTGAATCAATCAAATTCAGAGGAAATTCTGTGCTGCCCATACAAAATTTCTTTGGGGAAAATAAAAAGAGAAAAAAGTAAAAAACAGTAGAAAGAAGAACACTAACATCACAGGTATTATTCATGCTTAACCGTATTGCTTAATACTCTTATAGGTGCTGTTCTGAAGCATAACGATATGAACATTTAAAGAGCAGAATGGATTTCCAAGGGCTTTGCTTAAGGAGTCAAATCTTTCACTAACTTCATCCTTCTCTTCATAATTTTCTTGCTGCAAACATTGTAATCAGAGTTGCACTGGTTTTCTGCATCCGTCTCTTTAGCTGTTGCTGTTGAGTTTTTGGATGACTGCTGACATAATTTGGAGAAATTCTAAATTACAGTCTAAGTTGTTCTCGCCTTCAGTCAGCCTGTAATCTATACAGGAGTAAAATGGTGGAGAATTACTTTTTTTTCTTCCCATAACCCCTTAGAAAGGCAAAATAATAACCAGCATCTCTGAGCCAAAGATGCTATTTGCTCAGGGAGGTAGAGGAGTCACTGATCCCACAGGTGTTCAAGAAACATGTAGATGTGGCACTGAGAAACATGGCTTAGTGAGCATGGTGATGATGGGTTGACAGTTGCAGGAGATGTCTTAGTGATTTTTTCCAACCTTAATATTTCCATGATTCTATGATTCGTTTTTTCCTCATGACACAAAGAAAATGCTGAGGGAGAGTGCTTACCCCCTCCTCTCCCCAGCCTGTCTTTTCTCTTGTTTAATGCCATTCACTAATGTAAATAGTGTGATTCTAAGGGGAAAGTCAGAGAAGTGTTGCTGGGCTGATGGATATTTACTTTGACTTTGTGACTGGAGGCAGCACACGAGGCAGGGGACGTCTGAACAGCCTTGAAAGGAATGCACAGTTGTCATCTCTCCAATCACTGGCCCAGGTGATCTCATTAACAGGAGAACACGTTATCAGGGGACATTGTCACAATAATGTCTTGATCAAAATAAATGCATCACTGGGTATATACACAAAATCAGATCCTAATATTCCAAACTCCTTGGGTATGTTATGGTAGAGTGGGAATAGTTTTACCTCTCTCCACATTATTAATATATTAATATATTTTCATCAACTCATACACTTTTTCCTTCTGTTCAGTAGCAGAGATGTCTCTCTAGGGAGCATGAACTTGCAGAATTCCATCAGGATATTTAGTTACACAGTCAGTAAGGGAGCTTCTTAAAGGCACAGATGATTTGCAGTTGCCCATCCTTCAGTGAGCTATTCTAACTAGCCAAGAACGCCTTCAGCAAAGGAGTCTTCGTATGAACAGGGCATCCTGGGACTCCACCTCTACTCAATAAAGAGCGAGTCAAGTGCATTAGTAAACAACTCAGAAAATGTCTATGTTTAGCTGGGGGAAATGCCGTGCGTCCTGAAGCCAGCCCAGTTCTCATAAGGTCTTCCATAAAATTAAAGTCATACCTGCTGCAAGATAAAAAGGATTCAACCAAGGTGAACTATACAAAAGCAGAGCAGGATATAGCAGTTTTGCACAGGGCCACACATTCCTTTCTCCGCTCTAGGTTCCACCTCCACCACTAATCAATTCTGCTGTGATGGATGGAATGATTTCTAGATTTTTTTCTTCCGGAAAGTTATATTTTAATGAAATATGTTAATAGGAAAGTTTCATAGATTTAACTTCTGGAAAGGAATCCTAGGGAGACACACAGATTGATCAGTGGTTTAACGGTATAGGCACTGGCTGAAATGAGAACCTGTCCTTCCCTATCTTTAAATCTTAACAGGAGGCAGGGACTGGCATTTTCTGAAGAACTGTCCTTTTCCTCCAGGATCTCAAATAGTGTTTTAATATGGAAAAGAATTGATTTTTTGATATCTCCCACTTTTGATAGAAGAGAACTCTGCATTTCAGGACAGCATCTTGGCTTGTAGAGAATGCAGGAGACAAATTCTGTGTGGCCTTTGTGCACAACCAATTTAATGGCCAACTTTGACAACTCTGGGAATCTTGCTCTTCTCTGAGTGGATTGTACTGAAAATAAAAATAAAAAGAGTAAGAACTACATTGCTGACAGCACACGCTTGTGAGAGTTTTCCTTCTGACATCCACAGATGTCGTCCACATCCCTTCACTACAAAGTCACCCTCAGTCTCACAGTGGTTGATCCTCGACTTCAGGAAATGTCTCCCTCCCTCCATACGTCTACTTCTCTTGTCTAGACAGAAACATCTGAAGTCAAGATGTATTGTTTTATTACCACTGAAGGCAGGAAACTACTTCTTGTGATGGTGCATATGGTAAAATGTCATTTCTCTCATTCAGTACTTTGCATTTACTTTACCTTTTGTTACTCTCTGTGGCTTTATATACTGCTATGGGCAATGTGGCTTTATGTACTGCTATGGGCAATATTTAATGAGGCTTGGCATAGAATCACAGAATCACAGAACTGTAGGGGGTGGAAGGGACCTCCAAAGACCATCGAGTCCAACCCCCCTGCCAAAGCAGGTTCCCCACACCAGGTCACACAGGTAGGCATCCAGGCGGGTCTTGAATATCTCCAGAGAAGGAGACTGCACGACCCCCCTGGGCAGCCTGTTCCAGCGCTCCATCACCCTCACCATAAAGAAGTTCTTGCACACATTAGTGTGGAACTTCCTATGCTCCAGTTTCTGGCCATTTCCCCTTGTCCTGTCTCTACACACTGCTTAAAAGAGTCTGGCCTCGCCACTTTGCCCCTGACACCCTAGATATTTATAGACCTGGATCAGGTCCCCTCTCAGTCTTCTTTTCTCAAGGCTAAACAGACCCAGTTCACTTAGCCTTTCTTCACAGGAGAGATGCTCCAGGCCCTTCACCATCTTTGTGGCCCTCCGCTTGACTCTTTCCAAGAGATCCCTGTCTTTTTTGTACTGGGGAGCCCAGAACTCAACACAGTACTCCAGATGAGGCCTTACCAGGGCAGAGTAGAGGGGGAGGATCACCTCCCTCGACCTGCTGGCCACGCTCTTTTTAAATGCACCCCTGAATGCCATTGGCCTTTTTGGACACGAGGGCACACTGCTGGCTCATGGCCAACCTGTCGTCCACCAGGACGCCCAGGTCCCTCTCTGCGGAGCTCCTCTCCAGCAGGTCATCCCCCAGCCTGTACTGGTGCACGCAATTATTCCTCCCTAGGTGCAAGACTCTACACTTGCTTTTGTTAAACCTCATCCGGTTTCTTACCACCCAGCTCTCCAGCCTGTCCAGGTCTTGCTGAATGGCAACACAGCCTTCAGGTGTGTCAGCCAATCCTCCCAACTTCGAATCATCAGCAAACTTGCTGAGGGTGGCCACGATCCCCTTGTCAAGGTCATTGATGAAGATGTTGAACAAGACCAGAGCCAGCACTGACCCCTGGGGAACACCGCTAGTTACAGGAGGCAGACCAATTCTCTTTCTGCCTCTATAACTTATAATTCAATCACTTATTAAATCTTGCATGTAGGAAAATGGAGAAGGCGCAAAAAAAACTGAGTTCGTTTTGGTTTATTTCTCAACTCCAAAAAAATCTCTACAATATTTCCTTGTTTCCAGTACTCTCATCCCCAAAGGCTCTCTATTTCTAACCCCTCAAATGTTAATTTTATTAGACTATGTAGTACATGGAATTACCCTCTTATAATCCATTTGCTACTTGTTTACCTTATGTATGATTAGTGTTTCTCTCCTGATTCTTATATAACACTCTCTAAGTATAAGGGTAATCTGGGTATTGGGGTGAATGACTACCCTCAGATTCTCCAGGGGATTAGAATACCGTGATTGCTTCGTTATACAAATAAATAGAGAATGAGACCTGAAGGTTTCTTTGCCATTTTGCCAGCAAATTTGATTCCAGATAGATCAAGAGGCTTATGATGTGTTTGCTGCATATGTGACCAGGATGGGAACAGAACCAACATTTCCTAGGGCTAAGTCCTGTGTTAATCCACAAGAACACTCTTTTTTCATCTCCATGATTTAATGTGAAGTAAAATGTGACATGATGGCTCTGTGGCAGCAGAAAGCAAAAAATGTGCTGGTACAACATCCATGAGCATTAGACTTGATGGACTTTGAGGCTAAATGGAAATGGTTTTGGTTGCTTATGAGAAACTTGATAGAAAATTGTGCTTAGACTTCCACATAAAATACAGAGGTAAAGACCTGTAGGAATAATTATGCTATGTTCAAGATATGAGTAAGCATGTATGTATGAGATGTTGAATGTTGAATGTATAACTACGTCTTCCTTAGTTTCTATGATTTTTTTTTCTAGAAGTATTTTGCTTTTTTTCTTCAAAAGTTTAAAAAAAAATTTTTTTTTGAATGCCTTAACTCTTCCCCACCATGTCTGACACAAACATACTGCAAAGGTCTCGATCCCTCAGTTCTGTTCAGACTCAGATCAGAAGGAATCCTTAAACACTCACAAGTGGATATAGCTTTTATAAGCTATCAATATAAGGAGTCAGCAGGGCGCCCTGATTGGAACAAGGGCAAAAAACTTCTCAGCATGTGATGTTAGCAAGGTGTTGTGGCATCTGAAGCAAAAGGATGGTCCCTTGCACAGCTCTGGGCTGTCTCTTCCCACTTCTTCTGACTTCTACTAGCTTTCTGAATTCATCATCATAGAATCATAGAACCATAGAATCATTTGAGTTGAAAGGGACCCTTAGAGGTCATCTAGTCCACTAAATAAGACACTTCCAGTTTGAATGGGCAGGGTCTTCCCTAGTGATGACACTATTTCTCTTAGCCCAAAGTTCAATATTGGTTCCCAACTGTGTTCCCAGATAACCCCATACGTGATTTTGGCCACGCTATTTTGGTGTTTTCAGACTTCACAACTCCCTCTGACAGCAAAATTCCAGAAGTTCACTGATGCTTTATTTAAACAGAATAATATTATAGTAGCATAGGATGGATTGGAAGAGACCTTTAAGCATACTTAGGAAGAGACCTTTAAAATCATTGAGCTCCCCAACTTTGTTGTCTCTCTTTGCAGAACAGCTCCTTCTTTCCATTGTAAGTACAAATTGTTCTTCTCTTAATCTTTTTTAGCTCTGACTTCTTTTCTCTCACTCTAGCTGGTTCACACTTCTGTGTGACAAATGCATGTTTTCCAGCAAAATGTTCAGGCGATTTGACATTACTGAGAGATAGGGAACATGCATCTTCCCTTGCTTGTTTATTGCAGTGACTAATAGCCTCTACTGTTAAAAACATGCTGGCTATTAGTGCTAGCCTAGCTGTCACTGCCTTCTGCTCCTTCTTGCAATGTGTTTCCCTGCTAGGTTAAAGCGTACTTTAGTACCCAGTACTTTCTCTTTGA
The DNA here is from genome assembly GCA_030625065.1 of Alectoris magna. Lineage (NCBI taxonomy): Eukaryota > Metazoa > Chordata > Aves > Galliformes > Phasianidae > Alectoris > Alectoris magna. Next base: position 3,645,198 of record CM060561.1, read on the forward strand.
TAAAATATTTCATATACTTCAATGAAAATATTTCTCTTTTTTTTTCTTTTATAAAATAAACTAAACTAAAAAAAAAACCAAACAGACAAGGAAACAGCAACAACAACAACAGGAAAGCATTAAGTTCTTCAAGTCTTTAATTCACTGCAAATTTCACCTGTGAGTCACTTCCAGAGCTGTATCTTCATTGCCACAGATTAGGGTTGGTAAATATTATCAGCTGCTAGTCACAAGCACCATGTCTGTGCACTCATTAGCACTCTTTTCCTGTTAGCTCAGCAGCCCTGGAAACAGTGAATGAACAGCTCATCCACCATGCCATGTAGGTGTTTTCTTGCGCCTTTTTCTGCCTTGTAGGTCAGGTTGTGCTCCCTGTTCCTGAATGTATAGCTGTGCCTTTAGCAATCACAAATGTTAGTCTGCAGACAGAAATATATAAAAAAAAGCTCTAGGCAACTTGAGAATTTTAGTCCAGCCAATCTAGTCTCTTCTTAAATCAGCTTTGTCTAAGAGGAAAACAATTAAATTACAACTTTGAGCAAGTGCTCTCTTGGGAGGCTGGTGAGATGTTAGAAGCTGCTTTTCTGCTTTATGGCTGAGCTCTCTAACAGCAGACATTTAGGAGTGCCTTCTAGACAAGCCTGATCCTTTCTGTAGTTTATTCACTGACTCCTGGGATTGGGGTGAGTGTCCCACAACATAAAAGGACAAAAGTTTTGTTCTTCAAATCCCACTTGTCTCATGTACGAGCTGACAGATAAGGCAAACTACAGGCAATACAGGCAGTGTTTCAGTGCACTCCATAGGGTATAATTTAGACACTTTCACATGACATCAGGAAACTCAGCAGTGAAGCTGCAACTTGGGAAGAATATTAATTGCCCTTATTTTGGCCAAGGCCAGGCTGGATGTGGCTCTGGGCAGCCTGGTCTGGTGGTTGGCGACCCTGTACATAGCAGGGGGATTGAAACTACGTGATCATTATGGTCCTTTTCAACCCAGGCCCTTCTATGATTCTATGATATGCCCTGAACAGCTGAGACAATGAATCCTTTCTTGTTTCTCTCTCTATGTTACACAGAGACAAGACTGATGCTAAACTGCCAATGCTGCTGAGCAGAAATGCAGCTTTAGTCTTCACTTGTGTGCATGCTTTTCTACAGGCCCACACACTGCTAACATTGCAGAAGATGAAAGTGTTTTTAATCGGAGCAGAAAATGTGGAGAAAAATATCACACTGGAGCCAAGAAAGAAAAACTTTCAGTGGCACTCAGTTCAGAAGGCATTTGTTCTGGCCTTTTGTAGTTTGTTTTGTTTGGATTCTTTTTGTTGTTGTTACTGTTGTTCAATTTGCTGCTAGAAAGAGATTAAATTAATGGAAATTGATTGGTGTATCTAAAGTTATGTACAGGGAGATCTGGCTACAGTGGACACATATATCACAGAACAAACCTTCCTACCATGTTTTTTACTGAAATTATTTATTAAAGTCCACTTTTGCTTCAGTGTGATCTGTTTGTTTCACCCCACCTGCCCCAGGCTCACTCTTCATCTGATTCTTCAGCTTTTCCTTGCACTGGAAAAAGCACAAAGTACGAGGTCAAGGCAGAATAAGTATAAGGTATAATAAATAATATATAATCAGGCATTGTCTATTCCACCTCATTCTTTCAAAGAATTTTATAATCAGTGATTCCCTTCTGACAATAACCTTGAAGATAGAAATATCACACATGAATGTGTGGATACACCACTGTGCAAACTAGCATTGCAGTAGGACTACACTAACTTTTTTATCTATCTGTTGAAATTCTTTTGTGGAATAAAATTCAGAAAGCAAAATCAGTCCAGCTAAAGGCATGTCCCTGGAGGACAGTCTCATAGAAAGAAGCATACCATCCTTGTTATGAGAGATGGGTTGATGCCTACTCTGAAATGCCTGCCAATTTAAGCAGGTAAATCCATACTCATGGTATTGTCTTGTTGCTCAGCTTTTTTGACTCTTTATGTAGACCAATCCTAGGCGGAGGGCAGGGTACATTCTTAAGTGCATCCCATAGTTTTAGATATAGTCTTAATACAGCTTTTTTACAGAGCAAAGTAACTCTTCAAACAACTACTTCCCATTCTTTCAGCAGACTACGGAAATCCCAGTGAACACACTGTCTTTTGTTGGCTCCGCACAAGGGTTTCTGTGAGAAATTTCAGGCAAAAATCTTAGTTCCCAACGATCTCTAGCTAAATTTCATATAACAGTAAGACTTGTATGACATATCTACAGAATCATAGAAGAATTAAGTTTGGAAAAGAGCACTAACATCATCTAATCCCACCATCAACCCATCACCACCATGCCTGCTAAATCTTGTCTGTTAGTGTCATAGGGAGCATGAGTTGAGATGAAGAAGACAGAATGGGAGTAGAAGTGTTCAGGGTATTTCCTCCCACCCTTTGTAATGACACAGCTGTGCCATTGGCAGTCCCAACTTCATATAAGCAAACCAAACTCAACTTAGCCAGTGTTTTCCTAGCCACAATGAAAAGAATTCTTCAGTATTCACAGAATCATAGAATCATTAAGGTTGGAAAAGACCTCAAAAGATCAAGTCCAACCATCAATCATATTGCCAAGGAATACTGTGTTAGCAAGACAGTTAAATACCTACTGTCTGACTGGATTGCATTAAAGATGTCTGAAAATGAAACCTACCATGCCCTTACCCCATAGCTTTCTCTTCCATTGCCTCCAGTAATGGGTTCCCAAAATTTGCATTAAATATGAAAATGTGAAAGCAGTGTGATACTTAGCAAGTTGAATTTTGTAAAGCACCACAAGCATTATAGGCATTCAGTAACCAGTGACTGCTGCTCCTGAGCATGGCTCAGGTCCATTTTGATACTTAATCTGGCTTTCGCAAAGAGTGAGGAAATTCTTTCCTTTACAAACAATTAGAGAAATCAGATGTGTGTATCCATGCACAACCTGTTCTCCACCAAGGCAGTAAGTAAGTCAATTGCTAGTACCACAAATCTTAGAAATGGCAGGCTTCCTAATCCTACAGTTTAATTCTTGGCATTTTTGATAGATTTCTAAGACAGAGGCAAGTGATCTTGAAGAGTCTTTCAAGGTGATTGTGCCAGCATCAAACCATCCTCATTTAAATGTACAAAGAAATCTAAGGTAGTATCACAGACCATGTCTGAAAGTACTTGAAAAGGAGGTGAATAAATTATAAATATTTTATTTTTGCACTCTTTCAACACTCAGAATAATTTCTTCCCATAGATTTAAAATAGGATGAATAGGCCTAGTGCTTTCCAGCTAGGGATCTCTGAGGACCATTTTCAAAACGGTTACTACAGCTACAGAAATTTAATCTCATCCAAATTTCTTACTGCTGATGCTCTAAGAACTGCGTAGGTTTGCTATGAAAAATATACTATCTGTTGCTTTCACTTTGTCCTGGTTTCCATCCTGGATTATCCCCATCTGAACTTTGCTGTTTTTTATTGTAGTCGGCTAGAGTACTGAATGGGAAAGAAAGGAATTCAGCAATGACATTCAGCACAAGTTTGGAATGCATTCAGTCATGACCCCACTGGAAGAGTTCAGACTAAATGACAAGTCATCTACACCTCAATGAATTTCACTGTCTCTTGTTTGCTTAGTGGTTACATGAGGACAATCGAATTCTATGTCCCAACTCTTGGCTGAATGAGTGGTGAACTTGACTATTTATCTACAATTTTCAGTCCAAAAAAAACCCCTAAACTGCATTGAAATACACAGCTAATAGATCTTTCCTACCATTTTTTGCAGTGTGAGGAGAGCATTCGTAATCACTTACTCAAACAGCTCTTCTGGATGAAAAGAGGAGATGGCAGCCTCTGGAAAGAGGCAGATGAAGGTAATTTCTTCAGGTGGAGCAGATGGAGCCAGAGAACAATGTTATACTGAGAAAAAAAAAAAAAAGAAAAAATTAAGAAAAAATTGTTAAAGCCTTTACAATACTGATACTGAACAACTATTCAAGAGCAAGATATACCAAAACGCAATCTCTTTTAGATATTCCTCCCCTTCCTGGAAATCTGGCAATCAAACAAACACCTGGGTTGCTGCGGTGACCTCCTCTATGTATTTCCAGTTTGTATTGTAATCCAGATGTTCATTATGAGCCAAGGAGAGGACTCTTGTTGGTGATGAGTATGAGAGCACTCACAACCAGTCTCATGTTTTCATTAGAATCTGGATCTGCCTCATCTTCTCCATCTGTAAGTGACATCTTACAGACATGGTTTAGTGGGCAGTATTGGTGGAAGGTGGATGGTTGGATTAGAAGGTCTTTTCCAACTGCAATGATTCTATGATTCTGTGATAGTTGGGAAAAAAAAAAAAGAAATGCATATTCAATGACACTAGAAGCTTCATTCAAAGGAATTAAAAAAAAAAAAAGAAACAGTTACATTTTTTCACATCCCATAAAATGAACAAATGATTTAGGAATGTCTCTCATGTTGGTTCTGTGCTGGCTTATGCATATTTAATTCATTCTGCAGTTTTCTTTGGTAAACACTAACAAGGTTCCTCTTCTTTACACTTAACCATCTGTACTCATGAAATTAGCAAGCATGTAATGTGAGAATTATGACACCTTATGCTAAACACATCATACACGATGATTCTGTGCATGGCATGGGTCACTTCATGTGTCTGCACAGGGAAACTTTTAGAAGAAAGGTCAAGGAGGGCAGTCAGGATATCTGGTACAGGATATGTGAAAGAATGAAAACGAAAAACCTTCTCTAGAGTACAAGGAAATTTAAAAGAGTTTCAGTTTAATTTAATCTTACAATTTGTTTACGTGCACATGGCAGTGAAGTAGCTGAATAGATAAGAGTTCCCATTTTTTTTACCAATAACAGTGTACGCAGTGCTGAGTTCTGAAGCCAGAGGGATCAAGGACACCTTTAATGGAATCAGGAGTTCCTCAAGAATGGCATAGCACAATAGTGGAAACAGATAAAATGTGGGATCAGGCCTGAAAAAAAATAAGAAATTCAAGACTGAACCCAGATACTGGGAATAAGAAGAGAACAAGGAAGGACTTCAGCTTTGGATTTACTTTGGAAAAGGTGAATTGTGATAAAATACATATTAAGAAATAGAATAGAGTTTAAACAAAAAGAGATGTTATAGCACTCATTGTACAAAATTATTGGCAGAAGAAAAGGTCTGAAATTTACAGCTATCAGTGACAAAAAGCTGGAATGACAAATCTCAGTGAATCATTGCTACAGCTTTCTCATTTTGACCACTTACAGAGATACTACCAGAAGAAATAAATACTACAGTTCAATGGTAAATTCAGTTGTATTCACTATTGCTTCTTCATAGACTAAGATCTGAAAACATAGAAAACTGAGAGAACGTTTATTACAGGGATTATAACTCTTTCACTAAAAGTGCCTGAAAATTAATAAAGAAAGTCAGCCAGAGATGGATTTATTGACCATATCAAATATGACCCTTGACTTCAATTCTTCATGATGCTTTTTACAAGGAAATGTTCTCTTGTCAGTGGGGTCAGCATATTTGTTGTTGAAAGATGCTGTAGAGCAGGGACTGATTCTACTCAGACATCAGGATGCCAGGAAAAGCAGGGTTCCAAAAAGGGGAAACTTCAAGCTGCCATCAGCATTTCAAAGTAAAATTCCTTGGAGAAGGCAGGTTTGTGCAGAGCCAGAAAGATCATTAAGTTGTAAACAAATTCAATGCATATGATGGTAAAAGGGAATTTCTCCAACACGTGTAGATACCAGCAGGAGAGAGAAGGAGATCCACACACACTCACTGTTTTCCTCTGATTTTTTACATAGTTCTGGAGCAAACTGAATTCTTTGGCAGATGAATTTCTGTAATCACAAAATTAAAAAATAAAAAGCCTTTGCATGGGTACAATGAGAAACACTGAGAAGCAGTAAAGGGACAAGAAGGAGAGACCTCAGCTACCTCTGTTGTGGTGACTGTTAAGGGTCTTCAAAGAGCACCTTGTACAGCATTCAGCTATTTTCCCTTATTATTTGGTTCTGTTAGAGATTTTCTTTGAGATACTGTTTTTCACTTTTTCTTTTTTCTTTTTTTTTTCTTTTTTTTTCTTTTTTTTTCTGTTTTCTAAGAGTCTCTGCATGTTGTAGGTACTTGCTCATCCAAAATGCCCTTCTTCTTACAATACGAAGAATACAGATTATTTCCTCAATAATAGGAAAGGACAAATAGAAGCTGCTTCATCCCATCTGAGGTGAGGCAGTTTCCACACATAGGAAAATTGCAGGAAAGTGGAAGGGATTTTATCTAAGCGTAGGAACCAGGGGTGAAAATGTTTATATTCTCCTCTTTGAGAAGGGCAGAGCCAGCCATGCACACCCATGGAGTACAGAGTTTTTCATTACTTCTTTATTTTTAAGTAAAATCATAGGGAAACTGTCGGACAATCAACTGTGCAGAAGTAGTAAAGTTTCTTGAAAAGCCACTTACAGAGCCAGATCTGCTAAACTTGCAAAAAATAATTTTCTATTTACCCAACTGTTTTCCCATCTCCAGATAAGACCCCATGCACTGTTCCATTTATTGTGCATGCATCAACAGATTAATGAAAATAAACAAGTCCGCAATTGGCAATTTATTCAAGGTGTTGAAAGTATCAGACAGTCGGCAGATTAGAAAGTGAACTTTTTCCTCCAGAATTTCTTGGAGGACTGTCAGGAAATGGGATCTAGTAGGAGCTGGTCTGAAGTGAGGACTCTACTCCATTTCTAAGGAACTGTACATCAATGAGGCACTAATTCAAAGCTTTCTCAATCTAAGAAAAATCTGACTTCACTACATGTCAGACCAAATGCCCAAGTTGTACAAAACTAACTGAAGATTTGAATGCAACTTTCTAAAAGGAAATTTTGTGTTTTATTTCCTTTCTCTGCATTGACAAGGCTATCTTCCTTGTGTAAGCAGAAAGAAGGAAAAAAAAAACAAACCACATTAGAGTTTAATTTTGCAAATAACCTTTGTAATTGTACATCCTCAGACAATTTGCATAAAATCTAACAGAGAAGACAGTGAGCATTTCCCCTTCGGGGGCATTTTGAGCATTTGGGGAACTCCTTGTAGGTAAGAAAAGATTCATACAGCTTTAGGAACTATTCCAATTCAGTAGAAAGACCTCAATTGTTGGTGATGCTTAATTTGGATTTGGCTTATTATTTTCATAAAACTTCAGTTCTCTGAATCAAGTTCTCCTATGAAAATCTGTTTTCTTTTGAGAACTGGAGCAAAGTAAAAATGGGTGTTCCCATGTTTTCCCGGCATCCTCCTAGATAACTCTTGTATTTCTATTAATTTTTACTGAAGGCAGTAATTTTGTGAGTATTGGAAAAAAGAAAATAAAGATATAGTTGGAAATGCTTTAGTTTTGTTTGTTTGTTTGTTTGTTTCTTTACTTTTTTTCTAAATTTTGATGAAACAGACTTGGAGGTCTACATTGTCACACCAATCCATCAAAACATTCCTCCAATCAGAAAATGCCAATACTGAAATATGAGGCTGTGTATGACAACATTCTGTTAAACCTTTCATAATAAAGGTTTCTCACACATAGGATGGAATTTAAATAGAGATGAATGTCAACGCAGGAAAAAAAAAAAATCAATAACATTTTAAACAATAGAGGGTACACCAGAAAGCGACACACACCTGCCTTATTTGATTCAAAGCTGGAATTTGAACTTCTGTCTTCCTCATAAGAGGTAAATGTTCTAAAAACTGGAGATTCAATCAGTCTCTTGTAATGAAAAATTGTAACAGCAGAAGTTGCCATTCTGTTCAGATGCAAAATGAAAACAAATTGTGAAACTGATCACACACACACACAAAAAAAAGGCATTCTTATTTTCCAGCACACCATTTTCCAGCATACCTGATACTGACTTAGTACTTGCTGCTATTACACGGTATTTACTATAATGAAATCAAAGTGAAATATGTTTACGTTATTGCAATATATTACTAATATCCAGAAAAATTAATACAATTGATACACTACTGGGAAACATACATAATTTTCTAGAAAATGAAAGAAAACTGCTGCTTTGTTTGTTTGTTTTTTCACTGTATTCATCAAGAGCGTGACTAAGGTTGATAATCTTTCAGTTCCCCTTTGCAGAAAGAAATTCAAAGGTCTGAATGGTCATTGATATTGACCCTACACTAATCAAGAGTCATTAACCAGTGTGGCCCATGTTCTGTGTCTGTTTGAATGGACTGAGTGCTGAAATCCTTTTGATTTATCTGAACTTCAGACTTACCTCTACAGCCACTCCACAGAAATTAAGAGACATTTCACCTTCTCTGAGATACATGAGATTTAAAATGGCAGTAGAAATAAGCAGCACATAGGTTTCTTGAACAGCTTCTTGGCTGTTTTTTTTTTCTTACTAGTTATATTTGGCAAGGTGCCTCATGCCAACTTTAGTCTAATTAGAAAAACTCATTACATTAGAGTTTCAATCTGTGTGGAATGGAAGCCTCGTAGATCTGATATGTGATATCCTGATAATTCATTACTTTTCTAGTAAGTGTGAATAAACTGGTTTAAATTTAAAGAGAAGTCTGAGGCTTCTGGATGGCACGTATATGAAAGTATGGATATAAATAACTTACTCAAGCTATGATCTTCTTCGTGTATCTAGAGAACATGGACAATTGTCTCACTGCGTGAAGCATAAATTTGTGGAACTGAGTTCTATGCTTATAACCCAGTTTATACACAGAGAATAAAGATGGTAATCTACTTATATATATATATTTTGGCATATGGCTAGTCTAGCACTGTAATTAATAGGGTTGTACTAGGATCATTTTATAAAGAGATATTTGCCATGGAAAGATTAACAGCCTCTTCCTAGAAAAGTCCTGGATGTCTTCTTCCATGGTGACAAGAGATTGTGCTTTGACAGTTGGACTAGATGATCTTAGTGGTCTTTCCCAACCTTTATAATTCTGTGATTCTATGATTTTATAATTCTATGATTCTTTAATTCTATGATTAAGGCAATTCATAAGGGGAAGGTTATCTGCTGAGAAAGTTGATCACAAAAGACCAAGCTTGGGCTTACATTCATCCAACAATCAAATGGAAGCCCCTTCTGAAATGACCCTTGTGCTGCCTGCCCTTGTGCACAGCTTTCAACTAATGAGGAAACATGTATTTCTCTTCATCATTGCCTAAAATCTGTTTGTGGTGTCTCACAAATCCTTGCTGAGGCCCCCACTTAACAAAAGGCTAAGGAACATTTTTGCTATTATAGAGACACTGAATTCAGCAGGCTGAGCTGAAGATATACGGCCTCATAAAGAATTGCTGTAGTATGTTCAGCTGTAGAGCACTACTGTATTAAGCATGAAAGGATAATTGTAAATAAAACTCAAAACAATCAATCTAGCTCAGCTCAATCAACTTATTGATTTAGGCTATAAAAAGAAAATAGCCTATGAATGGCACTCTTACATGTCACTCCCTACCAGACCTCAGTAATGGACAATTCACTGGTGCAAACTGTTTGTGAATATTTAGCGGGTGACTTTTGAACCTGTTTGATTTTATATAATTTCATATTGTCCTTTAAATTACATGATCTTTCCTGAAGAGCAGTTTATATGCAGGTCATGTGGACAACTTACTTACTGTAGCCATTTTGCCTGTCTGTCTAGTATTGTGGAAAACGAAAAATAGCAAATTGCAAACATCACTGATATCTACTATAAAAAGAGACTCATCAGTGACTGAAGAAATCCTTCCAAAACCATGCAAAAGGCTATAACGATAGCTAATGAGATGACTGGTAATGCCTTGAATGCAAACAGCAAAAAAAATAGTCTTAGAAGTTTTTTTCTTTGCTTACAGTATAAACCTTAATCAGAATCAGAATCCTTCCTCAAAGCAGTATCTCGAGAATAGCCAAGAACAGCCACTGTGCTAAAGAAGCATGAATGACAGACAGCTGGATACAGGCCTGAATTATTTAGCACAGATCTAATCCTGTCCTTGTAGGTTTTGCAGTGTTGCCAAGAGCAAGGTTTTGCTTTTTATTTCCCCCCTCCCTCCATGTGGCTGGCTCTGCACCATTACTTTGAGCATCGCAGTGGCCCTGCCAGGCTGGAACAAAGGACTTGTAAAACTTATGTTTTACTAGTGGACATTTTTTTGCCCCAAAGTAAATATAACTAAGCAGAAGTGACAGAACAGTACTAAGCTTGAAGAAGGAAGCTATAGAGTAACAGAATATCCCAAAATGGAAGGAGGAGTCCAGCTCCTGGCTCCGCATGGGATCATCCAAAAATCGTACCATCAAACCTACAAGTTGAGGGACAAGTGATATCTTTAGAAGATAGCATCTAAGCATCACCTTGCATACCAGACTCCCCAGCTAGGGGTAAATATCCTTTAAAAATATTTTTTGGCACATATCTAACTAATCCTGTGATTCCCTGAAAAGTTATCCTCAGCTCTCACCATAGTCAGTGAGAAAAATCAACAGAATCATATCATCATAGAATAATTAAGGTTGGGAAATACCTCTAGGATCATCTAATCCAACCATCAACTCATCCCCACCACATCTACTAAACCAAGTCCCTCAGTGCCACATCTACACGTTTCTTTAAAACCTCCAGGGACAGTGACTCCACCACCTCCCTGGGCAGCCTGTTCCAATGCATTACCACTCTTTTCGAGAAAACATTTTTTCCTAATTTCCAACCTGAACCTCCTCTGGCACAACTTAAAGCCTTTGCCTCTTGAGAGATATTACCTCTCCAGATATTTCTAGAAGGAAGGTTATTCCATACTAAAATCTAGCAGTACTTGAATGAGTTTATTCTATTTATTTTTCTTCCCTCTTTAACTACAGAAAAGGTTTAATAGTCAACAGAGGCAACTGCATTTTCTATTATTTGATATTAAATGGGAAATATGTCAACAATAGTGTCTGGTTTTCCAGCAGTGACCACAAGCATCCTGCATCTTACATCATGGAGCTGGTCAGCCTGAGTCCTCAATTCTATGCCCAAATGTTCTTTAGAGTAGTATTTCTCTAACTTTTCAACAACTGGTCCAAGCCAGAAGCTTCTCTAAGAGATCTTTTTTATTGTAAGAAGTGTAGAAATAAAGCTTGTTACCAGGTCTCCACTAAATCTACATGTAAGTCCAGGGACAGTTTTATAGAGAAATATCTGGAACTGAGGTCTCAGCACACTGTGGCCAGTAAAAAAAGAAATGGCCATCATGACCATTACGAGCTGGACTCAATGCCAGCTCAAGATATTCTATGATTCTATGTAAGAAGGCTGAGGTATGAGCATAAAACTCAACATCTGCCTGGAGTTCTGTCCAGTCACTTCTTGCCCTCAATTTTCCACTGCCTATGAATACAAGAGATACTGACTCTTTGATGACTCTTCTCCAATATGCTGGTTATCAGCTTCACTGTGAAATTCCCATCCTAGGTCACCTATAGCATCCTGTAACTACACAGAGAAGATGTTGATGCAGGAGAGATCACAAAGCTCACATCCTCTTCACTGTTCCATGAGCCAGCAGCAGCTGGCAATGATAGTACTGAGAAGTAAAATGTTTTTCTGTCTCATCCAGGAGATCTCTATCTAGGAGAAAGAGTCCTGACTGCAATCAAAGTCAAAATGGATAAGTGTCACAGGGAGTATGAGGAACCATTGTGACATATCTTGTACTGAGTAGGTTTGTTAACCAGAGGTTGTTTGTAGTGCAAAATGAGTTAACAGGACCAAAATGTGCATTGGAAGGTCAGCTCTTCCTCACTCTTGACAAAACATGCTAAACTTGAACAACATTCAATGCCGTCAGTCTTGAAATGCTAGCCAGGAAAAGATGTTTCTTTTGCCTCCAGGTCTTGAGCTGGTTTTACTCAGCACAGATCTGCTGAATGTGCTGATATTGGAGCTGAGTGGACCCAAGCTGAGAAGCTGAGCCCTGAAAAGCATGAACCTTAGGTGTAGTCTTTCTTCAGATACTTTCCTTCTGAAGGGTTTGGACAGATCTGTCATCTGCAGCGAAGTACTAGAACAGGTTGCCCATAGAGGTGGTGGATGTCCCTTCTCTGGAGACATTCAAAGTCAGTCTGGATGGGGGTCTGAGCATTCTGATCTAGCTGTACATGTCCCTGTTCATTGCAGAAGAGTTGGACTAAATGGTCTTTAAGGCCCAGCTCAAACATTTCTATGATTCAATGATCCTATGGTTTTCCTTCTGGAGACAAAGCAGTGGAGGAATTAATGTAAAAAGGAAGCCACTATGCAGGTCTGAAGTAGGAGAGGATAGCCTTCCACATCAGGGGAAGTCTCCCAAGCTGATTGATATGCTCAGTGATTCCCTTGTAGATCAATTGGTTTCTTCCCCGACTCGCAAATACCAGAGAAGGCAATTTAATTGATTTAATGGGTTATAATTAGATGGTAGAAGGTGTATGTATACACACAGTGAGTGCTGTAGACCAAACACACATTAAGATTTATCCTCCCTGACACTACTTTGCTGATCACTAAGCAGGAGTAATACTTCATTTAATTTTACTTTTTTAAATATTTTTTTTTTAAGATGAGAAAATACTGTATGCATACATGCTTTCTTGCAAACCATCCAATCACTAGGGTTCAATAGCAAATGATAATATTTCTATTGATGTTTTTCCTTTTCTGTTTGTCTTGATGTATAATTATATTGTAGTTGTCACCTTATGATTCTTTTAAAAATTGAATCCTAAATAAAAGAAGAATATTGTACATATCTAGAATGGTGCAATGTTCGGTCAATTCCATCCCAGGTAGGTATTAAAAGAGTTTTCTCCCAGAAGTCTTTTTTGTTAGATTTAGTAGAGTTTGAAAAAGGAATTTCACATTGTTAAAATGTTTAACTGTAAGTGTGAAAATCCATTTGTGCAAATCTAAGATAACTTCAGAAACAAGGGCTTGCAAAGTTCAATTCTCTGTTCCCAAATCCTCTTGTTTAACATGGAATGATTCATTTGGTCTTTATCAGCCTTAATTCTTTTCATAACTCTCTCCCACCTGCACATATGCGGATGCTATATGGAGACAATGTTGCCTTCTATTGTGAATACAGAAAATAACACAGCAGAGCCCCACTTGCACACTGACTCCTCTGCTCTGAGATAGCCATCCATGGCCAGGAATTTCATTTACATTGATCTGCTCCCAAAAGGCTTTAGTGCAAATTTCAGAACATCAGGTACTGCAAAATCTTTAGATGTCCAGAACCATGTCTTTATTAATTTTATCAAGCTGCTCAAAAAAGGGCATTTTATTATTAGAAGTAAAATGTAGTACAAATTCATAACTAAATTACACCTTTCTTATCAATCTGCTCCATAGTAAGTAGTGGAGGAAAACTAGTGATGGAAAGGGTCACGGTTGAATCTGGCTAATCCCTTTGTCTGCAGTGATTATATTTAATCAGCGGTTATTATTAAGTATTTTATTTAGAAAACAAGACCAAGAAAAACAGATGTTTAACAAGGAAAGGCTCTGATCATGAGATTACCAGATGTTCTGATGAGTGAGTTACACAGATTTGGCCACAGACTGAACACAGAGTATGATAGATTGCCCAGAGGGGTGGTGGATGCCCGGTCCCTGGAGACATTCAGAGTCAGGCTGTACAGGGCTCTGAGCACCTAACATAGCTGTAAGTGTCCCTATCCATTGCAGGAAAGTTGGACTAGATGGCCTTTAAGGGTCCCTCCCTACTGAAAAGATTCTATGGTTCTGTGATTCAGTGATCAGGTGATGCCTGGCATATCATCTTAAGAATATGAAATTGCAAGCACAATGCATGTGCTTCAGCATCTTGGAGCATTTCTAGGAAGAGATTCATGTCCTTCCTGGATAAGCTTGGGTAGAAAACCTTGCAAAACTGATCTTCAAGAAGTTACGAGTGCCCCCAAAGAGATACCCACATGGCCATGGGAGTAGGTAAGTCAACTTCATTTTAAGTCGTTCTGTTCTGTTTTCCTTGATTGTCTCTTCCAGCACACAGCACACATTCCTGCCACTCAGACAGCGTAGCAGCTATTTCAGGAAGCATGGCTTTGTGAACTGGGACAAGACTTTGGCTTCACTTTCCTAGATAGCTGTGCTCGGGATCAAATTTCCTTTTCCTAGAAGGGACATCTTCCCCATCATTTATTCCCCTTTATGTACATTAGGATATGAGCATAATTCCTCCACTTATACTTCACATCCTTGTCTTATTTTTTTCTAATGTTGAATCTAAACCAAGTTTGGAGGAGGGATGGAGGATTCAAATGCATTGTATTGCAAGTTTCATGAAAGTAAGCAGGTAGATAGAGCATAACAAACAAACAAGCAAAAACGTTATTAACTCTTGCACTGTAAGAAAAGATAGATTGTGAATTCAAACCTTAATGTACAATAAGAGAGTCCAGACAAGAACTAGTCCTCAAATCAGAAATCTAAAGAAGAACACGCTTACACGAAAAATGAGGAAGAGTAGTAATAAGATAAAAGTGTTGCAATGTTTATGTGCCCTACCTTGCTGGCAAGGTTGTACTGGCTTCAGCTAGCTTTTCATTTATCTAAATGGCCAATACTTGAAGAGAGTCCAGTGCAGATATGCAATTCCAAGACTACCATTTGCAGCCAAGATGAGTTAAATGGGAGATTATACTTTTCTCAGAACGGGGTTTCATGTGACATTCCTGCTTTTGCAGCCAAAGACTGATACAGAGCAAACAAACAAACAAACAAAATCCCTAACCACAGAGAGGCTTGAAATAACGCACAGCCACATTGCCACATCTCATACTCTGGAAGCATTTTCAAAGCAACCATGTCAAGCATGTGTGATACTATTTCTCTCTCTTTCTCCTTTTTCTTTTCTTTTTCTGTTTCTGTTTTCTTTCACTTTTTCTTTTTTCTTTCTCCTTTTTTTTTCTCTGTCTCTCCCTCTTTTTTTTTTTCTTCTTTTTTTTTTTTCCCAGAACAGAAAAAGTTTCTTAGATGCAGAAGAGAAACTAAGGCACTTGCCTTTACCATGTACATGTGAGGATTTTGAAGGAGAAAAGATAAACATGGGCAGCTCAGCCCACATGCAGACAGCAAAGTAGTCATCCGTTAACCAAATAAACTCTCCATTGCCATTAACCTTGGACACATGCAGTGTGACAACTTTCAGACGCATAACAGGGCAGCCCAGATCCTACTGCCAGCTCTCCATTGCAACCCGTGAAGAAGGTGAGCTACCCTATATATTATAATTGCAGGGCTTTATTTGTATTTCTGCTGCCAATAAGTAAGGGTAGTTAAGTAGTTAAGCAAGATAATACTTTGATTCTGCTAGTCAAGAAATTGTAACCCTTGAAGGGCAGTTTGCTTCATTTCTGCCACCGTAAATCATCCGGAGTAAGTAATAACACCAGTTTGCCAGAAATCCGAGGTTCCAGCAAAAGAAAAGGAGAAAGTATGATCAACTTTTCATTTCTACAACGGCTCAATTGGGTGCTCACAAAGTTGCCAGGTGTCGTGCTGCTCCCACATTGTTTGTCATCCAATTCTGCATGAGGCTTTTCTCTGCCTCTGGTGAGGCCATAGAGAATTACTGTTCTTTTTCCTTGTAAAGGAAAAGCCAATATGGTTGAGGGGCAGCTTGGAGGCTTTGATTTCAAGCTCTGCTCAGAGCTGTTTCTATGCTGCATAAACAGAGGAGAAGGGCAAAGACAATCACCAGATAATAAGAGCTTTTCCCCGGAAAAAGATGGAGTAAAAATAATTCCTTGGCTCCAATAAGTCTTGCTCACATTGTTCATATTTGGGCAGCCTGAGGTGTGCCAAGGCAGCAGAGGCAGACTGCAAGCAGCAGATAAGGAAAGGTTCTTGGGATACAATGCACTAAAACTGATGGCTTTAATTGTGCTTTCACCATGGTTCTTCTCATCTCCAAGGGGAGATGCAAGAGCCAACAACAGGAGCTGGTGTTTGGAGCACTGTTGTGTCCAAGGAGGCAACAGCAGTACAGAACTGGGGGACAGTCCCTGAACTTCTGTTCATCCCCTTTGTAGGCAGGTGCCCAGCAAAAGTGCTTAGTTCACAAGAGGTGAGGAGTTAAAGGGGACCAAAAAAAACACTGATTTTTCAGATTATAATTAATAATGGAGGCAAAACCTCAGAGAGTGCACATTCTTTCTGTCCTACTCCAGGCATTTACAGAATATGAGGTCCTACCCAAGACATTTACAATAAGGGAAACTGAGGCAGAGACATGGAATAACATCTGGCCGAACTGACTCAGCTAGTGACAGGACAGGAGCCAGGGGCTCCCTTATGTGATGAGCAGTAGTAGGTCAGTAAGGTGGCCTGTCCTGCAATGTGAAAGGCAGAATGGGACTTTGCACCCCTTTGCACACCTCATAGCTCTTCCAGTGAGAAATCTGCTGTGCTTCACTACAGATCCCCAAAACCCTACAAGAAATTATGCTCTCTAAAGCTGTCTCCCAGGACAGATACTTAGGCCCATTTCCCTCCTTCAGGCATTCCTCTTTCTTACTAATTGATAATGGCTGAAGGGTAAAGTTAGCTCTGAGGCTGTGTAGGCATCAATTTTTCATCTGATTATTAATATGCTTGCAGCAGGTGTTGGAAGCTTTCTATTTTAGTGGTCTCAGAGAATAGGAAAGGATATGAGAACCACTTATCTTCCTTTAAACCATTGCTGACAGGGTTAGTAGGACAAGAAAGAAGGATGCAGATAACCCTGTTGTATGTTAGTAATGCAGTTTGTTTCTAATTCTGTAACTGTGAAGTCTGTCTCATTTGGGTATCTCTATCTCGTCTGAATTTCTTCCTTTCTCTATTATCTCCACCTTGTCTTTCTTTTTATTTTTCTTCATAGGCTAAATGTGAAAAGCTACCTTCTGTGAAATGATTTCCCAAGACCTTAAAATGGGAAACCTGAGTTGTACCTTTGCTAAATCTCGGTGCATCTGACAGTTCAGGATGCATGATGCTGGTACAAAAGCTGTTGACCCTCATCTGGTGTTATCTGCAATAAGGAACTTGCTGGAATGTGGGGAGAGATGTGTCTGTTGAAAGATCTGCTACACTGGGAACATACCAATTGCCAAAATAACCCTGCTTTCAGGTCATCCAGCTCCATACCTGCTCAGGCTGATTTGAAAAGAGCAGAACCATTCTTCAGCCTATGAGTTTTAGATTCATTTTGTCTTCTCTCAGCAAGAATGTGGTTCAGGTTTCTTACCATGACCTGAAGTCTGCTCCTGGTAATTTAAGAGGCAGTTCATGAAGGAGATCTCTAGTGAAACCCCTTCTTCCCAATGACCAACTCTTGCCTGCCTGCCTAAACAAATCCACAACTGATATCTTCATCATATAGTAAGTATTTTAGAAATATCTTTACATACATATTGATCATGTATTATTATTTTCTGCTTTAGAAAAGTCTTCATTCAATTTATAGAAGAGCAGAAGTTCTCTGTGATTTGAGTGGCTAAGGCATCCACCACAGAGAACTGAGAGCATATCCGTGGTCTGAATAAATCTTTCAAACAGTCATTAGATCCCAAGTTTTGGCTTTGACTAACTGTCATTATTATCATCCTGATCTACATGCTTCTAGGAGCCAATACTTTTATAAGTATCTGCATATGTTTTAACTCTACTTTGACATATGACATTGAATATTGCAGGAAGGTGCTAACAAATCTCATCATGAATAGCTCAGACTAAAAGAGGGGAGATTTTGATTGGATATAAAGAAGAAATTTCTTACAATAAGGGTGGTGAGGTACTGGCACAAGTTGCCTGGAGAGGTGGTGGGTGTGTCATCCCTGGAAACACTCAAGGTCAGGCTGTATGGGTCTGAGCAACTTGGTCTAGCTGTAGATGTCCCTGTTCATTGCAGGGGAGCTGGACTAGATGACCTTTAAAGTCCCTTCCAACTCAAACCGTCTTACGATTCTATGATTCTGTGACTCTACATGGCATATCCTTCTTCACTTTTATGCTATTCATCAGCTATTTCGGTATCCTGTCTTCTTTCATAAGAAAGGGGACGTTGAGTTCAACCTGTAGGTGAACTCATTCAAGAAATATCCCTGTGCCAAAACTTTTTTCTTGAGCACTAGAAAACCTTCTGTATGCAAATGACAACCTCCCTGTACATTTTGCTTTTTCCTGCCTCTTTGTACACACTGGACTCAAACACCTGTGCTTCAGGGATATCTGACAGATCTCAGCACTGAGCTTTGCTTAACAGGTGAAGCTCTGAAGTAGGTCAGCATGGATCAGTGATGCAGAGCTTCTGTATCTATGGCAAATCCTTTAAATGTCTTGCTTTTGTAAATAAAATTTGTGTATATTTAGTATCTACTTTAAAACGTTAGTTCTCTCAGACTGGGGTGGGATTGATGCCTTCGGTTAAAGGCTGCCAGCACAGCCAGTGAATATGCTGTGTTAAGACTACCACCAAGAGGCCAGTAAGGAGATGGCTGAAGAGTTTTATTTGCATCATTTCATGAAGAGAATGCTTAGCAGGAAAGGCAATGACTGGAGAAACAAAGCTGGAAAGTAGATTCTTAATAACCAGCTGAGCCCCTCTCTGGCATCACTTCATGGCAGCAGGATCAAAGGACAGGAGGTAGAGAGAAACACACCACTTGCATAAATAGCAATGCAGCAAGCATGGAGAAATGTTTCAGCGTGCACCCTGTATGGCAGTGCTTGGCTGCTGTTTGGGCTGCACAACAGATACAGTCTGGACATCTCTGTCTCCTAACATCTTGGGTCTACTGTCACATCAACAGCAATCAATATTTCCTAGCAATACTAGGACCCCTCAACATTGTATTATTGTACATGGCAGAGACAGTAACAGCAATCTCTATGAACAACTTCATTCTAAACAACAGTTTCCTTTTGAGTAGGGACTTTGCTTCAGTCCTTATGCTCCAGCTTCAGTACCAAAAGTAGACATGAAACTCCGACACTACAGCTATATGCACCCACAACAACCATGGCCAAGACTTCTAAGAAGAAACCATGTCTGCACCTTGGATGACTGGAATGCTGTCGTGGATGGGTATGTACATTTTAGGAAAGACAGGCCAGCAAGGCAAAGCAGTGGAGTTGCTCTTTGTTTTAGAGAGAACTGGAATGCATGAGAACCACCTGGAGACGAATGATGAAAGAGTGGAGAGCTTATAGGTGAGAATTAAAGGGGAGGATAATATGGGTGGCATCATTATGAGTGTCTGCTACCAGCCACCTCATCGTGAGGTAAAAGCTGATGAGGCCTTTTACAGACATCTGGAAGTAGCATCAAGATCACAAGCATCAGTTCTCATGGGGGACTTCAATCATTCTGATGTTGCCCAAGAGGCTGTGGATGCCCCATCCCTGGAGGTATTCAAGACCAGTTTGGATGGGACCCTGGGCAGCCTGCTCTAGTACCAGATCTGGAGTTTGGTGGCCCTGCCTACGCCAGGGGGGCTGGAGTTAAATGACCCTTGGGGGTCTCTTCCAACCCAAGTCATTCTATGATTCTGTGATTCCATGATTCTATGTTTCAATTTGCTGGAAAAACAACAGAGCCAGACGTAAAGGCAAGGTGGTGCTTGCAGTGCATGGAAGATAACTTTCTGGTGAAAGAGGTGGAATTAATGAGGAGAGATGTGCTGTTGGACCTTCTTATAAGCAAAGAAGGACTGGTTGAATGTCACTGGGAGCATCAATTCCATACCTTTGCTTATGCACATCTATGTCAGACACCATTGTGTCAGACTGCCTCTCTGCTGCCATCTGTGGCAACACAACAAAATTTAATGGACTATTGGTGGAAAGGTTCAATCTCTACTGTCATACCACCACTATTTTCCCCTGATTTTTTTTCCCTGACAACATAAAAAAGTAGGAGACATTACTTTTGGAGTAGCCCTCATATACACCATACCTTGAGTTTGCCATAATTTAAATTTCCTTTCAAACACTGTTATGGCTTGAAACTTAGCACAGATAAGTTGATTTTCACCTTGAAGACATATGCTTAACTCATTTAAATGAGCAGTCAAATCCATAAAAAATGTTAAATCCGTGAGACATTATTAATCTTTGTGTTCTGAGACAATTTTTTCTTTTGATTCCATAAATGACTTGATCTCATTTTGTAAATAATAAAATCTTTTTACTCTGTCTTAGGCACCTTATTCCAGAAAAGTAAACTATGTACCCATAATCAGTATCCATACTTTAAAGGAACTTCTGAGTTGGTTATGAATCAATCCCTTGGACTTCATGAAATTCACAGCTTAAACGATGATTTGCATGGCATTATCCATGTTTAAAGGTTTAGCACATCAATGTTCTTGATGTACAAGGCAGCAATATTTCATTAAACATGAGTTGTTGGCAGCAATTAGATTGTCTTCTATTAATTTTATAACTCCCTCTTTTTCACCAACTGCCACCAATGCACCATCACTAGCTACGCCAGATATGCTGACAAAGGTTAAAGAAAATCACATTTATGTAATTTTTACTGCTTCATACAAATAAAGAGATTTAGTTGTGTCTTTTAATGGCACCAAATAAGCCATTTGTTCAGTGACATTATATTCTTTATCAATAAGTTTAATAAAAATGGCCAGTTGAGCCGTATCTGTAGCATCAGAACTTTCATCTATCTCCAACGCATAAAATTTGAAATTAGCAGCTTTACACTGTAAATTTCTTTCAATAGATTTTTCTATTTCTTCAGTTCGCCTGGCTATAACCTGGTGAGACAAACTGATTTTAGAAAAAAATGATTTTTTTTATCTGGACAAATTATATGGGCCATGCTTTCTATACCTTGCTTAATAAACTCACCATCAGTAAGTGGTTGTCATTTTCTTTTGAATCAGGTTTGCTGCCACATGACTAGTTGCTATAATTGAGTCCGTTAGAGCTAGTTGAGATTACAGACTTTTTTAAGTTCTGCCATCTCATCTTTATGAAAAATTCCTCTATGAGCACTGAACTTTAGGGCTGGAAAGGTGATCCTGGTAGCTACAGACCTATCAGTTTCACCTTGGTGCCCAGGAAAGTTATGGAACGAATAATCTCGAGAGCCGTTATGGACCAGTTAAAGGTCAACCAGAGGAACAGGCCCAGTCAGCATGGGTTTACAAATGGTAGATCCTGCCTGACAAGCCTGATTTCATTCTATGACAAGGTGATCATAAAAATAGTTATAAAGATAGTCCTGCCCTACTTAATTTGGCTGCTTCTATTGTAAGACTGTGAGAGTGAAAATGCAATTAAATAGGGAGACAGTCCTCAAAAGAGCTTTTTAGAGAAACTTTCCTCTGTTGAAGAGAGTGGAAGTTTCCCGGTTTAATGGAAGAGGGTGTTACAAAATGGTTCTTGTGAAACACTGTAGTACCAGATCTGGGGAATAGAAATAATTATCATTACAATGAAATATATTTGGAGAACATGCTGATGAAGTAAAGGGATTTGAATTCTGGGTGTTTTAATGCAGCCTTAAATTTCCTGGCTATATTGTGAGCATTGTGTACAGAAAGGATCTGATACTGTTTAACAGCCACGGAGAACCCACCTCGAGGGATGGGTGTTTGGGGTACAAGTGTCCAGTCTACTACTAAATGGTAGCCTGGCTGCATCATGAGCATCACAGAGGGACAGGTTGGTCAGAATCAATAACAAAGCTCTGAGATTTGGTTGACAAGGAACTCCTAAAATCAGTTGATGAAGGACAAAATTCACATTTTTCACTCCAGTTCTTCTCATCCCAATAAAGCCAACAGCAAAGTTCCTATTAGCTTCAAAAAAATGGTGAACTCTATTCAGGTGGTATAGATAGGATTAAGGAAATCCCATGTGGCCTGATCTACCCCAAGGATTTGATATTGTTATTTGCAATATAGCAGATGTGACATATTTGCTAGTCCAACAGCTTTAAGGAGTACATGATGCAGCTTCTCAGCCTGCACTAAGCAAAAATCCCATGCTGGTGAATAATAAAGAGCCAAAGTAGCCCTGGGGATAACAACTCTGTTTTCGTTGCCCAGCACACCATTTCAGAGATCTTGGAATTCCTTAATACCTAGAGAAATTAAAGCAGGAGAATTGAAATATGCCTCTGTAAGGCTCTGAGACAAGGAACGTTTTTGCTGGCTTGTATTTTTTTCATCCTCTGTGGCTGTTTCAAAAATATCTTTAAATATTAAAGGCAACAATATTTATTTTACTGAAATAATGTGTGTGGCACCATGAGATTTCCCTATGTGTGTTTAGCACAAAGAGCAGTTTGAAGTCTCATATATAAAAGTATTTTCAAACCTGATAAACAAAGAATACAGGAGATTTTTAATAACATAACTTCCCCTTTTCTTCAGGGATGCTGACATGCTAAACCTCCCTGTGGCCTAAATTTGGTATGCCACATCTCCAGACATTGGGTGGGTTAAAAAATGAGCCCATTATTACAGCTCAGGTCTGCATTCCTGATCCACCACTTTGTCTCCAGAAGTCATCTGAACTAAAATAGTGCAATACAAGTGGTGTAAGATCTCCATGATTCACAGAATACAAATCACCTGATATTGTCGTAAGTCTTATTCTGATCTCTACTAAGTCTGGCTTTAGATTCATTACTTAGGTGAAGATGTCTTTATGGAGAGGCTGAGAACTTCCTTTCACCAAATTGCCAAAATACTGAATCTGTGTTTTCATTTCAAATGCTAGATGATAATAATGGATAACCCAGGTGTGTTATTCAAATTCAGACAAGGTCCTGATCATAAATAGTGTTGAGCTCCCAATTAGTTCAGTGTATTTCACAATCCAGCAGTATAGATTTCCCTAAAAATCAAGTCCAAGCAGGACATATATAAATAACCCAGCACTTCCAGGGTGTGACAATGGGTAAAAACAATAAAAAAAATTACTGGAAGAACACATTTGCATCTTCTTAGTTTAAAAAATAGGCAGTGAAGCCCGTTAAAGATAAAATCATTATGTTGTATCTTGGGATTTCCCTCTGGAAGGAATTTCAAGTGATTACTGGTACTGCCTGTCTTGTGATCTGTTGAGATCCTTTCATGCATTGGAAAGAAAACACCTGAAAGTTCTGCTTTCTATACTTTTGCTTTTTGTCCAGAATCTGTTTGCTCCTTTGCTTCTATATGGCTATGACTGTTCTTACTGACACAACAAATAAGTTATATAAATTTTGAATTCAGAATATTTTTCCCTAACCCAAACCTTCTCCCCTGGAAGTGCTTTACCTCTTCTTCCTGAAGAACTTTATTTTTGGCCAAAGGAACATTCAGCAGCCAAAAACAACCCCGTGTCCCTCATCCTTCCTTGTCCTTGCAGTTGGCCAACAGAGCTGGGTGGAATTTTTATAGAATCATAGAATTATTTGAGTTAGAAGGGACCTTTAAATGTCATCTAGTTCAGCAATGAACAGGGACACCTACAACTAGATTGGGTTGCTCAGAGCCCCACCCAACCTGACCTTGAATGTCTCCAGGGTCAGGGCATACATCACCTCTCTTGGCGACCTGTTCCAGTGCCTACATATCTTCACTGTAAAATCTTATGTCCAGTCTAAATCTCCTTTCTTTTGGTTTGAAACCATTTGCCTTTGTCCTATTGCAAATCATCATTTGTAACTGATAATCAGCTGAATTTAACTCCTTTAACCACCACTCTCCAGGCCAAACCTCCATTAAGTTCTTTTCCCAGAAGAGTGTACCTGTCCAAGCTACAGGCTGCCAGCTTCTCCAGGAGAATGCTTTGGGAAACAGTGTCAAAGGCTTTGCTGAAGTCTAGGTAGACTGCACCAACAGCCTCCCCCTTATCCACCAGGCAAGTCACTCAATCATAGAAGGAGACAGGGTTCGTCAAGCAGGACCTGCCTTCCATGAACCCATGCTGGCTGGGCCTGATCCCCTGCTTCTCCAGCACATTCCTTGTGGTCACACTCAAGATGATCTGTTCCATAACCTTCCCTAACACCAAAGTCAGGCTGACAGGCTTGTAGTTCCCACTTCCTCTTTACAACCCTTGTAGATGAGAGTCACGCTGGCAAGCCTCCAACCCTCTGTGACCTCTCCAGTTGACCAGGAATGCTGATAGATGGTAAAAAGTGACTTGGTTATCACCTATGCCAGATCCCTCAGCATCCTCAGGTGGATCCCATCTGGCCCCGTAGGTCTGTGGCAGTCCAGGTGGAGTAGCAGGTCTCTAACTGTTTCTGCCTGAATCACAGGATGTTTATTCTGTTCCCCATTTCAGACTTCCAGGTCAGAAGGTACGGTACCCTTAGGATAACTAGTCTGATAATTTCACCTGTAACTACCAAATTCTTTGGCTAGTTTTATCCCTCTTCCAAACAGTCAAAATAATAGGTTCAATATTTTGCTGTCTGAGTCTTCATAGACCAATATGCTCTGAGTCTAGAACTCCAGTGCCATGTTTAGCCCCACTAAACTGGGGCTATCAGGATTCTGTCTCCAGAGGGCACCCTGGTACAAGGGGCAGGAAAGGGATGATGAAGCAGAGGGGAGTTTCTCCTGCTGTTTGTTTGCCCTTTAGTCAGCCAAGGGAATTGCTGCTCATTCATTACAGCTGCTGAAGTCAGACAGGAACATGTTCCCTTTCAGGACTATAAAGATGAAAATCTGATTCAGACTGCTATCCTAGAGTAAAATGGAAGTGGTTTCTGTTGACAGAAAATGGCTAGAGGCAGGAGGAGTAAGGATAGATAAAATATACAGTGAGGCATGGGCACAGCCCGCCTGTAGAAACTGTGGATGCTCCATCCCTGGAGGTGTTCAACGCCAGGCTGGATGGGCCTCTGTACAGCCTGATCAGGCAGTTGGCAACCCTGCCAAGGCAGGGTTTGAGTTTGATGGTCTTTAAGGTCCCATCCATCCTAAGCCTTTCTATGATTCAATGATTCTATGTATGTATGTCTGAGACAAAAGATCCTGAGGTAGCATAGAGGGCTTAAAGACATCAGTGAGATATTACAGGACACAAAGTTTCTGTGCATCAACAGACCGGAGGGAACTGTCTCTGCAAGTACTTTTGTCTTGCAGTAAATCTGAGTTAATTTAAGTTACATCAGATCTCTTTCTTTCAAATAATCAAAATGATTCAAATAACTTCACACTTGCTATAGGCAAGAAGCTTGTGCACAGACTGTTGCCATGGAAATCTGCTCACGCAGTTTAGCACAAAGGAAATATAGCTACTGTTTCATTAATTACTGTATTAAAGGAAAATGCCATCCAAGATCAATGCCTGCTATGCTAGGTGCTGTACAAATTTGCACTGAGAAATACTTTTTCCCCAAAAGCGTATGACTGAAACTGAGAATTTCTTTTCAGCAAAAAAAAAAAACAAAAAAAACCTAAAAAATGTTTATTTTACAAAGTTAAGAACTGAACCAGAGTCGTAGAAACCAAAGCCAGCTCACTGCTTCCAGATCAACTAAGTTATCGAAAAGGAAGTCCAAGCCTGGAGATCCATGGGGACTCCAATAACAAGTGGGTAACGATGGGCTTCCTACTTGCAGCTGAAATTTGAGCCACTCACCGGGTTTCTGAGTTTTTTATACAGATCTGAGCTCTGTAAATCCACTAGCAGGCTCAAGCTAATAATCAGACATTTTCCTATAATGGCACTTCATATGTCATCCTGTATTCATTTTCTTCTCCTTGTTACCCAGGAGGTAATGGCACAGCTCTTCACAGCAGAGATGCACCCTGATACACAGTGCCTCTGAAAACAAGGCACAAAATTGAAGTTGGTGGAGTGTAATGAGTGGCATTTTCATGGTATAATGGGTTTCAGCCATTATCTTAATAATCACAGAGCTGTCACGTTCATCAAGGAATGACAGGCTAAATTCAAATGACTGGTTGCACTCCATCAGTGTTGCTGATGATGCTTTCCCACTTGTGGCACGTAATTATGTTTCACATGAAGTTGGGATTTCACAGTCATCCACAAGGCATGGTGTAACTTTGCCACAAAACTGTTCGGTTTTCTTTCCCACAACTGATTAACAAATAATTTTTCCTGAGCCAGGTCCTTCCTGTAACACTTCTCAAGGCTGGTCCACAAAAAAGAGTGGTGTGAAAGGAGATCTCAGTGAGATTTTGTTGAAATTAAGAAATCCAGAACCAAGTCCATTCTACTTTCATAGCCTTCAGTTACTCTCCTCCTCCTTAGACAAGGCATCACTATGTAAGTGCGCATGAGAGGATTTTCTCAACCATACCTTACTGAATTATTTTTCCCCTTCCCCTTTTATTCCTTGGCCTATGCCATGGGATAAGGAGATGATATACTAGGAGAAAGTATGCATCTATGATTCTTGCATCTTGTATTTTCCTCTGAAATGTCCAGTTCTTGCTAATGTGAAATACGGGGTGAAGAACAAAGATAGCATTGCGTTTAGTCTGATGTTCCCTATGAAATAAATAAATAATAAAAAGGAAAAGGAGGAGAAAAAGAAAAAGAAAAAGAAAAAAAAAAAAAAAAGGAAGAAAAATAGTTATTTTGCCAGGTAGTCCAATGAAACATCATATTATACATTTTCTGCAAGATTCCATGCACTTCCTTTCATTCACCAGTGACATTTGGTTGTGTTCTCGGATTTTTCCTCCTTATGTTATTGTCTCTGGATTCCACTAATATTTCTGATTATCTTTTCCACAGCATAACGTTTTAATACTCAAAAATTATGTGAATTATCATTAACACCTCTGAGTGAAAATAATCTTTTAGCAGAAAGAAAAATTTCCTCTGGACGATTTAAACAACTGCATATTAAACTAATAACTCTGATCTTCCCACTGTTATGCAGCTGTATTTCAGAAGGCATGAAAGATTTTTTTTTGTCTTTTTTTTGCACTGCAGTAGGGAAGTAACGGGGTCACCATTCCTTGAGGTGTTCAAGAAACATGGAGACTTGACAGTGAAGAGCGCAGTTTAGTGGGCGTGGTGGTGATGGGTTGATGGTTGGACTGGATGATCTTAGAGGTCTTTTCTAATCTTAACGTTTCTATGATTCTTTGTTGGAGGCTTTCTCTGGGAGCTGTTTCTTTTTGAACACCTCATAAATCATAATACACTTGTTTTTTTCACAGTTCTCACATACGCTGGTTATTTTCTAAAATTCATACTGCCCTGTTGCTTTTAAGTCTGCAGAGCGTCATTTGAGTGGTGAGAGGAACTTAGCAATATAATGTATTTTTTATCCACCCTTGGATCATTTGGAGTAAAATGTAGTGGGAAAATATGTAGTTCTCAATACAGGTACTATCTAAGTGAATCTAGTTTCTGTACATTTCCTATCTCTGTGCTATAGACAACAAGAAACCTCATTGTCTAGTGGCAATTTAGGCATTCCTTTACCATCTGGAGGATGAAGAAATAAAGTCAGCTACCCCATACAGAGCTGGCATAATTGTTGAAGAAAGGTAGTTTCTTTCAGAGTGCTTAAAGGATTTCTGCTTCCTCCAGGGACTTCTCAGCAGGCACAAAGCTTCTTGGCCTTCCAGCACAAGTTGGCAATAAGAAATATAAAAAAGAAGAAAACCTCTAAAATGAGGATTTAATTAGGCATCAGAAGAATGAATTTGGATGTGCTGAGTCAGTTGATATCTTCCTTGCCTTCTAAAGCAGTCCCCAAGTGCATTTGTTGTGAAAAGCATGACTGAGCTGATTAAGTGCAGTCAACTGCAATGTTAGAATGTTCATCTGAGGCAGTCAGATAGCAAACTAACGGACTTGTCAGAGTGGGTGACAACACAACCCATCCTCACATTGACACTTTTGTTGTTTGTAAACTGTGTTGAGCCTAACTCAGAATATTAATTAATAATAACTGACTATAAGTGGAGCCTGGGCAACTCAGTCAGATGCAGATGTACACATGGTAGACACCTAAAACTAGATAACATAAATTTCATCCCTTGCAGATCACAGAATACACAGATCTTTGTGTAGGTGTGCATGGCATTATGCAGAACTACTCAGGTGCAGATGGGGTGCTCTAATGTTCTTACCTTATAACCAGGTGGTCACAGCATGTAGAAACATGAGGCCAACCAGCTGGTCAACAACAGCTTTAGAGTCAGCCTAGAATTTCAGCAGGGAGATAAGTGGATGTACAACTCGGAACTAGCACAGAAGTCTTGCATCCATACATACACTGTAGGGATGGATCAGTGTGTCTGTCCGTTGCATCTATGAACAACAATCACATGGAAGTGAGAAGAAAACACCTGGACTTCACACAAGTCTTGAGAAGATGTTTGCAAGCAGGTTGGTTCAGGCTCACAGACTGAAAGTAGGCATTGCTATCTTTCATGCAACTTTACCAAGCTTCTGGACCTCCAATGAATGATGATTTGGTTCAAAGGGGTAAATTCCTGCAAAATAACAGAGTGTCTTTCTTCTGGTTTTTACAGCTCCATACCCATGGTATGTCTTCTTTAATCTTCTCCTTGATATTTACCCATTAAATTCAACTCTATAGTGGGTTTCTCTTGATAGCCAGCTGGATGAGGTCCTTAGGGCTGAGGGGAAATAGGCAAATACATATGCATTTTTTCAGTGATTCAAAAAAGAAAAAAAAAAAAAAAAAAAGGAGAAAAAGTAAAATTAATTCCCTGTGAATGTCTATTTTTAATTCAATAGCACCTTCTTCAATGGATATAAGTGTTATTTCATAAGATTCTTCTTGTAAATGGAGGAGGTTGCACCAATAAAAGAGAAGACAGAGAAACAGTAGAACAAAAATTGTATTGGGATGAAATATCTCTGTAACAGTAAGAACAATTAAAGCCAAGATTTGGTCGTGCCAAGGCTAGACAAGGCTTTTTCAGAATAAAGAGCAGAATATCTTCATATTTAAAAGTTTATCCTGTGGAGGCAAGGCAAATAATAGAATCATAGAATCATTAAGGTTGGAAAAGGTCTCTAAGATCATCTAATCCAATTATTAACTCATCATCACCATGCCCACTAAATCATGTCCCTCTCTGCCACATCCAACCTTCTCTTGAACACTTCCTTGCACAGTCTGTTCCAATGCAATACCACTCTTTTTGAGAAGAAGTTTTTTTCTAATATCCAACCTGAAACTCCCCCGGCACAACTTAAGGCCATTACCTCTCGTCTTATAGGACTAGGTAAAAGGGATACCATAGGAACTGAGGGAATCATATTCTGTTTTTGCTAAATATAGAAGTGTGATTCACATTGAGATGTATACACATAAAAGAGATGTTTAAATGTAGGGTCTTGCAAGTGTGTTAATGTTTAAACACTGTAAAAGTGGAAAGAATAGGGTCTGCTTCATGCAAAGATACAATACCTACCCTGCCTGTGGCGGGGGAGTTGGAACTTGATGATCCTTGGGGTCCTTTTCAATCCAAGCTATTTTATGTACCCATTGTCATTTGAGATGCCTTAAAGTATCTGAACAATGGATCAGAGCTGATGGAGGCAACAAAGTATCTGCAGGAGGCCCCTGAGCTGTGAGAGGTGGGAGATTCTCTGTAACATCTCAAATGAACCCGTTTGCCACAGTTCATGGGGTAGACTTAAGACCCATTCAGAGACAAGCTCACCATAAAGCAGGAATCTACTTATGCTTAGCTAAAAGTTTGGACCAGAAGGACATGCTGGAGAGCTCTACTCCAGTAAAAGTTGTGTTGAGGGATATGATTTAGCTGGGAAGTATTGGTAATGGTTGGACTGGATGATCTTCTAGGTCTTTTCCAACCTTGATAATTCTGTGATTCTGTGATTCTGTGAACAATTCTGCCACTTTAAAGGGATATTCAAAGCCTTCAACCAAAGAAATGCCATCAGTAAGGAAAATAAGGATTTTTTTTGCTTCTGTTGCTGAGCTTTAAACAGGAAAAAAAAAAAAGACAAACAGCTTTTTTTGGTTGTATGAGGCACAAAGATAATATAACTACAAGGAAACATATTCTTGAAATATCATTAGAAAAATGAAATTACAGGGGAAAAAAATTGACAAAAACATGTATTTATATGCATATGCACACATTCTTGTGCAGACACAAATGTACATGCTAATGCTTACCCTTTTTTACAAAAAAAAAAAATATATATATATATATATATATCTACAGGCAGCAATTGCTAGAAGACACTATGAATAGGCATTGTTTATAATAAGGATGTAAATTCTGTCATATGATATTACTGGATTTATCCGAGGGTGAAAATTAGAGCAGCATATATTCCCAGCTTTCATGTTTTCAAAAAAAAAAACAGAGGAAGAAAATATCATTTCACAGGTCATAGGGATAAAATTACAAAAGCTAAGTAAGCAGGAAGGAATAAATAAGGAAAGGGAGGACTGAAAAATAAGCGGGTATTTATCTGCAGTATTGCTGCCCGCTAAATGTGGAGTTAGTTGGTATCATAAACATGGCAAACTTTTCCTGCTGTTGTGATCTACTGGATCCAGAAAGAACTGTGTCTACGGCCATGACCGTGCCATACTCCTCCCTGCTCAGATGGGAGAAACTGAGAGGAGGTTTTCACAACTCTGCAGCTGCCTGGAGAAAGCAATAAAAACATCCATCTTCAAAACAGGCAAAATGGAATATGTAGGGAATTACGAGAGGATCAACCTCACTGTATTTCCTGAGGGGTTTACAGAGCAAAGACTCATAGAATGTTTCCAGGCTCTTGAAGGGCAAGAAAGTGATCACCTGACCTGTGAGTAGAGGGTGAGAAAATTGGATTTGTTCAGCCTGGGAAAATGAAAGCTTCAAAGAAACCAAATAGCAGCCTGTCAACAACCATGGGGAGGTCATCAAGAAGACACAGACAAGTTCTTCACTGTAGTACACGCTGGGAAAGTGAGAGAAATTAGTCATAAACTGGAAAGAGGTGTTCTGATTAGATATAATGAAAAAGATATATATACTTACACCAAGGATAATTAAATAGTAGAACAGTAGAGAGGTACTGAAATCGATTTTAATCCAGATAATTAGATATAGCAAAACCCTAGGCCTACCACATAACGGGTGATATTACTGTGTGCGTAGCTAGCAGACTGGGAAGGTGATTTATCCCCTCTGTACACACATGTGGAATTGAACTACAGCTGGCCCATATTTGGGCTCTTTATGCTCAATATAAAAAAGAAACTGGTAAACCAGAGAGGGTTCAGAGAGGCTCAATACGATGTCTGAGTGCTAGAACGCAAGACATGCAAGCTGAAGCCTGTGTAGCTGGGCTTCTCTAGTCTGGATATTAGCGGAATAAGGGACTTCAGTAGCTGTCTTCAACTACGTAAAGTGTGACTGTAGAGAGAACTGAGATAGACAGACTTTTTGTGGGGGTGCACAGTCAAAGTACAAGAGGCAACAACCTTTAGGGAGAATAGATCTTGAACTGCTCAAGCCCTTTTGTCTGATGATCTCCCAGCGTTTTCTTCACACTCTTCCCTCACTCCTTTCAGCCTATAAGATGTACTGAAGGCATGCTTAGGGAGAAGGATACAATGTCAGTAAAGCATTTAGGCTAAGGGAAAAGCATTTCATCATTGTTCCATACAATCAGGAGACAACTGGTTTAGATCACAGAATCATAGAGACACAAGGTGGTTTGAATTGGAGGGGACCTTTAAAGGTCATCTCGTTCAGCTTCCCTGCAATGAACAGGGACACCTACAGCAGCAGGGTGCTCAGAGCTCTGTCCAACCTGACCTTGAATGTATCCAGGGACAATGCTGCACCACTCCAGGCAACCTGTTGCAGATGATGATCCTGTTTAATTGATGTTCCTATATGGCAGTCCAGAAAAAATAAATCCAGCCAAAAAAACCACATCATTTTTGTTACACCAAAACTTCAATTCAGATTATGAGAGTCCATCCGAATTTCTAACTATTTTGTATGTTTCTTTAAGACCCACAGAAGAATTAGGATTCTGCAAAGCTCAATACTTGGCCCTGTTTTACTAGCGATGGGGCTCTATGTTCCCATCTGAAAGGACCAACTTTAGTGTAAGTACATCCAAGACAGTGAGATCACTTGGGAGTCTAAGACATTATGTCCTAAGGTCTCTCATTCCTCAGGACCCCTTGGCAGTCATTCCCAATATGTCTTGTTGAATGAAACAAATCTAGGATAAATAGAAACATGTTTGTTTTGGCCCTGCTGCCTGAATATTTTCCCAAAGGTTTTGCTCAGTTTTAAGTAACTGCCCTTGCCTTCTGCCTCTACGACAGTGGAACGAGATGTCAACAGACCTTGGCAGATTCACACACATTGCATGGTGCCAGAAGAACAGACCTGCCTCAGAATAATTGTTCCTGATAGACTATTGACTTTGATTAGGAAATGCACATTAACATCTTCATTCATTTAGGCCTCACTTGTAGAAGGTAGCCTCCTTAAGTGTTCCATCGTCTAGAATATTAAATCAGGAATTAAAAATGACAGGATGGACAATTTGGCAGCAAGTGTTTAATTAGGTAATAAATTAAAGCCCCTGAGAGCACAAGGATCTGTGGCATCTCTCTTTTTGGATATGAATCATATTGTTTGTCCAATGTACAACACTCCCTTATGATAGAATACAGATGGAGAGACACGCCCTTTGCTGATAAAAGTCCACACTCCTTTCTGATGGTTTTTGCAAAGCCACATTGACAGGAAGAAAACAGAGTTATTAACATTCCAAGTGCTTTCCTGGTGATGCATTTGGCCGATGTTCCAAAATGCTTTATGCATCCTGTCTTCAGTATTACCTATAAATCTCCTTCCAGACTTCCATATCTAAAACCAGGCATTTCATGGTCTGTTTCCCCTGATTTTGAAATGTCTTCTCTAGGATTTTGGCGTATCTTTTTTGAGAATGAAGAATGGAAAATGCCTCTTAGCTTCCTGAAGTCCCAGTGGGTGGGATGCCAAATGTCAGATCATATGTTGGTATGGGAAATTGAATGCTTTAATTGCTCACTTAGTTACACTGGGCAGGAAGGTTGGTGCTGGGCTGGAGCCAGAGGTTTGTATCTCAGAATCATGCATTGGGTCTTACTGTATAACAGACTATCTTCCTCATCCTAATCTGGACCCTCACTCTACCATGCTTCAATGGAAACTGTATCATGGTTCCTGGCCAAGAACATAGGGTGATGGGGACACAGTAGAAAAAGAGCTGAAGCAGGAGATGACAGTGACAACCATGGGGAATAAATGTTACTGAACAGGTTTACAACTTGATTTGTCTTTCTTTAACTTTTGCTTCATGCACAGCTTAACCTTCTTTTTCAGGTCATTCAATCTTTTTTCATTTTTTCTTTTTTTCTTTTTTTCCCCCCTCTTTCTCATTCAAGCTTTACTTTCTCTTCAGTAAGTTTCTACAGTGAAAGAAAAAGAGCTGTTTCGGTACTACAAAGATTTCTTTCCTCAACATGGAAATGAAACTATTCATTGTTTTTGAAAATGTTACCTAAACTTAACAAAATTATTGACTGAATTTCCCCCAGTTTAGAAAGACTTCTGTTATTTTTCTGAAGCTCTGTACAGATAGGTCTAACCTGAAAATCTTCCCCACACCTATGAGACTCCACATTGGCTATTCGCCTACCATGCAGCCTATAAAAAACATTGCATTATCCCATTCCCAGTGGAAACTACGGGCAAGGGATATATAAAACCAGAGCAGCACTGAAGCTACCTTTATTAACACTCCTGGAAAAAAAGAGGATCATATGAGGACATCAGAAGTGGTTTAATGCTATCCTGAAGTCCAATAAAGGAATGAATTACAAGTATAACTATCTTTTATATTTTATGACTAGGCAAACACTCCAAGATCTCTTGTCCAAAGGTAAACCCATAGAATCATCATGACTCTCTTATAGTGTTTTTTTCTTTGTGACTGATCTCTATTCTGCTTGGCTGCTGAAATGTCATTACCACTGACCACATAAAGCCATTATCCATCTGTGGACATTTTTTC
Organism: Alectoris magna; assembly: GCA_030625065.1. Taxonomy (NCBI): domain Eukaryota; kingdom Metazoa; phylum Chordata; class Aves; order Galliformes; family Phasianidae; genus Alectoris; species Alectoris magna. The sequence goes on from CM060561.1 coordinate 3,679,379, forward strand.
CCTTCTTGCAAATTCTTATGCATGGCTTGAGTGTATGGACTCATGGCACTGCTTCTGGACTCTGTGCAGAGGTCTGCACTTGATGGGCTTGAAGTATGGGTCAGAAAAATAGTGGTTGGGAAAAAAGTCTGTCAAAATGAACAACTTTCAATCCATTGCTCCAGCATCCATCAGTCTGTGGGATTAGTTCTCTTTCTATCGTGTTGGAGAAAAGATAAAAAGAGTGCAAAAAACAAACCCATTAAAAAAACTCGTCTCTACAATCACTGCAGATTAAGAAGGCTAGCAGAGAATCAGTACAGCTCCCTGCCGCAGTCACACACATCTGGTAATTCACATGTCAAAAAAAAAAATAGAAACTGTCAAGAACATTATCAGTTAAATATCTCAGTAATTAATGCATTTTCAACATATCTTGCGCTATTCCTTTAGGAGGCTGCAGTTTCTGTGGTGTTTGACAATTTATGATAATAGTTAAAAGGACGTTTTTCAGTGCATTAAGAACATGGAATGAACTGTGTATTATATGGCCACTTGTGTGCAAACCCAAAGTTTTCCCTTTCTATATTAATTTCATAATCAGTCAACTTGCATGCAGCCCAATAAACAGAAATAGATAAGTCAAGGCATTTAGAAAGGAAAAGTTCTTCAGGTGAAGTAGACTAAGATTCTTCAGTTTTCAAGGTAGAGACCATGCACACATACTTACCTCCACATAGGTCACAAAGCAGAGGTCCATAAAATCAGAAATGACATGGGGAAAAGAAGTAATGATTAGATGTTCACTGTTTTCCAGTACAAACATTAGGAAATACCAAAATAATAAATATTATTCTTTGAAAAAACTAATCAGTGTCATTTCAGTTGTGAGCAGCAAACATTAAACATGTTGTTCAGTGATCAGTTCAGTGATAGAACAAGAGTTGTTAAAAGCAGAAGAATAATCAAATCTGGTTTCAAGGTCAAACTGATTCTTAGGGAAAAGAGAAACTTTGTTGTGAAATGCTTTCATAAAATCTAAATGAAGTGGTAAGTTTTTGTGCTTGAATGAAAAAAGAATATTATTTTTTATCAAAATTGGGATATGGCATTTTGTTTTCAGGCTACTTATGTGACCTTTTCCAGCCTTCCAAAGTTAAAACAAACCAGCTTTCCAACCTTCCCAGGCCATGCTGGATGAGGCCCTGAGCAGCCTGATTTAGTGGCTGGCAACCCTGCCCATGGTTTGGTGGCTGGAACTAGAGGATCCTTGAGGTGACTTCCAACTCAAGCTATTCTATGATTCTATGATTTTTCATTCTTCCTAGAAGAAAACAAACAATTCTTAAATGAAAATAACATGAGAAAAAATAGTTAAAAAAAAAAAAGGTTTTTTTAGACATGTGCACAGAAATGACATGCACTTTCCATTTTGCCCCTTGAACATTTATTTATATAGCAGTCTTGATGAAGTCTATCCATTCATTAATAATTCCAGTCATTGCAAAAAATAATATTTTTGGAGAATTTATATTTTAGCAAGAAAAAGTAGATGTTTGCTCTCTCCTGTCTAATTAGTAGATTGCTTTAGGGTCCTGGCATTACCTTTGAAGCTTTTACTTATCTGTAAAGTAGTTGACATTTCTGATATTTACCCATTTTTTTCTTAAAGCTGTGGAGATGATAAATTGTGCATGACAGTCATTTAGTTGTCTAAAGTGCCACGTAAATAACTCCTTGCACATTCTGAGGATTCTTCAAATAAATTCTGGCCACACTGACTGTAAAGTAATTGAATAAAGCCAGACCACCCTCTCCTGTGAGAAAGTAGATTTGTCAGTAATTGTATTGCGTGATTTGCTAAATATAGTAGGCAGCTGATCAGTAAAATAAACCTACAACCTTGGACAACAATTGCCCCATACTCACAAGTCCAGACAGGATTCAAAATTTCACTTAGGCAAGCCCAGTTTCTGGGAACTGTAGTTACTGGGATTTCATGGAATCATAGAAGGATTAAGATTGGTAAGTCTTCTAAGATCATCTAGTCCAGCCATCAACCCATCATCAGCATACCCACTAAACCATGTCCCTCAGTGCCACATCTCCATGTTTCTTGAGTGCCTCCAGTGACAGTGACTCCACCACCTCCCTGGGCAGACTGTTCCAATGTATTACCACCCTTTCTAAGAAATTTTTCTTAATATCCAACCTGACCTCGCCTTCTCCCCATCACATCTTGTCCTATTTCAATAAAGGATGCTGTATTTTTGCAGCAACATTTATCAGTGAATTTACAATGAAAAATGAAAGTCAGCTCACCTCTACACATACTGAGGAAAACAATTATATCATTTCAGTGATTTATTAACTAAACAAGAAGAATTAACACAGCAAGCATGGGTATCTATAACAATGTATCAGGGAATTATGTTTTAATTAATCAGTTTCTCTAATATGTTCTCTAAGATTCCTGCTAGGGAGTTGAAAAACTCCAAACAGCTGCAAGGCTGAAAGACTCTCTAGTCAGTTAGTGTCCTCATTGTGTTTTGGTCTAGTTTAGTGAATGTCTCTGATGACAAGTGCTTGTTGACGAAGCAAATGACTAATTGACACACTTAATCAAAATTTTTATAATGGCAGTGGAAGAAATATTAAACTTGCTGCTTGTCTTTTATATATATACATATGGAAACAGAACGAGAGGAGAAGAAATATAGTATTAAAATGATCATACAGTTCTCTGGGCCTGAATTCAGAGTCTGAGAGTCATGAAAGACCTTGTAAATCAGGTCCAGCAAAGAACTTCTCACATGTGATAGACAGTTTTCATCATGTAAACTCCACTTCTTTCCCATAAGTGAAGACATTTTTGATAAAACAAATTTGCATATCTACCTATATACTTGCCATAATTTGATGATACATTATTAATTCTATGAACCATATACAGCTGTTGGTTTACTTTGTCTATACAGCAAGTTTTATCATTTCTATCCCAAACTCCTTTGATGGCTCACAGTGTTTGTATAGATGTTTCCACAATAAGTCCCAAAGACGTCAGCACCTTTATTTTATACTGCACCAGAACTACTCAATAATATCAAGAATAGCCAGTTTTTCTTTGATCGTTTCTAAACATTCAAATCATATAGAGAAATGCATCTTCCATCTCTCCTTCTTTCTTCAGACACTTTCTTGTACAACACAGAAGAGATCTTCAAAATGCCATTTAATATCATGCCCTAGAGAGGGATGTGCAAGGCTTCTGAAATTTGGCCCAGTAATGGGTCGTGAGGGAAACCCTGAGAATTTCATTAGTCATAGATAGTAAAATAGTCTCCACAATGGTTAGGAGATACTCTCTGCAAAGCCTTGAATAATAGGAGCTGACATTAATTTAAAGCACTGAGCCAATTGCAGTTGGTTATATTCATGGCACAGTTGAGTACAAGTTGGAATATTATTCTAACCTTTGTCTGATGTCCTAGGCAAAGATTTTAATCCTATGTTTATTTGCAGTATGTAGTCCAGACACCAGATGTCACTGCATGATGCAGAGAACTGTAGAAGTGGTCCATGGTATGGTAAATAAATGGAGAGAAGGTGGTGCAAGTGCTGTTTGGAGCCATTTTCTGCTACTTACTCACAGGTATCTTCTTGAAGAAACATATTTTGTATGCCTTTACATCAATGATCCAAAGAATGATTTATAACCCGTTCTTAGAACAGCTCACTTAATTATTTATCATGACTTTATGACAATATGAGGAGGTTTATGCATCTTGAAATCCTTTATTTTAATTTGAAGCATCACTTTCTGAATTCATTGCAAGGATGCTCCCATAAATTATAGAAATTGATGTAGCTGGTATTTTTAGCTTAATAACTTTCCATTAGGAAATTGCATTTACCTCTAATCACAATAATCATGCTCAAATAACAATATCATCATTAATAATTACAAAACAACACAATATCCATTCAAAGTATCAGCTAGAAAGCAAATACAAATCACCATATAAAAATGAAGATTGATTAACAATTATACACTCGCAGTCAGGGGAAAGATAGTTACAAATGATTTTTCAAGCAAACAGACACAAGTTATTTGTGGACAAGAATAGATATGAAGGTAGGGATAATTGTACGTGTCTCATTGTAGGCATCATCCACAATGACAGTGAGACAGGACTGAGCACAGCTTTCTCTCAGCTATGTCTATGTCTGCAGAGAGACCAGGGACAGGATGAGTTATAGAGCCTGATAAGGTACCTGCTGCTGAAATGGTCCTTTCAGACAACCACGAGGGAGAAAAAAGATCTAGCTTTCACTACAATTCTGAGAATGTTATTTCAAAGCACTGAGAGGGTTTTCTTTGATTCTATACACGTTTATGACTTCAAACTCTAAACATCTAAATTTGTGTTCTTAATTTTTTTTTTTTTTCCTGACTGTCTTGATGCATTGGTGGTGAAACATTTCTCTTTTTAATTTATTTTTTTTTTCTGTCTTTTTTCCAGTCTCATGTTCATAGAATCATAGAATCATTAAGGTTGGAAAAGACCTCTAACATCAAGTGCAACCCCAACCCATCACCACCATGCCCACTTAACCACTTCCCCCAGTACCACATCTCCACATTTCTTGAACACCTCCAGGAATGGTGACTCCACCACCTCCCTGGCAGCCTGTTCCAGTATCTTACCTTTTGTCTGAGAAGAAGGTTTTCCTGATATCCAACCTAAATCTCCCCTGATGCAACTTAAGGCCATTACATCTAATCTTGTCACTTGTTCACCGTAAGAACACTCCGGGAGCTTGTAGCTAGGAATTATCTTCCTTGGAGAATAAAGGAATATTCAAGGGGTTAATACAGTGAGAGTTAGAAATGCTGAAGTGGGAAAAATATCAATGGGCTTTTATAATCCACTAGAATTAAGTTTCTTTCAGTAAAGACGTCCGGTCACATTGGCTGGTAATATTTATCTAGTCAATACGAATTGGTTAACCTACATTTTGTGAGACTGAATGAGTAACATCTTATTAATAATCTGAGACAAAACATATAGGAGAGATATGAATCCACTGTAAAGCTTCCAGAGGAGGGCCTCAAAAAATGATACGAGAGATGAAAAGTCTCCACTATGAGGACAGGCTGGGAGAGCTGAGGCTGTTCAGCCTGGAGAAGAGAATGTTTCGGGGAGACCTGAAGGCAGCTTTTCAGTATCTAAGGGGGACTATAAGAAGGGGACAGACTCTTTGGCAGGGTCTGTTGTGATAGCACTAGAGGAAGTTTAGATTGGATATAAAGAAGATTTTTACAGTAAGAGTGGTGAGGCACAGGCACAGGTTGCCCAGAGTGGTGGTGAATGGCTGTCCCTGGAGACATTCAAAGTCAGGCTGGATGGAGCTCTAAGCAACCTGATGTAGATGTCCCTTTTCATTGTGGAGGGGTTGGACTAGATGATATTTAAGGGTCACTTCCAGTTCAACAATTCTTGTCATTCTTGAAGCCATGTGCAAGTCTGCCTGCTGGCAAGCAAAAACAGAATTTCTATTATCATTTTGACCAAATCTTTTAATTCCATTTGGGCTGAAATGAACTTTCACAGGGCAAGTGCATCACCAAAATGCTATGTGAACTTGGATTGAAAAATGCAGTTCTCACAGCATACTTTGTGCCAACCAGCAGCTCTTTGTAGATGGCAGGCACTTATAAGAAGATAAACAGAACTCTCTCACAGTGAGAATTTACATTTTGTTTTCCATCTCTTTTGCTCATTTTCTTCAGGATCTAAGTACAAATAATTCAGTGCTAGAATGATTCTCTGTCGTGACAATGCCCTCCTAAAAACGACGCAGAAAACACTTGTAGATTACTTGAAAGCTCTGAATTTGTACGGCTGATGCTTAAGCAATGGTAAACGAGAACTCCATTCCGCAGTAATCTCTGCAGAACAGCTACACACTGAATTGGCTGATGTCTAAATATCCTTATGGTCTTGACATGTATTGATTCAGTCGTTATCTGTCTTTGAAATAAGAAAAAAAAATGAAAGAAAAGCTTGGGAAAATGCATGCAGATGTAGTGTGGACACAAATATTCTACCTTAACAGCCAGTGGACTTTGCAGTTTTCATACTTCTGACAGCCAGCTCCTTCCTCACTATCAGCCTGTGTTTCTGGATGGTTACCTGACTGTCATCAGGAGCACTCCTGAGTAATTAGTACCAAGATGAGGCCCTTGATACTGTAAAACAATTTTGAAAGCATGACTTCCCTGGCAGGTGATAAGTAATTCAAGAATAACTCAGAAACCAAGGTCCTTGCCTATTGCAACTGCAATGAACTTCTTCAAAGATGCCAACTGAAAATCTAGCATCGTGTTCTAACTAATGTGTGTGAACAGAGAAACTTAACAGAAAAGACACCTTCTAAATGCACTTATAGGGGCCAGGAAAATGAATAAGTATGTTGATGGATGAATGCTCACTTTAAGACGCAAGCAAAATCATTTTAGCCTACATTGGATTATAAACAAGTTGCCACCAAGCTCCTATATAAATCACCCCAGAAAATGGGTGTCAGCTTCAGATATGGAAGCAATCCAAAATCAACCTGTCAGAGGGATTCTTCCCTCCTCCATCCTGAGACAGATGTGAAATAAAGCAGGACCGATGAGTGCAAATCTCTGCATAAGTCACTACAAGGCAAGAGGCAAATGGCATCTCATCAGGAAGACACTGTACTCAGCATCTCTCATTTCAAAAATTGTTGCAACTCTGGAAGGTACTGGCCCGTCAGAACTGAAATCCCATGTATAAATATTTTTTTGTGTTTGATGAAAAGTATGTTACAGTCACAAAATACAACCTGGCCTGTATTTCCTGGGCAGTTATGACATGCTCTTGCAGTGTAGCTCCTGATTGCTACAGGAGTGGCTTAACTGTTTAATTCATTGAAAATCAGTGTAAAGCATAATCAGTCTGCTCCACGTCCACTCTACATTTACAGCTGGTACTGGGAGAAAGCTGGTCCTTACTGGATATAAGGAAGAAGTTTTTTACAATAAAAGTGGTGAGGCACTGGCGCAGATTGCCCAGGGTGGTGGTGGTTGCTGTGTCCCTGGAGACAATCAAAGTCAGGCTGTATGGGTCTCTGAGCAGCCTGGGGTAACTATAGGCATCCCTGTCCACTGCAGGGGAGTTAGACTAGATGACCTTTGAGAGTCCTGTCCAACTCAAAAGATTCTATGTATGTTTCTATGGTTCTCTGAGTCTGGGGTGGGCTGTGGTATGTATCCACAAAGGTCAGCTACAGCCTGGTTCACCCACCACAGACTTTTCATCCCACTGATATATATTTTAATTGTATAATCAAAAGAGTTATGTAACAGACTAAGGTAAATTCGTTGGTTGTAAATGTCTTTGGAGAATAAAATCCACTTTTTTCCTATTTACAATCCACATCTATAGCAAGAGTAAGTGATTGCCCGAAAGAGTTTATAGACAAAATACATCAAGGAGGAACAGTTCCATCTTTTTCCTGATTTCATACAGGGGAAAATGATGCCTAGAAGTGTTGAGTCAAAATATGTATAAAACAGAACTCAGTCTTGCTGACCTGGGTTTCCGTATCACCCAGTAGAACAAAGAGCAGGATATCTCCCTTTCTCTCCTTCAAGCTAAATAATAATTCTAAGTACTAATTATCATTATTTATTAAAGGTATTTAAAGGGAAGAAATAACTAAAGTATTTGGTATTCCTTTGATTGATGTAAGTTGTTTTTTTTTGTCCTGAAATTTCACGTGTCTTTCTAAAGTTAGTAAGGCATATGAAAAATCAGACAGTAGTGAGTATCCAACTTTCAGAACACTCACATATCTGTTTTAAGAATGTAGAAACTGTGGTGACAATAACAAAGTACTGCTTTTGATTATCCTGCAAATCACTGAAATGGATGGAGCATGCACAGAAACAGGAAACATTCCAGATGGAAAAGATCTCCCTGCCCTCTGGGTCACATCATTCTGCTCATACATGCATCAGTCTCCGCTTTACAAACTGAAAGATTTTTCTCATAATCTTGCTACAAACAGAAAAATTTTTACTATGATATTCCTACAGTCTGTCCCAGAAAGAAAGATTTTGTACGCTTGAACTCTAAATTTGGAAGCCTATGTCTATTATGAGAATGTTGTTTTCTGAATACTTGTTAAACAATTACCTTTATTTGAAAAAAAAAATCTGTGCACCTGAAGTTTGCATTAACTCTTTGTCTTCAGACATGCAAGTTTCATTGAGAGACTTCAGTTATTATCCACAGTGCTTTTCTTCAAGCAGCATTCCAGTGCAAGGCTTAAATACAATAAGCCTTACAGCCTTGAGAACTGATGCTACAGCAGGTAGTTGTAACGAAAACATTTCAAAGGGATGAAGAAAGATCAGATCTCTGGGCTTGGCATCAATGGATTTTGTGACCTTGGGTAAATCTGTCCATCACAAAATGCCTCTCTTGATGCATCTGCTAAATAGAGATAGCAAAGTACACCACAACATTCAGTGGAAGGTTGTGAGGACAAATCCATGAATCTCTTTGAAATGACAACAATGAGAGCAACTAAAAGAGTCTGTAAAGTAAGTCAGCATATTCTAAAAGATTTGTTTAGTCCTGCAAAGTTGACCTGCTCACAGAAACTGCCAAACTTCACTATCCTTCACTATCCTAGTCCTGTGAGATTTAATGACTACTTGCCACTTCACTTTGATGAATATTTGGCTGGCTGGTACCACAGCCAAACTTAATTTCTCTCCAAAACCTACTACTCACAGTAATCAGCAGAAACAGCTCAAAGCCACTCAGCAGAGCATGCAAAACTGAATCTTTATGCCAAGGCCTGAGGCTATGCCCCAGAAGGGAAGTAGGAAGGGTCAAAATTCCCCTAGTTGTACTCGATGATCCTTGGGGGTCCCTTCCAACTCAAGATATTCTATGATTCTCTAAAATCTGGTGCCAAGTCCTAAATGTTAATGAATGTGGCATCCACTAACAGAAGTTGTACCAGGGTAACTTCCACTTCGAGACTGCTAAATTGCCCTCATAACCTTTACCAACACTGGCATTCTTAGCACATGGTTGCACAGCTCCAGAAGCTTGCAAAACAGAAAGCAACCAGTGCAACCTCCCGAAGTCATGAGACATTATTCAAAATCCGTCTCTCAAAGGCTTAGATTAATTTTGTGTCTGTTGTACTTCTGGCAGTCACTGGGGAGAAGACATCATGTATTCTGTCTTCCGACCCTCAAGTGCTAATCTTTGGTCTGGGTTTCTTGATGTGCCATCCATCACACCTCCAAAGGGGAAATATCTACCAGGAGGATATTCCAAGACAGAAAGAGAAACATGCTTTAAAGAGTTGAAATACATTATATGCAGGAAAATATCCCATTTTGATGCTCTGTTTTCAGATAGGACATCATTCTGCCCACCATGACTGGGAGGCAATTTCATATCCATGACTGCTCCCAATTGGCAGCAGTGCCAACATTAAAATGGTGTCATTCACTTTTCAAGTTCGAGCAAAAAAAAAGAATACGTATATATTGATTCATATACTGTTGGGAAAAACATCTATGAAAGTAGGCAGGCACTGGGACAGGCTGCCCAGGGAAGTGGTGGAGTTACTATTCCTGGAAGTCATCAAGAAAAGCATAGATGTGGCACTGAGGGACATGACTTAGTGGACAATATTGGTGGTAGGTGGATGGTTGGACAAGGTGGTCTTAGAGGTCTTTTCCAACCCCAATGATTCTATGATTCTATGATTCCAGTGCATTACCCACACTCTTGGGTTATGTTCTCATTTCCTTTCACAGTGAAGGATATTTCCAGTACTCTTCAGCCTGCAAAGTGAGTCACAGACAATTTTCTCTCTATCTGAATTAAGATTAAAACTAATGCAACTTTTGTTTAACCTCATGGCCAGTTCCACTAAGAGATGTCACAGAAACTTTCACAAAGTATAGACAGTAGTATGGCATCTGATCTTCAGAAGCCAGGTAGTAAATTGAAGTAAACAGGATCTCAGCTAGCTAAGTAAGAGCAGTATTTGTTCTACTCTGAGAACCTCACTGGTACCGTCTGGAGACTACGTATGAAGGACTGGACCCTGACATCTCAGTTTAGAGGAAAGCATTCTTGATTATGTTTTCTGTGATGGTACATTGAGATGACTCATTTCAAGGCTCGGGAGACAAATAGACAGACATGCAGAAGTTAACAAGTTGTCTAAAGTCTCATATGGATTTGAGAGTTTATTCCTCCTCTCTAAAACGAAACAGACAAACAAACAAACAAAAAACCCTTCAGGTTATATCTAAAGAGATTGCAATGCCTAAAATACTACACCTTCATTGCCTATAACAAGTTCCAAGTTGGGTTCCTGGACTTTCAACACAAAAATTGCTCAAGCTGAGATACTGTCAAAATTGTAGTTCACTCGCTGTGACCCAGGCAGTGCTAACTTTTAGAATGCAACTGTCCATATGGGCTTTTCCTATGCACATTACACAGAGAAAGCATTTGGTTCATCCCTGCTGTTTGAAATGCTTTGAGTACCCACCTCTCAGCCACCTGCATGTAGATTTCCTAACCTTGACAGTGCAAGGGCTCAGAAGAGGGGTTGGATAAGAAAAAGGGAGGGAGAAATTTGCAGATATGGATTGAGACCCGTGTGGAATGCATGCTTCTCTCAATTTTTTACCTACCATCAGTAGAAACACAACGTTTGGTGATGTCTTTTTCACATATTCCAGGAAAAAAAAATATCTTCACTTGATCAGCCACAAAACTGATTTCCATATTGCTGAGTTTCCTTTTAACTAATTGTGTATCTTCCACATATGCTGGGAAATATGGTCACAGCTGATAGCAACTAATGATTTCTGTTAATTGTGCTGAGAGGAAAGGACAGCTTGTTAACGAGTGACTAATTGAGATGTGAGTTAATAATAATTCCTCAGATGAACTTGCCCGGATTGCCAGCCATTTCTCAATTTTCTGTAGAGAGCAGTCTCAGAACGCATGTGGCAAGTTTTCTGCAGTCCTTAAAGCAAGTGAGTTCTGATGCCCGAAAAATTGGAAATACAAGCACATAAAAGGAAAGAACTCTGAATTATAAACTGTTGGCTGAAAATAACCACTCTAGGTCCTGAATGCTTGAATTTCCATCCACCCCAATCAGGTTCTATTCCTTGGTCTGCGTGACAGTGTTTCAAAACCTGAGCAATGATCATTTTGGAAAAAAAGTAAAGTTCATGCAATTCAATTTGTTTGAGGGCAAAGAGGGAAGAGTTAAAGCCATTTGTGATGGCTTAACTAGAAACACCAGTACTATTAACTTACTCAATTTATCTATTAATTACTAACATGGGAAGGAAAAAAAATTAGTGATCTTTCTGCTTCTCCAGCACATGAAGGGGCATAGTGATAAATGTTTTCATCACAAGTAGATGTCTAAAATAGGCTAGATGAATAATAGTCTTTCCCTCACCAGTAGCTGGGGAGTCCAAGCCTGTTTACACTGTATGCACATTAAATTAGATGAGCCAAATCCCTTTCTCCTCTAAGGTGCTTAGGAACCTAATATACTATCTAGACCAGGCTCTGAGCAACCTGACTGAGCTGTATATGTATGTCCCTATTCATGACTGAGGAGATGGCCTAGATGACTTTTAAGGGTCTCTTCCAACTCAAATGATTCTATGATTCTATGATTCTATTCAGATGAAATCAGTCCTGTAGGAAAAAAATTAAATTATGAAATGCAACATAATTTCTTGATCTAGATAAATGCAATGGAAATACCACTTTCCAAACACTGCTTCATTCATTTTACTGAATCTGTCACAAGGCACCACTGAGGTTAAGAAAGGGGTGCAGGACTGGGTGATGTTCCATGTTTTGGCTAGGTCACACCAATATTACTGAAAAGCAGTATGGCCCTCTGCAGTGAACCTCTTTACCCTCACCCATATGTGCTTCTATTACATGAACATGCTTCCTTACTCTCTTCCTCATTTGAAAAATGTGCATCTACACAGTTGAAGGGAAGAGGCAATTGGTCTTCATCATGGCAAGCACCGTATGGTTCCCATGAGACACAACTCTCCCACATACCTTAGGTCTAGAAACTGCTTGTATTTCGTGCATGTTGGAGTAGCCTGAAGCTGAGTGAAGGAGAAAGAATTTGGAAAAGTCCTTGACAAAAAGAGTCATATCCTGTCTGTGGAGTCCAGCTAAGGAGTTCTCAGGAAATACAGTGTCCAAAATGGCATGCAAACACCTCTTGAAGGGATCTTTAGAGTCAACAGATACCCACGACTTACAGTGCCTGCTGCCTGAGAAGTCATGCTTCTCTTTTAATTGAGGCATAAAAGACTAAATGTTCGTGCTTTTAGAGTGAAATAAACATGAAACCAAACGTTTGCTTAGACAAAACCATCATTTCCCAAAACAGCAGACATTAACATACCTAAGCAATGAAATGGGAGTTATTCCTATCTACTGCTATCAGCCAATATTAGCATCATATTAAACTTGCACAGATTCAGAGAAAGGTCGGTCCATGCTTTGAACACCTTACAAGTCAAGCACAATGCGTATGATTATCGGTCTGATATTCCCCAGACATCCCTCAGGCATTGCCATGGAGAGCATTTAGTCGTGCAGTAAAACACATCGTACACCTGACTCATCAGGACCTTGAGCAATCATCAGCCTGGTATAGCATCAGCGTTCATGAATAAAAGTCTTCAGCCATGGTAAGGGAAAATAAAGGAGAGGATTAGCCATTAAAGAAGGCTGTGCTCTTACTATGATAGCACTGCTTTGTAAGTTGTGACATCATTTGTGCATTTCAAGAATGTGTTGCTCTGGGTCTTGTAATGCAAAAAAGTGGAAGTAACAAATTTAGGTAACAGGTCAGTTCTCCAAGGAGAACATGGAGTGCCTCATCAATCATTCCATATTTCCTTATTTCTTGCAGGTCACAGCATCACTAGCCATTTAAAAAGTATTCATAAATGTCATTAATGGATTATCAGTGCATCTTGAAAAAAAGCTACATTTATTTATGCATGGATTACCAATTAAATTGAGATAGATATTGAAATTAATAAGGACCCAGTAAAACGTAAAGTGCACAATTGATTTTAGATCCTCTGCTATATGCACAGCATGTAATTACTAGTAGTAAATCTGAAATGAAAATATGAGCGCTTATGAGATGCTTCAGTGCAGTTGTTCATTTAGGTCCGCATAAATCCAGGGGACACACATTAGAAGTGCCAGAACTGGCATAAAAGAGCTAAGTTATAACTGCAACCTTCATGGAAGGAAAACAAGAAAAATCCTTCAACAGCAGAAAAAGAGAAAAAATATATACGCACCCCTCATCTAAGAAACTAATTGCCATGTACTGATATTTCTACGTCGGGGGGTAAAAATGAATAAAATAAGTGTTTGTTAGCACAAGACTGAGTACAAAATAAAAATGCCAGGAGATTTAGAGAATAATATTTATTTAGTTTAGACAAATAAGGTAGATTGGTACACAGCAGTGCACCTAGAACAACCAGTAGCCAAAGTCATCAGGTACTCCTTATTGCAAATGATATTTTTGTAATGCTGTTTGATACGCGTTTTCCTTGTAAGTGATTGCAAATTTCTGTGATTCATGCAAAGATGTGTTTTGTTCTGTTGAGGTTCAAATTTTATGCCATGCTAATCATCTCAGTACCCGAACTACTGATACATTAGGATTTCTCTTGAATTCCAAAACATTTTTGTAGGCAAATCCATTAGTGTCATAATCTGTTGTTCTAGATGTGCTAAGTGAGCATCTGTTTCTCTCAGAACATTTCAGATTCAGGAGAAGAATCACTGTCAACCTGTACTCTTGTCAACTATCAAAAGGGCCACAACGTATTGGATATTAGGGAAAAATTCTTCTCAGAAAGAGTGGTAATGCACTGGAACATGATGCCCAGGGAGGTGGTGGTGTCACCCCTGGAGATGTTCAAAAAAGGGTAGATGTGGCTCTGAGGGGCACGGTTAGTGCACATGGTGGTGACAGATTGGTTTTGAGACTAGATGGCCTTTTCCAACTTTGATTCCATGATTCTACGATACTGTTATAGTATAGGTTGCACAAGTTCAGTCTCACTCATCTTGTTGCCCTAGTATCCTAAAAACTGGGGGGAAAAAAAGCCAAAATCTGAAAATTTACAGCAGTATTATTATGCCAGGGGTTTATCTGACCATCTGTGTGTGCCAGAAAACAAGGAGACGCATTTATCCTACCAAGGTGTTCATATCACAGGCTGGAGAAATATTTTTAATAAAGCTGAGCTAAAGCCAGCTTTCACACTCTAGAGAAGTTTGGCTTTGGATCCAGATACAGAAACAGTGACCTGCACAGCCTTCATGGATGAAGTTCAGTGGCCTACAAAAGTAACTAGTGCTGTCATTGTAAAAGTTTTAAGGGAATCATTCCTACTTCCACCTTTCATTTCACAATGGTATAGGTTTCCCACAGGTCCTGTGGCCCAGGCCTTGAATAGCCAAGAGTCAAAGACCAATATGGATACTAAGCACCTCAAATAATAACAGAATCCTCTGTTTAGTTCATTCAGCTCTGTCCTATCTATACAATCATACTATCTACTTGTATAGCCTAGTAAGGTATCTCTGTCGTGATGCATTCCTCCTAAGGCTGAGAAGAGTTGTGCTGCAAAAGCTCTCAAGCAGAGTGCCACTGGGGGCTAAATCTCAGGCCAATATTGGGTCCTAACCATTAGCCATGGAGATAAAGTCCTTCTCTGTCATCTGTAATTAGTGGGATGAGGCAAATAGAGCACATCTAGTGATATTTGGCCGCTACATTTCACAGCTGGAGTTGTCTTATAAAAAGACAGTTCCTTTCTTTGGTTTCAGGTTTAAAGCAAACATGTTGCTTTAGAGTGGATTATTCACTTGGGAGCATGAATTGAAATAATATCTCCAATGTTCCGGTGTTTGAATGGGAACAAAAGAGACTTAGATTCTCTATCTAAATTTCATGGGAAGATAATTCAGACTTCAAAAACTGAATAGTATGCTTGGAGTTTTTAATAACTCTGCCCACAAACATTTTTTGATCAATGGATACAGAAAGCAAACAAGAATCAGCTATTCTTCATAAGATAAAAATATTTCTCAGTCACTCCAAAATCATCTTTGTGGTCTGTTGGTCTCTGTGCAGTATGCCAGAAGAGGATTTAAGCTATACACAAGATACACAAGACCCCTTGAGCAAACCATGGTCACTCAACAATTATATTTGCAAAAGAGGTTGGTAACACAGTTGTAAAAGGAAGTAAGAAAAGGTGCCCCTGAATATGCAATATGTGAGAAGAGCCGCTGCTTTCAAGAGGTGCCTGGGTTAAAGTTTCTCTCTGCTTTGTGTGTTGAAATGTTGCACAGAATAATTGGGTCCCAACCACAACTAGATGAATATAGAAAACATTATTAATGATGGTGATAAGAGGGTCATTTGGATTCCATGAAGGCATTTTTCCAAGAAGTATATCTGAGGAATTATACAATGTAATTGCTCCTGCTTAGCTGCTCCACAGCTGGTATAAACTGAGGCCACTGTGGATCACCACTAACATCTGCTTTTTAGCAATGTGAAATACAGAAATAATGAATCATTGTTTCCACAGAAGAAAGATATTCATAGGATAAATTACTCATTTATGTCCACTTTTTTCTTGATCTTTTTCCCTATAATCCTATCCTGCCACCATGACCACACTTGAAGGAAACACTGTCCTTAGATATGTTTTGACTGGCTGGTGATTCAACGTGCAACAACCGTCCACTCTCACTGCTTTGGAACAGGATGCACAACTAATCTCAAAAACCTTCGTATCTAACTTTAATTTAGTAGAAACTCATTAACATATTTAAATATTATTCAGTGGAAGATGGTAGTGAGCTTAGGTAAAAAAGCAGAACATCAAAGTCAGTCTCACCCAACATTCACTGCTCAGCTATCTCCAAAAAATTCTACCCCACTTATTCCCACTAGAGATGGGATGGTTGTAGTATTACCAAAAAAAATAAAAATAATAGAAACTAGGACAGGTGGTGAATCAAATATCATTTAGTACCTATAATAAACAGGGATATTTGATATTTTATTTTGGTATTAATTTTAACCCACATCTTCCCTAAATCCTCTATACAGTAAAATATAAATCCAGCCATAAACCAGTGTTTTCAATAGAAGATGATCAGTTGACTGAAACTTTCTGTGAATAAAAGATGCATTATCATAATGACCTTAAAGGTAACAGAGCCCTCACTCTCCACAATCACATTCCTGCTATCCTAAAATGTTGTGCTCTGATCTATATAAAAATATGCATTTTCGCATATTCAGCTATTCTTCATGTCTTTCTTTGTGTATCTCTATCTCAGTCCTTTCTTTTTTCCATAATATTATGGTCAGATAACTCAGACTTTACATTTTAGGGCAAAATATTGTACTCCGTCCTCTTGATTCACAGCAAATCCATGACACTAAAATTACATTACATTAAGCAGACCTGCGCCCTAGGTGCCAGAAAGGAAAAATATACAGGAGTTCATCACCAGCATCCCCACTGATTTGCAAATTGGTCCTCATGAGTATCATCTCAGCAAATATTCCCACAGCACCCAAGACCTTTACGTATTGGGAATGAAACAATCTAAAAAGGAAAGTGTTACTTTCTGTACGCTCCATTTGCTTTGTTTTAAGTCTCTTTGATCTCAAGCCAGGGGCATGGTAACAGCTAATGTATTCTCCAACTGGGAAGCAGGCACCTTCTACGATACATCTGAAATACTGAAGTTATCAACCTAAGTGGAGTATTAAACTTGTTAACTCTTTGTGCCCAGGGTAGTGGGCTTTTCCAGACCTCTTCAGTACATGATTACTAAGCCATGTTGTTTTAAATCCAGAAAAGTACAAAAGATAAAAGGAATGGGATGGACACAGGCCAAGAATTCAATGTTTCTGAGCAGGATTGGCAGGTATTTTTATGACCTCATAAGGAAGCAAAATTAATGCTTTCATGCCGTGTGTGCTTCTCTGCTGGCCTGTTTTTCCCTTGCTTTGGCAGTATCAATCTACTTCATTACATAGGGAGAAGTCTTGAAGATATGAAGGTCTTTATAGTTTAGTGGAAACAAGGCTCTTCAATCTGAATTCATGACGAATCAAATGCTTGGAAATCGTAGAATCATAGAATCATTAAGTTTGGAAAAGACCTCTAAGATCATCTAGTCCAGTCATCCACTTACCACCAATAATACCCACTAAATCTTATCCCAAAGTCTACATCTACAGTCTACAGAGGAAAGAAATATTATAAACCCACAAAAAAATTCAGAGCTTGTAGCTTAATGCTGGACATAAACAAATGCAAACAGGAGCTCTTACCTTCTTTTTTTCTGAGTAGGTCATTGAAACCAGTGCTTCCTTATTTCCACCATTCAGTGAAAGATTTGTTGTAAGGGCACAGCAAGAAACGTGAAGCTCTGTACCTGTAGAACATGACACCAGAATGAAATCATAAGGAGCTGAGCAGCAAGCTCGTTTTCAGAACATCCAGTACTGAGCAAAGCTCCTATTTTACAAATTGTTTCCATATTGACAGATTTGCAACCCGAATTGTAAGAAGGTGTGTGTGGACGGGGGGGGGGTTGACTGCAGCATGAAGATGAAAACTGACTACCACCAGAGCATGCCTTACATGACTTCAGGGTAGACTTCTTATGAAGTAGCCCTGGGCTTCTTTGGAGTACATTAAGACCAAGTCAATAAGATCAGAGAGTTTAAAGTATAAAAATACACTCAGCTATTGTAGAGATGCAAAAAACTGAAAATCTACTGCTCTGCGGAAGCCAACATAACTGAATGAATCCTACCACACATCAACATGTCAACAGGCCTGAGAACAAACTTACCTGGGATGCAGGTGGGGATATATGAGCAAGGGTGGCTGTACCCAGGCTGGAGTTTCCTCTTCTGCAGACATGTTCCAGAGGCTTTGCACCACCTAACAGCAAGCGATTCCAGGTGAGGGATTACTAAAATATGCTCCAAAGATCTGAATAGAAGAGGAGACCTTCCCTTGGTCACAGCATGTGAGGAATCAACTGTCTGTTCCAGGACATGTGGAGCTGAGGACACAGACAAGATGAAGAAACAGTCCCTCTGCCTGCCTGTCAAGCTCTTCCTAAAAAGAGTTGGCAATTTCAGAAGTGCTTTTTGCATCAATTCTGAATGCATATATTCTGTTCTGCTGCCACAACCCTGATCCAACTCCCTGGGTGCTTTATATTACCTTCAAGAGTTTTCTTAGGTTTTCTCTCCTCCTCTGTGTGGATCAATATCAGAAAGGTATTTAGTCACATCAGCAACGCAATCCATTATGTGAAGCACCCTCCTGGCAGGAAAAGCCATTACATTTATTTTTCTAATGCAGCTGAGTAGACATTAATATCTGCAATTAACTATTTGAATGCAGACTGACTAGTTCCTCTGCGCTCATACCATACGTAGACTGCCCTGAAAATAAGAGTCTTGAAATCCTGTTGTCATCATCCCGCTTCTTTTTCTATTGATACATGGTTCTGGGCATGGATAGTGCTTGCCTTGATGCTATATTTACACAAGGCTGATTAAGAACATGTATTTCTAGAGGTGAAAAAAATGTTGTCATAGTCATCATTGTGTGTGGGTAATGTGTATGTTGAAATTGTCTTCTATTGATGAGAATCATGTTTCTTCTGCTCAGGCACCTTGAGGACTCTCATATTTTGTCCCTTTCCTTCATTTTCATTCCCTGTTTCATATCTATTATCTCATGCCTTCTGCTGACAGCAGAGCACAATATATTTTGCTTCAAACTCTGCTCTCAAGTGCTCCCTTTCTCTTTGAATTCATCCCTTTAAACCGATCTGTTCAAACTGACCTTCATGCCTTTCTCACAGTAAATGATCCATCCATCTGTTTTCTAGTTAACTCTTCTGTTTTTAAGCTGCTTTCCCACTGAAATGAAACTTAGGTGGTGTTAGTAACCTTGTCTATGTCTGTATGTTGCACTGCCAATAACTTCTGAGCTCATTAACCAGAACGACAGAAGAGCCTGAAGCCTCATAGATAATTAAACTTCATGCAAATAGGAGGCTGAATGTGTGAGATGTCTTACAGAAACCACAGTTACAGGGAAAATAAACATAAGTATAAATCTTGGCATACACCAGGGAATATACATGGGACAGGGCCTTGTAAATGTGCCCCAAGCACAAGATAAGCTTCAGTCAGAGTTTAAGCCTTGCTTAAAGTCAAAGCCAATCTACAGCAAAACAAGCATCCATAGGCAAAGAAATGAAATTTGTTTCAAAAGTCTTCATGTGAACTTTGGATTCATTCAGTGTAATATTTTAATACGGTTTGCATGTTCTTCAGAGCTAACAGATAGTAACAAAGTTTAAGCCAATAGAAGTTATACTAAGTTTTTTAGGTTTATTTTACATTTAATTTAGGTTTAATTCAAAATTTGGGAACTATTTTTTGTTTTCTTGCTAGTCATCTGCTTTGTTTTTATGAATCCAAATTCACAGAGTGACACTTTTTCTAAGGAGTTTTCCCTGTACATTTATGTAACCAAAAACAATGCACTGGACATTGTTGCCTAGTTTTCAGCCTCCTGACATATTTTTCTGTATCCTTGAATTATTTTAATCATGAGCATATTGTACTATCTGCTGCAGAAAGTTAATCTCATAAAAGCATAAAATAATAGTATCTTAGAGTAGTTAGTGTTGGAAGAGACTTTAAAGATGAGCTCTCTCTTCTCAGATGAGACTCCTCCCATAGGTCAGGTTCCTTTTGAGGAACCATCCAATCTGGCCTTGAACACCTCCAGGGTTGGGGCATCCACAGTTTCTCTGAGCAGCCTGTGCCAGCGCCTCATCACACTCTGTGTAAAGAATTCTTCCTAATGTCTAATTTAAATCTTCCCTCTTTCCACTTAAAACCGCTAGCCTTTGTCCTATTACTACACTGCCTGAAAGAGTCCCCCTCCAGCTTTCATATAGGTCCCTTTTATGTGCAGGAAGGCTGCTATGAAGTTCTACCTGAAGTCTTCTCCGAGCTGAACAACCCCAACTCTCTCAACCTTTCTTCATAGGTCAAGGTCCCTCTGGATGGTATCCCACAACACTCAGCTTGGAGACATTTGCAAACTCTCTGAGGGTGCACTCCATCCCACTGTCCACACAACAACAAAGTTGTTAAATAGTACTGATCCCAATACCAACCACTGAGAAATGTGACTTGTCACTGGGAGACATTACCCTGAGGAACACTAATCATCCCTCTATTGAGCACTTCCAAATGAAGTCAAGCTATAGTTATCATGTAATGACATTTAGGTCTTACCTATATTATTCTAGATTTCTAAGAGTCACTCTTAGAAAGTGAATACATATGTTTAGCCTATCCTCAGTCATACAGCCCTTCTAACACCATTTGAGCCAGCAGTTCCTTTCCATTAAACAACAGAAAGGCAGGAAAAAAGATTGCATTAAATGCTCATTGAAGCCTCCATTTGAGATCATCTCTTCCTTAAGATGTTACTAATTACTGGAAAGTCAGTTTTATGGGGAAGCCTCACTGCACATTTTCTGGTAATTCGTCTTATCTGAGTATTGTCTCACCAAAGCCAAAACGATGAGCTGGACAGACCCACGGCGTGAGGATGATACTCATATTTGTAATTTTTGCACAAGCAAAGTTACGAAGGCTTCAGGATTTCTGCATTGTCTTTATCAGACATATTCATGAAACAGACTCAGCCCACGCCAAGCCTTTTCGTCCTATTGCTTATTGGAGCTAGGCAACCTCTAAGGAGAGCAATAGGAAAGTGAGATTTACTGTGATATTACAGCAAAGAAAGAGGAATTGCTGGAGAAAAAAATTCCACTTTCCTACCCATACAATAGGTTCCATCGTCATTTGTTGGACTGCACTGTTGTTACCTGTAAATGATTGACCAATCTCTTTAATGCAGTACAGATTGCTGAATATTTTCCATTCACCTTCTTTGATCCAGTTTGTTTCCCTTCTTAGCAACCAGCTGTTTTTTTTCCTGTTAGGATTTGCTTTTTTCTTCTGTCAACTATTGGATTTACTTACGTGGTGATGTCAAAAGGTTCATAAGCACAATGCTTGTTAAGTATTTGTGTGTGCGTCTGTGCTCCTTGCTTTCTTATTTTTATGACAATAATGATGATTATTAATGGTAGTACCCTAGCACAGGTCTACAATCTGACATGGACTAGTTCAAAGGGAATAGCAGGCTGCAAAGAACAAGATAAGCTATGTACACCCTAACTTACAGTGACCTTTCTTTCTGCTAGAGAAACAAGTAGCTTAAGAAAAATCTCCACAGTCATAAATCAATATCACTCATTGCTATTTGGAAAGAGCTGGATGATTTTGGTACATTTATCATGGTTTAAGGAATTTTGACATGTTGTTCTCCTCTGAATATAAAAGTTCTCTTCTTTGTGGTTGTTTCCTTTCCATCACATTTCAGAAGGTTGCTTACAAAAGTGAAAAAACCAATTCTTTCTGAACTCTTGGAGGAGAGAGAAGGCAAATTGTCCATGCTCCTTGCAGATGAAAACACTGAAAGAATTTGACCTTGACTAAAGAAGCTTCCGTGGAAGATTAGGAGAATAAGAGCTGTATAATGGATAATGCCAGATTATAATTACCACTGATGACTGCTTCATGAGTCATCCTCATGAGGCACCTCTCAACAAAAAATATTATCTTCCAATAAAGCTGTTGTAAACCACATGTGGGGAAAAAAAATTAAAAAATAAAAATAAAAATGAAGAACTAAGATTTTACCAATTTCTCTAATTTTCAATTGGTTTTGTTTTTACAGACAGACAGTTTCTTAATGGTAAGCAAATAATTTATTGAAGATAGACAATGACAGAAAGAATGAGAAAAGTGCCTGCACATTATAAAACTACCCGTGAATTTGTGAGTGAAGGAGATCAGAAACTAGATTTTTATTAATTTAATTGAAACCAAATACTTTCACGTTTGATATGATTTGAGTCTGTTTTAAACTTCTTCTGCTTGAATTCTAGCTCATGAGTTACTACCACTAAAAATATTCATGGAATATTAAGTTTTAACAATTGCAGTGGCGGCCATTAAAAGATTTCTCCAAGAATAGAAAGAAAAGATTGCCTTTTCTTTTACTGCAGGGTTTTTAATGAGGCAGATTTTAAACCAACTAGTTCAGCTGGTTCAAGAAGATTAGCAGCACAAAATGTGGTGGTGAGTGTTAGGATTAGTAAGAAGTATGAAAGAATTTCCTGATTTACCTTGAACTACATGGGCTGCACCAAAAGTAATGCCTATTATTTTGTTATGTTGTTATGTCTAATCTTATCTTGGAGGTCTTTTCCAACCTGAGTGATTCTATGATGCTATGTTGGCCTACAACATCGGAGGAGGATGCTGGTGGCATGGCAGTAGAGGTTGTCTATCACCAGTATTCCATTACATTTTGTTGCCATACAACAGGTGGTAGCAGAGGGATGGTCAGATACAATAGCATCTGACATGGAAGCCTGCATAAAACGAAGGTGTGGAATTGAATTCCTCCATGCGGAAAAGATTGAGCCTAGTGACATTCATCGATGCTTGTGAACATTTATGGAGACGAATAGTGGATGTGAGCACAGTGTATTGGTGGGTGCGTTTCAGCAGTACCAAACATGACATGAAAGGCAAGCCAGATTCCAGACAATCATGCAGATTTTACAGGCACGGCATACAGGCTCTTGTTCAGTGTTGGTGAAGATGCGTTGCTAATGGTGGTGACAATATTAAAAAATACTGTCTTGGGCTGAGAACTTGCTCTATCAAATAGTGTTAATGTGCTCATTGTAGCTGTTGTCATTTCCATGGAAATAAATAGGAGGCACTGCTTTCTGAGCAACCCATGCATTAAACAAATTGTGGTATTGCACAGTTAACATGAGAAATCCAAATTTATGCACATACACATATATGTCTACATGTAAACAAGGTGCTCAGTTTAATAGCATGCCTGCAGATGTATAAAGACATTGAGATGTTCTAAACTGCACTTTCTGGATTCCAGATGTTGATCCAGAAGAGTATGGTACTCTTCATTAATGAAGAACTGCTATACAGTTGCTTTGGATACCCTAAGAGAACTCAAATGCTTTAGATGTCTATGTACATTCAAACGTATTTACTCTTTAGTCACTTACGTCAAAACTTAAGCCTGACACAATCAGATCTAACTAAAAGAGTGAGTGAGATGGATTTCAGCAGCCTGAGAATTAGGCTGCTCATCTCACATCCCTACTACATGTCTCAAGATATCAAAATTTGGTGATGAGATCCCTAATGCCTTCAAATGGTTGGGAGAAACAGCTCATTTGTTCCAGAACATCTGGGAGTTAACAAAGATGTAAATTCTGGTAGGATTTATTATCGTGGGGATGGCTGGTTAAAATAAAATACAAACACCTTTCCTTCTCTTGTGGTCTGCATTCTGCTGTCACCATAGCATAGAGAAGACCAACTCAATTTATTTAGTTGACATGGGAAATGAGAACCTGTCAGGGAATATACTTCAGCCTTGCTTTCTGTTGGCTAAGCAGAGGATGCAGGTAGAAGCTGGACATTGAAGTATAGTTGTGCTATAGCCAGTAGTGATGAAGTGAGTTCTTAATGGTCCAAAGTAAACTTATGAGAGAGATCGGAGGTGGAGGAAGAATCTTGTCCATCTCATGTAATGCAGATGGATAAGAGAGATGACTAAGCTATATCAAGAAGTCCAGGACCTGGAGGTATGCTGAGATTTGTGTCCAAGTTCAATTTCCTCCCTTTTATCTTGTTCTCTCTTTTATTCGGTCCTAGGAGGAAAAAACAAACAAAACAAAACAAAACTTCAAATGAAGTGGGATGGCAAAATAAAAACATTGTACATTACAAAAGCTTCTTATTCTGTTAAATAACACAGACTTGATAGATGAAACCCAAAATTAGATCAGAAGATGTAAACCTCGGAGTGACCGTTCATACAGAGCAGGATAAAACAAACGTCTCACATCAAGAAAGACCTTGAGACTTGTGCATGAGCAAATTGTTCCTATGAGGGGTGAAAGCTCATGAAGTCAGAGTCTGCAAAGATGAGCTTTTGTATGTGATACTCAAAAGCCACCACTTTCAGTGGCTGCCAGCCATCCAGACAGAAGGCTTTCTAAGGGCAGATAGAGAAATAGATATGAGCACAAATATCTCTACTCATTAAGATTTGGACAAAAGGGACATATAAGTCTGGAATTTAATGACAACTTGAAAGGAAAATGATATTAAAACTTCATAAGGAAAAAGCAATACCACCACTGTAACAAAACACCCTAGATGAAATAGATAATGCAACTGAGAAATCATTAGGCATTGTGAAAACAGATCCTCTGTATAAAAAAGAACTCTTAGAATTATGGACAATAATTACGACTCTTGTCTATTGCCCTCCTGCCCTGATTTGACCTCGTTGCTGCTGTCAAGCTCAAAGAAAGTACAGGACCAAAATCTGAATTTTGATTGAATTGCCTAATGAGCAGAAAACATTTATAAAAATGAAATAAGGTGACATTGATTGCATGCTGAAAAGCAAAGACAATAGAAGCTATCAAAATCCAAGCAGTAATTTGTTTTTGAAAAGAAAAAGAAAGTTGGATTTGCATAATCTTGAAATATAATGGTTGTAGCTTGAAGAAACTGATTAAATTTGCCTGCAGATTTCTGTATTCCCTATGTTATTGTTGTGGTACAAGACTGGGCAAACTGTTTCTTGAGTACAAAACATTAGCAGGACTTATCTTCTTGTTCATGACTACAAATTGCATTTAATACGTTCAGATTTTTTTACATTTCTTCGTGACTTAATTTTTCTCTTGCAAGCATGTGGACTAAATTTCTGTCAGACTTCTCAGAAACCAGTAATGATCTTGCATCTTGTAAGTCTACTCGTTTTGTTGTATGTTTGGTTAACATATATTATGTGACAAGGTTTATCACGCCATGAACCTTTTCAGCTTTGCTTTGAAAATATTTCCTATCTAAATTGACATTCAAAAATGTGAGATTCACCTGTGTAGGCCCAGCAGGTACTGATATCTCTGTGTCATCTTAATTACTTGAATTGATTTTATTGATGCCAGAGAATACACATGAAGTACACATACCTCTACTTGGTATGCTGTACATAGCACAGAAAAAAAACAACAAAAGGCCTTGGTGCCTGCTCCAACACAGAAGGTAAAATGTATTTGTGATATCATTAAGGTGACTCGTTTCAGGGTCTAGGTGAAAAAAGACAGTTTTAAGGAGAATATGAGGAAGAGCAGTGCAATGGTTGCTTGCTGCATGAGCATGAGCAACTGTTGAAAACTGAGCACAAAGGGTAGAAAGTTGTTGTTTGAGGATTATGAACTTGGCGTCTCAGCAGCATGAAGGAGAGGACAGGCATTGGACAAGAACTTCTCTTTGGTTTCTATATTGTTGAAGACTAATTATTTTCCCCCTTATTTCCCCAAAACAAAGAAATGGTGGTATTCTAACAGAACACACAGCAAGACAAGGTGTAAAGGGCTGATGCATGCCCATGAAGTGTGTAAGTGAACTGACTCCAGCTCTATAAAGGCACAGAACAATTACTAAATTCATAGGCACCCTACAGTCCTCCAGTTGGAAAATATAGGGCCCATAATATCATCTTCCCCCAAGACTGAGAGTTCATTTAGAGCAGTTTAAAGCAGATCTAAGGAGGTAACAGTGTGGTCTCAGCCTGTCAGCCTTGCAGCATTTTGCTTGGAGATCTGGTCTACAGCGCATATTACATCAATCGCACTTTTGGGAAGTGAATACTTCCTAAGTGGTGGCCTTACAGTTCTCATCTGGAGCTGCACTTGGAGGCAAAAATGTCAACGATAGAGGAGTGGAAGGTGAGTAGACTGGAGCTGGCATTTAGAGTGTGTGTGGCTGGAAGGTTATAGTGCAGCTGTAAATGGCTCTGTAACTACAGAGCAGTTCGGTTTTACAAGCAAAGACTCCTATTCCGTTATTATCCAGCAT
Source organism: Alectoris magna (assembly GCA_030625065.1). Taxonomy (NCBI): domain Eukaryota; kingdom Metazoa; phylum Chordata; class Aves; order Galliformes; family Phasianidae; genus Alectoris; species Alectoris magna. Next base: position 3,705,665 of record CM060561.1, read on the forward strand.
TCAAGATGTGATAGAGTAAATGTTCACTAAAGATTTGTCAGTATGGCCTCTCGTAAGAAATATAGCTGGAATAGGGTCACAGGTTTCTGTGCTTTGCTTTGTTAATTGTTTTTGCTGTGCTCCAGGTGCTCAGTTCTGCTGTGGTGTTAGGAACAGATGTACCTGTAAAGGAAGCAGGCTAACAATGAGAAAATAAAGAGGTCATTACTGTGCCCGTGGAAATGCATGTCTCACAAAGAAAGTTAAAAGGTATTTCACAACTTGGAAGATTTTACTCCTAGAAGAATCAGATCTCAGGAGCACTGCCAATCTCTGGGTTTAAAGGGATATTTTTATTTTAATTTGCCTCCTGAGGCAAACTCATTTGAGCACGGTTTTTAAGGACAAAGCAAAGGACTTTGAAAGCATCTTTAAACCCACAACTGCAATACCTGCTGCTACCTAAATCTCAAGTATTTAATGGTTCCTAAAAAAATATATTGCCTTGTTAATGCCGGCAGCAAAGCATAGAGTTTATGGTTAGAGAACAGTAATGCCCCTTTAGCCATCTGGCCAGCAAGAATACAATAGGGTGTTTGATAACATCCATTTACGTGTCTGCAGGAGGTGGATACAATAAAAAGAAAAAAACAAGTGCATTTAGGGGGGCTGCAGTTGGGTAGTGAGCCAGACCAGGCACCATAAGAAATTTTATAAAAATCCCTGTGGCCCAATCACAGAAAACTCCACTGCTTTCAAAGTCAAACGGAGTCTGATGCTTTCTGTTACAAGATGCTAATACTTATTCCAGCCCAATATGAAGGTGTCTGAAGAACTCTGAGGGTCCCAGCCACCATCCTTTTCACCAACTCATGCAATAGTTGAAAGATTATGGAGACGATTATCCTGCTTTTACTCCATAATTCTATGTATTTGATGGAAAGATTCTTATTGACTTCACTGGATTTTCAATTAGGGATATAGTCACCAAATCAAAGCAGAACAATTGCAGGGCATGGATTGAACCAGCAGATCCAGAAGGGATCTGAGACCAGCATGATTTCAGAGAAATTTTTAGGTTGCAAGATCTTTCATTCATGAGTAGAGTAATCCACTCCTGAAGTCCAATTTTGTCATACTGAGCTTACTACTCAGATTCAGCTGTTGCTAACTAACAGAGTTAGATAATATTTTCACACTGACTGCTCATGTATGTATTCCAGGGATTCATTCAGCAACATTGCATTATCTGCTGACCATATGAAAGCCATAACCACATTTGGAGCATGTGTTTTTTCAATTCCAGACTGCTGCTTAACAGTGCGATAGTTTGCAGCTGCAGTAAATAATACATTTTTTTTTTAAATGTTTTTCAAAGAAGAATCCTTCTACGAGTATGAGTTTGCATTTTTGACTGTACAGTGAAGCTTAGAAACAGCTGGATGCCTTGGGTCTCTAACAGTTATCTTATCTGTAAGCTCCTGGGGGATAATTTTACTATACCGGGAACTATGTTTTTATATCTGTTGCACAGAATTGTTCAGTTTGGACGTATTCTGAGACATAAAATCCAGGCTCTCCTTCAGGATGCTATTTGGAAAGGACATCAGCTCTTGAAAGTTTATGTTTTTAGATAGTCTTCCAGCCTGTCCTATTCCAGTTCTTATATCACACCCATTATTATATCTCAGGTTATTGCCTGCATCACTGTAATATGTCTGTATTTCATAGAACACAAACTTTGATTTCCAGGAGTGATGGATACTGCTATTTATTGTTCATTCGTGAGATGACTCTTCTCTTTGAGTTTTAGTACTGTAATCAGAATGACGAAATGTTTCTGGTTGAAAATATTATATGTCAATAACTGCAGTTTTAGGACCACCAAAAATAATCTTACATTCATGTGAAAAGTTTAGTAGGGAGGTAGTTTACAAATGAAGTAATAAATAGAAAATTATAAAAAACAGATAAAATATTTCCATTTTTGTCTGGAAACAATGCTTATTGGACTTTTTGGGGGGACAGCACTAAAAGGAATAAGAACAAAAAGAGGCCAATATATGCACCTGTTCCAGTTAACCTCATTTTTCTGTCTTTCTCACTGAAGAAATAATAAAAAGGAGAAATAATTGTCCACACAATTGTCACTTGGCTTGGCTTCCACTTTTTTCCTATTCCTCTTTAGGACTAGGAAAATTCCCAAGTCTCAATCCACTATTATTACACCTGGATAGATAAGTTACCTTGACAGCAATATTTTTTTATTGTTTTTTTCTTCTCTGGAGCATTCACAGAATCATGGTATCCTAGAATCATTTGCATTGGAAGGGACCCTAAAGGCCATCTAGCTCATCTACTCTGCAGTGAACAGGGACATCCACAACAAGATCAGTTTCTTCAGATCCCCATCTTGACCTTGAATGTCTCCAGGGATGGGGCATCCACCACCCCTCTGGGCAACCTGTTCCTGTGGCCTCACCACCCTCATCATATATTTTTTTTCTTCATATCCAATCTAAACCTCCTCTAGTTTTTATAAGCCCACATCTTTTACAAATAAGAATCTCTTTTGGCCACTTATATGGCTTGACCCAACATCAGATTGATCTGGCAGAAATTTTTTTCAACACAGTTAGAAAATAACAGTACCACTTTGCAAAGTTGTCTAAACAGCACAACTGGGGACCAAGTATCTAACACCTTGGATCTGAGAAAATTCAATCCTTTGGATAACAGTTGCTCCTTCTTTGCTTATGATCATTCATTGTGTCTCCATCAAGTATTTCTTGACTGATTATTTCTTCAGTATGTCTGGCTCAAGTCATTTCCTACATGTGTGGTCCATTCGTGGGACAGATCTTTAAACTGCACAGTTGGTTATCTCAGAGTTTGGAAATCCTTTCAAACACAGATGTGTCATCATCTTTTCAAAAGACTAGTAATAATTACACTTAGTATTTCCCAGATATTCATAGCAGCTCTTCAACATATGTCAAATAGAATGAATATACCTAGATGTTACCGAGCATGCATAAATGCACTGCAGAAAGCAGGCATGCTCTTTTATCTTAAATGAAGGAATTCTCCATGCAAATCACAGCATCTGAGTTTGCTCCCTGGCAATACTGTGAAGTCAGGCTCTTTAAAACATGCAACAAACTGGAACTGCTCCTCCACATGCTGATCATTTTTATGGCCCTCCTCCAGGCATCCTCCAACAGGCTTGTGTTTCTCCTATACTGAGGACTCCACATCTGGATGAAGTGGTGCAGGTGAGACCTCACCAGTGCACAGGGGCAGGATCACATCCCTCAGCCTGCTGGCCACACTTCTTTTGATACAGTCCAGGATAGAGTTGACTTTTTGGGTTGCAAGGGCACATTTCTGGCTCACGTAAAACTTCCCACCCACCAGTTCCCCCAGGGCCTTTTCAGCAGGGTTGGGCTGATCTCTGCCACCTGGGAGTAAACTGACTCAAGTGGTAACAGACAGTGCTTTACACTTCAGTCATTTTCATTTACTCTCATGATAAATAGGATGGTTTAATGGAAACACTCTACACAAAACTGTACTGCTCAGGTAATTGCTTTGATTGAAACAAGTGTTTTACACTGAAAGCAGAATTTCCTTGGAGTTCAACAAAACCACAACAAGAACGAGACCTCTGTGGCGACAAAGCATATAAGCAAGTATGTGTGCTAATTATTTTCCAGTGGCTCTCTAAATGAGTCACTTGCTAGAGTCCACTGGTCACAAAGATGATTACTTTAATGATGATTCATAGAAATGGTGTGTGCACTGCAAATACCAAGTGATACACTTGTTGCTATGGCAGGAAAATGTGTGTGGTTTATTCTAAAAATAGCGGAGTAAATAATTGCATGACAGCTCTTTCCTCCTTCCGAAGTCTCCTAATGTTGGAAATTCTCTTCAGGGAGCTCTCAGGTACAGCATTTCCTTCTCCTTGCTTTTTCTTAGACTTACTGGTGACATCCTTCAACATCCCTTTTCACCCACAAAGTTCACTTTTTAGCTTCCTATTTTCATTCTTTTTCTTTTTGTTCTGCACTGATTCTTGACTCTGTTACCATGATGAAAATCAGTAAATCAGAACTAAATAGAATTATTTAAGAACAAATGTGTTGCTACACTCTTCAACTGCAGGAATAGCAAACAGAAGAATGAAGTCTTTTCTCTCCACGTGGGGCAGTGAGAAACAGGTTGGCATAGGACAGTATGTCCATTTTAAGCAGTGTATAGGGCTGAAGTCTGGTTAACAGTAAAAAGAGGTTCTTATTGAAAAACCTTGTTCCTCCAAATGACAGCACTTCAATCCATCTCATTTTAGGACTTTCTCAAAGAAATGGATTTGGTCAGTTTTGGTCTTGCTCCTCTTGAAAAGCATATGTGAAAATTTTGAGTAGATTTTTTATAAAATCTAAGTTTTTAAATTATTTTTAGATTGGAAATATGGAAATAAGACCATGGTCTTGATGGAAATGAAGATGGAAATGAGGAGAAGAGAGGAGAGGAGAGGAGAGGAGAGGAGAGGAGAGGAGAGGAGAGGAGAGGAGAGGAGAGGAGAGGAGAGGAGAGGAGAGGAGAGGAGAGGAGAGGAGAGGAGAGGAGAGGAGAGGAGAGGAGAGGAGAGGAGAGGAGAGGAGAGGAGAGGAGAGGAGAGGAGAGGAGAGGAGAGGAGAGGAGAGGAGAGGAGAGGAGAGGAGAGGAGAGGAGAGGAGATTCTGCATTGACTTCATAAGAGGTGATGATTAAAAGGATGAACTTCACATATTTGGGAGTTATTACTGGAGCATACATGGAAATTCAGCAGAAAACCATTTCCAGATTTGTACTGAGCTCGGCAGTGAGCGCTACACTTTGGTATGGGTAGGAAATAAATAGTTTTCGTACCTGCAACTATTTTTTCATCCCAACAAATGTTAGAGGATATGATGCCAGAAAATGTCAGGGGATAAGATGCCAAAAATTTTTTGTCCCAGCATTTGCAAGAGGGACCACACTGCAACAGTGATGATGAAGTTAAAGAGCCATCTGCTGTCATGGCTTGATCATCAAAAATGTTTTCACAGATCAAAAGGGATGGAGAGGATGGCAAAGCCCTGGTAGGAACCAAAACCACCACACAGATTATGTAAAAAACAAAGGCAAGAAAAGTATTGGTCTAGTATTAAATGTGGAGGTTGGTGGCCTTGACTGTGACGGGGGGGTTGGAGCTTCATGATCCTTGAGGTCCCTTCCAACCCAAGCCATTCCATGATTCTCTAAAGAGGAAAAACTTCAAATACTACAATATTCTGGTTGGCATTCCCTGCAGCTTCACTGCAAGGAATCAGTAGCCATTTAATTTGATGCCTGCAAACAAAGAAAGAAAACAGTAGCAGCCTAATCCAATATCCGGGCTTCCAGACAGCTGAGCAGGTACAGAGAGAAACACCACGGAGGTGATGGTTGTTACCAATCACAGAACAACTAAGGTTGAAAAAGACCTCCCAGATTATCCAGTCCAACCATTCACCTACAACCAATATAACCCCACTAAAATATGTCCCTACATACTGCATCTAAAGGTTTCTTGAACAGGGACAGTGACTCAACCATCTCCTTGGGCAGCGCATTCCAGGGCCTGACCAGTCTTTCAGAGAAGAAATTTTTCCCAGTATCCAACCTGAACCTCCTCTGGTGCAATCTGAGGCCAACACACCCCCAGGTCCATTTCTTCCACACAATCTTCCAGCCATTCTGCCTCAAGCCTGTAATGTTGCCTGGAGTTGTTGCAGCCAAAGTGCAGGACCTGACACTTCATCCCACTGGTCTCAGCCCAGTAATCCAGATTTATAAACAGTGATGAGATCTCCTCTCAGTCTTCTCTTCTCCAGGCTGAACAGTCCCAGAGCTCTCAGCCTTTTCTCAAGTGGGAGGTGCTCCGGGCCTCAAATCATCTTTATCACACACTGCTGATCTCCCTCCAGCAGTTTCCCGTCTTTCTTGGAACTGGGGAGTCCAGAATTGGACAGAGTATTCCAGATGTGGCCTGACCAGGGCAGAGAGGAAGGATCACCTCCCTCAACCTGTTGGTCACTCCCTATTTAATGCATCCCAGGGTATCATCAGCCTTCTTGCCCACAAGAACAGGCTGCTGGCTCATGGCTGATCTGTTCTCCTCATACACACAGCACTGGGAATAAACAAGAAGAACTAGAGGTCTGTGTGTGGTCACAGAGCCATGATCTCATTGCAAACACAGAGAAATGGTGGGACAGCTCACATGACTGAAATGTTGTTATGGATGAATATGTACCTTTTAGGAAGGACAAGAACATAGCACATGGGTGAGAACCAAAGCCTCCCATTGGGCAGAAGGAGCCAAAAGAAGCTCCAAATGGTAATTGAGATAGACAGGAAAGTTCAAAGCTCTGCTTTCCACAGCTTGCCTTGGAGCTCTCGAGCAGCCTGTCAGAGCCCTACAGACCCAAAGAAAATCAGAGGGAGAGCTGCAGTCTCAAAAGGGTGAAGGTGGTTACCACAAAACAGCTGTTAAGTTCAGCATCTCTATGGGATTTTAGACAGAAGCAGCTGCTCATAAATGTGAAAACAAGTTCTTTTTCAACACCATGCCACAGGAGATGTTCTCTGAATTAAGAAGAATGAAGAGGTGATTGCTCAGGGAGATAGTTTTGCAGTGAAGACACTGTTGGGATGTGGAACGTTCATATTTTTCTTTGCCTGCTGTTGGTCACAGTGGCACACGGTATGTAATTTCTGGAAATAATAACAGAACAATAATGTGCTCGTTAGCCTTCAGGTATAAAGTGGTTTATGCCAGGTAAGTCCTTCCACACCTTCCACATCACACCAGAAAATACCTCTAAGGCAATCTGAAATATTTTTCCTTATGAAGTCCTGTCAAGCGCGTAGATCATGGAAGGTTGGAAACAAGATTTTAAAGACAAGGAAGAAAGAGCTTGAACTTGTCTTCCCTATCTCATGAAAGTACTCTAGCCATTGCCTTAAGTCATAAAAGTATTATTAAAATTGTATTGCCATCTGAGGATTACTTGGGTATTTTCTGAGATAAACAATCACAGACAGAATAGCTGGAAGAATCCCTAGTTTTGTAATCTTAGTGAACTTGATAGCTGCTCAGAACAAGCTGTCCATTGCCCACTGGCAAAAAAAATGAGACAGAAACAACACGCTATGGGAAAAAAAAAAAAAACTGAGATGGTTTGAGAATTTCAAGTATCAAAATTAAGCCAAAAATCCATAGGGTATTCAGGACCTAATACTTTGAGTTGGGTGCTAAGAATAGATGAAAGTTGTTGCCTTCTTTAGGCGTCTCTTCCACCAAACCTACAGGGACACTGGACAGATGACTTAGACAAGACTCTTAGCTTTTTGGCTGCTAAAATTAGGTGACACGGTCCCCTAACACACTCTCCAGCCATTTTACATATCTAGTCTTACTGACAGCTGATTCTATTCTAAAGCACTACAGAAAAACGATACAGCAGATCCTTGAAGGAAATAATGTCTCAGATAGTGAAGGAAAGGAGTGCCATCTGTAACACTAAGTCTCAATTTTGTTCTCATTAGGTCTTCATTATATCCGTTGTTGTTGTTGTGCAGAGACCTGAATCTATCATCCCTATATTCACCTGCAAGCTATCTCCTATAATTGCTGTGCACACAGAAAATCAAACGTATTCTAACATCAGTGATTCATTGGCTCAGCTGTTATATGCAATTTGTGCTTCATATAGTTTATTTATGCAGTCCCCATCCTTGCACTATCTGGATGCTTCCCAATCTTTACTGCAATTATCCTCCCAAATATTTCCCTGGATCCAAAGGGCAGATATTAGAAGAATAGCCAAAACCTAATCCCTGCAGCATTCTCTCCAAATGTTTTATTTCCTTTGAAAATACAGGTTTACAGACCAAGATCCTACAAATACAAAAAACAGCATGAAATAGCATCTGTTATAGCAAAAGATCAACTCTGGGCATGGACGTTTCTCATGGAGGAGATCTGAAGTCAAGAAAATGAACTAGGATGTTGGTCTCAATTGGATTTTGTGTAAATTGGCTGCTTATGTGGTTCCCCTTTTCTAACAAGATCAAACTGTTTGGCTGCTTCATTAGAAGAGTGAAAAGAATGCAATGAATCTCTAATTGCACTGCTGAGGAAGAAAATTTATAAAAGAATCCAAAGAAAATGTTATGTCAGTCACTGCTGACTGCATGCTGATTTCTAGCATGTAGGAGAGCAAAGCAGGGACCAGGTGTGAATACAGTGGACTGGATATATTTGAAATGAAAGTGGTACATTCGCTATACCCATTTATCCTGGGTAAGGGTGTTGATGGAGAAGCCGTGATAATTACCATTTCCAAATATATACATACAGTGTCGTGGACATACCCATATGCTTTCATTGCTAATTTACTTTACTTTCCTTGTCCTGTCCTTTCCTCAGCGTTATTTTAATTCTCCTTTCCTTCTCCTAAGAGGACCTCAATAGGGGAATTCTCTTGTGCCTGCACTCCCTATGTGATCCAGAATGTAGTTACTATTACAGTTGTTGCATGGCAGAAAACAGTGATACTTGAGTCTTTTCACTGTCAGATTGCCAGAGAAGACAGAATAATTGCATATTTCCAGCAAAAGCCTTTAGGTTTCACTGTATACTAATAGCATCTTGTCCTTACGTAGTTGTGTTTGTCAGCTGAATTTGAAGAGCCTCTCAGTAGCTCTGGGAGTATTTCATTATTTTTTCCTGTCTTCAGAGATCGAGTGAAGCTTCCTCACATAGGAGACAAATTCCGTGTATCTCATATTCCTTGATATCCTCAATCCATCCTATCTTTACATTTTGTTAGCCATCAACTGCAGTAATGCAGCACTGTATTTCCATGTTCAGCGTCCTCTATTCCCAAAACATAATATCCAGCAACCAGTTTTACCCCTTCTCCCCACAAAATCACAAGCTTGGATAAATTTAGTAAGATTTAAAATAAATGATAAATACACATCATGTATGGAGGTGGTGGTACTACTGAAACATTTACATCATCAGTGTTTGAGCTGCTTGGGAGCAATTCTGTAGAACAGAAAGTTCATGGTGTGTTAATCCACGGTCCTCAGCAGCCTGCTGTAGTTGTCCTATGTGGGCAGGGATTGGACAAGGTGGAACCAGAAGTCCCTGCCAACCTCAGCTATTCTGTGATTTTGAAAAGTAACATCAAGCTGTTAGTTCCATAATCTTTATGCCTCCCTGGGCTTAAAATTTGGGAATGCATCTTCACATTTGGTTATAAGCTATGTAATTTTAAAAAGATATACCCCATACGAGTTAAATATTTGTTAACAGTTTGATACTACTCAGCTCTTTATTTTGGTATGTAGAGCATTGAGGTTAACAAGAAGAGGAAGCTGCAGGTACCTATCAGTACATCAATACATAGCTTAAAAGCAGCTTATTCGAAGCAGGAAAGGTGAAGTGAGCAATGAGTCTCCCAAAGTTCCTCACACTGGGTCAGAAAATGCACAGTACAAACACAACAGACAGTGGAGTAGTTCTTTAGATGACAACATTATTAAACTTACAGCAGAACACACAACTATTATAAAGAATCAGAAGATGTAGTTTAGCTTGAAATAGTAACCAAACTTGTCTGTAAAAGGTAGTGAGTTTTCTATTTCTTCATATTTTAGCTCAGAAATTCTCTTGGTAAAAATGAACTGGCATTAGTTAGTTGTGAGGTGGGTAGGTTACAAAAAGTTTTGTGTTCACTTTTTGTGTGTGTGTGTGTATTCTTTTTCCTAAACTAAGATCTAATTACTCAGGAAAAAAAAAAAAAACCTCTGTCTGACCTCGGGAATCTTATAGTCATCTCTAAGACAGCAGTAGCATCATAGAATATCCCAAGCTGGAAGGGCTGTAGAATCATAGAATGGCTTGAGTTGGAAGGGGCCATTAAGATCTTCTAGTTCCAACCCCCTGCTATAGGCAGGGACACCTCCCTCCAGACCAGCTTGCTCAAAGTCCCATCCAGCCAGGCCTTACAGTGGCGGGATCACAACCTCACTGGGAAACCTGTTCCAGTATCTCACCACCCTCAAGGATCTCTGAGTCCAACACCCTGCCCAACACAGGACCACCCAGACCATAAACATGAGACCATCAGAAGATAACATGAGTTAATACACTCCTTCTGAAGTCAGGTTTACTTACACGTGCTAGAGACATGATTGTGCTCTTGGGAGATCCCAGGTCTGATCCAGACAGACTGCAAAATCATTGTCTGCAGCACAGAAATCTGTTGTTTGCTAACTCAGTCATAATGCCAAATTCCAGGAGGACTGCAAAGAAAAGACTTGTGCCACCCATTCACCCACATTATGGTTTTCCATCTAGTGCCTGAAACTTCTTTTTAATCCCATATATCTGAAGGAAAGTCTTGAATATTGATTAAAGCCTGCTTTCTATTTTGCTGCTATAAAGAATGATTGCCTCCAAATAATTTTCTTTGTCAAAATGCTGTCAGAAATAAAAGTTTTAAAAAAGGTTTCCTTACAAGAGATATCATTTGTACCTTTAAATCCATCATAGGATTAAGAGCAATATAGAGACAATTCTTTGCAGGAAAAGGGACTGCAGCCAGTGAACATCTGCTATCCATAATGCCATGAGTGGCAGCCTGCAAGTGCCACTCTTTCTTCTCTGTCAGTGACAGATAAATTCTGATTCAAACACTCTCAAAAGGCTCATCAGTGGTGTGCCCAGTCATACAAGGTGGATTCTACCATGAACAGTTATCTTGCCTGGTAAACAGTCCATAATAAACACCTTTTCCTGTCACACAAAAAGAAAGTGACATCCCACAGAAATAAGTAAGTTGTACTCCTGTCTGCGAAACTGTCTCTAAAATTAGCTGCTTATTAAATCTAGCGTGCCTCTGTAAACACTATAAGCCATTCATTGGACTATTTTAAGTCTCAACCTCCAATGTAAATACTTGCAGATAACAACATTCTAATGCCTCTTCTGATAGAATTGTTCATTCTTGAGGCTTCAGTTAAAAATTCAAATTAAAAAAAAAATAGAAAAATCCCCTCCACACACCACTTGCTAAATAATGACAGATTCTACTGCCAATATCACATTCTCATAGAAATTGACTCATGACTGAATGAGCACGTAGTGAAACAAAGCCTCTTTTTCACACTTTCACCACTGCCTCACCTCTTCCATTTGTGTCTAGGTTTGTTAAAGAGGAGCAAAGAAAACTAAGGAATTTTCTAGCACTATTTGTGCCTCCAGATTAGGCCTTAGTAATTTCTAATAATTTTAGAATTATTATTTTGTTTATTTTTGGGTTTTTTTTTTTCTCTTCTTTACTAAGCACAGCATATTGCTCTCACCTTCCTCATCTTCACATAGGAGATTTTATTAATAGTATTTTTTTCAGTGTCTTCACTCTTCACCTGACTCAGCTGGTCTATATCTACCATCAGGAGCAACCCCCCTTGCTAAACCAGAACCTCAAAGATCATACAGTTACAAGCCCCCTGCCACAGACAAGGCTGCCAATCACTAAATGACTTCATTTGGTCAGGTGACACATTCTGTAAACATCATTAACTGAACAGAATAGATATGCCAGGGTGAGTTTAGGTTGGATATCAGGAAAAGCTTCTTTACAGAAAGGGTTGTTAAGCACTGGAATAGGCTCCCCAGGGAGGTGGTTGAGTCACCATCCCTGGATGTGTTTAAAAACTGTTTGGATGTGGTGCTCAGGGACATGATTTAGTGGTGGGTTGTTAGTTAGGGTAGTATGGTTAGGTTGTGGTTGGACTCGATGATCTTTGAGGTCTTTTCCAACCTGAGTAATTCTATGATTCCATGATTCTATTCACTGACTGAGTGAGTCTAAACAGCCCAGAGTCCATAGTGTGGCAGATCTCTAAAGCATAGGCAATGACATCTGTGTTTAGCCTTATAAACCACAGAAACCTCACACCTCAGAAACCAAGGATGTAAAGTCATCCTGCTAACTAACACATGCAAATATATCCACTTAGTGTGGTAAGTGATTTGATCACAGAACTCAACTAGACATGTCTTCAATGATGGTTGGGCATCATGAGGAGCAAGATTTCTTAGGATCATAAAATCAATAAAGGTGGAAAAGATCACCAAGACCATCTAGTCCAACCGTCATGCCGTTACTACCATGCCCACTTAACCATTTCCCTCAGTGCCACATCTACTCTTTTCTTGGAAACCTCCAGGGACAGTGATGTCACCACTTCCCTGGGCAGCCTGTGCCAGTGCGTTACCACTCTTTCTGAGTATAAATTTTTACTAGTATCTAATCTGAATGTCCCCTGGTGAAACTTAAGGCTATTATCTCTCATCCTATTACTTTTATTTGAGAGAAGAGGCCAATGCCCACCTCAACACAACATCCTTTAAGGGAGTTGTACAGAGCGATGAGGCCCCTCCTGAGCCTCCTCCAGACTAAAAAATCCTGGTTATTGTGGCCCTGTAGAAAAAGTGACACTTCAGCTACCCCATTATTCTCTGGAATGCAATCCTGTTAGTAGGTGCTGAGCACAATTCAAGAACAAAAAGAAACCCTCCTGCCCTGTGAAAGCTTAAACTCTCAACAGATGCTGGAACAAAGATGTGTTTACCAGGAAACCACTCAAAAAGCCAAGTCATGAGTTGATTCTATGCTTATCAGCTCTCATCCCCTTGCTTTTTAAATAGCTTTGTCAGCTTTTTGTTCTTAATTGCCCTTTTTTTCCTCAAGTGATTATAGAGGAAAACTAACCTAAGGCTAAAGCTAACCTTTGTCAATTAAAACTGGTTATAAAGCAAGAAAGTCACTAGGGAGATAAGCCTATATGTTTTAATTCATCTCTGGCCAATTCAATTAATTACACTAAGTATAGCACTGTACTGTCTATACGCATAAGAAGTATGAAATCACTCATAGTTGCATCACTGGCAGAGATCTTGTCACTGTATGGAGATAACAGATACCAGTCATTACTTGACTCCTTGCGTTTTTTTTTCTGATTAACTTCTAAAAAAAAAAATCAGAAACAATGAAATTAAGTACCTACATCCACAAAGGCTTTGGGTTCAAACTGCTTCCAGGGTGATTAGATATTCATGAGAGTGGTGCCGAACAGGCCTATCCTCCTCCAAATCGTTTGAACTCAATTAAGAGAGTGTGGATGTGTGAGAGAGAAAAGATTAGTTCAATCTTACACCACTTAATAGCAGAAAAGATCTGAAAGAGCAGACTGTTGGCAGATAATTTGTCTGAGTTTTGAAATAACTATATCTAAGGCCGCCTCTGAGAAGGTGCCAGGAGGCAAGTAAGAGGGTAGGAGGGATACAGAAGAAATGAGAGAGAAATGGGGGATGCCTCTTTCAGAGGCGGTAATCCTTCTCCAGGGATACAAAACATGCATCCTTTGGAAATATATGTAATACACATTGATTTGCTCTTGATGTCCAATATGAAGAAAGGGGAAATTTCAACAGATCCCATTAATTCTTCATGAGCATGAACCTTCCAGCCAGAAGCTCTGCAGTGCAAATAAAGTTTAGGAGACTGTGGTCTGGCACTGGAATTTAATTTTTAACCTTTTATTATTTCAGGAAATATATCACGGCATCATTAACAGTCAGCAATGAATGCCTTTCATAGTACTGATTAACAGTTTGGTCCCACAGCTATGTATATGTGAGATAAAAATTCATAAGATAGTAAATTCATAGAATGGCTTAGGTTAGAGGGGACATTAAAAACCATATTGTTCCAGTCCCCTGCCATGGGCTGGTTGCCACCCACCAGATCAGACGGCTCGGGGCCCCATCCAACCTGGCACTGAACACCTCTAGAGACTGGGCATCCACAGTTTCTCTGGGCAGCCTGTGCCAGTGCATCACCACCCTCTGAGCAGAGAATTTTTTCATTCTCCATGTACAACAGCTAAGTGGCTTAACAGGAAATACTCAGGGTTGGAAAGAAACATTCCTCCTAGGTATAGCATGGAATATAATTGATGAGATAACCAGTCACAATCACCCACATGACGGCATTCAGAATGGTCGTTGGTTTGACAGTCCGCAACAATTATACTCAAAACTATCCAAAAAGCAGCTTGGATGCACCTTTTCCTGCAGGAAGATATCCTGGAAATTCCAGCCCTGACAACATTCTCCCCTTTATTTATATGAAATTCACTGCTTTTCAAACACTTCTTCTTCAAGAGCTATTTATAGCATGCAATTTAAGGAGACACAGAGAGAAAGAGCGAAATAGAGACTGAAGTAGAAGTGAAAAGTAGGAGAGCCATTCGCAAATGAGTCATTCCCCAGGAATGCTTTGACAGGCTGTCAGCAGAGACCTGATAAAGAAATCCAGCTAAAATACTCCACTGCGATTCCACCTGAAAGAAGATTGACATTCTCCTGGTGTGCTCACAATAAACTCCAGGCAGGAGATGCTTGATCTCTGTGTGATGCTTTCAGATAGCCCAAATGATTTGAAAGCCATTCTGCCTTTTTGTAAATAATGAATATATAAAAGAAGTACATAAAAAAAAAGAAAGAAAAATCTACCTGGAAGAATAAGCTCTCCCGCTACCACACGATGCCTGATTAATAACGAAGTGTTTCTCCCTGTACTCTTCTATTTCAATTCCTGGTGGGATCACCATGTTCTGCACTCCAGAGCTGGAGTCCTCCAGTAAGGATCTCTCTGACTCTGTCCACAGCAGTAGGAAGAAGTCAAGCCAGCGGAAAAGGCCTCCTAATACTTCTCCTCTAAGTCTTTTCTGTTATCTGAAGCAATCAATGGGGAAGCAGGTTGCTCTGGAAATATCCCAGGCTGCTGAAGCTACTTCTACACAGCTGAGTGGCCTGTAGGTGTGCACGACTTAAAAGACAGAAACAACAGCTGCTCTGAAGTCTACCTAAAAAGGCCAAAATCTATTAAGACTTCATCATTCTAGAGTTAATAGCAGTTCTCTTACTTTTCTGATCTCTTGCATGTGGTCTGCCAGACCTTCAGCCTTCAAAGTGTGGAGCTGCAAGATCTACAAGTCTTATCTTAAACAGCAGTAGAATCACCCAATATGGGAGTGATCCTTGGATCATGGAGTCCAACTTCTGTCTCCTTGTAAGTCCACCCAAAAATCAGCACCTTCTACATCAACTAAGTGATGACCAAAGGAATACAATGACAAAATCAAAAGTTACTGCAATAAGGAAAAGCTTTAGGGAAGGAATAAAGATTCCATGCAGCCTCTATACCTGTTCATCTCACTTAAACATTAACCATTCCTGGGTAAACATTGAAGGAAATTAGGTCAGATAATCCTAATGGTTCTCTTAAACTGTGCACATCTATAAATCAATTTGCCATGATCCAAAATTGTTTTGCACTCTACTATCTGTCCAATCTTTAAATCTCCCCATTAGAAGGAGTCCAGTACCTCCCACAAAAACCTCCCGACATGGAGTTGATATTGTCCTCTGCTTTACCATATTATGTTACTCCTGTTTGTTTATTCATGAGGGTCCTTTGAGTTGCTTTTCCCCTGCTTTATCTGTTTACACATTACAGGTAAGGAGAAAAAAAAGATTGTTTGGGTCATTGAAGGCAGAGTTAGGTTAAACAGGCTTCATAGAATTACAGAATCATAGAATCATCAATGCTGGAAAAGATCAGTAAGATCATCCAGTCCAGTCATCAACCTGCTTATATCTCTAAGCTAAAGGACCAAGCTTGAGCACTACTTATGACTGTCCATCCTGGTTCACTGCAGTGGCTCCAGGTGTAGCTTTGCACTCTCTCATCCAATGATCAGGCACGATTCAGAAGACAGCATGAGTTACTGTGAATCGCAGTGTGAATAAGGTCACCCCATTTCAACTGAAAAAGGAATTTTCCTCTTTGAGCAAGCCACATAATGCCAACTGCCTCCCAGGGATCAACATCATTGGTCAAGAGTCCAACTCAACCATATATCTGTGGGCCATTCAGGGACATGTCTATGCGCTGTTTTGAGCTCTGAAATGATCAGTTCATCTATTAAGGTCTCTGAGACAGGGACTGAACACAACTTCTGGTCTCATCACCCCAGAGAGGTGATGGAGTTGTAGTGCATGGAGATTTTCAAGGAAAGGCTAGATGTGGAACTGAGGGACGTGGTTCAGTGGGCATGGTGGTGATGGATGGTTGGATTTGATGATCTTAGCAGTCTTTCCAACTTTAATGAGCCTATGATTGTAAGTAATCCATTTTCTCCCTAAAACTTTTCTTATCAAAAATATGAAGAACAGAATCAACTGTATCCATTTTTTTTAATTTCATTTTCAGGGCAATCAGTGAAAATGACAAGGACAAAGCTTCTTCTGAATGGAAGCAGGCGTTAAACTTGGGACCTTTCCACTCAGTGGGTGGTGAAACACTGGAACAAGTTGCCCAAGGAGGTTGTGGTTGCCCTATCCCTGGAGGCATTCAAGGCCAGGCTAGATGTGGCTCTGAGCAGCGTGGTCCGGTGGTTGGCGACCCTGCACATAGCAGGGGAGTTAAAATCAGATGATCACTGTAGTCCCTTTCAACCTAGGCCATTCTGTTTCTATGATTCTGTGCAAAATCACTTTGTATAATCCCATTAGGAAAAAATAACTTGTACAAAAAACTTGCACTCTTCAGCTTCTCTGTACAGGTTGTCTGAAGTTTTCTATTCCAATTTCTGATACTTAAAGCTAGCTGATTTAAGGAAACGTCAGACTACTATGGATGATAAAGAACTGTCACTCCATAGCACCATCACTGAAACTCTTCCTGCCACATCAATGACGTCGATCTATTAAAAACCTAGGGCACATCTAACTACCACACATGGCTGTCTCATAGCCTGCAAAATCTCAAACAGTCCTGAACACAATTGTTGAAGCTGAAGTTTATTGTCAGCATCACAAACATAGGGCCAGGATGTGTCTTTCCTCAGGGATGCTAGATTATGCACAACAGTATCTGAGCAACTCACAGGAGATGCAGAAATTTTCCTTATGAGGAGAGGTACCGTGATTGATCATACCACAGCCACAACAAACTTCAGACTATCACTCACGTTGTTAACGACTGTATAATACGTGTTTATGCAGGATGTGTAAAAGGAATTCATCAAGCCTCCTTTAACTCTACTGAATGGTTCAGCAACCTTGGGTTGAATTTACAATCTGTCATTGCCTTTCAAAATGCTGTACAAGAGAGGAGGACAGAGCCTGGGGAATTCAAATCCTGGAGAGGAGAAAAATAAACAAACAAACAAAAACCAGCCAAACTTCATCACATTTGAGCCTTTCTGTTCATGGAATTGTTGATTTTAATTCTCCACACTTGACTCAGTCTAACTTAAGGGAAAATGGTCATAATGTGAAATGACTCTGAGACTACTTGAAACAAGTTGATGGATGCAGAAATGTCATATGAAAACATAGGCTAATTCATGCTTTGATCTGCCTTCCTTGACAGGCTCAATGAATTAAATTAGAAATAGTGCCACAGTCGTGTTACCTGTGATCATGGAATCATAGAATGACTTGGGTTGGAAGGGACCCCAAGGATCATCAAGTTCCAACCTCTCTGCCACAGGCAGGGCCACCAATCTCCAGATCTGGCATTAGACTAGGTTGCCCACAGCACTAGACCAGGTTGTGTGATAGCACAAAGTTTACAATTCTCGAGTAAGAACATGAAAATCTGTGATGTGGACTAAAACTGTCCCCCAGCATGTAACTAATGCAGTGACTCTTCAGGGTTTGTAGGGTGTTCTGTTTTCCCATCCATACACACATACTGTTATCCATCTGCGATAGATTGATATTCATAGAAGAAAAGGACATTGACTATGCTCTGGCCAAATCTGATCCCCAGTCTGGACCTGTATCACACAGGCACTCAATGTTTTTCATCCACTGCTTCACCTATATGTATTTTGCTTTCACTGTAACAAAGATTTGCCAACATTTGTACCAACAAAGAATACCAGAGAGACCAACTCTGTGCATTTAATTATGTAGTGAGGTGTCCGTTCAACAAATTAATGTTGTTACGTTCTTCTATACAATCAGCAGATGCTCCTGCCTGTACTGTTGATCATGGGCATCTGCAGTGAATTCCTGCACATTTCTACACAAATTAATATAGGTCCAAAAACTGCCTCTACCTTGCTGTCAAGGCTGCATTTTCTTAGTGCCCTCCAATGTTTGTGATTTGAACCTATGAACCCTCTGGAATAATCCTGTGCTTTATGAAATATTATATTAAATATACAAAAATATTAAGTATATAAACATTATTTTATATACAATAGGAAACATTTATTCTCCACCTATTACTATCAGAACTAAGTCTAAAATACAAGCCTTGGGTGAAACAATTTCAGCATTTAACATTGTATGAAAAGCTCTATGCAATGGATTCAAGAAACAAACAAACAAACAAACAGGCTTCCTATTAATATTAATTCATTAAAAACCTCTGCCCTATTCTTACACATCTTAGTTCTCCTTTGAATACCCTGACCATCTCATAAGTGGGATTTGTAGAACCAAACTTTATAATTTGACTTTGGTTGCTACGCTGCTTATCTCAGGACAGGATCAGATGCCTGTCTCAATTGATTGCTGCAAGGAGAATTTGGATCAAGTTTTCTATGTGATGTCAGATGAAATATCTGAATTAACCAATAGGCTTCTGATTAGCCAACACAGTAGCTCTTGATAAGAATGCAGCAGGACAGTCTGTGAAAGGGCTTTATGACAAATAGTAGAAAGAGGCTTCAGAACACAATTCAAAAGTGAAAGAAATATTATATTACTCAACAAAATTCCTCTTGTCTGTCCTACCAACTGTAAATTTCTCTCCCCTTTCCTCTGAATCTTTTTTCCAATTTGTCTTGGATAAAACATGACAGTACCAGGTATATAAGGAGAGAAAGTAGAGAGACAGATCACAGAGCTCACTAAAACATACCTATGACACACTAGATGCAACAGTAGCAGCCTGGGAGACTTGTGAGATGAAAAATTATGAATCCAAAGAGGTAGCTATCATATTTTTGCTAGCAGGTAGCAGTATGCCTACAGTGTATTAAAAAACAGAAGACCAGAAATCTAGAATTCTGATAAATTGTAGTAAAAATATTTAGATTACTATGAACACAAACTGAATGTGAATGCATGAGCCCAAAATGCCAGCAGAAGAGCTATGAAATGGAATGCATTGCTGACACGTAGCAGGTAATTGAGGTGGTATCACACATCTTCCTGCACTTTCTCAGGACAATCAGCTCTGAAAGAGAGGCAGTGTCTAAATTCTGGTGACTCACGAAGGTAGGAACAGAAAGGAGAGTTTGTAGAAAGATTAATTGCTGTCAGCTCCTGAAGGGCACTATGAGACACATCTAAAAGCATCAGCATGTACATAAGAAGTCATCAAGAAACGTGCCAAACTTGCTTAAAGTGTGATATTCTCAAAACCTGATGCTCACGTCTTCTACATCAATGCCAGCAAGCTCAGCGTGCTAAGCTGTATGCATTTTGTGTGTGTGTGTGCTTGTGGGTATTGGATTGTAAAAGACTGAAATAAATAGCATTTAAAAAAGCTTCAACAGGCTGCCCAGGGAGGTGGTGAAGTCACTATCCCTGGAACTGTTCAAGAAAAATGTAGATGTGGTACTTAGGGATATGGTTTAGAGGGCAATAGATGTAGTAGGTAGACAGTTGAAATAGAGGAACTAGATCTCTTAGAGGTCTTTTCCAGTCTTAATGATTCTATGATTCTTTGATAAAATAAACTGATGTTTTTCCAGCTACGCTGGTGCTACGGGTTTGCAATATCACTACATATAGGGCAATATGGCAGTTATGTTGTCAGGTGTTTCCAAAATGCTTTCAAGCTGCATTAAGAAATTCAATATTCACTCACGTAATCGTAACTCCGGAAATGTTATTCTCTGTATGATGAATGTACACATCCATACTCAACTTCCCAACCATGGTTCCAAGAGGACGTCTAGATATGAGGTCACGGTCCTATTCTGGAGGCATAGCAGGTGACCAACAGTGTTGCCTCTTGGGTTTGTTCTGCTTTCAGAGACCTCAGAGTAAAGTGAGGGAAAAAAATCCTTTCAGAAATGTTTTCCACCAGTATTGTTCTTTTCTGTATACAGAAAACACAAGTACAGCGCAAGGGAAAAGTACAGCCAAGTATAGTGGCCTTCTCATTGAGCTTTCTTAGTGACAGTAGAGGCTCAAGGGAGGAGAGAGGCTCATGGGCTACCACACAAAGCTATTCCAGGTTCCAGAAATTCTGTTTACACCAAACAGTCCCTCTTGACCACTCTTTTTTCCTCACATACTGTCCTACTCCAGCAGGGCCCAGCCCCAGGCTGCAGCCCTTCAGAAGTACCTTTGCCCCCACAGGGCTCCCCATGGCTGTAGTTCCCCCAAGGAAATGTCCCACTGCTGCACTATGGGGCTGCAGGGGAATCCCTGCTATGGGTCTGAGGTCCTTTTTACCCTCTTCTCCCTTGGGCTTGGAGCCCCTCTTCATCCCTTAACTTGCTATAGTAGGAAATACAGTCTAATCTGTAGAGGACAGCGTTTTCAAAACCTGATGCTGTGCAATGTTATCAGATTATCCATGAAATAAATCAAGGGCCAACCAAATGTTGGACCAAGTTACCCACAGAGGTTGTGAAATATCCCTCTTTGAAAATCTTCATAAGCTGTCTGGACATGGTCCTCGGCACCTTGCTGTGGGTGATGCTGCTTGAGCAGTGAGTTCGTCCAGATGGACCCAGAAGTCCCATGGGAAGAACATGAAGCTGTGTGAGGGGAGGATCAGGATGTATCTTAGGAAAAGCTTCTTCAAGAGCCTTCTGTTAGGAGAAGGTTCTTCACCTGAGGGCATTTGGAAGCTGGCATTTGGAAGCACCAAAGCCTGCTGGAGTTCAAGGAACATTTGGGCAATGCTGTAAGAATTATGAGTAATCCTGTGCAGAGCCAGGAGTTGGACATGATGATTATTTTGGGTCCTTTTCAAATGGCGATATTCTGTGATTCTGTGATTCTATAATGTCTGGGCTGGTAAAACTGGAGATTGTGCAAAGACTGTAAAAATGACAAATAGTGACTAGTAATGCATGCTATACTTGTGGTATAAGGCACTGCATTCACTGGGGGAATTAATAAGAAAAAATAAAATGACATTAGGAAACATGGTAGACAAGCCAACCTGGAAATTTCAGTGTGATCAGGTAGTACTAAACAGTCAGAGGTACATTAGCATTAACAAACAGTGAAGTGGTGCAGAGAAGCTGGGAAAAAGATGTTGCCTCTGCTTACAGTACTGGTGATACTGGTAACAGGCTCCTGAGTCAAGTTATGAGATGGGATTAAGTTCTACATTATCACACCTAAAGTAATGCTCTGTGTGCTGCTGTCTAGCATGTTAGTACAGTCAATGGCAAGCTAGTCAGTAGTGTGGGAGCGGCACACTCTTTACTGACATACACAGAGTCTTATAGCACAATATTAGTGATCTGGAAGATGTGCACATTCATGAGACAGAAGATCACTCCCACCAGACAAAGTTGGAAATTGTGTTCATAAAGTTTCTTCTTTCTTTCAGTTTGCTTTCCTTTTTGTTTCCTTTCTACACATCAAAAAGTGGCCACTAACAGAGCTTTTATTTGACAGAAGCACATAAAAGCATTTTGTAATTTCCACCCTGCTTACTCTATTCAGACATCTAATAATCATTTTCTGTAGGTCAGAGGAGCTGGTGATTAAGACGTTAATACTCACCAGTTCTTACATCTCTGCAGTGAAAAACAGAATGAAACAGAAATAAAGAAATCTCAGAAAACTTGAAGATCTTTCATCAAAGATTTGCCTTTGCGCTCCTTTTTTGTATAATTCTTGGCTTCCGAGAAACAGTAGGAACAGGTAACTGATGGACAGAATTTGATCAAAGTGGCTTTACCTATTTAAACGTGTTGATGATGGCAGGGAACCAGTCACTGGAACAATCCCAGAAGAGAAATGTCATGAATCGTGTACTAATTTAAAATTACAAATTACTGTAGCTGGTAACTTACCCAAGTTAATCACAAGAGCCTAAGACTGAGCACAAACTGTAGGAGCTATCTACTGCTATATGCAGGATCGTCAGTCAAAAATGCATTTCACAGCTGCCTGTTGTTTGCTTAACATAAATTCCTGTTGACCATCTCACATTACCACTCCATTTTCCTTTGATTTAAACAACATGAACACCTTAGAGTGATATGTACACACATAAACACATACACGCCAATGAAACTGCATCACATCTATTTTCATTTGTTTGGGAAAGGATTAAATAAATGATAATCATTAATGAATTCATCCATAAATACATTACAAATCCACTTCTGCTTTTCTTCCACAAGTAACTACACTTGGGGTCTCATCTCTACCAAATCCTAGAAATCTATTCTGAAACCAAGATCTTGTCATAAGAATCTTGCTGTTACACAAATGATCTGCTCCTTAACAGAGTAGTCAAGTAATGCAGACTCTCTTTCTGAATCTGCTTTTCAGAGCAAGGTTTCATGGGGAGGGTCTACGCAGAAATTAAGAAACCTTAATTCACCCTGCAGTTGTAATTTCCTTTTCTGAATATAGTTTCCTCATCTATACTAGGGAATGAAGAACACTCACTGCGTGGCAGTGTTACTCGAAAAATGTATATACTTATTAATATGACAATAGGTACACACCATCAAAGTATGTCCTAATGCAACTGAGAAAAGCAAGTGCATTAATATGTCAGAATAAGATTTGCATGAGGCATTCGGTACCACAGAGCACGATAACTGGGTAGGACTGTGCCTGTATATCCATACAAAGGATACACTGTGAGACCTCAACATCAGCAGCAGGACTTTCCCAGCTCTCATACCTTAATACTCAAATCAATGACTATGACACAAACTCCAAAACTCGTCATTTTTGCTATTGTTTGTAGGCTATAACAAATCTGATGATTTATGAGAAGACAGGAACAGAATTAATGAAGAAGCTGGAGGTAACTATTTCTTCTAAGATCCATTAAGTAATACTGACAAGTAAAAATTTCCTGGGTATTATTGGAAAGTTGCCACATGACAGTTCCCTCTTCCTTATCCATGTAATAGATATTTTTAGCCCCAGATTATGAGCTGTTAGGGTCACTGGCTAATACATACCCATGCAAGCAAAAGATCTTCCAGGACAGCCAAACTCAGCTGCGTGCCCTAAAAATGAAGGAGAAATTGTCTAGTGCATGTGAGACCTCTACCCATGATATAAGCTACCCTGTACGGGCTCTCAGGATGGCAAATCCTGTTATCCATATATATGGATATATACACACTGGGAGGTGATTTCACTCCCACATCTGGGTTATGTATATTTAATACTATATACAGCTATGTCTGAAGGATGGAAAAAAAAATACCGTTAGAAATTTAAAAGGCATCAAATACTTTTATCTTATAAAAAAATAAAAGTCAAAAGTATTTTGATTACAGGAAATGAAAAACTTCATGCAGGGAAAAGAGTAAATGCAGTTGGGCTCTTCAATCTTGAGAAGGAATGCAGATCAAACACCAGTGGCTAGGAGCTAAATCCACACCATTTCTTATTATGAATTAGACACCAGCTGTTATAAGGCTGAAGATGATTAGACTGTAGAAAATTCCCCAGGGGAAATGATGGATTCTCCATTTATCAAATCAAACTTTGACGCCATTTTAGTAAAACAGAGATAAGCAAAGTCAATATATGGCTATCAGGGTGAATTCTAGTGGTAAAATAGACTTTTTCATTTGTGGATTATACTGAGATTGATTCATGATAATACTGAAATTCAGTGGGAATACTTCCCAGTTTCAGGACTGAATGTTAACTTTCTTCTTCGCAGGCAATATCCCAAAAATACAGTTTCAAGAGGTTTACACAGTGTTTTTGTGTGGGTGGAGGGTATTGCTTTCTGTTATGAAATGTGAGCTTCTGACTTGGGCAAAAAATACTGCTTTCTGACAACACTTTTGTTTCGCACTGACTATTAAAAATGAGAATATTTTACACTACTCCAATGCCACACAATAGGCCTTCTGTCCTAGAATGAAAGCATCCAGTGACTACCCCATAAAACAGAAGACAAGTAATCTCTAATGCAAGCTCCTCTGCAATTTTTTTGTCTCGTGCTTTGTCAAATTAAGTGGCTTGTTCTTCCCTGATTGTTCATTTTTAGTCATCCAGTTCACTTAGACTCTCTAGGTTGACCTTCTTAAGATATCTCCCCCCTGCAGGAAGAGTGCAAGAACATCATTTTCCCATGGCTCATAGGAGAGAAGTGAAGAATGGAAAAAGTGCAGGTGATACATATATCTGTAATCTGGCAGCAGTGAATGTTTATAAATCTTTATGAATTTAGAATACTCATTTGTTGTTCCATTACAGAGTGACAATTTAAAGATTTCTGGATTACAACAAAGCTAGTGATATGTACCAGGACCCTGCTGACACACACCTCCTATTACATGGTGTTTGACTGTATATAAGAAATTAACTGCTCAGTGCCAATATTTTCTGCATACAGCTGCTGAAGGAAAATTAGTGATGGATAAAGGACTTTACTCTGATTTCCATCAGGGAATTTAGAGATAGAAAGCACTCCGATTTCTTCAATGACGTGGTGTATGTTTTTGTTCTTACTAGACAAACACAGATAATGTCAAGAGAACTCCAATAAAAATGATAAGAATACACATCTCTTTTCCAGCAAGGACATCTGAGCTTCTCCAGCAAGGGTTTTCTGGATTTTATTGTAATGGACAAGATGCATTTTAGGTTTACTTGCGCCAAAATATTCCCGGTAAATTTCTCCTAGGGGAAATAAGTGGCAGAAGTTCATGTCAAACAACTCAAAGATTTACAGTTGGAAATCTCAAAGGACCAAAATGATGTATTGGATTGCAAGGCCCACTTATAATAACCTAAAATGATTTATATGTTGTATTATTGGAATAGTAATGTGTGTGTATATATATAACTAATATGAATGAGCAACAGATGTATTGCATATATATCCACCAGTAGGACTGAAATATGTATGTATTCATCATACCCCCCCCCCAAAAAAAAAAAAGAGAGAAAAATCAGTCCATACCATTCAGATTTTTCAAGGTGTTCAATGAAAACCAATATATACTTCCAGCAAAATCTGTTGAATGAGCTCTGAAAAACACTTTTTAAAAACTTCTACTGGAGTTTAAAGTACCAGATGCACTGCAACATGGAATAAATTAGGAAAAATCTTTGTCCGAAAGGATAATACTGAGTGGCATAAAATGTTACCATGCAATAGAGGGGGACAAAGAAATAAACATACAAATGACAACCCAGCAACTTGCTTAAATTTCTTCTAGCTTTCTAATTTAAGCTTATTAAAATGCATCTGCAGATCTAGCTTCAAGTGTTCCAGTAAATGGGTTTACATCAAACTGGTAGACAGTCACTAGTGGGGCTCTGCAGGGCTCCATTTTAGAGACAGTTTTCTTTAATATTTTCATTAATGACTTGGATGCAGGACTTGAATGCATACTAAGCTTGTGGATGATGAAACCAAGAGGAGCTTTTGACTGCCTTGAGGGTAGAGAGGCCTTGCGGGGAGATCTTGAAAATTAGAGGGCTGGGCAATCATCAAAAGCATGTTTAACAAGAGCACATGCCAGATCCTGTAACTGGGATGGAGTAATGCTGGATATACATAAAGATTGAGGGGACAAGAGGCTGGAGAGCAGCCCCACAGTTTGGGTGCCACAATAGAAGAAGGACATAAAACCATTAGAGAGCATCCAAAGAATGGCTGCAAAGATGGTGGACAGTCTAGGGGGCAAAACATATGAGAAGAAGCTGAGGTACTTTGGTTTGTTTAGCCCAGAGCAGAGGAGGCTGAGGGGAAGCCACATGGCAGCCTACAGCTCCTCACAGCAAATGGAGGAGCAGTGCTGAGCTCTGCTCTCTGGTGGCAGTGACAGGGCCCAACGGAACAAAATGGAGCTGTGTCAGGTGTGGGTTAGAAAAAATTCTTCACCAGAGGGTGGTGGGCATTGAACAGGCTCTCCAAGGCTCTCCAGGGCAGTGACCACCTCCCTGAGCTGCTGGAGTTCAAGTAGCATTTGGACAGTGCTTTGGGACTTAGAATTTGGAATTTAGGTATTCTTGTGTGGAGCCAAGAGTTGGACTGAGTGATTCTTGTAGGTCTCTTATGCAGGTTATTCTATGATTAAAAAAAAAAAAAAAAGTATTATTTTATATTAATTACACACATATTTCCCTGAAAACCACAGAGAAAATCCTCCCCCACTGCTAGCAATTTTTTTCTATGTCCCATGCTACAGTGAGAGATTGTATCAGATTTCTTCTGGCCATGAAATACCATTACAGATTGACTCCAGTAGCCCATGCGGTCCAATTCCAGATGCTTGCTTTTTGTTCCTTCTGTTCAATATATCTTCTGTTACTTGGATATGGAGATAGAAAGTTCAGTCCAGCTGTAAAAATTTATTAGCAAGCTATCGCAAGCATTTTTGGAATTCAACTGTTCTTCTGAGATCCATGGAAACAGGTTTCTGCACAGGGCAATTCGCAGTTGGATTTCCTGACAGCATGTCACTCTCAAGCACAAGTTCATCCATACCTTCCTTCAGCCCTTGAGACAGAGTTGTCTACTGCACTGTTGCCTCCAGCAACTACTTATCGGGTAATTAGCATCTTGCACAAGTAGAAAAATTAAAGCAGCCAACACAGCAGCACTTGAAAGAGGGCAGGGATTAAGTGAGGTATCAACTATGAAATGATGCAATCCAACTTAGCTAAGTGGATGAACGTGTAGCAGAGGGAATTTGTGTTGATGTTGCTAATGTCAATGTGGAGAACTGTCAATTCAATCCTCATGCCTGCTTTAAGGCCTCAGATACCCACTTTTTTCCTGCTCCTCAAAGCTCTTAGGTATTATCAGGTTCTCCAGGAACATTACAGTGGGCCCTGAGATTGTATTATCCGTTGCCTATTACGCATTGAATATCCTAAGCAAATTCCCTATAAGCACATAGAAAGGTATGTCCATCTGCTCCTTGCCTAATATACAGAAAGCCAACTCACAGCCTTAACTACCATTTATCCTAGGGATTATGTCTCAGTTCATGGTAGTAAAAACAGAGAAGAACATAACTCAAAAACCCATCTCCCAAAGCAGCGCACCATCCCCCAACACCTACTTCTTGACCTCAGCTAAAATGTGATATTTGTTTTGTCTGCAAGACACAGCTGATATTTGGATTATGAGCCTAAAAGTGTAAAATTAGTTACAGCTGGAGCAACTGTCAGGAAGGAAGATAATTGAAAGCCAGCAAAACAATCAACCATTTAATTGCTTACATTAAAGAAATGAATTGACAACAATCAAACCAATCTATAAAAGGTACCAAAAAGTGACATGTGAGAAAATAGATTAATTTTCATAAGGTACAAGTAAAAACAAAATAGGAAAAAAAAAATGAAAAAACAAGATTGTGTTGTTTATAAACCTTAATCAATTTAAAACTCATTTTCAATGTATTAAACTTTACTGTTTAATGTCTCCCATTGAATTCTGCCTTTGGCATAGTTCAGCAGCCTCTGTGAAGCCTTGCACAGTTAAAAAAAAATAATTTATTGGTACTTCCTCTGCCAGCTACACTTAAGATCAAGAAACACTCCCCAAAATCACAAATAGAACAGCATTGTTACATTTCTGAAGGGTAATTTTCCCATTTGGGGAACTGGCAATTGTCTGGGGAGGTTTTTTTGGAGGAGGAAACACCACTGAGCTCCATACTCACCAGCGAGTTCTCTAGCCACATCGTCCAACTTATAGAAACCAAAGGTAGGGATACAGAGAACTGCCCACTATAAGAGAAGATCAGGTTTGAGGCTATATAATAAACCTGAAGGTGAATAAGTCCATGGGACCTAATGAGATGTATCCAGTGGTTCTGAGGAAGCTGGCAGATTAAGTTGGTAAGCCACTGTCCATCATAACTGAAAAGTCGTGGCAGTCTAATGAAGTTCCTAGTGACTGGAAACATAACCTCAATTTCTAAAAACTGGAGAAGGAAGATCCAGGGAACTACAGGACCCTCAGTCTCACCTCTATGCCTAGTAAGGTAGTGGAGCAGTTCCTCCTGGAAACTATGCTAAGGTTCATGGAAAGCAAAGAGGTGATTAGTGACAGACAACACGGCTTCCTTCAAAAGGGCAAGCTGCAGAAAAAATTTTATGGCCTTCTATGAAGGTGTTACAGAATTGGTGGATAAAGGGAACTGCAACAGTTGCCATCCAACTGGACTCATACAAAGCATCTGACACTGTTTCACATGACATTCTTGGCTCTAAAATGATGAGACGTGGACCGCTCAGTGGGTAAGGAATTGGCTGGATGGTCTAACTCAATGAGTTACAGTCAATGACTTAATATCTAGGTGTAGACCAGTGATGAGTGGTGTCCCTCAGGGGTCTCTACTGGGACCAATACTATTTAAACGCTTTGTATGGATGGTGGAACTGAGTGCACCTCTCATCTTGCCCAAGCTGAGTGGTGCAATCATCATGATGGTGGGAAGGAATGCCATGCAGAAGGACTTTGACAGGCTTGAGAGGTGATCCTGTGCAATCTCATGAAGTTCAACAAGGCCAAGTGCAAGATCCTACACAAGGGTCAGGACAATCCAAAGCAAGAATAAAGGCCTGGCCATGAGTAGCCCAGAGCAGCCCTGTGGATAAAGTACTGATGGACAGAGAACTGAATATGAACTGGCAATGTGTGCTCAGAATGCCAATCTTATCCTTGGCTGAATCAAAAGATGTGTAGCTTACAGGCTGAAGGAGGTGAATCTTCCTCTCTACTCCACCATCATGAGAACCTATATTGAATTCTGCATTCAGCTCTGCAGCCCCCATCATAACAAAGACAAGTAACTGTTAAAGTGAGTTCAGAGATATGGCCATGAAAATGATCAGAGGGCTGAAACACCTCTCATACAAAGACAGGCTGGGAGGACTCAGGTGGTGAGTAAGGATGTTGACTCCACTGTACCAATGCATAAGAAACTTTTGGATTTTGTATGATGGAGTAATGCATACAGAATAACTCCAGAATGTCTCCTTGCTCTTTCAAATGTTGTCTTTACTAAAATAATAAGGGTGGAATTGTTGTTTTTGTGGGGTTTTTTCACTCATCTGTGAATAATTTAAAAATATATATATTTTTTTTCTTTTGAAAGAAGATCGATTATATACCATTTCTTTTTTTTTCCTTATTATCGATTTTACAGTTCATGATGAAAATCTAATTTTGTAAGAGTGACACACAAAAAAGGTAAAAGAAAGCAGCTGAATCCAAATGTTTAGGCTTCCTGGCTGCCAATCCATCTTCACTGTCTGTCTGACTGCATACAGACAGAATGAAGTGCCAACTATCCAATGACTATGCTAATGCTGGCTATCTTCATCTCCTGAAGCTGAGGTACAAAGGTCCTACATAAAATCAATATTTTTTTGAAGCTTTCTGTTTTTTACAGTTTTTTCTATGCCTTCTTTCCAACAACGTGTTGTCCTTGTATTCAGTTTCAACGCTGCAGTCTCGGCATTCCATTCGAGCAAAGGAATGTCACACCAGAGGCAATGCATGGCACCAGTGTCATCCAGTGAGGCTGAGAACTGCACAGCCGTAGCAGGAATCAAGAGCCAGCTGTCTTTTTGAAAATATAAAGTCACCTCATACAAGCTGAAGAAAGATCCTGCCCCTCCCTTCTCCAGTGATAAAATATACAAGTGTGATAGCTGGGTCTGAACTCTGAATTTTGTCTACCAGAAAGGATTCAAAGAAGGGCTGCTGGCCCAATCACAGTATTGGAAACAAATATCCTGGGGGAAAAAAAATCTCAGGGGAGGAGAGTTTAAAATCAATACATAGATTTTTTTGAGAAAACCAAAAAGAATGCCATTGTCTACTGTAGAACACTACTTAATAGACTAGAAATACTGAACCAATAAACCTAAGATTGCTCTAAAGGGAAAATAAAAAATAAAAAAATAAAAGCATTTCCCTTCTGAAAAGGTCATAATTACTGATTACTTCTCTCAAATTCTGGGAAAATAGGAGGGAGAGCCATGTGTACCCTCAGCCATAGAAATAAAAATTCAAGTATGGGAGTATTGACTCCCTTCAGGCTCCCCATAGAAGAATACCTCTCTGTCTAGGGCCATCCCAAGAGCCCTAGTAGCTAGGACCAAACACTCCTTGTACTGCAATAGGCCACAGTAGAAAAAGACTGTGAGTGCTTTGGATGTCTAACAGTGGTAAAAATGGTTGACTTCTCCTTTTCCTGCCAGGACAAAAATACTGGTGCTACCTTCTTGGAAACTGAGGTCTACAATAGTGCAAACCAAGTTCCTACTTGTAGAAAAAGATAAAGAAGTTGTTCAAAAACCCAGCTTTATTTGACAATCATACCCACAAGGAATTCTTTTCTGAATCCGGCCTTGTATTTTTTATTGACAGTAATAGTGATGATCCTTATAATGGTATTATAATTCCCTCCCTTGCCCTAAGACATAGTATATGGTGAAAGAAACTAATGAAGCAAAAGGCAGTCAATAACAGCCTTCAAGTGTGCTGTTTATAAAATCCTTCTAAGAGGAAAAATAAAACAGCCATTTTAATAAATTAAAAACCCTGATGCACAGCTTGCTGGGTGGCAGATTGAATCAAGATGGTCGACATGTCACACTGTAGTACTTCCCCAGTGAATGATGACACAAATGTCAGATTTGCCCTTCTAACTGGTATTGATGCATTCAGGCAAAACCACATATCAATCAGTCTTTAGGAGCTAAGTGCCTGTTATGAGTCAATCCTCTGAGGCTCTCAGCTTCCCACATCTCGTAAGAATCTGAGCAGTGATTTGTAGTTACTGTAGTCGTTTATAATGCTTCATATCTCTCAGATTGTTTAGAGCCTAAAGCTAGAGCCCGAGCTTTTTTACATCAGCCACATTATTGGCACAGGACAAGTGTGTATTGCTGTATGTTCTCCTTACCACAATGCTAGTTCATTACCTAATTAAATAAGATTAGTGCCCTGCACATTTAACAGGTCTCCAGCCTGGTTTCTCCTTAGACCAATTTCAGAACCTCTCCTAGACATGACTCATATCATACCAAAATATTTATTGAAACATGAAAAAATAAAATGGTGAGTCTGATAATTTGTATCTATACAATCCGTAATCTATAATATATTGTGGAATGGATATATATAAAAAGGTTGCAAGACTGTACCCAGAGAGCACTGCTCAATAGCTCAATGTCCAGATGGAGATCAGTAATGAGAGGTGTCCCTCAGGGGTCAGTACTGGGACTGATGCTCTCTAATACCTTCATTCCAATGCCATCAAGCTGTAGATGTCCCTGTCCACTGCAGGGGAGTTGGACTGTTGGACTAGATGACCTTTTAGGATCCCTTCCAACTCTAATGATTCCATGATTCTGTGAAAATGACTTGTACTGTGCTGCCGCATAAGATATGCAAGAGGAGTGCTGACCACACTACTTGCATGTTAGCACAAGCAAAATGATAAAGGAGACGTCAGGTAAATTGTGCATTCTTACCAAGGGACACATAGCTTAAAGGAAACAGACGTTTCAATGTTGTGAAATAGTGATAATCAAATAGAAATGCTGACTCCCAGAAGGTTTGGTTTTTGTGTTTTTTGATGCCTGAAAAAAAAGACTCATTACATGTACCTTGCCTTGCCTTCATAAAGCCCTTAGAACAAATATAACGAAGATGGTACTCAACTGAAAACTATCCCCAAACTTCACAACCTAAATTTGAAATCTTAAATAAAGATCATCAAGACCTGAAGACACATTAAATGGGTTGTAAGTAACAGTTGACTGCATTGCAGCAACTGAGAATTTTTCTTACGTTCGTGTTTTGGAGTTCACTAAAAATGCTCTTTTTAAAAAAATATATAAAAAATAAAATAAGTATTTTATGTTGACAGGTTGTTTGGTTTTGAGGTTTTGTTCCTTTTCTCCCAGAAGAGAAAAGAAAATGAAAGATTCTGTGGGAAGAAATCATTAAAAGAAGGAACTCTGATTGCCATAAAAATGCCTGTGATTTATAAAAGAAAATCTGATTTTCAGTCATGATTAGTTGTTCTTACAAAGGAATAAGCTACCAATCCCAAATGATTCCATTCAGAACCCCATTATACCTAATTAAATCTTTTTTCCTTGCCTTAATAGAAGTTCTGAGTGTGAATAACTTTCCTTAAGCAGTTTCACAAGTCTGGCTACACTAAATTGCAGATGAGACCTCCCAGGAGCAGAACAAACCCCACCAAAACCCTCATAAACAAAATGCCAGCATCTGGAGCCAGAGAGAGAAGCACAAGCAGGAGAGGGAGAAGAATTACAGATCTGGGATTAGCCTATACATCAACAGCATCGAAGGGGAAAGAAAAGCTCTTTATTTATTGCTTACCAGCCCCCAGGGCATGAGCGTCACTCAGCATTAGCATTCACCTTTATAACTGTGCTATGATTTACAGCTCCACACTGGTGCAAACAGTGCTACCAGTTACACACCTAAGAGAACATGCACAGAATATATCCCAGATGCTTTCTCTTCCCTCTCACATAGGATATGAACATACTGACATTTTTAGCCTGAGCCTGGAATCGAGGTGTAAGAGATGGGTCAGATCTGCATTATTATATGAGTGCTAACAGAATATCACATTTTGGCACATTATGTAGAAGTTTATGTTCATACAGGTTAAGCTGATGTAGAAAAGCGTGCAGATGTTAGGCAAAAAAAGATGTTTAGTCAAAAAAATACTTTAGTCAAAGCTACACAGCTGCTTTCATAGAATCAAGGAATGGCTTAGGTTAGAGGGACCTTAAAGATCACCTAGCTAAAACTCCACTCATGTGGACAGGATTGCAAACCATTATATCAGGCTGTCCATCACCCCATGCAATCTGGCCTTTAGTGCCTCCAGGGAAGGGGCATCTACAATTTCTCTGGGCAGCCGGTTCCAGTGCCTCACCACCTTCTGAGTAAAAAAAAATCATCCTAACATCTAACCTAAATCTTCCCTCTTTGATTTTAAAGCCATTCCCCTCTAACTTGATCTCCTCTTCGCCTTGTTACAGTGACTTATGTCATTTATTTGTATTTATTTTTCTTGAGTTGTTTCACAGAGGCACCCATGGGGATGCTAAACATTTCTCAGAGCCAGCCTTCAAATGAAGATGGATGCTCAAATATTGGCAATGGTAATAACTGGCTACTGACTGATCAGGAATTCACTTAATGGCCTAAAACCCACATTTTTTTTCAAGCTGGCCAGTACCATCTGTGTTCCTGCCCCCATTTTTAGATGGAATGTTAATATTATTAAGCCAAAACAGATAAAATATTTGAGGAATTAGAAGAATTTGGTGTTTGAATCAGATTCTGCAAACACTGTTTATAGGCTTCCAGCTTACAATACCGGAGGTCTTCATTACTATAGAAAGATGGATGCAAACCTGATATGCCAGATGAATTTGCCTTCTACTGAGATGGTCTAATGAGTCATAGAATTACAGAATTGTTAAGGTTGGAATAGAGCACTTTCATCCAGTCCAACCGTCAACCCATCACCACCATGCCCACTAAACCATGTCCCTCAGTGCCGTATCTCCACTTTTCTTGAACATCTCCAGAGACAGTGACCCCACCAACTCCCTGGGCAGCCTGTTCCAATACACTAACACTTGTTCTGAGAAGAGAGGTTTCCTAATATCCAACCTGAACCTCCCCTGGAGCAATTTAGGACCATTATCTCTCATCCCAATGATGGAGTACCTAATGTTGATGTGTTGGTTAAGCCAGTCAGACACCTAACCACGGTGCTCTGACTTTTGCTGTCTGAACTCAAAAGAGTACTCATGTGAAAGACAAACCATCTCACTTACCTCTGAGAACCTGTCACAAAGAGCTTAGAAAGGGTACACTACAAATGACAGACCTCAATGTTTCTTTTTCTTGCTTCAAATACGCAGTAAGAGGAGAACCAAGGTTTTTCTCCATTTATTCACTTTCTCCAGTTTCATATTTATTTATTTAGGTCAGGAGAGGCCTAAACATTTAGCTTTTATCATCAGACAAGAAAGGAGCTGCAGTCTGGCCACTACAATCAGCTAAATTGAAGTTGGGTCTCCACATATCCTGATTAATTTTATAGGAAGGCATTTTCTTTTGGTTTCCAATAACACCAACCTAAGGGATGCATCTTTAAGCAGGTACTCATTAGATTTCAAACCTTGGATCCAATCCATTTTCCCTCACACTTAGCCCTATATAGACAGCTACTAAGCGCTTCAGAAACTCCTGTGCACAGTGACCCAGGCATTACATGCTTTCCACCAACATTAAGTCTCACAGCAATGCAAACTTTATCCCTCCCTAAGGAGGAATGAAAGGCAACTGATTTTTTTCTTTAAAGGTGATTCAGAGGACAGACTGTAGGAAAGGTTTTGTGCAAGGAGAGAGCAGAGAGAATTACTGCTAAGATTTTTAGTGTGCATAAACACTGTGATGTTTTTGATGCCTCGGGCTATAGAAGCACAATCATTACAATGAAGACCATATTTCTTTCCATCTTTCTGTTGGTCCTACAGCACACTGGGTGATCCATCTTTCTCACAAGCTCTACGTAGTCATATATATATATTCATATACTTGCTTCTCACAAACAGTGTTTAACCTTTTGAGCACTGCAATTTGAGATGTCAGAGAATGCACACTGCATGATGAAGCATGAAAGATAAACACCAGCCAGAGAGCCAGGAATACTCCGTATGTGTACGTTTGCTCTGACTAAACATGCCTGCCATGTCCCCCGCAACATCCTTCTCTCCAAATTGGAAAGATACGGATTTGATGGGTGGACTTTTCAATGGGCAAAGGACTGGAAGAGGGCCTAGTCCAGAGAGTGGCGGTCAGTGGCTCAGTGTCTGGATGGAGACCAGTGACAAGAGGTGTTCCTCAGGGGTCAGTACAGGGACCAACACTAATATCTTCTTCAATGACGTCAGTAGTGGAATCTGGCAAGTTTGCAGATGATACCAAGTTGTGTGGTGTGGCCAGCACACCTGAGGGACAGGATGCCATCCAGAGAGACCTACTAAAGCTCGAGCTGTGTGCCCAGGAGGGCCTCATGTGGTTGAATGAATCCAAGGACAAGATCTTGCACCTGGGTCATGGCAACACCCACTATCAATACAATCTGTGGGACAAAGGATAGATAGATCAGAGTTCTGGCAAAAAAGACTTGAGGGTACTGGTGAATGGAAAGCTTGATATGAGTCAGCAATTTGTCCTCACAGTCCAGAAAGCCTGCCATATCCTGAGCTGCATCACAAGAAGCATGGTCAGCAGGTTGAAAGAGGTGATTCTGCTCCTCTGTTCTGCACTGGTGAGGACTCACCTGCACAACACTGCCCAAACATGAAGTCCTCAGTACAGGAGAGACATGAACCTGTCAGAGCACATCCAGAGGAGGGCCACAAAAATGATCTAAGGGATTGAACACTTTCCCTGTGAGGACAGGCTGAGAGAGCTGGGGCTGTTCGGCCTGGAGAACAGAAGGCTCTGGGGAGACCTGAGAATGGATTTTCAGTATCTGAAAGAGGACTATAGGAAAGAAGGGAACAGACTCGTTAGCAGGATTTGTTGTGGCAGGACAAGGAAAAAATGACTTCAAAACAAAAGAGGGGAGATTTATGTTGGAAATAAGGAAAAAGTTTTTTATGATAAGGGTAGTGAAGCACTGGCACAGGTTGCCCAGAGAAGTGGTGGTTACCCTGCCCCCGGACTCATTCAGGGTCAGGCTAGATAGGACTCTGAGCACCTGATGTAGCTGTAGGTGTCCCTGTTCATTGCATGGGAGTTGGACTAGATGGCCTTTAAGGGTCCTTTCCAACTCAAATGACTGATTCTGTGAAAAGCTTCACAATGAGGATGGCTGGAACTATGTGGCAGAAGAGTAAAATGGTTATGAGTTTATTCACACTTTTCAGAGGTAGAGAATGTAGCATGATTATTCATAGACTTAGCAATGCAGATGCTTTTTTATTCAAACATCATTCAAATGAAAAATGTACCACTAATTCTTCACTTAGAAATGGTTGGAAACTTGTAAATTCTTGGTAACACACAGCAAAACACCATGCACTGCACTGGTGGGAGATCAAAACACTGATAGGAAACAGGGAAATAGTTCTCGTTGAAAAGATGCATGATCGTTATTGTTTGCCTTTTTCAGTTCTTGAAGGGGATACAATTTTCTGAAATTTTCCTTAAGCTTATATAAGGATGACAAATAGCTCTTCACACAATACTTCCAAAGGAAACTGCAAAACACAATCCGCTCTCAGCCTCCATTCAGTTGACTCAGCCATGTGAAGCATTTTCATTTCTAATCAGATGATTTATATAACTATGAAGCCCTCAATGAATTTTACAATTGAATGTATCATTGATGATTATCTGCAATGAGGCTTGAAGATTGGAATTAAAAACTTATTAGTATTTCCATTAGGAAAGTTCAAGAGTACAGACATAGAGGTAGACCAAACCCCAGAGTTCCCAATAGGCTCATACTGAATTATTTTTTTCAATTTTTCAGAATTTTCTCTTTGCTATGAATTATTTAAATGTCCCACATGAATTATTGAGTGTCCCACAGACACAAGCACAATGTTTCAAGGCCAGAAGGGACCACTGCAATCACTCAGCCTGATTTACCTTGTAATGCAAGTTATAGTCACACCTTTATCTTCTCACTGGTCATACCAACCCTTTCCTCTGTGTCCTCATACTAATGCTCAGCACATCCTATTACATACAGCAATGCCACAATTTCCAGGGAATTACATGTAACCTCAGATGAGATGCTCTCTGCCTACATTATCTTCCTCTTTTGGATTTCTCTTTCATGTCATTGAACCTGAAAGCCTGCTCATCCCTTATTCT
Source organism: Alectoris magna (assembly GCA_030625065.1). NCBI lineage: Eukaryota > Metazoa > Chordata > Aves > Galliformes > Phasianidae > Alectoris > Alectoris magna. The sequence goes on from CM060561.1 coordinate 3,742,936, forward strand.
CTCAACCCTGTGTTGCACCCTTGTTTCCCCAGTCTGACAAACTCCCCTGACAGCAAAGAAATACACAGTTGCAGCGGACTAGGAGGAAATGTCCAGTTTTAACCATTAATGATATTTTAAAAGTAATTAATAATCAAGAATTATATAAAAAACCCAGTGAGGCATTTTCCCCACATACAGCTCGTTATGGTTTCTGTTAGGAAATGCCACAAATGTTTATGGTTAAAGATGATAGATGGATAATTCACCGGCTTGTACTACAATCCTCAAATATACAGAAAATATATATACATAAAACTTCATCCTTAAAAATGAATCTACCTTACTGATCAGTTTACTGAGTGTGTGGCTATATGACCACCACATCGCCACTTATAAAGTGAAAGATGGATATTCAAGTCCATGGATTAACATGGGTTTAGCAGGAGACTCAGGTCTGGGTTTTCACATCCTAAGCATTTACTACCACTGTAACTGTCTTTGGTTTTGAGGGATAGTCGGAATACTTCTATCTCCTTCAGTCATAGTTCAGCCTGGAGAAGACAAGGCTCAGGGGATACCTTATTGGTCTCTATAACTTCTTGAAGGGAGGTTGTAGTGAGCTGGGGGTCGGCCTCTTCTCTCGTGTCATTAGTGGTAGGACTAGAGGGAATGGTTTCAAGCTGCGTCAGGGGAGATTCAGGCTGGACATTAGGAAATATTACTTCTCAGAAAAGGTGGTCAGGCACTGGAATGGGCTGCCCAGGGTGGTGGTGGAGTCACCGACCCTGGGGGTGTTCAAGGAACGATTGGATGTTGAGTTGAGGGACATGGTTTAGTGGGAGCTATTGGTGATAGGTGAACGGTTGGACTGGATGATCTTGTAGGTCTTTTCCAACCTTGGCAATTCTATGATTTTATGATTCTATAGTTAAGTGACTTCATCCTTGCACTTAAAAAAATTTCCCCAAATGTGGAGTGGGTGGGTTTGGGTTTTTGGTTTTTTTTTGTTCTATCTTTGTTCGTTTGTTTGATTGATTAATTGATTTAGTTTGGTTTGTAGTTGTTTCCTTTCTCCCTCAAAGTCCGCATTTTGCTGAATCATCATTTCCAATTAAATATCACAGAATCATAGAATATCTTGAGTCAGAATGGATCCACGTGGATCATCTTGAGATACCCAGGACGACTGAAAAATAATTGAGAGGTATCACAATGATATCAGCCAACACTTTTATGTACCCTGGGATGAGTCACACCAGGCCCCACAGACTAATGTACATCAAGGTGAAGCAGCAAATCTTGCGCAAGTTCAGGACTGGCTGTGAATTTATCATTACCACATTAAGAGTCTCCCAGCTCGGGGTTCTGAAGACCCCAGGGCCCATCAGTGGTGTTGAAGACAAAGGCAAAGAATATATTGAACCTTTCTGCTTTTTCTGAGTACTTATTTATGAAGCGACCAACCTCATCAAGTAATAAACCATACATTCAACAGTGTGCCTTTCGTATGATAATGCATACATGGTTATGAATCTTAGACAAACTTGGTCTACCAAATCTCGTATTTCAGTAAACGCAATCAGTATCAAAAATTCTAATTTCCTTGACTGTTAAAAATGCCAGAAGGAAGGGGAAAAAAAAAAAGACAGAGGCTACCACAATTACCAGCCTAAACTTCAGTGAAAGTACTAAAGAATTCACATAAATTATGAGTTTTATGTTCCCAAAAGGATATTAATCCTTCTCCCCCCGCACTGTTTCAAAATAATGTTGTCTTTCTGCTTTCACACTTCCCGTGATCAATCAATCAATCAATCGATCGATCAATCAATCAATAAGTGATAGAAAGAAGAAAAGGAGGAAAGAAGGAAAGAAAAAGAAGGAAGGAAAGGAAGGAGGGAGGGAGGGAGGAAGGAAGGGAGGGAGATGGAGAGGAAGGGATGAAGGGAGGAAGGGAGGGAGAGAGGGATGGAGGAAGGGAGGGAGGGAAGAAGGGAGTGAGGGAGGGAAGAGATAACATTGTGTTATCATTTCTTATTATTTCTGCACCGACATGTATCCCAAGTCTCCAGATGGAAGCAGAAGACCATTCTGTTAACTAGATGGTAGGAAATCAGCTCTGCTGTGAAAAGTGCAGTGGGATATTTTACCCAGGATATTTTACCCACAAAGCAGTATAAGAACATGAAAACCCTGTGTAGCAAGACAAGACAGCTGTAGCTACACTCCAAATGGAAATCATTCAGTTTCATTACTCTGTCCTCTTCTTTATCTCTTATTTTACCTTCACAATAAATCATCACTCCAGCATTTGTCACTGTGTTGAAAATATTCACCAAAATTTTTAGAACTTAAATATTCTTAAAAGAAAACTACAAAGTTTAAGAGTTCATTTCAAACAGAAAATCAGATCTGTCCGCAAAGTATCCAGAATGGCTAATGAGGCTAGGTTCTCCCTAGATAGAAATTAAATATGAGCTGGTGCCATCAACAGAGCTTCACTGATTTTTATCCTTTTCTATAAATCTTTCTTGGTAGGTAATTAAGGCAACAAATCCCTGGTTTACTGCAATGACAGACCTGTTTTACATTTTGTTCATTGTTAGGAGAAATAGCCATTTATCCTACATTTAAGATTGCACGCATTCCTAATTTCAATTCTTTTCTTTCCAGCCTTTGTCTCCACACTCAAACATATCTTCTTTCCCTTTTCTTATAGGGACCGGCATGTCCTGATCTCACTTATTTTCTGAGCTAAGGAAACCATTATTAGAAGACTGTAAGGAAATACTGAAGCAAGGACCAAGGTCAGTTATTTGGGAATTTCCTCCAGACCCATGTTTTTAATATTTAAAAGATCTTCAAAGGCACAAAAATTACTTCAGGTAATCATTACAGATACAGATCATATTAAGTACAACTATTTAGCTCAAACAGTCCTCCAGTACATTCTCCCATCAAACCTTCGTGCCCAGGGTGCACATCATACACAGCCTAGGATCCTGTTTAGGATAATATGATCATAGGATCCTACCTCTACAGAAAAAATCCTTCACCTCTGGCAGCGACATACAGTAATAATTTCTCATAGCGCTAAATTTGCCACAAAAGGCCAAAAGAAGGGCTAGGCCAGGGTGTAGGCAATGGAAATAAAAGCCAGATTTTTCCAGTCAGCCAAGGAACTCATCTTTTCTCTGATGCAGCCCACAAAGACTTTTTAGACATCATCTTGGATGGCTTGCTCAAGACGGATTTGCAGCTGCAGACATTTTTCAGAAGCTGTGCATTTAAGTTCCTCATACTGTAGAATGGCAGAGTGATTTGCAGTGTTGTCAGTGTCCCTACACCCATGCTGTATAAAGCAGCGGGTGAATATCTCAATACCTTTGAACGGTGCCTAAGCCTAAGCCAGCCTAAACATGCCTGCACTGTAGCAGTGGTTGTAGTGTGACACACTTTCAGCATTTATTATACAGGTTGCTGTGCAATAGCAATGGAAAACTAATTAAATAACATTTTAAAGGAAGGGTTGGAAGGTTGGGAGGGACCTTTAAGGATTCTATGTTTCTGTAAGATTGATTCTTAGTCCTTTTAAAATGTTATTTAACTAGTTTTTCATTGCTACTGCATAGCAATCTGGCCAATCTTACATGAGCTATTACATTGTATGATGGGACATACCATTTTTCACTGGACTTTCTTATCTTGAGTGGAGGGTTACAAATTCATTAACTGCTCAACAAGTTACTAAGTACCCTCTATGTCACCACATAGGTAATTATAAGGAGCACATTGGCAACTGTTTTCTTTTTATCTCTTGTCCTTTATCTGAATTACATTAGGTTCCAACTGTCTGTCCAGAAAATAACAAATAATGTCATTAGAGAGACACTGAGATTCAATTCATTTTCCTCAGAGACAAATCAAGCTATTGTCACAGCAGAGGTGGTTTCCTCTGCATTCGCAGATAATTAATATGCATTTGAAGAGATGCTGGAAATGATCACTTATGAGGCATGACAATTAGGGTTGGGAAGAATGGAATGAATAAAGAAATGTTCCCCAGATGAAGCACTGTGTATAATATCACCATTTTTATAGCCTTGGCACCCAGATGCCTGTGTGGTAGTCCCAGTGTAGAATGTGCAAACATCAAAAAATGCCATCCTGAAAGAAACAGGAAAATATTTCCTTTTCTACTACTGTAGTGATACCATTTTACTTATGTAACTATTTGTCAGGCATTTTTTTCTTGGTTTTCTTTAAACTCTTTAGAAATTAATACGAAGTAAGCCAGAAAGAGGAATGTTATACTTAACTCGATCAAGAGAATCCAGGTGAGTGTTCAAGTGGGAAGTAATATGAATTGAATTATTCTGCTTACTAATCACTCCCTGAATGAAACAAATATAGCTGCATGAACAGCTTTTTGGCTCTTTTTAGCCCACCTACCAAACATGCAAATTTAAGTCAAAAAGAATCCTTTGGTTGGATTCTATCCAGTTCACAATGCAGCATTTTCTTTGCCAGAAGCTGGAGGCAGTACTGGGTCTACCAAGGCATGGATGCCCATTTGTTTATGAGAAACCTTAAGACAGGAAGATCTGAAGACGAAAAAACATCTGAGGACGTCATGTCAGTCCTTTAAAGCAGCTGAGGGAGGAGCATCCAAACTCATCCATCAGAGCTCTGAATGACCTCTAAATTGGAGACTCACCAGTGTCAACTGGAGAGTGAAGTCAAAATTAGAACTCAAAAGTCTTAGCTGGACCACTCTGTAATCTTCACCGGAGACAGTTCCTGGCTGACAGAGTAATTGCTTTCCTACCCTTACAAATGCATTGCCTTAGGCGGTTAAAATAGCAAATATTGTTGATCAAATACATTTTGAAGCACTGGTGTTTATATCAATAAAACTATTCAAAGCCATGGATGAGGATAAAAAATGCCCAAGGGCCTGGTTGTATTCAAAAAGAAGTCAATAGCAAAATTCCATGTGACCTGAAAGATGCAGGACTGAACCTTTCATTAATAGTATGGTGTTCAGATATTGCCCCATCCACATCAATTTATCACAACTATGCCTTTATATTTACAACACATTTCTTCTTTCAGTTAAAAAAGAAAAAAAAAAAAAGAATTGCAAAAATATTCTTATTACTGCAGTGATGTTCCCCTGCTACAAGAAAATCTCATGTTTGCAGCCTTTTGCAGACTGAATAATTACTGCTGTAGCCAATTGCAAATGGGCATCCAAACTCCAGAGGAATTTTTGCAAAATTGCCCACAGAACAGGGCAAGAGGTTGAGTTTTCAGAAAATAAAAGGATTACAACCATATGGTCTAGGGAAAATGTGTTTTAATGTACAAGTTCTGGTCTGTTCTCCTCAATTCCTCTCTCGTGTCTTAATGTGACAGGTAGTGCAGTGCTGCTAACAGCGAAGTCATCTAAAGTGCACACACTATAACTCCAAGCTCAATTCTTCCTGTTGAAAAGAAAAGAAAAGAAAAGAAAAAAGAGTGCTATTAGCCATACCTGTTAAAAATGATGAGAGGAATGTGAGAAGTGTAACAGAATTGATACTCAAGATGACAACAGCTTTCACTAGCTGCTTTGAAATCTAAGTAATGGAGAGAGAGAATAGCAGATGCCCCTAATCCATTGCTCCATATAGAAGGAAATACAGCTGTATAACATATTTTTAATCGGATTTTCTCTAACTCTGCATTCCATTCAATAATTTTTGTGGGAGGAGAGGAAATCATCTCCTTAATACTTTCATCTGCATTAATTGCTGCTGCTCTTTCTGCAGGGGCCAAAGATAAAAGAACTCTGAAGAATCATAGAGTCATTGAATGGCTTGGATTGGAAGAGACCTTAAAGATCATCACACTCCAAACTCCTCTGCCTTGGGTAGGATTGCCAACCACTAGACCAGGCTACCCTGGACCCCATCCAGTCTGGCCTTGAATGCCTTCAGAGATGAGGTATCCACAGCTATTCAGGGCAAAAGATGTAGAAACTTTCATCTTGTGGGTTCAGGTAATATTCTGTGGCTCTCCATAATTTTCTGAACCCTTTTCCAAGCATTCTAGCAGCATCAGAAAACAAGAAAGTAGAAAACGTATTAAATAACTATGATAAAGTGGGAATATCCAGAAGTATTTCATCAGTGCTAGCACTTCTCAGAAAGACGGTCCTACATGTTCAAAAATGAAGACTGGATGGAGAGACCTGTCACAGAAAAACAGTTTCCCAAATTGGTTGAAAGCATCTGAATTCCTGGAATTCTCAGACATAGCCTAGGTTACAAGCATCTAGCATGTTTCCCAGCATGAACCGTACTAACTTGATACATTGCTTCTGGAGAAACCATTTGCTCCAGGCTTTAAAGAGTCTCTCAGGAGAAACTTGTTGATATCAGAAATTCAGACCATGAGTGCAGGGTGCAAAGGCTCAGTATCTTCGTTCTCTTTTCTGTCCCTTTCCTGTCAGATTTCAAGGTCAAACTGCTGCATCAGTTGCACTGGTGTATTTCCACGCCAATTGATTTGCTTAAGTAGAGGAACGATTTGAATACAGAGCACAGGGTTGGTTGTCAGAAGAAGCATGTTTCCTAAAAGAAGACAAAATATCACTTAGATTCTAGAGAAAAGTGAACAAAATGAGAAAGTTTAGCTTTTATCTACCTTTCATCAAAGGAATCAATGTATATAATTGCTGGCAAGAGAGACACCTTATTAAATCATCTACTCTTGCATATTGGAAATTATGGAACAATTTAGAAATATAGGCTCTGTTAACTATGGAACCAAAAAAATGCACAGACTTGTGCTGTATTCCATTATCATCTTCATTTTCCACTTCTGGCTAGGCAGACCTACTGTTTCATAGAATCTGATGGAAGGTGGACTCCATTTTGAAGACATCTTTAGTTTCAGAAGGCCATGTCTCTTCCTTGGGATTTTCTATAGGATGTTCTTTCTTCTTTACTTCTCTTTTATGAGGTCACAGAATCACAGAATGACCCGGATTGGAAGGGACCTCAAGGATCATGAAGTTCCAATCCCCCTGCCTGGCAGGGCCACCAAACTTCCACGTTTACTAGATCAGGTTGCCCAGGGCCCCATCCAACCTGGCCTTTAACACCTCGAGGGGCAGGGCATCCACAACCTCCCTGGGCAGCCTGTTCCAGGACCTCACCACTCTCCTGGTAAAGAACTTCCCCCTAACATCCAACCTAAATCTTCCCTCTTTCAACTTGAAACCATTTCCCCTTGTCCTGCTATTATCAGCCCTTTCAAAGAGTTTACTCCCCTCCGGGTTATAGGTTCCCTTCAGGTACTGAAAGGCTGCAATGAGGTCACCCCGCAGTCTTCTTTTCTCCAGGCTGAACAAGCCCAGCTCCCTCAGCCTGTCTTCATAGGGGAGGTGCTCCAGCCCCCTGATCATCTTTGTGGCCCTCCTCTGGACCCTTTCCAACAGCTCTCTGTCTTTCTTGTACTGAGGGCTCCATACCTGGACACAGTACTCCAGATGGGGCCTCACAAGAGCAGAGCAGAGAGGAACAATCACCTCCCTATCCCTGCTGGCCACCCCTCTCCTGATGGAGCCCAGGATCCCATTTGCTTTCTGAGCTGCCAGAGCGCACTGCTGGCTCATGTTAAGTTTCTCACCCATCAGGACCCTCAGCTCCTTCTCTGCTGAGCTGCTCTCAAGGACTACTCCTCCCAGTCTGTACAGATGCCTGGAGTTCTTCAGGCCCAAGTGAAAAACCTTGCACTTTGCTGTGTTGAACCTCATTAGGTTCACCTGGGCCCACCTTTCAAGTCTGTCAAGGTCCCTCTGAATGGCATCCTTTCCTTCCTCCGTGTCAACCGGAGGAACCACTCAGCTTGGTGTCATCAGCAAACTTGCTGAATATATGACAGACAAGACAGACCCCTGGGGGACACTGCTCATTACTGGCCTCCACCTGGACATAGAGCCATTGATCACCTTTTGTTGCGGCCTTTCAACCAATTTCTTATCCATCGAGCGGTCCACCTATCAAATCCACATCCCTCCAATTTGGAGATAAGTATGTGGTGGGGGACCATGTCAAAGGCCTTGCTCAAGTCCAGGTAAATGACATCGGTCTCTTTCCCTTCTTCAACCAATGCCGTCACTCCATCATAGAAGGCCACAAGATTGGTTAAGCATGACCTTCCCCTGGTGAAGCCATGCCTGCTGTCTCGGATCACATGCTCACTCCTCATGTGATCGAGCATGTCATCCAGGAGGATCTGTTCCATGATCTTCCCAGGCACGGAGGTGAGACTCACCGGCCTGTAGTTCCCCGGGTCCTCCCTGCTCCCCTTCATGTATATGGGAGTGACGCGACCCTTCCTCCAGTCATCCGGGACCTCACCTGACAGCCACAACTTCTCAAATATGATGGAAAGTGGCTCGGCAACCACCTCAGCCAGCTCCTTCAGAACCCTGGGATGCGCGCCATCTGGCCCCATAGACTTGTACTCATTCAGTCTCATGAGGCACTCTCAGACTTGCTCTGCCCTTACAGTGGGGAGGGATTTACCTCCCTGGTCCCCACATAGAGGTTTGGGGATGCAGGGCTCAGGGATGTGAGAAAGACTAGAATCCTGGCTGCCAGTGAAGACCGAGGCAAAGAACTCATTCAGTACCTCAGCTTTCTCTTCATCCGTTGAAGCCAGTTCTCCTTTTAAATTTACCAAAGGAGGTACACCCGTTTTGGCCTGTCTCTTCTGGCCAATGTACCTGTAGAATGTCTTCTTATTGTTTTTCACATCCCTCTCCAAGGTCTTTCACAAGGCAATTAAGTATCGAAATGTCTTTTCCGCATCACATGATCTCAGTGTGGTACAGACTGAAGAGACCGTAATTCTCCAACGTGTATTTGCACTAACCATTGCTCAGGATATTTTTTGTTTTGTTTTGCTTTGTCTTCCTTCTTTCTTCTCCATTACTTTGAAATTCTCAGTTTATTAAAACTCTTCTTTCTTTGATTTTAATTTCGCAGTCATTGGGGTGGAGTCCTTGGCCTTTTACCTGCCCACTGCAGGTCTTCGTAATCTCTGTTGTATCTGATGTTCATGTTCGAGAGGAGAGAACAAGCCTTCATTCTATTCTGCCCAACTATTGTGGGGCTTCAAGGGTTTAATATTCACAAATAGAAATTGCCAAAATAACCCATACCAAAAAGCGAGTGTTAGCTCCTTCGGTAAAGGAAAAAAATTACATTAAATTATATGCATGAAGATATGAAAGGGAGAAGCTATCTTTAGAGTATAACACACCTGTGCTTTTAACTCTATGGGAGAACAAATTGTGGGATGTATGGAATTGTACTCGTGAGTTATGGAGAGTTTCCTGGGATTTATGAGTCTCCACCTTTAAAAGGACTTGGTGTTAAATATTAGAGCCAAAAGAGAGGGCAGCACTGCACCCATCCCTAATGTGTATTGACTTTGTTTCCTTAATGTGTTTATGGTTGCTTCACTTGAAGCATTTTTAGTACAGTTTCTTAGGTAATTAATTTTAAGGGTCCCTCCATCACTCAGTGCCTGCATTATCTCACCCCTTCCTTTGCCCCATCAGCTTTTCAATACCTGTCAAACCCTGAGGCCAGTTTAAACCATATTTGATAGAGATGTAAATGTTTCAAAGTTACATGATAGTTCTTGTGGAATTTTACAACTGGCAAAAATGGTTCATTAATTAGTAAAACACACATGCTTTGGGGAACTGATTCATCTGACCTGTTTTACACATTTACTGAGATATTAAACATCCATGAGATAGGTCTGGCCCTTGAGACATTCCTTCTTGCCATCTAGTTCAAAAGGAGCCTAGACAACTAGATCATACATAAACAACTTTACAGAAGACATCTAAAGTTGAATCTTGTGTCTTGGTCTTGAGCTATTTGGATGGGACCCTGGGGAGCCTGATCTGGTGGGTGGCAAACCTGCTTGTAACTGAGGGGTTGGATCTGGCTGATCTTTAAGGTTACTTACAACCCAAGTGATTCTATGGTTCTATGTTTCTATTATTCTAATGGGGGAGGATTCTGGAGCACAAGTCTTAGGAGCAGCTGAGGGAGCTGGGATTGTTTACTCTGGAGAAGAGGAGGCTCAGGGGAGACCTCATTGCATTCTACAACTTCCTGAAGGGAGGTTGTGATGAAGAGGACTTTGGCCTTTTCTCCCAGGCAACATACAGGACCCATGGAAATGGCCACAAGTTATACCAGAAGAGGTTTAGATTAGACATAAGGAAAAACTTCTTTCAGAGAGTGGTCAGGCACTGGAATGGCTGCCCAGGGAGGTGGTGGAGTTGTGGTCCCTGGCAGTGTTCAAGAGGAGTCTGGATGAAGAGCTACGAGATATGGTTTAGTGGCTTGTGGTAGCAATGGGAATGGGAGGACAGTTGGACTAGACGACCTTGCAGGTCCTTTCCCAACTTGTGATTCTATGATTCTATGATAATCTGAGACAGCTACATTTACATAACAATCTTCAACTGAAGCATACCCTTGTGGTCCAACTCTATTGCCTAGAAAGTGATTTTTATTGATATTTCAAAGGATATTTCTGCTCAGCATCAGAAGAGGATTTCCTGGAGAACAGAAGTAGTGCAGGCCTCTGTAACACTATTTCCAAACGCCTATTACAAAACCTGCCCCCAGTTTTGTGATGAAGCCGTAGAAGGAAAATGCATCTCATCCTACCACTGTAATTGAAAATGAAAATTTCACATCCTTCATTCACAAATCCCTCCAAAAATATAATTCATTTCTAAATGTCTAATCAGGAAATCTGAAATACTCCATTTGCCTAAATTGACCAGTCATACTCTAGTGGTGAGCATCCTGAAGGAGATGCATTTGAAATCTGTTTAGCATTAAACATTAACAGGATTTTTCCTGCATATGCATTAAAAATAAATGAATGAATGAATAAATAAATAAATAAATAAAGTGCCTTTATGATCAGAACTTAAAGAGAAAATTAATTAAATACACAGAACAGAACAAACTGGTTATTCTGTTTCAAGTGAAAGAAACAGGAATTTGGCACAATCACCTTCTGGCACAGCGGTACAGAGGAACAGATTCATCTTGTGAAAAAGTCATCCCACTGGTAGTTAAGCCTGCATATGTTAGACCTCATTTCTCCTACAGAACTGGGCTTTTCACAACAGTAGCTTGTTGTAACAGGCAAATATAGTAGGGTAGGTGTCAAGAGGTTTTCCCTGAATCAAGCGAGAGGAAAAAAAAAGTTTTCTTGAAGAGAGAGCAAGGGACTGAGACTGGACAAGCAAAACTAACACAGGAGAACTCAACTGAGCCAACAGTTGATGCAGTCCACTAATGACCACCTCAGCTATGTATCTGAATGTCACTGGGGAATCGTTCACTGGCTGAGTCATTAGACTTGAGGTGGTTTCAGGTGTAGTGGTGATTTGACAGAAGAGGAAAAAGGGTTTAAGAATTGACAAGAATTTGCTGCAGAGAAGCTGAAGGATCTTATTTGACCAATCAAATCAGGCATTGATCCCCAGCAACAGCATCCCAAATGCCTTTTCTCTTTATCTTTCAAATACAGTCCTTTGCATCAAACCAAACAACAATTTGGCCAAAGTGAACCATATCTTTACAAACTTCATGCTCCGCATCTGAATTTGAATGTGAATATTACGCACAGGCTCCATCTAGTAGCTACTGCTGTATGTCTTGTTCTGTGCTTGCAGGTTCAAATTGGCTGTTCAGTGCTCCCGGTGACAATACAAGGCCTGGGTTCTGATTTTTATTGATGATGCATCTCAAAGATATGAGAAACTGAATTCTGTTCAAAATTCACAGCAGCAGGTGTGATTGTCTGGGGTACAGTGCATACCAAAGACAGCATGAAATCTGAGCAGAAAGCTTCCTTGGTCAATAGAATCATTTTCTCTTCTAGAATAGATAAATAAACCTTCCGAAGAAGCATTTATTTACTGTCTAGGTGATAGGACCCAGAATCATTGTGGAGATCCTTCCTTGGAGATCTTCAAAATCCACTTGGACATGGTCCTAGACAACCTGCTGTAGGTGTCCCTGCTTGAGGAGAGGTGTGACCAGGTGCACCCAGAGGACTCTTGCAACCTCAGCCATTGGATGATTCTATGAAATCACCAGGAATTTTCTTAGCTTCCGCCAAGAAAATCAGGCTATGTCTTTCTCTGCTCCTTAATCTACTGCCAACATGATACCTTCTAGTTATGCCAGCAAAGTCCTTCGAAAACAACTCTGGCAATGTGCATTTGAGCGTCTCCTCTAGTAATACACAACTGGGCCATCTGCAGCAGTATTTTACACTGTCTCTTGTCAAGTGTATCCTCAGGATGAGGCCAAACATGTTTGTGGCATAACACTGAAGTACCATCTGCTCTCTGCACAGAGCCTGAGGAAAAAAAGCACAATTTGATTAAGGAGGAGATAATCGATCAAAACAATTGCAGATCTTAGCTGCGACTGATGAGTTTCAAGGGAATATGCACCAGAATAACAGGCTGGCTTTTTTCCAGTTACCCTAAGCTGTTGTCCACTCTGAATGTGAAAACGAAGAGAAATAGCAGTCCACATCCAATGCCCAGCTGCTTAGGCATCGTTGCTAAAAATTATCTATATGAGTTTATATAACCCCATTAGCACTTGGATCTTCAGTTACATTCAGTATTTTCATCTACTTTATTTAAAACATCAAAGACATTTGGGGAAAGAAACAAAAAGCTGGTTCACATTCTCCATCCAGTTCTCTAATGTTGATGGAAAGGCAGCTAGGTCTAACAAGAAAAGGGTCATCAGAGAGCAGTTCTGTATTTCACTTCAGTTTATGCTGTTTATCAGTGAAAATGGCTCCTGACTTCCTCCTTTCTACTCTTCCTACTTCAATTCCTTGCTTATTTTGTCTTTGTAAATAAGGATGGTCTTCAGGACACGAAGAGCTGATGTTGCCTAAACATACATATCCTTCTTAATCAGTCTAGAAGGAACAGGACGTTTTCACAGTTATCCCTGCCTAGTCATTGGATCCCATCAGATGTAAGTTATCCCACCTTACTCTAGATGTCTTAAGCTAAAACTCCCACCCCCGATAAAGCAGAATGGGCTAAATGTTAAATCTACCTGGACTGCTCAATCATTCTTCCGATCCATAATCAGAAATGCCTATTGATAAAAACAAAGCTTACCATGTCAGTCTGGGAAGGGGATTTGTAACCCTCAAAGATTAGGCCTGTTTAGATGGTGAAATTATTTCATGATTACAGATGAAATGCCTCTGAAATTATTCACTCCTCTCCCTAGAAAACCTTCTGCTCTTGAAGTACATGCTCCCACTCTCCTTGCCCCAATAATAATAATAATAATAAATTAAATGCTTTCTTCTTTATCCAGCTCTGAATATCTTCAAAAATAAACCTTTTTCAAATATAAACCTTTTTCAAAAATGGTTTACTCATCTATGAGCTTAGTGTCTTGCCTATCAGATGGCAGCCTTTTTTTTTTTTTATATTGATAGATTCCTACCTAGGTTGGGAGTAGTCTTATTGATACAATTCATTACACTTTAAAGTATGATAGTCTTTAGTTGATGTCTGGAAACACTGACTAAGTTGAAGTCCATCACACTGATTCATTGAAACTGGCAGCTTGAGTCCAATGAAGAATCCGAGAACTTTTTGCCAATGCACAGTAACTTTGTTTACTCAATTGAGGATGTATCCATCTTTCAGCTGGCATTGATTATTTTAACATTTTTTTACATGCTCAGGCTGTAAAGACAAACAAAAAGCAAACCAAAAAAAAACCCAATCCCATTACAAAAAGTAATTTGTTTAGGCAGAATAAAAAATGCTAAATCTCTATATGAATAAACCAAACAGAGTGAGAAAAACAATAACTAACTCTCTTCTTCTGTAGTGTAAGGATTTTAGTCTGAATCTCAGCTCACACAGTTGATTACTCCTGAGCTTACAACAGCAACATTCATTCAAACGTAAGAAAATACCACAGCTTTTCCGTATGAAAAGCACTGAGTTGTGCAATGGTGGGAAAAGTGAGGAAGAGTATGGGATGCACGCTTTGCAATGAATTTACCTGGACAGGGAGCCACTTCCTTCTGCGTGAGTCTTCACGAATGCCAGGAGCTAGCAAACATGCCCTTTCATAACATTAGAAAGGCTTCTGGGCAGTGGTCACAGGGATGATGTCCTGGCACACAAGTGACCAAGTTACTCTTGGAAGAGAGCATTAGGAATCTACTAGAGGGTACATATCTGAGGCACCACTACAGAAAGCCCAAAATCTGCTAGTCAGTTGGTGTAGAAGGACAAGCTTAGTCATGATGGTTAGACTAAATGATCTCAGTGGTTCTTTCCAACCTTAATGATTCTATGAGGAATATCTAGTCTATCTTGGACAGGGAGCATATATTCCTACGTGACAGCCAGCTGGATGGCAGAGAACTGCCAGAACCCTTTTTCCACCTACTGATGTTTTGCTCTGATCATGACCATCCACGTTTCATGTCCTAGAAATCTTGACTTACACACAAAAATGGCTTTATTAACCAGTACAGCTATCTCTCTGCCATATATTCCAAGAAAAATCAAGGACTTTTTGAAACTATAGACTATCAGCAAATTTGAAGCTTCAAAGAGTTCAGAAGATGTTCTGTGATAGCCTCCCACAGAACTCTTTCCTCCCTTAAATGACTGTAGCATTCTCTACCTGGAGAGCTTAAAGTGCTTCACAGACACTGGATAATATATTCAACAAAACAGCAGATTCAGTCAGGAGATGGGTATAAACTGTTAAAGAACTGATGGAGGATTCACATTCAGTGATACTGGCAAGTTGAATGGGGTTTTCAGTTCCAAGAAAAATAATAAATTGTGGCTACCCAGACTTTCTGGAAATCAGGGCTTACATTTGCTTATATCTGTAAATGGATGTTTTAGATGTGAAGGCTGAATAAACATTCAAGTAGCAATTGACTACACAGAGCTAAGAAGGGAATAAGACTAGGTTGATACATTTTTAAATCATTGATTTGGGTCAGAAATTTCAAACATGAACAAAAATTTCTACAGACTTGTCACTTTGTACAAATTGTATCAAAGAGAATCATTGTCCATGGAACATCTGAGAAACAGCCATAGTAACCTGCAAAGTTTTCTATCAGTTTTCTTTTCAAACTGCTCTTGGATCTCTATTTTTCAGTACTGGAATTAAATTTCATTTCAGGTTATTTCTATTTTATCAGTGTATCTAAAAGTAGAACGGGAAAAGATAAATCGAACATTTCATGAGATGTGCGTTAAGCATTTTTGAAAGAGCTTATCTTTTAGGAGAAAATCACAAGAACCCAATTCAAATACTATGCATACTGGTTTGACCAGGAAACCAAATATCTGTTATTTTCAGAGTATCATAGCAAATACAGGCCCGTATCAGAACATAAACTATGAAGAGTTTAAACTTCAATGGCATCAAAGAATCTTTTGAGTAATGTCACATGCCCTCTGTCTTCAGAATGGACCAAACCATAGAATCACGTAATTATTAAGGTTGGAAAAGACCTTTAAGATCATCGTCCTACCATCACTAAACCATGCCCTTCAGTGCCACATCTACCTTTTTCTTAAAGACTTCCAGGAGTGGTGACTCCACCACCTCCTGTTCCAATTCCTCAGCACTCTTTCTGAGAAGAAGTTTTCCCTAATACTCAAACTAAACCTCCCCTCGTGCAATTTAAGGCCATTAACTCTCATCCTAGAGTTAATCTCCCGAAAAGAAGCCAAATACGTGTAAAACAATGCTTGCATCCATGTGATCTCAATTGTTTCTAATGCTAAGATATTTAAGTTTCCTGTCGGACTCATGGCATATATACTTAAAATGCATAATTTTTGCTGTTGGGGAAATCCAGTTGTTTTGTTGGGGAAATCCAGTTGTTTTGTTTGTTTGTTTTTTTCAAATGTTATATGATTAAATCCCACTGTTACTCAAAAACCATTTCACTCCATAACCACGAGAAATTAACTAACTAATAAATCTCTCTCCTTGCTGCCAAGCAAAGGAAGGGGGAAAAGGAAGCGAGAAAATGAATTTGCCTGCGTACGTCTGGATGTTTTCCATTCCATTCCACACCTTGAAGTCCTCTGGAAGTGAGAAGCTGAGAAGCATCTGAGACCTTAGCTGTCTTCTTTCATCTAGCTGACTCTGCACCTGATTATGACTTTTGTCATTTCTGTGTGAATGGGACAGAATATGGTGTCTCTTTGGAGAAAGAGACTAAAGATGTCTTCCAACATTATTTTTCAGAGCAGCTTTGTCATTTATTCAGAATGCCCTGAGCTGGGAGGATGTAACCAAAGCCATTGACAAAGCATTTTTTTGTGCTTATCTGCAGCTTCTGTAACTTCAAAAGACTGAGGTAAGCCTCTTCTGTTTGCTGGTTAACCCAATACTTTTTTAATCTAATTCCTCAGGGAAGTTGGCTGTAAGTAGATTTCCAGGGGCCAACAAAGGGGATTTTCAGCCTCATCCAGATATTCTTGTAGTGCTCTTCAGGATTCTTGAGGAGAAGCTATTTTAGTTTATGCAATAACAAAAATAAAAAAATTAAAAATTTTAAAAAAAAAAAAAATCTCTGGAAGTCCTAAAGCAAATGCCATTGCTGAAAAGACAGAAAAGTTTGGGGCGCAGAAATTTATGGCAGCACAATATTTATACTGTAAGTCATGATGTCATGTTAAACAGGGTACACATAGAATCACAGAATCATAGAATGGCTTGGGTTGGAAGAGACGTTAGAGCCCACCCAGTTTTGCCATGGGCAGGGTTGCCACCCACTGGATCAGGCTGCCCAGGGCACCTTGAACACCTCCAGGGTTTGGGCATCTGCAGCCTCCTTGGGCAACATGTGCCAGGGCCACCAATCTCTTAATCAAATACTACTGTGATACATTAAGAGCCCAAAAGATTAGTTTGCTTTCTTTTTTTCTCCTAAGTTTGGGTCAGAATCATGGAGAGGACCCCTGCAGAAAAAGTTTATCACTAAAAGAAACAGGTGGTGTGAGCTGAAGTTTTCTTGTTTTCATTCATACAAGTCAGCAAAGTCCTGCAAAAGACTTCAGTCTTGCAGGCACATATAATACAAAGGAATGAAATCTTTTTATAGAAAACTTCTAAATAGGTGAGTTTTCAGGTCAAAATGAGTGATGGAATAGTACCTAATTTGAATGGATTTCGAGTGTTTTCCGGCAAACCAGATTAGAGTGACATCACAATTCTGGATAAAGGATTCTCCATACCCGCACTTCATTCAATTTGTATTTTGCCAATCTTTCTCTATGCAGGCAAAAATCTCTCTCCAGGAACAAAACAGAAAGAATCTTTTGGCATTCAAGGAACCTTTAGAAACAGTAAATGCTTGCTGCAAATTACACCTCCCACACAGTACCCCTCCTACACAGACAGCAATGAAAGCTTAATGCCCCAAGAGTGCAAAAAGGCAATTCCTTGTAAATGTTAAGTGCTGCCTGTTGCTACCTTTCAAATGTCGCCTTAGACAGTTGTGATTGAACAAGCAAGGTCTATTGCATCTTTCCTCCCCATTGCTGGTTTTCCTACATCATTACGCATCACACTGCGTTTATATCCATGCTTAAACGTGCTGCATTGGTGTGAGCAGTGCAAGGCTACCAAAGGGACTCTGCGTCTGTGTAGAAGTGGAGGAGAGAGTTCATGTGCCTGGTTGAACAGCAGGGCAATTTCAGCTTATTTTGTTGTGTTGGAGACAGACAACCTCAGGCTATTTTCTAGAATATATATGATGAACTGTGTCTGGAAGTACTCGTTTCCCAGTGCTGCAAGTAAAGGCAGTGTAAGCAGCCAGATTAAGGTAAGAGATGTGCACAGTGGAAAAGTAAAATCTATCCTTTAAAAAACATAACCTTTAAAAAAATCTTTAAAATTCAGAAAGTTTAATATTTAAAAAATACTTAGAATTAAAAATGTATTAACAATACTGATATTTAATAATTAAAAACAATTTAAAAGTTATAACGTGGAAATGCATAGGGCAAGAATGAAGAGGGTTAATACTCATGAAGCAGTAATAGCTCTGTAATGTCAAATTTACAGACACCAGAAGGAGCACAGCCCAGGAATTCAGTAGGAAACCATTGTCTCTCTGTAAATTGCACCCAGTCTTGTGCTCTGGGCGCCATACAGTTGGAAACTTTGCTTGTATGTAAGTATAATATAGTCTAGCTTAACTTCTTCAGTACATCCATAGAATCATAGAATTATAAAACTGTTAAGGTTGAAAAGACCACCAAGATCATCTAGTCTGACCATCACCACCATGCCCACTAACCATGTCCCTAAGTACTACATTTTCCCCTTTCTCCACCACCCTGAGCAGTCTGTTCCAATATCTTGCCACCCTTCCCAAGAAGAAATTTTTCCCGGTATCCAATCAGAACCTCCCCTGGTGCACATGAAGGCTATCCTATCATTGTTACCTAGGAGAAGAGGCCAACCCCATCTCATTACAACCCCCTTTCAGAACAAGACAAGTGTACCTTTAAAACACACAGTAAGATTTGGGATACCTTATATTCTGAGAACTCCGGACCAAAAAGCTATATAGGCAGAAAAACTACTGTTGAATAATGTGATAAAGACTCTTTACTTCTTGAGAAAATTCTCTCGGTGACTTTCTAACCAACAGAAGGGATGATTCTGATCAAGTATAAATACTTCTGGATGTCATATGTCTCTAGAAATTTCTAATGAACAATTACTCTTCTCAGTGTGCTTCCTGAACTGCTATATACTGTTTCTGAGTACTTTAAACAGGTGTTTCATTCAAATCAAGAGATTTCTGTACACTAGAGAAGGATGACAATTACGTATTTGAAATCACCTACGGAACTTCCCTATAAAAACAGAAACTGTCATTCTGGGCAGACCAATGAGCCATGCAGTCTGGTACTCATCTCAAAAACCCCACACAACACAAAGGAATTCATTTGGATATTCGTTGCAAATGGTGCCTATCAATCAGTTTGTCTGGTGGTTTTTAAAAATTCATATGGCTGTATTCACTATCTTCCTTGGTTGTCCATATTCTTATGAGAAAATAATCATGAAATGAAATTTAAAAAAAAAAAAAAAAAAAGGAATGGGAGAGCATAGTCCCTTAAAACAGATTAAAAGGAGTTTGACTTGCCAGTTCTTCAAACACTTTTAATTGGCACGGATCTGCTATAGTCAATTGAACTACGACAATTTTTTAGCAGATGAGGGTCTGAAGAACATCTAAAAGAAGTGAAGAAGACTACCTGTGCATTAACAGTACAGTACCAATAGAATCAGATGGGCATTTTAAGATGAGTGAGGAAGGCTATAGCAGGCTGCAATCACTAGAACAAGAGATTGAAATTCGAGTTGGATCTAACAGTCAATGTTCCACCTCGTATCACTGCAATTAGATTTACAGTTAACATGGATGGCATCTCACAACATATAGAAGGAAAGGCAATTGGCACTATTAGATTCATATTCTAGCATGTGCAAACCTCCAAGAAGAATGGGTAGTGCAACAAGGCTGAAGGAAGATACAACAAATGTGTGCCTTGATCAGCATGGTTTTATACAACTTGTACCCAGAGCTCTCCCTCAGTAGTTGATCTTGCCCTTGTCAGTTTCTCAGTAATTCTCCTATGAAAGCCTCCTCCACATCCCAAAGACTAGCTTAAATAAAAGAGCAAACTTTAAAATAACAGCTTCTCTCAAATGAAGCTCACGCACACAGTGAAGGGAGTAAACAACCTTAAACACCAAACTGAATGGTATCACGAAACTCCAAATGCCTGTTGTGAAACAAACTCCTTTTTTTTTATTATTATTTTTAACTTTAATTGCAGATCTCGGTAGGCACTGCAGTATAACACCATGCGGGATACTTGTTAATAAACTCAAATACTCCCATTTTCATTTCTTTACTCATTAAAGAGATTATCACATTTTGAAAGGAGAAAATTTCCATCATATAACAGGTCATTATGAATTCGTCCCACCATGGGTAAATTCTTTCTTGGGTAGGAGCCAAGTTGGTATCAAATTAACTGCTCTTCATTCTGGCCAGTGTTTGTCTATCTCAAAAAAAACTAATTCAAGTCAGGAGTGGCATGAATTTGCATTTTAATTCCTCGTGGGTTACTGCAAGATTCTGGTCAGAAAGTATGTCATTATGTTTAGTGAAAACCTCATTAAAGATTAACCCAGCAAAGACCGGCCATAAGCATTTGCCACTATAATACCATAAAAGTTAATGCTATCAATAAATAGGATGCTGGAACATGCCAGGTTCCATGAGTCATGATGGTGGAGGTACAAAATCCAGCCCAGAACAGCAGCTTGCAATCAGTTGGCAGGACCATCCTTGCATGTGGCATTCATAAACCAGGAACTGATCCCAGTGGGAAAGGCTGAAGTAGATTCTCTCTTGATTTGCTCAAGACAGATCTTTTTGCTTAGCCCATCTGTTGTTATTCAGGTAGGGAATGGTTCCAGGCATTGAGCTGGCCCTTGGGAGGAATCCAAGAAAAAGAATAAACAAGTCAAGAGGGTGACATTGCTATGACTTATGATGGCTGATGTCTTTTCTTCAAGCAGTCGTATGGAAAACAGTCCATCGGCTGCTTTCAGAGGGCAGATTGGAAAAGGCACTTACATATAAAATAGATAACTGTCCAAATAATTACATATGATGGCAGGGAATTTCCTACCAAACAGCATCCCTTATTGAATTTCAGTTGGAATTATTGCAGATCCATTAATAAATATTTGTCTTTCTGTTGCTACTGTTTTTGATAATTCATCACAGTCTACTTATTACGTGGTAACATTATATACACAATGGGACAAAAGGACACATTTTCCCTTCGAAAATCAGCCTGAATGCAGACAACGTCATTATACATATTCATATCTACAAGATGAATGATGGTGCATTTATAATGTTTTATTAATCCAGAAGGAACTCTATAATGTTTTAACACAACAGTTATGTTATGTTAATCAGTCTAATAAAAAAAAAAAAAAAGAAGAAGAAATCAAAGCTGGGTTTTGCAAATAATTATTTCATCCATCAAGACTGTGCATATAATGAGTATTGACTGCTTTTTATTTTTTGTGATGTTTCTAAGCAATTCCTATCTTTTTCTCCTCCTATCCCGTGATATCAAATATAGAGTTAATCACAAGAAAACACCTTCAATTAAGTTTCTAAAAGGCAATGTAACAAGCCTGCTTCATACTGGGAAGATTCAAAAGAACCGTAATTATTTTAGAGTGATACAGAAAAAGGAAAAAGAAGAAAAAAACTTTCAAAACTGCTACATGTCAGGAAAAGCAAAGCAGCATTAATTATATACTTATGTAAATAAAGCTAATAGGTGATAACATTAATTAGAGGCATAAAAACTTTCGCTCATCATTCAGCAGATAGCAGGTATTCATTTGCGAGGATTAATTTATATTTTAATTAGAAATTTACATATTTAGTGGCCTTGCCATGAACAATTAGCAACCCAAGTGCATTTAAGGATTTTCAATTTGGACTAAACATGCTGACTTTCAAGGGGTCATTCTGAAGCAATCTGTCTCATTTCACAGTAATAGGGAGCTACACATTTTCTTCTCACCCACATGTTACCTTTGGACAAAAAGTTCTGAATAGTTTGTAGTTCTTAAAAGATGATTTGGTGTTCTCCTCTAATGCTCTTATCATCAAATATTTATGTTAAATATTAATTGGTAGGGAAGGTCTCCATGGAGGTTGAGGAAGATAAAACTATTTGCAATGTCGTGAATTGGAAGGGACAATAAATCTTACACATGTTGGGTGAGTGGGAAAGTGACAAGAATGTTTCCAAATATAATTAAGTTTCATGTAAGATTAGTGAAACAGAGGTTAAATAAATTTCAAATATTTCTATAGTGTTCTGGCAGTATGAGGTTTGGTCTATATGGAAGCAATGAGAGGAGAAACCTAGGTTGGATAGCTTGCATGATTTATTATGGGTGAACAGATGGAAAGTTTCAGGCTCTGCTCTCCATAATATCAGTGTGAACGCAGAAGAAATGCACCACAGGCTGAGCATAATATGTCTTTTAACACAATAGAGTTTTTTACATGATCGCATCCTATAGAACGTGACCCAGACAACAGTATTAACCTCGATGGTGGAAGAATTTGACTTCAAAGGTCACTTTATAAAGAGTGGAAGAATTTTTCATTTCTAAGCAACCAGATGAAACTCAGTTCATACAATCAATGGTCTAGAGTATATTCCCAGAAAAAGGTCTGTGCTTCACCTGAAATCCCATCCGGAACAAATGGTATGGGGAAATTAAGTCCTTTCCTGTAGCCTTCATTTGCCATCACACAACAACCATCACAAACAAGAGAGAAAAATGGGCTGACATCCTACGATGACTGAACATCAAATTTATCTATGACCACTGTTTCTAAAAGTATTTTTTTAGTCAAAGATTTCCATCAGGACGTGGTCTTTTCCCGGAATTTCCCTCTGAGACTGCTGCTGTGGAAATTTCTGTATATGAGGAGCAATGGATGGTGGCTCATTCCTGACAGCAGATCACTACTTTCATGAGGACGTGCAGCCTGATACAAGGATGTGGCCTTCACTCCAACCCACAAAGTTTCTCATAATCCAAGGCAGAGTTATTTCAGGTTATAGAATCACAGTATCATGTAGAATCACAGAATGGTTGGGGTTGGAAAAGATTTTTAATATCATCCAGTTCCAACTTCCCTGCCATGGGTAGGGTTTCCACCCACCAGATCAGGCTGTTCAGGATCCCATCCAACCTGACCTTGAACACCTCCAGGAATGGGGCGTCCACAGCTTCTCTGGGCAATCTGTTCCAATGCCTCACCACCCTCTGAGTAAAGAATTTATTCCTAACATCTAACGTAAATCTACTGTTTTTCTGTTTAAAACTATCACCCCTCATGCTATCACAACACTCTGGTAAAGACTCCCTCCCGATCTTTATTGTAGGCCCCTTGAAGGTCTCCATATGGTCTCCTCAGATCTGTCCCTAAGCTAAACAATCTCAGCTCTTTCAGCTTCTCCCTTACAGAGTCATCTGAACTCTCTTTTATTCAGCATCTCTAAATGGTTAAGAAAAAATGTATTCCTCTTAAAATTACTCAACTGTGTTTAAAAATTAGCAGTGAAAATTAAGACTCATCTACCTTACAAGATTTCCCTGAGGCATGAGAGAGTCAGAAGCGCCCTTGAATGGAAAGTGGTCTAGTCCTGTCATTACCCTATAGTGCTGTTTTTAATCCCATTCCCAGTTTCACTTAATTGCCCAGGACAGTCGTGCCATACCAAACAGGGCTTCACTCGCATCTGTGTGCAAAGCTCACTGAAGCAACTTGTGCTGACAGGAAAGAAGTAGAGAAATTAAGGATAAAGGAGACCCCCAGAAATATTCTACTCCATAACTTCCGATATCTTCCCCTCCCTTGATATTTCCTGTACCATTTCTCAAGGCGTTTGATAACCTGTGGCTAAAAAATGGGCAGTGATGGATGGTCTGCATGTCTCTTTCACAGGTAGTCATTTTTTTTTGCTGTCCTTCCCAATAGAAATTCTCTCCTAAAGACTGAATGAAATCTTTTTGTCCCAGTCAGCTTGAGCACAGAGAACTGTCCTCTTCTGTAATTGAATCAGTCGCAGTATTCCAAACTCATTCTCTCCAGTACCAGTTTTATTATTTCCTTCTACTCATTGTTGCTTTTTTAGCCAAACTTTTGCCTCTTTCCCCCATTTTCCATGCTATAGCTACAGCACATGTTGCACATGTGTATATCCAAGTAAACATCGTTAGAAAGGCCCCTTTCTCCAACAACAATACTCAGTGCAGGAGGGATAAAATGCCAACAAATGCTCAGGGGAAAATTAATGTCACACAGAAACTGTCATAGATGGGGACTGATATCAGGTTGTGGGTAGCATGAAAGGCACACAGCTGTGTTTCCCTTTACAGACACTAAAGGATTTACTGACAACCTCAGTAAATTCATAGATGACATGAAACTTGTCCAGAGAGACTTAGAAAGATTGGAGGATGGGGCTGATAGGAGCCTCATGTAGTTCAACAAGGACAAGCACAAAATCCTGCACCTGGGGAGGAACAGCTCCACAGGGACATGATGGTGGCAACTAGCTAGAAATAGCTCTGCAGAAAAGGATATAGGTGCTCTGGTGGGCTGAACATGAGCCAGAAACGTGCCCTTGCTGACAGATCTTATGGTATCCTGGACTACATTAGGCAAAGCATTGCCAACAGGTCAAGAGAAGTGATCCTTCCCTTCTACTCAGCACTGGGTGAGGCCACATTTGGAGTGCTGGGTCCAGTTCTGGGTCCCCCTGTTCAAGGGGGACCTGGGTATACTGGAGTGAGTCCAACATCTGCCCACCAAGATGGTCAAGGGACAGGAGAACCTGGGCTCTCCTTGGAGAAGAGGAGGCTCGGGGGTATCTCATCCATGTCCATAAAGAAATGAAGGGAGGGTGCAGAAGCAGAGGAAAGATTCAGGCTTTTTTCAGTGGCACCCACTGCCAGAATAGGAGGCAATGGACACAAACTGGAACATACGAGATTCCCTCTGAATTTCAGTAAGCAATTCCCTACTTACAGGTTGCCCAGAAAGTCTGTGGGATCTCCATTCCTGGAGATCTCCAAAAGCCATCTAGATGTGGCCTTAGGCACCCTACTGTAGGTGTTCTGCTTGAACAGGGATTGAACCAGATGGACCCAGAGGTTCCTTCCAATCTCAGCCACTCTGTGATTCTGTGAGTTAAAGTGTCGCAACCAGTGGCAACCAGAAAGGGAGCAAAGGAAAGAGCCTTGCTTATGCAGATAAATTTCCCCTACATCAAATACTTTATTTACAAAAGAGCTATATGCAGAAAATACAATTAATACTCTGCTACTCCCCACTGGTGCTTCACGAAAGTTGTCCTAACCAGGACTGGCTTGAAGCCTTGCAATTATTGAACATGATTCCATCATATTTTTACCACGGAAAATGCCAGACATAGGTCCATACATATTTTGTTTCTCTATTTTTCCCCACAGTTACGATAAAATAATTTCCCTGCCCTAAAAGCACTCACTGCCAGCCTAACTGCATTTTTCAATCAGGCAAAGTGAGAATCTCCCAGATTCTGCCCCCTGTGACCCTAGCTTTTTTCAGAATATGATGATTTCCAGACACAAATGAAGATAAAATTCCCAGACAGAAAATATTATAATTAAAAAAAAAAAAAAAAAAAGAGGAACATGGGCCCAAAGACACCTTTTGTCCTCTATCTATTATTTGTCCCTCTTAACACTGGACATTGGATATGCTAATGAGTATTTTCCTACTTTTCAAACAAAGCAGAAAGATATGCCTCATTTAAGCCATCTTTCCACAGGAAATGATTGCTCCATTCATTTGGTACATCTGTCAGTTACGGTAATTCTCTGCTAAATACTGCAAGTGGTGGAGAGTTCTGGATGTTTAAACAACAAGCTGCACTTTGCTATGTGATTAACTCTCACACCCACCATGGTAATTTTTATCATTGCCAGCAGCAGGCTGGATTAGCACCGCATGACAGTGACAGCGTGATACCAACCCCGTGGGAGTGCTTATGGTAAAGGTCTTAAGTTGTACCAAAGGAGGTTCAGGTTGGATATTGGGGAAAATGTCTTCTGAGAAAGAGGGATGAGGTATTGGAATAGGCTGCCCGTGGAGATGGTGGAGTCACTCCCCCCTGGAGGCATTCAAGAAATGTGGAGATGTGGCACTGAGGGACATGGTTTAGCAGGCATGGTGGGGACAGGCTGATGGTTGGACTAGATGATCTTAGTGGTCTTTCCAGTCTTTATGATTCTATGATTTCAACGAGGGGCCAGCAGGAGAGCATGCGCCTGGCCCTGGTGAAACATCTGTATGAGTCTCAGTGTTTCTATGGACTAAAAGGG
The DNA here is from genome assembly GCA_030625065.1 of Alectoris magna. Classification (NCBI taxonomy): domain Eukaryota; kingdom Metazoa; phylum Chordata; class Aves; order Galliformes; family Phasianidae; genus Alectoris; species Alectoris magna. The sequence continues at coordinate 3,769,074 of CM060561.1, forward strand.
GCAGACACCAGTGGGACTAGGTGGTACTTACCTCATTGTTTTCTCTATGAGAGTCAGTCAGGGGGGAAGTTAATTTGTTGGTTATCAAATCTATTAAGATGAAGGTTATAAGCTAGAAGTGGGCTGGATCACTACTGTCCCAAGATGAAAGACCATGTCTGCAGTTGCTCCTGCCTCTGGTAAACTAACGAAGAATTCTGATTCACTTCACTGACAGAAACATCATGCGTAGAAATACTGTCCTAAAAAAAGTGGCTCTGAAAAGAGCCACGCTATCACAGCTGATCACTGTTGACCAAGACTCAGCAGCAGAGGCCACACTAAGGAAGATACACATTGAATCCCAACAGCATAGTCAATTCTGAATTTTCCTATCTTGCAGGAGACTGTTGAGTTGTTTGAGTAACACAGCCCAGCCCTGGCTCAGGAGAGTCAGGTGAAGAGGTAGTGAAGAGTTAAGCTGGAAAATCAGAACAAGAAAGAAGAAGATGTGAATTTTGCGGCTTTAATCAGCATTAAGGAGTATAAGAAAGCTGGAACCTATGCTGAGAACAGCAGTGTGAACATATCTCAAACTAGTCAGTTTAAGTTACAATTTCTTTAAGATGTTGTAGAAAAATACAGATTAAATGTCCTTTTTTTTTTTTTTTTGTAGCTAGAATGTGCTAAATATTAAAATGGACACGTATGATAATCTATACTTTATTGAAAAGTTTGTACATGGAAAGAAAGAACCTGCCAAGAATTAACATTAAAGAAGAATTCCACACAGCAAACTGGAGAGACAGAAAGTAGACTCCGAAGTTCTTTTTTCAATGACAACATTCAAAAAAATTAAAATATAAAATGCCTTCATCCATCCATTGATCTTCATCCATCCCTTTTAATCCTATTTTTTTTGTAATAAAAGAGCTTTCTTTTTTCTGTGTAAAAGGTTCATTTTCTCTTGTCAGCAACTCTACAGAATCAGTCTTCATCAGAAGATGCTGTGCCTTCTTCTCTCTGTTTAATTCAAGTGGAACATTACATCTTGTGTACACATTTTCTTCCACTGAAAGTTTTAACATGTATGATTGAAAAGCTTTTGGTTTTTAATTAAAAAAAAATAAAATTAAAAAAAAATTGTTATTTTGTAGACTCTCAAACAGTAAAGAAGAAAAGAAAAAAAAAAAGCTACATATTAGTTATTCATGTCAGGATCTGTATTCAGAAACATAATAATCTCTGAAGCATCATGCATCCCTGGTTGTAAACATACATAAATAACCAATCAGACCAAACAATGACAGCAGAGGTTTTTCAACTGCTATTAAGAGCAGCCTGAAATGCAATATGTTTTCTTCCAGAATGCTAAAGCAATCTTTTATTGTGGGGAGAGATTAACAAAGCAAATTACTCAGATAGAGGGCATAATCCATTCTGTTTCGATGTCATTCAAACTGATTTGAATAGACCTGATGTGAACTGGCTTTGAAATCACCCATAGAGTAACAGATTTGAGCCTCTGTACATTTATACCTTCAGTATTCAGGAGGTATATTCAGACCAGAAATGGCCAATGTGACTGTCTTGCTCTGGTAGGTGGGACAGCTTAGACATAATTTTTTTACAACCAGACGTTTTTCATCTTAGTCATCTTCAATTGTCATATTTTCTATACAAAAGAAAAATGCTACAGTTTGGGGAACTAGTATTTGTTAATAACAGAAGTTAACAAGGCTTTGAAATTCCTTTGGAATACTTCATACTTAGCACACAAATCATGATGTAAATGCAAATAAATGAAATTGTGCAAATTATGTCTGAAACAAAGGAGCAATATGAGTTTCATGGAATTCAGCTTTGAACAGGGTGGTACACACACTCTGCAAGTTGTTCTTGATATATTTTTTACTTCATTTGATAGAAGATTATTTACGTGACACTTTTCCCTCTGGCAGTGGTTAATTCAAATATTATCCATTTGTTTCCTCCGTTTAAACAATATTATTTGAACAACAGATTAGGTCAATACCACATGTATGACAGTAAATGCACGTGGGGAAAGGTCTGACAAACAAGATGTAAGAATAGAAGCCAGAAGAGAGATCAGGGAAAATCTTGGTTTCACTGATATCAAGAAAACTGCCAGTTCTCACACCAGAACCATACTTTCATTTACAAACACTGTCAGTTAGTTTATAACTCACTGAGCTTTGGACCAACTCTTGATCTCTCCTAACCTCAGATCCCATAAACGTAAAAGATTATTGCCTTTACTCCTTCAAGTGTTTGTTTGTTTTTTAATTGGATTTATATATGGTTTAGATTAACTTCACAAAGAACCATTCTACATGTGCTACACTTATATTCTTTTTTTGTGGGGTTTATTCATGGCCAGCTTCCCACAGAGCCGTCGCCTCTTAGCTATATTTTATGTGCAGCTGCGTGTGACTCACAGCCTTCACCTAACACAACTAAATTCTTCCTATTTACTTCCACGCGTTGTCTCCACTGTCCATGCATATCCTATAATCTATGGCATTATTCAGTTCACAACATTTATCTCCACAGTGTGCTGCTGAAAATTTTACTTGAAAATTTCAATTAAACGTTAAAGAAAATCAATCAGAAAGGAAGCTGGCTTGCCAGACAGTAGCATGTCAACAGCAGCTGGGAGAGAGCCTTGAATTTTTGTACTGCTGAGCTGAAATTATGGAGATTGATGGCAGAAAAATAACTTCACGGGGAAAAAAAAGCATTCAGCCATCCCAGCCGCAACAGATTTTGTTTGTTTTATGTCCAACTAGTGCTGTGAATTGAACAGGTTTGGCAATATCAGAAAATTCTTCTGTCATCTGACTTCACTGGACACCAGGGTGCCTTCAATGCATTTACTGACATTTTTGGAGGTCTTCCTCTCTTCTTTGCTGTACTGCCTAGCAAAAAGTGTGTTTACTGTTATCATGGTTAGACTTTCACATTGCATCTACTGACCAACCTCATTAAGAGCCATCATGAAAAGTATCATATAAGCACGAAAGTGAGGCAGTTTGAGACAGTAAAAAGTTCAGAAGAACAACACTCCTGTCCTTCATCTGGTATGCTATTGCAAACTGGAAATTCAATCAGGCAAGAGTACCACTTCCTAATCCCTTCAGTTCAATGCAAACTCAAATTAGTAGCAATTTTTTTTTTTCCCAATGAAGGCATACTCCAGTCATCAACATTTTGGATAGGATTCCAGTTGAGAGTCCACTTGTTTTAGTCGCCCATGTTTAATTGAGTAGCGATGCTTGCAGCATCATAGAAGACATACACTTGGCCTCCAGTTCATTCTCCAGAAGAGTGTAGAGCATAGTTCATGAACCATATCTTCAACTAATCTTGGATGCTTTTAATACCTTAGGATATCTCAGATCTCACTGCTGGCTGCCTGTGTGCAACTCAATGAGTCCCTCCTGCCTAGTAAGTAGCTCCCTAGGTTTCCACTAGATATCCACTGACTACCTACCCTGTTCACAGGTAGACGTAAAGGCTTGTAGATTCAATTTCCTTAATTTCAAACTGAATACAACTTTTTCACATGCTACTTTTCTATCAGGTAAATATCACAAATTTTTCTATTGTCAAACTGCAGTTAGAAACATTTAACAACCGTAGGATAACAGAACAATAGAATCATAGAATATTCCAGATTGGAAGGGACCCATAAGAATTATTGAGTTTCACCTGAAGCAAATGAAAGCTATGAAATAAATGCAAAAGCAGAACTGATACTTTGATTTTCCTCCTCTGGACAGCCGAAAAAAATCTGCAATACATTTGAGACTGGGGGAGGTAAGAAAGCAAAGAGAGACTGAGGAAAGTGTGGACAGATCTTAAACTTGCCCTAGGCAACTACAGACTCTGTATTTCTGAGCATGTCAACCTTACACAGTTTCTTTGTGTCAGCCCAGTGTGCTGTACTGAGGAAACACTGATTTCTGTCTCATTTTTTTGTGTTGGTTTTTTGTTTGGTTGGTTTTTTTACAGTGTTGCTCAGAGATTTTTTCAGAGCAGCTCTTCTTTCACACATGGAAACTGGGTCCCGAACACAGCGTATTTCACATCAATTATACAGCTTCATTATGTGAATATTTATTTCCATTCTCCCATTTGTTGTACTCAATGACAAGCTTTCAAAGGTATGTCCAACGGCTGAATTCTAATGTTCTAGTGTTGGAAAGGTATCAGTTACAGATACTGCTTATTAAGTAGTTTACCAAGTCATTACCCCTTAGGATGCATCTTCTTGCTTACACTGGAACAGTCCAGGGAGTAGACTGGGATCTCCGGGAAATTGGTTAATTAATCCAACTGCAAACAGTAATTAGACTTTATCATAATCAACTAATTAATTCTTCCAACTCAGTAGTTAATGTAATGAGCTAAAGAAACACATCCAGCTTTTCAAAGACATGAACCTCAGCTTAAAAAATTAAGGAGCAAAGGCCATTCAAACCAATTAAGGAGAAGTATATAGACAGTCACTCAGTGGGAAGGTGTTTGTGGAATAAATGGCATAGTTTAACTGCTGTTTTTCCTTTACAGAATTGCTTTGGAACTGATTTCTAATCAATCTCAAATGTCCTCCACACTTTCCCAGCAATGTGCTGCATCTCTCTTGACTAAATGTGTCTCAGCTCTTCTGAAACAACATTCTTGAAAACTATTTTTCCCTCATATAATGCCATGAAACCAGCACTGAGCAGGAGGAAGATGTTCTTTCTTGAATATATCAGATCTTACTCCTTACACAAGGACTTCACTGTTACAGGAATGTTGACTGAACTACAGTGTTTTACCAGTGCATTTACAAACCTGCTTTCATGAAGACATATCAGTTGGCCAATGCCAGTGCTGGTGGCAGCACAAAAAGATATCAATACTACGCTTCACTGGGGTTTGTTAAGACCAGACTGGGTAGTGCCACGCTAAGCTTCAACTTACTTCATTAGAATTGGTTTATATATTTTCCAGTGTGGACATACATAAAAAGAATGTATACACTTATTCATGTCCACACAGGCAGTCACTCTGAAGGATGAGAGAAGGGCCCCACAGTAAGAGAGAGAAAAGGACTTCACAGAAACTGGGATAGGGGTAGTTAAAAGATAGTTTATGTACAAGTTGTTAGAAGAATGGGGATTGCAGACACTGGGTCTGGAATAACAAGGGGGATGAAGGCCATAAAGAAAAGGGTGCAAAAAACAGCCCAAGGATGTCTTGCAGTGAGGTGATTAGATGTCCACAGGGCAAGCTGGCACTGCTTTGGGGGGGTGCCCCTCCCGCAGGGTCCAAAGTTTACAGTGAGGAGGACTGTGAGCCTTCGCGAGGAAGACAATGAGCCTTCATCCCACGACCACCCCCATGACTCACTACACACGCACAAGGGGGGAGGGACCACATGCCACATGCTAATGGGGTCTCAGGAATGTAATGAATATGTACCCAAATTCCTGCAAACTATTGATTATGTATTAGTTCAGCCTATATCTATAGCACGCTTTCTCCTAACGGTGTGCAAGTTAAGTGGAATTATCCCCCTTGCACCAGGGCATATGTGCATCACTGGTTAAACATACCTGCTTTATAATTACTTTGTGGTTACAGAGTTTGATTTCCGTACGTCAACTCACTGAGCAGAATGACAGCAGCTGTGTGTGTATTAGCATTTGTAGATTGATACAACTCATCTCATGAATCACACTGGTGATGGAACTTGTCCAAATCCACAAGGGCTGTTCTGAAAATAATGCCTCCTATTTTATTATGTGGGCCAACTATTATCTTTTTTATTATGTTGATAACCATATACAGAGATGAATATCAGCTTCAATGCATTGGAAATAAAAGTGACAACATTGCAGTACTGCAATACCAGGCTGAAGGTAACAGTTTCCTGGATTACATCATTGTTGATGATGAGACATGATGTCACTATGAGCTGGAATCAAAGCACCAGTTCATGGAATAGTGACATGTGAATGCCCCGTTGAAGAAGCCCTCAACAGGAAAAGTGATGTGCACTGCCTTTTGGGATAGGAAATAAGTGATCCTTCTGGATTTTCTGCAACCCTGACAAACCATCAACTCTGACCACTACATCACAGCGCTGTCTAAGTAAAAGCCTTAAACTGACAGAGTCAGGCCAGAGAAGAAGACAAAATTTCTCTTGCAATATGATAACAACAGGCCCCATACCATTTCGGAGACCAAGGAGTACATTCTCAACCTTGGCTGGACTCTCCTGCCATACCCACCATATAGTGCAGATTTGGCCCTGTGCTGAGATTTTCTAACCCGTGGCACTGTGTATTCAAGCACTTTTGACCAAGCAGGTTCATTAGCAGTTGATAGGAAGGAGCAGTCTCCCTTTTTCAAATGGCCTGACATCCTCTTTCCATCATAATGCACAGAAAAATTCTTTCCTGCTATCTGTCTCTCAATAAAGAATTATCATCTCCTATCTCACTGCCTCTGAGAACTGAAATATTTGTGCTGGCCATTTACCATCTTCAAGGTCACCTCTATACGATAAATCCAAAAGGTGAATCTACCTCTTGGTGAATCCAGCACCTGGTCTGGATAGTGCTGTGATGGGTTAGAGGGTTAGAAGTAAAGATGGCACCCAACTTCACTCCCTTTTTTGCTGCTGGATGTTACTGCTCCTCAGTTGAGCTGCAGCATCATGCCACAGACTCATCCATCTAAGACAGATTTATTGTGCACTGCACTTTTATGGGTGCTTTAGTCAAATAAGTCAGTCTGTGAGCTCAGTGGTTGAAGTCCAGATATGCTTTGTTGCATTCTGAAAGTCCAATAGGCCCTGGCAGCAGGTGGTTACATCTCACACACATCACAGCAGCAAGCTTTATCTCCACTTATCCGTCTGTCTTGTAGGTGGCTAAAGGAACCAAAGTACTAAGGTAATAAAGAAATAGCTTCCTGTGGTACTGAACTATTTTACATTTGAGAATGAGATGAGAGAATGGCCCAACTTTGCTTTCCTTCTGAGAAAGGTCTGAAAGTCAACTAGTGATGCTGCACAGGAGAAAATAAAAATATTTCCTTGAACAGCAACACTGCTGTGAATATTCAGTAAGTAATGGCACTATTCAGTTGGCACTGCGTGATTCTGCACAAGGCTAGGAGCAGACAGAGGAGGTTATAAAAGATATGTAATCGTGCATGATATTTATAGATGAGAGATGTTTAGATACAGTGGTGATAGATAAATTGTGAAGGAAGAAAGAGATGGAGAGTGATATGCATTACAGAACAGCAAGTAGAGTTCAAAAATGATGGAAGCCAGGCACTAAAGAATGATGAGAAGGTAGAAATGTAGATAGGAAGGCAGAAATGAGAAGAGGAGGGTTACTTGCAGCCTTCTCTGTCTGCCTATGTATTGGTAATAAACTAAAATTTAGTTATCAATAATTAGGGTTGGCAGGACATCAAGAAATCAAATGTGGCCAAGTTTCCTGTACCTGGGTCATTCTTTTCAGATGTTTACCCATTCAATTTATAAAGCCTCCTGGAACAGACTTCACAGTTAAGTCTAACAATTTATTCTAGTATTTCTCAGTACTTACTATCTAGATTTTTTTTCCCAGTGTCTAATCTGAAACTCCCTTGTGGCAATGCAACTACTTATTTCATGGCCAGTTCATGAGAAACACAAAGAACAAATTATTGCTTCCCTCCTTTCAAATTTTGCACTGCACTACTGTTATAACGTCTTTCCAATACCTCTTCTCTCAGTCTTTTATCCTAAGTCGTAGATACGAAATCTCCGTATAACATTGTGATGGTTTACTCTATTCTCCTCATATCTTTATTTCTAATCTTGTTTTTCTACCCTTTCTGAGGACTCGCTGCCACTCACTAAGGTGTTTGCCATTTTTACCATTTGGGAGAACTTCTGAATTTTATGAAACTACTCTCGGGTTTTTTTAGACTGTGCATCAGAAACACAGGCAAAGTCTGTTTGTTCTGCATATCACATCTTTCACACATGTAGCTCTTTGCTTATACCAAACCAAACCAAGATAATAATAGGGAAAAAAACTAGCATAGATCTGTTTGCTCTCACATAAGCCATTTGAGATGTCCTGACACAACACTTCTGGGCTTCTGGCCCAAAATACCATTATGTTCATGTGCCATATCAGTTAACCCTGAGAAGACTCAGATACTCCGAGATCTCTAAAATAGCATTGAATTCCTATATTTATCTGAATTGCATCCAAAATTTGAGATTATAACACCTAAGGTGATATAGGTGTCAAAATATTGCTGCTGGAGTGGGTACTAGGTGTCCAAATACTCTTTACAGATCCTGAAGATAAACTCAGTACTGTCAGCAGACCTTGTATATGGATTCAGCAGTCTTGACACTAGGATCTTAACTGCCTACATGTAGGCCTTCAGGTGCCCTGAAGTACACTGCCCAGCTCCAGGCTGCAATCCTATCCCAGGGTTTTCAATTAATCCTGTCTCAGGTTGGATACTGGGAAAAAATTATTCTCAAAGAGTGGTAATGCATTGGAACAGGCTGACCAGATAAGTGCTGGAGTCGCCATCCCTAGAGGTATTCAAGAAAAACAGGTTAGAATGCATGGTGGGAGATGGGTTGACAGTTGGACTAGATGATCTTAGTGGCCTTTTCCAACCTTAACGATTCTGTGACTAATTTACTGTCTCCACAGAGCTAGTAGAATATGGAATAACCTAGAGCATCTCAGATGGTGTTAGGCAGCTATAAGTATGCATACAAATACAACCAATAAAAAATGCACTTTCATAGTACAGACCTAGGCAAAACACCGTCAGCACCATAAATTTTCTGTTTGGGACAATTATTCCTTAGTTCTCTGTTATGAAGCTTCGTGTTTATTCTTTGAAACATATGACCCACGTCTGCATTAAAGACAAGATCCTGCACTAGATGGAGAACAAATTCCACAGGGAATCTGGCAGATCTGGAACAGCTTATGTCTCCATTTGAATGTAGCAAGTGTTCACACTGCTTGGTCTGCACAGTCTGTGTACGTCATTTCCAGCACCCTGATTGCAGTTGTATATAATACAGTACAGAGCTACCAGAAGAATCATAGGCAGAAAATATTCAACGTTCCTTCCAACCCAAACCATTCTGTAATTCTATGATTGATGAAAATGCTGTCATAAGGAGTCCTGGAAGACTGAAACTCAAAAGGCCTTAATCTTATACATATTTTGGGATCTGAGATCCCAAAAATGGTCTTGGTCACACATAAATATACATATACACAGAAGATATTCAGAACAGCCTATCTTCTATCAGGCAGAAAGCCTGCCCAACAGCTCGGCTGCATCCTGAGGTCCACCTGAACCACTCCGTGAACTTGGTTGACCATCAGCATCATACACCTTAATAACTCCCAGCACTGAGGACAAAGCTATTCTACTCTATCAATGGCAGGTCTATCAAGTAAGAGTTTGTTGTGATGGGACAAGGGGAAATGGTTTCAGATTAAAAGAGGAGAGATTTAGATTGGTTATAAGGAAAAAAAATATGATAGGAGTAGTGAAGCACTAGGACAGGTTGCCCAGAATGCAGGTGGACACCCCATCCTTGAAGACATACAGGTTCAGGCTGGACAGGGCTCTGAGCACCCTGATCCAGCTGTAGGTGTCCCCATTCATTGCAGGGGAGTTGGATCTTTAAAGATCCACTTCAACTAAAAAAAAATATGTGATTCTAAGTAAGAATGCAACATGATATTTCCAGGGCCATGCAAGAAATGCATAGAGTTGGGAATGGAACAAGGGCCCTTGTTGGATAACACTCTAAGTGTTTAAGACAGCTTCCTCTTCAGCAGCCTGTTCATTAAAAAAAACTGCTTCTTTCTCCCTGTAATGCTCACTCTGAGGACATGGAGTTGTCACTTACTTATCCCTTACTAAATGTATGTGAGGCATCAGTCATAATGGAGTTAAATTCAGTAGATGCCTCATTCACAGAGTGAGTTGTTCCAAAATGTTCCACACCCAGAAAACATTCTGCATTGGAACGCATACCTTAGTTTGTATTTTGGCCCCTAGTTCCCTTCCCATGACTTTCTTTTTCATTTTAGTATTTTATTCTTTCCTCGATAAATCAGGAAACTTTCCCATTGCATTATGCTTAGCCTTTATCAAGGGGCTTTATAAATAATAATAATGACCAAGCAAAGATGCAATTCAGTTAACAATATAATGACTACAGGGATTAGCACTGCTGTATATTTTTTATGGGTGTAATATGTCGTTTTCATTCTGTTGCCGTAATGAAAATAACAAATTAACAGAAACATTATGCAAATTATACATTAAAAATGTCATGTTTATTAGTCTATCCTAGCAAAAGAGAAGCTACAGCAATATCACTGTTAACTGCTTAACAACCACATTTGTAAAACAGAGAAGGAACTCATTTTAGCATGGTTTGCTTTAGGGTCATTTTATATGACTTCAGTGGCAATATATGAGTACCCAGAGCAAAGTATATGCTTAATATGTTTCTGGAGAGAAAAATGTGTTAGAATCAGTCTCAGTTCAAGGGCATTTCTTTTCATTTAATTTATCTTAAGTATCTGTCTTTGGAAGTAACTCCCCAGAAAATATTCAACTCTTTGGTCCTACAAAGTAGTTGTGTACAGCTTTTAAGGGAATTCCTTAAGAACCTGGCCCTAAATCAGAAAAACTTACCATTGTTTATCCAAGAAACAACTTCATGTTTTCTGCAGAAGATGGTTTTTCTATTCTCTTTGACACTGTGTGACATGGAGAATGTCTACTCCAGCATGAAACCTAATTTTTTTCCTAGCCAGGAGGCAGGTTATTGAAAATCCAGCAGTAACTGTCTTCTAACATCCTTCAGTGATTAACCCTCAGTCATAAGAATTTCTTCATACTTGAATAGAGAAATTGTCATTCGCAGATGAGCATTAACAATAATCAAGAAAATCACTCTTTGCTTTTGTTTATTAAATGTCAACTCAGTTATATAATTAGGAGGTTTTCATAATATATCATATTGTTGAAATTCATCAGACTCAATATAAAGACAAAAGGAAATTAATTTTCTGCATCAGATTCAGACTGAAGAACTGGCAGTCCTAGCATCTGATGAGCTGGATTTTGTTGGTATTTTTTTGTCTGTATGTGTGATATTTTTTTTATCATGATAAAAGTCTTTTCATTGTGGATTTATAGTCAAATAGTAGCTTAAAGTTGGGAAAAAACAGCCTAGAGTAATTAAAAGGGACAGTGCCTTGTGCCAGCTGAGACAGATGGAAGTCAGGGTGATTACTCACATTTTCCCAAATTTCCAGGTTTTCATATCCATACCTCACTACCTGAATCGTATCACCTCTCTATGCCTGTGGCCACGTAGGCTTGAGTCTCCATTTGGCATCAGTGTGGACCTGCATGCTATCTATACGTACCTAAGAAGAGAAGATGTTCTCAGCTTAAGACTAATTTTAAAAACTACAAAAAAACATACTTAAAAAAGAAAGGAAGGAAAAGGTAATGGCCATCAGAGAAGTTCAAATGCAATCCAAACTAATCACAAGTTAAAAGACGTATGTTTATTTCATGGTTACTGTATTGGAATAAATATATGAAGCCATTTTCATAATTTCCGTAGAACTGAAATTATGACATCTTCAGAATGAATTTGTTATACTGAAATGAAACAAAGTGAGTTTCTGACATTTCTCACAAAATTTAATTGCCTGAAACATTTCTTAATTGTTTCAGCTCCATCAAGGCATTCTGTTTTGCTTTGATGCATTGGAATATTTCTAGCTCATTTCATTACTGAATTTCATATATACATAAAACACCCTTTTTCAAATTAGGATTTGATTATGCTTCTTAAATTAAAATGTAAAATCAAACGAACATACATTGGTATTCCAAATGGGCAATTGGTATTCTAACTGCAGTGGTAATTTGAAGTTAGGCTCGTTATCTCTGACAATCTAAACTCTCAGTGACCATTTGTCCCTGGCTCCTAGCAGGTAATTGCAAAACTGAGCAATATCCATGGGGGTATCTCAGGCCAGGAACTCAAGACCCAGGCAGAACTCTGACTGCTCAGGAAATGGTTGTATGCAGTACAACTCTGTTGAAGTGTCATACAGAATGGGTCAAGACAACTAAAAACAAAATCAGTAATCCACAAGATTTGTTGAACAGAGAAGATGAGCTGTTGCATTATTTCTATAATACTCAATTTTTCATGCTGTCTTGATAAATTTTGCCAAAACCACCCCTCTTCAAAAAAAAAAACAAAAAAAAACCCAAAAGGTTGACATTTCACAGCACAGGATGCATTTAGAAGAACATTCTATACGTAAATTTAAAAGATATGTTTTATTCTGAGGGCGCAATTCAGCTCCATATTTGGCAGTCAAGATATCTTCCTTCTCAGTGGGAAGGTTCACTGTATTTGTACAGGGCCATCCCACCTTTGCTACAACAACTGGGCTGGACAGTGCAAACCGCTGTCACATCGCCACAACCTGCGCTGCAGAGGGTGTACACTGTGCTACAGAACACAACAACTCTCCTGTTCCCCTTTTGCCCAGTAATACAATTACTCAACAGAGCGAAAATGAGATTCCTCCTTTCACCAGTGCCCATGGAGGTGGCAGAGTCACCGTCCCTGGTGAATAAATGTGGAGACATGGCACTGAGAGACATGGTTTAGTAAGTATGATAGGGGTGGGATGACAGTTGGACTAGATGATCTTAGTGGTCTTTTCCAAACTTAATGATTCTATGATATCATCCTAAATGCACTAATTTAACAAGTAGGGGTTCAGTCTTCAGTCAGACTCCAATCTCATACAGAGATGAGTTTTGAAACTTCTACTCCAGGCCCATTTTCAAAGACTGTCTACCAAAAATTCTTTCTGTTATTGTGGCCATAAGCTCAAGATGATTCCACAGCATAAAACTACTCATAAAAAAAAAAATTAAATAAATAAATAAATAAATAAATAAATAAACTGACTTCTTTTGTCAAGGAAGGAAGAAGGAAGAAGAATTCCTAGTGAATTCTAGGGTAGATAGCACAGAGATGAGAGTCTCCATGCATGCCCCAAAACACTGCATGTTCTCAAAAATAATCCAAACATCCATCATCAAATCACAGAATCATAGAATCATAGAATTACTCAGGTTGGAAAAGACCTCAAAGATCATCAAGTCCAACCACAGCCTAACCATAGTGCCCTAACTCTAACAACCCTCTGCTAAATCATATCTCCGAGCACCACATCCAAACGGCTCTTAAACACATCCAGGGATGGTGACTCAACCACCTCCCTGGGGAGCCTATTCCAGTGCTTGACTACCCTTTCTGTAAAGAAGTGTTTCCTTACGTCCAACCTTAACTTACCTTGGCACAACTTGAGGCCATTTTCCCTCATCCTGTCACCCGTCACCAGTGAGAAGAGACTTGCCCTGCTCTCACTGTAAGCTCCTTTCAGATACTGGAAGAGAGTAATAAGATCTCCCCTCAGCCATCTCTTCCCCAGACTAAACAGCTGCAGCTCCCTCAGCCTCTCCTCATAGGGCTGATTTTCCAAGCCTTTCACAAGCCTCATTGCCCTTCTCTGGACCTGCTCCAGCACCTCCATATCCTTTTTGTACTGAGGTGCCCAAAACTGAACACAGTACTCGAGGTGAGGCCTCACCAATGCTGTGTACAGGGGCAGGATGACTTCCCTAGTCCTGCTCACCACCCCATTCCTGATACAAGCCAGGATGCCATTGGCCTTCTTGGCCACCTGGGCACACTGCTGGCTCATATTCAGCCTACTGTCCATCAGTACACCAAGGTCCCTTTCCATCAGGCAGCTTTCCAGCCACTCCTCCCCAAGCCTGTAGGGTTGCCTGGAGTTGTTGTGACCAAAATGCAGGACCCAACACCTGGCCCAATTGAAAATCATGCTGTTAACCTTGACCCATTGATCCACTCTACCCAGGTCCCTCTGTAGTGCCCTCCTCCCCTCTGGCAGATCAACACTCCCTCCCAGCTTGGTGTTGTCTGCAAATTTACTGAGGGTGCACTCAATCCCCTCATCAAGATCATCAATGAAGATGTTAAACAGAAGCAGTCCCAGCACTGAGCCCTGGGGGACACCACTCGTGACCAGCCGCCAACTGGATTCAACTCCATCGACCACAACTCTTTGGGCCCTGCCATCCAGCCAGTGCTTCACCCAGCAGAGTGTACACCCATCCAGACCATGGGCGGACAGCTTCTCCACAAGAATGTTATGGGGGACAGTGTCAAAGGCCTTACTGAAGTCCAAGTAGACCACATCGACTGCCTTACCCTCATCCACTAAGTGGATCACCTTGTCATAGAATGAAATCAGGTTTGTCAGACAGGATCTACCGTTCATAAACCCATGCTGACTAAGCCTGATCCCCTGGTTGACCTTTAATTGGTCCATGATGGTTCCCGAGATTATTCGTTCCATAACCTTCCCGGGCACTGAGGTGAGACTGATAGGTCTGTAGCTACCAGGATCATCTTTCCGTCCCTTTTTGAAGATGGGCATCACATTCACCAGTTTCCAATCCACCAGCACATCCCCGGTTACCCAGGACTGCCAAAAAATTATGGAGAGTGGTTTGGCAGCCACATCCGTCAACCCCCTCAGCTCTCTAGGGTGCAATCCATCCAGCCCCATGGACTTCTAAGCATCCAGCTTTTGAAGCAGGTCCAAAACTATCTCATCATGGATCATGCAGGGCTTATTCTGTTCCCCATCCCCATCTACCAGCGCAGGGGGCTGTGTTCCCAGGGAGTAACAAGTTTTACTATTAAAGACTGAGGCAAAGAAGGCATTAAGTACCTCAGCCTTATCCCGATCCTTGGTGACCAAGTTGCCCTCGGCATCCAACAAGGGATGGAGATTCTCCCTAGCCTTCCTCTTGCTGTCGATGTGTTTATAAAAATATTTATTGTTCTCCTTTACCTTAGAGGACAAGCTCAGTTTTAGCTGTGCTTTGGCTTTTCTAATTTTCTCCCTGCACAGCTTCACTACATACCTGTAATCCTCATAAGCAGCTTGCCCACTCTTCCCGAGATGATAAACTTTCCTTTTGTTCTTGAGATCCAGCCAAATGTCTCTGTTCAGGCAGCCTGGCCTCCTTGCCCGTTGGCTTGTCTTTTGGGACTTCGGGATGGCCAGCTCCTGCACCTTTAAAACAGTCTCCTTGAAGTATTACTAGCCTTCCTGGGCTTCCACGCTCTCCAAAGTTACTTCCCAAGGGACCCTCTCAACCATGGTCCTAAAGAGGTTGAAGTCCACCCTCCGGAAGTCCAAGGTGGCAGTTCTGCTGACTCCCCCCATGGTTCAACAAGGATAAAGAAATCTAACATCTCATGATCACTTTGTCCCAGATGGCCTCCAACCTTTACATCCCCCACCAGACCTTCTCTGTTAACAAACAGCAGGTCCAGGATTTTGCTTCCCCTCATTGGCTCCCTCACCAGCTGTATCAGGAAGTTATCTATCTCCCACACACTCTAGGAACCTACAGGACTGTTCCTTGTCAGCTGTATTATAATTCCAGCAAATGTCTGGGAAGTTGAAGTCCCCCACCAGAACAAGGGGGAGTGACCTCACCCAACTGTTTATAAAGCATCTCATCCACCTCTTCATCCTGGGTGGGTAGCCTGTAACAGACTCTCACAGTAACATCAGTCTTGTTGGCCTTAGCTTTTATTCTGAGCCATAAGCTTTCAACCCTGTCATCACTGCCACTGACTTCCACACATTCACAGTCTTTTTTAACATAGAGAGCTACACCACCACCCTTCCTACCTAGTCTGTCTCTTTTGAAAAGTCGGTAGCCCTCAATCACAGCACTCCAGCTGTGGGAGTCATTCCACCACGTTTCCATGATGGCAACTATAACAAAACTACCCTAACATACAATGGCCTCCAGCTTCTCTTGTTTATTACCCATGCTGCATGCATTAGCTTAAAGGCACCTGAGCTTAGCCTCCTTGCGAGTGGCAGTAACCCTGATACCCTCACGACCACACTCAGGTGTTTCCACAGCCTCCAGCCTCATACCAGCCCTTGTGTTCTTCCTACAAAGGGGTGAGTCATCCTCCTCCTTCACCAAGGGACAAGACCGTGGGGTCTTACAAGCACATCCCTCTCCTGCAAGCACAGGGACGTTATGTACAGGCTCTGTATTAGCGACGCCAGTTACGCCCCCACCCCCCTTCATACCTAGTTTAAAGCTCTCTGAATGAACCTACCCAACTCCCACCTTAAGACCCCTTTTGACTGGTGGGAGAAGCCACTCCTATTGGTCACTGGCCAGCCCGGTCTCATGCAAACAGAGCTGAGGTCAAAAAACCCAAACTCCTGCCGGGCACACCAAACTCGGAGCCAGGTATTAATCCAATGGCCCATTATATTAAGTCCTTCATGCAGTAATACACACTGGTTGATCGTGTGCATTTTCTTACAGTCCCTTCCAGATCTGTTTAATGTGTTCCTCTAGAAAAAGGCAAATCCCTGAATCAGTATTCAGAACACGCTAATGTTACACAGGTAGTTTTGCTTAAGAAAAAAACAACGTCTTCCACAAGTGGGCTCCCATGCAGGCCAACATATTTCCTTGGACGCTCCAGTTCCTTGGGTAGCTTATTTTGTTCCTGATTGTTTTTACACTGCATGCTGTATGCAACACATGAAGAGGAAATCATACCTTCCCATCACTATCAATATCACCCACAAAGCTTAGTTTGAGGCTTCTGATCTCTGGGAATCAGAGAAGAAATCCAGTCCTGATGAGTCTCAGCTTGCCAGCTTAATTCCTGAACCAATACGTTATTCACGCATTTATGAAAAAGAGCAGGGATTATAAAGTGAGAAATGTGCTCAGAGAGTTGTTGGTTTATTGCTGGGGACTGGGACGTCTTTGTGCTAGTTGCTGCTGCTGTGCCAATACCCCCATTCAAACCGTGATCTCATCACGTGAAGATTATTAGTGTCTTTTGTTTGCATTGCTTTTTGGTTTGCGGAGCTTGTCATCGCTTCACACTTGTGGTATTTATCAGTTGCTATTGGAAAACTAAAGTGAGATGAAAACACATTGGCCAACCTCACTCCAAAATAAGTCCTGGTGAAACGACCATAGATTCATAGAATATCCCAAGCTGGAACGGAACCAAAAGGATCATTGAGTCCGACAAGTCTTTCATACTTCCCCTTACGTCATTATAATCAAAAGACCAAGTCACAATGGGCTGGAAGTATTTCATTTTAACTGGCAGTGAAAATATTTGGTGCTACGATGTAACATCATCAAGAAAATGCAGAGAATACAGTCATTGAATCAATGATGCTGAAGTGACTGAAAGACACATCTCACCCTGGCATTGGTGATGTGTTGGAAGAAAGTAGAATTCTTTCAACAAACCAGCGTTTCTTAGAGTTAGGCACCATGAGTACTTAGGCACCATGAGGCACTTAGAGTAACATGTAGGAAGGATGAATCCTCTTCAGATTGCTTGGAAAAGTTTTCAGGAGAGGAGCAATGTGCACTTCTAAATTGTCATATATATATATATATATATATATATATATATTCTAAAAGTTTCAAAAAAAAACTTCAGTTTTTTTAGGATTAACTTTTAAAAAATATTGGTGCTTACTGGTATTATTAAAAAACAAACAAACAAACAAACAAAAAACAACCTTTAACACCATATATTTTCTGAAAAGCATTCATCTGAATCAACAGTTTGAGGGGGGAATTTAACATTCTACTGCCAAGGTACATCTACTTGAAGTGAGCTATCTGAACCCCATTTGATCTTTCTGCTCTGTGTTGGGAGACCTGCTGCTTTGATGGCCAAAGAGGGTATTCAGGAATGAATTTTCCTTCCATGCTTAGTTCCAAGTCATGCATATCCCCATACACACATCTCAACAAAACTGGAGAAAGTGAGCATTTTAACTGACCCAATCATGACATCTTGCATTATAAACAAGAGAAAAGAATTTTATTTTTTTTACCATGGAGTTGACTGAGGCTGTTGATTTCAGCAGGGTAGCTATCACACCAGTCACAGAACTGTAGGGGTTAGAAGGGACCTCTGAGGATCACCAAGTCCAACCCCCTTCTACAACAGGTTCCCTATAATAGGTCCAGATGGGTCTTAAATTTCTCCAGGGAAGGAGAGTGTCACGGAGTTATCTAGATCAATCTGTGTCCGTGACAGGGGGGGCAGTAGGCCCGTGGGCCCCCGGCCCCTGACAAAGGGGAAGGGAAAAAAGGGAAAGGGGTAGGGAGATGGGAGCTGGGCTCAAGGAAACAAACAGAGCAGCGGCAACGATCTAAGGAGTAAAACTTATTTTACTATAATACAATCTAATTGGAATTGAGGCTAATAAATCAAGTGAAATAAGAGAGAGAGAAAGAGAGGTTTCCGAAGACCGAGAAGCCTACTTTGAAATTGAAGGCGCCGCGGCTTGGAAGCACACCCACACTCGCTGCCAGGCAGTGAGAGAGAGAGAGTGCCAGCGTCGCTTCCGTGACGTATTTTCCTCTCTGACCGCGAGGTCCCCTGGGATGTGTAGTACTTCTTCTCTGTGCTCCACATGATGTTATGATGTGGAATACCAATAGCAAAAATTACAAAACCATGACATTCCACCCCTTATTCTACATCACTACATCATGCTTAAGATACATATATATATATATATATACAAATAAACAATACAAAAAAAAAAAAATGCATTACACGTATAGGTCTATATACATATATACACATGAAATTATTGACTGCACTCCCCCAACATCAAATTCCCTTGTGGTACACATTGAACATCCCCATCTTTCTGCATCACCCACCACGTGCACCCAGGTCCCTGGGCAAAAACAATTCCACGGAGAGGTTTGCCCTTTCCAGAGGCTGGAAGGACCCACACTGCTTTCCCCAACATGTTCTTTACATGTACAACAGGGACCTTATCTCCCTCTACAGTATGTAGGGGGCTGGATTGGGTAGGACCATCACGATTGACAGATCCTCTGGTATTGACCAACCAGGTGGCTTCTGCCAAATGCTTCTCCCAGTGCTTAAATGTTCCACCACCCATTGCCTTCAACATAGTTTTCAACAACCCATTGTATCGTTCAATTTTACCAGAAGCTGGTGCATGATAGGGGATATGATAAATCCACTCAATGCCATGATCTTTGGCCCAAGTATTTATAAGGGAATTTTTGAAATGTGTCCCATTATCAGACT
The DNA here is from genome assembly GCA_030625065.1 of Alectoris magna. NCBI lineage: Eukaryota > Metazoa > Chordata > Aves > Galliformes > Phasianidae > Alectoris > Alectoris magna. Next base: position 3,788,431 of record CM060561.1, read on the forward strand.
CAATTCTTTCTGGGGTGCCATGTCGCCACAGGACTTGTTTCTCAAGACCCAATATGGTGTTTCGGGCCGTAGCATGGGGTACTGCGTATGTTTCAAGCCACCCAGTGGTTGCCTCCACCATGGTAAGCACATAACGCTTACCACTGCGAGATCGTGGCAAGGTGATATAATCAACCTGCCACGCCTCCCCATATTTATACTTTTGCCATCGCCCTTCCCCCCAGAGAGGTTTCATCCTCTTGGTTTGTTTAATTATGGCACACGTCTCACAGTCATGAATAACCTGTGCAATAGCGTCCATAGTTAAGTCCACCCCTCGGTCTCTAGCCCACTTATATGTTGCGTCCCTTCCCTGATGGCCCGAGGTCTCATGGGCCCATCGAGCTAGAAATAATTCACCCTTGTTTTGCCAGTCCAAGTCTATTGGAGCCACCTCAATTCTAGCAGCTCGATCTACCTGATGGTTGTTCTGTTGTTCTTCAGCAGCCCGACTCTTGGGCACATGAGCATCTACATGGCGCACCTTTATAACCATATCTTTTGCTCGGGCAGCAATGTCTTTCCACAGTTCAGCAGCCCAAATAGGTTTACCCCTCCGCTGCCAGTTATTTTGCTCCCACTGCTGCAACCACCCCCATAAGGCATTTGCCACCATCCATGAGTCAGTATAAAGATAAAGCATTGGCCACCTCTCCCGTTCAGCAACATCTAAGGCCAGCTGGACAGCCTTTACCTCTGCAAACTGACTTGATTCTCCTTTTCCTTCAGTGGCCTCTGCAACCTGTCGTGTGGGGCTCCACACAGCAGCTTTCCATCTGCGATGCTTCCCCACGATACGACACGATCCATCAGTGAACAGGGCATATTTCTTCTCATTTTCTGGTAGCTCATTGTATGGTGGGGCCTCTTTAGCACGTGACACCTCTTCTGCTGGTGATGTTCCAAACTTTTTACCTTCAGGCCAGTCCATGATCACCTCTAAAATTCCCGGACGACTGAGGTTCCCCATCCGCACTCGTTGTGTAATCAGTGCAATCCACTTGCTCCAAGTGGCATCAGTAGCATGATGGGTGGAGGGAACCTTTCCCTTAAACATCCAGTTCAGTACTGGCAGTCGAGGTGCCAGAAGGAGCTGCGTTTCAGTACCGACTACTTCGGAAGCAGCCCGAACCCCCTCATATGCGGCTAAGATCTCCTTCTCAGTGGGAGTGTAGCCCTCTTCAGACCCCTTGTATGCTCGACTCCAAAATCCCAGGGGTCGGCCTCGAGTCTCTCCTGAGGCTCTTTGCCACAAACTCCAAGTGGGACCTTTCTCACCAGCAGCAGTGTAGAGGATGTTCTTTACATCCTGTCCCGTCCGTACTGGCCCCAGGGCCACGGCACGGGCTATCTCCTGTTTAATCTGTTCAAAAGCCTGCTGCTGCTCAGGGCCCCATGTAAAATCATTCTTCTTCCGCGTCACCTGATAAAGGGGGCTTACAATGAGGCTGTAGTTTGGAACATGCATTCTCCAAAAGCCCACTACGCCCAGAAAAGACTGTGTCTCTTTCTTGCTAGTGGGCGGAGACATAGCAGCGATTTTGTCGATCACATCTGCTGGGATGTGACGACGCCCATCTTGCCACTTTATACCTAGGAACTGAATCTCTTGGGCAGGTCCTTTTACTTTGCTTCGCTTTATAGCAAAACCAGCTTGCAGAAGAATTTGGATTATTTGCTCTCCTTTCTTGAAAACTTCTTCTGCTGTATCGCCCCACACAATGATATCATCAATGTACTGCAGGTGCTCAGGCGCACCACCCTGTTCCAGTACAGTTTGGACCAACCCATGGCAAATGGTTGGGCTGTGTTTCCACCCCTGGGGCAAACGGTTCCAAGTATACTGAACGCCCCTCCAGGTGAAGGCAAACTGTGGCCTACAGTCTGTGGCCAAAGGAATGGAGAAGAAGGCGTTAGCAATGTCAATGGTGGCATACCATTTGGCTGCTTTTGACTCCAGCTCGTACTGGAGTTCCAACATGTCCGGCACAGCAGCGCTCAGTGGGGGTGTGACCTCATTCAGGCCACGGTAGTCTACTGTCAGCCTCCATTCTCCACTGGCTTTGCGCACTGGCCATATGGGGCTGTTAAAAGGTGAGCGAGTTTTGCTTATCACCCCCTGATTCTCCAGCTGGCGAATCAACTCATGAATGGGGAGCAAGGAATCCCTGTTGGTGCGGTACTGCCGTCTGTGCACAGTCTTTGTAGCAATCGGTACCTGCTGCTCTTTCACTCGTAGCAGCCCCACAACAGATGGGTCTTCCGATAGGCCAGGCAAAACAGACAACTGCTTAATGTTGTCTGTATCTACAGCAGCTATTCCAAAGGCCCATCGATACCTTAGGATCCTTGAAATGCCCCCTTCTTAAGTAATCGATACCAAGTATGCATGGAGCCCCTGGGCCAGTCACAATAGGATGTTTTTGCCAGTCTTTACCAGTGAGGCTTATTTCAGCCTCCAACACAGTCAATTCTTGAGAGCCCCCAGTCACTCCAGAAATATGGATTGATTCTGTCCCTTCATGACTCGAGGGCATTAGGGTGCACTGTGCACCGGTATCCACCAGTGCCTTATATTTCTGTGGTTCTGATGTGCCAGGCCACCGAATCCACACAGTCCAATAAACTCTATTATCCCTCTCCCTCCCCTGACTGAGGGCAGGGCCCCTCTATTCATTACCTGTGGTAACTGGAGCAGATGTACTGGCAATGGATCTGTTTTGTAATTCTCTCACCCGTGCTCGTAGTACTGGAGTGGCTTGGTCATGCCACTTCCTCATATCTTCTCCATGGTCACGTAGGTAACGCCACAAGGCAATACGCGATGTAGTCTTACTGTTGTTCCTTGCTTGAGCTGGAAAACGTTTGCGTTTAATAGCTGAAATTTTTGATGATACAGGTGAGGAGGAGGGTTCATCACCTTTAATTAACTGGATCTGAGTTTTCATTAGTTTGATCAGCTCCTTCATTAGACTCCCTTGATGATCCTGATCTTCATCAGTCGTTTCTGATACTACTACAGGATCATCACGATTAACCAATAGAGACATTTGCTCTTCCATTTCATTCAGTCTGTCCGTTACTTCTGAGATGGCTGAAATGGAGACGTGAGTTGGAGGTAACTGTTGTTCAAAGTTTTGAAGAGTAAGAACCAATTCAAAAACTAGGGGTCTTCTCTGTTGTTCCTCGTACCTTTGAAATGTTGCTGCTAGTGTAACGGCGTACCTCTCTGGTGCTGTCTTGGTGAGTTTCTGCCATATATCAGGTGTTGTCCTCACTCTCTCAGGATCATGGTCTTGGCGAGGATCGGCAGGATCAAAATTAGGGTTATACAACATTTCCACCACAGCTATTTCCCTCAAATACTGGATACCTTTTTCAATTGTATCCCACTTTTCCATCACAGGCTTTAGACCGTCCTTGAAGGGAAGCTTTTCCCTCACAGCTACTAACATTCGCTCCCAGAGGGTGGCAGCCCCATCCAAGCATCTACTGATCCCTCTATCAATAGTTGGGTCTCTGGCAATGCCTCCTAATTGGCGAGCTTCATTCTCATCTAGAGACAAGCTGCTGGCCCCGCTGTCCCAACAGCGAAGCAACCAGGTAACAAGAGATTCATTCTGGCGCCGTGTAAACTCCTTTCTTGAGCCTTGGATTTCAGACATCTTCGGAGGTCGACGAACAGTAATCGAGACTTCCTCCTCATCACTCTCCTCCTCACGCCTCTTAGTTTTTCCTTTTGCCATTTTCGGTACTGAGAAAGGCACCTCGCTTGGACCTTCCGCTGCCTCCTCCTCCGCTTCTTCTTTTTTCCGTTCTAGACGTGAGGACACCCGTTTCCATTTCTTGCCTTCCACAGGGGCAACTGACATTTTTACTGGTGCCTCCTGTGACTGATCAGATTTGACTTGAGGATTTCCCCCTTTGGCTTGAACCTCAGCTCGGAAACTCTCTCTTTCCAGAATAGTATTATATAGAGCACGGTAAGCACAAGCCAAGCCCCAAATAAGTCGTACCTCCTTAGATCTATCTAAGCTGCACCATCCCTGACTCAAATACTGGCTTAGTTTCTCGGGATCCCACAGGTGTTCAAGAGTGAAATCCCATGACATTGCCGGCCCCCACGCTTCTAAGATTTTTCCTAAACCTCTCCATATTCCCTGCCAGTCAGCATTCTCTGGTTTTGGAGGAGACTTCTGCATAGAACGAATGTATTGGAGTACATTCAGGGCGATTGATAACATGCACATGGATATGAGCACGAGTATGAGTACTAACTCGGCTTTCGAAAAGCGTGTGGCAAACCGAAAAGACAGCCCAGAAACCGGATTGAACATCGTGTTGTTTGTAAAATTGGCTATTCCGTCTGGGATGTAGTTGTTTGTAAAATTAGCTATTCCATCTGGGATGTAAGTGTCAAAATCCAAATTATACCACATTGAATATAAGTACCAGGCAGGTGTCTCCATCAGTGCCCTTATTTGGTTATATACGAACACAATTCCACAACAAGAAAGCATGACATTAATAATCGGCCAATACGTTGAGAGGATCATAACTGTTTTCAATCCCTTAAACAGAGAAGCTATAATGAAGAGTGGATTCATAGCTGGTAGCTGCTAAGAAAGGAAAAAAAAACAAAAACAACCAAAGAACCAAAACAGAAGACACTCTGTACAGTGTCCAGAGTTTGGCAGACTGCCCAGACTACAATCTAATCTATGAAGGTCAGGTAGCAATGCTTCTGCAGTCTCTGGCTTAAAGAAATCCTGGTGTTTTTTGCTTCTTCCCTACTAACTAACTTTTAACTAATGTTAAAAGCTTTAAAATTGTGCCCGCATTCTCCACCAAAATCTGTCACGGGGTTATCTAGATCAATCTGTGTCCGTGACAGGGGGGGCAGTAGGCCCGTGGGCCCCCGGCCCCTGACAAAGGGGAAGGGAAAAAAGGGAAAGGGGTAGGGAGATGGGAGCTGGGCTCAAGGAAACAAACAGAGCAGCGGCAACGATCTAAGGAGTAAAACTTATTTTACTATAATACAATCTAATTGGAATTGAGGCTAATAAATCAAGTGAAATAAGAGAGAGAGAAAGAGAGGTTTCCGAAGACCGAGAAGCCTACTTTGAAATTGAAGGCGCCGCGGCTTGGAAGCACACCCACACTCGCTGCCAGGCAGTGAGAGAGAGAGAGTGCCAGCGTCGCTTCCGTGACGTATTTTCCTCTCTGACCGCGAGGTCCCCTGGGATGTGTAGTACTTCTTCTCTGTGCTCCACATGATGTTATGATGTGGAATACCAATAGCAAAAATTACAAAACCATGACAGAGAGTCTACAACCTCTCTGGGCAGCCTGCTCCAGAATTCTGTCACTCACAGTAAAAAAAATTCTTCCATGTGTTCCAGTTTTTGCCCATTGCCCCTTGGTCACTCGCTGCACACCACTGGAAAGAATCTTGTCCCAACCACTTGACTCCTGAACTTCAGATATTTATAAACAGCAGTGAGTCTCAAATGGTACAAGCTATATTTCGATGATCGAGGAATCAGAGATAAACATTATTGCTATCCATGTTAGTTGTCTGTCCATCTCAGAAAACGGAGCCGTCTACATCATGAAAGTAACAATAGCAGTAATATTATAAGCCCAACCGTGATTTCATTGGAATTTGTATGGACTGGGAAGCTTTACTATTTTCCAGACCTATTTCACATTCTAAATGAGAATGAAACACAATGAAGGTCCTTCTAAAGCTTGCCTGACCTTTGGCCAAGTACTCCATTGCAAAGAGAATTGTTGAGAAATAAACCACATGGTGAAATTTTGTGTTAAACAAAGTGCCTCTTCTTCATCAGAACAACTGCAAGGGAACAAATAAAAAATCATCAAAAGCCTGTTTGTGCTATTTTTTTCCCTATACAAAGTTATGACAAAGATAAAAGTTCTCCAACCATCACAATTTTGTCCTACTCCACTGATTTCCCTTAACACTATTTGAAGACCTTTCCCATAATTCATAAACACTGAGCCAGAAGACACTACCATCGCTCTACAGCATGGTTTCTTATGTTTCTTCTGTAGCACTGAAGATATTAATTTCCTATAAAGTGATGTCTAGCATAACTTGCAATTCGGTGCAATATATTACTCCAAGCCATAAAGGCTAACAAGAACTTTGATTGCACAAATCAGAATATATCACAGTGACATGTTATTTTCCCATTGTTTAGTTCCACAGTTCCTGGTGCAAGAACGAGCTGTGCAAATGATACAAAGTTCAGAAAATGAACCTCTGCATGAAAAACAGAAAGAGCTTGATCTCTTTAGTTTAATAAAAAGAAATTTAAGGAGTCTGTAATCAGACTACATAAATTCCTATAAAGGGAAAAGTAATTGCATAACAGAGGCTTTCAGCTTGGCAGAACACTGAGTAAGACTATAAAAATGGTTGCACCAGGCAGACAAAGGATTATATGGTTCCTATGTCTCTTTCTAATATAAGCCTGCAGTGGATGTACAGGGAAGAGTATTTAACAAATGTCTAGGAGATTAAATTTGGAAAGTTCAGAGGGAAATGAAGTTAAGACTTTCACTTTCAAAGGTAGTGACGCATTAAAATTCACTAATGCTGCAGTGGATTCATCATTGCTGGGTAGGAAGGAAGAGGTTTTCTTAAATTTTAAGTTTAATGAATTCCAAGAAAACCCCTCATTTGTCTTGTGTAGGAGGTCAAGTGAAATAATTTCACTTGTTTCTTCTGGCTGTATGCTGTGTTGATTCATCACTGTTATGACTCCTAATTGGGAGTTGGACTCAATAATCTCTGGAGGTCCCTTCCAACCCCTATGATTCTGTGATTCTAATCTGATCAGGATCAATTAGACCTGGCACTGCTATGTCTTTCATCAGACTTGTAAGAAAAGAGGGAGGAAAAGTGCCATGAGATGTTTGGGCACTGGTGAACAAAGACAGTTTGTGCTTCCTCCAGAGAGAGGCAAATAAAAACAAACTAACAAAAACAGATGGCTTGTTATAGGATTATGTCTAGTACTGCAAGAGCTGAGAAAGCAAATGTAAGAAAGCAAAGAGCTCCGTTGTCCCCAAAGAAGGAGAATCATCTCTTTCATCTCCTACTTGTGCAAGATAATTCTCAATAGTGTAGCAGTTGAGGTATTCAGAACTGGCAGATTTATTACCAAATACCTTTTATGATGTGCAGAAATTTCACTCAGACCAAAAATGAAGATAATAATTTCAATTCACGACACTCTAATACCCATTAATTTGTTCTGTATTTGTCATAACAACATTAATCCAGGTGATGATCACCATCTTTATGTTATATTAGCTGCTGCTCAGTAAACATATTTAGTATCAAAGAAAATCTGTAGACAAACAATTCCATGCTCATAGGATTCTTTGAAAATCATATCATGCATTAAATAGGCTTGTTGTTAAGGTGAAATCCAGCAATTGTGGTGATGAAGCTGACAATCACAGAACTGCAACAAACTGAAAATAGAAAGTATTTAATTAAATGTCACTGTGCAGTTTTCTCACGTTGGCAGGGATCAGCTGTTTTTGACGGAGTCTAGCTTTATACTGGTGGGAGTGAAAGCAAAAACAAACCCAGTCAGTGATGATGTGCAAGAAAGTCATGTGCACTCATCATCCCGACCTACAACCTGCCTTCAAAGATCTCTGCCACTTGCCCATCATCACATCCCTCTACGAGATAGATGATTAGCACTGTTGTTAGGAAGATAAAGGAGGAGTGGATTTTGGAACATAAATGACATTGAGGGTCCTCTGAAGACTGTCTGATCAACACAGGGTCAGCTAGAGGAAGGTTCTCAGGACCATGTCCAGTCAGCATGAAAAAAAAATGAAATGTTTAAGATATTTTTGCTGCTGCATGATGAACTGAGAATGAAAATCATGATTACTTTTCTTCGTGCTCTCAGGACCTAATATTAGCTGAGGTCTGTTCTTAGGTTGACTGCTTCCTGCTTGACATTTGTTTGTAGCTTTGGCTTAAGAAGTCTATTTGTACTGTCTGTTCTTTTTTTCCTGAAAGGAAATCACCATCTGTATTTGTAATTATTTGATGATTAGCTACAAGAAGTACCACACATAGCTTTTTTAGGTGTTTGCTCTGATTAATGCTTCACCTGTTTTTTGTTTGTTTGTTTTGTCAATTTCTTAAAGAGCTTCTAATTAATCCAAAACTTTTCATTCTAAATGACAGGTTTTCTCCCATGGAAGCTGGTTTCCAGTCACAATACTCTAACCAGAACAGCCACTGTTAGAATCATTGAATGATTGAATCATTAAAGTTGGAAAAGACCACTTAAGATCATCTAGACCAATCATTAACTCATCATCACCATGAAAGGCAAGAAGGAAGATCCAGGTAATTACAGGCCAGTCAGCCTCACCTCTGTCCCTGGAAAGATGATGGAACAGCTTGTGCTGGATGCCATCTCCAGACAATTGGAAGAAAAGGAGGTTATCAGTAGTCAGCATGGGTTCACCAGGGGAAGGTCATGCTTGACCAACCTGGTAGCCTTCTATGATGTTGTCACTGGCTGGGTGGATGGGGGGAGAGCAGTGGATGTAGTCTTGATTTCAGCAAGGCATTTGATACTGTCTCCCACAACATCCTTATAACAAAGCTGAGGAAGTGTGGGATAGATGAGTGGACAGTGAGGTGGGCTGAGAACTGGCTGACTGGCAGAGCGCAGAGGGTTGTCACTGGCGGTGCAGAGTCTGGTTGGAGACCTGTAACTAGTGGTGTTCCCCAGGGGTCGGTGCTGGGTCTGGTCTTGTTCAACATCTTCATCAATGACCTTGATGAGGGGATAGTGGCCACCCTCAGCAAGTTTGCTGATGATACGAATTTGGGAGGATTGGCTGACATGCCTGAAGGCTGTGCTGCCATTCAGCGAGACCTGGACAGGCTGGAGAGCTGGGCGGTAAGAAACCAGATGAGGTTTAACAAAAGCAAGTGTAGAGTCTTGCACCTAGGGAGGAATAATTGCGTGCACCAGTACAGGCTGGGGGATGACCTGCTGGAGAGGAGCTCCGCAGAGAGGGACCTGGGTGTCCTGGTGGACGACAGGCTGGCCATGAGCCAGCAGTGTGCCCTCGTGTCCAAAAAGGCCAATGGCATTCAGGGGTGCATTTAAAAAGAGCGTGGCCAGCAGGTCGAGGGAGGTGATCCTCCCCCTCTACTCTGCCCTGGTAAGGCCTCATCCGGAGTACTGTGTCCAGTTCTGGGCTCCCTAGTACAAAAAAGACAGGGATCTCTTGGAAAGAGTCCAGTGGAGGGCCACAAAGATGGTGAAGGGCCTGGAGCATCTCCCCTATGAAGAAAGGCTAAGTGAACTGGGTCTGTTTAGCCTTGAGAAAAGAAGACTGAGAGGGGACCTGATCCAGGTCTATAAATAGCTGAGGTGTGGGGGGCAAAGTGGTGAGGCCAGACTCTTTTCAGCAGTGTGTGGAGACAGGGCAAGGGGAAACAGCCAGAAACTGGAGCATAGGAAGTTCCGCATGAATGTGCACAAGAACTTCTTTACGGTGAGGGTGACAGAGCACTGGAACAGGCTGCCCAGGGGGGCTGTGGAGTCTCCTTCTCTGGAGATGTTCAAGACCCACCTGGACGCCTACCTGTGCAACCTGGTGTAGGGAACCTGCTTTGGCAGGGGGGTTGGACTCGATGATCTTTGGAGGTCCCTTCCAACCCCTACGATTCTGTGATAGTGTGTTGAGGACTACTATACTGGTAAATGCCAGGGCCCACATCACAACAACCTGTTTGCAGAAGATATTGTTCATTGTTCTTTCTTCAACTGTTAATTGCTCTTGACACTATGAAAATGGCCAAAACACATACGGAGAAAAAAAAAAAAAAGAAAAAAAAACTGGCAGATTTCCATGCAGTGAAAACAGTATTTCAAAACTGCATTTCACCTTAACATTCCAGTGACTGGTCTCTGTATTTCTGCAGAAAAACAGGAAGGCCAGATATGCTTGAGGAAAGAGAAAGGCTCTGCCCAAATGCAATGACCCAGGAGATGAAATGACACACATAAAAAACTCACTTTGATTTTTCTTTTGCTTTTCTGGCACAGTATGCCCAATTTGTTTTGTCTATGTTTTTAAAATATTCTTTCTGGACGAGGCTATTAGTATCATAGAAAGGTGCTTAAAGATCATCCAGTTCCAACCCCATGCCTTGGATCCCAACCAACCTGGCCTTGAGAGTCTTCAAGGATAGGGCATTCACAACGTTTTGGGGCAGACTGTTCCAGCACCTCACCATCCTCTCAGTGAAAAACGTCCCTCTGACAACTAATTTATATCTCCCCTCCTTTAATTTAGAACTGTTCCCTCTTGTTTGTGTCCTCACTCCCACTATTGGACTCCAGCACAAATCCTTTGGGATTGCCTTGCACATTTTCCCTTTTCTTATTTGCAGTTTTCTTTGTGGAATGTAATTCAATTGCCTAAAAGTAAGCAGTCTGCACTATCTGGGACTCCTCAGTGTCTGACACATCTGCACAGGACTGATAGCTGTGGCAGAAATGGTGCAAACTCTGCTACAGGAGTGCCTGAAGGCCAAGAAATAAATATGTGTGTTAACCCGTGACGGTCATTCACAGTCACCCAGGCATAGTCTTCACAGAAAAATGTGATTCTGCCAACCATTTGCACACACAAACAGCGCAAGTATTGCTTTCAATTTTACCTTGCAATTTGTTCCTGTAGATACTTTATTAGGATTGCATTTTCCCCTACAAATTGAAAACATGCAAGTCAAAAATCACAGGAATTCTGAACCCCTTCCTGGACATTAAAGGGCCCGTGGTGTATTTGAGCTCAGCTTGTCAAAAACTGTCACTGTGTTACAGCATTTCCCTTTGCAGAGTATCAGAACACAGAAAAATAAATAAATAAACAAAACAAACAAACAAACAAAATGAATAAGCAAAAAGGAATAAAAAACTCAAGAAATTACACGAGGCTTCATGTCACCTAATAATTTAATACCCAAACCTTGTCTGCCTAGGGATGAGCCTAACTCATCTCTCTGGTTTATATTTCTCTAAGAGGACATATCAGTCTGCTTAAACTCTGTAATTATCACCCCTTATAGTGAAACTAAAGAATTTTTGATCTTTACAACTATTTACTGTAGCTGTCCCTGACTCAATAGTTTAATCTCCTAAGAAAAGTTGTAATCAATATCTTATTAAGGAATTTTTTTTACACATATTGGCTTTTGTTCTGCAGAACATTTTCTTGTTTTAGTGAGCCTTTTCTCTCTCGCTATCTACTCCCTTTTCATTTAATTCCAAATCAAAAACCATATGAATTGGCTTATTTTTAAAGAAAATCAAACAAATGGTAAGGATACATTAAAATCTTTGAAGAAGACTTTGTATCAACCTTCATTAAAAATATATATGTGCAAATTGAAATTGTCAACCAATTATGTCCAAACTAAAATAACAGAAATGAAATCAAGAAGCTCTCAGTAACAATACAAGACAACTGAAGTGTGATGGATTGGGATCCGAGGAATGAAATCCATTGGAATAAAAGAGGTAAAAAGGTGAAATGACAAGAAGAAACTGTTTAGGACCACAAATATGATGGATGGAAAAATAAAATGGGAAAGGTAGTGGACTGGAACTGCAGAGCAGGAAGCATCTTCATTGTCACGTTGAAGCTCCCTTGATTGGGTGCTTAAGTTCACACAGCCTGTAAATCACTATGCACTCTAGATCTTCTTGATGAACATGTCCTGACCCAAGCCCATCTGGTTCTTGCATCAAAATTACTTTCCTCTGTGGAGGATTTACCAAGACCTCCCATATAACCAATAGAGCAGAGTGATAAATTGAGCACCCTGCCTATGTTTCGTATTTTGCTACCGAGGCGAGGAAGTCGGAGGCAAAGCCCTTCTTTCTGTACCCTGCCCAAACTCGCAACTCGATCCATTTTTGCTGTAAGGGGTTTACAATTTGCATGAGACTTCTACAAATCTTTTCTTCTTATGCAGGGGTGGATGATATTTATGGTGTGTTTAGCAGCTGTGGGAAAAAGGGGACTGAAAATTTATGAAATCCTTCCTACCCTGCAGTGTCTGGGACATTTTCAAATGCCTGGAAATGCTTAGCATTTTAGAGGAAGGCACTCTGAACAGATCCCAGTGCAGCAACCAACATTTGCTTAATGCTCTGTTAATATTTAAACAACAAATCTGTCAACAGATTAATTGGCACTGTCACTTTCCAGCAGTTTTATGGATACTTCAAGCCACTAGCAGGCTATTCCTAAAAGGAAGCATATAGCATTTAAATATGTATGCGTATGAGATAATAGGAATATTAAGCATCTTGAGGAAAAGTCATAACTGCCATCATGCTGTTCTTGTGCTGAATTCCCAGAGCTTTCTGCTTTCTCTGGGGAGGTGTTGACAGAAAGAGGTAATCAAAAGTATTTGAAAATTACTTTAGTATTTTTTTGGTGCGACAAGGGTGCACCAATATCAAGGACCAGGCATGAATTGCAAAGAGCAAGACAGGAGCGAGGAAGGGGAATAATGTAATAGAATCGCAGAATAATGGAATCAATAAGGCTGGAAAGACCAATAATATCATCTCATCCAACCATCAACCCATGCCTGTGCCATATCAACCCTTTTCTTGAAAACCACCAGGGATGGTGACTCCACCACTAACCTAGGCAGCCCAATTCAATACCTCAGCAATGTAAGAAGCCATTTTAGACCTTCTTCTAACTTTAGCCTCTTCTGTATTTCTTAAATACATGTGAGATGCATCAGATTATAGATAATTAATTTTAATGATATACCCCATCCAAGTCACCATCGCTTAAAGAGCAATTCATTTCAGTGTATCCATCATTCTATCAGGCATTCCATAGGTGTTTCTTCCAACCATTTGATCAGTCTCTCTGAGGAGTCACTGGTGACAAAGATGCTGCAGAAAAAGTCAATTCTTGCATGCTCTAAATACTCCCTCATGTTTCCTTTCCACTCTTCGTTGAGGGAACTTAGATCACTAGATTTGAATTGAGGCATAAAAGTTGAAATTAGGAGAGAGGAATCTTATTCAAGTAGTTCAGGTGGATGGTTGGACCTGGTGATCTTGGAGATCTTTTCCTACTGAGGTGATTCTGTGAGTCTATGAATCTATTTGGCAGCATGCGCAATCCTCAATTAAGTACTCTGACTTTGACACTTCAGCTTTGACAAGCACATCCTGGTTAACTATGGGAACAATTTAGTGAAATGGGCATAGAATAATGCATGCACTGTCTCAGAGGTGATCAGAGTTAATAGATGAAGGAGAGAGTTACAGATACCACCCGGACAGCAAAACAAGGTTAAAGTGAGGATACATCCAGCAAACGACTACAAGACATGACTATTGGATATCCCCTAGCAACCATCCTGGGAAAATGGCATGCTCAAATACCTTTCTGAAGTACATGCACACCAATGCATATAGAATGGGGAAAAAATATGAAGAATTAGATACTTGGTGTGCAGTTGCAGATCTTTGATCTCACTGCCAAATACAAAGATACAGTGGGATATCTCACATGACTGGAATGTTGTCGTGAATGGCTCCCTGCTTTTTAGGAACGACAGGCCAGGAGTGGAGTTACCCCTTATGTAAGAGTACACGCAGTGCATATGGAGCTCTGTTTTGGGGTGGCTGATGAGCAGACTGAGTATGGATTAAAGGACAGGCTAACAAGGGTGACACTGTTGTGGGTGTTTGCTACAGGCCACCTGATCAGGAGGAGGAGGTAGATGAGGCCTTTGACAGAGAGTTGGAAGTAGACTCGTGATCACAGGCCCCAGTTCTCCTGGCGCCTTCAGACATCCTGATATTTGCTGAAGGAACAACACAGCAAGGCACAAACAATCCATGATGTTCCTGGAAAGCAATGGTGATAACATTCTGACCCAAGCGATGGAGGAGGTGTGCTGCTGGGTGTTGTACAAACAAACAAGGAACAACTGGTTGGAGACGTGGCAGCTGGGGACAGCCTTGACTACAGTGCCCATGAGATCAGGGAATTCTGTATCCTGTGAGAAGGAAGCAGGACAATACGTTAGATTGTAACCCTGGACTTCAGGAGAGTCAACTTTGACTTCTTCAGGGATCTTCCTGGAAGAATCCCATGGAACCAGGCCCTAGAAGGAAGTGAGGTCCAAATGAGCTGGTTAATATTCAAGGATCACTTCCTGCAGGCTCGTGAATGATGCATCACAGTGGAAAAGAAATTGAGGATGGGGAGCAGACCTGCATGTTGTTACTATTCTACTACAAAGTCCTCAGGGACAAAATAAAATCCAGACCCTCAGTGGATTTCTCCTGTAGCATTTTTTGTTTGCAGGGCAGCTTAGATGGGGATAATCAAACTTTCTGTGTGTTTCATCACATTTCCTTGCTCAGCCAGAGGGTGAGTAAATAAGACAGAGTTCCATTTTATGTTTATAACATTTCAAAGCTCTAAATTTTACCTTTAATTTCAAGCAATCAAGTAATATTTGTGTTCATTCAACAGCTGTTCAGTGTGTCTTTGGTGAGGAAGGCTTTGTCCATCTGGGAGTTCAGACCAAGTTTCTGTAACATAAACCAAAAAGATTTTTATATTTACTGTTAAGAAGAGTTCTTAAGGCTTATTTAGTTACCCTAACAAGCTATCACACTTTGTTTAATGACTGTCTTCTGGCTGTATCTTAGGTCTGTTTCTTCACTGGGAATTTCTGTAATTAACATTTCATTTAAAATTCAACGTGATTGTTTGGCTTTACACCTGGTACCTTAGCGGGAAAGTGAATTTAAAGAAAAAAGGCAAATTTTGAGATATTTACCCTTACTATTATTTCTTTAGTTGGACTGTTATTGAACACAACCCTTACTCCTGTGGAACAGTGTTCAAAATGTTGATCAAACTTTGGTCAAGTGTTTGATCTTGAAAAAATGTCTCTGATCCTCCAAGAGCTCAGTAAAGCTCCTCCTCTACTCAGTCACTGCAGTCACTTTCTTGATTACTCCATTCTGATGACACTTCTTAAGTGAATGTGTGAGATGCCATGACCACAAAGCCAGTTATTTAGAATAAAAGGCTATCACGTGTTTTAAGAAGCTAATGAAACAGAGTTTTGATAAGTACCTGCTCTATTACTTTGAATAGACTGATCTGTGTAATGTGTAAGTTATTTAGGGACAGAAGGACAAATTACGTCTTGGAGCCCTACTTGGATAGAAAGTTGGCATCACTCTTTGTCAAAGAGTTTTTCCAAATGAAGGAAGGAACATTAATTCAGGACTGGTAAGTTTTCTCTTGAGGTGACTATTAAAATACACTTTCATTACTATTCTCATTTTCCCTGCATTCGGGATGAGAACACCATTGATTTGGGGATTTCTGACTTCACAGGAAAGATAGCAGAGTTGATGAAGACATGTAAATGTCAAGGATAAACCAAATGTGCTTACAATTAACATGTCCAGTATGTCCATCCTCATTTCTTTTCTGATCAGTGATACAGCTTTAAGTATTAGAGAAACTCAGCCTTGAATTTACAGCTTCAAGGCTTAAGTAGACATAGCTTCCTCTAAATTGTATTGGAGCATAAAGAGCCATTATAAATCATATGTTAAATTACATTACAATCTCTTTGCATACACGGAATATTCCAGCTTGCATAATCAATATGAAAGATAGAGATGGCTTTAGTGTAAACTATGAAATCTCAAATATAACAGTTAATTCAGCCATCACAAGAAGCACAGTCAAAACAGCACTCCTTAAGTGCCAGCTGCATCAATGGACTGCTTAAGAACCAATTTATCCCCAGCATATTTCACTCACATTTAACAAGTTTTATTTAAGAGAGAAATAAGATGATAAAATGCTCCATTTGCAGGATTTGTGAAGAAGAATGGGGTGAAACTATGCCTTTAGTATAGAATGGGACCCTGCTGTTCACTGGATTTTGCAAGCGCAGGATAAAAAGATTGTCTTTGCCCTGGTGATCATACATGTAGCCCATAGAGGCTGTGGATTTTCCATCCATGGAAATATTCAAATCCTGACCAGACACTATCCTGCACAATCTGTTGTAGCTGGCTCTTCTTGAGCGATGAGTTGAACTACATGATCAGGCAACTTGATCTTGTGTCTAATTTAGTAGGTTGGCAGCCCCACCTGTGACAGGGAGGTTGTAATTAGATGGATTTTGAGGTCCCTTCCTGCACCACTACATCCTTATTGCTAAATTGTAGATATGTGGATTTGAAGGCTGGACTAGTATGTGGATAAATAACTGATTGGATGGTCGTAGCCAGATAGTTATTTCAACGTCTCTATGTTCAGGTGGAGGATGGTCACAAATGATGCCCCCCAGGGGTCTGTCCTGGGACCAGTGCTCTTCAGCACCTTTATCAATTACATAGACATCGGGATTGAGTGTACTGTCAGCAAGCTTGCTGATGACACCAAGCTGAATTGTGCAATTAACACAATAGAAAGAAGGGACACCATCCAGAGGGACCTGGACACATTTAAAAGGTAAGCACACAAGAATTCAATGAGGTTTAACAAGGCCAAGTACAAGGTGTTGCACTTGGGTTGAGACAGTCTCAAGTATGAGCACAGACTGCAAGAAGAACTCAGTGAGAGCAGTCCTGCAGAAAAAGACCTGGGGTCATGATGGATGAAAAGCTGGATATGAGACAGCAATATGCTCTTGCAGCCTGGGTTGCATCAAAAGAGGGGTGACCAGCATGGCAAAGGAGGTGATTGTCTCCCTCTGCTCTGCTCTTGTAAGGCCCTATCCGGAGTACTGCATGTGGGAGCGGGGCCCCCAATACAGAAAGGATGTGGAGATGTTTGAGCTGGTCCAAAGGAGGCCACAAAGATTATCAAAGTGCTGGAGCACCTCTCCTGTAAAGAAAAGTTGAGGGAATTGGGCTTGTTCACCCTGGAGAAGTCTCCAAGGAGATCTCCCTGCAGCTTTCCAGTACAAAAAGGGAGCTTACAAGCAGGAGGGGGAATGACATTTTACACAGTCTGATAGTGTCAGGACAAGGGGAATGTGTTTAAATTAAAAGTGGGGAGATGAAGGGTAGATGTTAGGAAGAAATTTTTTACTCAGAGGGTGATGAGGTACTGGAAGGGGTTGCAGGTTGGATCTAGATGATCTTTAAGTTCCCATCCAACCTAAGCCATTCTATGATTCCATGATTCTATTACTCTAATCGTACACTCTTGGAGCTGACATGTCCATGTGTAGTTGTACGGCTGTCAGAATATAAAGACATACATGTAGCTGGTACTTACAACTGAGGTGATGAACAGCAACTTTTTAAAATGAACTCAATTAGGATGTGTTTGGTGCCCTTATCTGAGGAGAACATATACGAGAACATGGAGCATGCGGCTCATTCTCTAAAAGTGTGTACCTAGCACTCATATATAAGGAGAAAAACAAGTATCTATTCTAAGAGCATAAAACTTACAAAGTATCTTAAATTCTCTTGGGAAGATTTAAGGGAAGAAGAAACATATGGATGAGATTTTCTAATTGAGGGGAGTAATTCTGAGGTGATATTCAATGGAAAATATATCAGAACTGGAAGCAGACCTGCAGAATATTCCTTTTCCAGGACATACAGTTATTCTACTGCAAACAGGTAGAATGAAGTGAGACCAAGAAATAAAAGTTAAGTAACAAAAAGATTAACCTTAATTTGCCCTAATTAACCTAGAGATAAATTGGTCTCTGCAATTATATTCTGCCATCACATTATGGTTTTTAGAAGTTATTTTTATTGGCCAATCCATCTTCACTTCGACTTTCTTTCTCAAGTCCTCATTACTATTCCACAGCTCAATAGATTTTTTCTTTTCCCACTGGACATGTTAAATGGAGGAAAAATAAAATGGATCAATACAGCGACTCAATTAATTCCTCATCTTAAATTCTAATAAAATCAATTTGGAGAAGTGGTGTATCATTAAGCTTACATCATAATGCAGTAATTGGAAACAACTTTCATCTTGCCAATTCCTTTGAAGATTTTAACAGCAATCAATTAAACATGCCTTGCTTCTCCATTAAAGACTTTCAAAATGGAAATTGGATGAGAAGTTAAAGATAAACTGGGTGATTACACAATCATACTACACATCCCCATTTCAAGTATTCCCCCCAAAATGTGCAAACTCACCATTTAGATGTTAGCTTAATTCCCCTTACCATAGTAACCAACAGTATGTTTTCTTTAATAGACGGAATTGTGAAGCACTTTGTGATTTGTGTATTTACTGAATGGAAATTTTGACGTAGCTCATTGTGATCGATCACTTTTTAGGTACACACGCAGATGCTTTTAGGAGTTTAGCCACTTATGTATTAAAAGGATGCAATTTAAGATTCAACGTTTGCTATTTAAAATAAATTTAAAATTTATTTTTCATTTTAGTGAAGAAATTTCATATGCCTCCTTAAACTGAAGCAGCATTCTCCTGGTGCCAAGATATCAACGCTGCAAACCCTGCTCCTGTTGAAGTCTTAGCAGGACTGAGCAGAGCACTCACCCGCACACCACCATCATCTCTGTATTAGCACCTCATGCTACCAGAGCCAGAACTTGGGTTTTATTTTCAGTTTTGCTAAATTGCTCATATCTTACATATGAGTGTTTGCAAAACAAACCATCATAATGAGATCAGAGATACTGCCACTGAGATAATCATAGGGTTATATTTTTCTTTGGACCAATACTAAACCCTGAGTACTACTTATTTTCCAGTTCACAACATGCTCTTTTCATGTTATTTTTATTCTCTTCTTTTTAACTATATGCCCCTTCTATAGGGAAAGAAAAAGAAAGGAGCTACATTTAAGTAAAAATGTCTTCCAAGAATTGAACAACTTGTTCTTTAGTCCATGTCATTGAAATTTTATGGATAAAACTATTTTAGGATATGTCATTGTGCCAACTTCATTGTGCCAACATTTGCAGTCAGTCTGAGTATTGATTAAAATATGAAATGCTATAATTAAAGTTCATTGGAATTGGGTTTCAGAAGAAAGCTGAACTTTTTGTTGGAAATGTAAACTCAACTTTTGTCTTAAAATTTTTTAAATTATTTCTTCAGCATTTCATGAAATATTACTATGTGACAACAATTCTAAGTTTTCCTGAATTTTTTTGCATTTCAAACAGAAAGTGAGGAATGAGTTAGGAAAGTGTTCTAAGAAGAAGGGATTTAATGCGGTGATAGAGGGGGGAAATGGCAAGAGCCTAAGAGAAAGAGTTAAAAAGAAGAAAAAAAAAGCAGATACTTTTCAAAAGATATTACCTTCAAAAATCAGATTAAAAACTATAAATGTAAATTATTTCTAAATAAAATTACACACCAGTCAAACAAACAAACAAACAAAAAAAGGCAGCAAAAGGATCTATCTTTCATATGATTTTCAGAAATTGGCAATGGAATTAACTTAGCCTGTCCTTCAAGTGGATTTTATCAGTACCTCTGTTTCTCCAAACCAAATGTCCAAATGGTAGAAAAATCACCTTTTGTATTGCTCGAGCACTGGTCTTTTCACTCAAATGAATGCTGTATTTTCACTTTAAAAAAATTACTCGAGACACCCACAGGTTTAAAGACAAGCCTGTAGTACAAGAGCATGTAGATGTCTGGCAAGCCAGTTCTACGCAGGTGCCAAGGAGAAATGTGCAGAAGGGTCTTGTGGAAATAGCATTGTAAGTCATCAGGAAGGCAAGAAAATTCGAATCAGGGATGATTTTTTTTTTGGAAATTAGCTGCTAGCTATAAAGAAACTCAAGTATCTGTTTGGTGAGGCACTGGAAGAGGTTGTCCAGAGAAACTGTGGATGTCCCATCCTTGGAGGCATTCAAGGCAAGGTTGGATGGAGTGCTGGGCAGCTTATCTGATGGGTGGCAATGCTGCCCACAAGAGGGAAGCTGGAACTAAATGATATTTAAGGTCCATTCCAATCCCAGCCATTCATTGACTCTATGATTCTGTGTCACAGTCTACCAAAGGAAAACACCAAGATAATAATGGTTTATGGGAATTGAACCATTTTCAAAAAAGAAAATGTGGGACATTGTATAGGACTTTCAGATATTTCTAAGTAAGTTTTAGCAGTTGCATCCTGTGCTACATGCTACTGTCTGTGCTGCAGATACGTGAAACAAAGATGCAGTGGGACATGGAACCACTCATTATAGTCTGATACAACAGAGAGATGGTATAATTCCTGGGCACCTCTAGAAAGAAACAGCAAAAAAGTGACCACTCCAGTGCAGGCTCATCACTGATTTAGTATTTTCAGGATGGAGGATAGATAGCTGTTTACTCAGAAACTTTTGCAAAAATGAATTAAACCAAATTAGTATCTCAACTCTGTTCAGTTAACCTTGAGGGAAAGCAATGGCAGGGTGCATTTGTCATCCCTTAAAGCTAGAAGAAACCATTTGCTTGGGGCTGTGCCCACTGCCCTGCGGAGCTCATTCCATACCCCCTGCCCACTAGTGAAGAACCATCTCCTAACCCCCAGCTGACCCAGAGAAGTCACTGAAGAGCTCAGCGCTGCCTCTGCAATCCCTGTGAGGAGCTGCAGCTGCCATGAGGCCTCCCCTCAGCTCCTCTGCTCTGAACAAACCAAGGGACCTCAGCTGCTCCTCATTCATTTACTCCTCTAGATCCTTCACATGATGTATCCTGTATTAGGGTGCAAGATGGGAAGCTGAAAAGTCCCATGGCACCAATAGCATGATATTTCCAACAGGAAAAACAGAAGAAGTGGATGGGTTTGAGGTTCATACTGAACACTGTGTTGACAATTTGGCTGGACACATCCTGACACGGAAAACCATTATATATTGAGGAAGGGACAGTTGAAAAATACTGCTAATTTGCAGAGAAAATAATTGGAGATCTGATATACAGTGTTTCGTGTATCTATTCAAGAATTGCAATCTAAGTGGCCTAATGGTACCATCAGTCATTGCAGACACTAGGAGAGAGGGCACGATAAGGCTGATTCAAAATATAAAGCCATAAATATCCAAGCAATTCTTACCTTTCAGATATCTGCTGCGGGATATTCACCAGAGTCAGAATTTCATGCTGACATCCCTAAAGAATTTTGTGACTGGACTCCTGGGCTACCGGCTGTCCTTTTGTTATGCTCAGGAGAGAAATTGAGCATGAAGGAAAGATTATTTGAAACTACAAAGAAATACCCGTGTTTCTTGCTGAGTGCCTTTACATTCCTGCTGGTGACCAAAGTACCTTGCAAGTGCTCTGTAAGTCTGTGGCATTTCCAGCCAGGTTTCTGAGATTTCACTATCAAAGAAGTGCAACAAGTCTACAGCTCATTAGCTGAAAGAGGCACTTCAAATATTAAAACAGAAGTCTTGAAGGAAACTAATTGTCTAATGCTTAAAAGCCCCACAGATGCTGTTTTACACCTTTAACCTTAAGGCATATGAAAATACATATGACAGTCTCCAATTAGAAGACAAATATTTATATATTTAATGTATGTAAGGTAAATACATAGCATCAACTTGCATAACTACATTGCCCACTTGTGACCACAGCCAGAATCCTGTCTTTCCAAAGAAGCAAGTGTACAGGAAAAATGAAGAAAAAAAGATATCCAGGGAGAGAGGAAATGAAGTGGATTATTTGAGAAAGGAAAGTAAAACTGTGAAGGAATTTAATTTCACAATGCTGTTTGTAAATAAAGCAAGTATCTACAAAAATTATAAAACATTAACAGGGAACACGGATAATTTCCTTCAGTAGAAGTGTGTAAGAAAAGGATAAACTGGCATGGCATTAATCCAAGTCAATATCCTCTTGAAGGAAACAGCTTGACTGGATAAGCCCTCAAAAATCTTTTCTAGTCCAGTATTCCTGCAGCATTCTCACACTCTCTTCAGTTCCTTTATGCCAGTTAAAAAAACTGAAGCTGCACAACAGGAATGTGACACATCTGGTTTCCAGAAGGGGAAGGAGTTTCTCCATGCAGGAACTGAAGGAGACAACTGAGGATATTTTCTGCAGAACCATTTGCTGTAAAGAGCATTGCCAAGCTCCAACAAGCCATTCTGAGCAGGGCAACTGACAGCACCGTGACATGGACTGGTGGTCATAATTCAGCCCTTGGGTCAACTACACTTTACACAACCATGAACTTGTGGCTAATATGCTACATTCATAGAGGGAAAGATGTTGCATGCAGATTGTAAGATGAAATTTTGGTTTGTTGTCCCCATGGCAGTCTAGGCGTAAGGATCAGATTTGTTTTGTGTTGTTTTCTTCTAAAGAGAACAGTTTATGCTCTGTGTACTTTCTGCGCATGCCAGGAGATGGCTTAGTTAACAGCCATTCAGAGGGTGCCAAACTATAAAAATACTGAATATTATAAATTACTTTTATTTATGCTCCCATGATATTCACCAAGCAGCATAGTATCCTTTCTGTTGTCTCTTACAGCCATGCAGTGGTTAAGAGGGACTTTCATAGGACACCTGGTGGTATCTTTAGCCAGGTTTGTTGGATTAGATCTTTATCTGAGAGGCTCCCACTCAAAATTGGAGTTGTATTGAGTATCAGGTGATTATCCATCAAGTAGTTAAGCCCTTATTATGCTCAAGCTCATCTTTCTCATCAGTGGTGGCCTATAAATGTCACATATATGCCAATACAGGTACATATATAGCTTACATAGTCTATTTAAAAACCAAACCACCTTGAAGAGAAGTTTGTTAGTATCATTAAATTCTTTACTCTTTTATGAGGGCATGTTTGTGTATGATTTACCTCATAAAGCCTCATTAGGCTTGCACAAGAACTAATTTGGCTGAGGCTGAGAAGAACAAATGGCTTTATCTCTCCCTAGTAGACAGTTTTCCTCCTTCACTCACTCACCTTTTCCACCCTTACTGGTTTTAGATGCTGTTGTACACTGCTTCTCTCTAGGGCTGAGAGCTAATTTAGTACAACAGTACCAGGCTTTGGAATGGAAAACAGGCACAGAAACAGCTCTGGTATGTGGAGCAGACAGCTTGCTGCACAAGTGAAGTGTCTTCAGTGGGCATCTCAGCTGGGAGTAATGCTCCCTTGTCATCAAACTCTGGGTTAGCCTTCAGAGCCTGGTCTCCTACAAATTTCTGATGGGATGAGGACAGGCTGAAATTCTGTAGCAGTGGCTGCTTTTCTCGGGGAGAAAGAAACAATTGTGTAAAAAAAACACAAGTGAGAAGTGGCACTGATGGACATGGCTTAGTGGGCATGGTGGTGATGGGTTGATGATTGGACTAGATGATCCTTGCTGTCTTTTCCAATCTTAATGATTTTATAATTCTAAGTTACCCACTTTCTTCACAAAACAAGCGTCTGTATGATTTGTGCCCATGGAGTCTTCAACCCCAGTGGCAACCAGGACTTCAGGAGAAGCCTCTAGTTCTCCCAAAACTCTCCCAAAGTCTCAAGAAAATCAAGAATAGAAGAAGAATGTGCAAGAAATCTACTTCTGCCTGCTGTTAGTTGTTGCATGCTATCCTATGGCTAACAAAAAGAGAGTTTGTGAGTAAGATGGGAAGTTGTTACTGACTCCACTCATAATTACCTATGTATCACTCAAAGCATAAAGAGTAGTGAAAATATTTGTCTGTACTTATTTCATAGACCAAAACAGCCACAGGAACTTCACTGTTTTCTGAGATGACAGGAAAAATAACAGACATCTCATTTTATGTGCTGAGACTGTTGCACTGTGCACTTCAATTACTCCTGTCAGCAGAAACATCTTATCATGTGTTTACTAAGAATGAACAACTCACCTAGACTGACCCCTGATTTCCTTCTCCTTTTCTTAATCAGTGCAGTTGGCAGAAATATTCTTGATATTCTTCTTGAGTTCTGATATTGATTTGAATTAAGTGCCTGTGTTTGAGGAGGAGCTGAATAGGGAGAAAAATAATCAGACCGTATCTCCAAGCAGGCACCTGCTGCTTTCCCCTTTCCCTGCCTTAATGCTGGAGACTGAAATACATCAAAAGGATCATCAATTCTCTTTAGAGGGCAAAATGAAAGAGTTTAAAATCCAGATCAAAACTAGGTACTGAAGGCAACAGGAGAACAAAGTTCTTGTTTTTCTGCAGTGCGGAGTTTACAGTCCCATGCAGTTTCCAGATGGAGTTCAATCTCATCTTCCTAACTGTCTTTTCCAGAAAAAAAAAGTTTCTGCTTAAATTAGACAGATGTAATTATGCTAAATTGTGCAGAGGTAAATGAGACTCAGTCATGCATGAGGGTCTTAGAAGAAAAAAAAACGTGGGGCCAATTTTGTGGTTTCCATGGAATTAGTCTTCACGTCAATCACTTTGATCTAAAAAGCTGGGCTGATAAGTCTTGTAGGATTTTATTATTATAGCATCAGGAAATTGCGATGACTTGAGAGGCTATCCACAAGTCAAAAACACTTTTACATTCTCAGACATTTTTTGCAGTCTTTCAGAAAAAAAAAAAAAATAGGAATTGAAAGTGCCTGTCTTCTGGCGTGCTATCCATTTTCTGAGTCTTGTTGTAAATGTTGCCAATTGATTAAGTGCTGCTTTTATTTTATTTTTTTTTTTGTTGTTGTTATTTTTTCAAGAGCTGTCAGAAGTCCTGGCTTTTTACCACCATCATTACCTGCAGCTTCTTTGAGTGCTATTCATTAGAATAGTGAAGACGTCTTATATGTGACTAGTGGCTAGAGGTCTGGAAGGAGAGATGAAACACAAATGGATCTCTAGAGAAGCAGAGTATGGGGAATTGAGCTGTAGCGTAACCAGCAGAAGAAAACTCCATAAAAGCACGTGAAAGCTGTAAAATGACCAAATATATATATAGGAATGAAGGGCATTTGAAGGCAGCGCTGACGGGACACTGGAGATGAGAATTAGAAGGAGTGGTGAAAGACTAGAAAGGATATTTTTATGAATGCTCTTGTCCATGCTGAAAATTTCCTTAAATTAATCCCCACATAAATGAAAATCTCTCTGAATTCTTTATTTCATGAGGTTCTGATCTCTGTGCACTCACAGATGTGTACAAACACAAGTTCTGGTAGAAAATAAGCTGGACATGAGCCAGCAGTGTGCGCTTGCAGCCCGGAAAGCCAACTGTCTTCTGGGCTGCATTAAAAAAGGGGTGGCCAGCAGGGAGAGGGAGGTCCCCCTCTACTCAGCTCTTGTGAGGCTTCATCTGGAGTACTCGGTCCATGCCTGGGGCCCCCAGTACAGGAAGGATGTGGAGCTCTTGGGGTGGGTCCAGAGGAGGGCCACTAAGATGATCAGAGGGCTGGAGCACCTCTCCTATGAGGAAAGGTTGAGGGAACTGGGACTGTTTAGCTTGGAGAAGGCTCCAGGGAGACCTCATTGCAGCCTTCCAATACTTGAAGAGAGTATATAAACAGGAGGGGGAACAGCTGTTTACAGGGTGTATAGTGATAGGACAAGGGGGAATGGTTTTAAACTGAGACAGGGGAGGTTTAGGTTAGATATTAGGAGGAAGTTTTTCACTCAGAGGGTGGTGAAGCACTGGAACAGGTTGCCCAAGGAGATTGCAGATGCCCCATCCCTGGAGGCATTCAAGGCCAGGCTGGATGTGGCTCTGGGCAGCCTGGTCTGGTGGTTGGCAACCCTGCACACAGCAGGGGGGGTTGAAACTAGATGATCATTGTGATCCTTTTCAACCCAGGCCATTCTATTATTCTATGATTCTATGAAGTACACAGCTTACAGAATTGCACAGAATGGTTGAGGTAAGAAGTGACCTCTGGGACCCTTGGTCCAACCTCTGCTCTAGAAGAGATGCATGGAGCAGGGTGCCCAGGACATGTCCAGGTGGTCTGGATGACATCCAAGAAGGAGACCCTGTAACCTCTTTGGGTAGCCAATGCTCACTGCAGATTGGAAGTGCTTTCTAATGCTTGGGGGAAATCTCCTACATTCTGGTTTGTGCCCAGTACCTGAGCCTTGCACCAGGTACCACTGACAAGAGCCTGACTGCATCTTCTCTGCACCTTCCCTTCAGGTATTTATGGACATGTGTGAGATCCCCCGGAGCCCCTTTTCTCTAGGATGAGCAGGTCCAGCTTCCTCAGCCTCCAGTCTCTACACCACCTTGACGGCCCTCCAATGGACGCTCTCCATTACATATATAATAATATTGGACACAATAATAATACAAGTGTGGCCTCACCAATGCAGAGCAGAAAGGAAGGTTCATCTCTCCAGACCAGCTGGCAATACTTTACCTAAAGCAGCCAAGAATACCTTTCTTGGTTTTCTTACTGGCGAGGGCACATTGCTGACTCTTTTTCAGCCTGGTGTCCATCAGGATCCCCAGGTCCTTCTCTGCAGAACTGCTCCCAGCTGGTGAATCCCAGCATGTGCTGATGGCTGGGGTTGTTGCTTCCCAGGTGCAAGACTTTACACTTCTTGAACAATTTCATGAGGTTAGCTCCTGTACTGGGGCATCGGAAGGAGGTAACCAAGCCATGAGGGATCAGCTTGCACAGGAAAATCCCATAACCTTTATCTGCAGAGAGCAATAACACAGGTAATTCTGGTTTGTGGAAGTGACTAGGAAAGCCAAGGGCAAGGCTGAGCAAAATCTCTGCCTCCTAGGTTTCCAGGAGACTGGAAGTCAATTGAAATAACCTGTCAGTGTCAGCTTATATACCTCTAGTAAAGCAATAACTGATGAATTTGTGGGGGCAGGAATGGCCAGGGGAGCCTGGAGAGGTGTGAAATTTCAACAAAAACAAGCACAGGTCAACCCTCTGAGCCCAGCTCTGGGACTTACCTCTGGAGAACAGTTCTGTAGATCTGACAGGCCATTTATACTCTCTGTTTCCTTATACCAATGAAACAGCTGGGACTTAATAGCCCAGGAAGCACAGCTGTTTTACAGGCAGGAAAGCACAATACTAGGGGTAAGCACAAGGTTGTGCCTCATAAAGAAATTAGTTGGTGGCCAGAGTATGCCAGGCATTTCTCCATCCAATCTTCATCGCTTCTCAAAAGGAAGCCATAGACATTTCCTCTATATATTACCACAGCCAGTCCCTTTTCTTCTTGTCTCCTTGTCTGCATGTGGCTAGGCTCAGACTGATAATGAGGGCTCTCCCCACTCTGCTCAGTGCTTTATGCATCACAGGCATTGTCTGGTCTTTGAAGCCACTAAATCTATGCAGGAGCTGTTTTTTTGCACATTCTCTTGTACCTATTAGCTCTCTGTGGGCTCAGCTAGAAGCTTCTAGACTGCCCTAAAACTTTGTCACAGAAAGAAATAAACAGTCCTTGTGATTTTTGTCCATGGCACGCTGCAAATGTATTGCAAAAAAACAGACTTTTAGTCTTCCAAAACCTGAAAAGGGGAGAAATTGTCCAATTAATAGTGAGGTGAAGCCAAGTTCATTCTGTTTTTTAAGCTTAATGAAGTCCGTGGGAGAGGGACTACAAAAACAGAAAACATTGTCATAACTGAATGTAATGCTATCAGGAGAAGAAAGGAGTGAGACAAATTCAGGTTATGGCATCTATAGGTCACTCACGGATAAAAAATGAAGCAAGTTTATGTTGACAAAATTTATCTCTTACTTGTGTTATGCCAAAAGAAAGTGCTGTGAATATGAACCGTACCACCAACGTAGGGTGACCTCACTTGGCAGATTATACCTCCACTTCCTGGTAGAGTCTCTATAATGAGCATTTTAGAATTTTTTTTATAAATATTGAAACAATGAGATCTCATCCCACTGTGACTGCCTCGAAATCATAAAAGAAAAAGTAGCAATGTTGGGAACATACCCAAAGCCCACTGACGACATTTGCTTCTCTCAGAGTAGTATCTAACAGAAAAAAAATAATTTTTAAAAATCTGCCTAAGTTCTACTGTTATTTCAAACCCTATTCTCTTGAACATTTGGGTTTTATTTCCTGACAAACTGCAAATCCTTTCTGCCTTCCTCGGGGTCTTAATGCATCGTGTATTTGTAGCAACAGATTTTCTGTGGGCTTGGTGTATTTTGTTGGCTGTACTGCTCAGGTCAGAGACTGTTTTAGATGAATAGAGCCTGTCACTTTTAAAGTAACAGCTGTTGCTCACAAAACTGGACAGTTTCCAGCTAACCACTGGTATGAACAGAGGAGTAAACAGCACCCGTTTAGAAGAGGCAAGAAACTCAGAACTGCTAGAGAGCCGTGACTGTCACAGGGGACGGCTGTCCTCGGAGCAGGAGGAAAGGTCAGGTGGCAGAAGTGTCTTCCCATCTGCTGCTTCTTCAGCAATAACTGTCAACCTTATACTTTACATCAGTGATTGCCTCAGGTAAATCAAGACTTGTTGTTTCTTGTCTGAAGTAAGCTCACAGAAAAAAAAAAGAAAAAAAAAATAGCATAGACAGTCTGTTTATCCAAGAAAGCAATGACTGGAAGAGTTAACTCAGGAAAAGGTGTAAAACCTCCCTAAGAAGAACCTTCAAGTATACATTTTTGTAAGGAATGGTGACAACCGTGTTAACCCTTCCATGGAGCAACGAGGCACCTCCAGTATCGAAGAATCATAGAATGGTTGGAAGGAACCTCAAAGATCATCTAGTTCCAACCCCGCTGCCATGGACAGGGTTGCCATGGTGGTTGATGAATCAGAGGGATCAGCTTTTGCACAGATGTCAAAATTTTAGGGGAAGTCCACAGAGAGTCACGTGAATTCTACTATATGCACAGCAGGACAACAGAATTTGCAGTAACCTAAACCAGCACAAAAAGATATCTGTTTCTTCTCGGAGAGTTATACTCAATAGGAGACTTCAATGACTGTAGGATGACTCAGTCCAGCCCAGTTTCCTACAGGGAGGCTTTACTAGTCCATGTTCTCCTATGGGAGTCGACGCTGTGAAAGCACTGAATGAGTATGATAGTCCCTGGCAAATACCTTTTCTCTCACTGCATGGAGATTTATCTGCCTCCCAAAAGAGGCTGGAATTGATGTGTGAAAGACGCACCCACTTCATTCACCCAGAGACCCATTCCTTACACATTCCCTTAGCTCACTTCATGCAAGTGCCAGAGCAGGGACTGATTCATAGAAAAAATTCTTTTCTGCCTCACATGAAAGCATTATTAGCTGAAACTGAGCTCTATATGAGACACACTGAAATGGATTGCCGGGCCTCTTTTTCTTCTCCTTTCTCAGCAACTGAACTATCCTGCCAGATAATTTAGAAGGAAAATGTGTTACAAACAAAAGGAGCAAAACAAACGATTTTCTTTTTGCTTCAGATGTCTTCAGATTCCTCAGTTCAAACCACATTCAGGATTTGTTGAAGCTCTCGACACAGTCTTACAGCCACACCTGCTGGGGAAAGCTGTGAAGAGGAGGGTCTGCACCAGTTCTGCTCCAACACAACCGACTCAGCAACATGGAATCTGCTCATCGCATGCAGAGAATGTGTTGGCTTTATGTCATTCCTTTCCTAGTGAGCTCTTTGGAGGTCTTTACATCAATCTATAGGCAGTGTTGTACCAGATGGTTGTACCTGCCAGTGTGGGTGGCAGTAAGAGGTCCAGAACAATAAGGAAAGTGAATGAATCATAGAATTATTAAGGTTAGAAAGGTCACTAAGATCATCTAGTCCAACCATTAACCCATCCCTGCCATGTCCACTAAACCATGTCCCTCAGTGCCACATTTACCTTTTTCTTGAAAACCTCCAAGAATGGTGACTCCACCACTTCCCTGGGCTAATGGTACCATGATACATGGGTGGGATTTGCTGTTATATTTTGCAGGCTAGTACAGGGTTATCCCTGATGCTTCATATACAGAGCTATTGATTTCACAAGTCAACACACTCTGGCCTCAACTTGTGCTGTTGGGCAAAGGAAAATGAGGCGATATCACCTTGGATATGGCTGTGGTAGCTCTTCTATGTGGGAAGGAGAGGCAGCAAGGAGAAATTTTCCCTTCTTACTGCCAGTGAGCTGCTATCTCCTACGCTGTGAGTAACAATTGTGAGTAACATAAAAGTGAGTAACAATTCCACATTAGTTTCTGTACATCACTCCTGCCTGACTGTGAGATTCTAAGCAGCTCCATGGAAGAGCTAGGAAAGAGAGCAACATGGGCAGGAAATGAGGGAGGAGAATTCATCAAGAGGAAGCATGCTAATGTGCAGCTGGGGAGGAATGTGGTTGA
Source organism: Alectoris magna (assembly GCA_030625065.1). Classification (NCBI taxonomy): domain Eukaryota; kingdom Metazoa; phylum Chordata; class Aves; order Galliformes; family Phasianidae; genus Alectoris; species Alectoris magna. Next base: position 3,818,824 of record CM060561.1, read on the forward strand.
AATAAAACAATAACGGAAACAAGAAAAAATGAGGAGAGAGGGGCACATAGACTGCATGTGCGTTTATTATTTAACCAAAGAATCCTGTGCATACTGATAATAGATCAGATCATTGCCCAGCAGGAACTAAAATGAAGAAACCAAACCACTTCATAAGGACCATCAGCAGTGTTGCCACATTCTCTCACTGGGAATTTAAATCTTTATAAAATCATAGCTCCTGGAGAGACCTGTTATCTGTCCATCTCATTGATGGCTTGATTGTGCAGGTGAACGCATGTGGGAGCCGAGTTGTCACTGGGCTGGAGCCATCCATCTATCCATCCATGTCTTTATTTTTTTATCCATCTCTGGACTACACCGTAGAATGTAGGCTCATGTCCTTCTGTTATCTCACGTCCTGTTATATCCATCATGTATGCAACAATTCTCTTTCAATGCATATGCAAACACACGGCTTCTCACACCAACACACTGCCTTTGAGCTTTCAGTATGTTCCACCATCCACCACACCTGTCCCTCAGATCCCTCTTTCCTATACTGACCTCTTGTCCACCTTCTAGCATCCTTTCAATCACTCAAATACTTCAGGGGCTATCACACCAGATCCAAATTATTCTCAGTAATGCCTAAGTCCCTCAAACTCCTCACCACTAAACTCAGATTCCCAAAGCCAAATCTGGGAGATGGCAGAAAGGCACCGAACTAAAGAAATGTGATTTGGAAAGGGAAAAGTGATCTAAATAAAGCTACAAAATCAACAAGATGTCTTATCTTCTGCACTTCAAAGTCTGTGGGATGTTTGGGTTTTTTTCTTCTAACACACACTTTTTTTCTCGTTGCCATTGCTGATATATTCTCAACAAAATGCTTTTTGAACTTCCTTGCTTCCTAAATGCTATTTTTGTTGTGAGATCTAATGAGCGCCTAGGAAACCTCTTGAACCCCTATCAAATAGAGAAATCTATCTAAAGAAGATGTCTTTTCTTAGAAAACAGCATGTGCCCAGTCTAAAACAGATCTAGGCTACAAAAATAACTTCAAATAACTTCAGCTACCTTGTCTCAGAAGGTGTTAGCTTAAGGTATCCTGGGTAACAGGGAACAAGGGTGACATGTACAGGTTGGCACAAGGCATCTAGTTTGGCAGTTTACATACTACTTAGGCTTCACTTACCCAGGCCTTCCTCTCCTTCTTCCTCAAACAGACATGTCTCCAGATAATACATATTCTAGGGTTGACCAAATGGCATTACTACATTTGTTGTTGTGGAAGGAAGGTGCATACCACCCAGCCATCTATTAGCATATGGTAATTAAGGTATTACTATCCTAGCATTGCAGCATGTTCCTTCAGGCTCATACAAAATTGTTCACTTTGATGCCAAACAGCACCAAAGAAACAAATATTTCCTTTCACACAGTATTGTTGGACGTGATTCTGTGGTCTTTTTTTCTAAAATGGCTCTTTCAAACAAGATCCTGAAACCAGTCAAAGCTGTGTGTTGGGAGGGGATGGAGTGGAGCAGCTATGCTGGTTAAAGGGACAATGATAAAATGTGTGCATGAGTCCAGCCATTATTTATACCTTTTCCAGTTCAAATCCAAGAGCTGTCTCAGGAGAACAGCCACCCAGCAGAGCACTGGAAAGTCACAAAACTATTTTATGTGCAGAAACAATGGTGAATTCTGGTACTTCAGAGCTCTATGCTGCTTTCCCTGCAGCAGGGAGAGGAAGACAAGATCCTACTAGTTGTCTTCTGACTGTAGATAGATCGTACATACACATCCATGCTTAGAATATGTATCAAACAGGTCAAGAGTGAGGAGAGACAGTACACTACATGCAGATCAAAAATCATGGGCTCAGACTGCCCGAAGCACTACAGATCTGATTCCTTCCACTAACAGCTACTGATGACATGCTTCAAAATTGTATCAAAAGTTGGCTTTGATGATCTTTGTGGGTCCCTTCCCACTCAGGAGATTCTATGATTACGTGACCCTAATTGGGTATTTCTATGGTTGCCCATCACCCCATCCCTTGACAAAATGTTCAGACAAAGAAATATCACAAGGCTGCATTTCTGTATGGCAACCCCACTAGATCCAAGCTCTGCCCTCGCACCCATCTCTTGCTTTTTCAACCTTGTTCCCTGCTTGCTTGCTCTATGATGGCCCCAGGGTTATTTCTCTTTTTCAGCTGCTCAGTCCTACACTCAGCTCCTGTTTTCAGCAAATTTCACCCATTTTGCTGACCCTTTCCGGACACATGGAGTTCCTGCCTTGCCCTTCAGTCCGTTGCATCCCATGGCCTTTTGATGTCTTCATCTCAGCTTCAATATCTCAGCGTTTCTTCTACTGTAAGTCCAAAAGCTACTGACTATGCTCTGATTAGCAGCTTCTGCCAGAGATATCCCCTTTGCAGTTCATGCACTTAATGCTGTATAAGCAAGCAGAGTAAAAGCAATTCCAGCTGTTTGCAAATTATGGGCTTTGGATTTGGGTAGTTGTTGAGGCAAGGTATCACTGCTTTCCACTGAAAAGCAAAATCTGACTTCTTTGGCTTTCTGCATATGTTTTCACTGAAATTTCAGTTTCCAAAACTAGCTTCAGCCAGGCTCACTTTGTAGCTTTTGGGTGGCTTTGAGCCCAGGAGAGGACATACAGATTTTACTGCCTCTTCTGTACTCCAGTGCCTGGAATTAAATTACTGTAGTTCTTTATGCAGAAAGCTCTGAGACTTGCAACCTGTGACCTCTTCATTAAGAATAGCTGCTTATATGAATTAATTTGAGCTTTAGGATATGGAATTCCATTATGCAAACAACAGAAATTCTGCTCGGGAAAGCTCTTACAAGGACAGCCTTGGACTCCAACCTTTGCTGGAGGACTGCTGTATTTGAGGGTACTACATGAAGCATAACAAGGAAATGGGAATTGTGACTTTGCTGACAAGAACTTTAACTCTTGTTTTCTCTATCAAGGCAAAACTTTCCTCAGAATCCACCAATACTGACCTACTCTGACTTTCTCTTATGCATGAGGATGATCTGTGCACTACTGCTGTAATTTTTTTAAGAGATTCCTATACACAATAGTAAGATTCCCACTAGCAGAAATCCATACTGAGTGATAAGACAGCATTTCAGGGTGACCACGGAAGCTGAGCAGTATATTCTTATCATGCCTTATAATCAGGAAAAGCATACATAGTAAAAATAGAAGGCAAGGACCAAGGAGATGAAAGCAACACAAGCTGACTTTAAGGACAGTTTACAAAGCATCTGTGTTACATTATGGGCAGAAAGTAAATGAAGAAGTTGATCTCCATCACATAGAATAGATCTGTGCAAAAGGAGTATGTACAGCTAAGTGACTTCCAAGGGAGCAGGAACAATTAACAGAAAAACAATCTCATAAGCACTTCCTTCCTCAGCCAGCTTTGTGTTTTGCTGGACTCCTTGCATGCACGCAGAGAGGAGTTGCACTATAGCTTCAGTTCAGTAGGATGACTCACACAAGTTTTTGGGTGACTGAAATGAGCATTAGTATGAATTCTAGTTTAGTAGATGGCCATGTTCATTTAATAAATTAGACAAGAGATATGATATACATTTCTGACCAGTGTTTAGCTTGTGATCAAGTTTCCTGAAGAGAAGCAAAATGTATATTGGTAAAAGACAGTGTAGAAAAACATATATTATTAAAAGAGGGCTGGCGCTCTACAGGACATAAAGAGATGCTTCAAGGTCCACAAACATAATTTTAGAAAAAGAAGTAAACAATGATCACATTTTCCCTCCATGAGTGAGCAGAACAGATGGAAAGCGATGCAGAAGCTTCAAAAGGGAAAAGCATCAAGTCGTGCTCCAAAGAAAAAGGCTCTAAGATCCACTTGGATGAATCTCACTGGTTTATCAAACAGTGACAACCCTACAAGCTGGGTGAAATCCTGCTTTGTTAGATGGAACTTTGGTTTTTATCTTTTGCTATTTTATCCACTGATTTTCTTGCAGGATGGATCCCAGTATGGCTTCTCCCCAGCTCCTTTCCATGTCAAAGCTGAAGAACAATATGTGATCTGAAATACAGCAGTTTCCCAAGCTGCATTCACCTTGATGCTCTGGACTCCCCTGAAGCTTCCCATGCTCCATGACTGAATTTTGCTCTTCATGTAACAAGCAGTAGGCATTCATCAGTCAAGAAAACACCACTGGTAATGTCCTCCTCAATGAATGCTGTGCAAATGAAGAAGTTTTTGCTGTGGCAATGTGCCCATCTGTACCGATCCTTTTCTCCTTTCATCCTAAAATCCAATTCCTGTTTTGCAGATTTAAGGGCACATCTAAGAGCAAATTTCTCAATAGAAAATATATTTTGGAAATGTACTCATTACATGCAATATCAGGTAGGGATAAGATTACCTCACACTTAAGAATGCTTTTGATACATTCAAGACAGGATAACTATCGATTCTCAAGCATAAACAGCAGAACAAGAGAGATGATTTCACTGCTTGGAAAAATTCCTGGAAGTAAAAAAAAAATAAATAAATACAAACCAACCAGCATGTGTTTTGTCAGATGTAATCAGTAAGGAACAATATTTTCTTTCTGAGGGTATAAGAGAATGTTAAATATAATGAAAAGAGTTGGGTTTCGTCTGTTCTTTTATCAGGAGAATGAAAAAATAAACCCACTCTTGTGTCTACCGATAGTCTATCTGTGCAAAGTCCAAAGAGGACTGGGATTTGAATCAGAAAGGTTAGAACCGAATGAGAGATCCATTCCAGATGGATCTATTCCCACCCTCAGGTGGGAATCCTGGAGATGCTAAACAAAAGATAAATGTAGTAAAGGCAAATCAGAGGAAAACTCTTTGGATAGCTTCAGCAAAACTGCACACTACCGGAGCACAAGAAAAGCTAAGATCCAGATCTTGTGATTCTTTCACCAAATAGCCAGCCTACCTCATCACAGCCTCCAGTAAAAGCATTGGCAATGCTGGCTGTGTTGGCCAGACACTGAGCCCTTGGTCCAGGCCTTCAGTGCATCAGTACTGTGAACATTCATGTCCAAGAGACAGTCCAAAATGGAAATAACCATCACTAAAGACTCAGCAACCAACTGAAAATCTCAGGAACAAAAAAGTTGATTTCCCATTTGCACAAAAGAAAAGGCACAGAGCAAAATGAGAACCACACTCAATTCCTTGTCCCGTGACATCCAGGACTAGGAAGGATTGTTGTTCATGGTGAACATTAATCTATTCAGATACTCTTGAAAATCACATCCGTAAATGTAGAGCTCCCTTGCTTATCCAAGTACACAGCAGTAAGAGATGGTTATGGATGACTTTCCATGCCATAGAGGACAAACCAATTTAGCAGACTGCTTTCCAGAGGCTTAATTTCATACTGATAATCAGAAATAAATATACTTTGTGAAGGGATCCCAAAGAAAAGCCACTTCATGAGAAGAAAGCAAGAACTGTTAGAAGCTGTTAAGAAGACAAAAGCAATGCAGACAGGATCATAGAATTATTAAGGTTGGAAAAGACCTCTAAAATCATCTAGTCCAACCATCAAGCCATCAACACCATCACTAAACTACATCGCTCAGTGCTACGTCTACCTTTGAACATCTCTAGGGACAGTGACTCCATCACTTCTCTGGACAGCCTGTTCCAGTGCGTCAGCACTCTTTCTAAGAAGAAATTTTTCCTAATATCCAATCTGCAACTTTTCTGGTGCACCTCGAGGCCATTAGTTCTCTTTCACTCCCAAACAATGGTCCTGTCACCTTTCTCAAACCATTTCTGTACCAGGGTAATGTACTTAATCTGAAGTGGTGCCACCACCACTATTGATTATTAATCACCACTAGTGATTATATATCACTAAAAAAGAACCGATGGTCCTTTTTTAGTGATACATAAGCACATTTGCTACAGGAAATATAAAAATACTGCCCCATTGTGGTGTAGTCATAGTGTGCTGAGACTTACCTTGGACCACAATACCTGCTGGTGGGACCTGGCATCACAGTCATCAAACTCAATTACTTATGCACCTCATAGGCTAAAAGTAAGTCCAGCAATGCTTATTTCATATAAATATTCAGGACAAAGGCAGGAGCTGCAAGGACTGAGCCCAAAACAAAGGCTTTATAGTCCTGGGTTTAATTACAGAGCAACTTCATAGCTTGCACTTTCGTTTGGTGATCAGGAACAACAGTTGTCTTACAGGAGATGGACTGTCTTCCTAGCCACACAAAGTTTGGGACAGTACCCACTATCTCTCTACCCCAATCATCCTCATTCAGATGCAGCCACCAGCAAAGAGAAAATCCCTGCACATGTGACATCCACATCATTTCTGCCCAGGGTGTCCATAAAGACCAAGGAATTGAACTAGGTGACAAATGTGAGATGCTTCCATGCTCTATCACATGAGTACAGGCCTGAAGAGGGATGACTACATCTCATCCCTTTCTCCCTGGAGCAACCATGCCAGATATTCCATATTATAGCCCTACCATGTACTTATTTAGGACTGATAATCATATTCTTTACCAGAAACATACTGCATTGTTTCACTCTTGTCTGGCAGCTTCAGCAGAGCACTGAGGAAGCAGTTTGAATGAATGTGTTTGAGCATCACATAAATTCTTGGAGGGAAAGGTTATGCAAATATTTCATTTGCACAGCAGCAGGCTTTGACCTCAGGGCAACCACTGTGTCTGTGTTGTGTCTGCTAAAGGCTTTCAAGTACATTCAGATCTGGCATGTAAGATTAATAGCCATGTAAAGGGGTTAGGTTTTGTGCAGAAATATCGTTGAAAGGCAACACAGTGATTTCTCTTACTCAGTAGCTATATAGCTTGTTTGGACAGTGGGAGGATTTCAATCCAGCTTTAGCTTCAGTCCAGGTTCCTTCTGAAACAATCATATATCCACCTCCTGGTTTAGTGGGCATGGTGGTGATGACAGTTGGACTAGATTATCTTAGTGATCTTTTCCAACTTTGATGATGCTATGATTCCTCAAAGGCTATGGGACACCCCATTCCTCATACAGAAATGTTTAAGGGGAGCAACTACATTCACGTAATCAGACTCCCTGTCTTATCCTGGATATTGTTCCTTGACCAGAGATTCCTGCCTTAAATCCATTGCTTGTGCTGCAACAAGAGCATTGTCATCACCATCTCAGGGCTTTTCCGAGGATTTTTTTTTAAGTTCTGGCTGGAGTATAACTGCAAGAAAATGGTCTGAAGCTCAAAATGTCTTTCACAACAGATCAGCTCTAGACCCATATACAATTCAAACCATATATTAGTTGAACAAGACCCAGTATAATTTGAGAACAGTTATTGAGGTCTAGGCCAGCATACGTACAGTAATGATTTTCCAGCTTAGGACTTCCTCTGACAGAGCTACAGTCTTTACTTGCAATGGTTTTTGGTGGATTTTTCCCCCTTTAATACATTCTCTGCTGTCTGGATCCACCTAGACTCCTGACATCCTCACCGTCCCATGGCAAGAAATACAGAATGTTAATTAAAAGTCTATGCAAAGAAATAAAACTATTTTCGAAGTGCAAACACTGAGATCTTTCCCTTAGTCCCTTTATTCATCTGATTTACCGTGGGCTTTTATGTCATTCAGCTTGACAAAGGGTATTTCTTTCTGTTCCACTCATCCTTGTAGACCACTGTCCTCAGACCTGGGTCCTCCCACCTATTTGAACAAATTTAGCTTTTTTCTTCAACTCTTGTTTATCTGCTTCTTATTGAAGTGACAATCTTGCTGTTCATCTTAATTAAAACAAGCCGTCTGCAGTGCATTCTGTTTCAAGAAGTGCAAGAAGTGTGTACACAGATGTGAGAATTATAACAAAATTTAAGTAAGAATAACCTCAATAAATCCTCTTATCCAACTTCCTGCTCAAAAAACAAAAAAGGGCTTTGACATTTTAACAAATTGCCCAGGGTCTAGTTCTATCTTTTTTTTCTTTTTCTTTTTTTTGGTATCTCCAAGGAAACTCCGCAGCCTATCTGGGCATCCTGTTTCAGTGTTTAAACTAGCATTGATAGGAATGAAATTTTATCAATACGTTAATATATTCTGGAACAAATATGGGATGAGCCAGCCTGGACTTGACTTGTGCTGTATCTCTGTTCTTTGTATCTCATTATCAGTAACTCAAAGTAATTCTTCTCGAGGATTTAAATTCCAGGGGCTGTGATTGCTTTCAAATTGATTGTCTATGGTCACTTCTTATTCGGATCTAATTTCAGAACATTTACTACTGTCTCATGGGCAACAATCTTCAAATCAACTCTTTCAGCTTTTCTGCTTCTTCATGCAAACTTTTTATTTGGACCATAGAAAATAAAAGTAAATGGAGAAAACCAGCGATAGGAAGACATTTTCTACAGTTCTATCCAGAGTAACTGGGAGAGAAAGTTTGATACCTTTTTTTTTCTTTTTTTCCTTTCTTCCTTTTTTCTTTTTTCTTTTTTGTTTTTAAATCTCTCTTTATCAAGATTTGAAAAATATCCTGCTTTCAGGTTTCCAGATGGCCCCATCTCTATGATTATTTATTGTGTGGACATGAGGAGGCTGTTTGGCAGTAAACAAAGGTCCACAAATTTTCAAAGGAATTCATACCACTTGTTGAAAAACTAATTAAGTATCATACAGACTAGATGCATGCTACAGTGATTGCAAATGCTTTGTGTCTCAAATGCTATCATAGCACAGACATCAACTTTATAATTTTAATTTCCTTACACCCATCCTCTCTTCAGTTCCGCCCGAGCAGTTTACTTGGGCTTTTCAAGTGATATAAATTAGCATAAATTGAAATGTCAATATCAGGCAAGAGGAGGAGAAAAAAAAAAAAAAAGCCTCAAAAACTAATCACTCTTGGGAAAACTACGTGTCTTTTTTCAGTTACTTGAAGAGTTTTTATTTTTAACTAAGGAAGCACTACTACTTCAAAATGCCACAACCTCAAGAAGTTTAGTTACAAAGGAAAAGGAAGTGCAGATCATGGCTTAGAATATATGCTGGTCTTCTTAGTTATGCTGTCATTCTTAGTTTCCCATTCCTAAAGTGCAGGAGTGGATAATTTCACCATTTATAACAGTAGAAGAGATGGAATTGCATGGCACAGAACCTCAGTGAGCGGGCAGTGGTCGACGATCAACCCAGCAATTTCACATCAGTAGCTAAGAGATGACTTTGCAATAGATACGTGACACCCCTGTCCATGTTAAAGATTCACAGGATCAAATAAGAAGTGGATATTGATCCTCAGCACTGGTTCTTATGGGGGATTTCAACAGTCCTGATATTTGTTGGATAAGTAACACAGCCAGACACACAAGGTCCAGGCAGTTCCTGCAATGCATAAATGATAGCTTTCTGCCACAGGTGGTGGAGGAGACAACGAGGAGGGGTGTGCTCCTTGTTTTCACTAACAAGAAAGGGCTGGTTGGGGATGTGATGGTTGGGGACAGCTTGAGAAGCAATGATCTTGAGGTGGTGGAGTTCAAGATCTTGTGTAGAAGAAGCAAAGCAATGAGTAGGACTGCTACCCTTGACTACAGGAGAGCAAACTTTGACCTCTTCTAAAACCTACTTGGAGGTATCCTATGGGCTAGAGTAACAGGTCCCATGAAAGCTGGCTGGCACTTAAATACCGCTTCTCCCGAATTCCAGAAAAGTACATCCCTAAGAGTAAGAAACTGGGGAAAGGTGGCAGAAGACCTGAATGGATGAGCAAAGAACCCATGGATAAACTAAAAGAAGGTCCATGAAATGTGGAAAAGGGGCCTGTCTACTTTGGAAGAATATAGGACTGTTGTCAAGACCTGTAGGGATGCAGCAAGGCAGGCTAAGGCCCTCTTGGAATTAAACTTGCAAAGGAGCTGAAGGATAACTAGAAAGGTATTTTTAAGTACGTCAACAGTAAAAGGAAGATTAGGGAAAGTATGGGTCCCCTGCTAATTGAGATACATGCCTTAATTACAGGAGACTCTGAGAAGATGGAGATTCTGAATTCCTTCTTTGCTTCAGTCTTTAATGATAAGATTAGTCCTAAGGAATTTGAGACCTCAGAGAGAAGACAGAGAGTCTGGGAAAAGGAAGGCTTCCCATTGGTTGAAAAGGATCTGGTTAGACAGCATCTAGCCAAAATCAATATACACAAACGTAGTGTGTCTACTAATCTAACCTATACTAATCAGTACAGTTAGAGGATGACATGCTGGAGATGAGCTCTGCAGAGGAGGACCTGGGAGTTCTGGTGGAAAACATGCTGGCCATGAACCAGCAGTGTGCTCTTGTGGCCAGGAAGACCAGTGGTATCCTGGGGTGCATTAAAAAGACCGTGGCCATCAGGTCAAGGGAGATGATGTCACCTCTGTGCCAGGAAAGATCATGGTACAGATCCTCCTGGAAGCTAAGATAAAGCACATGGAAAACAAGGAGGTGATACAGGAGAACCAGCATAGCTTCACCAAGGGCAAATCCTGTTTGACAAACCTACTGGGCTTTTATGATAGTGTCACTGCATCCATGCACAAGGGAAGAGCCACTGATATCATCTGTCTCAACTACAGTAAGGCCTTTGACATGAGACCCCGCAACATCCTTCTCTCCAAATTGGAAAGATACAGATTTGATGGATGGCCTGTTCAATGGACAAAGAAATGACAGCAGGATCGAGTCCAGAGAGTGGTGATCAGTGACTCAGTGCCTGGATAGAGATCAGTGACAAGTGGTGTCCCACAGGAATCAGTGCTGGGACCAATACTCTTTAATATCTTCATCAATTATATTGACAGTGGTGGACCCTCAGAAAGTTTGTTGATGACACCGAGCTGTGGGGTGCAATAGACACTCCAGAGGGATGGGATGCCACCCAGAGAAACCTAGACAGGCTTGAGCTGTGGGTTTCAGCAAATCCAAATGCAAGATCTTGAACCTGGGGCGAAGCAACTCTCACTACCAATACAAGCTGGGGGATGAAAAGATTGAGTGTAGAAGTAGTCCAGCAGAGGGCCACAAAGATTATAAAGGGCCTGGAGCACCTCCTGTATGAGGAAAAGTTGAGTAACATCTATCTGTTCAGCCTGAGGAAAAGAAGACTGAGAGGGGATCTGATAAATGTTTATAAATATCTAAAGGGAAGTGGGAGGCAAATGGATGAGGCCAGTGCTTTAAGTAATGGCCTGCAATGTGTACACAGGAAGTTCCATACTAACAAGCAGAGGAATTTCTTTATGGTAAAGGTGATGGATCACTGGAACAGGTTGTCCAGAGAGGTTGTGGAGTCTCCTTCTATTAGAGATACTCAATACCTATCTGGATGCCTACCTGTGCAACCTATTGTAGGTTACCTGCTCTAGCAGCAGGGTTGGACTCAATGACCTCTGGAGGTCCCTTCCAACCTCTGAGATTCTGTGAAAAGTAAAGAATATCTCTCTTATTTGAAGTATTTTGAGGTTTGTGTAGAAGAAATCCTTGCAGTCTGAAAGGACTGTCAATTCCTTTGTCTTTAAATGAACTATGTTCAGATGGTATGTCGGACAGAAGCAGAGTGTAGGAAATTACCTACATCAAGGGAAACTCATTGTGCCAGGTACAGAAGGTAGGTACTGGAGAAACCCAGAGATGATCTCTAACACAGTGAATTTTCCAACTAAGGTGATGCGGATTACAGACACAGAGCATGGTGATGTGGTAAGTGACACTGTTTTACAGGAGGTTTTCTAAAAGCCAAGATGCAGCGAGCCAGTGAAATTTCTTGTACCTTCCTAAGCCTTTAGTGAATCTTCCACTTATTGTTACCATCTGTGACATGAAATTAAGCCTAGACGAAACGATCTAACAAGTCACAAACACATGACTGGGAAGCAAAGGTGCTCCTTCTGTAACTATATCTGCAAGGGAAAGAGAACAGATGTGTTTCACTGCTATTCATCAAATATTCTAGAATTTTTAGACCAAAAGTGCTAAATGAGAGCCAAGTGCTAAGATGCATGGTGACAGCTAAATTAACAAACTATAACTACGAGCAGCCAGGAAATAAATGGCTCGTCTGGAATGAGTTTTCATTTCAAACTGCAATCACTTCAAATCAGCTGCGGCACTTTGGCCATGGCTTTTCCAGCCTAGATGGTATAGCCACTTCTTTTTCATATGATTGCAAAATGATTGCAACTATCCATGACCTGGTGATCTTCCTACCCGTCATTTGTAATGTCCACTTCCTGTTCCCCATCAAACCCTCAAGATTCTCACATACTAGCATAAAGGGGCTGTAAGTGGGAATCTTTTACATAGGCATACAGCCTCCAACCATGCAGCCCAGCAATTCTCTGCTGCTGCTATTCCATACCAAAGTGAGGAGCAGATATCCACAGGTAGCAAGAATCAAACATTTCAGAGCTGGGCATTCCATTATTTCAATACAGGTACTTAAATGCTCCTCCAGGCTCATTACTTTCCTTGCCTTCAAGGAAATCGGAGACCTTGATGGGATCAATAAATACATTATTACTCTTGTTCAATTACATTCCTGCCTGCTTCTGAGCTGGCTAAAGGAAACCATTCATTGGGTTCAACTTTCATAATCTTATTGCTGCTACACAGCCAGCAGCTCAGCACTGAGGTGGTGCCAGCCATCCCCTCCTTGTGCAAGGTACTGCCTACAAGGGCAGTCAGAGCACGTCGTTATCTGGGAGGCAATGAAGCAATGAATGTATTAGGGATGAGGCGCAAAGATGGTAAAACTGCTGAATATTATTTCTGACAACCTATGAGCTCAACTGTAGAAATGCAGCAGCGTTAAGGGCAGGAAGGATTTCACTGCTTATTAGTTGGTTTGTGCGGTACAAAGTTCTTTCTCTAGTTCTCCTTGGAAAAAGGGATGGATTCCTGTTTTCTAAGGCACGGCGTTAAACATCTTTTTATGTACATCCCATTTTTATACAATAACAAAGTGACATAAATCTTGATCTGATGTTTTATCAGTAGCAAAAGTTGTCTTTTAGTAGGAAATGAACAAGGAGAATGTTATTCTTGCCTGCATGAGAACTGCAGCCTTCAACTAATGCAGTTTAAATTTACGAACATGCTTCGAAGGAATGCCTTGGAACTGGGCCTATCTTTCCTCTGCACAACAAAGACCCATTACTGAGAATGTGCAGTGTAGCAGGAACACTTAATAAATGTGTTAATTAATCAATTTTCTTTAGAAAGCTGTCACAGAGAATGGCTCCCAAAAAATTCACCTAGGCATTAAGAATAAGAGGAAGGCTGTGATTGACTGAGTTAAAGAAGAAAAGTGCCAAGACACAAAGGGCTCCTGCAAACTAGTCTAGATTTACCCTTCCTATTTCAAAACACTGTTCTAAATTACCTCTCTGGGGCAGATTCATCAGATGGGTACAAATTTACAGTAGCACTTTCCAACAGTACGTATGCATTTCGCTACGAAGTAGCTCCAGTTCTAAGCAGTAATAAAAACTAAATTACATGTATTAAATCCCTTGATCCCACCTTTAAGGATTTGCCAGTAACAACATTTTCATAGAAGGAAATGTCTCTCCTAGATCCAAATCTTTCAATTTCTGTTGGAATTTAAAGGGGGGAATAATTTCTTAAGAAAAGATAACTACCAATGACAGACATTCGTGTTAGGAATGGTTAATATTCAATAAAATTTTGGATACACCGTGCTATATGTCGAACACTTCAGAAACCAGATACTTGATGAGCATCATAGAAGAGACTTTTCCATTTACTGAATGTTCATTCCCATTGCTCCAGAGACTGCAAACTTTCAAAATACGTTGTGTTTTGGAGCTATTTTGTAGGAATTCCTACCATAGGTTATGCTACGTCAGAAGAAATATATGCCTCTTGGGAGCAGGAAGGGTATAGGCATCAGTCCCACACAGCACAAATCCTGCATGCTGACTCTGCAGTACTTCTTGGCTACTTGTCCACAGCCTTGGAAAGACTCAAACATTCCTACAGATCCAGATCTGAGCTCCCAGTATCCTACTTCAGTGTATGGTGAGCACGGTATTTATGGTGGAGCATAAGGACAAGTCATAGAAAAAATAGTTTTTTCCCAAGATATCCATCATCTGCTTTGTTGTCTACTGTGATTTTAGTACTTCTCCTACTTGAAGACAGGGCCCGAGTCACTGCTGACACACTCCATGTTTAATAACACAAAGTCCAAGAAACTAATGTGCTTGCTGAATGAGTGCCTCAATCACGCCAGTGTGAGGGGAAACAGTGGATATCTGTGGAAGGACAAGAAATATTAAATGCATTTTTCTCCTAAAGGTTCTCTACACTGTGCAGAGACATCATCAGTCCCCCATTTCATCAGTTCATCATTTTCCATGACAACTAGATCTACTTTATGAATTGACAGAAAATAAGACCAAATGAGATCACTGGTTTCTTGCCTGAGCCACTTGACATCATTGTGGACTCTCATCTCTGGCAAGTTGAAGCAGGGCTGTCCATGACCCCGCACTGTAGCTCCTCCTTACTGATGGAGAACTGTGACATATTATCACAGAGACATGTTTACCACTAGAACAAGAAGCTTCCCATAGCAGAGCATGATGCTACTTATAAAGTCCTAGCAGAATCTCTGGCCTATTCAGACTAATAGAATCTCACTTTCCACTGAAAAATTCTGAGGAGCACTTTCTGCTCTTTCCTGGTACCACAAATTGTGCTTCTCTTTTTATACTCTCGTCTTAAAAGTCTGTCAAAAAATGAATTGGACCTTCTCAGCAAGCTCATTTTTCTACTGCATTTTTCTACAACAGCTGCAGTTAACAGAGATGTAAGGGCTGAGGCTTTGCCAGGATGATGGATGATTATTGACTGTAGAATTCCCTGAAAGTAGTTGTATGATGCAATTCATGTCCAGCAATGGCAGTACATTTACCATCAGTGATGGAAGGGGACTTACACTCCAAATTTATCCTGAAATAAAATGTGTTCGTTGAGAATAAACGAATTCAGGATTTCAAAAGAAAGCAAAGGAAGAGAAGCAAAGAGAGAACAAGTCCTTCTCCCTCTGTGTGTGTTGCCACAATAGTGTGATGATGAAGAAAGAGGTTATTAACAACAGATACAGAAGAATACCTGTCTCCACTTTGTAATCTTTTTCCTCCAAATAAAAATAAGTGATAGCTTTTTGGCAGCATATATAAGAATACAAGGAACACTTGACAAGGAAGGAAGGATGCTATCCAGCTGTGGGTTTGGGGGTTTTTTGGTCTGTGTACTTGTTTCTTTCTTTTTACAGAAAGTCTTAACTGGAATTTGACTATGTTGACTTGCCAGCAGTAACAAGAGAACTTCAAAATAACTCGCAGCGCTCCTCTAAAACAAAGCCTGGTCTGTTAAGCAGTGTCTGTGCTTGCACACCAGGGTACTGATTTAGTTGCAACTATAGGAGAAAAGTGCTGCAGGGGCTGAAAAGTTCAATCTTCTGTGGATTTACTGCGTGAAAAGCCCTCAGATCATTTATCTCTTAAGATAAGCTACCTTGCATTCACTGTACACAAGGGAATGACAGGAATATTCATGTATTATTATGGTCCTAACCCATTTAATGTCTTTTTAAGCAAGAAAAATTGAAACAAGAAAGCTTTTGGAAATGTGAGGATATTAGATGAAACCTTCGTTTTAACAGTTTCCTTTTTTTCATTTACCCACTTTAAGCTTCAGGCATAAGGAGTCTCTGCTTTAAAACAGTTTGGTATGTTTTTATGGGATGATCACAGAGTTATTGAGGTTGGCAGAGGCCAACCCTCTGACCGAAGCAAGGTTAACTAGAGAAGGTTGCCCAGCCAAGTTTTGAAGATCTCCAAGGATGGAAACTCCATAGCCTTTCTGGGCAACCTTTGGTAAGTTTTTTGACCAATGACCAAACACTGACTTTACCTTCTTTACATGCTATTTGTCTCACTACTGTGATTGTGATTAGGTAGTTATGAGCTGCAACCACTGGATCCTGATCCCAATTGCTTGAAGACAAGTCTAAGAGTCTCTCAGAAAGTGAGACTGGATAGAAAAGAAACAGAACGCAGCTTCAGCCTTTAGGTATTTCTCCTTTACAGCTTCACTGTCGGGAAATTGAAAATACAACACATGGCCTTCCAAAATATGCATACTAGAAAAGCACTTTAGATGACTTGTGGAGGCTGTAGGCAACATGGGAAAGATAAGACTGAAGAAATAAAGCAGGCATTTTGCTGAGTGTCTCCAAGTAAAGAGGGGCAAAGCCAATAGGGTTCAAGAGAGGACCAGATCTGAGAGCTCTAATGAAGCACTGCTGGTGGTCAATGTGACAATAAGATAAATTACAAACTGTGTAAAATAACACAACTTATGCATGAAGGACTTTCTCCATGAGTAAGGACTTCTCCATGAGCTTGCTATCACGTAATAGCTTTATTGCATCAAAGCTTGTTTCCCCTGGATATCTGCTTTTGTTACAAAACCAGACATGCTTTAACCTCTTCACCTGGCTGTCTCTCCTCCAGCACTGAGAAAAAAAAAAAGTAGTCCACAGTCAATAAAGGTCTGGCATCTCCTCTGGAAAGCATGGAGATAAATTTGCAGTGCAGTGGAAGCTTATGCTATTGAAATATATGTTCCATCTCCAGGATTGTCAGATTAGATGCTTTCATAGCATTCAGTTGGCTGAATGCTTCCTTCTTATTTTCTTTTTTTTTTCACTTTATTTCTTTTTTAAATAAATATCCATATTTTCTCCAGACTGCCAGATTATCTTCAGGTAGGTGCACATCCTTGGTCTAAGCATTTTATTCTCATTAGTAGCTCAAACCTTAGACTGATGTCTGGGATCTGTGCCAAGTTTCCTTCTTCTCTTCTACCTGAGATAAAAAGTCTGTCATTTAGATGTGGAGGATTCATTCTTCTTTTTGGCACTTCTGTGGTTCTTTATTTTTCCACAAGTTGAACATTTCCAAAAGAATTCAAAATAATTTGAAGTCTTCTAAGAATAAGGTAGGTAGGACATAATCTCTGTTGCTGGAACTGTAAGCTGAAGACATTGTGCCAAAAGGGTTCTTGCCCACAGTCTATTCCTGCCAATAAGTCCTGGTTTAGGTGTCTGTAGTTGCTGTGGATTTGGAAAAAGCTCTGTGTTTTACGTAGCTGAAAACAGACAATGTGAAGAAATGCGATTCTCCAGGTATCTGTGCCTGGGTTATCATGAAAACGCATTTTGAAGCTCTCTGTGATAACTTACGGAGTTATTACTTCAGAAAAATATTGGAATAAAAGTTTGGCTTTGTATACATTTTTCCATTCTCTCTAGAAAACAACGAAAAACTAGGGGAAGATTGTGAACATCTCTTTACTGGCCAGTATGTACTGATTTTCATAATCATCGGCCATTAGTACAGCCATCATCTGGTCTTTAATAATCACAAATAACTTTGAAGAGGCAACCTGATAGAAAAGCATCCTGCACCATTCCCATGGTCTTAATTAAGAGACAGAGCCGAGATATCCTTAGATCATTCACGTCTGTTCTTTAGTTAGATGAAAACATTGGGCAGCTTAACAGTATTTGTCTTCTTTTGGATCCCTGTTTCAAAATGATAGCTAATTACATCAAAACAAAATAGGAGGGTATGAGGTATTCCTTACTGCAATCACACGTGGCAGCTATGTTGATTAATCATCTCAGCCTGGATGGTGGAGAGGTGAGATCATAAATTTAAACTGCCGGGGTCACATCTGTAACAAAGCCAGAATATAAGCCAAAAAGACTGGTGGGAAAGGAATAATATTTTAGCTATCTCTATTTTGGAAAAGTTCATCAATGGTGAAATGCCGTAGGAGTTAAGAAAACATTTTATCTACTAAAACTGATTGAATGCTGTTTCTCTGCAGAGAGGAAATTCTTGCCTGTTGCTATTTTTCATTTCTTCAGAAAAATTTTGTCTCCAGAGACTACACCAGAATTGAAGTCCTCATGAACTATTGCTACCAGCCATAAGCTTGAATATTTTGTTTTATTTGTTAGGGAATAAACTTGCTACTTTGTCCCAGCTAGTTAAATTAGCTTTGCTTTTTGCACTGATTCCCCAGGCCCAACAGAAAACAAAATATCACCATTCATTTGTTAAGGAAAAAAATATCAGAACTGTAAACTGGATTTTGGTGGATTTTTTAGCAAGAGATTTCTAGCAAAAAATAAAAATAAAATGAAGGCAATTTCTTTTCATTCTCCGTATCTCTGGGATGCTTTGCAGAAACTTTAGTTTAATGAATGCTTCGAGAACATCTGTTTTCATCATTGGTCCAGGATGAGCAACGTAACAAACCATACCTTGATTCCTCTTTTCTGTAAGTATCCATTACCCTTTGACAATTTGAAAGTTTCCATTTTCTTAAATCATGTTTTTGGAAGATGGGAATGACGGGGTTTCAATCTCTGGGTGTACAGCAAAACCATGGCTTTTGAGGTCTTAAAATCAATGGAAAGAGGAGTGACAGGAATTGTGGCAGCTTCGTCTCCTGCTGCCTCCCAAGCCGTTGCTTTTCTCCTCCACCTCTTCTCCTTCACCAAAATAAGGAGCACATGTCCTTGTTACTCCCCGCTCGCTGTCTGGGACATTGCTTCTGTTTTCCCTTAGTAGAAAGAAGCTCAGCTCCATCCCTCTGGTTCCACCTCCTTCTAAGAAGGGTTGAGTGATCTTTGGTTTTTCTGTAAACAGAATAAGAACTACAGATTAATTTTTGCCCAGCTTTAAACTCAGTGAGTTTCTTGCAGTGATTCCATCCCTAAGCATGTCACCTGTATATCTAACGTCAGCAGAAATCTCAAACGCTTTTCATTGTTTTGGACTCATACTGGCTATAGTTGGGACCAATTGCATAGAAGTTTTTCTTGACTTTATAATTTTGGGGTAAAAAGGAGTAGATGCTGAGCAACGGCTCTTCTCTGCTGCATCATCAATTCCTCTTTTACTACTTCCTAAAAGTAAGAGCAGGCATTGACTTCTGTGATTCCACCCAAGAGATAACCAGAGGGATTTGCAAACTAGAAATTCTAAGGTGACTCCATGGTAACTCCGTGTTGATTTTAAGATGATTCCACATTGATTCTAAGATGGTTCTATGTGACTATAAAATGATTCTAAGTTGATTCTGCTAAGGCAATTCCATGGAAATACCGAGGCAATTCCAAGGTGTTTCTAAGGTCATTTCAAATTTATTCTAAGCTCATTCCTTGATCATTCTAATGTTATTCTGAAGCCATTCCAAAGAGACTCTGGGGTGATTCCATGGTGATTCTAAGGTGACTCCATGGATATTTGAAGTTGATTTCATGTAAATACTAAGGTAATGTTTATCTGATTTCACAGTGATTCGACTGTAATTCAGTGGCGATTCTAAGATGGTTGTAATTTGATTCTAGTGTGATTTTAATTTAATTTCACAGTGATTCCACAGAGATTTTAAGGTGATTCCAGAGTCACTCTAAAGTGATTCTAAGGTGATGCCACAGTATTTGTAAGGTGATTCCTTGTGATTCTAATGGTGTCTCAAGACAACATGTAACCAGCTCATCATGAATGACATGTCCCAATGAGCAGCTTGTTTTCTAGGTGCTTGCAGTGGGGAGGGTTGGTGTGGGAGGGTTGACGTTATCCTCAAATAACAGTCTTGAAACGCTCTGTATTGAAACACTGAACTTTCACCAGATCACTAATCCCCCAGAAGAGACCAGATTGCGTTGTCTTTTAGGACCAGTTTATTCATAACCATGCCTAACCTAAATTTTTCTCCTCCTATGTATTGAAAGTAATAAAATTTTCTCACATTCTCCCTTGGTTCGTCTTGTTGGTATAGATAAGGGCTACTTTGCAAAATTCTCTATGCCTGTGTATTTACCTCAGGCTTAGCATAATGAGCCACTAATCTTGTTTCCGGCCTCCAAGCAGTATTGAAATACAGACTGTTATTAATAATGATAGCACTTGTATATTACTGTTGCTGAAATGGCAGCCCTTCCCACCTTGCTTGCAAATGCTGCAAGAGAATATGTTGGCTGAATATCAAATAAGTGTGTCAGAAAAAACAATGTTAAACACTCCAGCTATACCCAGGTTTAAGAAACAACTCTTCTTTGAACAATGGCGCAACAGATTGCTGCATTAAATAATAAGTAAATAAATAAATAATGACATTACATGTTGGAATCTTCATACCAGGGATGCAGCTCACTGGGCTGATATGAGTCAGGCACAGCACTGTTCCATCAAGTGGATCCATTTATCAGTCTGATAAATCAGAGAATTGAATATGATGGCCCTTGTGGTATCTCATCATATTCTCTGCTAAGTAATTGAAAATCTGGTCAAAAGATCCTCAACCCCAGGAGTTCGGATACACGTTATGGGCTGCTCAGCTGGGAATGCTGTCATGGCTTTGGTTGTATTATAGAATCATTGAATCACAGAATCATAGAATCACAGAATCATAGTTATAGGATGGTTTGGGTTGGAAGAAACCTTTAAGATCCAACTCCATTGATTACAAAAATGACACTCTTCAGGTGTTTCACCTTTACAGCATGTTGAGAACTTTTGTCTCACAATAATTTTTCACCAGAAAATGACCTTTAATCAAAACAGAGATTCTGTGTTGAAACCTGTTGGTTTCAGTGGCATTTCGGATGGTAAAAGTAGAGAAATAGAGATTACTTTGACTTCTTCATTCCATTTTGATGCTAAAATATTTTGCTTCTGTAAAAGGGATCTATTTTTACTTTCTCACTTTTTGATTTCACCTTAATTTTATGTTATAGTCCTTTAAATTCTATACTTACATACTTGGCTTTTGTAGCAGTAGTTCCTTGGACCATCTGAAAATTTGAAAGAAATCAAGTATAATTCATATTTTCTGTTAATAATACTGATTACTTTGCATCATAATGTTTCTGCAATCGCTGATGTTTTTTTTTATGTGGAGCTTAAATATTTTAAAAAGCCATGTAAGTTTTATTTTATTTTGTTTGGATTTACGTTGTGTTGGGTTTTTTTTTGGGGGGGGGGGGGTTGCTACAAAAGCAATTTTCAAAATGGCAGTTTTTTCCCACAGTGTCCAATCCCATTCAGCCTCCAGGGCAGTAAATTTGCCTACCATGTAGCAATGGTTGCCTTTTTTCTGCTGATTATAAAATCATAGAATCATTCAGGTTGGAAAACATCTCTAAGATCATCAAGTTCAACCATCAGCTGATCACTACCAAGCCACTAACCGTGTGCCTCAGTGCCACATCTCTGCCTTGCTCAAACACCTCCAGGAACGATGATTTCACTACCTCCCTGGGCAGCATGTTCCTGTGCCCTACCACTGTTCACAAGAAGAAATTTTTCCTAATATCCAACCTGAATCTCTCCTTGTGCTACTTAAAGCCATGACCTCCTAACCTGTTAGTAATAACTGGGGAGAAGAGACTGACCTCTACCTCACCCACAACCTCCTTTCAGGGAGTTCTAAAGATCGATAAGGTCTCCCCTGAGCCTCTTCCAGACTAAACAATCCCAGCTCCCTCAGCTGCCCTTCATGAGCTCCAAACCCCTCACAGCTCTGTTGCTCTTCTGTGGACATTCTCCACGACCTCGATGTCTTTCTTCTTATGATGGTTCCAAAACTGAACACAGTACTTGAGGTACTGTGATCCACAGTGCCTCATTGTACATCCTTCCCCTTGCATTGGAATAAGTCCTCTGGCCTCTTTGCTGGGAAAATTAGGTACTGCTTCTCTACAATGTCCAGAGAAGGCA
This sequence comes from Alectoris magna, assembly GCA_030625065.1. NCBI lineage: Eukaryota > Metazoa > Chordata > Aves > Galliformes > Phasianidae > Alectoris > Alectoris magna. The sequence goes on from CM060561.1 coordinate 3,840,710, forward strand.
GGTTTTGACTCCTTGTTTGATGTGATGGCAAGCAGTAGCAGCAATCTGGATAATATTGATGAGCGTGTGCAGGTGATCAGATATATCTTCAGCGAGGTGAACAATTTGATTCTGCACAGCGTCTTCAAGAGGTTAGAGGATGATGGCAGTGCATCTACATCAGTCTTATTCCCTTGATGTTCATCTCATGTTATCTTTAGGTCCATACTAGTCCAAGTAATCAGAGAATAACAGAATCATAGAATTGTTTGAGTTGTAAGAGGCCTTTAAAAGCCATCTAGTCCAACTCCCCTGCAGTGAACAGGGACACCTACAGCTAGATCAGGTTACTCAGAGCCCCATCCAGCCTGACCTTGAATGTCTCCAGGGACAGGGCATCCATCATCTCTCTGGGCAATCTGTTCCAATTCCTCACTACCCTGATTGTAAAATTATTTTTTCTTATATTCAGTGTAAATCTTCTTTCTTTTAATTTGAAACTATTTCTCTTTTTCCTGTCATAACAGACCCTGTTCAAGAGTCTTTCCCTTTTCTTCTTACATTTAAATATAAAATATATCTTTTTCATATATATATAAAAAATAACATATTTATGTATTTACGTATCTTCATTTAACTCTTAATACCCCTCATACACAGCATGCACAAAAACTCTCCAGCTTTATTCAGGAGTGGTGGTCTCTGGCCATCCTTCTGCCAAACAAAGCACTGCCAACATAATGCTGTAGTGACACGGCTTCAGCTTGAATGCTCTGACAAGTTTTTTGTTAGTCCAGTTTTTGACTAACATATTTGTGTTTCTAAACACTTTCCTTGTTCTCACTTCTATTTCCACCTCTGTACTGCTGTTATCTATTATTACCAGGTTGCCACAGTAACCACATTCCTCAACACTCCTTATTTGTTCCATACCAATTGTTATATGAGCACTGTTTGTTCCCACTGTTGCCAAGATCTTGGTCTTTTTGCTTGAAACTTCCAGCCCTATCTCCCCCCATTTATCAGCAGTTTGAAAGCTCTTGGCTACATGTCATAGGGTGAGAAAGGGCCACCTACTTCTCTAAGGCCCTGCATTCACATTTCTCATCAGCAATGTTATTTTCTGAGGCAGCTGATCCTTACGCATCAGTGCCTGTGGAGTGCTCAGTTTCTCCATCTTTTAAGTATTAACACCCCTTATGAAACAAGGAGACTCTCTTTAGCCATCAGTGCCTCATCCCTTTCCCTGGAATTGCACTGATTTGGATTTTTAGCAAAATTCTCACCCTATTGGCTTTGACTGGGCTGCAGGAGCATCTCTATATACAGCACTGGGCAACCCCCACATCCCACGAACCCATCTTTAAAACCTTTAAAAATGCTCTTGCAACCTTTGCAAGGGGATCTCCTTTCTCTCTCTCTCTATGTTTTGCTGCCCTCTTCTGCACAGCTAGGAAATCTCTCACTGCTTTCAAATCAGAAAGCCCCTCTAAAAGACCCCCCCCCCGGATATTACAGTCACCTGCATGCATATTATGGGTCTTCCCCGATTGGCACAAAGCAGCAGAGGCAGCAGCCAGGTACAAGGTGTTAGTGGAGACCTGGATTTACACTTCTGACAATGCTGTGGTGGAAAAAAAAAACCAGCCTAGTGAATGCTCTGCAGAAGAATCGCAGAATGGCAGGAGTTGAAAGAGACCACTGGAGATCATCAAGTCCAACAGCATGCAGTAAGGACCAGCCCGTGCAGCTTCACCGCAGTGAAAGGGGTGTTTTCCAGCGTGTGCCCTCAGGGTACTGAAGATGTTTCCTTCCCTTTTCCTCCTGTCTCGCTGTTTTCCTTGAATGTTCCATAGCTCAAAGTGTGGCAGCAGGGAAGACAGGCACGTTGCAGGGGAGTTGGACTAGATGACCTTTGAAGATCCCTTCCCATTTAACAGTTTCATGATTCTGTGATTCCGCGTTGCAGGCATGGCAGCCACAGAGCTCTCCACCTACATACCTGTCCCATATTTATGGGACACATAATGGGGCTTAGCTTCCATTTCAGACGTGACTGGAGAGATTTTATAGTGCTATTGCTGATGTGTTGAATGGCTTTTCTGCGGTGTAGAAAGGAAACTTAGTTTGGGTTGATGGAAACCGAGAACCGATGGCCTGTATAGCTGCAACTCTGCCAAAGCATCAGGAACGGAGCGATTTCCTCCCATTAAAAGCCATCATAGGAAAAAGGAGACTGTGGCTGGTTTTAGTTGATTTTGTCCTTGCAAGGAAGGCAAATGGTTTCCGTTAACTCACTCTCTACAATCCAGCACTAGGACATCGCACAGTAATGCAGGAAACTGAGTCATTATGTCCCCTTCTTGATAGCTCTTGATTGGCACTGCTGTTGTACACATTACTGAGCCTATGGCTTGTTTTAGACACCAAATGGCTTTCCCCACCTGAAGACAAACTAACAAAAACTTATATATTGCAATATGTGATTTATGTTCATCACTTCCTTGTATCACTCATTACTATTTTATCCATGAAGCCAGGGTATAAAAACTCAGCAAGATAACACTTGACAGCAAAATATCAAATTAAATTCTTATATTAAATAGCATCCTCCTTCGGCAATATATCATATTAGTTTAAATTTTTTGAAAGGCTGGCTTGACTAGAGAGTCAATGAAAATCTGTACGTCTTCACGCTTTGGAAGAGCGCCAACTAATCTAATAGCTGCTTACCCTAATGTGTTCATCCAGCCTCCATTAAGAAGATCAGACAAGCAGAGGTTGCTGTCCTACATGGAATACACTTCCACACACACCGAAAATGTTGGCAGAAAGCTCTGTCTAAAGCAGAAGTGGAAAAATATCTAAAAGAACGAGAGATACATCCAAGACACAGATGATGGACAAGTTACCCACATGCTCAGCGCTTAGGGATGTTCTGCCTATGGGCTGGAGCAGTCAGTGCCATGGAGAGGACATTATAGAGCCTGTGACCCGTTTGCAATCAGGAAAAGTCTCACTGAATATCCAAATTATTGAAAATCTTTTCCAAGAACATTGTCCTTTACGACAACGTTAATATCTGGAGTTCCTTGTGCTGAGCATTTCCCTGGAAGAAACACATAAGCTGGCATCAAACAGCAGGCAAAAAATAGATAAATGGCTGGGAAAAAAATACTGACTGTTTTGTTTTAAATTCAGATACTAACACATTGAAATGTTGAGCAACAGCAGAATGGAATCAACTCAGCCTGTAAAAGCAAAATAGGCCACATTATTAGAAAGCACTCCTAAAATAAGTTTTGATGTTCACTTAATTATATCCCCGTGGTTCAGTCAGGAAAACAAAACCTTGCCTTATTAATATCATTTCACGTTTTTATGAAGGTCTTTGATTGGGTTTAGTAGATGGTCTTAATGGGATCTGTCAAACAATAGGATAATCCTAATTTAAATGAAAAAGCTATCTCTCTGAAAAGCACATTTGTTTGATTAATGGCTCTTTCATGAACGCACAAGCCTAGCAAGGCATTGAGTCATGTGTTCAAAATATAATGGCTCACATGATTAACATAGAGTTAACACACAAAGGTATAAGGTACTTAAGAAAAATCTCTTTATTCCCAATAAGAAAAAGAAGGCTGTGATAGCAGTATTAATATTTACTGCTGGTTCTGCAGCAGCTACCTCTGCACTCAGTATAAATTATCATTTAAATTCTATAGCCCTCCAGTAACATGGAGGTCCAGGGAACTTAGGATAATAGATCATTCAGAGTTGCCTAAAAAATTCCATTGGAAGAAAATTCCTTAATATGTTTATCAAAATCATTACCAGAATGAATAATTTCTACCAACACAGTTAGAACTGGAGAATGATATCAGTCAAATCAGTGAAACCAGAAAGGCACATTTGTCAAAGCAGCATTACCAGCAAAGAGGCGTATCATAGCAAAAATGCAGAAAACTGCACTTTTTCTTCTCAGAAAAGCCATAATTTGGCAAAGAACTTCAGTATGTGCCTGAACTATAAAGTACATTATCCACAATGGAAGTGAAGCAGTCAGGTTATTATTCCCCAGAAAGGTGTAACTTAATTTCCCCAATTTAACAATTAACCTAGTGTGGGAAAAATACCTTAGAAATTCAAAAATAAATATACTTTGGGAAGTGCTAATAAAGGTCTGATGTATAAGACAGTTGGCTATGATGTCCAAACTTCACAAAACTTGTAAAACCACATACATTACTGATTCACTTGCAAACAAGCGTGCTACAGATCTGCCAATATACCCAAGTGCCTTGGGCCTTTTTGAAAACCCATTCTACACAAGAAACAAGAAAGTCCAGACTTCTTTTATTTATGATTTAAAGCAGAGTCTCTGGGGTTTTGTCAAGGCTGAGAAATGTTCATGCTTCAAGGCGTGTTGCAATCATCAACTAGCAGAGGTCAGGAGGAATATGTCCTTGTTGGTACATCTCTTGAGGGTACGACTACCAATAGCATTTCAAGACATGTGTGCTGGGCTACCATAAAAAAGAACTCATTGATCCAGGCTAGTAATTCCTCTGTCCCTGGTCACAAAGGACATCTCCATGAGGATCTCAAAGGATACTGGTTAGTTTTAGTCCTTACATCTTCCCCAGCCAGATGCGGCATGTCCAGAGTGTCTCTGAATTGAAGCTTGGAGGATCATAGGCAAAGTAACTGTACACTGGAATTGCAAATTGGTGGGGAGGACACAATAGTAAGGATGATTCTCAATAAAGCTGTGCTTTCATCTAGAAGTAGAGAAGTGAAGAAAGATTTGATTTGTATATGGTATTGCCCTTTATCTTATCAAGTCAGCCCTGAAGCAGCCTCATGAATATCAAGGGCATTATGCAGAGACCCTTGGACAGATCTCACTGGATGTCTCTACCATCATACAACTCAGCTTTCCAGTCACCTCCAGGATCCTAGCTCCTGACGATCCATAGATACATAAACATCAGTTCACTCCTAGGCTATTTTGGAATAAACCAACCACCTCCTTCCACAACGATCGCCAAATTTCGGTTGGGTATTTTTACTCCAAAAACCTTGCTCTGTGGGCAACGTAGACGGGATTGCATTAGATTCAGCTCTCTTAATCTTACAGTGTTTTCAGGTGGGGTCCCAGCTGGCTTTACACCCTCCATAGTACAGTGTGAACACTTCATTCTGCTCTAAAAGAGACAAGTCCTGATTACTGTGGAGAAGCAGTGGCCATAATGAATGAGAGGAGTGGAGAAAGCAGGAAAGGATGGAAGTAGATGCTTAAGAAATCACAGGAGAGTGGGATGAAATTCCCAGACTTAACTAGTCTTCTATGTTGAATGTATTATTCCCATTCAATAGAGTACTGCTGAAGAGCACCATTCCCAGCTGCAGCCCCTTTCTGTGGCCTGCCATCTCATCTCTCCTGCAGCAATGTTGACAAATACAGCAAAAGTGAATTCCACAGGGCTACAATTTCTCCTAGTTACAGCTACGCTATGCTCAAGTCTGCCCCAGTAGACCGGTGTGAAGCTTTGACAGAGGAAATCTGGGCCCAGTCCTCAAGAGTTCATGAACCTTTCAGCAAAACTGGCCCCAGTTCCAAAAAAATCCTGGGCTGATGTCCAAGAAAAACTCCAGCTCCAAGAACATCCTGCCTTGCCATAGCTCTTCTGCACCCATCCACCAAGTTCATGCCAGAGAATGCTAAACACTCACTCTGCCCTTAATTGCACACACAGAAGCAGTAATGGATCTTACTATTAGGAAAGCAAACAAAAACAGAAAGGCCAGGTGTCTGCTAAAGTCAGCCAGAAGGAGCCTCTCTCCTCTTTAATAGCTGGTATAACAAGTGGGTGTTAATTCATGCTAACTTACAGATGCATTCCCATAGAATTGTGCCCTATACCCACATCTGTTCTTGCACTGAGTACTGAGGAAGAGGGAAGTACAGGCTGACATGCTTTTCCTCCTGTTTTGCAAGCAGAAGAGCATTTGGCTTCTCATATTTGTTAACCTCTTCTGGGAAAGTGACTTTGAAACATACCATCTGAACCCAGGGAGCCAAAAATAGACAAAGGGATCTGATGGTGTGTGCCCTTGCATACAATAGCTGCGTGCAGGCATTATTAGAATAGGCAAAGCCAGCCCACAGCTCCCAGGCTTCACCTGCTGCCTACGCAGATGGCTCGTGTTATGTCCATGGCACTGCAGCAGTACCAGGATTTCCTAGGTTGTCTGGTCCCTACATTGCAGGAAGAGATAAGCAGAAAGGATAAGCAAGACCAACATCTCCAAGTGGCAGCTGGGACTTGTCACGTACCCCATCATGCCCCTCTGCGTTGCATCATGCCCATGGATTCCTCTTGGAGCTGCTCCAGCTCTCCAGATATCATAGAATCATAGAATCATTAAGGTTGGAAAAGACCTCTAAGACCATCTAGTCCGGCCATCAACCCATCCCCATCATGCCCACTAAACCATGGTCTTCAATACTACATCTCTGCGTTTCTTGAACACCTCCAGGGACAGTGACTCCACCACTTCCCTGGGCAGCCTTTTCCAATATCTGACCATTCCTTCTGAAAAATTTCCCTAAAATCCAACCTGACCACCCCAAGTGTGAAATAGTCACATTTTTCAGCCTGCAGTGATATGAAGGGGCTGCCGGTCCTGTGTCAGGAGCAAGGTTCTTACCTTTGTATGACAGGGTGCACCCATTCTTGAGTCAGTTGTAATTCTTTCAGGAAGAGATGGGATGTACTCAGGGGATTTAAACATCCATCACGCACCTTGAGTACAATGTTCAGTTTTGTGCCCCTCACTACGAGAAAGACATTGAGGCCCTGGAGCGTGTCCAGAGAAGGGCAGAAAGCACAAGTCTTATGAGGAACAGCTGAAGGAAATGGGATTGTTCAGTCTGGAGAAGAGGAGGTTCAGGGGAAACTATCGCTCTCTCAAACTCCCTGACAGGATGTTGTGGCAAGGTGGGAGTCAGCCTCTTCTCCTGGGTAACAGTAATAGGATGAGGGAATGGCCTTCAGTTGTGGCAGGAGAGATTCAGGTTGGATATTAGGAAAAAATTGTTCTCAGAAAGAGTGATGAGGTATTGGCAGAGGCTGCCCAGGGAAGTGATGAAATCAACTGTCCATGGAGGTGTTCATGAAACATGGAGATGTGGCACTGAGGAACACGGTTTAGGAGGTGTGGTGGGGATGGATTGATGGTTGGACTAGCTGATCTTGGAGGTCTTTTCCAACCTTAATGATTCAATGACTTTATGCAACAGCAGAGGGCAGAATTCTCTGTTCCAGGATTTGAACGTGTTTCAAACACAGAGCTCAGCCAGAAGGTCGGGGGTTTTACAAAGAACTGGTAGATCAAAGAAGTGCTTATGTACATATTTTCAGGTATAGTCAGAAAGAGTTAGACAGGACTAGGCAAGCATGCTGTTCTCATTTGCACTGTATTTCTGGCTATCACATGCTCAATGAGCAGAGAAAGTCTGCCCTTGATGTATGTACTAAGCGTGTAGGAGAGCACTAGAACCACTTAGCACATCACTATTTCCTATACCACTGACATTGATTTTCCTTTCAGCCAGGAAGAAACGGGGGAAGTCTCTGTTCCAGTCATTGTCAAGTCCAAGAATTTCCAGTTCTACATGCAGAGAAGCTTGTTATCATCACTCTGCAAATTATAAAGGAAGCAAAAATCCTTCTGCAGATTTGACATACAATGCTGGCCCTCTGAGAAGCAGGTTCAGGTCTTCAAGTCACCTCTCATTTCCTCCACGGCTCCGAAAAAGTTGTTTAATCTCTCTAAGTGAGGATAATGCTGCTGACCCAGAAGCCTGTTGTAAGGAGAAAGGTCTTCGATTACCCACACAGAATGAACCAAGGGAGAGTTTGAGGAGAAAGGGATTACTTTCAGCTCTGCTTCTTAATTGCATAAAACTCTATTTGCTAGTAATTGGAGGAAAATGCTCAAGTGTCTGTGAGTGGGGAAAGAGGAGAATTCCACTAATTTGCATCTCATTGTTGCTAACTGAGATAAATATGCTTTTCTCTTTCTTATCAAATTTCTATGAACGGTGGACAAATTGCGCAACACTGATCTTTCCTGAGTACGGATAGATGGTGTATGTGCTCAGCACTGACAGGACAAATGATTAATGAGATCTTCCTTAATGGCGATGCCTTTTTAGTCACAGTTATCACCTAACACTTTAAACTAATGGGTAGTTAACGCCTGGAGGTTTCACCTATTCGTTTTATGAAAAAAAATCTCGCACCCCAACCTCCCTTGCAATTCCTCTTATCGTCTCCAGTTCTGCTCCAGATTTACCCAATAATGGAACTGGAAGAGGTTTGAGCCTCTCTACAGTCTTGATACAAAGGTCCAGAGGAGTCCATATAAACTGTAAGATGACAAGTCCAGATGTGTGTCCAAATATGGAGTCCTCAGTACAGTAGAGACATGTACTGTACATGTACATGGGACCTGTTGGAGCACATCCAGAGGAAAGCCAAAAAAGATGATCCAATGAATGGAACACCTTCCCTACGAGGACAGGCTGAGAGACCTGGGGCTGCAAAGCCCAGAAAAAAGAAGGCTCCAGGGAGACCTGAGAGTGGCTCTCTGTATCTAAACAGGGGCTTTAAGAAAGAAGGGGACAGATTCTTTATCTGGGTCTGTTGTGATAAGACAAGGGAAAATGGTTTCAAATTAAAAGAGGGGACATTTAGATTGGATATAAGGAAAAAGTTTTCTATGGTAAGAGTGGTGAGACACTGGCACAGGTTGCCCAGAGAGGTGGTAGATGCTCTATCCCTGGAGACATTAAAGGTCAGGATGAATGGGGCTCTGAGCAACTTGTTCTAGATGTAGATGTCTCTGTTTATTGCAGGGGAGTTGAACGAGATGACTTTTAAGGATCCCTTCCAGCTCAAACGATTCTGTGATTCTGACTCTAAGAGCAGGCAAAGTGTGGTCCATCTGTTCACACTGCATGAGCAGGCATTTGGATTTCACGTTCCTCCAGATTCATCCAACCATTTGCATCTCAGCCTTCACAGAGGTGATGGAAGCTGTGATTCAGTTTCAGATTGATTGGACCCACATCTAGGTTGAATGAGCATTGTGAACTGACCCTTGATGATATCATCTGGTTTTGGGTCGGGTTGGAATTTTGTGCATATATATATACACACAGATATAAAATTATTTTTTTAAGAAGTGTCTTTCCAGTCGCCTGGCACCATAATCAGCAGTCAAGACTATGTTATCTGCATGTAGATGTTGGCATACGCCTGTATGCTAATGTGTCAGCTACCGTAATAGTCAGTGGACATTGTGTGTAGCATGCAATTGCTTCTACACAGGTCTTTAGTGCAATTTTAGACACCTTACACAATCTTACTTGGCTACAATTATGGCTTCACATGGGCACAGGTCTCCTGTATGGCCTCTGCTCTCTCTACCATCCCCATGAAAATTGTTTGGGTGCTAAATGGCAGTAGGAGCCTGTGACAACCAAGTATTACCACTGGCAAATAGTGCCAGCTCAGACCAGAGAGTAATGCATTCTAAAGCAGAAACTTGTGAAATATTCATCCAGAAAGAGGGAGGTCATTCAGAAGACCTCTGCTACTTCTGCCTGCCCCATAGATATTTTTGGATGCCGTCAGGCATCCCAAATGACATGGGGCATTTGTATTTGGCAAGTGAACTCTACCTTTGTGCTGTCATCTGCACTAGTGAAAAATTAACACAAAAAATCCAAAAAGTAATCATAGCCAAAGTCAATGTAAGTGACCTCATGAGGTATAATGTAGTGAGTAAAGAAATCCATCATTTTGAGCCAGTTATTGTTTCTTTTCTCTGAGCAATATTCCTACTTGACATTTTAAGCTAGCAAATCTGCATTAAATAGTAGCATGTCACTTAACTCTATTTATATTTATATATATCACCTCTCACATACGTTTGCTGCACGCGATGTTAACTGCGTTCCTTGCCAATAAGCCATCCAGAGAAGCAGAACAACATTAAAGATCAGGAGAAAACAAAAGCAAGTCAATAATAACTTCAGTGGTAATTTCATGATGAGAAACACACTTACAGCCTTATGTGTGCCTGGGAGCTCTCATTGTTCTTATTATGAATCCTCAGGCATGAAAAGTGGATGTGACTTCTAATTTAAATACAATTTGTATCACCCTCTAGAACTGAATCTTCCTGAAATTATTAAGCGGAGTTCTAACACTGCATTTTGAACAGAGTTGCATGTTCTGAATAGTGTTGTGCTTGCATAACTGAATGATGGAGACAAGCACCATTGCCCTCCGGGTAGAGAAATGGAACCCCTGTTAACCACATTTTATACACTTCACATGCTAACATGGATTGGATCTGTGCTTATGGGGAAGAAAAGATAGAGAGTGCTCCCTGAGGTATCCTAGGAAGGCATCATAGTAGTAAGATTCTGACTTGTGAAGAATCGAATGGATGACAGTGATACTGACATTTGGTGGGACACGTAGCGTAGATCATATCTTGTCCCGAATGCCTGAATATTTGGAAAAGAATGCAAAACCCACAAAACAAGAAACACTGACACACCAGTAGAACTGATGATTAGTCTCAGTACTTCAAACAGTAACAGTTTGCCTATTTGCTGCAGGCAATTAAAAGATATTTCTTTGTCTGTGAGTCCTTGACATTACATATCAAATCCTGCTACAGAGCTCATGTGGATCTTGGTACCCCTTAGACAACACAGAACATTGTGGTATCTCTCCGACTTATTACTTATCAGACAATCAACAAGGCACCAATGGCCCTGTTCAAAGGATGCCCAGACCCTCAGGTATGATACAAGATATGAATTGGCACAATCACTGTGTAAGGTTTTGGCACTGGGATTGTGTAGTCTGCAGAAGAGGCTCAGGGGAGACCTTATCACACTCTAAAACTCCATGAAAGGAAGTTGTGTTGAGGTAGGGGTTGGCCTCTTCTCCTGTATAACAGTGATAGTACAAGAGAGAACTGCCGCAAACTGCACCAGGGGAGGTTTAGGTTGGATATTAGGAAAAGTTTCTTCTCAGGAAGAGTGGTAATGCATTGGAACAGGCTGCCCAGGGACACGGTAGAGTCACTGCCCTGGGAGATTTTCAAGAAACATGAAGATGTGCACTGAGGGACACAGTTTATTGGGTATGGTGGGGGTGGGTTGACGATTGGGCTAGATGATCTCAGTGGTCTTTTCTAACCCTAATGATTCTAAGCACCGGTGAGGCCACACCTAGAGTACTGTGTTCAGTTCTGGGCCTCTTACTACAAGAAAGACAATGTTCTGGACAAAGTTGGTGAGGGTTCTGGCGCACAAGTTTTATGAGAAACGGCTGAGGGAACTGGGATTGTTTAGTCTGGAGAAGAGAAGGCTCAGGTGGCACTTTATAGCTCTCTGCAACTCCCTGAAAGGAGGTAATGTTGAGGTGGGGGTTGGCCTCTTCTCCCACATAACTAGCAATAGGATAAGTTGTGCCAGGGGAAATTCAAGTTGGACCTCTGGAAAAAGTTCTCCTCCAAAAGAGCGGTCAGGCACTGGAATGGGCAGCCCAGGATGGTGGTGGAGTCACCATTCCATCAGGTGTTCAAGAAACATTTTGATGTTGTACTAAGGGACATGGTTTAGTGGGGAAATATTGGTGGAAGTTGGATGACTAGACTGAATGATCTTGGAGGTCTTTCCCAACTTTGATGATTCTATGATTCTATGTTTCTATGATTCTAAGGTTAAAGCAGGAAAAAAATGTATTTATTTGAAGGTAGACTAACTACCATGTCAGATTGCATTATTGTATAGGTGAACAAAAAACTTCCCTTGTTGTAGCAATATCTCAGATGTTTTTTATCACTCCTTCACCCCCAGGTGAAGTGAAATTTCCATCCATCACCTAAAGATGGATTCTCTACTGCTTATATTGCCTAAAGCAATTTGAGTGTCAACATTTCTGAAGTTTTGTTCACGTGCTACCTAGCCCCTGTCCCTTGGTGAGAACAGCAGAGGCATGGCATGGAAGCTTCTAGGTCAGTTCTAATTAGCATTGCCCAGACTTGCTCACCTCATCCTCAAGGGCATTTCCTTTCTGTTTCCTATCATTAGTGCTGCATTCATACCTGACTTAGCACATGCCTGGCCTCAGGCTCCTTGTCTCTGCTACAGCTGCCTGAGAACACATTTGTAAAACTCCTGGATGATATGATGATGTATGAATGCATATTTTTGGTACATTTGATTTCTTTTCTAAAATAACTTCTACAGGGATGTAAAGAGACACAGGGACTAGGCACTATAGCCAAGGAGCTGCGTTCTGGAAAGGAATACAGGATCCTACAAGGGATTTTGACATCAGAGCAATCTCCTTCAGCTAAAGAAGTCTTTTGGTGCATGAAGAATTAAGCAGAACTAAGGGAAGGTTTTAACCTCTGTGTACTGCAATCCCATATAGAGTTTTGGATCAAGCGGCTTTAAAAAAATATTTAAAAGCATACATTAACCACTTAGCATTCAAGAACTATAGAAACTGACTTAAGTGAAGATTTTGAGGAACTGATCATAACAAGGATGGGGCTGATCTGATTCTTGCAGAGAAAAATGCAGATATTAGTTATATATACATGAGAGAAAGAAGTAGCAATAAGCTGAGTTGTCAATTGGTTGAACATCTCCATATACTATTTTTTCCTTTATTCCTATCTTTAGAATTTAGGAGAAATTGTCACCAGAAATATCAGCGTGCCTTCACTAATATATTAAAACAAAGGCTCTACTATATTTTCACCAGCCAAACAAAACTGCTTAAAACACTACTCTGATCCTGCAGGAGAGTTTAGAGGTCTGAACTCTGATATGGAAGAAAATCCTGCAGAGCAGAAGAGTGATGGAGATCTGGGACCCTTACGATGCCCCTGCCTGGGACTGAACATGTGGTTTGCATAGCCTGCATCAAATGGCCATCATCATCAAACTAGGTCTCTTCCATTCCCACTTATGTGTTACGATAGAGGTTAAGGTGACATTGAGGGCATGAAATAACATCTTGAAATCAGAAGGCTTAGTACTGCTGATTTTCTCTGTTTCAGAACAGGATAGTTCTAGAGGCAAGAAACCTTTCTGCTGAATTTGCCCCTTCCTCTGGAAATCACTTAGTCATATAACATGAGTATAAAATGACCAATTCCATGGCTGAGGTCATGGCAAAATCCACTTTAATAAAAGGTAAATAATGATTAGAACAAACTCATTATCTCCATCACATACAGAGGGAAATTGCAGCAAGGAAAGGGACTACTGAGAGCTCAGACAGGGGCATGAACTGGAGCTCCAGGGGTTCACAGCTGGTGCTTCCCCTGAGTGCCTGTGCAACCTTTGGGGTGCAGAAGTGAATGGTACATACAACATTTCCAAGAAAAAACAGAAGCAGTTAAAGAGCCTTTCATCAAAATGAAATTTCATCAAAATGGCGCAGGAGCGGGCGGTCCCCCTGAGCCGCAAAATGAGCCGGCGGGGAAGAAGACCGGCGTGGGTGAACAGGGAGCTGTTCTTAAGGTTGCGGGAGAAAAAGAGAATTTATCGCCTGTGGAAGGAGGGAAAAGCAACTCAGAATGACTACAAAGAGGCTGTTAAGACGTGTAGAAGGAAAATCAGAGAGGCAAAAGCCCAGCTTGAATCTAAGCTGGCCGCTGGGGTAAAAACAAACAAGAAACTCTTTTATAAATACATCAACTGTAAGAGGAGGGCAAAGGGGAATCTCCAGTCTTTACTGGACGAGGCTGGGAATGTGATCACAGACGATAAGGAAAAGGCAGAGGTTCTGAATGCCTTCTTTACGTCTGCCTTTAAAAGTCATCTCGGTTATTCCCAGGGCTCCCCACGCTCTGGCTTGGTAGTCTCAGCTGGGGAGCAGACTGAACCCCCTGTGATTCTTGAAGAAGCGGTCAGGGAATTACTACTCCAACTGGACTGCCACAAGTCCATGGGTCCGGATGAGATTCACCCGAGAGTGCTGAAGGAACTGGCGGAGGTGATCGCTGAGCCGCTTTCCGTTATCTTTCAGCGCTCCTTGTTAACGGGTGAGGTCCCAGAAGACTGGAGGCTTGCCAATGTGACTCCCATTTACAAGAAAGGTTGTAAGGAGGATCCGGGGAACTACAGGCCTGTTAGCCTGACCTCGGTGCCAGGGAAGGTAATGGAACGGATTGTCTTGAGGGAGATCATGCGGCAGGTGTGGGATGACCAGGAGATCGGACCTAGCCAGCATGGGTTCGTGAAGGGCAGGTCCTGCTTGACCAATCTGATCTCCTTCTATGATCCTGTGACCCGTCTGATGGATGAAGGAAAGGCGGTTGATGTGGTCTACTTAGACTTCAGCAAAGCCTTTGACACTGTCTCCCATGCTATTCTCCTGCAAAAGCTGGCAGCCCGTGGCTTGGATGGGTACACTCTCGGCTGGGTAAGGAGCTGGCTGGAAGGCCGGGCCCAGAGAGTGGTGGTAAATGGAGTCAAATCCAGTTGGAGACCAGTCATGAGTGGTGTTCCCCAGGGGTCGGTGCTGGGGCCTGTCCTCTTCAACATCTTTATTGATGACTTGGATGAGGGCATTGAGTGCACCCTCAGTAAGTTCGCGGATGACACCAAATTGGCAGGGAGTGTCGATCTGCCTGAGGGTAGCGAGGCCCTGCAGAGGGATCTGGATAGACTGGTGAGCTGGGTCGAAGCCAATGGGATGAGGTTCAACAGGACCAAATGCCGGGTCCTGCACTTTGGCCACAACAACCCCAGGCAGCGCTACAGGCTTGGGGTGGAGTGGCTGGAGGACTGTGTTGAGGAAACAGACCTGGGGGTACTGATTGATGCTCGGCTGAACATGAGCCGACAGTGTGCCCAGGTGGCCAAGAAGGCCAACGGCATCCTGGCTTGCATCAAAAACAGTGTTACTAGCAGGAACAGGGAGGTAATTGTCCCCCTGTACTCGGCATTGGTGCGGCCGCACCTCGAGTACTGTGTTCAGTTTTGGGCCCCTCACTGCAAGAAAGACATTGAGGCCCTGGAACGTGTTCAGAGGAGGGCTACGAAGCTGGTGAGGGGTCTGGAGCACAGGCCTTATGAGGAGCGGTTGAGGGAGCTGGGATTGTTCAGCCTGGAGAAGAGGAGGCTCAGGGGAGACCTTATAGCTCTCTATAACTTCCTGAAGGGAGGTTGTGGTGAGCTGGGGGTCGGCCTCTTCTCTCGCGTAATCAGTGATAGAACTAGAGGGAATGGTTTCAAGCTGCGCCAGGGGAGGTTCAGGCTGGACATTAGGAAGTATTACTACTCGGAAAGGGTAGTCAGGCATTGGAATGCACTGCCCAGGGAGGTGGTGGAATCACCGACCATGGGAGTGTTCAAGAAACGTTTGGATGTTGCGTTGAGGGGTATGATTTAGCTGGGAAGTATTGGTAATGGTTGGACTGGATGATCTTCTAGGTCTTTTCCAACCTTGATAATTCTGTGATTCTGTGATTCTGTGAAAATGGCTCAAAGGGATCAAAGGTCCCACAGATCTGAGGTTTCAAATTTGCAAAAAGTAACTCTTCAGTAAATATAAATCCTTTTCATTTCTCTCTCCCCTCTGGTCCCCATCTCTTCTAGCTAATGACTTACCAAGACCCTATAAAGTCAAGTGAAACGCTGTGCAGAAGAACATGGGACAGTGCCAGGGGTATGGAGATCAACCTCTGAAGATTGCTCTTTTATAAATGACAATTCATTGCTTCAATGATGTAACACTTTTGACAGTATACAAAGGTGCCATAAGCAAATTCTACTTCAGTTTCACCTACTACAACACTTGCAATAGGATTCTTTATATCCAGAGCTGCGGGCATGAACTGAGGTGTGAGGAAGGACGGCGTATGTGCACCAGAGACACTTCTGTCTGATAACAACCACATCCATGGTAGTTTGATCACAGAATCATAGAATTCTTTGAGTTGGAAGGGACCTTTAAAGGTCATCTAGTCCAACTCCCCTGCAATGAACAGGGACATCTATCTACACCTGACTGAGCTGCTCAGAGCTTTGTCCAACCTAACCTAAAGAATTCCTCCCCATCTCTCCAAGTTATCCTGTTTGTGCTGCGGTCATCCAAGTCACAGCCACAGACCACATTGTAGGAGACCGGGAAAATCGTGAAGGGAAAACTTGTGATTAAATAGACAAAGAGATCATTAAGTTACTCATGAGAAATCCAGGAAGAAGCAACAAAACCTGTAGACACAGGACAGTGGATACCTATTTGATATGCTCCCTCAGTTGAAGCATGCCAGCATCTCTCAGACAGGACCATCTCTTCTTGACTCCTGGTGGACACAATGCAGTTATGAGGCTCTGCAACATGCTTTGATCCCTAGATGGACACCAAACTCTTACTTTATTGAGGCTATATGGATCTACTCCACATTCCTCCAGTTTTGGGCTTGCTGGGCAAAGTCCTCTCCTGCTGCAGCTGCATGGTTGCTTGTTGTCCATGGCCACCAGAATGCTCTTGAGGATAAAGTCCTCTATATTCCAGGGTGGCACAACAAGGGCTTACCCAGTAAAGATAAATTCCAGTTCCCCTGCCTGTTCCTTCAGGTTTGGGGAGTCACAGCTATGCAATCTGCCACATTGTGCATTAGTCACATAAAATTGCAGCCTACTGTAGGGAACCTGCTTTGTCAGGGAGGTTGGACTTGATGATCCCCAGAGGTCCCTTCCAACCCCTACTATTCTGATTCTGTGAAAACTGCAGGGGAGTCAGACAAGATGACTTTTGAAGGTCCCTTCTAACTCAAATCATTCTATGATTTTATGAAAATATGTTACCCAGGAGAGGAAGGGGAGATAGAGACATACCTCGTGCCTCTGCCCCCTTGTATGCTAGGGGTTTCTGAAAGTTGAGTGGGTGCAATCAGGTGCTAGAACTTGCAGATTTGTTTTCCTATGTTTTCTCCTACATAACGTCTCCTGGCCAATGTGCAGATTTGGGAACTGGGATTATATGGTCTTTGAATTGGAGACATATAGCAGCTTTTATGTTCTTATTTACCATGTCCCCGTTTCTTCCATGCTGCAATGGCTGTCATGAAAAATGCTATTTCCATAGATGTAGGAGTGGACTGGGGTAAAGACAAACCTTGGATTTCTGTCTCCAGATCTACAGGTCTCTGGTTCTGTCCTTCTCTGGTAAGAGAGAAGTACTTGAATATGCAACAGAAGTTTAGATTGCTATTTCCAGTGCCCACATCTCCATCACTGCTGGGAAATGCCTTATTTTTGCAAGCTGCTATTTTAATCCCTTTCAGAAAGTTCTGAAGGAGAAGTGTCTCTACTAAGCCTGAGCAATATGTACCTACTATGGTTTCCTTTCTTATTCCTTACTCCTTCCCAGACGTGGTGGGCTGAACATGTGGCCAGCATAAGGTCTCTGAGCAGTGCTAACCTGCATGAATATTGTCCTCTCCATACTCTTACAACACAGCTGAGCTTACCTCCCTTGCATGCCTTTGTGCAGCTTCAGCCTCTCCAATGGTAGCACTATAATTCCGTATTTTTTTTATTGCATGATAGATCAACTATTGGGGGTGACTCTGTATCAAAGATAGTTCACATTTTCAGTGAAAAGTTCTATTTGGTAATTGAAACTAGTTTTTAAAGGAAGGAAAGGAGAATACACTCCCTCTTACTCTGCAACAAGCTGGGAGTAGCAAGTTAGTAGAAAAAATAAAATAGATATCAGGGTGGAAAGAGATGTTTCTTTACAGATTCCTGCAGGGGGGCTGGAACTGGATGATACTTAAAGTCTCTTTCAACCCAAGCCTTTCTATGATTCTGTGATTCCCGCTTTCAACTTAGAGAAGCACAGGAACCCACACTGCTGGGTATCAGGAAATTGCCCATGGGTGGTGGATTTCTGCACGCTTCCATGTCTCACCTCTTGAGCACATCCAATGAGCCTGGCAACCACAGAGCCTTCTCAGCAAGTGTTCCGTTTGCTATTCATTAAACCCATCACCCAGCTGCTGTGTCTTTCTCCATCCCTTAAACACTCAGAGGTATAAACAAAAGTATGCATTAATAAAGCAAAGAAAGGAGCCTGTGGAATCAAAGAATTGTTTGAGTTGGAAGGGACCTTTAATAGCCATCTAGTCGAACTCCCCTGCAATGAACAGGGACACCTACAGCTACATCAGGGTGCTCACAGGTGTACATCAAGGGGTATACCCTAAGAAATGTCACACCATTTTCAGTGGGGTAAGCGATTGCATCCCGCATCAAACAGCAGCTCTTGCTGCAGGAGCAGGGAGCAGGAAACACAAATCCCAGGCACCGTGTGGGTGAGGCTTTGCCCTTCACTCCAGGTCCTTGAGTTCAGCCGCAAACAACAGCGAGTGCAAGGGTGGGCAGATCTGAACCGAAGTTTCACACGACCTTCCTCCCTGAACCAAATCTGCTGACGTCCACCCGGCCCCAATCTGGGCACAAATCCAGAGCCTGCTTGTGAAAGTTTGTCCCCCTTCCAAGCCACCCCAGCTGGAATCTCTCCGTTCCTGAACCTGCTGCTCCTGCAGTAAGAACAACCCTGGGCTGCGGTTCACCTTCAGGCAAACAGCCTCTGTCTGCACAGCTCCCCAATAAGAACTCAAAAACTGCTCCCCACTACCTCTAAAGTAGGGGCATGGAGACAAAAAGCAGCTTGGAAATTAGGCAGCAGCATTCTCAGTTTGTAGCCAAACTCCTCTTTTACCGCCCTGTGTCATCATCGCTGTGCTATCTCCATCCTTCTACCTCCTCCTTCGCAAGCGTAGAAAACTGTATGTTTTAATGGAGAGACTGGAGAAAAGTGTTGTTAGCTGTATTTTTTTCCTTCTTTCCTTTCTTTTTCTTTTTCTTTTTCTTTTTTTTTTTCTTTTTCCTTTTCATTTTTCCATTTTATTTTCTTTTCCATCTTCATTTGGTAGGATGAGAGGGAATGGTCTCAAGTTGCACCAGGGGAGATTCAGGTTGGGTATTAGGAAAAATTTCTTCTCAGAATGGGTGGTAATGCGTTGGAACAGGCTGCCCAGAGAGGTGATGGAGTCATTGTCCCAGGAGGTTTTGAAGAAATGTGGAAATGTGGCACTGAGGGATGTGTTATAGTGGGCAATACTGGTGGTAGGCGGACAGTCAGACTAGACGATCTTAGTGGTGTTTTCAACCCTAATGATTCTGTGATTCTTTTCCCTCTTCTTTTCCTTTTGCAAGGCTCATTTTCCAACTGAAATAAACAAGGAAATGATTCCTTTGAGAGGTGCTCTTATCTTTAACAAGATACCTGGATTTCCATATTAAGGAGCTGGCACTTATTTCATAGAGTTAATAAAAAATGCCCCAGGAAATTCTGATCTACACTCAGCCACTGGTGAGAAAGCTATTGATAAAAATATGAAATAATGTAGGAAGAACTGGACAGACTCTGTATGAGGATTATCTCTAAACCAAATAGGTGTTACAAAAAAATAAAAGCAATAAAGGCCACTGCATCTAAACAGAGATACAGACAAGCTGCTTTTGCAGTAAGATTATTGTCATTTTTATTCTTCAAAAAGATGAGAAAGAAGAGCTCAGACTCATAGACTAGCAAGTCAACATGATTAAAGTAATATACAAACATGAAGCAGTCAAAATAGAAATGCAATTAGGACAGTGAGGAAAGAAAAAAACCCACTGAATTGCAGAATAACTTCACAAAATAGCATTTGAAATAGCAGTTTGGCCTCTCTCTAGTTAGAGGCTGGAAGGAAATGAGCTTAAAGAGCCCTGATAAGAGGATAACTGTATTATACCAATTCATTCCTCCCTCCAACACAGCTCCTTAATGGGATCCTTGAGCACTGGAGAGGGTTGGAGAAGTGGCTATCATCCCTCGGATAACAATTCAAATCCTCTTCTCAATGAGATGTTTAATCCCAGATCTGTTCTAAGGACAGCAGGCCAAGAAAAGGGCTGGAGCAGCTGCCAAGCTGTGTTGCTTCCCTATCTTCTCAGGAACATGTTGCCCAAAGAAGGTATGGATGCTGCATCCCTGAAGGTGTTCAAGGCCAGCTTGGATGGGGCCCTGGGCAACACGAGCTGGTGGGAGGCAACCAGCCAGGCAGGGAGTTGGAACTTGGTGGGTTTCAAGGTCCCTTCCAACCTAAGCCATTCTATGATTTCCTACGAGAAATTCAGTTTCTTGGACCACAGCTTTGTCCTTGGGAAGACTGGTCCAGTCTGGTGGCTTCCCAAGTATCAGTGAGCAGAGGTAAAGACCATCACAGTGCAGAAGGTGAGACAAGTTAATTCCTATGCAAGGAACTCCTCAACTGGTTATATTTCTTGCAGACATGGTTGCTGGTTATATTTCTTGCAGACATTGCTCACATAAATAGTGAAAGCCTGGACATTTATAACCCCTATTCACCAAAAAACAGGAACAAGAAAGGTGGAAAAGTAATACTGACTCCATGTCACCCCTGAAGGTCAGCCCTGTAAGAAGGAAGGGATTCAGACAACAGCTCTTTCCAGGTGCTCATCCATTGCAGAGCATCACAGCAGTAGGTCCTAAAGGGTGGCATGGACATCAGGGATGTGAATGCAGGGCAGGTGGAAGGTGAACATGGCAACAATCACTATATGAGACAAAGGGAGATGGAATAAGAGCTTCATTTGGGTGGGTAGATAACGAGAAAAAGGAGAGCTAAAATATCTTTTGTAGGGAAAGCTTTCCATCTTCAGAGCCTTTCCTTGGGGTCTTATCAGTGGTAACAGGACACTCCTGTCCACCAGGCTCTTAGCACTCTGATCTAGATGTAGGTGTCCCTGTAAATTGCAGGGAGGACCTGCAATGGACCGGGCTTAGATATTTTAGTAACGATAAGCAATGTCATATTTATCAGCTTCTGGCCCCAGCAAGAAACAAACCAACAGAAGCATGTACTTATGCTATATGTTGAAGCAGGCAGTGCCGGCACTCAGAGGCACTTCCAGACAGATCCAGACACTGATAAATCCTGACTTGGCCCTTAAAACTGAAGTGCCCAGCTTCAAAACCCACAGGAGAATGTGACATTTATAAATAATAACAACAGCAGCAGAAGCAGCAAAAACCTTGGCATCTTATCCTTGGCTTTCCGCTGTATTCCCAGCTTGCATTTCTCAGCCAGCATTCACTTTTTGATCATGAAACCTGAGAATATTGTATGTTAGAGGATCCCAGGAGCTGGATGTTTCAGGGAAAAGCTCAAATATTGCAAAGCTAACCCCAAAAAATGGCATGACTTGACAGCAGTGTTGTGCACGACATCTTTATGAAGCAGGCTTATATGTATTTCTTTCACTTACCTAGGAAAATCTACTGAGTATCTGTCCTTTCCAGCAACTAAGTGACTTTTAGGCACATTTAGTTTTATGCTTTTCTCAATTTATTCTTTTTTTGTTTTGTTTTGTTTTTTTCCCCTGAAAAGGCAGAATGAGGGAGAGAGTAGAATGGGAATGCCAAAAATATCCTTGATTTTCATTTTCCAAAAATGGGGTGGGGGAAATGTTTTGCTTGGTGGGTTAAGGCAAATGCCCCCTTCTGAAATAACACACAAAAAAAAAAGCTAGTTATTTTTTTAAGGTTGTTAGGATGGTGTCATGGTTTTATGGTCATCGGTATTCCACATCATAACATCATGTAGTGAACCGGGACATTAACACTTTAATTCAACCTTCTGGCATGGGGAAATACATGATTTGATTGTGCAAGCTGAACGTGTTGCAATGCACTTAGGACAAATGGAGAAGCAGACATATTCAGGACTGCAGATGCAGTTCTGGCTTCCATCCCCATCTCCATCCCTTCCTAAAATCCTCCGCCTCAGTTTCTCTGTGTGTACAAGACACTAAAAATAACATCTCTCCTCCCAGAGGGAGCTCTGTGGAATAATTAACTAATGTTTGCAGAGTGTCGGCAAGCACTAATTACTATCATTATGCTGGAGAGGAACGGTTGGGGTTTAGCTTTGGTCCTAATGGTGTTTGTTTTCCCGGGCTCAATGATCCACTGCGTCAATGAGCCACCGATGGGGCTGTAAGTGACTCCCCAAGGCTCTGCAACACATCCTGACAATTTAAACACCAACAACTTAGTGTAGCACTCCAGCAGCCTCCGAGACAGCAATGGTTCAGGCCTCAATGCTGAGGAAGAGCAAAATACTGTTATTCCCATTACTCGGGGCTGATAAAGAGCTCAGGCTGGGCTGCCCATCTCCATTCACTGTTTGATTTGTCTGATCCTTTCTTTCAAACCTATGTAGGTTGCTCCAAAAGCAATGCCTCCTATTTGTTTCCATAGAAATACAACAAAGAACTCAATAACACTATTTGATAGAGGAGAAAAGGGAAAAAAAAAAGCCACAGAACGTTATCTGTACATTTTCACCAGCAATGAACAGAAGCCTGAATCGTGGGCTCACAAAATCTGCACCAGTGGAGGTGACCCATTATTTCACAGCTGTTATGACAGTGTAACTGATGAAATGCACCACCCACCACCTCGCTGTACTCAGGCCCACTGTTTGGTCTCCATAAACATTGATCAAGTGCCGACAAATGTCAACGAGCGCCATTTTTGCCACGTGGAGGAATTCAATTCCACATCTTTGCTTCAGATGCACTTCCATGTCAGATGCCAGTTTATCAGACAGCCCCTCTTTTGCCATCCGTTGCATGGCAACAAAATGTAATGGAATACTGGTGGGAAGATTTAACTTCTACTGCTATACCAACAACATCTGCCTCCAAAGTTGTGGGCCAGCATCATGAAATAGGAGGCATTACTTTTGGAACAGCCCTCATATTTATCTGAACAGGAAAATATCAGCTACTCTGTCATCCTTTGGTTTTACACCAGGAGAAGCTGCCAGTTGTGCAGATCCGTGCAAGTTTGACTGAAATTACAGAAGGATCCAGGGTTATGAAGTGATAATTATGTGACCTTATTTACAGCTTATCAACAGCTATCAACCTATCAATATCAACTTGAAACACAGAACTAAATTTTCTTCAGTAAAAAGGAAGCCAATGTCAGATGTTTTCTTCTTTCCTTATAGTTAAATTCCAAGTAAAAATACTTCCAATATTGATATTAAGGCAAGAGCTGATTATCTGGAGCACGTGTAGTACAATACTTCTAGTAGAAAAAAGGAGAGAACCTTTTGTAGGATGAGCACTTCGATACAGCTGCCAGTGATCTAACTTCCTCGTGTCTTTCATATCTACCTTCTTGTGATTGCATGTAATCCAAGTATTCACGTTGACTGCTAAAACCATGTCTTTATTAAGGAAAAGAATCTTAACAGATGCCACTTTCAGTACAACCTTTTGTTCTTTTTCTCTGTAAAGTAATTCTTTTGCTTGTTTGTTTAATGGAAAATCAACATGTTCATCTCTTATGATTTTGCCAGTTACTAATACCCAGTACAGATAACCATACAGATAACTTTGCCTGCTGTAGGGAATCTGCTTTGGTAGGCTGATGATCTCCCTAAACTCAATGATCTCTGGAGGTCTCTTCCAACCCTTGTGATTCTGTGTGTGATAAGGAAATAAGGAAAACGTTTTATCTGATAAGGGTAGTGAGACACTGGAAGAGGTTGCCCAGAGAGGTGGCGGATGCTCCATCCTTGGAGACATCAAGGTCAGTCTAGATGAGGCTCTGAGCATCCTGATGTAGCTGTAGGTGTCCCTGTTCACCGCAGGGGAGCTGGACCATATGGCTTTTCAGGGTCCCTTCAAACTTAAATGGTTCTATGATTATATAAATTATGGATGTATAGTGGCGGTCCAGTGGGCACAAGGGGAGAAGAGGCAACCTGATCCTGTGAGGCACCCACTGAGGGAGGGTGATAGTCACCCCTCATTCTTTGTCCCCTATCAGGGGAGCAGGGGAAGGTCCCAGCAGGATGGCAGCTGTGCAGAGCAATGCCTCAGATCCACAGTAAAGCTGGAAGTGATTGTTGTGATCCATCTCCTGCTGCTTGTAAGCAAAATATTCTCCTTTCTCATGTGAAGAATGGGTCTTTAAGAGCTAGGTGGACTTGATCCTTCTGTTTACTCCAAAGCCCCTACAATTAACAGGACTAAGCTTGAAGAAACCAGCTTGTGTTACCCCGATGTGACATTAGATGTCACCCATGCACTGCATTCCCTGTACATCCCACTGTCTTGGTCCCCACACTGGAAAGCTGCATACAGATCATTCCCCCCCCCCCACCCCCATTGGAAGACTGACTTCAAGCAATCCAGGTTGGGGTGGACCTCAAGAGGTCACCATGTCCATGCACCCGGAGATGGCCCTAACAGAGATGTGCTGACAGCCCAAGATCTGAAACCTCAACCTGGAAGCAGTGGGATGGGAGAAGGGTATCTCATGCCCCCATGTCTTGGGGTGCAGCGGGAGGTAACCCTGCAGAGCAAGGAATTGGGGCCACAGGATGATCCACAGCACAAATATTTAACTCTCATTGTAGCCCATGGTCCACGTCAGCTAGCACTGCTCATGCTTAAGGAAGGGGAAATGGCTTCAAACTAAAACAGGGGAGATTTATATTGGATATAAGGAAAATGCTTTTTATAATAATGGTAGTAGGGCCATGGAACAGGTTGCCTGGAGAGGTGGTGGATTCCCCATCCCTGGGGGTATTCAAGGGCAGGTTGGATGGGACTCTGAGCAACCTGATCAATCTGTAGGTGTCCCTGTTCATAGCAGGGGGTTGGACTAGTTGACCTTTAAAAGTCCCTCCAACTCAAATGGTTCTATGATTCTGTGATCCTCTGGAGGGAACTGAAGGGTTTTCAGACCGGTGCCAAGTTGGAGGTACACCTAATTCAGCATGAATCACGTACCTAGTGCATATTTATGGTATCAGATGTGCTGTTCTAGGGAATAGGTCACTGGATGGGACCGTGGCCAGCAATTACAAAGGGATCACCCTTACTTGTAAAACAAGTGGGCTTCTCTGTGAAACCAGGACTGAGCAGCCTTGGGCTGAAAACCTCAGTTCTACTGGGGTGCTGGGTGGAATGGGATGGGCATCCTCCTGGCACTGCAGAGGAGCAAAGGAGGGCAACCTCATGAAAGCCCATGGAAATCCCCTTCCACATTCCCAGCAGTGGTGTTTCCTCTCTCACAAGAGCATGCGTTGGTGGCAGGAGGAGAGAGGCACTTTGGGGAATGTGTTTACAGAGCTCCTGCCAAACCACAGGAAGTCCCAGCTCCTGGGGATGAAGAGCAGGAAGGGAAGGAAGAGGAAGAGGCCAAGGCTCTGTCAACTCATCTCCACCACTGCTGGCAAACAAAAGCCAGAGCACAGCACTGCTGTTATGCAGAGGCATGAGAGATACAAGAGGAGCTGAATCCTTCTCTCCTTGCTGTTTTATCTCACAGTAGATCAGAGGATGAAGTCTGCCAGCAAAGGGAGAGGAAAGCATCTGGGAAATACATTGCTCTTCCATCCATAAGAAGGTGGCTTTGCTTGGACACCAGAGCTTCTGGATCTCAACAGAAGCTCACAGTCCAGAAAGCTGATCAGAGGGCGCTGAGCACCCCTACGAAGTATTATGGAGTGTCAAAGAGCTCTTGGGACCAGGCACCATGGGGCTCTCCTCTACTAATACCCCTTGAGCAGCATTTGGGCAGTAGACTCAGGGCACAATGAGTTTTTCATATTCCTCCTCAGAGTGCAGCCCTGGGTGGCCTTGTTGAATTGCTGGCAAAGACCATGTGTTCATAATATCTAAAGAGAAGCACTTCTCTGTGTTCAGCAGAGTAGTACTCTGAATGGTTTCTCCCTGTTCTCATATTTGACTTGCTCAGTGAGGACAGATACTCCACACCCTGATTTATCTGTTCACATCTGCAGGGGCACAGACAGGCAGAAAAACAACGCACCTACTGAAATATTGCCTCATACTTCTCAAAGCCATTAGGAACTGCAAATTAATCTGTAACAGACTGAATTTAAGAGCTAAAGAAAAATGTAACTTCATTTTGCTGGACATGCTATTTCAGAATGAATAATACAGCTCAGTTTTAATAGCCATTGAACAGACAGATTCAATAAAAGAGCAAAGTCCCCAAGAGATTTCAGCTGACAATGAGCATCCTACTGAATATAGCCAAGAGTTACACTGATGTTGCCACTGCACTGAAGTCTGTGCAACTAGTAGTTCTCTGCACTCCTTTTTGGCAGTGAGTTTAGCAAATCCCAAATGTCCACAGTGAGTTAAAAGTTGCTGGAACACCTTGCAGTCAAAAACTTTGCACAGGCTCTCATATCCTGTGGTGTTCTTAATCACCTGTATGTGACGCTGGTTCCCAGAAGAATGGCTTTTCCTATTAGCTGAGGAATATTTAATCTCATTTCTTTTTTGTTTTGCAGCAGACTTCACGATGACCACTGTGATAACCCAGACAGATTAGGCTTCTCCTCTTTAAGCTAAAAATTCCTATTCTTTAACACTTCTTTCGAGGTGAGACAACAGGTCTTACTATCATTCTCTTCTGGACTTAGAGCATGGTACAAGAAATATATTTCCAGGCATCCAAGCACTCAACATTGACTGCCAGGCTAGGCTACATGCTTGTTTATGACTCCCAGTAAGCTTTTTACCCCCTCCAGAAGAGGGTGGATTTCCTGACTTCCCTGTAACCTATTTCCAAAACAAGTTGTTCTCCATTCTGTATCTGTGCAGTTGGATGCTTCTGCCTCATTCCACCCTGCATGTCTCCTGCCTATAGCTCACTCTGCTTTTCCTAGCCTAGTTCTCCACTGATGTGAAGCCATCCTACATCCCAGTTTCATGGGCATGGTGATGATGGGTTGACAGCTGGACTAAATCACGGAATCATAGAACATCCAGAGTTGAAATGGACTCATAAGGATCATCAAGTCCAACTCTTAAGTGATCTTAGAGATCTTTTTCATTCCTAAATGTTCTGATTTTATAATCCTCCAGTGCCATCTTCAGTCCTTCCTGACTGTTCTGCAGTTCAAAAAGCCTCCTCTGTTGTCATTCATCCGCCCTGTAGAAGCATGCTAAATCTTCACCTTCCTCTCTTGGAGGCCACTTTAACAAGCATGAGTCATGTGCTTTAGATATCTGAGAATATCAGTGATGAAAGCCTTGCTGGAGCCAAGACACGTGGCATCTACTCTCTCCTTTCCAGAAAGATTCTCACAAAAAGAATTCAATGGCTCTGAAAGTTTCTTCTGACAAGACACATTTTTGTGGTACTTAATATATATTTGCAAGGAGGACAGTTTACTGCCTGTCCCAGCCCTTGCTTCTTCTTTGTATGACTGTATGCATCATGGCATATTGGCATAGGCTGCCCAAGGATGTGTTGGAGTCACCATTCCTGGAGGTGTTCAAGAAAGGGGGAGATGTGGCACTGAGGGACGTGGTTCAGTGGGCATGGTGAGGATGGATCAACAACTGGACTAGATGATCTTAAAGGTCTTTTCCAACCTTAATGATCTGATGATTCTGTAATCCTATGTCTCTTGTACTTCACCTATTGGCTCTGTTAATCCCATTTTACTGTGGTTGTATACTTTGTCTTAACGGCTTTCTGTATCTTGATCTCTGATCCTCAGCATGAAACAGCCCTGCTACTAGGAAAAAAAGACCATTCAAAATCCTTTATGAACCTATGCTAAATTTTACCAATGTCTTCATTGACTATTGGGGTCTCGGTCCATCAGACCCTAAGAAGACTTCAGGCACACAAGTAACACCAACTTCACTACTGGCCACATAGTTTTTGGCTCTGGCCCATAACACTGTCAAATCTAAATGTTTTCACTCATGGGTTAAAAAATACCTAGTGATGCTTATCTATTCCAAGAAAATAGAACTGATAATTTGTTTCACACCTGTGAAATGGATTCACATTTGACAAACATTTTCCAAGTCTCAAAAGAAAAATACATGAGCCAAACAAGGGGGGAAATGGTTTCGTACTAAAATAGGGGAGATTCAGATGGGATATAAGAAATAAATGTTTTACATTAAAGGTAGTGAAGCACTGCAACACATTGGCCAGAGAGGTGGCGGATGCCCCATCCCTGGAGATATTCAAGGGCAGGCTGGATGGGGCTCTGAGCAACCTGATCTACCTGTAGGTGTTCCTGTTCATTGCAGGGGAGTTGGACTAGATTGCCTCTGAAGATCCCTTCCAACTCAAACAATTCTATGATTCTATGAAACCCTGGCCTCATGCTCCCTAGCCAGGCTCATACTCCTGTTCTCATGAGAGACCTGTGCTGAGCTGGCCTCAAGGGGATTTCAAACACACTTGACTGAAGCACTGACATTTAAAAGCTGGCTCCCTAGGGCCCTTATATAACCCAAGAAGAGGCAGAACATCACTCCTGGAGTTTCTTCAGGGATCTGTAAGATGGCAAGCACGAATGCCAGCTCCTCTGGTATTGTTTCTTTTTGTTTTTTTCACCACTGCTTTGGGGCAAATTGCTCTCAGTCACAACAAGAAGGAATCAAAGCTTGCATTCCACCCACTGCTCAGCTCTTCTGCAGAGAGATAAAATTCATCCCAAAGCCAGTCCCTCTGTGCCAGAAAATGGAAGGGATCCAATGCAAACAGCAGGACAAATAAGCCAGCCAGCACCAGCCCTCTCTGTCCATCCACATTCCCTCCAAAATGAAAATTAAGCAACTCCCAGAGGTCTCCCCTGCTCTTAGCATGTCTTTACAATTATAAATTATCCCAAGACTATCTCTGTCCCCAGTGCTGCTGTATTTACCTCCTCTGTGTTTGCTGGGGGAATTAATTGCTGCTGCATTGGCTGCACTGCAGAATAAAAGCTTGGGACACAGCAAATTCCTAATTACCACCATCATTCAGTGGTAGCAAGAGGTGATAAATTTAAAGCCAAATATGTGAAGAAACGTTTTTTTTCTTTTAACAGTCTACAAATCTGCAATTAACCAGCATGGAGCACTGCTGGGAAGGACATCAAGACAAACAGGACCAGCCACTCAAAAGACCCACAGGAAGAAGGGCTATTAGAGTTGCATTGGGTAGGATAGCAATGCCCAGGGCATCATCCAGATACTTCTTGCTTTTACCACATCCTAGCATGAAGGCTGACAGTGCCTGGCTGCAGCATCCATCCTAACCCTGATACCTTCCTGTACCATGCAGTCAGATGGTCTGTAATGCATAGCTAATGGGGCATCACCAAGATGAGAGAGGCTACAGTGGTGCCAGCTTATGGAATTCTGCACTTGAAAGAGGACAGTCCTCACATTCAACCTCCTTCTCTGATGTTCCACATGAAGTGTGAAGGCAATAATGTCAGAAAGGAGCTCAGCAGAATCATCATAGGTTCATCATTCTCCCTGATAGGACAAAGGGAAATAGTTTCAAATTAGAATGGGAGATTTAGAATGGATATAAGAAAAGAGTGTGTTGCAGCAAGGGTAGTGAGGCACTGCAACATGTTGCCCAGAGATGTGGTGGATGCCCCATCCCTGGAGACGTTCAAGGGCAGGCTAGATGGGGCTCTGAGCACCCTGATCTAGACATAGGTGCTCCTGCTTATTGCAGGGGAGTTGAACCAGATGTTCTTTAAAAGTCCCTTCTAATTCAAACGATTCCATGATTCTATGATCATCAATCATCAACAGAAAATCTTCTGGTTTGCAGAATTTACCCTCATCATCCTCAGCCATGATGGGAAGAAGCAGTAAATACATTTCTCACCATCTCCAGGCTGGAGCACAGTAAAGCTCCATGGGATTGCTGGAAGCTTCTGGACACCAGAATCACTGTTATTCTGGTGCTATGGGACTGCCATGCACCCAGAAATGTGGACCCAGAGGCTCAGATAAGATACTAGAAGAGCTCCATGGCCCTGAGTGGGCCTGGGCTGGAAATCTGAGAAGCTTTCTCATGAGATTTCCCCTCTCCCTCCTGGTTCTGTTCAAGCTGGAAACACCATGAGAATTACTTTCCTCCTCACATTTCAGCAGTTTTGCTTCCGGGCCTGGGCTAAACAAGGAAGTGCAGAGGCGTGGGAACTGAAGGGAGACACAAACACATGAGAGCATGGGCTGAGCTGCTCCAAATCTCTGTATGCAATTCCTTGCAGGGCAGTTCTGCCAAAGTAACTCCTCTGGATGGTACCTTCAGATGGAGATGGCTTTGTCAAACTTCCCTGTAGGCCAAATTGCATTCAGACAACAAAGCAGTCCCAAAAATAGCTTCTCAAATTGTACCAGTGCCAAATGCTTTGTTCATACTCACATCCGGAGTTCCGATGCATTTCGAAGACATATCAGCCCATGGACTACAGAGCACATGGACATGAAGACCAAACCTCCAGAGAACCTCATTCTTCTTATTGCTTACCATGAGACACAGTAAAGGGCTTAATTTCTTGACTTAGTACCTCAGAACCCCAAAACCAGGGAGCATTTCAGGTGACTGAAGCTTCCAGTGTAGAGAACCACAAACCATTGGCAGTTCAGGAAGGGATTGACCTTATCTTCCAGAATCCAGATTGTTTCACTGTCGTTTGTCTTCAGCACCCACAAACCAAACAAGGTGTGCTCACAGCAGCATGTATGGTATGTAGGGATGAATAATGCTCCTCTCACTCCTTATGTATGTCAGGATAAAGTTCAGCCATCACCACAGGCTAACACATAATGTAGGTTTAGACCAAACACACAGTATCTCAAAGCTACAAAGAATGAGGAAATGGGAAGGAGCTGTTCCCACCCCAACTGACTTGCAATTTAAGGCATTGCTCTTTCCCACAAGCTGCCACCAGATTGGCATGAAAATCTCTTTAGGATTAGGAGGATCTGTTCAGTAGCTTAAAGGTTAATTGGAGCAACACCAGAGTTACAAGTAGAAAGACGGGGACAACTTGTCAGTAGGACAAGAGGCAATAGCCTTAAGTTGTGCCAGGGGAGGTTCAGGTTGGATATTAGGAAACATTTCTTCTCAGAAAGAGTGATTAATGCATTGGAACAGGCTGTCCAGGTAAGTGGTGGAGATACTGTTCCTGGAGGTGTTCCAAGGGTAGATGTGGTACTGAGGGACATGGTTTAGTGGACATGGTAGTCATGGGCTGGACTAGATGATCTTAGTGTTCTTTTCCAACCTTAATGTTTCTGTGATTCTATGAACTTCCAGCATTAAGGTCATGAAGCTCCTGAGCACAACCCTCTGGAGCATTCACCAGTATTTACTTACTGCTTTTCTAATAGCTAATGCGATTTAAGGTGTTTGAGATCTTTTAAGCCTTTCAAAAGAAGCAAGTCTTTGTTTTATTTGAGGACTTCTAAACAGGAGATGGGTGTAGCAGCCCTCTAGCCCCACAGGCCCTGTCTCAGCACTGAGCACTCAAGGCCATAGGACTTCAAGATTTCTTGGTAGGATCAGGCTCAGACCATGGGCAAAGCAGTTCAGGCATATCGCAAGGACCTGCTTACAGTTTACAGAGACTCTGAGACAATTTCAGTGCTAGCTAGGACAGTGACTCAAGAGTAATTAAGAGCAACCCTGAGAAGAAAGATTTAGGGGCATTGGTTGATGAAAGACTCAACATGAGCTGGCAATGTGTGCTTGCAGCCCAGAAGGCCAACTGTATCCTGGGTTGCATCAAGAAAGTATGACCAGAAGGTTGAGGGAGGTGATTCTGTCCTTCTGTTCTGCTCTCATGAGGCCCCACATGAAGTACTGCATCCAGTTCAGGGGCCCCCAACACAAGAAGGACATGAAGCTGTTGGAGCAGGTCCAGAGGAGGGCCATGAAAGCTCCGAGGGGACCTTATAACAGCCTTCCAGTACATGAAGGGGGCCTACAGGAAAGCTGGGGAGGGACTTTTTATAAGGATAGATAGTGACAGGATGAGGGGAAATGGCTTTAAACTGGAAGAGGGTAGATTTAGACTAGTAGATACTAGGAAGAAATTCTTTAGTGTGAGAGTGGTGAGACACTGGAACAGGTTGCCCAGTGAGACTGTGGATGCCCCCTCGCTGGAAGCATTGAAGGCCAGGCTGGATGGGGCTTTGAGCAACCTGGTCTAGAGGGAGGTGCCCCTGCCTATAGCAGGGGGTTGGAACTAGACAATCTTTGTCACATCTTTGTAAGGCCTTTGACACTGTCCCCCACAGCATCCTCGTGGAGAAGCTAGCTGCCCACGACTTGGATGGGCGTATGCTCTACTGGGTGAAACACTGGCTGGATGGCCCAGCCCAAAGAGTTGTGGTCAGTGGAGTAAAATCCAGTTGGTGGCCGGTCATGAGCAGTGTCCCCCGGGGCTTGGTACTGGGGCCACTTCTATTTAACATCTTTATTAATGATCTTGATGAGGGGATTGAGTGCACCCTCAGTAAGTTTGCAGATGACACCAAGTTGGGAGGGAGTATTGGTTGATCTGCCTGAGGGGAGCAGGGCACTACAGAGGGACCTGGATAGACTGGATCAATGGGCCAAGGCAAACTGTATGAGTTTCAGTAGGGCCAAGTGTTGGGTCCTGCATTTTGGTCACAACAACTCCAGGCAACCCTACAGGCTTGGGGAGGAGTGACTGGAAAACTGCCTGATGGAAAGGGACCTTGGTGTACTGATGGACAGTAGGCTGAATATGAGCCAGCAGTGTGCCCAGGTGGCCAAGAAGGCCAATGGCATCCTGGCTTGTATCAGGAATGGGGTGGTAAGCAGGACTAGGGAAGGAATCCTGCCCCTGTACTCAGCATTGGTGAGGCCTCACCTCTAGTACTGTGTTCAGTTTTGGGCACCTCAGTACAGGAAGGACATGGAGGTGCTGGAGCAGGTCCAAAGAAGGGCAACAAGGCTTGTGAAGGGCTTCAAGAATATGCCCTACAAGGACAGACTGAAGGAACTGGGGCTGTTTAGTCTGGGGAAAAGAAGGCTGAGGGGAGACCTTATTGCTCTCTGCCAATATCTGAAAGGTGCTTACAGCGAGAGCAGGGTTGGTCTCTTCTCACTGGTGACAGGTGACAGGACGAGGGGAAATGGCCTCAAGTTGCACCAGGGTAAATTTGGGTTGGATATCAGGAAACATTTCTTTACAGAAAGGGTTGTTAAGCACTGGAATAGGCTCCCTAGGGAGGTGGTTGAGTCACCATCCCTGGATGTGTTTAAAAACCGTTTGGATGTGGTGCTCAGGGACGTGATTTAGCAGAGGGTTGTTAGTTAGGGTAGAATGGTTAGGTCATGGTTGGACTCAGTGATCTTAAGGTTTTTTCCAAACTGAGTGATTCTGTGATTCTATAATCTGATTTTGAGACTGGTATTCAGGATTAGTACTTGTTGCAAAGCTATATTCTCATCCTGGACAATTCTGCTTATCACTTAATCAGGTTCTGTAGTCCTTCCTCTACAGCAAGCACCATTTGCCTGCTCTGTACACTGGTATTAGCTGCACAGCTGGAGCTGTTTCCCCAGAGGCATATGCGTGGTTTCTCTGTGTTCTTAGCTCACACAAAGTCCAATGGTCCTCCCTCTCTGCCTGTTAGAAGAAGCAAGAGAGGTAGAGACATGGCCATGAGCTATCCCGTGACTCTGATCTTTGCCAGCTCCCTCCAATCTGCCCTTCCTAAGGCATTTTTCCCCATCACAGCCTGGCACATCTATTTCATATCTGAAACGCAGAGGATTGTCACATATCTTAGGGAATGAGAAACAGATTCCCACTGGGGAATTCGGGTCCCAGAGCAGTGTGGCATCAATGGCATGTCCTTGAAGTTCAGAGGAGAAGGACCCAGCTGCTTATTAAAGCTACTTCTCAGCTGGTGATTTCTAGGGATAACCTAACAGGGAATTCTAGGGAAAACTTCAGAAAAAAAAAGTAGCAATGCACTGTGAGAATAAAATCCCCAGCCTTGCAGCTCAAAGGGAGGCAGTGCTGCTCATTACACAATAAACCACACGTGCCACAGGACACACATTCAAAACAGGAGGAAACACACAGGAAAGTCTCTATGCCCTACAAGCAAAATTGTCTCTCTCTTTCATGGATTGGCATTAGAAACCTGGTCACAGTCTCCTGTGCTGGGGTGGAATATACAATGTCTCCATGTCTACTTTTCAGCCCTATTTTTCCACGATTCTAGGATTTCCTTACATTACCAATACTTTACCCCTCAGTACTTGCATTAATTCAGAGATGCCTTGTCTTGGAGAACAGGAAAGAGCAAGATGGAAGAACAAGGTAAGGCCACAGCTGCTCCTCCAGAAGACAAGCATGTGCTTAGTGGCCACCTTGATCATCCTTTGCATAGTCCTGCCAGTAATGGATTAGAAATGAATCAACAGAACAGTGCTTCACCTTTACACTGCAAGGAAAAAGAATCAGGGATGAGGGTAAGTCATGACATCAGAGCTGCATCACTCAGCGTGGTCAGTGTGTCATCGCACTGTGCGACTGACCATTTGAGTCACACCAGTGGAATTCATCTCACTTAAATTTATACACCTAAAATGCAGACTTGTATGCCTGGCCATGCAACTTCATCTTATTTTATAGCCTGTGATTCATCTGACCTCTCTCAGATGCTGCTTTAGACTGAATCACACTCTGGTTCTTCTTATTTCTCTGCATCGGAAATAAAGAGAGCCAACAGCAACTGGTTCATCTGAAGTCAGACAGCTCTCTGTCAGATGCCGAAATAAGAGCAAAGGAATCCCACTCTGGGCATTGTCATTTCTCCCTAATTGAAGGGCTTAAAACTTTCAAAGTAGGAGGACAATGACAGTTGGATTTGCGGTTGGGTTTTTCATGCCAACATTCAGAGATCGTTCCTCCCCTGCCAGCTTGCTCAGCTTAATTCATGGGAATGTCTAGAAACAGGAACCCCTGGAGCACAGCAAAAACAAGCTCAGCTCTGGCATTTGTGTGAGCAACTAGTTCTTTGTTATTTGAGCAATCCTAGCATTGTGCAGCAAATACAAGCATCAAAGGGACTGCAAAGAAAGACCCACATGCATACCTCCATATGGAAGGTAGGCTGGTGTATCTGCAGCATACCAGGTGCAAGGGCACAATAGCCAGCAATGAGTTTGGGGCCTGTTTGTGGAGCTTAGAAGATGTAAGAAATCGGCAGTGGTTTTGGCACCAAGCTGCCAGAGTTCAAGAAGTGCTTGGGCAATGCTCTCAGACGCAGAGTCTGAATTTGGGGTGGTCCTGTGTGGAGTCAGGAGGTGAACTCGATTATCCTTGTGGGTCCCTTCCAACTCACGATATTCTATGACCTATGATTCTGTGATTCTATGAGCAAGGTGCAAATTCTGGAGAGGATAGGAATTTGCTGGAAGTGGGAGTGATAGGAAAACCACATGAGTGGGTAGAATTATTCATCAGTCCACAGAGGTTGGATCCCTGGGGATATGAGGTTTCCCACTTCCTTAGGAGATAGATCAGGGGTGGTTCAGGTTGGATATTAGGAAAAAATTCTTCTCAGAAAGAGTGGCGAGGCACTGAGACAGGCTGCCAAGGGAAGTGGTGCAGTCACCATCCCTGGAGGTGTTCAAGAAGCGTGGAAATGTGGCACTTAGGGACATGCTTTAGTGGTATGGTAGTCATGTTTGATGGTCGTACTTGATGTTCTTAGAGGTCTTTCCCAGCTTTAAAGATTCTATGATTCTGTAGATCACATATGACTAGAAATTAGAGCATTATCTTTCTGCTTCTTGTGCTGAGAAGTGTTGCTAGCAGAGCAAGGAGGAAAGGAAAAGACTTGGGCTGTGCCCACAGGCTGCACTCAGACCCCATGGGGCTACAGCAGAGCACTGGAGAAGGAAGTCTTCTGGCAAGGTTATACAGCAGCTGTCTGCAGAAATGAATCCAGGAGCAGCATCCTCCTGGGATGGGCCAGGAGGCTCTTGTGTTGACTGACTGCCCTTCCTGAGTTTGGGAGGAAATTAATCTCCCACCGTGGGCTCCAGTTTATTTTTACATTGCAAGTTGGCCCAAAGGGGGAAAAAAAAAATCATTAAAAAATAAAATAAAATCTATTCCTTAAAAGGGATCACAAATTTCACAGCAAACTAAGGAGATTAGTCAAATCTCTGTGACCGTCAGCAGTTACACTCAGGTCAAAGCCTGGCATAACTCAGTCTCTGTGAGAATAGAGGAGTGGCTCAGACTGCCCAGCTCTGCAAGCCTCTCTGACAGGTCCCTCTTGCAATATCTGGAGGGAAATATCCCTTGTGCTGCCCTGGAGAGGAGAGGCAGTCAGCTTGGCCTGGAGTGCAGACAGCAAAAGGGAACGTTATCTCTTGCAGATACCAGAGTGAGACCTTCCAAGCTGGGAAGCAGGAGGGAGACCGATTTCCCAGACTGGGAGACATCAAAGGCTGTGTGAAACCTTCTGAAAATGCTCACCCTGAATTTCTCATGCCTGGTTGGGCATGTGGGATAACTCTCCATAGGGTCAGGGAAATGGAGAAAGTAAGAGCTGTTGGGTTCTGATTCACCTCTTGCTCTATGGGAGAAAAAGAGAATTCAGTTCAATAGCTAAAATTAAATATGCCACCAGTAGGTTTGATTTTGCACAGAAGCCAGCTCAGATTAGGTAACTGAGGGCCCTTTTTGGATGAAGTCATTTCCATGTCCTGGCTAACACATCTGTGCTGTTGGGCTCACAAGACATCAGCCTTCTGAACCACACACATCAGATTTCATCCTGGAGATCAGTAGCACTCGGGAGCTGTCATCCCATTGCAATGCACATATCAAGCAGAGAGGTGCTGGAGAAGGAAACCAAGGACAATTTTTTTGATTGCTCTAAGGAGAAATAGGCCTTTCAGCTCATGATCAGTGATTTTAAAAGAACTGTAAACTTTTAGCTCTGAGGAAGGAGCTTCCTGATAGAAATTGAAGCGACAGCCTCCTTCCCTGTTACATGAACACAGACAGTATTGTTTTAAACTGTATCATGAAGCCCAAATAGGATGGGAAAGCCCATGGTGCCTGCCTTCTACACCAGAGAGGCCAGAGGCTTTTTGCAATTGTTGCCCTTTCTCTGATAGAGTTGCTGGTGTGGTTTTGAGATGAAAACAGCATTTACTGCAATTCTTTGCTCTCCTCTCAGGGCAGCTTGGTCTCTAGTCTGCCATTTGAACCCTTTCAGTAGTAGCAGCCCTGAGGTTTCCAAAATTACGAGTCAAGCATGGGGAAATCCTTACACTGATTTAGAAACAACAAGATTAAAAACAAAACATCAAAAGAAAAACCCAAGATGGGAACTTTCAAGTTGTTTCTGGTCTTTGAGCCTTTAATGTTGAGAGTGGAACAGTCCCATTGTGGTGTTTCTGGGCACCATCACACCTGCAATTCCAGACGCAGTTTCTATTCTACATTTTAAGCCCTTGGTATTTGCTCCTGACCCAGTGAGAGCTTTCCTGCAGGAAAAAGGAAAGACCAATGAAGATGATTTCAGTGTCACCGATGTCAAAGCACAGCATACAGAAAAAGACAGTCAGGTCCTGTTTCTGATAGCAGACATTGTGGAGGTCCCTGAAAGACCTCACTGATCAGGTTCCCAGTATGATTAGTACTGCTAGAGCAAGTGGGAAGATATGCCACTCCCAGAAAGTTTACATCTGCGAGGCAGAGCACAAAAAGGAAAAACATGACCCTCACCCCTACAAGTAGAAAAAGCAGATCCGTAAGGACGGAGTAAGCTGAAGTCCACCAGCAGTGGACTGTGGGATGGTCAGAACAACAGAGCTGGAGCGTCAGAGCTGCACAGCTGACTCAAACATGAGCATGCTCTGCCCGCATCCAGAGCACCTCTTACTCCCACGGGTCAGAGCAATGCTTGCGCAGCACCACATCCAACCACTAAAGCCAGTCAGACCTGCTCTGTCCAGCCCCCAAATATCTCTTCTCTTGGTCCCTCGCAAGGTCAGATTGCTCCAAGCTGGAGCTTGCAGCCCTGCGCCTATAACCCATGCAAAGAGGACACGAGCCCTGTGCTGTTTGACCAATTGATTGCCACTCGTTTCCAGGAATGCTGTGAAAGTGCCTCACAAAGTGCACGGTTTTGGTATTTGTTTCTGCTGCAGAGGGTCTCTTCCAGTCCAAAATGTCCATGATCCTATGATTAAAGCTTACTTTGATCTTTTTTCAAGGAGTGGGAACTTAGAGGAATGAGTGAGGAACCTGCAATGGCCTGACCTTAGAGACAGAAACGCAAGAGTGAAAACACAAGTGAGAAAAGCAAAATCTTCAAAATCTTTGATCCAGATGGAGGAGCAGGATCAAAATCAAAGTTGTGCCTACTTGGCAGATCAGCCTACATCAAGGCTGACTTTTGTTCTGGATCCACAGAAATAATCACAGAACGGCTTACATGGGAAGGGGACCTGAAAGACCATCTAGTTCCACCCCTCCGCCATGGGTAGGGTTGCCAGCCACTAAATCAGGCTGCCCAGGATCCCATCCAACCTGGCCTTGAACGCTTCCAGGGATAATAATAATACAATATTCTTCCTACCTCAAAGTGCCACTATTTCTATAATATTGAGATGACCAAAAGCATGAGCTGGACTTTGAACCCCAGCGGGTTCAGAGGTAGCACGACCTTTTGCTTCTGATGATCTCACCAATCTGATATTTGTTTTCATGCATTTCTCCACGATCCATTCCATCCCCCTCTCCTTCCCCCCCCCCCCCCCCCCCAAAAAAAACCAACCCTAACTAGAAACACGCATTTCAAAGTAACATTTTCCAGACCACGTTGCAAAAGGTAAAGTGGGACAAACTTTTTCAGCACAGCTTTGGCAGAACCTCCCTGCTCTTACCTGGCCCCATGTTGTCTGTGCCCTGACAGATTCCTTCAGCGATCTCCAGCTCCTCTCGACTTCGCCTTTTTGTGGTGTTTGTTTCTTTGCCCTTCTTAAATAAACCATTGGCAGTTACTATGGTGACACGCCTCATTCTTTCTCCCTCCTCCCTAAAAAGTCTACTTCTATTTAACAGGCTTTTAAAAAGACTATTTATACTTTCTTTTGTTATCCTGCCCCTGCTCCCTTGCAGCCAGACAAGGGCAAGCAGGGAGAAGTGCATGCACGAGCTGATGTTACTAATAATGGCTATAAACACCAGAGCGAGCCACGGGGATCAAAGCTGTGACCTTCATCAAGAGATGTTCTGCGTCCCAAATGAACAAAAAGAAAACCTGAGACGTGGCACATGGTGAAGAGTGCCTGGAAGGGGCCATCCCCACCTTCCACAAAGGGCCGCGAGTCCCCAATAAAGCATCATGTGAAAAGCAGTCATGCTGTCACTGCAGGCAGCTTCCACCTTTCATCCATCCTCAATGTCAGACGTGTGTCTGCTCTGCTGGTAATTGGATAAAAAGAAGAGCCGTGCTCCTTTTTGTTTCCTGTGAGAAAGACAGGCTGCCTTCTTCTCTTTGCTTTTTCATCTTAAATCTCAGGGCTATTAGCAAGTGTCAGGGTTTACTTCCTTAAGGCTCATTATATTATTTCAACGTGCAGATTGCAATTTATCTTAACCCTTAGCTGAAGCAGTAGGTGTCTGAATTTTTACCATGGCAGCTTTTCTCCTATTGTTCCTCAGGCATTTCTGTTAATATAAAACAATGAGTCTGAAACAGTCTCTATTGAGAGGTTTCACTTGCATCAGGCTGGTGCCAGAAACCACACGTTTTTTGGTCATCCTTAGGGTGTTCCAGGAAACATACTGTCGACAGAGCTCCATTTTTCAGTAGGAAAAGCAAGCAGAAGAAAGACTCCCCAGCCCTTCCCTTCTTCCCTCCACATAAAGACAGCTTTCAAGATCTCTTTATTGATGAAGCATGACCCCAAAAATCGTTAATCCATTTTTTTTCTTGCTCGTCATTTATGGACAGCACTAGAAACAGAGATGTTCTCGGTGACGCTCCAGAAAGGGTTAAGATATCTAAAACTTCAGCCTCAATAAGCAGCTAGCAAAAGTGTCCTGTCCCCAGGGTAGGATCAGTGTATGAGAATTTGCTCAGATCATGTAATGTTTGTAACTTGATTTCCTGCCGGAAAGCTTCAGTGGGTGGAGTTTCTGCTGAACCAGACAGAACTAGAGTTATTTCCTTCTCCAGATTGCTTGTGCATGTCCAGTCAAGCTCAACTGAATTAATAGCAACCGGCTCATTTCCCCCACACACCCCTTCCCATTCACTTTTTGCAGTGGAGGTGCGGGAAATATGTGATAATCTTTCTGCCTGAGGATGTGGGACGGTCCTACAAACTTGGCCAAGTCCCCTTCTTTCTCTGTACCTCTTATCCAGGTCTTCTTGAATTCTGGAAAAAGGATGTCCTCATGACCAGCTTGCTGCCCTACTGATTTCCTACATGACCTTGGGAAAGTCATTTAACCTCTGTTCTGTAAAATGGAAAGGAAACCAGTGGGAGGCTTGGCCTCCCTGCTGCCAGCACCACCATCAAAGCAGGACCCACCAGGCTGAAAGAAGGAATTTCTCCAATCTAAGCTTTAAAAAGTCACTGTATTTTCCTGGAACAGTGGTAGACTGTCACAGAGGCGATTCTGCAAGAGAAATACAGCTCCCATGCTCCCAGCTGCAAACCGATGCATCTGTCCCCTGCCTCCACCACTCGAGGAACCATGAGTTTCCTTTGTATCCATCACTGAGCACAACCAAGGCTGCTTCAGAAGGCCAGATCCTGCTCCAGGTGCTCTATTTTTTACAAAAGTTCTGGATTTCACCTCACCTACTGCCAATGTGGTCTAAGCTAAACTACACTAAAATGCTTTTGCCTGTATTAAGATCATCCACAACAGGATGAGCACATGCCCTGCCAAGTGAGATCCTAAAGATCCTGTAGGAGAATTAAAAGCCAGGGCCAGGTTTCTATGCCATGTACAGATCTAGGACTCTGTTGGCTTTGAATGGTGCCAGGTCAAGTTATTTGGCATTCATGTGGTAACCCAGACACTTCACTGTGAATGTTAAGAATCACAGAATATCCCAAGCTGGAAGGGATCCATAAGGATCATTGAGTCCAACTCCTGGATCTACACAGGACCACCCAAAAATCAGACCATAAAATGGACAAATTCCTTTACCCCAGTCAGCATTCAGCAGCACATTTTGCAAACCTTTCCCAGTTACCCTGACCAAAATAAATGAAACACTCTTTTTCTGCTGTTGTTTTTGTGTTTTTTTTCACACGAGACCAAGCAAGAAACTCCTCCAAGACACAGAGATATTTCTGAGCTCCATTTTTCTCACCCTTTTCCAGTGCTGTCTCCATCAGCCTGGGGCACACCCTGTCCCTTCCACACTGATAGTATCATGCCCTTAGGACGTGTCTGCTCTCCCAGGTAGAGCTTGTTACACAGAATAGTCCTTTCCGTAGGGGTGGCTAAGCCTGGATGCTTGGGTATGAGATAGAAAGTAGGCGCTGCTGCTTATCATACAAGGAAAATTATGCAAGCTTGTCCTTTAATAAGCAAAAGGCTATTTTGATAGGTTGGTAACTTCTGGCAGTGAGAAAGGCTCTTGCAGCATGTACCAAGTTTTCCAGCTGCCAGCTGAAGTGGGGTACAGATGGAGCAACCTGCTGCCCCTCGACAACTTCCTTAAATCAAAGGACTGCTTCATCATCTGGATTAAAAAAAAAAGACAAAACTTGAGTACTATTGCATGTAGCATCACTAGAGAGACTGCCACCATTGCTGGCTTGCTGGCGTGGGAATGCATGTGTATGGCTTAGTTTTTTTAATTGCAACCAATTTGCAGACCACCTTCAGACATGTTGGAGACCACCAGTAGAGCAAGGACCACATGGGAAGAAGCCCTGCCCTGGGAGACCCATCCTGCCTTCCCTCATGTGATTAAAATACCATTCCACATTGCAGTGTCTGCAAAGATTTAACCAAGTTCTCAGACCAGATGAAAAACCCTGGACTATGCCATCTGCATCAGCAAGCAGGACTGAGCCTCAGCTGCATTGGATGGCAGCGAGGAGGCTATCTAGCCATCAGCAACGATCCCTGCATAGCCTTTCACATCTCTGCTACATGCAAACGCAACTTAGCGCCAGGGCCTAGCTCCTCCTGTTCTGAAGCATTCATCAGCTATTAATACCCACAGAATCTATGATGTATGCAAACAAGGTTTTGATGAGTGTGGGAAAAAGAAAGGCACTAACACGTATGAGTGAACTTCAGTTTCACTCATGTGCTGAACGCAACTCAATTAGTCAGTTCTTTCAAGTGAATTCCAAGTGTTGGTCCAGCTATTAAATGACTCTTCACGAACAGGTAAATGCTCAACTTTCAGCATCTCCTGGAGGAAAAGCCCACTTAATTTAAATAAAAACACCTAATTTTAACACCTAAATTTTAACCAGAACTTTTGCATATGTATATATATATATTCCAGCTTTCTCAGCTCTCCCAGAAAGAAGTACTCAGGAGACACTGCACAGCAAGCTGGAGAAACCCAGGTTGTTTGTAACGCAGGTGAACATGATGTCTGTCTCCTAACTGGAAAGCTCATCCAGATGTGCAAATCCCAGTGGAATGGCATGTCTTAACTGCTCCAGCAAAGGAGTAGAAAAGGACCTTGTGTACTTGGTGGAGAACTTGTTCACTTCAAACAATTAGTAGATGAGAAGGAGCAATCGGTGTTGAAACATTACAACTGACATATCAGGAATCCATGTTTCACATCCTAGCCTGGAGGAGTTGCTTCTCCTGTAACCTTTCCAAACGGGAATTATCATGTTTCTGCTGCTTTCCTCCAACACAGCAGCTATGAGAAGCATTCTCTGCAAGTGGCAAAAGAGAGCAATTTTTTCCATCATTTATGTGTTGCAGTGCCCTGACTCAAAGAAAGCTTTTGCATTCAGCTGAAATGGAAATGACAGAAGGACCACAGAAAAAGTGATTATAGAAACACAGACAAAGCAGGTGCATGGGTGCTGTTACCATCCTTTCAGTAAACATGGTGGTTGCACAGACTTGATATGAGCAGGTGTTCAAGCTGTAATACAAGCACTGCCACAAGCACACATTAAAACACAGCCAGCCTTTCCACTAACTCTAAGGCAGATACAGTCCTCTGGGATTAGCATCCACACAGAGGTTACAATCCTCCCACATTGCTTTTCAGTGCATTATGCTGGAAACTGTGCTCAAGGATGCTAACATTCACAGGAGATTGTCGATATTTCTGCTGCAAATCCATTCAAATTCAGGAAATTACAGCTAACGTGAAGCCTATTTGATCCTCTTAAGGCAGTGACCTGATTGCAGAAACATTTCTCAGTCTGTTTTTCTAAAATATAGAGGAGTTGGCTGAAGATGAATACAGGCTTGCCAAGAGAACTGAAGGTGTTCCTCCTATCAATTTTTAATGTCTCCATTTCCCCTTCAGCTTAGAGAGGACAAATGCTCACCCACCAAAGAACAGAAGCAAAACCCAATCCTTTGCCCAAAGAGGTTGTGGATGCCCCATCCCTGGAGGCATTCAAGGCCAGGCTGGATGTGGCTCTGGGCAGCCTGGTCTGGTGGTTGGAGACCGTGCACATAGTAGGGGGGTTGGAATGAAATGATCATTGTGGTCCTTTTCAACCCAGGCCATTCTATGATCCGGTGCTTCTATGAAAACTGGTATGAATTTGTACCCTTGGCCAAGAAGCTCATGCCCAGCAAGACTTCAGCCTCTTCCATGAAAGAAGGATCAAACTTTGACATTTGAGGGCACTTCTGAGATGTGCGGGAGGCTCATGCTGCTGCCCCTTTTTCTTTTGCCAGCGCTCTCAAGCTAAGATTGCACTCGAGTGCTCGAATCTGCCATGTGACATTTCAAATGGTAAGTAAAGAACAGCCTGCCAAACAGCGCTCTCAGGTTCTCGACTAAATAAAAACAGATTACTGGCATTTGCTGCATCTGAAAGGAAGGCAGGCAGATCATATTCACAAACAGTAAAACAAACACATTCCCTTGGAGCCAAATGCAGTTCCCCCATCATGCCTGGGAAACCCCATGGAAGGAGAAAGGGTCATGCTGTTTCAGCAAGAAACGATTTCACCAAAAATACCCAAGTAAAGCAGCTGCAAAGTTGTTTTTCTTTTGTGCTGGATTTTTTTGTTTGTTTGTTTGTTTGTTTCAGTTTTTTTTTTTTTGTTGCTGTTTCTCTTTTTTTTAAAGAAAGCATTCACAAGTGGGCTTCTCAGTCAGTTCCAGCATCACCAGCACTAGCAGGAGTGCTGCGGTCCTAGCATTGCCAGCAGACACGCTCCGAGTACTTTGCTAAAAAAAAACAAAAAAAGTTAATGTGGAAAACAGATGATTTTCTCGCTTAGAAAACGTTAGCAGGGAGT
Source organism: Alectoris magna (assembly GCA_030625065.1). Taxonomy (NCBI): domain Eukaryota; kingdom Metazoa; phylum Chordata; class Aves; order Galliformes; family Phasianidae; genus Alectoris; species Alectoris magna. The sequence continues at coordinate 3,885,215 of CM060561.1, forward strand.
CAAAGAGCAAAACCCAAACGTCAATGGCAAAGGAAGTAACAGTTCTGTTTCTGTTTTCAGCGAGGTTGTATTATAAGGTGTGAATTTGCTGATGTCTCATCAAGGCTAAGCTTATGCAACGGCTCTCCCATGCGACGGGAAGGAAAGAGCTAGGTGTGCTAATGGATATCCCTTTTATCCAGCTGCCTACTTGCCAGAACCTAACATCCTCTGAAATACATCAACAGGTTCAAAAGTTTTAGCTAAGGAACCATTCTATATACTTATCCACATACACTGCAGTCGCGTAAGACTCACTGCAACAAGCAAGCTTGGGAAAACTGACTTTTATTACTAATTCTTCTGTGTGTGATGCATTAAGAAATTCTGAACCACATCTTTTCTGCTTCTGGAAACACACAGAATGCCAGATGAGACATTCTCAGGTTTTGCATGGAGAATTTGTAGGTTGGCCCTGCGTTAAGGAGAAAGGCCTGCTGACCCTTTTAATGAAACGCGCTGTCAGAAATGGAAAGCTGTTGGACAGTTCTGGTTTCTGTGTATCTGAGTACAATTTCTGAGAACAATTTCTGTCCGTCACCCCCAAAGAGGCCTATCATACCAGCTGCCATGGTCCCCCATTACACCAAGCCTCACCCTTCTCCTTCACTCGAACTTTCTTCCCCTCAGCTATCCCCGCCTCCATACACCATAGTCCCGCCCATCGCCACGCCCACACCATAGCTCCGCCCATTCCGTAGCTCCGCCCTCATCTTAGCTCCGCCCTCTTATGGTCCCGCCCCTTCCGTGAGCCCCTCTATCTCTCCTCCCCTCCACCTCCCCTTTCTCCCCATTGGCTCCCCCGCTGCCACGTGACCCCAGGCGGGGGCGAGGCTCTTTGGGGGCGGGGCCTGCGGCGCGCGCGCGCGGCTCAGGACCAGCGGGAGAAGGAGCGGCGGCGAAGCGGTACCGGCGGCGGCTGCATGTGCGGGTGCGGAGCGGAGTGGGCGGCGCGGGGCCGAGCGGGGCGGCGCGGCCGGAGTTGGAGCCGGGCGAGCAGCAGGTCGGTGCGCACCGAGAAACTCGGGGAACTGGGGGGGATGGAGGTGGAGAGGCACGTGGGGCCGCCCTCGCAACAATGCCGGAGGGGGGGACGGACCGCGTGTTGCGGCCGCTCCACGCGGCGCGGGGCCGTGCGCGGCGCGATCGTGGCAGGGGAAGAGCTGAGCGCTGCGACGTCGCCCGTACGGCGCAGTCGTGGCAGGGGGAGGCCGCCCGCGGGGCGATCACGACGAGCGGGGGCGGCCACGCACGGGTGCCGCGCGCCGCTGTCACGGCGGGGGTGGGCGCTGCGCTCTGCGGTGCCCCCGGAAACGGTGCCGGGGGGTTTGCGTGGTGCTGCGGGGACGTTTGCAGCACGGGGAGGGGGGGGGGATCGCGCACGGCGTGGTACGGTGCGGTAATCTGGGGTGGAGGGGTGAGGGGGGTCGTGCACCGCATTGCACCGTGCAGTAGCTGTGGGGGAGGCATGCGTGGCATTGCACGGTGCTGTAACCCCGGGGAGGGGGGCAAAGGGGGTCGGGGATAGCGTTGCATTGTGCAGTAATCATGGTGGGTGTAGGGGGAGTCCTGCGTGGTATTGCACGGGGGGGGGGGGGGGGTAAAGAGGGGTCTTGCGCTGTGCAGTAGCCGTGAGGTTGTCATGCACGCTTTGCACAGTGCAGTTACCCTTGGGGGAGGTAGCATAGCACTGCAGGGCGCAGTAACCATGGGTGTGGTGCGGGGGGGGGGGGTCGTGCGTGCGTTACACGGTGCAGTAACCCTGGGGGAGGGATAGCACAGCATTGCACAGTGCAGTAATCATGGGAGGGGTGCAAGGGGGTCGAGCACAGCATTTCAGGTTGCAGTAACCCTGAGGGGTGGAGGGTAAAGCAGGTTATGTACTGCATTGCATGGTGCAGCAACGATGAGGAGGTACAAGGGGGTCGTGTGTGGCTTTGCACAGTGCTGTAGCCATGGGGGCAGTAGTGGGGGTCATGTATGGTATTGCACAGTGCAGTAACACCGCTGGGGAATAGAGAGGATCGTGCACTGAGCAGTGATCAGGAAAGCAGCTGGGTTTTCATGCATGATGCTATATCAGTGCAACAGCCCCAAGGAAGCCACGTGCAGGGTTGCAGACTACAGACACCCATCCTAATGGGGCTGTGCATGGTGCTGTGCACCAGCAAGGCAGCTCCACACAGAACTCGATGTCGCAAGGGACACGTATACACTCCCTTGCAAATCCTGATTTTGGCTCTTTGCATAAAACAGCATCCATTGGATTGGATGCGTGGGGTTGCAGTGTCTTTCTCCACCCTACGTAAGGTGGATATTGCTTGCGACTGGGATTGCTAATAGCAGCAATGAGCTGGAATCTGGCACGTTGGCACTGCTGCCAGTTTCCAGTTAATTCGGTTACAGCTTTGTCTTCCTGCTCATGGGAGCTGAAACGTAAATGGGGCATCTGGAGCTGTCGGGTGGCTCTTTGTGCAAGCCCGGCATCCTTCGTTCTGAAGTAGGATCAGCAACCAAGCAGCGCCTTAAAGAAGTCGTGTTACTTATTGATAGCGATGGGGAAGGAGTATTTTGGGTAAACGTATAGTGGATGGTAGATATGGATCTCCCTACACAGTGTTTGTAGTTTGCAGTTACAATGTTTCCTAATGTTGGGGGTCAGACCATTGCTAAACAGTGCGCAGTGAAGGGCTGCAGGTGGATTTAAAGCTGGGGGAGCTGTACGCCCGCCAGCATTCAGCACTGATACCTATACACACCCGGGAGGTTAATCTCGTGTTATCAGTAGGCTTCAGAGTTAACCATGCAGGTGCAGGCAAAGGGTGTTGCAACATCAGCAGAGCTGCATTTGAGGGATGTCAGATGCCAGCAGCCACCATCAGATTTGGCACTTAGACAGGTGGAGGAAGCGACTTTTACCCTTTGGTGAATGTTCTGCACTGAAATCCGCTCCCTCTGGAAGGCGATACTCATGTTTGCACGGGGCTGAAAATAGTCGTGTCACCGGAGCCCTGTCGGCTCTGCTTGCAGAAGCTGAAACCCTTCTGTAAGGCCACAGAATGGCTGGGGTTGGAAGGGACCTCCAGAGGTTATCTGGTGTAACCCCCTTCTTTCATTTATGCTCTTTTAGTTTCATTTTTACGTGTAACTCAATAACTGGAAATCACGCACTGGTTTCCAGGCAGTTCCTGATCATAGAACCAGTAAGGTTGGACAACGCCATGAAGATCAAATCCAGCTCTCACTGCCCATCACCACCATGCCCACTCATAGAATCATTAAGGAGAAAAAGAGCACTGAGATCATCTAATTCAACCCAACCCATCACCACCATGCCCACTAACCCGGGTTCCTCAGTGCCACATCTGTCTGATGAGCAGCATCCTTTAGGATCAGCCCGCAAAGTGCATTTCTTTGATCCGAAAGTACAAGTGCTTATAAAAACATTGGGAAAAAAAAAAATACACATTTAGCCCCATTTCCAGCTTAATCATCCCTTGCAGATGATGGAAATCAGTACCTTGAGGTCTAGCAACACTTGATATCAAAATAGCCAGCAGCAAACATTGGCTCCTATCAATAACTTTAATTACAGTTTGGGCTTTGTCTTAAATAGCTGCACGCTGCCACGCTATAGGGAAATCCAAGGTTAGCATTTGGATGTGTTTTTATAGCCTAAGTGGAAAAAAATAGGATTTCTTCCCCTATATTTTCCCATACTGTGCTGGTGTGGAAGAAAGCAACCAACTCTGGGGTCGGGAGCATGGGGTTTCTGTACACTGCATGAGGCCATCCCACCTCTGGGACATCCTCATCCGTATCCTGAATGGGAACAATGAGTTTACTGCTCGAATGCTTATTTATTTATTTATTTTTTTCCAATTTCATCCCTACTGGATGGAGGCGAGCAGCACCCGTCGCTCCATTGCAGTCCCATTTTTATGTGGTTACACTACTTTGCGAACATGAGAAAGGGCCCGGATTCCTGTGGCAAGGAGCCCTTAAAATTTCAACAGCCCTACCTATAAATCTATAAATATATTCAGCGTGAAAGGCAATCTGCCTTAAAAAAATAAATAAATAAATATATGCACAACTCATGCTCTTTTTTTAGTCCAACTGCATCTGCCTGACTTTAGTGCAATGCAATGCAATGCTTCGGAGCAGAGAGCTGACAAAAAGTCATCATTGCGGAGTGAAAGACTGGGATTTGTCAGCAGGGGTGGGGGGCAGGGGGCAGCTTTTGCAGAGGGACTTTTGCTGTTGGTTTGGTGCTGGTGGAAGTGCGGCACTGGTGGGTGATGCACTTGGAGCCCTTTGGGTGCGGAACGCTGCGTTGGGTAAAAATTTAAGCAAAACCAAGTGATAACGCAGGGAGATCTGTTTCTCCAAGCAGGAGCTGGGTGTTGTCCCTGTGTCTCCAGTGCAAAGCACGGGGTCACCTTGCAGAATGAAAGCCGGGGACCGCCGGCCGGGTGGGGAAGTGCTGTGTGTGCACTTCTCAGGGCTGCGCGGGAGCTGCAGACAGCTCCTCACGTGACCGTCTGCATTTCAGATGATCACTGGACCACTTTGCCAACAGCCTCCTGCAGCTCCTCGGCTGCAAGAGAGCTTCTTTCTTCCTTCCCCTCCCCTTTCTCCCTCCCCCCCCACCCCCCTCACCCCAAACGCCTGATTTCCAAACAGGAGGGATGGACGGCAGTGACGGAGGCTGGCTGCAGCTGCACACAGCTCTGCATCCAAATGGTTTCCTGGAAGGCGAGTTGTTTTATCTTAAAAAATAATTTTTCCCCTCTTGCCTCCGCGCCGGTTGAATGTCAGGTTTCGTTTCCCATGACATGGGTGGGGGGAAGGAAGGGTCAAATGCCTTTCATGCACGGATCTCCCCGCTGTGCTATCACACCCAATCAATGGCAAACATGTCCCCTCTCATCTCTGCGATAGTTACTGGCGATTTCCTCTTTACGTCACTGCTGTTAATAAGATGTTTAACTTGGGAGCTGGCAGCACTGCCGCGTTATCACGTTGCAGAGGGGTGGGGATCAAGTGCCCAGGCAGCCCCGTGTTGGGGAAGAACACATCAAGGCAACCTTTGGGGCGGGGGAGAGCTGGGCTTGGAGCTCTTCACCTTCCCTACATCTCATATTTTTAATTATTGTTTTTTTCCTTTAAATACTGACAGAAGCAGCTCAATCCCTACACCTGCTGCATGGCTGGAGTCAAGAACTTGAGTACGTCCATTGTCTCTCGTGAGGGACGTGGTTTATTGGGCATAGAACCATAAACCCATTGAGGTTGGAAAGACCGCAAAGATCATCTAGTCCAACCATCAACCCATCCCCATCATACCCACTAAACTACGTCCATCTGTGCCACATCCACCCTTTGGCGGTCTTGAGCACCACCAGGGACAGTGAGTCCCACCACTTCCCCAGGCAGCCTGTTTCATGATGGGAAGCGGAGCTGGGTTGACCGCTGGACTAAATGATCTTAGTAGTCTTTTCCAACCTTAATGATTCTACAGTTCTTAAGTGGTTTGTATCTACTTGCCTGGATAGAGGCTCTTTTCTCCCCACGCTTTTTTCCTTGCAATGCACTGCATGAGTATATTTGATGACATTTTTTAGCATTATCACCTGCAGAGCAAGAGCCATCCCCAGCTCCCTGTTTGGATTTGGCACTCCCTTGCATGTTGCTGTTTGATGATAGAGTTAAAGCGTCTCTGTAGATGTGTCTGGACAGAAATAACATCTCTCCTGGCTGTGGTTTGCAGGGACAGCTTGTTGGGAGTGGGTAAGTTGGTCAGTAAGTGCTTCCAGGAGCACCCGTGGGACTTCTGCTCCAAAATGGAAACACCAGCGTCCTTCAGCCCTTCCCTCCTCGCCAAGCCATTTCCTTCCCTGCTCTGACCTGCCACTCAAACCCTCTTCTTTCTGCTGTGTTTTTCCATAACTCTTTTGAACATGACAGCAGTGAGAAGAAAGCCAGCATAGGACCCCGGGGCTGATGCCATCAGCCCCCATCGCCTGTGGTTTTTTGGGATGTGGCAGCTGCAAATGGATTTGCGCTCAGCATAGCTCTGCCCTTCCAATCTGGGGTTTGAGGGTGCTTCATGCACCTGAAAACCCACCCCCGAATGCCTGCACCAATTATCATAGACTGGCTTAGGTTGGAAGGACCACATCCAGCATGGCCGTGAGTGCATCCAGGGATGGGGCATCCACAACTTCTAGCTCTAGTTAAGCTTTTGTCTGCTAGAACCCCTAAGTCCTTCACAGGACTGCTCTCAATGAGTTCTTCTCCCAGTATATACATGTATCTGGGATTCCCCCAGCCAAAGTACTGCACCTTGCACTTGGCTTTGCTAAACCTCACTAGGTTCACGTATGCCCCTTTTCAAACCTATCCAGATCCCTCTGAACGGGTATCCCTTCCTTCTGTGGTGTCAACTGCACTGCTCAGCTTGGTGTTGTCAGCAAACTTGCTGAGGGTGCACTTGTTCCCATCATCTGTGTTGTTGATAAAGATGGTCAAGAGTACTGGTCCCAAGACAGACCCCTGTGGGATGCTGCTCATCACCAGCCTCCACCTGGACGTAGAGTCTCCGACCTCTTCCAGGGTTCCTTCTGCTGGTCACCCTAGTGGCTTAACTGAGATGCCCCAGTGCAGGCAGTGAGTTGAGAAGGCCCCCATGACCCTAAAAGAGCAGTGGGGTGAGTGACGGGGCAATAGGATTTGGAAAGAACAACAAACCTCAGCCCTGGTGGTGGCATTTCCTCGGGCTTCCAGTCTTCAAGCAGGACCTGCAACTAGCTCAGGCTTCATACCAGTTATTTTGCTCAGAAATCCATTTTATTATTATTTCTTAGGAAGAACAAGATGTTTCCTGGCAAATAGCTGGAGGAGGACCATGTGATGAGTTTTGGAGTTGAGGGTGCATGCAGAGCAGGTCTCGCCTGACTTGGTTTTTGGAGGGCTACAGCCTCAAAGCTCTGCTTTCACTCCGAGAAAGCTACACAGATGCAGTTTTCAGCTCACTTGGGCTTAAAAGAGACTTTTGCATCCAGCCTATGCAAACTCACATTTAATTGCTGGGTACAGGAGTTAATTTTTCTTGCTTCTCCCATGCAAAGCAGCCCTTCCCATGCAGGAACAAGGGGAAATTCAGATGAGAGCCAGGGTGATCCCGACTCAGCACATGTCCCCGATCTGGGCAGCCACCAGGGGCCCCTTTATGTGAACAGGGTCAGCAGCTGGGAAATTGCAGAGCAAAGTGCCTCCGTGGTAATTCCCAGCTGCCATTAAAGCGGCTTTAAAATAAATTCCCTCTGAGAGCAATTCCAAGTATTTGAGGGTTTGAACTTTTCCGGAGAGGACTTTGGGAGCTGCTGGGCTTCACCCTGGCACTGCGGGGAAGGGAGTCAGGGGAATTGGTTTGATCATCTCAGCCTCTAGAAAATGCTTTTTAATGTATATGCCATTATTTATAATGTATATACTGTTATTTGTATGTATACATAATGTTTTTTGGTTAGCAGTTGCGTGTGCAATACAACAAAGCGCTGCTGGAAGCACGGCTTGCATTAAACTCGGGTACTTACTGAGCGTTGCAGGTGTTGCCCTTGGGGCTCAATGGCCCTCACCGTGCCACCCTACCTGTCCCCACTCATCCCCGTGGGCTGGGTGCCCCTCTGCTGTGCATTCCTCAGCCAGCACTGCTTGGTAACGTGGGGCACAACAGAAAACAAACTTTGCAGTGAGCTTTGCTCTCACAGAGCCCCTGAAGCTTGCTTAACAACAAAAAAAAAAAAAGGAAGAAAAAAAAAACCCAAAAAACCCACTTCGGAGCAATGCAGTCTTTTTTTTTTTTTTTTTTTTTTCTTTTTCTTTTTTTTTCTCATGCTCATGAAAATTCTCATACCAAAGCTGTAACCTCTGCTGCCCCGATTTCTTTACTTCTTAAGGTGGAGTTTTGGGGGCATTTGAGGGGAGGTTTATCCAGCCTCTGCATCCCCCTTTTTCTTTACCCCGTCAGTGCTGGATTGCAGCTGCAGAAGGCAGAAAAACAGGGGGTTTGGTCAACAAATGGGCAAATTCATCATGCAGATGGATACCTGATATCCTTCAAATAATGGGGATGCCGGTAGCAGGGCTCTGTCCACACTCACACCTCTGCATCCCCATAATCTTTGACTTGTGTGTGTGTGTGCTCAGAGCAGCCTGGGGATGAGCTGAGCCTGTATGGGTTCAAACCATGCTGGAAGTCCAATGCAGCAATTTTTTTTTTCCCCACCCTTCGCCCAGCTCAAACCAATTTTGTTCAATTCTTTATGGACTCTTTTTCCATTCTTTCACCTAGCTGTTCTGCACTCTGACAGCTTTTAAATTAATGATTATAGTTTATTATTATTGTGCATCGAGGTGGGAGAATTGAGTCTCCTTAAAGACAGAACAGGGAAATGGGGGAGAACTTCAGATTGCATGGGATGGGAGCTCCGTGGGTGCAGTCCTTGCTCTTGGCCAGGTCTGGACTCCCATCCCCAATTCATATCCATCAGACCACACACTGAGCTCTCTCATTTCTCCCTCCCAAACTAATCTCTCCAGCCCCTTAGGCTTTGTTGTTGTTGTTGTTGTTGTTGCTGCTCCTCTCTGAATTCCTTCTCATTTACAGGCTCGGTGCCAGCATACAACATGCTATAAAAAGGGGACTTGTTCTTCAGGCTCCCCTCTGGTACAGAACATTCACACGAATAGCAACACAAGTCAGCCCCATTCCCCCCTGCTGGTACTGAAATGTCGGTAGGGTGATTGGGGGAGCAGGGCTGTTGTCTTAAGAGAAGCCAAGCCGAATTTCACGAAGCCCAAATCCAGTCAGCAGTTAAGCTCCCTTCCTCCTCTTGTCAGCTGGAAAAACAGAGCCATGCCTTTATTTTACTTTTATTTTTTTATCGCTTCTCAATCCCTATGCAGTTTCCCCAAGAGGATACATGGGCAGGCGCATTGCAGTGGATTTATAGAATCATAGAATCAAACAGTCATTTGAGTAGGAAGGGACCCTAAAAGATCATTTAGTCCAACTCCCCTGCAGTGATCAGGGGTATATACAGCTAGAATTTGCTTTGCATCCCTTTGGGCAGATACAGCCATTGGGCAGGATTTGGGCACAGCCCCCCTGACAGCTACCTTCTTCAAACTACAAACCCGTTTGACCGCAGCAAATCCTCTGGACGCATGCTGCTTGTGAAGTGTTCTTGTTTTTAACTTGAATTCGGTTGTGGATGACTTGGACCCATTTGTTCTTGTGCCTGCATTGGCTTTTAGAATCAGAATGGTGTGGATTGGAAGGGACCTCGAAGATCATCCAGTTCCAACCCCCATGCTCCAGTATTTACCATATTCTGGGTCTGCCAGCCTAAGTAACACCAGTGCTCATGGTCTGAGTGTGATTGGGGAAGGTTTTGCTGTTTTAGGAGTTCTGTGCTCATTTGTAGGGATGTTGAGATGTTCGTCCCTGTATGGACCACGCAGAGCTCTTGCTGAGCTGCTCCTTCCTCAGAGCTTCACCAGTGCTGCACCATCTAGACCTGCAGAAGAATGCTTTCCCATCAGCTAATTTCATTACCGCTCTATTTTGCAGTGCAAAAAGCTTTTTTGGCAGAGGTTTTTCTTAATGCAGCCTTCACTAACACCCTTCCCTTTCTCTCCATCTTGCAACCTTGGGTAGCAACACCACAGCTTGCTGCTGGCCATGCTAATCTCGTGCTAATCTCTGCCCTGGTTGTGTGAAGCAGAAGTTTCCTGTGTGTGGCTGAGCCAAGTGCTTTGCTCAAAGCTGATGTTTATTTATGACATTTAAGTTCATCAGAGGAAAATGCACGTGCGTCTTAGTAGTGCTGGTCCCCTCTAGGTGCGTGGGGCTATCTATGACTAAAAATGATTTGGTTAAAACCCCACCGAGTGGGCTTGAGGCTCTGTATGTGAGACCTTGCAAAACTCAGGTTGGAGGTTGGGAGCTTGCTCAAATGTAGGAATTGCTAAAAGGAGTCTTTCACCTTGGGGGTGATAAATTCTCACTTCGGTGTCTCATTTCCCCCACTCTTTCTCTTGAATATCTTTGCCATGGATTTTCTTGGTGCCTTTTTCTCTTTCTTAGGAGACTCCGTGCTCCTTCCTGGGATGCTCGTTGTGGTCTGGATGCTCTCTTTGGCAGGTGGAACATAGTTGGTACCTCTAATGCAGAGAAGGATGCTCCAGATGTCCAGCTTACCCAGTCTGTTGGTCATCACTAGCCAGATCTTAAGCTTTCTCCAAGTTTTCATAGAATAGAATCATAGACTGGCTTAGGTTAGAAGGGACCGTTCGAGATCATCTTGTTTTCCTTTAGTTAGAAGCTGATTTCTGTGGGTTTTTCATCCTTAAGCTAAATTACATCAGCGTGTGTCTGTTTGCAATAGTTTTAAATTCCACCGCAACGTTCTTCTATAATGCCGTGTCGTCGTTAAACCACGTGTAAATTGGCATCAACGAGGAGGAGCTGGGCTCTGCGGTTATTAGCAGGATTATTCTTGGCTCTCCATTTGCCAGCCAAGCTGCTCTGCTGTAATAACGCAATTCCCAGCTCCTCTCTGCTGTCGGGTGCCAACCTGACGCTGAGGATCGGCAGCAAATTCCTGTGAGCAAACCAGCAGAACCCACTGCTTTGCTCCACATCAAGTGGTTTTCCACCCTGAGCTTCTCTGTGCCATGTGGTTTTGTGTGTTACATCGGGCATTAAATCTCCAACCCAAATCCTTTATAAGCAGCCCGCAGGTTCCTTTGCAGCCCAGGTCTCCCATTGTGCATTGTGTCGTCCTCTCTGGTTTTGCTTTATTTTGTGGCATTGTATTTTCTTGCCACCTAAATCACCCTCCACTGCTTCCAGCACTTGTTGTGGGTGCAGGTGAGCATTTTCTCCCTGCAGTTGGTCTTCCTCTTTCTTCTCTCCCCATTTCCTTGATTTGAAGGCAGGGTACATGTTTTGCAACCTTCCGCTCCTGTTGTTCATTTCTTAGAAACGAAGGGGAAGGAACCACAAGCAGCAAAGAGCCCAAGGTTTGGGGACTGGCTGTTTGTCTGTCAAAACTAGAAATGCTGAAGGAGAGGAGAGGAAATCCTCAGCAAAAACGAACCTCAATTACATTCAGGCTTGGGCACTTCAGAGCTAAGGGGAGTATAAAGGACTAATGAAGTGGTGAAGGATGGGTAGCATGGCCACAGTAGCTGGAGTGGGAGGATTTCATCTACTCATAGACTCTTTGAGGTGGTAACTCCACCACATCCCTGGGCAGCCTGTTCCAATTCTTCACCACTCTTTCTGAGAAGAAAGTTTTCCTAATATCCAATCTGAACCTCCCTTGAAACAACTTGAGGCCATTCCCTCTCATCCTGTCACTGTTACCTGGGAGAAGAGGCTGACACCCACCTTGCCACAACCTTTCAGGGAGCTATAGAGAGCAATGAGGTTTCCCTTAAGCCTCCTCCAGACTAAACAATCCCAGTTCCCTCAGCCAATCCCCGTAAGACTCGTGCTTCAGACCCATCACCATCTTTGTTGCCCATCTTTGGACACGGTTCCTCCTGATATTGTTTTCATGGAGTTGTTACCATTGCAAATGGCATCTCAAGTTGTTGTTTTGCACCATATTTTTGCAACCCCCTGATTGGCCCCGTTTGCACATTGTTGCCCATCTTGGTGGCATTGTGGCATCACCTGCTGTGGGTTTGCTCGTGGTTGGCCATAAGCCAGTCCCAGGGTTGCCAATGCTGGTAAGGAAACTCAGGCCAGCTGCAAGATGCTTGGCAGAGAGAATAAGATGTTGAAGCACAAGATGTTCTGAGGTCCAGAAAAGATAGAAATAGGTGTCTGGATTATTAAAGCGCCTTGAGGGCTGCTTAAGATTTTTTCCCTTGGAAGCAGCAATTTACCAGATGAAAGAAAATGTCTTCAAGCAGGCATCTAGACATCTTGAAGCATCTGTTTTGGATTTTGCAGACGTGTTTGGGGCAGCGGGGAGTGTTGCTCGCCATGTTTATAGCTGGGCAGGGGGGAGTGGTGTCCTTCAGGGAATACGACAGTGCTTATGAAACAGCTTCAACAGGAGTGATTTCCACATCTTGTCTCTGTTTCAGCGTGCGTCGTTGATAATTTTTTCAGGTGCTGATACAGAGCAGAAGCTGCATTTCTGCTCACAGAAACTGTCTTTGCGCAAAGCAACGAGTGGGGGTTACACGTGCGGTTTTCTCGTTTCTTTTTTCCCCTCCTTGCTACTGAGGAGGCATGGGCATGTAATTACCACCAGCTGTAATCCAGCATGACCAACTGTCTTTCTGGCAAATGCAAACACAGTGGGAGCCAAAGGCTATTGCATGTCCCAAATAAACTGATTATGGCCCCCAAGCAGTTTGCAAAGCATCCAGGATCAACTTAATGCCATTTTCTCAAACCCAGAAGTCTTGTTTCAATGGCATTGGCCAATACATTTGTGGGTCTTTTTCTTGGTTTCTTTGCTAAGCCACCTGCCCATTTGCTCTGGCTGCATTTCGAGGTGCACCTGCAGCTGCCAACAGCAAAACATGCAGCTGCCGTTAGCGAGCCTCCTGCAGATTGTGCTCTGTTCACAGCTTTCTTGCTAAAATTGTTCATGGCTTTAATTGAAACCGAGGGTGGGAAAAGGCATGTCACACTGGCTGGCACATGACTTTGTCCAGTGCTTCGACTAGCTGATGGAAGGATGGAGACACCAGGCATCATGCAAGGAGCCTGGAGGAGACATCCTGGAGGATCTTGAGGGCCACTAAGGTGATTAAGGGCCTGGAGCATTTCCTTTACAAGGAAAGGCTGAGACACCTGGGACTGTTCAGCCTGGAGGAGACGGAGAGGGGATCATGCTGATGCCTATCAGTATCTAATGGGAAGGAGACAATTGGATGGGGCCAGATTCATGTCAGGGGTATGACAGGACAAGTGGCAGCGGGCACAAACTCAAACATAGGAGGTGCCATATGAGCAAGAGAAACGTGCAGCCTATTGTATGGAACCTGCTTTAGCAGGGGGATTGGACTAGATGTGGTCCCAGAGGTCCCTTCCAACCCCTGCGACTGATTCTGTGATCCCGCTGTGCTTCTACTCCAGCTCTTGCTCTCAGCTGAGATTTACAGCGAAACTCAAAGGATTTAACTTTCTAGCCCTGAGCAAACACAGCTTGAAGTGATGCAAATGCATGACCTGACCCAAATCTCAGGAACAGGTAAGTATTACATCACACAGAGCTGGCTGCCTCCTTTGCCCCACTCTGAGAAACTTTGCTTTTTTTGTCATCCTCCCCGGTGCTTTTGACAGAGAAGAATGTACTATAGAATCTTCAAGGTTGGAAAAGACTACTAAGATCATCTACAGTCCAACCAGCAGTTGGGCTCAGCTCTATTGACTGTTCATTTGAAATGCTGTTGGTTGTCACCCAGCTGGAGAGGCGCTGCTGCTCTTACTTTGCGCTCGTGCAAATGATCACTGCTTAGCACCAGTCTTAAATGTTGCAGCTCAAACCCAGCTCTGTTCCAAGCAGAAGGTTTGGGGAAGGTGGGGAGGAGATAAACAGTGGGAAAAGCTTTGACAGTGTGACACACTTTAATGATTATAGAATCATAGAACCATTAGGGTTGGAAAGGCAATAAGATCCAACCATCAACCCATGCCCATGACCACTCTAGACCATTTCACTCTGTGCGACATCTGTCCTTTTCTTCAACACCTCCAGGGATGGGTGTCATCATTTGTAATGTGACAGGCATCCATCCTGTCCGTTCTCCCCCCCTCTCCCCAGTTCTGGATGCCAGCATCCCCGTACTGCTGCCAGCAGGGAGTAATTGGGTTTTGCAACCTTCCAGGCTCCCACAAGATTACTGGAGGGAGAGTAATGTGCCAGAGAAAATATCCCAACTGCTGTAAGAAGGCATGACTTTCTACTCCTTCCCTCCGTATATCACCCTGGGGTGCCTTTGCCTTCCTGGCCTCCCCTTCATGTGCAAATAGTTGCAGATGTGATAAGCAGGAGCTGTGTGGCTTTCCTATGGAAAGGCTTTCCTATTTTCCTCACCGTGCTCCTAGGACAGAACTCAGCCACTTGATATCTGAACAAAAAATCTCATGGCTGGCCAGGACACACCCTTTGCACAAGGCAGTAATGCCTCTTAAATAATGAGACTGCCAGAATCTTATTCTGTCTGGGTGAAGAGCGTGCCAGCCAGTTGTAGCATCTGTAAGTTGTTTTCCAGGAGGGCCCAGACAGCACGGGAGTCTCATTCAGATCAATTTCACCCAACCCTTTGAATCCCTGAATTTTTCTCAGTGCTTGGCGGTGAAGCATCAGCATGCCAGTGATGAAGGCAGCACCCTACGTATCTTGGGAAATAAAATTGTTGAATCATTAAGGTTGGAAAAGACCACTAAGATCATCTAGTCCAACCATCAACCCATCCCCACCATTTCCATTAACGATGTCCCTCAGTTGGGTGCTGGGCAGGAAGGTTGGAAAGTCTCCCTCCTTGGTCCTCCTGCTCTCCTGCTCCTGAAAAGCATGAAATCCTTGCCAGGCAAAGGTTAATTGAAGCCATTTGGATCTATTCTTTGTGTCCAGTGATGCCTTGAAGTGAGAGCATCGCTTGGAGAGATGTCCTGGGTGGTGGGAGTGATGCTTGGTTTGTTGTTGAATTATCTCTTCCTGGTTGATGTGACACTAGGAATGCTGAAAGTGGGAATAACTGATGTTCTCCGCTGCTCTTGTTTTGGGGCACCATGACCCCAATCACACTTTGCCTCCAGCAAGAAGAGCTTCTACAAATTCTCTGCAGAAGATCTCACTGCATCTGACACACCAGGGATGGTGTCTTTGCAGTGCACTTGCCTTGGTTTCTCTCCCAGGCTAATTACAAGCCTCTTGGACTCTCTCAGGCGGCTTTGGCAGGTGCTCTGCTTTTCTAGCTCCAGCAACGGGGAGCCCCGGCCACAGCCGTTGAGTCTTTCCCCAGCTATTAGAAAGCGTCTTCCGTTGCTGGAATCTGGGAAGTGAAAGGGACCTACACAAATAAACTTCTCAAGGGCAGGGAGTCAGAATATCCCTGGGCATGTTTGGTGGAAAAAAAAAGTTAACCAGCTTGAAGCCTTGGACTTGCTGCTTGTTGCTCCAAACTTGTTGACAAAATACGGCATCGTTAATTGGAGTTGCAGGCAAACAGTCTGACGATATTTAGCAGGAGTTTGTCCATCACAGTTGCTGAGACCTTCCCGGGCAGTGTCATGAGAGCAGATCTGACCCTGCTCTTTGGAGAGCTCTGCAGAAAGCTGAATTGAAATCTCTTCAGGATGTATTTACTTGCCAGGCTGCCCTGAAAGCTGAGGCTGCTGTGCAGTGCTCAGATGGAGAGGATGCTGCAGCAGACCATGCTTTCTTGCTCTCTCTCTCTGGTCCTCTTCCAGCCACAAACTTCATCTCTCAAGAACATAATGCCTTTGGACACATACCTAGGGTCTTGGCCATGGCTCTGGGTTTGGGTTTTATTGCTAAGGGTAACGTGTGGAGGGATCTCAGGTTTCTACATTGGCCGTGGGAGTGTGGGGGTTCATGAATAGTGGAGCTACAGCAGAAGAAAACCTAAATTCAGATTTCTTCTCTCATATTTAGTCCTACCCATAGCATCATCACTTGGGCAGGAGGAAGAGCTTCACTGTGAAGTGAAGCACATGGTCCTAAACCTCACCCCAATTAGAGCTGCGTGGTTTTGGAGATGCTCACCATCCTGTTCCACCAGCTAGATGATTAATTTTGTATCACAGCGGAGTGACTGTGGCTCTTTTGGGCCACAGCATTTCATCTGTAGAGCAGGAGCCGTCTGTTCCTATAGTGGCTGGCAAGTTGATTCACAGGATCTCACGGCAGCGAACAGCCCATCTGCTTCCCTCAGCTTGAAGAGCAAGCAGAAAGCAGTGCTGGCGCTGGCCCAGAACAGAAGCTATGGGATTCCTCCTCAACAGTGTGACAGCAAATGCTTGTCTCACATGGGGCCAGTGCTGGGAGGCTCTTGTCTGCCGAGCCAGCAGCAAAGCCGGTCCTATTTCAGGAAGAACTTGCCCTGGGCTGCCAGAATTCCTGCACCTGAGTGACTAAGCATGCTGGAAAGCATCTTTGGTAAATGCCAGAGTGGTGGAAATAAGGTTCAGTGAACAAACGTGCTCGTGCACATGCCACCATGCTTTGAAGAGGTGGGTAGCACCTGACAGAGGGGCTGTGCACTCCCCTCAGTCTCCTTGAAAGGCTATCATCTCCTGGGTAAGGTCAGGCATGTTTAGATTGTGCCCCATGTGGATGAAGTGTGCTCCTCGAGGTCCCTGTAGTCTCGCAAACTGAAGCCCCCTTGCTTGTAATACGCAGTTTTTGTTTTTCTTCCTTAATTCAAGTTATGCTGTGCTAACGAGCAAGTGGGAGCAAGATGCCTGATCATTCCTCTTGTGCTGCCTCTTGGCATGGTCTTGCCCACGGTGAGACCATCGCAGGATGGAGCAGGAATGTGCAGCAGCCCAACAGTTCTCCGTGGATCGATGATGGCAAGCGGCCCACATTGCACAAGTGGGGTTTTCCCATCAGACTCTCCAGCTGCTATAAATAACAGGAAACACTTTGTCATCTCTGCTCTGGAGAAGGTCAGGAGCTGGATTCTGTGGTCTTTGGAGTTGGAGATGTCTGCAGAAGTCTCATGGGACAGCCTGCCTGAGGCCATTTGATTCCTTGGATGAGGAAGTCTTGAGCACCGGCCTTTGACAAAGTTGCTTTAGCCACGCTGGTGAGATTAATTAATCCTTCTCCTCATTCAAAGAATCACAGAATGAATGGATTGGGTTGGAAGGAACCCTAAAGATAATCCAGTTCCAACTCCCCTGTTGTGGACGGGGTTGCCACCAGCTAGACCAGACTGTCCATCAAGGAAGCTGCTTCCTCCTGAATCATCCCTGAGTCTGACGGACAAGCCCTTTGACTCCTGGGTACCTGTATCCTCAAAATGGCTTTTGTCTTAGGCATGTCTTGCTGGAGAGCACTGTCTATGAATGCATGGGTGCCACAGCAAGGCTCCTACCTACTGCTTCTTCCCAGTTGCCATTCTCTCTATGCTCATGGATAGTATTTTGGTTAATGTTAGGGATGTGTCCTGCACTCCTTCTGAAGTTAGTATGACGGATGGAGAATGACTTCTAGAACTTGTTTTGCTCCACAGACAGCAAAAAAAAAAATGCCCTTTTTCTGTATATTACTTAGAGAAGGAATAAAATGCAAAAATAACGTTTGTCCAGGTCCAGTTGGTGTGAAATCAAGTCACGCACAGATTTTCTGGCTAGTGGTAGTGATGGATCTCTTTTGGGGCTGTATTATTTCTCATTGGGCATCCCCAGCTTCTCTTCTTGTGCTTCTCTCTGCACACTCGGAGAGTTTGCTGAGACATCTCAGCAGCTTTCCCTGCTTGTGGATTGCTGGGTGGAGAGCTGTGCAGGGAGGGGGCAGATGTCTGCTGCCTCTCCCTGTTCTCCAGCAGCTGCAGGAATGCTTTGATGTTTTCTCTACCAGCCCCAAGCACCCAGTACCAGGATTAACCACCAGTCAGACCCCTCCACCAACTCTAAATAAATCTCCAGAACACAGACAAGGCCTGCTCAGAGAGGTCCTGGCATTCCCTGCTTGCAGGATAAGAGTTAAAAATAACTTCTCCCCTTGCACCTGCTCTTCCAAAGCCAAATCGGAGTTTTATTTTTACCTCTCAGATTTCCTGGTGATTGTTTCCACTGACGGATGATGCATAGGAACAGGGAAGAATGAAAAAATCACAAGTCTCAGTGGCACAGAGGATAGGCAGCATGGAAAGTGCTTATGCTACGTGTGGATTGGAGGGAGCTTTTCCTCTCCTCTGTTTCAAATCTGAGGCAGAAATGATGGTTCTTAGTAAAAATGCATGATTTTGCTCCATTTTGCACTTTTCCTTCAAGGGGTGAACAATTACAAATGGAACTGGGTGTTTTTTGGGAGTGTTATTTCTGTTTCCTGGGTCTGAGTTAGCATCCCATGTGCAGATCCATGAAGCAGAGAAGAAAGCCTGGCTCAGCCCCGGTTAAATGGTTTCAGTGAGGCTGAATTTTTTTTAAGTCTATATGTTTATGTTTCATAAGCTTATTTTAAAACACATATATACAAGAGCAGGCTTATTTATAAGGCAGAATAGCCCGCTGTGTCCTTACCTGACTGGAGTGTCAAGGAAGCAGCTTTTTTTTTTTACTTTTTACAAGCATAGTTTAAAATAAAATACTGTTTTGTTGCACCCCAGTGAATCTGCCCAAGAGGAGGTCAGGGCAGGGTCTTGTTTTCTGACTGTAAAAAACTCTTTTACTTGTTTACAGAGCATCTTCTTGCCAGCCATCATTTTAGGGCAATCTGTTAATGACAGCTGTAGGTAAAAAAAAATCATTTCCATCCTCTAGAGTCTTGGCATGCCTGCAATGCTCAAATCCCAAACCAACACAGCTTCCCAGAAAAAACGCACTTGGGTATTTTCCATCTGTAGAGCTGGATCCACTGGGTGACCCATTCAGTTGAGGTCTTGGCAGGGTTTCTGGCTCCAAATCCCCAAGGTAAATTCATCAGAAAGCCTTTTTGGGGTGATGGATGTTATTTCCCTGTTGGTTCTGCTGGGTAAACCCTCACTGCCTGCGTCCAAGGAGCTTCTCTACCAAGAATGGCGTAGACCCAAGTGAGGAGGAGATGGAAAAGGAAGAGTATGCCCATGACCAAGGGAGGACTTTATTCTTCATTGTCGTTACCATTTGAATTGGCAGGAAGGTGGGAAGCACCTTATTGTGGTGCAGAAAAGTTTCAGGTGGATGTAAGTATGGTGAGATATTAAGTATGAACCTTAATGACTGGACAGAACAGGCAAGGAGAGTCCCAAGGAGTAAAATCAACCACTCATTCACAAGAAAGCAAAATGAAACGACAAATTCATCTCATAAAAGGGAGAAGAAGCCTGTAAATGTTCATATGCCTACGCTAAGATTTTTTTGCTGGCTTCTATTAAGCACATGATCTTAATGGGTATGAAGATGAAGACCTAGGAGGTAGGAACATTTATTTATACCCAAGGAAATAGCTGAAGCAGACATAGAATGAAGGACTTTTTTTTTTTGACCCAGCAGAGCTGTAAAACCAAAGCCCTGACCACTGGTGGTTATTTAAGGACTTCCTGCAATGGGAAGGTGCTTGGCCTATGTTCAGGCTGGGTGACTGCTCTCTGTAATGCCAAATAGAGACCACTCGAACCTTCCACCTTGTGGGTTCAGCCTCGTTCCTTGGCTCCTGTGCATTCCAAATGGGCTTTGCTGATGGGATCTGGGGTGACCACTATGCTGTGGGGTGCTTTTCCCTTCGCCCAAAGGAGGAGTTTGGTGCTGCCATCCGAGTGCTTGGAACTGGAAGGCAGAAGCTGGGCGGGAAGGTCTGTGTCTCCAGGATGGGCTGGGATGCCCTGCATGTGGTCTGTGTCCTCAAATGACTGTGGGCAGGGCAGCGAGACAGGAAATTATATCCTTTAATGCTAGACGTGTAGTTTAGATGCTAATTTCCCTAGAGGAGCACAGTTGAGATATTTCCGAGTAGCTGGGACCAGGAATCTCGTCCATCCATCATGGACCTACTGGATCGAGTCCAACAAGTGGCCATGAAAACGGTGGGACTGGAACACATCAGCTGCCAGGAAAGGGAGAGCTGGGACTGTTCAGCCCAAACTTAACAATGCCCAAAAAGGGAGATACAAAGAAGACAGCGTGGCTTTTTTCATTGGTGCCCACTGCCAGGACAAGAGGCACTGGCACAAACTGGAGCCCAGGAGATTTCCTCTGAACATCAGGAAGCTCTCCTGTGCTGTGCAGGTAACAGAGCACTGGTACAGGTTGCCCAGAGGGGTTACTGCACCCGAAGAGGCTGTTGGCTCTCTGAATATCTCCAAAAGCCACTTGGATATGGTCCTGGGCACTCTGTAGTAGATGTCTCTGCTAGAGCCGGGATTAAACCAGAGGGATCCAGAGGTCCCTGCCAGCCTCAATCATACCATGACATGAATTGTGAAACATCAGGCACTCACCTATATGTGTTTCCATACTTTTATTAGGATTTATTTAATATGCTGCATGCCTCTCCCTGCAAGGGGTGCACTTCCACGATGGCTTCCTGCTGCCAGCAGCAGCCCTGTGGCCTGGGAATTTTTGCAAGACTTGGCAGCAAGGCTGTTGTGGGATTATTTCACACAGGACCCAAAAATACTGTCGTCAGGGTAGCGTTGGTCAGTTCAAACACAGGGTCAGGTCCCCAAGAAATTGAGACTGTTGATGGACAAACTTAAGCGTATTCAAATGTTTCGTCTGATTTTCTTGGATTGCAAAGTTTCCAAGGGAGCCAAAAAGCTCGCTTCTCTTCTTGTTTGCTTTGCAGACCAGCGAGACAGCTGGGTTCAGTGAAATTAGGAAGCTCAAGTTCTTGTAGCAGGGGGGGCAACTGGAAAAGCTCAGATGTCTGTTTCAGAGTCCATACAATCAGTCCAAGATGTCGTGCCTCAGTCTGCTGCCCTGTCTCTGCTCCCTGCCTGCGTTCAACATCAGTGCACGGGGCAGCCCCAACATTGAAATCCTGGCTTGAAATCCCTCTGTGTAGCAAAGCAATGAATCTGGAGGCGTTGCTCTCAATAAAGGTCAAGTTGGGAACACGCGGGCGTTTCTGAGCTCCTATGTGCCAGCACAGAGTTTGGATGATAGCATGAGAGATACCGGGTGCGACCAGAGCATGGTTTTAAACTGTGAATGAACTCTGAAATAATAGCAAATTTGAAGCAAGCCCGTGTTTCAGCCCAGGCTGGCTGTGAATCAGCTTTGGAAAAATGAAAGATGAAACTTTCTGACTTCAGCTCAAGTTTTGAACTTATAAACTCCCAATTATCCGATTAACTGGAGGCAAGCCAGAGAAAAACATTTTTCGAGGCAAGCGTATGGGGTAGCTTCCTGAAAGTGAACTCATTCAAAAAGGCGTGATTTGGAGACAATAAATTACAATGTAAATCTGATGTTTGAAAAACTTGAGTTAATCCTACAGACAGTTAGCTTGCTATGGGTTCCTGAGCTCCTCTTGAGCATCCGCTGTCCCATTGCTCTTTGCTAAAATGTATGGGAACAGTAAAACACATAGAAAAGTTGAGAAGATATGTCTTTTTAAGCCTGTCTGAGCGATGGCTTAAATGAGGGCAGTCAGGGCAGACTACAGCCTGATCTTGTTTTTTTCATTGAACACTTAATGGAGTGCCTGGTCCCCCTCTGAAATACTAATTTCTATTTTAAAAATTGCTGTGTAATCCCCAGAACTGTTTTCCAACATATACTGTGATTTTATTCATAGTTCCTGACTTTGGATCAACTCTATTTTTTGCATATTTTAAGCTAAAAATTGTGTGTGTATCTGTAACGCAAAACTGAAAAGAATTGGAGAAGTATATTCAAGGAGGGGTAAATTGGCTTTTGCATGCTTAGAAAGCAAAATGTCTTCAGCGGGTTGGTTACTAGGAAAGATTTCTTCTCCGAAGGAGTGGTGAGGCATTGGAAAAGGCTGCAAGGGAGGTGGTGCAGTCACCATCCAGGTTTCCAAGAAACAAGTAGATGTGGCACTGAAGGACATGGTTTGGTGGGCATGGTGGGATGGGTTGACAGTTGGACTTAGATGATCTTAGTGGTCTTTTCCAATCTCACTTACTCTCCATGAAAGAGATTGGTGGGATGGATTTGGAGTTGGGACAAGAACAAACAGAAGAACCAACAAAAAGGTGATGGTCTCCTTCTGTGCTGCTTTGACCATCTTAGCTTTCAAAGAGGGACATTGCGCGCACAGCTTGGCAGCAGTTCTTCCCATGAGCTGTTGGAAGTGCTACCAGAGAACTTTTTTAGTTCTGTTTGTTTTAGTCAAGTGGATGGGTCAAGGACGGGTTTTATTGGTTCCTGGGCATCAAAGAGATGCACCTCTCATACCGTCTGCTGGGAATTGCCCTCCCTCTTGGGGCTATGGCTGCGAGTTGGGAGGATTGCCAGGGTGTGCTGTAGGTGGGGAGATGGCTGGTGGCCCTGGTGTCTGTCCCCTCTCTGCATTTCCAGCGCTGAGTGGTATGCTTTGCAACAGGAGGGTCATTTGAAGTAGTGTTTGGGGACCTTAGGTAAATCAATTTGCAAAAGCCTTGACTTGCTTTGGGTTGAGCCCAGGTGTCAAGCACAGCCTGCATTGGCAGGAGCTGGAGATCCAAAGTCCCCAAAGTCTTTTTGGTGTCACTGATGGGCAGAGCAAGTGCAGCCCATGGGTAATGCTTGGGGGAATTCCTTTTCCTGTGTTTCTAGTAAATGCCTGTTCAGGCTTTGCTATTGTCTGTAGAGAGGATGTGTTCCATCTGATTGAGTGTGCCATTTGCAGTGGATTTGGAACTGGAATGGGGAGGGTTCTTTTCAGACAGTTGATAAAATTGCTGGGCAGCATGCAGCTGAGTTTCATGTCATGCTGGTGTCTTCAATTAGCGCTCATTTAGCATCCCTTGGCTGCTTGTGCCTGGCCTCATTCTTCCTAATGTGCTGTGCCAGGGTGATTGCAGATGGACTGGGATTGGCTTCAGCTGAAAATAATGCTTTTCTGTATTCCAGTCCCCAAGGTAGGATCAAGCTCCTGGGTGCAGTTGCCCAGGAGGGAACAACCAGCAAGAGCTCATAAGAAGTTCTAGGTTCTGCAGGGATGGAGGAAAACCCCAGTTTTGCTGTCAACTTTTCAGTGCTCGCATGCTGATGGGGCTGAACCAAGCTAGGATTTCAGCTGGCTTCTTGCTGAAGCAGATGAGTCCCATGTGCTGTGGTTTATGGGACATCTTTGGTGGCCCTCGTCTCCCCACACCCAGGCTGGACTGTGGAGACAACCCATCCCTGGGCTGGTTTTACTCTTAATTCTCATGTCCCAAATCTGCAGGATTGCCAAGTAGCAAGACGTCCTTTCTGCTGGCTGCTCTAAGTACTCTGTGCACAACTCCTGTAGGGCAGAGTAATGTGCTTTTTTTGCTGAGACAGTTAAAACTGTATGGATTTCAGCACAGAGCCAGGTATATTAATAGGCATGCCCTCATTTAGTTGCACCGAGTTTGTAAGGGAGGAACTGAACAGCATTAAGTGCTGGGTATTTCTGCATGGTCCCCAGGGATTTTCCCAATGTTATATTTTCTGTTTGCTGTAGCTGGGCTCTTTAGGAAGCAGGAGGAAACAGAGGTGGAGAGAAATGCAGGCGGAACGGGGAGAATTGGGAACAGCTGTGTGTCCACCAGCCTGAAACCATCTCATGTGTCCTTCTAACCCCAAAGCAGAGAAACCACTCCCAGTGACTTCTGCTTTCCTAAGGAGGAAGGGGTGATGGGGATGCCCAGCCCAGCCTACAACAGGGTGTGTGCCAAAATGCATTGAGGTGAGCCTGAAAATAAATATTTGCTATTTTCATCATCGTGACTGATGAATTTACACTCACGGCTTAATTGATGCAAGCCGGGGAAGCTCATTCACTTTCAGCCTGGTTAGAGCCTGCTCCAGCACAGCAAGGGTGGCCGGGAAATGCCACCCACGCCGAGGTGTCGAGATGTCACTGAAACGATGGGGAGCGGAGCAGCTTGCGTGTCTCCAGTCCATCAAAACCTCCCCCGCGGGGCTGGGAAGGATGTGCAGAGCACAGATGAAAAGCAGAGTCCTGCCTGGCCCATCCCTGCCAGATCCGGCTGTAGGAGCTGGGGAAGGTTTCCTGCTGAGCAGGGTGGGGAAG
The DNA here is from genome assembly GCA_030625065.1 of Alectoris magna. NCBI lineage: Eukaryota > Metazoa > Chordata > Aves > Galliformes > Phasianidae > Alectoris > Alectoris magna. Next base: position 3,909,196 of record CM060561.1, read on the forward strand.
CTTTGCATCTCAGCCTTGATTTAATTTTCAGGTGGTAGAAGTGTTTGCCTCCCTGCCCGGCACGTCTGAGCAGCCAGCACGTCCAAACACTTCCCTTTCTGTATGGAATTTGCATTTCCCTATAAACAGCACCAGTTTTATGCAAATATCCTAATGAAAGAAAGCCAAAGCGTGCTCGTGATTACATGTTCTTGGGCAATTCTGGAGAAATCATGTGCTCTCTTATAAGCCACATACTGCCATCCATGGGCTCCTCCAGCCTTAAAATCACTGTGTGATGACCACTTCACCTCCACGTAGTCCTAAAAGTCTGGAAAGGCGCAGTGTCCTGCTGCTGGGTTTGCTTTCCCTAGATGCACCATTCCTACGGGATGTGTGTTGTGGTTTAACCCGACAGGTGCCTCAGCACCGCACAGTTGTTCTCTCCCCTCCCCTCTTCCCAGTGGGATGGGGGAGAGAATCGGAGAAGAGGGAAGTAGAACTCATGGGTTGAGATAAAACTAATTACCAAGATAGAGAAAAGGAAAAGGACAATAGTTACGTATATATATACATGTATGTAACAAGTGACTCACAAGCAATTGCTCGCCACCCCCCAACCAATGCTCAGCTAGCTCCTCCAGAAGCAGAAAAGAGGGTGATGAACCCCACCCCCTTCAAAACTCCTTCCACATGATGTCATATGGTACAGAATACCCCTTTGGCCAGTTTAAGTCAGCTGTCCTAATTCTGTTCCCTCCCAGCTCTTTGGGCCCTTCGCTGATAAAGGCTTTGGCTCAGTGCAACACTGCTTAGTAGCAACTATAAACATCAGTGTGTTATCAGCATTGTTTTTCCCCTAGAATCAAAACACAGCATCATCCCAGACAGTCTGAAGAAAAATCCATCCCAAGTGAAACTTAAGACAGTGTGGCATCCCCACTTGTTGCAGTATTCGCATGATGCTCTATAGCATCCGCTTCACTGCTGTAGGCAAAGGGTTTCTGAGCTGTAAACCTTTAATCTCTTCTTTCCTCCCCTTCCTGCCGTTCCCTTGAAGACGTCATACTTCTTCATGGCTCTCCAAAATCACCTGGACGTAGTCCATTGTAGCCAGCTGTGCAGTGCTACACAACATCCTCCTTGCTTTCTCGGCCTGGACGGGAAGTTGGTGGGCAGCAGCATCCTGTAGAGTTTCTGGTGTCTCCTATTCAGAGCAGGCTTTTTTTGCTCATGTGAACAATTCACTGGCTTTTATGAAGGCCAGGCTGGATGGGGCCCAGGGCAGCCTGATCTAGTGCTTAATCTACCAGTTGGCAACTCTGCCCACAGCAGGAGGGTTAGATATGGATGATGTTTGTGGTCCCTTCCAACACAAGCCTTTCTATGATTGTGTGATGAGGGCACTGATCAAGCTGGGTGCTGTTCTTGGAGACTTTCAACACCATGTGAGCCCAATGTACACGGCTGGTTGATGATCTGAGAGGTTGGTTGCCCTGTCAATGAGTGATTATGCCTCCATGTGTTTGGTGATGACTACACATAGCTCAGCAAAACATCTTCCTTCTGGAGCACCATCTCCTTTCTTGCTCAGGCTGTTTGTTCCAAAGCAATGCTTGATCCTGCCTCTTCCTTCCAGTTTCATTCCCCATCTCCCCAGTGGATAGGATGTCAAGGGCAGCTGTGACTTTCATCATTTTGTTCCCTTTGATCTTTTATTTGACAGAAAACCACCTTTATTTGCTCTGCAAGCTCTGATGGTTAGGGGAGGCCGGCACAGCATCTCTCAATGCCGGGCTTTTGCGCAAGAGTAGCAGCGGGTCGGAACAAAGCCCTGCTGAGTTTTGTCCCTGCTCATCAAAAACCAGCAGGTCAGAGGCACTCACAAGCCCCACTTTTATCCCCAGAGCTTTGTCTTCATGCCGTGTTTGCAGAGCTATGTCCCAGGATGACCGAAGAGCTCTTTCTGTGGCTTTTTGCTAGAGCTAAAACTTCTGGAGGGGCTTTTCAGAGGAAACTCTGTTATTTGTTCTCCACATGATGTGGGCTTAGAGTCCCAAAGCGTAAACCACAGATCAGCAGCAGAAAAGCTGTTAAGAGGAGCAGTTTCTGCTGAGTGGTGGCAACAGTCAAGGCTGGTGAGGATGAGGAGGAGCTATCCCAGGGTTTTCCACGCGGCACCATCCTCATGGGCTGGTGGTTGTTTTGAAGAGTGCTTTGGTGCCCAGCAAGAGGGAGAGGATTCTTTGCATTGCCAGCAGCCAGAAGCCTGTCTCAGTGCATGTCAGCCTGCCTGGCAGCCTTTTAGTATCTAAAGGGGTGCTATAAGAAAGAAGGGGACAGATTCTTGAGCCGGGTCTGTTGTGATAAAACAAGGGGAAATGGGTTGAAACTAAAATAGAGAAGATTTAAATTGTAAATAAAGTTTTTTACAATAAGGGTGGTGAGGCACTGGAACAGGTTGTCTGGAGAGGTGGTGGATGTCCCGTCCTTCAAGACATTCATAGTCAGGTTGTACAGGAGTCTGAGCAACCTGATGGAGCTGTAGGTGTCTGCGTTCATTGCAGAGAAGTTGGACTAGATGACCTTTAATGGTCCCTTCCAGCACAAATGGTTCTATGGTTCGTGGGGACAAACATGCAGACCTGGAGAACATCCTGGATTGCAAACCTTTTGGAGGACAACCACCAAGAGCACATGCTGTGGATGATGGAAGTAACTTAAAGATGGGGTAGGAACTTTAAACTCTCTCTCAACCTGGTGTCAGTAGGGGCTGCTTTTCTTCAGTGTCTGACTTCTCTGAGCAGTCTGGCTTGGTGCCACAGGAGAATATCTCTCCATAGAACTTACCACAAAGCACTCTGGCAGAGCGTGTTTTCCCCTTTTCCGTATTGCTGTCCTCAACATATCACAGGCATGTACTTTGAACGCTGCCCGTAGATCAAATCCACCTGTTGAGTAGGTTGAGTCCTCGTTTTCGTCAACAAACGTCCATCAAAGCCACCGACAGCTGTTTGGCAACAAGGTTGTGCAAGACTCACTGCTGATGCAAAAAAGATGACCGGTGCCCTTTTGTTTGGAGCTGCTCTGCTGTCACTGGCGTGCCAGAATGCTAGAACCAAGTGGTGTGAGGCAGATACACGCCACCAGGCAGGGATATGTGAATCATTAAAGTTGGAAAGACTACTGAGATCATCTTGTCCAACTGTTGACCTATCACCACCATGGCCGTTAAACCATGTCCCTGAGTATAATATCACCACATTTCTTGAACACCTCCGAGGACAGTGACTCCACCACATCCCTGGGCAACCTGTTGCAATGCATTACCACTCTTTTTGAGAAGAAATTTTACGTAACCAACCTGAACCTCCCCTGGAAAAACTGAAGGACATTACCTCTGATTGTTCTCTGATTCCTGCCCTTGCTCATAGGAACAGTAGCTGCCCATGTTTCTTATGCTTCCCCAGTAAGGGGTATTACTCCCCTAGCATCTTGCCCTTCGGGCACCTGCCACGAGTATTAAACTTATACAAAACACTGCAAGAAACCACAAGAGCAGAGGTCAGATGTTCAGCCAAGCTGGGTATTTGGGGCTGGAGAGGCACCAGGGTCGAGGTGCTCAAAAGAGATGGCTTGCACCAGAGGGGGTTTGTGCCCCTACATGTGTTGGGGGCAGGAATGATGCTTCAGATTTTACCTTTTCACAGATTCTTTTGGATGAGGCAGGAAGCTTGGAAATATCCCAACATTTGAACTTTTTTCTGATTCCTGTCACCAAAAGAAATCCCTGAAGGAGGTGAGGGGACCCAGCACCCTCGCTAATGGAACATGGGGATCCGCCATCTCCAGATAGCCAACCGTTTACCCTCCCCCAAAAAACACACTGCATATTTGGGTGGCAGCCAGCCTAGAGCATGCAATTACCATTCCCTGCAGAGCTGGCCTCTTCCCCCCTCGCACCACCTCTTTTTTTTCCTTCTTTCCCTTCACATCCAAGCCAGGAAAAGCCTCTGACATTGGCTCCACAGGCACAAGCTGGTGGGGGAAGGCAGTAGAAGGGATATCCCAGATCATAAAACAAAGTCCATACCACCCATAAGTTAACCCACTGCTGGGTGTGGGGTGGGTGCTGGATTTTTTTTCCCCCAAATAGTGAATGTTTGGTGCTTGTTTTTCATTTTTCGTGAGTTTCACCCACTTGCTGAATCTCCTAGGGTGCAAGCAAGAGTTGAGGTACAAAAAAAAGTTGTCAGCACACACCCCAAATTTGGATTGCTCTGGGGTTGGGGAGAAACATGAAAACAATAGTAAAGGGCTGTTAAAGGGATGTCTGGAGCATCTCCTCTCGTCTCCAGGGCTTTAGGTGCCTCTCTTCAAAGAATAGAGCTGCAAATAAAAGATAAAAAGGAGTTGATCATGTTACCCCAGCCTCGGGTGCATTCCCTGCTTGCACAATGCCAGGAGGACTGTGCTGTTCTTGTTATCTCTCTGTCTGTCTGTCTGCTGAGCTATCTGATCTTCCCCATTCCTCCCTCTTTCCCCACCTCCCATGCTTCACAATCTCCACCCTGACACCATGCCAGCATCCTTGCTACTTTCCTAAATACCACCAAACTCCTTCAAGTCTGATTAGGGCTATAATATAAGGAGCCATACAGTTCTTTTCTGTGAGTTTAGGTGTGAGCTGCTGTTTGCCACGTGCTATAAAGGAGTTAGAGGAGATGCAGGAACTCCTCAGCCGCTCTCAGCACCTGGAGCAGGACGTGCCGATGGCTGCCTGTAGCTCTGCCCCCCAACTCTGGGCTCCTGCAGGGTTTCTTGTTTTTGTCTCTCTCCTCCTGGACCTTTCCTGTCCAATTCCTGTTTCCTTCCGCACGGATGTGGCTGGAGGAAATCTCAGCGTGACTGCTTTCCTCCAGCTGGCCTCGCTTCTTCTCCATGTCTTGGAGCACGGGGTGGTGGTGGGTCCCCTGTAGACCCCAGTGTGATCAAGAGTGTACACGGCAGCGATGGATTGGTGCAAAACTCCCACATGAGAGTGACTCAAAAACTTGCACTCAGTTTTCAGGGTGTCAGGATGGAAATGCTCTTGGTGCAGCTGGGTTTGGGAGCAGAAAGAGAAGGGACTCAGTCATAAGGGAAATGGACTGGCATCATCTTGCTGCTTGGGATGAAGCCAGGAGAGTAGTTGAGCAAATGTAGCACAGATGGGTGTTTTGTTAAGTTTTTCTGAAGGTGAACTTTGAACGTGAGATGTGCGCACTCAGGAGATATATTTATATATGGGTAAGATACGTATCGTCTGGGTGAGTAAGGCCTTTTGTTCCAAGTGCTACTTCTAAAACCCGTGTGGAGCAACAGTTTGGCTCTGCAGAGCTTCCTCTTCCTTTGCTTAGGGAGTTGCTGTGTTTAGGAAAACCTGACTTTAGCAGCTGCATCCCACTAACACCAGTGTAATGCTTAACACCAGCCAGTCCAGAAGTCTGGCATCTGCTTGTCTGTCCAGTCCCTGTCATTAACTGCATTAAGGAAGACCGGATCTCTGTTTTTCTCCACAGTACCAGAAGGACAAGTAGCCCTACCCCTGCCATTGCTGGTCCATTCCCATATGGCTTTAATAAGGCCAGTATATATGCTTAACAGAGCAATCACACTGCAAAGAAATAATTAGGAAGAGACCCCAGTGCTCCTCTCTGCTCCAGGATGGCCCCAAGTTGCACCAGGAGGTGTTTAGATTGGATATAAGCAAGAATCTCCTCAGAAAAAGTGTAGTCAATTATTGGAACAGGATGCCCAGGGAAGTGGTGGAGTCATCATCCCTGGAGATATGCAAGAGACATGTGGACGTGGAACCAAGGGACATGGTTCAGTGATGGGACTCAGTACATCAGGTTGATGGCTGGACCTGATGGTCTTGAAGGTCTTTTCCAACCAAGATGATTCTCTTACTGCATCCTCACCATGCCAGAGTGTGTTCACTCTGGATCCTCACTGGGCTCTTGGTTACAAAGCATACATGCTTGGATTTCTACAAAAGGACATCCTTATGGTAAATTGAAGCTGTGGGAAGATTTGCAGGTCATGGCTTCACTGGCGGACTTTCTCCAGGCTTGTTCTGCCCCTAAACCAAGGCAATTTTTTGTGTCTGAGCTCTCCAGGCTACCTGTCCCTAGGTTTCTTAGCACAAAAAGCAGCACAGGGCTACTTCCTGCACCTTGGTGTGCACCAGGATCCAGCCATGGTCATCCCATGCTTGCAGGACTCTCACACCCAGAAGCGTATGGGTAGGTAACCCAAACAGCAAATTGCAATGGCTTAAGAACACAGAACCTCCAGAATGCATGGAGATCTGGTGGGGGAAAGACTGCTTCATCCATCTGGACAAGCTGAAGTGTATGTGTGCATGCAGAGGTAAGGTTTTCAGAACCAACTGGGGCAAAATGGAATTCTGTTGTGCTGTCAGCCAAGCTGAGCTGCAGGATGAGGGCACCTGGGATGATGTGGCACATCTCCAGTGCTTGTCCCTTGCTGTGCAGTGGCTGGGCGCTAGGAAAGAATGGCCCTATCAAGTGCCACCATGGCAGTGATGGGCTGTTCTCATTCCCTTGTTGGCCTCTTTCAACCCAGCAACATTTCTTCCTATATCAGAGCCAAACTGCATATATTGTGTGCATTGTGGGGAGATGGTCCCTGTCCCTCCCTGTGCTCTGGTATGGCAGGATGATGGTGGCAGTGGGGACAGAACAGAGTACCCAGCTCCTCCACTTGCCCACACTAGATTTCTTTCATTGGGCTTCACCCCAATGAGTTTGAGCCTAGAAGACCAGCACTGTACCACTACACATCTTTGTCCAGGACTTGCTTATTGCATATAGAATCATAGAATCATTTGAGTTGGAAGGGACCATTAAAGGTTGTCTAGTTCCAGCTCCCCTGCGATGAACAGGGACATCTGCAGCTAGGTGCAGCTATATCTCTGTGCTTCATCCTGCTTCCCTGTAACTCTGCAGTCTGATGGATATTTATTCACTTGGCAGGTTATTAATATTAGCCAAAATACCCTTGCCTGCATTGTTCTGCCATACTTAATATGGTAATCAGCATTGCAGCCTGTGTAGCTGGGGATGATTTGTGATTGAAAATCCATTAGGAATTTATGGGCTTTGGGCTGAATTGCCAGGACGTGCAGTTGCCAAAATACTTGAAATGCTTCCACTGGAAATGAGACCTTGTGGGAAATGTGTACTTGCTTTTCTCATACGCAGTCAGTTCCCATTGAATCTCCATTGCTGGCAGCTAGTACACCCAAGGCAATAAAAACACATGTAATACTCAGGGCACCAATGGAGCACTAACCTTGTGTCAGATGATGATTGATAACAGATTTCAGCTCCTGACACACAGTGCAGAGTTGGTGCTCACAGCAGCTCAGCATCCCACAGCATTGTTTCGGTGGCTGGCTTTAATCTGTACGTGAGGCACTTGATGCTGTTTGCTGTGCATTGAAAATTGATGGTTGGACTAAATGATCTTAGTTGGTGTTGTCCAACTTCAATGATTCTGTGATTCTGTAATACCATACAGATACAATGGGAGAAAAGCACAGATGTGTCTTGCAAGGATACAGTCTAAGGCAGGCACCTGTGGCTGCCTCCCATCCCTGAAGGGGATTTCATCTCTTTTAACTTAAAGCATATGGAGAAGAAGGGAAAATTCTTGCTGGAGAAGATAAATGCCAGCCAGTTTTTTCTTGGAAAGCACTCACTTGATGGGTTGCTGGCTCTTCTGAAGTCCAGTTCTGAGCAAAAATCCCAGCTTCTGTGATCTGAGCAATAGGTGGTGAACTGCATGGGGGGGGGAGGATCTGAAAAAGCCCCTCAAGACATCCCATTCACCCCCATGGCTCCAGTATGTCATCAGACCCAATTTTAACAAAGCTTTGCAGGAAGCACCAACTGCTCTGCACCAATCACTGCAGCCTGTGTCATTCTGAGTCCAATCTGGCTTTGAATTCCTCAAAGGAACAAGGTTTAGCATCACTCAAGCGAAGATCACCTTGAACAGCAGAGCTGGCTCCATCCCATCTCCTCCTGGCTCCAAAGTAGCATCATCCTTTTTTTAATGGGGGGAAAAAAAAAAGTTAGGAGTGAAACGATGGGATTGACATTGATGGAACTGATGTGAAGTGATGCTGACAGTGCTGCCAATTCCCAGCTAAGAAGAATGGCTGGAAAACTGAATTGGTTCTGAAAATATCATAGAATCACAGAATCGTTAAGGTTGGAAAGGACTGCTAAGATGATCTAGTCCAACCATCAACCCATCGTCACCATGCCCACTAAACCACGTAATAAGGAGTAGCCCTCCTTCAAACCCTGCATACGGTGTGGTGTGGATGCCATCGCCCGTCCTCGTGTCCCTCCTCTACCTTCTTCATGATGCCTTACCCAGAAAAACCAGGTTTGCTGGGACCATGGTGCCAAAATCCCTCTGGTTTATGCCCTTTTCCAGCTCCCATCCCCCTCTAATCTCCTTTCCCTAACCCCATCTGCATGGGGCTGGGCTCTGTGCTGCACACCGGGGCAAAGCCACGTGCTGGCACGTGCTGTGAATAATACATAATTAGCACATGAACATTGGAAAAGTCCATAATTTTCACAGCCAACTTGGGCACGTTTCCATTGGAAAGCTTCCCCATGCCACTTCAGCTGCTCCCTGGTTTTGGTTTTTGTTTGGTTGGGTTTTTTTTCACTTTTTCTGTTTCTATTCATTCCTTGGGTACCACTTGCAGAACAAATCTGGCAGAGCATGTGGAGTGGCTGGAAATGATGCTTGGGGAATGTGATGAGCTGCTTAGTGCACAGCTCCCTTCCTAGCCCCTCCTTCTCTCTTTACATCAGAGCTTTTTCAGTGTGAAACAATGTAGGGGGAATTTTCCAGGCGATGGGTAGGAGGAGAGGCGAGGGGACATGTATTCTCCCAGCTTGGGTTACTTATGTACTTATGTTCTATTTTGAGGCTCCGGCCACGCGGCGCTAAGCAGCCGCTGACCCAGGGAAGGGATGAGCTTCAAAACAAGAGTCTGGTGGGTGACAGTCTGGGGAAATGATAGGTTTCCCTCAGCACAAAGCAGGGTTCACAGCATCATCACGTTCACCTGTGTCTGTTCTCTGTTGACTGGAGGAGTGTCCATGGGGGAAATCTTATTTTTTCTATTCCCTGTATCTTAATCTTCGTGGCAAGAATGAAATCTAATGCTGAACATTGCTGAATGTTCATACCCACCTTTGGATGTATCTGTGCGCAGTGGGAGGTCAGCATTTTCCAGGACCTGTGTCCTGGACAAACCCAGTGGCTTCCTTCTTCCCATCACTGTCATTGTTCTGTAGTCTGACAGTGATAAAGAGTGAGGGAATGGTTTTAAAAACTACGAGAGGGGAAATTCACATTAGATGTTAGGAAGAAATTATTTACTCATAAGGTGATGAGGCACTGGAGTAGGCTGCGCAGAGAAGCTGTGTGTGCCCCATCCCTAGAGGCATTCAGGGCCAGGTTGGATGGGGCCCTGGATAGCCTGATCTGGTGGGTGGCAGCCCTGCCCGTGTCAGGGATTTGGAACTAGATGATCTTTAAGATCCTTTCCAACCTAAGCCATTCTATGATCATGAAGGCAAAGACATGTCCCGGTTGTGGGGTACTTTATAGGGAGTGATATGCTGGCAACAGTGGGGATGCAGATGAGCAGTCAGAGCGAGCAAGGGAGCATCCATCTCCTGAGAGCTGCAAAACCACATGCATGCCACCCCCCTCCTCCACCAGTTCCCCTGAAAAAAGCTCATTTGCAGGCGGCTTAGGTGGCCTAAGAGCATTAGAGATGCATTTGGTTGACATTAGCTGCTCGAGTAACTCCAGGAGCATGTGGCTGATTACGGGCAGGCTCGGCTCGTTGCGCACGGTGGAAATATTGCTGGGACGCTCTGGTAAGGTCTGGAGGGACAGGATGGGTGAGAATCGGGTTGCTGCCCCAACATGTCACCCCCATGGGGTGCCTGCGAGCTTCCCTTGGGTGCTGCTGGGTGATTACGAAAATGCTGGGCTGAATTGCATTAAAAAAATGCAGATGGCTGCAGAAGGATTAGGGTGAACACGTGCCAGCTGGCAGAGGAACATTGGGACCACCAGTGCTTCACCACCTCAGCCCCCCCATTCTCCTCCTTGCACCCTGTGTGCCATCCAAACGTCAGTGCTGAGGCTCAGAATGCTCAGTGGGGATGCGGTGAAGGGCTGTAGGTCATCCCTTGGATGGAAATGGAGTTTTGTTTCCCTATCCCTGTTCTGATTTTAGGGGGAGCCCCCATCCCAGCATCCCATCCACTGGGTTGTGCTGGGCAGTTCCAAGGCACTGTCCCAGGGCTTTCTTTGGAGGTATTCTCATTGGAACTGCCCTGACTGCTATGTTTTGCTTTTCTTCTTTTTACAGCCTCGCTCTCCACTGGGATTTATGGAGGTGCTGAGAAGCAGCTTTGAGCTCTGCAGTCCCCAGACACCTCTCCTCGCCCGGCATCCCGACCTTCGGATTTAACCATTCAAGGCTCCCGTGCATGGATTGCCCGAGCCAGGCACCGCTGCCGGCCACCGCCACCCCGTAGGCTCCCGGCCTCCCTTGCCACCCCCAAGTACTCCACATACCCCGATGGGGTAACGTGACGGGGCCACCACCGTGCCACCACCATCCCCATATGCAGAGGCCTTTCTAGAGCGCAGCACCGGAGGCGACAGCCGCTCGCCATTGCACACACCGAGGACACCGACACTACGACAAAGGGATATTTTTTTTTTTTTTAATTATTATTATTATTATTATCATTAATATTATTATTCCTGTTTGGCTTTCACCCCGGGGGCTTGCGGTGTGTCGAGGAAGCCAGCGCGCTCCCAGGAGCTGGGATTATTTGCACAACGTTTGTACATTGAGTTCTCCATTCTTTTCTGTTACTTTTTTTTAAGTGCAGAGAGGGGTGTTGGTTTTTCTTTTCCCTTCCACACCACTCTTTTCTTGGGTTTTTCCATCATCAGCGTCACCTCCGCATCGTCCTTCTCTTGTCCCACCATGGCCCGGATGAACCGCCCTGCGCCGGTGGAGGTCTGCTACAAAAACATGAGGTTTCTCATCACCCACAACCCCACCAATGCCACCCTGAGCACCTTCCTGGAGGTAAGAAGCGGGGATCATGGTTCACATTTGAGGGCTAAAAGCTAAGCTGCAAGTGGTTCATTGGAATGGAATGGGAAAGCCCTGTTCCATTGGACAGTGCAATGGAGCATCCTGTTGGTACCCCAGCCCTGCTGGCATCCCATCCATGGTCCATATTGCCATCTGCTGCTTGGGGCAGGACATTTGGAGGACTCTGCGTATAGGGTTTGTCAACCCCATTGCATCCCCTACCAGCTCCCTAAAAACACTGCACAAATGCAACCTCCCCAGCATCTTCCAGCATGTCAGTGAAGGGCTTCTCACCCCAAGTAGTTCCAAAGCTATAATCTCTGAGTGCAAGGAAACTCTACAGACACACACAGAAAAGCATAAGCACCATGGTCTTGCAGCAGAGAAACAGTGGGGACAACCACCCTGTGGTTCTGCATGCCACGCTTCTAGCAAAATTCACCTTCCCTCCAGATCTGCAGGTTTTTTTGGCTGAGCATACAGGGATTTTTAGTGATTTTGAAGCTTCATGCAGGGAGGGGATCAATGGGATCATCCAAGCCTCCAGCCCGCCACAAGCAGGCACAGGGATGATCTCACTCGGCGCCCGGCCGGGGCTGATACTTCGGCACATAATCCAGGGGCAATCCATGCCGTGGGTGATAAGCCCAGCTGGAGACAGCCCAAGTCCCGGCGTGCCTGCAGCACGTTCAAGTAATTAACTCATGGGGTACAGCAGCAAAACGCCTTCGTCAGTCAAAGAGAAGCCTCAAGCAAATTCATGGGAATGTGCCAAGCACTCACTCATCTCCATGCACTTCTGCAGGGGGAGTTGAATCCTCACTGAACACCCAATAATTTCTCCTTTGGAGGATTTGTTGCTTTGGAGGAATTGTCCCCATTTAGGGGATTTTTCTCTGGGATATGATTGTTTTCTGGGATATCCAATGTTGTTGGTTTTGCTCTTGGCACAGGGCCCCTGGGCACTGTTTTTTTTCAGCCTGGAGTTGATCCCAATAATCTTTATGGGTCCCTTCAAATTCAGGATATTCTATGATTCTAAGCTTTTGGATACTTCAATAGGGAATATGATGTGCTTTTGAATACCTTCAAGGCTTTAAAATTAAATTATTCCACTGATGCTGTGTATAAAAAAAGCTCATGCCCATGTGGAGGTTTGGTGCTTTAGGATGTAATGTTTCATTGGGAATTAGTTGCAGTTTTTCCTTCCCAGCCCATGCAGACCATGGGGATTTTTGCTTGGGCATCCAGGGTTTGGGCGTGATGCAATTTTTGGGATTGTATGGGTCCATGTGGTCATAGAATCATAGAATCATTAAGGTTGGAAAAGACCACTAAGATCACCTAGTCCAGACATAAACCCATCACCACCACCATGCCCACTAAACCATGTGCCTCCATGCCGTATCTGTCCTTTAACGCCGCTGGGGAAGGCCCACCTCCACGGGCAACCTGTCAACGTTAGGGCTTGGCCACGTTGAGGATAACCAGGGTACAACCCAGTGGGATTTTCCCATATCTGCCCATCATAAGACCTGTCCTTCCCTCTCCAGGATCTGAAGAAGTATGGTGCCACCACAGTTGTGCGAGTGTGCGAAGTGACCTACGACAAGACGCCCCTAGAGAAGGATGGCATCACTGTCATGGTAGGTGGACAGCACCCCGTCTATGCCTCCTACCCATCCTATGGGTGCAGAAAGAAATGCTGCTCCATGATGGGACACAGAGGAGCTTGGGGTCCCCGCATTCTTGGAGGGCAGCACTGGGATATGATGGTTTATGCGCAGACATGTATTGCTTCAGGTGACCATCCTGCTTTTTGCACATCCCAAAATGGATGTTTTATGGGTTTTGGCTCAGATGGGTTTTAGTTTGGCTCAGATGGGTTTTAGGGCATGGAGAGGAAAAACTGGGGATGGTATCAAGGTCCTGACACCTCTCTGCTACCCAGTCCCTTGTGAGACAGAAGGCTGCTCAGTCAGCGCATTCTTGTCATGGTGTGAGCAGCATCTCTGCTTCATTTCCAAGCACCCACGTGATTCGATCAGAGGGACTTAAAGATAACCAGGCTCCTGCTGGGAAAGCTGGAAGTGGCTGGTCTCTGTCTAGGACAGATAGGAGATGACGGAGGAGATGTATGTGGGTTTGGGGCAGTTGAGGCCTTTCCACGGCATTGCAGAAGCCTTTGGAGGATTTTTGTGTTGTCTGAGCTGCAGGCTCCCTGCCATGCAGCCAGAGCTTCCCACTTAGCTACTGTTGCTCAAATAGGATTCCTGCAGCAAACCTTCCCACGCAGCCAGCAAAGGGAGTGTTTTAACAAGTGGGGAATTCTTTCCAAAATAAATGAAATATCACAGGCTTTCCTTGGTCGACAGAGGGGAAAAGCTACAAATAGAAGGAGAAATCCAGCTTGCTTTGAACCAGCATGCAGCACATGCTTCCCAAAGCTGGGGCAAAACTGAGCAACAAACACCATCCCTGGGGTCTGCTTAGCATCCCTTGTTCAGCGTCACTCATGCTTGCCCAGGAGCTTGAAGGCAGGGTTTGAAAGCCAGTTTTGGCCTCAGGCAGAGGCAGGCAAACTCCCTGCTTCCCGGCGTCAGGCTGAAATTGGGCTGGTGCTTTAAAAAAAGAAAGCATTGCCCACGCACTCGAAACTGTGACTCATGCTGCCGAGCCCGCAGCTGCCTGTGCTGCCCTGTGCTGGGGCTTGGAAGAACCCAGGGAATGAGAGCCCTTGATCCCACATGGAAGATATCCATCGTTCCCGTTACCCTCAGCGTTATCTTATCTAAAGGGTATTAAGAAGGCAGGCGGCTTTTTTTGCTCTTTTACTGGGGAATCAAAGGGAGAGTGCAGCGAGGAGGGAAAAAAAAAGCAAGGATGCTGAGCTGGCACAGCTCGGTCTTTATCTCAGGTGATAAATAATTGGAGATGATGTCAGGTGTGATTGCCGTGCTGGGGAATTGGCACAACCAGTGCTAGGTGAGCTGAGAGCCCCGCGGGGCGGACAGTGAGTAATTGGATAAAGGCAGCAAGCTTTTGGAAAAGTCCCTGTATGGGGCAGACACGTTTCTGGTGGGCTCCAGTCTTTCTGCTGTTGAAACAGGGAGTTTTTAGGAAGGGTCTGGGGAGTCTGGCAGTGCTGAGAGCACATGGGGAACTGCCTGGTGTGGGATGGTTGAGAGTTCTCTTTATATGAGAATTTGATCTGCACAGGAACTATGCCCTACCTATGCATCCTATATGTGGGATATAGTTACCTGTCTGTAAGATATATCCTACATAGAAAGATGCCTACATTTTAGATCTGTGATAACCTATAGCATATGGAGATCTCTATATATTTCAGAAGAGAGATATCTGTATCGTATTTATCTGTGGATAGATAGATATATCTATGCAGATATAGAGAGACATCTCCACATTACTTACCAAATATATCCATATATATAGAATCATTAAGATTGGAAAAGACCACTAAGATAAACCTACCCAACTGTCATGCCATCACATATAGACTAGATATCCTGACCTTTTCTTTGAGGAATAGGTTCAGACTGGTCCTGTCCTGGACATTCTCCTTGGCTCAAGCATTAGAATGCCCTGAAGCCCAGCATGCTCATTTCCTCTCAAAGCCTGATAGACGTTGCATTGCTTGTTCAAATCCCAAAGTGAAGTGAAGCTTAGTGTCTTTTTTTGCCATCTTACACCAGGGATGACTCTAACACAGCAGCTCAGTGACTCAGCCTGTAGCCACAAGGATTCTGACCCTATGCTTCTCACCTGTCAGATTTCACTGCATCTCATCCCAGTTATGCTCTCCTGCCCATCATTGTCTCACATGCCACATTCCTCCTGCCAAATCCCCCATTTTGGAAGAGAAACCACCATATAGGGAGGAATGTGCAATGTCAGCTGCGTGACGGTGCCCATAGGGCGGGGAGGGACTGTCCTTTCCCCAGAACACTGCAGAGGAAGAGGGGGATGCTTTTCTCCCCTGCAAAGTGGCTTTGTGCTCCTGGCACTGGATTTAGATGGGAGCTGATGAGAGGAAGGATAGGGATTGTCGTTACCCAAAGCTCAGCACAGCCATCCAAATGGCCACTGCCAAACCCGAGTGTGTTGGAATGAAACCCCAAATGAGTTTGGAGGAGGCAGACAATGGCCTGTAAAGGCAAGAGGACATGGGGACAGGACCGTGTTGGAAGTCATGGGGGTACTTGTAAAGGATGCTCTTCTTCCTAGGAGACAGGAAGATCATGGACCTGGCATCATTCAACCCAAACCCTGAGCCAAAGGATTTGTTCTCACCTTGCTGTACTATGAGCTCAATTCCAAGAACATGCAACCGCCAAAAGGCATCACCTCAGGATAAAAGCAGTCCTGTATAGTTTTCAGCATGGGATCTGACAGTGTTTGTCTTCTCATCCCTCTCCCATCCCTGCAGGATTGGCCATTTGATGATGGAGCACCTCCTCCCAGCAAGATAGTGGAAGATTGGCTCAACTTACTGAAGACAAAGTTCTGTGAAGACCCCGGCTGCTGCGTGGCTGTGCACTGTGTGGCCGGCTTGGGGCGGTGAGTCTCAGTCTGGCACAAAGTGGGAAGCACCCACTTGTTTCCCCTCCCCCTTTTAGCGGGGTTTTGCAGCAGTGAGGATGTTAGTGGGAATAGGCATTGATGTGCTGCTCTCTGAGAGCATACTTGCTAAATTCTGGGCACCAGGGGCTATACCAGCAATGCTCAGTGCCTAGTAGTGCATTTGCTCTTGTAATCTTATTTCAGTCCTCTCACTGAAACCAGGAGCTGCTGCTTCCCCTTGCAGCAGGTCAGGGCTGTGCTTTGCATGGATGTTTGTATCTGCTTGTACAATTTGCCTTCAAAATCCTTCCACTCATTAAAGCGCAGCTGCCAGCCCCATCCTGTGGGTTTTACCTGTGGGATCAGCCACTGTTTGAGGCCACACTTGCAGCCTAATCTCAAGAAATAACAAAATTAAATCCTAGTTCTGGTTTCTGCCCAACCGCCCTGTGGTCTTCAACCTGGGGTGGAATGTGAGCGCCCAGATTGGAGGCTGCATGGTTTGGAGTTGAACACTGCTGCTGTTGCCTTTCAGCGCTCCCGTCCTCGTTGCCCTGGCTTTGATTGAGAGTGGGATGAAGTATGAAGACGCCATCCAGTTCATCCGACAGTAAGTGCCCTGGCGAGCAGCATTTCAGCACAGGGGCAGAATCACAGAGTGGTTTGGTTGGGGTTAGAAGGGACCTCTGGGTACATCTGGTCCAGCCCCTGCTCAAGCAGGGACACCCAGAGCGGGTTGCCCAAAACCATATCCCAGCAGCTCCTGAAGATGTCCAAGAAGGTACACTGTAAAGTGGGGAAAAAGCAGCCCTGCTCCAAGGGAACAGTTTATCAGAGCCGTAAAATGCTCAGTATCCATCACAATCCTTGGAGGATGCACACAGCTTCAGCATCCAAAATCCGTTATTTGCTCCAGGCGGGGGATTTTCACACCACGATGGGTGGGTTTGGGTTGGTGTTCTCCCGCTGTGTTGCTGACTGCACCGACCCCTCTGTTATCCTTCCTTTCAGAAAGCGCAGAGGAGCCATCAACAGCAAGCAGCTGATGTACTTGGAAAAATACCGACCAAAGCAGAGACTCCGGTTTAAGGACCCTCATAACCACAAGAACAAATGCTGCATCATGTAACCTCAATGACCTCTTGCCAAAATTTGTGCACACAGACACCCGGGCACTCGCACACATCTCCCCTGTCTCTTCCCAGCCCCGTGCACCCCCACGCACTGCCCTGTTCGTGGACCCCACTGCTGGGGGCTGGGGAGTGGGGGGACACGGAGCACCGCCAACGTGTCCTGGCACCTGGAGCGCACTTGCCTTGCTGAATCCCCAAGAAAGGATGCTCAATCCAGCTGTAGCCCCAAAGAGGGATGGCAGTGCTGCCCTTTGACTCTTGACGTTAGCAGGCAATGAGTTCATGTGCCGGTTCTTTTGTCGCCTTCCTTCTCCTCTTCCTCTTCCCCTTCCCTTCCTGTTGCACTGAGATCAAGTCTGACACAGAGTGTGCACAGGGGCACTTGTTTTGGGGGTGATGCAGGTAGGGCTATGCCAGCCATGGAGGAGTGGGGAGCAGGAAAGCTGGGGTATCCACAGAAAAAAACCCTTTCCCACCTCTTCCCCCCCAAAAAAGTGCTTCAGCAGTGGGTATGGAGGTGGGGATGGCTCAGTGACTTTGGGGGATAGATGGTGATGGCAAGGAGAGGAAAGGGGCTCATAGCATGGTGGTCGTGTGAACGGCTGAGCTAAGTGCCCCAAAGCACTGTCCCATTTCTCCTGCCCCCTCTCCATCACCATCTCCCTATAGGTTTTGCAGGGGGCTCACTGCCCTCTGGACCCTGCAGGTATATGGCAGAGGCATCAGAAAATTTGGGGATGATGGCAGGGCTTTGAGGTACCCAGCTTTCAGGGGTGCGGGGTCAACACTGGGTCCCAACAAGTGCTGGATGCTCTTATTTATGGCTTCCAAACTCGATGCATGGAGTGATGGTTTCTCTCCCACCACATCCCCTCTGCTGAGCTTGCAGTGATGCAGTGGGACTGAGCTCATGCTCAGCATCTTTGCCATTGCATCCCCAAGCCACAGCGCAAACCCAAATTCTGACTGTGATGCCCAGTGAACACAAAGTGCATTTTGAGGCATGTCCACAGCCTCCACCACTATGTTTGCTGGCCAAGGGGTGGATGCAGCTTTCCCGGGGGATTTTGGGTGCTCCTGGCAAGAGCACGTCACCAAATTTTGCACCTGCCTTTCCTCCCTTTCTGTTGGCATTTTCAACGTACGCAGCGCCTGGCACCCCAGAACCTCACAGTATGTGCCATGGGGTGGATACAAAGCTGCCCCTGAGCCAGGATGGGAAACATCTCTCAACTTCCTGCCTTTGAATGCTTGCAGCAGCGGGAGCAGTGGGCACATAGGGGGCACAGGTATGGTTTTTCTTTTGATGAGGGTAAGAAGAAATTTGCTAATTAAAGGAAAAAAAAGAAAAAAAAAAAACTGTTTGTCTTCCGCACGTCCTCTGGCCTTTATTTCTCTCATTGCTGCCCTGTAGAGCCCAGGAGGTGACTTTCAGCCCTTCGAACTGATCCCCAGCACTATGACCGGGACATTTGTGTGGCCCAAGTAATGTTCTATATATCCTATGGGCTCACTGTCACTCACCTGTCAGCTGCAGAGTCACAGATGTTTGGGCAAGGGGAGCTAGTCACCCAACATCTGTGGTTTGGGGCTGCCCAACTTGAGATGCCTTCAGTACCCTGTGTTGGGTGTCTCCAAAGCTTTGTGTGCCTTCTGAAATGCAGACTATCCAGAAATGGTTCAGAGGGCTTATTTCTTGGGGTAAATATTGAGTTGGGCTGAGGGTGAGCTTGGAACCCTTTCCAAAGAAGTAGACCCACTGTATAGCAGGGGCGACCACCTCAGGGGAAATAGTAGCGAGCAAGGTGGACCTGTTATACAAAGCTGTTATACCAAGCCCCACACAGTGGGGCTGCCCAAGATCCCTCGAGTTTCTGCTGCCCCATTTCAGGCTGTTGATTCCCATGTTTCATGGGGAAGGCAGTGATGGCTGTAGGGTCTGCTCTGTTGGGAAGGGTGATAAATTGGTCTGATTAAAAGGCCTGTTCCTGAATTAAAACAATCTCTCTGAGTGGGTCATCCTCCTCTTCCTGCCCCATCATGTCCTGTTGCTAAAATAGGTGCTGTGGCTGCTGCTTTGTCCCCAGAGGTTTTGGGAAGTGGCTTGGCATTGTGACTGAGACAGCCCCAATTCCTCTTAGAGACCTATGGAGGGTTTAGGATGAAGTGATGGGAACCACCATAAGAGGTATTTCTGCCCTGACAAACAGGAGAAATGCTGTAAGTCTAAGCTTGTTTTGAGGTCGCTACGGGACGGGCTTTGCAGTGCTTCTTCACTTCATGTAGCATCAACCTAACCACCTTAAAAATAGGGAACTCCTCATGTAAGAGCAGTCCTTGACCTGGAAAAAGCCATGTGGCCAAATCTTGAGCACCTCTGGCTGGCAGAGCAGTGTCCTGATGTCCTTCGGTTTTGTGAGTCACTGCAGAAGAAACCATGCTGCTTTAATTGCCCTATTTCTTTTCCTTTTTTTTCTTTTTTTCTTTTTTTTATTTTCCCTAATGGATGTTTCCTCCTGTTGTGGAACTTTCTGTCGCCTCCCATGCGCTGCTCCATGGACAGGTCACCTCAGCAGCTCAGGAGCTGCCAACCTTGCACAGAGGGTTTTAACTCTCTCTTGAGGTTTCTCTGTGTTGGACTGCCAAATATTTGTAATTTTTTTTAGTAGAGACTTGGGCTCCTTCCTCCAAGGTACCAGTCCCTCAACATTTCAGCCTACGGTCAGTTACAGAAACACAACAGGGTGGGGAAATTGAGGATATCCCAACTGGGTTGGAGATCTCAAGCCAATTCCTTAATGTAAGTCTTGAGAGAAGGCTGGAGCTCAGTAGATACAGAGCGCCTGAGCAAGTCCTGAGTGACCAAGGGCTTATAGCTTGGCTGATTGTGCAGTCTTTTCTTTATTCTAATTCCTGTTTCATCTCAGATGCCAGACACGTTGAAAGAAGAAATGTAAAAATGCTACATTTCCCAGTTTTGTCTTGGCTCCAGTTGTGTTCATTGGGTCTTGTAGAAGTCATAGAGAATGGACACCTGCATGGCTTTGGCTGTGAATAAGCCACCTAATCCTGCCCTTACCTGCAGAAGCGAAGGCACAAACTGGGTTTCATCCCTCCTACCCCTATCCATCTCCCCCTCCTCCATGGAAACCCTCTATCATTCCATCAGTAAGTCACGGCTGAACATCACATGGGGGATAAATCTGAGCAGCAGTCTGTGATCGTGTCCTCTTACAGTGTTACAGGTGTGCCTCTCTTTGCATTTTGGCTTTGCATGCCCCTTGTGTTCTCCATGTTTGCCTGTCTGATGATGGAATGCACAGTGGGAGCAGCGGTTGAAAGGAGAACACCACAGCCATCACAAATTCTTTATTTAAGAAAGGTCTGGTGGCAGACTTTGCATTTGCAAATATATATTATGGGTCTTGTAGTAAGGCTGACACTGCGGTGCTTGAGCTGAGAGCTTCAGATGAGGATGTTTATGAGTAACAGAGTTTCTGAGGATGCAAAGTGATTGTCTACGACAGAACGAGTCAATTTATTTTATTTTGTTTTTCCTGAGCTTGTTTCTTTTTGTTACTAGTCCCAGTGGGGAAGTGGCACAGGGAGATTCGTGACTTCCACGCAGTTTCCAGGGTCTTTATATCTCATTTGCTTCCATCAGGCTGGGTAGGCGGGGTTTGGTGGATGCGTTTGGATGGGATGCTGTCTGGTGGGAGAGAAACGCAGCCGGTTTCTTTGCATGATGGGGTTCACGGGGGGCTGCAGTCCCCCTCACAGACTATCAGACATTGATGGGGAGGGGAACGTTTCTCCACGCTCAGCTTCCCTTCAGACGATGATCTCCAGATGAACTCTCGACTTCCCAGCTGTTTCTTTCTGTGCAACAAAGAGCTGCATATTTTCCTTTTTAACTCTGTGGGCAATCATAGTAGAATGTAGATTAAGCCCAGATGATGACTTTTTTTTTTTGTTGGTGGTTTTTTTTTTCAGTCTGAGCCATAGCTTAAGTTATTATACCCATTTCGTATCAGACAGCATCACTTTGAATATGCAGATGAGGTATAGGATCTTGTCACTTTATAACCTTTTTAAAAAGAAACTTGTCTGTTTACTTATGTCTTGTGTAAAAAGGAAAAAAAAAAATGTATGCCTTTTAGTAATCACTTTTCTTCTTTTTTTTTCCTTTTTTTTTTTTTTTTTTTTGAGTTTTATGAAATTACAGTGGTTTCACTCCAGCAGCAGCAAAATAAAAAGTGTTCACTCTTTTGTACATCCCTGTGTGCTGCAGTGCTGCTAACGGGGAGGCAGCGAAATGGGAGGAGGCAGAGGCAAGGGTTAATGGAGAGGTGCACAGGGAGGGCACATTGGAGTTCTCTCGACTAATCTCTGTCCCATCCAGCACTGTCACTGCGTGGTCCATCTTCAAACCTCACTTAGCAAGATGTTACGCAGTTCTTCTGTGTTGACAATTAAGCCAGGCGGCCTCACATAGATGTGATCTCAGTATCCCACCACAGCAGGGTTAGGAGACGGCAGCCTTGCCAGAGAGCCCAACTATCACATCTCCTTTCCAGTCCTAGCAATGGGGAGGCCCTGGAGCAGCAGACTTGCCTAAGCTGAAGAAGCTAATTGCATCCCTCAGCTGGCAAAGTGTGTCACAGCTTTTAGATATCCACCGTCATCAAATAATTGGTGTAAGCTAAGCCCTCACGCACACCCTTATCCAATATCTAGCATGTCTCAATGCACACCCTTATCCTATGTCTAGCATGTCTCAACTGATGGAATTGGACAAATGATTTTGCTATAGATGTTGTAAGGTTTAGAGATGCCTTTATCCCATGTGGAAAGAGTTGGCCTTACAGCAAGGCTGTAGGATGCTCTTTGTCTGTCTGATGAGCTGAGCACACTGGCTGAGACCCCAAAGGGCCATGGCTACTAAATCAAAACCCTACTTGCTCTTGAGTTCATCTGTGCAATGGGCAGCCCTTGTAGCAGAAATACCTGGATCAAGTGTGACTGGCCTCTCTCAGCTCTGGCATGAAGCATGAGTGGGAGGAACCAGCTCCTAAATAACTATTATCCACCAGTATGAATATAACTGGGATGCCTGGGTTAGGAACCTGGGTGGGGACTGGTGGCTGGAGTTGCTTTGCCCTCCCTTGCTGTTTCTACTATTATAGACCGGAAGGACAGCTAAATCTACTGGGTGGAGAGCAGCTATTGCAACTGAGGTCTTGAGGTAGCACGTTGACCTCAGTCTACCTATGAAGTGGACTAGTGTATCACTGGGTGGACTGGTCAGCACACCAGCAAGGAGACAGGCTGGATATTTGGGCAGGAAGTGTCTTGTCTGTTGGCAAGAGGTGGACTTTTGCAGGGAGGATGTGGTCTCCCAGCTTTTGGAGGGCTTGAAGAACAGGGCTGTTTTGTCCCATCCAAGTTCAGGATGGGAGTATGACCTCTGCAGTGTGAATTTTATCCCAAAACCACATTAATGCTCTGGGGTCAGCTGTGGTCCAGCCCGACTCCCCTCCAAGCTCAGGACCAACATAACAAATGTAAACTGCTGAGACAACTGAGCCAGGCAAGATATAGGGCACTCTGAGACATGATGGATACCTTGGCCTTTCTGCAGGAACTGGAATGTGTTTTCTATGGGAAAATATCTTCCCTTGCGTGGGAGAGGGGTAAGGCTGAAATAGCCAGAACTCATAATGTTTTCTGCAGGATGGGCCTGTATAGGCAGAATTCTCTGAAGAACCAATCACTGTAATGTATCAGCCGAGCTGCCTGATAGGTGGGATTTGGGGAATCATCACAGCTCATCAAAGCCAACACATCTGGGAGTAGTTTTGACTCTCTCCAATGAGTGTTGTGCTCTGCAAAGGTCTTTGAAGGGAAAATAAATATTCAACTGACTCAGTGCTGGGTTAGGGCAGAGAGCACAGGCCAGCGGATTGGTGCATGAGAAGATGCTACAAGATTTCTGCAGGGTAGGTACTGGCATTACTTAAATTCAAGAGAGTAATCAGTTTTCCTTACACTAACCCTTCTACACTGATGGTTCAACATTAAACTTAATGATGCAGGGCCCATTTGTCCACCTTTCTACCCCAAGACTTTGAATCTGGTGACTGATTATAATCACAAAAGCTCCCAACACCATCACATTCCTACAGGGCTGAAGACAACAGCAGATAAAGGAACGACCTAATGTCCAACACAGGGGAGATATTACACATATCATCTCGCCCATGTGAGATCTGCTCAATGCTTCATTACAATCAGGGACCATCCATGAGGAATGAAACTAAGCTTTGTTCATGAAACCAAGCTTTGCTCATGATACCAGTGGGATTTCCCACTCTGCTTCCTATGACCAAGGCAAGAAGGCAAAAGCTGGATGCTCCGTGGAGACCGAGAAGCAGAAGCTTACAAGAACAGATCAGTAAGTAAGGCTGAGGCCAATTGTGTGAGCTCCCAAGTAATTAACTACAGAGGGTTAGGTGGGGTAAGCAGGAGAGGGTAGAGGAAGCTTCCCTTGCACTGCTGTAGGCTCAGGGAGAGTTTTTGGTGAGATTCCAGTTTGCAGTAATGGAGAATCACAGGTCAGATCATACTGGGGCAGCACAGCAGATGTCCTTGGTTCGCCCCAGTGCTCCCCAAGCACTGCGCGAAGCTGATTGTTATCTCTCTACCTGCTTTGAACCAGGCAGCTGCAAGGGGCACTGCCTCCAGGGTTGTGTAATAAGCAACTGGGCCTAAAATCAGCCTAATTGCTCCCTCACCTCCCCACCAGAAGGGCCAGGGGGACTTCTGAACACAAGTGTGTGTGCTGGAAGAATACCCGCCCACAGTCCTGCCCGTACACGCTGTCTCCTACCAGCCAGCATTCCTCCTCCCTCCATCACTGAAAAATGTGCACCCCTTTAGAGGCCAGACCTCAACTCTCCCTGCACTTGGCTGGTGCCACTCCATGCAGAGGAGCACAAGAGAAACCCAACAAATCAGGGGTGTCTGGAAGGGTTTGAGTTGGTTGATCATGGGTTATAGAGTCATAGAATGGCTGGGTTGGAAATGACTTTAAAGATCAGTGGGTACCAATCCCCCACCACAGGCAGAGTTGCCACCCACCAGATCAGGCTCTACAGAGCCCCATTTAATCTGGCCTTGAACACCTCCAGGGATGGGGCATCCACAGCCTCTTTGGGCAGCTTGTGCCAGTGTCTCTCTACCCTCTCAGTCTAAAACTTCCCTTGACACCTTCTTTCCTTTAGTTTAAAACCATTTCCCCTTGTCCTATCACTACCCATCTAAAAAGTTGATTTCCCTCCTGTTTGCAAAATCCTTTAAAATATTGAAAGGCCATAATGAGGTCTCCACAAAGCCTTCTCCGGACTGAACAAGCCCAACTCCCTCAACCTTTCTTCATAGGAGAGCTGCTCCAGACCTCTGATTACCTTCATGGATCTCCCCTGGACCTACTCCAACAGCATCACATCTTTCTTGTTCTGGAGGCCCCAGAGCTCCACGTGGGGTCCTGAGATCTCAACTCACACCATGGTCTGCAATGCCCCAGTCCCCTCTTTAGTGGAGAAGGTGAGCAAGGTGGTTACCTATGAGAATTACCATAACTGCATACCTCAGAGCCTGCAGTCATGCCACCACCAAAATTAGTGAGATCTACCCAGCTCAAGGTTAGCATCCATCATGTGAACTCATGATTCTTTTCAGTTAGCAGTTACCAAGTCAAGAGTCAATATAGGAGATCCGGGAGGGACCAATCTCATGCTGACATGGACACTTCTTACAGAGCTTCACCATCACAGTGGGACCCTAGATATCCAGCTCCCATGCTGGACACCCACGCAAAGCCTTACAAAGCCAGCTGTCTGCAGAGACATAGAGGAAGAAGTTGCAGAGGTGTCACCGAAGCCTGGACCAGCCATGGAACAGTGCTGTAACAGCCAACACTACTTTGTCTTGTGCATCACACATCTCTCCTTGTTGTTCCTATCAAGCTACTTGGGATCTGCCCTTTTGCAATATCTCCATCTGTGGGAGAGGAATTTGTGCTGTCTGAAAGGGGATTTCCAGCTTCTGCCTGTGCCTGGAGGGAGATGCCCCATTAGGGAGAGGCTGTGTGTGGTGGGAGGCTGCAAAGGTGAAGGTCTTACATCTCTTCATGTCTGGGTAACCTTGTGGTGCTGGGACATGCACGAGGTACAGGAGGATGGGAGGTGCTGTCCCACTTGCACTGTGGTATCTGGAAACTCCCATGCTCCCTAGTATAAAAATGTAGGGCAGAGCTTGGGTTGGGAGGAAAATTAAAATGTTCCCAACAAATGGAGCTAAAAAGTCAACTGAGAAATTAGGTGCTATTTGGCAAAGGTACAGGAACCCCAGTCTCTGAAGGTGGGTTTTGCCCTAGAATATTTCCCTGCAAACAGAGCAAGGAAGGGAAGGAGAAATCCTGCGCCCACAGGGCACCAGCCCCATAGTTCAGAAGGGGGTTCTGCAAACCAAGGAGTTATGCTCACCAGGCAGGACCTCAGAGCAGAACTCATTTTAACTACCAGATAAAGTATTTGAGTGTCAGGAAGGGAAGAGGCTTGCACAGGGCCTGGAAAGGGCTGAGTCACTTGCTGAAGCATCCAAGGAGAGAGCGCTGCTGCCAAACAGCCACCTGGATCTTTGTCAGAGCATCCTTAAAATAAATAAAGAAATAAATAAAAGTAAAAAGAAGACGAAAACTGGTTGAACTGACAGCCTCTCCTGCATGCCAACATGCTACGTGTGCTGCACACAGCCAGGGAGTTCCCTGCTGTGGAAAATGCCCATCCCTGGCTGCAGGTGCTGGTTTCTCTTGCAACACCTCCCTGGGGCTCATGGAGCAAAGAAGGCTGCATGGCCCTCCCACAGGAACCGGGCAGCCTCCAGGGATGTGTCATGGCCAAGTTGGGGCTCAGTCCAAGGACTGGAGGTGGAAGATGATTACAGAGTGCCAGCTGGGTGCTGGGAGAAGCCAGGGCTGCCTCTGCCTCACGCAGATAACTGTGACACTGGAAGCACTGCTGACTTCAGCCCAAGAGTGATTCACCCATGTCTTGATATCAGGCGGAGACAGAGAGAAGTGCAGCATTTAAATGAACAAATGACGCTGGCTCATTGTGCAGCATTCAGGCTTATGGGGGACAGACAAGGAGAGCAATTTCATAGAATCATAGAATACCCCCAGTTGGAATGGACACACAAAAATCAAGTCCAACTCCTGACTCCACACAGGAACACCCAGAATCCAAAACCTATGTCTGAGCTTTGTTCTTGAACTCTGGAAGCTCAGGGCCATGCCCACTGCCCTGCGGAGCCCAACACCCTCCGGCAAAGAACCTTTTCCCTTTTTCATAGAAGAGGTGCTCCAGCCCTCTGATCATCTTCATGGCCCTCCTCTGAACCCTCTCCAAAAGCTCCACATCTTTCCTATGTTGGGGGCCGCAGACCTGGAGGCAATACTCCTGATGGAGCTTTACAAGGTAGAGCAGAGGGGGACAATCACCTCCCTCTCCCTGCTGGTCACATCTTTGGATGGAACCCAGGTTACTGTTGGCCTTCTGGGCTGCAAGTGCACACTGCTGGCACATTTTAAGTTTTTCATCTACTGGCCCCTATCCCAGGACTCCTTCTGGGTTTCATGTTTTCCCTGTGTATTAGGACTGGGGAGACAATAAAGTTTTGTAGTACAGAGCCACACATCCCACAGCAGCCCAGCAGTTTGTTGTTGCAGCTATGACTGCAGCACCTGCAGCCAAGTGACCCAGCCAGGAAGTTGGGTTGAGTTTTGTGGTTGCAGCTCCTCAAGCCTCTGACAGCTGCACTCTCCATTCTGGGAGGCTTTCAGTATAAAGCCCTGAGCAACCTGGTCTTAACTCCATAGCTGACCCTGCTTTGAGCAGCAGGTTGGACTGGAAACTTCCCAAGTCCCTTCCAGCCTGTGTTACCCTGTGGTCCCGTGAGGATCTCAACAGAGTAAAGGATATTTGGCAGCTCATACAATGCAAAGCTGGGTTGCTGAAAGAGTTTTCAGAGAAATACTCCTCTTGGAGCATGCACATTCAGACAGTGACACTGTCTCTTCCAGCTCCATGTGTTAGGGTCAAGGTGCCCATAGCAGTAAGGGGAACTATGACCAGTCTACAATGCTCCCCACCCAGACAATTCACTGATAATTATGAAGACCCATCTAATCTGCTTTTTGTACAACATGGTCCATGAAATGACTTTGTCAAGCCCAGAAAGCTGTGTTTGGCTGTGGAGAGGAATGCAGTTTTTTGTGTGAACTTGCCAGGACAGTCAGCACAGTCCAAAATATGGGCACTCATTCAATGAGCTGCAGCAACCTGGTTGGATGTCCAAGTCCTAAAACTCTTACTGTTAGCTTCAACATCCTCTATGAAGATTGGACACCAAACCAAAATGTTGTACCCAATCTCAGGCACCGTCTAAAGCAGTTAAATCTCTTCCCTGCATGCACCTCTTTCTCAATTTATAATCTGTTTTCTATAGAGATCTTTTAATCCTAAAATGCAGATTTTCCAAATTCAAAGCTCTGCAAAGAGATGTTACTGTCTCCATCAGCTGTCACCACACAATCCATCATGCCTTCAGTGAAGCTGAGCTTCAGTCCATCACATTTCAATCCCTCCATCAATCACCATGGTTCTCTTCCCCATAGATATAACTTTTCCAACTGGCTGGATTGAACTCTGCATACAAATGATCAATCTCTGTGGCTGCGT
Source organism: Alectoris magna (assembly GCA_030625065.1). Taxonomy (NCBI): domain Eukaryota; kingdom Metazoa; phylum Chordata; class Aves; order Galliformes; family Phasianidae; genus Alectoris; species Alectoris magna. The sequence goes on from CM060561.1 coordinate 3,936,921, forward strand.
CTCCTCATTCACATCATTCCACACTTTTTAATCCCTTCCCAGCTCCATCAGGAGCAATTTAGGTTTTATTTCCAGCACACTGGTGGAGAATACTGCATGGCTTTGGATTTTCCTCAGACAAAACAGATCCATTCACTAATGACTCCACGTTGATCATCTTTTCTTGACATCTGTCAGTTAGCCAACTCTTAGCTCATATAACATATGCTCTATTGATGCTGTGTGGTGCTTTTCCCCCCCACTGGAACGTCACTTTGTATAAATCAAATATTTCACAAGCATGTTGCACATGCAGTTATGTTTATGAACCAATCCTCTGATCTAAAAGAACAAAATCAAGTTGGTCCAACAGGACCTTTTTTCCATAAAATCACTTTGACTGGCACTTTTTATATTGCTGTTCTCTATGTTTTTATTAATCAGATTCTAGATCAGACTGTTATTATTAACAGTCAGACTGTTGTTATTATCCTGACATCACTCCTAGACATGTCTGGCCCATAAAGGCTGTTGAGCTATTCAGCAGGCTTAGCACCACATTAGTATGGATGCTGGAGACTGAGAAGACGTTGGCATGTGTACTGTAGTCTTTGCATCTCCCATGGAGCTGAACACCAGCAAACTTCACTTCACTGTTTCCACATGGATCCTCCTATTGCCTCAACTCAGCCTCTGCTTGGGACTGTTTGGCAAGGATCTGCTCCCAGTTTATTCCATTTGTGCAGCTTCCTCCACAATATGGGCATGAATTCCTGTTCTGTCGGGTCTTCCAGAAATACCCAATCAATCAAATCCTCAATCAAATTCCCATGAATCTAAAGCAGAAGAGGTCTCAAGTATTGAACTCAACACCAAGCCAAATCCTAGTCATAGCATCATAGAGTTGGAAGGGACCTCAAATATTATCAGATTTGAACACCCCTGCCATAGGCAGGGTTGACATGCACTTGATCAAGTACTAGATCAGAATGCTTAGGGTCCCATCCAACTCCATCCAACCTGGCCTTGAACATCTCCAGAGACAGAGCATCCACTACCTCTCCAGGCAAAGGTGTTCCAGCAGCTCACCATTCGCTCAGTGGAAAATGTCCCCCTGACATATAATTTTCCTTCCTTTGGCTGAAAACTTTCATACTTGTCCTATCACTATTTATTCATCTAAAAAGTTGGTTTCCCTCCTGTTTATAAAGTCCTTTAAAATATTAGAAGGTCGCAATGAGGTCTCCTTGCAGCCTTCTCTTCTCCATACTGAACAAGTCTAGCTCCCTTAGCCTGCCTTCATAGGAGAGGTGCTCCAGACCTCTGATCATCTTCATGAGCCTCCTCTGAACCCTCTCCAAAAGCTCCATATTTTTCCTGTGTCGTGGGCCCTAGAACCGGAGACCATACTCCAGATGGGGCCTTGCAAGGAAAGAGTAGAGAGGGGTGATCATCCCTCTCTCTGTGCTGGCCACCCCTCTTCTGAGGGAACCCAGGATAGAGTTGGCCTTCTCAGCTGCAAGTGCACACTGCTGGCTCATGTTAAGTTTTTCGTCTAACTTGTCCTCAGCAGGGCTACTCTCAGTTCTTCTTACAGTCTCTGTACATACCTAGGATTACTCTGACCCAAGTGCAAAACCATGGGCTTTGCTTTGCTGAACCTCATTATGTTTGCAAGGGTTCACCTTTTGAGTTTATCAAGATCCCTCTGGAAGGTAAGCCCGCATTCTGCTGTATCAACTGCACCACTCAGCTTGGTGTCACCAGCAAACTTGCTGAGGGTGCACTTGATCCTATCATCTATGTCACTGATAAAGATCTTAAAGAGTACCCATCCCACTACAGACCCCTGGGGGACACTGCTCTTCCCCTCTGTCTCAACCTGAGCACGCACGTAACCCAACCTTCTCTTCAGCTCCAGTAAAATGCTGAAAAACACTAAAACCATCAGCTAGCACAAAAAGCCAGCTGTCCACCCATGCTCTTAGCCTGCCACCAGGGAAGAGAATCAACGTCCTTAAGGACACAGCCTTGAACAAAAGCCAGGGAATTAAACCAAAACAAGTTCCTCTGCAGTCTGATCTTTTATTGTCCGTATGGGGCTGCCAAACCAAACTGTGCAGCAGGTCCTTCCCACTTCTTGCAAACTCATCCGATCTTCCTCCCACCAAGGTTCATTGGGAATCATCCCCAGCTATGCCATGGGGACTTCCCTGGTGTTAGGAAGACAATGGGAGGAAGAAGACAATGAGGGGATCCTGGGTCCAGCACAGGCTGCCCTCAGACAATAGCCATGGCTGGTTGCTTCCTCTGATTCCATTTGGGAAGGGAGTTTAAGGGGGAGGCTGAGTGAAGGCTGGGATCTGTAATTCTTGGTGAGTGGGATGGAGAGGAAAGGTGAAAGCAGATGCAGCATTCAGAGAGGACCAGAGTGAACACAGTGGGTTTAAATAATTTTCTCCCCTCCAGGGTCTGTTTGGGTGACAAAAAAAAAAATCAAAAAAGGTCTCCCTGTGAATATCTGGTACCAGATGCCAGAAGAAAAGCTTAGCTCTGGGCTGTGCTCACCCCTGCAGAGCCTGCCTCGCTTTTGCTGCCCATCATTTTTCTCCACTGCCCCACTCAGCTTGCGAGCTCCTGAGGACGTGAACTTGTGCTTAAGCAGCCAAGAGCCCATTGCCTGGAGGTGGCAAGCCCTGCTCTCCCTGCCTGCAAGCACGCAGCCAGAGCTTATCCACATCAGTCAGAGCTGGCTGCCTCTAATTAGCAGCGGGTGATAAATCTGGGGGGGAGATGACAACCCAGTGAGATGAATCCAAGCACCCTGCCTTTTCAATTCTCTTCTGCTCATCACACATGGCCGGGTTTACCCAGTCCTGTAATCTCCTGAATCAATAAGCCACCCCGTCAGATGGGGGACAAATTCAGTGGCCCCATGTGCAGACCCATCTAAGGGAATAACCAAATTAGGAATTTGCTTTGTGTCCTCCCATGGGAAAGTAGAGGCTGCTTTGTTTTCCCACTGTTAGTGGAGGGAGATGGCACAAAGTCCCTCTTGTTAGACCATGGATGGGCTCAGCCATGTTGTCCAGTGTGTGCATGCAATGCCAAGTTGACCTGAGATCCTACACAGAACACCAACCACTTTGTTTTGGTAGACAGCTTGGATGAAGAATCACCTGGTCTTACGGTCTCTTTTGTCACTGCTGTCTCTTCCTGTAAAACTGGCTCTTGCAGTCACAGCTTGGATTTGCAGAGAATGTGAACAGCCAAAAGAGCTGACTCCAAGCTTGCACCACTTCTATAATCCTTGGTTCAGCCCAGCACAGTAGACCTGGATTACGTCTTGTCTAACACCTTGTTCCTAAAGCTGCAGTATCACCTTAACACCCGTCTCTGCTCCCAGTCCACTCCAATATTCCCTGCCACAATACACCTGTGTTTCCCCCACTTGCTCAGAGCTGAGTCCAACCACCTCACAACATCACCACTGCACGCTTCCGGCCAGGACGTGGAATTGCTGCTGGCATGGAATCAGGGGCAGAGGAAGAGCTTTGGCCAAGCAGACAGGGTGGAGTGGACCAGCACTGCCCTTCCAGCCCTCTCTGGCCTCTCCCAGATGAAGGAACTCCACCCCAGCTAATGTGGAGGCCTGGCTCAGTGTTCAGGGGTCAGACCATTTTTTTTTTGCCAATGGCTTTAGTTCCCAGATCCTGCCAAGGACAGGAAGGGTCCCTCAGTGCAATATGGTCACCAAGAGCAGTGGCTGCTTTTCCCCTTCAAATCTGGAGGGAACATAATCTTCTTGAGCACTCTTCAGCTCAGAGTCACTTGGGTTGAAACTGCCTGGGATGGTTCACATAAATCTTTCTTCTTTAGAAAAACAAGGAAAAAAGCTGGGGTGTGGTGTAAAAGCAGTTTGTTGTGCCAAATGCATCCCTGCTGGGTTTGCTAAACCTTCCCTGGTGGTTTGCTACCCAGTTCTGCAATCAGAGCTTTTGGGTGGCTATAAAAAGTCACTGGGACTGGCATGGCTTTGGGGACCACCACCTTCAGGAGTGATGAAGACCAGCATCTGCTCTGCAGACCTCCATAAGCTGCTTAAACAGAGACCATCCCTGCTGCTGTCTCCTGCTGTGAATTCATTGCCACTAAGGACAAAGGGGATTCATGGCCATTTCTCACTCATAAGCAACGTGTGCACCTCACCAGGGAGTTTCTTCCCACAGTCTTGCATAGTCAAAGTTTGGTTTATGGTACATTTCCCATTGCACCAGTCTTTATTGCAGGAAAAATGAAAAAATGAGAGAGAATGTAGGAAATGCAGCCATTAGGGTATGAGCTTACAGTGGGACAAGTAGTGGATCTGGGACAAAAGGAGGACCAAGAGGACCAACAGTAGGCCAGCACTATCCTGGGCTGCATCAGAAGAGAGGTGCCCAGCAGGAAGAGGTGATTGCCTCCTTCTGCTTTGCCCTTGTGAGGACCCATCTGGAGTACTGCATCCGGGCCTGGGGCCCGGGTACAGGAAGGAAATGGAGATGTTGGAGTGGGTCCAGAGGAAGTCCATGAAGGTGAGAGAGCTAGAGCATCTCTCCTATGAAGAAAGGCGGGGGGAGTTGGGCTTGTTCAGCCTGGAGAAGAGAAGGTGCCAAGGAGACCTCATTGCAGTCTTCCAGTACTTGAAGGGAGCTTACAAGCAAGAGAGGAACTGATTTTTTAAGTTGTCTGACAGTGATAGGACAAGGGAGAATGGCTTTAAACTAAAAGAAGGGAGATTTGGGTTAGAGCAGAAAATGGCCTCTGGGCACAGGCTGCCCAGAGAAGTTGTGGATGCCGCATCCCCTGAGGTGTTTGAGGCCAGGTTGAATGGGGCCCTGGGCAGCCTGACCTGGTAGGTGGCAGCCCTGCCTGCAGCAGAGGGGTTGGAACTAGATGATCTTTAAGGTCCCTTCCAGCTTAAGCCATTATATGATATGATTCTATGACTTCACATGGAACTGGGCATCACAATGAAACCCATGGGACATGGTTTCACAGTGATGCCTTGTTCCATTTGGAGACTGGACTGGAGGCTTGTGGAGGCATTTCAGATCCTGCCAGCAACCTGGAGAGGCAAAAATCATCATTAGCTGGAACAGGAGGCAGCAGGTGAGGATACAGATGCAGAGCTGGTGAAGCCTGGATATTTGAGCTGTAGCCCTGACTTAGCTGCTCATCCGCCAGCAAATGGTTTCTCCTCCTTTGGAGTAGCCCAGTTCCTGATTTTGGGTAGAAGCTGCCTCTTAGCTGTGTTGAAGGACAGCAGTAGATCTGTGTGACTCAAGGTACAGGTGGGAAAACTGCCTATCCAGCTGTCATTCCCCCAGCCATGTGTGGTGCATCAATGCCCTCTTCAGGAACCATGAAGGTACCATCACACACTGTAAGGACAGGACTGCACACTGCAGGCACTAAAAACACCCGGGAGCAGGTTTTTGTAGCTCTAGTTGGTGTGGCCTGTCTTTGGGCAGACCCTACAATATATGCAAAAGGCCAACCTCATCATCTCTGAGATGATCCAAGTGAGTGGAAAGCATATCATCAAAGTTAACAGCTCTCCTACATTAGATTGTTTTTAAAGGAAAGGGATAGAATCAATTGTAGGCTAATTAAACACACTACTCAATCACAGATGAGACCTGCTATCATCTTGTGCTGTCAGGAAACGAGAGAGCTGTAAAACAGGCCCATCCATTGGAGTGGGAGGAAAAACAGCACAAGGTTTGCCCTGCTCCTGCACCACGGACCCAGCCCAACCCACCTGCAAGGACAAAACACACATTGCAAAAATGTTTTTTTTTTCTGCTAGTATGAGATGAAATATTTCTGCAATTTATTCTTCTGCAAGAGCACCTCAATGACAGTTGCAGTCAGTATGGTGCCTGGCTCTCTTGGAGTTAAATCTAGCTGGTGACTGATCATGAGTGGTGTTCCCCAGGGGCAGATACTGGGGCCTGTCCTGTTCATGGAACTGTCTCAACACAGAGTCCTTCACATTTCCTGCCTTTCCAGGCTTGAGAGGGCAACAAGAACATTGTTGACCAAACCTTCCAACACCATGGCTCTGGGACACAGAAGTGAGGCAAGCGGATGTGAGTTTTGGTCTGTATCTTAATTACATAATCTGGATGCTCTTGGGAAGAATTCTTTGCTTTATTCAATACAAGCTGAGTGGGTAATAATGCCTTGTGTTTATAGGTAGCAATCTGATGTGGTTGCTTATTAGACTAGTACTGGACTGGAGAGGAGACAAACAAAGAGCAAACATTTGAATAGCTGTTTCAAGTCTGTTCTCTATGGTTAAACAATAGAAAAGGTTGGGTGTCTTGTGTGCTGCACCAATTACTCATAGGATTCATCAGATTTGCATTCCCTATTTTCTTGAACTAAGCTAACACTTGCAGGCCAAGGCTCTCACTTGACAGAGTGCTTAAATCTCTTGGCCTCAGTGGCACTTAACTGCAACCTTGTGCACTTTGCTGAATTTGAGGACCTTGGACCTTTGGATTACAAAGATAACATGTCCACATAATTGCCAAAATAAGTGTCATGAAGTCGTCTTGCTAGTTAGCACAATGCTCTTCATCACTTTGTTTTCTCTTAAATAGTGAAATAGTAACTGACAAGGTGATTCTACTTGTTTTTACCTATTGAGTGTATGTGTAGCAATGCTGATTTCTATCTGACCTGTATGAAGGACTTTCAATCTGGTCTCTGAGCCTGGAGGGCTTAGTTGTAGCTTAGTGGGCTACATCCCATTTGGTGTCCACTTGCCCACCTGGTAATACGTAAAGACACTAGGACACTTTCAATAGAGTACCAGGTGCCCAGACAATCTGTGGACCACATAATTGCTGCTGAAAGCCAAGCCATCTCTCCGAGGTATGTGTGCCTAAGTAAATCAAGCATGTCTGGATTAGCTGGACTCCATCATTGAATCTACTAATGCAAAATAACTTCTGTCCATGCTGTTAGTGTCTCCTTTGGCCATTGGGAATGCTGTCAAGCCTGTGCACTTTTTGGAAATATGCTTGGAAGAGTTGCTGAGTCAAGAGAGGATGGACTAGATGATCTCCAGAGTTCCCTTCCAACTCTTATGATTCTGCAATTCTGTGACTTTTAACGACTGAACAACCCATTCTCCACCCAGGCAACTACTACCACTGTTTAATTTATTAGAATCATAGAATCACAGAATCAGTCAGGTTGGAAGGGACCTCAAAGATCATCAAGTCCAACCACAGCCTAACCATAGTACCCTAACTCTAACAACCCTCTGCTAAATCTTATCTCCAAGCAAGAGATTAGGAAAGATGTAGCCAAAGAACTGTTGCCCAAATCCTTTGTAGGATAAAAGCTAATGTCCTCTTAGTCCAATAGTGCAGTGATGGAATGATGGCTGGAGGAGGATGTTGGGGAGCTCACTGAGAATTGTTCCTTCTGGCCAACAATTCACACATGGCCATTCTTCACTGGAAGAAAGAGGTGACTTTGCCACTCCTGTGTAGAGGTGATGCTAAGGCTGTACATCATTCCCCAGGGATGTCTGTCCTTCTCATTTGCTATTTAAAAAATACAGTATTCACATTTGGAGAAAGTCATCAGCTGTCCATAGATCTTCTTGCATCTAATCTAGTCCTCCAGCAGGCATTGGCTCTCTTCTGCAAGATTTTTCTTATTTTCTAGGGAAGGAAAAGGGGCTCTAACATCTCTCCCTCTCCCAGGAAAGGGTGCTTTACCATCCTTGTCCACACCACTGAACTCACTTTTCTTCAAAATAAGAGGGGCACATCCAAGCTGCAGCTCTTGGTAAATCCCAGTCTATGCCAGGGGACTGTACTGTGTGCCCCAGACCAGAACTATTCAGGACACACGACACACCCTAAGAATTTACCAGGGTGGATAGTCAAATTCCAGTGTTCAAGTCTGTTCCTAGACACGGCTTGTTTACTTAATGTATAAGGACCTAGAGCCTGCTAGAAAGAGGATGCTGAGTCTTCCCTCTACAAAAGATGACTGGGGTCAGCCTCTTCTGCTAGATAACAAGTGATAGGATGAGAGGTAATGGCCTCGGGTTGTTCCAGGGGAGGTTCAGGTTGGGTATTAGAAAACATTTCTTCTCAGAAAGAGTGGTGAGGTATCGAAACAGGCTGCCCAGGGAGGTGGTGGGGTCACCATTCCTGGAAGTGTTCAAGAAACGTGTAGATGTGGCACTTCTTAGCTTTTGTTCCCTGCAGATTTTTATTCACCCGGGGGACCAAACTTCACACATTCAGGGTGTTCACTTCTTTTTCCTTGCTCTTGCACTCCCTCTGCCGTTCCAAATGATCTATTAAAATAGAGAAATGCTGGAGCCCGAGCTAAGCTAAAGAAAGGGTGCTTTTGTATAACAGAAAATGAAACAGTTCGTACAAATTGGAGCTTACCTGAAAAAAAGATGTAGAGCACACAGTGTGCCCGTAATCCATTTCATGTCTAAGACAGCAGTGTGGTTTTGGGCTGGCACTGCCAGAGCTGTATCAGGCTGCAGACACCTGTACATCTGCCTTTGTTATCGTTTTAGCTAAGTCATTCTGGATATCGAGGGAAGTTCAGATGAGCCTTTGGAAGCAAGTGTCAGGGTATAGAAAGTAAAGCTGTCAGCTCCCTTTCACTAGTGCACCCATACACCAAATCAATAGCACGCAGAGTTGGAAAAACAAAGCTCTGGCAGATAAAGACAAAAAACCTTTTGGCTATGCCTGGTACAGTCCTACATTTTCAGGTCAGGACAGTAAGACCCATTTCCCACCACTAATGGATGCACCATCAGGGCTAGCATCTTTCCTGTTCAGCTTGCCCCTTGAGGAATTTCAGCATGTCAGGACAGTAAGACCCATTTCCCACCACTAATGGATGCACCATCAGGGCTAGCATCTTTCCTGTTCAGCTTGCCCCTTGAGGAATTTCAGCATATGAGGACACTTCACAAGGCATCAACCTCCAGCCTCTTCTGCCATGGTGATCCCAGACTGAGGTGGAGTGGTTCCCAGTGGTTAGATAGATAGGGTGAAATATGACAGCCAGGCTAGGAAAGGCAGGAGGCAGTCCTCCACTCCTCCACCTCTGCTTTTGAAGCCCAGAGCTGCTGTACCCTGCTCTTTTTTCCTCTCCCCATCTTGCAGTGACTGCTCAGGTCATAGTGGCTCTCAGCAGCCCAATATATGTGGTAGAAGACAAGGCAAGAAGGGGACACATGGGTTTCACCCTCTTACACACTCCTAAAACTATGGTCAAGACAGTGATGTGTCTTTTATCCATACTCCTCTGTGGATGCCTTGTCCTTTAGAGTGGCCTTCTTGGATCTACCACCATGTTGGGCACACACCCCATGAAAACAGGCCCAAAATGCAAAGCCTCGTGGTTCAGCTTTGGAGACAAGTTCTTTGGGCCAGAAGAAACATAACCCACAGAGGCCCAGTTAACCTTTCCCCAAACCACTTTGCCTTTCAAAGCCAAAAAGATGAGAACTAATGGGGCTGCTGGGAAGCAAAGAATTGCTCTGTGTGTCCTTTTGAAGGTCCCAAAAGGAAAAGGTCTCTGACAAGGAGTTTATTTTCATTAAAAATGACAGGTCCAGCTCAACCAGTCAAATAAACAAAGCAAGTCTGTAGAACAGCAAGTGCAGAAGGTCCTGAGTTATTTATAAAGGGCTTTTAAGTATATTAGGCCTAACACCAAGATAAATCAACCCTGCTAGGATTCCAGAGGCATATCACATGTGGCTCTAGCTGTTGTCAGCTTTGAGCTGGAATATATTTAGCTACCTGATATCTTCCAAATCCTCTCTGCTTTTTCCCTAGGGAATCCCCTTTGAAAATTAATACATTGAGACCAAACACAAGTTCCTATGCTCAATCCCATACTGACCAGCTCAAATCCTTCAGAAGCATCCAAATCCTTGCCATAGCATTCAACAGACATTTTGCTGCTCAGTGCCTTACAGAATGGCAAAGGATCCTCTTCGAGACCAGGTCTGCTCAGTCCAACCTGCAATAACATATTTTTTTCTGTTTAATTTGGAGGGTCTTCAACTTCTGATACTGTGAACTCAATTTCAAATAAATGTGTAGGATTACTTTGCAGCTGGCCATAAGGAAGATGAGGATGTTTGGGATCATGTGGATCTTGTTCGCATGACTGACTGAAGATCCCTGTCATGGTTTTAGGCTAATTAGGCCCATAACTCAATCAAATATAGCATGAGTGATTTGTGAAAAGGACAGTAGGAATTGGCTCTGTTGCTGTTGGTCTCTGGGTTGTAGGGCTCTGGGAAACAAGGCAAGCCAGAAAGCCAGAGGAGAAAGGGAGCTGAAAGAAAAACACTCAAAATGTGGGCTCCTTCAGTTTGAGAGCTGAACTCAAAGGTTGTAGAGCACCTGGAATAAAGGATCTTGTCCTGCTGGGACACAGAAATATCATATTAGGCAACCAGCTTTGTGTGTTCAGACCCTGGCCTCCTCTCCATATCTTCAAGGTATCCTGAAGTATCTCAAAATGTACCAGGGGGATGCTTAGGTAATTGGATTGTCCTCTATATGCACCAGAAACTCCAGGACAGCTTGGGTGACACTTATCCCATAGAGTGCCTTACATTATATCACTTGGGATAGTCTCATTTCTAAGTGATGGCTTTAATTCACAGAATCATAGAAACATTGTTAAAGACCACTGAGATAATCTAGCTCAAACATAAACCCATCAGTTCCTCCCACTCTTGCTTGGAAGGGATGCCACATCACAGAAGGGGACTTTTAGAGTAGAGGAACCGTGTCCCGGAGCAACGTTCAGATGGATGCCCAACTTTGGGACACCAGTTTCCCTACAAAATATCATGTTTGTGCATCTCTGCTGGAACAATCTGGACAGCTGGATTTGTTCTTCCAGAAAGGATGCAGGTTAGGGCTTTTGTCTTTCTGATGAGCTCAGACTACATGTCACTGACTGGGGAAGCAATGAGGTTTCTTCATCATTGCAAGGCTGGTATCATAGAAAAGGTTTAAGAAAAGGAGGGGAGAATCATAGAATTGTTAAGGTTGGAAAAGACCACTAAGATCATCTAGTCCAACCATCAACTCATCACCACCATACCCCACTCAACCATGCCCCTCAGTGCCACATCTAACCTTTTCTCAAAAACCTCAAGGGAGAAAGAGAAATACATTATTTGGGAAACACAAATGGAATCCTTGAGATTTACTTTTTGATGCCAAATGCCTCAAATGCTTTCAATTTATTGAAATCAACTCCAGTTTAGTAACACCCAGTAACTGCTTAACTGGCTTGAACTAATTGACAACATGCAACCCAGGAGATACCAGCTTGTGACTCCCTGCCTTTCTGACATGTCTGTGAGAATTGTCTGTAGGAACAATTGCTCAGCAGGAAAGGCAAGCTTTGCAAAATCAGGTTTTACTATGAGAAGAAGCTGTGGTTTTGTTCAAGTAATTCTATTTTTTTGTGTGTGTGTTTGTTTGTTTGACTTGTTTTTTCTTCCCTGAAAGCTCAAATAAAGTGTCCTGGTTTGGTTTAGTTTAGCACCAGACATCTGCTTTTAACTCAATGCCATGATACACAGAGTGACTGCCTGTGAACACAGCTGAGACATCTCCCCCCTTTAGCCAGACAAGAAGCAGATGAAAGCATTGAGGAGGTCGAGAAAAATTAAACTTTAGCCATTAAGTCTTATATAGGGACTTCTGTTGGCTTTTGCTACCAGAGATAAGAGATAACACTGCTTTTTCCAGAGTGGCACTCAGCATACCTTGAAGCCATCTTCAAGACAACAGCTACCCAAATTTTACTAGCCTCATAGACTCAAACGCTTCTTATAAAAGACAGGGGTCTGGCCTCCATTGCCAGTCACTTTTCTTTTTTCCTCTGTCCCTGCACTTAGCATCTTGCAATTTGATATTCTGAGTGTTTCTGAAGAGGAAATCAGGTTAGGAAATACTGAGGTCCAGACTGATGTCATTGAACGACGTCTGAATGACTTGAGTCATTCAGATCAGCGCTGCTGGGCTAGAACCATCAGTACCAGCTCTGATCAGCTGTAAAATCGCAGGCAAGTGTATTCATCCCGGAGCTGCTCAGAATCGGTTAATTCGTGGAAACTTACAGCAGATGGCGGTGCCAGCCCGTCTCCAGCTTCACTTCTTAAGAAAGTGCAGAGGCAAGCTCTGTAGCATTCCTGAATTGTCCGGGTTTTGTTGTTTTTTCTTTGTATGCTAGTTTCTGATGCCTGGGCCATGCAAGTGTCCCAGATGGTCCACAGTAAGGCGGACCTTCTTGGGCACTATGTGTGCTCAATTTTCCTAATATCCTGGAAGAAATGAGAGAAGAGGGGAGAAGAGTGGAGGGGAGGACCATTAATTAGTCTGGGACAAGGAACACTTTATAGGTGAAAAGCACAGCTGGATATAAGGGCTCACAGTGTGGCCTTGGAAGATGCCAGCAGCAAGATCAGGGCTCAGCAGCCAACAAAATACTGTTCTGCCCCTTAGCCTGGTAGATCACAGAATCATAGAATCATTTGAATTAGAAGAGACTTTAAAGGTCATATAATCTAACTTCCCTGCAATGATCAGGGACATCTACAGCTAGTTCAGGGAGCTCAGAGCCCTGTCCGGCCTGACCATGAATGTCTCCATGGATGAGGCAACCTGTGCCACTGCCTCACTGCCTTTATTGTCAAAAAACAAATCTTTTTCTTATATCTAATCTAAATATTCCTCACCTTAGTGGAAAACTGATGAAATCAGATAGCACAGGCCTCTGGTCTCTGTTTTTTGCCCCCACATGCTGTGGTACCAGTCTTCTGGAGATGTAAGACAAATGTTGCTGCCTTTTAGTGTTTTGGAGCTCCTATAAGCCCATCTCTGGGAATGGAGCTGCAGGCACCATGGTGTGCCTGCCATGAACATTTCCATCACCCTGATGTACATCCCCAGTGAACCCAAAGCCTGACAGGGAGTTGCCTAGTAAACAGCAATTGAATTTACAGATCTTGTTCCTGAACAGGAAGTGTATCTGATCAGAGAGGAGTCTGACCTCCCTTCTACCCAAAGGTGAAGGATGGGTCTGGATGGAGGTGGCTGGGTTGAAGAAACCAGTCTAGCCTCATTGGAACATGTCTTTTGACACTTCCCACAGCAGTAATAACCACCTGCTCTAGTGGGTTAAAAGCTCTGCTTGCAGCCAGCAGAAATTTTAGTCCCTCATTTGCCCCTGCAAGCAGCAGCCTGATCTCAGGGGAATTCTGCATCAGAAAGAAAATATGTGCTAACACTAACATGTGCAAAGGTTTAGACCAGGCTGTCAAACAAACCCTGATCACTCATTGTTTAGCAGTTATGGAACCAAGCTATATAAATCAGTGGCAGAGCACACTGGGAATTCATCCACCTTTCTCTTCCAGAAAGCCTCAAGGAATTTAGGAGTGATGTGCTTAATGACTCTGCTGATCCCTCCAGCCAGCCTGGCTTTTTGCAGGAGGTACCAAACCTCTGCATGATAGGATGAGCACCATCTGGCATGGGGAAGAGATGAGGAAAGGACCACAGAGGGCTGGATGAAGGTGTCTTGGAAGTTAGTACTTGCCATACAGGCCATGCCTACCCCTGTGTTGAGTGGGGCAGGTAATGAAATGGTTTCCTTGTTCTCAGAACTGCTGAATAAATTCTGACTGAAAAGAGAAGGAGAAAAAGAAGCAGCTGTGTTTTTAATGGAAAATCAGAACAAGTGGAGCAGATACAACTTGATGGTTAATAGTTGAACCAGTGGTCTTTTCCAACCTTACTGATTCTATGATCCTATGATTCTTGTTGCTTGGTCAGTTCATAGGCAAGTCACTAACATCTCTCTGATAGTCTACATCTCTGTTTCATTCTCTGTTTCATTCTCTGTTTCATTTCAACACAACAACACAACTTTCAACCACAACATTTACCCCCACTATTGCAGAAGTCTACCTATCCTGCTCAAATGCTGAGCTGTGCATGTTGCTCAGAGCCTTACCTGGTCAAACTTTGAACATCCCTAAAGCTGGAGATTCTGCAAGATGTCTGGAAATCTATCTCAGTTCTTAACCACTCTCAGGGTAAATTTTTCTGATATTTCTAGTTAGAAATTCTATTGATATTTGGGCTTGTTTCTTCTTACACCTTTGAGAAGAGCTTGGCTACAGCTTTTTCCAAGTCCCTCCTAGACAGTGGAACTGAGTGGTTAGATCCTCCTTTCATCTCATCTTCAAAGCCAACCCAACTCGCTCAGCAGCTCCACACCTGGGCTCCAGCCCCACAAAAATCTTGTTGGCCTCTGTCCTGGAAGATCCCCAAACTTGACACAGTACTCCAGCAGCAGCCTCTCAAACACAGAACAGAGGTGAATAAACAGTTCCCCTGACCTGCTGGCTACATCTTTGATAACAGAGTCCAGTACTGGGTTAGTGCAAGGATGCACTGCTGGCTCATATCCATGTTGAACTGCTTCATTTTGCACAAGCCAATGTTTACTGAAGCAGAGATTTGTAGTTCCTTCTGCTACGGGATTTCCGTATTAGCCATACTCAAAAAAAATTGTATACAAACTCCCTTCCTCTCCAGTTTTGACCACAAATTCACTGTGGGACCTCAGAAGCTATTCTCAACCAAATTTTCATTGTAATTGTTATTTTCCAATGGAAAGACTCAGTTTCCAATAAAACAGGATTTATTGATGGGAAAAGAAATACTCATCAGAAAGCATTCCAAGCCTGTTCTAGACAAATTTACCTCAAAAGATACACAGAAGACTTCCCTTACATTTGGAAAAGGATCCGAGTTTTCAGTTTGTACCCAGAAAACATTTTTTCACATGGCATGAAAGCTTTGTGTTCGATGATTTTATTTTGTTTGTCTTCATTTGATTAAGAGAGTTAGAATTGTCCTTCCATAGTTTTGATGAAAAACATCTTCTGGAGTCAAAAGCATTTTTATTGCAATCTCTAAATTCTTCAGAGCAATGAAAGGAGTTTGAATCCTTACTAAAGACTTCCTTCCTCCCAGTGTTGTTTATTCATTGGATAAAGATAGGCTAAAACAAACAGAAAGGACTGGTATAGACTTAAAAATTTCAGAGGTTACAACACAATTTTCCCATCTGTGTTCCACATAACTTCCTTCCTTCTTAAGACACTGTTTCTCAATCTCTCCAGTTCAGCCTAAACAGCCTCAGATGGCAGACAAAGCCGTTCTTTGTCTTCAGTAAATTTTTCAGAATTTTGGAAATAAAATATTCTGACATGCATGGACGGTTCCTTGGATCACCCCCCACACGTAGATCTGCTGTTCATCATGGTCTTGGTCAGAACTCCTGTCAGCAGTTTGTCTTGTTCAACCGTGTTCCTGCATCAAACCTTTGTGCTCTGAATTCCCGTGAAAGGTTGTCATTCCTTGCTTTCCTCAGTAGCTCACATGCAGAATCATCAGATCATTAAGATTGGAAAGACACTAAAATCAGCTAGTCCAACCATCAACCCATCAAGAAGAAACATCCCTCTTTGGAAAAAGTTTGATGGTTAGGAGTAAGCCAAAGCTGACAGCCCATATTATCTTCAGAGTTGTTCTTAGTTCTTTCCTAAGGACATTCATGAAGCTTAAAGATGTGAAGCCCTTTTGGGCAAGAGTTTATGGCAAAATGTATGGCAGAAACACCTGCTACTTAGCCTAAAGAGGTCAGAAAGCTAAAAGGAAAGAGATTCAACTTGAGGCCACTTGAGCAATTACTGGCAAGAACACTTTTTTTGTTGAACCTTCTTACGTGTTTAGTCCTCAGAAAAACAGATTGCCTGAGAAAAACACAAAAAGCATGTGAGAATCATTTGACTTTTGAAAGACAATAAATGAGAAAACAACATGCATTTCATTTGGCATGTGTCCACATTCACATCCCAATGCAATGTATGCAGAAACATTACCATTTCAGAGGTGGAGATCTTCAAATTAGAGTCCAGCAAGGACGAAGCATGGCATGCATGGCAAAAAAAAAGAAAAAGGAATGATTTCTGACAGCTGATCATGCTAGAACCCAATCTGTACTCAAAGGAAAGTAAGGAAAAGGTGCTGATGCCAACAAGTGGAAAGATCTTTTCATCTACATGATGTGTGCAATAAACTTGTGGGGCTTGTCACAGGGTGTCATGGAGGCCAACTGTA
This sequence comes from Alectoris magna, assembly GCA_030625065.1. Lineage (NCBI taxonomy): Eukaryota > Metazoa > Chordata > Aves > Galliformes > Phasianidae > Alectoris > Alectoris magna. The sequence goes on from CM060561.1 coordinate 3,953,174, forward strand.
TGAATGGGTTCACAAAGAATTTTTTGAAAACCCTGGAGAATTTCAATAGGACAACTCAGCTCAGCAGTCTGGCTTCAAGAATGTTGTTGTAAGCATCTGTGTTTCATTCAGGCAATCTCCAAACATCTGCTCCACTGGAAAAAGCAGCAGATGCACAACAATGTACTGACAGAGTTGTTTATTGCCCAGTGTGGCAAGGAAAGTCTGGGGGTTAATGAGATAATCTCCTATTTCACAGGATATGGATGGCAGATTTTCAACTGCTGTAAATCAGTCTAGCTTCCTATGTTTCCTTCAGGCCCTGGAGATTTACCCTTGCCCTGTTAGTCTGTTCTAGACACAATAGGACAATAGTTTCCAGCATGCCCTCAAGAGCTCCCCTTGCATTGCAAAGGGTCCTAGCAAAGCTCTTCATACTTTCTGGGAGTACGCAGAAGAGTTTCCCCACGTCTCTTTGGCCTCTTAATCATAGGATCGTTAAGGCTGGAAAAGACCACTAAGATCGTCTAGTCCAACCACATCCCCACCATGCCCCTCAGTGTAACATCTACCTTATTCTTGAACGCCTCGAGGGATGGTGAATCCACCACATCCCTGGGCAGCCCGTTCCACAGCCTCACCACTCTTTCTGAGAAGAACTTTTTCCTAATATCCAGCCTGACTCTCATGGGACCCCCTCTGCGGTACTGTGTCCACTTGAGCAATGCAGATGTCTTGATGGATATGTGTCAGACACTTCAACAGCAGCCAAACATGGGGGTCAGTCAAGGAGTAAGCCAATGGATATCCCTCCAGTGCTCAGCCATTCCTATTGCTCTCTTCTCCCCTATTCATCAGTCTTTTCCTCTCCCTTCAGAACTACCTTCAGCAGCGGAACAGCTTGTTTGGGAGCTTTTCAGTACAGCGTGGACTTTATTTAGCATAAACAATGCTCATTTCTTGGAATTTATCAGATATTTGACCTTTGAATAACTGGGGAAAGGTGTACAATATATCAGCTAAACTGTGATAATGCAAGCCAACAAAAAAAAATGCAAAACCATTCTCTCTCCAGCAGAAAAAAAAGAAAATCACGCATACTCAGCACAATAGGGACAGCTCTTTGGCAGCTCATAGCCCTTCCCATGGGACCACTCTTATCTGTTCCTAAAGGAACTGCCACCATCACATTACATTACAAAGTTCCTTTTCCTGTAGTTCGCTAAATAAGCTGTTCTAATACCCATCAGATGGACTGATCCCAACTGCTCAGAAGATAGATGGCTGTATCACAGATCAGTATCAGATCCTGACGTAACACTGCAGAGCTTTTCCTCCCCCAGTTCCCACTCCTTACGATATCCTATTTCACAAGAGTAATTGTTAGCAATCCCCAGCGAACAGCTCAGAGGCTGAAAATGACATCTAGAGATGAGATCTGTTCCTGCTCCAAAGGATTTACACCAGCTGGCTGAGTAGGCAAATAATAGAGAGAAATGTTGCCTCCAAATGATATTGATGAGGTTGGAAGTTTTGTGTTTCCTGGGGTGGTGGCAGCCCATAGAGAACAGGTGATCTCAGCCTTTTCTCAGTTGGGCTGATCACCATGGACTCCCTGCAGAGCTGACATCATCTACCAAGACCTTTGGGATAAGGGGCTTGGGATTTATTGTCCTCTGAAACCAAAATATCACATTGCTGCTAAAGGTTGTACTTTCTACCAAGCAATAGCAGGGCAGTGTGAAGAGGATGCTATGAAATTGCTCTGTGCAGCTCTAGGTGTCAAGGCTGTATTTTTCCCTGTGATAATGCAGTCTACCTGTGTTCCAAGGTAAAGCTGATCGCCTGGCCCTTGTCATGTGTTAAAAGCAAAAAGTCAATGAACCTTAACTGGAAGTGTTAACTTCCCAGCAAGATTCATGTTAGACTTCCTCTTTCAGTTAATCAGCTGCAGCCTATCCATCAGTCTCACAGGGGTCTGCCAGGGGTCTCTCCTACAGAGGACAGCCAAAGGTCTGTCTCCATCAGTCTGCTGACCCTGCCAGAGCTAGCACTTACCTAGTAAAGTGAGTATGAATAGGGTTGAACTGCAGTAAAACCTCACCAAAATATTCCTACTTCAGTCAGAAGGGCTGTATTTCCCACTGGTAAAATGCACTGTATTCTCCCTCCAGGGATTCGTTCTAGCATAGGAATCATTTTCTGCATTCATAAGATCTCATGTCATGGAGATCCACACTGAGCTGTACTCTTGGTGAGTAAGGAGCTGCAGCCAGGACCACTACAAATGTGAACCTCTTCATACTATTTCCACAAGCACAAGCCTCCCAGCCCTTGATTTGCAAATTGCATTGGTGTTACGTATTTTTTTGTGCTGCTGAAAGCCACCAAGCAAGCCAAGGCTCATTCATGCACTGTCTCTCATTATATGGAGCCCCAAAAATATCCTGGAGGTTACAATTCCTCATTCTGGGCAGTATCATCTTTCCTTTTCTAATGTCCTCTGTGTTTCTACAATTTTTTGTCAGTATCTAATGTGGATACCGTAAGCTGGGAAACACGGTGGATGCTCTGGTAATGCTGGAGAGAACATAGCAAGAGACTTGTTGTACTGACCACATCTGGGACCAAGACTGATGCACACTCAGCACTCATCATACTTATTTTGGCCTACATCTTGATATCCAGGAAGGTTTTCTAGGTGTGTCATCTGCACACACAAGCTGTGCATCACTTGGGTACATGGGGAGGGCTGAGCCAGAGAGACCCCATTGGCACTGCAGGGTAATGCTGCTAGAGGATGCTCTAAAGCACCACAGCTACATGAAATATAGTAGTAAATGTCTACCACAAGCCCATAATCCACCTCTTTTGAATTTCAGCTTTTCTTCTCTCCAGACCAGTGAACTCAGGAGTTGGACTCAATGATCCGTATAGGTCCCTTCCAACTCAGGATATTCTATGATTCCATGAATCTTACCCCAACTGGCTACACATACCACCCTACAGAGCCCAAACACAGATATCAATGGCACACACACTGTAAAAACTACTCCTCCTACCCACCTGTATGCTCTTGCAGCCCAGCAGCTAGATGAGTCTATTGCATGAGCACAAGTAACAGACATTTATGGAAGCTAAACATCCTGTAGTTCAGAAGGGACTGCCAAAAGAAAAATTTCCTCACTTGATTCAAATTCTACAGGCTTTTAGCAGCTGGAGACATCCCAGAGTCTTTCTGCTGTTTATTACTCTTCCCTCCTTACTCCCCCCTGAGACAGATGCATCTCTGAGTAGTACAGGCCAGGGGTCACCACCCCTTGACCCCAGTGCAAACTCTGAAGTCCACTGTTCTGTGGTCACAGAGGCTTTCACTCCCATTTTCATTCCTCTGTTTGAGGAATTAGAAATTACCTAATTTCCAGTGCATGCTCCTGAGTCCTCATCAGTCCATAGAAGAGGACTGCACAGTGGGGATTACTCAGGTTCCCTGGTACTTTATTCATTTCTCTGCCTTAACATTTTCTTCATGACCTGCTTTTGCCAACCCTGAGGTTGCCCAGGAAAGCGGTGCAGTCACCACCCCTGGTAGATGGGAATGGTTTAGTAGGCATGCTGGTGATGGGTTGACAGTTGGACCAGATGACCTCCATGGTCTTTTCCAATCTGAATGATTCTATGATTCTATCTCTTGGGTCCTGCTGCAGTCCAGATCATCTTCCCAAACGCAAACCCCTGAAGCAACCCCTTTTCTGCAACACCAAAGAGGGAAAGCCCTCCCTTGCAGACATAGCTGGGACTTTTCCAGATCTGCTGACAAACCTGGGAGGCTCCAAGCTCATCTCCTCACCCTCCTGCACTTCAGCAACCATCAGGATCCAACTCCTGTCCCACATCAGCCACCAGTGTGGGCGTCACCTCCCCTGAAAGAAATGCATACAAGGTGCTGAGGGATATTGCTCCACTGACAGCTGGATTTACACTTTCTCCATCTGGACCAGACGTCACTTTTCACAGCCTATTGCTCTGCGTTGTGTCCAGCACTGCTTCCCCCTCCCTCTTCTCCCTTTACATATAGATATTTTATTGCAAACACTCTGGCTTTTTACGACCGGATTTTTCACGCTCTAGCCCACTTCCCCCATCCATTCTGTTGTCACTTTTACTGTTAGCTGCTCCTGGATAAAAATAACAAGGAGGGCTAGGTTTTGTGAGATGGTCTCCACGCTTATGGGAACCTACAGAGAACAAGGGGAAAATGATATTAAATAACCAGGCTATCTGTCATGAGGAGCAGCTAATAATAATAATACACTGGGTGAAGAGACTGGTGTGTTGTAACTTACAATTTAGTTGAAATGCTGCTCCACTCTTCTTTAAGGTCCTCTCTTAGGCAGAGAGCAACTGGGTGTTCATCACAAGGTCCACCCCAAACTGAAACGGGAGCAAGTAGATGCTGTTTTAATTCCCCATCCAAATAATCCCTAATTCCACATTTAAAGCAAATAATGCTGATTTTCATCCATCGCTGAATATCTAGAAAGGCACTCTTGTTTACAGATGTTCATGAAACCCACAGGAGATCAGCCAAGAAGATCTGATTGAGAAAATCAAGGTAATAGGTTAAGATAATCAAGGTAATGGCCTCAAGTTGTGCTAGGGTAGGTTCTGGTTGGATATTAGGAAATATTTCTTCTCAGAAAGAGTGGTGAGGATGCCCAGGGCAGTGATGGAGTCACTGTTTCTGGAGATTTTCAAGAAGCAGGTAGATGTGGCACTTGGGGACGTGGTTTAGTGGGCATGGTGATGGTGGGTCAGCAATTGGACTAGATGATTTTAAAGGTCTCTTCCAACCTTAATGATTTAATGATTCTATGATCCTGCTCTTATCCTGAGCCCATCCATCATTGCCTCTGCACCAGCACTCTTTGCTGTGCAGATTGCTACTTCTGGAATCACACTGGAATATCTATTATACAGGTAAACTGTTGGCACAGCTCTTGACATGACTTTGGCCAGGGACAACTAAAACCCTCCTAAATGACTCCCCCGCGTAAAAATCAGGAGTTATTACCATGCTTTTCCCACCAGGCAACTTGCATGCAGACACCTCATTTTGGATGCAAGGAGAGTTTATTAGTACTGATGCACCTAGATCATTACCGTTAAGCTCGAGGTAGTAAGAAATTCATTGTCACTGTTGAATTTTCTGTTATAGGTGGCCAGTGTCAATGAGCTGTTATTGCAGCTGGTCCCCTTCTGGATTGAACATTACTCACATTGTACAGCTTTGTAGGACTGTTCCATACGGGATGAGAAGTCAGTTTTGCAGCCAAGAACCTTGCTAATGTTCTTGTTTACTTACAAAAAAGCCACCATAACTTATCCTTCACAGCAGTTCCCACCTGCAGATCTGCTCTCTGCTGGCCTCTCTCCAAGAAAGCCCCATCTCCCTGCTTGTCCTCCTTGCTCAAAGCTGCTCTCCTAGTTTCTCTTTCAGTAGATTGCCATTTTCTGATAAAAAGGAAGAGAATTTTGTATAAAATGACTTGGGTATCTCTGCTTCAGTAACACCATGAGCAAAATCCATTTCATTTCACTGCAGGCACCCAACGGTTAGATATTAAATCTGGGCCCACCATTTAAGCTCCTTCTCTTGATCATATCTAAACAGGTCATCTCATGCATATTGTAGCCGAGACTGAAAAAAAAAAAATCCTATGAATATGGAAGATTCTCTTTTAAGCCTGTGAATATTGGCCAGATAACATGGGCTATGGTAAGGATTTTTTTTTGCACAGAATTCACTTCCTTGCAGAGAAGGAAAGACTTGATTCAGATACTACAATTTTTTTCTTGAAAATAATGCTTAGAAATAATCGTTCAGCATTTGTCACACGCATGGAAAGGAAGGTTCTGTAGCAGTTCATGAACACATAAATGATGCAGGTGATGCAGCAGTTCACCTCTGTGTGTAAGACTTTCATTTATATTTCACACTAATCAAAGGTAGTAAAGTTGCATATTTTTTTTCTTTCATGTGTATAACACTGAGAGCATCACAGGCAGAATGACACAGGTGTGATTCTAATTGGCAGGAAAGCATGGCTTACAAGTTGACAGGAAAAAAATTTTCGTGTCCAAATTGGATTCAAATCAGTATATGCATATTTTTTAGTTTCCTGGAAAGTGGAATATTTCCAAACATGGTGCACAGCCAATGGAACTGGCATTTTATCAGCTCCACAGCCAGCAGCAGCACAACAGACATTGATACCAGCTGCAGTTACATTGCCGCAGGCAGCACCCAAATTCCCTTGCTCATGGGGTTAATCACTGTGTGAACTCACCCAGGGCTTGAAAGATGGCAGGTTCAAGAGTTCCTGGCCCATAATCCTGGCCAGGTTTCACTAAAGTTTAGCTCGTACTCAGTTAAACCACTTTAAGCCCCCGTTTATTTCAAAGAATGTCATGTTTGCTGAAATAGTACTTTCCCATGGCCCTTATACTTTAGAAAAGAGGGACAATAATCTGAATAATTCCAATTGCAACAGTTGGTCTTTCATATGCTTATCCTTGATTTTACACGGGCAACTGTGCAACCTTCCTACCCAAGCAAAGGTCAAGTGCACATTATATATCCTCATATCTAATAAAAGTATCTCACGTCAGAGATAGCTTGGAAACAGGAGGTAAAAACACAGATTTAAAATATCTTCAACTCAGTTGGTTCAGCTTCATCTTTCACCTTCAAGCTTCAAAGCACATCAGCAGTTCTCAGGTAAACAAAACAAAGCATTACTGGCACTGGGAATTCACTTTAGGTTTAAGTATAAACAAATCCAGGCATGTTGATGTAAAGAAATGTGAAGGTAGGATCGTCAAAAATATTTACTCTGCTCTGGAGGAAGCCCACACAAAAGCCATTTCATTATGAGACATGCTCTAGTTCTGTTCTCCATTTTTCAGCCATCAATTAGATGGAGCTACCCAAGGCCGCATCAGATCTTTTTGTTTTTCTCCTTCATGATGTGTTTCAGACAAAATTAACAAACAAATGTCAAGAGCTTTTTAAAAAGTGTCTTTGCAAATGTATATGGAGGCAGTGGAATTTTCTTGCAATAACAGTCTTATGGCTGGAGTTGTTTAAATGTAGACAAGGCACTTGAGAATGAAGCAGAGACAGTCCCATTCTGCTCCTGCTGGGGCATGTGGACAGGATGACCTAACGAGCCTTTCCCATCTGCCACCCCGATGGTTCTCTGAGAAAACGAATCCCAGGAGACCCAGGGCCTGATCCTGAGAGGTGAACCCAGCGGACTAGACTTCACCCTACTTACTATAAATAAGCTTGTTTCAAGCCCAGTTCCTGGCATTTGCCTCTTTCTCAGTCCTTTCAGTCAGCCCCTCTTGGCATTTAACAATGTGATTTTTCCAGTGAAATATGGATTGCTTTCACTTCCACATTTTTCCCAGCTGTCTGACTCTGAAATGGGAGCTGACTTGGTTAAATCCAAGGTGCCAGCGCTAGAAAGATGGGCAAAGATTAAAAAATAAATAAATAAATCCCACTTCTAATTGTGCAAATATTTGTGCAAAAGAAAAAATGAACCTGTCTCTGCCATGCCTACCCTCCAGCTGAGTTTATAGTAAGGATGCCAACAGATGAAGTTTCTGGCAAGAAACCTGGGGTAAAGAGGACACATTAAGCAAATTCTTAAAAATATTTCAGGAGGGTTAGTTTTAATTGCACAACTCGTCTTCTAAATGTCATTAATCTCATCAAAGATCAAAGACATTGCTGGGTAATCTGTGTATCCTACAAAAAGTTAACCAGACATGAAAATGTCGCTAATAGAAATATTTACTACAACCAGATGAAAAATAATATCCAATAATTTTTACAATAAAAAAAAAAAACCTGCATGCCATAGGGGAGAAATTGAAAACAGGAGACTAGAATCCTGAAATGTGTTGTGTAACTGAATTACGTTCTCAGTCTTCCCTTTGGGTTTTTTTCACATATGCCTTCCAGTCTGGGGAAAGTGTTTGGCCATATTTTAGAGCTAGCAACAAATTGCGTGTGGGCAACTGTTCGTTTGAATGGAGTCAGCCATTTTCTGTCAAACTTGGAGTTCACACAAGAGCTTCCAATTTTTCACATCGTGATTTTTAGACAGAAAAAAGCCCTTGAACAGATGCTTCAGTCAATCTAATGGAAGTTAGGAATGAAGTCTAAAGAGAGTCGCTGATAATTTGGAAATTATTTGCATTCAGATTTCAAACACGGACAAAACTGGAACTTAAAATACGGTACAAATTTTATGTTGTTTACAGAAAATGGCCTTTTTTTTCACATGCTTATCTAGGGGCAGGTATCCCTTGTGTGCTAGCACTTCTAGCAAGATCAGCAGCAGTGTTGATGCCAACCTGCAGCTACAAGAATCCACCATTCCCAGGGTTACACCTCAGTGCCCTGGATTCATTCTTGCTCCACTGATTCGGATGTTGTCAAGGTGTCAACCATGAAAAACTCCTGCTGAACAAAATAGATGGCATCTGAGAAAGAGAAGAACTTCCAATTGTAACATAGTTTGTACACACACATGGATATTATAATTTCTCCAGAAAAAAAAAAAAAAAAATTAAAATAAAAATAAAAATGTGGGCATGTCTTTTTCCTGACTATGCATAGGTTTGAACCCTTACCAGGACTCCCTTCATCTCTTCCATATGAACTGATGTAGGAATGACACCTTTTATAGTCATCCACTGCCCCATGAGTCAATAAGGAATGCCTCGATCCAGTCCAATCGGTCCAGAACTTCAGACCAGCTCCTTGTTACCCCAGCACAAGATATAAAGATGTAAGTATAGGTGATTTTCTCCTTCTGGTCCACCCACTAGTATTCCATTTGCCAAGTTCTGTCAACTTTCCACATGGCTACTGTCCATAGAGGAAGTGACAGATAGACACAGCAAACATCTGCATAGAAGGGGCAGTTGAACTGTTCGTGGATCACAAGATGTCCAAATTGAATGAAGAGAAGGCAGACCTGATGTTCTCACAGATCATAAAGATCTGGAGACATTTCTGCTTCTCTGTAACCTTCTCTGCATGGATTGATTGGTGTCCATCTTGAACAGCCCACATTATACAATGAAGGAGAAGACAACAAAGACATCCTCCATGTCCTGGTGTGCCTGTGTACAGTATCCTCCACTCAAGAACTGTATCTAGAAGGCTGAGTTGTTCTTGATGGAAAATATTGCCAGGTCCACAGTCAATTCTCTCAGCACTTTATGACTGGACTGTGCCCTGGACTTCCAAACAGCCTGAATCAGTTTTGAGAGTTGGCAATTCATTACAGAGGTCGTCTGTGGAAAAGAAAAAAAGGGGAAAATAAATAAATAATGAGCAATATTGAGAAACACATTTGTGGAAAAGCTGAGACCATGCTGGGGAATGAAAACAGCACGGTCTCCTAGTGACCTGGTGAGTAGGCACAGCAACAGGTCACTGGTCATTGAGCTCAGGGATGACTGGAGCAGGCTGCAGAAAGATCCCACTAGCACAGGCATCTAAGCAGGTTATCACAGGGAAACTACAGTGCTACCCAGCACCCCCTAGCTAAGATGTGGTGGACCTGATGTCCACAATGGCAATGACAGAAGTCATGTCTTCAGTCCATTCCATGCAATGTCCTGTCCTTCCCAAGGGTACCAATTCCAAGAGGTAGAAACTAATATCTACTTAACTAAGCCCTGAGAAAAGCAGATGAATAGACAGCAAGAGTAGAAGGAATCAGGGCTACTTGTGCTTTCTGGATTCATTCTTCTGCACCCATTTATCTTGCCATGAATGGAGACTACACCTCATCAAAGGAAAACCATGCTCCTACCTCAGCCAGTGGCAAAATGCCCAGCAATTTCAATGACGGCAGAGCAAAGCCTTGTGAGAAAAGGGCAAAGAAGAAGGGGAGCAAATTCACTGTTGCCATAAATGTGCTTGCGTGCTGGCTTTCTATCTGCAGAGGCTTTGCATGAGCTCACCTCATCCCCATCACCGCAAGCCGTCAGCCGACATGTGGGTGGTCGGGGCAGCGTTCGGTGCACGCTGAATGTATATCAATAAGACTCTGAGCATCAGAGCTCTGCTGTGCTCACAGGGGAGGTCCCCTGTGCTGAGATCTCCCATGTTAGGTAGTGCTCGGGAGACGCACACTGTCTGTGCCAACCCAATGCCAGAACCAGGAGACAGATGAGGGAATTCAGGCATGGGGCTGGGAGCTTCCCAGCATTGCTGTGCAGCATCATCTTTCAAGGTTTGCTCATTTTCTATTGATTTCAGAGCCTGTGCGTGCTGCTCCCTTGTAAGACAGCATGACAATATGCTGCTGACACCGCACAGAGAAAACAGACAGTGCTGGAGGTATAGGATTTGGATATTAGTTCAACACACCTCTTTGCTCTGATTCCCTGATGCCTAGGTGAGGGAACAGAGCCCAGGCTCCAAGGTAGCCTTCCAGGAAAGGATGCTGGAGTCTCCAGCTCTGAACAGTTCACTTGATGAAACATCCTGAATTGTACTCGTCACTGGTGAGGCTGCATCTTGAGTACTCAGTTTTGAGCCACTCACTACAAGAAAAGCACTGAAACCCTGGAGTGTGTCGAAGGAGGGGCAGTGAAGCTGTGAAAGGTCTGGGGCACAAATCTTACAAGAGCAGCTGAGTGATTGTTTAGTCTGGAGAAGAAAAGGCTCAGGGGATACCTTATCAGTGGAGGTAGGAGTTGGCCTCTTCTCCCAGGTAACAGTGATAGGACAAGAGGTAATGGCCTCAAGTTGTGTCAGGGGATGTTAGGAAAGGTTTCTTTTCAGAAAGAGTGGTAATGCAGTGGACTCGCCATCCCTGTAGGCGTTCAAGAATGGAGTAGATGTGGCAATGGGTACATGGTTTAGTGGGCATGGTAGGGGTGGATCAACAATTGAACTAGATGATATCAAAGATCTTTTCCAACCTTAATGATTCTAAGATTCCACAAAAATCCTGTTCTGCTCAACAGCCTTCACACTAATCAGCAGAGAACTGTGGCAAGAACCAAGCAGACATGCGCAGGCTCTACTTTGGCAGGAGTTTATCAGCCCACCTTGACCTTCTAGCTTGTTACCACCACCTGATACTGCACTGTATGGGAGGGTGTGGTCTGTAAATCTCCACTGTGACACATAACAATAATTACTCTTCATTTTCCTCGCTCCTCAGCTAAGTATGTATTTATCCTGGTGGCACTGAAATGGTTTCCCATCTTGTGTAGTTGCAAACCTGGAAATCATACCGAAAAAAAATTGCACAGAATAGTCTCCAATCGACATGGAGATATAACTGTGTTCTTGGTGATGTATTAATCTTTTTTCTTTATTTTCCCCTGGTGTCTTGACAGCCTTTGAGGGGAAAAAGGAAGAAATATTTTTTAAGCAGAAATAGCAAGACAGGTGCAACACAAGCTCTCATTTTACTGAGCTGTAGCTGTCGGAAGAAGTAGCAGGGTATTGAATTCTCTGGCATTCCTCTCCAGCTCTCTTGTATAAATAAAAGAAGTCTGAACCATCAAGCAAAGGCTTTGTGTCCTAGGGAACTTCGCATTTCTTTAGAGTGCTCTTTACAGGGAAGGAATGCAGCTCCAGAGCTGGACAGTTTGCTTTATACCATCCTTCTGGTTGACGTGACTGTGGATAAACAAAGTAATTCTGGAGCCAATAGTGAAAAAAGGGCAAATTCTTCTTTGAACAGTTGCACCACTAACTTGTCTGCTCTGAGGTCTCCTTCCCAACTCCTGTCCAGCTTACCAGTGGGCTCTTTGGAAAGTGGAAAAGACCCTGAAAAGGCCACAGAGACCTAGCTTATCACCTACACTGTCACAAGACTCCCACTCCATTGTTCTTAATAGGGCAGAAAACTCCCAAGAAGATTGTACTTTAGGTCAGCTCTCGTCATCTTGCAGAGTGACAAAATAAATCCATATGGTGTGGCTGTGGGACCAGAAGTGGAGGCTGAGGATAGTAACATTAGACTGAGTAATGAATGAATGTTGTGTTTTCTTATGGATTTGTCTGAGAGGAATGAAAAGGGATTAAATAGTTCGTATTTCATCACCATCCTCCTGATTGAATGGCCTAAGATGTAGTACAGACTGAGATTTCTAGATTAAAACATACAAAGTTAGCTGCTCCCATGTAAGTTTAACATCTCAGCGTATTAACAACTCACTGTATTAATTTGATATTAGCACATCCCCTTCACCAATAAGCATTCAGACGTTCTTTCTATGTATGTCTTCTTGGCATTTAAGAGCCATTTTTTAACTAATTCCTGCAGCAGCCTTACTTGCAATGTTGGAACCTCTATTCATGCCCTGACCATCATGTTTGTTACAGGTTTCTTGGTCCTAGAAGTATACATTTGAATGTTAGACCCACATTTATGCTCAAAAAGAATGATATCAAGAGACAAGTGAGTGGCCAGGCTTCCTAGCTACATCTGAGCCCATGATCAGCGTATCCTCAGTGTTATTGTATCCACATTTGATGTAGATGTCCATACAGTATCAGTTCCTTCAACATAGAGGATGAGATGAAAACAAAAGATGATCACATCCTTTTTTTCCGCACAAATAAAGCTTTCCTTGACTCCATCCAAAATGCTTTTGTTCCCCAAGCTATGTGTACCAGTGTATGTGTATGTATGTACTATGTGTATGTGTATGCATCTGGACACATCAGACATCCCATGGGATTAGCAGGAGAACAAGCTGGGTGAGTCAGCATCCTGCCTCCACAAGTGGACGCCCAAGTAAGAACATAGGCTTAGGAAAAATACATAACAATATTTCCTTAAAACACTTCTCAGCATTCAACAGCCTGTGGGCTGGGAATTTCCCAGGTAAGAAGAGGGATTTCTGTATGTGAAATTTTCTTTCAGCTTTTTCCAATTCATTTATGAGCCTTCAGGTCTACAACATCCTGCAGCCAGGTTCTCCACAATTTTATGATGGTATGGGAACAGCCACCTCTTTTGGCTTGCTTTCCTCTTGTCCTTTGGTATCTTCTTCTGATGTCCTCCAGTTCTTACATGGCGTAGTTTGTGAAGTTTCATCCCCATTCTCCTTCACTGTGCTACTTGGGAGTAATATTGTCGTATTCCCCCTCATTCTTTGCTTTTCCAGCCTGAGAAGTCCTAAAATTTGGCGGCACTGGCACTTTTTTCCCCATCCCTGGAGGTGCTCGAGGCCAGGTTGGATGGGGCCCCGGGCAGCCTGATCTAGTGGGTGGCAACCCTGCCCGTGGCAGGGAGGTTGGAACCAGATCATCTTTAAGGTCCCATCCAACACAAGCTATTCTGTGATTCTATAATTCTTTCCAGAGAAGGTCAGCAGAGGGAGCTGATGGTCCAAGCCCTTCCAGCGGCTCGTGTCTCTGCGTGTTTCAGCTTCTAACAGTCTAAATATAAAACAATGCCCATTGTTTCTCCCAGCTGCGTGTCTGCAAGTTTCAAAAGAATACAATCAAATATCCAATTAAGGCAATGCACTCAAAAGGAAGAATAGCAGTACTTAGGAGAATGCTTTATTTTGAACAAAGGCAAATTTCAGGGCTTGTCATAAAAACAAGAGAATGAGATGGGCAAGACCAAAAATCCTGATTTAGAATGACCCTTCGATCAATGCAAGTTTTGGGGAGCTTTGGATTAACCTGAAAAATCAAAGAATGAAACCACAGACAGGGATGCAATAGAGTTGAACATGGGGATGTAATGAGATTGGGAACAAGAATGCAGTGGGGTTGAGGAAGGGGATGTCATGGAGTTGGCGATGGGGACGCCATGGGGTTAGGCACAAGGATGCTATGGGATTGGGGGTGGGATGCAATGAGGTTGAGAATAAGGATGGAGTGTCTTGCCTTGAATATCAGGTTGTGAGGACCTGCAGGAAGACAGCTTGTCTTTTGATTGAAACTGCTTTTAAGTCTTGGAGAGGTTCATCTGAGCTGGGAGTATTCCTTGCATTGGTGGTTAGAGAAAACTCCAGCTGATGTGACCTAGACTTTACAACATTTTAGCCTTATTCAGCTAAGAGGAAAAAATTAATCTAAAATTACCTCAGTTTCCCATGTATTCCCCGGATTCTAGGGCATGTTTTCCCCACAGTATTTCTTCACTGTGAGCAAACTTCTTAGGGTGGACATCACCTGGAGTACTGTGTCCACATGTGGACCCCTCAGTGCAGGAGAGACATGGACCTGTTGGAGTGCAGCCAGAGGAGGACCACAGAGATGATCCAAGAAATGGAACACTTCCCCTCCGAGGACAGGCTGAGAGAGCTGGGGCTGTTCAGCTTGGAGTAGAGAAGGCTCCAGGGAGACCTGAGACTGACCTTTCAGTATTGAAAGGAGGGCTATAAGAAAGAAGGGGACAGACTCTTTAGCGGGAGCTGTTCTGATAGGACAAGGGCAAAAGGTTTCAAACTAAAGAGGGCAAATTTTGATTGGATATCAGGGAAAAGATAGTAAGGCAGTGGAATAGGTTATCTAGAGACGTGTTGGCGACATTCAAAGTCAGTCTGGACCAGGCTCTCAGCAATGTGATCTAACTGTAGGTGTCTCTATTCACTGAGGGGAGCTGCACTACCTGGTCTTTAAGAGACCCTTCCAGCTCAAACAATTATATGACTCTATGTTTCTACAACCCAGCATCTGGTGGAGATTGCCCCATGAGATGAGATTTTTGTAGGGTCTACCATGAGATTCAGAGCACAGAGAGCATTGTCTGCAAGTCCTGAGCTCCCCCCTGTGTCCCCAGGCTGAGCCCTGGGCTCTGCAGGAAGCAGAATGCAGGAGGAGACCCGGGGCCTGACAGCTTCCAGTCCTCCGGAAACTTCAGGGAAATGAAAAAAAAAGTCTGCTTTGGGTCTGCTTTGGAGCCAAACCTGCTCATAAAGAAAAAGAAGAAATAATAATAATAATAATAATAATAATTAAAAAAAAAAAATAGAAGTATTGATGACATTTCCCTTTAACCGGAAAGCCTGCTTTCTTTTCCAGCAAACTCTCACCCCACCATCACCTCTGGTTCTGGCGTTCCCCAAGACGCACGTGCTTTGGCTGGGTTTTATTTAATCCTCAGCACTGAGGAGCCTCGCTTCTTGTTTCTGGCAGCTGGATTCCACCACTGGGTAATTCTGTGGCTAAACTGTTTAAATAATGTTAATGGCTTTACAAATTCACTTTCAAAACAGCCTGAAGTGTAAAGCCAGCACAGCTGAAGCAGCATGCTGGGGCTTAGGCATGTTTAGATAAGAGTGGGTGCAGTGTAAGCTGTCAGAGTGTTCCATGCAAACTATTCACAAGCTGAGAACCAGGGACTTCTGCCTATTAGATACACCTCCTGCACTGCAATGGAGTAGGTGCTTACTGCAGCAGGGCAGGGTTTGATAGCCAGCACAATTTAGAGGCTTTGGAGATTTGTGGTTTTGTCTTTCTTGGCAGCATGCTCCCACTCTGTGACAGGTGCCATTGAAAGAAACAACAGCATCTCCAGTGGTATTTTCTTCAGGTTTTTGAAACAGCAATAAATAAGAAAAGGAAAAGAAAAAAGAAAAGGAAAAGGAAAGGGAAAAGGTAAAGAAAAAAGAAAAAAAAATGAAAAGGAAAGGGGAAGGGGAGTGGGAAGGGCAAAGGCAGAGGAAAGGGAAAGGAAAAGGGAAAGGGAAAGGGAAAGGGAAAGAAAAAGGAAAAGAAAAAGAAGAAAGAAAAAAGAAAAAGAAAAAAAAAGAAAAAGGGAAAAGAAAAAGAAAAGGAAAATTAAAAATGGAAAAAGATAAAGAAAAAAAAGAAGAAAGAAAAAAGGAAAGAAAAAAAAAACAAGAAAAAAGGAAAAGGAGATGAAAATATGAGACTTCACAGAGGATACTGATTGCATGATAAAACTTCAGGGTTTAGCATGGGGTAAATACACGTTCCTTTATTTGAGGCAAAAATGGCAGTTGTCTGGAGCCATGCCATACTCATAGCTTTTAGCCAGGATCTGTTCCAGCTAAAGATGAGGTTGAGAAATGCTGCTGGAGGGCAAGACTCGACTACCCCAAATCTACATTTCCACACCCAGGCCCTTTCTGGATTGAACAGAGAAAGCTATCGGAGAGCATCAGAACTCTCTATGCATAACTGTATTTGCACATCTATGACTCTCCGGTGCCTGCACAGGCTTTGTGTCCACCACGCAGGTCATGCTGTCATCGTGGTAGTCATAACAGTATCGCCCGGGATTATCTGTGCCTCTCAGCAGCCCAGATTTCACAAGGGTCACACTGCTTTCACGTAATTGCAGTTGTGCTCAATAATCTCCCTTGGACAAATTAAAATGGGGTCAGGAGATGCTTGTGCTTTGATTTACATCAGGATAAATCGGCTGTTCTGCCCCAGTGGTTGTCTGTGTACCAGCGAAGGAGAAGTGAGATAAGGTCAGTACAGACCTACAGAGATTTAATGTGTGTCAGCATAGCGCAACTCAGCATTACG
This sequence comes from Alectoris magna, assembly GCA_030625065.1. Classification (NCBI taxonomy): domain Eukaryota; kingdom Metazoa; phylum Chordata; class Aves; order Galliformes; family Phasianidae; genus Alectoris; species Alectoris magna. The sequence continues at coordinate 3,969,726 of CM060561.1, forward strand.
TGTTTAGGAAACCAAACAAATTCAAAAGAAAAATTAAGTGCGTATTTCAGCAATGTGGATGATAAACCACTGAAACAAGCCAGTACGGGAAGGGGTGGATTCAGTACTTCGTGATGCCTTCAAATCAAATGGTTCCTCCCAAAATTCTTTTGGGCAATTTAGTGAGCAATGATGTAAAACCTTGAGGCTGCTGAAGTCGGAAAGCCTGCCAGTGTCTTTGAAGGTTTACAGTCTGGTTTCAGCCTTGATGAATGAGAAGGATCAAACAGGAAACGGGGTTTGGAAAGGGACAATTTTTTGGTCAACGGAGAAGGAAAACCAGTCATATGATATAGCGGTGTTTGTGGGGATAGCACAGTAGATGTTGGCCAGTGAAGGATTTGAGGCCATGAGGTCAGGGCTGTCTGAAACGGGATCTCAAAGATGATGTGTGTATAAAGGACAGGAAGGAAACAGAAAGCATCCATTCCTAGTGCTGTTCCACATGATAGTTTGTGCCTGGCCCAGCAGTGACCTTGGGACATGTCTAGCCCACGGTGATGGACCGAGGACAACATGTTGCCTGAGGTGGTCCTAGCCCATAACCCCCAGATGTCATGGGAAATCCTCTTCAAGGTATGAACCAGTCATTTTATCCATCTAATACATCTAAATCTAAACACATAACCCTGCCTTCCCAAAGACAAGTGCCACTTTTTCACATTTGGACAGTGGGTAGAGGTATGCTAAAGCAACCCTAGAACCTCAGCTTCAAGTGCTATATCATCCATTACCATGGACAACCTAAGCCACAAATTTCATCAGTGTTGACAAATAGTTTCCTCCAGGCTAGACAGAAGGACTCTGACAGCTTCCCACAGGAGAAAGTTGAGGGTGCCCCAACCACAAAGCATTAGGCCTCACATTCCAGAGCATCATAATAGGATTACGGGATCACTCTGGCTGGAAAGGACCTCAAAGCAGGCTCAGCTATGGGTATCAGCACAGATTGCTGAGAGTTGAATCCAGTCTTCTCTCCCGGGATGGAGACTGGACAAGCCATTTTGTCAGGAGTGTTAGAGTCACTCTGTCCAAAGCATGGGATGAATGAGGGAGCAGGATTATGATTGTTGAAGCCAGACACAGCCTGCCAGCCTTCTTTCAGCTCATTCCGGGAGCCATAGATCCCAACTAGGGGGTGCAAGAGGTTTGCTCTTCCCCCATCCTCATTTCTCACCTCCTTGCAGACTCCCCCAGGCCACAGGAGCCCAAAAGCCCCTTGTGTTGCTCCAGCTCTCTTGCATGAGTGCCCTGTGGTCATTCCTCAGCTCGCTGCCCTGCCATGATTCATGGCTCCTCTCTTGCTCTTCCTTATATGGGAACTTTGCATTTCCTCACTTTTCCTGCACTGGGAAAGCCAAGGCTGAAAAGTGCCTTTTTATATTCTCCGCTGCCAGCCCCTTGCCTAGAGACAGTTCACATCCCACTGTGCCCCATAACACCCCCCATGCAGGCATAGTTCTTTAAGGTCCCCCCATCCCACACCATGTCCTGGCCACCTGGGCCATCATAGATGCCGCCAAAATCCACCAGCAAGTGCCCCTTTCTCATGCAGCGAATCATGACCATTCCAATGTCCAGTGCCCATAATGGCACACACACTAGACAATGCATCCCTCCTACCTAAGTCATGGACATGGGGCTGTAGTTAGCAGCCTCTCTCAACAGGGTCATTCACAGAAGCAGAATTTAACAAATTACAGAAAAGTTAAGGCTAGAATGGACATCTAGGTCCATCTGGTTCAACTCCAACTCCCAGAGCAGGGTGCCCAACAGCACATCCAAGTGGGTTTTGGAGATCTCCAAGAAGAACCCACAGTCTTTCTGGGCAATAGTCTGGCTCTATTTTAATTACACTCTCCCTTCAAGTATTGAAGGGAACACAATTGAGCACTGAGAAATGTGGCAGCTTATTTTCTCTTTCTCCAACCTATTTTCTTGCTTAGTTCCAGGTGTCTGAGAGACTGTAAAGTCAGAGCAGGGAGGAACATGGGGAGAGACAGACAGATGCCTATTTCCTTATGAAACCAGGCTAAAAATAGGGTGAGATTGGCCCTTGGAAGCCACACAGTTCATCCTTTTGTGCTGATGTGGGACCACTTCTACGAAAGCAATTGAGACACAATCTATTTTAAGCCCACTCCAATTCCTCCCACAGTAAGCATGCTGGATTTGCCCCCACTGCCTTGCTCCCTTGTGTGATGGGCCACCACCAATCTGCAAGGCATTTCCCCATCCCTTCACAGCAGCTGCCTGCACTCACAAGATTTCATGGAGGTTGTATGTCCTCATCTTCCTCTTTCTGCTCCTTGTTTCCAAAAATATGTCAGAAACACAAATTCTGGTCGAGCTGTAGATGTATGTCCTTGTCCATTGCATGGAAGTTGGACCAGGAGAAGTTTAAGGGTCCCTTCCAACTAAGTTTTTATTTAGTCCACCTCTTTACAGTTAATTTCTGCCCCTTGACTTCATGACTGCTTTCTACAGTTCCCTAGACTTCCCAAGGACATGCTTCCCTGCAGTGAAAGCCATCTGCTCAATCCCTTGCACCAGATACAGCCAGGTTTCCCCAACCTTCTTGTTCTGCTAAATGTGAAATGTTCCCATATCCAGGCCAGACAAATAAAACCTGATGACCCACTGAAGAGAGATTCTCCAACCTTCTCCAACTCACATCCTTATGGCTGGGCCACATCCCTTGGAAATGCCATCCCTTAGGCTACATGATTTGCGCTGCTTGTGTTCCTGATGGGAAGATTTTGATCTGTAACAATAATTTGCTTTCCCTGTAGCCCATTCCTACCCAGCAATTTCCAGTCCTCACTGAAGCATCCGGCTTAATAACTGTCTTTTTGCAGCCAGGGAAACTGAGATATAGCAGAGGGAATGGTGTTATTAGGAAGGCAATTCCCAGAAAAATTCATCTGGCTGGTGAAAAGAGCACGAAGAGTAAAATTCTCCTGGGACAGAAAAGCCTGTGGAAGAGAGTAGAGATGTTGCAGAGCTTCAGGCACTCCAATTCTGCCCAAGCAACTGATTCTCCTGAATATAAAGACTTAAATAAAGGAACACAAAGTGATAAACAAATGTGGGGATGGACAGAGCTGGACAGAAATTCAGGAGGAGCAAAAAGGAGATAACAGATAGGAGATCAGAAGAGCATCCAAGCAAGCATGAACACAAGCCCAGCAGGATGATGGTTAGTTGAACAGTTGCCCTTCAGCTCCCTGTGCAAGGCTGAGCACCTCTTTCCCTTCCCTCAGAACCACAGGATCACAGAATGGCTGAGGTTGGCAGGGGTCCATCTGGTCCAACCCCTGCTCAAGCAGGGACACGCAGAGCATGGTGCTCAGTACCACATCCAGGAAGCTCTTGAAGATCTCCAAGGAGTAGGTTTGTGGGCAAAAAGAAATGTCAGGGAGCCATTGTAAATATTGCAAAGGGAAGAAAAGACTGAGCAAAGTTAAAAAGGATCCTGCAACTTTCTTGTCCAAAGGGTAAAATAAGCTGTTTATCATTTATTCTTCATCCCCTTCTGTTTTACTGCCTCCAATATTTTCCTCTGCTTTGTCTCAGTGTAGCTTTGGGCTGTTCTCATCCCAACTACTATCCCTTGGGTGTGCCTTCCTCCCTCTCTGTGCAAAGCTAGCTTGTCCAGACCTCTGGGGACTGCCAAGGGCTGGAAGAGGCTGCAGAAATCCCCATGCAGTGTTGAGTTCCTGGAAAGAAGGGGCAGGGGTCAACTGGGATGATTCAGAGATTTATCTGTGAAACTCTGGCTGTGATTCCACGCTGCCTCCCTGCATTGCTTCTCCTTTTCCATGTCCCTGGCAGGTGAACCAAGAGAAGGTAACATGTACTCTCCAGGGGCTTGTGTGATTATTGCTTTTGCTGCTCACATTTAACAGCCACATGTTCCCATTGACATTTATTTCAGATGACTTCTGTTCCTTCACAGGATGATCACATCTCTCTGCATGGGAAGTTCAGCTACTCTAAGTAACAAGCTATGCTGCTTCTTCCATATGGGAAGGATCGGAAGCAGCTTAAGTGGGGGTTTCAAAATGAAGATTAAAAGGATGGGCTGAAAGTAGATCTCAGTTTGGAACCACCCTGAAAACATCAGCTCAGGTTCCGACAAGCCGAAAGTTTGAATTGAGTTGCCTTCCAGGATTTTTCAGGCTGGAAAAAAAAAGATGAGCAATAGGAGAGATGACAGAGATTTATATAACCACGAAAAGCACAGAAATGGTAAGCACAGTCTGACTTTTCATGGCCTATTTAATGCAAGAACAAGGCCTTTAATCAAACCAGCACGAGGGAGCTGCAAAGCAAACACAAGACTGTTCCTCATGTAATATGTGGTCAAACTGTAGAATTCCTTGCCGCAGGATTCTGTGGGTGCTAAAAGCTGCAGAAGCCAATAGGACAGTAGGTCATGCAGAAAAATCCACTGGGATTCACTAAATATGTGAAACACATTTAGCTCCAAAAAAAACTTCAATGCACAAGTACTGGAGGCAGAGAGATTACTTGAAGAAAAAGCATCATGCATATGTTGTGTGTAGACATAGAGACCATAAATCTTTAACTCCCCTCTCAATTCCCAGTTCAGACGGACCTTATCCTGTAATACAAATGTAGGTGAAGGGAAAATCCCCATTCACCACCACCACTGAAATGATCAAGTCCTAATTTCTAGTCATATGTGACCTATAGAATTATAGAATCATTAAGGTTTGAAAAGACCTCTAAGATCATCTAGACCAACCACTGACCCATCAACACCATGCCCACTAAACCATGTCCCTCAGTGCCACACTGATTCCACCACTTCCCGTGGCAGATGAAGATCCTACATGCGATAACACATCTTGGTGTTTCACCACCAGACTCCCAGCATCTTTGGCTGTCCTTAATGTTGCCTTGAGCGTGGCAGAAAGTACAGACTGCAGAGTTCCCTTCTGACCTGAATTATCTAATCACCCTGTGATCCTTGGTGTTTATTTGTAGCCATTGTTGGATTCCTCCACCACTTCCTTGGCTGTGGATTGGCCTAGCCCCACAGGGCTAAACACATAACAGTGCAACACAGTTTTTTGGTGTGACCAAATTACAAGCACAATCTGTAAGTCTGTCCTTACATTAATTGTATAGATGACATTCATAGAACTATAGAATTGTTGGAATTGGGAGGGACCTTTAAAGGTTACCTTGTCAAAATGCTCTGTAATGAATAGGGACATCCACAGCTAGGTCACTGAGCCCCATTCAGCCTGACCTTGAATGTCTCCAGGGACAGGGTATCCACCATATCTCTGGGCAAGCCGTCTGTCCCCTTCTTTTTACAGACTCCCTTTAGATACAGAAAGGCTGCTCTCAGGTCTCCCCAGAGCCTTCCTTCTTCAGACTGAAGAGCCTCAGATCTCTCAGCCTGTCCTCAGAAGGGAGATGTTCCATTTCTTGGATCATTTTTGTGGCACTCTTCTGGATGTGCTCTAATAGGTCTCCTGTACTGAGGACTCCACATCTGGACAAAGTACTCCAGTTGAGATCTCATCAGCATAGAGCACAGGGGCAGGATCACCTCCTTTGATCTGTTGGCCTCACTTCTTTTGATGCAGCCCAGGATACAGCTGGCTTCCTGGGCTACAAGGGCACATTCATGTCCCTGAAATGCCTCTCTTCAATTTAAAGAATGACCAAAACAGGCTCAAGACATTGGTGATATCAGTGTCCTCTACAAGGTGAGTTGAACTGGTGACTTAAGGAACTCCCCACTTTTCCTCATTACCCATAGCTGTCGGGACACATAGGGAAACAATAACATTTTCCAACCGATCAAACCCAGCTGCTGATGCTCCCAAGCCTCACAATCACTCAACATCAATTAAATGCTCCATTCCCTTGAATGTGTCTCCCAAGTTCAGTCTTGCCTCGGGGGAATTGCAGCGCAACTCAGCTTTAACCAAAATAAACTGTTCTGGCACAAGTTCCTGTTTTTCAAGATACGGCTTTAAAATACTCAGGAGCAATTTTTCCCCTCCCTTGCTCTTACAGACAGCATGGGCTCAGTTGTATAAGATTCAAAGATTGTCACCTCCAACACCATAGTGTCCCCAGAGCACCCATCTATTTATTTTCTCATGAGAGGCACTTCCGTAGCCAATGGTGATTTATAAGTTGAAAACAGACAAGATTTTCCATGGCCTGTAAAGTTGTGGAAAAATCAGAGGGACAAAGACAGCTCGGGGCTTCAGGGCTGTAAAACAACACTCAGCTCATGTGATTTTAAATGCTTTGGACTTTATATCAATATTGTTCTTCCATCAGGGAGTGTAGGAAGAGGGACTCAACAGCAAGAGAAATATTTCAGAAACAACAGAACCAGAGGCCTGGGTAATCCCTGTGAATAAAAAACAAAGCTGCATCACAGACTGTATTTACCAAATGAAATCAAGCAAACTTTATTCCCAAAGAGATAGCAGAGTGGTCACAGATGTATTTTGGAAATTCCCCGAACGCATCCTTTCGTCGTCTTCTCTTTTCTCTTTCTCGGAGGAACAGAGCTCAGAGTACTATAATCCAAATTGCACCTCCCACTCCGCTCCTCCTGTTATTTTAACTTTAGGCATAGCAATCCTTTGAAAAAGTGCCCTGTTCCCACTGCCTGGGAGCTATGGGAAAAAGCTATCTTGGTCCTATCAGGAATGTGCCTCGCCTCTGCCCTGTGGTTGTGCTGCCTTCGGAGAAACTGGTGTCACAAAGCAGCACAGAAGGACAAGCCATGACTTTCCCTCGGAAAAGGTGGGAATGACTGGGGATAAGTGGATCAGGCTGTTCTGCCCCTTTGCTTTTTGGAGCTGGAGGACAGTTTGAGAGGGTTGGGTGTTGGGTTGTTTTTTTCCCTGCTTCTTTGGGATGGGAATGTTTTAGAGAGGCAGAAAATTTAGGACAATGGGACACAGGACTTCAGAAAACCCATGCCCTGTGGAGCAGATGGAGGTCAGGAGAGATGCTGGACAGCTAGAAACCTTCATCAGCAACTGAATTAAGACCTTTCTTGCTTGTCTCTCCTGCCTTGCTCTCCAGAGGCTACAAAGGGAGCTCAGACACCTGGTACGCAAGGAGACATGGATATGGAGACTCCTACGTGTCTGAGTTTCTGTCCATCATCAAATCTCATCCTGGAGCCAATGAGATGAATTCCCACCAACACAGACAAAGGTTTTGAAGAGAATTGGGACTGTGGGTATTACACAGTAAGAGCTGAGTGAGGATTAGCAGGTTTTGTAGCTTAGGTTTGCTGTGGAACCTAGCAGACACAGCACCTGTAAAGTTCATCTTTAAATGCTAAGGTTCAGACCCTTCAAAAGTGAAAGAACTTAAGCCAGAAAAGAGGAGTCCAATGACCAAGCATCGACCCCATTATGTGGTATCTAGTACTTGTCTTTCAGACAGGAGGGATTTTAAACCAGTGGATATTACATATTGAAAGGATGTATTTGGTATGTTCAAAATAGGTCCCCTACCCACAGAAAATGAGAATATCCTGCACTAGACAGAGCTACAGGGAGTGACCAGGAAGGATGTGATGAGTCATCAGGACATCAGTTCTCAGAGGAAGATTCTTCACAAATAGCACCCAAATCTAATTTCAGTGTCAAAGCCACTGTTTTGCTCTACCTGTGCTAATGGCATCTGTCCTACAGCATCTACCATCTCCAACCATTTGACTACTCAGTTGGTCTCATGCCATTTGATTTAACCCAGGGTAACTAACTGGGGATGGCAGATTTAATATCCCCCATTAGAAGCTACAGAAGATCTATGGCATTAAGAATCAGTCAGCCAGACAATATTCCCAAAGGCATTTCAAATACTACTAAATGTATATTTAGCACCCTTACAGTGCTTGACCAGCCAAACTGAGTCTGACTGGCTTCTCATAGCCTCAAATACAACTACTCCGTTTGACTTGGAGTCCACAGCAAAATTTTCATTGACCTCAAAGGAGAGGGCAAGAAGTCATCAACTTTGGTGGTGGAGAAGGCACAGTCAGGTGATGAGGAGGGAAATAAAAATAAAAAAAAACAGTTTACCCAAAGTTCCCCTGAGCTATTGCCATGACCCCCTTCACGTCAGCCTCCTTCTCAAGCATATGGGCCCCCATCCATGAGTGAAACTGCCATGGTCATTGCTTTTGGCACCTGGTGTACAACCCCCAAATACCACCAGCTGTGCAAAACACATTTGGTTCCAGTCCAGTAACATGAGGCCCCATAAGAAGAGTTCTTTCCCCAATAGCTGTGAATGTATAGAGCTGGTTACTCTTGTAAGGGTGCTAGGCAGGAAGCCAGGCCTGCCTGTCGGGAAGCCTTCCAGACCTGACTCATCCTCAAGTGACTCTGTTTGTTTGCTTTAGTACTTTGGAAAAGGTTATCAGCCTTCTTGCTTCAGGCCAGAGCAAACTGATGGATAGGGAAAGAAGGCGACATGCTCTACACTTGGCCTCTTTCAGAGAAGATGACTTTATCATTGCAAGGCAGAAGACGTGTGTGATTCAGGACTGGATAGACACTTGCCCTCTACAGAAATCCACTTTCTACTTGTGATAGGAAAGGTTTCACACTTTTCTACAGTGTCTGATCACTCTGGGAGATGCCTTCAGGCTTCCCAAGCAGCCCAACTCCACAACACAAGGACACCGTAGAAAGCAAAGCAAGCGGTAAGTCAGGCACTTGGTATGCTGCAGTAAATGCACTGGCCACAGCTCAAAACCTGGCCAAAAAATGGTCAGGAGAGGCTAAATCTAATTTCCTCCCATCCTTTGTTTGAGGGACAATCCCACTTCTGCACAGATTCTGTGCACCCAGCACATGGCTTATCCCACCTGGCTTCAGGGTGAAGATTTCCAGGGATCTTCCTTTCTCTGAGAATCTCCAGCTTTGTGCTGCCATGTCCACAACCTCTTGCCCAGGGCAAGTGGAAAATTCTTCATAATTCTCATTGGTTCAGTAACCTGTTTAGTGCCAGCTGACTGACTCTTAGGAAACACAAAAGAAATTGCATAGCAAAGGGTATTTCTTATGGTCTCTGCCCTTCCGAAGGGAAGATGCATTTAGGTATAGCCCAAATTGATATGATTTTACCTACTTATGATTCTACCATCTACATCCCCCATCTACTGCTCTCCTCTTGGGCAGTAGATTCATCTCTTCACATGGCCATGCCTCCAGGAGTTGCCAAGGAGGGACTCACTGGTTCACCTGACAGATGCATTTATTAAACTGTCATAGACAAGGATGACTGGGGTGGTCATAGCACTTTTAAGATCAAGAATATCTTGGATGGAGATTTAGGAGTTCTTCTGACTGAGTAATGAACTGAAACTAAAAACAAAACTGAATGTCTCTTCAATTAAGCCCTTTCCAAATAGTGTGGTGTCAGAGGAGCCCTAATTAGAAGAGAGTAGACACAAAATCCAGGTCATGGCAAATACAGTCTAAATGAGAGGGCAAGTTTGTCATCAGGACCCACACAGAGTGGCCTCAAGTAACCTTGGAAGACCCCAGAACCACAGGCCAGTTCTGAGAGCAGCACAGAGCAGACACACAACTCACAGTTGTTCGTCGGTACTTGATATGGTTTTGCCTCAGAGCTGTGCTGGCAGCCAAAGATAATTAACAACATAATTTTCCCATTAATCTGTGACCCTCACAGCCCCTGGGTGCATGAGAGCAAAACAATGTGTTGCTGAGATCTACTTATTTCCCTCCTTTTTACACTCACTTGTTATTTGCCAAAATCTCCAAAAGCCATCAATAAGAACAAATCAATAACAAGCCTGTAGTCACTTCCAGGAATGAAATGTGTGCCAACTTACAGGAAACTCTTAAAGGAAAGACCTTGGCCTCATTGCTCAAACACACAGAAAGGCTTTATAGAGTGTGGATTGACATGCTGTAAAATATATCAATAAACTAGGAGTTCCTTAAACATTTTACTGCTTCCTTCTGTGTTAATACATCTTTTTTACAGGCCTGAGGCTGAAGGTAGACTTGATGAGTACCACCAGCTATGTAAGTAGGTGGAGGGGGCTTAGCACTTTCTATTTAGAGGGCACCAACCAGGCTTACACCACACAGTTAGTACATAGGCTAGTACAACAGGGCAGCTGGGGATGTTAGAGGTCATGTACACACCAGAAAATAAACATTTTTTCTGAACTAAGGAGAGTAAATCAAGGGACTACATCCTTACCAACAACTGAGTGTAGTTCTGTGGTCATCTTCAGCCACTGTGAGCCCACATTGCAGTAAGGACCAATTCTGTTTCACTCACTGCGGTGAAATCCCGACACAGGATTAAGAAATGTTCTATTTGTCAAAGACCCTTGCATATCAATTCTTTGAGTCATTTCTCAGGCAGCCACTCCAGTTTTTGTGCCGTGTAAACATGGCAGGAGAAATATGCAGCTGGTCAAGAAAGGAGGGTACAATTACTATAGAATTGTAACCAACACAGATGAAAACAACTGAAGAACCTCCTTCACAGGTGAACTGCTTATCCAGAGACAGCAGAAGCTATTTCAGAGAGGGCTGACATTTGCCACAGCCCTCTGTTCCCACCCAGCTCTTGTAGCTCAGCTCAAAAGCCAGTGAAAATGGGTTCTGCCAAGTTTTCTCTGGAGTATGTGGCCTCCAGCCTGGAGAATGGTCAGCTGGAATAGACAACTTGCAAAATCATAGAACCACAGAATCACCAAGGTTGGAAAAGACCTCCAAGGTCATCCAGTCCAACTGTTCATCTATCACCAATATTTCCTCACTAAACCATGTTCCTTAGTACAATATCTAAACGTTTCTTGAACACCTTCAGGGATGGTGACTCAACCACCACCCTGGGCAGCCCATTCCAGTGTCTTTGACACTACCGTCTGAACTTCTTGAGCTTCTCTGCTCATATCTTTATGTGCTCCATGCCAGAGCAGACATCAACAAAAAGCATATTTGCATCCACTTTTAGGCTGGTTTGCATCTTCAGAGGAAACTTTGCTTAATTCAGCATCAGGCTTCAAAGTAAATTTATCTCTACGAGCTCATCACTTGCACCTGAATCATAGCACATTAATAATTTGGCCTATTTATACAAGAGCTTGACAGACCATTTTAAATTGTATTCAGAGCTAGACTAGAAAGATTTTTTTCCCAAGGCAGATTTCTGGAACCCTTATCTGGATGTAGACAAGGTCTCTCTTTAGACAGACCTCAAGTTGGACTCAATTATTCTTTTGGGTCCCTTCCTGCTTGGGATATTCTTTCATTTAGATCTTAATTGCTTTTTTAACAAATGGTTTTGGGAAATTTGTTTACTCAAAATTCTTCAGAAGCCAAAGAAAAGCTACTAAAAATCATGTAAAGACAAATAAAGTTTCATAACAGCTCATATACTCATGTCACAGTACACCATACATAGACTGTAGATCCATATTATCTGGATGTCTGGTCCAACATTAAAGTCGATGTACCCAAGTGCAGAATTTCCATCAGTTTCAGCAGGAGTAGCTGGAGTAAGCAGGAGTTATCCCCAAAAGATTAACTCCTTTGATTGCATCCTTAAAGTTCAAATTGTTTACATTTTTATTCCTCGAGAATTTGAGATTTACATTGTGTGGGAGTCTACCTAATACTAACAGGCTGACTTAGAACCAATAAAGTCCAAACTTTTCTTACATTAGCTCGACTACTTTACATAAAACAACTATTATTTTCTTTCCAAATATCCCAGCTCATTCCAGCCACAAATCTTTGAGTTCACTTCACCCTTAGAGCACGCTCACCAAGGGACAGCAAGGACTCTTTCAATGAGGGCAGGACTCAGGTCTTGAGTCAGTGATGCTGGAAATTAAAAGTAATAGCTATTTTTTCCTTTTTTTCTGTTCTGGAATAAACAAATACCCCTAATGTCAAAGTTTAACGTTTATTACATAGCTATATAGTAAATGGATTTCAATTGTCAAACTCATTCTAAGTAGCTAAGATGCAAGTGCATAAATAGCCAGCTTTGCAGGAAAGTGGTGTTCCCATAGTGGGCAGCTTATGCTAACTCTTCACCTGAACACCCGACCAGCTGATGTTGGCATTGCTGCTTTGCTGTGAGGCACTCATCCCATGGCGTTGCAAGGGTGGGAGCCCGTAGTTCCCTCAAGAACCCAACATTCTCCTTTAAAGATTAAACCATGGAAAATTCCAAAGAAACAGATCATCTGCTGTTTGCAAATCTGGCTGTTAGTTATGAGTGTACTTCTCTGGCCACTTGAACTAGGACCTATGTGAGTTGTCCTGTTGACTAATGGAAAGTTATATGTCTTAAGGGCTCTGAAGGTTGGACCACTGAGCCTTAAAACTGTTGGGCTGTGCCAGTTTATGTGAGACACTTTGGGCAGTACAGAATGTTGTTGTTGTTGTTTTATTTTTAATCTTAATTTTAACCAGAATAGAAAAGCAAGACGATGGAAGAAATGTAGCAACGGTATTTGAAATGAGCACAGAATTATACACAGGACAGAGCTACCAGAAATAGCTCTGCTTAAATATATATATATATTAAACAACAGATTTTATTGGTGTTAGAAGGGTGATTTCTCAGAGCACTGTTTACAGAGAAAAACAAAGATACAGAGGAAAGATGTATTCCTACACAGGAGACCAGGTTCTCCATGATATATGCTGTTTAGAAAGTGGCACTGCACGCTCATATGTTCAATTATCAAAATCTTTTGTAGATCTAAATGAAAAACTCCTGGAGACCTGCTCAGATTGCATGCTCGGGATGTGGCCCTTGTTACTCTGAGGCATGGAAGGGTAAATATGCAGATCAGATGTAATCTGATACTTCATTTGGGCACTGAGAAAGGGAAAAAATCCAGGTACAAACTGCTGCTTGTTCATTTTGCAAGCACAATCCTTGATAAGGTTTCACCTTTTTCCTAGGTCCAGGATGCCAGCCAAATTTCTGCAAAATGTGAAAGGAGGGAAAGAAAAAGCACGTGGGGTAATGAACATGGCCTGAGTTCCCTCCATGGTTGCACTCAACTTCCTTTCACAGAGGTTCTTTAAATGTAAAGCAAAGTAAGCGGAGCCTCTGAGCACAACCTTCAGATCTGGTGAAAATTCACTGTGAGAAATAATCACCTCTGGCAAAGCCACAAACCAGCCATTATGCCTTTATGAGCCATTGTTTCCCTTACTGATTCACATCAGCTCTGATACACAAAAAGCTGCTTTTGTGAAGCAAGAGGGACAAGAACACCACTGGAAATGAGAGAGTGAGTCATGGTGTAGGTAGGCTAGGGTACCATGGGCACATTGTGGGAGCCCAAGTGTCATTTGAGCAGCTTTATGGATGGCATCCAAACATCTTCATGGACAAGTTTGTTCACTGTCTGTTTCATCTCACCCAGCTTGGGAGAGGGTTGAGATCCTTCTCGTCCAGCACTAGGGCTTGGTTCAGTTGCTCACTCAAGACACTGAGCTGGCAACTCAAGACATTGAAGTAGCTCAAAGCCCAACTACACTGACTATATCTGAAGTGACTGGAGCCAGTCTTTTTCTTTGAGAGCCTAAAGACAACTGGTTATGCCTTGGATCTACTGTGTTTTCACATCTGGTCTGTTCATCAGATCCACCTCAGCATCAAAAGCCTATGGGAGAGAGAGACCAGGGCAACAAAGAGAGCCTGCCAGCCTGTCAGCCTTACCTCTGTGCTGGGGAAAATCATGGAGCAGATCCTCCTAGAAGATATGCTAACACTTTTACATGGAAGAGAGGGAGAGGATATGGAGCAACCAGCATGGTTTCACCAAGGGTCAGCACTGGGACCAGGGATCTTTACATCCTCATCAGCAACATCAACAGCAGGATCAAGTGCACCCTCAACACATTTGCAGATGAAACCAAGCTGTGTGTCGCTGTTAACACATCCAAGAAACAGGATGCCATCTGGAGAGACCTAGACAGGCTCAAGCAGTGGGCCCAGGAGAACATCATGAGGTTCAATAAAGCCAAATACAAGGTCTTGCATCTGAGTCATGGCAAGCTCCATTCTCAGTACAATCTGGAGGATGTAAAGATGGAGCACAGCCCTGCTGAAAATGCCTTGAGGGTACTGGTGGATGGCAAACCGGACGTGAGCCAGAAACGTGCCCTCACAGCCCATAAAGTCAACTGTATCCTGGGCTGCAGCAAAAGAAGAGTGGTCAGCAGGTTAACGGAGGTGATCCTGTCCTTCTACTCTGAGCTAGTGAGACCTCACCTGGAGTCCTGCATTCAGATGTGGAGTCCTCAGTACAAGAGAGATATGGACCTGTTGGAGTGCATCCAGAGGAGGTCCACAAAAATGATCCAAGGGATGGAATACCTTCCCTCTGAGGATAGGCTGAGAAAGCTGGAGCTCTTCAGCCTGGAGAAGAGAAGGCTCCAGGGAAACCTGAGAGCAACCTTTCAATGTCTGAGGGGTGTCTATAAGAAGGAAGAGAACAGACTCTTCAGCAAGGTCTGCTGTGATAGGACAAGGGAATTGATTTCAAACCAAGTTTCAGTTACCAAGTGGTCAATGTCTTGCATTCACCTCTGTCAAAGATCTTCCAGTTTCCATCAGGAATGTCTCTCCAGACACGACACATCACTGTGCATCTACTTAGTCAGGGTCATGGCAGTCCCTGCCTTAACGAACATTGAGCTATTACCCAAAAATCAGACCCTGAATATATTTCTCCAGGTTTAACTAAGCAAGGAACACAATGCTTAACTATGAGGCTTAACAGATAAGAGACCCCACATCTCTGCCATCCTCAGGTTTTACCACTACCCAATTATCAAGGACTGCCTAGGCTTTTTATTTAATTTCAGAGCTGAATATATGGCTTTTAAGTTCCTTTAGCCAGGCATACTCTGTGTACTGGCTGACAGACCTTACTCCCCAGACATCTCTGAGAGCTCTGGCCAGGATGACACAATTCTCTTTCAACTCAACACCTTCAGGATTAGAAGGTCTTCCTGAAGAAACCTTCACACTCTTCAAAAGCTGTAAAAGACTGAAAAGCTATAAAAATCCCTGCCAGATAGGTAAATGGAGGGTTAATATTCAAACTATCTAGGAGTTTATCGCTAAAATGGGACTCCTGCCCAGGAGTGATGTTTTATGGGCATAGCTCCACTGTGAGGGTTTCTTCAGAGCTAGTTTGTCTACCTTCTTTTGTTCAGGAAGTCCATGTGTAGTAAAAATCTATAAATAAGCTGATAGGTCTGGAGACAGAATGAAAAACAGCCACCGCAGGATTATTTAATGTATAGACAAACACACGTTCACTTGATCTGCCACGTAAACCTCAACTGTTCAAGTTTATCATTCACTGCCAAAAATGCTATTACAGCAGCTTGAGATTTCAAAGACAGTTTTATTCCTGTTTCTGACTGACCTTTGGGTGGATTTTTTAACTCAGAAAAAAATAATAAATAAATAAAAATTTATGTGCTCTGAAATGGAGCTTAGAAGGTTTAACACATTTCTAAGTATAGACACGGTGATTTATGAGGACCACTTTTTCTGGTTTTTATAAGACTCTGTCTTTCTTCAGCAATGAACAATGTCTTGGTTGTGACAAGGACACCAGGATTCTTTAAGACTTTAATAGTATTTATGCTGTACAGTGTGTGATCCAGTGGCCAAGAAACTGGGCATATTATTCAGCTCTGCCATAGATGTGCTGAACAACCCACAATCTTTCCCTGTATATGTCTCTTATTCTTTGTAGTCATGGTACACCATGGCAGAAATTCATTTTCTCACTGTTCTCAAAGAGACCTTTACGACTTAGTCATTCTGGTGATACCAGCTGAAACTTACTTTTCAAAAATCCCCATTGCCTGCAAGGTTTGACTACTTACAGTTTCCAAGGGTTGGCCAGCCCAGTTGCATTTCTATCACCATGTGGTTGAAACTGTTATGACTGCTGATGCTTGCATTCATCCAGAATAATCCCAGTACCTGTTCCTGAGAGATTACAAGGAATGGTTTGCATCAAGGTATTATACAGATGGCCAAATAAAGGATGACAGACCAGCTGTGTTAAGAACTGGACAAGTGCATCATAGAAAGGTAGTCCAAAAACCAGAAAGAGTACAGGGTTAACTGTGGTTCTGCAATGGCACAGACTCAAGCTTCACCCTCACATGTGTCTCTAACATCCAAGTGCTCAAGCATTTGCATCACACCACCCAAATGAATGAGTATTCATGAATTTAACAGAAAACTATCAGCATTAAAGGCATGAAAGCTTTATGTTGGAATTCCCGGAATTTGCTTGGCCACACACAAAAAATCTGGCTCCACTCCCAGGCAGAAAGAAGTCCTAAACATAGGTGTGTTTAATTTGCTGTGAATAATACAATAGTAGAGATCCTGTTCATAGGACCCAATTTCTGCTGGTATTCTCCATATCTCTCATGAGCACTGGTGCCACACATGCCCCACACAGATGTCCATGCACATGTCCAGTGCACAGAGCAGGAGGAAGGATGTGTTCACCATACATCAAAAATCACAAGGTAAGTCTGTGCCCTATTTAAGGAAAGCAGGATCTCCACAGAATAGCGCTCTCCAAACTTATGGGGATCAGGTGCTTGAATGTGAATACAAGAAATACGACATGTGCAGTATAAAATGCTGTTTTGCATGCATATATAGATACATTCAAGCGTACGATCATCTACACCTTAATGGCTCATGAAGTCTACATCTTTAGGGCCATCCTTTGTGATGGTCAAAGCGATCCACATCTACACCTCTTTTTTCCTTGGAGATAAAAACAGACTTTGCCTGAGCACACAAATACGACTGCTGTGTTCATGTGGTAGTGTGCAAGGGCCCAGAGCTCTCTCAGTCCTTCTGACATCCTCCCCCGCCTCTCCCTTGAACCCAGCATAAACAGCTACTGAAGCTGGGAGAAGGCAGGACTCATACTCCCTGGTGCAAGTAATAAACAAGTCTTTGTACAGATGCAGGATTCATGCCTCCAGCATCCCCTTATCCGGATGATCTACACATAGGTTCAACTTTCTTCTGTCATTCTATCTAAAACATCCCAAACAGGCTCGAGCAGTGGGCCCAGGAGAACCCATGAGTTACAGTAAAGCCAAGTACAAGGTCTTGCACCTGGGTCATGGCAAACTCCTCTATCAGTACAATCTGGGGGATGTAAAAATGTATTCTGGGCTGCATCAAAAGAAGCATAGCCAGCAGGCCAAAGGAGGTGAACCTGCCTCTCTACTCTGTGCTAGCAGGACCTCACCTGGAGTACTGTGTCCAGATGTGGAGCCCTCAGTACATGAGAGACATGGACTTTCCCTCTGAGGATAAGCTGAGAGTGCTGCAGCTGTTCAGCTTTTCAGTATCTGAAGGGGTCTGTAAGAAGGAAGAAGACCAACTCTTCAGCAAGGTCTGATGTGACAGGACATGGGGAAATGACTTCAATCTAAAGGAGGGGAGATTTAGATTGGATGTCAGGAAAAAGTTTTTTACAGTAGGGGTGATGAAGCCCTGGCACAGGTTGCCCATAGAGGTGGTGGAAGCTCCACCCGTGGAGACATGAACCAGCTGTAGGTGTCCCTGTCCATTGCAGGAGAGTTGGACTAGATGGCCTTTAATGGTGCCTTCCAACTCAAATGATTCTATGATTCTACGCCTTCATCATGAAAACTCACCTCCAGTTCATCTTCACTCCTCTCCCTTCCCCACTCCTCCCCTTTACTCTGAAGACATCCTTTGACCAAAACAAGTCGCGGAGGCTAGGAAAGACACTGACGTCAATGTAAAAGTAAACCCAAGAGGTCTGGTTCCTGTATTGCTGTGCTGGGCTGAGTGCTGGAGAGCGAGTGCGCTCTCGCTTGGTCGAGGAATCCAGGAGCAGGCTCTGGGATAAGCAGCTGAGCTTTCTCATCCAAGCTATGTAAGTACCAGCGGGAACGTGCAGAAAGGGGGAGAGGGAGGGAGATTTACCAGCTGCAGCTCAGGAAGGCAGCGTGCTACAATCCTGGCTGGACTGAGTTTGGAGGCATGAAGATTGCGATGGGAGCTCTGGAAAGCTGGGTTGAGAGCAAAGCATGTGGGTTTCGGTGCAAGTGGGAACAGGATGAGGAGCATCTCCTGGGGAGAATCTCTTGCGCCGGGTGCTGCATCTCATTAAGGGAAATGGTGCTTCTCATTATTGAACTGGTCCATTTGAATGCCAGATTTGTACTGTTGTGAGAATGCACACTTGATATGCATAAAGCAGGCTGCAGACAAAACTGTCTGAGTGATTCCATATGAAAAATTGAGTATTTCTGGTGTATCTCCATATCCTGACTACATATGCATATACATGTTTCAGGTGTCCCTGCATAGAGATGCAGAGCTAGAAACAAAGCCTTTACACTCAGGACATGAGAAAGTGCTCTGAAAAGGCTCAAAATTATTTACGATTCAGAGTTAGGAAGCAGAAAATGCTCACCATGGAAATAGTATAGAAAGCACCCTTATTTTGGGTTCTCTTGAACGGGGGAAGCGGCTAGCGGGTAAGATGGATGAATGGTCTGCAAGCACAGCTGGCCGAGACGTGTCTGCCTGCAGTATATCATAAAGAGAGCATCTCCTGTCATTTACACAAACTATAGTCAGTGGCAGAGCATGATGAATTAGAAATGCAGCTCTTTGGACTTGTTTCAGCTATGTTTTGGTAACACGAGGCTCCTTCTCTTCTAACATTTCTCACGTGCCAGAATCAATTTCTCTTCTTCAGCAAAAAGCCGTTCCTTTTCCTGAAATGGCAGCTCCTTCAGCACAGCTGAAACTTCGCCATTCAGAAGCAAAAGGCAGCAGGCACACAAGTTTAATCCCTATTAATTATGCCTGACAGTCCCAATTGAAAACCACTGGTGCAAATGCCTCCATCACCCATGATTAGATGCAAAGGCTGCATCTCAGCTCATGATGCAAACTCTTTCCTGAGACAGCAGAAAGCTGGGCAGCCATGGAACAGGGAAGGCAGCAATGCCCACCATCTACATGACACAGCATCCACAGGCATGAGGGAGGGACTGCCTTGGGTGGGAGCATCTTTACTACAAAACGTGCTCCTCTATCTCCTTTGCAGGCAGAAATGTCTGTCAACACACAAAGGGGAAAGTAAATCCCATTCTTCCCCCTTTCTTCTTACAAAGAGATTTGGCCAGTTAATGTATTAATTAATCAATAATTTCAGCACCTTTTGCTTAGCACCTTTGCCTTCTCCACAGTGCGCTGAGATAAAAAACAGAGAGAGCCATCTCTTCTCTCCCCTACAAGTACCCTACAAGTCTTTCTTCCCCCATTTTGAAGAAGGAGGTGAAGGCCAAGGAAGGAATTGTACATGAAATACCTCTAATGGCATGTTCTCCCACAGGCAGCTCAAGCAGAACAGGGGAGGCTGCTGAGCAGAGCAATAAATCCCACCCTGTGCACATACAGTGCTTTCGTGGTTCTACTCCCTGCTCTGCACATGAGGATGTGCCCTGGAGATGATGCAATTCATGCAGGGCTGTACTCCCTCTATATGCCCCATCATGGGGAAAGATCTGATCCTGCACTCCAGCTTGTCAGAAAGGACTTTGGCTATCTGTGTTTTAATGAGCTGGAGACAAGTAAACAGGGATTTTTACCAGGCAGGTACTCAGCACATTAGGAAAAAACTCACCCTTTAAAGGAGATGTGAGTCCCTGCATCTAAAAATGAAGACAACCAAATTCCTGAGCCCTTGTTAAACCAGGAGCCAAAACTCCCTCATGGGAGCATCGCAAACACACGAAGCGCATATTGCTTGGACTTCACACCATGTACTGTCATAGGAACTTTCTATGCACGTCCAGTTGTTAGGATTAAGAGGAGGTGAAACCATTTGTCACTTCAATGTGTATCTCAGTGAATACCCTTTAACATCTAAGGCAAAGTCTATAGACCCTCCTGAGGAACACCTGCTGCTTCTTAGCAAGCCCTCCTGTAAATACTGTAAATATTGTAAGGAACTTGACACCTCTTCTTGCTTTCTCATTCAACTCCCCTCCATTTTTCACACCTGTGTTTTAATTTATAGCATTTAACTCAACCAAGGATTCCCGTGAGAAAATCCTATTCACTGCTTAGTAGATAAACTCTTCCCATCCAGTTGGTCACAGCAGAGTCCAGCCAAGACTGATCAAACTCAGAGGTGAAAGAAATTGGGTTGACATGAAAGGTGAATCACAGAAACTGAAAGGTGAAGCTGTGGGTCAGATGGGGTTGGCTGAGCTGATATGCGCCACCCAAAGAAAAGATGTTAGCTATTGGGATGACATTAACCAGGGACACTGCTGTTCAATCTCAGTATGGTATTTACTGAGATCAATATGCCATTTGTATATAGACACAGAGGAACTGGATTTTTTTTATTGCTTCTTACACATAATCCATAAAAGATGTGCAACTCATCTATCAAAGTCTCAAAAGTGCCATCAGAGCCATTATCACAGAACAGAAAGGGTGATGACTTCTGCACCAGTACAAAAAGATTTGCTAGCAAATGTCCCCTTTCTTCACAGCTCCAGCCACCTGCTCTGTAAATAGCTGCCATAAAAAAAATGGGGCTCTATGAAATGCCCCTAAAGCTAACACAGCTGGAGTATGGCTCTTGTTGACAGCACCCCATCAACTGTATGTGCTGAGGTTGTCAGCTCTGTGGTGGGCATGGTGGGAATCGATCAACAGTTGGAGCAGATGATCTCAGAGGTCTTTTCCAACCTTCATGATTCTATGATTCTCTCTGGGACACCCGAAGAGATGGATTAGGCTCTCATTCAGGGGCTGCGCCATAGAGAAGCTGTCACAAGTAGGCTTTAGCCTTGTGGATGAGGACAAGGAGGGTTTGCTGAAGTTCTCTGATTCATTCAGAGCATCTACAAATACCTCTGAGTACCTTATTCATAGAACCCTAGAATCATAGGATCATTAAGGTTGGAAAAGAACTGTAAGACCATATTGACCAACCATCAGTTCAACACCATCGTGATTCAGGTAGGCATTAGCAAGGTTAAACAGCACAGAGTTCTGAGCATGCAGATTCCATACAGAGACCACAGCAAGCTTTTTGAGTCCATCAGGGTCCTCTCAGAGCAATGATCCCAGAAGGAGATAGCAAAATGGGCACCTGGGCACAGCAGGAGGGGACACTACGGTCCTCGTCAGGCAGGATGCAGAGGGAAATCTGGGTGGTCACACAGAGTTGTGATCCCTCAGCTGGCAGGCTGTCTCTTTTTGCCTTGGTTGAATACGCCAAGCAATACATCTGCAGGAAAAATCCAGGCTGTCAAGGCATGTTACACTGTCTTCAGCAACCAGTTATGTGGATAAACTGATTGTCATTAGAGTGATGAAGCAGCACAGCAAACAAGCTATCAGGAACAAGGCAGCTCATTCTTCACACAGCTCAAGGCTTCCCGCAGCTTTGATAAAACATACAGAAAATCGTCTCCAGGCTGCACTGGTGTTAGAGACAGACTTGTGAGAGCTGAAGGAAGTTGGCAAGGGATAGAGATTTCTAATAGGCTGATAACTCCACATCTGTGCAGGGTAAGCTGAGCAGACGCTTGCAAGGCTGGGTCATAGGACCTTCATTGTAGACCAGATTAGGTTGGAAGGGACCTTAAAGATCATCTAGGGCATCCACAACTTCTCTTGATCACGGTGGAAGGTTGCACAGGGCAGGTTTGCATGAAACAAGATTGCACAAAGAAACCCTGCTGTCCTTCTCTTACCACTCACAAATAAGTTCAGCATTGCTGGAAGAGAATCATTGAATCACAGAACCATGGAATATCCCAAGTTGGAAGGGATCCCATCATCAAGTCCAGCTCAAAGAAGTGAGCAGACTTTGCATATCTCAGCCACAGATTCAAGTCACCCAATTGTCAGATCCCGCTGTCACGTGAAGGAAATGCAGAGCTCACTCTGACCACCAGCCGCCCCAGAGGATGCCCAGGACTGAAATAGCAAGGAGCAGACGTCACGAGCCACTCACTGTTGGGACAGGGAGAAGAAGGGGAGCAGTGCTGCCTCTGGCCCCTGATTAGATTAGGGCTGTCCCATACCAGGGCTGCTCACCTCCCACTCATTACAGTATTAAATTCACCCAAAGAACCGGAGCTACTAGGACACCAGCAGCAATAAATCCCAACTGTATGATTCCTTGTGAGCTGCTTACCTAGGAAAGTGCATGATCATGCACATATGCTGATTTATTAATGTACTCAGGATGGCTCGAGCCACTAGTTCTTGCCCAAGGGAGCTCCGCTCTGAAGCTCAGCCTCTTGACTCACAGTGTTGGGACTGATATATGGCTGGCTGCGATCAGATGGCATATCTAAAAATACAGAGCCTGCAGTTTATTTTTCTTGGAAAATGGAAAGACACCCAAAGAAGCAGAGCCCAGTTTAGCATCCAAAGTAGGCTGGATTTTTTGCTTTAAAGAAGCCAGTGGAATTTGCCCAAAGGAAGGTGGACTGTTTTACAGCCATGGGATTAACCTCTGCCTCCAGCACTGTGAGGTGGTCCTACAGCTACCTAGACTTCTGCTGTCCTCTAAAGAAAGCTGCCCTAGGATACACAAGCAGTAGTTGTCATAGAATTACGGAGTTGTAGAATCACAGAACGGCTCAATCCCATCATCTATGTCACTGTAAAGATGTAAAAGAGTACTGATCCCAAGACAGATATCTGGGGGACACCACTCGTGACTGGCCTCCACCTGGGCATAGATTCATTGACCACAACCCTCTGGCTGAGACAATCCAAGTAATTCCTTATCCACCAAGTAGTCAACTCTTCAAATCCATATCTCTCCAATTTAGAGATAAGGATGTGGTGTGGGATCAGGTCAGAGGCCTTGCAAAAGCCCAGGTAGGTGACATCAGTTGCACCCTGACCCAAGGAGATCTCTAGGCTTGAACCATCAGGATCTGGGACAGGCACTGAGTACATGTCCTTATTAATGAACAAAGCCTAATCCCTAGGAGCAGTACTTGCCTGCAGGGATGGAACCTGTAATTCCAAACATCTGAAAACACAAAGGAAAACACCCCCTGCAAAATAACAGAAATGAGAAAATGTACCAGCTTCTTCCAGAGACAGCAATTTTAAGAATCACTTGTAAACAGGCAGCAGAAACAGGGTTGTTTTTTGGGGTTTTTTTTCTGTTTTTTCTTTTTTGTTTTGTTTTGTTTTTTTTTCCAAATGAGGCTCTTTCCTTTCTTCACGTTTCTATAGAGTTTTTCATCACTGTGGAATTTCCTACGATAATCTGCCAGATTTATGCTGCCCTGTTCCAGATCAGAGCATCGCTGAGCTCTGTGTACATCTAACAAAAGCCAGCCCTGCTGTGAGCCTTCACAATCTCTACAAACCAGGCAAACAAAGCGGATGGGAGAGGAGGATTAGCATGCTCAGTTTGCAGAGAGAGAGCAGAGAGGCTATGTGATTTTCTCTAAAGCCATTTGAGGAGCATGGAGCCAAAAAGCAGATTTTCTGACTTGTAGGTATCCTTCCTCCTGGTTGCTTTGACTCTGTATGGCATCAGGGTGTGGGTAAGGCTAATCTTGCTTGTATGCCAAAGAATCCCAGTGTTGAACAGATGGTCCTGGAAGCATCTCACTGCTCTTTGCCAGGTCTGCTAAATCAGAGCAGGTGGAGGTAGCAGATTGGTCCCCTAAGGTCCTGCTGCTTGCTTGCTTTCTATGTGTCCGTGAATGTCCTTTCTGTCCTCATTATCCCACCTCTACAGCCTCACAAAATCACAGAATCACAGTATGGTTGAAATTGGAAGGGACCTCGAGGTCCATGTGGTCCAACACCTCCTCAAGCAGGGACACCTTCAAAATGGTGCCCACGACCATGTCCAGGTAGCTTTTGGAAATCTCCAAGGATGCAAACCCCACAACCTCCCTGGGTAACCCATTCCTGCACTCAATTTAAGGTTTTTTGGCTCAGCCCTACCATACTGTGCTTCCCACCACCCCAAACACAACAGTAGAGCACTGAGAGGTACTTTGGGGCAGCCCTCAAGCTACAGCCCAGTGCAGATATCCCAAGTTTCCTACTGATTCCTGCTGGGAAAAAGCCACTCCATAGGACCCAACCTCCTCAAGCATGTGTGCCTGAGAAATTCCAAAGCCCTGGCTGCCTGCGTAGCATTCCCCTCCAAGCACCAACATGCCTGTGTACCCAGTGACAAACAAATCCAGCAGGAATTACTTTGCTGGGAATGGGGTGAGGTTGTGATGCTGGACATCGTGTTCTTGGCAATTAGACTTTGAAAAAAAATAGCTGGAAGAAAAAAGTTTAAAAAAGCAAGAAGTGGCTGCTGGCCAGTGGTGGTCTGGGGGGACACAAAGGTAGGAGCGGGACACTGTAAGGGATCCCAACTGGGGTTGGATAGCAAGGGACTGTTGAGACATGACACACTTTGCTGGGTTGCCAAAGGGTCTCTCCAGCTCATTTTGTTGATTAATTGATTGAGGGATCCATACTGGAAACCTCACTGGTATGAGCAGGGAGAGGCAATGGTCAGAAAAGTCAATTCCTAAAAATGCAGCAGACAGGCAGGAAACTGGCTCTTGCACTCTTTCTCTCCCATGCCTGACTCACCCAACAAGTGGTTCATCTGAGAACCACTTGTCTTTCCCTGTTCCCCATCAAACAGACAAATCACAGCTGGATCCCATCAGCAGGAGCCCCCCCATATGGCAACTGTCTGATCTCCAACCCTGCCTAAAGACGCAGATGGGAGCCTGTTCAGTGGCAGGGCCACGGATAATGGTCCCTCTGACCTTTGCAATTCTCTGCAGATGGTGAGTGGGTTCTGGGAAGTGGCTGGGATCTTGGAGTAGTGCCTTGGCATGGGAAACTGACTGCTCTTCACTGAGCCTCTTGTGTCAGGTAGGTACAGCTGCCCCTACAAACTGTGATTATAGGGCAGCTGGTTCGTTTTTATAGCTCCACACAGTCTCTGTTTTGCATGCTGAGAGTCATGCTATGGGATGCTGAGCATGGCCAGGGGGCAGCAGTCAGCTGCTTTCTTTCTCTGGGCAGAAGATGGTTGTGTTTTTCTGCCTCTTTGGTGCTTTTGCCCCCAGGCACTGCAGAAGAGGTACAAATTCTGGGAGACAAAGGTTGTCTCTTCCTTGTGGGTTCTGTCTAGAGTCTAGTGCAAAGAGCTCTTATCTTTCCCCACAACACCTCCAGCTACCACCTTAGGCACAGCTATCATGTCAGAGCTCAGATTCCAAGGGGATCTCTGGTCTTCCAAACAGCCCTACACAGCATGCCTCAATCACTATATCCAATAATAGCAAAGAATGACCTCTCAACAGCCCAGAAGATAAGGGCACATCTCCCTCTGCTTGGCTTCAAAGAAAGAAATGCCATGAGCCCAAAGCTGGCTACTGACAATTCTGAATCCAGATGTCAGCTGGATCATTATGTTGGAAAGGACCTCTAAGATCATTCCAGTCCAATCATTAACCCATTACCACCATGCCTACTAACCATGACACTCAGTGCCAAATCTACCCTTTTCTTTAACCCATCCAGGGATGATGAGTCCACCACTTCCCTGGGCAGCTTGTTCCAATGCATTACCATTCTTGAGAATAACTTTTTCCTAATATCAAACCTGAACCTCTGCTAATACGTTTCCTAATGAAGGGGAAAGATTCTTGGATGTTTCAAGTGGGCTTCCCATGGACTCCGCTAAAGTGTCCAGGGAAAACCCAGATCCACACACTTGCCACAACTCCTTTTACCAAGCACCAGTTTGTGAGCTATGAAGAGGATGGATTTTTCTCTTTCTGCACTGGTGATGGAGCAAGAATGAGGGAAGGGCACAGACTCTACCCGACCCCCCTGTGCAATTCCATTTTCCTGCCGATCCTGCTGTGTTTCCAACCCTTGTGCACAAGCAGAGTCCCAGCTGGGTATAGGATGAGGAGTCAGGTGTTCCTCCTGGTCCCTCTCAGCCCCACCAAGTCTGTATAGCTACACGTTGTTCCCACCAAATTGCTTCTCTCCCCCATTCTCATGTTAGTAAATGTTAGGGCAGGTGCTATCATCCATCTGGCAGGAGCTTGGCACCTGTTAGACCCTGCTCTGCTCCATTACACTCTGCAGCAGGGCTGGGACAGAAGCCAGTGTTTTGTTCCTTGTCCTTTGACAATGTTCCCACACTGCTGTCCAAGGCTTTCCTTCCAGGGGAAAGGAACACACGTCTCACTCGTTAATGGTAAGGAAGCATGATGGGGTTAGCTGGGCCCCTTTGAAATGAAGGACATTCCTACACATTTTTCTGGGAGTCTCAGTGTCCACAGATTCTACCCTAACCCAAATGTTATGTGGAGCTTTCTTGGCAATTGCCCTCTGTGAAGGGTGACTCCTTTCTACCCTTGGACCATCTGTGGGAATCAAACCAGTTCTCTGAGTCTTCAGTTCTGCATCTGATTCATAGCATCTCACAACAGCCATTTAGGCTGCAGTAAATTAAGAATGCAGAGCTTGTGTTCAGCGCATACCATAAGGATATACATGAGTGTTTTCCAGAGATTATTAAGGCCTCTGGATACTCTGAGGCAGATTAATTGGAGGAAAGAGCTGTTATAGAGGGTAAAATGAATGTAGACTCTCTTCCATGCAGAGTCTACATTCATCTCTTTTCCTGCTGTGATAATGGATTCACTCATATGGCAGGGAGCAGACAACATCTACTGTTGCCTCTTCATCAACCCTGCATCTACATCAGCTGGGCAACCTTTCCTGCAAGCAGACATGTGAAGATATGTTGGAGTTTGTGACCTTGGCTATTTCCTTGTCCACTTCCCTTTCTGATTCTTCTGCTGCCTGGTACAAGAGCAAGACAGCGGACAAACACTTCAGGAACATCTGTGTTGGTGGGAAAATTGGAAAACGTTCAGTGGAGGTGGTCTACAGACACGTGAGTTCATATTCTTTGAAGTAGCTAATTAAAAGAGGATTCCTAGATAAATTCGATCCCATACTTCTTGTGCTCTCCACATAGTGAGGATCCTACCCTTCACTGTCCTCCATGACCACAGGTGAAGGCTCCTCAAATTTCTGAGCTCTGATTCTGCCAGGTCTGGGTCCAGGACCTTCTTGGGTAGAAGCTCTCCTTCACCACTGCCAAGTTAATTTCTGAGGATCTATTCAGTCAAATAGAGAGTGAATTCAACTTGACAAAAACAGGCATGTTCAGATGCAAATCTTGTTTGGGTCCTCAAAGAGTTGGTCAACAGAAATATCTTGAGAGCCAATCCTGCCCATCTTGGCAGTTCAAAAATTCATTATACTGAGCCCAGTCTCAATCTGGAAGGGTAACTCAGCTCTGCTCTTTGAATATGACTGGAAGAAAATTCCTTTCTCCTGACAAAAACAGAGAAGGTATCTCCCCAGGGTGGTGAATGGTATCAACCTCCTGATGCTCTCTTCCAGAACCTCCTGCTTTGATATTCTGTGCTTTTAAATTGAGCCCCATCACATTTTATATGCTAATGATAATGGATTAATAAGAATTATTATGGGCCAGCAGCACCCTTTCCTGTCCTGACCATTATTCCTTCTCCAACATGCTCATTTTAGCTGATTAGTGCCGTCTTCCACTTCAATCTCAAGACACCCACTGCAATATTTAATATCGTTGCATATTCAGCCAGCAAGCTTGAAAATTTTCCACTTACTAAAGCTTTCCTTTTTTTTTTTTTTTTTTTTCTACCTTCCTTCTCCCTTTGGGAGCATCATAAAATCTGAAAAGAGAGACGATAGAAGTTTCA
Organism: Alectoris magna; assembly: GCA_030625065.1. Taxonomy (NCBI): domain Eukaryota; kingdom Metazoa; phylum Chordata; class Aves; order Galliformes; family Phasianidae; genus Alectoris; species Alectoris magna. The sequence goes on from CM060561.1 coordinate 3,997,706, forward strand.
TTGGTTACAACTGCAGCTCCTCCTGAAATCAAGTGTGGGAATTGTGTCTGGGACAAAGTGTGACCCAGAACATGGATGTGCCTTCTCCACCTTAACAGCAGCATTTGCTTCCCAATATGGCATGTTCTGCTCTATCTCAGGCACAACTTGAAACTTTGCAGCTGTTGCCACTATAAGTCTAGCTCTAAATTCGGCAAGGAGAGAGAAGCTGGGATAGTGGGGGAGTGCAGGCCACTCATTATCCCATGCAGAAGGGATGGGAACAAAGCTCATATGCATTACACAGGAGAACAAATACAAACTAGTCCTCATGTAAGAATGACCAGGCATATGAACAGAGCACAGGTATCAATAACTCATTCTGGAGAAAGGTCTTTCTTTTTACAGTCTTACATCCAGAGAGCTATTCCTTAAACATAACAGTTTTGTTAGCAGACTGGGGGAAACATGAACGTTTGCCATCACAGACAATGAGAACAATAGGGTCAAACAAACAGGTGGGGTTTTTTTCATTCTTCCCCTTGATAAATCCTCAAGAATGAAGGAAGTGAAAGCAAGTTTATTATCCAAAGATGACTCATGGAGGCCTTACAATCACACTCACTTTCCAAATCATAAGGAAGAGAAAAGCAGATGAGATCCAAGGCAGATGGCTGAGCTGGAGGACAGTTGTGAAAGGCTGGATGTCTGGATCAGGGTGCATAGATAATCAAGCAGGATGTTCCTGAAACTGGAGGAAGGATCCGCCGCTCATTGTGAGGAAACTCAAAATAGGAAATCAATAAAATATCCTGACAAAAAAGATCAGCTCAGCTTTCCTGGGAAAGATTCAAGGGTGAAAACCTACATAAAATGAGGTCAACTTTCTCTGATATCCATAGCTACTGTTTGTGCTCCAGTGAGACACACGTGTGGAGTTTACCTCTCCTCCATTTATGGATTTGGCCTCTTGACCTGGAATTCAGTGCCTCTCAGTTGATCCCGTTGTGTTGTTACAGGCCATATCCTGCAGGTTTATTGTGTTGGCACCGGTGTTGTCTGCATCTAAATTAGCAAGGAAAAAAACAGTTCAGGGCTGACACTAAAATCCTATCCATTCTCCCTGACCTCCTAAATAACTAAATTTGCGACAGTGTCTCACTTTGTTTTTTTCTGTCCTTTTTCCCAGGAGGGATCTCTAAAGCTACTGCAAAGCTTCCTGGAGATAACATCTGTGTAGGCCCCCTTTGAGCCCCATCCCACCAAATATGGCTTTTTTGGTATCCTATTTAGACGGAAAAGCATAATCTCATGAGAGGGACTTTGGGGGCTTTAAGAGTCCTTACAATACTGGTCAACAGGGACATCTTGAAAGCTGATCCTGTACCTTGAGCCAATCTCAGCATAGGGATACTTTGCTATACTGTGCCCAATCTCATACAATCACAGAGTATCCTGAGTTGGAAGGGAACCATAAGGATCATCGAGTCCAATTTCTGGCTCCATACTGCAGCCAAGGGTGTAGGAACACACAACTCTCTGCTAAGATAACTACAATGATTCTACCACTAGTATGGAAGGGCAGGGTGAGGATGGAGGGATGTGTTTGGGGTCTTCGTGGTGGAACCTGAACTCATCTACACTCAGCGGCTTCAACTTAGTCCATTGGCAGACATGATTAACATCTCTTTCTACTGACTGGAGCCAGAAGTAATCAAAACATGTAAGGTCACACTTCATCCCCCTCTGCCAGGTCCTTTCTTAGGGTCTGGACAGCTTGATTCAAAGCATGTCACAGACATAGTGGCATTTGATTCTTCCTGAAAATACCGGGGACTTCTGTCTAATCCCAGCTCGTATAGAGAAGATGAAAAGAGAAGTATTTTCCTCCTGAGACACTGCTGTGGCCTTGAGCTGATAGTGTACTCAGTAAGGAGATTTCACTCCCACAGAAACATAGGAAAATGGACCTGGGGAGGGAGCAGGTGGTGCAGCAACACCAATATTAGTTTAGTAGAGATGGTCACTGCGAGCAAGGCTGGAGCTCCCTTTAGTGTTTCCAACACTTCATAAATTTCAGAGAGATTTAGGGCAAGGAGCCAGATGTTTCGGGAGAAATTCTGAACACTAAAGACAAGTGGAAATTTTTTTTTTTTTTTGGAGTGTGTATTTTTTCCCATTAGTTGCAAAGCTATATTTAGAAGAGAAGGGGGGAGACAGGGAGAGAGAGAGAGAGAGAGAGAGAGAGAGGGAGGGAGATTAGGCATTTCTTCATATTCTGTAGTCACTCCAGTTCTGCTTGTAGGAACAGATGTCTCTTTCCTGGGGTGACAGCATTCAGGTCCACAAGGAAATTTTCTTACCAGCAGCTCTTCTAACATAGAAGGGAGATCAGGCCAGAGGTAAGTCAGCCCTGGTGGAGGAATATATCAGAAGGATTGTAGCAGCAGATGCTTTGGGACAGTGGTCAGAGTGGAACAGGGGAGCGTGATGTGGAAGAGGTAAAAGTAAGGGGGACAGGAGGGAGTCACTGACGACCTGAGCCCAAACTTAGAATGGAAAGCGTGGCTATCATGGAGCCCTGGAAGGTGGAATGGCACCCTGTCGAACACATGGAAGATGTCCATGGTTCTGTCCTTGCTGCAGGCATGGAAGTTCACTAGGAGGTGCCCATTGGGACAGTGGGGCTGCAAGGAGGTTTCTGCATTGTGAGTTTCTCTGTTTTGGGGTTTGAGGGCAGTGCGATGCTATTTGTTTGTTCTCCAAGGACATGGGGGTGTTGAAAGATGTGTGAAGGTGCTGGCTTCCCCCCAGTGAAAAATACTATGCCAGCTCTTGTGAGGAGTGAGGTGATGTCTTGTTTGTGTATGAATTCCTCAACATGGTTTAGTGGACATAGAGGTGATGGGCTGGCAGTTGGACTAGATGATCTTAGTGGTCTTTTTCAAACTTAATGATTCTATGATTCTATAATGACCTGTATGCAGGCTTCTGAAGCCAAAAAAGGAGACAACGCATTGCGGGGAACAAGGTTGCTGGGGCTGGGGTTGTTTTATCTCTGGCTGTGCTGATTCTCATCCTAAGGAGAATCAGATTCTCTCCAAGATCCTTAACAACACCTCTTAAGAAATGCTTTAATAGTAATACACCTGATAACACCTCAACTTTTTCCAGGTTAATCAGTTTAATCCAAAACTCTCAAATCCCCAGAGGCACTGGGGGGTTCTATTTGCACAGTGCAGTGACTGAAGTGCCTAACAAGGGAAACCATAGCAACCAGCCTCCAAAAGGGTTAAGATCTGGTAACCTACCCTAAAATGCCTCCCTGCTCAATCCCTTTGGTTCCTACCTGCATTTGTATCACCTCCATTACCAGTGCTCTCTGGGGGTTGAGCCTGGCTTTCTTCTCTTCTGGACCATAAAGAGCCCCAGGTACTGCCTGACAGCAAAACTCCACTGCTGCTCTTCCCCCATTGTCCTGCTCAGGCTTCTTGCCAAGGGATGGAGCCAGAAGGCAGCCGAAAGCAGAAAGAGGGAAAAGTGCTCATAGACAGCTACATTTACAATTAAGTTCCTTTTCAAAAAGCAAGCAGCAACACACAGGCCTGATGTTGCTCTGTTTTAACTCCTGCAATGCTTTTGCACTTGTCTGTGAAGTTTTTCTCCATGCCTATATAGTAATTCTCACTGCAGCGTTCTCCTCGTGCGCAGCCACAATCATTTTCATTCCAAACTGACATTTCTAACACTGTGTCCCAGGCACCCTTGAAAGGCTAGATGGATTACTGTAATCCCCAAAAACTCAAATACATTTCTCTTGTAATGTTACAACCTCCCAAGAAGACAGGCACAATTCCATTTCTACTAACTAGCCCTACAAAACTCCAAATCCACGAGCTTCTTTCCACATTTAGCTTTCAACAAAAATAAAAACGCTTGTAATTTTTTTCCCCCCAAAAAGAATGTACTTACCCTTCATATTACACTGATCTACAAAGGATAGAGAGGTGTACAAGCAGGAAGTCATGCTCTGATTTCTCTTAGAGGCTACTGTGGAGATGTAGATGACAGATGGTACTTGGTACTAGTCCTGGCAGGCTATGAGATCATAGAATCATAGAATCATGGAATGGCCTGGGTTGAAAAGGATCATAATGATCATCCAGTTTCAACCCCCCTGCTGTGTGCAGGGTCACCAACCACCAGACTAAGCTGCCCAGAGCCTTGAAATGCTGATAACCTGATTTGTAGAGAATTCACCAATACATTTAGGAATTCCACCACTCCGAGACCAGGATCTGGTAGAATAGAAAAGAAAGACACAGAAAATGCTACAGAATCCATAGTCATTGTAGACATCTAAATGTTTCAGGAGGGACTTTGTTATACAGTGACACAGAAACAAGCAAGAGGAGGTGTAAAGACCCTGTTAGCATTCCTAAGTTGATCTGTACAAGCTTCATCAAAACGTGCTGAAGGACCTCTGGACGCCCACCGTGAATGGGTGGACATGTGTGGGTCCGGAGAGGCAGGCAGAAGACCTGCAACCTGTGCATACAATCCCACGTCTGTGTTCTCTTTACACGTGCATGTGGGCTCCTTGTTTCAAAGACTGAGGCATTACTGTTGCAGATGGACACAGAGGAGTTTTAAGCTCTGAAGAAATCTGCCAGCACATGAATTGCTTGCTCTGTGTACCATTGGGAGCTTCGTTCCATATTTTCCGTTCATGCTCAGGACAGGATTGAAAGATGACCATGCAGCAGTTTTTGGGTTTAAAATAGATTGTCTCTGGGGTGTCACGGACTGGTGATCCATCAGGTGGTGTTAAACAGTCAACTTAAGCCCAAAGGCAGAGAACAGACAGTTCAAGTCAGGCAACATCCCTCCCGGTCATTTTGCTCCATGAAGAAGATGAACGCAGTTTGGAGGGTTATGTTCCACCTCTTCTAAGTGGCAGGGATCTCTGGATGACCTGTTGGACTAAATTATTACTGCACAGCCACCCACAGGCTATTACTCATCCCCAGCCAAACCTGGAAGTTGGATTCTTTGTACACAGAGGACCTGATTTTGGCACTGGGTTTCCTAGAGAGCATGGGGTACACCTCTGTGCACACAGCATTCAACTATGAACAAGGTGGGGTAGAAATCAAATCACAACTCACAGCAACATTCAAGGCAGTGCCTTGGAGGTGGAGAACCACATGTAGCCTCACAGGGACCTTCAGACAGGAGGCAAATGGTTTAAAAGCACATGAGCAACATCAGCCCCCAAACCAACACTGCATTATCCCCCCACAACACATCCTTAGGCTGTGATTGCTCACATGGCTTGAAGGACAGCATCTGGCCGTGCCTTGGGACTGGACATTTAAGTTTTTCCTTTGCCCAGATGGGAAATCTGATTCTCAAAACTAAAGAAGTGTAAAAGTTTGGGTGGGTGAGTGTTAATCTCTCTTGCTGGCATGAAAAGTGTTTTCACACCTTCCTCTAGGCTGTAGGCAAAGGCAGGAATTTAGCTCACGGTCCTCCAAACCATGGGACAAGGTGGGACATGCTGACCATTGTGGTCTTCAGGCAATCAGTTACCATCTATCCACAGCTAGGCTGGTTCTGCCAGAAGTAACATATTATTTGGTATAAATCTGAAATTATTTAATGTTAGACAAATAATGAAGCAAGCCAAGTTCTTTCTTTGAAAAGAAAACATCCAACATGTTTGCAGTGTTTCAATGCATTGGGACGTTGTAGGGAAGATCTAAATAAAAAGATGTGCTGAGGAAAGATTTAGTAAACTTTCTGCAGGTTCATAATAGAGGAAACAAGGATAATCTGTCCTTATTCAGTACTTACCTGTGTGTTCGTCCACTCTGGCTTCCTCTGTCTGCCCAATGTTTTCCATTTTGTTGGCTAATTCATACCAAAATTTTGCAGAAGGGAAAGATCACCTCAATTTTCAGGAAATTAGGCAGCAATGAAAGGATAAATTCAAACAAGTTCTGGAGCCAAAGAAAGAGTTGGAGCGTAAGTCTGCATTAATACAACCAGATGTCCACATGGGAAAAAGCTATTAATAACCATCTAAACCGGGGTAAAACATTGATCCAGTGTTTTGAGCAAGACGCTGAACCATAAGAAAACAGGTGTCATTTTGTCTGGCACCCACCATGTCAGATGTATGTTTTGAGTCTCCAGAACACCTGTTAGTTCCACAGCACTGGAGGAGAAGGAATAATCCCACCCTGGACTGAATCTGACAGTTTTCAACTGCAGCTCCCCCCAGTCAGACATTTCACATGCTTTGTCTAGCCACACATAGACCTGGAAGCTTCTAGCAGACATCACATCTTGGAATCAAATGAGAGCATGAAGGTGATCCAAGGGCTGGAGCACCTCTCCTGTGAAGATAGGCTGAAGGAACTGGGCTTGTTCAGCCTGGAAAAGAGAAGGCTGTGGGGGGAGACCCCATCATGGTCTTCCAATACTTAAAGGGAATTTATAAACTTGAGATAAATCAACTTTTTACACAGGTGGGTAGTGATAGGACAAGGGGGAATGGTTTTAAACTAAAGGAGGGGAGATTTAGGTTAGATGTTAGGGGGAAGATTTTACCGAGAGAGTGGTGAGGTGCTGATCCAGTTTACCCAGAGAGGCTGTGGATGCTCTGTCCCTGGAGATGTTTAAGGCCAGGTTGGATGGGTCCCTGCTCAACCTGATCTGGTACTTGGTCTAGTGGTTGGCAAACCTGCCTTTGACAGAGGGGTTGGAACCTGATGATCCTTGAGGTCCCTTCCAACCCAAGCCATTCTATGATTCTATCTGTTGCCCTCAGATATAGGGTCCTCCCTACCCTGGGAATAGCCCCATTTCTGCTTTGCAGTGGTATAATTCTCCCCCAAACATTGCTCCCTTCTCACAGACTGGGGGCTAGATGGGAAGCAGCTTTTCCCCTCTATCAGCTGGATTTGTTCCCTTTCTCTCCTTTTCTCTCTTTCTCCCTCAGTTCCCACGATCAGCAAACCCACCCTCCCCAGGCTGACAGAATGAGCTCTACTACATATAGGGCCAGTCCTCAACATGTAGAAAAACACCATATTTGGCCAGTTTGAGCCAGAGTTGAGTGAGAGCTTGCCAGGAGAATCATACAATTTAAACCGAAAGAGAGTGAGTTTAACCCTTCATTTATAAACATGATGATAAATCACCTATGGAACTTTAAACACGGAGAGACTGCAAAGCTAAACACAAGCTGCCTCCATGCCAGTCAGCAGAGCAAGGTTAGCAGACAGGACAGGATGAGGGGGACAGGGAGATGAGAGAGGAGCCAGTTTGTCAGGTCAGATGTTCAGATTCAGGACAGGGAGATGAGGAAAGCTGAAGCTGTTTATACTAAATAACACTTGTTCTCACTTACGAATGTCCTTTTCATCTTCCCCATCCCAGTGCATGTCTTTTTTGTTCTCTTTCTGTATGCAGAGATCCTATCAGTACACACCAATAAATTACCCTTTTGGAGAGTGCTCAGGACAAAACTCAGTTGCCTGACCTGCCTTTTCTTTTGTATCCCATTACTCGAATTGCTGAGCTCTATCCAAAAGTACCGTGGGTCAAGGAAGAAACTCCAACTGACTTCAGCAAGCAGAGGGTGAAGCGTAAGGCTAATACAGAGCTAAAAGCTGAGTGGAAAGAAATGTGGGATGACCAAGGATATCCTCTTCGGGCAAGATGTAGCAGTGAGTTGCCCATGCTAAAAGAATAAGTGGGATTCCAAGCATCAAAAGAAGAGATCACAGGCCCTGGTTTCAGCACAGTGACCATCTGTTTCCTATTTGGCCCAAGAATGATGGAATTGGTTGTGTCGTGCAATGATAAGAAGGTATTTCAGAGCAAGTCCCTGTCTCCCAGTGCTGAGCAGGAACCTTCATCAAAACGAGGGAAACCAGGTCAACCTCCAGTCTCCCTCCCTCCCCATATCCCATTTCTACCCAGATGCCTGCTGTACTTTTAAGGAAATGCTACCCACAGCCTCCAAGCCAGACAGACAAAACCCAGCCTGAGAGGTATAATATAACAGCACAGGTCAATGGCACTCAGAAGGGTGCATGTTTACCCACCTCGGATTTTTCAGACTACCAGCTCCATGAAACAGAGTTTCCATGGAAATCTGGGGAGATGAGAGGTGAACTAGGCATGAAGAAAGCCCAGCTCCAATTCCTCTAGAGATTTTAGTCAGAGAGGTAGCGCAAGGGCTATTAATTCTGCAAGGAAAGGTGATTGGTTCATGTAGCCCTCCATGAGCTCATGCTACAGCTGCAAGCCATAAATAGTGAGACCATAGCAAAACAGAGGTTTTCAGAGGCTGCAAAGCTTCTCACGACCTTCAGTGACTGCTCCATGGTTATGCTTAGCTGAACCGACCCACTTTAACACCTGCGTTAATATTTCTGATAACAGACAGAGACCTAGTTGGGGTAATTTTTGGACTCAGAAATGAGGGGAGGGAGGCAAAATTGGAAAGCTTTGGAAATGTTTGCCACTCCTCACACACAAGGTCAGGCTGCCTTTCTGTGCCTTGTTTAGCCTGCTGCAAAATGGGGCCATGTACCTTTGTCAAGAGCTTGGAGACCCACAATGGAAAAATACTTAGTAGCTGTTAACCAAGGGCTTGGTCTAGCTCCATCTCATTAAAAGCGCTCAGAGGAATGTTGTTGCTCTGCCAGTCCAGCTCTCCATCCTTTTTGCTTGTGAGCCATGTAATAAGAGCAGTCCCACAAACTAAAAGGCCATTTACCCAAACATCCATCAGCAACAATCTGATTAGAGGAAGACTTGTCTCACTGCAGCCCGAGAGCAGTTTTACCATAGCTTGTCAGTAAGGAAATCTTCAGAATTACTTAAATTTGTCAGGGTTTCTTTCATGTTATTTCTTCCATTGTGAGCCCAAACAGGACTCAAGAACTCAAACGGGATATGTAAGCTCATGCCACACTGAAGAAGCAAAAATGTCTCTATTTCCTGGTTTGCACAAGTGCAGTGGCTTCTGTGGTGCTCCCCTTGCCGTCATCTGCAAAGGAAAATCTGGGAGCAGATCCAGGCATCTGCTCATTTCAGTTTGTTTTTGTAATTAAAGAGCCACACAAACAAACAGAGTAGATCAAATGGTGAGAATATTATAAACCCATTTTAAAGTGATGCTAGCGTTCTGCATCTTCCCCATGGGTCTTTCTGGGATGCCACACTTTGCAACTCCACTACCTTCAGTCAGTCTTGGGTCCATTTTTTCCTGTTACTCCCTAACAGCATCCTTGGCACATAATGTGAGGAGACAAGACTTTCCCCAAGGAGTAGGCAGGCTCAATCAGACCCAGACAAAATAAAGAGAACATGTGTCCTACATTGGCTGCCACTGGAGTTCAGTCTGAGTTGAGGTAATCCAGCCATTCCTAAAAGACAAGATGTTCCAACATCCAGCTCCTGATGGAAATGGGCTAAGTGCAAAAGTAGGCAGAAGTTAGGATCGCTCGTCTTTGCCCAGCAGTTCTCTGGGATGTTACAGGCAGTCTGACATGAGGCTTCAGGATTTCAGTCCTGCAGCATAATTTGGCACCTGGTTTGATCTCAGAAAGGCTTTTATGGTTAAGCACCAGCTGTTCAAATTCACACCGCTTCACACACACACACCAGAGCAGTAACCAGTGACCAGATTCCAGCGGGGCTGACCTAGAGTTCCTCATGATGGCAAAGACAATTCTGCAGACATTTTCTGGGGGAGCTTCACAAAATCGTATTATCATAGAATCATTGGATGGCTTGGGTTGGAAGGGACCTTAATAAAGATCATCCGGTTTCAACTGCCCTGCCACGGGCAGAGTTGCAGTCCACCAGTTCAGGCTGCACAGGGCCCCATCCAACCTGGCCTTGAACACCTCCAGGGATGAGGCATCCACAGCTTCTCTGGGCAACTTTTGCCAGTGCTTCACCACCCTCTGAGTAAAGAATTTCCTCAGTCCTAACTTTTGTTTTTGCTCAGCAAATACTCTGCCTACAACTCACCTGAATGAACCATACAGATAAACCACAGCAGGGCTATGGTATCCCATGAGGACTCTTGATCTTAAGGATTGACAATTCACCAAATTTCTAAACCTTCTCCAAGCTGAGAAGGAGCAGAAAGACACCCATTCTTTGGCAATTCAGTCCTGTACAGAAGCCTGCCTGGCAACATCTTACAACCCTGTCACCAGCACAGGCTCAGAACTGCTCTGCTGGAAAAGACCTGGCATTACAGTGGATCCTTGGCTGTAAGAAAAGCCATGAAGCATTGTGTTTTTATTGCAGACAAAGGAAAGTGAAGACAGGCTGAGAGACCTGGGACTGTTCAGCCTGGAATAAAGAAAACTTAGAGGGGATCTCATCAATGAGATATATTTAAAGGGCAGGAGTCAAGTGGATGGATGCAGACAGATTATTTTCAGTGGTGCCCAGTAACAGAACAAGGGGCAATGGGCACAAACTGGAACATAAGAAGTTCCACATGAACATGGGGAAAAAACTTCCTGCAAGTGCTGGAAGATGCGTTTGCAGCTCCTTGTCTAACAGCCCTTTTGCACTTGGCTCTTTGGTAGCAGGGATTTCAAACCCTCATAACTCAAATCTTTCAGCATTAGTCTCTGCTGATTCAAGCTGATTTTTTTAACCTCACAGTCCTGTTCAGCTTCTTTTGAGATATTCCAGACATTTTTCAACCATTTATTTTTACTGAAACCAGCCAAGTCTCTGTATATATTGGGCTTTCTTTTTTTTTTTTTTTTTTTTTTATCTTATAATATACAAATCAGTTTAAAATAGTGTGTAAGTCAGGAATGATTTGCAAATTAAACTGTCAAACCCTGGCAGGAGTAGTGGCTGACACCCTTGGTTGAAATCTCCCGGCTGCTGTTGCTGTGAGCACAGATATCTAGAAAATGCCACACAACTTGCTTGTGTTTTCCCGGAAAAAAAAAAGCCATCCTTTGATTTTAGGAAAGCTTCACAATTCCTGAAAATACTGCTGTGCACAGCTCTCTATGGAATCACCTGGCCAAGGGAAGGGATATGATATTTTAGGAGTCAGATGATGTGCCTGGACCAATGACCATTTTCCATGTGGCTGACCCAAGCACGACCCACACACCTCGATTTTCCTTTCTCCTCTCTGCTCGCCTTGGCATAGCTCACATCTTTGTTCTTGCACAGGCCTTAAAATCACTTTTAAACAGGAGCAACTTGAGGTGGGGATTGTACATCTTCTCCAAAACACCCAGCTGGAACCACTGAACTAGAGTTGCTATAAAAGTGGGTATTTTCCTAGCAATTAGGGATAATCCCAGCCTGCCATTTCATATATTGACAGGTAAGATGCCTAGTGAGTACAACAGTACATATAATTACTGAGGCTGTGCAAATACATTGGTTAAAATGTTCTTATGTGACAATACTCTGAGCTCTATGGTGTGACATACACATCAGTATATCCCTGTGTCTTTTCTTCCAGATTGCTGGAAAGCCAATGACCATGCCAACCTCCTCCACCCACGTGCCAGCTCTTGACCACACCAACTCTACCCAGCCACCCAACTCCAGCATCTACATGTTCTCCAAGTTCATCCACCCTGACAAAGAACTGTACAAACAATTTTACAGCCTATGGATTGCCCTGATAGTTGTCAATGCCATTATCTTCCTGGTGGGTGTTGTGCTGAACAGCTTGGCATTGTATGTGTTCTGCTTCCGCACTAAGACAAAAACCACCTCTGTTATTTACACCATCAACTTGATCGTTACCGATCTCTTGGTAGGCTTCTCCTTACCTGTACGGATCATCATGTTCTATACTGCAGAGGACTGCCTGTATTGCCCCTTTGTTCATATCTTTGGCTACTTTGTCAACACGTACTGTAGCATCCTCTTCTTGACGTGCATCTGTGTTGACCGCTACCTGGCTATCGTACAGGTGCAAGCCTCACGAAAATGGAGGAACCCCACCTGTGCCAAGGGGATCTGTGTCTTCATTTGGATCTTTGCAACTGTAGTGACTTTCTCCATCCTCACCATGGCAATACAGTTTGCCCAGTGCTGCCTCTCTGAGATTCTGGTCCTGATGGTCTGCGAGTACTTCTTCCCCCTCATCATAATCATCTTCTTCACCACCAGGATTATGTGTGCTCTGTCCAAGCCCAGCCTCATGCACCAGAGTCGGGAGAGGAGAATGAAGGCAGTGCAACTCCTTATCACCGTCCTCATCATCTTCATGATCTGCTTCACTCCTTTCCACGTGCGACAGGTAGCGATCTCCATCAACCCAGACATGCCACACAATGTCAGCCTCCTTGTCTACCATGTGACGGTGACTCTGAGTAGTCTCAACAGCTGCATGGACCCTATTGTCTACTGCTTTGTCACCAACAACTTCCAGTCAACCATGAAAAATATCTTCAGGAAAACTGAACCAGAGCAAACCACTGTGGACATTCTGGGTATGAACAAGAACACCAAGGGCTCAAGTGCAATCATCACCTTCTCAAACACAATAGGAAGCCCTGTGGGCTTGCCGTCTCCAAGCAGTGTCCAGATCTAACCCAGTTCTGATGGGACGTGCTGCAGTAAACCAGTGTAATGATGCTGGAACCCTGGTAGGGTTCCAGACCCCTTGTCTGATATCTTTGTTCTTTAGGGAGACTTTCAGAATGACAGTGGTGGAATTTCTTCCTCAAAAACGTTGCGGTCTGTTTGGAAAATTGAACTTGCCGTGCTTTTAGCACCAATGCAAAAGAGAGTTTATTAATTACTGTTCCCCACAGGAATGTTTTCTTTGTATTTTAATACAGACATTTTGCTAACAACAAATTCCATATTGTGGTTTTCTTTTCCTGTTTGACACAGTAATGCAACACTACTACAACCGCTTAGAAAGCAGTAAGTCCCTCTGTTTTCTATGAAAGCTTTCAGGCCTTGGACATGTACTTAAGAGTAAAGGACAAGAGTCATGTTTCCAGGGATACCCACGACAAAGACTTTAGATGCCAAAGGGATGAGACAGAAAGTACTGTAACACACGTATCACCAGCATCTACTCAGTTGTTTCTGAAAAGGTCAGAACTTTTTCAGGGTAGAGATTGTGAAGCCAACCAGTACTATCATCCCCTTTCTCTATTTAAGCATAAGAGAAAAAATATTTGTGGGTATGTATGTTTTCATGCACATTGTCTGGGCTTGGGGAAAGATTAAAGATATGTTCCACCATAATTTGGATCACTAAATCCCCTGAACTGCAGATGAGCATACAAAGAGCTGTGAAAATGAATGTGCTTTCCAGCAAACTCTGCTGTTCAGCTCTCTCTCCCTGAAAAACAGCCAAGATGAAAAGCAGAACCAGACTATAATGCTATACTACCCTTGTCTGAGTTTTCTTCCTGTCACATTGCGAAATCAGGGCTTTCAGTCCTAATTCCCACCATCAGTTCATCCACTCAGTCATTCAAATGCTGATGTTTCCAGGGACAGATAAACAATCTATCTCAAGCATCTAAGTCAAAATTCACCCCAGCACAAAGTCCCTAGAATGATTTAAGAACCATGTTTGAAAGATATGTACGGATAATGATGCCAGGAGATTCTGTCCACAGCAGTGGGTACATGTCCTAGTTTGGACTGCAACAATTAAACAATGCAAAAATAATTAAAAAAAAAAAAATCATCCAAGGAAAAGCACAAAACATGCAACACAAATGGCAGTAACAGTTGTTACTGCTCCATTTCTCCTCGCCCATCGTCATTCAGGACAGTAGGCTTTGTTTGTCTAAGCTGGGCTGGAATACTTTCCTTCTCCCAGGTCCAAACGTGGGACAGCCACCTTCACTTCACACAACCAATGCTTAAAACTGTTTCCTGTGACTACATATATGTTTCCCTTACTCTGTTTCCTTGACCAACACAAAAGTAGTAAACAGTCAACGCCACTGCAATGCAGGGATCTGCCCAGAGGTGTCTGCAGGACTGCTGTGTGTCCCAGGCAGTGGAATTCATGGAAAGTGATCTAGGTCATGGAAGCAGAAACCTCCTCATTTCCTACATCTCCAGAGATACAGCAGGAGCCCAGATACTGCTTACACATGGAACACTTTCATGCATGTGTCTTAATTGTCTATCAGAGTCCCTAGGGAAGGATTTCGCTGCCAATAGACCAGCGTCTAGTGCCATGGTAGGCACGATAGCATGTCCTCACTATTGACCCTGTTTTATCTGAAATTCTCCTGAGTAATACCACAGACTCAATGCCATTAGTTTGAATTATTTTTATTTTTTTTCATTTCTAGAGGTTGGGGTGACAGCCACCAACACTATGGAACTACCTTTTAGGATGTATGACGTCTTCATTACTGCTTCCCTTTCATGGCCGTTAACCTAACCCTAACTCTAACCCTAACTCTAACCCTAGACGTGGCCATGGTGAGCATTTCCAGGGTCTACTGTGTTTTCCTTTCACCTCGCCTATTTCCTTACTCATCTGCAAATTATTAACTCTGATAAGGTGCCTAGCAGCCAAGGCCAGCTTCTTGGCAGATCTCTGTCAAAGGATGCATCAGCACCCGGAATAGTCACTCACTTCTTGGTCAGAGTAGCCAATTCACATTTTTGCCACTGTTTTTCACCAGCCCCTCATTTGGACTAAATATGCTATGCCTCAAAGCTCTGCATTTCCATGTAGATCCCAAAAGTCATGCCCACCAACGCACAACATGCTCACAGACATTTACAGCTAGCTCATTTGTAATGAAAATGTGTCTCATGTATACAGAGTTGTTAACAGTACTGTCATTTGCCATGACTGTTTCAGAGAAAAAGGAGCTCAAGTGCAGGCTCAGTGCATAGCTTATTTTAGTTTCTCTGTTCCAACAAGCTCAGTTTTACACCTCCATTTAACTGGTTACTGACAGTGGTTTTGCCACATACAGGATTGCTTTAATATCTTTCTCAGTGCAGTTATTCATTTGAGGCCAGTATAAAACCTCTAAGATCATTTGCTTAGATTTTTAAGTTCCTAAATAGTGTCTCAACTGAATCTCCCTTTCTGCTGTATACTTAATTGGTAGTTGTCTGTATTCCCTTTATTGTCAGTATATTATTCACTCTTCATACAACCCATCTGAGATTGAACATTTCTCTTTACTTAGCAATGTTTATTGCTTTATCCAGATCTTTCAATGCTAATTTTTCCATTTTCTCCCAACTCCAAAGAAGGATCAGGGCCTTTATCAAGAATATAGTCTTCAAAAACTGGCAAGCTGCTAGATCATTCACAAACTTGTCTATTTTTTCACTGACTATTTGTGCTTTCTTTTTTATCCGTATTGTTTACAAGTGTCATTTTTTCTCAGGGTGCAGTAGTTGCTTAACTTCTGCCCTATTTAAAGTCATCCATTTCTGCTCAGGGTATAATGTTGAAAATCAGTACCAAAAAAGTTGGTCATCATCAGAAATAAACTTTCAATGGAAGTTTTGTTGGGCATCTTTCACCTCCCAGTTCCCATTGCTGCTGAAGAGACTCACTTCTCTTGCATTGCCTGATGGAGATCAGGTTGCCCAGAGAGGTTATGGAGTCTCCTCCTTGAGACCTTCAAAATCCATCTGGATGTGATCCTGTGCACCCTGCTGTAGGTGTTCCTGCTTGATCAAGCCTTGGGCCAGATGGACCCAGAGTTCCCTTCTAATCTCAACGCATTCTGTGATCACAAACAGCAATTGCATTAGTGTTCTTCCTACCCCAACCTGACCTTCCTCTGATGTGAACAGCACAACCAAGGCTGCATGCGGTACAACAGGGAAGCCTCCATGGGCAACATGAGTAACTCTACAGACCATTAAATAGACACCGAGGATGCTAAGGAAGAGCACCTACAAGACAGCTTTGCAGGGCAGTCTTATATGCTGATTTAAAGATTTAGATGACAGATTCCCAATGAGTTCGAATAAAATCAGATACTTAACTGCCACTGAGGATCCCAGTCATTAGCCAAAGGCTGAAATATTAATAGGGATGAATGAGTATCACGTAGCATACAATCACTGCCAAGTCCATGGCAGACAGACTACGGCGCTCCCTAAGGAGCTTAACTGCAACCAAAGAGCTCTAGTAAGAGGCCCTGCCCTTTCAGGAGAATTAGAGCATTCATTCCCCTTTGATGTACTTTGGTGCTCTTTCACATCTAAAATTCTGGAATGTGAATTAGAATATCCCCTTCTACCAGCTGCCTAGAGGCTAGCAAAGAAATGTGCAAAATTTCATATGCATGTCCCGGGATGTCTGTAAAAGAGGAAGTGATATAGAATAGCCAGCCCTCTGTCATACTACAAATATGGCTGGACCCAGCAAAGACTAAGATCTTCTATTTTGTGTCATAAACAGAACCCCTGACCCCACACATGGGGTTATTGGCCAGACTGTCTTTCTCCTGGGCTCCGAATAAGCTCTGTCCCCAGTCCACTACCACGTTGATAGCTGCAAAGTGGAAACAGCACGATGATGTTCTTCCTTCCTCCTCATCCCTTTGGGTTTTGCTTCCCCTCAGATGTGCTTAGAGCAGGGGAAGATAATGAAGGCTTTACAGACGAACCACAACCCCAGATAAAGCAATAACACAGGAGGGGAAGGAGAGGGAGCCAGTGGGTTAAAAAAGAGGAGCTCAGTGGTGGGAAAGGCTGGTGAGAACAAGGATGAGGAAGCTAATGGAGGGGAAAGCTGTCAGGGAATACAGAGATCTGATACCCAGTGAAGATGACACTGGAAATCTAGGTAGGGCATGGCTTTCCGTTCCTGATCCGGGCATCACTAGTCCTGAAACAGGAGCTCTGGGGAGGATTCCAGCACTTGGATCAGATCAGAAAGGCTCCCATTTAAGGAAGAAAAAGCTGAAAAGCAGAGCACTGTATTCCCTTCCCAAGGTGAGGCCCAGAAAAGGAAAAAGAGTGATCTCCCCACAGCAGTCTGAACTGTTGTGTTCTTGGGTAGAAGACAAGAAGGTTTCTTGTGTGCTAGAAAAGGGGAAGAGGGCCTTCGACCCCCAAACACGTGAAGGGACATTGGATCAGTAGAGTCCTCTACCCTGGGTGAAGAATTGGCTTTGCTCACTCCCAGCTATTGTATACCCAGCAGATGCTGCAAAAAGCGCCCAAACATCTGGCAGGGACATGAGATCTCCTAAGTGTTTTTACAATCTGCCAATGCTGGCAGGATATCAAGGTCTTAATTCATAAAACTATTCTTCTTCAGGATGTTTGACTGTAGCATCACAGCTCAAATTAATTTAAGTATGTGTTTGACTTCCATTGCAAGTGATTTTCCTTCACGGCTATGTGTAGAGCTAGCGGTGCAACACAGAACAGTCCTTTCCAGCTGCTCATGCACCAAGATAGAGTCTCTTAGATGAAATAAAGCTGAGTTTACATGTAGCAAAAAGTCCTTCTTGACCTCATGGCAATCTCAGCAAAAGCTCGTAGAAAGGAGTTTCAATCCCACCAACCCAAAAGTAAGTAGCCTTCTCTCTTTTTATATTTGTCTTAATAAACCCAAATCTTTATATCAAGAAGAAAAGAGTGTTCTCCATCACCTGTCAACATCAGGCCACAGAAATGCAAAGGTGCAGAATGGACTGCAGTACCATGCCTTGAAGGGCAAATGTGAACCAAAGTTTGGTTTCCTTACTGGACACAGAGAGATGTGTACTCAAAACACCGTCTGACTCTCAGATATATGATGCTCCTTGAAATTGTAGATCTGTCAGAACCAGTTTTATTTTGTGGGGAGAAAAAAAATCAAGAACTCTGATCCAAATACTTCTCCTTCTCTAGCCATGGAGATTCCATGGAGAAAAGAAGGAAATGTGCAGGCAGTGGAAGCAGGGATATGTGGTTTGGAAAGAATACAGGCATGCCATCCGTATGTGCAGAGATGGGATCGGGAAAGCCAAGGCACACAGGGAATTGAACTTGACAAGGGATGTGAAAAACAAGAAGGGATTTTGTAGGTACATTGATCAGAAGAGACAGGCCAAAGAAAGTATACTTGCTCTGATAAACAAGAAAGGAGAAGTGGCTACAATAGACATGGTGACAGCTGAGGTACTCAACAAGTTATTTGCCTCAGTGTTCACTGGCAGTCAGACTTCCCATGTTTCTCACGTCCCTGAACTAGGCATTCCCTTTTTCAAGAAAAGGAGAAAGAAAAACATGACGAACTACAGATCAGTGAGCCTCACATCTGTGTCTGAGAAGATGATAGAGTGTATCCTTCTGGAAGCTGTGTTAAGGCACATGTGAGAAGAGGTGATCTGAGACAGCCAGCATAGCTTCACCAAGGGCAGACCATGCCTGACTCACCTAGAGGCCTTCTAAAATGGAGTGATGACATTGGTGAACATAGGAAGAGCAACTGATGTCATCTACCTGGACTTTACTGTGGTCCAGCGCCACATCCTTATCTCTACATTGGAGAGATATGGATTTGAAGAGTGGACTATTCAGTGGATAAAGAATTGGCTGGATGATTGCTGTCGTAGGGTTGTGGTCAACGGCTCTATGTCCAAGTGGTGGCCAGTCACAAGTTGCATCTCCCAGGGGTCTGTCTTAGGACCAGTGCTCTTTAACATCTTTTTCAATGGCATAGAAAGTGAGATCAAGTACATTCTCAGCAAGTTTGCTGGTGACACCAAGCTGAGTGGTTCAGTTGATATAATAGAAGGAAGGGATGCCATTCAGAGGGCCCTCAGAAACCTAACAAGGTTCAACAAAGCCAAGTACAAAGTGTTGCACTTGGGTCAGGGCAATCGCAGATAAGAATACAGACTAGCAGAACAACTCAGAGAACAGGAAATTGTTTCCTCAGAGGGTGATGAGGCACAGGAACAGGCTGCCCAAGGAAGTTGAGGATGCCCTATCCCTGGAAGTGTTTAAGGCCAGGTTGGATGGGGCCCTGGGCAGACTGACCTGGTGGGTGGCAACTCTGCCCATGTCAGGGGAGTTGGAACTTGATAGGCTTTAAGGTCCCTTCCAACCCAAGCCATCCTATGGTTCTATGATTCTGTGAAAAGGAGCGTCTCCTTTGCTCTTTTCAGTAGGAAAGCGTCAAAGAGCAAGCAGTAGTCTGAGCTCCAGACCCAGAAGAGGCATTTTTGGTAATGTGTTGAAGGCCTCTGCTCTCTCCCTTTCAGCAGACCCCTAGTATTCTCCTTATTCTCCCTCAGAGAACACTAACAGGGCTTTATCAACATGAACTTAAAACAAGAAAATAAAACTCCCTCTACCTGGCTCAAGCACCTGGCATCAAAATAATACCCCAGATTTTAATCAGAGTGGCTTTACTTCTATTTCATTTAAAAGCTGATGTCTAAATTAGGCCCAGAAATGTTTGTCTCTACAAGAAAGTAAAGGAGAAACAAAAAATGGAGATTGCTGCAAGTCAGTTAAACAGATTCCCCCAGGAGATTTGCCCAGAGGAAGTCCATATCAGAGTAGGGCATGACATAAAAGACTTGAGTCAAAGCCCAATAGTTGGCTTATCCTTCCTCTGATCCCACAGCCTGTGAAGGACTCCTATAAATTCATTCAGGAAGCTCATCAGACAGCAACCTAAACCGAAGCCCTGTATCCAAACCCTTGACATTCTGGATAGCTCAGAGACTGCCCGAATCCTAGCTTCCCAGGGCAGGCCTCACTTGATTGATATTATTTAGAGTTGGAAATGCCATCCTGCCAGCGCCGCTTAGAAAACATGGCAGTGTTGAAGACAGCAGTCCAGACGTAGCTCTCTGTACAGCTGCCCACTTGCAGCACATGCAGTGGGAATCTGTTGATAGGTTCTTGACAGAAATTATGGTTTGTTTATCTGGTAGCTTTACTTTGTGCCTTCCAACCAACCCGGAAACTCTTCCTCTTCTAACCTCTTGGCCTTCTATTATATACAGACTAGTCTACATGATAATTTTGGTAACCATGCTTCATCTTATGACAAACACTGCATAAAGCAAACAAATCAGTATTGTCGTAATTAAAGCAAATTATTGGATGGTTTATCTATACAATCAAAACAGTTCTACCACTGCTAACACTTTACCTGGCTGAGGATTCATCAAGTACTGCAGGGTGTATTAACTCATGCAACATCAAAATCAGGCACAACCCTGCAGCCTCCCACAGCGGGCAGGACTTGGAAACTTGCAGGATTTCTTCCTGAGGTTACTGCGTGCCTAACAGAGAAGAGAAAACTTCATATAGTCAGCTCATCATCATTTAAACCGGAGTCCTTTTTTCAGGAATTCTTCCCATTTTATGCCAGTGTTTCTTTGAGGATTACAGAAGATAAAGCACCTTCTTTGTCTCTGCAGTTTCACATTCCAAGCCACGGATATTTGCTCTGTCTTTGTCTAACAGATTACTACACTCTGCAATGCCAGATTTTTTTTTTTTTTCTTCCAGCAAAGGTATTTGTAAACAGCAATCCATTCCTGCACTCTGAAAAATTAAATGACCCTGTCTCTTCCTATGTGGTATATGTCCATGCTGAGACTTTCCGGTGACTATTTTCTGAGCCTCTTTGGAGGTTTCAGCTGCCTTTTTCAGGTTGGAGCATCAGAGAAAGATGGGAATGGGGGACAGAGAGATTTTAGTCCATAGAATCATAGAATCATAGAATTGTTTGAGTTGGAAGAGACACTCAAAGATTGTCCAGTCCAAATCCCGTAGCAATGAACAGGGACACCTACAGCTACATCAGGTTGCTCAGAGCCCCATCCAGCCTGACCTTCAGTGTCACCAGGAATGGGGCATCCATCTCCTTTCTGAGCAACCTGTGCCAGTGCTTCACTATCTTTATTGTAAAAAAACCTTCTTCCTCATATCCAGTGTAAATCTCCCCACTTATAGTTTGAAACCATTTCCCCTTGTCCTATCATCACAGACCCTGCTAAGGAGTCTGTCCCCTTCTTTCTCACAGTCCCCCACTGGACACTGAAAGGCCACTCTCAGGTCACCTTGGAGCCTTCTCTTCTCCAGGCTGAACAGCCCCAGCTCTCTCAGCCTGTCCTCACAGGGAAGGTGTTCCATTCATTGGATCATTTTTGTGGCCCTCCTCTGGATATGCTCTATCAGGTCAGTTTCTCTCCTGTACTGAGAAAATCGAATGATTTACCGTAGGTTAAAACCTTTTTATATATGGGGGTGATACAGATGGACTGAGGGACAAAGATGACACTCAAGGACCGTGGTAGCATGTTGCCTCTCCATCCACCACAGAGAGCTCATTGTCTGCCAGTACCAGTGTAAATCCCTAACATCATCAGTGTCCTTTCAGCCCCTGCACTATGTACTCTGTACTGCTCAGCAAAGCCCACATACTCTGCATTTGGCAGCCACATGCACAGCTCTTCCAAGCGCATGAGGATGGTGAGAAGCTGTTCTCTGCACATCATCTCTACAGCTGCCATGTCTAATATCAGCAGGAGCAGCTGCCAGGACAGAGGATGTGGACATGCTCTTTTCAACATAGAGTTTGTTATCAGTGGAGCAGCTGTTTGTCCTGCAAGCTTCTGGGGGCAAGAGAAATCAATTTGTTCCACCAAGAGTATCCTGGAGGGTCATTTGATAGCAGTGCTGAATGTGGAAGTGACGGAGCCCAAAAGGAGAGCCACACAGAGCAGGACAGGACATCCCCAAAGAGGCACAGGTATGCATGGCCGTGCAGAATAAGTCTGGGTGGCAATGCATTACGTGTGTGTACAGTTATAATGGTCTGATGGAAAAAAAAAGGGCAAGAAGCCTGACAGAGACAGCTGCAGGGAACTCCTCTCATCTGTGTCAGGCTGCAGGAGTCTGTGGGCTGTCAAATACACCAGCAAGTTCCTGATATGTGATGCAAGTCAGACATCACCCAAACCCAGATCTAGCATCCACCGGCAACCAGGAGGGATTTCAGTGGAGGCTTTGTGTTCTGTCCTGTGCTATTCCAGCTGCAGCTCCAGCTGCATGCTGTGGTGAGTGCCTTCACAAGAAAAAAAGCACTTGTGGTCCACTGCCCTTGGATCTGAGGGAGATGAACAGTTGTCTGAATGCCTGAGGATGCCAACGCCATGGGAAGCACTGAAAACAAATGCAATGTAAATCCAAAATGGACAAATCTGTGCAATGCTGTATGTGAAGAGAGAGAAAGAAGTGCTTGAACATGGCTGGGGAGAGGACTTGTAGTCCCTACACTGAGAGCATGAACCCTGAAAGACCACAGCTCTCTACACAGGGAGATGTGGGGTGAAAGCCAGAGGGAAACTGAGGTACAGTGTCAGCATACATTCTCCACTGAGGGGATTTTATCCACACCACACCTGAGGGTCACCCCAAGGGGTACCAAGGGGAATCCCACCCCTGTGCCACCAGGGTGGTGCGACAGCAGCCACCTGATCAAAAATACAAGATTTCTGGCAGACTTTTTAATGCAAGTCCGAAGGGGGAGGGGATCCCTTCATGCTCTCTCCAGTCCCCTCAAGGGCACAATTTCCTTTCCTTTCATGGCAAGGTGATTTTTTTCCCCCCCACAATCAGCAGAACACCTTCATGGATGAAATATGCTTTCATAGCTCTCCAAAGGAGCCTCTTTGACCAGCTAGTGGTGCGTAAAATCACAGGAAACAGCCTGCCTGAGGCCTTTGCAGCAACAGGAGAGAAGAAAAAGCTGCCCGGACACAGCCATAAATATCCTATTGGCTCTTGTTAGACTTGGCCTGATCCTAGGAAGTAGCTCATCCCTTCTGCCTGCAGTAGGAACAGAGGGCACTCAGCACCAGGCGGGATCTGGCCCTGGGTATTACATCAGAATGGGCCTCTTATGCATCAGCAGCCCCTCTATCTTTCAGGGTTCTCAGAGCTCTCCCCAGTTAATTTCTCCTGAGCCATCCATCGTTACATTCCAAATAAATACACAGAAAAATTCACATATATTTCAGCAAATGTGGGGAAGGGCACAGAACCACACGGTAAGCAGAAGGGCCAGCATCAGGCAGGCTTAGCATGGCTAAGTGCTTGGTTTTATTTCTGAACCTCTTCACTTGCAGTCTTCCCAGACTGCCTAGTTCCCCACAACAAGCTTAGTTCTGCCTTGAAAATGATGTCACAACCATTCTCCCATCTCCTCCCTTCCGTTCCTGCTCACAACAGTGCACTCAGTGTCAGTAAACTGGAACCCAGTCCTCCTCACACAAAAGGTGGGATCTTAGAGCTGGGCTGCTCTGGAAACCCCAAGGCTGCTCTGCACCAGCAGTTTTGACATCACGTCAGCTGTCATCAGCCCCATACAGAGCAACTGGCTCTGGGAATCCCCAGCCTTGGCCAGCTTCCCACAGCAGTATCTGACACGCCAGTAAGCCACAGGGGGACGTCACAGGAGTTGTCCCCCAGTTCCCTTCCCAGGCTTTTCGAAACAGCTCAGAGCAGCCCCACACACTTTATTTATGTTTAAGTAACTTTCCCAAGCCCACTTAGGACTCACTTGATCAGTCCAGGTGGTTGGTATCCTTGTTTTGCAGGAATGTTTCCATTTTCTTGCATTTCTTCCCACAGGAACAGGATGCCCAGACGACAGGATGCTACGTGGTATTCTTCGCTCACATGAGCAGTACTTGTTACATGCACTGTTTAGGGAAAAATTATAAACACAGGCAGCAGGTCTATGTTTTTTTTTATATCAATTAAACACTTGTGGATAATAAAATGCCATACCTCTTGAAAAGCATCAGTAAATCTACTGATTTAAACCAGGCCAAGGCATATTTTTTTTTTTCCTTGGAAATTCTTTTCTAGCTCTGTAAACTTAAACAGGGTGGGAAGAGGGAGGTTTGCTAGATTTCCACATGAGATTTCGCTTGACCCACCGGCACCTCTGTTGCACTGCACTGCTGCAAGGCAGGGAGGACCTGCTGGCACCATCCCCTTCTACACTTTTTTTGGATACTCTGCAGCAAAGATATGTCGGCAAACAGCAAAGTCTCACAGCACAACCTCACAGAGAAACCAGTACCCCTAAGGCTCCCAGTCCACGGCAGTGATTTGAGACGTCTGATGCTGCCAGCCAAGTTGTGACCAAACCAACCACTGCCCTCTGCTGAACGCAGTCCGAATACCCACAGAGATCCCAACAGTCTAGCTAGCTGGAAAATTATGTCTGAAATCCTGTTTTGCTGGGAGGATAGAGAAAACTAAACTCCTCTTATCTTAGATCATGGATATCTCCTTCACATCAGCTGCCAAAGCCCTATATTTTGTGGCTTGCACATCACATCCCTGCTACAGGGTTGTATCACTACATTACATTTAAGCGTACATTGCTACATAAGGCTGCAATTTTGTGCTCACAGTCAAACATATTTTTTATTTACATCTTTCCACTGGCCAACTTGGTTAAGGTCACTGGAAAATGCATTAGAAAGAGAAGTTTCTGATGAGAATCATCACAGGAGTGCATCCAAATAGGCAAAGACATGGCGGATGTATTTCATCTGAAGGGAATTGCAGAGTTACAGAACTATAGAATGCCAGCTGAGTTGGAAGGGGCCCACAAAGATCATCCAGTCCAGCTCTTGGCTCCACATAGAACCACCCAAAGAATCACCCACTGGAAGTGACTTCTAAGGGACCTCGTGGAATCTCCATCACAAGACCCTCCCCCCAAAAGCACACTAACATTTAACTATGGGCAAAAGGTGAAGCCTCTGGCCTCATTCAAATAAAGTCCAGATTAGGTACCTACAGTCACCTCCTTCAACTTCAGAATGCTGTTCACTCACCAACGTGCTTTGTGCTCAGTTTCCCTCACTGGGAGAGTCTGAGAAGCCTTGAGGGTGAGTCACATGCACCACACCTTGGTGTACAGGACCACACAGAAACCCCTGGTGGATACTTCCATCTCTGAGCTTCAGTCCACTCCTGGCAATGGCTCATGCATAGCCCAGGGAAGCAAGGATTTCTTGTTTCCCCCAGAGCTTTTTGTACCTGTGCTGAGACCACCTGTCCCCAGATCTCTGAAGGTGAGTAACTAGTCGCCAGTGCCCCCAGCATGGATGGGTGTTTGCTCCATGCATTGTAATTTACAGTAGGGCAGCCAAGCCCCAGGGCAGAGCACACTCGTAGATTCCTAGGGATCCATTTATTAAGGTTGCCAGCTAGAACTACCCTTGGCACCATCACTTGATTTGTAACACACTTCTCAAAACATCCCAGCCAGCCTGGAGCCAGGAAAGGAGCAGAGACCCAACAGCACAGCTTCATGCCCTTCTTCTGGAACTGTTCCTTTCCTGTTGCTGAAAGCATGGACCTTTCCATCCAGCCATCAGACTGGTCCTGCTCACACCTTACCCTAGGTATCCTGTGCCATGGGCTGTGACTCTCTACCGCTGTTTTAGCAATCACCATGTCCCCAACCGATCTAGGCTGATATATCTCAGCATCCTTATGGCCTCTCCTTTGGACACAGTGTCAGGAGTGTCTGAGATCTCACAGCCCAGAAAGCCAACCGTATCCTGGGCTGCATCAAAAGAAGCATGGCCAGCAGGGTGAGAGAGGTGATCCTGCCCCTCTACTCTGTGCTGATGAGGCCTCACCTGGAGTACTGCATCCAGATGTGGAGTCCTCAGTACAGGAGAGACACGGGCCTGTTGGAGTGCATCCGTAGGAGGGCCACAGAAGTGATCCAACAAATGGAACACCTTTCCTGTGAGGACAGGCTGAGAGAGCTGGGGCTGTTCAGCCTAGAAAAGGCTGCAGGGACACCTGAGAGCAGCCTTTCAGTATCTAAAGGGGGGCTATAAGGAGGAAGGGGCCAGACTTCAGCAGAGTCTGTGGTGATAGGACAAGAGGAAATGGTTTCCAACTAAAAGAGGGGAGATTTACACTGGATATAAGGAAAAGTTTTTTTTATAGTAAAGGTGATGAGGCACTGGCATAGGTTGCCCGTAGAGCTGGTGGATGCTCCATGCCTGGAGACATTCAAGACAGAGCTGGACAGAGCTCTGAGCTCCTGATGGAGCTGTAGGTGTCCCTGTAATTTCTGGGGAGTTGGACTAGATGGCCCTTCAGATGTCCCATGCCCATCACCCCAGCCATGGGCTGGACCGTTCCCCCCTCCTAAATCTCCTCGTCTCTTGCCCGTGTCCTCCGCCAAAACTCGCTGCACTCTCCACACCGTGCTCCCGACAAAGCTGTAATAGAGCTTCAGAGAGAGGGACCTAAGCACAGACAGAACGGCTGAGGGGTGACGGGAGAGCGAAGCGAGATGGGAGAGGCGCCGCGCGCCGCCGCAAGATGGCGCTGCGGGAAAAGCGAGGGCCGCCATTGGGGTGGGGGGGCGGTGACAGAACGTGGTCCCCCTCGGTGGCAGGACTCTGCCTCACACAGTAACAAGGCTCAAACCCTACATTTCCCCAGTCAGGAATAGGACCAAGGGAACAACCTCTTTGAGCACGGCCTCAGTGGGGGAGCATGGCTTAGCAATGGGGAGCTGTGATGCGTCTGGAGCGCAAGTCATATGGGGAGCAGCTGAGGGAACTGGGATTGTTCAGTCTGGAGGAGGCTTGGGGACACCTTATCACTCTCTACGTCTCCCTGAAAGGAAGTTGTGGTGAGATGGGGGTCAGCCTCTTCTCCCAGGTATCAGTGACAAGGAAAAGAGGAAATGGTGTAAAGTTGCATTAGGGGAGGTTCAGATTGGATTTTAGGAGAAATATCTGCTCAGGGTGGTGAGGTATATTGGAACAGGCTGCCCAGGGAGATGGTGTATTCACCATACCTGGAGCTGTTCAAGAAAAGGGTAAATATGGCACTGAGGGACGTGGTTTAGTGAGCATGGTGGTGGAACTGGGTTGATGGTTGACCTAGATGATCTTAGTGGTCTTTTTCAACCTTACAGAGTCTATGATCCTACAGTTAGTGTCTGGCCTGGATGCACAACTGGATCCAGGACTTGGAAATGCTCTGGGTTATTTCTATTCCAGACAGCATGTATGGGAACCTTTCACATCCAGGGAAAACCTGCACATACTGTTTAGACTCTTAGCAGTTTCCTGTCTGAAACCGTGGTTTATTTGTCATCTTCTGGGGTTGCGTTGTGGTTTAACCCAGCAGGTGGCTCAGCACCACACAGTCATTCACTCATTCCCCCCTTCCCAGTGGGATGAGGGAGAGAATCAGAAAAAAAAGAAGAAGAAGAAAAAAAAAAATAGGACTTGTGGGTTGATAAAACTATTTACTAATATAGAGAAAAGAAAAATAATAATAATTGCAACAAATATATATATATATATAGGTATTTAACAAGTGATGCACAAGCAATTTCTCACACCCCCTCTCTCCCCCCCGCCCGCCCCCCAAATTGATGCCCCCTGAGCAACAGAAGAGAGAGTGATGAACCCCCACCCCCCTTCAAAACTCCTTCCACATGATGTCATACGGTACAGAATACCCCTTTGGCCAGTTTAAGTCAGCTGCCATAATTCTGTTCCCTCTCAGCTCCTTGAGCCCTTCGCTGGGAATGGCCTTGGCTCTGTATAACACTGCTTAGCAGTAACTACAAACATTGGTTTGTTATCTTATTTTCACCCGGTTGTCTTATTTGTTATCTCATTTTCACCCTGTTTACAAGGGTGGATAGTGATAGGACAAGGCAGAATGGTTTTAAACTGAGATGGGAGGTTTAGGCTGGATATTAAGAGGAAGTTTTTCACACAGAGGGTGGTGACGCACTGGAACAGGTTGCCCAAGGAGGTTGTGGATGCCCCATCCCTGGAGGCATTGAAGGCCAGGCTGGATGTGGCTCTGGGCAGCCTGGTCTGGTGGTTGGCGACCCTGCATGTAGCAGGGGGGTTGAAACTGGATGATCATTGTGGTCCTTTTCAACCCAGGCCATTCTATGATTCTGTGAATCCATGATCTGCATTGTTTTATTCTTGTAGAAGCAAAACATAGCACCGTACCAGACACTCTGAAGAATTTCCTTTGGATTACCAAGTCACTAAAGAAGGAAACAGTTCTGATGAAAATAAGTCACCGCGAATCAATTCTGTGTACCATTTACTTCGGAGAGCATTTCCACACCAGCCACCTAGGTCACCTTGTGCGTTTTCCCCAGACATTGCCTATATAATTGAAAGCTCCCCCAGGAAGCCCTATTCAAAAGCCTTTTTCCACCACAACTCTTCATATGCATCACAAAATGCAATTCAGCATCCCAAGCAGTTCACAGTCAAGAAGGCACTTCAATGACAAAGGGCTAAAAGCTTCCAATATGCCATCACAAAAAGGCAAGAGACAGCAAGTGTGTTGCCAAGATCCCTGTCAAGTGATGTCACCCTTGGCATTACAAAGGAAGGACCCAGCCCAGTTCCTCTCTGACATTAGATCTGACTCCGGGATACATTTCGGGTGTGTAGACCATTCAGAACGTTTCTCTCTCCTAAAAGCACAAGAGGAGTGCTTGCCCTGCCCGTAGCATGCTATTTTAACTCGGGTTGACCCAGGGAAGAGAGAGGAGCCCCCAAAATAAATAAAATGCAAAGCCACATTCTGCATTGAGCAGGAAAGGTTTCCTTCCTCCTAGCAGAAACCCTGAAACATGAGAACGATTCCACACCACGAAAACAGTACATAAGTGACAAGAGTAGCAATCATCCCCTTCCGATGCCCTCCTGCGGATATCAGCAAATCTCACACCCTCTTTCAACCGCATTCCACCTCTGCCTGTAGGTTGGCACCTCTCCTATGCCATGTCTTCCTCAGTTTCACCTGTTTGCACACTGAAACAGGTTTGGTGCCTGTCTTTGGAAGGTGTTTTTGAAGCTTATGAGTATTATTGTCCCTCCTCAGCCAAATATGTTTATGTCCAGTACATCCCTATTTATCCTCCATTAGCGCTCTTTTAACATAATTACCTCCCATGTCCCAGTGTGCTTACAAAGAGAATCTTTCAGCCTTGCTTGGCTAAGTGATCCATATGCTCTTCTCACAGAAGAGATCCCCAGTTTCCCTGGTCATCCAAGGGACATCCAAACTCCCTGAGACTGTGTGCAAGACTCTGAGAACCAGCAGGTAATCCCTAGTGCTTAATTCTTCCTTGGTTTCTCTTAGGCATAGAAACCTTCATGGCTTAGAATGCAGCAAGGGAGCAAATCTTCCTATTATGTCCTCTCTACCCCTGATTGCACATACCTCTCCCCGTGACACACAGCCTGCTGCAAGGCCAGGAGACATCCCTATGCTGGGAACATTCTGTGTTCCTTTCCTAATCTCCTTGAAGCCTAACAATTTGACAGGTCAGGCAGACCTAACAGGTTTTGCTACCAGCTGGTGGAGCATAACAGAGTAGCTCATCCCTCTTTAAGTAGGACCCAAAGGACTAGGAGGCCATCCCCACCTCCAGCCCCGTGAAATGCAGAATTCAGTGGGCTGCTCAGGGTAACGATCACCAGTAATACCCGTGCCTTCCCTTCACGCTCACACAGACAGGGCATGGAACTTGCCTATGATTCATCTTGTTCTCTGGCAAATTGCCACACAGGAAGAACATTCAAAATGGCCCATAATGACTCTCCACAGCTCTGCTCCAAATAAAACAAGAGAAGAAGTGGCAGATGTCTATTTCAAAACACAGAGCCACGGTGAAATGGTGACACAGCAATTCACACAAGCCCAAAGCAAGGCAAGGCTCTGACACAAGCAGCCTCTTTTACAACCCAGCCTACAGAAGCTAGGAACTCTCCTGGCTGGAGGTTTGACCTGAGTGACAAGTCAATGCAGAAAAAAGTGGCGATGCATCACAGTCAGAAACAGTTGAACGCAAAAGCCAGGCAACTCCAGAAATTGCCCCCTTTTCCCTTTTAGCAAAGTGTTTTTGCACTCTGAAGATTGCTGCTTTACTTTAGTATGGTTTTGGAAGAGCAAATTCTAAAAGCCCTGTGGGGAAGGATTAACATGGATAGTATTTGTAGGGTGCTATCTACATCCTAGCTGGAGATGATTTCAATGTAGGTATTGACTATATTTTTCTTCCTCCGCGTTTGCTATAATGGGATCTGCCTAATCCTCTTCTTAATCACACCCATCTGAGCCTAACCTTTTGGATCTGTGTTGATACCAAAGCAATAGTGCAGGAGAGCAGAGAGACATATGAGCAGGGCAAATACAGCTCCACCCATCCAGGGGAAGGTGCTGATACAGGCCAGCAGGAGCAGAATGAATGGGGAAGAGCTGATACATAGATAGGGTGTCCCCAGAGGTGTGGGTTTTAATGGCAAATCTCAGGCCTCGGCAGCTCAGACAGTCATGGAGCAGGACGCCTCAGATCAGCCTTCATTTGAACCTCTTTGCCTGTCATTTGTACAGACAGAAGTGAGGTGGGAAGAGATACAAATATCAGCTCCTTTACTCCCAGAGGATCCAAGACCCAAGTCAACCTCACCAGCAGAGGATGACTCCAGCTGAAGTCGGGAGGAGGAAAAGGCACAAGTGGCTTTTGTGAGGAAGACTGGCTGCATCCCGAATGACTTTGCATGCTGGAAGTGCAGGAGCCAGCAATTCATAGCTGTATGCAGGTAGGAAGCATGGTGGATGCCTGCAGGAGGACTATCAAGCATGTGAAAGGAAGCTCATGGTAAGGTAGAAGGAGATGATGCTATATATATATATATTTACTTATTTATTTTTTTTTAAGTGTAAATTATGCCTTTGCTTGTATGAAAACTTTGGATTCTCAGGAACTTCCAGGCTGATCTGTACCTCCATAAAAGCCTACTTTTCATTAAACCATGCATATGCTTGGTCTGAAGGAAGCCTCAGTGCGTTCATCTCAAGACACCCACTTCTCCACAGTCCTCCCAGTCAGAGTAGTTTGCCTGGAGAGTTCTCCCTTCTGCCGCAGTACAGGCAGCCAGTGTGTTTCAGCTGACATTCTACTTCTGGGAGAAGGTTCAAGTCCGCCCAAGGTTATAACCAATCAGTAAAATTAGCAGTGGCTTCATCACAATTAACCTCAAATTGCCTGTGTCTACACAGACGCGCCTTGAAGCAATTGAACTGGAGCTTTTCTTTGGCACCGGATCAAGCACCATAAATTTGCGTTTCAGTTTTTAGCTCATACTGCACATAAGGTTTATCCAGACAATAGGCATATACGAGCATTTACGAGCTGCTTCCCTTCCTTCTTCCTATTTCCACAGAAAATTGCTGAAGAGTGTTTCTGACAGCCTCTTAAAGCACAACTGGCCAAAATGTATAGGTATGATATTTATAGACAGCTAAGGCAGTAGAAATAAAAATAAGAGTCTGCTACGTTGCTGAAAAGCTCAGATTAAGTCATGCTGTTTGCAAGCACCTCCAAGCACAAAACACAACCTTGTCCTTGCAGAGAGGACATATCCACATAGGGGATGGTCAGTATAGCCGGGAGTTACAATACTTGCAGATTGTCCCCTTCACCCTCATCATTTTCAGCATTTTGAGGCATAGAGATCATCAGGATCTGGCTCTGGCCAGTGAGTCCCTATTGCCTTACCCACTGGGAGAAAAAGCCAGATAGAAATAAATCAGCAGTGCTCTGGAGATCCTGGCACTGTGTCTCATTGCAACTAGGCACAGGGCAGGAGCTGGTGATGCAGTTTGTTTATATAAATTCTGCTCTTGGCATTGTCCCATGTTGCATCATGATATTGAGGAGAACCTAATGGCACTTTCTAGATCAGATCCAAACAGTGAAGTTTTTAAAGACCTTGAGGTTTTTTTTTGTGGATCAACACAAACCATTTTAAGGTGTTTTTATGGTCTTTGGGAACATAGTATTACAAGATGCAGACCTCTCTCTACCTGATACATCTTGACTGATCTGTAGCTCAACAGTGGCAACCAAGACTGGACAAAGTATGGAACATTTCTTCCTCTGTGCTGCAAAGGACGGAAGTCTGCTGAAGAACACTAGATCCCTCTCTGCGTTTGCACTGTGGACTGTCTGCCTCATTAAAACAAAAAAGAGGTCTCCTCTAAGAGCATGTGTGAAAGACCTAAGACTAAGAGCAGTGCAAAAGACTGTGAATTACACCTTTGTCATTGCTGCTACTGTGGCTGTTACCACTGAGCATCTCTTCTTGGGGTGGATTGGGAATGGAGTGAGAACCCACACATCAGGTCACTCATCCTCCTACTCATTTCCTGACTTTGATGAGGTTTGATATGTTCCACAGGACATGAACAATCCTGTTATCGCAAACCATAAAAGCAATTTGATCCAGCAATACAAACATTGGTGTGCAGGTGTTTCTGGCACTGAATGCACTGGCGAGAGCAGATCATGCAGAGGAATGAATTAATGGTTAACATTCAGTGAAACATTCAGGGTTTCTGTGCAAATAGCAATGTCAACAATGCTTTATTCTTGCAAAATATAGCTGCGGTGTTTATTGTGGTCAAATGTCTTCTACAGTGTCCTAAAACTGGCAGAGATCTTTTACTGAGATCGTGTGCGTGTAAGAAAGCACACATGGAAAATCACAGAGCCTTAATGCAACCAGGTAGATGGATGCCAAGTCCTTCCCCACTGCTTTTTTAGTAGCACTGAGGGATGTGGCTTAATGGGCATGGTAGCGATGGGTTGATAGTTGGACCGGATGATCTTAGTGGTCTTTTCCAACCTTAATCACAGAATCACAGATTCTATGAGTCTGTATTTCCCATATCTCCAGGACTTTGCCTTGTTGCTTCATGCATTACCACGCTTTGCTCTGCGAAGCTCTGCAGAAGGACAGCCTTGCCTTCAACAGCAATGTGTTACAAAACTTCAAGAACTCTGCAAGACTCCAAGGCCTCCTTGGGATCTGGCTAGAGGAACTCAGACATGAGCCAAAGGTGGAAGTTCGTTTACATAGGAAACAAGTTGTGCTGAAAGATACCACCCTTCAGGCTCCTCTTGTGGGATTGACATCCACTGAGCAAATCTGAGTAGTCCATAAAAGTGAATGATGGCTGGAGGAGGTGGCAGAAACCTGGAGTGGAGGAGAGCACAGTCTGAGCTGCAGCAGATGCCTGCTCAGACACTAGCCAAAGTCCTCTTTTGTGTCTCCTTGAAGAACAGTGGTCCAACCCACCTTAAGGTCTTAAGATGTTTGTGAAACACTTTGGATTCTTGGCAGAAGACACGGTGAGATTTCTGGGACTTGCTTAGCTGGTCCATACATCTAGTAGTTGAACTGCATTTCTTAGGTTAAAAGGAAAACCTAGATCTTCCTAAAGTGCATGAGAGCTAAAATTCACAATTCCCTTCAACATTTCTTTTTCTTTTGCTGAGAAGAGCTACAGAGATAAGAGAAAGCCACCAGCCAGGACAATTCCCTTTACCTGATATATGGCCCCACAGCCAGTGACAGTCCCTTTGTGTTAAAGATGGTTTCAAAGCAGAGAGAAGAAAGGAGGATGGAAGAAAAAGACACACTCATACAAACTTCCAGAGACTTAATCCTTTCTCTAACACCTTCCCAGACCATTATTGTTGTGACCAGAGCCATGCGGAGGCATCTGGAAAACATCTGTGTCCTCAAGACCTTTGGAAGCCTTCTGCAATGTCTCTGCCTGGCCAGGCTCTCTCATTACACACTGGGACAGGAGGAGCTGCAGTGATTTCTGGGTCTTTAATGGATATAAAGTACATGTTGCTTAGTGCCAGATCTTTCTCCCTTGGCCTGCTTATACGGAGGATGTAAGTGTCACTCAGTCCTCAGTCAGCATAGGGAAGATGCCAGTTTTGTGCCATTACTTGTATAGGATGCTTGTTTTTTCCCCTGCAAAACCATTTTTACCACATGAGCTGAAATAATATTTGTCAGGTTTAAACCCCTGGTGGGATTTGCTGGGCTATTTTTTGAGCTGGTATGAATGGATATAGCACTGCCTAAGGTGTTCAAGCTGCTGTAATTGAGGAAGGATCTGGATCCTTTGCCGCACTTCTGCATGTGTTGTGACTTAATAAGAAATAGCTAAGAATAACATTATGTCTGCCAGCCTGAGTGCTGTGAAGAATATCAAAGTGTTTCACCAGGAGTGCAATAACGTGACTTTCCTTGTCCTTCACTGTCATAAAAATGTCCTCACCTCTTATCCCCTACATTATGCTGAAGCCAACAGAAGCTGCAGAGTCCTTGCTTTACCTGCCATTCTGCTTGAAAAGAAGCAACGTGAGAGGCTCTGTCATGGCAACTGCTCGTCCCTAGCAGACGAGCTGTCTCCAGGTCTCTCCGATTACATCTTTACTGTTATAATTCATATCCTGCACCTATTAGCGATAAGGTCGATAGGAGCAAATACAATGGCAGCTGCTGAGAACTCTGTTGTTGCACATGCTCCCACCAACACTCACTGTGCTACGGAGACCAAAAATAACTTCCTGGTTTCCCAGAGCAGCATGGAAAATATTTCCCTGTATTTTCTGGGTTGTGTGATAACTTCCCTTCTTTAGCTTTATGGTAGCGGCTCCTCCAGGACAGCTGAGCAGAAATATTCCTCGGGGGCATGTGCCATTTTCACAGAATCATAGTATTGTTTAGGTTGGAAGGGACCCTTGGAGATCATCTAGTCCAATTCCCCGGCAATGAACAAGGACACCTACAGATAAATATTGATGTCCCCTTCATGTCCTCCTTTACTTCCTCTGTGTCCTGCTTATGCATATGCAGCTTTAACTCATTATTTCTCCCTTTCTTTCTTTTCGTACAGCATCCTCAGCTTTATCTTCTTACTACAGATCTCATAATACTTCTGTAAGAGTGTGAGCTCTCAATGCACACTCATAGCACAGAGTATAGCAACATTGCTCATGCCTTTTTTGTTCCTCTAAATTAAAATATATGCAAATCCTAAACTTTCAGAGGTTCTTTTCTACTAGGTTTTAAAGCTAGAAAAGGGAAAAGTGCTCCAGCAGCTCCAGTTCTTCTCTAAGAGCAACCACATCTGCAACTACTAAACAGCACTACCAGCAACGGATCAGGAAAATCAGTCTGCCACTTATTTTAGGTGGGGAGTGGCTCCTTTTCGATATAAGATGTGGCCTCACTGCCTAGACTTTGACATTTTGTTTCCATCCCCTACAGGAGCTCTCTATCAGCTGCTCTTATTGAGATAAATCACAGTTCACTCAGGCAGGGACCTTCTTCCACTCTTTTGAGTCCTGAGACTTGGGGCTTGTAAGGATTTCCAGCATTCTTTCCAGCACCTGAGAGCCAGAAAAGCATGCAGTCCAGCTGCACCTCCACGCCACACAGCCCTGGGCCAGCCTCAGGACCAGCGTGTGAGCCACAAGGTCCTCAGCCCCAGAGCAAAGTGGTCAGGATGGACTGGGTGCAGGCTCAGCTTATAGAATCAAAGAATCACCAAGGTTGGAAAAGATCTCCAAGATCATCCAGTCCAACCATCCACCTATCACCAATATCTCCCACTAAATCATGTTCCTCAGTACAACATCTAAACATTTCTTGAACACCTCCAGGGACAGTGACTCCACCAAATCCCTGGGCAGCCTGTTCAAGTGCCTGACCATACTTTTGGAGAAGAAATTTTTCCTAATATCCAAACTGAATGTCCCCTGGCGCAACTTGAGGTCGTTCCTTCTTGTCCTATCATCAGTTATGTGGGAGAAGAGGCTGACACCCATCTTGCCACAGTCTACTTTCAGGCAGTTGTAGACAGTGATAAGGTCACCCCTGAACCTTCTCCAAACTAAACAATCCCAGTTCCCTCAGATCCTTCTCCTAACACTTGTCCTCCAGCTTCAGTGGAAAGACCCTAAAAGATATGGAATATAATAACATTGTCTTTGCTTTTCCTTCTGATGCACAAAAAAAAAAAAAAATCAGAAAAAAACTACTTGTGCTTCAAGTGCTCCAGAATTTTGTTTCTCCCTCCTCCTTTTCCCACTTCTTTCCATGCCTTCTCTCACTGCCATTACCTGGTTCTGAGCTCCTGTCACAAACACAGAGATTGTCTCTCTGCACTGTCAGAGTTCTGCTTAAAAGCTCCCAAATTATCCTTGCTGGACAGCAATTTAATTAGGACACAGAGTTAGTTGTAAACTCCAGAACTGCAGTGTGTGTCAGAAGGGGTAGGAAAGGGATGTGAGTCCAACCAGGTCAGGGGTGAGCAAAACTGATATCCAGGGTCCTCTAGATAAGCCACCATATCATAAAAGCCATTAGCACTGTTTTTTTTCTAGCAGGAATCTCAGTCTCTTTCCCCCTGTGTATTTGAAAGTACAGCACATGCACACAAGGGGTGAACCTAGAACTGCTATTGCAGTCACATCTGGACACCTTAGAAGCCAGGAAGGTCCCACTGAGCTGTCTTACATGAATACACCTGGTAAGTCCTGACTCAACTATGTTAAACAGCAGGAACAGGCAAATTTATTGCTGCACTGGCCGTAGAGAAGTACTCATTTGCTGGGGCTTATTGGTCTGGCTGTCCCCAGACTCCCACAGAAGCACGTGAACTCTGCTGTTTTCATGCATGCTAAAAGCTTTGACTTTCTCTGATCCAGCTGCAAGTACACCAGCTTTCTTGAAACTGTGTTAATGACTCATCAGAGCAAACATCTGTGTCCCATCTAACATATGGTGCAGCACAAAAAGAGACCAAGTTGTTCTGTAAAGAAACCAGCAGTGACCTGCAGATCAGGCCAAGAGCAGGCAGACTTCAAGCTGATTTGCACTGCTCTGCAGTCTCCAGAGTACCTTTAAAGCATACAGGGGTGTGAAGGACCCCTGGAACCAGGATCTCATGCACTTTTCTGACCTCACACACTGCTTTCACCTTAGACATGTTGATCTCCACATCATGTGAGCAGCCAGCTGTGTGGGGAAGCAAGTCCAGAACCACTAGGAAGCACTGAAGTTTGCAGGGTGAGAGTAAAATCTTCTTTGAAAGGTAAATTTTGCAGCAATCATAGTACTAAGCCTGCAAGAAGTCCAAGAGGTTTTGCACATCCAGAATGCCAGCAAGAAGGGCTTCTAATTTTAACCTACCCTGCGGAAATATCAGTGACGCACATTGGTTGTGTGCAGAGGGGTGTGTTTGCTCTCTCCACTGAAGAAAGCAGAATGAGCAGGCAGTTACCTGCCTGCTGAGATTCTGCTCCAGGTCCTTAGAGCTGAGTGATTTCATGGATCACACTGAGAAGGTCTGTCCTCACCAAGCCGCTGGTGGTGGTGGTGGACACTCCATCTCCCCTGGAACATGATTTGAACACAACAACCGTTTCAGTGGGGCATGAAATGGAGGACCAAGTGCTTTGCTGCTTCATAGGTGTGTTAATAAGCACAAGGTGGAGGACACCTGAGGCCTCTGTCACTGTGAGCTCAAGCCAGAACTGTGAGGTCACCCATAGAATGCAATTCAGGCAACCCTCCTGGACACGGACCCCCAGCCTCCAATGTGATCCTGATCACACCAGCTTTGGGGGTGAGTCTAGAAACTGAACTTGACTATGGCCCAGCTAACTGCAAAATGCCATACTGGGGAGGGCTGAGCCTAGATATCATGTTAATGTGGTATTAAGCTTTTTGGTACCACAAAGCCTTGACTTTGCACCAAGCAAGAAGGGCAGCTGGCTTCAGGTCACCAATGCCAACGGTGACCTGGAGTCAGTGAATGGCATCTCTTTGGGAA
Organism: Alectoris magna; assembly: GCA_030625065.1. Lineage (NCBI taxonomy): Eukaryota > Metazoa > Chordata > Aves > Galliformes > Phasianidae > Alectoris > Alectoris magna. The sequence continues at coordinate 4,035,446 of CM060561.1, forward strand.
AACTGAGCATCCTACCATATTGTCACCAGCATGTCACCACCCAGGCCCAACCTCCTCCTCAACGCAAACACTGCTATGGGAGTTAGGCCAGGTTACTCAGGGCTTTACTCAGCCTGGTCTTGAAAACCTCAACAGAGACTGCTTATCTGGTTCTACTGTTTACCTTGTACTCATAGGGAAAAATCAGCCTGACATGGGAAGATATACGCTTCAAAAATTGGATTTTGAGGTACATTGTCTTGTACCATCTATCCAGGCAAAAAAAAGTTGATCTGTGAGTCCCACCGAGCAAACCCCTTGCTCCTCACCCCCATCAGTCCAGAAAATGAAGCCACAAGTAGGCCCAGTCTGTTGAACATGGGGGCTACACAGCCACTGGATTTGAGCCTGTAATGCCTATATCCAATACCAAGGAAGACTGGTCCTGTACACGGGGAAGGTATGACCCTGTACCCAGAAAAAGCTCAAACCATTCACAAGGCTAAAAGGGTCCAGTGTTGTATCTTCTGTCTCTGCTCATTGCCAAGATGTCCCCTGCCTTTCCAAGATCTCTAATTCCTCTGCTTGACAGCTTCCTTTTATTGGCAGAAGATCGAACTTCTCTTTGACTCAGCCAGAGTCACAGTGCCATAGGACAAACAGGAGCTCCCATCGCCAGGACACATTCATTTGGTGTCTTGGCCTCATGATCCAAGCTCTTAAGGAAGGATGATCCAGACTCTGAAAGCCTCATGATCCAGGTTCTAAAGAAAAGACAATGCAGGAGCAGAAATTCCAGCTCCAAAAGGTGCCTCCACACTGACAACAAAAGGATCTTGGTGGTAATGAATCTTCCACAGCTTTCAAAGTGACATGAAGAGACCGCCTCAGCTACTGAGGTTGGGAAAAGCTTGCCCCAGCTAAAGAGGAAACCAGTGCCTGGTTACAATGTCAGAGTCTTGTGAGGGTGAATACTTCTGCTTTCACACACAGACATCATGTGGTTGTTTGCACTGTTCACTTCCTCGTAATTATGGTTCATGCGGGTCCAAGATAGCCAGTAGTCTCCCTCAGGGAATGTGGTGGTCACTGATCAGGGCAGCAACATCTTTCCAGTTAACTTCAGTTCCAAGGCCCAACTGCAGCAATTCACTCCAAGTGAGAGATCAGAAAAATCTCCAGATGCTGGAAGCCAGATTTGGTTTAAGAGGGAGACGCATGGCCCAGAGGAACCTAAGGACTTCTGAAAATCCAGCAGAGCATTTAAACCTTGAATCCTAACTGCAGGCCTTGCTTTGGAGTCTTCAGGCTGCATTGTCCCAACACCCCAGAGCCCACCTGTGCTGAGAGCTGTCATGAAGAAATCTCCCTACCTTCCTCCCAGCCAGCTATGCAATTGCTGTCCAAGTTTTCAGGCACTATTTCTGGGCTGTGCATCACCGTCTCTCCCAACACACACCCTCTCACCTGCATTCTCATAGCCTCACATCCTTCACTTCCTTAACTCCACACTCCCACCTGCTATCTGGACCACAACTGTAATAGTGCACATGATTCTGTGGCCACTTCTCACTCCCTATGGGTGGCCCACCAATACCACAAGGCATCCAGCTTCACACCAGTCTCCTCCTGCAGCTTTGTGCTCTGCCCCAACAGGTCCTCGCCAAGATCATGGGCTCCTGCCTTCTCCCTCCTACTTTCCTCAAATCCATACCTCAGCTCTTAGCTTCTGCTTTCCATCTCCTTATTTGTGTTCTCCACGCTTTCCTGCCTTTCTCAGAGGGAATTTTACCTACATTCATCCCAGAAATCTTACCGGTCTCCTTTTTATTTTTACATGCCTTCTCCCTCTTCCATAACCGAGCTCATGGGTGTTTTAGAGCCAACCCACTCCACTGTAGGGAACCAATTGGTTTACTCCTCTTCTCTTATGGGATCAGATGTGACAGCAATGAACACAACAGAAAAGCTGTCACTAGAGGCAATATACAGAGACTGGACTTCAGATCTAATGACTGAGAATCATTTCATGTGTTAATCATTCTTCTTTGTTGTTCTTTATCCAAGTTGAAGCTAAATCTTAATCTCCTTAATCCCGCTATTTCCATGTGAAAGGTCTCCAGGCAATGTGGGAGATAAACTCATTTATTTCCCTTAGAAGTTATGTCAAGGAGCAGGATGGGAAGATCAGCATAGGCAGGATTTTTTAGCAACAGTCCCCCAGGGTGCAAAAGCAGTGTTCTTTTTTCAAACCTGATTAATTCCGCATCAGTTGGGCACATTACAGGCACCATTTTCCTGAAGTCTACAGTGTATTCCCTGGACCACAGCTGCTGCTTCTGCCACTGCTTGCTATTTCTGGAGTGACTGCATCTGACAAATAGCAATGGGAGAGATTTCAGGAATGACTCAGAGGCAAAGACAATTTCAACTCCAATTTTATATCCAAGGAAAGCTTTTCACTGGCTACAGAAATGTGAATGAGTGACGCTTCTTCCTCTCCTAACATCCTCTTGGGATATTGTTGAACATCACATTTCAGGCCCTGGGCACTCCAGAGCCCTTCAGCTTTTTTCTGATGCAGACAGAAAGGACAATGACTGCCAAATCTTCATCACATTTCTTGGGTTTCTTCCCATCTGGTGACAATGAACTAAGTTTGGATGTACCCTTTTGTACCTGGAGGAGCTGTCTGTGCTAGGTGTCACCATACTGTCGCACTTCTATGAGTCACCAGAATTTACTCACTGGTATTAATCTTCAAGTCCAAGTGTCTTTTGGGGCCATTTATAACTATCATTTATGCAGCCTTTCCACTATTGGTCCCTTCTGATGCTTCCACACTGATTTTCATTCATTCTTGCCAGTCTCAACATTTCTAACAAATACCAAATGCCTTCTGCTGATAGCATAACCCCACCTTCAAAAGAGGGGAAGACATTCCCACACAGGAATCCACACGCATAGATGACAACTAAGCCAACCTGCTCTGAACCTTGTCCCTTGTCCACTTCAGGCCCACAAAGAGCAAATCTGTGACCAACAGCCTGATGTGCCTTCCACCACTCAATTAAAACATGCACAAATAGAAGAAAATGGCTTTGCTCAGAAACAGTGCTATTCAGACAGGCAAAGATTTGCTGGCTGCTTGGTGGTAACTTAGAAAAGTAACATATATGCTCAGCAGCAAAGTACATCTGAGACATTTCTAACAGTTCCAGCCTCCTGTGGGAAATACTGCAGGATCAGCAAATTCAGGTTATCAGTCTTCAAATCCCTCAGCTAGAAACAGCTGTAAGGTTTTAATCGTTATAGTGCATCAGCCAAGCAACACACTGAGCCAGAGTTGTATGGTCACACTGAGCTGTCCCAAGAGAAACATTTCTCTTAGCTGATAGTGCATCGGTGTAGATTTATCTCAGAGAGGGCTAAGACAGCAAAAATCCTCCTTTCCTCCTTCCAGAACCATTTAGCAGACCACACACACTTTCTCTCCCATCCCAAGGAGGTCAGTAAGAAGCTATATCTCCTCCTTTCAGTCCTGCAGCAACATCCAGTCCTGTCATGGTACATCCTCTTATACTCAAAACCAACCCATGTTCCCTTCAAAAGCAAATTACTGTGTCATCATCAGAGATGCTGGCCAACCTACCAAGGTCAGCATGCATGGCAGTGGCATGAGCATCCTGTGGATGAAGTGATGAATTAGCAACAGCAAGCAGCCAGCCTGGTGAAAATAAGAACTGAGTCAGAACTGAGATTGCTCCCCTTCACCTCCAGTCCTTCCCCCAGCACTAGAAAAGTTCAGGAAGTTCAGCCAACTTCAGGATGTAAAGCAGCACATGGCAGATGTCAGTAGAGTTGCTTGCAAGCTTCAGTATTACTGGGTTGCAGATACAATCCCAGAGCTGGCATAATCCACAGACAATTAAATATGGATCAGGAGCACTCAGTTTCCAAAGCACCAGGGATAAAAATATTGATGACAGCACATCAAGCAGGGTCACATTAGGGGAACAGTCATGATTCCTCTGCTACCTGCAGGGTCTATTGCCCTGCTACTGGAAACCTAGAAAACCCTTGCTCTTTGCTGGGGGTAAAGTTGCCCTGTTATCCCGAGCCTGCTAATTCTCCATCTCTATTCTTGCTTCCGTAAAGCAAGGAGCATCATCTATATCATGAAATCATAGAATCATTAAGGTTGCAAAAGATCTCTAAGATCATCAAGTCCTACCATCAACCCATTGCATTCATGCCCACTAAACAATGTCTGTCAGTGACACATCTACATATTTCTTGACCACCGCCAAGGACAGCAACTCCACCACTTCCCTGGGCAACCTGTTCCAATGCTTGACCACTCTTTCTGAGAAGAATTTTTTCCTAATATCTAACCTGTTCCTAGGTTCCTAGCACAACTTCAGGCCATAACTTCTCATCCATAGTATTGCATACCATGGGAACCCAGATATGCGTGCAGAGTGTACCTGCAATCCTGGAAAACCATGTGGATAGGAGCTGCTGTTGCTCCCAGGTTTAATTTTCAGAATCTGACTTTATTCCATGCTGGAACAGTATTCCAAATGTTTTTGGAGTTTTTTCCACAGAGGAGGTATTTGTGGCAGGTGATACGAAGGAGGATGAAGGAGAGATCTCTTTTTTTCTGCTTGAGGCTCAATTTTGATGTCCTAACTTTGTACTAAAATGCCATTATTTCACCAGCTGCAGTCTCTCAAACATAGATTACAAAAAAAAAACAACAAAAAAAAGAGTATTTGAGAAATACTACAATTCATCTTTATCATCAGAAAGTGGATGTAATTCCCCCGGGCCCCATGAAAGTCCCACCTTGCAGTGCAGATATAATGACACCCCCCAGGGGACAATCACCCTATCTGTCCTTGCACTGCTGTCTGATCAGGATGCTCTGTGGATGCAGGCAGTGACACCCACAAAGCTGTAGCACAGAGTTGGAAATTCAGCTGAGAAACCATCATGGTGAACATGACAAATGCCATTGAGTATCATCTCTCTGATGCACTGCCAATTGCCAACCCTTGACCGCTACCTCTGTCTCTAATTCTTATGCACTCCAAATATTCCTTACATTCCTGTCACAGCTCCCAAACCTGGAAATTAGACAGATGTTCATCTCTTCCACTTCTAGAATTTGCCCATTCTATGACTTTTTCTCCTTTCAGGAATAACCTTGAGCATCTTTGCAGGCAGTTATGCAGCAGATCACTCTCACCTCTTTTTCAACAGCCTGACTCAGGCTGAGCCTTCTCTTTGTAGCCTTCCAAATGTGATATCAGGACTAATAGCAGAAATAACAATTAGTACTAGTACAATAGTAATTGTTGTGATTCTTCTGGCAATTAGAAGAGTAATTTTGTCACTGCTGTTATTTTATGTTGTTGTCATTGACCTGCAACCCTGAAGCACCTCTGAGGTGATCCTAGAGGTCTTTTCCAAACCTTAATGACTCTATGATTCTCTACGAGGTGGGGACACGAGATGGTGTTGTCAGCACACAGGCATGAGCAAACAGGAGCTGGCCTGCCAGCCCAGGAGTCAGGTGATCCAGAGAAGTTCCCCATCTCCACCACAACCTCCCTATGTGACCTCAAAGGAAGCATTTGGAAAGCCACTGGGAAAAGTAGGCAGTTGTAGGTTTGTGGCTCCTAACTGTGAGCGTAGGTGACTGATTTCATGTTACAGCCATCAGGAAGAAAAACAGCACTGCCCAGTAGAGGCTAAGAAGCAATTTAAGTGGCTGAATTTTCATCTAAGCACACCACGTATTATTTGAGATGCTCAAAGTCTCTCCAGCTGAAACACACCCATGCTCTTCACTCTACCATAACCACCGGTCATGTGGGGATGCTATGCCTTACTTCTCTGCATCTGCATGTTTAGACATGCTGCCCTCCGTGATAAGAAGAGTCCAGATCTCTGCCCTTGGCTGATAGGTATCACCTCTATGAATAATAACAAAGGAGGTTTGCTTGGTGTTAAAATCATGTTGCTCAGTTTCTGATTCAAGTTACAGTGCTGGGCACTGGTATGAATCTAGTTTGGGTTTATCTTGGATGTAAGATCTCAAAATGGATGAACTAAACACTATACATATTGCATGGCTCACATGCTGCTATCTATCTTTTTTTCATTCAGTTCCGAACTTAAAATAACTTGCTGTGCCTGGACCTCTCTCCCCAGAATTTAAAAACTCACAGCAAAAAAGATATTCACATCAGTTCAGTGATCCAGCATTGCCAAGAAGCAGTCTTACTGTCACCGGGGAGGAGAAACTCAAACTTTAATGTAGGCTCAAAAGGAAAGGAACAAAGTTGGGAATTTCTTAAGCCAGTTTCACCACAAAAAAATAACATCTTGTTAAATAGTCTAGTGCTGCTTCCTGCCTCTGAAGGCACTGTAAGAAGATTGCAAGCCCTGCTTGCATTAATGTTATCCTAATCCCAACATGAATAGCCTTTGTCAAGTCAAGGACCAGTATGGTAGTATCAGATTAAGAAGTATCTTCTCTGCTTTGATATCATAGAATCAGACAGATCTTCGTCTGAATATTGGATATAGGAGTCAGGGCATTGCTGTGGATTTTAGTAACATTAGGGTGAAATAACTCCAGTGTAAACAGCTCCATCAGTGCACCTTATCCCTCTCTTGGGCTTGTTTGGCTTGGAGAAGAGAAGGCTCAGGGGACACCTCATTGCAGCCTTCCACTACTTGAATGGAGCTTACAAGCAGGAAGGGGGCTGGTGTTTTACACTATCTGATAGTGATAGAACAACGGGGAGTGTCTTTAAATGAGAAGAAGGGAAAATTAGGATAGATGTTAGGAAGAAAGTCTTTCCTCCGGGTGTGGTGAGGCACTGGAACAGGCTGCCCAGAGAGGTTGTGGATTCCCCACCCCTGGAGGCATCGAAGGCTGGTTTGGATGGGATCCTGTGCAGCCTGATCTGGTGAGTGGCAACCCTGCTCACAGCAGCGGGGTTGGAACTAAATGACCTTCAAGGTCCCCTCCAACCCAAGCCATTCAGCGATTCTATGATTCAGATAAGGAGCATGTAGGGATGATACTTTGCAGTTCCTTGCTACACGGCTCCACGCTTCAACTCATCCTGGAAGCCAGTGGCCGTCTGGGAATGAGAAGAGAGTCCATCTCAATCTCCTGACCATATCAACAGTAATTCACCACTTACTAGCTACAGAACCAGCAATGGTCCTGCATGCCATCCTCTCCTCTCCATGACTGACCCATTGGAAATTCCTTGTACTCCCCCCAGATATGCAGCAGATTGAATTAGAGACCTTGTGAGGTCCCTTCCAACCCGATCCCAGAACTGAAAAACCCTACAATAAAGTGCAGATGTCCCTGTGTGAACATTGTGCCCACTGGTGCAGCCTTGCATCAGGAAGGGCATGGTTTTGTGGCTTCCAGGTTAATGGTGTCTGTGCCATATGTCCTTCATTTGCATTTCACCTATGCTGAGAGGCCTGAGCCTGACAGAAAAGCCCATCTTGGCTTGAGCAGGGCTGGCTATGGGAAGCCTGCCAAGGCCAGGGTGCAGGGCGCAACACAACATCGTCTCCATTCAACCATGCCAGAGTGTTATCTCTAGCAGGCCACTGACCTTCCCACTTCTGAACAGGGCTTTCACCAACATGCTCTGTATTTCATCCAGGTCCTCCCTTTGCAGTAGGATGATGTTCCTATGCCCTGTGTATTTGTTCACACACCAGACAGACTCCTCTTCTATAGAATCACAGAATCATTAAGGTTGAAAAAGACCACTAAGATCATCTAGTCCAACCATCAGCCCATCCCCACCAACTCCACTAAACCATGACCCTCAGTGTCACATCTACCCTGAAAACCTTCAGAGACAGAGAATCTACCTCCTTCACCACCTTTCACTGCATCTTTCTGCAGTGCCACTGGGCTTGAATTTTGGGTCCTGTGTGGATTCAAGAGCTAGGCTCAGTGATCCTTGTAAGTCCCTTCTAACTCAGGTTATTCTATGATTCTCTGAGAGCCACTAGAGCTGTGTAAGAAGGATAAAACACAAAGCTCCTCCCTGTCAGTACTGGTGAATACTTGCAAGACAGAGTCTGTGTTTTCCTTCTCCTGGCCGAGGGCCATGGGGAGGGCTCTATATTGCCCTGTTTAATCATTTACACCAGGGAAAAGTCGAGGTGGCATGAATACCATGTTCCAAAGATCTCAATGCCATGGAAGGTGAAACACTGCCAGGAGACCCAGCCTACCCATCCCACCTCTGTAGCCCCAATTGGATCCAGGGACTCCCACCACAGCAAAGCCTTCCTAAAGGGCTGGATGATGTGGAAGGGTCCACATCCACCACAGATCTCCCAGATATAACACCATCACTGTGCCTACGTGACTCACACCCAGTTCCTCACTCTCCTCACCCCAGGAGAAATTAACTCCTTCCCACCCACACCATCACACCCAGAGAGCCCAGCTGTTACCTGGTGACCTGCTAACAAACATAACCACAAACAAACATGAATCACAATGCTGGTGACCTGTCTGAGACACAAAAGGTGCCAGTGGGCAGCTTGGTCTCTTCTCTGCATCAGGAGTACCTCTGCATTCCCCATCTCCAACACCATGATTTGAAGGCACACATATTTCAGTTGGGTGAGCCCCTGGTCTTGTGCTTATAGGAGAGTTTTGCAGGAGCGATGCACCTGGTATAACACAGTATGGTGCTAACACAACCACAGTGTTAAGCCATCGGTATTTTGTACACATGCAAGAATCAGCAGTGGGGCTTGGTCTGCAATGTAGCTCTCTTGACACAGTTCAAGGAGCTCAGTGTGTCCCATTCACTGAATAGAGTTCTCACAGTCCCAGAGCCCCGAGCACTGAAAACACAGCCAGAATGAGGGCATCAGTAAGACATAAACAGGAAGAGTAAGAGAAATCTGTGTGTCACTGATGGGAGGGCCTCGTTTCCAAAGAAACTGGGTGGATCCTCAAACCGCAGGGAGCAGGGTTGGAAAGGAGGTGAAGAGGTGACCTCCTCCTTCCCTCTGCCCCAAGGCAAGAGCAAGTGTGCCTGAACAGGTCCTTGGTACTCTCAGTTTAATCTGCCCTTGAAACATCCCGGTTCACAACATTAGCTATCCCCAGCTCTGCTAAGTCTTTGCTTTTGTTTACCTATCTGTAAAAGGGGAAATGACCAGAACATGAGGATCCATTGCTGGGTTATTGGAGAGGAAGTGGGGAGAGGAGCCTTTGGCTAATGATTTGCAAACATTCAGTGAAAAGCAAGAAATAAACAGGGAATATTGTGTACTTAGGAGTGTTCACACCTGCTGATGTTGGTTTTGTACAGCTACAAAACAATATCAGCCTTATGCAAGATGGTCCAGGCGTGTACACAAGAGCATGTTTAGTTCTTCTTGTGCTCCTCCAAGCATAAGATGAGTGTTTGCTTTGCAGAGCAGTTCCCAGTGCAGGAACTGCAACCAGATTACCTAGGGACATCATGTACCTCCTTCTAACTACAGGCTGAAACACATTTTGTGCGCTTTTTATTATTGGGCATGGAAAATGTTGTATATCACAGTGCTGGACTTCCTTAAAAAGGTCAACACTTGGTCATCTGGGCCAGCATCCTGCTTCATCAAGAATAATGGCACAAAGGTTATTAATTTTGTCACATACTGCATACATATGATGGTTATGTGAGAACTGGATCGCAAATGCATTCAAATGTATGTTTGAAAAAGGGCTGCACTTTTATGGCACTAATCGTAATACCCTCAAGCTTTGAACTATATTGCTTTGGAAGCCATCATGGTTTAGTGAGCATGGTGGTGAAGGGTTGGTGGTTGAGCTGGATGATCATAGTGATCTTTTCCAACCTTAATGATTCGATGTTTTTCAAGCTCACATACTCTCCTACATTGTAACAAGCATTCAAACTTATATCCCATAAATCTCCAGTGATTCTAATTTGATCATTGCCAGAGTAGGGGGAAAAGGAAGGATGACAGGTAGGGAGTTTTTAATCAGATTTGGAGAATGGTTCTGATACCTGTAGAATCAGAGCTAAAGGTGGTTTGATATCCCATATGTTACTGCGTTTAGCTCTGAAGTCGCTGCTCCGGTCACTGCTTAGAACACTAAACCTGTGTCATTAAATCATCTCACAGCTCTCTGGGGGACAGTTAAGACTCAGGATGGCCTCTAGGTATTACTGCACAATTTAGCTGTGTTTAAATCCCCTTAGCTGAGAAATATGATGAAAATGTATCTAGGAGACCAGTGACCAGCAATTCAGCTTCTATTCTTGACAGATGCTCAAGCCCAACTTTCTATTGATAGCAATTACGGAAAACTTGGACCTCATGATTTATCCAAGGCTCTTAAGAGCTTAATATCTTGTGTTCTTCCGGCATGGAAATGCAAAGTTTAAATATAAAACTTGCCTTGAAAAGTTCTGTACTCTCCAATCAGCCAGTAAATTTCTTACAGATGATAGCACACTGATCCTGGCATAATCCAATGTTTCATAAATGTCTTAAAAGATGAAGACAGCATTTTCTGCCCAAGTGACAGAGGAGATTCGCATCTCTGCAGAGTAAACACTGGCAACAGTATTGCATAAGAGCCAGCAATTTTGCTAAAATCCTCCTCTATGCTTCCTTACAAGGACAATTACATAATCAGAAACCTTCATCTATCAAAAGCAATCCTACTCATTAAACAAGATGCTCTATTAAATGCACAAGCACACACCGAATAGGAAGAAAGGGAAGGTAGCTGAGCTGCATCGCCTGACTGACTTTGAAAGGGAATTTAACTTGTTAATGACTCAGCCTTGCTTTTTTTCCCTTTTGTTCAATATCCAGCTGCAGTGCTGGAAGCATGAGTCTGGTAGTAACAACATCCCTGGTGCCTGTAACTTGCAAGGCTCTGTGCTGACAGAGATCATATGATGACAGAATCATAGAATCATTAAGGTTGGAAAAGATCACTAAGATCATCCAGCCCCACCGTGACCACTAACCAGGGCCCTCAGTGCCACTCCTACGTGTTTTTTAAACACCTCCAGGGACAGTGACTCCATCACCTCCCTGGACAGCCTGTTCCAGTGCTTTACCACTCCTTCTGAGATGAATTTTTTCCTAATATCCAAGCAGAACCTCACCTGGCATAACCCAAAGCCATTTTCTCTCATCCTGTCACTAGTTACCTGAGAAAAGTGACCAACCCCCAACTCACACGCCCCATCCTTTGTAAAAGAGAAGAGTTGTATGTGCAAAGGAGAAAGGGCAGAGAAAGACTCTGACTGAAAGACCTGTGGTGCAGAACTATCAACGTAACCTCACTTTGCTGAACCTTTGAAGAACTAAAGGATAGCTAAGCACTGCCCTGCTTAGCCACACTCCATTGTGTGATGCAGGGACGCAGAATCAGAATTGTTTGAATTGGAAGGGACCCTCAAAAGCCATCTAGTCCAACTCCCCTGCAATGAACAGAGACACCTACAGCTACATCAGGGTACTCAGAGTCCCGTCCAGCCTGACCTTGAATGTCTCCAGGGACCAGGCTTCTACCAACTCTCTGGGCAGCCTGTGCCAGTGCCTCACCACCGTTATTGTAAAAACTTTCCTTATATTCAACATAAATCTCCCCTCTTGTAGTTTGAAACCGTTTCCCCTTGTTCCATCACAACAGACCCAGCTAAAGAGTCTGTCTCCTTCTTGTAGCCCCCCTTTGGATACTGAAAGTCTGCTATCAGGACTCCCTGGAGCCTTCTGCTGCTCCTTCTTCCAGAGGATCCCTTCTTTTCTAGCTTCTTACAAGTCTCAACAGCAGGCAATAGTAACCACAGATTAAAGTCAGTGCAGGCAGTAGTGGGTGTCTGCATGTGAAATTGTCGTCTATACTCTGTGCCATCCATGGAGAGACATCAACTAGGATGAGATCTACCAGGCATCACTCTACCTCTGGGTTGCTAAGGATTCCCATCTGGGATTGGGATGGGCTTTAAAACTCAGTTCTTCTTACTGCCTTGTCATGGTGCATCTGGACAGGAAAATTAAGGGACAGAAGGGCTGGATTTACTGCAGGCAGTCTCCTCTTAGGCATCTGAGTGAGGTAAGTAATTAACTGAAGTACCTTCCCTCAGCTTCCTGGCTGTTGCTAAAGAGAGAGCAGGAAAAAATATTTTCCTGCTGAAATCTGGCAAGCTAACTGCACAGAGAGGGCATTTTTGGCAGAGTTCCTCTAAGAGAGAACAAGATAACATGATAAGTGGATGAAGGCAAGTGGGAAGCAAAGAGAAGGAGACCACAATAGCAAAGTCACTTGGGGAGGAGATCAGAGTCTGTGAGACAGCTCAGGACTGAGTTATGGGTTGGAAAGGGAAATGAGCACAAGGAAGAAGATCTGAAGGAAGATGTGCAAGGAAGAAATGGGACAGGGAGAGAGGAGCAGGGGTGAGCATCTCCAAGTGCTTGCCTGGAGCAGAACTGAGAGAGTCCTGAGGTACATCACAGCTGTGACCTGCCAAAGTTTCTGAGCCTCCTAGAGGGGCCATCTCCCCTGCAGAGCAAAAACATGAAACCAGATGCTTTCACTCAGACCTTTATTTCTGAAAAGGTCCCACAGTGCATTCAGGAAGATCCAATAGTGATCTGAAAGTCACACTTTTTCTTTCACCATCATTTCTTTGACTTCCTTTTAGACCCCTTAGGTTTCAAAGCTGAAAGGATGAAACATCCCCATCGCCACCACTCACTCAAGTTCAGTATTCTCCTCTCGTAAATAAATTCCTGCCTCTGAAGCTTCAGCTGATTCCCCAGAGTAGCAAAAAATGTTTTTTACAATAATGGTAGTGAAACACTGGCACAGGTTGCCTAGAGAGCTGGCAGATGCCCCATCTCCCTGAAAACATGCAGGATCAGGCTGGATGGGGCTCTGATCAATCTGATCTAGCTGTAGGTGTCCCCATTCATTGCAGGGGAGTTAAACTAGATGGCCTTTAAAGGTCTCTTCAGACTCAAATGCTTCTATGATAATTATTTTTTCAGAGCCTGGAAGTTATTAAAGAATGGTTTTGGAGATCTTTAGAGACTTCTCTGCAGTAACATGTAGTGCAATCACTGCACTGTTTTTCCATTAGTCGAGGCACTTGAGAGAGGCCTCTATCTAGAAAATGGCATTTGCAAAAGGGGTAAGAATTTTGGTATCTCAGATCTTTAGTCCTTTGCCTGACCCGGCTGCAATAGGTAATGGCTTCAAAAGCACGGATGAGCAAAGGGGGAACCTTCAGGGGGAACATTCACATTACAAGAAAGAAGGACAGCATTTGCTTTGTATCTCCAGCAAACTGAAATCAGCATCCTTACCTACTGACTGTGGTATGTGTTATCTATTTCTGTATCTGATCACAGAAAGTTCTGAAAAGATGACTCAGTCATCAGATGGTTTTTTGCCACTTGTAGTTTGTATTTTCCACAAAAGCTGGGAACACACTGTGAGGAAGAGTGTAAACACAAGGCAATTGCCTGACTAATTTTTTGACATACGTTCACACAGGTGGTCGTGCAGTGAATAGACTCAATGAAAGCATGCTTCAAAGCTATGCACGAGGTTGGTTGCAGGAAACAAAGTTTCTGATTGGAAAGCATTAATGCTGGAACCAAAAAACCTGTTGTGCTCTGCCCATGGGAATGCTGCTGCAGCTCATCTGCCCAACAATGAGAAAGCAACCCAGCCATGCCAGCAAGCCAGAAAACAGCAGCAGGATTAACTAGTAGAGCCCTCTCCCCCCCCCCCCACCCCCCCCCCCCAAAGAAAGAGAGAAAGCTGAGGAATAAGCAATTCATACCATACTCAGAGGACAGACCTGTTCTAGGAAGCTACTAAATGTTCTAGGATGAAACAAGAAAGCAAGGCTTTTAAGATCATTTAGTCTTTGCAAATGATGCCCTGCAATTGAGTTTCCACAGGCCATAGGAAGGTAGCACATGGGTTATGGTGGCAAATAGGAGCTCCCTTCCATCCTTCTGAGTCTCAGCAGGGTAAACACAATGCTAGGATGGTAGAAATGTCAGAGCCTGTGCCAATCAGAAATAAAAATACATGGAAAACTGCTGATGTTGCTGCCAAGGAGATTGAAGAGCTGAACTAAGTTGGAGCAGGTCATTTCCAGGGTGCTTGAAAACTGCCTTCAAATTATCTGGTCAAATGAGCGTTCAATAAGCAGAGACTCCTTTTGGGCCTTCAGGGGAATTCAGACAAGAGGTTTATTCAGCTGTTGGGTGATGACTAAAACTTTCTGAATCACGTGGTGGATATATTATTGCTGCAAACCAAAGACTCAGCAGATCTGCGGGGCAGGCTTGGAGGAAACCAGGGTATGAACTGGGGCAGGATCCTTCCGAGCTCTCTGGGGAAGCTGATTGCAAGAAGAGGGTTTTTTCCTTGGGTTCATTTTCAGCCTGTTTTCCCATGTGGCTAGGAAATCCCCTTATGCAGTCACCGTGCATGTCTGTTCCTCTCTACCTGCCCAATAATTGTCACCCCAGGGCTCACAGATGTACAAAGAATAGTTCTCCTGTGGATGCTGTGAAAATGGATGGGCAAAGAGAGCACAGTGCTTGGGATCAGTGTTTGAGCAAAGTGCCATGGGATCACAGTCCCTCTGTCCCCTCTATATTACCAGGGTAGAGGGCCAGGCTATGCAGAAAAGCTGGAGGATACTCACCCTCAAACACACATCAGGTTGAGGAGATGGGTAGGAGATGGAAGCCATTCCCATCTTCTGGGTACTCTCTATGCCCACTTTCAGCCAGGGCTAAACCTGCACTGAGACCCCACTGAACAGACCACAGCTGTGCACACAGAAGGGATCTGGAGGGATTCTGTAGTCTGTAGTCTGGCAGAGGACTATCAGAGGAGACAGGTATAAGGTTAATGACATTTCATTAGATGAAGGGCTACACAAATAACGTATCCATGGCACGAAGGGGAGCAAGTCAGCAAGATCCCAGAACATCTATGTGCACTATCTCAGGACACATGGGCTGGGAGATAAAGGTCAGTGGGTAAATCCTGGTAGCTCACTGACAGGACAGAGGGAGACATCACTAGCAGATCCTCCAAGAGACAAAAAAAAAAAAAAAAAAAGCATATAAAGCCAGCAAAAGTTGTCATCCACTAAGGAGGATCCCAAGAGACTGAATGTGACTCAGTAGATAGCATCCCTTGCATCCACAGTGTTGCAGGAAATCCTGGACAGACAGGTTGGATACTGATGTTTCAGTGCTGAATTGGTAGGTATGCATTTCTTGGTGCATATATAGTCATAGAATTGAGTTGGCAGGGACCTTTAAAGGTTATCTAGTACAATTCCCCTTCACTGAACAGGGGTCATCTATGGCTAGATTGGGGTGCTCAGGGCTCGGTCCAGCCTGACCTTGAATGTCTCCAAAGATGACACCTTCCTGTAGTGGTTCTCTATCTGTGCAGAGGTACTACTCAATTCCAAAAAGCAAAACCAGCAAAAGTGTGAATGCAACGAGTGATAACAGTTTTGGGTTGTGTTTGGTTTTAAAATTAAAACCAAAAACCATCTTCCACTCTACCAGGTCTCATATTGTGCATTATGACATTGTCACAAGACCATTTCCTACAGCCACAACTGGTGTTTGCTTCTTCATCTTCTCACTGAGCACTCTGGGGAAGATAATGACTGCCTTCTCTACAGCCTCCACGTAAACAGTGGAAGAAAGAATTTACATACCCCTGAGCATCTGCTTTTCCAAAATGGTCAAACCCATCTCCCTCAGCCTCTTCTCATATGTTTGATTCTTTTTTTCCACTGGACTTGGACCAATTTGTTGGTCTCTCATTTACTGGAAGACTCAAAACTGAACACAGTGCTTCAGGTTCAGATTGGTTATTAGGAGAAAATTCTTTTCAGAAAGAGAAGCATTGGAACAGGCTGCCCAGAGAAGTGGTGGAGTCACTGTCCCTGGAGGCATTCAAGAAAAGGTTACATAGGGCCCTGGGAGACATAGTTTAGTGGGCATGGTGGTAATGGGTCAATGGTTGGACTAGATGATCTTAGTAGTCTTTTCCAATCTTAATGATTCTATGATTCTGATTCTATAAAATAGAGGAGAATCATCACTTCCCTCAGCCTGCTGGCTTTGCAAGGGATGTGCAGACACACATATGCTTCTTGCAAGAGAACACCAACTCCCATTAAGTCTAGTAATGGATGAATCAAAGCCACCTCAGAAAAGCCAGACAGTCCTGCTTTCCTACCCCGTAACATCTTTGGAAATTTCATCTGAGAATGAGCCCATGGGTACATCTTGTTACCTGACAAATATCTGGCTTTGAGCAACAAGAACAAGTATTTGCACCTTTGACAGAAAAGCTTTATGTATTTGTTGTTGTGAAATAGCATTCCTTACTCCATTTTGATTTCTGTGTCCACTTCACACTGCCTGGCAAATCATCTCCCACAGCATCATGTCTGCTGAGCAAAACAGATTAGGAGCAAACATAGGAGAAATGAACAATAGATGGCTCCTGCCAGCTTGGAGATGAAAGAGTGCATTTAAATCATTAAGAAAATATGACTTCGTTGTTGTTGTTGTTGTTCCAAAGCAGGAGTTCAGATCAGCCTTTAATTACTTCCTCACCCCTACAGGCTCCATTAGCCTGTTATTCCCTGGCTGACAGAGCTCGTCAAAGTCCAGAAATGAGAGACAGGACGCCTGGGTTGCCTCCTGAAGTCTGCCCCTGACCTGCTGTGGGAAACGCATCTCAGCCCAGCTCCTGATGGGTTGTGTTTGTACATTTTGAGACCAAGCCTGCCCGAGTGGTGGTTTTGTGCAGCATGCGTCACTGCAGCTGTGCTTTCCACTGCACTTATCATTATGGCACTGTAATGCTTCCTTGTCTTATAGAAGTGTCAGGAAGATTAGTTGATGTTTGCTCAGTGCTGGACAGATGCAAAGAGAGGGGAAAGGTCCCCTGCCAGCTCTTCCTTCTCACTGAACAAATGTAATTCTCTCTCATGATGTTTTCAAGCTCTGCCAGGATCCCTCTGCTTGCCTTTACCTCCTCCCCCATTGTGACCCTTGCAGACCAAGGTCCCAGAGCACAGCTTCTCCACTCAGCACAACTGGGACTTTCTCACAGGAGACATGGAGGCTCTTAAAAAGCCCTTCTTTTTCAGATTCACTCTGGACAAACTGGGAAGCATCCTTGTCCTTAATGGGGCAGTGTCAGGGAAGGGTCAGGTGGGTGTTAGGAAAAGGTTCTTCACCAGAGAGTGGTGGGTATGGAACAGCCTACCCATGGCAGTGGGCACGAACCTGAGCTGCCAGAGTTCAAGGTGTGTTTGGACAACACTCTCAGATGTTTCATTTGATTTTTAGGTGGTCCTGTGTGGAGCCAGGAGTTGGACTGAATGATCCTTGTAAGTGTGGAGTCACCATCCCTGGAGGTGTTCAAGAAGTGTGTAGATGTGGCACTGAGGGACATGGTTTAGTGGGCATGGTTATGATGGGTTGACAGTTGGACTGGATGATCTTACTGGTCTTTCCAACCTTAATGATTCTATAATTCTATGACTTTTCCAGACCAACACTGTCACAGTGCAGTTCTAATTAGACCCACGGGTATGATCCACCACAAACGCAGAAAAGAAGCAGCCAAGCATCTTTGGGAGTGCGCCGAATTATCATTCAAGGAACAAAGGAAGAAATCTCTCCCTCTTTGCTGCCTGGAGATAAGCATTGCAATAAATTCATCCCCAGGAAAGAGAGCCAGGTTAGTTCTGAATAAGCTCTGCTTTCCCACACAGCCTAATACCTGAAGAAGTCTGTTGCTCCCAGCTGAACTTGCTGATGCTGGGACTGTGGCAGGTCTCTGGGGCTCTGCTTTGTCAGCCCAGCACAGCTGCAGGGCAAGGGCACTCCAACAGCAGAGGGTAAGAGAAGGAAACAAAGTCATCAGCATCACTTCAGGGGAGCAAAACACACCTGGCTGCAGTGGAGAAAATGGGTGGAATAAATGCATTTACTTCCAGCTGTAAGCTGAATTCTGTGAACAGCAGTTCAGTCGATGCCAACCTCAGAACAGATGGATGTTGCAGGAAAAAAAAGCAACCCACCAGCAGAAATCCCCTCAGCAAAGCATTCCCATAGCCTCCACTGGGGAGGATTTCATGAGGCCTTGGCCCACAGAGTTTTTTTTAAATCTTAACCTTTAAAATAACCAAAAAGAGGACATCTAGGAGAAAGAAATCTCAGCAGCTCATGGGACATGTATCTGGCCACATTTTCAAACAGTCATGAAACCCTTCCTGTGGAATCACCGCAGGGCTGCCCCAGCCATCAGCAGCCTCTCTCCATTCCAGAGACTCGTTTGTGCCAAGCTACGAGCTTTGATAGAGGCTGAGAGTACAAGACCTTGAGGCAGATTTATGCAGTGGGTCAAGACACATCCATCTCTTAGAATCATAGAATCACTGAGGTGGGAAAAGGCTTCTAAGACCTACTTTTGTACAACTGTCCACCTTACCACCAATAATACCCCATAAACCATGTTTCTTACTACCACATCTATACTTCTATTGAGCACCTCCAGGGATGGTGACTCAACCACCTCCCTGGGCAGCCCGTTCCAGCACCTGAGCACTCATTGAGAGAAGAAGTTTTTCCTAAAATCAAACTTGAACCTCCCCTGGCACAACTTGAGGCCATTCCCTCTTGTCCTGTCACTGTTAGCCAGGAGAAGAGGCTGACCCCCACCTCACCACAATCTCCTTTCAGGGAGTTGTAAAGGGTAGTAATGTCTTCCCTGAGCCTCCTCTTCTCCAGAATAAACAACCCAGTTCCCTCAGATGCTCCTCATAAGACTTGTGCTTCAGTCCACTCACCAGCTCTTGCGGCTGGAGATAAGACTGTTGGTATTGCAATGGCCAAAATCACAGAACACGTGAGGTTGGGAAGGATCTGAGTCCATCTGGTCCAACCTTTCTTAAGCAGGGAAACCTACAGCAGGGTGCCCAGGACCACATCCAGGTGACCTCTAAAGATCTCTAAGAAGGAAGGAGACCCCATAACCTCTCTGGGCAACATATGCCACTGCTCCCACACAGTAAGTGCTTCCCGTTGCTCTGACTGAACCCAAATCCATTCACCAAGCTCAGCAGCACAGCCAAGCAGAGCAGCAAGTCAGGCTTCTATTTTGAGAAGGAAAAGCATTTTTGCAGTACACCATGGTGCCTGGCCAGGTCTTGCTAGTCAGCATGGGAGCAGTTGCCATGGTAGGAGGAAAATCTCTGAGCTGATTAGGATTAAGTGTTGGTTTCCCAAAGGCCAAACACTCTTCACCAAGCACTTCTCTGTTGTTTTTGCTGGGCCATGCGCTGCTCAGTATGTGCATGTGGGAGTGCAAAGGGACACACAAGTTGCCTCCTTTCAAGCAGCTCTTTTGCTCAGCAGTCTGTCACTGGCTCAAACTTTGACAGATGTAAGGACAGCCCCCTCATTTTAGTTTCTAATTCCCCCCACATTTATTTGCCTGAGAAGCAGAGATCTGAATGGAACAAGTTGTTCAGAGAGATTGTGGAGTCTCCTTCTTGGAGATCTTCAAAAGCCACCTGGATACAGCCCTGGACAACCTGCTCTGGGTGTCTTTGCTTGAGCAGATGGACTTAGAGATCCCTTCCAACCTCAATCTTCCTGTAATCCTGTGATTTTGCAAGCAACATTGCTGTCCATGTAATGAAACAACAAGGGTTCTCAAATGACTCTGGTAAGGAGGGACTATGACCAGCTGCTGTTTCTCAGAGTCATGGGGCTTAAGATACATAGAGTGTACAATGCTAAGCAATCTGCCTTCTTGCAAAACTCAGCACTGATCATCTCTGCCAAGCCCACAAATTCCCTTTGAGCAATAATTTTGCTGCCTTGATGCAGTGATCTCCAGCCATGGGGAACCTACTGTCCACCAGCTATCCCAAGTGGGCCCAAAACCTCCGCTAATTAAAAACAGGAGGTCATCCAGCTAAGTTTGAGTGTTTCCAACCTCAGCTCCAGATGGCTGGACATGGTTGAGTTGTCTTAGTGTGGTTGTAGCATTGTTTACTCCCTGGCATCTCTTTGCACTGACCTCATCCAGGTCAGCTCCTTCACTTCTGTACTTCACCACTGCTCTGGGCCACACAGAACACAGCTGTGCCTGGTCATTCCCAGTGGCTGAAAAGAGCGTTGCTCTGTCCCCTGCTCTGATCACTTTGGTTTCTCTCAAGGCCGCATGTTATGAGATGATTGTTCCACTTTGCACTGCACTGGTGCAATGACCTCTGAGTCTAAGACTTTACCCTCAGTAATCTTGAGCATCTCCATGACCATGTTGTTCTGGTTATCTCATCAGTGCTGCTTTTTGATTTAAGTCAAACCTCCTCCCTAGTGTTCAGTGCTGTCACAGAAGCCACCTTGCCTTTCCACTGCTGATTTTGTTGACATCCAAGATATAGCAGCTCCTGCCAGGTGGGACACAGCAGGATCCCAGAGCAGTGGGAAAGCCTCAGGGGTGATCTGCACAGTGCCTGGGCTGCAGCTGTATCTCAAGAGAAGGAAAGCTAGCGTGTGAGATCTGACAGGCTCATAACAAACCCAGCTGGCTGGCACACACACCTAGCCCAAAACACCCCAGGCCACCACCCTCCCACCCTCCTGATACCATCACACCCCTCTACATTTAATTAAAAAGGGATTAAAGCAGGCTGCAGGGACGTGGGCGATGGTTCAGGTCAGGGGGTGCCTTAAGAACAGACGCCAAGCCCTGCAGCTGGTGCTGGGACACTGGGCTATCTGTTGGCAATGCCAACTTCTCCAGGATTTGGGCAGGTCTCATCTGAGACCCAGGCAATGCATCCAGGCTGCTTTTCTCTTGTAGAGCTGCTCTGGGAGGAGATCTGTGGGGCTGGGGCAGGATCAGTGGTACAGGAGCCCACAGGGGACACTCCTGCCATAGGTAAGGTAGCGGGCAAATAGGATCATGGCACATCTCCAAAGCTTCTGTATCACAGTTACTACGTGTCACCACCACAGCCCCACTCTTCAAGTTCAGCTAAGAAGTTCAGCTAAGGCAAGCAGCTCTGTCGCAACCCTGCAGGGCTGTTCCAGCCCCTCCTCAGTTCCCAAAATGGGATTATTTCAGCATGGAGAGCTCTGAGGCTTTTTCCACCCAGTTAGGCTCTTCCCAGATCCAGCCTCACAGAAATCTCTGGGATTGTGCCTGTGGATGGGGCACAGTGCCAAGGAGTTCCCATCTCACCTCCATGGTTAGCTGCAAGTCATCTCTGCAATGGCATTAACCACTAATATCAGTGAGTTTCACCTTTAAAGGAGTACCATATTCCTTACTTTGAGAGGGTCGTTTTTCATCTGTGCAGTGGTCTCCAGGAGCAAAGTTGATGGTGTAAATGGGAAGATCCCACTATGGAGAATGACAGAGATCAACAGGAAGGAATAGGGAGAAATGGAGGTACTGTGAAGGTTGGTATTAGCTATCACAGAAATGATTACATGGGTCCCTGTCTGATGCCCACCTCTGAGTGATGGGACACGGTGTGTGTTGGCAGGAGATGAGATGTCTCAGGCTGGTGGATGGACTGGACCATACCAATGTCCCTACTGTGAGCCCTCAAGCCTCTCAGGTTGCCTGCTTCCACAGAAAACTCATCTAGAGGGCACAAGCTGATCCCTCATCAGCAGCTCAGGGGTTCATTCAGGCCTACAGTCCCCACAGGTAGGACAGGCCCATCCATGGCAAGCAAGAGCTCCCCATTTTACCAGAGCCAGTCATGCATTTCACTTCAGCCTCAAACACTGATCTTCCACAGTGACTTGGCCTGATGAGCTCAACAAAGCTCCTGCTGGCCTTCTAAGGTCTTTCTATTAGTTCATTGACCTTACCATCCGTTCTGCTCAGGCTCTCACCTCTCTTTCAGGTCATAATAAATGCTCTCAGTCTCATCAGCCTCAGTAATTGCTGCCATCCCTATAGTCCTGTCACCCAGCCTTGGAAAGTTTTCTCCCTCCGCACCTTGCACTTGCCAGAAATCAGCTGATTCATCACTCTCTGCCTCAGGCAACCCACGCAGCCGCTGATGATTGAATTACTTAATGATTAAGCAGGGCCTTAAATCTTTGCAGCACTTAACATGTATTGACTAATTAATCAGAGCACCTACCTGAGGTAGGTTAGGTTCAGTCTTGCAAACAAACATGCCCACAGCTGCCTCCTGGGTTGAAGGCAGGTCTACCATCCCTGTGCCCTAGGGACCTGCGTGGCACTGTCCCACTGTGTTGTAGGATCTGCTGGGACTTCAGAGGTCACAGCACTCAGAAGACCATGTCCAGGGCCACATCCATCATAGAATCATAGAAATTGGAAAAAGCCTCTTAAGATTATCCAGTCCAGTCATCAACCCATCACATTCATGCCCACTAAACCGTGTCCTTCAGTGCCACATCTACCCTCTTCTTGAACAACTCCAGGGACAGTGACTCCACCACCTCCTGGGCAGCGGGTTCCAATGCCTCACCACTCTTCTTAAGAAGAAATTCTACCTAATATCCAACCTGAACCTTCCCTGGAACAACTTAAGGCCATTTCCTCTTGTCTTACCATTAGTTACCGGGGAAAAGAGGCTGACCTCCACCTTGCTACAGCTTCCTCCCAGAGAATTCTAAAGCCTAAGTTTGACTGGGCTTTTCTCCTGCATTTTCTCTGGACTTGAATGACTTTGTCCCATAACTCTCTCCTTTCTCCTGCCACCAATGATGACCAAAATTCACCAAGCTTATGGGCACTTCACAAGCAATGGGATGCCCATGGGATCCTGTTGGC
The DNA here is from genome assembly GCA_030625065.1 of Alectoris magna. NCBI lineage: Eukaryota > Metazoa > Chordata > Aves > Galliformes > Phasianidae > Alectoris > Alectoris magna. The sequence goes on from CM060561.1 coordinate 4,058,379, forward strand.
TTTGCTGATGCAGAACAAACCTGGTTTTCTACCCAACAAGCCTGGGGTCCTGATCCTGAGCAAACCTTTTTCCTCCAATGCACTCACTTTTCACCTAGGAAAAGATAAAGGAAAATGCAACTTCGTGTCCTGCAGGTTCTCAACTGTTAACCAAGGCAGGCATCACCATAGAATCACAGAATGGCTTAGGTTGGAAGAGATCTTAAAGATCATCTAGTTCCAACCCCTCATCTGCGGGCAGGGTTGACACTCACCAGATCGGGCTGCCCAGGACTCCATCCAACCTGGCCTTGAGTACCTCCAGGAATGGGGCATCCACAACTTCTCTGGGCAACCTGTTCTAGTGCCTCACCACTCTGAGTAAAGAATTTCTTCCTAAAATCTAATCACTTAGACGTTGCACTTGGCCTTGTTGAACCTCATTTGGTTCACGTAGTCCCACTTCTTAAGCCTGTCCATGTCCCTCCAGATGGCGTGGTGTCCCCTTTCTCCTCTTTCATCAACAAGTTCAGGATCCCCCGTCACAAGGACAGACACCCTAGATGTACGTGACAACATTTTACTTCCTGCCCCCAGAAGATTTTAGCCCCTATCCAAGTCCCTCAAGCAGCTCATGTCCTTTCCCTGTCTCCCTGTCTAAGGCTTCAGGTAATGAGATTTGAGAGATGCTTGATGGAAAGGACCTGGCAGCAGAAAGGCACCCTGCAGATCTGCAGTGGTGCGAAGCAGCCATGCAGAAGAGAGCTTAATGTGAACAGCCTTGCCCAGGAAAGATCAACAGAGTCAGGGTCCCTCTGCTCCAGCCATGTGGTGCCTGCAACAGCGAGCTATGGGCTTGAGCCAAAAGCATCAGTGTGCAGGTCGCAAAGGCTTCTCCACAGCTTGTGACAGTACCCTTCGTGTGTCCTACATCTCACACTGCTGAGCACAGGGCTCTTGCCTACCCTGTGGCTACAACATTTGCTTGCTTTTTTAACAGCAGCGTCAAAGGGAGAAGAGAGACTTCCACCCTCACCGTGAAATCTACCCCAGAAAATGCCGAGTCCTAAAGCAGAGGAATTTGTAAGCTAACACTTTACCTCTGGGTTAAAAACCATCCCATATATTAGCCAAATTTTTTTCTCCTTTCCTGAATATGTGCTGATCTCATTCATCTTGGGAAAAGCACTGGGTGTTCTCATCCAGGCTCTACCTGGCAAGCTGCACACGCTGTGGCAGAGGGAGCGAACTTCTGAGCAGGCTCTGCAGTGGTGCTGCTGGGCTCCTTCTGCTTTCCTTCTGGAGCAAGAGCGTGGCTTCTTCACCTGGCATTCCTGGGAGAGATGAAGGGTAAGTCAGCGAATCAGCTCCACGCACCGCGAGCATCCCCTTCTTTCTGCCATTGGGTCGGGATTTATCGGCAGCCGGGCAAGAAGCGTCTGCAGGGTTTCCTCCCCCAGTCTCCTACACAGGGAGAAAACAAGCGAGTGTTTTTTCATGTGCCGTATGCAGGCAGATCGCGAGCTGTGCTAGGAGAATAAATCAATGGGGAACGTTCCTGCTGCTATTTTAAACACTGAGAGAAACCGCTAGCTAGCGACACCAAATTGCTGCATCCAGCCAAGAGCAGCAGCAGAGGGATCAGCTGCCCCTATAGCAGGGAACCCCCACACTGCCGCCTGCACCGATGCGTGGGCTGCGTGGCTGCTTCACTGTGTCAGTGCATTTGCTCACAGCGACATCGCTGTGATCTGTCGGCTGCTGGATGCCCTGGCGCTTCGTTTCAGTGCCAAGGTTAAACATGAATCGCAGCTGAGCTTCTCAAAGGGATCTGCACTGCTGCCCATGTGAGTGCTGCATGCCGGTCTCCAAGGGGGGATGCAGCTCTTGCAGGGGGCTGCTGAAAACTGTCTCTGTCTGGAGCCACTGGAGTTGCTTGCTCAGGAAAGAATGGGAAAAGGGCACGCTGCAGGCTCACTGCATCCGCTGGGTGCTGCTGGAGGCAGTGTGTGAGATGAAAGGTGGCATCTGAGAATACAACACAGCAACTCCTTGCATAAAAATAACAGATATTGCAGATCTGGCTACTGCAGGAAATGTTCCCTCTGGAAATTGTAGCATACGGAATGAGAAAAGCAATTATGTGGGTTCTGCTGCAGCTCTTTTTTGTGGGGTTAATTTGGGGAGAGGATGTTTGCTGGCAGTTAAATGAGGCAGCCTGGGAAGCCAGGTAAGAGGCAGAACTAGCAGATCAGGCTGCTGTTCAGAAATGGTATCTTCATCTTACAGCATCACACAGATCAATGTGATCTTGTCTTATTAAAATATATATATAAAATAAATTCAGGTACCCATTTGGAAAAGCCCATACACCACAGCAATGAGCACCACTGAGTCCAGTGCTGGTTGAATGCCAGGCCCTTCGCAGAAACAATGTTTGTGCGAGCAAAACTGCTGTTGGAGGAAAAGGCTCAGTTACAGGGGATTTTTTTGTGCATGAATTGGGGAGAAGAGGGATGAGAAGAGGTAAGAAATGCTCTCTGTACCCCCAGCCCAACTGCAGCTGGTCAAACATAATGGTTTATCACAGCTGTGATGCCAGGTATGATGCAGGGCTGTGCTTTTAAAAACAGAAGCCCAGCTGGGTTTAACATGATGATTATTCCTGGTGCTTTCGGTGCTCACAATCTCATGTGTCTCATAGCTAAAACTGCAGCTTGTTTCTAAAAATGTGGTGTTGGATGCCCACTGCCACTATTAACGGATGTAGGATTGACCCTTCCACTGTCTATGAATGGAGGGATCAATCCTGCGTGGTCACTACATGCTACAGAGCTGGCACTGCCCTTCCTCCACTTCTCTTTGCCTTCCCTGGCACACATGGTGGTGATGGGTGGATAGCTGAAGTAGATGACCTCATTCGTCTTTTCCAACCTTAATGACTCTATGATGCCATGATTCTATACCAGTCCTGGTCCTTTGGGATGAAAGTTGGGGAAATGAGGCCTCTAGCATGTTGTCTGAGGTCTGAGCATGGGGGTCCAAGCTAGCTGCAGTGATTCCCAGGGGCCATGATACCTGTGCTAAATGCATCAGGACTGACCAGCACCAAAATATTCAGCAGTGGAAGGGCACTTATTCTGAAGCAGTAGGAGCCTGTCCCAGATTGTTACTATAATTGCTTTCAGTACATTTTTTTCCTACTAAATTCACAGTCTGGAGTTTTTTTGTTTAATGTTGCTAAATTAAAGGGTCCTCTGCGCTGAACAACCATATTAAAATGAGCCTTATCGCTCTCTACAACTCCACGAAAGGAGGTTGTGGTGAGGTGTGGGTTGTCCTCTTCCCCCAGGTAACTAGCAATAGACAAGAGGGAATGGCCTCAAGTTGCACCACGGGATGTTAGGTTGTTGGATATTAGGAAAAACTTCTCTAAAAGAGTGGGTGCAGTCACTGCCCCTGAAGGCATTCAGAGGGTAGATGCAGTGGTGAGGGACATGGCTTAGAGCAGTCATAGGCCTGAGTTGATGGCTGGACAAGATCATCTTTTGGTCTTTTCCAACCTCAATGATTCTATGATTCTATGATTCTATTAGACCTCACTTTTGAAACCAAAGGAGTTGAGTGCTGCAGGCACTTGTAGCAATGGTTCTGATGATTTTAGCCTTTCAGATTACAGGAATTGAGCTCAGAATCATCATTATTCATCAACAGCATTATTGCTGGAAAGGCTGGAGGAACAGTGGTAGGAGAGTAAGATTGGTACACAAGGGAAAGCTTGCAGCTCTCCAGCTTGCAGGAGCCATTCCTGGTGTGTTTTACTTTCAGTTTTCATCTGAGATAGAAATGGAGATGCAGCAAGGGCTGTCCCTTTGTGGCACCAGGCATGCAGGCAGTTCATCAAGCAGTGCTTGGGAGGAGGTTCCAGCTAACATCTCGGTGTTCCTGCCAATTTTTTTCTTGAAAACTTAATGCTGACTCCTTCTGAACATCCAGAAGCACTTTTGTTCTGTGTAGGTGATAGAGCACTGGCACAGGTTGCCCAGTGAGGTTGTGGGGTCTCCTCCTTGGAGGTCTTCAAAAGCAGCCTGGACAGTGTCCTGGCACCCTGCTCTGAGTGTCTCTGCTTGACCAGAGATTGGACCAGATAGACACAAAGAGCCCTTCCAATCTCAGTTATTTTGAGCATGTGACAAATGATCTGGATGACAATGAATCTCCTCATCCACCTCTGAGGCATGGTCATGGCTTTGTTTAACAGGGATTGGAAACCTATACCTAATCTGCCATGGAAGTGGGTATTGCGTTTTGGCCCTGCCGTTCACCCATCTTCCCACTGTGACTTATTCTGGCTGCAAAAAGTGATCAAGCACCATAAACAAACTTATCTTGGATGAGCTGCTTTCCTGGACTGATACCCACTGAATGCCCCTATCTACCCTGAAATCACCTGCAGGTTGCTTTCAGATGGATCCAAACACCAAGGAATCAAAACTAGGTGAGGGCAAACATTTCCAGCATCCCAGAGCAACGGGAATTAGCACACATGCACAACAAACACCTTGCTAGCAGCTGCATGCATGCAAGAAAACACTAACCTGAACAGCAGCCAGACCATTTTTTTTTTCTATGCTAATGCACCATTCTTGAGCAATTTTTTCCAGCACATCCCACGCAAACAGGTTTTCCTTGAACTCCGCACAGCAGCATTTGCCAGGTTTTCTTCTTCTAATTGTAAAGGCTCAGCGGACTCTCATGTACCACTTGGTGTCTCTGCTCTGGCTGAGCAACAGGAGTGACACAGCCCTCAGGGGGCTCAAGAACCAAAATTTGGCACTGAACCAGTGCAGGTTTCATTGACGCTATTTGATGTGAGCAGTTCTGTTAAAGTCAAAGAATCACAAAAGGGCTGAGGATGGAAGGGACATCTGAAGGTCATCTGGTCCAAGCCCTGTTAACCTACAGCAGGTTACTCAAGTCAAGATCCCAACATTCCACAGAGGTCTCAGACCTTCAGCTTGGCACATACATAAAGGTCTACTAATGTGTCTTCCCTACCCTCATCACAGGAATAGCCCTCCCAGGAAAGGCATCTTGATTCTTTGAAGTTCATATACACTGTAGAAACTATGCTGATGCTCAGGTTCACACAACATCAGCTATTAGTCCATGGGATAGTTTGCTAGTTTAGCTAAGACCTTGGTGATCAATAGGCCATCGAGGAAGCATGGACAGTGTCTTTAAGGTTCTGGGTATAACTGAAGTCCCACATATTTCCCAACTGGCTCAGTGTAGCCACTCTGAGTTTGAGGCGCTGTGAAATCAGAGTTTTTAAGGACTTATTTAACCTAATCCATCAACTTCAGCCATGTGATGGTACCTCAGGGGCAGCCAGGATGCCAGCACACAACCTCAATTTGCCTTCAACCCCTTCAGCACACAGGCACATTCCAGGCACTAGATCCTTCTTCCTGGCCCTACAAAATCCTCCAGACCATCTCTCCACCTGCTTGTGGGATCTGAGAGCCACGTACAAGATTCCAGGGAAGGTTCAACCTACCTCGGTGTGCAGTGTCCACAGGGTGTAAACATGGGTTAGGCCATCTCCTCTGTTTGTCTGCCCTTTGGAACCTTTGGCCTGATTTGAAGATCAGGGGAAAAATAGTATTGAATCAAAAGAACCAAATAAAAATTTCCCATGTGGTCTCATTCTGTTAAAAATAATAATAATAATTAAAAATAATAATAATAAAAAAATTCTAGTTATTCTTTGATCAAATTTTATCACCCTGAAAAGTTCATTAATTTTAATACACACACGCACAAAAAAAAGTCTAGGTTACATAAAATCTGCTTTCCTCAGTTTTTTTATCCAAATGTGACCTTCTGTTTGCTTGGTCATTATGAATCTTAGGCTTTTAACTTCTCTCAAATTAATTTTGAGCCCCCAAACAAATAAAATGAGCAGAAGTTGAATATTTCCCTTTATCTGTAATGTGTCACACTGAATAATGTTTGGAGAAGAAAAGGCTCTGGGGAGACCTGATAGCAGCCTTTCGGTATCTGAATGGGGACTATAAGAAGGGGACACTCTATCAGGGTCTTTTGTGACAGGACAAGGGGAAACGTTTTCAAACTGAAAGAGGGGAGATTTAGATTGGACATAAGGTAGAAGTTTCTTACATTAAAAGGAACAGGTTGCCCAGGAAGGTGGTGGATGCCCCATCCCTGGAGACATTCAAGGTGGGGCTGGAGGGGGCTTTGAGCAACATAACCTAGATGTAGATGTCCCTGTTCATTGCAGAGGAGCTGGACTAGATGACCTTTAAGGGTCCCTTCCGACTCAATTCTATGATTCTATGAAACCTGTTCGATAGTACAGTTTCACAAGGGAGAAAAGAGCAAACTCTGTAGTTAGGCACAGGCAGAAGGATCACAATCTTTGTGCAGTACTGGAAGCAGGCAGATCAGCTTGATGCATCTCTTGTACATGTTCTTTCAGACCTATTTTGGAGTATTTGACATTTTTAGCTAATTGTTAAGCATAGGAGAAGTTTCTGGCTGGAATCACAAACATGTCTTTAGCTGAGGACTCCTGTATTTGAATCCTGTGTTCATGAACTGAGCTTCAGGAGTGAAGAAATAGTGGCAACTGTTAACATACTCCACAGTTCTCATCTAAATATCCCAAACACTTGAATCTCTCCTCAGCACACAGCATTAGGCTGCAGAGCAGCCTACTATCAGGAAGCTTTGGCAGACGCGGCAGGGAGACTGGAAGCTCTTGGCATCCACTTTGACAAGTCCATTGTGCCGAGCAGAACAGTGGTCTCTTCTGCAGCCGGGCAAGAGCTGTGGCTCTCCACACGTTGCACGGGCACAAAGGCCTGCAAGTGAGGGAGCCAGGCCCACGTCGCCTCTTTGTGTGTAGTCTGTGCAGACACATCCAGGTCACTCACTCCAGACAGCATTCACGACCTGCATTTTTGCTGTCTTCCAGTTGCCTGGAGGGGAGCTCAGTGCTTTGGCAGCAGATTCATTGCAGTCCCCAGGGACCTTGGAGCATGGCCGGAGCGTGTGGCAGCTCAGGGACTTGGGATGGGGCCAGCATGGCCTGCTTGGATGTGAGATGCCTCACGCACAACCATGGTGCCTTTAGGGTTCATTTGGGCACAAAGCTCATTCCTCACTGTCTGAAGAGACGTTCAAGGACGGGTTTTAGCTGCAGCTCACCCTCTCCTTCCTTCTCCCTATACTACTGGTTTTGGCTGTGATACAGTTAACGCCTAAGAGAAGAGGATGCAAAAGGGGATGAAGGTCATCCACGGCCAAGTCTATAGTTATATCTCCCCATGCCTTGGAATACAGTATTCAAACTTCGGGAAGTGTTTGAAAATGGGTAATTGAGCAGGAAAGGCAGTATTTTGGCAGCTATGAAAAGGAAAGGCAAGCTTTATCCATGCCCTGGAGAGAAAGGAGAAGGTTGGCAGAGTACAAGGAAGGAGACTTGGCCATACTTCTTGCCAGGCTAATAGGAAACACAATGACTTGATGATGGCTTACATGTTCACAGGGCAGCTCATAGTTCTGTATCCCCCTCCTCTGCCTACTTTCATGGAATTTTTATGAGATGCCCCTTACACCTTTGAGAAGGAATAAAACAGCATGTGATGGTCCATTCTTCTAGGAGATCTTGCCTTTTGTTGGTCAGCTATCTGTCCCAAAAAATACTTTTCTCTGCCACCCTGGAGAGAGAACCGAAAGTACAGGAACAGCTGAAAAAGATCAACACGCTGCAGCAAACCCAACACCCTCTGCAACACCTGAGAGAATGGAAACTTTGCTTGCTTTGTTTCTACACAACCGATCAATCGAAAGCAGTCAATGGAACTCAGTGGGTTAGCACATTCCTGCAGGATGCTGGGGCAGCCAGAGCTGAACATGTATGCTTGACACATGCACACACAGACTCTCTGGTGAGACTTCAAGTCCTCCTGCTGGCTCATTTTGGTCTCGGTAAGGAAACGCCCATTCAGAGCAATCAGCTTGGATGGCAAAAAAAATCTGTATAAAATAAATCCTCACAACCTGCTCCCTGGGGACTGGGAGTCTCCTGTGGAGGCATTTCATTGCTCTGACAGCGAAGACAAACTATGATATGCTCCGATATGATTAAAAATAATATAATGTCTCATTCTCTTAGCCATGGGTGGGGTGTAAACCAGGTCTGAACTTCCCTCTCTAGAAACACCGCAGGTTCAGTCTAGGGTTAGAATCATAGAATCACAGAGTCGTTTGAGTTGGAAGGAAACCTTTAAGGACATCTAGACCAACTCCCCTGCAGTGAACAGGAACATCTACAGCTAGGCTCCTCTTCTCCAGCCCCATCCTACGTGTCCTTCTACAGCAGCAGTTCTGCACATATTCCTGAAACTGAAAACCAGACTTGCCAGGCTGACACTTTATTCCTGGACAAAGCTGATGATCATTCCCTCCCAGGCATGTCAAGCTGCCTTCCTCACATTCAGACAAGCTTTTTCCCTGAAATTTTGTCTTCCTGCAGCTTCTGCATCTTGTTCTGCCTTGTTACCTTCCTCCTTCTTTATTTCTCTTTCATACACTTCCTTTATTCCCTCCTCTAGCCTCTGATGGGTCACACAGGCATGTGCGTTCGATTCTTTTTTCAGGGATCACTCATCCACACAAGCAAATTCAGCATCCTCACTGCTGCTAAGAGTATAACACTATTCCAGAGCAAATCTTACGATACCTTTTGCCATGCATACTCACTTAGACCTCTCTCTTCTCCATCATCCTATTAGTGTTTAATTAGTATTAAAAGGTTAGCTTGGCTAAAACAGAGTTTTCATAGAATCATAGAATATCCTGAGTTGGAAGGGACCCACAAGGATCAGCATGTCCAACACTCCCACACCATTCCCTCCGGTCCTGTTGCTGTCACAAGAGAGCAGAGCTGTCTAGTGCTGCTTGGTGCTGATGATGCTCCAGCTACTGTTGCTGCAAGGGAAAAAAATCAAGGCAGTTCAAGTTTTGAGTTCCTGAAAAATCTGTTTAAATCAGCTCCAAAAAAACCCAAACAAACAAGGTTAGAACCTCGATGGAAAATCCTCTCCAGATCTGATGCTTAGTGGGTGCACCTCTGCCAACCAGTATTGTACTGAGTTACCATAGGTGCTGCCTCTCCTCTGCTACCCTTACTACCTTTTACCTTTCTACATAGCACTTACCTGCCCATTGCTTCTGGCCAGAGGCAGAGAAAAAGGCTCAAACCAAGACAGAAGCTGCTCTTGTCTGTGGGACAAGGAGCCATCAGAAAGAGGAAGCTCAGGAGAGAATCTAGGAGGAGGCACCTGAGGGACAACTGAGATTCCAACAGGACAACTGCCCTGATGCCAGCCCTGAGGAAGCCTTAAAGTAGACAAGAGCACAGAGCTCTCAGGAACTTCATGCTGTCAAACCTATTCCATAGTCCTTACTCCCTAAAAAAAAAAACACAAAAATCAGTGAATACAATAATAGGGTGTTAAATATGGGGAGTGTTTATAGCAGGAGACCAGCGTGCTCTGCTACACAAGAGCTGCATGTCCTGGAGTTCCTTTTGATGTAAATGTGTGAAATGACACATTTATTGCAAGACTAAAGTGTAGCTATGGCAACATGATTATCAAACGGTTGCATATGGAAGTGTAAATCCATATAGGTTTCTGGCTGGTGAGATTAAACTACCCAGGGACAGGGCTCAAGGCTCAGGCTCTCCATGTCCAAAAGGAATCAGCTCCAGCTTTGAGCCTGAGATATTTTCCTGTTTTGCATCCAAATTGTCTCTGTTACACCTCGAGCAATCGTCAGGCTGTATTCATAGGCTTACCACGTGAGAAAACAGGCTGTGCAGCCAACGGCACCATGCTCAGGGCATTCCCCCACCCACGGCACACTCATGTGACAGAGATCCGGTGACATCCGAGGGGGAAGAGCAAAGCTGGCAGGTTGGCACTCTTACAGACTCCAAGCACTGATCTTCTTGGCTCTTTCTCACAAGCAGGGCACGTTGATTTTCCACAGCCATCAGCTAGGGGCTGAACTGCAATACCGCAGGTAGGAAAAGTTCATCTCATCTTCTGCCTTCTTCCCTGGGCACCAGGCAGGCACTAGAATAGGTTACCCAGATTTACATCCCTGGAGATCTCCAAAAGCTACCTGGACATTGTTCTGGGCAGACTGCTGTACGTGTCTCTGCTTGAGCAAGGGTTGAACCAGATGGACCAACTACTTTTAGATTCTGTGATAATTAAGGCAGGAGCCTCAGCATCCCTCTGTACACAGCAGGTACCTCCACAACAGCACAGTGAGCAGCTTCATTGGACAACAGACCTATCCTAAAATATCCAGTGAATTCCCCCATGCTGTCGCATAGGAATTCACAGGATGGTTTCCTCGATAGGATGTTCCTGTAGTTAATTAACCTCTGATCCTTATTTCCAGTGGGAAGGTCTCTCATTTCTGTCTCCAGCAAATGAGTCCTGCAGCTCTTCACACAATAGATCAGGGAGCCTGCTGAAATCTGGCACCTGCTGCTGCTGCAGGTATTTCTGGGGACTGATCACATCCCTTTTAACCCTACCTCCTGTGAGCCAAACATACTACAGCTCAGGAAAAAAATTTCTCAGAAAAAGTGGTGAGGTATTGGAACAGGAAAGTGATGGGGTCACTGTCCTGTCCCTGGAGGTGCTCAAAAAGTGAGTATACGTGGCACTGAGGGACATAGTTTAGTGGGCACAGTGGCGATGGGTTGATGGTTGGATTAGATGATCTTAGTGGTCTTTTCCAACCCTGATGATTTTATTCTGCAGCAGACTGAGTGTCTGATTTTTCGTTAGCCATGAATTACTGCTTCAAGAAAGGCACTGTCACCCTGCTGTTAGTACTGCCTGATACAAAGCCCACAATGTGGGAGCATCACTGTGCTACCCGACCATTCAAACCATGCCACTGTGGCAGCTGCCTGCTCCCCAAACTCGCTGTCTGCTGCAGAGAGGAGGCGAAGCTGTTATCTGCATCCTCTCCATGTCACGCTGCCCTTTGCAGTCCCTTGATCTCCGTAACCGGAGTATACTAATGGGAGTGCCAGAGCCTGAAGTGGCTTAAAGCCATTTTGCTCATTGCTCGATGAGTGGATGAAATCTGCAGGCACCGTGCAAGTCAAGAGCTTTCCGCTTCCCGCAGCAATGAGTACACCAAGCGGCCTGCCTTGTTCAGCTGCTTCTATGAATGGAGCTAGAAAAAGCAGATGCTGTGAAGTTGTTGCTAAGATTTTTCATTTTTTTTTCCTGCTGCCCTGACTGCCCCAGCCAATGCAAGCGCCAGCGTCCTGAGCACTGTGCAGCCCTGAAATGAAGGAAGTGGAAGGGACAGAAAGCACAGGTTCCCGTGCTGCGCTCAGCAATTACACAATCCTGTATCTGCAATTATTTCTGGCAAGGTTTATTCACCTCGTGGGAGACTTTTGGAACAACATGGTGCTTTTCTAGGGAGTGTCAGTCACCGGGTGAACGTGCCTTCCAGAACTGCCTTTTTTTTTTTTTTTAATATGTAAGTAATTGTTTCTTTACAGTTTGGTCTTTGCTTTTTAATGACTCACACTTCTACCTTGTCAGCTTTCAACGCAGGCCCTGCCCTCCCTTACAGTCCTCCCAGCTCTCACCCACCGCACCAGGTCACCCAGGGTAAAATGGGGAAAGAGAATTCCCTCTGCCCGCGCCATCCAGACATTCAGCTTACCGGGGGCTGCTTCTGAGGGTCTGCAGTGAGCAAGCATTAAAAGCAAGGTGCAGGCACACCTCTGATGCATGCAAATAGAGGTTGGGCTGTGGTTTGGGATGTGGAATCCAGATGCATTTTTACAGAGACAGCGACAGGCTCTGATCCCCAGCACAGCTTCTGTGCCAAGTGTCTCCATTCCGTTCCAGCCTCCCGCAGTGCAAAAGTGCTCTTCAAAATAAAGAGACACAAAGCTTAAGCATTCATAAAATTACTTCTTTAGCTTTAAGCTCCATGAAAAATGACTGCGCATTTAATGAAGGGCTGGGCTGAGTGTGTGTGTGTGTGTCTGCGTGCGTGCGTGCGTGCGTGTGTGTGTGTGTGTGTGTGTGTGTGTGTGTAGCTTTTCCCCTTTTGCTCCCCCCCTGAAAAGGCAAAAAAAAAAAAGAAAAACAACTTGAGGCAGAGAGCAATTATGGAAAATTTCAGGCTGAATGGTTAAAGCGTGGCCAACTTGTAAAGTAATTGGAAACACAAGGGTAGAAAGGGAAGTGTTTGGCAACAGGAGTATTGTGCTTTGGGATGAAAGGTGCTATGTAAATGGAGGACTCTTTCTTATTGCAAGCTCCCCTCTCTGATATGTTAATTGTGTTTTGCTTGATCCCTTGACAGTTCATTAATTTTTGCCCAATTGCAGGCTGTCGAGTGCAGATAAATTCCAGACTATTATGGGAACACCCTAGAAGTTTGTATAGAAAGGAAACTCACTGTTTCCTGTATCATCCTTATGGGGATCTTGAAAGAGTTCACAAAAAACACTTAAGCGAACTTTCGTTGCTGGATAACGGAAGGAAAGGAAACTGTGAACAAGCAAACAACACTCAATTCCATGAGACAAGAGATACTCGTGGGTCACTGGAGAGAAAGTGCAGTCAGTGACTGCAACACACACACCCAGGCACACAGAAATGTCTAAAGATACTCCCAAAATAATGGGAATCTCTGCACCTGCGCAGTGTTTATGATCTGTGATGGAACATCTGTCCCAACAACGCGTGAACTCTTTTAGATGTCTCTTGAGGTTCAAGTAACAGAGTTGAAAATGGTCATGGATCGGCTGAATAGCTTCTCTTTTTTCCTGCCATGAACAGCACAGTGAGCAGAGGTCTGTTACCACCAGCCTCGAATTTTTTGTTACATACAGATTGAAAGCAAAAGTGGGAACAGCTGCACGCCTTCCTAGGGCTGGCTTCAAGTGCAGAATTCACATGGAGTCAGAGGGCTAGAGCCAAACAACTTCAGGAGTGCGAGTGCATCCTCCATCTCCAAGACTGAGAAATGCCCCATCCCTGGAAGCATTCAAGGCCAGGCTGGATGTGGCTCTGGACAGCCTGGTCTGGTGGTTGGCGACCCTGCACATAGCAGGGGGATTGAAACTGGATGATCATTGTGGTCCTGTTCAACCCAGGCCATTCTATGATTCTATGATTCCGTGATTCTATGATATACTGGGAATGCTGATTTATTAGCTTGTCCCCATCTCTGTATTCTAAGCCTAAAGACACGAGCTGGCACGTTCTCATAAACTGTTGGACTGTATGCTCCTGTCCATGATAACTTTCAAACTTCTGGGTTTCAGCAGCACTTCAGAGGGAGATCAAAATCACTGAGCAGATGAAATTCAATGGATTTGTTAAATAAATGCTTAGAGGCGGAGGTCTGCAAGGGGCTCTTCTGGAATATGCACTTTGTGGCATTCAATACACGTCAAGCCAAATGGCGGAGAGACTTCCTATCTGCTTAAAACCCAGTTTACAACAAGTCACAAAAATTTAAGAAGAAATGGTCCAGAGGAACTCTTGGTTAGCAGTAAGCAGAGCAGGTTGGGAGGAAAGAAGGGAAGCTGTACAGCAGTATGTCATTTCTAGGAAGCGAAGCTCAAAACAAACCAGAGGAGACGACAGAAAGCCGATATCCCCTACAAAACAGAACCACTCCCTCAGAAGAGGGAGATTTTGTGCAGCAGAGTATTAAGGATCGATACCAAAGGGCTAGGCTGACAGGTCACGTCCAGGAGGAGAAAAGAATACAAATTTAACTCAAAAAGTCATAGAATGGCTTAAGCTGAACTCAGTTCGATTGCCCAAAGTTCCCAAATTCTTCACTGCAGTTCTCCAGCCATATTCTATCCACAGCCCCACCAGATCACACTGGAAGGTTATGGGGAACACATTGCTTGCAAGAGCTCGTGATTTGCACAGCTGAAAAAGAAACCTCCAAAGGGAACATCACAGGCTTGTGACAAGGACAGAGTGAATTGATGGAGCCAGCTGATAGATGGTAAGAACTGATGTCTGCTCAATACCTGTTGTAGAGCTTAAGAGAGGATTTCTGTCTCCAAGGGTGCTGACTGGCAATTTTTGAAAGACATTTATGAAAATATCAATTATGAAAACATTTTTTTTTTTCTGGCAGGTTCTGTAGCATACGCTTCTGGTCTGACCAAAACCACTGACGGGAAAAAGAGAGAGGAAACTTTTGCCAGCTGGAAGAAAATATTTTGTTCACATTTAGAACAAACCATTCAGGCCAGTTCCTGCCTAACTGGGACTGGGGAGGGCCATTTTTGCAGAAATACAGCTGATTACTTGATGACAAAAATCAAATCTCCCCCAAACCATTTCTCCTGATCTGCTCTCAAAGTTCTGCACAGCGTCAGTGCAGAACATCAAACCAGCCAGACGCATTGACTAACCCTGAGCACATTTGATCAGCAGATGAAAAGGAGAGGAACGGGAGAGCCCCTCTGGGGAGCAACTAGATAGATTTAAATCATTGTCACCGTAAAGTGAAACCAGAGCTTAAGAACAGCAGTGTGCAGCCTCCACACTGCTCTTCATGTAAAGGGACAGCCTCATTCCAAAGGTGACAAGAAAATTCATGATTGGGATGATAGAATTTGCATTGAGGGACATGGTTTAGTGAGAACTGCTGGTGATTGGTGGACAGTTGGACTGGATGGTCTTGTAGGTCCTTTCCAACCTTGGTGATTCTATGATTCTATATTCCTTTATAGGAAAAGGGAAAAATTATTGAATGCTATTTAAGCGAATTATAGAACTTGTGAATCTGTCATTTTTCATCCACCTTGTAGGAGTGGAAAGCAATTGAAAGCACTTTTCAAACCTCCGTATTCTTCTGGGGATTTTAATTTCCCCTCCCAACAACTGTGGACTTTGGAAACGCATGGCATTTTTTTCCTCGACGTTTAAAATGGCCTTATAAGAAACACTTTGGGATCCACAATTGTTCAGTAGTGTTTAGAAATTCAAGCAATTAGAATAAAAATTGTTCACCCAGTTCATATCAGTTTCCCTGTCACAACAACAACAACGTTCTGCTCAGGGTTATTCCTCAAACCTGGGTTGCTTAAGTCATTTAAATAGATTTCTATTTCAGAAACAAAATGAGAGCCAAGAATTTCACAATTAAAAGCTCGAGGGCTCTAAAACTTGGCTTCACCTAAGACTCTTAACATTGTTTTTATTATCTTAATCGCTAGGTTTTTTTACATACTAATTTTCCATCCCATTACCGACCAGTGCCAATCCAACTTGCTTTTCCATCACCCAGGTGAGCGTTACTCATGTTTGCAGGGGAAGGCAAAAAAAAACACACCAAAGCCTGGATATCGTCAGTATGGCAGTGTCTATTTTTGTGACTGCTTGTGGACCTCTGCTAACACTGAGTCAGAGCTAGAGAAGCCATCAGCTTAGATGTAGCCCCTTGAGTTATATCCTGGGGTTCTCCAAAAAAATATAGAAAACACTGCTGCTTTTCCGAATGAAGTTTTCATGACACGAGGCTAAACAATTTGAAATCCTGACCATGCTGGGACCCAGAATATTGCAAACACTGATTGGGTACGGCACCGATTAGGCAAGGGAGAGATGAGATAAGTCACAACGTGTGGTTGTAACAGGCCCCAGCAAAGCAAAGAGCAAAGCAAGACCTCCAGGAAGGCTCTAGAGGCTTCAGGTCCCACCTTGGTGATCAAAACAAACGTGCCCGGTTAACACCTGCATAGTTCAAATTCAAATAAAAGGCTGCAAGACAAGAAGACAGTATGAATAACAGTGAATGGTCTGTTAAACGAAAGTCGTGTTTTCATGTCTAGATCTACAGATTATGTGTTGTGATCGGATTGATGGTCGGACTAGATGATCTTGGTAGTCTTTTCAAACCTTAATGATTCTATGATTCAGATAAAAGGCAGCCTGCTCTAATGGTTGGCGACCCTGCACGTAGCAGGGGGGTTGAAACTAGGTGATCTTTGAAGTCCTTTTCAACCCAGGCCATTCTACGATTCTATGATGATATGATTTTATTCTGTGCTAAACTAGATGAACTGGCTATCACTTAGTTGTAAGTTGAAGCCAGGAAAGGTCGTTCTGCTATGTGAATGCATTAGGGAACAGACATATCTTGGGTGAGACTTCAGTTGAAAGACTGATTTCCATCAGCTTTCTGGCACACTGCATGCAGAGGAACCTTCACAGCAAAACAATTAACACAGCTCTCTGCTCTGGGCATTTTTCTGTATTCACCAGTGTAAAGTGGCAATAATAGTGAGCAGCTTTCACCAGGGTGAACCTAATGTGAATGAAGTCACTTCAAAATCATCTCAGACTTAACCAACCTCCTGTATTACAGGCGTTAATTCAAGGTTTTGGCTCTTTGCAAACCAAATGCGACAAAAATGTATCCATTTTTCAATTTGGCTCTGAGCGAAAACAGAGAGACCGAAAAGCAAATATCCCAGTGCAGAAATGGAAACCTCATAAACATCGTCGTCATGGTTTAATATGAGGCGGCTCGGAAGGAATACTGACTAATCCCGGCTCATTGCCCAAGCAGAGAGAAAAAGAGCAAATAACATACAAAAGGAGTTCTGGTGTCTCCATCGCGAGGGAAGAAGTGACTGAACTACCAAGTCATGCACCTCTCAAATGCCGTCTAGTGGCACTGTAACTGCTCTTAGTGCTTATGTAGGGATTGAAAGATGCTGTTCTTGAAGGCCTGTCAAGTCATTCCTTGTCAACTCTAAACTGCACTGGAGCTTAACGCCTCACAGTTTTATTGTGAAGATAATTATAGAGCACATAGATTAAAGAGGCAGGATAATTTTGCTGCTGTTAATACTGCTTTTCAGCTGTGCAAACCGGGACAACAATGAGAAGGAAATCTCATTCTTCAAGACACGAATGCTTCAGGGACCTCACAAGCAGCAGTGAGAGCAACACAGCTCATGACTTCATATCAGCATCTTGCCAACACGACCTCTAGGAGCTTGAGACTCCACTACAAGTTATTTATTTTCCATCTGGGAAAGGTGTAGGATAGCTCCTGCTCTTACTCCACGTTTCAGCCCAAGAGATAGGCTCTGCCCTGTTTGCTTAGGATTGTTGACATTGCTCTAGGGTGACCTGAGCCAACTGGCCCCAGATGGGTAAACTCTGGGCACAAAGTTTCTACACAAAGCTATTTGGCACTGAGAATTCAAGCTCATAGTCAAGTTTGGCTACCACAGGTAATCTCAGCGAGCCAGAAAATCTGCTTGTCTGGGTCACCACCATAGAATCGCACAGAGCATCCTTCCATCCGTGGGACCTTCTTGTAACTTGTCTGAGTGTTAAAAAAAATCTTTGGTTGGCTTGGCACAAGTCTACAGCCCTTATCTGATAAGCAGAAACTGGAAGCATCCCGATGCTTTTAGGGGGGAAATAAAAGCATCAAGGGACATGAGCGATTTTACACAGCCACTTAAAGTTCCAAATTAATGACAATGTATGTTGGGGAAGGGTGGGAAGAAGGAAAAACGACAGTTTCAAGCTCAGAGCACTGTTTTCCCATCAGAAATGAACCAAACACCCTTCTGTGAGAGATACCCCAGGGATAAGTTACAGGCCAAACATGTGAAAATCAAGACTCATTTCTCATGTCATTTACAAGTAGCCTGGCCGGGAGACCTCATCTCTGCTCAGGTCTCCCAAATCTACAGCCTCTCCTTACCAGGAGACACTACTAAGAGCTGGCTGTGTCACATGTCATGAAGTCTGAAAGCCAGTCCAAACAATCCTGACGGCTTCTGTCCATCCAGAAGACAAATTACCTTGTTAAAGTCCTGGCTTTCAAAGGATTTAGGCGCAGCAGCAGTTTCAGGAGGTTCAGTTTAATCTAAGAATCCCTGCCTTTCATGTAAAGCAACTCACACCAGATCTGAACGCTGGCAAATAGTCAACTAAATCCATTATTGCATGATAATGCTCAAACATTTCATTAATTCCTAACCAGCTGTCCTCTGCTCCCTTACCCCTTTCATCACACAAACATTTCTTTAACTGTCTGAGGGAGCGGAGAGGGAGGATCAGACGCAGTCTTGTAAAATTCCTTCACCCACATTGCCTGCAGCAAGTTATTTCTTTTGACACGCATGTAAAATAATATTGGGGGTGTTGTTTGTTTGGCTTGGCTGCATGGCAAATTTTCGTAACAGTTTTGTAAGCCACGTACCTGCGAAATGGAGGAACTTGTTGATGATCCTGCTGGCTGCTTAATTAACGTTGAACATTAAATAGGGAAGACCACTTGCTCCAATTTCTATGCCAAGACAGAGGACATCGTGTAGAGAGCTGCAAGGCTTTTTTAGGGAAGGATATTGCTCTCCGATGTCCTATAGAATGTTTAGAAAATCCTTGGGTACTGCCTGCCAGACAGACCAGTGGGAACAAGGATCAGCACCCTGGGGCTTTCTCCAGCTATGTGACCCACAAAATGGAAACCAAAAAGCGTTAAACGGGTCAGTAGGGAGATCTGAAGGTCACTCCTGGATGTTTTCTCCCTGGAAGGCACTAGCTAAAGTGCCTCAGCCGCCTCCGTATTGCCTAGGGAGAAATAAACACTGAAGAAAAGGAATTGACAAAAACCACCCCGTTGAGCAGGCATCTGCTAAAAGGCAGATCATTACAGATGCCAAGGATGGAAGCAGGTCCCCAAACTCACTATCGACCACAGCTTAGGGGCTTTTCTCACATTCCCACAAACATCAGTCCCTCTCCTGTGCAAAAGCAGCACACACCTGGACCACAACTCCGTGTCTTGACAGTCGTGTCCAGCACACATCCACAGATCTCACTTCATCTCTCCTCTGCCAAGACTTAAGGATGTGTTTATTTATTATGGATTAAATATTTGGAGTTGAACAAGAGCCTCAGAGGGAAGAGGTGGGTCTGCTTCCTTGGATTTCTTTTTCCCTTCACTCTCTTTATAACAATTTGGATTTATTATTATTTTTTTTTTTTAAACAAAAATGTTTGCTTTATGGAAAATTACCCTCTCTGGCTCTCAGCTCAGCGAGTGGCTGAGAGTTAACAACGCTCAAGAGAAAATCACAAGGAAATAAAATGGAGAAATATCTGGACACGTCTGAACACGTCTGGCCATAGCCTGAACACGTCTGAAACGTCAGGGCAAGGTAAGGAGCAAACTTCACCGCAGTGGCAGGCAAGAAAAAGAACAGTAAAATGGTATCCTAAAGTGAGGTGTCTAAACATCACGTAGCGTGGGTTGCCACAGTTTATGGGGAACAAAAAAAGCACGTTTCAGAAGGTGTAACTAGACAACTTGAGGTGGTACCGTCATTATAACATTTATAAACATCGGTAGTACGCTAGAAAATAAAAGAACAGCCTCTCTTTGACTTTGTGAGTCCTCACTAATCGTTAATTCGGTGAGCTGTGCATCACTGTGGTCATGCACGCTACCAAGTTCTTGGTCTGAATTAGTCCAAAAATACACTGAAAGTCACATTCTAGAAACAGAGTAATGCTGGGTTTTTTCTTCTTTGGGGGACGCAATCACAGTGTTTTTGTCAGCCTCGAAATTAATATTGCCCTGTAACAGTGGATGGATGCACACAGCTCTTTCATTTTGCCTTCTGTGGGTTTCCTTTCTCTCTCCCTGAAGCCTGCTACACTTTGCGGTTTATTATTCATGATCTGCAGAGAAAGAAGTTCACAAGAGAGGAAAAAAAAAAAAAATTGTTTTGGAACATATACTTAACAGCGTGTCAAGGAACAGAAAACAATTACACTTATGCAATAGGATGTGCATTTATGCAATATAATGTGCATTTTACAGGCCGCTCACACGCTACCTCACACGTCCCGTTTGTGTAAGTAACGAAAATCAGAGCTAATAAGGCTGGGGGACTGAAGTAATTCAGATTATATATGTGTATATATAATATACATATATACACACATATATCCCTGTAATTTAGAAGAAAAATGTGGTTTTAAAAAGCAATTTTAGGGCAGGTTTGCACGGGTGTCCCACAGTGTGGCGGGAACTTCAACACAGAGGCTTTTCTCCTCATGATAAACGTAAAACGTTGGGAATGTGGAGCAGAGAGGGACAGTGCCCAGCCTAGCGCCTGCTGAGTGGTAACCGATGGTTGCTCAGGTAAAAAATCAGAACGGTTGAACTGCAAAAGCACAATTCGTGCGGCTTTTCTGTAGAAACCAAGGCCAGGCCTGCTGGCGGTCTGTCGCTCAGGCTCTCTCTGGAGCCCGCAGCCCCCCGCAGCAGCCGCAAAGCCCGCCGTCCCTCAGCGCAGCAGAAACACCCATACACCTGCTGCCGCACCTCCCCCAGGAGGCAACGACCCTCCGCCCCTGAGGGGGGACGCAGGGCGCCCCCGTAGCCCGCCCGCCCGTCGCCATAGCAACGCCCCCCCTCCCCCCCGACCCTGGAATCCTCTGGCCACGCCCCCTTTGTTGCATATTCATGACCCCCAAGTGCAGGGGTGGGGGCGTGAAGGGGGCGGAAGCGGAAGCGAGAGCGGGTTTCCGAGGAGCCCGGTATAAAGCGGCCGCTGGTGCCTGGTGTCGCTCGCCGCGCTTGTGCCGCCGTGAGTGTGCTCACCCCTCCCTCCTCCTTCCCCCCCACCCCTCCCGCCGGCCGCCGCGGGGTACCTCCCGGCACCGTCGCAGCCTCCCCCGTCGCACGGAGCAGGTCCCGGGTGCAGGGGGAGACCCGGGGGAAGGTAAGGGGGAGGTGGGGGGGGGGGAGGGGAGACTGAGGGAATGGAACTGTGGGGGGGAGGGAGAGGAGAGTTGGAAAGCTGGTGGGCGAGAGAGGGGAGCGTGAAGGTGAGGAAAGGTTAGGTAGGGTTAGGGTGGGGGAGATGCAGGATTGTAAAGGTGGGGAAGAGGTGGGGAAGGTGGAGTGGGGCGTTGGGATGGCTGAGATATGGAACGGTGAAGGTGTGGAAAGGCTGGGGAAATTTAGTGGTGAGGTGCTGGGGGGGGGGGTGAAGATTTCAGCTGAGGAAGGTGGTGGATAAGGGAGCTGTGGGGAAAGGATCTGATGAGGGAGAGCTGGGGAGGTTGGAGGTTGTGAAGGTGATGAAGGAGTTGTGAGGATTTGAGGAGATGGGGGGCTGTGAAGGTACGGAAGGGTGAGAGATCTGGAGGGTTAAGAAGGTGAGGTGATGGAGATGTGGGGTGAGGGAGATGTGGGACCATGAAGGTCAGGAGTGGTTGGTGAGATCTGTGCTGATGGAGACGTAGGGCTGTGAAGGTGAACTTGTCTGGGTAGTGATTAAACCATGAAGGTGAGGAAGGGTTGAGATTTGGGGTGAGGGGAATGCAGGGGTTGTGATGGTAAGGAAGGTTGGGTAAGGATTTGGGGTGATGAAGCATGGGACTATGGAAATGAGGAAGGGGTGGGGAGCTGTGAGGTGCAGGTTAAGGTGTGGGAGATAGGGTATTGTGAAGGCCATAAAGGGTTAGGGAGACACTGGGAGTCATTTAAGGTTGTGAACATGGGGTGACTCAGAGGGATGAGTATGATGTGGAACCATGAAGGTAAAGAAAGACTGGGGAAACTTGGGATTAGGAATACGTAGGGTCATGAAGGCAGTATGATGGAAATGTGGGGTGAGATATGGGCCAATGACGGTCAGGAAAGGTTGGTGAGGTCTTGGTCTGTGAAGTGAATGAAGATGGGGTGAGGAAGCTAACGAATTACGTAGGTGAGGAAGAGCTGGGGAGCTGTGGGATGAGGGATATGTTACAAAGGTGGAACAAGGATTTTAGGTGAAGGTTATATGAGACCCTGAAGGTCAGGAAGGGTTATGGAGATTCAGGGTGAGAGATCTAGAGCTGCAAAGAGGATGGAGTGAGAGGATGAGAAGGAGAGGAAGGACTGTGGGGAGATGTGGGGTGAGGATTTTGGATGAGGGAGATAGGGTGCTCGGTCAGGAAGGGTTAAGAATGCATAGGGTGAGGGGAGATGTAGGGCTGTGGAAGTGAGGAAGGTGGAGTGAGGGATTGGGGTGACTGAGATATGGAACCATGAAAGTGATGAGAAGTTGAGGAGATTGGGGTGAGGGATGTGTGGAGTGAGGACTGGGGGTGAAAGAAATGGGACCATGGATGTCAGGGTGGGTTGGGAAGATGTGGGTCTGTGAAGATCATGGATGCAGGGTGAGGATTTTGGGTCATAAAGCTATGGAACTACGGAGATGCAGAGGAAGCTGTGATGTAGGATCTGATGAGAGATGTATAGGATCATGAAGGGTAAGGAAGAGTTGATGAGCTGCAGGTAGAGGGATGGAGTGTTGTGAAGGTGAGGGAGGCAGAGTGAGGATTTGAGGTGAGGGAGATAGGGACCATGAAGGTCAGGAGGGGTTGGGAGTTACAGAGTGAGGGAGATCTCCTGTACACATTTGCAAGGGTGAAAAAAGTGTGAGAGGCTGGGAGGATGGGAAGTATGGTACCATGAAGCTGAAGAAGGGTGAGAAGCTGTTATGTGATGACTTAGGTTGAGGCAGGTATAGGAGTCAAGGAGAGTTAGGGAGTCTTAGTGAGGGAGATGTAGTGCTGTGAAGTGGGGGGCGGGATGAATGAAATATGGAATCCCGGAGATGAGGAATGACTGGTTGAGATCTGGGATGAGAGAGATTTGGAGTTGGGAAGACACAGAACCATGAAGGGCTGAAGAGATCTGGCTTGACAAATGTGTGGATCTGAGAGTGGGAAGGGTTGGGGAGCTGGGAGGTGAGGGAGATGTGGGACTGTAAAGATGGAGAAGGTTGGTGAGATCTGGGGAGAGGGAAATGTGGGGCTGTGAAGCTGCAGGATGAAGGTGTGTGACTGAAAGGTTGAGAGGCTTTGGGATGAAGGAGATGCTGTCAAGATGAGAAGGGGATGAGGAATTATGGAGTGTGTGGGGTTTTGAAGGTGTGAAAGGGCTGGGGAGCTTTGAGGTGAGGGAGAAATGGGGTTGGAGGGTGGAGAAGGGGTGAACTCTGGCTGAAGGAGATAGAGACTGGAAGAAGAGCTTGAGAAGATGAGCTGTGGGTGGAAAAGTGAATGAGGTGGGGTTGGAGAGGCACGGTTGGTGTTTCTGGGGCAGAGCACTGACTCCTAATGAGGTGAGGATGAGGTGAGAAAGGTGGCTCCAATGGGGTTCTGCTGGAGAAGGTCTTGACAGAGGGCCTGAAAATGGAAGTCTGTTTAGTTTTCTAGACTATTAAACTTAAAGAGTCTGCCATTTGAATAATTCCATGTTTAATCTGTAACCTGATCACAGTGTGTGCCATAAAACAATGGAGTCTCGCCTCACCTAGTTTGATATGGTGGGGGGAGGAAGAAGAAATGATTTAGCATGTAACTCTTACAAGTCTCCACTGGAAGCTGTAGCTTTCTTTAAGATCACATTACCAGTGACTTGCAGCTCTGAGATGCTTGCACTTAGTTCCTATACCTGCTAGATGCACTGTTTTTGACCTTGAAAATTACTCTCCCTTTGGGATAGTGTTCCAATGTAGCAGGTCCTGTAAAGGCTGGTGTGCTGTGGTCTTCATAAATGGAGGAAGGAAAGGAAGGGTCAAGGGAAGACCTAGCCAGGACTCCGGGATGCAGGGAGTGAGTTAACGTTGCTGGTGTTGGCTACTGCAGCTAATGGCAAATGGGAAGGGCTAGAAAAAACATTGCAGGATGTTGAGTATTGGACAGAGGAGGCAGTTTCTCCTACTGCAAGATGTGAAGCCTCGATGGTAGGCAGCACTGAAAGTGGAAAGCACACAGGGATAACTGCAGTGTTCTGAGAATTCAGCAGGAGAAATCGCTGTTAGAGTGTGTATCCTTGCTGCGCTGTAAAAAAGAATACTGCGCCAGTGTGATCTGCGTCATGTTTTGCTGCCTTGGTTCAGACAGTGCTACTAAAATATTTAATGAAATATGGCTCGGGCTGGTGCTTGAGGTCAAAGAAAGCGCTGGTGAATACTTGCTGCTTGCCTGTAGAGCTGGAGCATTTTTGTAAATGCTTGGCAGGAGTTGTTGCTGATGCGATTGCTCTGACACTTCTGTTTAAACACAGGACCTGCAGAGCTTGTGTGTGCTGTTTTTTCCACACCCCCCCCCCCCCCCCCAACATTATTGCAAAAGATAAGGTCTTCCTCGTTTGGTTTGTTTAATGATTATACTGGGTTGGTGAAATGTTCAACAGGCCTAAATGTTCCCCTCCTAAATAAGGAAAAGTGGTTTCAGATAAGAGATAAAGGTATTTAGTTGGCACTCTGGTTGTAAACACTTCCAGAGGTGTTTGGTGGGGTTTTTTTTTTTGCCACAAGGTAACAGCACCTTAAGCTGCTGAAACTGCATCCTGTAATCACTCAGAGGTGTCTGAAAGCATCTGTGGGTTTGTCTGTAAGAGGTAGTGGCAGCTGTTGTCTTGGGAGAGCTTTATTTCTGTATCAGTGAGATAATTCTCATGACAAAATAACTGCCCTAAATGCCCGGTTTGACTTCAGTGATGAATGGGATCTGTGGAACATCTATTTCCACTGTAATACTGGAGACCAATTTACATGAGTTAGCTCGTGTCTCCCTACAAAAACTGTTATCCTTTCCTTGCTCAAATATATATAGCTGAGGCATTTCCAGTAAAACTGAAAACGTATGTTTTTGGAGATAACCCTCTTGCTTAATGTGTGAACTCCTGCAGGAGCCTGCTGCTTCTTGGGAGTTGGTCTTTGAGAGAGGAATGAGCGCTATCTGCTGCTGTGATCTTGTTTGGATGCTATGGGGACTGCTTGCGCTCCAGTGCAAAACACAGAGCTGTGTTCTAAATCATCTGGTGTACACTTCACACTTGTAAACTTAAAGCAGTGCGGTAGCATATGGGAGGATCTCTTTTGCAGATGTCCTTCATTGGTGGTATAGATGTGCACCAAAGTGAAAGCGTTGCCCCAGAAAACTCTTCATGTAGGCTACTGCCTTTATTCTCTTTTGGGCTCTGAGGAGCTTAGAGAAAGCTGAGTTTGGACCCATCTTGTAGGGCTTTGACCTCAGAGGTTAATTACCTTTAAACTTGCTTCAGTCTTGGCTTCACTGACGGCTAGAAAGTTAGGGCTTGGTAATTTAATACAGCTCTGCTTGTCTGCTGAGGCTGGAATGTGTAGGCTCTACCTCTGTATGAACTTTTTTAAATGGGTCATTCCTAAAAGTTGTGAGAATACAAACATTAGGTGGCATTTCACTAGGGAAACTGATTGGAGGGGGGGGAAAAAACCTTGATATTAAAGCGTGTTGCCAGTGGAGCAGCTTAGAAAACATCTTGTTGCTTTAAGAGGCACCTTGTTAAATGCTTAGGTGGGAGCTGATTGCTGAGCTGCCAGCTGATGAGCAGTACCTTCAGCAGGCACTGAGCAACAACCAGCTTTTAAGCACTAGTGCTTAAATTTTCTGTCTAGATTAAGCTTTAAATCCTGCCTATGATATACTACTGGCATTCTTAGTTGAACACATGACTTCATGCTGCAATTCCTGGATTTTGGAGCTGGCTTCCTGCACCTACTGCTGCCCCTCTACTTCCATGCTGGGTAGATGCAGTGAGATCCTTCATCTCTCATCACAAGGAGCTGCAGCTGGCAGTTTTCTGAGCTTAGCTAACAGTCTGTACCTCTTCTGTTATTTCAAGGCCACCCTGGAATCCTCACATCAAATTATCAAGCAATGTGTGTTGAGCAACAGTGCACACGCAGCGGTGTTGTCATGCTTCAGACAGAAAAAAAACAAGCTTCACTTGCAGTTCAGGCTCGCTCTAACTGGGTGGTTGGTGTGAAAGCATGTGGGAAGGAGGCACGGCAACTCGAGTTGCAGTGGGACTCCCCAGCTGATCAGCCAAGAACACTGCTGTGGATGTGGTGAGGCTGTCGAGTGGTAGAGGAGGAAGCTTTAGCAGCTTGCAGAGTAGCTGGTAGCATGAAAAACTGCGCTGTGCTGCAAGTGGGTCTTGCAGGGGTCACTCCTGTGCAAGGTCCCATGCTGTGACCTATTCCATCCATAGGCATAAGATTAATCACATCTAAAAGTCAAGGCTATAGCCTTCTGTAGTGCTCTTTCCTTTAGAGAAGGCTTAAACTGATAATTATACTGCTGCAGCTCCCAGTCCTTCCACATGTAACATGCTATCAGATGTACTAAACCACTTCCATGCAGAAGCGGGGATCCAGAGTGCTGTGGTTGACATTTTGCTTAATACACCAGCATTAAACAGTACTCTTAAGCAGTGTTACTCCCACCTAGTAAACTGTTTTAACAAATCCAGTAAATTTCCTAGCAGAGCAGTGTATGTAACTCACCAAGCAGAGGCACAAAATAGAAATGATTCTGGCAAACCCAGCTGCCAGCAAATTGAAGCAGGGTGTCTGTTGCCAGGACATCATGTGTGGAGCTTGACACATCACTGGTGCTTCCCTTTGAGAACTGCCTTCCATATGGTCTACCCTGGACAGTCCCAAACCAAGGTTGGAAGGAGGCAGTGTTAAGCTGTGGAGGTCTGTGTTGTGAGCTGAAGACTTTACGTGCTTGCAGTGAGCTACTGCTGGTCAGATGACTGTTCTACAGTCTGCAGCTTATCAGCTACCCACACATCGTGCATTTGGGTCACAGCCCTGCTCAGAGTATGTTTAGTAACCACCCAAAACTTCAGATGGTGAAGAATATTGTGTCCTCCACCTAGGGCTGCATGTCTCTTGGCTCTTAGTACTGAATAGTTACTGATATCCTGAATAAAGTGGCTTTGTTATGCTTCTGTATGAGAGCTCGCTCTTCTGGATGGAATAAGGTACTCGGCATTAAAAAGCTGAGTTATTACTAGTAAATGTAGACCTCCGACAGTTGCAGGAGACAGAACTTGTCTCAAGTTAAATGCTGATCTGTAGGCGTCTCAGCAGTGGTGCAGAGCATGGCAGTCACCAGGTAGTTTGTGCCCTGTGAACTACCATCTTAGGGAAACTGGCACACGGGAGCTTAACTAAAGCCCCTTAGTGTTGGTATTTCCAAGTGCTGTAAAGTCAATTAGACTTGCAGCTGGCATACTGCATTGTAACAACTTGGGGTAAGCAGCCAGGTTTTCTCATCAAACTTTTGGCAAGGGATGCTGGCAGGCTGTGGGACACGAGGCTCTCATTTGGTAATAATTTGGTTTGGCATGGGAGCTGCTTCTGATCTTAGGTTAGCTCTCACTGGCATGTGGTTTACTCAAGCATGAATCTCAGTGTATGGCTGTGGGAAGTTTGTCTCTGCAACATAGGCAAGTAGCGAAACTCTAAAAATGCAATTAAAGCTGGAGACTTGCTTTCCAAGACTTCCATCCCTCAAGGATATAACTTCAGCAGGCTTGACTCGCTGTTTCCCTTGCAGTGAGGATTGACTGACTTGGGGTCTGCAGTGGAGTGAGACCTATGCTCATTGCAGCACAGAAATTGATGGCCATTTGTCGCTACTCCTGTAGGGAGGCAGACAAAACTTGGCCCTGAGGAGCAGAGTGAAGATGCTCTTAAAAATATTAGTTGTTTGTAAGCAACAACAGATACAGGAAAGCATTACCCTAGGTTGTCTGAGTAAGTGATGCTTGCAGTGAGTATTGTCAGTGTTGTAGGAAGGGCAGAACTGGTAATCTTAGAGCAGGGAGAGAACCTAGCTTCCTCATCTTGTTTTAAATGAGAGTTCTAATGTTTTCGTAGCTGAAACTGAAACCAGTGTTATGCTGACCCTGCATATTTTCTCTCCTCTGCTGGCTGGCCTGCACTACTTGTTCTTGCAGTATAGTTAATTTATTTTGGAGACTTGAAAACAAGCCATTATCACCCTTCAGTGCCAGATAAATAAATGATCTAACTGGGGGCTGAACCCAAAATGCTCTTTGACAAAAGCATGTCATGCTTATCTTCTGCATTCTGTCCTTGAATATATGATCGCTCTTCCTGGACTGCATCCAGAAATTGGTGGCTTAACCCAGCAAGTGTTGCCTGCAGAACATTTCCTGTCATCGCTTATATGCAATAAGCAGTCTTTGAGAATAAACTTGATCTGAATGCTGTTTAACCTACAACTTAACTGTGATCATCTAGGACTAGAGATGGGAGGGAAGGAACGTTAAGGAAGCCTCAGTCCTGAATCTTTGTTTCCGGGTAACAGGTTTGAGGTTGTGTGATGTGGTTGGTTGGTTTGTTTGTTTTGTGAGCTGGGAGAAGGCATGCATGTAGGGTAAAAATCCTCCTCCCCTTTCATAAGGGGAATATTTGGGCAAGTACTGTGGCCTGTGCAGTCTGGCTCTAGGTATTCCCACAGGAGTGATTTGGCAGTATGAACTATTGTTCCTTGGAGTAGCGTGGCCAGCCAGCTAATTCCCGAGGGTTCAAAAAAAAATAACCCGAAACAAATGTGCAATTAGCTTCACTGCTAACATATCCAGTACACATGTCCTGTTTGCTGTCTGAAATTTATTTGGGGGAGTGAGCTCTTGATGTAGATTTGTTCTTGCCCTTTTTTCTTGGCTCTTGTTCTGCTTAGAACTTCTGTGTAGAGAGGGAGAAGGCTTAGGCTTCTTGGTGCGGGAGTTACCTGATTGTTTCCGATGTGTGGCTCAGGCTGTTGCTCATGTCGGTTGTCACAGTTGAAGTCAAAACACTTAACTCCTTCAATGAGCTAGAAAAAGACCTGACAGTTGCCTGTACCCTTTGTACTCACACAGTTATTGTTGGCCCTAGGTCGAGCTGCTCTTCTTGCTGCTTTGCTTTCATATTGCCTCTCCAATTAGCGTTCATCCAGCGGTGGTCTATTCAAAAATCTCAATATACAGCTGTGTGGTGGATGCTCTTTAGGCAGCCAGTACTCGGTGCAGTAACAGAAGCAATTCCTGATGTTTAGAGGGAACCTCCTGTTTTCCAGTTTGTGCCTATTGCCTCTTTGCTTGGCACTGGGCAAACCTGCCAAGAGTCGGGCTCTGTCCTCTTTGCAGCCTCCCTCCCTTCAGGTGTTTATGCACCTTTCAGGTGCACCGATTTTCCCCTAAGCCTCCTCCAGGATAAGCAGTCCCAGCTCTCAGCCTCTCATCACAGGAGGAATGCTCCAGTGTCTTGTCCTGCTCTGTGGGTTGCGAGGAAGGCGAGTGTCTTTTATTCCTTCTGTGTGAGGGGTTTCCCTGATCTGCAGGGTCATGCAGTCAGACTCATCCACTGCAATAACCCAGGGAATGTAACAAGATTAACCAATCAATTTATTCAATTCACTATCCTCAGTATCCTACAACAGCAGGAGCTGTGCAAAGCCACAGGTTGGGCAAATCTGATAACAGTAAGGACTATGCAAACAGTGATGACATTATGGGGAACCAGTAAGAAAGCAATGCTTGACAAGGCAAATTGGGTAACCATGAAAGTTGCGTGTAACAACAAAGCTTGGTGTATCCAATTGCTATTAACTATACTGAGAAAAATTAGAGAAAGATAGGAAAAGTGAAGAAATAAAGGGGGGGGGTGGGGGGGGGAGAGGGAGAGAAATGTGATATATGGTCACTGCTTGGGGATCCAGCAATGAAGTCTTTAGTTCTTTGTTCTGTGGGTGGAGGATTGATCTGGAGCCTTTCTGAATGAGTGCCTTTATAGAGCCAGCAAATCTGGGTTCTTAAGGGATGGTGACCCATAAGGTGCCTGACCTTTGTTTGACCACATCCCTGTGCTTGCTGTTTCGGAGACTTGGGGTTATGAAAGCTGGCGCCAGCTTTTGATAGGGCCTGCTAACCACAGCCCCATCCCCACCACAGAGCCTGGGTTGTGTAAGTGTTTTTGGGACAAGTCCCTACAAGTTCCTCATGTGTCCTTTGACAAGTCCTTGACATCCAGTCTGATCATGTTGTTGCTGGCACTCCATTAAACTCTTCAGTACGTCCAGGCCTCTCTTGTGCTAAGAGCCCAGAACTGGGCCCAGCAGTCCCAGTGCAGCCTTGCAGAGGCTGAATATTCTTCAGTAGGTCTCAGTTAAGCTAATGACTGTGATGACTGAGGGATCACAGAATCATAAAGGTTGGGAAAGACCTTAATGATTCCATGATGTTCAGTATAAACTTGACTCTGTATTCCTCAAAAAGATTTTGTTCCCTAATTCTTTACAAGTGGCTTGGTGGAGAAAATACATTTAGTGTGGAAAAATAAGCTGTCTTAACAGTGAACTGCTGAACCATTGGTTCATCGTGCCACAAACCTTCAGCTTGTTCCAGCAGCCCAACACTGCATAGCATTTCCCTCAGCTATGCTTAGAAGCTTACTTTTCCTCATCAACTGTATTCCTAAATTAACACTTCCTAAAGAAATTGACTCCAGTTTTGTGTGAAGGCTGGTTACTGAGTAACTGATTGTAATTAATGCCTAAAATTAACACTGGTGCAATAACAGCCACACTGTTCCCTGAACTTCAGGCTCTCTTGGAAGCATTTGGTCAACAGGCTCATTCTCTGGGTGGCTCTGGAAGGAGTGTGGAGGTATTTCTAAATATCTCAAAGAATTCTTAATTGTCAATAGACTGCCTTGATTGTGGGTTGTAACTTCAATCTGCCTACTAGAATTTTACTAATTTATGTGTCCCTGATGACCTGTGTGGATCTTTCGAGTTTTAGGGGCTTTCCTTCTGCTTAAATTAGTGTGGTCAGGGTGAAAGCACTGTGCAAACGAAAGCAACACCGCTGTTTATCTCCAGTGGTGGAGTTTGGTTCATTAATATTGCATATCCATCTGCAGTGTGGAAAATGAATGGAAACATGCCAAGTGACCAATAACAAATAAGAACTTGCTCCATATTTTTGGTTGGAATGTCCAGTGTCCCATCTAGTTCTTACCTGGTATGGTTATGTAAGTGCCCTTGTAGTGCTTCATTTGCTTGTTCACTGTTGGTGTAGGGATGAAATAACTATGTCTGTTGTAGATGTTTTCAGATAATGCTGGAAACACTGGCCAGTTTTTGGCTTTCAGTAAACTAAAGTTTTTAAAACTGTTTGACTAGACTGAAACCAACCAGGAATCCAAGGCTGGAAACTTCTGAACTCCACCCTGTTTGATAAAGCAAGAGTCCAGAGCTCTTCATGAACTTGTTGGCCTCATAGAACAAGTTCTAGCTCTGCAAGTTGTTTGTGAGCTACCAAGACTATAACTAAATGTGGTTTTTGCATCTCAAAGGGTTTAAGCTTATTGCAATGTTGTCACCCTTCCAATTTTGCAGGAAAGAATGGGAGGTTGTAAAGAGAAGGCTTAAAGACCAATGAATGAATCTCAAGCTGTATGTATATGTAAGCATGTTGTTCATTGGTAGGTCTGTACTTCCAGTGCTTCTAAGAATGTTAGGCACATCCTCTCTCTGCTGGGAGGACCTACCTGTAAGTCTGGGTAGCTTTTCTGATCAATTATATGAACAGTTCCACTCACTGTGTGTGGGGAGGATGCATTCAGTGTGACAGACTGGTGTCACTGTTTCCAATCTAATGGGATTCAAGGGATGGCTGTCAGTGTACGACTGCCAGCACCACTGAAATCAGCTTAACTGTACCAAATGGTAGTCACAGCTGCTTCTAGCGGGAAGAATCTGCTCCAGTCTGGTATTTCACACCACTGAAAGCTTCAGTAATAAGAGTAACCAGCAAGTGGAAAACTATCCATGGTTCCTGGATTTTAATCTCTGTATTTCTCTTACCAAGTTACAATAGCCACAGGGAATTAATGTGCATGTTTCCATCATTCAATCTTTGGCCATCCAGAGGCTCAGCTCAGTCGTCCTGCAGCTCAGTGATGGCAGAGCAACTTCTGTCCCTCTGCATCTTTACAAGCTCAGAGGGAAGCCAAAGGCTTCTCAGGCTGAAGGATTCTCCAAAAGATGCTAGAGGGCAACTTTGCCGGAACTTAACCAGCATTTTTGCCAGCTTGTCACATATAGTTGTCAAATTGACTTTTAACTTGTTTTAGGCTCAATCCAGTTCTGATGAAGTGTGCTCTTCCTTCTAGACTTGAGCAGCTGACGTTAGCTTCCTGGAGCTGAGCGGAGTATGAGTTTCATCTCTGCCACCAGTAATTAAGTAATGTTTCAAAGCTGACACATCCTGGATCAGTGGCTTTTAGAACATCTTGAGGGAGAATGAGATGGCCAAGACAAATGATAGATAGACAGAATATAGAGAGCTGTCTACTGAAGGAATTTTATATACCTTGGTGGAGCTAGGGCATACAAAACTGTGCTAACTGAAGATGTTGTTGAACTTGTGCTGGTTGCTAAACTTTAATTAGTGACCACTTCAATGAACAGACATTGGTATACCTGGGGAGTTTGTTGGAATTTATTTAGCTGTCTGACTCAAGTGGGAGAGGAGTCTGGTGCTGTGCAAATCCTCCTTTCTTTCTGTTTGAAGCTTGGATTGTTGCTCATCTGTAGAGGAACTCCTCACTCCTCATCCCAAGCAGCAGCAATGCAGGAACTGCTCCTGAAAATGCCCAGCATGGCAAAAGCTGAAGTCCTGCAAAGTACTGCATCGGCAAGATGAAGCGAAAAACAAAGGGGTGCATTTATCTTTCTTTCTGCTTACACATACTGTATTGCTTTTAAGGTTAAGGAGAATGAAGGCCACAAACATTGTAGTGGGGGGGGGGGGGGGGGGGGTGAGAACTGAAGGTTTTCAGAGATTTGTTTGGAACAGCGTTGTGCCCATGCTTCTTAAGTGCTCGGCCTGCTGGCTATGATCAAGTGTGGTGTAGTTCCTTTGTTTTGCCAACTTCTTGATCTGATCATGTTTAATAAAGCAGGCCAGAAAGCGCATGTGTTCAGGTTATTTTCCACGCAGCAAGGAAATCTGTGATCAGCAAACTTGAGCTTTTACTCAGCTGGCTGGTTGGGTTATGCGGTGCCTGCCCTGGAGTAGACTGCTGTCTCTGGTTGTGCTGAGGGCACTCATCAGCAGAAATCAACATGTCATACTGGAGCTGTGAAACTTGTTTGTGCTCAATTTCAGTTCTGCTTTATGAAAGCTGATGACATCAGCAAAATTTGGCATTCCCTGTGAATGAAGGTTCCAGCCGGACTGAAGCTTATTATAGGACAGATGTTCCTTCATCAGTAGAGTAGCATGTTTTATATTCATTCTGTTTCTCCAGACTTTGTGTATGAGTAGTAAGACAAGGGCATATTGTCTGGGTCCTCAAAGGAAGGTGAGCCAAGGTTTTTTTTCCATAGCGAAAAGTCTTTTGGGTCATCTGCAGTAAGTGCAAACTGCAGCATGAAAATTAGGAAGAACTTCACAGATGCAACAGGAGCTCTCTTGCAGAATTTAAGGTCACTAGTAGCGCACGCATGCTGAGAGCATTACTTATTTTTTTTCCTAATAGTGAATAACTTACCCTTAATTAGGATTGAGAATTATGTTAACTTAGTTTCCACTACCAGTTGACTAGAAACCAGGATGTGAGCTAAGGGTGGTAATGGCACAGAACCGTTAAGATTGGAAAAGGCCACTAAGACCATCTTGTTTATCCATCAACCCATCAGCACTATGCCCACTAAACCACATCCCTCAGTGCCACACCTGCATGTTTCTTGGAAACCCCCAGGGATGACAACTCCACTACTTCCCTGGGCAGCCTGTTCTAATACATTAACGTTTTGTCTGCTTAATGTGGAAATGCAACTGGGAAATGTATTTTCTGGCTTAAAGTTTCTTTTGAATTTATTTTGTGAAGTAGGTTGTTATAATCTGTGATGACTTAACGTTTTTCCAGAGAACTCTGCTGGTCAACAGCCTGCCCACTTATTTTTTCCAGAAATATCTTCATAAAGGAAGGAAGTCCACCTTTGACATTTGTTTCTAGAGGAGCAGAACCTTATTACAATAATGCAGGATAATAAATGCATTTCACTTAAAGGACACAACAGGGAAGTGATGCCCCTGTTTTCTCTATTAAATTTTGGCTGCTATACAAAGCAACATTAAGCAATATCAAATCTGTGTAGGCTCTGAAGGCCCAGAACATTTAAATATGTATTATGTGTAACTGCGCATTGCTTTATAATCAAATTTTAGTCCTCCCAAAAATCTGGCAGGTGATTTTCAAACAATAAACACATTGGTTTATTACATAAGCCAGTACTGTAATTGCAAAGCTAAAATGACTAAGCAGAGTTCTTAGCAAAGCTGCCAGAATGAAACAGTCCAGGAGGACAAGCTACTTTTTGTTAAAATAAGCTTCAACAGCCATGAAATCTTTCACCCTGAGGGCTTCCCTCACTTTGACAAGTGGCTAACATGGAATGTGTCAAATGCCTCCATGTGCTGACCGGTAACTTTCATCAACTTTAAGATCTTTGTTAGCTGTGTACTAACTGTGCTTTCTTATTCACAAGCTACAAGGACTGAACTATTCTCGTGTTAAGTATCAAGACAGACACCTAGCCATGTTGCGCATACATGTGATTCTGTGCTTGGCAGTTGTCTTTACAACTGAATATATAAGGATTGCAAGGAGCAACTTCATCTTGTAGAGCCACAAGGAAGTTATTACTGAGTGTGGTAAGGAAGGAGTGAACCTGCTCTGTCTTTCTTACAGATAGCATATGGAGAATATGCTTTAATCCTCCTGGACAGTTTAAGCCAATCTCTTCTCTGAAGGAGAGGTGACTTAATACTGTCTTTTCAACAGCTTTTGCATTTGTATCCTACTGAAAAGTCTTACTGGATTTAAATGAGTAGAATGTTTTCATGCCCTTCAGACTCTTAGTCATCTCTTCAGGCTCTTGTTCTTTCTTCTTTTTCTAGTTGGCTCACATCTAAGTGTACATCAGGCTTTGTGTGCTAAGCGTTCAGGATGAGTGCTGTTTTACTCTGAGATGCCATTAGTTGTGTGAAGTAATCTTTACTTCCAGAAGTAGACTAGGACAGAAGAGTATTTTACCTTAAGGAGACTAAATTAAATTTAAATTCTTAGCTATGTGCCACCTAGAAAAAGATATGGAAGTCAGTATAATGTTCACTAAGTCTTGGTATTACACCCACTTGGTTATTGTTTCAGCCAAGGTTGCCAGAGCTTTGATGAAGGCATGCTCTGTATGTACTATGGCGTATTAATAGGGCATGTGAAATCTATTTCACTAATGAAGTGAAACCTTCCTGTGCTTTAGAATAGGATTCTTCCTGAAAGACCTCAAGTGACCAAATTCGGCCAGTTCTTGTAATCTGGAATCGATTATAGAAGTCTAACTGTAATCCAATGGCCTAGGACAGACCATCCAAAAACACTGGAGTACTTCCGATGGGATTTTTAGAAATTCTAGGCAGAATTCATGTCACTGCAGTCTGATCTGTGTAGGACAGGGTCTAATAGCATTAGACTTGAAGAGGGTAGGTTTAGAATGGAAAAAATTCTTCCCTATGAGAGTGATGAAGCACTGGATCAGGTTGCCCTGAGAAGCTGTGGATGCCCCATCCCTGGAAGGGTTCAAGGCCAGGTTGTATGGGGAGTTTGGGGCAACTTGGTCTAGTGGAAGGTGTCCTTGCCTGTAGCATGGGGTTAGAACTGGATGAACTTAGAAGTCCCTTCCAACCCAGGCTATACTATGGTCTCTGCTAGTTGCTCAAAGCACATTCATTCACTCATTCACTTTTTGATGCCCACCTTTAATAGTCAGTAGGTATCATACTTTCTATACTTAATATTAAGTACATCACTGTATTAAGGTAACATCTGTCTCCTCTTGGAGCACCAAAGGAAAGACTTGGCCAAGTGTATATATAAGTACACTTAAAGTTGTTCCTTAACTTGCATAACTAGTTTCTTAATTCTGACAAGCTTTTGTTTATAAACACCTTGTAAGCGATGAGTAGACTGGCTCAAATCAGGGAGATAATTCAGGGAAAATGTTCTATTTCATCTCAGCCTCATGTTATAAATGCATTTTGCTGGTTCTAATGCTGGAGAAAGGAATCCTGTGTTAGCTGTTTTCATGGGAACTGGGTTGGAAGCCAAGCTGCTATCTTGTACTAGAATACACTGATAAGAGTAAATATTCAGTGAAAAGTGGAACAGTTCTTTAAAGAAATAGTCTGAAGACCTAAAACTCTTTGAGGAGAGTTAGGTAGTATTACACAGCATTCATCCAAGAAATTGACTTTGGCTTCAGTTCATCCCATTGTTCTTGGAATAATGACTGTCTTTCCTCACAGATGTAAGCCCGTGATTTGTTTCATCTGTGCTGCAGAAGTAAAGCTTCCCTTTCTAAAATGTACCTTGCAAATAAATACCTTGCAGCCTCAACTAGTGGTGCACCTGTGCTCACGTCAAACTTTGTGACCTCTGCATGTGGTTAGCGATGCTCCTTGCTCAGGTTGCTGCTGTTCTTTACCTGTGGGCAGTTGTCACCTCCTGGATGTTCACCACCAAGTTGATTTGGAAAATGGCAAGCTGTTAATTTAGGTGCCTGGTAGACTGATCTTAAAGACTTCTCTAAGTAGGGCTTTGCTATTCTTGATGCACTTCTGAACAGAAGAGCTGATGTATTTCTGAGGATACTGGATAACTAAGTAGGATAAGTTGGCGAGTCAGCTGTTGCGCTTCAGCATCTTGCTATTGTGCACTGAAATTCTAGCTTTTCCCTCACTATTCAGCCTGCTTTTCCCATGTGCTCTTTCAGTGCCTGCAAGCACTGAAGCGCTTCTACCCACCTACAGAAATACCTGTGATACTATCTGACCGCAGATTCAGTCTGTCTCTGAGAGTGATAAAGGTGCTCTAGGTGGTATGCAATTAGCTGTGCACAAAGAAGCAATCACTAGATGAGCTTTGTTTTCTGAACAATCGGTTGTGCTTGTTTAGGCTGAATTTCTCATTTCCATGTTCTCTATGCCAACAAACCTCACTTCTGTCATTTTCTAGATGCAATCGCTTGAGTGAATCTTAATGTTGGCTGTGACTTGCTGGCTTCAGGTATTACTTTTATGTAGAGAAGCTTGCCTGATCCAGTAGAAACTAATGCAACAGTATTCTTCCTTTTTACTCATAAACATCCAACAAAGGATGCTTTGCAGCACACTTGTAAGAGGGGCTTTTCAGTCAGCTTTGGTGTTTGAGAGGAGCATGTAATTCTTAATGAAGCAACAATTTTCAAGCTAATTATGGCTAGCATCCCTCCTGCACATGTGGTTGGCTGGTGACAGGCTCATGATAAATGGCCATAGTGCAGCTGATGAAAACTATTATGTTGATTCCTTTTAACCACTGCCCCTGGAAAGTGCTGCTGTGTGGATTCAAAGGGACACGAGTTTACCTATTTGTGCTGAGGGATGCTAAATATGTGCTTTGAAGTTAAGATCATCTGATAATGGCTCTCAGTCCCCTGAATTGGAGCTGCTTCCATCTGAATGCAGCTTCATCCCTATAGGATTCTAGAGTGTCCTATGTAAACCTTCCCTTGAAGAAGGCAGCTGCCTGTTTTGCAGCTAGAAAGCATCTGGAAAAGGCTGATGGGCTGTCAGAGCAGTCAAACTGTCTGAAGGTGACAGGACTAAAACCTAGACTGTGAGATGCGTTTCCTTTCAGTTTTACCTCTTCAGGTGACTGTGAGCTGTAAGATCTGCTCTAGTGACTGCGCTGATGTGACAGCAGAGCATAAAAGCGCCTCAACTACAAGTTTCAGAGCAGTCCAGATATCTGCTGCTTGAAGTGACGTGGATGCTGAGGCTGTGCATCCTGTAAAAGGAGAGTGACTGACAGTCATTCCCAAATTAAGTGAAAAGGCCAAATTCTAACAAGCTTTTGCCAAGCATTTCATAGTTCTGCAAAGTCACAAGTGATAGAGGTCTGAATGCTCTAAATGTTTCCCTTCTAGCAGGTCTTTATGTATTGCATCCAACTGCCAAGCCTCTTGTTATTGCAGTGTGCATGTCAGTAAACATCTTATCTTGCCAGTTCTAATGGGGTATAACTTGGCAAAATGCTTGACTAAAATAGCATTTGCTTTTAGTTAAAAATCAAAATATGTAGATATCAAGCTGATCACAAATGTGTCCAGCAGCTTTCTCTGTGCCTGCTTATAAAGCAGCTGTTTAAATCCTATTGCTTGAACTGAACTTGTCTAAAGCAGATAGTTTGTAAAGATGCTGTATTGGCCACAATGTTGCTTGTGTATGGGCTATATTCCCTTCTCCTGGGAAGTGTCTATTAAAAAGTGTATTTTATAGAACCATTTGAGTTGCAAGGGACCCTTGAAGATCATCTAATTCAATTCTCCTGCAATAAACAGGGAAAGAAACCTACAGCTAGATCAGGTTACTCACAGCCCTGTCCAGCCTGACCTTAATGTCTCCAAGGACAGGGCATCCACTGTTTCTCTGGACATCCTGTTCCAGGAACACCTCATGGAAGAGGTGTTCCATCCCTTGGATTACTTCTGTGGCTCTCCTCTGGACACACTCCAGCAGGTCCATCTTTTGTTTGTACTGAGGACTCTGCATCAGGACAAAGTACTCCAGGTGAGGCCTCACCAACGCAGAGTGGAAAGGCAGGATCACCTCCTTCACGCTGCTGGCCATGCTGCTTTCACTGCAGCCCGTGGTGTGGTTGTCTTTCTGGGCAGTGAGGGCACATGGCTGGCTCATGTCCAGCTTGCCATCCCAGATCCTTTTTGGCAGGGGTGTGCTCCATCTTTACCTTTCCCAGCTGATAGCGGGGGGGGTTGCCATGATCCAGGTGCAAGATCTTGCAGTTTCTTGGTTTTGTTGACCTACATGAGGTTCACCTGGGCCCATTGCTCAGTCCTGTCTAGGTGTTTCTGGATGGCATCCCATCCCTCAAGTGTGTCAAATGTACCACGCAGCTTGGTGCCATCTTGCTGGGGGTGCACTGACTACCAGTGTCAGTGTCATTGATGAAGGGCACTCACAGAATCATAGAATGGCCTGGGTTGAAAAGGACCACAATGATCATCGAGTTCCAACTCCCCTGCTATGTGCAGGTCGCCAACCACCAGACCAGGCTGCCCAGATCCACATCCAGCCTGGCCTTGTATGCACCCAGGGATGGGGCATCCACAACCTCCTTGGGTAACTTGTTCCAGTGCGTCACCACCCTCTGAGTGGAAAAACTTCCTCCTAATATTTAACTTAAACCTCCCCTGACTCAGTTTAAGACCATTCCCCCTTGTCCTACCACTATCCACCATCATCCCAGTGCTGTCCTTGGAGGGACACCACTCTTGTCTCCATCCAGACATCGAGCCATTGACCACCAGTCTCTGTATGACATCACAATCTGTTCCTCATCCATTGAACAGTCCACCAATCAAATCTAAATCTTTCCAATTTGGGGAGGAGGATGTTTTGGGGGCTGTGTCAGAGGCTTTACTGAAGTCCAGGTAGGTGACATCAGTGTCTCTTCCCTTGTCTGCTGATGCATTTAAGCCATCATAGAAAAAATGAGAAGGTTGGTCTGGCAGGATGTGTCTGCCAGACCCTTTGTGAAGCCATACTGGTTGTCCCACATCACCTCCCCCTCTTTCACATGCCTTAGCAGAGTTTCCAGAAGGATCTGCTCCATGATCTATCTTCTCACAGAGGTAAGACTGACAGATGGTAGTTCCCCTGGGTCATCTTTTCTGCTCTCCTTAAAAGTGGATGTTATATTGCCTTTTTTCCTGACATCTGGGACTTCACCTGACGACCATGACTTTTCAGATCTCATTGAGAGTGACTTAGTGACTGTGTCAGCCAGTTCCTTCAGGACTCTAGGATGCATCTTATTGGGACCCATGGACTTACAGTCATTCACATTCCTCAGGGTTTTTTTGCTAACAGAAGGAAAGGCATT
Organism: Alectoris magna; assembly: GCA_030625065.1. NCBI lineage: Eukaryota > Metazoa > Chordata > Aves > Galliformes > Phasianidae > Alectoris > Alectoris magna. The sequence continues at coordinate 4,098,376 of CM060561.1, forward strand.
GCTCCCCCAGTTCCCACCTTCCAAACCATCCGCTTGAGGGCTGTGCATAGAGCAGTTGCTAGCAAAGACAGAGGCAAAGAACTGCAGCTTTCTCCTTGTCCATTGTTACTAGCCTGCCTGTATCCCTCGCTAGGGAGGGTGCATCTTCCTGCATTTTCTTTTCTGGTTGATGTACTTGTAGAAGCCTTTCTTTGAGCCCCTTGCCAAGTCCAGTTTCAGTTGGGCCTTGGCCTTCCTGACCCCATCCCTACACAGCCTAGCAGTTCCTTTACTTCTCCCAGGCTCCCTGTCCCTGCTTCCATTAAATCTCCCTTCTTGTAGTTTGAAACCATTTCCCCATGTCCTGTCACAACAGACTCTGCTAAAGAGTCTGTCCCCTTCCTTACGGTCTCCCTATTGTTTCTTCTACTTTGCTTAAAGTTGAATGTTAAAACACTGTTTGTTAGGTTTGTTACTTTTTTTTCCCCTGAATGTTAGAGATACGGTTTGAAATCAGTGTGGTTGTGTAACCACAGCCTTACGAGCATTGATTTACCCATGTTATTGAGAGAACAGTGTTCTGGTATTCTTAAGATTTACTAATTTTCTTGGTTATTACTGTTAAGAAGGGATTCTTAATGTTGGTTCTTTGTTATGCCTTTCTTAAAATGTATTGGCTGTGCATCTCTGCTAGGTCAGTTAAAACACTTATTTTAATTATTCAGAAACTAAATCAAATAGCTGCCCTTTATGGCAGTGAACACGAGCATGTCTGTCATGCTGGTCAACTCAACATCAGCTTGGGACAGTCAACTTAAAAACAGTAAACTTCTAACTCAAATGGTTCTACGATGGTCTGAAAAAGCAAGTGGGAGTCTGTTCAGGTGATATAGAAGTACTTTAAGGGAGCGTGCTTTCTCTGATCCTATTTGTAATTGGTTGTGTTTCAAAGGGGAGGCTCTGGTGTTTACTAGAGGTGCTGCACTGTGAAACTGATGCCTTATCCTACAGTGTTCCTCTGTTAGCACCACCCAACCTGTTGCAGGCTTGAGGTTACGTGGCTGGGAAGCAGTAACTTCACCTATTGCAGTGTGGTTGCATCAGAAGGAGGTAGGCATCGTAGGATGCGAGTAAGAAATACAAATTTCTCCTAAAATACCTTTCAGTTTGTTCTGTAATACTTGATGTAGGGCAATTACAGTATTCTAGCACCCTTGAAGGGAGCTTACGCAAAATTAGTGTTGGATAGAGACAGGAGGGAAGGAATTTCTCTGCACTGGCAAGAGACAGACTGTTTCTAGTGATCGTGATGCGTCAGTGCTGGCTCAAACTGCAGGTTGCTAAATAACTGCTTGTTAATTAGCAAGTTATCGCTGTAATGATGTACTAGTTTGATCTGTGAGTTCACTTGAAGAAGACAGAATGAGAATGTGTAGTGCAAGATGATACAAGCAGTTACATTTAGTTGTTGACAAACTCTTTGGAGTGTACAAGTCTACAGTGTAAGAAATCCTCACACTGGGAGGTTGTTCTGCTTTTCCTCTGCAGGAGTGTTTACTTCCTCAGATCCAGTAAAAAGTAGCCAAAACCTCACTTGTTCACCCTCCAATGAAGGTGGAAAAAGTTCTCTGCGTGCTTTGGAAAGCTTGACTTTCTTAGAGTTTTCTGAGATTGAATGATGGTAATACATCTAGGGACTGGTAATTGGAGATAATTCCAGTGAATTAGACTTCGCAGATAGTAATGCTGTGCTAGAGGAAGTCAATCTATGTGGATCTATGCTCTGTTCATTTTTTGCCTTGATCTATTGAATAGCTTCTGTAGTTGTCTGATGCGTATTCTGGCAGTATTTGGGTTTCTTAAGCACTTACAGCCTGAAGAAACTAGTTTGTACAGCCTGCAAATTCTCAGTGCAGTGAACATGATTAGTAAGGTACCAGTATAGGAAAATGAATTATTGTGTTCTTCATTGTATGTGCAGTAACACCTGCAGGGAGTATCTGACATTACACATACAGCTCTAACTTAACTCATTTCTACAGATGTATATTCATGCACAACACCAGTCTCAGCCCATTGTAGAAAGCGCTGCTCATTCCGGAGAGTAATTTGCAAAAATGATTGCATTGATACAACCCATTTCCCACCCTGTGCAATCAAGAGGACAGCCTTGATAAAAAGAACTTGCAAAAAGAATGCTGGTGGCAAAGATGTGCTGATAGTTAGGATTACTCTTGCACCACCAGCAGTGCCAAGTTGGACACCGTCCTTTCTTCTGCTGGAAGGTAAGCTGGTTCCAGTTAATCCAGTTAGGGATATGTGGTGATATTCTCTGATGGCAGCCTTATGTTTGTTTTCCTCCACTGCCTGCACTGAGAGAGGCAATGAATCAGTGCTTCTCTGATGGAAGATAACTCTCATGTTCAACGTACTGGCCTGGGAGAGCTCAGTCCCAATGAGTTCTTCATGCTTATGTGGTGACTAGATTGTTATTTTTTGCTTTTTGAATGCGCTTGGCTATTAGTGCTCACCATCATGCCTTTAACCTCTGTCTAACTTGGGGTGAGATCCTGCTATGTGGAGATCCAGCTGTTACGAGTAAGGCATGCTTGTGACATGGCCGTAGTGTGAAGGTGCTGCTCAGCATCACCGGTCCCAGCTGCTCCATATTCCACTTAATCAGTAGGATTCTCTCCTGATATTTAAATCAGTACCTTCTTAGCAGTCTGCTTGCTTAATGCATCACTATTAATAAACTCTAGGCTAACAGAAGCATAAATGAGGTTGGTTTTTTTTCTTTAAATAGCAGTAAAACCAAAGAAGTTGAATCAGATAATATTACCTCCCCAGTTTGGGAAAAGAAAAAAAATGCTGAAGTGTTTCCTAGTAAAAACAGCAGCAGTAGTGATTTAACAATGTAATCTGATCTAATGTTAGTAACAAACAGCCTGTGCCTTTAGGGAGCAGTATAATATCCAATCCACTCACTAAAGTCTGTCTCACATTAAATTCTGGATTCCATCTAAAAAGATGGCTTCCCAGAATTGTTTCCATTCAACTTCATAAAAAACCATGCTTTTGTCTTTTCTCTCCATAATACAATCAGGCTGGGGGAATGATATTGGCCCCCAAAACATGAAGAATGAGGAAACAGGATCGCAGATTGGCTTAGGCTGGAAGGGAACAGAAGACCAACCCCCCTCCAACCCCCCTGCTTTGTTACCCGCCCACCAGCTCAAGCTGTCCAGGGCCCCATCCAGCCTGGCCTTGAGCACCTCCAGGGATGGGACATCCACAGCTTCTCTGGGTGGTAGTGCTGCCTTGAGAAGATGTTCTCCTTGGTGTCATGAGGACATCAACATCTTTCTGTTCTTTTCTGTACGTCTCAGTGGAGAAACTCCTTTCGGGGAGCTCGTCATGCATATCGTACTACATCACCATGTGTGTATAAGCCAGAATCTTATTCTTGGTCATTTTCTGAGTAAGCTGGAAATGGATGGAAGCAAGAAGGCTCCCAGCTTAGGCTGTACCTTGTGGAAAGAATCACAGAATCCTTAAGGTTGGAAAAGACAACAAATCATCTAGTTCAACCATCAACCCATCACCACCATGTCTACTAAACCATGTCCTGTAATGCCACATCTGTGCAGCTTCCCAGCTGCTCTGCCCCAAGCCCGTGGCATTGCACGGGGTTGTTGTGACCAGAAGTTGTCCAGAAAACTTTCTGGAAGAGCTGAGGTTGGAAGCCTGTTTATGTCAGAGTTTAATAATTTCTGGAATTTTGTATGCATAGCAATGAAAGGTGCAGTAAGCATTTATTAACCCTTTCAAAATCTAGTGCCTGATGTAGTGGTTGACAATCCTTCCTGTGGCACTGTGGTTGGAACTAGATGATCTTTGAGGTCCTTTCCAAGCCAAGATGCTCTATGATTATTTGAAAATGAAGTGGCACCCCCTATTCTTATTTCATCTGGGTTTCTTGGGGGCCTCAGTGATGTCAGATATATAGCCTCACTGCTAGGAGAGCTGTCAGAGTTGTTTGCTCAGTATCTGCTGTAGGATTGCTTGGGCATGATACCCTTGTAAAGCAATCTGCCTTACGCTGTTCTGATTTAATGCTTTTGATTACCCAAACGATGGGTTCAACGCTGGGACATGTCATATGTGGTTTTGTATTGCACCCAGTTAGCCTTAACCTTTTTCCTTCGGCGAACCACTAGTGATTCAAAAAATCAGTTAGTCTGGTTTGATACAACTTTAGAGGTTGATTTTTAGTGTCAGGAATGTTGTTGCTTGCATATGGACCATTATTAGGTAATGATGCAGCTTGACTGCATTTAAAGAAATCCCAAGCGTTGCTTTCGCCTTCTGATAGGGTTCATATAGTTCTGTCTTAAGAAAGCAGTACTGAAAACCATTATTAATACTGAGAGAAGGCATTTAACCAACTGTGTGACTTCAGCTGCTGCCCTTTTGCACCAAAGGAATTGCAACTCAGTTATATGATGGTGCTACAGGAAGGTCCCAGGGCCGTTGACTCTAAGGTTCTTGACTGTAAGCTTATAGGTAGGACCAATGTGATTTGATTGTGGAAGGGTACAGTCTCCTTGCTGTACATCAGGTAGTTGAGTGCATTTGTCCAGCTGGGCCAGAAGTTTAAGATATGTCCTCCAGATGCTTTCCATCCTCCTGCCATGTCTGAACACTTGAGACCTGACATGGGCTAAAGAAAATTCCAATGTCCAATCTTGTTACTGCAAGCCTGGACCTGACAGATGAGTCTGCTGCAAGTATCCAACTGACAACTGTTCTATGTGAGCTGTGATCTCACTGGCTTGGAGTATTGCTACCCAACACGTTACTTCTAGCTGCTGCTGTCCCTCCCTGTCCTCAGTAGTTTGGTGCAGATCTGTGCAGTTGGCTAACACCAACCTGTCTTTATAACACTCTTTATCGAGTTGCTTTTGAACTTAGATCACTTTCACTGTGTGGTTCTCTTCACAGATGCTTGTGTGGTGTTGCAGGAAGGGGTGGGAATAAGGACGGGGGTGAAGAAGAGGAAGAACAGACCCTGCTTTTAGAGGAAGTGCTTGTTTATGCTAACTTGAAGTGATTGAGAAACCTTTGGCGTAAGCACCATAATAGGCTGGTCGGGTATTTTCTGTGTACCTATGCAGGTAGCAGCAGACTGTTAAACCAAGCTTCCCTTGCTAGAAGAACAAGCCATTCTAGCATAAGCACAGTTTGCTGTCAGATCTGGATGTATGCTAGTGACTTGCTTGGACAAACACCATTTGGCTCATGAAAAGGCACAAGTCCAAACAATGCATCATTTTGCAAGGCAGTCAAATGCTGAAGCTGAACCAGTCTCCTTTTTGCATTTAATCAGAGAAGGAATAATAAGTGATGTTTTGTCTCCAACACAGAGGTGGAAGCGTTCAGCCAAATGTTTATTTACTCTGAGGAGAAGCCAGATATACTTGAGTTGCCTTTCTCTCCAATACTAACATTAAAGCTATACTTAAATCGTTCTAGATAACTTCTAAAGCAACATGGCCATCTTCTGAAAAGAGCTTGGAAGAAAGAAATGAAGCTTGGCAAATAAATGGAATGACCGGGCAATTATAGGCTTGCTAGCCAAAAAAATTGCAGTTGAAACAGCATGGCTAGTGGTGCCTATATCCATGCAGTATCCTCAGTGAAGAACTGAAGGGGGGCAATGGAGGAAGGTGTTATTGTATTAAGCTAGCAGCTCCTGAACTCGTTTGAACTTTGAACCTTGGTTTTTCTTCATTGTTTATGATTTTTTTGATGTCATGCATGAATACTGCAGTAGGATCTACTAGTGCTCTAAGGAGAACTGTGACCACAGTTGGTAAAGCCTAGGTAAATTCAGTCAGAACTGGTTCTTAGCTGTTTTCCTTGTGGAGTTAGTGATAAACAAAGGGAAGACAGATACGTCTGCATGCAAAGACGACTCAAGGTGTCTCTTCATCCTTTGGTTCAGAATGAAAAAGATGTAACTTCCTATAATCTGTAGAAAGTTTGTCTGTGATAGAATGCATATTAAATAGAAGGCAATAGAATAATAGAAGGCAAGTCCTGTGTAGCAAAATGCAGCTCTTCGCTATGATTTGTGAAATGTCACAGGAGACTTTCATCAGGCTGCATGCTTACACGTAAAAGAAGGCAGTGATAATGGAAGAGGTGGCTCTAGGAGATGCTGGGTGGCTGGATAAGTGACTGGAAGTTAATACAATAAACCATGAAACTCAGGATGAGACAGGAGTATGCCTCAGCTCAATCCCCCTTCTTATTCCTTTAGTAATTTCATAGCTTTTGGGCAGAACAGTTTCCATTCTTTTCGATTTGCTTACCCTTAATTTTCCTAAGACCAGGCTTATTTCTCCCTTAAAGACTGTAAGATTTTGTAATTAGCACACGCCTACCCTGCTGAAATGAATTGTTTTCTTACACTAATAAATGCTGCAGTGATTTCCTAGCAGCTTCAGAGGAGGCACTGGAATTTTCGCCTGGTACCCAATTGGGCCCATTTAACTCTGTGTACTGGCCAGGCTTTATTACTGCTTAATAAATCGTGTGTCATTACCTGAATTGTGCTACATGTTATATAGCTTGATTAAAGTCATCTGCCTTGGCAGTGGCTTGGAATATCTAGTTGCTTGCAGAACAGTACATTCCTGTTCCTTGTAAGCAAGTGGTATTTGGAAACATGCATTAAAAATAGTTCAGTCTTAACAGATTTGGGCAGAATGGCCATTAACCCCATTTATGCTCTATTTTGGGATTGATGGTTGTATTGCCCATTATCTGATGATCTCCAGTGTCACCAGTGTGAAAACAGTGTCAGCCTCCAAGTCCTGAATGTGCTGGGAAACGTGATGGAAGTCATTTCCCTAAGGCACTGTGTTGTGTAATTATCTCGCTTGCACGCTTTGTGCTGCCCTTATCACTATGCTCAAAAAGAGAACTGCTGAATGTTGTGGGCCGTGGATACAACCTACATAACTAGTCCTCTGGTGTGGAAACCCAGAAGGAGGCAGTAAATTCCCTGTGCTGCTTCAGTGATTGACAAACTGTGAGCACAACCTGTGTGAGGCATGGGATTGTTGTGGTATCACCCTGTCAGGCTTGTAGCGCATTGTTCTGTGCTTCATGTCATTGCATTATGACTTACGCCTAGGTGAGGGGCAGTAAAAATGTAACAGAGAAGATTACGAGAAATCCAAGCAGCTTTTATACAACTTTTCCTTATGGATTAGTCCTGAGTGTATTAGTTGCCTGGTTTGTTGAGATGTTAACTACTCTGTAGGTTCTACTGTTGTTGCAATGTGACCAAAGTTCAAGTAAAACATGTGCAATTGGGCTGAAGAAGAGCCAGTGTAATCAAATTTCCTCCTCCCATATGCATTTTATGAGTGCACGTATTTCTGTATTTGTACTTCTCTTTGCACCCTGCCTCTGAGCAGTGTCCGACATTAACCCCTTTCTGAGGCTCAAACAATTCTGCTTTCTCTTCTCAGTATTCCTTGGGAGTCCTGAAAATGACTTCTAAAACATCATGGGAAGTAGTGAAGGACGCATGGCAGACTGAAGGAAATCATCTCTTCTTGTGGTCTGAACTTTGGGTGGTCCTGTGTGGATCCAGGAGGTGGACTTGATGATCCTTACGGGTCCCTTCCAACTCGGGTTATCCTATTCTATGACTTTTCCATAAACACAGCTTAAATTTTTTAATTTATTTTGTTTGACTTCTATCTGTGCTGCATGAACGACAGGTGAAATGTAAGCCTAATGCATCGCTTTTCTTTTGGGAAGGATAATAATGCAGGAGTATTTCATAGGTTGATGCTTTATGAAATGAAGCTGTTAAACCTCATGAGGAAAAGACTGCAATATTAGAATTTCCCATTGATATTCAGTGCTTCAGTTTAGTAAAGTATTATCAGTTAAGTTTTGGTGTTAGTAGCCAACAGAGTCGTGTTCTATGGACACACATCCTCCTTAGTATTTCAATCCAGCTCCTCTGTAGATGCCATTTAATTTGTATTTGGAGTTCTTTGTTACATAAGAGCTTGTGGAAGATTTACTTCCATCAGGTAAATGGATTTGCCTCCCTGTTTTTGTTACAAAAGAATGCCGCCATTCAAGTTTGCCGGATTCAGAATGAGCTTTGAGGAAGAACGAGGATCTGTCTAAAACAAATCTGAACCCAGCCTAGGGGGGCTGGCGAAGGAGCTGAAGAGCTTTCCAGAGGCTGTTGCTCTGCAGTTGATGTGTTAGACACGCATCTGGAGTCAGATGAAAGTGCTGCAGGAAGAGCAGTGGAATGCTCACCACCAAACTGGCATAATGGAATAGTAATTCTCTGTTACTTTTGATAAAACCTGTCCATTGTGCCTTTTGATATTGCACTTTGAATACTGCAGCTTCCAGCTCCCATCCTGCTGCCATCGTGCTTGTGTATTCAGGCTGCATTATAAAACATTCTGCCTTCCTATCCGTGCTTCATTCTGCTATCCCTGTAGCTACCTACTAAATGAGGTATGGAGGGAAATGGAGTCAAATCCCTCATTGCAGTGGCATGAGGAGAAACTGAGCATGAGAAAAAACAGTAGTCTTTACAGCCATCTAGAGCGTGTTATCTGTGGCCCTTAGTCCACAATACCATGCACGTGTACTGAAAGATTTCTGAGTCGGAAAACCTGATATGTAATCTTATTATATTCTGCTGAAGGTAATTTTGCTTCAGTCTGCCAGGAATCAAATGTTTTATTACTGTAATTGAAGTAATCACTCCTGCTCTGGAACCTGTGCTCTGTTAGGTTTTTTTTTTAACCCAAAACTTCAGTTATAAGCATGTGTGTTCTGTTGGTTTTTTCCCTGTTTGAATTTTGTACTTCCTATTTACATGAAACTAAAATAGCTCTTCGAGAAGTGAGCTGAGACCTCATATACCGAAGAGAATCCCATCCCTTCCTGATACAACTGCAACACAGTGCTGATGCAGGAAGGTGGAGAGAGGTGTGTAATGGCTTTAAGGTCAGGAGAGGTGAAGGTTGGCTACTGAGGAAAAAAAACTCTTTCAGAAAGAGTGGTGAGGTATTGGAGCAGGCTGTCCGGGGATGTGGTAGAGTCACCATCCTTGGAAGCATTCAAGAAAGGATGAATATGGTACTGGGGGGCATGGTTAGTGGGCATGGTGGGGATGGGTTGATGGTTGGACTAGGCAATCTTTGTGGTGTTTTCCAACCTTAATGGTTCTATTCTATGAGCTCTGCCACATGCGGAATTTCACAAATCCAAGCCGATGGGAAGGAAATGCTTCATAGAACCAAAGAGCTTATGAAGAACTTGGCCGATTACTTTCCTGTGCCTTGTTTTAGTAACCCTAGGCAGTGCATCTCAACTCTTCCTTTTAGTACAGAATGAGTGAAGAAATGCTTTCTTCAGACCTTTTTGTTCAGAACTCTTTATTGCGAATGGGTTAAAACACGTGAGAATTAAACCTTGGCTTATACCGTGTTCAGTAATTTATTTCAACTTCTCTCACGCGATTTGACTAGCTCAGAAAGACATTCTAGGATTGTTGTGCTGGAGGTTGTTAGATCTTGGAATGGAAGTTAGTTGGGGTAATTTGGGAGGAGAAAAACTCAGACAAAAAAAAAAGATGCTGTTGGCTGGATGAACAAATGACATACACAAAATCCTCTGGGGTTACAGCTCTGAGGTGGGTATCAGCAGGAAGGCACACTGGAGGTGCTCCCTTGCTATGCTTCCAGTAGGGTGGTGTGTTAGGGTCACAGTAGCAAGAGCTGCTGCTGTCACCACTTTCTTCAGCCTCAATTTTACATTCTCTGCCTGATGATCTGGTTTATATTAGAGCGTACAAAGATTTGTCAGCTGGTTGGAATATATTTCAGTAATAAGGTACAGTGGAGTATTTTGTACCATTCTACTCATAAGACTTCCTTTCATAGAGTTATGAGGGTTTGCTCAGGTCTTGTGTGCAGAGTGAAGATGGATGCATATACTGTGGAGATCTCTTCATTGAAATTTTGAGTATTTTAAACACTAATCTTCCAAATCATATTCCTAACAGCTTATTTCTGGTCAAGGAGTATCTTCATTATAAGATGGTCTGAATTTACACAGCGATACACTTCTCTATCGATCTGTGCAGTTGACTTTCTAGCCTTATGTTCAAGGGAGCCATGGGATCTTAGGTGCAAGGTAGCTGGCAGCTTCCAAAAGGCTAAACGCAAGTCTGAGTGGCTAGTGAGTAAGTGGCAATCTGTGAATCATCTTCCTGGCATAAGAGTCATCTTCCTGGCATAGTACTGGAATATCCCATGCTGATTCTGAAATGGAGCCTGCCTTAATTTCCCAGAGTTTGTTAGCCCCGTGCTGGATGTTCTGAGGGTCTCAGGCCAACATGATATGTAGTATATAATGGTGTGTATATACTGATGTGTGTATTCCTCTGTGGCTTCGTGCAGGACCACACAGGGCAGTTAGGCATCATTTAAACATGAAGAACAATGGCATTTCAGTGGAAAGTTCAGGGGTAGGAGGGACCATGGAATGAAAAACCCTACACGAGGCAAGGACAATGGAAAGCATGAAGCAGGAAATAGGGTATATAGTAAAAAGGGGGGGGGCACAATATCCTGAGAAAATACTATTGAAATTTTTAAATGCTTGCTTTTTGTTGCAGATTAATCAGCCACTCGATGGGGATTAACAGTGGAGCACCTCTTTGTGTCGCCTTTCCACCTCTCTGTAGCAAGAACAACAACTTCAGCACTTCTTCAATAATAATTATGAAACTGGTATTAACTGAATGGCAATTATGGATTTTTAACTCTAACTCACAGTAAACCAGCAAGCCATATGTTGAAATTCCTACCAAATAGCTTTCCATTCTTTGTCTCGTATCTACACAAGAAATTGCAAGATACTTGTTTGTACAAGAGGAATATAAGCATTACTTGCCTGAGGAACAGAAGGTGAAAGAGAAGACACCCTAACTTGCTTGTGGAGTTATGGTAGTATTATTTATATAGATATAACATATATATATTTTTATGGTGATGAAGATGGCTCCCCAGAATGCTGACTCGGAATCTATGCAAGTTCAAGATCTACCTGTGGCACAGCTTCAGAAACCAGAACACAAGGAGAATGAAAGTAGAGAGGAGACCATTAGTGAAGGATCCATAGACCGGATACCGATACGCCTGTGGGTGATGCATGGTGCAGTAATGTTTGGCAGGGAATTTTGTTATGCTATGGAGACAGCTTTGGTAACGCCCGTATTGTTACAAATTGGTAAGTAATTCTCATTTTTTGTTAATATTTTAGACACCATTTTTCATTTAAAATCAGAAGGAAGTGATCCAGTAGCTGCAAATGAGAACAAAAAGGGGTTTGTTTTTTATTCTTGGCTGTGCCACGGATTCAGTATGTGACCATGTTAAAGTGGGGAGGATTTCTGTCTGCATTTGTCTTGTTTAATATTGCTTCTCGCTGTAAACGTTCAACCTGATTTGAATTCACATCTAAAACTCGTTATTAAAAGGTAGGTATCCTCAAAGTTAGCAACATCAGACCGTGAAAGATTTCAGTGAAGCTGTTTTTGATTTATGGAGAAATGCCTCAGGTTATAATACTTCAGAATAACTAGTTGCATAATTTCACTTTTCCAAGTTCTAATGAAGTGGTATATTTCTCTTAAACTGCCAGTGAGTCTTATCTGGTTAATGTGTGTAGTTTGATTAAACAAACTAGTATTAATAAAACATGACATGAATAGCTTGAGGGGAAAAAAAAGAGGGAGAAAGAGGAATTGGAATAAGAATAGATAGTGCTAGATTTTGTGGTGAGTAGTTAGATTGCCAATAAACTGTTTCCAGTATCAATAATACCTTATCAAATCCAGAAAATCATGTTCTCTATCAGATACCAGAAATGAATCACATGAATGTGAATGGAAGCACTGCATTGAGCACGCCTCTGTGCGAATAAATAGATGTGTTTACACTGTATAACAGTATGCACAGTATGTGCTTATTGTTTGTTGATGTTTGCTTTGGCTTATACATGGCAGTTGTTCCTTTACCACGCTCACTTGTAGGCAATGAGAAGCGCCCAGCCAAACCTCTAAATAATGTTCACTGAAGAGCGTTTACATCATTGTTTTAAAAACTCGAGGTCAGCTTTTGGAATAAACATTTCACATGATAAAGAAGCATATAAGAGATAAAATGCGTGAGCATGCCGATACACACACTCCTTCCTGTGCTGCTTTTGCAGTTAAAAATGTGCTTTCACGTGAAATTACTGGTGGATTTATTTTAGATCAGCAGGTGAGTCTATAACCAATGCAGTCAGAGCCATGAGAGATGAGTTGCTGCCCCAAGATTTCCTGGAAGCTTTCATTCCTGGAGCTCATGTGCCCTCTTTTGATCTCTCAGTGACGGTTAGAATAGATTATATGTCTCTTCTGGGTAGAGGCTTTCTAATTGACCTGACTTGCTGAACAAAACACGTATTATCTTCATCTAAGAGTGCTCATAACGTCTGTAAGGTATTTTGGTTTTAGATAACTCCAAATTCAGAGATCTAAGCTACTTGAGTTCTGTTAGGAGCTTCGATTCAATTACTGTCAACCATGCCTGCAAAGTACTTGTATCGTGCTTTGCATGGAGAAGACCCCCAGTTCTGTAAGTGACCTATGCTTTTTGCTTGCTTTCTTGTTTGTGCTGGCACTTGGATGTTTAAAAGTATAGCTGGCTTTACCTTACCAATGATTAAGGTCAAGACAGTAAAAACAAACCATCCTCTTAATTACTGATCACTCCACTAGTTTACGTTTCTTTTGTGAGCTCTTCTAGCAAATCTGTTTCCTCCAGATAATTGGAAAAAATTCTCTTCCCTTCCTTCCCTAACCCTAGTGATCAAAATAACGTTGGGATTTGGGGGAAGGGAAAGGAAGAAGACAGCTCTCATTTCTAGAGAAGCTGGCAAAACGACAGAAGACTGCAGGGATGCAGTGATGATGTTCAGTGCTGTGCAGAGCCAAAGTGGAGGTAGCTGGTTACGGACAATAGCATTTTGGGTGCTCTGGCTCATGTTCCCCTTCAACAGAGGAATAAATAACATTGGCTGTATTGAAGGATTAAGGTATTCATGGGTGACTTATATACCTGTTTTGTAGTTACCTCTTACACAGTTCTGTTTACTTTTGTCAACCTCAACATCTGTCTGCCTCAACAGGAGCTATATTTATTCCTCATTTCGGGGGCTGTCTTTAGTTGTTTCACTGCTGCTGCAGTATTCTCTCTGCATTGTGATTTGATAAACCATAGAATGGCCTGGGTTGAAAAGGACCACAGTGACCCCCTTAGTTTCAACCCCCCTGCTGTTGTCAGGGTCGGCAACCACCGGACCAGGTTGCAAAGAGCCACATCCAGCCTGGCCTTGAATGCCTCCAGGGCTGGGGTGTCCACAACCTCCTTGGGCAACAGCATTCACTTTTTTCAGTGTGAGGTTAATATGGCTTGAGAAACTTTCTGAGAAGTGGCAAATGGAGAAATGTGGTAACTCAACATGTTTGTTGAGCACCGGTGACTGCACCCCCTCCTTGAGGAGCCTGTTCCAATGCTTGTCTGCTCTGAGAAGAGACTTCTCCTAGTATCCAACACAAACCTTCCAAGTTATGCTCTGGCAGGTCAACGACCTGTTGTTGTGTAAGCCAGACTCCAGCAGCTGTAGGAGGTGTCCCTTGGGGTCCTCCCTTTCCAACTCAGTGGTTGGGATGTAAACGTGTTTCAATTTCCAGAAGTTCTGAATTTATTACAAAAGAGCTGAAGGCAGCAGTGGAAGCTGTTTGAGTCAGAGGATGCTGCAAATTAGAAAGGTGTGGAAGTCCCTGAATGTTGTGTGCCCACCGAAATGCCTTCAGGCTTGTGATTGTGATCCTTGTCTTTATTGCCGTGTTTAGACTGATGCTGCGTTGCCTTCTCAGAAGTGCAACTACAACTTGTTAACAGTTTTGCCATAGATGGGTTTTAGTAGCTTAGCAACAAGAGCAAGCCAAATACATATCACAATTTATTCTAACTCGTTCTTTGACTTCTTACTGTCTGCAGCAGAGGAGTTTAAAATTAAGAAGATAACTTGCTTAGAATACTTTGAAGAACATAAATATGCCAGACATGAGCACTAGCAGGCTGACTCCAGATGGAACAGTATTAGTTGGCACTTCTGTAAGTTTTGACCTCTAGAAATCTTCATTAACCTTTATTTGGAGGCCCGTTCAATCAGCAGTTCCTCCCACCCAGCGTGAAAACTATGCACAAAAGTAGTATGCCAGCTCCTTTGGCACTCTGGGTGTGAGTGTTTGTGTCACTTCAAGGTTTTGGAGAAGCTGGATGATTTCACGTTACTATTTAGGATGCTCTCTACGTTAACACCGACTTATCCCAACTGCTGGTTGCTTCCTCTGTCTCATCTCAACCATGTTATAAATTACATCCAAGCACGAGGAAACCTTTGTCTTCCTAAACATCTGGTACATAACACTGTTTATCAGTGAGAGGAGTTAAAATCCTGCTGTTGGTTATGAATGGCAGTGTATTTTCTTCCATCATTAATCTTGGCTTCTAGGGATTCAATCTCTGAATCACCTTCAAGTTCATAATAGGTCGTGGAAAATTTGGATGCCAGACCGTTATGGAAATGATGGTGTAAAGTAATTTGTGTGAATGAAGGTGAGGAGAAACTAATGACTAATTTGGCTTAAACTTGGAGAAATGTAGCTTATTAAAGAAAGCTGTGCAGTGCAATCAGGATGCAGGAGGTGAGGTCTGTGACTGTTTCATTAAGGCTGCAGGACAAAAATGAGTGGCTTGTGGTGGCTTCTGCTTTCCGAAGAAATTCCCGCGTGACAAATGAGTGGTGGTAGCTGCAAACACAGCTTCGCATTTTGCATTTAATGTGATGAAAGCTTTGCCAAACCTTTGCTATTGCTTCAAAGGCTCTTTCCAATGCTAGCATTACTCTATAAATAGTTAATAGGCAGAGAAATGACTGTCAGCGCCAGAACTGTTCCTCATTCCCCTGTGTAAATTATTAAGTACGTTACATGAGCGTGTTTAGAAAGAAACAATGTGCATTTACAGAAGGAAAAGCGCCAGCAGTTTGTGTCCTGCTTACCTTTACAGTATCATTAAGTTCACTGTAAAGTGTTTCATTGCTAACCTAAGGTATGCATCAAACGTGTGATATTGTCGAAACGTTGACTGAAATGTATCAGGTCTGATAAGCAAGAATAGCTTTTTAAGTGTATTTTGTATTGGAGTGCCTGTCTGTGATGGCATTATTCCGTTCTGCTGGGGGATTTAATGGGCTCTTGTAATGAATGTTAGCTGATCTAGCATTAAATGTTGAGGGTTTTGGTTTTAAGCTTAACCCTGAGCATGTGTCATTTAGGGCAATAACACAAAGGAATGGTATTTCTGGAAACTGCGTATTGCAGTGCTAGTTAATAGATACTAATGCAAAGAAGGGCTGAGCTCAGCAGAGCAGAGTACAAGTGGCTCGTTTCATTTGGAAAAGAAATTATTTATGTCATTACGTGCTCTCAAAGTGACAGAAGGCTGTCGTTACTGCTGTCTCAAATATGGGATAGCTGTTTTGGGGCTTGAGCTGTCAGTTCTTGGCTACGTTTTCTTCTCAGCTATTGTGACTAATGGCGTTATCTTACGCTGAAAGTTCTTCCAGCCTAAAGCTTAAGACCGTTTCCAGGGTCTTGAAATGTATTTCATCTGAAATTGCCAGTATGGAAAAAGCGTGTCTGAGCGGTAATAGAAACTGCTGATCCTGAGAAACCTCAGCGTGGTCGCTGGGAAGTCATTATCCCCAAAAGATTTAATGCTATGGAGTGAACTTTCGTTACGAAGGAGTCAATCCTCCAGTTGAAATTCAGTGTTGGTACCTGTCTGAGAGGAGTGCGTGTAGGTAAAGAGGAGATTACGGAGGTAGAGTTAGAAATCAAGCGTGAAACGTTAACGATGAGTTGGCCTTTAGGTATGTTTCTTCAAAGGAATGAAAGCATCAGTTGCTGACCCGATTCGGTGAGGAAGGGGATTGTTTTCCAAGGCTGAGCCTGAGATCAAAGGCAATCTCAAAACCTTAAAGATCTGGTGGGGGAGATGGAAACAAAGGGATGGATGAGCTTTTAGAGGCTGCCTATAATTCAAGCAAAAAGAGGCTGCTTGGAAAAGCTTGCAGATGGATGAACCTCTTTAATAAAAGCTGTTAATTTCCACTCGGCTCACTGTCACTTTTATTCCTTATCTCTGTCCCGAGATGCTGAGGGTGAGTTGCAGATCTGTATTCCTCCTTAGTTGGAATTCTTGAAGCTGACTTGTGCTAAGGAGGGGGCTGTTACACAGCTGACCTATGGACAAGAACTGAACTTACAGAGGCTCCAGAGAACCTGATCTACTAAAGGCTGAATTGAATGTACTCATCAGCCTTGGTGGCTTTGAAGATACTGTCCTTAAGGTCATGTGAAGTTGGAATTTAGATCTCAAATGGTGGAATGTATAAAACTGCAACTTCGAGACAGCGCTGATTGCGCTATAAAACCTCCCCACCTATCGTTTTTTATTTTTTATTTTTTTATTGTCTAACTTTGTCTCCTAAAGAGTTGTGCAATACCAATTTTACTGTACGTTTTCTTTACCAAAAGCAGGTCAATGAGACTTTCAGATCATACGTCGTGTTTCTCTCGCATAAAAATACCTCTTGACCTTAAATTTAGAACGGCAGCAGTTTTTGAAAGTGTGGCCTGTCGTAAGAGGTTTGGGTAAGGATTTATTTGAGGCATTAAAAGAAGGTGCTATGCAATTCTCTGAGGCTTTGAAACATGGAGACAGGAGCATGGGCCTTAATTTCCTATCAATGTAAATGCCAATTAGTTTGCAGGTTGTGCAATAACTTTTACTTGTGGAGCTTTTATGTAGATATATGCGTAAAATTGTCCTGTTATTGTTTTCTCTTAAAGTAATGCTGAATGTGTCCTTCAGAGGCACAAATCTGCCTAAGAACGGCCATACTCTGGTACTGTTTTCTCCCATTCTGGGTATTAAATGGATGTCCCTGATCTTCTGTGGGAACGTTAAAATGGGACTGGCTTATTTTTATTCCTTGCATAGAGTGTTTGCAGTGAAACTTCTGCATAAGAACACTTTGAACCTTCTCAAGTTTCCCTTTTGAGAGCTTTTGTAATCCGAAGGCGATGTGAGTAACAACATACCAGAGGAAACACTGGCATCTGAGAGCTGTGGACAGATAGAAAAATCACAATGTGCAAGACAAAGCAAATTGTGTGACAATGCACACTGTCAGCTCTTGTGAGGGGATGAAGATTTAAAAGCGGTTCTTAATTTTGTTGCCATTTATGTTCTTCAAATCCATTTATTTTTCTGCAGAGATTGACACTTCAGTCTGTGATATGTGGGAAGAGCTCAAGGCCTCCAGAAATAATCATCCCCCTAGGAAGGGACCGAATCTCTCTTTTCTTCTGTAGCTGCTTCTATCTCATAGCAAATCCTTCCTGTTCAGCGTGCTGCCTTCTCTTTACCTTCATTAGCCAAGGTTTAGGAGAGGTCAGGCTTTTTGAAGTGATGTGGGAAGATACTTTGACATCTGTCGTGCCTTTTACTGAGAGTGGAAGCAGAACTCCCGTTTCTGTGCATAGCGGAGCGAGGATGGGAGCCAAGAAGCTGGGGCAGATTTAGGTGTCCTGAGCACATGCTGAAGTCCGGTGGTTTTAAACATGATCCTTTATGCGATCTAAACCCTTCTTCATAATCTGCCTCCAGCCCACATGTGATGGCAGCCAAATTTGCCAAATCTGTTAGCTTTCAGTATCTAAACAGATTTCGGGAGAGCAAGATGTCAGGTGAAGCTTCAAATACACACACAGTGCACACAGAAAAGGCATTCACAGTAGGAATGTGAACTTCCCTATACTGTCCGGAAAGAATTTGACCCTCACCTATGACTTAGAGGTAACTCTGTAGTGATAACAGCATAGTGATAGCAGATACAACACTGTAGTGCTTCCCTGCTCTTTATTACCAAGTAATTGCAGGTGAGGCAGTTTTCCAGCTAGCAGTTGCCTTTTCCTTACTGTAGAAAGAAACCTTTCAACTCTTGGGATGAGTTCTGGTAACGGAGACCTGTAAATGCAGGACTGAAATTTGTGTGCTTTGCTGTGCCAGGCTGAAAACCCTCAAATTAAGGGTTCTCTATTGAACATTTCTTGTGAATCAAGATATGAAAGGGGGATGGGGGGGAAAGAAGTACTCCTTAATGAACAGGAGTCTTTACTTTTCAAGGAAATAAAATTAAGGCCACTTCTGAAATGAAAAGAATGTCAACAGGCTGCTGCCAAATCACGTAATGCTTTAATAAAGCTTGCTTCAAGAGGATTGTCAAAGCTGCAGCCCCTTAAGCTCAGTTCTCCTCTGAGTCTCCTGTGTGCTTGTTGCAATAGCGTTTCTGCTGTGATGCACCCTCTGGGACTGTCTTAATCATCTTCTTTTAACGAAACAACAGTTGAGAAGGTTTCAGCTATGCTTCCTGCAGGCTATTTTGCAAGTATTGGAAAGGTTTTGAGCTGCTGATTCAGTCTGATGATAAAATTTAATACAAGTCTATTTAATTAAACATGGAAAAATTGGGTCATAGATCTTATTTACATGGGTTTGGATAAATCCCCAATAGCTCCTGTCACTCTCTGAACTCTTGAGTAACAGTGGGTACGGTGCAGCCCTGATAGATCTTTTTCCATTAATGCATAAACCAGGCAATGTACTCTCTTAACATTTGGTGATCATCTGGTGGAGGTTTATGGTGGGTGTTTGCAGGTAGTAAATTCGGAGCATTGCAACTGAATATGAGCTGCTTTTGTACAGAAATAAATTGGATTGAAAAGAGCTCATCGGACGAGCAAGCCTTATTTACCCCCAATCAGAACAACCTGAAATCTTAAACTCTGGGAAAAAGAGTAAGGTGAGGTCTTGTAAATGGCTGTTATCGCTGTAGCATGTCTCACCTGTCCTTACGTACATTAAATCTTCAGACCTATCTTCCATGTTGACCTCAAGGAGCCTTAAAATGAAGCGTGGCTATTTCCCCAAGGAAGTGCTGCTTCCAGCACTGCAGTCAAAGAACAACAGAGTCGGTCTGGTTCTGCCCTCAGCATCAAGTTCTGTCTTTGCCAAGGGTTCCACTGTGACGCAGTGCAATTTCTCTTAATGTGGTGGTAAACTTTGTATGCCTTCTGTTGGGATTACCTTAAACTTGGATTTCTGTCCCCTGGATCCTGATTTCTGGTCTCTCCCACTCAAGCAATAAACAGAGCTGGATCATTTTCTATGTGTTCTCATGTATAGACTGTTTAAAAACATGAGTTTCCTCCTTTTATCAGTTGGCCTGCTCTGTCAACAATGGGTTTTTCTGTAATTCAGTCTGTCAGAACCAACCACCTGCCCTCAGGATAACCTGCAAATTCCCAACGTATTCTTCTGGCTTTAAATGAGCTCCTGGTCTGTGTATGTTTAATACCTCTTACAAATGTTTTGTCTGAATGCTTCTAGAAATTAAAATGTTTCTCTTTTTAGAGAGCAGAGATCAAGTTTGCACGCTTGAGAGTTTACGTAGTTGGCTAAAAAAAAATTAAGTTTAAATTGCATATTGTAAAATGAGTGCTAAACATTGACGCTCTGGGGTAAACCTTCAAGAATCTAAGGGCAGCACAGTGCCTCTGGTATTCAGATAAATGATTGTTTACTGGCATAGAGTAGTTGTAGTGGATACCGTTGCAGCATTCCCTGTGTTTTCTTTGCCTGATTTGGAAAGCTGGGAATAAGCTCTCACCATGCCAGGCATTTTCTGGCAAGGAGGAGTCATTACAGGCATACCTGCTGTCTTACATGGGCTACATCAGGTGATCTGAAAATGATTGTTTATCGTACTCTGATGCAGATATGACAAATTATGTAGCAATGAGATGCCTCTGCAGCCTCAAAACATCTGATCGTGTCTTTTCTTCCAAGCTATAGCACAATTGAAGAGCAGATGTACTCTTTCTTTCTCCCCTTGTTTTTCCATGGATCTCGATGATAAAAGGTTGCTGGTCGCTGGACTTCAGTGTCTGTTTCTCACCTCTGTAGTTCTGCCTGTCAGGAATGATGCCATCTTGGTGGGTCCTCCTGTAACTCCTGCACGGATTGCAGTGCCTTCTTTTGTAAGTTCAAGCAGCAACACAAAGGTTACAAGCAGAGCGATGTACAGCACAACTGCTTTTCACAGTGATACAAATTTGTCTGGTTGCTTGGAAAAGAGTTGTGTTATCCCTGCTGGGGCCTGACTCTCATCAATTGAGTATTCGGAAGGGAAATGCTTGCTGTCTTATTGGGGTGCTCCATCAAGATATATATATAATTTTTTAGCTAGAATTTAGAAGACTTTAAAAGTACTGCATCCAGGCCCAGGGCTCCCAGTACAGGAAGGACATGGAGCTCTTGGAGCAGGTCCAGAGGAGGGCCACTAAGATGATCAGAGGGCTGGAGCACATCTCCTATGAGGAAAGGTTGTGAGGGAACTGGGCTTGTTTAGCTTGGAGAAGAGAAGGCTCCAGAGAGACCTCATTGCGGCCTTCCAGTACATGAAGGGAGTATTGAAACAGGAGCGTGAACAGCTGTTTACGAGGGTGGATAGTGACAGGACAAGGGGGAATGGTTTTAAACTGAGACAGGGGAGGTTTAGGTTGGATATTAGGAGGAAGTTTTTCACACAGAGGGTGGTGATGCACTGGAACAGGTTGCCCAAGGAGGTTGTGGATGCCCCATTCCTGGAGGCGTTCAAGGCCAGGCTGGATGTGGCTCTGGGCAGCCTGGTCTGGTGGTTGGTGACCCTGGCACATGGCAGGGGGGTTGAAACTGGATGATCGTTGTGGTCCTTTTCAACCCAGGCCATTCTATGATCCTCTGAAATCAGCTATGCGTTTACATGGCTCTGGAACGTGTGTAGAGCATACTTCAGTTACGTTAATATTCAAGCCAAATCGTGCAAGTTTATAGAAGGAGGCATTTTGGAAAGTTGGAGGCAGGCCATATAAACATCAATGCCGTCTTTTTGATCAGACGCCATAAATTTAATCCGTTGCTTTCAGCAACACTTTAACTAAAAAGGCAGACAGTTTGTACGATGAGTAACCATAGAGGAGAGGCCACTTTTATGGGGCGAAAAAAGCCCTCAGTTGGTTAAAAAAGGTTTGTATGATAGTCCTGCTATTAGCATTTGTGTGTGTGTGTAGAGCTTGTTAAGACCACTGGTGAAGGCTGTTTTCCTGGAGCAGGGATCTGACCAAGTGGGAAACCAGGCCTCCAAATGGAAACCCGCAGTTCACTTGAAGCAAGTAATCAAAGCACTAATAGGATTTGTGTTCCACTCGATATAGCTACGTGAGGAATTAACCTCAATAAAGGCAACTGCGTAGAGGAATGTAGTTCTCTTTAGGAGCTTAGTGTGGTTTATTTTCAGAATTCCTTTTTTTTTTTTCCCCCCTTCTTAAATGCACTATGAATAACAAACGAGGAGACTCGGTGCATGCGTCTTAATTCAGCACCGGCTTTAAAATAGCAAAGAACTGAACAGTGAGCAGTGTTACTGCGCTGTGCTGACCTTTTAGCTGGTAGGGCTGCCCAGTAGCACAGTTGTGACAGAAATGATCGCTGGCAGAGCGTTTATTCCCACCATAAACAATCCAATAGTCCTAAAGACTTTAGAAAGGGCAGAGGGTTGATTTGTTTTTTTGCAGTGTAGCAACAATTAGCAGTACCCTTTTAGTAAGCCTAACAGCTGGCTTTTGGGGGGAGGTTTTGATCCTTAAGAAGGGGAGTAAAGGGCTTTGGGGCTGCATGACATGAATGGCCCAAGGTGAGATCAACCCGACTCTCTTCCCCTCTGAGCAGCCTGGGTATTTCCAGCTGGACAAATGTCTGCTAGAATATGAAGTTTGTACAGGATATCTGTCACATATATTAGCTATTACATTTGCTCTGCTTTAGGTCAGCTGGGGTAACTACAGGAGGAGCTGCCTGTCCTGTTTACTGACCCTCACAAGGACTATGCAAATGTGATCCCAGCTGAAATTCAGAGATCAGCTGTCCGGTCTGTAATCCCTGGGTGCTCACATGGCATCTGCAGGGGCCCACAAGCCAAAAAACCCTGTCTTTGAGTTGTTGGGTTTCGTGTGACTTCCAAGCATGGTCAAACCTAAAAACTGGAGGAGAAGAGGCTGCTTTCTATTGATGTGCAGAGAGAAGTTCCTTGTGTCTTACTCACACGCACTGTGTTTACTACACCGTGTAACCTGAGGCTGGAAATGAGCTGTTTTCTTTGCTGCTTGCAATGCAGGGGCATGAATGGTGTGCTGACCATACTCTGCCTGGCTGCCTGCTTGAC
This sequence comes from Alectoris magna, assembly GCA_030625065.1. Taxonomy (NCBI): domain Eukaryota; kingdom Metazoa; phylum Chordata; class Aves; order Galliformes; family Phasianidae; genus Alectoris; species Alectoris magna. The sequence goes on from CM060561.1 coordinate 4,120,924, forward strand.
AAGAATACTTTTGTCTTTGCCTACCCTCATGCCTTCCTTTTTCTTTGTTCCTGGATGCACCGGCCGAATGCTGTGCTGGGCTAAGTATGCACCACTCACTTGTTTGGCAGCATCAACCGGAACCTTTCTGGTTTCCTAGGATTTGGAGGGTCGGTTGGGTAGAATTGGATGCTTCAGGGATAAACTTTTCGGCTATCATGAATGAGAATTTAATATCCAGGTGATTCTTTCTAGTCCAGTGTTTCCTTTGTGAGCGTAGTATTTTCAAATCCATAATCCTGTGCTGTGAGTCTCATGAAATTTGGAACATCCTGGCCGTGCTCGTTAGGTTGTTGTGGCTTATTTTTGTTGTTTAGGGCAGCGATCATGGCCCCAGGCTGCTGGAGTTTAAGGAGCGTTTGGGCAGTGCCCTCACACATAGGGTTTGGATTTGGGGTGGTCCTGTGTGAAGCCAAGAGTTGGACTCAGTGATCCTTGTGGGTATCTTCCAATTCAGGATGTTGTATGATTCTGTCATTATTCTGATCATTAACCAAACTTCTTAGGGGCTGGCAGAAGGTCACTTCAGTCTGTGTTGAGGTTTGGCTTGGTGTGAAGGAAAAATAGGTGTTAGCACTGGTTTTTGGTTAGGGTTTGGTACAGCCACGTACATAGATGGTCATATCCCAGGGTATTAATGTGTTAATCACTGCAACAAAAGTTCCACTGTTGGTAACAGGCTTATGAGTGGTTCTAAAAGATTTTATATTGTGCATCTAAGTCTCTTGAGTTTGGGGATTTGAGCTGAAGTGCCTTTGTTTATAAATTTGCCAATATTGTTGAAGCAGGGATGAAAAACTATTGAGCTTGGGATAAACTGGGATGCAGTATATCTTCGGGCAACACATGGCATTGTAAATTGATGTCTAATCTTGCAGTGAACGGAGCAGTGAAGTGCTGCAGTGTTACGTAATGCACAGAGAAGTGGGGCATCACGTACAGCTCATGCATTTCAATTAAAGCCCATAAAGGAGAGGAAAGATTAGTGTGGCAAAACGATTGATTGATTGCTGCGTTCATATATGGGTTTGCATACATCTTTGTTACACCTTCGGACCTGCTCTTCAATGGAGGGTTAATAGAATTGTTTTCAGTACTGCTGATTAAGCGTGTTGGAAGTTGCTTGGGTTTAAATCTGTGTTCCATTTCAGCTCGTTTAGAGCTGTGATGCAAATTCATTATTGGTGTCAAAGTGATATATTTCTGATTATTGGTTAATGAGTGATAGAGAAAGACATGATAAAAACAAGTTTCCTAAGAGCCAAAAAAGATGGCTCAGGTAATCTAGAATATTCCAGTGAATTGGTTTCAGCAGTGGCTTTTTAGTATAATAAGGTCGAGAACAGCAATTCATTCTTTGGTCTTTCACTGAGCATATCGTATGTCTGGCCTTTCATTCCTCATCTTCAGGAGTAGCTACCATTGTCAGCTGTGTCTTGATTATGTTGGTTAAGAAAGTTGGATTGTTACAGGGGTAGCAAGCTGGAAGTAATCTTCTACCTGAATTAGTACAGGTTTACAAACTTACAAATCAATAGGGCTTTTAAAGCTTTACTTGGCAGCCTTTATAACCACACTGGAAGGAAAACCATATTTTCCTGACTGCAGTTCAGTGCACGTGTTCTTTCTCTGGTGCTTCAGAGCTCAGCTTTTCTCAGGATTTTGCTTCCCCTCTCCCCCTTTCACGCATACCTTTGGCTCACTTCTCATAACATATGCTTCTCTTTCCTGACACAGCACTGTAAAACTTTGCTGTGAAATAGAAATTGTCAGAGAAGTCATATAAACCTTTCTACAACTTTGGCAGAATGGCTGCAGAGCTTAATGAAACGCTGCTGACTCCCACAGTTGCCAAGTAAGAGATGGGGAGGACAGTTGTAGGAGGCTGACATGCAGTAATTGAACTGAGACAGAAAATGGGAAAACTGGATGATGAAATCCTCCAAGAGGCCTGTCGCTTGTTTCCTTAATCCATCCTTCAGGTCTGTCATTTGACCCAGCGTGTTTGCTGCTTGCAGGCTGTTGCACGGGTAATACCGAAAGCTGTAGCAAAAGGCAAAATAGCTTGGTCGGGAGGGGATATTACTCTTCTACAGCTTAAAAACATTCCAGGACTGTACGTGAAGCCATGCACTGATGTTTTGTACTGAAGCTACTGGAGAGCGAGAGCATCATTTCATTGCCAGTTGGACTGTTCAGATTGTTCTTTGGAAGTGGATGGCTCTTCTTCTCATCGTAGGCATGGCGTGCAGCCAGTGGTATCAAGCAGAGCCTGCTGTCATCAGTGCCAGATTTTTCAGAAGTGGTTTCTGCTGTCAAAGCACGACTCCTTTGGATCCAACTACTAAAGAAATTTAAGATATGAAGTCAAAGTTCTAAGAAAATGCTGTGTGCTTTTCCAGCATCTCTGAAGTAATTTGATCCTTCTAATATTCCTATTATTTATTCATTTATCTCTGTGTAGATCCAGCTTTAGTCTATAGCCTTGTCCTTTCTACCCAGAGCAACTAAAGCAGCACTGCAGGTGCATTTTTAAAAGCATGAAACTGTAAACATTTGGACATCACAGTGGTGAAGGCAGTGGGAAAAGAATGCAGATGTCTCTCCAGCCCTTTCTCTTTGCTCCTCAAGTTTTCCAGATGCATTGAGGGCAGGCTGCAGGCAGTCCCTTTTGCTGATAGCTTTGGAGATCATTTTCTGTATTTTGCTGCTGGATATCAGTCCCTCAAACTATTGTGTTTTTTATGTCCTCATAACATCCCTTTCAATTATTTGTTCTCTTGATTGTCACTCCCTTTATAATAACTCCATCCAAACAGTGGCAGCGTGCTTTATCCATCCGCTCTCCTGGCCCACAACTGATTTCTCATTCAAGCCAAGCAGACAACCCTATCTTCACTTCATGGCTGTGCTGAGCAATGCAATGAGCCCAGCCATCATGCAGACATCTCTGCTGACAGGAGCTAAGCAGGAGGGGAAGGAGAGGATGGACTGCTTGCAACTGGGTGACAGCGTGCTCCAGAAAAGTATGTTCAGAATGCAGAGTGCACGTACTCCTGCCTATAAGATGTATATAATGTGCTGACAGCTTGCGAATGTTGCCAGCTAAGCAGGAAGGCTCATATTTGACAGGCACAAAAGGAAATTGAGGATGTAAATTTTACCAGTGGGAAGACTTAAGCTACAGTTATGCTATTGCTCTATTTTATGGTCTGTTTATGGCAGTGGGTCACTTCTGAGACCCTGAGCAAATACAAGATGCCTGACGACTTGGTAGGCACTTAGGGAGAAAGCAAACAGCAATTAAAAACCTCAGGGTAGCAGTGTTGTTCTAAGTTCTCCCACCTGCATGCTTGCTATTGCAATGAGCCCTGTGATCTCACCTACTGGGCAGTATACTGTAATATCAGAGATGCAAACTGGGGAGGTTCTCGCTTCCCATACGACATCAGGCTGTGATTTCCAGTAGTACATGAAAGCATTTCCTTCTTAAAAGCTCATGCTCCCATGCTGGGAAACTGTTCATTGTGGCAATGGGCACCAGGAGAAATGGCTGCTTTTTCATAAGTCTTCCCTATTGCTCAGTTTCTTTCAGTCCAGAAGCCAGAAGGTTTCTCATGGGAGCTGCGACCTCTCTCTGAGTGCTTGCTTGCACAGCAGTGGAGCGTTGAGACCACCAGTCAACATGTAGCACTTTGAATACAGGCGATTTTTTTTTGTCAGTACTGAACCCCATGGAAGCTGTAAGCCATTTCAAGTCTTAAAACCCAAGGAAAACAGCAAGAAGCAAAAAGATTTGTGATTAGATCCAGTTGTGATAGCTCTGTGTTGTAAATATTTAGGGAGCAGACATCTGGATGCATTTCTGAAATGCTTCCAGCCTCATTCTGTTCCTCATACAGAGACCCCAATACTAAAATGCTCCAGTTCACATTGTCTTCATCATTTCTTGGCTTGGAACTGGATGATCTTTGAGATCCCTTCCAACCCAAGCCATCCTGTGACTCTCTTGTAACAAAACAGAGAGCAGATACTGAGATCCTCACATTGACACAGCTTTGTGACGATTACTGATTTTACTTTAGAAATAAGGTCTAAACAAAACAGCTCATGCAAGTAATGCATTTCAGACAGATCCGTGTAAAAATATTTTTAGCGACACGTGGTGTTTTATACAGGAATGAAACTGCAGAATAAAAAGTATTTGCAAGGCATGACGGCTTCTTGTGTGAGCTCAGAGATTTGTATGGTGTTTACTTTAAGTGTACAAACAAGTCTCTAGGTGATGATTTCTGACGACTGAAAACAGGCACTTAGCATCCTATTCCCATATCAGATCTTATTGTTAAGCTTATAAAGAACTATTTTTCCCCCAATAGAACTTATCAAAAAGAGGTTTTGAATAGAAACTGCTGCATGGGAGTTAATCTTTCTTCCATGTAACTCGTGACCTCACGCAGCCCTTAGACTGGTGGTGACACAGTGAGCATTTCCTGTGAACTGTGAGCAGTGCTGGTCCCACTATTGTTGGGCACTTTTTTGTCTGGGAAAAAACAAACCCTTATTTACTAGAAGCCAGTGTCCTGTTTGTTTGTAGCTGGCTGGGAAATGCCATATTACAAGGGTCTCAGTGGCAGTCATCGCTGCTAACAGAAGCTGTTGTTGTGTTTTGCTCTTTTTCTCACTGATTTGTATGAGACTTCTGCGTCTGACTTGTGACCTGCTCCACATTCAGTTCATGGCACACAAATATTAACCTTGTTTATCCGGCATGGTTTTCTTCCTCCGTGTTTCCTCAGATTTGCCATCAGCAGAATGCTAAGTAATAAGGCTCCAGTTACTGTTCCTCCCTTTTTCCCCCCAAGATGCCACATCATTGCTTTCCCAAGTTGATGCACGGCAGTCCTCTGTCGGAGCTACTACCTGACAAGGCAAGCACATCAGTGGAAAATTAAGACTGCTCTTTTATCTTAAGCTGATAACGGGATGCAGCTGCTTTGGCCTTCCAGTCCATGTGTGAGTCTCAGCAGCCTCCACTAACAGTGTCTGTTACAGGATACTGCTCTTGGCCATCCAAAATCAGTCCCAGTCTAATTACAGCCTGTTCCAGGTGAGCACAGCAGCTCTCAGAAGTTGGAGCATTTGACATTCCTCTGTAAGAGGCTGTGGCAAGGCAGACATTTGGATGCCAAGCTCACAGTGCAGAGCTGCCATAAAATCTAGTCCAAACCGGCATCCATGCATCTGTTCTGAACATCAGAGGCTGAATGCTGCTGGGCTGCTGGCCTGGCACCTCAACTTAGCCAAGTTTATTTTGAGCATATGCTGCATCTGAGCCCTTGCCACTAGATGGGGATATTGGAAGGAAGCTCTTGGTGTTAAAATATTCCCTTTATCTCTTTGTTTCTGCTCATTGTCGTCTTGTCCTGGCCTGGATGCCTTCTAAGCTGTCTTCATACTGTAAATTATTGTATTAAATGGTTGCGTAGCTAAAGCATAGCAGCATACGTATACAGAGAAAGGAACCATTAGGATTGGATTGTGAACCACTGGGCTTGGATTTCTCCTTCCCCGTCTAGAACTTTCTCATTTATGTCAAAATGTGTGGCACTAAAGCAACCCAACTGTTGAAATGATGCAAGTCCTGTAGACTGTCAGTATGAAGCATGAGTGTTTTGAAGAATATCTACAAGGTACATCTTGAAGTTTCACCTCATGGTATAGTGCAGCTCTGTGACTTAGGAAGCTCTTTCCTGGAAGCCCCATGGCAGAACATGGATCTGTGAGCTTTACAGAAGTCTGGCTTCCTAGCAGACATCAGAGCAGCAGCCTAAGTCTGTATGGAGAGAGTAGGCTCTTTGTGGGGTGGATCATGATTCAAGCTTCTGCTTGATACAGACTAGAGGTTTGATTCATCTTATCAATAACACATCTCAGCTTTAATAGATAGCCACCCAAGCTCACTTTTAGATTTGTTTTCTAACTTTCTTACCCTTGCTATAACATTTGTTCTTTTTGGCAGCCTGTCCTTTGTTTGGATGAGCAGTCTGGTGACCATCAAAGAGGTATAGGAGGGAGTTATGCTGCCAGCAAATTAGTTTTTATTTTGTATTAGTGTTATTTTGTTTAACTCACGTGTGCAGCACCTTTCGACGTGGGATTTTTGCTATCCCCACTTATTTCCACATGAGTAACCTAACGTGACTAGAGCGTTGTTCACGTACTTATAAAGAAAAATCACCCGCTTCACTTAATGAACGACAACTACTTTGCTGCATAACTGTAGGTAAAACATACCACGAGTTCTTCAACTTTTGGCTTACGCTTGGTCTGCAGGGTCGTGGAAGCAGTCATACAGTTTGGCTTCTCAAGCAAGAGAGAAAGCAGGTTGTGCCCAGGTTGGTGGTCCTTACCAATCAATATATGATTTGACAGAACTTCTCCTGTGTCACTTGAAAGTTATTCCTTTCCTGTTTATTTGGAGGAGCACTGAAAGCCCCTCCAAGATGGAATTTTAGGAATTCTGTTTTTCTTGGCATGGGGCTGTTCTTGTATAGATTGTTATCTTGGCCTCTTTTTCTTAAAGATGTATATTTTGGCAGCTGAAGTTCAATAAACAAATGCAAAGTGGTTTGTCTAATGAAGGATCTTCAAATTTTACATACTTGGTCGAGTATCCTTTTTTCCATAAAAGCTACTATACATCCCTAGCTCTATTTTGAAACCACCGAGATTCCTATCTTTTGCAAGCCATTTTCAATGCAAATATTTGGATTTAGGCTTTGATTTATTATAGATGATGGGAAGATCACCCTTTTCAATCAGTGGAAATAAAACCTTCTCAAGTAAGCACTTAGTTTCTCTCCTGTGACTCATACAGAGAAAGATAAGACTAAATGTAACGGGCTGGGTAGAAGCCCTTTTTTCCTTTACTGATCTGTAAAATCAAACCAGAATGCAGGCCTTAACCTGCTTTTGAGTTATCACATGTAAAGTTGACTTTGAAAGTACTGAAGTCAAAGTAATGCTAGCAGTAAAAATCACTGTTTATTAATAATCCCGGGACATTTTTATGCCTGCTGGTTAATTGTGTCTATGAAGCATGTCAAAAGGACCAATCTTTCCAATTTAGAAATGTGCAGTTTTTACAGTTTGTAAGTAGGTTTTAATTTGATGCAGAAGTAATCGCTTCACATAGATTAAGGTAATGGTTCAAGAACTCTTTTTTTTTTGTTAAGATTTCCACCTAGCAGAGAAGTGCCATTGTGGTCTGGATACAAAGTGTGGTGGCAAGGACTGAGGGACAGTCAGAGAAGCAAAGAATCGTTTGTGTTGGAAAGGACCCTTAAAGGCCATCTAGTCCAACTCCCCTGCAATGCACAGCGACACCTACAGCTCCATCAGGTGCTCAGAGCCCCATCCAGCCTGACCCTGAATGCGATGGGGATTCCTCCACCTCTCTGGGCAACCTGGGCTGGTGCTTCACAATGAACTGTACGGGCGCCCATGCCTGCAGATATGCACTCCTATTACAGCTCCCTGCTGTCCTAGCATTCCTTTTTGTTACAGCTTACAGTCTACGTTAAAACAGCAACAGATCTTCTTTCTCAAAGTCTTTTGGCTAAGTTAGTTGTCTCAATGGCTGTTGAAAAAAGAAGCCTCTTAATTGCATCCATTTTACTTACATTGGTATTTACTTCCAGTTGGTTAAACTCTTAGCGTGTGGATTTCTTTAAAAGAGACTTGCTGCAGTGAGCTGAATCCTCTGATGCATAACTGCCTCTGAACAGGATGGCCCTGCGGAAACAAAAGGGAAAGAGCATTTATGCATTGATGTTTCTTCCATGTCCTGCAAAAACAATCATCCACCTTACATATATCATAACCTGCTTAGCATTTAGTTTTACATGCCTTGAGCTAAGTGCTTCCACTTTGCTACTGTTAATTTTCTTTGGAGCAAGCCAGCTTCTGTATGCCAGTGCAGATGTGCGTAAGTGGCAGCATCTGGGAGCAGGTGAGGTACCAGTTAAGCACACAGACCCTGATCCTGCTTGTGCATTTGAGAAGGCTGTTGAGCTCAGTGAGGTTGAGGATAATGAAATCACAGGGAGATGGAGGTTTCCTCTGCGTTTCTCTTTGGATTGTTGACTTGCACGTGTGATTAGGGTAGCACTTGTAAGAGAAGCTGGGTGGCAGCCAGGATCTGGAGGAACAGCGCAAGGACCATGGCTTATAGCTGAGGTGCTCCAGTCCACCTTTCTGTCATCTCTTTCTTCATCATCATTCTGTCTCTCCGTTGCCCTCTCTCTGGTATGCGCATGTCCCTCTTGAACTGGGGCTGTAGAACTGGACACAGCGCTCCAGGTGCAGCCTCACTAACACTGAGTAGGGAGGGAAAGGATTCCTTCCCTTGGCCTGCTACTGATACTTTGCATGATACTTTGCCTGATGTGACCAAGGTGCCACTTGTACCAACATAGATTGTATTTCTTAGAGACCTAAAATCTGCTACGAAAGAAGACAAGTTGTGTGGTGACTGCCATGTGGAGTATTGGCCTTAGGTGCAGCCTCCAGCTGCCTTCAGATGGGGTTGACAGTCAAATCAGATGCTTTCTTCATTCTCTGTAAGCAGGGTTGGGTGTTCAAGGGTATGCTTGGTCCAAAAGCACTTGCCAGGCAGGCTTGGAGCATGCAGATCTCTCCCCATAACTCGGTGCCCATCAAGGCAGCATTGCTTGTTAGCTTGTGAGTAAGCCAAAGCTGAGTTAAATCACACAGGCCATGGCCTTAGACTGGTTTTTGAATCCTGATGGTGAAATTGTTTTGTTTTTTTTTATGGGGGGGGGGGGGAGAAGGCTTATTTTCCTGTAATATAATTACTGAATCACTACAGCCTAGGAAAACCTGATTTATCTTACGGGAGAAGTCAGCATCACTGGTTGGGATTTAATGATACTTTTAATAACAGGTGATTAGCCTTCCAAATTTACAGCCTAGGCTATTCTGGGCAGGGATTGGTATAATCCTGCCTGCTAAGGGATCATAGAATCATAGAGTTGCTCAGGTTGGAGAAGACCTTAAAGATCATCGGGTCCAAGCACAACCTAACCATGCTACCCTAACTAACAACCCTCCGCTAAATCATGTCCCTGAGCACCACATCCAAACGGTTTTTAAACACATCCAGGGATGGTGACTCAACCACCTCCCTGGGGAGCCTATTCCAGTGCATAACAGCCCTTTCTGTAAAGAAGTGTTTCCTGATATCCAACCTAAGTTTACCCTGGTGCAACTTGAGGCCGTTTCCCCTCATCCTGTCACCAGTGAGAAGGGATCAGCCCCGCTCTCGCTGTAAGCACCTTCCAGGTATTGGCAGAGAGCAATAAGGTCTCCCCTCAGCCTCCTTTTCCCCAGACTAAACAGCCCCAGTTCCTTTGGTCACTCAGATGGCTTAGCAGACTGAATGGAGAGCACGAGATGTAGGTTGATCTCACAAGCAAAGGTTGCACACCTCTACGCTCACAGCGTACAGCTCTGAATAGTGCATGGTTTTCCTCTATAGGGCAAAGACGCTGAGCTTTTCAGCCCAGGCATCACTTGGATTGTCAGCAACTGATTGTTTTGTCTGTAATGTTTTGCTGAAGAGCTTGTCAGAGGGGTTGCACGGCCTGTGCTGATAAACTGAAATGGGGACTGACATCAGAGGACCAGAGCGCAGCTCTTCTGGACCAGCCTGCCATCTGCAGGCCACTGCTTGCCGTGGTGGAGTGGTGGAAAGCAGCGCTTTGGGGTCTTCTCTTCTTACCACTGAAATGCTGTCCGTCATCCTCAGCCCATTAAATCTTTAATAACTCATTATAGTGGCGGTCTTAGATGTTCAGTACCACTATGATGTTCAGCTGCTGTTGAAGTTCAGCAAAAGTGTGATTTTTGTTGTACTGTCATAATTATTGTAGATCAGCGATTACACCGTTAGATCACCGTTTTTCATTGTTAGCTTAAATATATTATTGTTGAATTAAAGGTGTGTAATACATGACCTGTGCTTTTCCCATCGATAAGAAATCTTAACTGAGTTGTTGTCTGTTGGGAACAAAACACAGCTCAATGAATGATCAGTTCACAATTTTCAAAGGTACGATGAAATTCCACGTATAAAGTAAAACGTTTGGTACCACGTAACCTTTAAATCGTTTTTGTCTCTGTTGTAGGTCTTCCTGAACAGTACTACAGCCTCACTTGGTTCCTTAGCCCAATCCTGGGTTTGATCTTCACTCCACTTATAGGTTCAGCCAGTGACCGCTGCACGCTGAGCTGGGGCCGCCGGCGGCCTTTCATCCTTGCTCTCTGCATCGGTGTCCTCTTTGGAGTTGCACTTTTCCTTAATGGCTCCGTTATAGGTAAGCGATGAGGAAATCATAGAACCATCTGCGTATGTCTCCTGGTAACGTGTCTGCGTTCAGATTTTTCTGTAAGAAGTGAATGTTACAACCAGCAGCTGAAATCACGTCCGAATTGTGCTAGCAATCTTTAACAACTTCTGCAACGCTGCACTTGAGATGCCCGTTTTAAATGCTTCTTGCTTTCATTCAGAAGTTACAGCGCTGTGCTGAGTATGGCGCAGTGGTAGCCGTGACTGTTAACACTGCCTTATTCATACAATGGTTGCCAGCGTAATGTTTGCAGTCGCTGAGACGAATTTCGTTGATCCTTGACATGGGAAAATTGTAGCAACCTGTTCACAGGGAAATGTTTCCTGTTGTGATCCGTTTTCCCTTTAATGCGTATCTGGCAACACATCCTGTTTCCAGCATTATTTCAAAAATTATCTTTTCACTTTTTCTTGTGCTTTTCTTAGACCCGGTATTGAAAAAGCCCAGAACGCAGTTAATATTTGTTTATCAAAAAACTATGTGGGAAAATAATTTTTCCTGAGCCCCCATCAAAGCTGGTAAAAATAGTTTTCCGTGAGCAGGGTTTACTACAGAGCTTAATCTACGATCTAAGACTCTTTGTAAATTTAGTGTAAGAGAGGTGACAGCAAGTACCTTTGGGGAAACGTTGACATCACGATGCAAATGAAAGGAACTTAGCACCTAATAATATCCTCTTGGCTCTCTGCTTTTGGGAAAGCTACAGCTCTATTGTGAGAAACGTTGTACTAATTGAGGAAATGAGTGGAACATAACCTTAGCTCAGCATGTTAGTTTTCAAAGACGACACATGCAATGGCTCTCAATTTCTTTTGCAATGGACAAACTGATGAGAAATTCGCCCAAGCAATAAGTATTAATTATTTGAATTGTGATCATTAGTTGTACTTTGGCGCCATGTCTCCAAAATTTGCTCCTTATCTGGATGTACACGTAATAATAGACTGCAGCCCTATTACAAGATTTAAATTAGAGTCATAGAATCATTTAGGTTGGAAAAGTCCTCCAAGGTCATGAAGTCCAACCATCACGATTGATGAGGAGCTCTTATTTCCACACCTCAGTTTCAAATATTCCAGTGCTATTTTTGTGCAATAAAACTTCTTCAAAGAAGTTTTGCTCCAGTTTGCCTGGTGCAAACTTAGCTGAAGCGAGGGCCATTCCATGGTCTCCGACAGCCTGTTCCATACTAGAAAATAAAGACTTGATGCTGCCATTCAACTCATACCAGCCACCTTGTCTTGTATCTACAGCAGCTTCATGGTGAAACAATGTTAGTCTAACTGAAGTGGTGGCCTGTATCACTTTTCAGAGAGAAAAGGCAGTGAATACTGTACGCATCCCAGGAGTACGGCTACGTATAGACATAGTCGGTGGTAGTTCTCTCTGCTGCACTGTTGAGGTTTGCAACAAATTGAAAGCACTGACACTGCTAATGTTTCCTGCCGTAACATTCAACCCAGTGTGGAACACAAAGAACTTCTCTAGCATTCCAAGAACATGAGGCAATGAGGATTGGGTATGCAGGAATCATAGCAGCTGAGATTTAGGTGGGTTTTGGTAGCTTAGCCAGTTCATCTCTTTACACAGTCGTTTTCATCGGTTGCCAGACTGATAAAATGATTAGTGTACGTGTAACAGCTAAATCTCTCTGATTCAAGTAATTCATGCTTCGTGAAAAATTCTCCAGCACTGTACTACTGCTACCTTTCTGCTCCATAGACAAACAGTACTTCATTCCAAGCTGGCAACAGAAGCTGACTGATGCCTTTGGCAGTGACCTATAAATACCTTCATGTTGCTTTCCCCTTAAGTATTTTGCTTGTGAAAGTGGTTTAGAAAATACGAATGCTTAAGAAAAGCAAGGAGAGAGGTGAGGAGATTAAATTCCATCTAATCCTGTTGTACTGCAACCATTATGTGCTAGGAGCCATGTCAGGAATGCTGTCAGCTGTGCATTTACCTGTGTTTGTAATTGATTGATGAAGTTTGTCATTTTGCTCTTGGATGCTCTTCCATGGTGGCTTGTCTATAAAACAGCCTTCAGCATATGGAGGAAAATACACAAGGAATGTGAATTAGTACCTGATGCTATCAGAGCTTTGAGAGAGACTTTCAAAATAGCATTTTGAAAAATAAATATCAGCCTTAAAAATGCAAAAACATGATCTTCTGTTCCATACCTTCCATAATGCTGTGCCAGAGAGTTGAAATTGCCATTTTATTCTGCAAAAGAATGTTTCCCATAGGTGTGTTAGCCACCTTTCTCTCCAGGAGATTAACCTTGCCCTTAGCAGTTTTTGCTTTTGGACTCATGCGCTCAGATTCCTCATCTGTTTATCCTCAGGTCTGGCTATTGGCGATGTCCCAGACAAGCAGCCCATCGGTATTGTCCTCACAGTGCTTGGTGTTGTGGTGTTGGACTTCTGCGCCGATGCAACAGAAGGGCCAATTCGGGCGTACCTGTTGGATGTGGTGGACAGTGAAGAACAAGATATGGCCCTTAACATCCATGCCTTTTCAGCTGGTATGTAGTCAACCGATGTGTTGCTGGCAGCTGCTGTCTCTTCCTGATGACCAAGTTGTGACTGAATTGATTTCTCACTGCTTATTTTTCATAATTTTACCACTGCCACTTTCTTAGCAGTCTTGAAGCTCACGGTGTGACTGCCTTGGAGAAAATACCTGTATGGACCACTGGGCACGGAGTAGAAAAAGTACTTCTGCAGTATAAAAGATAAACACAAAAAGGGCACGTACCTTGTGGCATAAAGCAACAATATAGTTGTTAGTATTATAAACCTTTTCAATCACTTGATTCAAATTAGGTACTTGATGCTGTGTAGCCAAAATGATGGTGGAGGAGCTGAGGAGAAGGGGTGTGCTACTTGACCTTGTTTTTACTAACAAGAAAGGGATATATCAGGGATGTGATGGTTGGGGGAAGCTTGGGATGCAGCAATCACGAGATGGTGGAGTTCAAGATCTTGAGAGGAAGAAGCAAAGCAATAAGTAGAATTGCTTCCCTGGACTTCAGGAGGGCCAACTTCGACTTCTTCAAAGACCTACTTGGGCTGTTCAGCCTGGAGAAGAGAAGGCTCACAGATGACCTGATAGTGGCTTTTCAATATATGAAGGGGAGCTACGGAAAAAAAAGGGGACAGGCTTTTCAGCAGGGCCTGTGGTGATACAACAAGGGGAAATGGCTTCATGCTCAAGGAAGGTAGACTCATGTTAGATATAAGGAAAAAATCTTTTACAGTGAGGGTGGTGAAGCACTGGAACAGATTGCCTAGTAATGTGGTTGATGCCCCACTCCTGGGGACTTTCAAGGCAAGGCTGGATAAAGGCAACCTGATCTAGCAGTGGTTTCCCTGTTCACTGCAGGGGATTTGGACTAGATGGCCTTCAGAGGTCCCTTCCAACTCTTAAGGATTCTATGATTCTATGCCCCATGGGCTAGAGTGTTAGAAGGTAAGGGGGTCCACGAGAGCTGGTTGGTGCTTAAACACCACTTCTTCCAAGCTCAAGATGGGCCCTGATGGGATGCATGTGTGCTGAGAGAACTGGCAGAGGTGATTGCAGAACCACTCTCTTACCATCTTTGAAAGGTCCTGGCAAAAGGGAGAGGTGCCTGAAGACTGGAGGATAATAGCTGATGCCACTCCAGTCTTCAGAAAGGACAAGAAGGAGGGTCTGGGAAACTGCATGCCAGTCAGCTTCACCTCTGTCCTTGGAAAGGTGATGAAACAGCTTGTTCCGGAAGCCATCTCCAAGTGATTGGAAGAGAAAAAGGTTATCAGGAGAACTTGGATTCACCAAGGGGAAATCATGTTTGACTAACCTGATAGCCTTCTGTGATGTCACCACTGGCTGGGTAGATGAGGGGAGAGCAGTGGATGTTGTATACCTTGACTTCAGCAAGGCATTTGACCCTGTCTCCCACGACATCCTCGTTGAGAAATTCACCTCACCAACCACTCAGCTATCCCACATTTTCTGAGATGTGGACTGAGAACTGGCTGACTGGCAGAGCTCAGAGGGCAGTCATCAGTGGTGCAGCGTCTGGCTGGAGCCCTGTAACTAGCAGTGCTTCCCAGGGGTCAGTGCTGGGTTGGGTCTTGTTTAACATCTTCAGCAATGTGGATGAAGGGATAGAGTCCAACCTCAGCAAATTTGGTGATGATACAAAGCTGAGAGGAGTGGCTGACACACCAGAAGGCTGTGCTACCATTCAACAACACCTGGACAGACTGGAGAGTTGAGCAGGGAGAAACCTAATGAGGTTTAACAACAACAAGTGTAGAGTCTTGCACCAGGGGAGGAGTAACCAAATGCATCAGTACGGGTTAGGGGATGACCTGCTGTAGGGGAGCTCTGCAGAGAAGGACCTGGGTGTTCTGGTGGACAGCAGGTTGGCCATGAGCCAGCAGAGTATCATTGTGGCCAAGAATGCCAGTGGTATCCTGGGGTGCATTAAAGAAAGCACGGCCAGCAGGTCGAGGAAGGTTATCCTCCCCTCTACTCTGCCCTGGTGAGGCCACGTTTAGACTAAATGTGTGCATTTCTGGGCTCCACAGTTCAAAAAAGGCAGGGATCTCCTACGAGGAATCCAGCATTATCTTAATATATATGTAAAGTGAAAATAGGTTTAAACCCAGGTACTGTACTTGGTAATGAGCCTTATATATGTAGAAATGAGAATAAGGCAGTAACCGACAGAAAACTGAGTTACTGTTGCACCTTTCATTAGCAGTGCGTTCATTTGTTGGGATTGTTTAGTATGGGGTTGTTCAGTCTGGAGAAGAGGAGACTCGGGAGACCATATTGCTCTCTACAACTCCCTGAGAGAAGGTTATGGTGAGATGGGGGTCAGCCCCTTCTAAAGCATAACTAGCAATAGGACGAGAGGGAATAGTCTCAAGTTGTGCCACAGGAGATTCAGGTTGGATGTTAGGAAAGATTTCTTCTCTGGTAGGGTGGTCAGGTGCTGGAATGGGCTGCCCAGGGAGGTGATGGAGTCACTGTCCCTGGAGGTGTTCAAGAAATGTTTAGATGTACTAAGGATGTGATTCAGTGGGGAAATACTGGTGGTGCTGGTTGGATGGTTGGACTGGATGATCTTGGAGGCGTTTTCCAACCTAGGTGATTCTACGATTCAGAGACATCAGTCTGAAGACATCTTCTGTAAACACAGTCCTGCTATATTTACCACTTTTCCCTGAACATACACACTTCAGATACTTTACATCCTTTGAGAAAATGGGAGCAACTGCCTGTCTCCCATGCAGTAGCAGCCGTACTGCCTCAAAAAACACAGCTTTGCACAAAAGCTTCTTATTTTCTCTTCTGTGTCTTTATGGATGCATGAAAACCCTGAGGGCACAGGACATCAGAAATTAGTCCTGAAACTCCCACCCAGGTTGTCCTGAGTTACAGTGCATCAGTGTGTCACAAAGAAGACATACTGCTGAAGAAGTGAACTTACCTGTCATTCTCTTAACTTTTGAAACCAAAATCAAAGAAGCTTTCATTTAAATTTTGTTAAGGTTGTCTGGTATAAGCAGCTCGTTTGTCGGGTTGAATGTGCTTTTTTGGTGATCTGAGGTTATTGCTTATTGACAAAACCCCTTTCTCTCTTGCACAGGTCTTGGAGGAGCAATCGGTTATATGTTAGGAGGACTGGACTGGACACAGACTTTCTTGGGTGGTATTTTTAAATCTCAAGAGCAAGTCCTTTTCTTCTTTGCAGCCATTATTTTCTCTGTGTCTGTTGCTCTCCACCTTTTTAGCATTGAAGAAGAGCAATATAACCCTCAGCAGGACAGGATCGATGAGGAAGGAGATACACTTTCTAGTGTCAAATTCAGTGGTAGTCTCCCCCCTCTGAATCGACTGAATGTAATTAGCGAGGAGGAGCCATATGGAGCCTCTATGTTCCACGATGAGGTTCAGTCAGAGCATGATCTCAATATGGAGTTCCTCGAGGTGAACATTGTACGAAGTAAGAGCGACTCCGTTCTGCATATGCCTGATGCCACGCTGGAAATTGAATCAGAGCTGCTTTTTCTGCACGACATCGAACCCTCCATTTTTCAGGACGCTTCGTATCCAAACACTCCCCACAACACCAGCCAAGAGATCATGAAGTCCAAACTCAACCACCTGTCTGCTTTCCTCAGGGACAATGAAAAAGAGGAGGAAATGTTGCTCGATAATCACTTAAACGAAGATAAAGTCCCAAATATGAATGGCTCCCTACCAAAAGAGTTCCTGAACGGTCACGCTAGAATAGGCATGAAGCAGTCTAGTACTTCAAACTCCATGCGGAGGCGGAGGCACATGTTCTACCGCCAGCCGTCATACACCTTCTCCTACTATGGCAAAATAGGCTCTCACCGCTATCGCTTTCGTCGGGCCAATGCCATCGTCTTGATAAAGTCCTCGCGCAGCATGAATGACATCTATGACATGCAGAAGCGGCAGCGGCAGAGGTACAGGCACAGGAATCAGAGTGGCACAACAAACTCGAGCGGAGACACAGAGAGTGAAGAGGGAGAAACTGAAACGACTGTCAGACTCTTGTGGTTGTCAATGCTAAAGATGCCAAAGGAGCTGCTGAGATTGTGCGTTTGTCACCTCTTAACTTGGTTTTCCATCATTGCCGAAGCTGTGTTCTATACAGATTTCATGGGCCAGGTCATCTTTCAGGGTGATCCGAAGGTAAGAGGACAGTTACCTTTAGCAAACCTGCTTACACATACTCATTGCTTGGGTGTGCTCATTAAAACAAAGTGGCTTTGCATTTGTGTTTGTCGCAGGCCCCTTCTAATTCAACTGAGTTACATGCCTATAATGCTGGAGTTCAGATGGGATGCTGGGGACTGGTAATCTATGCTGCTACTGCTGCCGTTTGTTCAGGTAAGAACAAGAACTCCTTGTTTGGGTGAAGGATATTTTGGAAAAGCATTTCTGGTGGTCATAAGCAGAGAGATTCCTTTAAGTATCAATAGTAAAAAAAAATAAAAATAAAAAAAAATCCTTCAAATGTAGAGGGGGAAATATGAAAAGATTGTTTAAGTGGTATATAGCACAGAATGGAATCAGAGGGTATTGAATTGCATCTAATTAAGCATAAAGAAGCTGTAATTTTGCTTGTTAGAAGATTCAAGCATATGCAGCGTCTTTTATCACAATGAAAATTCAATACTTCTGAAAGTCTCTTGCTTGCTTCCCAATAACAGCTTATGCTTGGAAGCTCTGAAATTGAAAACTTTTGACAGACTTAAATTCTGCCTTTGGCAGGACAGGTGCAGGCACATCTGCACAGATCAGTATCACAGCTGTTTACAAGGGTGGATAGTGATAGGACAAGGGGGAATGGTTTTAAACTGAGACAGGGGAGGTTTAGGTTAGATATTAGGAGGAAGTTTTTCACACAGAGGGTGGTGACGCACTGGAACAGGTTGCCCAAGGAGGCTGTGGATGCCCCGTCCCTGGAGGCATTGAAGGCCAGGCTGGATGTGGCTCTGGGCAGCCTGGTCTGGTGGTTGGCGACCCTGCACATAGCAGGAGGGTTGAAACTGGGTGATCATTTTCATCCTTTTCAACCCAGGCCATTCTGTGATCATGGGGACTGCCTCTTTGTTGAGAAACATCAAATCAGAGTTCAGGTGGGCAGCTTGTGTCTGAACAGAGACTGAGGTATGGCCGTTTACTTCAGTTATCTGATCATTTAATTTAGCAAAAAGTTTGAATTAGCAACAACTCTACACTCAGAGTACAGCTGCGTTAATGAAGTTCAATAAGTAGATAAAATTAATGAATGGACTGCCTGTGAATGGGCCATGTTGAGTTTCATATGGTTGGCCTTCAAGTCATTGAGTTCTTTCACAGTCTTGTAGCAGGGCTTTAGGCTGGTTAGCTTAAAGCTCATTAGCTCCTGTCTCTGAAGTGGCAGTATTTCCTTTAGTAGTAAGGGATGAGCTATGATGCTAAGAATTGCCATATATGCAGGGAGCATCCAAATCCTAAACAATATATCAAGCTATCACTGTCAAATCAATCATCGAATCATAGAATGTCTCAAGTTGGAGAGGACCCACAAGGATCATTGAGTCCAACCCCTGGTTCCGGACAGGACCACCCAAAATTCAGTCCCTAAGGTGGCATTTGTTTTGTTCTTGATCTTTGCAGCCTTGTTACAGAAATACTTGGACAACTATGACCTTAGTATAAAAGTGATCTACATCCTGGGCACGCTGGGATTTTCTCTTGGCACTGCAGTGATGGCGATATTCCCCAACGTGTACGTCACCATGATAATGATCAGCACTATGGGAATAGTTTCTATGAGCATCTCCTACTGCCCTTACGCACTTTTGGGACAATACCATGATATTAAAGAGGTACGTGAAATATTTTGATCCAAGCAGGGCACGAACACTTTTCTGAAGATCGAAGTGACAGAGGAGACTTAGTAAAACCAGTTATTTGAGAAACCTGCTTGCAGCACAGATTTGCCTTTGAGAGTTGCTAATTAAGTCAGATGGAGTTGGCATGAAGTTCTCTGTAAGGTTTTCTCAAAATTGCTTTATCCTGTGCTGAGGTGTGAGAGGATCTGATAGATTCTTGGCAGTCTCAGATGTTGAGGTGAGTCTGGAAATACAGCTATGGATGTGGGGAGATGTAACGTCTTCATTTTTGCTGGAACTGAGGACAGCTTTACTTTCCAGATTTTAGAACTGTTACATTTGGATTACAAACCACACGAGGATCGTATATTTTAACACATTTCTGTGCTGGTATCGGGAGGGAGATTCTTTTTAAAATCATAGAAATAATTTTCACCAACAGTCTCATGTAAATTTCTTACAAAAACCAATCTGGGAGTCAAGTTCATGCTAGGAGTGCTCCAGTAAATATCTGCTTCAGTGTAAGGAGGAGATAAGGAGGCTGTTGCCTTGGGCATGCATAGTGTGGTACATAGGGATGGCGTAAAGCTGATCATGGCTGAGACATTCAGGGAAGATCCCAGTGTTGGAATATGCAGTTTCCTCCCTTGTTTTGCCTCCTAACGTACATTTCTTGTCTTTTCCAGTACATTCACCACAGCCCTGGGAACTCAAAGCGAGGATTTGGCATAGATTGTGCTATTCTGTCGTGTCAGGTTTACATCTCCCAGATCCTTGTGGCCTCTGCCCTTGGTAGTGTGGTGGACGCGGTTGGCACAGTCAGAGTCATTCCCATGGTGGCTTCAGTGGGATCTTTCCTGGGGTTTTTGACAGCTACCTTCTTGGTGATTTATCCCGAAGTCAATGAAGAGCCAAAGGAAGAACAGAAAGGACTGGGTCCTCCAGAGACAACCGAGGGCAACAGCACAAGCGCAGAGAAGCCAACTGTCCTGAAGCTCACACGCAAAGGAACTGCCGCATCAGAGCTGGAGGGCGAGTCGGCTGTGTGAGGCCTCTGCTTGTTGTTCACCCACATTCCAGGGAGTGCAGGTGCAGGATCAAGAACTCCTCTTTTTTTTTCCCCCCCTCCCCAGGAAAACAAATTAAGATCTTCATTACTCGTAGTTAAAATTGCAAAAGAAAAGGCAGTTTCATGCAAAAATGTAAATGAAGTTCTGTAGTCCTTAATATAGGTTTGAACAGGTAGCTGTGATGCTAATTGCTTTCTCTACAACTTAGAAATGTCATTTCTGAACACTTTTTTTTTATTACCAACACATTTAGATTTCAAATAAGTTTTATTAATCTGCATGAGACTCACAGCGTATGCAATTAGCAGTTAGAAAAATTAAGTTTTCGGCTGTTTTTAAACTAGCTGAAAATGGAAGCTATTTTGACTTACAGTCTCCTGCTGTTTGTCTGAATATTTCCAGTTTCACTAGCGCAGTAGCTGAATGAAATGCTTAGACACCGTGATCAGTTCTTTTCATAAGCATCGTATTGGTCTGACAGCTACAGTTCTTGAACGTTAATTTCAGACGTCGTATTTTTGTTAGTGCAATTACTACAGAATTGTTTTATTTTCAAGGAAAAAAAAGCAATTACTGCAGTTTCTGAGAAACTGCTGTGAATCCTGTCGGTCGTACCGTTCAACAGCTACTCCCAAATCTGCTGCTTGTAGGTGACATTGAGTGCGTGATGTGAACTGTAGGTGGAAGGAGCAGCTGCTGGGAGAGGTGATCAGCACTCACAGGTTTTTATCGCAAGTGCTGAATTTGATGAATGTCACTGGAATACGCTGTGACAATGTTTAGCTGGGAGTTTTGCGTACTGGTGAGCTCTGGGGCTTTCTTGGCATTTAAACTTAATGATCTCTGGATGAAGCTGCCGTGGAGGAGGGTGTCCCTGGGGTCAGCTTTGTGGGACGGGTGTGCAAATTCTCACTCGGCAGAAGGAAGTCATTGCTTACTTGCACTTTTTTTTGCTCCTTTAACCTCCAGGCTGGGAATGCGGCAGTCAGGTTAAAGGCACAGAGTCAGTACAACAAGGTGAACCGAAGGCCTACCTCTGTAACTTTATGGCATAGTCTGGTTGTATAAAAAATTTGTGTCAGAAACAGTTTTTAGGCCTTAAAATCCAATCCACTCGCGTGTGTTGCTGTTCCAGTCCCTGTCTGGGAGGAATTGTAGGCTGGAGCTCTTCTGAGCTGCTCTACCAGTTTCGTCAGCGCAACCTCCATGCCCCTTCCTTGATTCAGGACGTAGCTGCAGCGCAAAGACATTTTCTGTGAAGAGCTTAAAAGAGTTGAGCTAATCTGATTTACAGTTTTATTTGGATTGCTGGCAGTGCCCCGGTCCGTGGGCAGACAAAGCTCAGAGATCCGGCAGCCACTTAAAGCAACTTCAGAAACTGAACTTCCATCCGTCGTCTTCTAAGGAGCGTTTGTGATGCTGTTTCCTCATTTTGGCGTGGACCTACGGGCTGCAGTCAGTCCACGTGCTACAAACAGACAAATCACAGCTCATCGTAAGATTTCTGCTGCCTCAAACTTGTGATACTACAGTACTTTAAACTGCATGTGTAAACCATGCTGCAATATAGTCATTCGAAAGAAAAAAAATATATATATATATATATATATATTTCAAAATGAAAAAGCAGTTTTTAATAAATTACTTGAATTGTCGATGTATTTAAGAAATGTATGTTTCGGTATATTTGAAGCTGACACCCAGTTTTGGTTGGCGTCGGTGACGGATTCCTGGTGGCATACGTGTGTTGGGAGCTGAAGGCTGTCAGTCAGTGTGATGTCCCCTGCTACCAAGGGTGACAGCGTTGTGTTTAGGCTGGTGGAATTCCGAGCACTGAAGTGGAATCGCATGGGACGACTTTTTTTGTTGTTGTTTTTTTCCAAGTGTCTCAAAAAAGTTTTGTTTTGTTTTGTTTTTAAGGTGAATATTATGTTTATTTAGAACACATACTGTGAACTGTGTTCTGACAGGGGAATAGTACTACTGAAGAACATGAGACCTTATTGAAGAAAGCAGTTGTGAGAAGTACTTCAACTGAACTTCTGCCGTGAATTTTATCATCTCAGTTACA
The DNA here is from genome assembly GCA_030625065.1 of Alectoris magna. Taxonomy (NCBI): domain Eukaryota; kingdom Metazoa; phylum Chordata; class Aves; order Galliformes; family Phasianidae; genus Alectoris; species Alectoris magna. The sequence continues at coordinate 4,142,951 of CM060561.1, forward strand.
TTTAATATATTCTGGTGATATTCATATAGATAGGAGGGATGCGTGTTGTATTTCACCCTATAACTGGCATTCGTGTAAAATACATACTGAGTTAGACATTTTAAAGTGGCTTTACTATTTTATTTTTGAAACTTCTTGAAGATTCTGCTTTTGTTGAAATGAACACTGTCAAGTACTCCTTATGTGAACCTTATTTCTTGCAAGGTTCTGCTATGCTTTTTTATAGCCCTTCTGGTCGCTGCCGGCCTTACCTATTTCCCCACCACTCACGAGTTCCATTGATGGTGAATGTAGCTTCCAACCACCACTGCTCTGCATAGCACCTTTGTAAGCCAAGGTTTCTTTCACAGCACAGTCGAACTCACCAAGGTCCAGCTGCAAGGAGGGAGGAGATGCTGAAGCTCCCTCTTGCAGGCTGATGTTGCATGCGTTTATTTAGTTGTTTATGATGTCGTGGCAAGTGGAGAGGACAGAGAATGATATTTCAGACCTAGAGAGTGTCAGTCAAAGGCAGAGCAGGTCCAGTTTGTCCCAGCCTCATTTCTAGGAACTGTCATTAAAATCCAGGTATGGGATTGTTTATGGTGTTGTTTAGTGTGTTTGTAACACATAAGTATGCACACTGCTCTGTAGCAGGAAGCTCTATTTCACTGCCCTACAAAACCAAAGGAAATAATTATCCATTGTAAACACGCCGAAGCATTTGTAGTATTGCCAGAAGAATTAACTTCGGGCAGCCCCTGCCAAAGCATCTCCTCCTGTCCCTCGGCCAGGCTGTGAAAGCACCGCGCTCGCTTCCCCTGCGCTCGCCAGGGATCGTTTCTGACATCTGTTGACACAACGCTTTCTCTTGAATTTAACAACTTTCCTTTCGACCCCGGGAGTTCTCAGGGTGGAGTGGGCACTCGTTTATTTCTAAATGCGTCCCTCACCTTTTGATACAGAACTTGTTTTTTTTGTCACAATATAAATTAGTATGATTTTACGTCTTTATTGCAGAAGAGAGCGTTGAAGGGGCTTTATTTAATTCTTGATGATAGCAAGTATCGTTGTTGCTTGCCAGTATTACTGTACAGTCCAAGTTATCCTGCATGCTCCATCTCGTAGGACCTTCACTGCAGTAGGTTTGTGGTTTTGTGGTTCCGCTCCAAGTTGCTCTACACTGTAAACAGTTTTAACTTATTTTGCTGCAGTCTTGGGTGGCATGCAACGCCCCTACATGAGGCACTGTTAAGAGTTCAGATTGCTGAGTGTTTGTTTTGTTTCACTAGGACTCTGCGGTCGGCAAGCTGCACATCCTGAAGTGTTTCACATGAAAGCAGAGCAGCTCAAACCGCACCGTTCAGAAAGGCGCGGCGGGGATTGTGCACCATTGGGTGATCACAAGAGTCTCATTGGGCTCATACTGCTTGTGGCTGGCAATTACAGATTCCAGAAGCAATAATTTCTTAGGAATGTTTCCCTTCCTGCTGGTTAGATGACTTTCATAGAAATTTATGACCCAAACAGGCTTTTTATAATATGAATCTGGTTACGTTGGCTAGCGCTGGCAGTAAACAGTTAGTTATGGTAACATGGGTTGTTCATCATCAGGAGGAAGAAAGCCAGTACATCCAGCAGAGGTTAGTGCTCCTTGAAACAGTGTCCTTTTCCCTTTCATTCGGAGCCCTTCCCTGCAGTTTGAAATAATACCTACTCAGAAGGGAGCTGGCATTTACCCTCCCAGCTTCACGAGTGCAACTGCAGAGCAGAGGTGAGTGGGGCTGAGCCTTCCTCATTCCTTTCCCATCTCATCTAAATCCCCTGAGCACTTGAATGACAATAGCACCAGTAATGATTATTGCCAGATACCTCAATAAAGCCTCACTTCCAACATTAAAAATGCATCTGCCCACCCTGTGCTGAGCTTGGCCTTCATCACCCTTATCACCATCACAGAAGGCAGGCTTTTCACAGCTGTGGTCCATCTCCGTGCAGCAATGTGGGTTGAGGTCACACCTGCCAGTAAAGAAGGTGGAGGATGTTGTGGTTGATACCTGGGAGAGCTTCTTCCATGCTGGGCAGGCAGGCAGCCACATTGCAGGGGGCAGCACTGTTGGTGGTCGCTCCTCTCTCCAGCAATTTTCTCTAAATGAGAAGCTGGCTCGCCAGCCACTCTGCGGTTCAATCTCTGCGATGAATTCTAGTTCAATCACTGAGAGTTTTTTAGGGGTGTGTGTGTGTGTGTGTGCATGTGTCTGTGTGTATATAGCTTCATATACACACTGTTCGGGCCAAAATACCATTGGTGGTTGTGTGCTCTTTGTCACTGTACTGAACAATGTTTTCAACTGAGTTCTTCCAGGTTTTCCTTCATCCTTGTCTGACGCGAGACGAGCTCAGCTATAAATATATCTCCTATTTAAACGAGTAAGTGAACTCCTGCATGATATTCCAAGCACATGTAGCAGCTTCGGCATCTGAAGTATCTGTTGTGAAAGAGAAGTTAGTTGGTTTTATTTGCAGCTGTTTTGTTCCTGCTTCCTTTCAATAGGCCAAATAAATGTAATGAACACCAAATGTTGCACAGAAATGTTATGAATGACTGTGTAGAAGAGATACCAAATTTTATTTTTCTTTGCAGAAACTTTATGGTAACAGAGAGTCCTCTAGCTGTTATTCTTAAATGACAAAGCTGAACATTCGTGAAGCGCGTTGAAAATGGTCATTTTGAGACATGATGCTACCCAAAGTTTTCTGTTTCTCATGTTGCATCCAGAAAAAGTGGTTCCCAGAGGCAAGCTGCAGGAGCTGGGTACCATCTGCTGTTTGACTTAAGAGGCTCAGCAGCCCGGGCAGTTCAGAAATTACATTAGATAACATTTTAAAAGGCTCAGCTATCCTTCTGTAATGTGGCAGTAGCACATGGCTCCAGTCTGCCCAAGCAGCAGGGGCTGCTTGTTCCCATATTCAGTTCGTTACGTGATTTCAATTGGATTTCCAGGGGGTGGTCTGCATCTGCCTTCTCCTTGTCCTTCAGCCTTGCTGTTCCTCACCCTGGAGAGGTCTGACATGGATGAAATTTGTGGCCGTTTAGTGGCAATTATTTTCTCTCTCTCAAAAAAAAAAAAAAAAAAAAAAGGAAAAAAGGGATTCTTCTCAAATTGAAAGGCTTTTTTCAAATTGAAAGTGTTTGTGGCCTGCTAAAGCTTTACAGAAAGGCCAGGACGCAGCCTCAGTTCAGCATTCTCTGACATGTCGCCCTTACATTTTGGGGTTGTGGGTAGAGCTGTGGAAGCAAAGCCTGCCTTGAGCAAATCATCCCCTTCGCCTGCAACTGCTCACTACTCAGTAGTAGCCAAATTGTAGTAAACAGCCCCAAAGCCAGAAAGAAAGACTTCGGCTATTAACAAATTGGCAGTTCTCAATTATTACTCTTTATTCTGATGTAACATGAACACTAAGCCCTTTTGGTAGCCAAATGACCAGCTTATTTTAAATGCCTCATATTAATAGAAAGCTGCATATAGGCATCTCATAGCAGAAAAAAATAAATAAAGAGAATATTTAGTTCCTGTGTGAACTGGCCATACGACAACTACTTTTTTATCAACTTATTAAGTTGGGGGCACTATAATAGCTCTTGCTGAGTTTAGCAATGTTTATAAGCATGTGTTAAACACATAACGTTAAGTTTTATGAGGAAAAAGGGATAAAGAAAAGTAATGTCACAGATGAATGTTTGAGTGCGTAGACGGCATAACGTATGTATGTTTTTTATTTCTACACTGTTGAGCTTATATTCTGGTTTAAGGTTAAAACAAAAAAAGTTGTTGCATGAGAACTGTTTTATTGTGTTCTGCACTTTCTGTTCTTTTTGTATAATCTTGATTTTTTTTTTCCCATTTATGCATAGAAAACAAAAAAAATCGATTTAGAAATATTCTACTCCACAAGACATTGTGTTCCAATCCGTTGTTCTGAAGTTCAATCTTAATAAACATTTCAGTAAGAGTTTGTGGTTTGCATTCCTGTGTTGTTTGTGGGGAGCTTGTTGGGTGGAGGCACTCACTTACTTAGCATCAGCTCCATCGCTTGGAACATTTGGGTACACCTGGGGAGGGAATACAGGCAGAAGAGCAAACTGCTGCAGCCTAGGAAGGGAGTTTAGGGTTTTCCCTTCAAGCCTCACCCCTCCTTTGCCAGCCCATCAGCCTCTTCCTGCTCTCCTTTTCCACGTGACACCCTGTGCAGTGGAGGGCTTAGGAGAGTTTCTGGAGGAAACAGGATCATTTGAAACCAACCACGAGTGGCTTCAAAATAAGCCAGTTCACAGCCAAACTGGTTAACCACTCAGACTCTGCAGGTGATGAGAGGGGAAAGCCAAAGGGACACCTGTATCGGATAACCCATGCCAGCTGCCTGGTTGAACTTAGAGCATGAAGAGTTCTGTTTTGTTAGTTGAATTTCCAGTGATTTACTTGATGGATTTGGTCTGTGACTTCTCCTAAGGCAGTTTGTCAGGCCCTGTAGCATCGGATCAGACAAATCAATGCCCATGCAGCATTTAGTTCATCCATCTCTTCCCAAGCATCCATGTACCAGCTCTGTGCACCATGCCAAAGGAAGGGGAAGATGGGAAACCTCACTGCATCCTTTCTAGTAACAGGGCAGGATGTCTCCAGGGAAGAGCAAAGGGAAGCAGAAACCTTTGGATCTAAGAAAGGGAAAAACAAACTACTGTTGCTTCACCAACCCCAAGTGGGGGGGTCAATCCCTGCATCCCTTGGGTTCTCCACAAGCCCCCATACCCACCTTTCCCCTATGGGGTGGTGGGTGGCAACATGTCCCCGTGTCCATCACCAGCCTGCAATGCTTGATGGAGAGGTAACACCACTTGCCAAGGAAGGAACAGGGATTTAGGAACCCCATGCGACAGGTTGGGGTGCTCAGGCAGCTAGCAGCCCAAAACCAGCCGTGCCTGGCAGGATTTGTGTACACTGTGTGGTTGCCCACACACAGGCTAAGACTTAAAGAATCACAGAATCACCAAGGTTGGACAAAGCCTCCATGATCATTCAGTCCAATCATCCACCTGCCACCAGTATTTCTCCACTAAAGTAGTGGAATTGTAGAATCACCAAGAATTTCAGGCTGTCACACCCAGCTTTGTGACATGAACCTCTTGCAAGCACAGATGAAAACAAGCAGAAGGGGATAAGGGCACATCAAAGAGAGGAGGGAACTCAGGACAGCAAAAACAGGCAGGGGGCATCCATCCCCCAGGGAAACACACCCTGAGGGGCGTCGGTGATAAAAGGAGCATCAGGACAGGAGAAAATGAACCAAATCCTCAGGCCAAGGGTGATGGGCAGTGGGGAAAACCAGGTGGGCAATACTCCAGCATACATCCAGCATCATCTATTTTGTCCTCAGCCCCTAAATGGAATCTGACCCAACCACAGACAAGAACTGCACTAAAGCCATACAGCAAGTAATAGCCAGCACATGTGCTACATCCTGCAGCAGTCATGGGGGGAGTGCTGGGAAGGTTCTTGGGCAACCATGAGAACACTGTGGCTGAAACAACACAGAGTGACACAGGCAAATCAAGTCACGGCAGCAGTGCTAAGATGGGTTTCTGCTTTTCTTCCCTGCTCTAAACAGCTGAGGTCATTCAGTACTGATGAAGAAAGAAGCCTATCCCTACAACGGTCCTACAGCAGCCCGTGACTACAGGCTGAAAGGCAAAAGAAGTTGTTTCCTACCTCACTGCACAGCCTACGTGGGAGATTACAGGCAGAACACAACAGCCAGACTTCCCAAGCAGCTCCTGCCTCCGCAGTTCATGCAGGTTATTTCTAGAAGCAAACACTGCCACCCCTCGGCCTGCAAAGTCAACAGCAGAAAGGAGTCGAACAAAAATTAACATTAAACTGCAGGTGGCCTCCAAGAAGCAAGCAGTACTTCAAAACAGCAGAAAAGGAAGAAGGAAGGAATAGCAGCACAGGGAGGCTTGGGGGGGGGGGGGGGGGGGGGGGGGGGCGGTGAGGGGGCAGTTCACATTGCAGCTGACCAGTCCCAATAGCAGCTCAGCAGCTGGGCAAGAGAGCTCAGAGTGCTGCATCTGTTACAAAAGTGGCTTCCTAACACTTGGAAGGTCTTTATCCCCGCTCAGGAAGGCAGTTACTTGGTGTTGTTGAGTGAAGACGAACAGAGAAGAGCCAGAATCTCTCCAGACAAGTGAAAACTGAAATACTGGCTGTAATACAGGTCGGAAGGAGGCAGCGACTTTTTCTGGTTTATCTATACATTATTCATAAATATTTATACATCAATTTAAGGAGAAGGCAATCTCAGGTAAACATAAAACTTTCCCTCTGTTTGGCAGCCTGTTTTGAGCCCTGAGAATTTGCTTTTGATTTGAAATGCTCAGCGAATTTTCACAAAATCCAAGCAGTAGGGTTTATAAGGTCACCATCTGCAGGAGTCCTTGCTAAGTGCCAGCACAGCGTTACGTCACGAACACAACTAGAAGGTGTTCTCACCTCAAAGAGCTGACTGCAAGCCGACAAGAGAGACGGACAGAGAACACACAAATGAAAAGGCAGCACCCGTCAACAGGATTAGTGTTAAGCTGCTAGTGAGCACCGCACTTGCCAGACTTGCCAGTAGACAGCACGGCAAAGAACAGCTCTGAGGGTATCTGGGGTCTGAGAATCCCTCCCCCTGTGCCTCCCCCCCTCCCCCACCAAGAGGCCCACCAAACAGCAGGGAAAGAACAAGTGGACTGAAAACTGAGCTAAACCCTAAAGCCCTAATCCTGCAGGTTCACCGTCATGTCTGTAACATGGGAGCAAAGTAGAAACAGTAAATATAACATACCTGAGCTTTCTCATCGCATGAGGAGAGGCAAAACAACATGGCATCATACCCCAAATCAGTCGCATTTGTATCGCTGCTACTCCTGCCCTTAGGGATGACTGCTGAAGGATCTGTGTCCCACCTGGTTTTATCAGCTGTGGTTAAACTGCACTCCTACATGCTTGTGTTCACCAGCCATAGCAACAGATGGTATTAAAGAAAGCAGAGTTCTGAAAAGGAGCCATCTAATCAATAAATTATGTTGCTGCTCAATAAATACATCATCAATTTTCTAGAAGAGTTCAAGCATAAAAATTGGCATTTCCTAGTTTTATCATCTGACATTTACACAAGCAGGGTACCAGTAGAGACAGCAAAGCAAGGTCCAAGGAGTCTAGCAGGAATCAGACAGGCACTGGCATACAGGCTGCAGTAGCTGGGTACATCTCTGCAACAACTGACATCTCCTCAGCAGCTCAGCTCCCGTGTGTCTCTGCAGACAGAACATAATTACTTTCACCTACCACCAGCAGCCAGACAGCTGCTTGGGGAGGAAATAAGGAGTCTGGAAGTTACAGATGAGGGGCTCAAGAAGGACACACGAGCAGCAGAAGCTGTTTTCAGAAAGGAGAACGTGCAGAGAGAAACACAGGCAATTATCCTCCTTAGCACAAAGAGGTGATACAAGTCAATGCAAAAAAATCATAGTTCTTGTATTGTGCACTACATTACATAGGAAAAAGGAACAAAGGCCAGAGCATCAAGATAGTGTTTAATATTCTTAAATTGAAAAAAAATACTAAAAAGGCCAAATTACAATTACCATCACATAAAACCTTTCATCAGTACGCTGAAAGACGTGAAGTATTAGATGGAGTATACTTTTAGTAGTTTACACTTCCTATCAGGCCTACCGTTTCAGTTTATATTGGTTAAAAAAGCAGCAGCCCAGTTGCTCCTTCTGTTTGTAATAATTTAAGTACTGTACTCCACTTTACTCAGCACGGACACAAGCAGAACTACCCAGCAAAGATTCGTTGTTTTACTTGTAGGTGATTTAGTTATCAATAGAAAAGAAGTACATCATTAGGAAGTGATTGGGAAACGCTGCTTGAAAGAACCCCTTAGAAGGCAATTTGATGACGCCCGCTTCAGTAGTTAAGGCATAGTTTGATGACTCTGAAGGTTCTATATTAAATGTCAGCAGTTCCTCTGGTTACAGAAATGGTGGCTGAAGGGAGGACCAGCAGAGATTTGCTTGCACAGTCACTAAACGGTTGCTTCCAAAAGCAAAGGTAAAACATATAGGAGTTAAATAAAGTATTTCAGATGGGGAAAGAAATGTCAGTTTCATAAATGCCAAGTGCTGTGCATTGTTTTCAGGAGAACAACAAAGTTAAGAACAGTTACTGATGCTATCCAAGTACCCTGTTTTAGCAGCAGGAAGTTTCCAGTGCCATCAAGAAGAGTCTGCCTGCATCTACCTTTTAAATAATACAGCACCATAAATATATACATACAGTGATAATGGACAGTCTTCCCAGGTAATTCTAGCTGCTAGTTCAGAAAGATAAATACTCAGCATTTACATTAACTCAGTGAATCAAACAAATCCATTGGGGTGTTTAGTTTTTGGTTTGGTTCTGGGATTTGTTGATTGTTTGATTTCAGTGAACTTCTCCAGCTACTAAATGCAATGCTGAGAAAGAGCTCCTGTGGAATTACTGAGCCTATCCTCAGCAGCTTCGGCTGATTTAATGCAGCCTGCACAACAGACTTGGCCTGTAACTCTGATCCTTCACAACAAAACATGGTTAAGTTTAAAGCCAGTGATCCCTCTTATTCACATTTCCATTTCTTCACCAAATATGCAGGTGCAATACAAGGTGCAAGGAGAGATTCATTTCACAGCCGATTTTCAGCAACAATGTAGCTACTGAAAATAGCTCAATAAATACAAAAATAACACTGACAGGTGGCTGAAACAGAAGCAAAATTTCAGAGTAACCAAGGCCTGAGGTCTTCTCTCCAGCACAGGTAGACATATTTTGAATAGCTTAACTATTCGACTTTCCAAATGGCAATTTTCCCTTCTTCCTTTCCGGCACCACTGAGGACGTATCTGTCCTCTGCAGAGCAAAGAGCCTTTACTGTGTCGGCGTGACCAAACAACTCTTTCTCCACAGTCTTCTTCTCAGCACTGATCACGTAGATCTTCCCTTTGATTTTGCCTTGTGATGTTCCGCTGCTGCCAACCCACATCTGGAGGAAAAACAAAACAATATGTTTTTGATTCATGAAGTTTTAAGACACAGTTGAGATAGGGTTTTCCTTTGCTAAGCTGGAAAATGGCAATGAGCGAGGATTTCCTATATATGCATTTGTCTGAGTAAATGGCTTCCCCTCCACACAAAGAGGTCCTGAAGAGGATCTCAGGGGAAAAGAAAATAATCAGACTGTTGTGTCTGACTTCCATCCCTGGAAAGAGAGCAAAGGTCATAACAGAGAAAAAAAATAATCACTGAGTACATGAAGAAACACTATCAGCCAAAAGGTAAACTGCCTCAGTGACTGGCAGAGTTGCAGGAGGGGGTTAATGCACATGCAGACATGGAGCACAAGGATTCTGATTCACGGAATCATAGAATGGCTTGGACTGGAAGGGACCCTAAGGATCATTAAGTTCGAACCCCCCTGCCATAGGCAGGGCTGGTACTAGACCAGGTTGCCCAGGGCCCCATCCAAAAGCCCTCAGCTTGCCTTAGGTTCCACAGATACAGTGCAGACAGAAGGTGTCACTTCACCACTGTACAAAAACCACAGCCTGCCCCTGTCTTGAGTGCTCTGACTAGTTCCAGTCACACACTGCAAGGACACAGAGAAGATTCAGAGAAAAAGAACTAAAACTATCAAGGGAAAGGAGCAGCAGTCATAAGTGAAGATAAAAATAAAAATTAAAAAAGGCTGGGTTCGTGCATTTCCCCTACATAGCACTGCTACTGCCACCATAAGACACAGCACACGGTCAGAGGCACCTGGTCTGGCCTGGTAGAACAGTGTTGTGGTCTTCATGTGGATAGTTTTGTCCAGGGTAATCCAGGCTCCCAAGAGGCATGTGGGTAAGAGGAATATGTGATAAGGTAGTAATGTGATATTCGAGGCGTAAGGTGAGGAGAAGGCTATGGGAAACCTCATGATTTCTCTTCTGTGACACACCCAGGAGCATACACTGCACCAGGCAGCACTGTGAGTGGGAGGAAGCCAGCTGCCTTAAATAAGAGTTAAACATACCCAGCTCTGCTTGGGGGATTGCTGAATCTAAAGCTCTTTCTTTTTAATTTCTGTTCACAAACTTAGCCAAGGGCTGGATACATAAAAAGCTTTCCCTATCTCAAAAGGCACATCCTTAAAAAATGTCATTCTACAGGATGGGAATATGGAAAACCGGAGGGAAAAATGAAAATATTTTTCCTTAATGGACATATATTAGCTATTTACTTATAAGTTAACCATAAACACATCCGTGTGGTATCACAACTACAGTTATTTGCACAGCTACTGATACTACCCAGAAACAGCAGGTACACAGCTGGAGGCCAAATATGACAGGCACTCAAGATAGGTAGGTAGCTAGCTTTGTCTCTGGCCCTTTTGTCTCTGTTCAGTTAGGCATGCAGTAACTAAACAGGAAAAAGGTCATCTATGAAAACAGACAAACAATAAATGCCAATTAGCATGCCTATTAACCTTTTCCAAGGTTTAGTCTTACGAGCCCTGAGATTAAATATCAAGGGACCTAAACTTTCAGCTTCTACCATTCCCTGAAAATGTCAATGGCTAATAAAAGTCACCAGGCATTTAATTACTTGTGAGATTTTTTGGCCTGACACACACTTTGGGGTACAGTCACAGCAGCCAGTTGTGGTGGGCTCTGATTTAAAAGAAGAATCAGTGTTTCAAACTAATACATTGGCAAACAGTCTGTAAGGAAGTTAACTAGCGAAAGCCTTTCAGAGCTGTAAACAAACAAAGCTTTGGTAAAGAATTCTACAACAAATGAAAAAAATCAGTCCAAATGTCTCTCACCTGATTTTTGACTTGTATCATGCAGGTAATCTCAGAGCAATCTTGAAGATGAATTTTTTGAGGTGCGCTTGCAAAGTCTTTGGTGTTCCAAATATACAGGTCACTGCTCCCTGAGTAAGATGCCCACACTTCATTTCTCTGAAGCACAGAAAGTTATGTTTAACCTTAGCACTGCTGGCAGCAAGCATAATGCAATAAGTAACTACATAGTTGCTGGCATGCTGCAACCACCTTCTTTACACCATATTAGCAGTTCAAATGTAATACCTCAGGAAAGAGCTGGAAGCAGAGGAAATATGAACACACATCCTTCAGGTGATGCTCAATTTTCATCTGTAGTCGAAATTCGTAAGTTGACATTACAAATATGCAACTTCCAGTACCTTCAATATTAGATAAAGTGTTATTAGCAGAAGTGCCAACTCCTTCCACACCCATAAGCCCTGAACAAAACTGGCAAAGTAAAATGGATGCATCTAACAGCTGTCTTATTTCTCAATCAACAGTGACATACTAGAGGTTTTTCCTGTTTTTTATAACATCTATTTCTTATTCCTGTTTTGTCCAAATGCTGGTTACTATTTTGCAGTACAAACACCTGTTAAAGTCCAAAAATAACGAGAGAAGAGATTCCTTTACATTAGGAGATCCCACAGTACGGTTCCCTAGTGCACAGCTCTTTTCATCTACGGAACTGAGATGAAGCGTTTGTGCTACAAAGTTAACAGTGCTGAATCTTTACCCCACCAAAGCACTGCTACTGCTTGCTGCATCAATTCCCAAAGACTGAACCTGCTGTTCTGTTTCACCTGTTGTTCTGTTAAGGTGTGCTTAGATGCAGGCTCCTGAGCATGGCAGTACTTACTATCAGTGCAGTCTCGAGCCCATCACCATTTATGAAATGACTTCAAGTAATTTAATAAATTACTTCAAGGGTAAAGATGTTTAAGAGAAATGCTGGCTTTATTCATCTACACTCCTGCAGAAGGGATGACAAGTTCTAAACATGCCTGGAAAGGCAGGTTTGAGGATTACCAACTCAGATCAGTACCATACAATCAAAATTAAGAAGTCAGAATACAAAAAGCAACTCGCAAATTGTTTACCCCCTTTAGACTTCAAAAGAACATTCTTAAAGGTTTCCATTCCAATCTACAGGTGCTGCCGGGGGAGGTCAGGCAAACAGCGTAGCCAGAGGTCACATCCTGTAGCAGAGGCAATTCTCTCAGGAGAAACTCAAGCTAGCTAATTATGTAAGACTTTTGGAGGCCTCGCTTACAGAAGGCTGCTTAAACACACCAAGTGGGAACTAAGAGTGGAACATCACGTATGCAAAGTTAGAGTGTGAGTTTAACATATTGGTCTGCATAATAAGACAGTGTTTTTATTTCTTTTAATTACCGAGGAATTAACTTACAGCACCACAGTTGGTCGTTATGAAGTTTAATAGAAGTTAAGTTTTGGCAGGGCAGCTGAAAAGCGCGGTTAACCTTCAGCGTGCGGATATTCCAAGCAATCACTGTTCCATCTAAGCTGCTTGAGTATGCTTCACTGTTGATATAGATAAAAGATAATAGTAGTATATTGCACATTCACATTCAGAACAAAATTCATATGGAGGAACTTGCAAAAATCACAAGTTTCACATTAAGCCAAATCCCAAGTGGATTCAAGGCCAGATACCATCATCTTAACAGTAAGCAGTCAGCCATACTCAGCTATTTCAGAGACTGGAGTCTTGAACAGACGAGAGCACACTCATTCTGTGCCCACCAAAATGCTTGAGGAAGGACCTACACTTTTTCCTTCCCTCACTATGTTCTACGTTGCTGGTTCTAAACAGTCGCATTTTGCTCATCACAGCTGGCTTGGGTCCTGTTTTGGGGTGTCCAATTCTACTGTTTTAATGTAAGTACATTTAAGCAGCCAACAGCAACTTCTGAGTTAGAGCCAAGCATCCATCCTTCTAGCTGATTGTCTCCTATTGGAACTAATGTATTCCGGCACAGATACTTTTTTCTTCGGCTAAGATTATACTCTAAAGACTTTACATCACTGGCAGCACTGCAGGCTAATTCAGACCTCTAAGTGAACTAGAGCATGGATTATATCATGGTTGAGGAGCTAAACGCAACAAAAACATCCCCTGTAATTTTCCTGAACACTGTTGCCTTTCCGATTTTCTCTTTTCCTCTCAAGGTAGGACCAAAACATCTCAAAATCTTTTTTCTTTGTTACTGCACCTGAGAAAACAAATCACGCAATCCCTTCTACCTTTGACGTTTATTTTCTTCAGAGAGTACCTTTTCCAGAATGCCTTAATGACACCAGTTCCCCCTCAAAACCCTGTCATGCCTGCTGCAGCACTAGGAGAACCAAGGCTTGTCTCTGGTCTGTCACAGGAAGTTAACTGGTTAATGCCTTCAGTTACACCCTTCTCAATGCTACCAAAAGATTAAAAGCATTTTCTCTGAACAAAACAAGGAATGTACTATTTCCTTGAAAAACACGCAGGATAAACTCTGAAGCATGTTGTAAAAATCTGGTCAATGATGAAGCGCTCAAAGCAAAAACAAAGTGGTCTTTAAATTGCATCTCTACTGATTTGTAGAGCTGGATGCCACCAACTCCCAGCTGCTCTACTTCTTGCCTGGAAAAAATATTCCTTATCATCTTTGTTCCAAAGTACATAATGATTTTTCATTAGAAAGGAAATACTTAGTTTACAATACACAATATGGGAGCTACAATACTAGACAAAGTGAAGTCTGACAATAGCAGGATGAGGCAAATCAGTCACAGGTTTCCTACACAAGTTCCCTCCTTGGGCACACGTTAACTTTTTGGTTTTACTTCAGTCAAATAATTCAAGACCCACACCATGTCACTGGGATCTTTATCTGGTCCTTTGCTAACTGCAGGGTAAGTTTTCCAGGCTGGCAAATACTGTTCAAGCTACACAACATGGCTTTCTCTTTATCCACAGGAAGATTCTCTTTAACATTCATGACTCTTCCAGTCTCTCACATTTTCTTGTAGATGCATTTTTAAGAAGAAAACACTTTAATTAAATATACCTGGGTATTCCATTCTTCTTCTCCACAACTATGTCTGTAATATCAGAACGGTGATCATTCAGTTGCTTATTACAAGACATACTGTGAGTGTTGATTATATAAATAATGGAGTCTTGAGAACCAATCCATACTTGACTCTGTTCTACCATTACCATACAAGTCTGGGGAGAAAAAGCAGGATTAAATACTATCTGAAGAAAAAAAAAATAAATCACTTTTTAAAGTAACATAGAAAAAGGCTACGTTATAAAGTCACAGCTTTCTGGTGATTACAGTAAAAGATTAAAGACTCAGCACTCCAGTATGTATCGTTTGCTCAGCTGGAGGGAGAAGCAGGACAGATTGCTTTGCTGAGTTTAACTTTCAGTAAATAAGATTAATAATGCATCTTGGTAATTGATTCAAAGTTGTGTTTCCTGGTTTAAACAAAGTAGAAGTTATAGATGGCGCCAGGGGAAACCACAGAATTTGGTGTATTTCTATCCTCTGGGTTGGAAGCTGTACTAACCATCTGATATAAACAACATTCCTACTTGAGCTAGAAGTGGTGCCTAGGAAAACACCAGTTTCTCCCTTACTGCCTCTGGAACATCCCTCCCCCATTCAGAAACTCTTAATTTCTTTCCCTCCAAGTTCCACAAGACCCAAGCCTTCCTCTTCTTCTCTTCCGCCACTTCAGAACAGGTCAGCATCCAACTCTTCTCCAAGACTTCTATTTTTCCTCTACCATCAGCTTTGTCCCTCTCTTTTCAATTTTTTCCCACATTTATCCACAGAAATGTTTCCCAACTTCCACACAAGTCACCAAACAAATCCCTTTGCTGCATGTTGTCTCTTCTGTATGTTTTCAATTCAGTTCAAAGCCTGTTTCAGCCCTCCCTTTCATTAAGTTATTCAACTCAAATTCCCACAAATAACTCTCTTTTATCTGTTGTCTGAATCTTCTTTCAGACTGCTGTCTGTACCATCCACTAGCTTCCTTACATGTTTCTCCAGTTTCTAGCTCTTCAGCACAGATGATGACACATTTTCAACTATGCTTAGGGCACTCTTTGTTTAATTTTTGTATAGATTCTTTCCACTCAGCTGTTCCAAACCAGCCTTCCTGCCCCAAGAACCCACACCACTAGGCTAGCATGCCATCTCTTCAGTCAATCCATCACTTTCTACCAGTTGACTTGTTTCATTACAAAACCTTTTTCTCTCAAGCCTCCATTTCTCCAAGTTAACTGTAGCACAACTCAAATATCCCTCTTCAACTTCTAAGGAATGACTGTGTGGCCTAACCTATGATTCAGAGTTAATCAAAATATCAGCAACAGAAAAACCAAGCTAAATCATCAGTCATGGTAAGAGTGTTAGTCTTACCAGTTTACAGCGGCCCATTCTGAAACAGTGCCGTTGAATAGTCCAGGTAGATGCATCAAAGACTACAACTTTCCCTTCATTTAAAGCACACCACAGTTTTGGATGGGCATTGTCAGGTCTTTCTGAAATGTCAAGATGCCCTAGAAACAAAGCAGAGAAGACGAGAAAACACTTTTGGAGACATATGGAAAAAATATCATTAGAGGCAGAGCAACATCCTAATGAAATTAAGTCAGGAGATGAGCAAGGTTATGAAATTAACTCAGAATCAATGCCTCTCAACTCAAATTCACATCCACTGTTAACAGCCCAGATACAAGTGCTTTTTTTCTCTTGTTGTTTTAAGTATGATCATGTATATATTCCCTCAAAGATCATGAACTGTGCAGATTTGCTCTTGAAATAAATCAGGATCACGTAACAAAGGATGTTTATTTCTAGGATTTCTTCTTTGCTTTCTGGCTAAATGCACGTATTGAGCAAGACATACACTAAGATCTTATGAGTTCTTAGTGCCTCTGCATCAGAATCCCTATGCAAGTCATTTCGCATAAGTACATACTTTTCACTTCCAGGTGTGAAAACTGAGGTGAAAGCCTAACTTCATATTCAGGTTGAAATCTCATTAAGTGCACATATGACTACTCTGAAAAATCAGATCCAAGACGATCCAAATTAAGCAGCTAAAAATGAGATGAAGCTTTTGCCCCTGACTTCTTTTTTTCCAGAGCATTTTCAATTAGTGAGATGTAAGCGTGCCTAATATCACACAAAAGATCACAGGGAAAATAATGCATTCTTCAGGGATGGACTTAAATCACATGGGATGAATTAGATATTAGATCACACACTATACAGTGAGGGTCACAGAAATATAGATCTGGCTGGGATTTCTACACTGTGGTTCAACAGAGCACTCTACTCAAAATGAACAGTGAACACTGATCAGTGCTGGAACATCATTCTTCTACCCTGCTCAATAAACAAGGTAGAAGACTTAAACGGCAAATTGACACATTAAAATATAATTGAAGACAATTAAAACGCATAGGATGGCAAATTAAGACTGTGAAAGCTATCTTAATACATCACTGTTCTTTCTCAATAATTTTCTGGTTTAGTATTCTATACACAACCAAGGTCTGTCAGAATGTGAACAAAATCAGGCAGTTGTAATACCAGGTCTTAGGAGATAACATTTTATAGGCCAATTAAAACTAATATAAAGAAATACATCACCTTACCTGGAGTATAAAGCAAGACATCTATTGCCTGTGGAAACGTCTCACCAGCTGATGGGTTGATCTTGTGCTTTAATGTCTCTGAGGTTGTTTTGGGGATCATCATAGGCACTAAAATAGGTTTTTAAAAAGGTCATGAAGTGCATACTTGAGCCTGAAACAGATCTATAATCCTCATGAAAGAATAATTATGCACCACTTATTCCCATTTTTCCTTCTAACTTTAGCTGACTGTGAAAGCCCAGGCAGTACTTAAGTAAGAGAAGCATGCATATACCCAAAAGACAAACACAAGAAAAACCCACCCAACACAGAAACCTATACTGATATATCAATATACTAACTAAGCAAAAATAAATATTTAACAAAGTATGGCAACCAAAGTGCAATAAAATTATCATCATCTTCAATCTCTACAGATCATCAGTTTGAAAAACAAACCGCAATCAGAAAAGGCTGAAACGAAATACCAGCAGGCTTTGCAGCATTGTTATATGACTGACCTTCATTCTTCATTCTGTCAAAATAAGACAGCTTAGAGGCTGCATATATGGCTTTGGAGGACTGCAGTGCACCAACGACAGCATCCATCAGGAGAACATTTGTCAGTGCTTGCTGAATATACTGAGGATCCTAAAGAAAAAAAATCTTACTGTAGTTTACTTATTACTCATCATTCTTGCATGTTTCCATATTCAACCATCATAACGCAAGTCACACTTAAGCTCAAGTGCTAGTCAGTTGCTTTCCTCGAGCATAACCCATGCTACCTGCAAGCAAACCCCACTATCACATCACTTTTCACTCCAAAGCAAGGGCATAGAGCAGAGAACCAAGAGCTACGGTTAATTCATTGCACTGAAAGAGGTACTTCAGATCTGGCACAATTCTGATTCAGGATGCACAATTTAAACTGCATGAATTGCACTGATGGAAGACACAGCACACACAGGACAGACACCAATTTCCATCCTGGACCTGTCTGCATAGCAGAGAAGCACATTTTTCTTGATCTCAGCTAAGACTGTCTGAATCCCTCCTAAAAACCCACCACGATACATTTTCACTATTAAATTCATCACTCATGGAGAATTTAGTATTTCAGCTGGAAACCACACTTGTATGATCCTTTTTTTTCCCCCCCTCGAAGGTTTTGTGGCAGAAGAACTTATCTTGCTCTACTTATTCAAAGGATCTACAGCTACCAAGATTCCAGCATGGCAAAGAAAAAAAAAATCCCTCTAAATATTACACTTTGTAAGAGAAGTAAGGCATGGTAAGCTTCTTTTAGGATCACTGCTCTCATTTTGTAAGCTTAAGCTATGAATCTATTTCACAAAACTGGTAACTAAACAAAAAGGTCCAACTTAATGGAGGAAAAAATACCTTATTTTTAAATGCAGTATTTAATTGCACGTATTTAAATGTACTATTTTGCTAGTATTCTGGATGTAGTGTATTTAGAAGTAACGTCAAAAGACAACAGCTTATTACTTAGCTATCACACACTAAAACTAAGAAATTCTAAGACTGATACATGAATTACTTAGAACAGAGACAGAAAGCACATACTCCACATTTATTCAGTTGGCTGTGCTCATTTTTATACCTTGTGATCATCCGCCATTTTCTTTCCAGCCCACATTTCTTTCACTATCAGGTACCAGAGATCACACTCAGTTTTAAGGTTAGCTTCAAATACTTGTTTTTTATATATCGTTTCAATCCTCAGAGTAGGTATTCTCAAAAGAAGGAAAGCTACAGTTGTGTTCTTAACATCCTAGAAAGAAGAAAAGCAAGGAAGGTGTTCAACGCAGTCACAGCTAAGATGCAGTATTAATCCTGCAGAATAACTTCCTTTATTTAACTACAATTAATATTTCAGTTGCTGATACCACTACGCAGAAACGGTCTACTAACAGGTTTTGTGTAAACGATAATCGCTAACAACATCACCCAGGCTTCACTATAGAGTGGATACAGATCGGTGCTCTGGCACTGCAGTCAAAAAAGTACATTTAACATTCATGTTATTATATTCCTCTGGCTCTGTGTGGCATACTTTGAGCCTTTCTGTAAATCTAGAGGTTAAGGACTCCAGATTTTTTTTTTTTTTACACCAAGCCACCCCAGCACCTAGCACACATCCGCCTCTTCAAGACCTCTAATATTTGTGAGTTTCTGATTTCAGAGCCGTTTATTACGGCTGTTACTGAGACAGTCTGAGGTAGGTCTTTCAGCAGAATGGAACATGGCTTGTCATCCACAGAATCGCAGGGGTTGGAAGGGATCACTGGAGATAATCTACTCCAACCCTCCCCTGCTGCTAAAGCAGTTCCCTAGAGCAAATTGCACAGGAGAGTGTCCAGGTCAGTTCTGAAAATCTCCAGAGAAGGAGACTTGATAACCTCTCTGAGCAGCTTATTCCAGAGCTCTGGCACCCTCAAAGTCAAAATTACTCAAGAAAATGACTCGATGCTCACCTCTATATCCCTGAAAGCAGCAATATGGATGTAGCCAGGACGTCCTCCTTCAGTCAAAAGGAATAAGCGCTTTTGGGTCAGCGCTATTTTTCCTACACCATAGTTAGTTTTAACTGAGCAAGATAACTTGTAGACACATTCATTTTTATCCAGATGTTCTATTACTGCTGGTGGCAGATTCACCTCTTGAGCTTCTGCTTCAGTTTCTTTCCAGTAGTTGTAGAAATCTCGGAATGTTTCAGGATCGATTTGTTTCTGCTGCCCTAAAAATTTAAAAGCCTGTTTAATGTGAGAAATTATTATACAGATTTAAATAGGAAGATAAGCTTTAAAAGATATCGGCTTTGAGATTGCACTTCCAGCAGTAAAATGGATAAGCAGAACTGGATGAGCGCTACTAAACCGAATACTTCTCACCATGGCATTCCAGTTCTTGGTTCCACAGAATGCAGATATAAGACATACTTACCAACCCGGGATAAAAGCCAGAGTTACAAGAATTAACGTAAAGACTTCATCAACAGATATTCCAAGTAATTAATTAATTATTCTAAGAATTCAAGTGAGCTTGGACAGCAGAATCTCAAACAAGCTCTTGTGAGACATGTGCTACTTTTGGCATAAAAAAAAATACACTATTTTAACTGGTGTTTAATCTCTCTGGCCATAAAATAGAACAATGACTGCAGTAAGTAGGTATGGAAATAGAATTGAATGGTATTTTATAAAGGCACTCTTATTTTTAGAAATCTATCACAAGATTCAGATCTCATTCACACGAGAAGAAAGTTCTCTCAAACACAAACATAAGCTCTCCGTTTGCTATGATGATGATTCAATTTAACTGTAGCCACTTGAATTCTGTATTTTAATAGTTCTTTTCAACAGCCTGCCACCTCGCCTGATTACTTAGTGGTTTTATAAATATTATCCATTAGCAATTAGGACAGTCTTATATTCACTTGACTCAGCCAAAGATGAACTGCCCACCATTAAAACACAAAATGAATAAAAACTACCCCATGAATTTAATCCGAAAAACTTTAAGCTGTATGCTTAAATATATAAGAGAGTTTTTCATCCCTTATTGTGGACACAGGTACATCCACATACCTGTGCAGACATACACGCATACAACCTGTATGCATTCAATCTACTCTCCACACTTACTTTATTAAACCAAAGCTCACATACTGAGTTGACTAATAATTAAGAAGAGAAACAGCGGGAGACAAGTTTCCTTTTATCCTAGTTCACAAAAACAAAAATAGCTTCAAATTATCATTGTGTCAATGTAGATGATCAGTAAAAATGTACCCTCTACGCACCTACAGTTAAGGCATCAAACAACCGATGTATGGTGTCTGTGTCTCTGACAATCCCAGACTCCTGGATTCGCTTCACAAAATCATCCAGTTGCATGTGCGTTTTTGGCAATTCAAAGTGTTTTACGTGGTCATCTGCTTTTGTCACTTCCCTTTGCTGTTCCATCACTAGGCTTATCAGCCTCTTCAGCTCAGGCTTGCGGTCAGCTTGAAAACGCTCAGAAGGAGGCAAGGTTTCCACAATTTTCCTTACAAGTTCAGTAGGGAAAATTCTTAAGTCTGTTTTATCTAGGTTCTGAAAGTCAGAAAGTGCATTTAGTAGTTTCCCTTGCATCAAGCTAATAAGTCCCCGGAGGTAGAAGTACCTTGCCAGCAATGCTGAGTTATCAGGTGGTAAGGTATTTATAGCTTTGCTGAGATGGTTGAAGAATTCTGTATAGTAGGAGTGAACACAGTGGCTCATCAGAGGAAAGTGAATTTCTGGGACTTTGAATGTACTAACTGATTTGGAGGGCTTTTCCACAGCTAAAAGTGAAAAAAAGAAGGTACAGGAATTAGTAAAAGCATGGATATTTTTGCAAGCAGCAGTAGTATAAACAAAAAGAATCCCATCACAACAATTTCTTCAATTAAATAGCAAAAAATTCCTTAAGAATAAAGTTATGCTAAAAACACAAATGTGTTTCTATATACAGCCTTCGTAATGTCAGAATATTCCCCATTCTGATAATATCTTTTCTAGAGAATACAGGTAATGTTTTTAAGATGTATATATTCACATTATTCATATGTATCTTCATGTAATACATAAAAATATGCAAGTAAAATTACACACGTGAGTAAATCCACATCTCCAGTTTGAAAGGGACTTGCTTAGTTACACAACAGTAAATCCAAGCATATGTTTAAATGCAGTGGAGAAATGGACATAAGGTCGGTAAGGACAGTAATCACGTCCTTATCCTTTGTGCTACAGCAGAACTTATTGCAGAATACAGGCTGATTTAACATGCAAGAGAAGCACAGATGGGCCCCAGAAGAAAATAACCCAGCTCACCATTTCCTTCCAGCATCCGACACTGTTTTTGTGGTAATCATTCAATGATATCACACAGAACAGAAAAGACACTGTATTTGTTCAGCACATTCTTCACTCACCAATGCCTGTCTCTATTCTTCGAAGTGAAGATTTTCTAATAGGGCTCTCTGGCAGCTTGATATCTTGCAGATTAGGCATACTAATTACCATACGTCTATTAACGAGGTTCTGTGAATTAAATCTTTTAGAAGCCATTTTCTCCATAGTAAGTCTTCTTGGAGTACGAAACATCAAGTTGAATCTGAAAAATAATGTAAAAATTACATAACTAGTTTTAAAATTCTGCATACATACACACACTAAATAACTACTTAATACTATGAAACAGCAAAAGAAGAAAATCAAGTTATAATCATAGTGTCAATTTACAGTTATAACAGCCATGACTGGACACATCCATATCGCTTTTTCACAGTAAGCTTAATAAAATGGTCCATTAATCAGTCACAATCTTATTCATAGGTAACCTAATCTCATACCAACACAAAAGTCAAAAGGTCTTTTACCACTGATACCACTTATCTCTGATATAATTCAAAACTACAGTAAGCAAGGTGAAAAAGTTACCTATCCTCTTCAGATTGGGTGCTCAATTCAAGTCGAGCAAAAGCATCCATCTTTCTGTTCAAACGAGCTTTAAGAAAAGAGTGAAACATGTAGGTCTCTAAAACCTGTGAGAGACAGATTGGTTAGCTGTGGATCACTTACAAGTTAGCAGCACATTTTGAGCACTTTTATCATCTTTTGAAGATACGCCACTGAAAACATTCATTTTAGTGATCGCAAAACACAGAAGTACCTGACTTCATCAACAGTACTAACTCAGCTTTCAGTCACCTTCTGCGTTTGCTTAGAGGCAAACAGTAACCTCGGACCACCTCCCAAAAGATGAAAGCAAAGCAAAACCAGGAAGTACCGAGCAAAAGAGACAGACTTAGCTACTGAAGTTTAAACATAGCACTGAAGCACTAACAGAAAAACAGCTGTACCTTTAAAAGTTTTAAAAAAACACTTCAGATTAATGACATATTCCAAAGGCTTTCCTAAAATACCCTTGTTAGTCCTACAGTTACTACAAAGTGAAAAAAAATAAGTTATTGATTATATATCTGTGTTCTGCTACGATGTTTTAAAAATACAAATGAGAAAGATTTGTAAGTAATACTGATATTCTGAAAATCATGGAAACATTGTATCAACAAATAGTTCACACTCAAGATGCCTCTTATCTGTCCTTTTGCACCTCTTTCACATCCCCTGTCAATGCATCCTTAGTGCCTCCGTAGATGCTATTTTACAAGTTTCTGCTTTACGTATTCTCCAGTAGATGGCATGCTTTGTTTCCTGCTGTATGCACAGGAGCTGACACGCTGCAGGAATGGAGTCCTTTCTAAAGGTTTTTAAAGGTAAATAATTGAGATAACACCAGCTATCACTAGACAACACCGCCAATAACGCTAGATACCAATAGCAATTACTCGAGTTGAAGATCCTGGATTTTGGCTTGCTTTGCTGCAAAAGAATTCTCCTGGAACACTGCAGATGATTAGATGCAAACCTTTAAAAGATGTAAATTCTGCTTCTCAGATATACAACAGCTCAATTAATTGAAGGTTAATGTTAAACTAATTAACTGTGCAAACAGTTTAATGTGAAAATAATAGTCTCAATTGCAAGGATGAAATTTTTTTCTCAACCTTTCCACTTCTCAGCTAAGCACTCCAGCACTACAAGAAACTGGCACAAATCTGTCTATTCTCAGCCTCTTTCCAACCCCAATCCTTTCTTTTTTCTGTTCTCACTTCCCTTCTCATTACTTCCCCTCCTCACCCAAAGGATCAGCAAGTCTTCCACCAAAGGCACTGAGAACTGCTCTATGCCTCACAGCCTTGTGATCAAGCCACTCTCCTTTTAACAAGGAAATCACACCCATTCCATTTCCTTAAGATACATAAAGCCATTCTTTTAAAAGCATGCACCTGCAACAGTGCTCCAAAGGAAAACACATCTATATTCTTCATAGACATCTGTCTCACCGCACACACTGACAAAAACTAAATCATTTGGGAACTTCAGAGGGCCTAGTCAAGCTTACACTAACAGCAGGATCAAGGTAATCATGGCAGTAATGAAAAGAACTTCTACATACAAAATCCACACAGCTGGAGGGTTATATACTCCAATATTCTGTGTTAGCAAGTGGGCTAGGAAAAACTACATGGTGATTTTAGGCTTACGGAGCTACAGGAGTGCCTATGAGCCTGGCACAAGGCCATGCACTATTCATGTCTTATTTCATGGGCTTCATAAAAGTAAGCCACAGTTAGAATACCTGGTAAATCACGTCAGCTCTATCAACTCATACCCCACGTTCATCAAAATGCCACAGGCTCTAAGGACACAGACCATCTGACATTGTACACATCCTATTACCCAACACAAGCAAAATGGCACTCAGTGTCCACAGCACGCTTTTACTGTCATGCATTGTGGGAAAGGGGTTCATGGCCTGGAGCCAAACAGGCACCATCAACTCCATGCCATGCTGCTCAGGCTTCAGATAAAGCCAGTACTTTGACTTGTGTCGCTCGTTCTTCTGCTGTGCTTACAGGCATGATGTAACTCATGCCAGATATGAACTTTAGTCCAAGAAATTTAGGCAGGTGCCTGTCCTTGAAATATAGTTTAGATGTAGCTTTACTGATTATCTGCCACAGGTTAATTTCATGCTGGAGAAATGACATTTAATTTGCTCTGAAATCACTTATCTTGCTCTCCAAAATGCTGTCTGCCATTTTATCTGTTTATAGTAAACAAGTGTGAAAGCTGGTGAGTCAATAACACTACACAGACCAAACCATGACTATTCCATTAATTTCTGACATCAATTCTTAAGTACAGTTCAATAACAGAATTATAACATATTTAACACTGAACTTACTTTTCCATAAAATGGCTGGTCTCCTATTGCTCTTGTTTTCAGAAATTCTTCACTGTTAAACACTCTGTGTTCATAATTTAGGTGGTCTTTTACCTCCCTGGGGATAAAATAAATAAAAAGATAAACATGCTTGGAGATTTGAGTGTAAACTGCCCTTTGCAGCAGTAGCCCACTAGTACTACTAGAAATACATGCACTATCAGAAGGCAAACTGAGTTTTAATGAACAAGTCTGAGTTTCTGAAACAGAGGAAAAGAACACAGATTCTTACATGAAGACAGGCTACCTGCTGTGACTGCCACTTCCCATCAGCAAGTTCACTTAAGGGGGTCAAATTCAAGAACACATGGAGGGGAACCCTGATACTTAAGTCATAATCTGTCTCCAGTCCTGAAATAGTATTAATGTACTGAATCACAGACAAACCATTTGAAGCATTATGAAGACAAGCATTCACATAGGCAATCTGGAATATATGATCTGGCTTCACATTATCCCACTGCACTGCATCTCTAAGGTGCATGAGACATTACAGATAACTTCTTGCTGCACACTAGAACTCTGATCCTCAAGCCAGGAATAACTGATGATTGTGTAATGTCTAAAGAAATAGAATTGTTGAAATAAACCAGGAAGCGTTATGAAAAACCTGATTTTTAATATGTACATGATCACAGCAGACAGAGGCCCTATGCCATCCCTGGAATACCAGACTGCTATATCGCACATCATAGATCAGTCACATAAGCCTATAAACAGTTTATCGAGCCATACAGGTTCAGGTATGGAACTATGGTGGCTACCACATGCACATATTTCTATTTAATTGTGTATAATTAATTGTGGTTTTCCTCAAACACAAAACTTCCATGCACACAAAAATACTACACTACTTCACTGAAGAGAGTAGCAATTGGCAGCAGAATTGCATCAGAGATTTACTTTCCTTCACTCCTGGACGGTGGCAGATAGAGTATTAGAAGACAGAAGAAACAACGCTGAAAAATAAGAACAGAGAAAGTTTGAAGGAAAGGAGAAAGAAAGCAGGAAAAGAACCAGTTCCTCCACAAAAATGTTATTATATCAAATAGCAAAGTATCTGTTCATTTTTTTGTAGCCAAGCCTTTAGCACGTTAAACAGTTACACTGAAATCCACCAAATCCCGTAGTGGTGACACACCAGGTTGTAAACACATTTCATGCTCCAGATCCAGCTGTGCTATCTGTAACCTCTTGTTTCCTTCACAGTCAGCAGCTACTGTCCTTGTGGAACACCCAGCTATTTGTATGAACACTCCCTAAGCCCGTCCAACAAAAGCAAGCAGGTTAACAAAGAAATGGTATTTGCACTACATCTCCTTACTGAAGGCGTTGAAAGAGCATTCATGTGAGCAATTCAGTAGCTTAGCCATCAGGAACTTCAACTCTAACACAAGGCAGTGAGAAACAGATGGAGACAGTTATCTGCAGTAGGATTCTACAGAAATGCCAGGCAGGCAGTTTTGTTCTCATGCTTGAGTATGTTACTACCTATGTGAAAGAAATCAAGCTTAGGCACATCAAACAGCAATTTTCTGCATGTTTTTACAAATGACCTACCATGCCACCATAACCACCCCAAAGACAAGAAAATAATAGTAGGATTTACAGTGAGTACCCTAGGAAGATGTTCTTAACTCATCTAATGTATGGATGCACAAGGAATATTCATATAACTAGACCTCTTTTCTAGAGGAAAAAAAATCCAAATCCTACTCCACAACATTATCACAACGCCATCCCCCCAAACCACATCCAGCCCCCAGCAGCTATTGTGCCAATGCAGTCCTTGAGCTTCAACAGCTCTTCTCCTTCTTCTCACATGGTTGCTATCTCTGAATGACTCAAGCCTTCTCAGCATTTTTTCCATCTAGCCAGGTCAGGAGTTCAGAACAACCAATATTGCTTTCAGCTCTTCTACTCTGTCCCAGTTTGAATTCACACCCTCAGCAAGTTTGCAGATGACACCAAGCTGCGTAGTGCATTTGACATGCTCAAGGCACAGGATGCCACCCAGACAGAACTATGCAGGCTCGAGTAGTGAAAAAATCCCATAAGGTTCAACAAACTGCAAGGGTTTGTGCATGGGTCACAGCAACCCCCACTATCACTACAAGCGGGAGGATGTAAAGATGGAGCGCAGCCCTGCTGAAAAGGACCCAGAAGCACTGGTGGACGGGAAGCTGGATGGCAAGCTAGACACGAGCCAGCAATATGCACTTGCAGCCCAGAAAACCAACTGTATCCTGGGCTGCATCAGAAGCAGCGTGGCCAGCAGGGTGAGGGAAGTGATCCTGCCCCTCTACTCTGCAATGGTGAGGCCTCACCTGGAGTAATGTGTTCAGGTGCAGAGTCCTCAATATAGAAGAGACATGGACTTGTTAAAGCATGTCCAGAGGAGGGCCACCAAAAGTGATCCAAGGGATGGAACACCTGCCCCAAGAGAACTAGAGCTGTTCAGCCTGGAGAAGAGAAGGCTGCGGGGAGACCTGAGAATGGCCTTTCAGTTTCTAAAGGGGGGGCTATAAGAAGGGAAGGGACAGATTCTTTTGCAGGGCCTGCTGTGATAGGACAAGGAGAAACTGTTTCAAACTAAAAGAGGGAAGATTCAGATTGGACATAAGGAAAAAGTTCTTGATAGTAAGGGTGGTGAAGCATTGGAAGAGGTTGCCTAGAGAGGTCCCCATCTTCGGAGACATTCAAGGTCAGGCTGGACAGCGCTCTGAGCATCCTGATACAGATGTCCCTGCTCACTGCAGGAGAGTTGGACTAGATGACCTTCAAGGGTCCCTTCCAAGTCAAAAGATTCTATGATTCAGTTTTCTGTAGCATGACTGACCAATACAGTATCCAGTTACAAATTCATATCCCTGGGCCTTAAGCTTTTCTTAATTATGAGAGCTGAGCTTCTCTTTCTGAAATCTTCTCATACGAGACATGCAAATTCAGGCATTAGAACAGCTTTATGTAAGATTTCCCAGCCATGCATATCAGAAACATAGAAGTTGAAATAGACCTCTAGAGTTCATCTGGTTCAACTCCCCTACTCAAGCAGGGCCACCTAGAGGAGGTACAGTATGTACCAGAATACATTTATTATTGATATTCTAAGCAGGACCACCCTCTCATATTTCCTCACAAAACATC
This sequence comes from Alectoris magna, assembly GCA_030625065.1. Lineage (NCBI taxonomy): Eukaryota > Metazoa > Chordata > Aves > Galliformes > Phasianidae > Alectoris > Alectoris magna. Next base: position 4,170,600 of record CM060561.1, read on the forward strand.
AGAGGTCTACAGAACATCTAGGAAGTAAGAAAAATGAAGAGTATTCTCAATGACAGAGGAAGCATCTTAACTGCAACCATACGCTCTCATAATAAAAATATTATATCCACTGACCTGAAAATATTAACAATTAACTGCAAAGTCATTTGCTGAACTTCTGTGTTCAGTTTCTGCTGCCAAGCCCTTCTGCGCATCTGAAGTTCACCAAGATCTGTGGTGGCACGGAGATGACACAGCTCTAGGTCATAATGCAGATGAAGACTCTCCGCTCTACAGAGAGAAGAAAAGTATCAGGTTGCATCCAAACACCAATGTTTTCTTGATATTTGTTAGGGAAGAAGTCACTTAGACATCAAGAAACTTTTAGCAGGACAAAGTGCAAGACTGATTTACAAGCGTTGGCAAGCTAACAAGATTCCTGGAAGCCCTACTAGCACACTTGCACTCACTTTTCAGTATGAAAAACAGCAAAGTTCAGAGAATAATCAGTAATCAAAAACAAACAAGGACCCGAGGTGTTGCAGCATAATACAGCTATGATTATGACTGCTTACATTTATTTGTAGATTAATTAACTAAAATGGCCTGTTTTCTTCCATCAAATACAGTATTATATGATTGAAAAAAATATAAATTAATAATACATAATACAAAACAATTTAATTTTTTTTATATGTTAGAAAGCAGGTCCAACGTGATTTATGCCCTATGATAAACACAGCCTCAACATCTTCTCACCTTTTTTTGAAAGTTTCTGCTGCTTGTGCTGGAACATCTGGAATTTCAGGATCCTCTTCAACCATTTTTGAATGTGAAATACTCCCATCATCAATATTAATTAGAATCAAATCTTCAGCTTCCTTTTAAGAAACAAAAGTAAAATTATGAAAAATGTATTGCTATTTCTCCTTAAACTAACTCAGGCAATGAATTATTTCAGCCAGAAGATGAATCAGAAAAGGATTACTTTTTTTCCCCCCAAACTAGAAGACCACGCGGATATCTAAACTTACAAGACATACGCCATTAATTTTGTAGACGTTAATCTTAGTTCGCAAACATTTGGTAACTAATATGCTGTTTATGTAGCAGTAAATTAATACTGAGTATTAAAGCCAATCCTTGATAAAGTACACACGTGAATTCATGTGAAAGAATTTCTACAAAAGCTTTATATGTTCAGCATTTACTCCTGTATTTACTATGTGGTGTGTCAGAAGAGTCTCAAGCACTGGAACACATGCTAATGCACAAGAAGCTATATGGACATAAAGTCCAGGCAGATCCATTAGTTTGCAATTTTAAGTCTTAAAGACCTGACTGTAATAAAGTATCCATAAGCAAACAAATCTTTCAAATGACATCAAAGCGTGCTCTCTAACCTGTAGATATTTCTGACAGTGAAATCCTCATATCTGTTAAAATGAATTGTTCTTAAAAAGGTTTAATGCTGTTATTTAAATTTGACTTGACATAAAGGTTACTGTTTGGCTTATAACCAGACGGACTGATACAATACAAACTTTCACAAATTTTTCCATCTTAGGTCTTCTGTGAGTATTCAAAAGAGACGCAACACACTCAAAAAAGAATATTAGCCCAACACTGTGACACCGAGTCTTCCTTAAATCGTTCAGGGCAACCAAGATTATTACCCACTGAAAGAGACTTACTTAAATAAGAGTCTGAAAGATTGTGAAGATTTGTTTTCGTCCTTATAAGTGAGAAATTGTATTCTTTATATTGCTATTTTTTCTTCTTATTCATTACTCAACTCCATCATAAGGAACAGCTGCACGACTAGAGCATTTTCAACTGCATGCCCACCTCTTAGCCTAGAAAAAGCATCTAATTCACCCCACATGAATCTTTAAGCAAGAAGCAAAAAGTCTCATTGATCTGAATAGTTATACACAAACAATACATAGGTGAAATTTGTCCTGAACTGAAAACAGAACTCCCAGAAGTCACGTGTTTATTATTCTTCAAAGAAATAAAAGGTAAGGGGTATAACAAGGAGCTGTTTCCATGGCTTCATTACTTTCAGTTTCTTCATTTCTCTTATACCTAAATTAAAAAAAAACGTTCCAAGCTGCATCTGAAAGAAGCAAGCAAATAATTGCATAGAAACTGAAGAGCAAGAATGGCATCAGTCAAAAAACGTACTGTGCTAACTTCTTCAAAATGATCAGCATGACATCCCATAAGAAAAGATGTTGGAGCCATTACAAAATCCAGCATATGACGAGACAGAAGAGGCACAAAGGTGTGCTGCCACTGAAGGGGATGAAGGTATAACATAAAGCATTCAGCCACAAGTGTCAGCAGGGCCCAGTCAGAAGAGAAGAACACCATTTTCCGCTCAGTCAAAATACAGGTCATAATCTGAAAACAACAAAAAGCTAAAGGTACGTGAAGAGTTAAACTTACAACATACAATACATACACAAATATTTCATCTGCTTCCAAAACAGCCTCAATAGTTACCCTACATCTTTTAAAATTGAAATAACATGCTCCTAGGGATCCATACTAAGAAGAGACAAAAACAGCAACAGTATATGTCATCAAGAGTTCTGCCACCAGTGACAGTGAAGATAAGGCCCAGCTGGAACGTGTGGGTTATCTCACAAAGATAAAACACCTGAATTCTTGCGTTTGTAATGTTCTTTGAGTAACTAAAACATCTTTTTTCTTTTAAAACCACAAATTCCCACCATAGCCAATCTCAAATACATTTTAAAGCATTGACTGGGTTTACCTGCAGCACCTGCTCTGGCTTGAAGCACAGCAATGGAAGATGAAGATCCAAGTCAATAACTGGACTGTCTGGATCCTCTCGTGAAGGAATAATTATTTGAAGTGGTTTCATATTAAATACCTGTTACAACAGATGTTTTCCATTTCTTAGTGAAAGTGTTTCCACACCACATTGAATTCAGAACTTTATTACCAACTACAAAATACTAAAATCAACTGCCTGCAAGAAGACAGGTACTAGCATACTGAAGAAAATAGAAATTGAAACAATGGGAAACACTAAAGGGCATAGTATCTGGTTTGAAAGATTAAAATGAACTTTGTCTCCTTTCACAATTGTATGATCTTTAGCCAACAAAACTTGAGATGAATTATTTTAACAGACTCTTAAAACTGTATTTGTTTTAATTTCAATAAAATAATGCAATTTGTAAAAACACTTTGGATTTCCCAGTTGTAGGCAGAATTCATACAGGAAATAGGAAAAGTATGAACAAAAGTACTGAGTATGAACTGAAATGAAGATGACAAACCGAACCACTTCTTTCCATGTTTCAAATATTCCTGCTGGAATGTCAGGGGGCAAATACTGTATATGCTGCATCTCTCAGCACTTGGCAGCTGGTTTAGCCAATCTTTCAGCTACGCTAGTTGTTTCTGCTTTAACCCCTCATCCCTGGGTCAAGGAAATCAGCTAAGGAGAAGCATACGGCTGAAGCACTCCTTCCTTGCAACTATTTCAGTTACGTGAAAGGTAACATGCTCAGCTGACATCCAACTTGACTTGTGAAGGGTTGTAAATAAACACATCCCAGGCATCTTAGCTTCCACGCAGAATACAAACATCTATATGAGTTTCTCTTCTCAGCTAGGTATTACCCACGCAGCAGCAAATCCACCCTAACCACAACATTTAACTCACTATATACTGCTCTGCTTCCCCCAGAGCCACTCAGACGAGATACGAACAAATCCCAAATCATATGTGTTGTTCTAGCAACTTATTTCTTTGCTCTCATTTTTTTTCCACAGGGGCTGCACTACTTCTTAGTCACACAGCTGCACATCAGTCCAACATACAATCAAGAAGACAGCCATGATGACATACGCATCAGGCACAAGACAGGGAACTCCCACACTTCGGTCAAGTGACACAGTTACATAATTTACTCGTGTTCAGACATGTGTACTCAGTGAGATGGCAGTGGCATATTGTACAAGTGAAAGGTAAACTTCCTTTCATGTAGAGCAGGTGCAAACCGGAGCTTCCAGCTGCTCCTAGTAGAGATGATATGGGCAGACTCTCAAGAAACCAGAAGTTGGATTATGCTCTGCCCGGACATACCCCTGGCATCATCTCATACAGTAACTAGTTGGGATGACCTTAATACTTTGCATGGAAAGATAAGAAGTTAAAAAGCATGACTAACAAGCATGCCAGTGCTCCAGCCTGCACCCTGGTCACATCATTATTTCTTGTACTAATAATGCACAGCCTTAATTTCAGAGCACAGGTATCGACATCAATTATATACCAGCAGCTGAAATCTCTGATCTGATACTAAAGAACTTTCTGATTTCTACAAGAACAACATCCTAGAGCTTTATAACACATCGTGTTAAATTAATGATGAAATTCAGCATCAGTAATTACCAAGTGCAGTGGTCCTGGTGGCGGGCTGGGTATTAAAAATAATTTTGCTGCAAATTCTTTTATGTGATCATCAACATCTAAATCCTTGAAAGATCGCAGTTGCACAAGTAAGCTGAAATTCAAGTACAGACAATCATTGATCAAAAATAACACACAAACAGGAAAGAAACTTTTCCGCTGGTAACCTACAGCTAAAAAAACATTATTAGCAGCAATGAAGTTATTATACCAGATTATTTGTTTCTAACTTATCACATACTTCAACAGATCCATTTAATTTATTGATGTTGTATATCAGAAGCAGAAGTTTTTTTTGTTGTTGATGGCAGTGCTTTTTGTTTTCTTTCATAAAATAACGCTACATCATATACCAGAGAATACAGCGAGCACATTTTGTCTCATAATGGCAGAAGGAACCTAGAGGTGAGATGTAGCTAAACTAAGTGGCCTGTACAGATTGCTTCAAGAATAACACACCAACAGTTGCAGCACAGTGCCTTGACGGTCATCTCATCCCAGGCATCAGACATCAACTCTGGAAAGGAACATGATGTCACAGGAACAGAGAAGTTGTAGATAAAAAAAAAAGAGAGAAATAAAGACACAGGCTAAACTGCAGAGGAATCTGAAGCAAGAGTCATATTTAGCATCAGGTTTAGGCCTGCTTGGACACTGCTGTTACCAGTCCTAAACACAAAAAGAATAAACACAGCTGTACAAACTTGTCAAATATCTGTTTTAGAATACTTGTCCTTGAGGAAGAAAGCCTACAAAGCAACTGAATAAATCAGGTGGTACATTAGAAATTAGGACATTACATTTGTATATGGAATTAAGATTCTGGAATAAAAACATTCTGTCCTGTATTTTTGAGCTTATTGTTGTATTAGTATGGTATTTCATAAATTCACATTTGGAAACAGCCCTGGTCCCATCAGCTACTGCGGGGTGTGGAGGAGGGGAAATTAAAATTTCTCAAAAAAAAAAAATCAGAGTAGAATCATTTTGAATAATTACACTGTAACACTTCAGCTGCTTACTATTATTATTTGAGATTGAAAAGCATGTATCAACACATTCAGTAAACACTATAACAGAATCAACCTGATCTGGTGCTGAGAAGGAGAAGATGTACAGAAGGGATAGTAAGAGTTCCCTAATCAGTACACTGTGCCCATTAACGTAATGTAATGGCAGCTGACAGCTCTGCTACTGCAAATATCTGCTGAAATAAATGAGAAAAGCTCTGAAACATTAAAGAGAGAGCTAAGGAGTTTATGAACCTTCCATTACCTCTATTAACTGCCTTCAAACAGATATTTCATCTAACAAGAACACGTAAGAATAGGCCCTTTGTACTACCTCAGTGCTGAGAGCAAAATTCGTACACTTTCCTCAAGGCAGTTGAAAAGACCACTACATAGGTTGGAAGATTTACTATCTGAATGGAGCCTATTCATCTATTCAAGACAGGAGCTCATCCAGACAGAGATTACTGGCAGGGATGTTTCATTTTACACGTAGAGTAACAGACTGAGGTGAAAAACACATTGCATGAAGTACCCAAACCTCTCCATTTAAAAACAAACCCTTTCAAATAACAGAATAATGCAATGACTGCAACGTTGTGAAGCCACCCAGATGCATATCTGCACACTTCAGGAAGAGGTACGGAGTCCATTTTAACTGCTTTAGATTTGGAATTACTGCACATTTATTAGTAACATGAAAACTAGCTGTAAAATTAATTAAACAGAATACTAAGATCATCACCACTATGATGAAAGTTTGCAAGTTCACCTTGCAATTCAAAGCATTTACACAGATCTAATGTTTGACACTGACTTTGAATCTGAGACTGATATCTTTCTCAGTTGTTATTTCAACAATACTTGGCCATACAAGAAAGGTTAGAAGCCCAAGTTTTATCTAGGAGTGCTTATGATGATAAGACACTTCTGAGGACTCCTCTACTTGAAAGCAAATATCACCCCACCTATGTGCAACCCTTCGCACTGCAAGTCACGGAAACAACCAGTTGTACATAGAATAATTCTGGAAAAAAATAAAATCTTGATAGCATCATAGAAGGGACTGGGTTGAAAAGGACGAAAATGATCATCCAGTTTCAACCCCCCTGCTATGTGCAGGGTCGCCAACCACCAGATCAGGCTGCCTAGAGCCACATCCAGCCTGGCCTTCAATGCCTCCAGGGATGGGGCATCCACAACCTCCTTGGGCAACCTGTTCCAGTGCGTCACCACCCTCTGTGTGAAAAACTTCCTCCTCCTATCTAACCTAATCCTCCCCTGTCTCAGTTTAAAACCATTCCCCCTTGTCCTATTACTACCAACCCTCATAAACAGCCTTTGCCCCTCCTGTTTATGTGCTTCCTTCAAGTACTGGAAGGCCACAATGAGGTCTCCCCAGAGCCTTCTCTTCTAAACAAGCCCAGAATCTTTTGCTTTAACAGGATCCGGAAAAGCAGCAGAACCTTTTTAGAAGCTACTTGAAGATCAGGCCTTCATCAACAACAGCAAACAGTATTTTTCCACTAGTTATTACCAGGAAAGGGTTACATACTAGAACTGGTGGCTTAAGTTCCACCAGAAATTGTTTTCATATCTCCAGACTGGTAGAACAAAAACAAACAAACAAAAACCCACTAGAAGCGTCCAGCAAAAAAACACTGAAGCGTAACAAAGACACTCTGCTAATCTGCTATTATTTGTTAAGTATATAAGGCGCTACTACTTGAGAACACTTGCCCAATGAAAACGTTAAGTTAAATATTTAACCCATAGGCCACCTAATTGCAGTTAAGGCACCTTAAATGAAGGTAACTTCATTTCTGGTTTACAGGAAAAGGGTGACGAAGTCTTGAAATGATACAAAAACCTGAAACAACTCCAACTGTACAGAAAACTACACTCAAAATGTACCACTGAGGTCTAGTTTACTATAATTGCTTATCTTCCATTCAAAACAGCCACACATCCCAGCTACTGTTTTATTCCTGATGATGAAAAAAAAAAACAAAGATCAGTATCACAAAATTATAATAATAATGATGTTATCTCTCCACTCCTTCCTCCCCACCCACTGAAGCACACAAGAGGTATTTTACAAGGGCAAAAAAATAAAAGAACAACAACAGAATACTCTGAATTTGTCTATCAAATGGAATCAAGGTGTATGGTTGTTATTATACAAGGTGGTAACAAATGAATATCCAGAAGTTATAGGGAACAACTCACCCACTCTGAGGCTTCACGGCAAGGATGGATGCTCGCCACAGGAAACTCCACACAGGAGCAATCTCAAAAGAGATGCTGCCTTAGTGGTAGTCAGCCCTTAAATGGGATCTAGGAGAGGTGGAGTCAAGCTCCACCCCTTCCGGGAGCACAGTTGAATTACCTTCACCTGTGCTCCCACAGCTGAGCCATCACCTGCCTCAGAGGGTTAGTCAGAGGTTCAGGCTGTGATTAACAGTTTCCATACACTCCACCCCTTCACAGCATGAACCAATGATTAGGTGAGTTTTTCCTTATTACAGGGATCCAACACGACGCTTATACAATTTCCCGTCGCAAAATATATTGACATAATTCGAGCGATGATTGATGCAAGTTCACGGTCTTCCATGGGCCAGTGCTCGATTGATGTTGTTGGAGGCAAGCAATCGTGAGGTGCACATCCATCTGTTTCATCAGTCCCATTCCTTCCGATGATTCTGGAAGCTCAAAGACTCAGGGGGAGTAATACAGATGTTTCAAAGGTACCAGGAGGGGAAGATCTGCCCTCCAGGGTAGGATACAGGCCGTATTTCTATCCTGGGTCAATACTTCAGCTTGTACCGGAGCATGCCCCGGTCGCCTATACCACACCCTTTGGCCAGTTATTTGTGGTTGTATAACTATATCTGGCACCAAAGGGGGTGTCTTGATCTGCCACAGGGACATGATGGGCGTCCCTTTAGCAATAAAGATTGGAGTATTGACCACAATATCCGTAGGCCATGTACCTATCACCGAGGGGGCTACTGAGCCTCCTACCTCCAATAATCTCCCCCAAGGTGCCAGTAAACCACACCACTTGGGTTCTACTTGCACCTTCCAGGGCCACTTTACCTTATGGATTCCTGGTTCTAAATTCTCAGGGGCAGGGAGCAGAAGATTATTTTCATTACCAATCTGGGGTCTTACCTGATTATCAGTGCCCGTAACTTGGATCCTAAGCGGGGAGGCCCATATTGTTTGTAGCATTTTTAGGGCACTAGGCCTGCCATCCCGAGGTCTTTCATTCAAGTCCCGCAGAGTTTCATAGAGTCTCTTTGTCCACCCCTGCAGGGACTGAGAGTCTGTCTTCAGGGCAGCCTTGAGAATACCATTATAACGTTCAATGAGGCCTGCCCCAGTTGGATTATATGGCAGGTGGAATCGCCATTCAATGTTGTTCTCTTCTGCCCAATGCTGTATTGTTGCACCAGTAAAATGAGTCCTCTGGTCGCTCTCGATCACTTGAGGTGTCCCATAGGCAGACATCAGTTTCATGAGTGCCTTAATTGTATATGCCTGATTTGCCTTTGGTACTGGATAGGCCTGCAGTAGCCCACTTACTGTATCGACGCAGGTCAGGGCATACCTCGCCCCCTCAGACCGAGGGAGGGGCCCGATGTAATCAACCTGCCATCGCTGCAGAGGACTGTATCCTCTAGCAATATGGGCTGTTGTTTCGGGCAACGATCTCGGTCTCATCTTCGAGCAAGCGTCGCAATCTCGACATGCCTGGATGATGTCAGATAGTTGTACGGGCAGTCCCCATGCTTTAGCAGCTGCCCACATTATCTTCTGTCCAGCATGTCGCAGTTTCTGGTGTAACCAACGGGCAATGTTCTCGGACTGCGAACTCTCAATCCATCGAATTCGGGCCAGTGTGTCGGCTTCATCATTTCCCGGTGACTGTAGGGGTTGGTGACCAGAGACATGGTAGACACATACAGTCCTATGTTTAACTGCATTCCATATGTCTAACCACATGTCTTTACCCCAGATTGGTCGGGCGTGAATAGTCCATTCCTGGGTAGCCCACTGTGCAATCCAAAGAGTAAGCCCCCGATATACAGCCCAACTATCTGTACAGATGTTCAGAGTACCATCACCGGGTTCCTTGGTTATAACCATCCACACGGCTCGCAATTCTGCCCATTGGCTGCTCTGACCGTTCCCCTCATCAAACCAGATTGTCTCAGTAGAGGGATGATATGCTATTGCTCTCCACTTGCTTGGGTTGCCCTTGCTGGATCCATCCGTGTACCACGCATCTTCAGGAATAGGATATTTTCCTTCCTGGACGGGACTCTTCTCTGGTGGAGCGACCAATGTTTCTCTTGGTGCATCACTATGATATGTCACTGGGCCTAGGATTTTCTGTAGTTCTTCTTTCAGCGGTGACGAAGACAGACTACTTCTTTGGCTGAGATAGGCGACCCATCGTGCCACCGTTTGTGCTTGGGCCACCCCCGTCTTAGGAAGGTGGGTCAGATCTCTTACCCACCCCTGGATTGGCAGAGTGGTTTTGACTAAGATCTCTGCTGTTTGAGTTATTGGTTCTACTGCCTGTAATGCTGAATAGGCAGCCAATAACTGTTTTTCGATCATACTATATCTTTCTTCTGCTCCGTGCCAAACCTGAGACCAGAATCCAATAGGGGTCCGAATAGAACTCTGGCGTTGCCACAGGCCCCAGCCAAAACCATCCTGAGTAACATGAACATCTAATTCAGCTGGGAGGGTAGGATCAAATATACCCAATGCCTGGGCTTGTTTAACTGCCAGTTTTGCCTGTTGGAAAGCGTCTTGTTCTATTTTCCCCCAATCCCATAATTGCCCCTTTTTCGTGAGTCTATACAATGGTCTTAGCAGCTGCGCTAAATGAGGTATAAAGGAGCGCCAGTACCCCAATATACCCAAAAATTCCTGCAGCTGCTTTGGTGTCGTAGGGAAACGCCTGAACCTTATCTATTACAGCACTGGGTAGTACTTTGGTTTTCCCAGACCAAACTACCCCCAGGAATTTCACAGAGAGGCCCGGGCCTTGCACCTTCTGAGGATTTATAGCCCATCCTCTTCCCTTTAGATAGGTGGTTAACAAATCTGCTGCTTGCCCCACTGTTTCTAATGAGTCGGATGTTAACAGGAGATCGTCAATATAATGATATAAATTGACATTATCTGGTTTTTCCCATTTAGCCAGGTCACGCGCCACTAGGTTATGACAGTATGTTGGCGAATGCACGTACCCTTGAGGCAGGACCTGAAAGGTCCACTGCCTGCCTTCCCACGTGAATGCAAACTGATCTTGCGATTCTTCAGCAATCGGAATACTGAAGAATGCATTTGCCAAATCCAAGACACAATGATATGTTTTGATTTCTCTACTCAGTGTGTCCATTAGGGAGGCAATATTGGGTACGGCTGCATGAATAGGCGGCGTGACCTTGTTCAGTTCTCTGTAATCAACTGTCATTCTCCATGTTCCATCCGACTTCCGCACTGGCCATATGGGGGAATTATATGGGCTATGTGCAGGTCTTATGATACCCACTTTCTCCAATTCCTGCACTGTTCTCGATATTTCCTCTTGCCCACCCGGGAGTCTGTACTGCTTTACATTAGTAATCCGGCGCGGTTTTGGCAGACAAATAGGCTCATGCTTTGCATGGCCTCTTAGTATTGCCTGTACCGCCCGGACACTAATACACCTTTGTCGGAGCCTGAACTCTCCCACAGTCGTGTGGAGAGCCAGACCCCATAGGATATCTATGCCCAGAATATATTCCTGGACTGGGGCAATAGATACCTTATATTCCCGAGGTGGGAGACGCCCAACCCCCAATTTTAACCAGGTTTGGGTGACTGGAATAGTCTGTCCCCCAAAACCTCCAATCATCGCTCTACTGCCATGAAATTTGGCTGGATCCCCATAAATTATTGATGTTTCTGCCCCTGTATCGACTAGGGCCATAACTCTTTGAATATTTTTTCGGGACCAGAATATCGTTAATTCTACATAGGGCCTCCGGTCCCGTCTGGAGGCCCTAGGGGGACTGACGTCCCTCGTCATGCTATATACTGAGCCAGGTTCAAGTCTTTTACCTCTGGTGGTTCGGGCATTGTGGCTCGAGACACCTGAGGTGGCTTCTTTCTTTTACTAGGAACAATAAAGTCTGCTAAATTCCATGTTATTGATGGTTTTCTTTCTATAATTCTTACCCTTGATTTGCTAGGGTAATTTTGAAATTTTTGATCATCCTTCAACTGTTTCCACAATTGAAGGAGGATGTGGTTGGGCTGCCGATCAATTTTCGCAAATTGAACGCCAGCCCTAATAAGATCATTGAACATTTGCTTTCGGGATACCCTTATGGGTCCCGACTGAGAAGCTCGTGGAGCCGGCCCCTTAGTTTTAACCACCGGCATAACTTCAGCTTCTTCTAACACTCGAATATTACGTTTAGTTCGCAGGCGCTCTGTTTCTCCTAGATCTGCTACTAGCTGAGCCGCCTGTTGAACTGCAGCCTCCGATGCTACTAAAGGGTTCAGTATAGACACTAAAGTGCCATACATATGAGAAGGGGCCTGTTGCAAGATTAGATCCCTCATTCCTCCTGAGAATCTAACCATATCAGGGCTATCAAAAGTATCTTCATAAATGGCCTCTCTCATTCCTAGCTCCCTGATATAATTCTGAAGGTCCTCCATAGAGGACCATAATCCTGCATTTAACGGTATATCTGACTTATTTGGCCAGACCATACGGCATGCAGCCATCAACCAATCCAGAATAGAATGGTTTTCTTCTGGGAACTGGGTTCCGCCATATAATCTTTGCCTAAGGGCAGGGTGGACAGTTACAGTGGCCAATTTCGATAATTCAGGCCCACTGACCGTAACGCTCTCCGCCCCTGAATCCCATAGGCGTAGCAACCAAGTTGGCACACTTTCTCTGGGTTTTTGTCGAAACCGCTGCACCAAGTCCATTAATTCCGTGGCCGTGTATGGTCGGGCCGTGACATGAAAATGAGTTTCAGCAGGGGGCCATTGATCAGGAGGCACCCCTGCTGGTCTATCTTGGACCTTTTTTGTTTTTTGTGTTATAATAGGACGGAGTTGTAATGCGTCCGTCATAACAGGTTCTTCCAAGTCAGTTTTAGTATTTTCATCCCCTTGTTTAGCCTGGTCCATTGTGTCAGATACAGAATCATTATTTATCAAAATATTACGGACCTGAGAGACTGGGGAGTGTAATAGGGGTCTTTTTCCCGTCAGTATACTAAGCTCTTGCTCCAATTTTCCAATACGGTCTTTTAATAATTGATTCTCACTTTCCAATACATTTGATCTAATTTCTGCTTGATTTAAAGCAGTTAATAGTGGCCATGCCACTGTAGAAGCAGCTAATCGCCGTTCTTTCGTAATCAAGATGTCGTTACTTAGCCCTTCAAAGTATTCCGTCATGCGGAATGGAGAAAAATTCCCTATAACCCTCAAGGGACCCCATTTTTCAATTATAGTAGCCATTTGATAATAGGGAGAACCCATAAACCCTGGGATCTGCCCCGGAATCATCTTGTCTAAGGGGGTGATGTTCTCCCCCTTGACCCATTTATACATTCTCCACAGAAAAGACATTCTCTCTCTCCTGGCTGGCTCGCCAAATGTATGGTTGTTATTATACAAGGTGGTAACAAATGAATATCCAGAAGTTATAGGGAACAACTCACCCACTCTGAGGCTTCACGGCAAGGATGGATGCTCGCCACAGGAAACTCCACACAGGAGCAATCTCAAAAGAGATGCTGCCTTAGTGGTAGTCAGCCCTTAAATGGGATCTAGGAGAGGTGGAGTCAAGCTCCACCCCTTCCGGGAGCACAGTTGAATTACCTTCACCTGTGCTCCCACAGCTGAGCCATCACCTGCCTCAGAGGGTTAGTCAGAGGTTCAGGCTGTGATTAACAGTTTCCATACACAAGGAAAGCAAGTGTTGATTACGTGCTTAAAAAAGTTCCAGAAGAACATATCATGGAAACATAAGCAGTTGAGTTTCCAGTCCAGCAGGAAAAGTCAGCGCTGAACACAGCTTCACCACTTTCCCTCTCCTTCCAGCTCCACACAATAGCATCTTACAGCCAGGTGCCCCAGCTATATGGAAGGAGAGCTGTGCAACTGAATGACAAATCTCTGTTATATGACCAGAACAGTCCATAGTTCTATTAACTTGTGGAATTTCCACATAATTATTCACGTATTTATTAATCAATTAAAGCTTAAATGGTCGGTTGAAGATAAAACTGAACTCCCTCTAAAAAGCACTACAGCTTAAAGGATAAAACTAAAGTTAGCCTAGAGGCTAATGCTTTAAGTAGGTGTAAAAATCTACTATGTATGATTAAGGCAGAAATGTTTAATTATAGCGTTTAAAATATCCAGCCAGAGGCAGAAGCTTGCATTTCTGAAGAGCTGACTCCGCCTGCAAGTTTCTTTCTGCACGTGCAGAGACTCCACCTGAAAGCTGGCTCCTGTCTGCTCCGAACAAATACAAGAAACCCAGAAATATTTATGCAACCTCTGGAATGGCTTTCCTGAATACTTTCCCACTTCTCCTTCAGTAGACTATTTAGAAATCCATTCACACTGACTGCTTCTCCCAGCTCAGACATATCTCACTTCAGAGAACAAAAGACTCAGTCATGAATTTACTATATAAACTACCGGAAAAGCTGAATCTGTGCTAGTTCCCAGGCAACAGAAAGCTAACGTGTACTATGCCCCTATGAAGGTTGAGGTCACAATATTATAAAAGTAAAATACTATAAATATTATAAAAGCTAGATAAATGGGAAAGCATCACACCTCAGGTACACAGCTGTAACAGTTACACAGATGACTGGAGATCGGAGAGTGGAAAAAGGCAGCAATGAATCAGCTCCAGCAACACCAATGCCTGGTAGAACTTCAGTGGAAGGAGTGGAAAAAGTGACCCAGGCAGGAAAATAGAAAGGGAAAGAAAGACTTCGTTTCTATTTTAGTGATCATCCTGATTGTTTCCATCATCATACCCAGTTTCCATCATGTCTAGGTCCCCCACCCACAATTAATACCTTTGTTACTTATGCTTATAATACGCAATATGCTTATAATAAGCAATACTTATGCTTTGAAAATGGCAGGGTAGATCTAGCACAAAGAAAGGTAGTGGGGTTATGACCACAAAATAAGTTCCTGAAAAAACACAAAGCTATGATTACTTATCTTGTAACCCATCCGCACTGCGTAATATTTTACCCCTTCTAACCTACGATGTCCTCTGTATACTGCAATGTTGTCTCCTGGTTCTATGACATCCAAGTAACCACTGCACTTATTTAGTTAAAATAAATAAACAGAGTGTCCTGACTCATACCAACATGACAGAATAGCAGTCAGTCGTCTTCTTACTATTCAGGTAACATTCACTTTACATTTCTTCTCTTCCACTCCCCTACAACTCTTAACTTAAAACTAACAACTGTTGTAGTATTATGCAAACTCATACATTAATATATTAAGACCTGTATAATTATTTCCAGTAGAGACACACAGGAAAGTAAGTCTTACCATGAGAGACAATCCTTGAGGGCATTAAAATATGGATATCTGGATATAACACAAATAGCAAGCGGTACAAAACAGCCAGGCTTCTTTCCAGCCCGCACAGATTCCCACTGGGTCTGTCCATTGGAGGCAATAGAGCCATCCTACAAAGAAACTACAGATTAATGTGTTTATGTTAATTAGGAATTTATGGCTGGTATTTTCTTAAGAACCCAAGAGATTTGATACCCCAATTCCCTCAAATTTTAAAGGGATTTGGATATCTATCTCCCTTGAGCTCTTCAGAAAAATGTCAGCCTACAAGACTACAACGCACATATTAAATGAATTTTAGTAGAGAAGATATTTATAAAAAACACAGAGCACAATCTTCATACACACAAAAAAAAACCATGCCCAAGGGAAGAGACAGGAGTTTTGAATATTTAAAAGCAAATTGAAATCATAACAGCTTCTTCAGAGATTTACATCAGAACAGCACTGAATTAAATGACAACAGCATTATAAAATCTGATTTGTTCTGTATTCCTCCTAACAAAAATTATCAGATAACTAATTTCAAAAACACACCCGACATTACTTTCAAAGTGTTTCTCTCTTAATATATTTCAGTAAAAGCATGAATTAAATAACATACTTGCATGGGCTGATAGTACTGTGCAACAACACCATATGTTCTGTTACCACAGACATCTGTGAAGACCAGGAAGTGAATGTGGTCCTCTCTTGGTTCTGAAGTTATATAAAGTCCTCCTGCAATGAAGGCAGAAACTCCTTTATATACATGCATTCACATATTCCATATATACACACACACACACACACACTCCTCCATACACATACATTTACAACTGCTTGAAAAATGATTATTGCACATTGCATGATACCGCACATTTTTAGCTAATTTCAAGATAAATGTCTCATTTAAGTGTTTAGAATGCACATATTGCATTTTATTTAAGAGTTATTGGAAAGGCTGTAAGCCACACATTACTGAAGAAGCAAAGATATTACATAGCTATTCTGCATTTTAAATAGCAAAATACAATAGATGAGTTTTGTTCACTTTTTTTTCCCCCCTTCAAGACATTTGCAAGGTCTGCACTTCCTATATTCTTACTAATATTGTTGCAATTAAGCCTAGAGGGAATAGTCATGACTTCATGGATATCTTAATAGCCAATGAAAAGCAAAGTGAAAAGTACTCAGTCATTTAAGACAAACAAAAAGTTAAAGAGGAAGAGCATGTTCATTTAAACCAAGATTTACCAATAATAGAAAGGGATTACTGGTTTTCCCCTCTTTGAACTGTTGCAACAACCAGCACTGATGGAAATGTTGACACTGAACAGCCCTGCATGTAACAGCTGCTCTCAACACGGACTTGCTCACAAGCAGACACACTTATTTTTTCACTGTGAAATTCATCAAGATAGTAAAGATGCTTTTATAACGGATCATCAAATATCAAAACAGTTATCATTTAGAAGTAGGAACACTGCAATACCTGGGAAGCACAGCTGTGGCAAACCAATGAGATCAATGTCCTTTGGAACCGTAATATCTTCAGTGCCAGGTGCTTTCTGCTCCCCATTGAGAGTCTTGGCATTTTCCAACTTTGGTCTCTCTTTCTTTTTTCGGAAAGACCGGCGTTTGCCTCTGTTGAAGTTATGGCCACTTGTATTAGTCGAGTGAATATCATCTCTGTTGATAAATGGAGGCACAAATACAGAAAGAACTTCTGGATGCAGGGGAAGAAGACTTCTGGGTTTTCTTTGAGTGTCCTTTCAAAAAAAGTAATAATAAAATAAACTTTAATATAAATAAAATGTATCCCCCTATTTGTAGCATTTTTAGCTCTATTTTCTCTCTGCTTCTAAAGTTGTGGTATTATAATACACATTCCCTTGATAATTCATCTTTCATTTAGTTTCTTGATTTAAATAAGTTAATACAAGGGGAGTAAACCAGTCATTTTTGTGATGAGGAATAAATCATTCCTCATCATTCAAAACACACCTTACCAATAAACCCCTTCGCATAAGAAAAATGAGTAAATCCTAAGATATTTCCTCCTTCCAAGCATTCAGACTAAGCATAAGCTGAATTTAAAATAAAAATTTGCTAACAACAGAAAACAGGCAGCAAGTAAAGAAAAGCAAACAAAAAAGAAGTAGAGCTGAACTCCCCAGGTAAGTCTCTGTTCAATTACAGGGAAAACCTGGGAGCGCTTTTTGTATTCTTGACCATGTAACAGATACGAGTAGCTACATCTTCAATTACTTCATTGTAACTTTAATTCCTTCTGCAAGACCAAAACAGCAAGTGAAAGCTCTGTTCAGTGAACGGATATTTGGAAACAGGAAAGGCAAGCCTCACTGTGGCTGAGAAGCTGTTCCATGTTCAACTCTTTGCCAACTGATAAATGAAGTACACATGCAACTTCTAACTTTTACCCTCAGACACGATGCAGCAGTACCACTTACTTAAAATACTCCTTGAGTATCAATAATGACATCTTTCATTATTTTCCCCACTTTTAAAAATACTTATAAAGGCAAAGTTCTTTTGCTTCACTAAAGCCAATCTTCTTCTATTTTGGAATAGAAAGTCTCAGCTCACAGGTTTGAGCAGTTGAGTCCCTGTCCTGGTTTCAGCCTTCCTATACCATGTCATGCTCAGCAATAAAACTGAGGTTTGGCCAGGGAGGCAGGTGATGCTCAGGGACTGACTGGGATCAGTCAACAGGTGGTTAGCAACTGCAGTGTGCATCAATTGTTTTGTGTATTCTTCTGTCATTATTATTTTCCCTTCCCTTTTTGTCCTAAGAAATTATCTCAAGCCATGAGTTTTACCTTCTTCTCTACCTGACTCTCCCCCATTCCACTGGGAACCCGGGCAGTGAGCAAACAGATCTGTGGTACTTAGCTGCCTGATGGGTTAATTTACAACAGCACACCAACAGTCTTCACATTTGAAGCATCACAGGAAAAAATGAGAAGGAATACTTACCCTCATGATATATTTAGTCATGTATCTTAAGTTCCACCATATTATATAATAGTATAACTGGAATACTCAAAGAGATATTAATGACTTGAAGGAGCATGTTACAAACTGGAATAGTGAGTGCCATACCCTGCCAAGCTAAGAACTGCATTTTTCTAGTTGGCAATTGACACCCATTCCATGTGAAGAAACTGAACAGAGATAAATCCAACATGATCACCCTCAAAAACATGCTGCTCAACTTTACAGATGGAAATTCAGAATTAAAGCTTAGCCCTGAGGCTGTTATGCCAGGGAAACACGCACCTACTCCAACAGTACCAATCTCAACTTGGCAGATTTGCCCCACAGTTTTTTCATACAAGGTTGCTCAGTGCCCTGACCTGCACTGAAGGCATCTCGGTGCTACAGAATACTGGATGACAGCCAGCAATTTAATGGCCCCACAGTGTCACAGTTTCTGACATAGTAGTCCTTGATGTCTTGGTCTGCAAGAGAGGCATTAGACACCAGGTTTCAATCACAGAACAGCCTTGTCAGTGTTGTCACTGACCCAGTAACCCTACTACTCATTTCTTATTCTCTTCTACTGTCACTTGGTTTTTGGAACACTCTTCTGACTAGTGTTTTTCACTACCAAATGCCCCACAGCATACCTAGTTTATTATAAATACTGATGCCTTTTCTCTCCTGTAACTCTGAAAGATTCCTCATTAAGATGACTTCCTCTACTCTGTGAGAATAGTATCAATATACAACACAGAGACAGCCTTTTTTTTTTTTTAAATGACCACTAATCCAAACTTGAAAAGCAGAATGTTGAAATCACAGTGTAATATCAGCCATGTGATACCTCCTTGATTAGTTTTCCTCTTTCCATCACTGAAGAAGTTCATTCCATTCCAAACGTTATGAAAGAACTGGCTTCCTTACAGAAGAGCTGGGCGGGGAAAATCATGAAGCCTTAGAATAGTTTGGAAGAGACCTCTAGAGGTTCTAGCACAACCTTTTGCTCAAAGCAGCAATAAGTGAAGATAGATCAGGTTGGTTTGGATCTTACCCAGACATTACCCGGTCTAGGGAGCCTGCTTTGACAGGAAGGTTGGACAAAATGATCTCTAGAGGCCCCTACAATTCTGTGAGTCTCAGAAATCCACTAAGAAGCAAATTTTCATCACTTGTGTTCCAGCTCTCATAAAATTCAGACAGCTACTTCTGGTAACCCCTCTGTCCGTAAGCAGTTGCCTTTATCGAGGTACACAAAGCTGGGACAGTATTCCAAGTAGATACCCATCTCAGTGCTGAACTACAACAATAGCCATCACTTACCTTCACCTGCTAGCTATGGCTCTGATAATGCAAGCCATTAGACGCTCAGCTTTCACTGCCACAAGAGCACACTGCTAACTAATAATCAACTTGATTATATACAGCTTCCTGCACAAGACATGACACCTCATTTCCAGAGGGCTATTACAGAAAAAGGCAAAAAAAAAAAAAAGGGGGGGGGGGGGGGCTGAAGGTAGAGGGTTGGGGGTTATGTCTAAATTAGGATGGCCAGAATGCATAACACAGTCATTGTCAGAGCAACATCTGTATCACTGGGAGTGATAGGCAGGTATAGAAATGAACAACTGAGGCAACTGGAAGACACCAGACATCCTGCAGACTGCTCACATGTCACATTTGTCATAACAAAACCCAGCTAAACATCTGACAATGACTTGGGGAAAAGAAGACGGCTGTATGATCTTCTTTATTGTACATCTCAGCCTTACAAAATACACTTCGCCAACACTAAAAACATCATCTGTATTTGAAAAGCTGTCCTTTGATCTCTTCAAACTGAAGTCTCATAGTGACAATCATATTGCCAGTAAGGAGGATCAGTGGAAGACAGCCCAGAAACTTCAGTTCAGAACTTCACTGCAAAACTGTATCTTTGTTCCCGGAATCTCCACTGTCGACAGGTCAGTAATACAAAGCTTCTCTTACTTTGGGAGTGGTTGAACTATCCTGTTCCCACTGATTTTATTACTTTATAACCCCCTACTGCAATAAAATAACTGTATAAGCACGCTTTCTAGACTTGGATTTGAAGGTTACATCTGCAAATACCACCTGAGCCCAGTACCTGGCAGTAAAGTTTTCTTTTTCTGTCTATCAGTTCTCTTCTTTCTGCAGTCACTGAAACTACACAAAACATATCCTACCATTTCCTCACATAGATAGCACCGTGGAAAGAAGAGGAAGCGGAATAGCCCTACCAACTTTCCCCCAGACAGCAACTGAAATCCCTGCAGTTCAACAGCTTGAAGAGATGTCCCTGTAGTAATATCAATACCCAGAGAGACTACTTTCCTTTCTGACACTGCATTCCGTATTTTGAGCAGAGGATCCAAAGCCTGTAGCGTAATCGAAGCAGTGGAATGGCTCCATTTCCTATGTATTGTTCTACAGGTTGTTGGTTTTTTTTTTTTTTGAAGCAATGAGATCACACTGTGGACTGAAAAAAGAAATTCGCCCATTCGAAGTTTACTTCTCAAACAAATATCAAAACAACACGTACACACCAGTTTCAAAAGCCTGGTGATAAGATTTACAGCACATCTACTTCCCCAATTTCAACGTATGCCTGAATGAGATCCTGGAATTTGAACCTCGCTTTAACCAATATCACTTAAGAAGCCAACATCAGCAAAACTGCCTTCTGAGTAAGTGAGCAGCAAGAAAGACTTTTTTATCTAACGCTACTAGAGCGCACAAAGTCAAGTTCAAGGCAGACAGCAGAGATCCGTGGGAGCAGAAGTTTTGGCTTTCAGCATGTGCCAATGTCACAGCTCTTCCCACAGCAGGACAGAATCAGACACCACCATCAGCACATTTTAACAAAGCAAAATCAGGAAGAGAATCGAATTGTTAACTCACATGTGAAGCAACAGGTGACCAACAAGTTATAAACCAAACACTCAAAGCAGAATACAACCTAGCAACTTCTGCCGTGCCTGAATAGAACAGGTTGTAAGAAAACGGAGCACTTCGTGACTCCAAGCTTAATCTCCATGCAGGGATTTACACCCTGTTCTCCTAATGGTGCAGGTCACCAGACTTTATTCCCCTATAATACAGAAGATGGGAAATGGGACGTTCACCTGTGAAGCATACACACTACTGAAGCATTCTGCTGTCCCAACTTACAGAAAACCACCTCACATTCTCCACATTTATCCAAAAAGCATTACTGCATAATATCACTATGGAATAACCCCTACTTTGTCGTTACTCTCCTACCAAAACAACTGTTTTTAAAGCACTTCCGTCACATCCAATGACAAAAACGAGGCAACTCAGCAGTTTTGCTGATCGGTGGAAAGAAGCAGGGCCCGGGGGGGGGGGGGGGGGGGGGGGGGAATCATTTCGCCCAGGCCCGAGTTAAACCTTCAGGAGAGCCACGCCGACAGAAGCAGTCCCACAGACAACTGAGCCCGGGGGACACCTCAGCGACCACCGCCCCCTCTCACCTGCAGTTGAGTCCTCAACTGCTCCATGGGCACGCCGACCAACAAGCAGACCTCCAACAAGCCCGAAGGCAGCGCATCCTCCATGGCACAGCGAAGCAGAGCTGCAAGAACACGGGAACCCTCCAACGGCTCCGTCCCTCAAGGCGGCTCCGCTCCTCTCCGCTCCGCTCCTCCCAGTTGGTTGGCCGCGGAGGGCCCAGCTCCCTCACCCGGCTTTGAGAGCCCGCCTCCCCCCATCAGGGTAATTCGCGTTTTGATTGGCTTTTCGTCCTGTCGCTCTTAACTGTGACCAATCAGAGCCATAAGCGGTGACCTGACGGGCCGGTGGGGGTGGGGCCTCGCCAGTCGCTGCCCGGCGTGCTGGGTCGCTGAGGTGCTTCCCGCCCTCACTGCGCCGGTGGAGCTGTGAGAGTCGCTCTCTTCGCACCTCTTCTCCACCGGGAGAGCCCCCGGGGAAGCCATTTTTCTTCCCAAAGGGAAGCTCAGGCCAGTTTCCCTAAGGGGCTGATGGCACGAAAAGCCTGAGGTGTCTCAGTGCTGCCCCAGTGCCTCTGAGAAGTGGGTGAAGTCATGGCCTGGTGCTTTGATAAGAGGTGTTGTCCTCCTCCTGTTTGCTTCAGGTGACTCAACAGAAGTATGTGGCTGACATTGAATTAGAGTCACGTTTACGTAACACATCATAGTTTCGACGAGCTGTAACCACAGAGCTGATGGCAGGACTGTGGGGTGTTTTCACCTCAGATAGTTCTCAGTAGGGGCTGCCCACGCAGCAGAGAAACAACTGAAGGGACTCTGCTTTCTTTTTGAGCTGTTTAATACACAGTGAGTCACTATAACTACCTATTGCCTCTGTGTAGATCTTCACCAACATAAATATGTTTCCTCTGGAAACTGTGTGACGGCATAAGGTACCTGAAACTCTGAAGAGCAGTTTCTTTGAAACAGAAAGCATAAAAGTTAATTTCAAACACAGCCAACTGCTTCTTAATATTTTTTTTCATGATCTTTAGACGCATACAGAAAAAATTCCCAAAATGTCTACACTATAGTGCTCAGTCCTCAAGTTTTGTGCTTCTACCCAATGGATATGAGAGAAAACCTGACAGTAAGAGCTGCAAGGTAAAGCTGAAAAAGGAGTTTGCCCTCCAGAAGCTGTAGGACTGTGTGCTGTGATGCATTTAAGTGTCTTAAGGAGTTACAAAATATTATGGCTGTGGGGTGTGGTTTTTTTAGTGTTGATTTTCATTCATGCTTGTACATCTTTTCAAACTGTACAGGGAGTGCACAGTTTCTAACTCAGGACTTTCTACGCAAACTTTTACAGTTTCATCATGATTTATATGAGGACTAAAGGAATTTCCTTTTGAAAATGAATATAGACATCATTTGTGTTCTGCAGGTTTATTCATACGATGCTCAGTTCACTGTCTTCTCTTTCACTTACAGTTAAGATGATTATGCAGCTGTATCATTATTGCACAGCCATGTCTTTCTTTCAGCGAGGACTGAATCTCAGACCACAGCCACTACCTGGCTCACAAGAACACCCATTTCTGTGCCCTTGTTATTGCATAGACAAGAAGTCTTTATTCTGTCTGGTAAGAACTATGTGCTCTATGCAAAGAGAAGACAAGAAGTACGGCATGAAGTGTGCTGCTCTGAAGTGTGTCATGTTAACTCTTTGCAGTCTAGAGATCCATGAAAAAACACACCATCTCAAGTGTTTAATCACTTCGGTTGTAAAAATCTTAGTACAAATTCTTGGGTAGGCGAAAGCATTTATTTAAACAAAACTCAGAGAGGTCAGGTTGTAATATTCTTTCCAACTTCGGCATATCACTGTTTTATATTCCTTCTTCCAGAATAATGAAGCAGAAGAATTCCATGGATGTGCTTTATTGGTACATTATGTCATTTCTTTCATTGCCAGGCAATGCAAATTTACACCTGTATTAGCAACCAAGCAACCACTTGGTAACTGACTATGCAAATTGGATTATTAGTTTCAACCAAAGGTCCTGCACAGTCTTGAGATGTCTTTCTCATGGTTTCAGATATTTCTTCCCATTCTTAACATTGCTACAAAAACCTTTTTATTATCTTAGGTTTTGTCCAACTGAGTACAGTGACTCTGAGCTCGGTATTACTCTGTGAGATGACACTGGATTCAGCAGAAAGGCGTCGGAGAAAGGAGGACAGCTTAGGGATCTCAGCATATATTAACAGTTCAATTTGCATCTTCTTTCCTTTTTACTCGGTTTGTCTGGTATACGTCACCACTGTTTGTAGTATAAAAGAAACAAATTCTTTGCAACATTAACTGTGATTTACCATGAATGCCTTTAATAGTACTGACATTACAGAAAAATGCTAACACAAGACCAGCTTTGACGAACTACCTCCAGATGGGATTTGTACTGTCCACTAATTGTACCTGCTCACATACTAAAGAAGTCAGCTACTATCTGCTATTTCCTTACAGTTCTCAAGCTATGTAACGCTACTCCTAATTTAAACTTTTGTAGGGAAACACACCCCTTAACATTCACGTTCTTTGATTTGTAGTGTTTCACCACCACCTCTGAATAAGCTAGTGCAGGTACAAAAAAAAAAGGAGACTGTGATGTCTATCATTTTCCCTGGGAAGGCTCTTACAGTTCCTGAGCTATGCTGCACTACAGTGTGCAGTACAGACAGATCCCAGAACTGTCGGTGGTGTTCTTTTAACCTGCAAGAATATCTAATTTAGTATGTTATACACAGAATAGTTTTCAGATTGTATTATGGTTGTAATTAATTACCTTAATGTCTGTCATCTCCTTTGAAACATAAAGGTAAACCAAGCTACACTGAATGAGGGAAGGATATGGTAGGCAGGGAAGAATGCCATACCATACACATGCAGCAATGTTGTCTGACTTAATGTTTGTGCCCCACCAGGGAGTGACAGAGTGATAATGAGGTCAGTAAAGTCTCATCAGCCCCACTGTAATCCCCCAACTTAATAAAAGCTTCTGCAGAGGGCTGCAGGTAATACAGTGTGCAAGACTGGTAGACATTGGCAAACTGGAACAAATTCAGCAGACTTGCCAAGATGGTCAGGGCTGGATACTTACTCTGAGAGGAGAGGCTAACAGGGCTAGGGAAGAGATGGGTTCAAGGGAACTAATAGCAGGTCTGGGACCTCCAGGGAGATCATCAAGACAGCCAAGCTCTTAACTGAGGTGCACAACAGGAAATGGACCAACAGAAGCCATTCACTGAAGTCAGGAAAGTACTGCATGTGTCTTAGGAAAATACATTATAAGAACAGCTAAGCACTGGAACAAGGGCCTAGAGATGTGTCATATCCATCTCTGGAGGTTTTCAAGAAGAGACAGAATAAAGCCATAAGCAAATAGATCTGACCTGACAGCTGACCCTGCTTTGAGCAGGAGTTTGGACTAGAGACCTCCTTCCAACCTAAATGATGCTGTCATTCTTAGTGACTTTCTGTGCACAAATATAGCAAGAAGGTTAAGAATTCTTTATATCAAGGGAATAAAATGTTACAATTCCAGTAAACCAAACAGGGAATATCCTCAGCCAGTCGTACTGTCAGTGATCTTTCACTTCAACACAAATTATTTGTTTTATGATAGAGTAGCTGAGCCCCGAGGAAATAGCTTTTGGTGTCAAAGCACCGTTTACTCCTCATCATCTCTATATCTCTCTTAAATAGACTGGTCATAATTTCAGTTTTCTGACTCAACTCAAAAAAGATGTGTTGAAAATTCTTGGAGAAAAAAACAAAAAGCTCTGAGCTTTATCACATGTAGTAACATTACCTCGTCTGTCCTGAACTGGACTAACGTGAGTGCTCTGAATATTAGAAATATTTTGCATTGCAGATATTGTGAGATATTCCTGAGGCTACAGCAGAGTTTATTCCTGAATCTAATCACTGCAGGGTCAATTTTAGCAGTGTTTTGTTTACATGGGATGTATAACGTCCCTCAAAACTGACTTGCTTAACATCATGTTTATTGTTCCACTTATTTACCATCTGGCACAGTCTCAGACAGACAGTGGTTTTGATAGTTTAACCATTTTTTTAATAGAAGCATTAAGACTTCATAACATTTGTCATTTTACCCGAGTGCTGTAAAAGAAGTGCAGATTCAGAATTGCTGAAGTGGTGAGAAGAAAAAGGAGAGGTCAAATAGCAAGGAGAGACAGAAACTCAGATATTAAATGTTCAGGCAGAGTATTTTTTGTGTACTAACTTCTTGTGTACATCAACCTAAGAAATCTTAAAATACGTAAGTACAGGTACCTTAATTCATAACTATGAACTGGTTTTTTTTTGTTTGTTTGTTTTTTGTTTTGTTTTGTAAAGGAACATAGTTTCTGTCTCTGAAATCTAAAGAACCTCTCAGGGTGCTCCACTGTGTTGAGGTCTATCAGCAATTCCTAGCTTGACAAAAGCACAATACAGTGAACTTCTTCATCAGTAGTTAATGCTAACTTAGTGAAACACATACTAAAAGCCAAGCACATTCCCTCTTGATCTATTTGTATCTGCCTGTGCATCTGTCAGTATGAAAAAATAGCACATATAATTAAAATGAACTTTGCTGTGCATAAACAAATTTTCTCTAACCTCAGGTGCTGTTTAAGTACAACAACATTGTTCATTTTTAAATACAACATTTTTACAGAAGATGAGTTTGGGTTAAAACAGAATACCAAACATTTCTTTCCATATAAAATAAATAGCTTCCAGGTGTACTCATTTTATCTCTAGATAAAAAATGTATCAAGAAAAACCACAACAAGGCAGCATACAGCAAGTCTCCTTTATAGCAGTCTTATGTAAAACAGAACAAAGATTATCTGTAGGCTTTAGCCAGTATGTTTATGTATAACATGAGATCGCTTTAGTATCACAACCCTTCATGCTGGTTTTCCTGGTTTGCTAGCATGCAAAGCATCACTGTGGAGCACAGCCTTGTGAAAGCCATTTATCAGCACAGTAGGGATGGAAGGTGCTTAGAACTGGTGAGCAAAGGTTCACTGAGGGTAATCATGGTTTTCCAACCTGATTGCATTCCTTTTCCTTTGTGTAGGAAGTGGGAGAAATGGATGCCCAAAGAGGTTGCGGATGCTCCATCCCTGGAGGTGTTCAAGGCCAGGTTGGATGGGGCCCTGGGCAGCCTGGTTTAGTATTAAATATGGAGGTTGGCAGCCCTGCCTGTGGCAGGGGGTACTGGAGCTTGAAGATCTTTGAGGTCCCTTCCAGCCCAAGCCATTCTATGATTCTGTGATGTAGCTCACTTTCTTGCAAGGCTTTGATAGTCTCCTAAAGAATCCTTGCAGCCAAGCTGCAAAGATATAGACTACATAGCTAGACCTCAAGGTGGCTGAAAATTGGCTGAACCAATTTCAAAAGGGTTCAAAGGGTTGTAGGGTTCAAAGGGTTTCAAAGAGTTCAAAGGGTAGTGACCAGCGTGAAATCTGACATCTGGTTATGAGTAGCATTCATCAGCGTTGGATATTGCAGCTAATAATACTTAGTGTCTTTATCACTAACACTATCCATGGGTTGAAGGACATTCTCAGCAAGCTTGTGGATGCCCCTATGGAGGGCATAAGGGAGGTTGTAAGAAGGGCTCAGCTGCCAGAAAAGAAGGCTAAGAAGGGATCTAACTGAACCTACCCAAAGAAGGGTTATAAAGACAAGCAACAGACTTGTCCAGTGGCAAACAATGGGAGGATGGGAGGCAACAGCCAAAAGTTGCAGCAAGAGGCATTCTGCTTAAATATAAGGAAAAATGTTTTCACCATGACAGAGATTAAACAATAGAGCAAGTTCCCCAGGGAGACGATGTAACCTCCTTCCTTAGAGATTTTTGAAACTCGGCTAAATAAGGAGCAGAGCAACCTAGTCTAGCTTTGAAGTTATCGCTGTTTTGAGCAAAGAGTTAGACTAGTGACTTCCGATGGTCCCTTCTAAACAACATTTGTCTTTGATTCTATAATTAACTAAGCCCATATTGCTTCATTTGCATCCAGAGGTCCATAGAGATTTGAAAGTGCAGCAGAGAGAGAACAAAGTTCCAACATTTGCATAGCTAAACATATCAGGTACTTTCAGGTGTGCTTCTACATCACTGTAAAAGGACTGTATTTAAATATTGCCTGACACGTCAAATATGGCAATTAGATACATATTACTGCACCACAGGTGACTGGCAGTGGGCGCATAACCTCTTGTAAATAATTAACTGCAGTTTACTGCATCAAAATCCTTGGTTTGCATGGGGACATCATGGGGCAACTTCTAGCGTGAGAGCAGGCAGCCTGCACTGCCCCAGGGCCAAAGAGGATTCTGTGCACAGCTGGTGGCACAGAGAGAAATTACTGTAGTACAAACAGTGCCCAATAGTCTTCGTTTGTTTTCCGCGTTACATTTTTCCTGATATTAAAATAGTGCAGCCTAACTATGGGTTGTCAAACTCACCTGACAGTATGCCCCCACTGTCTTATTTTCTATGGTTCTTGTTTATTCCTCTGTAATGACACTTCCAGTTTTCTGTAGGGTTAGTTAAAGTGCAGAGACAATATTTACTAAGGTGAATTATTCATCAAAGATATCAGGCTTTCTTTTCTGGCACGGCTGAATCCGTTGCCACGTTTCCTTATTTCAATTTATCTGTCTTTGGTGTTTGGAGAATTTTTCAAAGTTGATTTACCTCAAATCTTCTAAGATCAGAAAGCCACCTAAATACAGTATTTTACGCAATGAAATAATATAATCTGACACACGTGGAAATGACTGAAAATTATAAAAGAAGGGTCATACTCCCCAAAGATGAACCTTGCTTAGTTTTCTGTGTTTTTACAGCATATACAACCTCAGGATTCGAGTCTGGTCACTGATGAGTATTATGATAATGTACAGGTGTGCTCGTGACTATTGTCAAAAAAAAAAAGGATAGAGGGAGATTTTTTGCTTAATTTTATCAAGTGTTGTTGTGAAGGCAAAGGGATTCTAGATTGGAAAGAAGGGTTGTTGTGTGATTTGGGAAAGCTTCCCCGTAAGAGAAGTAGTGATGGAGAAAACTCTGGCCATAGCTTTCATAATACTGTCACCATTCACCAACTAAATTATGCAATATAAAAGTATTTAAATTTTTGAGGGCTTGTATTAATCCCATTTTATGAAAAAAATAAAAGCAGATATACTCAGGCTAGAGGTAGAAGCTAATTGATTAATACATTCACAGAGGGCAGGTTTATTTTTGAATCCCAGCTGAAAGATCCAGACTTCTTTTGAGTTCTCAGATTATGCAGATGAAAGGCTTCAGCATCTTGCTTATTAGTTTTGTTCTCATCCACATGTTTTACATATTGGTAAGCTCGCTTGATGATCTTTTGTAGAATTAAGTCTTCAGCTCTCAGTTTCTTCTTTAGGATCAAGCCCACACAACTCATTATAGCATTGCAACCTTAGACCATAAATGCCTCAGGGTAGAAGGCATTTCTCTGAGTTTAGCACAGTTATCCAGCAGAGCAGGGCACTGATCCAAGGCACGTGGATAATAGCAGTAACTAATTGCTTTCTGGTATTTCTTTGTTAAAATTCTGCTATTGTTTTAAAGGGAAGCTGGTTTACATCTTTCAGCAGATTGCACTTTGGCCCTTCACCAAACGTCTGGAAGTTACATTAATATAAACTGTAAAATATACCATTCTTCGGTGTCCTGTATTGCACCAAAAGAGAGGTTGTTTTTAAAGCATGCTAGGAATATGGCACTCACATGGCACTACCATGTAAGACATTCTCTTTGAGACCTTTCTTAAGGCAGTGCAAGTAGATCTATGATCAAGAAGTGGAACATGTGCTGATAGAATCCATGTCTTTCATGAATAGAGTACATGCTTGTAGGGAGAGCTGGTTCAGCTACATTGGTTGTGTCTTTCCTGTCTTTCCATGGCTAAAATTACAAGAAAGCAGCATTGTTTAATTGAGAAAGCGCAGTAGTGGAGTTCATAAATCAATCTATGAACAGGTTTTCCTGCTAAGTCTATTCCTTAATTCATATTTTCCTGAATTTTCCCCTGGATTTAACATGATTCTTGTTCACAGAAACTTTCTTAGGGGGATTTGCTGCCAATATGCAGCATCAGTATAGAGTTGATTGACTTGAACAAGATACAATCACTTTTTTATAATGACATGCATGATTACCCCTGCAAATCACATCATTACGATATTAAAGACTTCAAAAGGAAAGAAGGTAATTTACTTATGTGTTGTCCAGAAATATTCAGTCTCCTGAAATGAAGCAAATCCTGAAGCTCAATATGGAACTCTTCAGAGTCACTGCAGCAAGACCAATCTGAGTTAACCAGGGATGAATCAAAGAGGATATTAATAAAGCAATGAATAGAAGAGTGCTGCAGGGCACTGTGCAGCAGAGTATATTCGTATGTTATAAAGGCTGCATTTATGTGGGGAAAAAAAATCTTTAAAATGCAGTATATTTTGTTTCACAGAAAGCAGCTCACAAACTGAGTTGCCAAGTAATTCCAACTTATCTAAATCTTGTAAAATAACAACAGCCAAGCCTTCTGTTCTTCAGTACAGCCAAGAGCAACCCTTAAGCGTAAACAGCACAAAAGCTTTGGCACTAAGCAGGATTTGTAATACAGCACTAAGCCAGCTGTACGGTCTCCCATTCAATATTTTTCTATTTTATTTTTCTAACACCTGAGCACATTAGGGGGCTTTAAAAACCCTTGATGCTAAGTGTCCTGTAGACCTATGGCATAGTCTCTTCTCTGAAGAGCTTCAAGAACAAAAAGCCAAACAGTGTGAGTTTGTTTTGTCTTTATTCTCTGAGTGCAGATGCTGTTCAGTTCTTACTAAGTTAAAACAAATACCAGAACTTAAATATAGCAGCTACATCCTCCAGAAAAGTGATTGCATAAATATGCAAAATTTGCAGCCTTCTTTACATATTAATTCTAAACACTTCTCTCCCACTTCGTTTCCCCTGATGGCAATGGTTTCCCCTGATTATCTTTCACTACCAGTCTCATTTCAGAAAGCAAAGCCACTTCTAGACACACAAGCAACTTTTTGTTCACAAACCATCCATGGCTCTGGCTACCTCCGTAGCATATGACAGAGCTCAGAAAAGCTGTGCTTATCCCTCCAGCTGTCAGAAAGGCAAAGGTGTGTGAGATGAAGACTCAGAGGTGGTTACTGTCTAAGTAACAGCTACTGATTTCTACTCTCCCATTCTCTTCCAGCTACAAAGAGCAAACCCAGCTCTTTAAAACTTTCCTCTGAGTTTTCTGGCTCAGATCTTCATAAAGGCATTTGGGTTGTAAGGAACTCTTATAGGTCATCTAGTCCCACTCCCCTGCAATGAACAAGGACACCTACAGCTACATCAGAGTGCTCAGAGCCCTGTCCAGCCTGATCCTGAATGTTTCCAAGGATGGGGCA
The DNA here is from genome assembly GCA_030625065.1 of Alectoris magna. NCBI lineage: Eukaryota > Metazoa > Chordata > Aves > Galliformes > Phasianidae > Alectoris > Alectoris magna. The sequence goes on from CM060561.1 coordinate 4,201,698, forward strand.
TCTACCACCTTTCTGGGTAACTTGTGCCAGTGCCTCACTACCCTCATCATAAAACACATTTTCTTTACATCCAATCTAAACATCCCTTCTTTTAGTTTGAAACCATTCCCCCTTGTCTTATCACAACAGACCCTGATAAAGAATCTTTCTCCTTTGTTCTTATAGCCCCACTTTAGATACTGAACAACTGCTCTCAGGTCACACCAGAGCATTCTCTTCTCCAGGCTGGACAGCCCCAGCTCTGTCAGCCTGTCCTCATAGGAAAGGTGTTCCATCCTTTGGATCATTGTCCTCTACGGCCCTCCTTCTTCCTCTGTGCATCCTGTTTACCATGCCAGGAGGCACAAAGACTCAGCCAGGCATCTGTCCTCACTCCATAGGATGACAGTATTCAGATTGCTTGCAATAACATTAAGCATAGATTTGAAAATGAAGGTTTTTATAGGTATCCTTAGTTTTTAGTGCTTAGCATATTTGTTAGTATTGTTTGCATCCTAAAGCACCACTCAAAAGCCAATAAATTATTTTGTCCTTTTGTCATAGAATGAGATATTTTCTGATTTGTAGCAGAGAAGCATGCAAGGTTTATGTAAAAGATACAGGCCAGGTAGGATGCTGAGGTCGCTGTTTTTTCAGTTACACCTCATTTACTCTGCATAACGTGACCTTTACCTTTTACAGGGGAGCTCAAAATGGTTACTGTAGAAGTAACTGGTAGTTGTGCTCCATTGGTACCTGAAGCCATCTGAATCCAGACTGCTAAATAGTCTTTGCCACAGGGAACACTTGCTTTGCACCTTTTCACACCCTTATTGCCCATTCCACCCCAAGGCAGACTGGATGTTGTTAAGGATAACTGTAAGGATGACTGCTGTTAATGTGAATGTTTTCCACTGCAAACTGTGTGGATGCCAATACTGATTTCTCTTCAAACTCGGTTCTAATTTCATGGCATTCAGCCCACTCTCAGTAATAACGAAGTCTGAATTGTAAACCAGGCTCCAGTTCCCACTCATGCAATCATCTATCCATCCAGTTTTTCTTTCTTTTAATTGAAAAGGAGAGATTGTGAAATTTTCATTCCTGGGTAACCTAATGCAATTTCTGTGCTAGCCCTGCTATGAACAGTGGATTTCACTAGAGATCTTCAGGGATCTCTTGGAATCTGTTTTTATTCCTCTGGTTTCTTCTCTTTATAGAAGCAGATGGAGAGAGTGCCACGTGCAAGCTTTGGTAGCAGAACAGCTTCAGGGGTTGGCCTCCATGAGAAGAGACCTCCATCTCCAACAGAGCCAGTGATGTCTGAAATACACCTGCTGCAGGATGAAGGTGAGCCCATGGAGAGGAACCCACAAAAGGGGGAAGTGGACCCTGGGAAACAGAGGGATATTATGGGAAGGTGTTTTTATTTTTGACCAGCAACAAATTAAATCAATCTTCCCCGAGTTGAGTCTGTTTCGTCCACGATAGCAATTGGTAAGCGATTTCCTTTTCTTTATCACAACAAAATATTGCTGCCATGCAATTTATTGGCATAAGGAAACAATGATAAAACTTTAAATTGTCAGTTTCGGAACTTTGCAACGAACTTTTTCTCAACAGGATTAAAAAAAAAAACCCATAGCATTAAGGCAATACTAACTAATGGTAAAACAGAGTTGCTTAATTGAAACTGAAGGAATGGCTCAGTTTCACACACAAAAGCAAGCTGTAATCACTGTTTCCACCCTCCACTGCCTGTATTTTCTTTCCTAAATCTTAATCCTTTGCTTTCACTAGTGTTTGATTTTTTTCCAGAACAAAAAGAAATATCTTCCTGGCAGCACTTAGTATGGAAGGGACAAGGAAAGTAAGAGGGAAAAGGCTGCACACATTTACTCGTGAGTGCTGTGAAAACTAATAAAGCAGTGCCTAAGCTTTTATCCAACTTGTGTTGATAAAACCTGCTTTGAATGGTTCAGAACTAGGCACCTGCAGATCAAAAGAAGCAAAGCTCCAAACACTTAGCAGCTGCTTAAAGCTGAGTTACAGGCCCAGGTGACAGCTGGAATTAGCAATGACAAGTGAAGTATGTCACATTAGATTCACAACATCAAATCTAGCCACCCTGCTTGCAACATATACCTACACTGGCTGCACACAAAGAAAAGAGAAAAAAAACAGGAGGCGAGTTCATTAACAAAAAAAGCTTTCTCCTGGAGAGAAGATGCTATATTATTATTGGTTGATTTAATGTCACAGTTCTTTGTGACATGTTATAGACATGCATAGTCCTACCAGAAGGAACCCGTCTTTATAAGTGTGTGCAAACACCCAGGATGCAGACCATTAACATGTAAACAAAGGTATGGTCTATTTTTGACTAAGTACTGGTGTGGGCTAATTGGTATGAGAAATAATCATAGCTCTGTAACTATAAGTTCCTCATCTCCAGGACTACTCCAAGTACCCAGCTCTGCAGAAGCTGCTGCAGTTGAATTTCTGAGTGCTACTGCCATTTACTTCATATATTAGCAGATGAAAGCAAACCATTTCTCTCCAGCCTGTCATGATTTAGGATTTTAGATATTGCTTACCCAGAGGAGTATGTAAAAATTAGTTTTAATAGAAGGTGTACCTAGTGGTCATAACAACTGTGGAACAACTTAGACCAGGATTCAAACAGACAGTGGGATGAGGACACTGAGAATAGAAAGAGTTCAGGGTGGATTTCGGCTCAGGTAATTCAGTTGGTACCTGAAGTCAGATGTGATAACCCCCAGTATAAATGTTCTAGTAACAGTACAGAAATAAATACAGATTGAGAGCTGCAAATTTCTAAAGAAGAATTTGCATATCTGCATCTTTTCAGTTACAACTGATGGAAAAAAAGAAATCACACGATGTAATTCATCCATTCAGTACTTAGACTGTCAGAATGATAAACAAAAAACTAAATTGTCTAGGTTTTGTCACCCATTTTTAATTACCAACAAAAAGTTACTAAGACTAGCAAATGGCTGCCTAAAAGATTAGTCATAGGTTTATAGTTCTGGTGTACTAAAAATAGCAAAATGGATTTCCCTTCCCAATTGATGTTGAGTAGTACCAGCTAGTTATTTTCCGTATGATTAATAATAATACAGTTATCGCCACGTTTATAAATAAAATACATGTATCTGCATGGCTGTTTGCCCTGACTCACCTTTGTAAGATAACATGAAGAAAAACCATGCACTGCTTTCATTTTTATCAGGCAAATAGTGCTGCCTGTAGATGAACTGTATCATGCCTTGATATTCAGAACCTGAGCTGTTGTCTTCAATGTTTTATCTTCTGTGAAAAAGAGAACATGTTCAATAGCACCATAGATTTATTTTTAGCCAGCTTATTTACCTTGTTCCATCTGTTCAAAGCAAAAACGTCACCATCAGTACAGGTAAGAAGCTGGGCCAGGTGTATGGGGTCGTTTCACACTCTTTAGAAGCATTAGCTCAAATACACGCTCATGAAAGAGCAGGTAAGAAACAACCATTTCAGAAATAAGACAACTCAAAATTTGTCAGTTCGTAGGGGAAAAAAAATAAATCAATTCTTAATGGAAGTTGCCGTAAGTATGGCAGCTGAGGCTTTTAACTTGGGCTGGTGTTAAATGAAAACTTCAGAAAGAAACATGAGTATAAAACCTAGACCCTTCTGTCTACCAAAACCCAGCTGACTTATCTACATCTTAGCACAAGCTAGGAGCATACTTTCTTCTATCTTTGGAATATATGCGCATCCTAAAGGGAGGCAAGGAATTTCCAAAGCAGCTGCTAATTTTGATTATGTTTTTATACGTTGAGTTTGAAGTACCTAAATGAAATTTTCCAAAATTTTGTCTTTCAAACTGCAGTTGTATTGAGTATAAACTGGAGTCGTATGGCCATTGCAACTTCTTGGAAACCAAAGATACCTCTGAAGAAACTTGGGGGTGAATTACCCTTCCTTTGAAAAACAGAAGTTAGATAAAATGCTGGTCAAGTGTGGACTTCCCTTTCCCCGCACTGTTGGTAACAGAGAGGAAAAAAAAAAAAGCTTAAATTTTGTGTCCTGTGCTAGCACGTGTACTGACTGAATTCTAAGTCCTGACTTCTCCTAAGAGCATACTTGGAGTGAACTGTCCTACAAATGAGGTCAGGATTTCCCCGACCACAAACTACTCCTTTTATCTTCCTTATTATGCACAGTGTCTTCTAGCTAAGAAAACCCCAGCTCCTTTTGTCCACTTCTATTTAACTCTTGCTAGGCCTACTTCCATATTTTCTGAAAGCAAAACAAAGATTTGATATTCACTATGACTTAATCCTATTCAGGTTTCACAGAGACTTAGAACATTTTTTACGATAAAGTACCCCAGCACATGTTCCCACAGCCACCGAATGAGCTCATGTCTGAGCCAGCCTTAAACTAGAGCCTAGGACTTGTTAAATTAGTTCCCTATAATATCTGCACAGACCTGACTGAACGCCTCTCTTAAAGAACAAGGTAACGTTTCCCAGATCTGACTTCTAATTGTCCTAAAGAGGAAGAATGCTGTTTTCTAGCTCTGAAGGTCATGAGGAGGTGGCAGGAGTTATTTCGATTGGTAATGACAGAAAATATTCATTCAAATACATTCAGCATATCAAGTGGCATACTTAAAAACCCTTTAAGGGTGAGATGGACACAGCTGCAGGCAACTGCTTTTGTCTAGTCAGGAGTAGGGCACAGAGAGGTCACATTTCCTCCAGCCTGCATTATCTTACACAAATCACACTGGAAAAATATTTCTAAAGGCTTCTTGAAAAGATTTTATTTGACAACCTAAAATTCAACTACAAAAATTAAGGCATAGAAAATCCTGGAAGTTGAAAAATAATAGTAAAAGATATTGGCATCAATTCCAAAGAACAAAAATTTGGAGGATCTGTGTTTCAGGAAAGTCATCTTAGCTGCTGTCGCATGTCACGAATAACTGTGGCTTCATACAAAGTCTTTTTCATGATGGCCCTCCCAGTTTTATCTCTGCAGCAGACGAAAAGTATTCAGGGTCAGTGGGCTGCATCAGGAATTGGCTCCAAGGAGTTTGGTGAGATTCAAAGCGGAGTTCCTTTAAAAGCTATTGTATTTCCCAAATAATAGCTTTAAAATCTAATAGCAGGTATCAATGAGACATGTTTAAGAGAAATGTTGGTTTTAGGTTGTGACACTTCCTTCAGCGTAGCTACATCACTTGTGCTGAGATAGGCTAACCTCCTTGACAGCAACATGCTGACTGTAGACTTGCTGTTTATAGAACTTCTTTTATCCCAAAAGGTACTCTTTCACCCTAAGTGAAACGTCTTTTCCTGAAATAAACACACCCCAGCACTGAATTCAGAGCAACCACAACCACATTTTAGCCATTGCAAATGGAAACAGAGCCCAACCTGATACAGCAGAGTCTGCAATGGCTAAATAATCCCTTTGTCAGTTTTCATATTAATAACCTCCTCCGCTCATACCAGAAGGTTATGGCCCAGCAGCTTCCAGTTTCTTTGCTCATCGCCTGCCTAAAACCACACAGCTTTTCCTTAACATGATTCTAAGACTTTTCTCTGGAATTATTAGTTTAACAGTCCTCCACTCTGCAGTGGTATTTAAACACACTTAAACATGCTCATGGATTACCCTTCCTAATCTCCATTATGAAGTCATGGCTATCATGCTACACCAATTAGTTACTGTTAGATGTTCAAACAATCAATTTCATGCTTTCTCTCATTCTCTGGGCTTACAAAAATATTTACAGGGCTCTTCCATTAGCTTTTGTCAAATCCTTTTTTTTTTTTTTTTTTTTTGGTCACAATACAAAAGCCTTGGCAACAGCTTACATCCTGTGCTGCCTGCCTATCACACTGATCAGTATTGCCTCACTGCTGCCTTTAATTCCCCTCAGTGACTGTATCCATCTGTTGTTTCTTGTCATACATCTCAAAAGCAATTTGGGGCAGGATTACCTTTCCGTTTCAGATTTTTATTGCTTCAGTCACAATGGGATCAGGTTTTTTGGCGACTGAAATTCCAACATATAACGTCCACAGGAAAAGGAGAGACAGACAGGAATATGCCTAAAACACCCTGTGATGGGTGGAAGTCAGAGTGCTGACCATCCTTCTCTGTTTATATCCTTTTTCTCGCAGTTATCATCCTCTTTGCTATAGAGAAAGCCCAAGCATTCTAGGAAGGATGAAAATCCAGTTTAAAACAGGAAGGTAATTCTAGGGGATAAAAAAAAATGTTACTTATCCAATTTACCGTGAGCTTCAAAACTCAAGCAAAGCATGTGCAAAACATGTCACGGCTGCTTTTAACCACTAGGAGACGTATTCAGACCACCTCCCTCCTATAACAGACGTGACACATTTTAGCTTTTCGGTCAAGGGAATGGTAAAGATCTTGGACCCAGGGCTCCAATAACCTACAGACCATCCATGCTTGCGTTTAGGATTACCAGACTCCTGGGACACCCGGGAATGCTCAGTGTGTCTCAATCTGAGCTGAGACAGAAGCTCCAATACAACACAAACTCAGATTTCTTCACTTTTGAGTGTGATCGTATCACACCCAGCAGGGACAGACATATTAACAGAGCTCCAAATTAACAGGAAGCCACTTCAGCTGAAGTGTCCATTGTCCTTAATGACCCATCCTATTTTCAGAAAGTTCTGTCTCTCCTGCAAGGAGAAGCAGACGTGGCTTGGCTAGGATTGTTACTTGTTACGGGTTAATGTGCTTTATAGCCTGCAGCTGCCATAAAACCTGAGGACACTGGGTGTTTGACTGTTGTAAATATTAATTCTTGCACAGCTCCAAAAATGTCTTTGGGAGATTTTGCACGCTGATGATAATCAGAATTTCAAGGCTCAGATATCACAAATTTCCTTAGGAAAGTACAGCTGCAGAAAGACTGGAATCTCTTTATCTAATTCCAGATTGACCAAGCAGGCTTCAGAGGGGAAGAGCTTCAACAATGGAGGGAGGGGGAGGGGGAAACCCTCAACAAAGCTTTTACTTCATCAGTTATTCCTTAATTAAGTTCTCTCCAATGTATCAAATTCGCACGTGCTGAAGTTTGCAGGATAAATTCACAAAATTGTTACATAATTCCAAAGCTCAGAAAATCATATAGAAAGTAGACCTTTTGTTAACTTTTTCATTATCCTAAGAAAAATGTAACAGATAAATCTATGTTTAAAATGCACGTGCAATTTTTGCAGCACACCTTTGGGAGCAGAAGCTCGTCTCAGTATTTCCTCGCCCATTACAGATGTGAATGGGGAGGTTTAACTGGTTAATGCTTTGGGAGTTATTTAACTTCTCTGTGTGATGCAACAGGATTGTACAGTGATATATAAAGAACACGCACTGACTAAACACAGAAATAATCCACAGATGAAATGTAGCTATATGAGGTTTAGCATTCAACAGCCAAATGCCACTTGCTACAATTGCAGGAATGAGCATCACTGTTGAAAGGCAGCATTTTGACACTGTCTAGCCTGGGGAAGGAACTCTCTCACCCTCCAGAGACTGAGCCACATCCTACTGTGGAGAGGAAGAGCTTTAGTGATAGATTTCTTCTTTTTTTCTTAGTCTTTAAAAGTCCATAAAACTGTTGTAGCAACTATTTCATAGAAAGAAAAGCACCAAAGTTGTCTTTAATGAAGTGCGTGGCAGGAAAGTGGTCAGTGTGTTATGCTTTGGACCTACGTTTGAATATTGCTTGGCCAAAAAGCTGAAAGTCAGCTGGTTCAGCTATCAGTTGTACCCATCTGGTCAAACAAATAGGTGAGGCAGCAATGCCACAGATGCACACTAGACAAAAAGCCCTGTGGTCACTGCCACACTCCCAGAGTGTCTTCAGAGCTGGACCTCATTTCCCAGCTTTCCGTGTAGCCCCAAGGAAAACCATTTCACCTGCCAGCCACACACGTCTCCCCTGTGAAACCTTCCCTTATCCATGAGGAATTGCTTCCTAACATATGCAAAGTGCTGTTCGAAACTCTGATTAAAGGGGTAAATTTAGATGTTTAGAAGTAGCGCATGAATAATCTCAGAGATCAGACTACAATTGTGACATCTGATACTGATGCACTGACAGCTTTTTCTAAAAGGAAGCAGTGTCATAGCCATGGATTGTGGGTTTGTGTTTGTCTTTTTTTTTTTTTTTTAAAGATAGCTACGTGCAGAAATCTTTCCAGCAACATGCAATCATTTGTACAAATAATTGTGGAGCAATAGCAAACCACGGTTTCCTAGGCTTGCCCTGCTTTCCACAGCTAAAGAAGAAAAAGAATAAGAAAATCATAGAATATGATTCACATAACTGTTTGAGTTGGAAGGGACCCTTAAAGGACATCTAGTCCAACTCCCCTGCAATGAACAGGGACGCCTACAGCTACATCGGGGTGCTCAGATCCCTGTGCAGCCTGACCCATCCACCACCTCTCTGAGCACTGTGTGCCAGTGCCTCACCACCCTTATTGTACAAGACTTTTTCCTTATATCCAAATTTAAACTCCCCTCTTTCAGTTTGAAACTATTTCCCCTTATCCTATCAAAAATCATCCAGTGAAGCTTTTCCCACAGCAGCAGCACCTATGAGATGTCCATCCCACCTTGATTCTCAAACAAAGTACAGTTTGACAGCCTTTACTTTGGTAAGGATATTTGCCTTTACTTTAGTAAGGATGCTTACAGGTGTTTTCTCTTCTCCCCATCTGCCTGTTTTCACAAAGGCAGCATATTTCTGTTCAAAATTTTGCCTTTCTGATTGAAAACATTTTAAAATTATTAGCAGGAGAAAGAAGGATAGGGAGAAATGCATCATGTACCACCATGATCAGTCATGAACCTCCAGGTCTGTGTAGGAAACAAGTCAGAAGACATGCAATTAAGATAGCCAGCATCAGAGAAAGATGGGAAAACACAGCAACACAGCTCTCATCAGACAGGATGGAAATGCTCTGGCAGTCAAAAACAACAGTTTTGTGTGAAAGTTGCCTTCCAGGCAGTGCAAAACATCTAAACCCAACCTTTTCCTCTGGAATCCAGCCTTGAATGGATTTTTTGCTCAGCTTGTGTAATGCTGTTGCCATTTGCAAGAAGCACCTACTGCCTTTATCTGATCTCCATTACATAAAGCAAGAATAGCTGGGTAAAATTGGTTTTCATTTGCCCGCTCAGAGAAAATAAATTCTGTAGGAAGGGCACAGAGAAGGGGTGACAGCTTCCTGCAGACAAGAGGACCTCCTCTGGCTCCTTTCCCAATAGAAAAACATTAACTGTCACGCTGCTAATTGCGCCACACGCATCCGTACCTTTTTGTGCTTTTCAGGGAGTTGATAGCTGCTGCCACAGATCCAGCTCTTGTGCAACTGCCCTCCCTGTTCTGCAGGGTTAATGTTTGCAAACAAACGCACAATCATTTGTTTATGCTCAGCTGCATGGACAATACAGACACAGTTACGTGCAAACAACACCTTGCCTTGTAGGCAGCAAGTCACATCGCATGCCTGATGTTAAGTGTAAGTCATGTGCAAATTCATCTCTGGCCCATGTCCAAACCTCCACTTACCTTCCCAAGTATGAACATACAATGTTAGATAGCACCAGATACATAAATCAAACCCCTTCTTAGTTTTCTTGGAGGACTACTGCTCCATTTGGTCTCTCCCAGCTCACAGGTTGGAACAGCTGTCCTGCTTCTAAGCTGCATTAGAAGGCACCACACTTAAGCTATTACTATAGCATCAGAAACGACTTAGTGGTTCAGAGACCTCCTCCAGGCTTGGCAGAGCCTGGCCCCCATAGCCTCATAGTCACGGGTAGCAGGTGGCCTGAATTGCTCTCATGAATTCACTATGCCATATTACTCCATCTGTCACAGGCACCATAAGGTATGCCCACCCTGCATACAAAGACTGCCACGCAGGGTGGGCTGCCCAGCTGGGGCTGTGTCTGCCTGTGAGTTCCTCCAAGGCACTTGTTTCCCCTCCTCCTGGATCAGTGAGCAGAGCTGACAACCCTAGGAGCTCACAGCTGAGCAGCAATCAGGTGCAGCTCAGTGCTATCCCAGCTCACCCTATCAAACTTTGCCTCTTTGGTCTTCTAAAGACTCAGACCCCATGGCTTGCAGGTAGAGGTTTTACAGGGCGATCAGCATTCCCACACAATTTGTTGTGAATCCTCTTGATTTTGCTATGTGCTTTCTGCTCTGATGAATTTTCCTGAAAGTGATCATTACCAAGCAAAATTACGTGGGTAGTGGGGTCTATTAACCAGAAATTCTTAAGCATACAACAAAAGCTTAAAAATTATACACATTTAGACCTGTAGAAGAAAAGAAAGGAAAGGATAAGGAAGAGAGAAAGAAAAAGAAAGAAAGAAAGGGAGAGAAATAGAAGAAAAGAGAAGAAGGAAGAAAGAAAGGAAGAAGAAAGGATGGAAAGAAGGAAGGAAAGAAAGAAAAAGACTGAAGGAAAGAAGGAAAGAGAGAAGGAAGAGATGGAGAAAGGGAGGACAAAAGATAGAAAAATAGAAGGAAAGAAGGAAGAAAGGAACTAATCATGATTAAGTGTATCTTCCAAATTGTACATACCATTACCATTAGTCTGAGATTCAGGGAGAGGGAGATTGCTTGTACACATTGCTCAGAGCATGCGGGTGTCTGAGCGTCATCCCCTCATTTGACAGGCTTTGAAATATTACTGCAATTTGAATATCCTGGCTAAAGGTTGCAGCACTTCAGATGCACTTTTCAACTTCAAAAAAAGGCAGACATAGCAGTGCAAATTAGTCACAGCTATGGAACGCCTAAGAAGATGCATTAAAATTAGAGCAAAGCCTTAGCTTCAATGCAGTTTTTTCATTAGTTGCAACCTACAGATAACATTTTTTATCTGTTTCCTATTTATGTTCTGAGAGACAGACTTGCTGGATATTCTCTTCAACCAAGAGCCACCTGAGTGCTTCATCCCAAGTTGTTCTCAGTGATTACCTTGCTAATCATTTCCCTCCTTGAAAATTTAGTTCAAACTCCACATCCACTTCTAATCATCAAATCACAAAATCATAGACTGGCTTAGGTTGGAAGGGACCTTAAAGATCATTTAATTCTAATGTAGGGAATTTTCTAGAATCTGAGCTATCTTCTTTTTTTCATCCGTTGATGTTTGTTACCATCAATGTTTTCCTGCTGTGTGAGCCTGCAGCAAAGTCCTTGCTATTAAACTCTTACCTTCTACGGTACAATAGGGGAGGAAACGTGAAGGGAAATGCCCATTTTCTGATCACATGGAGGCCTTGACAGCTGAGGCAGAACCAAGCTGAAATGCAGATGAAGTCAAAAGGATACGCACAAATGCCAAACCTGCCCCCTCTCATTGCAGCTGAAGCAGGATATCTGGCCAGGAAGGAAGCCACCCCCTCACCCCAGTGGGATTTTGCTGTTCTGCAGAGAGTTCTACTGGGATGTGAGAGTCCCACCACATCCTCAGCAACTCCCTATCTTCCTCCTGCATCATGAGCAGCAGCTGCTGCCTTGCTGCTGAAATGGCTCTAGAGTTTTATGGGGAGCTAATCACAGCAAAGGGTGGTGGGCAGATATGCCAGCCTGGGCAGCATCTGGCTGGGATAGGTAAGGCATAGTTGCACTGAGGAGTGCAGGACGCCTGGTTTGTGGTCTAGCCCTAGCACTATGTCAAGGGAGGATTTCTTCAGGCCTATACAGCCTATGGTAATTAGACCATGTCCAGATGTTGTCCAGTGATGAGCTCTGAAGGAGAAAAGAAGATGGTTGTGGGTGTTTTTTTTTTCATTAAAGGAAGAAGTTTCTTTTCTGGCAGCTGGACTTGATGTAAACAACATTACATTTGTTTTAAAGACACCTTTTGCTCGTGAAGAGATCTTGTTTGAACTATTTTCCCTGGATGTGTTCAAGAAACATGTAGATATGGTACTGAGAGACATGGTTATGGTGGTGATGGGTTGATGATGACTTGATGATCTTAGTGGTCCTTTTCAACCTAAATGATTTTCTATAATTCTATGATAATTCCCACTTGGAGTGCACCAAGCAAGTGCAGTGCTGGTGAACTTGCTCAAATTCAGGGCTGAAACCAGAAACTCTATGGTCATACAGTTAAAGAGGACCAACAGCTCTACATGTTTTACACTTCAGGAGAGGTGGCAAGCAATGTCTCTAGCAGCTCTAAGTTGCTTAAACTTTATAGTTATGTAGACTGGAAATATGAAGTGAGGCATGACAAGAATGAATGACCATCAGTTAAAGGGTCTGAGCAGAATGACTAAAAATAAGGATTTGAGCTAGAGATCGTGAAAAGAAGCTGGAACAGGGCAAGACCAGGGAGATTTCCTTCCTCCTAATCCAGCTAAGCCTGACTACCATCCCACTACAGCTGAGATATCCTAATTGAGCTACTGCTGTAAGAATGTTAGCTCACTCCTGTTTCACAGATGTGCTTCTTCCTGCCCCTACCATGAACAGTTCCCTTCTGATGATGCCCTGCATCATGTCTCATATGGCTTCTAGCCAGGCTGTGGAAGACACAGAACTAGATGCTTCTTGTTACGATTCTGGAGGGGCTCAAGGAGATTTGGAGTTTTTCTAATGGCATTATCACAGTTCCAACTTGAGCCTTCATTGTCCTCCATGGAGGTTGGGCTTTCCTCCAGGCAGTAGCAATGGTGGAGCACTGTGAGCAAAAGCTGGGAGGTTACCAGTAGAGGAAATGCTTTGAAAATGAGATCTCCTACTTCTGTGCAGTGCAGCAGGCTATTTTAGGACCAGATTGTGTCAGAGATACGGTTGGGACAGGATTACTGCAGCTGCCAAAGGAAATGCTGTTGTATCCGAAGCTTCTCAGCACATAAGACACCGTGCACAGACAGAAACTCTCCAGGCTCACTGGTTCCTCTCCTTCCCATTTGGCACAGCCTCTGGGCTCAGAAACCATGAGTTTCTGCAACCACAGGCATTGGTTTACAGCAACACAAAGGAGCAAGCCCACCACTTGCTCCTTCCTAGATGAGTAAGGGTTGCACCTTCCAAGATGAATAATGATTTCCCCAAAGACTCTGAACTATAGCAAGAAGAAAAGGTTGAAGATGCAGACAGAACTCCAGCAGTCCTGGATGAATTTAGGAACATCACTTAGAAAACATCAGCTCCCATAGATATCACACCCACTTGTCTGCATCAGATTCAGTGATTACCCCATCCAGCTGCAGCTCCCCAGCTATTTAAATGATGTCAGATAATTAGATGTACTATGAAAGCTGCTGCAGTACATGTCACAGCTCTGCTGAGTTTCACCAGAGACAATTCCAGTGAATCCTCAGTTCTTATCTCCTGAGCAATCTGTCGGGACTGACAGGCTGCATGCATTACTCAGACCTCCAGTGCAGCAGTCATTTCTGCAGAGGTATCAGCCTTCAGCATGCAGTGCCCAAAAGCAATCGCAGCAGCATGACTCCTCCAAGCTATGTCTTCATGCTATGAGTTGGAAAAGCTGCAAGCCACGCTGCAGGGCCCTGCAGACCTTTGTCAGTCAGTATGCTGAACGGTCGCTCCAAGAATTACCTGTGGATTTATTACCTTTCAACATAATTTGAGAAGAATGTTGCCTTCTCTATTCTTGTAGAGATTTACAGCTGCCTAGAAACTGGCCCTTTTTCTTTTTTAATTGAGTGATCTGTCTTTTGGGGAAATATTTTATTTTGTGCTGTGTGTTTCAAGGTCTTTGACTGTGTCACTTTCACTTTATTTAGTTGTGCTGTCATAGCAGCCTTGTGTACTCCCAGCTCCTCTATCCCTGGCAACCTTCATGGCTCATATGCTCATCTTTCCTTTTATGCATCTCCATGATTCTTCCCAAACTGCCTCATGAGACTACTACATGGCCCTAAACCAGGACTTATCTATATGGGAGATTGTTCTAGAGATTTTGGGATAACTTCTCTCTGTAGACAGACTTCCTGCAGAACACACCCACATCTGGGAGTTAGAGCGGTTACACTTCACTGTGCTGTTGTGCCACTGTGAATCAGTGCAAGCACTAACTCAGAGAATGTCCCTGGTTACTGGAGAAAGGTCAGTGCAGAACTGCATTGGAGGTATGATCACAACCAACAGTCAAATATATACGGGGTTTAGAAGAGATGGAATGGGATATGATGTGATGGGATGCAATGGGATGCAATGGAGTAGAATTTCGTAGAATCATTAAGTTGGGTAAGACCACTAAGATCATCTAGTCCAACCGCCAACCCATCACCACTGTGCCCACTAACCTATGTCCCCTGTGCTACATCTCCCCTTTTCTTAAAACTTCCACAGGTGGTGACTCCACCATCTCCATGGGCAGTTTGTTCCAATATCTCACCACTCTTTCTGCAAAGAATGTTTTCCTAGTATCCATCTCGAACACCCCCTGGTGCAACTAGGATGGGAGGTTATTTAATACAATCACAATCTATGTGATTGCAGTAACTGGTAGACTGACTGCAGTGCTTATTATGCTGTTTCAAATATAAATAACAAGACTGGGGAGTTCAGGGACAAGCAGTGTTCTTATAGCAATGAATGAAAGAAAAATTTAAAGAATTGGAGCCATTTATCTAGGAAGGATAAGATGCAATAAATCAAATAATATGTGGTCTAGGACACATGGATTGAAAGTGCCCGTTTCCTCTTTCCTGTAACAAAAGAACAAAGTGTCACTTGAAGAGATGAGAAATAGCACATTGTAATTTTGTAAGAGAAGTGCTTGCTCAGCAAAATTGCAAAACATGGACCTGTGGTATTCTCTTAAAATCAAAAAGAGAGAAATTTTGATATGGTAACAGATACAGGTACACATACAGTTGCCGTACTGAAAGCTGACAAACTCTTTTATAACAGAGAGAAACACTTCAGTATCTATTATATACAGGCAACTGATACTCCTCCATCAGGGAAAAGAGATATCAGAGCCTGTTTCTGCCCCCTACAGATGTCTCCATTCCTAAGCCCTCTCAGAAAGCAGCTACCCCACCAAATGGCTACGCATCCTCCAGTACAGTGATGTCTATGTTCCTAAGGAATAATAGCAGCACTGAAGGCAACGGAGCTGTCTCTTATTTCCAGAAATGTATAACGTCCTCCTATTGTGCCCTTGGTGGTACTTAGCATGGCTGTACACACTAGAGCTACTGTTTAGAAAGGACTTTCAATGATGCCAGTTTAGCAAGTGAAAAATATTATGTCTGAAAGAGGTCTGATTTGGTGAACTTTCATCAGAGCTGACTTCCAGCTCTGGTTGCCCTGGAAACACTGGGATGGTAAAGACATGGGATCTCAGGGCAGCTTTGTCCTTGGGGTTTGCTTGGCACCAGGATCCTCAGCCAGTGCAGCCCTTGCTGTGACATCAACGAGGGCATTGACTTAACATCACAGAAAGGCTTCTATAGAATCAGAATCATCTGAGTTGGAAGGAACCCTTAAAGATCATGTATTCTAGCTCCCCTGCAATGGACAGGGACATCTACAGCTAGGTCAGGTTACTGATCTCACTTCAGGGATGATCAGATTTCTCCTTCCTGGAATTGCTATCAGTTTGTATCCAGCCCAGTCCTTTTGAGCTGAGTTTTCTTAGCTCAAATGTACATCTGTGCCATCAGGCAGCTACTCATGGCTATGACTCACTCATTCCCCTATGTAGGCGCAGACACGGAGTCTCTTATTTGCCCTGACAAAGCTGTAGAGGGAGCTCAGGCAGCTCAGACATATCCTAAAAGCAAGCTTGCTGCAAACTTAGTCTTCTGGCTGAGGTATGACACTTGCTACCCAGCACACAGCTGCTCTCCAGCTGCATAGCAAGATGGAGCCAGACTGTTCTAAGTTCTATTACCATCTTTCCACCGATGTTCTCAGCTGTGTAGTCTCAGTGCTACATGAAACCAAGAAACTCCAAATTTACTGTTTTTGGTCAGAATTATGTATGCTCAGCTCCTCTTAGACCTGGAGTCTGTTTTGTTCTGCTCTATAGGGAGATGTTTTGTGGCCAAGTTCCTCCCTCAATTCCCAGGATTTACAAAATTCAAATACAAATGTTATTCTCAACCAGAATCTAAATCTACAGATTACGATGCATTCTAGGAATTAATGGGAGTGTCTTTACTGCAGAGCTCTGCATCTGTTGTGACACTGAAGTGATGAGCACACACCAGAATTTCATGACCAGGACCTAGCTATAACTGGCATGTGCTTGTTTTAAAAAGAAAGAAGTGTTTAATCTTTAGTATAATTAATTATGATAATTGTTCTCTGAGGAGTACTTTCCACTTAGGAATTTCTGCAAGCTTTTTCTGCACTGGTTTGATTGATGGCCCCATTCTGTGAGATATGCGGTATCTCTGACTGTGGGCAGGTCACTTAGTAGCTCTTTAACTACTCTGTTAAAATGATGAGGTTAATGATAACACCCTATTTCACCAGCATGAAGATGCTATTCAAGGTCTTGGGACGTTCTACTTAAAAGAAGGTGGAGACCATATAAATACCCACTGAAAGAGACCCATGGAGAAAACAGAGGTAGAGCACTATAGCTAGAAAATAAATCTTGGCAATCCTCCATGCTTGCTGTCAGACAACACCAGAGGCACATTGGCTTTAAGCAGTCCAAGGTGAAAGTGGATTTGGAGATTTGGCTATTGGTAAGGTTTCCATGGGTATATTTCTGGTTAATGCATTCAGGCTAAGCAACCACTAGGATTAAACACAAGCTTTGAGTTAGAGTTTTATTCTTTCAGAAGTGGGCTTCCTATTTGTTTTGTTATTAACAAGTATATATGGCAGAAACGTATTCAACATGAATTTACACATGAGGTAAATAACTCATGATTAAAGGAAGTTATAACAGTAGCCGGTATCTACCTGATTCTGAACAACAGCCTCAGAGACATGGTTTAATTTTTAGGTATAATACAGTATCTTGAGTTGGAAGAGACCTTAAAGCCAATCCAGTTCCAAGTCCATACCACAGGCAGAGTTGCCATCCGCCAGACCAGGCTGCACAGGGCCCCATGCAACCTGGCATTCAACACCTCCAAGGATGGGGCATCCACAACCACTCTAGGCCGCCTGTGCCAGTGCCTCAACATCCACTGACTAAAAATTTACTCATAACATCTAACCTAAATCTCAGTTATTTTAGTTCTAAACCATTTTAAACCTAGACCTGTATGGAGCTAGGAGCTGGACTCACGTGGGTCCCTTTCATCTTAGGATGTTCTATGATTTAGGGGAAAAAACATCAGAATTTCATCAATTTATATTGATTCTTCTACATACATTGGAGTAGGTAACTGTAGACAAGAAATCATGAACCTAGCAGCTCCACTACAAATTTATTGTCTAGATAGAGAAAGAAGCAATTATAGTTAAGGGAACTGTGAAAAATAACTGCTTCTGAATATTTCTTTCCAATTTTAGTCAATAAGAGATCTAACAGTGGAGAATTTAGTTTTTATATTTAATGCCTAAGTCCATAACTCTACATATTAGAAACTTCATTTAGGTGAAAGTATTTCAGGGAACAACTTCTCGTTCAGCCTGAATGGTTGAAAAAAGTTTCATTTGTAGACAGATATTCATGCTTGACCTTTCGTGCCCTTGAATGTGCAGGAAATAGAAGCAGCATCATGTTACTTCTGCTAGGTGGGAATATCGAATCAATTCACAGAATAAACCCTGTGCGTAGCTGCTGAACGTGAGAAGATAGTGAACTGGAAACTGCTCTACAAAGAAAACAAGTAAAAATAAATAAATTGCAGCAGTCCAGTTTCAACATCCCTGAAAAGTCTAGACTTGAAAGTCTGTTTGTTGCCCTACTCCTGTCTAGATTAACAAATTCAATGAGAAGGAAAGAAGGAGAAAGGAACGAAGGAAAGAAATTGAAATTAAAGAGGAACAATGATTGAAATTAAAGAGGAACAATGATTGAGGGAAGCTGGATGGGCACAGGTAAGCAGTAGCATGGATGGTTGAGGGGAGAAGAGTCAAATGAAGGAACTATTCAAAAGGAGAGAGGGTGGAAATAGGAAGTGGGATGCAGCAGGTAGCATAGAGGAAAAGCTCAACCTTTTTCTTTCTGATCCAATGCTGGAGAACCAGCAGGGAGTCCCCTGTATGAGAAGAAAACTGCCAGATGAGGTGGAAAAAGCAAGACATCAGAAATGGAGCCATTTGCGTGACTGTTGGATTTGATGTACTGCATAGCACAACCCCTTCATTTCACTCTGCTGCCTAGATAAGGAAGAAAAACAGAGTGTAAGTAAAACACTATGCCAGTGAGAGGAGGAATGGAGTGAAGAAAGGGAAAAGGAGGACAAATGTTCTGATGAGGATATCATCAGAAAAACTGTGCATCATCGATGGTGACTCAGCAACAAGTTTGCTCAAGCTAGAAATAGATAATTTATACCATCCTTTGGGAGATGCTGTGCATCAGAGGCCTCCAGTCTCTCTTTGTCCTTAATCTGTTTTAATGGAGCATTTTTCATGCCACTTCTTGTATTATTTTTTTGTGACTCCTCACAACCTTTTTTTTCATTCCCAGCAATTTTAGCAAGTGATAAGCTACCGGTAACCTTGTTTGCAGTTTGCAGTTCAGGTGGACGCAGGGCAGCACTTGTGTGTTGAGTCTGAGTTTTGTCTCTACTGGACTGTTATGGATACCACCTGTCTGCCTTCCCTAGAGCCTTGAGGTTGGGAAGGAAAGTGGGGATGGGTGAGCAATAGAGTTAAGAGATTTATATTCAAAAATATAAGGAAGACCCTGAATCCTGCCTCTGTCCCCAGAGAGCAGAGTTCAGTGCTGCCCTTTGCTCCCTGTGAGGTGCTGCAGCCGCCATGATGCCTCCCCTCAGCTCCTCTGCTCTGGGCTGAACAAACCCAGGGATCTCAGCCGCTCCTCCAAGTCTTGCCAACTAGATCCTTCCTAATCTTCATAGCCCTTCTTTGGACAATCTCTAACAGTTTTATGTCCTCCTTGTACTGTAGCATCCAAAACCACGCACAGTACGGTGAGATGACTTGCTGGTCTATCTTGTCAGAGTCCTTCTCCATTTTACCTGCCTGTTGCTTCCTCCCCTTGTTACCTTATTTCAAGGTTCTCCAAGGTTCCTTCCCACATCTCATCCAAGCTCTCTCCTGATGAAGTTTTGCAACATATTTTCTGTTGCACAGCCCAAAACTGGTCCCCTATGATGTTTGTGTTTGTTTTCATGCTTATCTTCATAAGGATCCTTTATGCTGACATACTGTATACATAGATCAATTCTGAGGAATTCATACACTGAAGCAATAAGGTCTGAAAAAAAGCCAGTAACCATAGCATCACAGAATCAGTTGAGTTGGAAGGGACCCTGAAATGTCATGTAGTCCAAATCCCCTGCAATAACCAGGAACACCTACAGCTACGTCAGGGTGCTCAGAGTCTCCTTCAGCCTGATCTTGAATATCTTCAAGGACAGGGCATCCACCACCTGTCTGAGCAACCTGTTCCAGTACCTCATTACCCTTATTGTAAAAACACCTTCTATATGTCCAGTCTAACTCTCTCCTCTTTCAATTTGAAACCATTTCCCCCGTTTCTATCACAACAGTCCATGCTGAAGAGCCTGTTCCTTCTTTCCTATTGCCCACCCTTTAGATACCGAAAGGCCACTCTCAGGTCTCCCCAGAGCCTTCTCTTTTCCAGGTCGAACAGCTCCATCTCCCCCAGCCTGTCCTCAGAGCGTAGGTTTTCCATCCCTAATAATTTGGGAAGTGACTCTTTTTTCTCCCTCTGCTGCTCAATATGTTTGTACAATTGATGCCCCAAGGAAACCTAAGCATCTGCTATTCTGTCAGCTGCTGGGTGCTTTTAGAGTCTTATATCTCCATGATCTGCTCTTCTTTTTTCTCTAATTTGCTGGGTGGAGGTAATGAAGATTTAAGCGCTATGAGAAAACCCATCTGTCCTTATAGAGACACAGAGAGCTGCAGAGCTGAGGATCTCTGTAATCACCTCCATGGGTACTTCTGCCTGCAGCCAAATGGATTCCATATGGGAGGTCATCTGTCATGCAGAAGGCACCATTGTTAGCTGCCTTTCTAAGAAATTCTTCTTCCCTCCTAGATGAAATACACTGCCACATAACCCAGCATGCTGACTTGCCACGGCACCATTCATTTTGTTTCTTGGACTACAGACAGCAAATGTTGCTGTTTCATTTATTTTGCTCTTGATGTATTCTTCTCTACGTGAAGGTGATTCCAGTGCCTGGATACCACTGAGGACCATCATCTTGAGTGAGAAGAGTAGTTTGGAAGATACGCCGCACCTGAGCTTTTATTTGTAGGCTCAGGTCACAATCCAAGCAAGTTCCCACGCTGCACACCCATGCAACTGCTTTTCATGTCCCTTGGGGGGCAGTCAGGTGTAATGAATGTAAAGTGAAAAAGGAGAGAGCAATTAGAGGTGACGAGCACCTTTTTCTTAAGAGAGGACGAAAGTGTTGAGATGCCTAGGAAGACTGTAAAGCCTCAAGCACTGGCAGTTTGTTCAACCTGTTTCCCATCTCCCAGCAATAGATGGGGCTTCGTTCATCTGGAATTTTTTTTTTACTAGGCAGCTTTTCAGCTCTGCTTTCTACTGTTAAGTACCAGCAGATGTTCAGATTCTGGGTATTTTCCAAAACTACCCAATTAATAGTAGATGTAATTATCACCACAATCACTCATCCATACACCTGGTTTAGGCGGGATCCAGTCCTAATGTATTTCACAGAATCACAAGCATTGGAAGGGATCTCCGGAGATCATCACCTGCTGAAGTGTGTTCCCTGCAGTAGGTTACAAAATATATCCTCCGTGTGAACATCAAGTCTTTGAAAAACAAAACAACAATCCCAGCTCCCTGTCTCTCCCTGTGAGGTACAGAAATAATTCCAGAGCACACAAAGCAAGGAATACTACTAGAACGTGTGGCTGTTTGCTACAATAGGAACACACCTTAATTCTTACAAACCCTCCGGAATTATTAGCCCTTGATGAAATTACCTGGACGTATATCTAAGCTCAAATGTTCAGGAAAGTGATTAATATTACTCAGAACTACTGCTGATGGATCATTGTCTGTAGTCAGGTTGTGGTAGTCCAGCGAGATGCACATTTCCTGTAGCTGACAATGGATTATTCACATAGGATGTGTGGCATAATTGAGTTAAGGCTGTAGAAGCAGACATACTTTCTGGAATTTACCCGGTTTGAGTCACAGTGTTTGGAAAGATGAAGAAGCATAATTTGGGGATATTTTAAATGCAAATTATGCAAAAACAAAAATTACGATTATGCATTCTGATGACCTGTAACAACGTGCGGGAGTGGTCCTGGTTCTTACTAGGATCTGGTTACATAAATGATAGGCACAGTTCAGCGTTTGGGAGATATCGGTTTTGAAGCTATTTGTAGAAACCCATGTGGAATTCTCTGAACCATGCAGCTGCAATGTGTGCAGGCAAACAGGATGCTGTTCTGTCACCAAAGGAATAACAAACAATTCCAAAAGAGGGGGTAATTGAGTTAAACATAACACTTGAAAAAATATACTAAGAATTCTTTTTTTTTTTTTTTGATGATTCTACCTTTTTTATGGATAATAGCAAAAATTCTTATACTAATGACTGCAAATGGCATTCCCACAAGAGAAGAAATAGAAAGTTGGAGATCACAACTGAAGAACAAAGGGGCAAGCAGAGGCTCTAGGAAATGAGATAAAATAAAAAGGCAGCTGAATGTCTAACGTCATTGCTTTGTCTACTTCCTAGGCCAGATCCTTGAGGTGTTAAATGCACTGCAATGCTGAGAAAAACATACACTGCTTCCTATCACGGCAAAGGTCTTCAGGTTGTGGGTTTGGTCAGTGCATGAGTTTATTCCCTTATTCCCAATCCATGGCTTGCAAGAATCCTTCTCTGACAGCAACAAAAGAGGATTCTTAAAGAAGATTGTAAGAATTGGAGAAAATTATGTTTTCAAAGCAGCCTCCCATTTTGCCGTAAGTGCATTTCAGGGACTTCCTGAAAAGATTGGGTCTGTGTATTAATAACCCTCAATCTCTGTCTTACTTGAAGAGGCTGCTTGAAGAAATGTTTTTGAAGCCACATAAGCTTTTAGTTCCCACAGCACAGAGTGGCAGGAAGTTCCCAAGTTTAACTACAGGTGTGGAGAGTCACTTCCTTCTGTTCGCTTTGGGCTTGACCTTTCCTATCTTAATTTGCTACTTCCTCATTCTTTTATTGGAAAAAAAACAAACAATGAAAAGCCACTCTCTTATCACCTTCTCCATCATATTCTTGATGTTATAGATTTCTCCTCTCCATTTGAGAGGTGGATCAGTTGAGTTCTTCCTTATTCTCCTATGAATCTTTTTAGCTCTACTGTTTCCTTATTGAACGAGAGGACGAGAGCTGCACATGGGGTTCAAGCTCAAAGAGTTTATGCAGTTGCATAACAGCATGCTTTATCCCCTTCCCGTCAATTCACGGAACCACAGAATCATAGAATGGATTGGAAGGGAGCTCAAAGATCATCCAGTTCCAACCCCCTGCCACAGGCAGGGTTTCTGACTGCTAGATCAAGCACTAGATCAGAACCATACATTTGGTTTGCTTTATTGGCTTGCTTTATTGATTTGCTTCATTGACTGCTTCTAAATGTTTAGCTGACATCGTCATGGAACTGGCATCGCCCTGGGTTCTCACTGCAGGCTGGTAATGGCCAATTCAGGGATATCACGTTATATGAGTTGAGGACTGCTGTTCCCCTTGGGTGTCAATTCACTGCTCGGTAGGTGAGATCTACCAAGTACTTCTGCAATTATTCTCTGTATCCTCATTTTAACACCTAGAGTAGTTTTGCAGCGTGCCTACTTTGTCACTGCACAGTTCACGGTGTGCTGGACAGAACACATCTCCAGGAGATATCACCACTGATCAGCCTATACAGTGAGTCCTGACCATGCATTCCCACTCTGTTCTCTAGGTTTTAATGTTATTTTTATTCATCTGTGGTCCTTCCCATGTATGCCCTGATATTCCTTAAAAGCCTTTGGTGAGAGATGCTGTCTGCAGCCCTTAGGAAATAAAAGCTGCTTATATCAACAGGATATCCTTTATCCAAAGGCTTGTTGACACCTTCAGAGAACTCCAGTGGGACCACGTTGCAGGACTTCCCTTTATAAAAGCCAAGTGGACTCTTCCTTAACACTTCACATTTATCCATTCATCTACCATTTCATTTTTTTTCTCTGCTAGTTGCTGTAAAGCAGCAGCACAGCACCAGTCTGCACGTAACTTCTCATGCTGCTGGAAGATCTGACAGTAGTCTGAAAGACTCTGGCAAAGGCTCCCGCTACATCTGTATTTTCCAGACTGCAACTTTCAGGTGCTGGAAGAGCAGGAGCTGGGATATTTTCCCCAGAATTTCCTCCTGGTTTTGTTGTTTTCAGTCAGGTATACAAGTGGACTCACAACACCGAGAGCACAGCATCTTTTCCCTATATCAGGATTCCTCTACATACCCAAAAACACTGCAAGCAAAATTACTGTAAGATGAGCACTTGCCTCCACTCAGTTCCATCTCTGAGGAGCAGGAAATGCCTCTTTCTCACCCTGTTCCCTAAAATCCTAGGCTGGGAGCCTTGCCAAATGAGGGAAGGAAGCACCAGACAAGTTCATTGCTGCCAGCTGCAGCTTCATCCCAGAGGGAAAGGGATTATTTAGTGAGCACTGAAATGATTCTGTGCAGTGAATCAGGAACACGTTTACACGTTTATGGCTCCGAGGAAGCCAAACCTTCCCCTCCCTTTTAGGAGGAAAATTTGTGCAGGGGAGAATCCGACTTCATCGAATAAACCGGCATGAATTATTTCCCGATCATTTAAAAGATGATTTGAGGGTTTAAGGTGCAAACTGATGATTTTTATCAGCAGTGATTTCATGGCAGTGCAGAGGACATCCTAAATCATCTATCTAGCTCCAGCCAGGTTCATGGCCCTGTCCTTCTGGCTTTTATGGCAAGTCAGGACTTCTTTAAGTTTTAGAAAATACAGAAGGCAAAATAAATGATGGAAAAAAAGAGCAGCTGCTAAACAGCTCAAGAAGAGCCTTGTGGCCATTTCTGCAAAAACAAACAACTGAAAGGTAAACAATCATGCTTCTCTCTCATGAGGAGTGCATTTCATCCTTTCTAGTTTCGAATGTCTTTTGAATGAAGCAAACCACCAGCAACTCTGAGCCTTGCATTGATGGCAGACATCTTTCTGCAGCCTTGAACTACCCCAAGGAATGTCCTGCTGACTCTTTTCACAAAACCCATTCCCATAGAATCACAGAATCATAGAATCATTTGAATTGGAAGGGACCCATACAGGTCATGTAGTCCAACTTTATATATTGCACTGTGTAGTTGCACAAAGCTGACTTCTTGGCAGGCTTGGAGATGCGACAAGGTTTCTGCAGACACTGGTAGGAACCAGCTGTTACACCTCAGTGACTCATGGTACAGGGTACGCCAAGACAGCCTTTGTCAGACTGAGTAACCAGGTGAGCACCAACGCGACACCTGAAGGCGCGTACATGCGTGGTGTGATGCAACCCAGTCTGCCTTCAAGTAGATGAGCTCAGGGCTCTATGTTTTGAACATGAGTCACACTGTTCCCCCTCTCGTTGTCTCCACTTCACTGCGCCAAGGGGAAGCATAGCATGCTCCTGCCTCAGCAGCCATGGGATGCTCTCAGATTACCAAATCTTGGCTTAGTTCACAGAGATTCTGAGATCATCTACAGTGAAGGGAGATGGAATCTGTAATCTGGCAGGTTCAGCTTATCACATTCTCTAAGTCTCCAGTTTATCCCATTCCTTTAGGAAGGGCAGAGAGAAAGTAAATCCCTTCTGATTTATCAGGACTTGGACACTTTATTCCCATTGACTTCATAGAATCATAGAATCCATAGAGTTGGAAGGGACCTTTAAAGGTCATCTAGTCCAACTCCCCTGCAACAAACAGGGACATCCACAGCTAGATCAGGGTGCTCGGTAAGTTACTTCAATAGTCTTAGCAGAATAACTTCTTAGCAGAGCTTTCTCAGGGAGTTCTTCTCCCCATCTGTACATATATCTGGGATTGCACCAACCCACCTTGCACTTGAGCTCACTGAATCTTGTTAGGCTGTATCTAGGAAGTTTTGAGCAAAGCTTTGAGATGCTTTGATCTGGTCCCTTCCCACTGCATAATGATGTAGCCATAAAGCAAAAATAAGGGATTGAGGAAATTTTTTAATGAAAAGTTAAGCCTTATAAATTCAGAAGTCCAAGATCCACCTACATTTTTGACAGTAGGTGATTGATGGTGATCATAAGTCATTTTCATATCATTTTTAGAGTAAATGAAAAAGCAATTAATATAACATGGACCGTCATCTAAAATACCAGTACA
This sequence comes from Alectoris magna, assembly GCA_030625065.1. Classification (NCBI taxonomy): domain Eukaryota; kingdom Metazoa; phylum Chordata; class Aves; order Galliformes; family Phasianidae; genus Alectoris; species Alectoris magna. Next base: position 4,227,283 of record CM060561.1, read on the forward strand.
GGCACAGAGCAGCTGCCATGAAATTGCCACATAAGTGTATGTGCATGCTGAAATGTGAGTCCTTAGCAAAACATGGAAAATGTACATCTCTATCTCTAGAGAAACAAAAGTAACACATATCCTTAGTCTCTTTTGGGCACTCTTTCTTAAACGTTGGCCATAAAGTTGTTGTAAAGGTAACAATTACAAAGTGATACCCATAATCAGTGACTCATCCATTTGTTCCAGAAAATGCCCAGGAAAGGATGACCTAGAAGAACTTATTAATAGGAAAAAGCCTATATAGGTAGATTTGAGAAGGAGCTTGATAGATTAACAAAATGCCTTGTAAGTTATGACTGTCTTACTTAGGAGAATATCAGATGAGTCTATCTTAGACTTTTCTAACTTGTTTGTTACTCGGTGTATGTTGGACCTGTACAAAGCATACATTTTATGCATCGATTTATTGACAGTAAAAGGAAAATTTTACATATAGCTGCTACAAAGATCTCCTGTGCCCGAGCTGTTCTTTTCTTCCAGATATCTATTGAGATATATTGCAATGTGCAGCACAGGCTCTCTTTTTTGCTGTGCAAAGAGCTGTCCATGTTCAATCACACATGGAGACATACCTTGAAAGAAACAGTGTTCCCCTATGGGAGATCTGTGTGTCTTCAGAGCCCCCCTCTCTCCCAGCTGTGGAGATGGCTGCTCATCTAAGGGAGCAACCAGACTAAAATCACACTGTCTCCATTTGCTTCCAGCTCATGTTTCCTACTTTTTGCCTTTGGCTTGGTTCACAGCACGGAATGCTCATATAGACACAAATTTGAAGGGAATACTTAGGGAGTAGCTGCCTGATATGGAAATGAGCTTAGAGGTCATTTGTGAATATCTGCAAAGGACACTTAGCTCTGGATTTACTTCTCCAGCCAGAGAAGATAAACCTGATGTGTGATTCATGCGTCCAGTCAAAACTGACAGCACGCTTCACTGTGAGCTGAAGCTCATTACCATGAGCTGCTAATGGATAAGTGATAAGCCATGGCTTACTGGAAGAAAATTGTGTGAGAAATAAGGAATATATATGATAAAAGTAATAACCCGATAGCTCCTGAATAAGAAAAGAGGTTGCATTTGTTGAACACATTTCAGTACATCACTTCTCACACTGCTGCTGGAGGGCAGCTGTTACAGGATAAACAACTTTGCAGGATTGGGGCTAGCTGTGATTCCATTGCACAGCAAAGCCAACCCTTTAAGAACTGCCAAGAAGGAAGTTTGGCTCCCCAAAGCCATCCCTGACCCCAGTGTGCATCCTGAAACTTCCATTTCACCGCATGCAGCAGCATCAGCCCAAGGATGCAGCGGAAACATGCGGCCTGCTGAGCCTGCCCCCCCTCACCTTCAGCAACAGCTACCCATACAAAATAGGGTAGAATCTCATTTTCAGCCTCCTAATACCACCATGGAGTTATCGTCCCTGGAGGTGTTCAAGAAAAGGGTAGATGTGGCACTGAGGGACATGGTTTAGTGGACATGGTTAGTGAGGGGTCAACAGCTGGACTAGATAATCATAGAGGTCTGTTCCAACATTTATGATTCCATACCATAGAGAGAACAGCATTGGACGCCAGAGCTAAAGCAAAGGGCTACATGGGGAAGAAACATGGAGTCGTGAACGACCGTGAGAATTAATTTCTGCCGTAAAATGTGGCTCATAATATGAAATGTCTGAGAACCATCTCAAAGCCGTGTCCTCTAGCAGTTAATTTTAAAAGCATTAGTTATGGCTTAAAATCACCTGTAAGTACATGAATGCCTCACAGGCCAGATCGACTGGCAGGGTGCAGCCCTGTGAACCTTCCAGCTGATTAATTAGTGCTAGGCAGCACAACAGCTGCTGTCAATAAAACAAAACTGGAAGGGCACTGGGTAAAGCTCTGGTGTGGGGCTTAGCCATGGGCTAAGCTCTGCTGGACAGGGAGGAAGGAGAGCCCCCAGCATCTGGTAGTGAAGGTGCTAGGGGAATAGCTCACCAAATCTGCTGTGAATTTTTCTGGAAGTTTTTTGTATTGATTAGCCCCATGGAGGTAAGTGGGAGGGATGTGAGGGAGAAGGGCTGCGCTGCTCCCCCTGCTCTCAGTGCTTGACTTTGCACTGCTGCAGGCATTGATGCGGAAAGCAAGAGTCCTGATTTACTGCGCACAAGCAGGGTGTGACAGAGATGCTTCTGTTGCCTGAAATACTGACCTGGAGGGACAGGGAGATGTGAGCAACTGTGTTTGTGAGCATGTATTGTATTGATCAGCTATAACTGTTGCAGTCAGTTATGGAGACACACTTCAAATAAGTCAATACAAGTTATGGAGACCCACTTCAATTAAGAGAGAAACCAGTAACAGAAGAAGCTCCCTATTTGTTAGGAGCACTGGCAGAAATGGGTTAAATCTCAATCACTGCCCTCACTGATTTATGTTGTTCATAAATGATCTTGGCCTGAACCAGAGCTCAGAAGCTGACAACAGCAAAGTCAGCGTTTCTCTGTGGTTAGGCAGGTCCTGTCAGAGATGGAAGGGTCTAAAGAAAACCCAAGCATGGGAAAAAGGGTGAGGGTAGTGCCTTGGTGACCTGCTTCCATCAGACATGGTGCCAAGCCAGCAACTTCATGTGGTGATACAAAGACTCGCAGAATCATAGAATTATTGAATTGGAAGGGATCCTTAAAGGTCATCTAGTCCAACTCCTTTGCAATGAACAGGGACACCTACATTCAGAGTACCACGGGCAGAGCTGCACTGCCTCTTCTCATGCATAACATACATTGTGTATTCTTTACATGCCGTGTCTTCTCCCCAGCCTGCAGGAGTGTTAGTTCTGCTGCAAGCAGTGCAGCAGGAGAGCGCTTGATGCACATACATTTCTACGTTCAGGTCATCCCACAAAAATGGAGACTCACTGACGTTGCTGAAATTCCATTCAATCCCCAACCTATGCTTGAAGAGAAACTATTCAGATTTCTCCTGTTTAATCTTAGGGATTAGGATTAGAAATAATACACTGCTTCACGCTTTTATTTCTCAGTTCTTACAGCATCCCCAAGGTGTATGTGTTTTTGGTTGCCTTTCAGTCCGTTTATGTCCTTTTAGGCTCCTAAATAACCTGTTATATATTGACTTCCTCTAAACTGAACAAAAAAAATGCTTACTAGACTGAAAAAAAGCAGCACCAGATGGCTCCGATATCATCAGTGTAGAAGGATTTCTGTTCTTCAACAGGCACTAAATGTGGCTGAAAAATCAGCAGGATGCTTAGTCAAATCACCTCTAAGAGGCTTTGTAATTGCATTCAGTTCTGCGGCGATGAAAAATGAGGATAATAAGCTCAATGTATTACACTTAAACTGGAGCTAGACTCCATAAATAGAGGCAATAAGAAACACTGGCTGATGGCTTAAAGGCAGTGCTTTGGGACTCAGCACTCTGCTCAGTGGAAAAGGGGATGACAAGCTACCCGAGCTCACCCCAGTATCTCATCCATGAACTCCTACACTTCCAAAAATGCCCGGAGACAGAGGATCCCCTATCAAAGAAAGTGTGAAAGAGCCCAGTTCTCAGAAGTCAAGTTCTGTGCACATCTACAATTTAATAAGGCTCTCATAATGACATTTGGGTGAAAATCTAGACTTACACGTACAAAGGCATTAGGCCATTTCTTTTGACATGCAGATCCAGAACAGCTGTTGTATTAGACTAATTAGCTTTAAGATCATAATATTCTTTTTGATACTGAAGCTTTAGTAATTCTTAAAGTATTTTGTTCTTTCTTGCTTTGTGTCACTTTCATTCCTGGATAGTCTCATTAGCTAGCTCCGTGCACAGGAACTGATCTGAGGACTTCCCTAACTACTACCATACTAGCTGCCAAAAAAATTCTTGAGCACATTTCCATGCACATCTCTGTGTCTCAAGTTGTTTTCAGTGAAACCTAAAAAGACAGAGCAGAGGTTCAAAGACTTTCTGCTGTCTTTGGTATTTTTTTCCGCACTGGTGGAGTCATTCCACTAGGTTTTACTTTTTTTAAACGTACTTTCCTTTGATCTCAGCTAGTGGTCTGGGTGCCCATCATGGTTAGAAGAGGTCTAACCATCACCATCAACTTTAGAGTGCCATTCCTAGCAAATGCAGGTATCCTCTTGGGGAGAAGGTGTATTATACTCTGTGTTATCTGACTGGTGACTCTTACTCCACTGATTACAAAGATGACCTGAGAGAGGTCTCAGGATCCGTATCATAGATCCACATCCAGTCAAATGAACCTCACGCCCAGCAGTTCTCAGGACCTGGTAGATGCTTAGGCAAGGTTGGCTGGATTGCACTCATTCCAGGTTCACTTATTTAAACAAGAAGAATTTATTGGCTTGATCTTTTGGACCTTTTCCTGTCACAGACTATCAGCAGGTGTAAAGACAACAAAAATGGGTGTTTTTTGCAACAGTTTTCAAAGCATTTTACAAAGATCACACACACACACACACAAAGACATCATGCTCTAAACCAGTCTGAACTGGTCTGCAACTTACTAGCCTTGTGTAGGGCATTCTGAGGCTCTTGCTCCTTGGATGTTAGTGTAGAGGGTCATCTTGGCTTCTTCTTACAGCCGGTTGCCATAATTTGACTGCTGCCTTCCCAGTTGCCCCCAAACACTATGACGTGGGCAAGTCAATATTCTTTCTCGTAACCTTATCAATGGGCTTCAACAAAACCCATGGAGAAAGACAACCTTTGGTGCAGGACCTACCTGTGGCTTATGATAGTCAAGCTTTGGCAGTGGTATTCTCTATGATTTTTCACCTTTACACATCTCTTTACATACCTGTTTTTAAATCTGTTCCATGCAAAACACTAGAGGATCTCCCAAAAATTAGAAACTATATTTGCATCTCAATTGTCTGCAAATGAATGCCAACCACTTGTTCTTAACTGGCAGGTTCTCAACCACTCGTTTTTCTGCTGTTCAGTGCTTTTCCCAAGTTAGCTGGATGTTTCTGTATAAAACAGTCACTGGACTGTAAGTCCCTGCCCAGACAGAACACATTGAGTGCTATTACACAGCTGGCATTGCTCATTTGCTCGGCTTGCTCAAGATGAACCAAATAGCTGGGCACGTCCTCCTGCTGTCTGCAACTTAAATTAGAAAGAATAGACCACAAGAACAACTGCAGTGGTAGGAGAAGTGACTATAAATAAGGAAACAAAAACATTTCTTTTAGAAGCCCTTATTCCACAAAGGGAAATAGTAAAAGTAGTACAGGATATTTTTGTTACTGCTTTCTAATTTGAAATTTCATCTCTGAAAACATTTGTGGACCCAGAGTGTTGTGCAAAGTGTTTTGCTGCAGTGTGGTGATTCCTAAAATTAGCGCAGTAACAAATCTCCCCAGAGTAAATCGCATATAATTAATAGGAAGCCAGAGGAAAAAGGAATAATTGTACATTTATCTAAATACAAGTTCAATCCTGGAACGAGCACTGAGGCCACACTAAAGAGAGGCATTTCTACTCTTTCCAGCTGAGTAATGAACAATAATTTTGTGCCCACATTGCAAGTTCTGAATACCAATCTGATATGAGTTTTGCCAAAGTGCAGGGAGGTATGAGAGGCCTGATAGGATGATAGGTAACGTCCTTAAGTTGCATAAGGGGAGATTCAGATTGGATATTAGGAAACATTTCTTCTCAGAAAGAGTGGTGAGGCATTGGAACAGGCTGCCCAGGGAGGCAGTTGGAGTCACCATCACTGGAGGTTTTCAAGAGACGTGGAGGTGTGGCACTGAGGGACATGGCTAGTGGGCACTGTGGAGATGGGTTGGTGGTTGGACTAGATGACTCGAGTGGTCTTTTCTACCTTTAATGATTCTATGATTCTATGATATGGAAATGGAATTTGATTCCAGCCCTTCACTGCAACATTGGAGATTATTGCTTTGCACTTCTGTCTTGCTTCCATCCAATGCCAAATCATTTTATAGACTTTAACTTTTCTTTGTGAAGGAGCTGTATGAAAGCTACGCAACGCTTAACTTAAATTCTTACCCACTTGAAGAGAAGTCGCGATTTCTGAAGTGAGGTTTCAACACTGCATGGGAGGAAGGAGCAATTCTTCTCCAGGTGGACACAGAGAGATGAGGCGTCAGGACAAAACCTCCTACACTCCAGGCAGGGTTTGTACGTGTTGTGTATGGCGTGATGAGCTCTCATCTGCCATCTCACTGAAGCCACCAACTTTCTTATGTGCAGCAAGGGGGAAGAACAAGTCCACACTTGTGCTTTCATTCAGCATTTCTCAGCCTTTTACTTCCCCACACATCCAGCGTGTTAGAGCCTCACAATATTGCCAGACGCACAGCTTAATGAAAGTACCAAAATGAATTACTGAAGCCAGTGTTTCACTTAGCTGCTATTATTAATCATTAGCAGTAGCTATTGCTAATTAATGTCATTACACATCTTGACTATTAATCATAATCTACTGACACAAGGCATATGGTCAAGAAAGAATTTAAAAAAAAAAAAAAAAAGTGAGCAACACCCAAACTTTAAAATGGTGCTAGGCAGCATCTGCAAATTCACATAGAATCACAGAATCATTAAGGTTGGAAAAGAGCATTAAGAGCATCTAGTCCAGATGCTAGGACTAGATCAACCCATCCCCATCACCACCACCATCAAGCCATTCATCACCACATTGCAAAATTCACGCTGAAAGTAAGCCAACGTTTCTGCCTCAGGGGGCTGCATCTCCTCATTCGTGTGTAAGCAATGCCACTTGATACAAAACCATACACCACAAAGCTGGGCATACAGACTTAAGAGACTGGATAGTATTGAACTTACTTTAATGATAACTTTTAACCATATGGGAAACAGATTTCAACTAAACTCATTGTCCATCCTACAGCACTGCCCTGCTCCCCATCAAGAACACCCCATACTGCTGTCTTTACATCAAAGCAGGTTTTTAAAAAATGTTAAGCTATTTTGTTTAAATACATGCTGTTAGACTGTACTCAAAGAAAATGCCCATGACCTTTGTTGGACTCAATGATCCTTATGGGTCCCTTCCAACTTGGGATATTCTATGATTGTTTGTTAGGTAGAAGGTGCTACAAGCTGACTCTAATGATTTTTCAGTCCACAAAGACTGCAAAATGCTAAAGTGCAGAAAACTGACACCAGAATTTCTGCATCATTAGGATCTGTTTGTCATTAGGATTCAAAATTTCTTATTCCCCCCCCCCCCCCCCAATAAGGAAGGACAGGGAGATATCCTTCATTATATATTTTGATCTCAAGTGGCAAGCTAAATGCAGGTGTCTGAAGGTGGAATCAGTTCTGTAGCTCACTGAGTTGAGTTGCCCCAGACCTCAATTTTCAGTGCAACCCCATAACCAGGCAGCAGGGAGCCATGAGCACTTTGCATTCCCTGCAGCGAGTGCTCACATACACCTACTTGCCTTCATACAGATGAACCTGGACAGTGCCAATCTCCACAGTGGGAGATATTGGTAGTAGTTTATATAGACATTCACCATGACAGCAAGCTCAGGAAGGCTTGGGTGTGAAGAACAAGATACATCAGCTGGCTTTGGGCCTGCAGAAATGAGGACAAGGTGCTAAAGAGTCATACAGAGGAGAAGGTGTCACCCCTCTGAACTAAAACAACGGCTGCTGCTTGTTCAGATGGCCACATCTCCATCTGCTGCGAAAGAAAGGGTTGTTGGTCACAGTGGCGAGCTCATTAAAATGAGATCAATAGAGATTTAATCTAATGCTGAGGATTATTAGAAGTGGGATGCTCAATTAAGTGCAGAGAAAAAAAAAAAAAAGAGTAACAGGGCAGATGAATCGCCAGCTGATTCCCCCTGCTTTCCTTGGAATTTAGCCTCATATCCAGGAGGGCTGATAAGCTAAGGCAGAGCTCTGAAGAACAGCTGAAGCTAACAGATGTTAGCAAACAGGTTAAATGCACCACAGCACTGCTGAAAACAGAAGAGACTGCCCTGGGAGGTAACAAAGTCACCATCCCTGGAGGCGTTCAAGAAAAGGGTAGATATGGCACTGAGGGACATGGTTAGTGGGCATGGTGGTGATGGGTTGATGGTTGGGCTGGATGATCTTAGCGGTCTTTTCCAAATTTAATGATTCTGTGAAAAATTTTGCAGCCAACTCTGAAGGCACATGGCATGTAGCTGGTGCTGTAAACCTGCTGGTTGTTCCTCCCATGCACAATAGTGGCTGTAAGAAAAACAGAAAGCTGCTAAGGTAAGGATTTGCATAAATAGGATTTACTGCTGCTCTTGGGAAAGAAACAGTGTTACGTGAGAAGGGTGCTACAAAACCGGCCTGTTCACAGAATCATAAAATCATTAAGTTTGGAGAAGACCACTAAGACCATCTAGTCCAACCGTCAGCCCATCCCCACCATGCCCACTAAACCATGTTCTTCTCTGTTCCCCTGTAATCACAGCCATTTCCCCTTTCCTCCCTCTTCCCAAAATCAAACCTGCTGCCACCTCCCCACACTTCTCTGAGCAGCAGCCACAAGGAGGTCCAGGAGGATCCTGCTTTGAATGAAGCATTTTATTCTCCAAGCACAAAAAAATGCAGCACCAGGCAGTAAGCCAAGAAGTAAGAAAAGAGAAACATCATTCATTAATTAAAACAAGCATTGCTTGCTTTGAACGAACAGAATGATGTTGGAAAATATCATAGTGATGACTGCTCATTCTCTTGAAGGGACGAACGTGCTCCAGCCTGACCAAAGGCACAGCAAGGGCCGTATGGCTGCAGGAGAGGCGAGGCAGCGAACGATGCACTCCCCAGTTTTGCTAATTGGAAGGCTTGGGGCCCCGTGCCTCATGCAGAGAGAGGAATTAATCGTAACATGAGCAGCTCTGTGGCCTGTTGGCACAATATCACAGCTTTTTTTTTTTTTTTTCCAGCGAGTAGCATTTAATCCTTGCCCAGACATTTCAAGGCAGAGCTGTCTTATTTCTCCTGCATGGCAGGACACCTTCCCACACTGTTCCCTGAAGTCATCATTTGTAGTAGCCCAACAGCATCAGGTCCAGCCAATCCCAACCTCCCCCACGCATCTTCCCCTGCAATTCATCTAAAATCCTCACCATCCCTAAGGCTTACAAATGACTCTGACAAGTCCAGCAATTCACCATCCTGAATCCTAAACACGTCCCAAAGCAATGCATTGTTAGCAGCTCATGGAACAGCGCTGCCTTAGAGGTTCTCACTTTTACTTTACACCTTGGGCTGAGAAAGGCCAAGCACAGTTATCTTCCACTGCCTGATACAACCCACCCATGGCTCTGTTTTTTTGCTATTTATTGCTATTACCTTCATTATTTATCACTATTATTGTCACTATTTATCAATCATATAATCATAGAATTGATTGAGTTGGAAGGGATCCTTAAAGGACATCTGGTCCAATTCCCCCACAGTGAACAGGAACACCTACAGCTCCATCAGGTGCTCAGAGCCACATCCAGACTGACCTTGAGTGTATCTCCAGGGATGGGGCATCCATCACCTCTCTGGGCAACCTGTGCCAGTGTTTCACCACTCTTATTGCAAAGAATTTTCCTTTTATCCAGTCTAACTCTCCCCTCTTTTAATTTGAAACCATTTTCCCTTGTCCTGTCACAACAGACCCTGCTAAAGTGTCTGTCCCCTCCTTTCTTATCAATAGTCTGGGGTATGTAGCAGTTTTCCTCCCATTGTTCAACAGCCCTAAAGAGAGGACAGGTTTTACAAAAGTGGTCCAGGATGGGTTGTGGTGGGCTGCGAAACTGTAAGCCTGGGAAATTAAAGACCAAGCAGTACCTATGATGACAGATTTCTCAAAACAACCCACTTTGGTATATTTTGTGGCAAGTACCCACTGAGTGGGAGCAGTGTTTTTGCACAGTCCCCAGCAGCAATCCCTCTGCCATCCATCCTTCTGGACTCAGAGTGACAAAGCCTCTGGGTTACGTTACTCATTCACTGCCCAGAACATTCACAGTCCCTCTTGTCACTGCCCTCAACTCACCCAACTGATGACAAACCACAGTGTCCTGTGCTTATCATTCAGAAGGCAGCTCTGCTGCTTGCTCTGCATCCGTGCCTCTGTTGAAGACAGCATACAAAGAACTGAGCTAGTGTGTAACAAGGAGATGGCAATTTCCTCCAGTTTTCTCATCTATTTATAAAAAGGAAGAGCATCCTGCAGGACAAGCTGTGGGATGTGGAATGGGGGAATCCTGGCTTGCCCCAGCACAGCCTGTGGGACCTCCTGAGCCTCAGGAGGAGCCAAGAAGGATGGGACACCCATCAGAAGAGCCTCCTGGGTCCCCCCAGTGCCAAAACATCCCCCTGTCAAGATTTCTGGTGTAAGCACATTGACAATTGCTGGCATAACAGCTCCAAAGAAGAGCAGTGTTTGAAAAGCAAAACACCTACAATGGTGGATTTGGAGCTCCCTGTGCCTACCAAGAACACGCTCCGTCTGCCTGCAGGTGTGATGCTTTCTGTGGCACAAATAGATGGGAATTTAGCAGGAGCTGCCATGGGGAGCAAAGCACAGTTCTAGGGATGTGCTATTTTGGGGAGGGCAAGAGAAACACTCAAAAGTGCTTTAACTTTGTACAAACACAGTGGTTTAAAAAAAAAAAATCAAAACAGTGCTCACTGGAAGGAAGAGGGCAAACGATGAGAAGATAGAAAAGCACAAGATAATATATATAGTATAGATCTGTGTGCCTGGCATTTTTACAGTCATAAATTCCACATGACTTTCTATAATGTTCTGGTGCTGTTTTCTCTTGGGGTTATTTTGAGGCTACTAGAAGAGACAGAACATGCCTAGCTTCAGTGAAATGCAAAGCAGACGACGCCGAGTTCTGTCAATATGGTTCCATCCCCATCCTACTGTTAACTTGCGGCAGCCGATGGAAAGCAGCATCAGAGCCATTGTCAGCGTGTGGTCTGCCAAGTGCCGAGATCGATGTCATAGAATCACAAAATCATTAAGGCGGGAAAAGACTTCTAACATCATCCAGTCCAGACACCTACCGCCAGTATTGCCCACTAAACCATATCCCTAAGAACCACATCTACACATTTTATGAACACCTCTCCAGGGACAGTGACTCCACCGCCTCCCAGAGCAGCCTGTTCCAGTGCCCAACTGCTCTCATATTCATATTAAGAACATGTTTTTCTTAATATGCAACCTGAAATATCTCCATAAAGAGACCTTGCGCTGACCAAACTCTCCCTTTGAGTGACTGAGCCGCAGCAAATGCGTTCGTTTGCTGTATCTTTGCAACAGCTGGAGTCAGGAGAAGCTTTAGAGAATGAAGATAAATGCCCAGGCTATAAAGTTTCATGAACAAGAAGCAGAATTCAATCCAGAACTGGTGCAGCCCCAAGCACCCCACTTTGTCACTATTCATGCAGCTCCTTTAAAACATGCCACTTTTTTGCAATTTGCTGGCGTTGCATGAAACGCAATGCCCCCTTCCATTCTTTCTTTCTGGGCTTTTTATTGAAACCAGACAGTCAAAAATATGTGGTTTTATTGAAAACAGGACATGAGGACAGTTTTTGTGTGGCAATATTCTCATTGTGATCTGCCCCCGGTGGCAGCTCATTCTTCTCCAGGACATAAACAATGAAGTTCTCAAACAAAGATGGGTCGCACAGCAGGAGAAAGGATGTTGGAGGTCAGGGCTCCTTCCTTAACCCCCAGTAAGGTCAGGAAGAGGAGACATGGCCGTTCTGCTGTCCTGGGAGAGCCTTCACCAAGCCCAAGGAGGTGGGTGGAGAAGCAAAGTGGGGTTCACAAAGCCATACAGCTTTGGGCTTCAGCCCATTGTGCTGTACAGAAGCTGTTCCAATGAGGTCCAGGTCTGCTCTGGGTTGATGGGCTTTTCCATCTCCATGCTCCTTCAATTTAAAGAGTAATTTTCTTAGACCCATTCTTTTTTAAGCCTCAATTTTTGCCTTCCTATCTGTTTCTTCTTTGTTTTGTTGGTTGTTTTTCTTTTATCTTCTGAACCCACTCCATCGACCTAAGAAAACTCACACATACACAGAAATACAAAAATACATACTCTGCATGCAGCTCTGCTGTGTGTTACAACAACTTTTTACCCTTTGGACCTCATGCCCTCTGTAACTCGGGTAATCCATTTGTCTACCTTGCTGGATAGTGAGTGGGTAAATACATTAAATACTTTGAAGCACATTGGCTTTCTGTCTTTATAGCCATAACATCAACATAGAGGAAAGGCTCCATGTGCTACAGAACATCCTGAAACCAAGGAGTTGCTACAGCTCTGTTTCCCTCTGAAGGTATGCATCTTTGGGTATTTGAATACATTTCTCTTAGTGGGAAATATTGGTGGTACATGGACTGTTGGACTAGATGACCTTAGAGGTCTTTTCCAACCTTAGTGATTCTATTATTCGGTTGTGTAACCACATCACAGTTGCACTCAGGAAGACCAGTGAGCCATGTAAACCACAGCACCGCAAGGAGATAGAGCTGAGCTGATGGTCAGTTCATACAAATCCCACATGGTTATTCAAAGTTCAGAGTGGAAAAGAAACTGATGATACAGTCCAGCAAATATGGCACAGTGCAGTGTATCTGTGAATGCAAACTTGTATTTTCCTGTCTTTGTTGACTGTTTTTATTCCATCACTGCCAGTCAGTGCCAAAAAGTCCTTTTTACTGTTGGAAATGTTTGTTCCTCTGTTTCATAGGCTGTACTTGGGGCTTTTCTGCTGCCTCCCCTGATGGGTCTGGAGCTTTTTTGCCACCCTTGCCCAGGTGCAGACATTTTCATAAAACAGTGGCCAGCAAAACCCCCAAGCCAACTACTACAACCTGAGAAATCTCCCTTTGCCCATGTAATTTGAATTCAGAGTCACAGAATCATTTTGTTTGGAAAAGACCTTCAAGATCATTAAGTAAAACCATCAACCCAACCTACCACATCTCAACACTAACCCATGTCCCCAAAAGCCATGTCTCCTAAATACCTCCAGGGATGGGGACTCCATCGCTTCCCAGGCCAGCATGTTCCATTGCCTATCTACACTCTCCATGATGAAATTCTTCATAATGTCCTACCTAAACCCCCCATCAAGTTGTACCTTTCCCTTGGATCCAAGTTTGAACTAATCAGAAAGGATCATTTCTTTTATTTCCATTGCAGTACAGTTGACACTGGGGAGCTCTCTTGACTTGTGGATCTCATTTGCTCCAAGCATAGAATGGAAAGATATTTCACTTCCAGATGGGTGATGTAAACACAACCTGAAATCCAAAGGATCCCTTCTGCTTCTGCAGTGATCACCAGCAACAAAACTCCTGCAGCCAGTATTCCACAAAGAGCAGCCTGATGCTGAGCCCAGCTCCATTCACCTGTGGGGCAGCTTTTGCTCATCAAAGCACAAAAACATGACACATGAGTAGAGACAACAAGAAGATGGCAGCTTTATACAGCCACTGTTCAGTCTGCAGCAGCATTTTACGACACTAATATAGTTGAAAATGTGTGTATTTACACCTCCAGGACTATTATATCACCTTTATCAAAGATATAGTGCTTCCTCGGCAAGTTTGCAGATGACACCAAGCTAAGCAGTGCACTTGATACATTGGAGGGAAGGGAAGCCATCCAGAGGGATCTGGACAGGCTGAGAAGTGGGCCCATGAAAACCTAATGAGGTTCAGCAAGGCCAAGTTCAAGGTGTTGCACTTGGGTCGGGGCAATCCCAGGTGCTTATACAGACTGGGGGAAGATCTCCTTGAGAGCAGCCCTGTGGAGAAGGACTTGGGGGTCCTGCTGGATGAGAAGCTGGACATGAGCCAGCAGGGTGTGCTTGCAGCCCAGAAGGCCAACAGTGTTCTGGGCTGCATTAAAAAGGGGTGGCCAGCAGGGAGAGTGAGGTGATTGTCCCCCTCTACTCAGCTGTTGTGAGGCCCCATCTGGAGTACTGCATCCAGGCCTGGGGTCCTCAGAACAGGAAGGACATGGAGCTCTTGGAGCAGATACACAGGAAGGCCACTAAGATGATCAGAGGGCTGGAGCACCTCTCCTATGAGGAAAGGTTGAGGGAGCTGGTCTTGTTTAGCTTGGAGAAGAGAAGGCTCCAGGGAGACCTCATTGCGGCCTTCCAGTATTTGAAAGGAGCATATAAACAGGGGGAATGACTGTTAACAAGGGTGGATAGTGTTAGGACATGGAGGAATGGTTTTAAATTGAGGCAGGGGAGGCTTAGGTTAGATATTAGGAGGAACTTTTACACACAGAGGGTGGTGACGCACTGGAACAGGTTGCCCAAGGAGGTCGTGGATGCCCCATCCCTGGAGGCATTCAAGGCCAGGCTGGATGTGGCTCTGGGCAGCCCGGTCTGGTGGCTGGCAACCCTGCACGTAGCAGGGGGTTGGATCATTTTGGTCCTTTTCAACCCAGGCCATTCTATGATTCTATGATACAATTCTATGATTTCAGTCCCTTGAGTCTTGCATGGCTTTGCAAAAGTAGGCGTTTGTTTTTGTCCCAAGGGTTCCTGTGTTTTTTTCTTACTCCTTTTTTCTCTTGGCTCCAGCCCTTGCAAAAACTCCCCCACACCCACACCAGCCAGCAGCTGGCTGTTACAGCTTAAACACTATTAGCAGATTATCCATGGTGTGGCCTTGCTTGGAAGTTTATCAAGGACATCTCCAGATCGAAGAACTGCTATTGGTAAAACTGTCATTTTGAAACCATGTGGCAATGCAGGTGTTCCCCACAAGCAATTTCTTAATGAGTCCGGCTGTTTGGTTTTGTTGGCTTTGTTGAGGTAAAATAATGGTGGTTTCACTTCCCTGGCACTTTACATATTCTTTTACAACCAATTTGTCATTTTAAAACAGCAACATAGGAGGGTTTGCTGAGCATGACAACAGTCCAGTGCCTCAGGTATCCATGAGAGGAATCTTGTGGAGTCCTTTGGTATCAGATTTCTCTAATACCTAAATTTTAATGATCTGTACAGGAGCCTTTGGCCAAAGATGTACTCCTACTTTAGGCACTTCTTTAGGTATGTAGAACTACATCATTATTTGAAGATAATACCCTGGAATCCTTCGGCTGCCGAGCTCTGCTTGCACTCAGGAGTCATTTCAGATAACAAATGCCTAAAATGGTGGGAAAACTAAGGCAAACTGTGACCAGAACAATTTTAACACTTAGAATATAGAAAGAAACCTGGTCCTTAGGTGTGATTTTATACCATTAAAGTTTGAAATAGCCAAGTTACATCAGTAGTAGAGAGTCCCTCATGTTAACACACAGAGATCTCAGCACACCTCTGATTAAGAGGAGCATCTCTGCAGCTCAAGCTGGAAGGGACAGAGATGTCCAAATCTCTCCCCTGGTAAAGAGGCAGGCTGGGTTCCTCACCTGCAGCGTTATGTGATATAAATCCCATTTTGTGGCAAGAGAAGCCACCTACAATTGCAAGAGTGGCTCTACCCCAGATAGAGACTCCTTTCCTTCTTCCCAAACTTGTATTCATCTGAAGACCAGGGGCGCTCAGCTGGGAGCTGCCCTGCAGAAAAGGACTTGGGGCTCTGGTGAATGTGAGCCACCAGTGTGCCCCTGTCACAAAGGAGACTAACAGTACTATTGGTTGCATTGGGCAATCCAGAATCACAGAATTATTTAGTTTGGAAAAGACCACAAAGATCATCTAGTCCAAACATCAACCTATCACCTCCATGCCCACTAACCACGTCCCTCAGTGCCTCATCTACTCTTGAAAACCTGTGTGGATGGTAACTCCACCACTTCCCTGGAAAGTCTGTTCTAATGCATTACCACTCGTTCGGAGAATAAATTCTTCCTTATATCCAACCTGCAGGTCAAGAGAGCTGATCCTGCTCCTCTGCTCAGCAGTGGCGAGGCTGAAACTGGAGTGCTGTGTCCAGTTCTGGCTCCCTGGTAAAAGAGAGACCTGGAGGGAGTCCAACATAGAGCCACCAAGATGATGAAGGGACTGGAGCATCCCTGCTACAAGGAGAGGCTGAAGGAGCTGGGACTCAGCCTGGAGAAGGAGGGGCTCAGGGAGGTCTCATCAATGCACATAAATACCTGAAGGGAGGGCATGAAGGGGATGGAATCAGAGTCTTGTCAGTAGTGCCCAGTGCCAGGACAAGAGGCAGTGGGCACAAAGTAAAGCTCAGGAGGTTCCTCTGAATGTCAGGAAGCACTTCTGTGTTGTGCTGGTGATGAAGCACTGGCACAGGTTACCCAGAGAGTTTGCAGAGTCTCCTCCTCAGAGATTTTAGAATTGGAATCAATGGTCCTTATGGGTCTCTTCCAACTTGGGACATTCCATGATTCTGTGATCTTCAAACTCACCTGGGCATGGCCCTGGGCACCTTGCTGTGGGTGTCCCTGCTTGAGCAGGGGTTGAACCAGATGATCCCAGAGGGCCCTTCCAACATCTTTGACTTCATGATCCTGTGAAAAAACAAGCTGGTACCTGGTGGCTTTGGTCTGCGTTGGTACATACTGATGGCCGGCCTGTGTGAGAGCGGACAAGAAATACTGAACCACTGAACAGAAAAATCATCTTTGCCTACAAGGACAGCATCCCCAGTGCCTCGATTTGATTGTGGAAGGCCCCAAACAGGTGGCAGCCAAGAGGGGCAAGCACAGGGCTACTTCTCTTTTTACAAAGCGGAACATAAAATGCAGTCACTTAAGCTGGTTGGGGGTCGTCTGGTACTGTTAAATTTTTTAATAACCTTCTCGGCTGGAGCCAGCGTTCCTTTTGATGTGGTGCTGGTTTCATTAGCGCTCGTTCAAGGTGAATACCTGATTAGCTGTGGGGAGCAGAAGGGTTTTTTGTTTCCCTTTTTCTTTTGATTTCTCGTAATACTCACTGCAAACAAAAGGCACCTGTGTCCTTACCATGTTAGAAACACAATGAGCAGTGTCAGACCGTACTAAGTGAGTGTGTGTATGTTTGGCAACTCAAATGATCTAATTCACACAGCCACAGTTGAGCTTTTTAAGCTGGCTATTTCCATGCTGCACTTCGTGTTGTTTTCAATCATTTGGTTCTCTCCTGAACCTCAGATAGCAGCAGGATGGCTGCTCACAAGAACCTCATCACCCTGCAAGGCAACTGCTCCTCTGCACAACAGCCATGAGAGATGTGTGAGCACATGAGGTCTGGCCATGGGTCTGATTCCTGCACCTGTATAAATACAACAGAGCAATGCAGATGGATGAGTGTCAGCAAGATCAAGGCCCCCTTTTATTTATTTGTTTGTTTGTTTGCATTTTCTGCTGAAATACACCTACTGACTCACTTGTATTTCATGCTTCTGAAATTCTGGGTATATCCTAAATATATTGCTTCTTTCCCTGGGAAAGTACAGTCATAACTGGCACAGGTTATTCAGGATTATATGGGAGATCAATAAAAGGGCTGCAATTTGAGAGGAATAAAAAAGAAAACTCTGATTGCCTGAGGAAGGAAGGAATGAAGGGAAGGGAAGGGAAGGGATTCATTTGGCTGCTTACAAAATTCTTCAGGTTTCTCTTTTTGCTTTCTTTCCTTCGTCTTTTCCTTTTCCCATGTCTTTGAATACAGAAGACATGGTAATAACTACTCAGAGCTTCCCAGAGATGCTACAAGGTGTTGACTGAATTTCAGGCCAGTTTAGACGTGTTCCCACTCCCCTTCCAGAACCCATCAATGTGTTACTCTGGGATAAGTTCAATTATTAGTGCAAAGGGAAAGAAATTACTTTACCTCTCTTTGGAGTAATAACATAATTATAACAGTAAGCTCTAAAAAAGCCGTTCTCCCCAGGAGGTGCCCATGTGCTCAGTGGAATGTTGTTTTGCAGCAGAGATATGGAGATGCAGAAAGGTAATAACTTATCTGTTGCCATTCACAGAGCTGAGACAAGGATCTGGGTTCCTCCTGTAGTACTTAGGGACATGGTTCAGTGGGCATGGTGGGGATGGGTTCACAGTTGGACTAGATGGCCTTAGTGTTTTTTTCCAACATTAATGATTCTATGATTCTATCTTCCTCCCAGCTTTAAGCTCCCAGAACTGGCTGCTCTTACACCTTTCTGCCCAAGATTAAAGAGCCTCAGCCTACCTGGTGCATCCTCCATGAAGAACACCAGCTCAGACACCAAGTCATCCCTTGATCTTCTTTTGGGCAAACAGAGCAGATGGACCTCCTAAATCTGTGGAACATTTTTGGTGGGCCTCAACTCATGTCTTGCTTTCCCTTCCCACCAACACCAGCTCAGCCCAGTTTCCAACATTTTCTAAATGCAAACATGCATTTTGTGCATGTTTTGTGGTAGCAACAGTAATGGGAGGATGGCTGGACTAGATGATCTTGTAGGTCCTTTCCAACCTTGTGATTCTATGATTCTATGATGTTGCACTTCAGCCACCAAAGGTAAAAGTTCACTACCACACTGCTCTCCATCTACCCTGGCTATTTGACTGCAGTCATGTTTAACACTGCATCTCTCTTCTCAAGGGTAGATCTTATTTGCGTCAATCAGCTTATTAAGTAAGTCATTTATCTCATGCCTTGTGACATTCTCCCTCTTTAGAAGGATGGGTTTCTAAATCAAAATTGTTCTCTCACATCACGGTGAAATCAAGGTGCTGGTCAGCTCAAGAAATCCTCTTATACAAAGCCCAACCTTCATTCTTTGCTATTCTGCTTCAGCACTGGGAAATTACTCCTTTGGAACAGCACAATATATTCATTACCCTGTTGGGCCACCCTCTACCTCCATTACAACAGGGTCTCAGCCACATGTTCCTAAGATACTGTCATCATTCCAGTGCACAGACCAATCTGTCAGGATGAAATCTGAAATGCTGTTATCTCATGTTGGATGTAATATCTTCTGTGCTAGAAAATGATCACACATCATTTGAGAAACTTCAAAGAGATTTATTTCTGGTTATATGAGACTTCCAGCATATATCTTTATGATTGAAATCCCCCATTACCCGGTATTCCTTTCTATATATTACAGGTAGATAAAAGCTCCAGGAGCAACTCACCTCTTAATGTGAGCCCATGGTCTTTAATCCCCTTTACAGCTCACACAACTTGCCCCACATTAAACCCCTTGCTTTGTTAGTTAAAGCTTTAATATCAATATATTTAACAACAAAGCAGTTCAAAGGCTTCCTCCCATATCGTCTCACCCATCCATTTCTCTTGGGCACACACTGCTGTTCATACACATCTTGTTGTCAGCAGTTTTAATGCTCCAGTCATAGAATTACAGAATCACAGAATCTTTAGAGTTGGAAGGGACCATTAAAGGTCATCTGGTCCAACTCACCTGCAGTGAACAGGGACATCTACATAGAAGTGAGCCTCCAGTTTTAGCAACTATATCAAACTTCCACTAACAAGCATTTGCAATTCCTCTTAAATTTGAAGAACGAAGGAGGAAAGTTTGCACAGGGCTAATGAACATCAAGCCCTGATAATAGAAATTGGCAAATTTGCCTGCACAATTGATCAGCCTCAATGGGTAACAGAAATCTGCTGGTCACATTTTGAGAGGCGCATGTAGGCAAACACATTCCTATTGCCCTGCTACTCCAGCTGGCTTGTTTGAGAAATACTGCTAAGCACTGTCAATCAGTCAACCAAAGAATGATAAAGAAAATTAAAGGAAGAAATAGGATAAAGGCGGAGAGCTGCAGGGGACAATATGGCATCCTCAGAAGATGCTCAAAGCATCATGTGCTCTTGCAGCCTGGAAGGCCAATAGTACCCTGGGCTGCATCAAAAGAGGGGTGGCCAGCAGAGTAAGGGAGAGGATTGTCTCACTTTGCTATGCCTTTGTCAGGTTCCATGTGGAATACTGCATCCAGGCCTGGGGCCCCCAGTACAGAAAGGATGCGGAGCAGTTGGAGTGGGTCCAGAGAAGGGCCACAAAGATGCTTGGAGGTCTGGAGCACCTCTCCTATGAAGACAGGCTGAGGAAGTTGGGCTTGTTTAGCTTGGAGAAAAGAAGGCTCCCAGGAGATCTCATTGCATCCTTCCAATACTTGAAAGGTGCTTACAAGTAGGAGGAGGACCAACTTTTTACATGGTCTGATAGTGATAGGACAAATGGGAATGGCTTTAAACTAAAAGAGACATTTAGGTTAGTGGTTAGGAATTATACTCAGAGAGGCACAGGGTGCCCAGAGAAACTGTAGATGCCCCATCCCTGGAGGCATTCAAAGATGGGGCCCTGGGCAGCCTGATCTGGTGGGTGATAACCCTGCCTATGGCAGGGTGTTGGAACTGGATGGGCCTTAAGGTCCCTTTCAACCAAAGTCAGACAATGATTTTATGAACTTCACAGCATACTGCTGTGGGAAGGAGATTTAACGTTGTTTGGACCTGAGCAGGAAGGGATGTTTATAGGTTGTGTCTTTTAAAGTACACCATGACTGAGTCAGAGGGTGTGTTTACATTTGGCCATTGGGTTCTTTTAATATCAGCACAAATCCCAAAGAATAAATCACTATTGTGGGAAAATAAGGTGAAGTCACATTGTACTGATTTGACACATTTTAGCAGTGGAAAGATAATGAGTAATGATAATGAGGTAAGTCATCAAGCTGAGCATTGGCAGACTTAAGGGATTTAGATGGAGAGACGTGTGGCGGCACAGAACACCCTCCTGATGGCAGCCTTTTGGTCCAGGCACGTGTAATCAGGGCAGAGAGGAGGTGTTGCAGTCATTACTTCAGAAGTAGGAGGCAACCGTTCCTGACATTATCAAAACTTCCTCAAAATCTCCAAAAACTGTAAGAAGAAAATGGGATGGACTCAAGCCAACACTGCACCATGTAATGGGAACCCTCTCCCTAATGGAATCATAGAATCATAGCATCATAGAATGGCTCGGGTTGGAAGGGACCCCAAGGACCATCAAGTTCCAACCCCCCTGACACAGGCAGCGCCACCAGTCAGTGGGCGGGATGGATGGGAACCATTCCTCTTTGGCACTGCAAAATCTCCCCCCATTGTCTCAGGAGGATTAAAATCTCCCTGCTAACATTTAGCCCAGGCCTAAAGAAAATAAATTATTTCATATCAAGCCATAAAACTCAGCACAATCAGACTCTGGGATGGAAACAGAGCCTTCTCCAACCATCACAATGTGGTGTTATTCTAGAGTAGGTGGTTCCAGGACATTTTGAACCGTGGCAATCATTACTGACCAGTTCCCCAAAGCAAACCTCAGTGCGAACAGGAAGAATACCTGCATTTTCTCCTAACCAGCTGCTAAGAACCTGAGCCCAGCTCAAAATAAATTGGTCTCTGTTCAGCAAAGAGGCTTGCAGATGTGTGACACTCAAATGAATGGGAAGCAAAGGTGGGCAAGAGGATTTGAGGTGAGACCTTTCAACAAGCTGTCTCAGTGTTTCCACCAGGAGGGTTTTGTGCCCTGTTCAAAATGATGTTCTTTCATTCTGTTAGCTGCATTCTGTACTTTCTTTTACACCCTTGATATGGTGGAGTCCTGCCAAAACTGGACGTTAAAATGCCAAGAAGAGGAGAGGCTCTGCTGGAACCTTTCTGAGTCAACAGGAGCCAGGAAGCAGGGGAAGCCACAGGCACTTCTGTTCAAGTACAAGTTCCAGCCCTGTACTGCAGGCTCCGGAAGCTGGATTTTAACTAATCGTCTGAACTAAGCCTTAATGATCTGCCATGGCTTGCAGGCAGGTGCGTTTTTATTGAGGATACTAATTGCCCTGGAGAAAACTAAGAGAGCTCCTCAGCCCAGAATCCCCAGAAAGCCTGATTCCCGATGTGAAGCACTAGCACTCAGTATTAATTCCGCACAGAAGACCTTTTTCTGTTTGTTTTTAACATGAATACCATCCTTGGCATCCTATAAGACACACTGCATTCCTGTGGGAATAAAAGGAGGCTTGTTGGAGCTTTGACTGGTCACTTGTCAGGCACACAAGATCCAATTCACTCTGGTATTTCTACTCATCCCACTCTGGTGGGACATACATACTCCCACCATCAACCTTCTCCTTTAGCCGTGCCGCTGGGAGAGTTCACATCGTTGTCTCTTGCTTTGGCTCCCATAATGCAGTGAAAGGGAGAGTCTTAGAGATCAGCATGTTCCTCAGCCCCAGGGTAGAGGCAGTGTATCTCAAGGGACTTTTACATTTCATTGAATCATAGAATTGCTTAGGTTGGAGAAGATCTTAAAGCTTATCCAGTTCCAACCCCCTGCCATAGGCAGAGCTGCCACCCACCAGATCCGCCCAGGGCCTCATCCAAACTGGCCTTGAACATCTCCAGAGATGCTTACAGTTTGATATGGTGAGGTCTGCCCACAAGAAGCTTTTTCTCTCTGTGTTGTCATCCCAATGGGTAATAGCCAAATTCATTTCAACTATAGGTATCTACATCTGGGCTAGTTTCATATTTTTCCCTTTAAAGCAGTGGAGTTGAGCAGGTACCTGAAGGATGCACTTCATCTCAATTTTGGTGAAGATGAAGGCCCAGGATACCTCTTCACCCCATAAATGAGAAGAGGAATCTAGATGCTCAGTTCCTTTTGAAAGGATTCGCTTTAAGGTTACATCTGAGGAAAAATATAGAGACCTTCTGCCCTCCAATCATCCTTTCTGAGCTGGGAAAGAAATAGTCTCAGACAAAGAATATAAAACATTTCCCTTCCCACAGCCTTTTTCTCCCTTGCCATTGAGAAGATGACATTTATATTTGTGTAGTGTTTAGCACGAGGGACCCTCACTTTCATTTTATCCCTGGGCGCCACTGTAGTAACAAAAATAAACAGCAGAACGTGGTGTGGGGGGGTTGGGAATGATGCCAGCTAACATTCAAAGCAGGGGCCCGGTTATTTCCTGATGAATAACAGTGTTTACAGAAGGCCTTTCACCCTGAGGTGCTTCACAAATTACAAACATGCAGCCCTACATCACAGCGCGAGCAGAACGGCCGACTTCAAAGTTTTTCATAGTTTTGGCTGAGAAAATCCCACACGCAGATCATGGCAGGGAGCAACCCGCCTTCCAGATATCAGAAGGCAAGGCAGTTCCAGGAACGAAGCCCGCTCCCAGCCTCAAGGTACACTGCAAAGTAGGCCATATGCTTTGCTCTACTTTGGAGATGACTTGGATGCTCTTTCGGTGTCTTCGTTTAAACAACTTCATTCCCTCGGTGCCGAAGTTGAAACCACTTACTTTTCATATTGTTTCAACTTGTTTACAAGGTCCATGTGATCATTTGCCTTTATTTTAACCCCATTTCACCTCAATTTCCTTCAACTGTGTCTATCTATGCCAGCCACAACCAACGATCCTGCAGCCCAAAACCGTGTGAACATGAGAAGGAGAAACAAAGAAGATGAAGGTGAATATTTCAGGCATTGCATGTCTGTACAAAAATCACAGCTAAGCAATCCCCCAAAATAGATGATTCGGGACTTTTGGCTGAGAGCATTCCAGGGAAGTTCAGCTGCTGCAATTTATTTCTGTAACTTCTGAAAACCTCAGATGGTGGAAGAGCCTGAAACTGAGCATGGACACAAGGAGCAGGCCTTGAAGGCAGGCCTGGAGGGACTTCCAGCTGTATGACTTCTTTCACTCTAAAAGCAAATGTGGGATTAAAGCAGAACTTTGCCATACAAAATCAATGTCTTGGACATATCCCAGCATCACTGACTCCCTAGGCACCTTTCTTTCTGTCTTCTAGAAACATAGAAGGGTAAGGGTTGGAAAAGATCTTCAGGTTAATCAAGTCTACCCATCAGCCTGACCTAGCAAGCCCTAACATTAAAGCATGTGCCTTAGAGCCACATCCAAACATGTCTTAAATCTTCAGGAGCCTAGGTACAGAGAGAATCATAGAATCATAGAATATCCTGAGTTGGAAGAGACCCACAAGCATCATCAAGTCCAACCTCTGGCTCCACAAAAGACCACCCAAATGCAAACGGTCCTTAATCTAACCTCATACTATGATTAAATTACACTTTTACAGAGAAATCCCAGGATTTACTGCATCCACAAAGCTGATGCTCCAGAGAAGAACTGAAGAAGTGTTACTGGAATCCTTTAATTCACTTTCTCTAGTACATACTGGGACTTGCTGCTTTCTCCAGTGTTCATCTGTCCCCTTAAAGATGAAGGTCAGTACTGGTGGTGAGGAGGGAGGTTTTGCAACCAAGATTTTTCCATTCGCATAGGCAGTGCAATGCAGGTTCATTCATTCATGTTCATTAGTAGGCTGCCTGGGGAGGTGGTGGTGTCACCGTCCCTGGAGGTGGTCAAGAAATGTGGAGATGTGGCACTGAGGGACATGGCTTAGTGGGCATGGTGGGGAGGGGTTGGGGTTGGACTGGATGATCTCAGTGGTCTTTGCCAGCCTTAATGATTCTATGATTCCAGGATTCTTGAATCAGCAGTTAGATGGTACAGTAGAAGAACACCATTACAGTAATCTATGAGAGCCAAATGGAGCTGGAAATAATAAACGGGAGCATTCGAATATCATTGTCCAAAGGAAAATGCAGATTATGCAAAAAGAAAATCTGTTCAACAGTGTAATTTATGAGACTACGAAATAATCACACAAGCAAAATATAGGAAACCCCAAATTAGAGACATTTGAACATCCAGACACCAGCCAAATACTTTCTTCCTCTTCTCGACTTCCCCAGTTGGCTCCGCAAGGCCAGCTTTGTTTTCAGAATGATTAACGATTAGCAGCAGCAACAATTATTTTTGATCCCTTCTGCAGAACAAAAAATGCAGCTGAGACAGAATTTCTGCCTCACGCTTCCTGCTCTCTGTAGGTCTGAACTCTCTGAGCAGCAAAGGCAGCCTACAGGTGGTCACAGCACTAAAATTACTGGGAGAATACTTGCTAATAACTGACCCACCCACTCATCCTTTCATTACTGATGTTCCTTTTCTTTTATTTTTATTAATGAACTCCACCCCAAGCAGCTTGCTCCATGATAAGGATTCAGATAATCTATTAACTGCCCCTCTTCGGGTGGCTGCCCCCATTGAAATGAGATTTGCATGTCATCAGGCACGCATTCCTGCAATTCAGAGCCTTCCCTAATTGCATTCTCGTGCATATTAACATGAATTAAACCCTGGTTGCAGAGATCTCGCCTTCCTATTTTGTTCTTCTAATGGTTTTTGTTCTGGCTGTTGCTGCTGAATAATCCCCGCTTCGGCAATCAAACCAAACCCAAAAGCATTTTTCAGACAGCAGATAATGCTTCCAGTGGAACAGCATTGCCCTTGATGAGTTAACCTCCCTATGCTTCACTGTTTCCTGTTTTTCATTGTCCTTTAAGCTATATATTTATTTATAAGCCTGAAATTGGACTTTATGTACACAGAGGAACATTGAAATCATAAATAACCTTATTCTAATAAATGTACAGTTATAAATAGATATGAAATACTGAAAAGGTATCGTTGGAGTTTATCCTTATAGATGCACAGTGTAGAAGATTTTATTATGCATTCTTATGCCGAGAAGTGAGACTTTCTTATGCCAAGAAGTGAGACTGTATCACACCTAGACATGATCTCATTAACATCCCGTTCATTCCCAAACTTAAATCCAAACTACAATTGTTTGATTTTGTCAGCATACATCATTTGTGGGTTGTCTGCCTTTGGGAAAGGTCAGGAGATCTGAGGCTATTACAAACTGTTTTATTTCCATTCACCCAAAATTCTAGCATAGTCCACAGGTCCTTCTGCGAGATCAAAAAGGGTTTTTGAAAAGGCCAGCTCCTTTGGTTGCCCTCTTCACATCCAAAAGAGATGACAACAGTGTGCTGACCATACCACACGAAGGTCAGTAAAGCTGTGTGCCACGAGCTCAATCTACTCCATTCATAGCAGGACGCATCTGGTAGGAGCACATCATGCGAAGTTCTGCTACAGCTGGAAAAAAATAAGGAAGGCAGTCTGACTGCATCATTCCTTGAACGGGTATCACAACAGGCACTCTGGGAGAAGAGGACAAATGTCAAGGTTTTGTTCCACTCACTTTGCCCTCCAAGTGCTTGAGAAAGCAGGGAGATGCCGTGCTTTATTGGCTGAGGTAACCTCCAACACGACGGAAGTTCATTTTAAACACCTCCAGCTTACAAAGCCTTTATGGAATTATAAACATGAGAGCCTCTGGTTCCAATTGGGTGGCAGTGGGAAAAACAGACTCTCCTCCAATATGAGAATGTTGGATAACGGCTTTCTGAAGAAGGACTGAAGCACCAGCAGTGCTGGCAGCAGGGTTTTACCTTGCTGAGATCACACTCACCCTCCAAAAATGATACCTTAAACTTATACCTATTTATATCATTTACATGATACATATGATATGAATTTATGTAACCATAGTGCTATGCCTACCGTCCTACTGATACCCAAACCAGGAAACTTAATGTTATTTTGGGTCTCTCTACACTAGGCTGCAGTTCCTGCTATGAATATGGGGCAGATATATCCCATAGCCGTTTTTTACACCGCTTTTTAACACTGATCAGGGAAAGTTTGCTTTAGATTACACATTTGGCTGATGAGGGAATGGATGTTAGGCTTCCGTAAGAAATGTGCCTTGTAACAGTACAGCAGGTTGATGGAGTAACGAAAACAATACAAAATCACTGGGAAACACATTAAATGGATTAAGAGTTGGCTAACTTCAAGCCTCAAATATAATTATAAACAGAGAAACTTTCTTTGAGTGGGCGTGTGCTTGGACAGATCCCACAGGGACTGGTTCTTGGCTCCACGCTAATGCAGTTTATCAGCGGCTAAGGATAAAAAAACACCTTTAAGTCATTACTAACAGATTTTTCAGCTGAGCCAAAGGTTGGGAAAATGGCAAAGAGAAGGAATAGAGGTCAGTGATACAAATGAGTAATTGGTAATCTGGAGGCAAGGAAGTACAGCCAAATCAAGTCACAAGATCAGAGAAAGAAGGCGGTGTTTTCCTGGTGGGATTGCAGTGGTGCAAAGCCTTGATTAACAAATACTTGCAAGTCAGAGTGAAGAACCTATTGACCATGAACTGATCTGATCTGTAAACGTATAAACAGAGGCAATCCAGGGAGAAGAGGAGGATTTTGCTTTCTGAGTATTCCTTCTCTCCCCAGACTGCTGCCAACGCATCGAGCACATCCACAAAACAGGCAGGAGGTTGAAAAGCTGGAGGCGATTGGAGAAAGAGACACAAGAATGTACACAGGGCTGAGAAGGATATCTTCCAGGGAGAAATTAAGAAGCTTACTCTGTTTAATGAGTCAAAAGAAAGAGAACGGGTGGCTGGATGCTGATCCAAGCACCTCTGGGGAAAAATACACTCTCAGAAGTCATCTTGGTACTAGCAAATAGAAATAGAGGGCCATAAAAATGATCCAAAAGATGGAACACCTCTCCTGCAAGGACAGTCAAAGAGAGCTGGGGCTGTTAAGCCTGGAGAAGAGAAGGCTCCAGGGAGGCCTGAGAGTGACCTTTCAGTACCTAAAGGGGGGTTATAAGAAAGAAGGGGACAGACTCCTTGGCAGAGTCTGTTGTGAAAGAACAAAAGGAAATGGTTTCAAATTAAAAGATTAGGCTGGATATAGGGAAGAAGCTTTTTACAGTAAGGGTAGTGAGGCACTAGAGCAGGTTGATCAGAGAGGTGGTGGATACCCCAGCCCTGGAGATATTCAAGATCAGGCTGGAGGAGACTCTGAGCACCCTGATGTAGCTGTAGGTGTTCCTGTTCATCGCAGGGGTGTTGCACAACATGGTCTTTAAGGATCCCTTCCTACTCAAACGATTCTATGATTCTATGGAATATCTCATGCCACCAGACCTGGGACTTCTTAGTTCCCATGCATGCTTTGGCCACATCCTACATCCACAGCAGCACGTCGAGCTTTCTCTCACAGAGAAATTCCAGCACCCGGTGAAAGTAAAAACTGCAGCATACTCTGACACATCCTTCCCTCTACTTGAGCTTGGGACCAGAATTTCCACACTGCAAAACAACCTGGCTTTGAGCACAAAAGTGGCCAAAAAATTTGGGTCCAACATCCTCCAGTTCTGTTTTCATTCTGTGGTTTTCATCTTTGTTCTGATCCCAGTGCCAAAGACATTTTGCACTGTTTGAGAGATCTGAATCTGGTTGCCCAAACCAGAGACAAGGGTAGCAGGCTCAGGCAAGAAAACTGCTGTGCCTCTTCCACAAAAACAATGCACTGACCGGTTTGAGCAAGAGAAAATGGAAGGGCTGGAGAGCAGCAGCACTTCAGACTGTAGTGCATAAGAAAGACGTTAAAAAATGATGGTCTTCTTCTGCGCCCATATCTCAGCAGCACTGATTTCCATAGCCCTACCCGCTCCTTTCGGAGACCTTTTATCCCACCACATCCAAGGCCAGTAAGTGAACATGACAGTTTAAGGGATTACAGAATCATTAAGGTTGGAAAAGACCTCTAAGATCATCTAGCCCAACTGTCTACCATCAATACTGCCCACTAAACCACGTCCCTAAGTACCACATCTACATGCTTCTTGAACACCAAGGAAGGCCAGATAGGGGTGGTTAAAATCAGACGGAATCCATCTGGCTGCAGATCCTGCTTTCAGTGCAATCCCTCATTTTTCATCTGTTTGTTTTGTGTGTGTGGATTTTTTTTTTTTCCTTCAGCTCTACTGGGAGATGTTTGGAAGTATGAAGAGGAGAAAAATAACCGGTGAATACGTAACAGGAACAACTCGTTCTTGGATTCAGAGCTGTCTGTGGACAATCTGTAAGCCAGTGTTTGAAGTAAAATATGTGACTAACGATCCCTACAAGGAGCATGAAGTAATTAATACCTGGAGGTGATATACAAGGCTGTGGGAAAGCGGGATGAAGGTGTAACAACATGAGAGAACGGCAGCGTTTGAAAACAGCCCACACCTTTGGAGGTGGCTTCTCATGGGGAAGCAAGCTGTGAAGAAAGTACATGAAGAACAAGGACACATTTTAAGTGCCTTTAACACATCATAAGAATGTGTTAAGGACCACGTTCCCATATTTCATGAGCAATCACAATGCTAGCTGCTTTTTTTTTTTTTAATTGCAGCAAATTGTTGACTTACTTGAGCTTTTCAAATCTGGTGAAACTCATTAAACTTAAGAATAATTGCATAAACTACTTTAATATTCAAACGCATTTGAATAAACAACTATTCTGTATTAAATTTTCAACAAACTGTTGCTTTTGCTGGTTGAACCTTGAGTTTGCCGTAAAGATTACTTTCTTACGGCACTTCTGAAAGTTAATCTGCAAGTGCAACATATAATTTGAGGTCCTTTCAGTTAATTGCCCACACAGCTGAATTCTGCAAAACTGCTCAATTACTAAAAGGCAAAATCCGAGCTGTTTGTTTATTTTCCCTTCAGTGGGAACTCAGCTTTCTGCTAATCAGTGACTGCAGCTGAAATGAATTCATCATCACAAGAGTAAAACAAGTAGTGCATTCATTTAGCAGCATGTTAAGCTGTGCATGCATTTTAGTCCCTTGGCAATGTGGTTGCCATGGCATTTGTGGGTGGTGGTGGTGAAGATGACAGGAGATTCTCAACATAAATGCCAAACCACGCTATAATATATGTCGGGCTGACCTGCTATTCATTAGGTGTCTGCTCTTTTATCATAAAGAACACATCAGTTCAACTTTCCCTGCAGTAAGTGATGTGAAATCTGAACCAGTGGTGTCTATAGGAATGTAAATCATAGGACATACTTTAAAGGTTGGGTTTTTGTGTTACTGAGGCTTTCCAAAACTGTCCGGGCGTTATGGGCAAATGGCAGTAAGGTGACAGTCTGCACTGAAAGGCTGGGTTGTGCACCTGACTATGGACTTCATTCTAGCAATTCTATCTTGTCATAAAGTGTAATGATTGTTAGGAATGTATATTAATTAAAATATGAAGTTGTAGTTCCCTAAGGGTTTTTAATATGGGGGTAGTGAGAGCTGTAGCAGAAATAGTTCCCATACTCCTACTACATACATATCCTACTCCCTAACTTTATGAAGAATCAAGCAATGAAAAATATCTTTTGGGATCCTTTTCCTTGGGACTATGTCATTTTTGTGTCAAGGGTTGGGGCTTCTTCAACTGAAGGGAAGCCATTCTCCATAGATGTATTCATATGTTTTCCATACATGTGTTCTGCACATGTCTTTGCCTGGGCATGGACATATAACTGTTTTGTGAAGCTTCTGCTATTGTTTCAATTAGCTGTGCCATATGAATATCACAGAATCATAGAATATCTCAAGTTGGAATGAACCCATGAGGATCATTTAGTCCAACTCCCGGCTCCACACAGGACCAAACAGAGTTCACTGTTTAGTTACAGATGTTCTAACTCTTATACAGCTCTAAGAGAGCCTTGTGAAATACAACATAATTTTATAGGATGAAGAAGGTATGTATTTGTGTTTTCTACTCCAGCAATGCTGGAAACATCCTGGTTGGGACCATCTCACTGGCTGGTGCCTTTTTGCTCCATGGAAAGATGCCCCCCTTCCTGCCGGGCACATGTTTCTGAAAATGCTCTGGAATCATGCAATCATTAAAGCTGGAAAAGATCTCCAAGATCATGTAGTCCAACCATTCACCTATCAATACTGCCCATTAAACCATGTCCCTAAACTACATCTACCTTTTCCTTCAACACTTTCAGGGACGGTGACACCACCACTTCTCTAGACAACCTTTTCCAATGCCTCACCATTCTCTCTGAGAATAAATTCTTCCTAATATCCAACCTGAACCTTCCTAGGACAACTTGAGGCCATTTCCTCTCATCCTATCACTATCACTTGGGACAAGAGGCCAATCCCCACCTTGCCACAACCTCCTTTCAGGGAGTTGTAGAGAGGTCACCCCTGAGCCTCCCCTTCTCCGGATTAAACTATCCCAGTTTCCCTGGCCACTTCCCATAAGACTTGTGCTTCAGATCCTTCACAGCTCCATCACCCTTCTTTGGACACGCTCCAGGGCCTCAATGTCTTTCTTGTACTGAGAGGCCCCAAATTGAACACAGTACTCAAGGTACAGCCTCACCAGTCAACCCTGTTTCTGATACAATCCAGGATACCATCGGCCCTCTTGGCCACCTGGGCACACTGCTGGCTCACATTCACTCAGAATCAGAATCACAAAATCAACACCCCCAGATCCTTTTCCTCCACGTCGCTTTCCAGCCACACTGCCCCAAGCCTGTAGTATTGTCTGGGGCTGTTGTGACCAAAGTGCAGGACCTGGCATTTAGTCTTGTTGAGCTTGGAAGTGATTACCAACGGGATTTTAGAGTGTGCTGGCACCAGGCTCTGAAAACTGAGCTTCTGTGATGCTTGTGACAGGCTGTTCTACAGTGAGAAAGGCAATGATTAAGATGTTGCCTGCTGATCACATTGGCAAGAAAAATGCTGCCAGGAATAAGTTCAGCAGAGGATACAAAGCCAGTTTTTAGGTGCCAAGTGTTGTCTTCTCATCTTCCCTGGATTGATTTTTGCCCTACAGGTCCTGACAAAGGTCACAGCCGGCGACATGGCCATTTCCGTCAGCCCCCAGCCATATAATGAGCCTGAGCAGGGAATACTGGCGCTATTCACTGGGCACACAAGGGCAGCCTGAGCTTCTCTTGTTCTGTACAGCAATTTCAGCTCATCTGGCATTTTTTATTCAAGAGCATTAACCTACAGTCTAACATTATGCACTATATGCTCTTAAATTTTTATTTAGTTACATGCGCTCGAGAGCAAATGGCCTCTTTTTCCCCCAGTATACCCACATAACTCCTCTCAGCTCTAATGGGATTTACATGGGTTTATCAAGTGATAATCAAAGCCTATTCTTCAGCCCCTGCTAACATTTACTATGTAATTTCCTGCTCTCCTAATGCACAGGGAGTATAACTTTGTGCTGTTAAGTGCAATGCAACAGGGAAAAAACACTTAAGGTCAGAGCTCAGCTTTACCCTGGAAACCTGTTACACATACAGCTCTTTTTACAGTGTTGTGCTAAAACATACAGAATAAAGAGAATCAAAGTGAAAACTACTTTAAAAGTCAGTGTCCTTCCAGCTCTGCGCAGGTCCTTTGTGGTACCTGGGTCTAGTTGAGCCTAAGTCTTTGTAGAGTCCCAGAAGTGACACATCTGTGTAATCCAAGGGGTGGAACACCTCTCCTGTGATGACAGGCTGAGTGAGCTGGGGCTGTTCACCCTGGAGAAGAGAAGGCTCCAGGAGATTTGAGAGCAGCCTTTCAGTATCCAAAGGGGGTTATAGAAAGAAGGAGACAGATTCTTTAGCAGGGTATGTTGTGAAAGGACAAAGGAAGTGGTTTCAAATTAAAAGAGAGGAGAGTTAGGCTGGAGATAGGGAAGAAGCTTTTTACAATAAGGGTAGTGAGGCACTGGAACAGATTGCTCAGAGAGGTGGTGGATACCCCAGCCCTGGAGATATTCAAGATCAGGCTGGAGGAGACTCTGAGCACCCTGATGTAGCTGTAGGTGTTCCTGTTCATCGCAGGGGTGTTGCACAACATGGTCTTTAAGGATCCCTTCCTACTCAAACGATTCTATGATTCTATGAAATTTCATCTCGTGCCACCAGACCTGGGACTTCTTAGTTCCCATGCATGCTTTGGCCACATCCTACATCCACAGCAGCACGTCAAGCTTTCTCTCACAGAGAAATTCCAGCGCCTGGTGAAAGCAAAAACTGCAGCATACTCTGACACATCCTTCCCTCTCCTTGATCTGGGGACCAGAAGTTCACTGCAGAGGGGTTGGACTTGACAGTCTTTAAGGGTCCCCTCCAACTCAAACAATTCTGTGATTCAGTGATTCTATGTTGGAGGGGGCAGTAGGCCGGGAGGGACCATGCTCTCTGTTGCAGAGGAATATACAGAATCGGAGAATCATAGAATACCCCAAGTTGGAAGAGATCCACAAGGATCACTGAGTCCAACTCCTGGCTCCACACAGGACCACCCAAAATTCAGACCCTATGTCTGAGAGCTCTGTCCAAATGGCTCTGCAGCAATCTCAGTGCTGTGACCCTTGGGAGGCCCAACCACCCTCAGGGGACAAATCTTTCCCCAGTATCCAATCTGAACTTCCCCTGTTGCTGCTTCATGCCATTCCCTCAGCTTCTATCTATCTCCATCCTCAGAGAGAAGAGCTCAGCACTGCCCCTCCTCTCACTGCAAGGAGTTGTAGGCCACCATGAGGCCTCCCTTCAGCCTCTGCTCCGCACTGAACAAAGCAAGGGACATCAGCTGCTTCTCACACATCTTGCCCCCCAGACCCTTATGTGCCTGCAGCCTCCCACCAAGCAGGCATGAAGCAACAAGCCCTTCAAGCACTGCTGCCTCAGCAGTTCAGTGCCCAGAGGAACCCACTGCGAGTGGCCGAGAGTGGGGCTCCTCTCAGCACCTGTGTGTAGGGCAGAAAAGGCCACTTTATAACCGGTATCACCGAGCCACAGCCAGTTCTGCAGTTTTTCCAAAATAAATCATTTTTTACATCTCTGAATGATGGTATTTCGTAATGCCTGGAGGGCCAAATTTTACACCACAATGTTTTTCTTTGCGTGAAACATGCGCTGAAACACACAGCCCGGGCACATTTTACACATATTTTCAGTCTAGAGTCTCAATATTGACCTCCATCACAGCAGAAGAGACTTGTGGAAGAGGAAGCTGAGCAGAAGGAAATACGGAAAGGCACGCAATTTTAATAACCACTAACACAAAGTGTAGCCGCACGCCGAACCACCTCCCAGGGAAAATCAGATTAGCTTCAGCAATACCACACAGATTTCAGTTCACTGGAAAAATCGAAAAGGAAAACCTCATGGGGTGACTGCTTCGGGCTGAGTTTGTGCCAGATGATCACCACCAGCTCACTGCAGCTCGAGGGACTGGCGCGTGTTTGTTGGGGTACTGTAACACAGATGGCTTGCTGGGGAAGCAGTGTGATCTGCTTTTATCCAGCAACTGAAAGAAAGCAGAGGAAAGGGTTGGGTTTTTCACATTTGTATTGGAAAACTCTCTTGCTCTAAGGGGAATGTCACACAGGCTCAGCTGCAGGCAGATACAGCCGGCAGCATCCCACACACATACCAACACATACACAGGGAGCACACACAGTATGCAAACACCCTGCAAGCCCAAATAAATACCTCGAAAATCAGTTGTGCTCCAGGGGATAGAAAGCGCCTGCCCCCACACAAAATTAAGAAGTTAATTAGTGTTTAAATATTTCCTTGCAGCTTTGGTACTACTGCTGTTTCAGTGAGTAAAAAACTAGCAAGAACAAGGGACAGAATGAGAGAAGAATGGCAATCGTTTTTAGTAGCTAAGATAAATGATAAACAAAAATCATAGAATCGTGGAATCATTAAGGTTGGAAAAAAGCTCTTAGATCAGACAGTCCAACCATCAACCCATCATCACCATGCCACTAAACCATGTCCCTCAGTGCCACATCTCCACATTTCTTAAACATCTCCAGGGATGGTGACTCCACCACCTCCCCAGGCAGCCTGTTCCAATGCCTCGCCACTCCTTCTGAGAAGAATTTTTCCTAATATCCAACCCGAACCTCCCCTGGCACAACTTAAGGCCACTTCCCCTCACCTTATCACTGTCACCTGGTAGAAAAGGCTGACCCTCCATCTCAACACAACCTCCTTTCAGGCACTTATAGAGAACTATAACGTCTCTCCTGAGCTCCTCCCCTCCAGACTAAAAAATCCCACTCCTTCTTCTGATCCCCATAAGACTTGTGCTCCAGATCCTTCACAGCTTTGTTGCCCTTCTCTGGACACGCTCCAGGACCTCACTATCTTTCTTGTAGTGAGGGACCCAATACTGAGCACAGCAGATGCGGTGCGGCCTCACCGGTGCTGAGTACAGAGGAGTGATCACCTTATTTTGGTACAGCAACAACCTTTGCTCAGGTCCCCGTACAAGGAAGAAGCTACTTGTGGTCTTCAGTAAGAAAGGATGAAGGAAGAGATCAGAGAAAATAAAGGATCAGACATAGAGAAACATGTTTTCACTCTCTGAACTATGTCATCGGTACTGATGACCTGTTCATTTTGATACATCCACCTCAAGGTGCAGTGTGTTTCCTTAGGTTTGTCAAGAACATTCAGCAATCACCTATAATTAGAGAAAGATGTGGTGTCTCTACTGGAGCTGGCAGTGGCAAGATAAAATGCTGCTCACCTGTCATCATTTTGCAATTTACCCATCTCAGACAGAAATTAAGACAGATGACATAACAGGATGTGGAGAAATGGTCTCAACTTGCACCAAGGCAGGTTTAGATTGGATATCAGGAAGAATTTCTTCATAGAGAGGGCTGGTCAAACATTGAAATGGGCTGTCCTGGGAAGTGGTGGAGTACTCATTCCTAGAGGCCTTCAGGACATGTGGACATGGCACTAATGGTCAGGGCTCAGTGCTGGAACTCGGTAGGCCATGTTGGTGGTTAGATCTGGTGATCTTGAAGGTTTTTTCGAACCTGGTTGATCCTATGAATTTATGGTGCTGTGATTCTGTTTTGTCATCTCTTTGAGTGCCACCAGCTAATACGGTGCCAGGGGAATCAGCAGTTTCTGAGGTACACTGCTGCTGTTTTTACTCCGCCCTTGCTGTTACTGTGCAGCTCAATATGAATAGATAGACAGTTGGAACAAGGACAGATTTATACTCATCTCCCCACAGACTGGGCTTTGGATTTGCCTTTTTCTAAAAGTTTCTGAACACAATGGTTTTTATTTTACTTATAGCCAGAGTTTTGTTGTTGCATCCAATGGCACAGAAGTTTCACTGCAGGTAGTGAAGCCATATATGTCTCTTTCCAGGCCTCTAGGGGTTTAGGTAAGAGATGCTTCTGCATCCAGAGACGTGTCTAGCATGTCAAAATGGAAAGATCCTTGCATTATACTTTTAAAAAAGGTGGTGGGAGTGCTTCCAGACTGAAATACTCTATTATCAGAGCATGCACTCTCCAAGGTAAGAGTCTCGGAAGTAGCTTTCCATAGGACCAAAGCATTATAGGAATATACAAGAAGGATAGAGAGGAAAAACATCCCCCCTTCAAAGCTTACTAATTGCTGCCTGCATTACAGTTGTGACAGCCTAACATTTTACAGCTCATTTCTCTTAACAGCTGATAAATGGTTTGGTTTTATGTGCTATTCCCTGTCTGGAGAAGTTCACTTGCATCAACAAAATAAGATCAATGTTCCCCGAGCACAGCTGCAGCAAGGCAGCTGGCTGCCGTCGGTCCCTATTAAATTCACCTCTACTGCTTCTCTTCTGGTTTTGCCATGGGCCCATTTACTGACCTTGAGTGTGACGTTTCACCTGTTGAGGTGCCACCTGACTCACCAGTAGGGGAATACTTCTTACCCTTCGAGCTCTTCACACAAAGCCACAAGTAAAAGCTGTGCATAAGGAGGCCTTTCTGGAAATGATTCTCGTGTTCTTAGCTGTCCTTGGCACATTCTGGACACAAAGGGAAGAACATTTTATACAGACACAGGGAATATCCCTTTAATGATTTTTATTAGAAATGAATGTGTATTCTTCACTCTAATTAAGAGGAAAAATAAAAAAGGTTTTTTTTTTCCCTCCCTTCTGATTTCTGCAATTGATATTTATGGTTTTGTGTATTTCTCTAATAACTTCTAAATATATTTGATAAAACTGTACACCAGGGTTGATAACCTTGATGTTTTTTTAAGCTGCGTGAGCCCCACAGCCCAGTTTCCATTGCATCACCTCAGGCAGCCAGACCAATACAGCTGCAGCAGCACAGAGCTGGAGAGAAAAGCAAGGGACAATTAATGCTTTTGACTGCTGTCACTGAAGACTCAGCATCTTAAAGCCAAAGTGCAAAAGGACTCTATCTTCAGGGAACTGGCAACCTCAGAAGACTTCAGAATGCTCAGTCTATAGGTCAAAATTTATTATCCCAGGCTCCTATGCCAGGAATTGCAAAGCAATGATGTGCCTGGTTTGTAATTACTGCTTTTTTTAAATCACAGAATCACTGAGGTTGGAAAAAAACATTGAGATCCTCTAGTCCAACCCATCACCACCATGCCCACTAAACCATGTCCCGAAGGGTGTAAAGTGTGTTAGGAGGATGTTGGAGGACTTTGTAGAAGAAAGGGAGATAATGAGTGTGTTTTTGGAACAAACAAACCCAAACACTACAACTAGTTTTCATTTCAGAGGGAAGTATCTGAATCTCAAAGACAGCTGGGACTGAACTGATGTTTATGTGCTGTGGGTGCTCAAGGGAGAGGACCCAAAAGTGAACGGGGAACTAAGTAATTTAGGAGGGTGGAGGCACCTTACAGGGAGAAGGAGGAACTGGCTGCCAAGAAACTACCTTGGGAAAAAAGCAAACACAAACAACTCCATGGACATGGACAAATGTAGGGTGGAGACTGAAAGGTTTCTAATTTGTGGCTACTTTACTATACACCCTAGGAGTGGAAAATTAACTGTTTTGTGGTTGAATTCCACCAGTTCAGGGTCAAGGCAGCTCATGGTGGTGCACTGATGACCCATGAGCTTCTATCAGGCGCAGGCTCCTTTGGCCATGCTCTTTGTAGGATGGTCCTAATCTATGCGCTGCAATACGTTGCTTAGGATAGGTCATCAGGCCTAAATATTTCCTTTTATAGAAATAACAGTAACTATTAAATAATAGTAAACAATAATAATAATTAATATTTCAAAGCAAATTTAATAGAAGCATGAGATAAAGGATTTATTCCCTAGTTAGGATAAATAGGGGCAGTTCTGCTTTTGTGGCCACATTATAACAACGAATGATTTAATTCAGGTCAAATTATTCACTGAAAAAGGACTTGATCTTCTTTTGGGCCAGGAGTATCATTAGCTCCTTCCTTAGTCTGTTCTTCCAAAATACTTACCGCTGAAAAAGAGGAAAAAGGATGAATCATTGCAAAGCTGCAAATATTTGGCTGGTTTAGCAGTAGTAAAAGCCACTCTCCTGTAGTAATCTCTTCCTCTGTGGGCTCACTTCAGCTTATTTTAGCTCAGAATGAATGTATCGAGTATGACCCTTGGAATTCAAGAAACAAATTCTTTCATTAGAATGAAAACACGAAATAAAGAAGGAATCTTGGTAAATGTGCCTAAAAATAAACAGGACCAAGCCTGTATTTCAGGGCATCAAATATTCCACAGGTGACTTTCCAGTAATTCTGGTATTTGACACTACAGCTGCAGCATAAGAAACACAACAGAAGCCTAATGAACTGTAAAACAGTCCTTATTTATTGTGGTAAATAGTCTAGTACTTGTACTATTTTGACTGAGGGAACGTTGTTTGATATGGTAGCTTAAAATAACACCACTACAGCTATTGAATGTGTTCTTTTAAATTTTCTTTCCTGGGGCTGACTTCTCAGGCAGAGATGGACTGGAGGGATGCAGGGATCCCATCTCTCCACACAACTGGGGCTGTGAACTTTCTCCTAATTTCTGCTTGTTGTAAAGAAAACACCCTCCAACTCTTCAGTAGCTGTAAAGAAAAGAAGTTCTCTCCACTGTAAAGAAATTGCAGATAAAATCAGAATTCTCTTGCCAAAATTTAGGTTTTATGGAGCCTGGTAAGATAGCAGCTCTGTGCACAAAACACTGAAACTTCTTTGTAATAGAAGACATTTAGGGGAAGGTACAGAATTGCTTTGAAGCTTTCCAACTCAAAAAGAGACTACTGATGGTAAGACTGAACAAACATATTTCGGATCAAAACAGCTATAATCATAAAATTACTCACTGATTTTATCAAAAGATATTTTGAAGCCTTGTAAAAGAAGAATTTATACCACAATCCAATCGTGCTTAGAAATCACGGGCATGTTGTACTGCTTTATGGTTAAAAAAGCTGCAATCTGTCTCCAGCAAAAAAACTCCTTTGGAACCAATTTAAAGACTCTACAAGCTCGGTTCCAGCTATATAGCCTTGCTAAGTAAAACTCTGCATGGCTTGGCAAACTGAAAATGGAACTGGAAGCCGGATACTCCAAAGGGACCTTCAGTAAGTGATTTCTTTTTTCCCTATCTATAAATGTTAGATTATAATAATTTTCTACAGCATACACAAGCATTTTGCAGAGTTTCAGGGTTGGTCTAAAGGTCACCAAAGTCAACAGGAGATTTCCTGCTGATCTCTGGAGTTGCTTCCCAGCTGGGAAGCTCCAGGCACTGCACACTTAATGTACGGTGAGCCCACGTTCACCCTGCATCTGCAGCAGCCAATGCATCACTTTAGCTACCAGCAGCACAGCACAGACACAGTGGGTGCGATAACGAATGGACTGCCTTTGTGTCCTTGGTGGTGCCACGTCTTTGGATGACTCTGCCTATGGATTTTGGAGTGGATCCTAAAACATGGATATTCATCTCTCTTACTTCAGCTTCTAAAATGTTAGCAGGTACTCTAAGCACCCAACAGGGTCAGTAAAGATCTCACTGTTAAGCTCAGAGCGTGATCCAGGTGACTATAGATGTATAATTCAGGACAAGATGCTGAGCACTCTCATCTGCTTCAGCGTGGCTTGTTTGAATGAAGAAACCTCCATTACAGATTCTTCACTCAGATTAGTTCTGCCTCATCTTTTGGCAAGGCATTTTGGAACTGTTGCAGCCTGCAGAGCTCCCAACAAATATGGAGAGAAGGGAAATGCATGGCACAAACGCATGCAAACACTAACTGTGGTGTCCCTGTTCACTGCAGGGGAGTTGGACTGGATGGCCTTCAGAGGTGCCTTCCAACTCTAAGGACTCTGTGATTCTATGAAACATCCCCAACATATGCCATGAGCACGTGATGTGGTGCCACACATCACAGCCTCCTAAGCCCTCCTCTGAGAAGTTCAGTACCTGGGCTGTATAATTGCTTTTTCATGCAGAAATGTTAGGAATCTATTGAGTGTACAACTATACACCCTCAAACCTTCTAAATTCAAACCTTCTCTAAAACGTAGAATTGTTTTGAGGTAGAGCTCATAGTACTAGAATGAAATCCTGCTTTCTGCACTACTTACACATATTCATTACGTTTAATGTATGCACAGTTCCCCTCCCAGCAGCATGCAATAACCACATGCCCATACGTAAGTACATTACCACAGTGTGCATACTATGTGTTTTCCCAAATCATATTGTGTTCTGGCAATTGGTGTCATCTGGTCATTAACAAAGACAACTGCTGTTAAAAATAACGAGAAGCTTCTGGAATTCTCACATTGTCAAGATTAACTGAGACTGTTGCTCTTCTCTGCAAATACTTTCATTGGTACCTGGCTAGGAGCAATGACCCTCATTTCCATTCTTGACATCAACACCTGTGAGTTTCTGTTGTCAAAGTGCACAGCTTCCCCCATTACAGCAAAGGGGAACCAATAAGTACCTTTAAATACAATTTGTTTTTTAAGCATGAAATCTCTCAAATGCCTTAACAGGCTTTGTTTTTACTACATTCTGGTCACATTCCTCTGGTTTAAATCAGAGTAAAAGAGCAGTGGGGTAACCAATAACAGGAACTTGAAAGATCTCTACCACTGCTCGGTAAATAAACAAAGCAGCTCACTTTGTAACGAGCTCAACATCAACAAATACAGAAAATGGCTGTTGCAGGAGCTGATCTAGCAACATCAGAACAGAACAGTAAGGAAATATTTGCCTCTCCCTTAAGCACAACTCCAAACTTTCCCTGCAATTGTAGAAGTTTTTCCCTAAGCTACTGATAACAGTTGGGGACACAACAACTGTATGAAGACAAAGAAAAAAAGCCATTGAACACACTTGGTCTTCAGTGTTCAGACAGCTTCATCCTCCTTCACGTAACACCCATTATCTTTCACAGCTCTGGAATTACTGTGCCTAATTTAACAGATCAGAACTGGGGGCATCAGAACACTAAATGACAGTAGGCCCCCAGGATACTCACAGCAGAAAAAAAAAGGCCTAACTTCACACTGCTTCTTCTAACCTGTAAACTCACTGAGGGTTAAATACCCTGTATAGTTACAATGCTGATAAGTATTAGAACGTTAACAGCAATGCACAAAAAATCTGTTTCTAAATAAATACTAAGAAATAATCCCCAGCTGATTTACAAAGCTCCTTTCCTTGCTGCAGCCAGCCAACTTCCTAGAGAGGCAGGCATCCACAACAAAGAAATGTTTGACTCCTTGAGACGGTCATAATTTGGTACATTCACTGTTCCTTTGTCTCTTGCTGTTTCTGAAGCAGCTTTTAGTCAGTGCAGTAATTCTGTGACAAAGCTAGATAGTCACACTTGTTAACCGCTTCAATAAAAATTAAAACTGTTATACTCTTATTTGGAGGGAGAGTAACATTTTCAAGAACAAATTTATATTTAAAGCTGAATTATTAATATAATATTAATATATATAAACATCTTAATATAATATTTACCTTAATGTAATATAAATATTAAGACAGGGATCTCCTAGAGAGAGTCCAGCAAAGGGCCACAAAGATGAGAGGAGGAGAGAGGAGAGGAGGATAGTAGTAGGCTTAGTTCATCTAGAAAGGACCTACATAGCATGAAGTCACTCCCGTGTGTGCTGTAATCAACCCATTGAGTCCTCCAAAGCAAAGCAAAGCAGTTGATTTAAATCCAACTTCCAAGCCTTCTCTCTTCCTTTTTTGGTGCAATACTTTTCCCACAAAGTAAATAAACTCAAGTGTGGTATTGTGGTAGTCAGATACTAAAGCACTTCACTGAGCAGCTTCAAAAGAGGCAAAGTTGCTGAGCCTGTACTGAGAAAACTGGTAGGTAGAACTAAGGGCTTACTGTGGCAAAAAGGACAATACAAAAAATCTCTCTTTTGTACTGTGAAACATGCCAGTGAACATCAGTCAGCACAGAAGGGACATAGAATGGGATATTCGGGAATTGGACAATCCTAGAATCCTAGGATCATAGAATCTTTGAAGTTGGAAGGGATCGTTAAAGGTCATCTAGTCCAACTCCCCTGCAGTGAACAGGGACACACACAGCTCAATCAGATTGCTCAGGGCCTGATCCATCTTTGCCCTGAAAGTCTCCATGGACAGGGCATCCACCACGTCTCTGAGAAACCTGTTCCAGTGCCTCGCCACCCCTGCTGTAAAAGACTTTTTCTTATACCCAACCTAAATCTGCCCTCTTTAAGCTTGAAGCCATTTCCCCTTGTTCTGTCACCACAGGCCTTGCTAAAGAATCTGTCCTCTTCTTTCCTGTAGCTCCCTTTCGTATACTGAAAGGCCACTATCAGGTCACCTCTGAGCCTTCTCTTCTCCAGGCTGAACAACCCCAGCTCTTTCAGCCTGTTAAATCCTGCAAAGAAAGTATATTTTCCAAAGCACCACTGTCTTCTAACCGTATCTGGTAAGGTATTCAGCTCTATATTTGATACATTCAAAGTCTCATGTCAAAAAATTTGTACAAGAGCACCTATCGTTTCTCTTCAGCATCCTGAGTGATAATAAATTATCAGTCTGTAATTAAGCAACTGAAGAGCATGGATCTGAAGTCAAGAAAATTACAGTCTTCTTTTATTCTATTTTTATTCCGTCTTTCAAAGAAGTAATGGATGAAAAATTTAGAGGTATGACAGAAACCTTCTACCTAGATGTGCTTCTTCAGGCTGACTTAAAGCTATGAGGTCATTCATTCAGTGGTTCCCAAGTAATGACTTCATTTAGACTGCGGGGACTCCCTATGCAGCCAGCAAAGAATAAATTCAGGTCATAAATACAGGTCAGCAATATCTCGACTACAACTTAAAGTGACTGTTTTTTAACAAGAGGAAAATGTAATGCAGGAGGATTGTCTCTGAAACAGAATAAAGGATTGGAGGAATTTCTCCATCTTAGAACCAAGTGCTAGAATGTGTTCCCTTCAGCATATCCCACTCCGCGACACAGCTATCAAAGATAAAGACACCTGGTCCAACAGAACAACTTCAGCCTCTATCCACTTGTCTTTGGTGGAAGTGCAGAGAAAGAAAAATTTCCATGGTCACAGCTTAACTGAAGATGGAGAGAACCCTAAAACTCAGAGAAAAGGCATACAGAACAAGTACCAGTCCTGTATTCCACTCCTAAAATCCAAACCAACAAAGCATCAAAGTCTTCATGATGCTGATCATACTGACTCCACTGTCAGAACTCTGTCCACCTAGAATTAAAAAAAAGCTGATAGCAAAGTTGTAGAAACCATAACCAAATAAACAGAAGTTGGAAAATAAACAATTACAAGAATCAATATTCACATGAATTGAAAACAACTTGCTGAAAATGAGACTGGCCAGCAATGATCATCAATATCCACAGAAAAAAAATTACTCTGTGTATTTGCATCTGTGTTTCAAAATAAACCTAGAGAGAATCATTCTCAGATATCTGATACTTCTCTTAAGCAGCAGAAAGGATTGTGGCAAGAATTTTTTACCACTTGCTCAGGGTCACCAACCATGAGACCAGGCTGCCCAGAGCCACATCCAGCCTGGCCTTGAATGCCTCCAGGGATGGGGCATGAAGTTAAAATCCCTGTTCATTGCAGGGCAGTTAGACTAGGAAAACTTTAAAGGTTCCTTCCAACTCAAACAATTCTATGATTCTATGATAAAATATTCCTCAACAGCCATCTTCCCTGCTAGCTGGACAGATGTCCCATGGGCCCAGTGTCACTCTGGAGAGCGGGAGAATTAGATCTATACATTCACATCTGACTGCTATATGTGTGTTGAAATTTGCATTAAGTACAAAAACCTCTTTGATCAAAACACCGCATACATTTTACACATCAAGGGGCTCTACAGGAAAAGCGTAAGCTTACCAAAGCAGCTGAAGGGATTTGGGGAGGGATTTGACAGAGAACAGAGTGATGACACTGCTGTCACACTTCTTGCAAAATGCCGACTTGATCTGAATAACAACAAAGAACCAAAAATGCGTAAGGACACACTAAGAAAAATGGAGCTTTTTCAATATCAGTTTGACTAACAGAAAGTGTAAATGTCACAGGTTGGCTCAGAACTGGAAAGCTGTATCCTCACTGGGAAAGCCACCAAGAACACTCCTAGAAAGCGTGGCAGTCCAATCCATCGGCTAACTAAGCCAATGTGGGGTCTTTCCTTTCTTTCTAGAAAGCAAAGCCACCAATGAGGACAAACATTCTGATTTTCTAGAAAGCTATATAAACTTACTGATCTCTTACTTCTATCTTGTCACTACGCTGAAAGGCCAGGTGGGGTGGCCCATGTTGCCACCAGATAACAAAGTGGTTTGTTTCCACAAAGAAAGTATGCTGGGTGGCTTCCCGTGCTGATATGTCTGCTTTTAGACAGTTAAACCCAGAAAATTAAAAAAAAAAACCAACAATAAAAATATTTCTGTGGGGGTTTTTTGTTGTTGTTGTTTGTTTCTTTGCTTCCCATTGGGAAATCTAGGAGATTATTACTGTGCTTCTAATTAAGACATTAACATTTGCTTTGGAGGTTTTAGTTAATAACAGCAAGTCATCAAATGGGTCCCCCAGCCACTAATTAGTTTTTTTCATATACAATTCTCCTGACCCCGCACAGTTTTGCTGATTTCCCGTGGAACTTTCCTTAAGAATTTCTTTGTGTTTCTTTTCTTTCTTTCTTTCTTTTTT
This sequence comes from Alectoris magna, assembly GCA_030625065.1. Classification (NCBI taxonomy): domain Eukaryota; kingdom Metazoa; phylum Chordata; class Aves; order Galliformes; family Phasianidae; genus Alectoris; species Alectoris magna. The sequence goes on from CM060561.1 coordinate 4,272,192, forward strand.
TTTAATAAATCATAAAGATTTCCATTTGATGCCTTCCCATTTATTCTCTGCTGTACGGGCTGTACAAAAATGCAAATATAACAGTTAGGCTTTTTTTTTTTTAAACTCAGATTGAAGATGAAGATGTGCATATTAACACGAGTAACGTTTTGTTGCCATACATTGTACAAATCTGTATGTTCAAACCATTAGGCTGCACGTACCGTTGTGCCCCTAATTCCTGCAGTGCTCATCCTCCACCCGTGAGAAATGATTCACTGTTAAATGTAGGACCTGATCATAGAATCAGTCATAGAATCACAGAATGGCTTGGATTGGAAGGGGCCTCAAGGACCATCAAGCTTCAACCTCCCACTGCAGGCAGGGCTGCCAACCTCTACATTTAATACCAGACCAGGCTGCCCAGGGCCCCATCCAACCTGGCCTTGAACACCTCCAGGGACGGGGCATCCACAGCCTCTCTGGGCAGCCTGTTCCAGCACCTCACCACTCTCACAGTAAAGAACTTCCCCCAGATACCCAACCTAAATCTTCCCTCCTTCAACTTAAAACCATTTCCCCTTGTCCTGCCGTTATCTACCTTTACAAAGAATTGACTCCCCTCCTGTTTATAGACTCCCATTAGGTACTGGAAGGCTGCAATGAGGTCACCCCGCAGCAATCTCTTCTCCAGGCTGAACAAGCCCATCTCCCTCAGCCTGTCTTTGTAGGGGAGCTGCTCCAGCCCTCTGATCATCTTAGTGACCCTCCTCTGGACCCTCTCCAACAGCTCCCTGTCTTTCTTGTACTGGGGGCCCCAGACCTGGATGCAATATTCCAGATGGGGTCTCATGAGGGCAGACCATTGTTGAAGACTTCTTAATTAAAAAGCATTTTTTCCTCTCATGATGAAAAATGTTACTGTGTATTTTATGAAATATTTAACATCTTGCCATTTTCTCTCCCTCTTTTTTTTTTTTTCCTAAATCCCCCTGCATTTCACTGTCACAGCTTGAAGCAGTCCTGCAGTTCAGAGCTACCTGTCTCTTGTACGCCTGATCACTCCGGTTGTTTTGATGAATATTTACCATCCTGCAGAAAAGCCTGACTGCAGCTGTGCTCCAAAACACCGGAAAGAACTGGGTCTTTTTAAAGCTATTACTCCATCATTCAATAAAAGGAAAGACAATACATGGTGAACTATAATGAAGCTTCCTACATTTTTGTTTGTACCAATGCAGCACAGGTTTAATATCTGCTGTAAATGGAATGAGATAATGGTGTAGGCTAGACAAATAACATTAGTATTCAACAGAATGCCTTACCTCAATATTATTTGTTCAGTAATGACTTAAAAAGGGATAGTCTCATTTCCATCTACCAATAACTTCCACGGAGACAGAGCTGGGAAGAAAACTATTTTACTTTTCTGTAAAAAAAAAAAGTCAAGAATTAGAAGAAAACAAGAATCTTAAAAGACCAGGGTGCGAATCACATCTCATAAAAGGTTACCTCTGTAAAGATTTAGGCTAATTACTCAAGCTTTCCAGTAGTCAATTGAGAAAAATAGATACAATCAGAAAGCGATTCACTGTTTTCTTGGTAGGTAGAACTGACGAACTTCTGAAGTGCCTCAGGAGCCTCACTCAAAGGCGGTGAGATTGAATGAGAAATTGGAGTGAAGAGGGGGAAAAACAGAGAAGAGATCTCAAACTGGTGATGCTTTATGGTCCATACAAAAAGAGCGACTATCATTGTATTCATGTTCATGAATCTTTGCTGAAGTTTTTAGTCTGGATAACTATGTAACCTGTCATCAGACATACACTTGAACACAGCTCCCCTCTCCCAGTTGAGAGTTTCAACCATCAGCTTTTACAGAACTTCCTCTACGTTTGACTAAGAATTGCGTTCTGTAATATGAGCAAGACTTCCCAGCAAGTGTTTTATCAAAGTAAGCACGCTGCTGAGGGCTTCTGTTCTCATAAGTTTTTTTGCTGGTGAAAAAAAGCAACAAGAAACCAGCACACACAAAAATAAATCTCAACAGCACTTGAAACTAAGACTAAACTAAGACTAAGACTTTTCAGGAATTGGTGGAAAACATCAATTTGATGTTTTATTTCAGGCTTGCCTTCATCTTATTTAAAACCAGTGGGAAAACTCCCAAGGACTTGAGAGAGCATACTTCTTTTCCATGTGAAAAAGATTCAGCAGAAACAGAAGAATTAGGCTTTCTGTTCTAAAATTGCTCTGGCTTTACTCTGTCTCCTCTGTAAATCAGCCGCATATCTTTTAGTAGTTTTCTTGTCTGTAAAATCGGGAGAACTGGTACACTGATGCTTACCAGAGAATCTGCAGGATATAAAGTATTATAAAGATTTAAGTCAATATTTATTAGAGCAAATAGATTTAGAAAGGTACCTAAAACAAGAATATCTATTAAATGTGTGTTTATCAAAAGAATAGGATATACTATGTTTTATATAAAGTAATTATTGCTACTAACTTACCTAAGGACACGGCCCTGGAGAGGAGCTAAATGCTTTCAGGCCTGTTCACTCAGTGAATGAGTGAATTGGGGAACTCAAATACTGTCTCAGTTTTCCACGTCTTCTTCACATCTTCCTAAGTTTGTTCAGAGGCTGAAGCACTTTGACATCTTTGGACAAAGGCTGAGACAAAGGAGAAACAGCGAGTGTTTGGGATCAAATGCTTGGACAAGTCATTTAGTGTAATTCCCTATCACCACATCATAAAAATGCATAAAGCTCCATTATCTCTTTCCAGTATTACACCTCCCCTCCCTTCCCTTCATATTACATAGAAAACATAGTGCTGTTTTTACTCGTGTATTTCCTCCCATTTTTCTCTATCCCAGTCCTCAAGAGTATTCTATTTTTGCCTGCATGTTACTGTGAACATCCTCCTTATTGAAAGCCTCCCAACATTCTGTCATCAGTAATTTTAATTAGCACTTTTCTACCTTTTCTGGCAGGAGCATCAATAGTGATCCTCAGACCAATAATTATAAAATAACAAATCATTTTTCCTTCCTTCCTCTTTTTCTGCACGGTGATCCAGCTTCAGCTGAAAGAGTGTATTTGCTATCTGGTCTAGCCTACAAGTCTGTTGGGGAAAGAGCTCCCAGGAGCCTGACAGAGACACGTACAAACCTTCTGGGCTAAGAAAGTCAGTGAGTCTCCCATTCTATTTCTATTTTTTTTAGCAACTATTCTAATAGTCCAGTTCTTCTACAAAAGGTAGACAGCAATGCTGCACCTGTGATTAAAAGACAGTTTCTAGGACTTGCTTTTGGTGCAAGCAAGCATATGGTGCTGGATGCATCTGCATCCCGTCCAGAACTTAACTGATAGATTGGCTTGGAATATTTTATAGAATCACAGAGGTAAGGATCTGGGATCTGCTCAAGCCAGGGCTGCCCAGGACAAGGGGAAATGAAAAGTGGAACTCAAATGCCACTACAGGTAGGAGTTGTAATAATAGCGACTTTTAAAATGACTGCTTCAGACTTTAGATGTTAAATACACTCTATGACTGACAAGCATGTGAACATGTAGTCATGTGTAAGTATTTTCTTGAAAGAGAATATACCCAGTCTTGAAAAAAGAGACCAATCAAGCCAGTGAGTGCCACCATGGAAAAGAAGTGAGGCCAGAGACCCCAGAGCAAGCTCGTCTGAAGCTACTTTCACATCCTCCTGCAGCTGGTATGCTTAGTTGCAATCATAAAGTAATTTAGATTGGAAAATACCTTGAAGATCATCATGTCCAGCCATTAATTAACATTACCAGGGAGGTTCAGGTTGGATATCAGGAAAAGGTTCTTCACCAAGAGGGTGGTCAGACACTGGAACAGGCTCTCCAGGGAAGCAGTCATGGCACCGAGCTTGCATGAGTTCAAGTAGTATCTGGACAATGCACTCAGACATATGGTCTGATTTTTGGGTGCAGTCAGGAGTTGGACTCAATCTATGTGGTTCCCTTACAACTCAGGTTATTTTATGATTATGTGACCCTTATGGGTCCCTTCCAAATTGGGATATTCTATGACTCTACCAAGTCCATCAATAAACCATGTCCCTCAGTGCCACATCCATACTTCTGTTCAATACCTCCAGGGATGGTGACTCCACCACTTCTCTGGGCAGCCTGTCCCAATCATAGGATCACTGTAGTTGGAAGACTTCTAAGATGAAGTCTAAACATCAACTCATTACCACTACACCTACTAAACCAAGTCCCTCAGTGCCATATCTACATGTTTCTTGGACACCTTCAGGGTTGGTGACTCCATCGTCTGTTCCAATGCATTATTAGTCCTTCTGAGCAATTTTTTTTTTTTCCCTAATACCCAACCTGAACCTCCCCTGGGGCAACTTCAGGCCATTACATATTGTCATTATCTTTTCTCAGGTGGCAAGTGATAGGACACAAAGTCTCACAAAACTCACAGAAGGAATGGTAATGCATTGGAACAGGTGGTGCTGGAGCCACCAGCCCTGGAAGTGTTCAAGAAACGTGTAGATGTGGCACTGAGGGCCGTGGTTATTGGGCATGGTGGTGATGGGTCAGTGGCTGGACTAGATACATTTGTGGTCTTTGCCAACCTTATTGATTGCACGTTACCCCACTGACTGCAACCTCCTTTCAGATAAGCGTAGAGAGCAACGAGGTCTCCATCTCCTCCAGCATTAACAACCCTAATTCCCCCAGTTGCTCCACATATGTATTGTTTCCAGCCCCTCCACCACTTCTGTTGCTATTCTCTTGCAGCAAGACAGAGAGAACATGAGCTCCAGTGTGGAGAGCTGCCACTGAGACACAGAGAGGAGGACGACGGATTAAGCTTCCCTCCTTCATGAGCTCGCCCCTCTTTCCCTTAGCCCAAAGGGATCGCGCCTCGGTGAAAGGAGCGAGGATGGATCCCGGGAGGCTGCCGACTCCTCCCGAACGGGATCCGCGCCCCCTGACAGCACCGGAGGCGGCGGCCAACGGCTCCGCCACCTGAAGCGCCTGCGCAGGCGGGGCGGGAGCTCCCACCTCCTCGGTGCGAGGGGCGGCAGCCTGACCCCCTCCCTCCTCCCCCGCAGCCATGTTAGTGCGGGGAGCGAGGGAGGGAGAGGGCAGCGCGCATCCCATGGTGCAGCGCGCCGGGAGGGCGGGGGAGCGGCCTGGAGTGGCCGGGGCAGGGAAGCTGGGAGGCAGGCAGGCAGGGAAGCGGGCGAGCGAGAAAGCGAGCAAGGAAGCAAGCAAGCAAGCAAGCAAGCAAGCAGCCGCCCGCCCTCCTCACCGCGCGGAGCCACCGAGAACGGGGCGGGCAGCGCTGCGGCGGGACCACCTCACGGCTTCACCCATCTCCGGGCCGCCGGGGCGGGACAGGGGCGGCTGCCCGCAGCGCGGTGAGTGCGTGAGGAAGGGGGCACTGAGGAGCGGAGCGAGGCGGCCCCGACTTACATAACGGGGAGGGGGCGTCCCTGAGGGAGGTTTGGCTGGGGGAAGGGAGGGGCGGGCAGCAGCTTTCCTTCTATCCCCCCCATCTCCTCGGGGGTACGGCTATGTGAGAGGAGGCTGCGCGCACACGGAGCCGCGCTGCGAGCGGAGGGCTTCGTCTGCGGGGGGGGGCGGGGGATACGGGGAGAGCCGTGCTGGGAGGCCAGGGCTGAAGGGGAGCTGCGGGCGTGCTGCATCCCGCCGCCCTCCCAGCCTCCCCTCCCTGCCGCCCGGCTCCGCGGCTCGGCCGGGGACGGTCCCACCGGATGTGGAGCGGAGCGGGACGGTCCGTCAAGTAAACAAAGGGGAAAGGGAAGGGGAAGGGGAGGGGGGGTCCTCCGCCTGCTTTGCCTCTTCCTCCTCCCGGGAGGGCCGGTGGATGTGCGGCTGCCGCTCAGCGCCCGGGTGAAGCGGTTGAGGCTTCTTTCTTATGCATAATGCCGATTTTCACGTCCATTCCCATTCCAAAGTTTCCTCCTTTTAGGAGCGGGGTGGGCAGTCTCTTTGGTTTTGTTTTTTTTCTCCTTTTTTTCTTTTTTTTCCTAGCTGGAGGACTGTAGCTCACTGTAGCGCTTCAGTGCGAGCCGGCTGGCAGTCGGGCTGGTTGAAATGCTTTGAAGGCAGAGTTTACCCTGCAGGCCCCAGCACCGCTGTTTGACTCGGCAGTGTCAGCCCGCAGCTCCGTTTTTGATGGGGAATAATAGCGGTGCTGTAGCAAATGTGTCAAACAAAAAGTTCGCTTGAAAGGGGAAGCGCTTGGGGATTCCTGCCGAAGTGAATGGGATTTAAATGTGTTCGCTTAAAAGTGGTGTTGCGGTGCCCCCTTAAAAATTCAGGTTCTTTCTGTTTTTCTATGTATGTCCTTTTTTTTGTGTGTGTGTGTGTGTATTGTAATTGGAAAAGCCCTGCATTCCTCCCAGCTAATCTGCTGTTAGCATCTCTGGTTTTATTAAACCTGGGTTAGGTCAAGAACACAGCTGGGTGGGGGCCAGAAAATTTAGCTACACAGCTATTCAGAACAGCTTGTTATCTTACTGATGTTGTCCATGTCCGAAATTCCCCCGCTTCCTTTCTCCACCCATCTCCTTTCTGATTCCCTTTACAACCTTTGCTCCTCTAGTGTGGTTTGCGGGTTGAGGGCCGCGGCCTTTGGGTTTCTTGACGTGAGGTTAATAGCAGAGATTCTGTGAAGTATGTGTATTTATTAAATTGAATGGACATAGAATCCTGGGGTATTACTAAGAAGAACAAAAAAAGAAAAGGGAGGAGGCATTTCTTTAGTTGCTGTGAAATGTTTTCTCTCTGAGGACTGTGCACTTTTGAGTAGCTTTTTTCCAATAGCCAGAAATTAATCTCTCCTCTGTACTATTACATTTTAAATCCAGTGTTTGTAGATGTTGAGCTCAGATGGATGTTTGTGTTGGTTGACCTTTTGTTTTTATACAAAGGGTAAAATGTACACGTGAAAGGAAGATGGGATGATACTTTTTGTCAGAAGCTGTAAGCTTTATTCAGCCTTCGGTATTCATAAAAGTACGAAGCGTGTGTGGTTGACATAGCAATCAACTGGTAGCGTCGGCATCGGAGCGCTTCCTCCAGAAATGAATATTCTTAGAACAGCACTCTGCTATATTGAGGGTGTGATTTGCTGAAAGAGCTTTAAGACAAGTCGTAATTTCTAAAGATCTGATGTGGTGATGCAACTTTGCTTCAAAGCGATTGCATGCTGTTGGAAGGGCTTTCTTAAATATAATGGTTTACCACATTGTGACTAATACTTGAAAGGGGGAAACCTTGGTTTTGTGAATTCCACCAAGCTCGTACGTATTCGGGGGGGATTAGGAGAAGAGAGAAGCAGAGGTTCTTTTTGAAGGTGAAGTACTAAACCAAGTAGGTCTGATGGTTTAGCAGATTAATTTCTGCTTGTAATTGACTTATTTTTTTGTTCAGTATTGATCAGTATTTTCTCTCACGCATTCACTGCGGTGTGCAGTAATCGTAGACTCACCAAGGTTGGAAAAGGCCTCCAAGATCATTTAGTCCAACCATCCGCCTATCGCCAGTATTTCCCACTGATGATGATAATGTCCTCATTCCACACAGCTGTGAGTGAAAATGCAGTTGTGTGACTCTTACCTCCATCAGATGTGGTTCCCAGACTCTGTTTTCCCCCTTGTGTCATGCAAGTGTAATTCTAATGTTCCAGGTACCACTGCTGAGTACTTCGGACATAGCGACTTGAAGGTTGTAGTTATAGGTCAGTATTTTACAACTGCAACGAACAAATTCTTACTGTATCTTTGCCCTCTTGTATGGAGTGGCAGCAGAAATGATTGGAGTCTCATGATTTATATATGGTTGATGTTTAGGACGTTGTGATGTCCTGTGTCTCTACCACAGTATTCATACACGTATTCAGATGGTGGTTGATGGGCGATCAGGAGGACCTGGTGAAGGATGTGGTTAATTAGGATCTCAGCCTCAGGTTTTGTGCTGTGGATTTAATTTTTTTCTCTTCTCTTTCCCTTGTTTGTTTGCGTTCTTTCTACCGTGAAAGCTTCCTAAATTAGTTTAGTCTTAGCTCAGCATTTAGTATTCCTGACTGGGAAGTGTGTCTTGTTACAAGGCTGGGTGATTCGCCTTGAAGAGAGTGGTTTTGTATTTAACAGATAGGTCAAGTAGCTTGATTTGACTTTCTTCACTTGTAGGAAAGCAGACCTGGGAGAAACCGTTTTAATTACCCCGTGGGTTGTGCTGCAGGATGTTTGAACTGCTAATGCTTGAAAGGTGTGTTCTGAAAGCTCTACCATGTGTCATGTCCCTCCATGCAACAGCACTAGGAATCTTATGTATGGGAGAAACGTTGTCAGAGCTTTGCCAGAGGTGGGTGAGACTGAAACCTGGTGCTCTTTGGCTCTCACAGCACTTGAAATGTAAACCTTTAATGTGAGTCCTTCTAAATTTCAGTCAGATACACAGCAGTCCATAGCTGAACTGTTAGAACTTCTCCTGTATTGGATTCCCTTTGTCCCCTATGACTTAAAGGTTGGTTTCCCCTCTAATGCTATTCATTGTTTTACCTATTCTTCTGTTCCGTTTTTTGTGTTTGGTACAGAAAGGGCATGTACCAGAAGTTCAAACAGTGTTATGTAGATTCCTGCTCACTGAAGTATTGCTTCTTTGTTTTTGCTGGGAAGGGGAACTGAGTACCTCCAACTCCATTCTGTTTTGCTGCAGGGTTCCAGCTTCGTACGGTGTAATAAAGGTCAGTTTAGAGCTTAATCCTTAAGATGAATCTTGGCTCTTTCCCCCGTTGGAACTGTAATTCAACTCATTTCAAGAGCCTGGGCTAATTTCCTTCCTGCTAATCATAAGCACATAAGCAAACGGTGTGCATCGGTTGTCCTGGAGACAGTGGTAGGAGATCACATACTCTTCACTGCTGTCATGCCAGGTGTGCTGATGAAGCAGTAAACTGAAAGACATTTGGACAGTGCATGTGTGCTCACCTTCAAAGTGAGACCCTTCTCATTGCTGTCACCGATTGCATGGTCTGAGTGATAGAGCCAAAGCTGTTGGGTACAGTGAGAAAGAGGTCAGAGGGCTCTACCGACTGCTTGCTGCTTCCTGCTGCCGCTTGAGTTTCTTTTCATTGTTTGCCTTCACATGAAAATGTGCAATTCCTGCTTTTGTTTTAATTTCTTTTGGGGGAGGGGAGAGGGAGCACACCATTCCAAGCTATTAAATGTCTTTGGAAGACGGAGATCGTTTTTCTTTTAGTCCCATTAAAGTTCCTGGGAAGGATTAGAACCGGCAGATGTTTGTTATTTTTTTTTTCCTTTTCTTTTTTGTCTATAGGAAGGAGGAGCTCCTGTTCTTTCCTGTTTCCTCGCTGCTAGGATAGCAAATAATTGGATTGCAAGGAAGTAGCAGAAGGCTAATTTAGCAGAAGCTCAAAAATGAGCTAACTCGATATGTTTCTTACATTTGAGTGCACCTCTTTATCCAGCGGCCCAGCTTTTTCCCTGACCTTTTCTTAGTGCCGCAAAGTGCTTTCTGATGTAGGCGGTAAGAGTCATCTGCATTTAGTACTTATTTCTTAAAGATGCTTCAGTAAATAGGTTCAGGATTACTGCTAACAAAAGAATGAAGCACTGGTGGTACTAATAACAGACTTCTTACACGCCCCAGTGATTGAGTTATGCCCAGCACTGGGGGTTGTTGTCAGTCTGCCAGTTTCAAGCCATGGGTTTTATAATCAGTGTGAATGCTGACAGGTGTGTTCGCAATGCCCTGTGGCACTGGAAACCAGAAATTCTGTGAGCACCTTTACTTCTTTTACTTTAACTTCTTACTGGCTTTAAGAGAACTTTAATAACTAATCCTTTTGTGAAACACGGAGTTCAAGAATATAGTCTGCTGCCTTTCTCATCTTTTTACAGATATACGTTCTTGATGTCGTGAGCGATTGTAATCTTTCTGTCCTTTGTGGTTTTCTTCAGAATATCGGAATTGTTACCGCCTACTGTTTGTCTAGTGAAGGTTGGTGCATAAAGGAGAAAATTTCAGGCAGCGTGAAGTGGAGGGCAGTTCTTTTTCTTCTTTCTGTCCAACTAACCGGGCTGTTTCCCAGCTTTTATTTCTTCTATTTCTAGATGCTTTTCTTTAAGCAGAAATTCTTCTTCCTTGTGGCCGAGTGCTCTTGTGATTCATTCATGCCTTTATTTTCCCTTGGATTTTAGCTGCCTCCTTCATCCTGTTTTCTGTTCTTCCTCAGTGCTCTTCGTAGTGGAAGCCGTTTCAAGGTGAGGATATTTCTTCATAACAGATCTGACAACCTGGGCAGTAGCATACGAAAGAAATATATGCTGCGGGTACCTTCATAGTTGCTTGAATTTACTGTTGATAAAGAGTTAACTGTACTACTTTCATTTTGTATGGGTCCTTATCTCCCTTTCTTCACGCCTCCCCCAGTGGTTCCAGAGCTTGACTGAGGTATTGTTGTATTTCTGTTGTGATGCTGCAGTTTTTACTAACTGCTGGTGGAAAGAGATAGCAAACACTGATACAACCACAAGGCTGGAAGTCAGGAGGCAAGAATTTTATTTCTGCCTCTTCTGTGGCTTATATATATATATTTTCTATGTGATGCTGGTTAAGCTGATTTCTTTGCTGTGCTCAGGCTTTGACTACCAGCGTACGAACACGTGGCAGTTCTGAAGTGCTTGCTGTAAGAGGAGCCACTCACAGGAGAAAGGAGAAACCATAATGTTGGTTAAAAGCTGTTCATTTAAGGTGCTGCTTGGAAGGAGCCTTGACATGGCTATCTCAGTTAATTCATGTTTGTCAGTGTACCTGCAAGCCTTTCACAATGCTTGGCTTACAACTACATTTGCATTTACTGAATAAAATGCACTCACTTTTAATTTAGCTAGCAGGAACAAAAGCGGCTTGATAATATGTGTATGGGGGGGGAAAAAGCTGTAGGTTGGAGGGGTTTAATTTCTAAATTCTGTATTTATGGAGTATGTATTATGCAAGGCAGTTCTAAAAAGTGATGAAATTGAACAGTAGTTTTCTATCACCAGTCTTCATCTGGGAAACTTTTGCATGCTGCTGACATGTGAGTTTCTGTTGCTGGCAGTGGAGTTTTTGCAGATGTTACGAACCAGTTTCTTCTCTTCTGTTAACAGCACAATTACGGGAGTGCTGTTGATAAATGGAGAAGCAACTTTGAATTTTATCAGTTCTCATTTTCTATTTCAGGCTTAAGCCCTGTATGCCAGAAGTTTCTAGATCCTGATTGGTTTATTTACCATCTTGTTCTAGTTTCCAATAAACAGAAAGCCGTGTTTCTGCGCTTTTCTGGTGCTTCTCGTCTCTGCAGCCCCTCTTGCCCAGTTTAATGCACTTGCAATGTTGTTTGCTCAAATGTGCACTTCAGAGATGCTTTTCAAGGTCTGTGAAAGCTGAGTAAGCTTGGATGTGCATGGTGTTGGTTGTTTATGGCTCAGTGTGGTTAACCTTGTGATGTTGCAAAGAAATCTATCTCTTATGTGGTGTATTGGGGGTAAATACTTGGAAACATTACAGTTGGAAAATACTGCTGAGGCCATCAAGTCTCAACCACCAACCCATCACCACCTTGCTGAGTACTGCTAGGGTTCAGTTAGAATGCTGCACTCATTTGTGGCGCTGTCCATCCAGAAAAGGGTTTTCTCTCTTTGGGATGCTTTCAGGAACTGATCAGATACCTGAAGTGTACGATGCGTGAGAATTGAGCAGATTAAGGTGCTGATATTTTATCTCCTTGTAATCTTACTCATGTGTGTTGGGCTACTTATGAGAACGGACGAGATAAGGACTGGTGAGGGCTAAAACGAGATGGCTTACTTAAATGGGAGGGCTTGAAGTATTGTGTTACTTCTAATGTGAAGAGTAATTGAGTGTTGAAATAGGTTGGGAGTGGTTCTCTTCACTGACAGTCTTTCAGAACCAGTTAGTTATCTGTCAGAAGGGAGATACTGTTTGTCCCTATCTCAGGAGTGCCAGATTCACTGAATGGCCTCATGAGTTGTATCCAGTGAATTGTGGGATGTTAACAGGTGAAGAACCTGGCTTTTCAGCTTTACACCAACAGTCAGTGTAGCTCACAGTCACCCCAGCAGCTCTCTGAGCAAGTCCCCCCTTGATGCTTTGCAGTTCTGGTGTAAATCTGTCGCAGGCAAAGCATCTTGTGTTTGGTTTGTGGCGTATTCCTTCAGTTACATCTAAAAAGCTCAGGAAGATCCTTGCCATAAGTGAAATTGTCATGCTCTTCTATAGATACAGATATAACCTGAACGTGACTGGAAAACCTGAGCTAAAAACTGGAACTGCAATAACTAGCTCCATTGCCTTTTGGTTGTACCTTTATAAATTTCATTATAGAGTACATGCCAGGCCACTAAACTGCGTGAGCAAGTCAGTAAAATGGCCTTAGACAATGATTCTCCTTGATATAATGAGTGTATTTCATCGCATATTGGTAAAATGAGTGTCTTTACTTCAGAAGAGTAGCCTGGAACTTCTGGTGAATTTATGATGCGTCTCGCTCTTTAGTGCTTAGTTTGTGTTTGGATGTTGCCTGTAGGCTTCCTCTTAATTGTAATTTACATGAGTCTGTTTTAAAGCAAGTCAAAATATTTCTCAGCGTTTTGTCATGGAAGGAGTAGGTAAGTGTTGAGATTAGGAAAGAGAATTAGTGATCTTAGTGAAATTGTATACGGAGACGAGTCATGAGGTGGCTTGCATGCCTGTCTGTACTCTGCACAGCCTCTGCTGGAAACTGGTGTTGTGGCACGTCCTGCCTTTCAGATGTTCTTTCTGAAAATAAACTCGTGGATTGAATAGCTTTTTAAACCTTGAGTTAAAAGTTTGGTGCAGAAGTTGCTTGAACTCGTGCTCAGACAAGAAGATGACCCTTCATCAGCATGGTAATCTGACATTCATTTCAGATTTATGTATCATGGAATCGTGGAATGGCCTGGGTTGAAAAGGGCCACAACGGTCATCCAGTTTCAACCCCCCTGCAGTGTGCAGGGTCGCCAACCACCAGACCAGGCTGCCCAGAGCCGCATCCAGCCTGGCCTTGAATGCCTCCAGGGATGGGGCATCCACAACCTCCTTGGGCAACCTGTTCCTCTGAGTGAAAAACTTCCTTCTGGAGCCTTCTTTTCTCCAAACTAAACAAGCCCAGTTTCCTCAACCTTTCTTCATAATGTAGACTTCTAGCTTAGCGATGCGTCTGAATGCTGTATGGTTTGGGGGGAAAAAAAAATAATCCCTTCCACGGAGTTCAGTAGTGTATGTTTTAGCGCTGATGTACATAAATTGTGCTGGATATATGAATTGGGCAGTAGTATATAATGAAAAAAAGCAATTTCCAGAGGCAAATAATCTTCCTTCTGTCTTGCATATATGTTGTTTTGGTATAGATGAAGGATTGATGTTGGTAAGAGAAATGGAGGAGGAAGCACATGGCACTGGTTTCTACTGTGGGAACATTCTGACTGTTAATGCTTTGTGAATATTCAATTGAGTTAATTACTCGTATTTCTTAGGTTACAGAAGGGAACAAAAATAACACAGCCAGTGCCTCTGTAAAACTTAGTGCAACAGTGGTGCAGAGTCGAAGCACCAAATCTACCTACCTCCATCTGCTCCCCAGCGTTTGTCAGCATTCATTTTTACAAGAAGCTGAGTGTTGCTGGCTTTCTGCATTTCATTACCTTGTTGCCTGAAGTTCATTGCATACATGAAAGAAATCCACTCGGTTGTTTATTAAGGAGATAAGATGGCATCAAAAGGAAGAGGTGTACAGCATGGGAGATTAATCCTCCAATGGGGATTTAAAGGAAAGTTGAATCGTGTCTTAGGCTACCAAGCCTTCCTTAATTCAGCCTTAGTAAGAGGGGGAAGAGTTGGTTTGTGTAATGGAGGTACTGCTTGCCTCGTGCTGTTCAGTGCTTTTAACAGCTACAGCTTTATGCCTTGCTCTGTTTTCAGTGGAAGGGGGGGTAATTTGCAGTACAGGAGTGCATATCACCGGCTTCGTTTTACAGCGGAATCAGCTTTTTTCTTCCCTTAAAGCAAGTAAAATGCTTCAGTTGCTTCATAATTTAAGGACAAGCGTAGATCACAGGAGCTTCTGTCCCTAGGAAACTATTTCTGGAGTTACGTAATGCATTCAGATATGCTTGTTTGAAGAAAAATGGGAATTGCACTGACATTCTTCCTTTCAAGTCTTTGTTACTTCTGTTGAAAAAGGCATTGCATGGCAGCGTTTCCAAGGGGGAATGGGAACATTGGTCATGCCATAGCAAGCAAAAGGTCACAGAGTGGAAGCATGGGAAGGTGGAGGCAGCAGCAAGTTAGGAGAATAAATGTGCATAAAGTACATTTGCTTTAACACCTTGCTGTTGAAGCTGATAAAAGCAAAATAAGGCGAGACCTGGTGGCTTTCAAAGTTGAGGTCAATTGTGGAAAGTCACGGTGAAAGCAGTGAGTCGTGACCAAGCATCTGAAGCACAGGTGGCATGAAAAGAAGGGAGGGGGACCGCAGAGACCATGTGCATACGACATTAGAGCTTAGTGCACACTTGTCACCTGAAATGTGGCACCTTCTTGGTTTTAGCTTGCTTTAGAGCCGTTCCAAGTGTTGTTATGGTGAGAGTGTTGAAGTTGTTGAACTTTTGTCTTTATAGCTGATTTTAATGAGTGGTGGTTTTTGGGAACAGGTGACAGTAGTAAATTTGGACTCCTTCACTTTGTGTTGGTTTTAATGTGATACGGATGTGAGATCGTAGTGAAGTTTGCCCGTCTTCCCCCAGTTGTTGGTTAGAGCAATCTGGTTTTGTGTTTTTTCTGCAGAACTGGCTGTGGTTAGGCTGAGTGACTGCGTGGCTGTGCCTTGTGCTGATGCACTTAGGATGTGCATTTGGGTTCAATGTGTCTGTTTCACATTCTGTTTTAATGACGAGGTTCTGCTGGTGTCAGAGTCATTGAGCTATGTTAAGGACAAACTAGTGTTTGTATGCCAACTGTCCCCAAACTTCTCAAGACTGCTGCTTCTTCACAGCCTTGTATCAGTGCGTAGAGTTGGTGGGTGCGGAGTTCAGTGCTGCCCTGACTGTTACAGAACATTCCTTGAAGGCTTTGTGTCATTTATTATTCATCATAGAATCATCATGGAATGGTGTGGGTTAGAAGGGACTTCGTTAGGTTCACGCAGGCCCACCTTCTTAGCACGTCGAGGTCTCTCTCTTGGCATCCCTTCCCTTTAACGTATCAGCCACACCACTCAGCGTCAGCATTGGTGTCATCAGCAAACTTGCTGAGGGTGCACTCGAGCCTGTCATTGATGAACATGTTGAAGAGCACCGGTCCCAAGACAGGTCGCTGGGGGGCACCACTCATCTCCAGCCTCCACCTGGGTACAGTGCTACTCAACACAACCCTCTACGGCCTTCCAACCAATTCCTTATCACTCTCAAATCCATCTCTCTCCAGTTCAGAGATAAGAATGTGGTGGGGGGGACCATGTCAAATGGCATGCACAAGTCCAGGTAGATAACACTGATTGCCTTCTCTTTGTCCACCAAAGTCTTTGCTTCATCACAGAATGCCACCAGATAAAAATCTTGCATGACGGCAAAAGTTGCTGTACTGGGCAGATCAAAGATAGAAGGGAGAGGTGAATGAAACCGGTGTTGTTGGACCGTAATGATCCAGCTTTGGCTTTGTAGGGCTTGAGGTGATCATCTGCTATATGGAAATGGTGTTGGGGATCAGAGGGAGAGAGGAATTTGTGAAGAAGAAACGAATGAAGAGATGAGAAAAGAGCAATGAAAGTAAATGTCCTTCAAGAATGTGATCAAAGAGCATTTAAGCACTAAAATACAAGGAAGCTGAGAATGTTCTGTGCCTAAAATATACGTAGTGTTTGTTTTCTTGGGTACTTGTCACTGGTTTGTCTTGAAAGGTCTGTGTGTTGAAGATCTCTAACAGGAGAGGGGTTGGCAGTCAAAAACCAGTTTCAGGTTGTACTCCAGTGTACTTGGAGGTTTAGATCTCCAGGTAAGATGCTCTTGTCTTTAATTAAAGAAGTAGGTAGAATTAGGGGTGATTCTAAAGAGGAAAATAAGGCAGTCATAGATAAAAGTAAGTTTAAACAAAAAAAATAAGACAGATAACGCCAGAGGGAACGGAACACTCTTGGCTTGTTGGGGAAAGTATAAAAAGGAATAACTTCCACCAGAAGAAAAAAAGGTGTATTAAACTTAACGTTCAAATATTGTTAGTTTATAGGAAATTTTCCCTTTTTGGAGAAAGGTAAAAAAAATTTCAGAAGCTGTGGAAAGTTCTCTTTACGGAAAGGGAAATAAATCTGCTGTATTTTGGTTTAAAGAAACCACGTTGTAAGATATTTCCACTTTTAAGAAGATGTGTAAATGCACGCCATTTTGATTAACCTGAACCACTTTGTACATCAAATCTTCTTATGACCAGTTGAGAAGTTTTCAGTGCTTATCCCAATCATAATGGGACTAATTGGTGTGTTTTTCAATAGGGTTGCAGCTGGTCAAAGCTGAATTGAGTGCTGAAGACTTCTTGTCACCTCTTGTGTCCCAAAGTCAACCAGTAAGCAGTAGTGACCCACGAAGATAAATCCTGGGGTATATGCTTGGGAATTGCTCTCAGTGAAGGGGAGATGAAATAATCCTATGTTGGGATCGTCTCTGACTGCCTCATGCTCTTCACAGTTAGTGGCAAAGCAAAGGGCTTTTTATCTGTGTTCTAGGGATGTTCTACAGCATCAAATCGGTACAGTGTTTGTGTGCTGAATTTTACACACACGGGTAGTTACATAGAAAATCAGTAGGATAACTAGTGGAAAATCTATTCTGCTGCTAGGTGTTTGCATTATTGATGTCTAAACAATTAAAATAATATTTCTTTAGTGTTTGTTTGGAGTGTTTTTGTTATGCACGAGGAGCTCTCACAGCTGTGGCATGCTATTATTTTAACTAATACTTTAAGGGTACCACTGACATGATTTCCCTAAGTGAAGGAAGGTCATTACTATCAGCCCTGGAAGCAAAAAATAGCTTTTGCCATATCAAAGAAACTGTTTCTTTAAGTAAATTGATAACTGCGTGGATTTCTCAATCTGCCAAAGAGTCTCTTGAGGAATTGCCCTTTTCATAAAGGATGTAAAAAACTTGCTGTGATGTCATTCCCTTTGTGTGAATCATTGGTGTTCTCACACGTTGTCCCAAATAACGACTGATTCTCCAACAGTGTTCTGGGGAAAGCTGTCATTTGCTGCTTGGGCTGACGGAGATGATAGGTCAGCTGGCTGCTGGGACCCCCTCTCTAGATCAGGATGGTTTTTAATGTGGTGAAGCTGTGCATTAGAAACAGAGGAAATCTGAGATGTATTCAATGTACTTTGCTCTGCTGCATGTGGGCATTATGCTGTCATATGTATACACCAATCCGGCTCTGCTCCTTGTTCCCATAGGGAAGTTGCTTGGTTAATTTTTAACATGGGCACAACAGCTTTGTAATGAAAGTTAATTCAGCCCAAGTTCTGCAAAGCAGTCTGTGTGTGCTGCTAGTGTATGAAAGGTGTGAGAAGGCAGTATGTGTTGTGTTCCATTACTTCGCTTACATTCAGACATCTACATTTTTGTCTATTCATGTAGAAATTGCAGTGTTTTGGTTTTCTGTTTATCATGGAATGGCCTGGGTTGAAAAGGGCCGCAATGGTCATCCAGTTTCAACCCCCCTGCTGTGTGCAGGGTCACCAACCACCAGACCAGGCTGCCCAGAGCCACATCCAGCCTGGCCTTGAGTGCCTCCAGGGATGGGGCATCCACAACCTCCTTGGGCAACCTGTTCCAGTGCGTCACCACCCTCTGAGTGGAAAAACTTCCTCCTAATATCCAACCTAAACCTTCCCTGTCTCAGTTTAAAACCATTCCCCCTTGTTATAGCATAGGTCAGTACTAAAAGGGGATTCATTCTGGTTGTTTTTTTTTTTTCCTTACCTGAACAAAACTAAGCTACTTGGCACAGTTCCTTTTGGTATTACTGTTTTTTGGCATGAATTTGCCTCGTCAAATTCAGTTCTCATGGAAATCTTCCAATGGCCTTTGTGTGTGGGAGAAGCAGCTAATGTGAATAAAGGCTCACAAACAGTTCTGTAAAATGTGATTTCTCTCTGCTTAGTTCTGCCTTCATCCCCGGAGCATATGTTCAAAAGGCAATAAAAGCCAAAAAACAAACAGTTTTTTTGCTCTTTTGCTAGTTTACTCAACTCTGTGTCCTTACAATTTGGTTGGTTCCTTTAAGTAAAAAAACAAACGCAAACCTCTTTTTGCATAACCTTATGTGTGTATTCTGAGCTATATCTGTATGCATTTGTTACACTGGCTTGAATGTCCTGTGATGCACATACCCTGAGGAAATAAATGCTTTCCACTAGCTCCTGCTAGACACACTTGATTTTTGGTGGTTTTTTGTGTTTTTTATCTTTGTGGGTTTTTTGGTTTGTTTTTTTTTTTTTTTTTTTTTAGGGAAGCACTCTCTTTAATTCTAGGTCTGGCTGCTGCTCGTGTTTTGGACCACTCATCAGGATTTTCAGCGTTCCCTGAACTGCTCTTGCTGTTAAATGGAAGCTATCTTAAAAGTTCGTTTCAGAATCCTTTAAGGCTTCCCATGCCCCTCAAAACCGTAGAAGAGAAATTTTTTAATTCATGCTCACAAGACCTACAAAACTGATGGCAGCTTGCTTTGAAGTGTCTATTCTCAGTTCATATGTAATCCCCCTGGCTTCTACTGCTGTTCTTCTGGGGTCTTTTAGCGGACTGACTTGTAAACTGGGGTATCTGTTGCCATTCACTCCATTGGAAGATTCTTATCTTCATATAATGGATATCAGTTGTTTGTGTTCTATTTATGTTGGATATTTGACTAGTTTAATATTAACTGAATAACCTAATCTGTTCTAAATGTTCATTTCAGATTTCATGTTTCGTCTTATATCAAGCACCTACTGCTGAGAGCTGGAAAGTCTACTTAAGGTAGGTAGTACAGCAGTATTTTTTCCCTTCCTTACAGGTTATGTTCTGAGTAGAATGGTCCATACTGATTATAAGTTCCTCTTGTACACAAAATAAATACATGGGGTATCTTCTCACCTACCAGAGTTGCGGAGCTGGAGACTTGCTGACCAGACTGACATCCTGGCTTTGGAGCAAAATGTTAGTGGTTCTCTGTCTTTGAGTTCTTCTTGTACATGCAGTTTGCCTTAGGCAAAGTTTTCACTGTAGGGGGGCCTGACCTTAAGCTGCGCACAGGAGTAGGGAAGTTGGGTAATCACAGTATTCTTTGTATTACAGCACTCTGGTTTGGGTTGTTTTGTGATTCCTTGGGACTTCTCTCTCCTAGGGTGAATGGTTGGTTATATTTGCAAACTTGAAGCTTATTATTCAGTGTGTTTGGAGTTTCTCTGATGCCCGTTTCTATTGCCACTGACATGTCTGGATGTTCGGGATGTTTTGCACTTGAGTGTAGCTAGAAGAACTTGCTGGATCCATTTTTATTTCATTGTTCTGACTTTGCTTGCTTTTTCCCATGTTGTCAGGTTGCTGGTTTACATGGTATTTTTCTCTGTGGCTTTGGCTTTGATGTGTAACAGAATGAATCTCTTGCCTCTTCAATAATACTTCTGCATGTAGCTTGCTGGCTTGGAGAACCTTACTTAAAACTTTTCTATCACCTGCTTTAGGTTAGTGTTCTCCTTGCCTGGTTTGTAATACGCGTGGTAACAGCAGATGTGGCTGCTTGTGTTGTGCAAGGACTGGATCCCCAGTGGGATTTCAACCTGTTACGTTGCAGTTCAGCTTTGGTGCATTGAAATGAAAAGCTTGATGGGATCTGTCCATATTTTCACCTTCAGGGGTCAACAAATGGTCACATAATGCCTCATGACTGCCTACGTTTGTAGGGCCAGGTATTTCTCTTTTTGTATAATTTCTTACTCCACGCATAGTCTAGATGTTGGCCTTTCTTAAATGTTCAGTTTTACAGTAATTATTTCTACTTTCTAATTCATTTCTTCCCTTTTTCTGGTTTGGGGTACTGTTGGTATGTGCTGAACAAGTAGTAGATGGAAATCCTTGGGGAAAAGAAAACTCTCACCACTCCACAGAATGAATTGAATGCCTTACAAAGTGGTTGTCTTTGGTCTTGTCAACTAACTGGAGAAATCTGAAGTACTTCTGTTAGAACAAAAAGCATAATTACTGGTATTTTTATTGCTTAAGACCAAAGTTTGTTGCCTTATGTGTTATGCGGAATTCCATTTCAGATGGCATAACTGAGGTGGTATTTTAGCTTTTCTAACAAGGAATGCTGGTATATGGTAAATGGATAAAACAAGGGGGGGGGGGGGGGGGGGAATGGCATCCTCTCTGCAGTTCTTTATATAAAGGCCTACAAATGAAACCTGTGGTTTCAGGTTTTTTATGCTTCCTCTTTCGGTTTGACCTTTTAAAAGGAACAGCTACTACTGGTGATGCGATAGGCAAAAAGCACACTTGTATGTTTTGTGAGCTGAGTTTGTTTGGTCTTTGGAATGCATAGTTTGTAAAAGGCAGAAGTGAGTCATATCCTGGTAGAAGCACGGCAACGGAGTATTGATGGGTTTGTTAGGTAAATAACTTGCGGTGCCTTCCTAGATAAGACGTTATGGAAAAGCAGCCCTGTGAATAACAAGGTTTTGAAATAAAAGGGGCGAGTAAGAAGAAACAGCAAAATACATTAAATGCAAATTGCAAGAAGTTCCTATTTGACAGGTTAATGCTGAAACGTGGATTATTTTTTTGGCTGGGGATTTGTTAGGAGGAAAAGATTAGCGCTGCTTACTCTGATTGATATTATGTATGCAAATACCAGAATGACAGTTCCAGTGGAAATGGGGGGGGGGAAAAAAAATGTGCTGAGTCTCTTGCTGTGTTGAGAGACCATTATTGTAAATTATATATTCAAATTGCCAGAATTCAAGCTCTTACATGTACCATGATGGTCTTTTCATTTCACAATCACGCGTTTTGTTCCACAAAACCAGTACGGGTACCAAAGACATCTCTCTATTCACTGCACTCTTTGAGCCTTTCTCTGGCAGAATGGATTTTTCCTGTTTGCAGGTAGTGCCTGCTTTACCCTTTATCTCACATTAATATTTGTATCTGCAGAATTTTGGATCAAATGATTACATTTCAGATCCCTACTCACACATGCCATTTTCTTCTTGTTGTAGCACTGGAAACATTTGCATTCAAAGCAAGTCTCTCACTGATTTGAATAGCACCTGGAAGTACTTGGCAGTTCTGTATTTAACCCCCAGGGTATCAAGGCATGTGTCCATGAAAGAGAAACACATGGTTGATTGTGCAAAGCTTAACTAAATGACTCCGTTAACATCACCCAGCAACTCTGAATGTGTAGATGACACTGACTGCTTCAGTTCATAAAGTATTCTTTGTCTTCTCCCTGATGCTGAATATTTACTCTCAATATTTATTAACAAATGCAGAATACATGTATCAGTAAGGTGGGACTATGAGCAACCATTGAGCTTTGTGACTGTGACTGACTCCCTGCATGGAATTGGTGCAGGGCTGCTGTAGGTAATGGTATAGGCATACGGTGTGTGTGTAAAGAAGGACACCACGGACAGTAGGTGGTGATACCACTTCCACTCATGAAGCTTTACCCCCCAAAAAACTGGTCTCCTAATTACATCCCTACTGGTGATATTGAATGCTTCACAACATCCTGGTTTTATTTTTATTTTAATTGGAATTAAACCAGTATCTGGCAGGCAGCCTTGTACTGAACACATTGCTCATTCAAAAACTGTCAGATCAATGAATTGGGATTCTTATTTCTTACAGTAAGAAGTGTTTGCTTCAAGCCAATAATACTGGTGTGCTTATAGCTCCTCCTGGCTTCTGGTAGTGGGATTTTGCTGGATTTGTATCTGGTTTTTCTTCTGGTCTTCCACGGCATTGGAGATTTATTTTTCCACCAATCTCATGGTAAACTTCAAACTCTACCAGGCAGGCTGGGCTCACAAGTGTGAGTGAGTTCATGGGCGGTTCAGTGCAGAATGTGCTCTCCTCTCTGGCTGAGTTCCTGCTGTGCTCTATCTGTATTGGCAGATGTCACCACAGCATTCGTTGTGCACCATTTTAAAAGCAATGAACTTGAATTGAACAAACACAATCCGTGCCATGTGATGCTTAATGCCTTCCTGAGCAATCTGTCCTGGCCTTTGCTCAGGATAGCTGTTGTTCATGAGGTTGTGCCCCCAGTGCAATTGGGTTTTTTTTACGTGGAAGTGGGCTGGGAGGAAATAAATTAAAGTGCTTTCTCCTTAGCTGTTTCAACCCTCAGTGGAGTTTAATGCAGCCTGTCTGGATCGTCTGGGAATATGTGAAGGAGGTAGAATGAAGCAGAGGTTTATATCTTCCCTCTGGAGGTACCAGAAAGTTTCTGTACACCAAAACAAATTATTTGTTTTACTGCTAGCCCTACTGGTAAATGTAAGTAGGGCGGTATAAAACAGTAAGGAATGCTTGTGAATCTGTGAGTTGCATTTCTTTGCAGTACAATTTGGATGGATCTGTGGGATTGTGTCCTGACAGTGCCAAGGATAACCATGTAATACTGCTGTTAAAATTTCCCGGCTGCTTAAATTTGAGAATTGCAGATTTCTGAATTGCTGACTTGGTTTAACACCCATTTCAGCTCAGAAATACGGAGACCTTTTCATATAGAAAATGGTTCTTCATGTCTTGGGGCAACTCATTTTCTCATCATCCCAGCCCTGCAAGTACATACCTGTTGGAATCACTGACCTGCTCAAATCAGGAGGAGTATCTCAAGTGCGGCGTGCCTACACATGTTGTCCAGAGTGATGACTGTGGTGCTTAGCTGTTACAGTGATAAGTTCTTATTTGTACTTGTAATAACGTGGGTTGCATCCACCTTCATTGTTTTAAAAGGCAAATTAACTCTGGTTCCTTATGGTTGTTCTGCTCCACTCTCCTACAGTATTCTCACTTCTCTAAAAATAGGCATACTGCTTTTGCAGCTGCAGAGTTACATTTGCAGTCAAGTTTGCTATAGCTGTTTCTGTGAGAGCACTTCACTTACCTAGCTAGTAAGGTATAATTGTCCTTGGCTATGTTCTTTTTAATGGATTAGAACTTGCAGTGCCTGTTGCTTGCTGCAGGAAGTGCACAAGGCTCTGCAACACTGGCGAAGGAAAGCTGCTGGTATTCCAGTTTCTTCCCTCAGCCCATTCTTATACAGGAAAAAAACAACCCACTGGTGATGCACTTCATATTGCTAGGCATATTTCTTCAACCTTCCAGAATATCTGAATTTTGGACATGTAGTAGATGAGCTCAGAAACAGCCTTGGAGTGTGTGTTGACGACGTGTGTTAACTGGATTCTTGTAAACAAAATGCTTGTAGGGGATTTCTGCAGAGCATCAAAAAGGTCAAAATTCAAACCAGACCGTAATCTTTCCAAGGCTTGAAAATTCCTGCTTTTCCCTGTAAACCTTCCTGTTATCTTTTCTGAGGATTTTTGCTACTGGTTTTGTATCTTGAGTTGTACCTTGAGTGGTAATGAGTGCCCTTGTGTTACAGACTTTGCCTACTAAATATAAGGAGTGGAAAAAGCAGTGGACACAAAACCATACTGACAAGTCACAAAATCCTGAAACTGTTTTGCCAGTAATTGCATTTTACGTGCGTGTGCTTGGCTGCTCCTACCTAGGTTTAAAACTGGTGGAAAATCGTATGATAAAGTTGTACCAGCTGTTCCTAGTGCTTCTTTCCTTCACATCTGCCTAGAGGACACAATAACAGATATAAGTGAACAGTGTGTAGAAATAGTTTCAGATCAACCTCACCTTTATGTCCAGATGCTTATAGGTAACTTGTCTTGCTTATTCTCTCTGGTCTTTGGAACCTTGTGTTTTGTAATTCTTCCTCATGTATCATCATTCTTTAGCTTCTAGCTGTTTTGAAATGAAATGCTTTGAGTTTGCTTGCTAAGCTTATAGCTGAGCAGGCTACCCTTAGGAAGAGCTTTCTTTTGCTTGCTGCGTTTGTGCTGCCAACTACTTCCATTTAAAATGTTCCAACTACACAATGGAGTTCGGGGCCAATTTGGAGCAGAGGTGTTGTCCACAATGTTATGGAACTGGTGCTGTGTTTTCACATGCTTAAATTGATTTCATGCAATCTATTTACAGTAGCAGAAATTGCTTTTTATTATTTTGTGTGCTAGTCAGACGTACTGCTGTCCCATGTGTAGAATAGGTGACTGTCAGAAGTCATGTGAGTTCCTTAGTTTCCTTCTCCCTGGAAGCTGTGGAAGAGAACTCGCTTCTATGACAAGATGTAGAGCAGACAGCTCGAATTCCTTAGGTGAGATTCTAGATAAATGCAACTTGGGCATTGTTTATTAGGGACTATGAGAAGGCACGAGGAGGCAAATAGCAGACTGTAGCTGTACCTGTAGGTGATCGCATTAAACTAGATACCCCAGTGGTAAAGAGTACTCTAAAGGGGTTCACCTAACAAAACTTAGGCTCAATAGGCACCACTAGAAAGCTGCTCTTCAGCATGTGTGAAAGCTGTACTGCAACAGCTCACAGATGTATTGTGAAAGGTGTGATCTTTAAATCGCTAACTGAGATACCTATTTAAAATAAAAAGGTCATTTCTTATTTTAGTGTAATAGTATTAGGCATGTGGAAAGGGGAAGGGCACTTGAAAAGTCATGGTTGTCAGCAGGGCTCCAAGTTTGGTGTTCCAGATTATATTTGTGTTTATTATAAGCAGGTGGTAGTGTCATCATTTCCCTCTTTCAGGATCAGGCTGGCCGGTTTAACTTTCAGGATAGGATGATAAAAGCCTGGCAGTGTCTCAGTCAGTATCAAGGTCCAGAGAAGTTAGGATAGCTGTGGCTATGGAGACTTTTCCTTTCAGCTTACTCTCTTATTCTTCAATGATCTCTGCAAGATTAATGTCCAAAAGTGATGGTGGGCTTTTTCTGATAATACTGACGCTTTATGTATTTTGACTTTCTTCAGTTTCTAGTGGTCTCCTGATGTTGTTTTGCCAATAGCAACATTACTGGGAGTCTGGGTGGCATTGTATCATAGTTATTTTAAGCAGAACAATTCAAGTTGTACTCATCTGCCTTTAACGTAGACTGACTCTTATAAATCATCTTCATATAAATTAGAGTTGGACTCTTATTATGGTGAAAAGTGTACCCTACAAACCTCTGCATAGTAACTTCTGTCTTTGGAAAGCAAACAGCATCTGAACTTGCACCTCTTTTTTGCATGGTGTTAGAGGCTGTGTGTTAATTATTTGATGTGTTACACACTGAATTTGAAGAAAGGAAGTAAATATGTTAATTCATTGGGGTTAAGCTCTTTCTGAGGAATAGTTTCTCCTAAAACAAGTCTTGACCTATATAACTTGATAGGTAAGAAGCAAGTCCCTGTCAAGGACTAATCTGTTTCTTATTGCAACCTGATCCTTGGTTGATGAGAGCGGTGTAGTAAGTCAGTCTTTTTATCCTATCAGCTGAATACCAATCTGTGTACGAGAATAAAATTTGACAGAGTGGCTTTTCATTTTGCAGGTTTGCATGCCTGTGGTTTTGCCAGTCAGAGTGGATTTGTGCCCTTTCATGGCCAGAAGCTTGTATGTGCTTTGCTTTGAACCATTCCCAGTTTTATGTTCTGCTTCTCCAGGCAGCTCGTTCCTGAGCACAGGATCTGTTTGTATCCAACCCGAGTCCTCGTGCTTCTGGCTCTGTGCTAAATATTAAACAGATGTGACCCTAAAAGAAGATGTTTTTAAACAGAGTGACCTCTAAGTATTTTTGGGGGAGGCTTGCTTTACTAAGAGGCCTGCTTTCTCCCAGAGATCTTGTATGTGTATAAGTAGTCAGTGAAGGTTTGGATGTCTGGGGGGCAGCAGGATGGAAGTGATCTGGGCTTCAGTTCAGAGGTTTCCTGTTAATAAGGTTTGAAGAGATGCCAAACCAAAGCTACCTGGAAGATTTGCTTTCATTATTTTTAATGTGGGGTGTGTGGCAATGCGTGTATATGGTGTGAGTTTGTACCGGTTACTGTTCTGCTTCTCTAAGGCAGAGAGCTTGCTACTAAATCCAGAGTCCCTGAGACACAAAAGTGACAGAATCCTGATGGTAATACAGGGAGTTCATATTTCTGACATTACTTTTGATAACCAATACTTTACCTTGGAAACATGAAATAAACATTGCTCTCCTTCTGGAAAGGTGCAAGAAGGACATCACAAAACCAGTAAGTTACATTGCTTAATATGCTGATGGTATCTATATCCATAGCGATAACAGCAGACAAACCTGCATAGAATGCTGCTGCTGCCATCACTGTCATAACTAGTATTCCAGCAACATGAGTAATTTGGATCAGAAGATACTAGTTTTTGCTTTTCTAAAACTCCCACTTGAAGGCATTCTCGGGATATCTGTGATAGCTACATTCAGCGGAGCACAATAGGTTTAAGAAGTAGCTGCTGCTAGACTGGAGTTATGCTTTGAGAATCTAACACTTTTCCTTGCAGATTTTGTGTCCCCTGATTATTAAGGGGTTGGAGCTTGGTGATCTTTGAGTTCCCTTCTGACCCAAACCATTCTATGATTGGGTGGTGGGCAAAATAAAGAAGTGTTAAGGAGGGGAGGGAAAGGTTCAGTCAACTGGAATGCTCATCTGTTTTAAAGTATACAACTTCATCATCCCTTCTAGTTCCTCACCTGTTTTGTATTTTTAAGGAAGTTATATTTAATAACTAAACTTGCTTCTGAACTTTTAAAATTGTTAGGAAGAAATCACTCAACTCACCAAAATAGTGTAGAAATTAACTTCAAATGTGTTACATCAAGGTGAACTTTTCTTCCCCTTTTAAAATGGCTTTTCGAGAGGAAATTCATGGGAATTGAGGGACACTTGAAGAGGAGTTTAGAGGGTGGGTCCAAATCTTGGCCTCAGCTCCAGATTTTTTGTTCTCATGGAAGTTATAGAAGGCTCTGGAATCTGAACAAAAGATTGCTGCTTTTGCGTATAGTGGAACTTACATTCTTTTCTCAGTCAAATGACGGCAGTGGAAGTCTTCGGCAAGTCTGATTTTTGTATCATCTTGGTTTTGACCTCTGCAGCATCCATATTTTATTGTTGCTGGTCTGATGAGGTCATATGCAATCTATTCTTGAAATCATGGTAATTCTTACCATTACTTCTTATTAAAATAGCCTAAAACATGTTTTGAAGCGAGGGCATGTTCAGATTTGCCTGAGAGCACTCAAATTTCAGCAGAGTGTCAAAGTTAATTTCTTACTTTCTTAACTCCTCCACTGACTGTAAGTTAAGTATTGATTTTATATGTTGGTGTTTCTAAATGAAAAGCATTTCTGAGTTATGGATAATTAATCTTAAATTCCATACTTTAATATGCAGTGGTGGTTCAGAAAGCCACACATCTGCATTAGTGCTGTGTGTTCTGTATACACGGTTCGCATGTTAAACCAATTCTGCTGACATTAGACTAGCTCCTTTGCACTGCACGTTACTTGCTGAAAGGTTTGGTGCAAATATGAAGAGGAAAAAAAGGAGCAAGTAAGAAATAAGTTGCTATTAACCAGCTTTCTAATGTGACGGTAATGTGACTTGCATGGGAAAAACATGGAAGCTCCACACTTAACCATTCATACTGCCCATCTCATGGAGTTCTTCCTGGAAAGCTCAGAAGTCAGACCTCAGTTTTCACTGGTCTTCCATCACAGATTTCAGTATTCAGCTCTTAACCAGAGCTGCAGTCCAGTGCATGAATGTTCCCAATGTAGGTTTGTGCTTAGTTTCCTCTCTCCTGCAATATATGTGAACGAGAAAATTATTTGTCATGTTCAATTTAATAAGATTTTATCCCTTAAAAACAATACATTTTGGCTGTTGTATGAGACAATGTGAATGACTTTAATGTGGTATTACTTTATATTTTGATACATGTCCTTGTTTTGAACCTAATGGAATGCTATGATTGCTTGCTTTTCATTTGAATGATTTGCTTACCTTTGGAGGGTGTTGGATGGAGGTCCATCAGGTCTTGGTTATAACACAGAATTCTGAAGCCCACCAGGAACTCTGTGTGGTTGTGGGTAGCTGCTGAGGTCAGCAGTTGGAAAGAGCCACGTGCAGCCTGGATGTTTGTCTCTGACTTGGGCTGATGAAGGTCAGCGTAACACTGCAAGGTTGTCTAAGCTCTTCTGGGTTTTTCTGGCCTTAGAGCATCAGATACAGTGCCTCTACCAACCTGACCAGTGATGTATTAGGAGACAAGGTGTCCGTTAATGATGTATGTGGAAGGAAAATAAAACATAGAATCATAGGGTTGGAAAAGGACCTACAAGATCATCTAGTCCAACCATGGAAGCCATTTTGTGGCAGAACCTGTGTTGTACCTCCAACTGGAAAGCAACACATTTGCTTTTTGAATGGCTGTAGTTTTGGATGAGGTTTTAGGTTTGAGATGAAGGCTGGGGAGGGAAATAGGGAGTGAAGTCCTGTAGAGTATAAATCTTGGAAGCCTAAATACGAACAAGTTCTTAGTTTCTTAGTCTGGTTGGTGGTTTTGTACTTTGGGAAAGAGATGGGAAAGCTGGAATCTTGTTTGGCTTTTCAAATTAATGCTAAGAACAAGATAATGTTGTTCTTTAAACTTTTCAGAAATAGATGTGCTGAATGCAGGTCAGGTAGATAAAAGGTATTTATCTTGTATTCATCTTAGTGCTTTGGAATGAGGGCTCTGAATGAGTCACAGTAACTCAGTGCTGCCTGCATCGTCTCAAAAAGGCACTTTTTATTTTTAGAATAGCATGTAACTGTTTTGTAGACTTTGGATTTTAGACTTGTGTGTAATTACTGAGGCTACTGACAATGCTGATTGTCTACAGGTGGATGTGAAGATGTGTTCATTAGAAAAGCCTGCTGGAAAAAGCTGTCCTTGGTGTTTTTCTCGTTGCTTTGTTTTGATGTCGTGTTTTCTGAATTTAAACTGGTAGATGGTGAACATTCATCCTTGGGATAAGGCTCTTTTTGTGTAAGTAGAGTGGACCAGGTGACGTCCATCTCTATGCAGAAACTCACTTGGACAAATTGAAACAATAAAAAATAAGAAGTCAAGATCTGTACCGCCCCCTGACATTGCGTTTCCGCTCTGTCCACCATCATGTTTTTGAGAGTCACAGAATCACCATCACAGAGTATCCTGAGTTGGAAGGGGATCCATAGAGGATGGAGTCCAACTCCAAGCTCCACATGGTTCATTCTGTGTATATACAATATATATTTGCATGTAAAATACGTTAAGTAGCCTGATTTCCTAAGTAATTAGGCTTATGCTGTATATCTCCTCTGTGCTACCCTCTTCCATGTAGGTTTTGAACATTAACTGGTTCTTAGCAAGTTCAGCACCGTGGCAGAAGCTCCAAAACACAGCTGAGTAGAGCTGCTGGTTTCAGGCTGGTACCTGACTCCTAAGCGTGCAGCTGTAGGTGATGACAAATGGGCACTTCAGAAACTTGGAACCAGCTGGAAAACTCTGATATTTCTTAGAGAATCATAGAAGGATTTGGAGTGGAAGGGATCTTAAAGGTCATGTAATCCCCCTTCTGTGGCAGGGGGGATGTCTCACTAAACTGGGCTGCTTTAAGCCCTGCTCAGCCTGGCCTTGAATGTCCCCAGGAACGGGGCATCCACAGCTTCTCTGGGCCAGTTCCAGTGCCTCACCACCCTCTGAGTGAAGAATTTTTTCCTTATATCTAATCCAAATCTCCCCTCTTCCAGCTTGAAACTGTTCTCCCTCGTCCTATTACTGCATCTCCAAAGCATGGAGAGAGACTTTTTACATGTACCGAAAGGCTGCAGTAAGGTCTGACCGGAGCCTTCTCTTCTCCGGACTGAAGAAGCTTTATTAATCTATTCAGAACAGCTTTTCTTAATTTTCATCACAATGCAGTTATGATTTAATAATTTTTAGTAGGTACAGTTGTGTTGGAAGCTGTTGTGGCCTCGGGTATCCTATTAAGCACTGTGCAGTGCCATTCATTTCCATCATGCTTTTTACACTTGGAGGGCTTGGTTGTTTTTTTTTTTAGGTGTTCCTTTTTTTCCCACTATTTAAAAAAATAAAAATATGAAGTGGTGTTGACAGCTGTTGGATGCAGTATTATGAAAAAAAAACCCCAAACAGTAATGGAATGGGACTTACATTGCTAGATGTTGGCACTCTCACCTGAGCCACTCCAGACACATCCACATGATGTGCACAGTGGGGTAGAGGGAGGAATTAATTGATTTCTGGAGCTGCTGTTTTTAGAACAATTTTCAGAGAAATTCTTAGGACTGTGTGCTTTGAGCAGCACCGGCTCGAGGTGTGAGACTGCTGAACAGAATTGTTCCTCTGGGGGAGATGCCGTGAGGTAATTCTGGCCTTCTGACTTCTATTGCTGCTCTGTGGCTCAGGTACTGGGAGAAAGGAGGTGGATGGACTGTCCTTAACCTGCATTCATTTGGCAGCAGAGTTAACAGCCATTCCATTCAGATGGAGAATAATGCTTTTGTTCTGAGCTGCCTCTGGTTTGCTCTAGCTTTCAATGTCCTATTATTAAGAACTTAGCTTTTTTTTTTTTTATGTGCTGCAGCAGACAAAGTAGAAATTATTTCAGCTAAAGTTCAGTGACATGTTGTTAGTGTTTGCAGCTTGCAGTTGCTTTGTACTGTCAAAAATGCCTAATTTGTGGAATGATGAAATATTAACTCTACCCGAGCTGACAGTAGAATAAGGATGCACTGTAGTTCTTCACTTATCTGTTCTGCACATCAGCAGCAGGTGTGTGCATTCTGAAGTTCCTGAAATACCGCTCCCTTCATGCAGTGGTTGGGTTGTCTCTATGCCAGAACAGTTTAGCATATTTTGGCAAATTCAAGTTCATGTTTGCTCTGACATTGACTAGCTTGAAACAGTTAACACTGAAAAAGGGTCTTTTTTTTTTTTTTTTTTGGTAATAATTACCAGGAAATTAAGGTTAATGATTTGTACCTTAAACCATTTTCTTTCTCGTTTATGTCTGAAGTTTGAACTGCAGTGACCTTCTTGAGCGTGATTTTTAAGATACCATCTCCACAGATGTCAGAGAAAGAGGGGTGAGGAGCAGAGATCTTGACGTGCCCAGTGTTCCGTCAGTATTTGCTGAGTTTTAATTTTTAATAACAATGGACAGGAGGTATCTTACAGTGTCTTCTACATGATGGCATTTCATACATGACAATTTGGAAACTAGATCACGAGGCAGTAAACCCCCGCTTTTTCTTATAGTATTGCTGAGGGTAAAAGTGTGTGAAATAGCTGTCAGTTCTGTTCTTCATAACCGTGACCAAGTTTAATTCTTCATTTTTACTACTGTAAGATTTGGTGGCAGATGACTGACAAATCTGGTAAGGAACAGAGAAATCTGGATAGCTTTCTTGCTATCTTTTCTGTTCGTTCACTGGGCATGGAAGAAAGGAAAAGCTGTTTAGGGAATACTCCTAAAAGAGTTCACTGTTGTTTGGAAGGTGTGCTTCTGTTGTGGTGGGTAGGAAAATTGGACGTGTTACCTTGCAGCACTCGGTTCTTAGGAGAAAGTGTGCATTTTCTGTATGCCTCTTTGTGGTCTGAAGTCATTGTCTTTGTACAGAAAACATGGTTCGCTATGACCAGCATCCACATGGTTGTACCAAGTCTCCTTATGTAGTCAGGAGTTTAGATTGAATGTTGTTATTCCTTAAAGATACTTTTTTCTATGAAATCATGGGTTATGAAATCATTAGATGGAAAGTGATGGTATACTTAAAATCAACTTTAAACAGATCTGTAATATTCTTTGATGCTTCAGTAGCTCTCACTAGAAGCAAGTTGGAATTGTTTATGTAATACAATGATTTTTAGCTAAGGAAGAAATGCACCCTTTGTGAACAATACTCCATCAGGATTCCTGTCCCTGCTGATGCCCTTTGGATTGGTACGTTAATTATTTGTGAGCAGAATCTCTTGGACAGTGCTGAAGGCAGAAGCGTTCACTTGGTGCTACAGACTTGGTACTGCCGTGCTGCAGCCTTGGCGCTGGGAGGATGGGAGCTGCTTTTTGGAGAACCTGCTTAAGTCTCACCACCAGAGCTGTGTGGAAGGCATCACAGAATCACAGAATCGTAGGGGTTGGAAGGGACCTCCAGAGATCATCGAGTCCAACCCCCCTGCCAAAGCAGGCTCCCTACACCAGGTCGCACAGGTAGGCGTCCAGGCGGGTCTTGAATATCTCCAGAGAAGGAGACTCCACAACCCGCCTGGGCAGCCTGTTCCAGTGCTCCGTCACCCTCACCGTAAAGAAGTTCTTGTGCACATTCGTGCGGAACTTCCTATGCCCTAGCTTCATCCCATTTCCCCTTGTCCTGTCCCCATGCACTACTGAAAGAGTCCGGCCTCACCACTATGGCCCCCACACCTCAGGTATTTATAAACCTGGATCAAATCGCCTCTCAACCTTCTTTTCTCAAGGCTAAACAGACCCAGTTCCCTCAGTTGTTCCTCATAGGGGAGATGCTCCAGGCCCTTCACCATCTTTGTGGCCCTCCGCTGGACTCTTTCCAAGAGATCCCTGTCTTTTTTATACTGGGGAGCCCAGAACTGGACACAGTACTCCAGATGAGGCCTTACCAGGGCAGAGTAGAGGGGGAGAATCACCTCCCTTGACCTGCTGGTAACGCTCTTTTTTTATACACCCCAGTATGCCATTGGCCCTTTAGGCCACGAGGGCACACTGCTGGCTCATGGCCAACCTGTCATCCACCAGGACGCCCAGGTCCCTCTCTGCGGAGCTCCTCTCCAGCAGGTCATCCCCCAGCCTGTACTGGTGCATGCAATTATTCCTCCCTAGGTGCAAGACTCTACACTTGCTTTTGTTAAACCTCATCCTGTTTCTTACTGCCCAGCTCTCCAGCCTGTTCAGGTCTCGCTGAATGGCAGCACAGCCTTCAGGCGTGTCAGCCAGTCCACCCAAATTTGTATCATCAGCAAACTTGCTGAGGGTGGCCACTATCCCCTCATCAAGGTCATTGATGAAGATGTTGAACAAGACCGGACCCAGCACAGACCCCTGGGGGACGCCGCTAGTTACAGGCCTCCAGCCAGACACTGCACCACCAACTTTCAACCAGTCAGCCAGTTTTCAACCCACCTCACTGTCCACTCATCTATCCTGTATTTCCTCAGCTTTGTTATAAGGAGGTCATGGGGGACAGTATCAAAAGCCTTACTGAAATCAAGGTAGACTACATCTACCGCTCTCCCCCCATCCACCCAGCCAGTGACAACTTCATAGAAGGCCACCAGGTTGGTCGAGCACGACCTCCCCTTGGTGAACCCATGCTGGGTACTCCTGATAACCTCCTTTTCTCCCAATTGTCTGGAGATGGCATCCAGCACAAGCTGTTCCATCACCTTCCCTGGGACAGAGGTGAGGCTGACTGGCCTATAATTACCTGGGTCAATCCCCTGCAACTTCCAGCTTCGTTACCGTTTTCTGTGCATCTCCATACGTTCTTCAGTCGCAACTATCATTTTGCCTTTCACTATTTTTATGGGTAAGCTAATTAGTTGAGGACAAAGCTTTTGATGAATTTTTAGGTGGGATTGTAAGTAGACTCAGCTGAGACAAGCACTTGACAATCGAACTGGATGATCTTAGAGGTCTTTTCCAACCTTAGTGTTTCTGTGACTTGGGTCAAGAGCTCATTCAGTCCTGATGTATGCATTTATCAACCTGTATACGTTCCAGTCCTAAATGTGGACAGAGTAAGGTTATATACATTGAGTTGTGTTTGCTGTCCCTGCTCTATCTTCCTAATGTCTGGAGTCTGTATTGTGCAAACTATTTTTATGCAGCTTGACATGAAATATTGCTGTCATTGCTTGTGTAGGAGGCACACCTTGAGTTAGCTGCTGGGGTGGTAATTACAGTGTTAACTAATAAACCCACAGCTTTTGTAGACCAGATATTGAGTCTACAGAACACAGAGCTTGTAGCATAGCTGATGTTTATCTACCACCCAAGATGGAATGAGTCTTGAATTTTTCTGCGAGTATTTCTGGTGGTCTTAATCTCTTCTGTGCCAGAGGCAGTGAAATAATGCATTCAATTTTGTCGAATTAAGTTTTTACCATGCATTTAAATTGATTAAATAAAGCAGCAGATTAAGGGGAGAAATACTATCTTAAATTGCATTTCAGAGCTGATAGCATCTTAATGATGCTAAACCGAAGGTTTTTTTTTTTTTTTCAGTGGGCTTGTGGATATGAGAATCCATTAATCGTGTGTGCCAGACTTGGAATGCTGCTATAAGAAATAAGCTGACTTGCTCACTTCACTGGTGCAAGTAATGGCCAAGCTTGGAAGTCGCTGCAAACGGAATACGGGAGGTGCCCACATGGTGTGTTCTGTCAAGCCAATAAGGCTCCCATTTGATCATGCTCATGCTGAGAACAGACGTGCTGAGGGGTTTTCCTTTGACACAACAACGGCGTCTTTGGCGAGTCGCTCTGCGAAGGCTACATGACAGAACCAATTAGGGGGAAAAAGCCCGTCTCGTGTTGTGCACTGAAATTCTGCTGTCTGCAGCCTTGTTCCTCCACCACCCCCTTTTCTTTTCCTTAATCTAGCTTTCATCAGCCATCCATTAGTTTCTTTGTCCTGGTATATGTGTGTATTTTCTTTGAGCGTTTTTCCTGCATGTACTTTCTCCCCACCTCTCTTGTCATCTTTTTTGCTGTCTTAATTTGTCCTCCATTTCTTTTCCATCTGAAGAACTCTTTAAAAGGTGACAGAGAAGCAGAGCTGAAGCCAGGGAAAAGAGCTTTCCCAAACATCTGCCTTGTGCAGGGGGAGGGGAAGGAATAAACGGATCATAAATGCAGCTATCATCAAGCAGAGCAAAAAAATAGTTGTTTTGTGTTTTAAATGAATGCATAGGGTGTAGCTCAACCTATTCTTTCCTTTTCCTGATTTGTTGCCTTCATTTCTGTTGCACCTAAATATTTAAGGTGCACAGATAGGATCTGTTTCTTTTTGGCTTAATTATGTATGTTTGAGTACCAGTGGAAATAATGTTTTTCTTGTTAATTCTCATTACTACATTAGTTTCTTCTCTGACAAATGGTGTGTTTCATTAGCTGAGATGGTTCTTGAGGCTCGAAGAGGCTCCTTCTGGCCCAGGTTTTGGAAAATTTTTATTACTGCTAATGATTATGTTTAGAGGTAAATAAGTACCTATATATAAAAATACATATGTATATATGAATCATAGGAGTCACACTTTGTTTGGAGGCATAACATGGTGCGCTGAAGTAGTCTGAAGCTTTGCAGTCTGTTTTCATGGTAAGAAGTGCTCAGAGGTGCCGAAACAGCGAGATTCTGTTAAAGGAGCCATCCTTATGCCTGTGGTGCTAAGATTATTGGAAATTTGTCTGGCATGGTAAGCATGCTGCCCTCTATTCTGTTAGCTCAGACGTTAGGATGTAAGCACTTATGTATTATTGGAACAGTGACTTCAGGCTCTTCCAAGTGCAAATGCCCCAAACCGAAAAATGCTTGTGGAAATGCCCATTCATTGTAAAGAGGTGTTCTGTTTTGCTTTGAGGACAAGCTCTAACTGCAGCCAGAACTTTCTCCATCTGTAGTATCACTCTTACACTCAATATGCACCAGCATTCTTGTTAAAATCTATTTGGT
Organism: Alectoris magna; assembly: GCA_030625065.1. Lineage (NCBI taxonomy): Eukaryota > Metazoa > Chordata > Aves > Galliformes > Phasianidae > Alectoris > Alectoris magna. The sequence continues at coordinate 4,308,195 of CM060561.1, forward strand.
TTTGTGTATTGGGAGCAGGCTTCTGTACAGAACAAAACTTCTGCAGCTGCTGTCAAATTAACTCTGAATGTCTTGCAGTAATCCCACCAGCGTCAGCTAACCATTTTTTTGCTAGGCAGTGGGTAAGTTACTCTGTTAGTCTTCACATGCGTGCAGATAGTAACTACATCACAGTCTGTAGGTAACAATATGTGAAGCAGTTGCTTTAATTTTTACTTCTCCTTCCCCCCGTGTTGGTTGCATTGATTCTTAAGCCTTCTTTCATTTGCTTTGAGTGCTAAAGGAAAACTTCTCTAACAATGGAATCCGTGTGTGGGCCATAACCATGGAAACAGCATGATTTTACAGGGGTGGAACATGCAGGGAAATGACTCTCCCAACTTTCTAAGAATTTAAGTCTTATTTAAAAACAAAACAACAACTTGTAAAATGCTGCTTCAGTATCCTCTGTTTTTCTTAGCTAGTAAAACTTGGAGAAACCTGCTTTCTTGGTTTCCTTGTGTTCTTCTCTAGGATTTCTAGCTCAGCTGCAGTTGCTTGTGAGGATCCTGCCAGTCCTGATTGTCGTCTGTTCTTGGTGTGTCCTTGGTGCTCATTTCTGTACCTGTAAAGTGTTTGTTCTCATTTTGTATTCTGAAGCATCTTCGTCCTCAGTGTGCTTAGAGTTCCCATCATACTTAGAGCACAAAACGGCTGTCCTGGCCCACAGTAGTAATTTGTATTTTAGCTCAGGATCTATAAAATCCTGTCAGCTTTTGAAGATGTGGGTGATGTTTTGGAACACTGCATGTCGCTGGTCCATCATGAGAAACGACAAGGGATCTTTAGTAGTTGCAAGCAATTTCTAGACAGATTTTGTTGTTGTATTTTTTTTTTTAAATGAAAACAGTAGCCTTAGTGGAATGTTTTAAGGGGCCCTCTGTGGTACAAATGAGGAGAGCTCGATGTGGACAGTGTGTGTGTCTGCTGTTGTCCCTAAGGCTTGCCTGAGGGCCTTAATTGGTGGGTTCGTAAAATATCAGAGGATTTCCAGCAGGATTACATGATCACAGGTCACTGGAGTGCTGGAAATGCTCCTGCTACACCCGAGCCACTGCTTGCATACAGTTGTCCCTCCTTTAATATCTTCAGCAGTGTTAGCTTCCTTGGCTTGTTCTGAGCACAACACATTTCCTTTTGCTCTGAACTATTAGTGTATTAAGATCATTCTTACAGTATAGCTGACTTGCTATTAAAACAGTGCTTCCTGTTGAAGAGGTATCCCTGTAGGTCATTTGTAAAGCTTGTGGGTGTCCAGCATCAGCACAGAGCTCTGATGGGGACAGGACTGTGACAGACCCTGCTGGGTGAGACTGGGGATCCCACAGCTCAGCTCTGTGCCCCAGCAGCAACAGAAGGTGCTGTTTAAATACTGTATGCACGTCTGGCTCTGTGCATCAGAGGTCCATATCCCATATTGCATCAGAGGTATCAGCTGGTGCCTCCCTGCTGAGACCTTCTCATCTTTCCTTGTTGACCTGCTGGACTGTGTATCCCTTTAAACTTGCTGATGCTACCTGCCTCTGTGCCTCCAGTAGCAGGAGCTTTGGGGAGCTCACTGTGCTCTCATCTGGCTGGAGCTGATCTCCAGTAGATTCTTTACATGCCTCCTACTACTGTTACTATGAACAGTGGTGCTGCATTTATTTTAGTTTGGTTTTTTGTATAGTGCAATCTTTAAGCACTGTGTTTTCAGTACCCTTCCTAATGACAGGCAATGTTTTATAGCCTGTTGTTGTTGTTATTGATGGCTACTGCGTTTGGTGCTGATAATTTCAGAGAGTCCAAGTCAGCAGTGACTCGGACTTCCTCCTGCAGTCAGAATTCCAGAAAGTGCAAGTGCTAAGTGTGATTGAGGTATTGCTCAGAGCATTTTTCCCTGGATGTGTTACATCACGTCTGTATTGAAGTGCATCTGCTAGCTTTTGGTAACTCGCTTTGTTTTGTGAGGTCCTTTTGCAGTTTCTTCCCACTGGCACGGCGTTTGCCTGTCCGCAAGAGCTTACTGGTATTTATGGGCTTGGAGACTTGTTATCTGTTCTGTGATGCAAGAAAGCACTTCTTGAGAAACCATGTTCCTGCCTCTTAATTCATACCTTTCTTTCTTACAGGCAAAAAGGTATCCAGATACTGATTCTGTATTCCCTATTGAATCATTTGAATTGGAAGGGATCTTTAAAGGCCATCTAGTCCAACTCACCCACAGTGAACAGGTACACCTACAGTTAGGTCAGGTTGTGCAGAGCTAAGTTCAGCCTGACTTTGAATGTCTCCAGGAATGGGGCATCCGCCACACCTCCGGGCAGCCTGTGCCAGCGCTTCACTACCATCATTGTAAAACACTTTTTTTTCTTATATCCAGTTTAAATTTCCCCTATTTTAGTCTGGAACCATTTCCCCGTGTCCTTTCCCTGCAGACCCTGCTAAAGAGTCTTGTCCACTTTCTTATAGCCCCGCTTTAGGTATTCTCAGGTCCCCCCAGAGCTTTCTCCAGGCTCACAAGGGAGGTGATCCTTCCCTTGGATCGTTCTTGTGCTCTTCCTCTGAATGCGCTCCGACAGGTCCATGTTTCTCCTGTACTGAGGATTCCACATCTGGGTGCAGCACTCAGGTTAGGCCTCACCAGTGCAGAGCAGAGGGCAGGATCACCTCCCTCAACCTCCTGGCCATGCCTCTTTTGATGAAGCCCAGGGTACAGTTGGTCTTCTGGGCTGTGGGTCACATTGCTGATTCATATCTAGCTTGCCATCCACCAGTACCCCCTGGTCCTTTTTGGCAGGGCTGTGCTCTCTTCATCCTCCAGCTTCTATTGATAGTAGTGGTTGCCATGACTCAGGCACCAGACCTTGCACTTGGCCTTGTTAAACCTCATGAGGTTCTCCTGGGCCCTCTTTCCAGGCCTGTGCAGGTCACTTTGGATGGCATTCTTTCCTTCTATTGTATCAGCTGAACCACTCAGCTTGGTGTTACCTGTGAACTTACTGAGAGTGCAGTTGATCCCACTGTGTGGGTGCTGTGTAAATGAGCCTAAAGTTTCCAGGTGTGTGCTCTTCTAGCTGAGCACAGAGTTCATCTCTCAGGTGAAGCAAAATGCAGGTGGGTTACAGCGCATCTTAATGAGAATTTGGATTGTTTTCTGAAGTCAGTAACTAGTGTTTAACAGCCATAAGCCAAGTGATTTAGGTGGAGTGTTTCCTTCTGCAGGAGAAGGGAAATTGTTACTGGAAACTCTTGAAAAGGCTCCTGTAGATGCTGTAAACTAAGGAGACCAAACATTGCTTTTGTTTTTGAATCACAGTGGGTGGGAAGCAGAAGGCAGGTATAAACAGAAGGCTGGGGTAGTGAGATGAATGCCACAGTTAATTAGTTACTGCTTTGTCAGTTATGGAAATAAATACAAACTGATGGTGCTCCCGAGGCATAGGATGACTTCACTGACACTTGTGCTGCATTAATACAATATTTTGCTCCTTCATATTTAAAGATCATCACAAGATACGATGGTGATGATAATGTAAATGTATTTAGGACCTGTTTTGTCACGCAAACACAGAATTAATTTTGTATTGTGTTTGTGATTCAGAGACAACAGCTTGCACTGACGTTAATAACTGGTGAAACAGACCTTCTCAAAATGTAATACAGAACATGGGCATTTCCTGAGGAGGGTCTGATAGCAACTCATTCTGGGCTGTTTCCTCGTTAACCTTTTCAGCAGATGTAGATGAAAGCATTAAATCCTTACTGCTGATATTCGCAGTTTGAAACAAGAGTTTAAACAAAATTAATAAATGTCTGCAGCGCAACCTGGATCTCCTATGAAGTTGGGTTGCAAATGAAAAACGTGAGGGTTTGTACAGTGAATTTGGTCAAGTGACAAAGAATGCTGGCAAGTTTGGTGGATGGGGGATCTGTCCTGTAGTCCTCTCTTTTCCCAGCTCCCCTGCAGCACCAGATACAAATTGATAGGTCGTGGTGGGTGTTCACCTGTTACTGTGCCTAAGGCAAATGCAGTAAGTATGTCAATAGGGGAAAAAAACCTCAACCTAAGCAAGCAGGTGGTATTTTTAGTGCTGTTATGGTTAACTTATGAATACTGCATCAGGCATTGGTGACTGTAAAGCACAGAAGCTACTAAAAGTTTAAAAAAAGAAAAAAGTGAAATTGAGGTGTGTAAGGGTGACCCAAAGTTTAGAGAAATGGGTCTCTGTATTGTAGTGATGTTCACCTAAAATTGCCTTAATGGGAAATGATATAATGAGGCGCCGTTAACATTCAGCTCTGCGGCCTGCTAAATTAGAGGGAGGTTAGTTGAGGTTAGAAATAAGGTATGCACTTCTAACAATGAAGTGAAAATATATCTCTATCTATATATATATATAGAGGGAGAGAGAGGAGAAAAAAAAAATAACCAGTGGTTATTGTAGATCTTGCATGGGAATTTCATCATATTATAAATGCTATTTAATGGCTTTTCCTCAGAGAGAGTGCTGTCAGAATGAATTAATGGGAGCTCCGAGGGCTTTGCTGGATCGATCGTGGAGAAATTTTTGAGCTTCTCAACAAAAGTTAATTTACGAAGGATAATTTACTAAGTTTATTTTGAGGGTGAGTTTTCTGCCTAATTGCTCTTGGGGGGGGAAAGGAGACAGATCTCAGCTTCGTTAAAGATTAGAGGAGCATCTATCCTCTAATAGCAGGAAGGTAGCCTCTGAGGCAACTTTGTGCAGGTTTATTCCCATGAAAGCTAAAAGCTTGTATTCCTAGATGACTTGGGTACTGGTAGATAAATAGGAAAATCACATCTTTATGCTGCGATATTCCTTGATTGGTTGGAAGGATGGCTGCTGGATGATGTGCTTTGCTTCCTGGAGCTTGTGGTCTGAGGCTCCTCATGTGCTGCAAGCCATAAAGGCTTGCTGGAATGAGGGATCAGTTCCTAGACTGAATATCTGAACTGATTTCAAGGGGGCTCTGCTAGGTTGGAGTCAGTTGCTGCTGCAGTACGGCAGGATGAAATTTCATGTGGTCAGCTCCTTACCGCAGCTCTGGAAGAAGATCAGTGCTGCAGCCTGGGTAGGCGCTGAGCCCCTCTGTCCTCGGCCATGGAACTGTGTTCTCATCTTACTGTGAGGTAAGAACACAGAGCTCAGAAAATATTCCTGTTTTCATTGATTAGATGTTACTCTTGGAAAGAAGGATGTGAAGTTGTGGCTTGATTTCCAGGAAAACATTTGAGGAGAGTCTGCAATGCATAAATGAATAGTTTCATTAAAATTATTTCAGTGTTAACAGAAGATGAACGTCTTGGTGTGCTGGATATCATAGAAAAGGCTGTTTGGGACTGCATCTGCAAAGCCTAGGTGAGGACTGCACTGCCCCCAAACCATTGAGTTGGACTCTGATCCTTGTGGGGGCCTTTCCAGCTTGGGATGTGCTGTGATCTCAGTGGGTACAGAAGTAATCACAGTATTCCTTCTTTACAGTCAATTCCTCTCTGCTTCTCAGTGACTTCATGTAGGTAACTCGTTTGCTTAACAAGACTTTTGGGTAATGAACTTGTTCTGTAGCACCTCTTAAATTGTTACAGCTTTTTTCCTGTTCTATTTTGGTCATCTGTGTATCCTGTGGAGGAAACACTGATTGGAAATGACCTCTTGAGGCCGTCTACGTCATCCTCCTGCTGTCTGTCTAGGATTAAAATGGGCTTTAGTTGGTCGATTCTACCTTTCCTGGCAATGTGAAAAGTTTGTTTGCTCACATTCCCTGCAGCAGGTGTCCCAAAGTGCTGACATTCCTGTGAGCTGTACTGCAGCAGAGGGACTGTCCTGGCAACCTTGGTGTGTGTGTGTGTGGCTGTGTTGTGTTTTAGGAGCACTGCGGAGACGGCCTTGCACATTTGGAAGTGCTAAATGTGGCTGTGTGAACTCTGCTATACTGAGTGAGAAATGGGGGGAAAGCTCGGAGACTAGAAGAGAGGATTTAAAAAGGAGCAACCTCACCGCATTGCGAAGTCTGCAAGTGTGTAAAAGCAATGTGAAATTAGTAGCTTGCTAAATGCATGGTCTCAGTTTACTTTTCAGTGAATGAAGTATTTAAAATGTTGCCAGAAGCCACTAATCTGTTTTCAGTGTTAGATTTTGAATGAAACACGGTATGTGGAGAACAGGCTTAAAAAATTTCAAGCCAGAAGAGAACGTACTGGAGAGATAGGATAGACCCAAGGGTAAGAAGGATCATGAAGCTAACATCCAAAATTAATGATGGGGCTCTGTAACTAATAAAAGTACAGGACATAACAAACATTCCCTTACTGTTGTTGTGTTAAATGTACAAACAGGCATAAAAAGCCCCCATAGAATTGGTATTTTTGTTTTTGCAGTTGTGATAGCATTTGCTTCATTTTATGCTACTGTGGGTTAATATCTCTGTAGCGGTTGGTGTTTTCCAGAGTTAAGGTGCATTAGCCTATGGAGGACCTTGGGCTTAATGGAAATATTTGAAAAATATGATACAAGTAACTCATTAAGTGCATTTGTGCAATTTTCAGTTGATTGACATGACCTTCAGGTTTCAATTTCTTTTCTCCTACTTGTTTTTAACTCACATGTGTCAATTAATCTTGGAAAAAACAGTCTCTTGTACTTGGTTGTATTAGAGGAACGTGCATTTGCGGGAGGCGTACTCCTCCCAGAGGTGCAGCATCTCTCCAGTTAATGCACTTACAGAGCTATTTTGCAGCGTAACGTGGAAGTGCTAAATCATTACAGTTGTTGACTTAACTATAGTAACAGTGCTGATCTTGTAGGTTCCTTTGGCTCAGTCCCACTGTAGTTCTTGGGATCTAAGAAAATTTTAATGCAGCTTTTAGTTTTGCGTAGTATATCAAATTTTTGGTTTTCTTTAAGAGGAATGTAGAGATTACCTTCCATCGCTGCAGAGAAATTAAGATTGAATACAGTGTTTTCTGTCCCGCAGTATCTCTTTATGAGGGTGGGTAGTGATAGGACAAGGGAGAATGGTTTTAAACTGAGGCAGAGGAGGTTTAGGTTGGATATTGGAAGTTTTTCACTCAGAGGGTGATGACTCACTGGACAAGTTGCCCTGGAGGCGTTCAAGGCCAGGCTGGATGTGGCTCTGGACAGCCTGGTCTGGTGGTTGGTGACCCTGCACATCGCAGGGGGGTTGAAACTGGATGATCGTTGTGGTCCTTTTCAACCCAGGCCATTCCATGATTCTATGATTCTAGTTTTTCACTCAAGTGCCCTGGGGTGGTTCACAAGCAGGAATTCAGTCTGACTTCTTGAAATACATGTGGGAAGATGATCAAACCTGCGTGTAGCCGACAGCAAGATGTGACACCTCTCTGGTTACAATTTAATGGTAGCTTGAACATTTCTTCTGCCAGAAGAAAGCTCTGTTCAGTGTACACCAACATGCAGTCTATGCAGACGCTTTTGCAGTCGGCAGCTTGGGGCTTTTCCTTCCTGCACATGATGCAGCTCCTTCCTGTCAGGGTTTCTCCTGTCTGAAGGCATTCCTTACCACATAAGCTAGTTCTGTTCATAAGCAGGCAGCACGTTGAGCATCTTTGAAATGCAGCATGCTGACTGTGTTCTGCCAGAACGTAGCATGTGATGTTTTCCCTGCTCTTTTGGGTGTCCTCTTGCTGTTTTTAGATAGCATTGTGAGTATTTTAACTTTGTGTTTTGCTTCTTTGTTATTTCCTCAGAGAATGAAAGCTGAAGTTGAGAGCAGGATTAAAATTAAGCCTTGTTATTTCCCCTAGTAAGAGTCAGAGCAGTGACCATCTGCCCTGATAATCTCACCGTTTGTCCCAGTTGCTGCACCTGTGGATAAAGTTCAGTTTCTGCACAGCTTCTGTACCCAATACAGGGATTTATTACTCAGCACTGCTGGTCCCCGTTAAGCAAGGAGCTACGTGGACCCTTTCCTAGGCTCAGTTCAGTTTATTATTCGTTTTCTTTCTAGTTCTTCCTTTGCTCCTACTTGTATTAATTTCAGCTTTTGTTGACCTCTTGATGTTAATCTCCAGTCCTTGACCTCATTAACGTTTAACTTCTGTGGTCTCATTCTGCATCCATTTCAGTTTCCTTTTTGAACCCTGATTGTCACCTTCCATCCCAGTTAGGCTCCCGTGTACCGAGTTGACAGGTGTATGAAAATCAGGCAGGAGGAACAGAATGAGTTAGAATGGACATGATGATCTGTTGGTGTGTTTACACTTATGTTTATTCTTCTTGAGGGTATAATTTTTTTTAATAGGATCTATTTAGACTCTGAGACAGTGGTCTTTATATCAATTGCTACTGAAGGCATCCTTGACACCAGTTATAAAAATGTTCAGCATCTGTGTTGTGCTTCTCTGTGACAAAGATCCAGCTCTTCTAGTTTTGCTTCTTGTGTTCCAGACCTGCTTGTTTGTAAGCTTGGTCTTTTCTCTCAAGGGTTAAGCATGAAGATTTAAAAAAACCCACAAAAACATCCTCTTTGTATGCATGGCCTAACAACCCTGATGCTCACCTCTGGAACTGTAGAGGTGGTAATAGTAATATCTCTGTGACTTGAATTTGTATGTAGTGCTCTGCTGTAATAACTGCCCTCGTTGCTTAGTGTTGTAATCTTTACTCTTCAGCAAGGTGGGCAAAAACTTAATCTTGATAATAAACAGGATGAGACAAGTGAAATGCTCTTGATTTGCACATGGCGTACCTATCAGCTAGCAAATTGCTTTAGATAATGTGCTTTATTAAGCAAATGCAGCCTTGCAGAAAAGTGATTAGGCTAACGTGGTTTTAGAGCTATTTTTCCTTCTCCTTCTAAATGCATTTCTTTATTGTTACAGAAATTTCAAGACATTCTTTGCCAGCAGGTAAGTCTGCTTCTTTCCTTTATGGCTTGATCTGACAGCGAGCAGAACTTGCTTGCAGTACAGTAATGTTCTTATATAACCAGAGCATGGGTTCTTCCTGGCACTGTCATGGTACTTCATCATGTGGGCACCTGGAGTAGTGCTGGGGTCAGAACAAAGCCTGTCGAGATACAGACATTTTTATATTTAAATGATAGATTTTGACAAGAGGAGGAAGAAACCAATACAAAATGATGCTGTTGTTAAACATTAATTACATCACATGCATATTTAAAAGAGCAGAGTGTGTGATAAAGCTGTCAGAAGACAGATAAGCAGAGGTACTGGTGATGAATCAGAGGGACAACCTGCATGGAGATGGGAGGTTTATGGCTGGGAGGGTGCGGGTTCTTGGTTTGTTTGTAATTTCTGCATTAACAAAGCGGTTCTAGAATCATCATCACTGTTCACTTGGAATAAAAGCTGAGCATGTTTTGCATTGGGTGTTTGTTATCAAACCTGCTGCCTTTTGTGCTTACTCTGCCTTGGTGATTTTCCTTATGGAACCTTTCTTCTGTGTCTTCTTCCTGAAGTATGCTTCCTATCCACAAGGGGTCTTTGGTTGGATATGTGAATTTGTGAAATGCAGCACTTTGCAGCCATCCTGAATCTGCTCTGGAAGTAGTTGGTGGTTCCCATTTGAATCCAGCGGCTGTTTCAATTAAAAGCTTGACAGCTGATGCGTTGTGCGGTCCTTCCATGAGAGCTTTCAAGTGGCTGTTCTGGGACAGAATCGTGCTTGCTTGAAGCAGTGAAGAGAACTTTAAATGGGGAACAAGTTGTTTATTTTCAACCTTAAAATTATTGTAGAATGCTGAGGGCGGTTGTCAAGCAGGTGATCACTGGTGGGGTATCTTGGAAGAACAACTGTCTGGCGTTTAGTCGGGCTTGTGGGAAGAGTGCAGATCTTATTTTTCTGAGTTTTCATTTGGGACTTGAAGATTTGGTCTGATGCTGTGAGTCTGAGTCACAGTGAGATTATTCTTTTCAATTTGTGAAAGGGGGGGTGTCCTAATTGTACTTCTTAGCGTTGAATACTGGTAAAGGGCAAATAATTGCCCAAGATTTTGAAATGTTAACTTTGTTTCTGCCGCTAGATAAGGAGGCTTCGTATAGGCTAGAAAGGCTGTATGCCAGAATTTGACTGTAGCAGGGATTTGACTTATTTAAAGATGGGCAAGTTAAGGAAAGTTCTTTTAAAACATGGTTAAAGTATTGTCGGAAGAATAGAGCGTATGGAAAGGAGTCCCACAAAGGTCTGACTTGTCCTGTGGCATTACAATGGCTTCATTAATGGTCGTGATGATGGACTTAATGTGCTTATTCAATCTAAAAGTGACAGCAGTATAAAAAGGGTTGCAAGCACATTGGATGATGGGATTAAAACTCAACAGAAATAGGCTTGGAGGAATAAGATGAAAGATACAATGCATTGAATGAAGTTCTGCATTTAGATGGGAAGCTTTAATTCTCTAATTAGAACTCATTCTTGTTTATTTCAAGTTCTGGAGAACTTAACTTTGTTCTGGGTGCCACTTTTAATATTGGACAATAGATGTCACTAGAAATGCTCCTTCTTCTTCCTCCTGCTTTTTTTTTTCAGTACTCAAATTTTGTATCATAATACGTTGGAGGGGTTTGCAATGTTTGAATGCTTTACAGGAGCAAGGAAAACACTTGAAATAGTCTTCATTATAGCGTCGTGCTCGAGGTTGTGTTGCACGTAATCTTGTTGTGGTCATTGGTGTACCAGAGTCATCCAGAAAACTTCCTTTTCACTTCGGTTTCATAGCAGTCTTCTTGCACAAATGATTGTGTGCAGTTGAATGCATTAGTTGATTGGGCTGCTAACCCAATCATTAAATCATTACTGGAGAGTTACCCTGCATTAAGCCATATCGCTACTTTGAAGTCAATAGGTAACTTGGATGTTTTACTGCCAGTAAATTGGGTCCCTGGATGTGATTGTAGAGTTTCTGGCATGTAAACAGGGCCTTGGAAGGCAATGTGTTAAAATACCATCATTTCACAGCCAGTCAGAACCAAGTGCTCCTGTGTGCATGTGAAGCTATCCTTGAATGTGAGCGTGGTCACAGCATGCCTGGTGGAATGAAAGGCCAGTTTTCTGTGGTAGGTGCTTTTAAATCTTTACTAGTGCTGTTGGGGTTAAAACCGAGTCCTCCTGGATTTTGTTCCCTCCTGAATTTAAAACAGGTATAGATGTTGCAGTTTGTTGCGGGGGAGTTGGACTAGGTCACCTTAAAAGGTCCCTTCCAACTCAAAGGATTCTATGGTTCTAGCAGTAAAATGATACAGCAGACGTTTCTTCGGCCTAGCACTTTGTTCCTGATCCTGTAGTGCAAGAAGGCATTCATTATGAGAATTGAGGAACAGTGAGAGCTAAAAGTTTGTATTAAAGAACTAGCAGATCGCTAGAGAATAGTGAGGGAAAATATATGTTGTGTTTACAGTCAGAAATGGAACAAAGCATGTCCCTGAAATAACATCTTAAATAGAGATGTCCTATCCTGGAGGACCATCTCCTTCAGAGTTCTACTCCTGTGAGTTAAGTGTTGTTCTCCTAGCACGAGGTAATAATTAATAGAAATGAATATCCTTTGTCTGTGTAGTTTTATTTCAGATATTCAGCATGTTTGATGTCCGTGTGATGTTTTTGTGTGTTTTTTTATGTACGGCATGTCATTTAGTTTGACTGTGTATGGATGGATAATACCTTCGTTATCTTGAAATAGTTTTGCAACTAGTTTTAGTTCCAGGAAAGAAAGAAGTGGAGTGGTACATCGTCAACTCTGCTTAGATGTTGCTCAGCCTGAAATAAAAATGCATCTGCATTCCATCTCTTGTTAGTGTGTTCCTTCCTACAGAAAGCCTGCTAGTTATCCCTTCGCTTAAACCAGATTAATCTCCTGGCACCTTCCAGGGAAACGCTGCCTCATAACAACCTGCTGCTGCCTTCCCTCTTAGCTGCCAGATACAAGGTGGGTGTTTAATGCTGTGCTATGAAGTTAGATCTTCCTTATCCTAGGTCAACATCGGCTGTGGTAAATCTGAACATAGCAACTTGAAACACAGTGTTGCTTTTCAGACCAGAGTAAGGGGGGAAAAAAGATGCAAGGCAACTTTCAGTGTTAAAAGATGGAAAACTCAACATCACTTGAGGAAAAGCCAGATGAAGCTTAGTGGTAAGAACTGACTGATTGACAATATGCAGAACTTCTAAAATATTCACACTTATTACAGGGGGTAATAAATTCAGCAGCAATTATTCGTACAGCTGAGAATGAGCTCAGTAACGTTCGTGGAGAATTCTTGTCAGTGCCTCTGTTTAAAGGGAGAAAATGAATATCCAGCTGTGTAGTTGTGGCCTTTTGATTTGTTTCTGCGATTTTATGTATGTAAATCTGAGCTGCTATGGATAGTAAGCAGTTCCCTTCAGAACTCCTGACAGAATGCCTGTGTGCTGCGTAAGGAGTTAGCAAGGAGACCTACCTTGCTTGTTTCCTTAAAGGTAGTTTCGGTAATTACCTTTAGATAAATTGTGGGTTTTTTTCTACAAGGGATCTTAGAAAAAACTTACCAAGATTCTGCTTTTTATCCAGGAGTATTGCATTCGCTGAATTAAATACAGCAGTTAGAACTTAAAAGTTAGTTTTTCATATTTGCTGTGTCTTTGGTTGTAATTTGTGTTTAGAAGAGGCGCTCATACCAATGAAAGAACACAGAATTAGTGATTTTTAGTTGATCAGATGTTAGTGCTGTTAATTCAGAATAGCAGTCTGTGTGCCTATCAAAGTTCAGAAGGCACGAGATGGCTTTTTCTTCTTTTGATGTGACTTTATAGCTTTTTTTTTTCACCACCCAGTGCTGTATTGCAAGACTCCTATTCCTAATGGATGAGAATTACTGCTCATAAAGCTTAATAAGGAAGCTTTCCTTGCTATTGTATGCAAAGTCTTCCTATTTTAGAACTTTACAGTGTACCTTTAACAGTCATCTATGCTTGTAAAATACCATTTCCCTCTGTAATATACCTCTGACACTCGTAAAGCAATACATTTGTCCTTGGTCTGTTGCTGTTAGCTATCTGGCATTTTGTATTGAATGTTCTAGGGAGGTGGGAGAAGACAGCTAAAATATTGAAATTTAAGTGTTTGCAAGCCTTCATAGTGAGACTTTCTTTGCCCGTTTTGACTGCTCTTTTGACACTGCCCTCATCCACCCTTCCCTTGCCTCCATCCATATTTTGTAGCTGGTGTCCACACAGCTCAAAAGCACCAGCATATTTTGGATACAGGGATAACTTCCTTATCAGTGAGTCTGACATGTAATAGAGTTGAGATGCTGACATATACTAAATATGACTAAAATCTATTTAACTTAGCTTTTCTGGGTTTTGTTTGTTTTTTTTTTTTTCCCCTTTAGAGAATGATCTTGTTAATCTTCTGTTTGTTCTGGCTAGTCTCTGCCTGCAGTTGCTGACCACAAGCCATTGAGTCTGACAGTCTGGACATTTTTCAGTTCGTCTTGCTGTCCATTTATTTAGTCAGTACTTTCATTTCATCCATAAAGATGTCATGGGAGGCAGCGTTGAAAGTGGTTCTGAAGTAAAGATTAACCATGTCTTGTCCACCAGGCTCTTCCTTTCATCGTAGAATTCCATCAGGTCGGTCAGGAGTGATTTCTCATTCGCGTGCCTGTGCTGAATGCTTCTGATCATCTTGTTGCTTCTTGTATGTTTTGGAAATGATCTGTTGCCATTTGGTTTATCACCTCCTCAGGGAGGAAGGTAAAGTTGAGCAACCCAGATGCTCCTGTTTGCCCTGTTTGGAGTTCCGCTTGAAGTGTCCACTCTTCCAAGAGGATCCCAGCCAGAACCACATTGGCAATGCCAGTTGTGCAGCCAGTTGTTGACTCACAGGATCCCTCTAATCTTCATCAAGCCCTCGCTTTTCTCATCAGTATCAGTATGAACAAAAGGATAAATTCCTGCGGTGTCAGCAAGCTAGAGGCAGACTTATAAGTAATTATCATAGCTAAGTTAATGAGTTTATTGTTCCATGCTGAAGACATTTCATCAGTGTATTAATTTGATAGTGTTTAAAGGCAACTATGCCATTTAAACCAGCTTGAAATGCTACCGCCGTCTGGTTTGTTTATTTTGAAATTGGTTTAGGGCATAACTGGATTTGTTATGACTCAGAAAATACAGGACTGTATAAACTTAATTATTTAGAAGCAGGGAGAACCTCCTTCTCTTGTAACAGCGTGAGAGGGGTGGAAGGGAAGGGTATCTACAGTGACACATTTGTGAATCTGTTTTAAAAAGAGGATGTGCAGTGCTGATGTGGGGTATTCTGTAAACGTAACTGAGATGCCTCTGAGCATTCCAGGGTTTTACTAAATGGCAATAAATTCTAGGTGTCGGTACTGTGAGGTTTTTGAGTGGAATGTTATTCATATAAATGCTTACAGAAAGTTTTCTTAGAATTCCATATGTGTAGTACTAGCAGCACAAATATGCAGTTTAAGTAGCTCTTTCTTTCCTCTTCCACCTGTGCACAGCTGCCAGACTGTGCTTGAAGGTTCTGTCTGGAACCTGCCTTGCACTGTATTACCTATTGTCAGCCTGGTATTTGTGGTCTGGTATGGGAAAAAATGATTATTGCAGTATAACTGTGTCCTTTAAATAGATAACCTATGGCACTTGAGGTAACTGTTTCGGAAATATGCTTAGGGGGTTTTAAACTAATGAGAAGACCTCTGTGATTCCAGACCTAACAATGAATCGTATGTGAACTTGACAGTAATAATAAAAAAAGAGCAAAGAAAAATGCTTTATCGGGTGTTTTGTGTATCTACTCTAAATACTACTGTAATCATCAAGCTTCTAGAGATGTAAGGAATCAAGAAAACTTAAGATGAAGAGCAGTCTCTTTCGTTGGAAGGCTACAGCTATTCCTTTGCTCCAGTGACATTCTTGTGTCTTATTCTTGATCACTTAGAACCAGTCTGCAAAGTGGTCTCGAGTTGAGAAACTTGCCCTTTGCTGATCGTGTATAGATATGTAGAGAGAGACAGAAGAAGAAGGTGAGTTAGAAGGAAGGTTTCATTATGGAGAAGAAATTTCAGTATAGAGTGTTGAACTTCTGGGATCGGAGTCAGGAGAATTGAGAGTATTGTGGCACTCCGAGCCATTGGTTTTGTCTGCTCTGAAGCTCAAAAAGTGACATGTGATGCATTTATAACTTGATTTATGGCACAATGACATGACTGCGTGGAAGAAGTAGGGAATGGGAGTTGATAACATGAAAATGGAAAGTCCTTCAACTCCTGCGCTGATGTTCCTGTAAGCGTTAACAAGGTGGCTAAATGGTCTGATCACTTCAAAAAACAAGCAGTGAAACAAAGCAGCAGCAGTTCAGTGCATTTCTCTATTGCCTCCTGCCTGGCTCCCAATGTTCTGAGGACACACACAGTTAGGAGTGTTCTTGTGTGCTTCTATGGATTCATCTAGATATGGAAAAATTCCAGAAGTCAGGGTAGGTGATATACAAAGGCACGCAGAGAGAAGCCCTCCTTAAAAGGCTACTCAAGCGGCATGCTTAACCTGGATCTAAAGTAGAATTTTGTCTGGACTGCACCAAGGTTACAGAAATGTGACATTTTTCACATTGCTACAGGAGAGACTAATGTTTGGCCTTGAGGAGCAGCTGTATAATGAATGCTGCTGCACTTCTCAGAAGGGAAGGTTGCCTCTCTCTCGCAGAAGAGAAATGGTGCCTGGTGCACTGACTGCAATGGGGACCTTTGCTAAACCTAAGTACAGCTGGACTTGCTGTAAGAAATGCCTGCCTATGCAGCTGCACTTTTTTAGGGAGCCTTTTAATGGTAATTGTTAAGGAGATGGGAATTTAAGAGAGCTAAAAAAACAAAAAGTAATAATTAGTGTACATGAGCAGTATCCTGCTTATGCCTCTGTTGCGTTTTGACTTTTATAAGACTACTCCATAGAAAGTACAGTTTCTGCTGATTTCTGTAGTACTTTCAACTTTCAATTTGCAATTCTTTCAACTACCAGAAATTAAACTCTGAACAGACCTTACTTAAACTGCACACCATGCTGGTCTCCTGTCCAGTTATATTTACATCCCAAATTGTAGCATCCTGCTGCTGAAGCAACCTAAACAACCGAGTGATGAGTTTATCAGTCTTCATAAAACTTTCAAGGTGTTGCTACGTGGAATTGAGCACGACTAGCAGTGTGTTTCAGTGGCACCTGAAGTTCGACCAGTACATTGAGGATGCTTGTTACACTGTTAAGTGTGTTAGTACCTAAGGTGATGGAAGCAGCAAATGTTGAAGTCAAGGGAGGGTGAGGATGGCAGTATTACTGAAAAAAGGATTCTGGACATCAAGTTGGAACTTGAGTGGTTTAGTTTATATAAAGTATTAGTTGTTCGGGTGTTTTTTGTTCTGCAGGACCTGAGTTGGGAGCGGCCTGGGATTGTCTCCCAAAATACACATCAGCTTGTTTGAAGTGGAACATTGTGGGCAGGAGGAAAAACATTACATGGCTGAACTCTTCTCAAGCTTTGTTATAAGTTACGCCTGCAATGATCATAAATAAGACTATATGGTAATTCTCGGTGTAAAGCTGCATTTCTCTGCTTTATGAAGTTAACTAATAGTTATTTGTGCAGGTTTGGTATTGTTCTTTTTGGTTTTGCTCCGCACAAGACTGAAGGAAGGCAGTAGTAATAAAAATAGTAGATATTCTGCCTGTGACTTCTTCCTTTCCTTTCCTTCCCTTTTTTTTTATTTTTAAAAGATGAAGAATGTTAGTAAGAAAATACCCACACAACTTCACAATAACTGTGATAGTTTCTGCAAGACTTTCCCATGCTGGGTGGGAATGGGATATCAGTACGTTTAGAACGAAAAAACTTTAGGAGCTATTTGATGGGCATAAAATTCATGTTCTTTAGGTTTTCGTATGGGAGGCCAAGCTAATAAATGTCTGCTCTTGTAGCAAACACATTTTTCCTCAATATTTTATTCCTGAAAGAGCCAACACAAGAAGTTTGTGTTAAATGCTCAGGCTTCCATCGGTGGGCTAGAATTATCCTTGGGATGGACATGAGACTTCTTAAATTCTCAAGAAACGAACTGTGGCACAAAGCTGTTTTCCAGATTGTCTATTTATACCTTTCAAAAAGAAATAGAAACCTGAAGTTTCTACTTAGTCTACATTTAGCTTCATTGCTGTAGTACTGTTAGATGTGTTTCCCTGCTCAGCAGTGAGCAATAACTTATTCAGGAAGACTTAATGTTGAGAAGTATTGGAACTGTCTTTCCAGAATTAACAGCGTTTATCTTTGGGATACAGATTTACCTGCTTTCTTGAAATAAATTTCTAGAGGCTGGATGCACCAGGGTGTAAACACACATTGTGGTTGTATTTCAGCTCATCTTGCAGGAGTGTTAAAAAGCTTCATTTAAACTTCCAAGTTTTCATTAGCAGGTCAGCTGCACTTTGAGTCCATACAAGTCTGCATCTGAATTACTGACATCCTTGAATGCAGAACTAATTAAGGAAGGATTTTAAGTACAAGTTTGGAGGAGGATGATTGGTGGTGTTTAATGATCTGCCTCCTTCAAAGCTGGAGGAGAAAAGGAGGTCTGTCCTTCTATGCAAGAATGACTAAACTGAAGTCATTTAACCTATTAAGAAGGCAGTTTAATGGCTTCGTCTACAATGTGAAAATTCTCGCTATGCCTTCATCTCAGGATGCTTGAACTTCTCTACCACGTTGGTTTATTACATTTTAATCCCTGTATCATCAGGGCAACACAAGGCTTAGCTGCCTTCTGTTTATGCATTCAGTTATTTGTCTTATTCCCTCATTCTTCTAATAAAAAAAAAGAAAAGCTTGAGTACTGTGCCTCGGTTGAAAGGCATCAAATAGAATTGTGGAGACTAACACCACAGTTTCTTTGGAAGTGGTTCTTGACAGCTCAGTACTACAAAACAGATGAGTTCTTGGCCTTGTCAGATGCTGTTATGTGCCAGTAGCGTTGTTCCTCCTACATTTGGCAATGTAGGTCATTCAAGTTTCTGTCAGGTTTTTTAGTGTTCTGTCTACCATTGCTAGAAACTGGATATTAATTAAATAGTAATTATGTCCTTATATTTTTGGCTCCCAAAGCTGCACCCGATGCATGAGGTGAGGCCGCACATAGCGAAATAATTGGTGCCTTGACATGGAATTGCACTCAGTATTTCAGTGTTGCAGCTGGTTTGCTAAAACAACTTGGACTTTGTTGGGTGGTGAGATTGTGGAAGCCTTCTCAAAACTGAGCAACATATGCTTGTGTTTTCTGGGCACTTTCATACCCAGTGTACAGGCACTTTAATAGTTAAACCTCTTTGACAGAACAGTGCTGACAAGATGCTGTTCTAATTGGACAGACAAATGAGGCTATTTAAGGTGATGGATTTTGCATTGTCCTCATGTCACTCAAAACCTTTTCTTCAACTTTTGATCCCCATAGCAGAGGAGAGAACGACTACCTGAGTACCTGAGGAAGTGGTCCTTGAAGGTTTATTGCCGTTTTGCTGAGGCAGAGATGTAAAAGAAAGTTCCTGTAAAGGGAAGGGCACTTCTTGGTATAACATGGCAAGGGGGATTGGTTAAAGGAGGAAAGAGTAAAATTTTTTTGTGGTTTAGCTACACCTGGCTCTACTAAGGACTGCCTTAAAGCTTAAACTCAACTTGTTGAGTTTAACAACTTTGAACCCAAATTATGCTAATTGAAGGCGGAGTGGGGTGTTTGTGTTTCTGGTTTCTTGCTTTTTAAATATAGTTTAGGCACAGAATTTGCTTGTTTGAGCAGCCTTAATATTAGTGCTTACTAAATCCTAAAGAGACGTTATGTGAAATGTATTTTTTCATTTCATGTTTCCTCAAACTTGCAGGATGTCAGTGTAGGCTTGACCATTCTGTAACACTGGAACCTTAACACTGGACAGCTGTTTATCACAGCCTTTATGCTATTCTTCCTTCAATAAGAAATACGAAGCTTATTGTTCGGTTAGTTTTTTAAAATATAAATGGGATGATGTTGCATTTTTGTCAGCTTATTGGTTTATATTCAGTTTAACTGCATGTAGTGACTTGAATATCTGAGGGAACAGCTAATGTTATATTTGTGCTTTATGTATCACTGAGTCTTTGAAAATTACATGCTTTCTTCTGAGGTGCAGTGATACATAAATTAGACACAGCTTGTAAACATCTGTTTAGCACAGGTTTTTTTGCTAAGTTCTAGCTCTGTATTTAGCATATGAAGAAGAAGCTGGTAGGACAAGGGAAACAACATGTCCAGACTGCCATTTCTGGGAAATTACTGGACCTTTTCTGGCTGCATAGATTTCTTCCTATTGTGTAATTAGTTATTAAGTAGATCAGGAAAGGCAGCTCAGATATGAACAGACATTTAATACGCTTCCTAGTATCACATTTCTGGTATGACGTTTCTTGTTTACTTTTGAATTTATGGAGATGGGTTCTAAGGAGCATCTGTAAGGTCAACTGATCCACTTGTGGATCCCTTCCTTGCAGAGTTTGTTTCCTTTAGACAGCATCAAAGGGTTGAGAACCTTTCTTCGAGATGCTTTCTGTTGTGATTACTCCATAAACAATGTCTTCTAGAGGAAATGTCATTGGTCTGGTGGCCGATCTGGTTAGCTTTCACTCACTCCTATGCCCTCTTCTCCTTCTCCCCATCCAAGAGAAAAACAGTGCAAAGTGATAAGCACGAGGAGCCTATCACAAGGCAGAAATATCACACTTCATTTTGCCTTAAACAAATGAGCAAGGTATGTAGGGTTGAGTCTTTGCACCTCTCACTTTTCCAAGTCCCCACGGAGCAGACTTTCACTGTGTGGAAGCACTGGGATTGTGAAGGAACTCCTCAAAAAGTGTCTTGAGAACAGTAGCAGGTGTGTGTTTTGTTTTGTAAGCAGCCTAGAATTCAAAGAGGCAGAAGATTGGAATTAATATCCTAAGGGAGGAGTAATTTTAAACCACGGTGCTGACTTTATATTTCTTTACGCTAAGACTTTGAAAAAGTAAATTGAAGGAAGTGGGAGACTGTAAGGAGATGCCGTGACTTTCATGCTTGTGGATTAATGCAGTCTGTATGGGTTTAGAAAGTGGCCAGTCTGTATTTATGAAATGAAAATAGCTATCCTAATGATCCTTCTAACTGTTATCTTAATTATCTTAACAGTGTGGGTCAGGGCACTGCATGTTGTCTCTTGTGTTCCTCAACATCAGAGGATTCTTTGGGAAGGGGGGAAGCGTTGGGAAACTTAGCAGTACTTTCCTCCCTTCCTGTCTCAATGACCAACTCTGTTTGCCTTCCCCACTCCGCTACTGTAAGTAGGATGAGACGAAAAGTGCCAAGTTCCATCATTGTCAGCTGTTCCAAGGCTGTGGAAAGTCAGGCCTTCAATCAAAGCCAGGTACTGCTGGTCAAGAGGTATTTTAGTAATAGTAGATGGAAAAATCCATGGAAATTAAGGAGGATTTGCTTCTCAAAAAAAAAAAAAGAAAGAAGTCCAAATGCTACTGTAAAATGTTCAGGGAATAGTAAATCCAGTTTATGTGGTAATGGCTCAAAAGGTTAGAATGTGTTACTTTAAAACTGTTCTTTCCATGAATTGTGGCCTTACGTGTATTTTATTAATAAAGCTTACCAAGTGGTGGAAGGTAACAAAAAATTCAGTCTTGGATTGATTGTTTTTTTTACCAGAAAAATGTCCGAGACAGATCAGAAATATTTTAGAACCTGGAATGAATTTGTTGGTTTACTGGCATCTCCCTCTGGTCAGCTAAGCACAGCGATGTGAGTCCTTCAGCATCTTCTCTCTTCCAGGCTATCAGCTGCCCCAGGCTGAAGTTACAAGGTGTGTCCTTCTCTGTGTTGTGATTGTACTTCTGCTAGAACTTCAAAACAAAGACTTCTCCAAATCCAGATTTTCTTGGTTGATTGATTTGGAACCAACCGAGTGGATGGATCTTAAAGATAGTTCGTGCTTTTTTTGTTGTTGTTTTTTGCTTCTGGATTGGATCTGTAATGGTTATTTCCCAAGTCCTTGTTACGTGTCCTGAAGAAGAATGAAGCCCTTACTGTAATCTAGAATGTGGAACTTGTTTTTGTCCGTATTGCAAAGTGTTGAGTTCTGTCAGAGAACTCGGATTTTGATGCCCTGAAATAAAACATCATTTCTTTTTCAGTTTTATCTGCCAGAGTGCTCATAGTTAAATAAGAAATAGCAGCTCTGGTACCAGCATAATGACTGAGCATCTCTGTTGTCTTCAGGGTTTCTTTATTGAGCTCACGAAACCAATATATGCTCTCTTTTAAGCCTTTGGCAGAGTGGGGTTCAGGTAAGTCCATATACTAGAGAAGAAACAGGCAGGGGAGGGGAATGAGGAGCAATGGTTCGCAAGTACAAGGGTAGTAAACAGGTAGATTTAGAGATCAGCAAAATGAATGCAGCGAAGGGATGTTTGTTTTCCGTCTTTTAAATCAAATATACGAATCTCTTCACCTAGAGGGTGGTGATGCACTGGAACAGGTTGCCCAAAGACGTTGTGGATGCCCCATCCCTGGAGGCATTCAAGGCCAGGCTGGATGTGGCTCTGGGCAGCCTGGTCTGGTGGTTGGGAACCCTGCACGTAGCAGGGGGGTTGAAACCAGGTGATTATTGTGGTTCTTTCTAACCCAGGCCATTCCATGATTCTGTGATCTTCAGATGAACATGCTTGCTCAAGGATCCAGTAAACTACCGGAGGGACTTCCTTCCCTGTATTTCTGAATACTGAGCTTGGTTTCTCAGGGCAGTAAAATCTCAGCAAGTGCTGTCAGTTTAGCTGTCCTTCTTCCCTTCCCAAGGCTGCTCAAACTTGCCAATTGGTTTGATCAATATTTGATGAATAGAGATACTAACTGATGTGGAAATAAAATGGCTCTTCAACCTTTCATTCTATGAGGCTTTGTTATTTTTGCAGTTGGCTTCGCTGTGAGACAGGATCAGCCCTTCAGGCCGGATTAAAACAAAAATAATAAGGAGGAAAAAAGAAATAAATGTGCTTTTGCAAATCACAAACCATCAACAACGTGAAGGTTTGGGGTTTCCAACATAATTCAGAATACCAAATCCACACATCAGGCTTTTGTTGGACTGAAAACTGTCCATGTTGTTTGCAATAGAAAGGGCATGCTGTCATTAATGAGAGCGGCAAAGAGCAGACAGTTGTCTTAGGCCTTAGTGTTTTTACCCCCCCCTTTTTGTTCTCTGTAAGACACTGTTTTTATGGTCTGGAAGACACACAGGCTTCTTCACGTTTTTGCACCCTCATGCTCAGACCAAACAAACTTGGTGAAAACGGGGGAAGCGTCTGCAGCTTTCAGTTCTGAGCCAGAGCAAAACAGGGCTGATGTGCTCAAGGTCACAAAGGAAGCCGCTGGCTGAGCTGGATACGGGAAATCAGCTTTCCTGCACCGTGGGCTGGAGCAGCAACCGTCCCCAGTGAGCCTTCCACAGGCACCACTGTAATGAGTTGTGTTCCAGATATTGCTGGGACAAACATAACTCACCCTGTTCTTGGAAGCATTTGGCTGTCTGTGGAGCACTCGGGGGGCTTTGAAAACTTTCCTGGGAGGCGGGGAGACATCCAGGCATGTCTTCAGCCCCTTTGGCTTTCTTCAGCCCCAGAAAGAGCTTTGTGCCTGAGCGGTGATGCAGAACATCGGACGGCCTGCTTGTGGCCTGGGGTTTTTCTTTTTGTGTGCGACTGTTTTCTCTTTTAAATATAGAAGAAAGCGGTGCTTCTAAAAAGCAGCAGCTGTATTTATTGGGAGTTTTGACACACACCACTGTAGCCCCGCAGTGACGGAGTATTGAGTAGAAAACGTGGCAGCACTATGGGTAAAAAAGACAAAAGCAGTAATTAAATACATGCTGTAGATTAGTTTGTGCTGCTTACAAGTAGGCAGGTAGGTTAAGTTGAAGGCTGTTAGCTTGGGATTAATTCTCTTTTGGTTATAGACCAGGATAAGCTTTGTGCCTTATTGCTGAGTGCTGGGAGGGAGGAAAGATTAACACATACTGTATGGAGAGGCTGAGCTGTGTGAGTCATGTTCCTGTTGGGTTTAATGTGTGTTTCAGCAGAGCCAGTTCACAGAATCATAGAATACCCCGAGTTGGAGGGACCTGTAGGGATCACTGAGTTTTGCAAAGGGTAAAACGGGTATTTTCTTCATTTCCACATCTATCTGCTGCTGAGGTGTGTATAAACACGTGCTTCTCCAGTATTGACGCTCCAACATGTAAAAGGCGAAAAAACACTTAAGTAGCTTCGAGGTTTTGTGCTGCAGGTTGAGAGCAAACTTAGGGCAGTGTGACTGCAGCGTGCCTGTGTACGCTCGCACTGACCTTTGCCTTTCGAGCAGAGGTATATAAAGTAGCCCTGACACGGGGAGCGCTGCTGATTCATCAGCGGCATCGGGTTTGAGGGATTTGGGGGTGGGGGTTGGAGATGTTTCACGTTTTCGGGTGGATCTTTCTGTTTTTTTTTTAATGGCTTTTGCTGTGTTCTTTCCAATGCACCCACCTACGGCCAAGCTCCCTTCAGCCCCGTTTGGTCGCGGTTGTGGAACAGAGCAGGTGACGCTGTAGGGTCGCGCTCCCTCCGAAGTAGACGGGAGTTGGTGCGCTGTGAGGCTCTGCCCACGAGGGCAGCCGAAAGGTCTCCGGACGGGGAAGGGCTCGGAGCGCTGCCGGGCGGATTCTCGCGGGGACGCGCCGGAGCCGCTCATTGTTCGCCTCCCATTGTTCCTCCCGGGGCAGTTCCTGCAAAGCAAACGCCGGGGGGGCTCTGCGAGCCGCAGCGGAACAAAAAGCGGTCGGCGAGCGCAGCTCCAGACATGACCCGGGTCAGGCTTGATTTACAGCTTAGTCGATTTGCGAAGCCGCTGTCAGTTCTGTAAACAGGAGGCTGCCGGCTGCATTGAGCAGAAGGGGGAGATTAGCATATTAATGCGGCGCTCGCTAATCGCCTCCCCTTTCCTCCCCTCCCCGCTGAAGGAAGGAAGGGACTGGCAGGGCACTGCCTGCTCGGGGCTGACCGAGGATGGAGGCAGCGCCCGTTCTCCCGGCGGCCGCGGGCGGCTGCGGCCCCGTGCCCGAATTGGCGGCCCCCGGGGACCGCCGGCAGCCCCGGCACTGAGAGCGAGCCGCCGGAGCCGGGCTGCAGCCCTGCGCGCTCGGGTGCATGCTGCTGCTGCCGGGGGGGGCAGGCCGGCAGGCCCCGCAGCCAGCAGGTGCTGTCTGTATGGAGAAGAGCGGCTGCAGCCCATTCCCGATGTGCTGGGCTAAAGGTACGCGTGGTCTGCGTTATTTATCCTTCTCTCTTTAATGTAATGTATGAGTATCCCTCTTCACCTGTGCAGTTAGGACAGGAAGCAGTCACCTGGATTTTCTTTCATCTGGAAAATGTAACGTTTTTTTCTTTGCTTTCAGAGACTGTTGTACTGAGCTCTAGGTTTCCGTTTTGAAGGCTTCACGACTTTTGTTTTAATGCTTTAAAGCACTGAGCGTGATTCTGCTGTCAGGTGCCTTTTGGAAGAAGCTGTTAAGTGGCTGAGTGCTTACAGTGGAAGGCACAGATCTCTTTGCTCGAGGTTTTAGAACTTGCAACCCACACCAACCCCCTTCCCCTCCCGAATAATAGACGGTAATTAGCCACAAAGTATGCATTTATTGCAATGAGAGGGTTTGGCTTGAAATTGGGGCTTAATAAAAGTTGGATGGAAATGTATAACTTATTCACATGATTATCTTGCATTGCAGTACCCTAATATCGACACTGTTAAAGTCCAGACAGTAGTTGTGTGTTGGTGTTATGGCTGAAAATACCCGTATGAGGAAACAGCGCAGGGATTCAACTTGAAATTTTGTTAGTGGCCAAAGAATCAAATATTTCTTACACAGAGAACAACAGTAGAAGGTTAACTGTTGCTGGCTGAAGCCTGACTTTCCTCACGTCCACTTTCATTTCAGTGCACTTTATTTTTTGGAAGAGAAGCAGGCTGGGGAGTGTTGCACCACTGTGCTCTTGGATCACAGATAGGCCCTGATTTCAGAACTTTAGGGCAGAGGTGGCTGGGCCAGGGAGGACGTGGTGCTGTTCGGCAGGTGGACGTAGCTTCTTGTGAGCTGTCTTGGGTAAAAGAAGACTGAATGTACTTCATTCTTAGCTGTCTGGTTACTTGCAGGATCCATGCAGGAGTATTTAGCGCTGTCTTTGTTTTGTGTGCTTTCTTCATGTTACTGAAATGCCCGGGCGAAATTAACCACTCTTTGCCACATGTCGACATATTATAGTAGCGCATACGGGAGAAGTAACAGAAAGAAATCAGCAAGCTTGACCACTGTTCTGGTGATGTCTAACGAACTGCAGAATCTGTCAGCATTGTGTGTGTAACACAGCAAGAGTGGCTGGAGTGGCTTTATAGCTGAATCAAAGCTGTTCTTTGCCTCCATAAAAGCCTGTCTGCCAGGATTTGCCCAGAAGGGGTAACAGCAGTACCTGCTCCTGTGCATCGTAAATTGGTAATGGAAGTATCAGGTGAAATTGGGATTCACCTTCTTGGGATACAGTGAGAGTCAGAATGAAGTTTCCTTAGAGAGAGTAACTTGCGTAATGTACGAATAGCGAATAAAATACTTTAAAAGTTGGGGGGGGGGGGGGGAAAGGGTCGTTGCCATCTGTTGTTCAGGAAGGCTGTTTAGTGTGGGGGATATCGGTTTTCTTCCTCCTGCTCCAGCACTGGAGGATCAGGACAGCAGGGCTAGCTGCTGCTTGCAGAAGATGGCTGCATTGGGCCACTATAAAAGGTATTGATTTTCCCCCCACCCACTGCAACAACTGAAAGGAATGAAAACCAATCCCTGCCTCTTCCCTGGCTGCTTTACAGAGGGTGCTCGGGACATAACTTCTGTGGTGATGTCTTATCCAGCCGCCTCCTTCCTGAAATGGAGAACGACCGTGTAATCTGTTCTTATTCCTCTTGGGGGGGGGAGAAGGGGGACACGAGCAGTTACGTAAGGACAAAGGCACAGCATCTCTGAGTCTGCCAATTGTGGTGATTTTCTAGAAGAAGCGACATACCATCCTCCAAAGAAATAGGACAGATGAGAAATGGCTCGTGCTGTATTTGTCACTGAATGGTGGCCGTTCCTTAGTTGATGGATACCCCCTGTACTGTTCACCAGTGTAACCTTAGGGAAATGAAACGGATCTGGCCTACTTTGATAAGGGCTGTGAGATATCTACAGTCGAAGAAAGGTAATATATTAATGAGAGAAACGTTTGGATAGCGTTATTCTAACCCTTGGGCTAATCTCTTAAAGCTTCAGTTTAACTGCAGCAAAAATGGATAAAACTTCAGCAACTATTTTGTAACGTCTTAAAAATGTGATCTTGGTGTATTTATTATACGTAAGATGTCACTCTAAATGGTTCCTTTTCTCTTTAAATGTGACAGATGAAGCTTCTGGTGTATTGTGTGTGTGATCTCATAGCAAATGTTTGTTGCTGAAATATTTCAAAGCATTTTCAGACAAGTTTGTGTTCACGCATAGTATGCTTATGCTCTTTTAGGATAGACCTAAAATCTTCCAGCTCTCTGATACTGTGGGCTGGCCTAATTGCTGTTAATTCTGTGTGTTCCATCTGTGGGACTGCACCAAGGACTGAGATAGTGCTTGCTTTCTTCGTTAAATATCTGTGCAGTCTGTGTTGCCAGGTTTTGCCTCCTCTTTACGCTAGCGTCAATGCAAAGTAATGTTTGTGAATTTGATAACTTAGCTTGGATCTGCCTATTCCAGACTTAAGAATATTTTCATTGGCAAGTGAAGAGAAAGTGTGGACTTTGTTTACCGGCACATTTCTTCTCAGGAAGTAAGTCTGTATTGCTTTCCTTCAGTAGTGATAGGATTAAGATGGTTTTGGCTGCTTCTTTCCTCCCACCACCCTTCCCTTGCTAAGTAATTTGAAACTTGAAATCTCTTGTCTTGTGAAATAAATAGGTTCAATCTTGGTCAGACCTTCAGCGAGCGCTGCATTGGTGTCTGGGTCACTGCATTTCCTCCAGCCAAGTACAGAAAATCTGTTATAAGGGATGTTTTCTTTCTGACTTTAAGAGTAGACTAAAATTGCCTTCAATTTTAGCAGTGCTTTTTTTGTGTGTGTGTGCCAGCAGTAATCTTACCAGAGCTTACAGATGTTAGAAGTTGTAGGTGGTGTGATGTATTGTGCTTCAGATGCTTTTGTTTGTAGCGTTCCTTCCCAAATTTTGCAAGGCATACCATTTTTAATGTACCAAATAAATGTAAATCGAGCAGCTAAGAGTAATTGGATAGCTCTGCTGCGTATCTGTAAGTTACCCACTCCGGGGAGGAGGAGGAAGTTTCTTTAATATCTTCCAAGTGAGGAGCTGTTTAATAATTTACAAACAATAAATTGGTGTGATGTGAAATGCATCACACATGAGTAGTCAGGGCAAAGTGATTGCAGTTATTGAATACTGCCTTTAGACGGGGAAAGGTGCTGCTGTCTTCACATAACTGTAGGTCTGTTCCAAACCCTGTGTTGATTTTGTTTGAAAGCCAACGATGTTGTGAAATTTATTAAATCCACCAGGAAGGAGTTTTACCCCATTTATTGCAGTCTGTTAATGTTGCAATCTTCTAGAAGTGATGAGCAACTCTTAAGTTAAATGGTTATTTTCTGGTAAACCTTGTGATTTCAGGGAATGTTCAGATGGGACCTGCTGGTGATGTTGAATATAAGCCAGGTTTTGATGCATAGGAGGAAAGGTCAGTGCTTGTTCTCCCTCATTCCCATCCTTTGAGTCTCTGCTGTTCTACTAACAGGAAAATAAGTGATAATTGTGGTCTTGCAGACCTTTGGTATTTTAGATGCTTGGTGATGACTGTGAAGGGTCACAGTGGTAGAAATGGTATAGGAGTTGCTGGTGCTGGGAAAGTAGGCATTTATTTGGGGGTAATTAGTCTCTAAAACACGAGTTCTCTTGTACTTGAAAAGCACTGTCTGTGTAATGCAGACAGATAGTAGCTGTGGTGCATTAAGAGAGAAAACAGCTGGGAAAAGGAGAATTCAGTCTGTCCTTTGACAGTCAGTTAACTTGGTGCGCTGACTGCATCAGCTGATGTGACACGATAGCCATTTATTTCCAAACCTCCAAACCATAGATGTGTCTAAACTTTTGTTACTGGCTGGCTTTTTACAGTGTGAGAGGTATGTATTTTCCACACACTTAGACACAGAAGTATAGGTATGAGAATGCTGATGTGTTTCCGTTAGAATGGTTGTTTCTTGTTCGAAGAGAAATGGGATAGAAGACGGACCTTGAGATATTTGTACAGGAAAGGAAGGCGATTGTTCTGAGCTCCTGGAGAGCATTTAGTGCTACCTGTGTAATGCAGATGTGTGATCTTATCTGTGGTAGCGCTTGGGAAGGAACCGGTGTGGAATTGAATTCAGGGCTGTCTTTGGAAAAAGTGACACTTCAGGCAAAACCGAATGTTTTAATTGTCCTTTGGAGGTTGCTTCAGATGAAGACTGAAGAGCAAAGTTTGGAAGGCGATGTTTAAGAGGATGATACATTGATTGAAATATTCCTCTTTTGCTGAAAGTTCAAATAAGAGTTGGTAGCCTTAATAGCTTTCTTATTTAAATTTAAACGTGTGTTTGTATCACAAATCAAGTAGGAAAAGAAAAGTACTTGAATATAAGCATAGATGCATATATATATATATATGTATGCTTACTCAGTCTCGCTTTGTTCCCCCGTGTAGCAGTAGCTAAATTACCTCTGGCAGTAGCTTGTTGCTACGTTTAGAAATTAGCTTCTGTAGCTACTAGTCTGAAAACTAAGATGGGAGGTTTAGGTTGGATGTTAGGAGGAAGTTTTTCACACAGAGGGTGGTGATGCACTGGAACAGGTTGCCCAAGGAGGTTGTGGATGCCCCATCCCTGGAGGAATTCAAGGCCAGGCTGGATGTGGCTCTGGGCAGCCTGGTCTGGTGGTTGGCGATCCTGCACATAGCAGGGGGTTGCAACTGGATGATCATTGTGGTCCTTTTCAACCCAGGCAGTTCTGTGATTCTATGATAATCCTTCAAGTCCTCTCTTTTTTTCGTGCTTTTAACAAAAGGAATCCTGTGGACAATAGGACAATATAATGTGATGCATAGCTTTTATTGGAAGGACTGTTGCAGTAAAATTAGCTTTTCAGACTTGCTTTGCATTTGTAAGAGCACAGTCAGCTTGTTTATTAAATCCTTCCATTTGCTGAAGTGGGCCTTAAACAGACTAGGTGCAAATTAATGCTATCCAAAAAGTTCTGTGAGCTAGCAAAAAGTATGTGGTTTCTTTGGCCTGATAATTTAAAATACTGCAGCATTCACAGCAAGATCTCTGTACAGAATAAGTGAGATCAGCGCTGTATCTACTGGTGAGTCTGTGTTAAAGGTACCAGGCCCATTTCCTTCTGATGGGGAAGGATGGGGATTGCTGAGCAACTGGTAGGTGCCCAGCGTGGGATTTAACACTTTCTTTACAGGAGGGGGTTGGATTTCCACATTGAACGTTGTTGAGCAGAGATGTCAGGAGGAGTTTTCTTAGGCAGAATTCAGTTCTGCTGAGTCACCTTGTTGAAAATCATCTGTAGGCAAACTCCCTTTTTTTGTTTTGTTTTTTCATTTGATAACTTTTGTTCTGCTGCCAGGAAGGGGATCGCTTTCTTCTCCTCCCCAGCACCACCACTGCTTTCCAAGACGCTGTTTTGCCTGGAAAAGATTTCTGAGCCTTAAAAACTAAGCACGATCCTTTGGTTTGCTTTTTTAGCTTCAACTGCAGTCATTCTGTGAATGAAGTATATACACCTCTGCCTTATTGAGGTAGTTCCTAAGGAAAGTAATAGCTTTTCCATGGTGTATGTTTCCTTATTTTGAGCAACCAGGGGATGAAAAGTGTGTGACTTTTGGTTTTGCTGTTGCTGGTTCCATCCAGTGTGCATGGAATTAAACACGCTTGGGGAGCGACTCACAGCGGAGAGCTGTGGAAAGATGTACCAGCAGGTGAAAAACATGATAAACTGAAGTGTGGCATGTGGAGACTAAAAGCTTTGTATTTGGTCAAAGGAAGTTGGGTAGTTGTAGCTTCTCATGTGCATCCAGCATTTGCTGTTTCACCTGTTGGCCACATGTGCCCTTAAGGATATGGCAGTTTCCTTTCAGGATCAGAAGAGATACTGGAACAGTAACTTCTCTAGAAAGTGATGGATGATTTTGCTTCTCAACCTTTCAGAAGACACAAGTCATCTTTATCACCGCGTTCCTTACAGCGTGTGATACTGTGTTATCAGACTAATGATTACCACATGCTTTCTAGTAACTATAAGGATTTGGCTGAAGCCATCCATGCTTAAAACTTGACTTCTCTTCATGACTATATATCTTCTTAATGAAGCTACGCTGCTAATAGTTGGTCATGGGTTCCTACTGTTGTTTTCTTCTTTAATAGGACTTACAGAGACCATCGTAGCAAACAAAGCTGTTCTTAACAAGTAGTTGCTGGGTGGGTAATGGTCTGCAGTCATGGCAGATCTTTATTTCTAGGCAGGAGGATGGAAGGGAGCTAGATGTATTCCTGAAGCTTCGCAGCTGGCTTCTGAAGGTAAGGAGCAATAGGGTTTGCGTTCTGCTCAGAGGCCTTCTGCTGTGTCACGGTTGCAGCTCAGCTATGGTCTGTTGTCCCTGCTGTTATTAGGAGATACCAATAGGAATTGTATTTCTGAAATCTTAGTGTATTTGATTCAAAGGAGGTTTTGTCTCGGCTGTGACATGATGGTTGCTTGAGATAAACTGAAGCAGAGTTGTAAAAAAGATGCTTTAGACCAGAGCAACCTTTTCCACTTGATCGCAGCGGCTGATTCACATACAACAACTTGTGCTGCCAGTCGACTCAACGGCGGCTTTTTGTCCATTCAGGTGTTTGATTGCAGCAGACTGGAATAATACGGGCAGAATTAAAAGGCTGGCTTCAAAGGACTCTGATCTATGATTGCATATGGCTCTACCTTTGAAGTGGAAGCAGGCATCTGCTGTAGATATCCATCCTAGCCCTATACCAGAAGATAAAGCTGCTGCTCAGATAGCAGCAGGCTGAGTGTCCTTCAGCCAGCAGTGTTGTGAAGCTGTTCATGTGTGCTGCTTTTATTCTATGGACTGCAAGGGGAGCAGTAGCTTGTATTCTGATGTACATCCTTTAAAGACAGAAAACTGTGAGGGAGCATCTGAAGGAAGGCTACAAAGATGGAGAAGAGTCTGGAGCACAGGGTGGATGAGGAGTGGCTGGGGTCCCTTGCTTTGTTCAGAGCAGGCTGAGGGGAGGCCTCATGGCAGCCGCAGTTCCTCACAGGGAGCAGAGGGACAGCACTGAGCTCTGCTCTCTGGTGACAGGACCCCAAAGAATGGCGTGGAGCTGCGTCAGGGCAGGGGCAGCAGGGGGTGAGGGAAAGGGTCTGCACCAGAGGGCGGTGGGCATGGGCTGCCCAGGGCAGTGGGCGCAGCCCTGAGCTGCTGGAGTTCAAGGGGTGTTTGGACACTGCTCTCAGATTTATGGTTGGAATGATGTTCCTCTGTGGATCCACAGGTTGGATTGTATGATCCTTGTGGGTCCCTTCTAACTTGGGATATTCCATCAATCTGTGTTTCATCTTAGCATGTTAGTTGTTCAGTCTGTTCTAAAAATCAGCTGTAGGTTTTAGCAAAAGTTAGGGTTTTTTTTGTATGCGTTCCTAAATGTTTCCTAAATGTTTTCTTAACGCTAAGATCTTTATTTTTAATCTTTTGCATGTGGTAATTAGAGGATTCAATACCTGCATTTACCCTGTGTAAAGTGAAGAAAGTGCTGTGGCACCATTCCTGTTCTGTCCTTGAAAGGAAGGATTGGCACTTCTATATTTCTGCTGCTAAGTTGCTGATATGTGTATGTAAGTGGATACAAGGCATGATCAGTATCTCGGTGGGAAAATGCTCATTATTTGTTTTTCCTTTTAAAGTCACTTTGGGAATTCAGTAGGCTCAATATCAGATAAAAACCAGAACAAATTGTTTCTAGTTTTGGCTGCAGTGAACTTAGTTTCTTAGTAAAACCACGTGGCCTGCATAGGCTGGCAGTGCTGGATGTGATATTTGGAGTGCCAAGTTAGTATATCTTAAATAATGTTAAGTATCATTTGTTAATCAGTCAACATTCAGGCGGAATATTGCTCTTATCTGTCATACCTTGCTTCCTTTTGAAGCTGATGTTTGTGAAGTTTGAAGTTTGCTACATGCTTTCATGGAAATGAATGCATTGCATTAGGAGCAGCAAGCACTTGCTGTGAGCGTGGCTGCCTGATAAGCCATAGTTCCTTAGTTAAGCATTTCAACACACCAGCATCATTTAGGTTGCAAATGTCATATTATAGGCAGTTTGATCAGTGCAGATCACAGCCTGTACCTGCTCCTGTTCAAGCAGTACACAGTTATGGGTGTGTGATACTTAGGTCACTTTTAGCTTAAACAAAAAGCACTCCAAAAACCGAAGAAAGGAATTGCTTTTCTGGATATTACGAAATGTATTAGTTGAAGACAAAGCAAAAATAGTGTTTTGATCGCTGTCGGCCCAGTGTGATTCTTTTTTGAAACGTGGTGGCTGCTTATGGAGCTGATGGGAATGGAATTGAGGCATTTCCATTAATTCAAGCGTGCGACTTCAGAGTGTTTACTCATCACAGAAAAACAATGCTCGCTTTTGTGTAATTTAGGTTTATCTCCATTTTGTTATTTTATCTGAAAATCATGGTCAAGACCAAGCAAAATTAACCAGGTTGGGTGGGTGTGGGCTTAAGAATCTCAGAAAGCAGTGAAATTCTTTCTATGAGAGAGAAAATCCACAGGTTGGTCACGTTGTCAGCTCTTGACAAATGAGTAATACACGTATTTGAAGCTGGTTGTAAGACAGGATTCTACCTGGATCAAAGTTAGGAATACAGAATATACCATCTTGAGGTCTTAAGGATGTTTACGTTGACTATCTCAAGTACTGGCCTCATTTGCTGAGTCTCAGTGGCTTGTGCATCTTGAGCAGGGGGAGAAATTAAGGCAGCTCTGAAGCTTGTACTCAGAGCTCTTGTTTTTCTTGTTGATGTTATCAACTGAGTGAAGTTCAGCATGAGCATGCTGTTTGGAGATGTAAGAAAACAAACAGGCAGACTCGAGGCACAATGCTAAACCTCAGCTCAAAGTAGTTCTACTTGTGCACTCGCCTGTATTGTGTGCTTCGGGGTCTGTGGAAGGTGTTGTTATGCTGTCATGAATTTTAATGCTTTTTTGAAAAGAATTGATCTGTGATGTCTGAAGCACTGTTCTCTTGTTCAGTGATAGGAACTTACTGGGAGGTTGCATACACTGCAATTCCTTGTAAATACGTTGTGCTTGGTAGCGTTCACTTTGGTTATTGTGGATGACGCCTTAACCTAGGACAGGTCAAGGAAATTGGATTTCTTGATCTGTGGTATACTTGATGGTTCATCCCTGGAATGGCCATATAAAGGAGGAGCTGGATAGCTTTTTGTAACTTAACTGCCATAAAAAATCACAGAGAGAATATTTTTCCTTCTTTTTATTATACTTTCCTCGCTCTTCATAACCAGCCTGCGCTCCAGTTCTGATGGAATTGAAAATGCAGACTCATTCTTCTTCTCCAGTGGGAAAAATAAATACCGTGTAAGCTGTTCCCCTTCTGTTCCTCACAAGGACAGCCGTCCTACAGTAAGGCAATAAACTTGCTCATAGAATGTGTCCTTTGTGACTGACTCTGCGGTTCTTTACCCATTTCTATGGCTGGGGCCAAGCAAGCTCTCTCAGGCATTGAAGGCTTCCTCCCTCCTTATCAGTATGCATGCACCTGCCCCAGTGCTTACCACCTGACCATAAGAACCCATTAAACCTGCTGTTCTGCTGGAAGTGCATGGGCATGCTCACTGCTTGGTGAAATCAGGGCTGAGCTGGACAAGAGTGGATCTCAAATGCCTCAGGTTGCTGATTTCTGTTCGTTATGGCATATGTTTGCTTTGACATCAGCAGCGCAGTTTCATTTGGCATTGAGTTTTTCTACATAGTATTATTTTTTCTGGCTTTGATTACTACTACTTTGCATTCTTTCCTTTCTGCTCTCACTCTTTTTAGGCCATGGTGATGCTGTTTGTACTATCTCTGTGAGCTGTTTTGTTTAGTATGTAAGAGGAGAATACATAAATGTTATAATAACTTGATTTATAAGTTCAGAGTTTTCTTTCAAAACAACATCATATTCTTAGGAATATTTCCAAAGCAATTTGTTACATCTCTCTTTAATCTTAACTTCTCATAAAAGCATAGAAGCGAGGAATTTAAATCTCTCCTGCAAGATGTGTCCTATGAGAATTGACAAACCTTCTCCAAAAATATCATATCATATCATGGAATGGCCTGGGTTGAAAAGGACCACAATGATCATCCAGTTTCAACCCCTCTGCTGCGTGCAGGGTTCCCAACCACCAGACCAGGTTGCCCAGAGCCACATCCAGCCTGGCCTTGAATGCCTCCAGGGATGGGGCATCCACAACCTCCTTGGGCAACCTGTTCCAGTGCATCACCACCCTCTGTGTGAAAAACTTCCTCCTCATATCTAACCTAAACCTCCCCTGTCTTAATTTAAAACTACTCCCCCTCATCCTATCCTGCCACTTCCTACGCCTGATGCAGTGACATAGAGCAGCAAGGTAATGTGCAAGTTAGAGTTAACATGCTGCTACACATTGTGCGTTCTCTTAATTAAAATCTGACAGAAGAAAGCTCTGAAAGTATGTCTGTGTTCTGGCAAAGGGGGAATAAAGCATTTGTTTTTTGTGGGTTTTTGGTTTTGTTTTGTTTTCTCCACACTTGTCCTGGTCTATAAAAGCGTCAACTCAGGTTATTCAAATGACTTTTTAATATCAAGTATTTTGTGGGTGATGGAAGATGGAAAATTGAAAGCAGGCATGTTAGTGAAGTAGCTATTTCAAAAGAATATTCCAAGTTCTCTGCTTTTAAATGCTGTTTAAACAGTGTAACTGATACGTGCAAGATGGATCTGAGATGGTTTTAACCCATAACTTAACTACATAGTAAATATGAAGTATGGGGAAACTGAAGCAGCACCCCTGGTTTTTGTGTGTTTAGGTGCAAGTTGTCTGCAGCTCCGAAATCAGAGTCTTGAGTTTCATTTAATCAAATTAATTTGAATCAATTAATTAATTAATCAAATTAAGTTAAAAAAAATAAATAAAAATCTTCTCTTGTCTAGTTGAAAAAATAGCATAGGGCGGGGAAGCGTTTGGTGAGGGACAATTTTCCCCAGTTTGAGTTGGCTGTGGAAACCTTAAATCCAGAGGGGGAAACTTGAAAGAAACACAGCTCTGAACTTCAACAGGGACGCGGTTGGGGATGGCTGAAATGAGTAAGTGAACGTGGGGCAGGCTGTGCTCACACCAATGCAGCAAGGAGTTGTGCAGGTATCCGTTGTTTGTTCATACATGAAAGCGGAAAAAGGAGGTTTTCAATCTGCTTTATGAATCGATACCTGACGTGACAAATTGCTGGTGTACATTTAAGGATCAGATGCGCTCTTTGAACTTTCTAAATAGGTACTCTATGTGCAGACTTGGGGAAGGACTCCTTGAGAGCAGCCCTGCGGAGAAGGGCAGAGGGGTCCTGGTAGATAAAAGGATAATGTGAGCTGGCAGTGTGAACTTGCAGCCTGGACAGTATCTTGGGCTGCATTAACAGAGGGGGTGCAGCAGGGAGAGGAAGGGTTTGTCTGCCTTTGTTCCAGCCATGTCAGTTACCATCTGGAGTACTGTGTCCAGGCCTGGGGCACCCAGTGCTGGAATGATGTGGAGCTGCTGGAGCAAGTCCAGAGGAGGGCCATGAAGATGCTCAGAGGGCTGGGGCGGCTCTCTTGTGAAGACAGGTTGAAGGTAGTTGGGATTGTTTAGTTCAGAGGAGAGCAGGCTGTGGGGAGATCTCGTTGTGACCTTCCAGTACTTAAAGGGAGCTTATAAAAAGGAGGGAAATCAAACTTTTAATGTGGTCTCATAGTGACAGGACAACAGGGGATCATTTCAAATTAAAAGAGGGGCAATCTAGATTAGATGTTGGGGGAAGTTTTTCACTGAGAGGGCAGTGAGGCACTGACACAGTCTGCCCAGAGAGGCTGTGGATGCCCCATCCCTGGAGGTGTTCAAGGCCAGGTTGAATGGGATACCAGGCAACCCTATCTAGTGATTGGCAACCCTGCCCATGGCTTGGGGCTGGAACTTGGTCATCTTTGAGGTCCCTTCCAAACCAAGCTGTTCTATGACTTCTTTGGAATAAATCTTAAGAACTCTTATTGATATCTGAAATGTTTTATTTGTGTAGAGGGGACATTGGCTCTACAGCTGCCAGAGAATTTGTTAAAGCATAACACAAGCTCTGCTGCTCACTCACTTTGCTGCTTTTCACCTCCTTTTGATGCCCATTGCTTCTTTGTACGGTGCTGTGACAGAAGAACATGGCTGCATTTTAATTGAGTTTTTCTCATTGCCTATTATCTATGCACTCACTTCATTTGCTCTGTGAAATATTCTGCAGATGACTACAGCGTAATGGTTTGTGTCAGATTCAAACAAGTGCTGAGTTTCTTTAAACTACACGTTGACATTTACAAACTGCTTGGAAATAATTAGACATGAGATCTGCTTGTGTTGCCACTGACTGCGCCAAGCCTATTTCAGCCACTTGCTTGTGCCTGTGTTCAGGTGATCTCTGAACAGGAAGTTACTTTTAAGATGTAACCGTGGCACTTCTGCTGTGTTTTAAAGTTCCGATTTCTTGCTGAATATCCATAGCTGGTGCCATGGTAGTTAACTCTCAGATGTTTTGTTGATTTGGGTGTAAATTACAGGTGCTTATCTCTGTCTGCCTTCTATCAGATGCAAACAAACCCTGTTTGTCTGTGCTGTTACCCAGGAATTCCATCCACTTTTGCCCCTGTATCCAAATTCCTGGACTTAAGAATTTCTTCAGTAACTTTTATCACCTGATATACATCCTTATCCTAGTAGGAAAACTGCTGTGCAGTGTTGGTAAACCCTTCTAAGCTAGGAGAAATTGCCGTGTTCCGAGTGAAACAGGATAGTTAGACTGTATTTTTTTTCTTTTCAGACTGTGCCCTCAAGGCCTTCTGCTCATGCACTGATCCAAAGCCAGGAGATGCCTCCATTTTTAGCAGAGGAAGTTTCTAGAGCTAAGGAGTTGCGGTGCACTTCAGGGAATGTGTTCAGTATTCCACAAGTTGACTTTCTGTACCTTGTTGGGTTTCCTTTGCACACGTTTTGTAACACCGTCAAAGCTTCATGTTGCAAAAGATTGAGGTTTTAAATGATAATTGTCTTCTAGGAGTATTGCAGGCTGTTCATAGAATCATAGAAGCATAGAACCACCACGGTTGGAAAAGGCCTACAAGATCGTCCAGTCCAACCGTTCACCAATAGCTCCCACTAAACCATGTCCCTCAACACAACATCCAATCGTTCCTTGAACATCCCCAGGGTGTTGTTGGGTTTACAAGCATTTCAAGTGCAGAAAATAAGAGAAAAAATTGCTTCTCTTGTTCTTCTCTCAGGAAATAAGAGAGTAATCTTAAATTAATGATATGCAATTAATGTATCAAAGATCTTATATTTAGTCTGTTACACAGTCGTTTTACATCTGTTCCAGAAATGAAACACTTGACAATTATAGCTTTGCTGAACTTAAAAACTCTGTTATCTACAGTTAAGATGGAGCATTAAAGTCCTTTGTAGTTTCCATTCACTTCTATTTAAAATGAAGGGTGGGGAGCGGAGGTGTTGCTCTGATGGTGAGCTAAAGAACCATTCGTCTTTGTTAGGAAGAAGATGTCTGTGGGGACTGCGTAGGTCAGCAAGACCCCTGTGTGAGGAGGTAGCTCAGGCACCAGGAGGTGAGTGTTATTTCAGCCAGAAGGTTGAATGCTATCAAAGGTTGGCCCAGACTGCATTGGGTATGTGAGTGGTTTTGATCAGCAGCTCCTCCTCCTGTCCACTCTGACATTTACTGAATATCCAGTACATGACTGTTAAAGACTCTCGGTCTTATCCAGATATGCTGATGTAGTTGGTCATGTGCACCTGGGTACCAGCTGTTGGTTGATGAATAGCTTGAAGGAGTGGAAGAAAATAAGGTTGAACATGATACATGAATGTTAGTTGTTGCTGTTTTAACTAAATTGTTTTCGCCCTCTTCATTGTTTATAGCAGAAGAGCTCCACTTTTCCTATTAGAGCTCTGCCATTCTTCCCGCCCACCCCCGGCTTGCCCTTTTTGTTGTAAATCAGTAAGTGCGATTTAATGGTTTAATGTCAGAAGCTCAGAGTTGTCAGATTTGGACTATGAATGATTCATGCAGCTGTATGGAAGAAGGCAATGTCACCAAAAACCCAACTCTCACTTTTCTGTCTCCCACTTATTTTCCCCCCACTCCACCGAGGCGTACTCCAGGAAGAGCAGTGAGCTGATACACCAGCTTGCAGCAGCCAAAATACGGGGTCTGCTCCCTACAATTGACTGTGTGCTTCTGATGCCACCTTTGTAGTGGCTCCGGGGCTTTTTAGAGCTCTTTTTGAACCACTTAACCACGTTTACATAGCAAAAAAAACCCAAACAAACAAAAAACCCCACTAACACAAAGCCAGAAAAAGCCTGGACAGATTTTATTCTGTCTTAGTAAAAGGAACTCCAAAAGTGTGCAGGCAGCAATAGGAAGCTACAGAAGGAAAGCCAGGGTTGCACAAGTCAGGCAGAGTGGATGAGGAAAGAAAGGCTTGGCAGAGAGGAAAGGGGTAGCAGGCTCTGCAGCTTTGGCAGCAGCAAGGACAAATTGGCTATGTTAAATTGGTTCCGCTGCCTTTGGTGGCAACTTGTTTTCCTTTGAAAAATGAGCTTCAACTTCTGTACAAATATGAATGTGTATGTTCTTGGGAAATAATCATGTATCAGTTTTGTTGTCGGCAGCTTCTTGTAGAGGCAGAGCTGAGAAACCAGACTTGAATTCCTTTAATGATATTTGAATGTTAAACTATACGTGAGAATTCAAACTGTGCTTGAAAGTACTTAACTTAAAAATAACAGCAACAAAACAACAAATAAGCTCATTTCTCATGTAAGGATGAGAATGTACAGTGTAGATTTTCTGGCACATTCAGATATGTGCTTTTTTCCCTCAGTTCTTGCATTTTTCTGAACTTTTCTGTGCAAGACAACCATCACTTCTTTTTGTTACTTCATTTAATTTTCAGACTTAGTCTTTCCCAAGTCTCAAGATAGGCATCTTGAGCTGGCTTTCAGCTGGACTTTGACAGAGAACCACGCTTCAGCTTCGATGATAGAAGCAAAAGGTGAAGCTTCAGAATTGAAGAATGTGAAAAATGCGTCACATTAGTGGTCCATCTAGCACACTATCTGCTGCTTCTTCCCAGCTCTTCCCTATGAAACTTAAGAGGAGATTAGTTTATTCAAATATCATCAATGCGTTCTTTTATCAGGGGACTTAGGGTTCATTTAATCCATCATCTTGCAGATGCCACCGATGTTAATCAAGCTCTCCCTCTTCCCTGTCTCCTGGCCTCACAATTTGATGGGTTCCAGCATTTTGAGTTCTCCATCACAGGACTGCTATTCTGTCACCAAGCATTTTGGTTGCCTTTGTGCGGGGTTTCTAGGTATTAATAGTGGTAGAAAAGAAGCTTCATTGTCTTGACTGCACCTTGAGGTTAAAACAGAATAAACTTTATCCATGGTTCCCTGCTGGCAAGAAGCCATGTGATGGTAGGCCTCCAATCCCTGCCTGTAGTGAGCAGTCTCAGAACCTCTTCCACGTTATGAATGTCCCCAGTTTCATTAATAATGTGTTAAGAATCCTTCACTTGGAATGCCTAACGCTTTACCCCTTTCCTATAGCAAACTTCTGTACCAAATTGCATGAGGATTTAAATGATGGTGCGATGCTCCTCCAGCCTGTGAAATACTGCTACTTAAAGAAGATGAATTGTCTCCGGCAGGGAGAGCGTGTTGTCACAGCAAAACAACACTCATTTTGTATGCAAGTGTATCTGTTCTCTTTTCTGGAGGCTTTTTATCCAATTTTCAGTCTAGCCACCGTGGAGTACTTTCACAAGATGCTCAAACACAGTAAGGGCACAGATTGCAAATGCATAAGAACTCCTTGCTTCCTGAAGTTCGTGTGCAGAGTTCCTGTGATTACTGGTCTCTAGTAACAGATTCTATTTTTGGGGAAAATGCTCAGCATCTTAAAAACTTCACATTTTTAAGTCGCCTCCAGTAGTAACGTTTCTACACGCTCTGGCAGGGACTCAAGGAAGATTGGGTTGATAGCTTAGTGTAATACAGGCTTACGGAGCTGTCTTGTTGTAACATCAATTTATTGCCACCAGGTGTTTCTACAAGAGATCAGATTGTTGGATAAGAATTGCATTTTTTTTTTTCCCCCCAGGGAAGAATAGTGAAACAACAGTGCACTATAAAGTAAGATGACCCAGAAGATGAAGCTTTAGAGATATGCTCAGATCTGCTCTAAAATGGTGTAACATATTCTGGTGGATGTAGCAAAACCTGCTTACTTGTGGGTTTTGTGGAGTTTTTTTTTAGTTTATTTTTCAGTGTTTGCCTTCATTTTTCTGTTTGCCCCATACCATGGAGACCTTACCATTCCCATGTCCTTTGACAGCCCTGCAGAATGAGGGGCAGCATACACTGGTTGCTTTGGACGTAATCGAGTACTGATAGAGCTGTGGTTAGGGCAAACCCGAACTGTTGTATTCATGGAAGGCTGTATGGCATTTTCTTTCCTATGTGGGCACTGGAAAACCTGTTATAGTTTTGATCCAGACTGTCCCTTCTGATGGGGGTGGTGGAGAAGGAAGCGATGCCTTGTGTTCTCAAATGGTTTCTTCCACTGGGCAGTATAAAGTGATGAAGAGCATAAAGCTGAATTGCTGCAGAATCAGTCTTTGTTGTAGAGGATTGAGCCGTTTTTTCTTCTGCAGACCAATATTTTTTGAAGGCTTCTGCTTTCGTGAGGAATTGCCAAAGTCAGTCAACTGCTTTAGCAGCCATCGTGCCTTATTGCGCTGCTCTTATTCGTGTGTGTGTGTGTGTGTGTGTGTGTGTGATGCAGAGGAGTATCATCTCCAAAAGCTGTAATTGGAAGAATTTTTATGGTCGGCCTACATTAAGCTGCCATTCTGTTGCTCGAATAAGAATCACTTTGTTCTTCGTTTCTCTGTATGTAACAGAGGCTGTAATTACCGGCTTTGGAAAACACTTGAGCCACAATAGGCTTAAGTCAAACTTTTTACAGGTCATTGGTTTTTGTAATGGGGCCATTGCCATGCAATGGGACAACGTGACTATTGTCATGCACTGTTCCTCCCGAGTACTTAAGTGCCTCTTATCTGATGTGCGCTTCTGGCTTTCATAAAAATAGGGATAAGATGAGGGCAGAGTGTTGCAGAGTGAATCAGAAATTGAAAGCCTGCGCAGCTGAGTGTTGTGTAATATAAGGCTGGGATGCTATAATCATTCGGTGTCCAAAAACTAGGAAGGGCAAGTTTGAAGTCAAATAGTAGCCAAAGCCAAGTATTTTCATCTGTGATAACGCATAGCCGAAATACCTTACTACTTCCCTTAGCTGTTCAAACATGTCTAGCTCCTGATCTCGAAGCATGTTCTCATTATCACTAATTCTAACTTATTCTTTGTGTTTGGCATTCTGGAAAGACAGTAAACACTCACTGCTTCTATCTACTACTTGTACAGCTGTTCAGAAGAACTTGTGCTATGTAGGGCCTCCACTGGGCAATATTCAGTAAGTAGTACTTGAAAGGGTTAAGTCCAATTGCTTGCATCCCCCTCCTGTTCTGACGGACAGAAGTAGGGTTGCTGCCAACCAGTGGTGCAACCTCACAACAGGTAGAATTCTGTTGTAGCCTTTTTGCAGAAATACAGAATTGTTACTGCTCAATTCTGTGCTTTTTTCACAGAATCACGGGTTGGAAGGAACCTCAAGGATCATGAATCTCCAACCCCTCCACCACAGGCAGGGCCACCAACTCCACATTTAATACTAGACCAGGCTGCCCAGGGCCCCATCCAACCTGGCCTTGAACACCTCCAGGGACAGGGCATCCACAACCTCTCTGTTCAGCCTGTTCCAGCACCTCACCACTCTCACAGTAAAGAACTTCCCCCTGATATCCAACCTAAATCTTCCCTCCTTCAACTTAAAACCATTTCCCCTTGTCCTGCTATTATCTACCCTTTCAAAGAGTTGATGTTTTGAGCTTTTGTGAGAAGTTCACTGTTATAATACTGTATACCTTGCCAAAGAGATTCGGAAGATCAGCAGTTGAAGCTATAAGGAAGATAGGTGTGTATGTGGACTTCTGTGATACCAGTGGACCACAGTGGGCATTTGGAGTGCTGTTGAAAACTGAAGCAAGTATCTGGCTGGATACCTTGTGCTGATTAAAGACATCTTTTTTTTTTTTTTTTAATTATTCCCAGCTCAAATGTTAATTCCTCATTATCATTTCCTTTAATATTGCAACTAGGAATTGGTGCCAACTCCAAAGGGAGTTGCTGAGTAGTGCTGATTACGCAACAGCCTTGCAAGAAAATTGGGTTAAACCCAGCCTTTAAGGTATGTCAGGACTTATCCCATGGGATTTGGGAAAAGGTGCCTTATTGAATATTGCAAGCCTAGGGGATTGCAAGACATCTTACTGAAGTTGAGTTACTGCTTGACAGTAGATGTAGCTCAGCTCCTTGTCAGTAGTCTTTAAAGTTTTTCTCCATCTTTCTAACCTGAGTTGCAGCGCTTCCTGAGTAATAATAGGCAGATACTTCTGGAGCACTTTGCAAAAGTGATTTAAAGCTTCTTGAGACAGCTCTGGCTAACAGCAGCTGTACATGACATCAGCCCTTGTTTCAGCGAGTCCAGGATGGGTATACTTATTAATTGATTTTTTTTGCTGAGATGTGCTTGCCTCCTGTTCAGCAGGCTGAAGGATGTTGTATTGCTTCGTTTCATGCGGTTCCTGTAGCTCACGTTTTGTGTAAATTATCTCTTCGTGCTTCCCCTGAACATTTAATCTCCTTAAAACATTGATACAATTCAAGTGACTTTTCTGCACGTTTGCAGCTTGCGCTGCTAATCTTGTTTTGACTTTGGTCTCAATTATTTTTTTTCGTTGTGACCTTTTGGTGCGTTTCTAAAATACGTGATTGTGTGTTAGGAAAGAGACTGTAAATTCCTGCTTTGTACTGAACTAAGACCTTGAGTTAGTAACTGCTAAAGGCAGCATTCCAAAGGAAAGAAAATGATCAGAAGTTGTCAGTTTCAGGCTATAATTCCATTTCATATTGATATAGTGAAATAGTTGGTGTGTCAGTTTGGACTAAAATAGATATCAAGAACTCATTATTGAAATGCTTTTAATGTGTCTGGCCAGCCTGCTTCATACTCTGACCTGAGGGCCTTAAGTGCTTCTGACCACAATTAGTGAACTTGAAAATAAATATATTTATGAGGTGTGGTAATCAGGAAGAGTCCAGTGAGGAGATGTCAAGGGATGTGTGTTCCTGGTCATGTAGCTATAGCAAGTGTTAACCAGAAGAGTGATTTTGGCTGGAAGGAACGGAGAATTACAGCTTTTTTCCTCTTTCTTTTGAACATCAACATTAACTGAAAGAAAAACAAGAAAAATAAGCTCAACAGGAAACAAACAGGGAGGTTCCAATGTGACTTATGGAAATGGCTGAAATATATTGAGTGTTTCTGAAGGCAGAAATGAATGTTCTCTATACCCAGTTTGAAATCAGAAAGCTAACAGCTTCCTCAGATTTGTTGCTTAAATTTGTAGGGATGTGGATATAGCTATCTACTAGTGCTTTTTATTCTATTCAGTCTTCTGGGAATGTGACTGTGCCATAAGTCTGTGTGTGCAGCTGTGT
The DNA here is from genome assembly GCA_030625065.1 of Alectoris magna. NCBI lineage: Eukaryota > Metazoa > Chordata > Aves > Galliformes > Phasianidae > Alectoris > Alectoris magna. Next base: position 4,352,509 of record CM060561.1, read on the forward strand.
CATGGGACCCTCAGCAAGTGGAGTATGTTGACTGTTTTCTTAGGAGAAATGGGCTTTTGTAAGTATCCCTATGGCAGGGAGTCATCCATCTGTCCCAAACCTTTTGATACATAAATACAAAGAATCCCAACAACAACAAAAGATATCAGGAGATGATGTGTCAAAAGAGTCAGCAGCGTGGAAAACTTGGTGCAGACCCCTGAAAATACAAGCTTTATAATGGGAAAATACTTCGAATTGTACCTTATATCCTGTTTCTGTGAGGGTGAGATAGACAAGTTGATATTTGCAAGATGAGCTACAATAGGATTTAATGCAAACTGAAAACGCTTCGGGCTTTAAACTTGTGACGTGTTTACTGTCTAATGTGAGAGACATTATGGATAACTAAGGATTTGTAGGGTGGGAGGAATTCTTAATTTAGCCTTCACCAATTCACTGAGTTTGGAAGGGCCCTGGAAGATGGTTGTAGTGGAAGTGATTGTTTGTCACTTTGTGTCCTCTCACTGAGCACCATGGAGAGGAGCCTCGCTTCACTATTCCCTCCCTACCAGGTGTTTAGATGCATGGATGAAGTCTCCTGGAGCCCTCTCTTCTAGAAATAATCATGGATTTGGATGTCTTTGCGCCTGAGCTGGGGTTCACCTCAGCAACGTTATAAAAACGTCATGCTTGTAAAGGTTAAGATGAAGTCATAGTGTCAATAGTTACAGCTTGGTTCCTTGTCAGACAAACTCGTTGGCTCATGTTGATGGCCATGTGCCAATGCTTGTTTTGAGTAACTTATTTTCCATATCTTATCCATTTGCTAATTGTGCAGACATTTTTGACATTGAAAAGGTTGACTATCGGACTACTTAACGCTTTTTTATTAATTGATTTAAATATTCGTTCTGACTTTTTATGACTGTCTCGTTAGTGGAAGGGATTTCATTTCTCAGTACTCGGAGCTGGTGGTGAAATATGACTTTGAACTTTGGTTGTTTGTACTGCCAGAAGTCATAATATTGACTTTGTTTCCGATGCGGTCATCAAATGTGGGGAATATGCAGTGCTGGTAAGTTGTCAGCAGGAATTAAGTTGAGCGGTAAATGAGTTGTGGACAGTTTTAGAAGTAATTCAGTTAGTGAACTCACAATTTTGTGTTTTTGAAGAAAATAAAACAACGTTTATTACAATTCATTCAGTTATCAGTAGTGAAAATGGCTGCCATTCAAAACTGAATTTAAAAAATAAAAAGCACGAACAAGGTCAGCTGTGCTTTCTTGCTGTGCAGTGTGGTTTTGTTTATTTCTCACTTAAGTGCCTTCCATTTACATTCCTAAATCTCGGCTGTTCTGCCAGATGATAGCAGGTTATCAAAATGATAATGCACTTTGCGATTTGGTAACAACTTACAGCATCTTGACAGAATCATCTAGTATCAGCAGGCCAGGATGGTTTTGCTCCACTCTCCCGAAGCATGGAATGAGTTGTAGCACTGAGAAATAATGTTGTTGTTTTTTAATTGTAAAGTGTGTGCACTGGGAGATTGATAGCTTTTCGTCTTGGAAGCCCAGAGGGAAAGCTAACACACAGCTCTGCATACAGACAAGTTGACCACTGGGTTTGATGTGCCTCTGCTCCTTTATCATCACAATACCCAATAAAACCAAGCAGAATAAAGTCAGAATAAAGTAGCTCATTTCTGCTGTATAATAGCCTTCTGCTTGTCTGGTTAATACCAAGGGGACTAAAGCCGATCTATCTGTTCTGTGAGATTACAAACCTGGCTGGAATTTAGAAAAGCTCAAGTAAGCATCCTTGTTCGGTCACCTTAGCTCTCTTTGCATCTTATAATAACCAAGCAGGTCTTGTAAAATAGTTGTTGAACTATCCTTACATGAAGTGCGGTTATGTTTTACAAAATTTTGGCCAAGGGCAAAGCTTTACAGTCACATCATAAACTCAAAACCAGGGGCTGGTTTTAATGGTTAATAGATCCATAACCAGAGGTATGGCATGCGTTTCTGTAACTTAAGAGCAATCAAATATATTGCTTTTCTGTTACCTTGTAAAGAAAGCATTGGGTTTTTTTAAAAGTTGAAAGTTGTAAAGAACCCAAAGATGATGAAATTTTTAAGGAAAAGTACTTGTCTGACTTGCAGTAGGAGGTTGTTTTACCTTTAAATGCTTCTGTCCTCTGAAATGCTGTGAGTACTGACCGTACCCTGTACCCAGGATGGTCAGTCCTCAGTGCTGGATTCCAGATCTTCTCAATATGGTTGATGTGAAGAAATTCCCTCTGTAATAAGTGTTTTCCTTATCCACTGAAATTACGCTAAGAGCACTTCTGTGTATAAAACTGGTGTCTTTCATCACTTCTCTGTTTGCAGCACCCAAGGGATGTAGACTGTCCATAATAAATCTGTGGTTAGACACTTAAAATGCTTGTTTCTGTTTTTCCTTGTAGCTTTTCTCCCTTTTTCTGAATGTCTGTTAAATCTGTCTGTTAAGTTGATGACATACTACACATAAACATTGTAACGGGTGTTCTTGTTCCCTGTGACAAAAAAAAATATATATCCTCGTGTTGCTTTGGTTTGCAGAGATTTTCTTCTACTGTTTACTGTGGGTAAGCCTGACATGTAACACTCGGTGTTTCTACTAGTGACTTTGGGGTAGTGTATTAGGTTTTAAAGGAAGCAGAACTTAATGGCAAAAAGTTAAAAGTGGCCCAAGTTGAGCAGAAAACTGCTATTTAATTCTTAGTCATTACACTGTTGAGAGCAGTTAGGACTTCGTCCAAGGGAGTTGTCCTAAAGCTGCTCCCCAGCCTCCTCTATCGGTGTTTTACGGCCCTATTTTACATTACAGAAGAGGAGCCTTGCCTTGCAGAAGGTCATGATGTGTTGGTCTCAGCCAAGGATTGTTTGATCTGCTTCAACTTTGAAGGTTTTTATGAAAACAGTTTGCAGGCTCCTTCCATGAGGATCAACCGAGAGGTTTTGCCCAGCGCTTTCTGATCTGTATTTGTTGGTGTAGGGTGGACAGAAGGAAGGATTTATAAATAAGTATAGGATTAGTTGAGAGCACTTCAGTTTCATCACTCTCTGTTCCCAGAGGCAGCAATGAGCAGGTACAGGAATTCCCTCGTGTATCAGGCATGGGGAATATTTGGGAGAAGTGTCTTCCACTTGTTGGCCTATGCTTACCTTCCCTAAGGGCTTGCATCTGAGGCCTTTGTCTGTCCCAGTACTGCCAACTTGAAGTTTGTATGGCTTGGATGCGATTTCCCCATTTATTGAAGCAGTGCAGTCATACTGTGCAGATGGTCTGTTGGTTTCCTCTTATCTTGTGGTGTAGCTCCCGACCCTGGAGGTGTTCAAGGCCAGGTTGGATGGGGCCCTGGGCAGCCTGGTCTAGTACTAGGATATGCTCAGATAGTCAACAGTGGTACAGTCTAAAGCAATTTGACTCTTTTCTACTTCTGAGCCTTTCCCAAGCCAGCTTTACTACTACAGAGTTATTCACTCTACCATGCCCAAAAGATCAAGCTTGTTGTTCTTTAGCATCGCCACATTTGATAAACTACCTCCCCGCTGTGTTCACTCTACAAGGAGGAGGCACAGAAATTCTTAACGTACTTGTGCAGCCCTGGCAGCTCAGCTCATTGATCTTTGTTGTTTGCAGCCAGCAGACTGGGATGATTCCTAAGGCTGTATCAGGCAAAGGAAAATGTATTGTTTTCTCTTTTTGTCTCTTGTTCGGTATTGATTTCTCAGATACCATCTGCTCATTGCTGACAAAATTGCAGCAGTAGCCAGGAGGCCATTTTTTGCCTCTTTGAGATGTAGGTTCATACTGTTGGCTGTGTCTTTTACCACTAGATATGAAAATCACTTGGAAACAGAAAACAAAAAGTCAGTTTAGAATCGTAGAATGACTTGGGTTGGAAGGGACCTTAATGCCCACCCAGTTTCAATGCCCTGCCATGGGCAGGGTTGTCACCCACCAGATCAGGCTGCCCAGGGCCCCCATCCAGCCTGGCCTTGAAAGCCTCCAGGGATGGGGCATCCTCTGGGCAGCCTGTGCCAGTGCCTCACTGCTCTGCCAGTTGCTGGGAGAATGTTCAGTGGTGTCTCACTGCAGGATGAATTTAACTCTGGAATGTTCTGAGTTTCACTGCATCCCAAAATAGCTGAAAATGACTGATTTTCAATGGTCCCAGCATTAAACTGGAGAGCCTGGTGTTGGTGTGTGTTGCCATTCAGATTCAGATTTGTGAATTGGGTGTCAGGGTTTCCCAATTCAGACATCGTGCTTCTGTAAGGCCAACTTTGAGTGAGTGGTTTTGGCAATGGGAGCTCCTGGTAAAACTGGAGGTCAGCATTTGCTCTTTAAAGGAGCATGGCTGGATTAAGATACAGAAAGCGAAGGAAGAAGTCGTGTCTAAGATACGACTTCTGTTATTTGTGCTGTTCGCATTAGATATGAGAATATATTAGAATACTGATATATTCTGAGGGGCTTACCATTTTTTTGATACTACTCTGGATAGATTTTGTTTTAGTAAAGTGTTTTAGTAGGGAACTCCAAATAAGCAATTAAATGAGCCTTAAAAATTAGTCTTGAAGGATTTGCAATGAATGTTTTGTCTGAATCAGTGTAAGATTTGGGCATGATGCAAATTAATTTATTTTCTGTTTGCCTTTTCCAGAATATGACAGATACCTAGCATCTAGCAAAACCATGGCAGCAGCTTACCTTGATCCGAACTTGAATCATACACCAAGTTCAAGTGCAAAGACGCACCTCGGTACTGGGATGGAGCGTTCCCCGGGGGCCATGGAGCGAGTCCTGAAGGTTTTTCACTACTTTGAAGGCAGCAGTGAGCCACCGACATGGGCCACCATTATCCGACATGGAGATGCTACTGATGTTCGGGTAAGTTTTAGCATTCTCATGCCATCTTTAGGTTAAATGCAAACTTTACGCTCAAAAGGTGAAATCTGGAAGCGAAGAAACACAGAAGATCCGCTGTCTGTTTTGAAAGCATCTTTACCTTTTGTATGTTTTGAGTAATTTTTGGAAAAGGCTTTGAATGGTACCAGCTTTCCTTAGCGAAGAGAGGGGGAGAGCTGTGGAAATCGATGTGTGATTGTTCACCGCCTTAAAGAAATAGAAGAACTTGTCCCGTTTTACAGAGCAGAAACTTGAAATTTCTAGAACTGGTTGTCAGTTTAAGTAAAACTACTGACTTATGTCATTCAACATTTACCACTTTGTGTTCCCTAAAATTTTGTGTGGTGATGGGAGGAAACATAGGAGAGGAGAGGTATTAGATGGCTTTCTTCTTGTTCTTTATTTAAAAAAGTAGGGGAGTCAACTCTTTGAAAGGGAAGATAATAGCAGGACAAGGGGAAATGGTTTTAAGTTGAAGGAGGGAAGATTTAGGTTGGATGTCAAGGGGAGTTCTTTACTGTGAGAGCGGTGAGATGCTGGAACAGGCTGCCCAGAGGGGTTGTGGATGCCCTGTCCCTGGAGGTGTTCAAGGCCAGGTTGGATGGGGTCCTGGGCAGCCTGGCCTAGTATTAAATGTGGAGGTTGGTGGCCCTGCCTCTGGCAGAGGGGTTGGAGCTTGATGATCCTTGAGATCCTTTCCAACCCGGGCCATTCTGTGATTCTGTGAAAGTAAAAAAGGTGAAACAGTTGTTTAAAGTATTGAAGTATATGTTTTTGGTTTTTTGGTTTTTTTTTTTTTTTGTAAATTCTTGTTTAGAAAGTGTTCCTTCCATTGTGGGTGAATAAAACATTTTACAGCAAAGCCCTTTCTTCTCCCTGTCTTCCCCTCCTCACCCCAGTAGTCAACTGCTGGTTTTATTTGTGCAGTGCAGTCCTTCAGCTAACTAACACACACACACACACAAAAAAGATTAAGGATTATTTTAATAATTACTTCAGGTATATGTTATCTTTATATGTGTGTAAGTATACATATGCATGAAAATACTATGTTTATTTTGGAGATGGTTGAACAGCTCTGTGTAGCATGTGTGGTATAGTAATCTGACTGTGAGACCTTTAGTTAACATTTGCTATACTTATTCACATTCTGAGGTACTGTTTAGTACATCAAGTGCAGTTAAAGCTTAGTTGTTTGCTTGTTTTCAGCTGTTGTCCAAGAGCAGTCATGCCTTGTGGTGGGTGGTTTACAGGGTTGGTTTTGTTCTGCAGTGTTTTCACTGTGGAAGCGGGTTGCCACCTGCTCATTCCTTCCAGCATTTCTATTCTCTGTACAGTACTTTAAATTCCAATAATGAATTTTGAATGCTTTCTCTTCCTTTTCTACTACTACTGCTTTCTAGCGCCTCTGTATGAAAAGTCCTAAGAGCATTCCTAGGTGGAATAGGTCTTGCTGCAGTGATCACAGACTTGTGAAATTCAAGGATTTTCCTTGGTGATAATCAGAAAATCTGCCTCTTGTCGATTTAATCAGCTTATATCTCTGTATAGGGATAACTTGATGGCTGAACAAATTAGAGGTACACTGGTAGGAATCATTACACTTATTTTACATGAAACGGGGTTTTTGGAATGCTAAATCATGTCTTAATTGCCTGACTTAAATATATTGCTTTGATGCATCCAATGTGATCGATTCATTTCATGAAGTGTGTTACTGTGTGCAAGAGAGGACAATTGTATCAGTTTTTAACCTCACTTGCAAGTTTCGGTTGTGGATTTAAATATACAGTATTGGAAATCCAGGTTATATTCCCAAAGCAATGTGTAGAAGTAGAAACAAATTACATCTCTGGTTTCTTCGATTCAAAAAATGCCAGCAGTTATTGGCTTTTAGAATGCAAAATTTACACTCCCTGTAAAAAAATCCAGTGCTGAGTTGAATTTGGAGAGCCACATAATCCTATTTTAAGCAAGAACATGTCATATTTCATTTATTAGAAAGAATTAAAAGATCAGATAGGTAGCAGTGACCTGAGGCTTGCCTTCATTTTCGATTTTCATATGTGTACATTTCTTATGTTTGTTTCTAAAGTAATTAATATCGTTGTATTGTTCTTCTTTCCTAAGAAGAAAGCACAAGGACACGGGGCAAGCAATGAGTCAGTGTTACTTTTACTCATTTAACAAAACAGCTGCCTTTTTGTTTTGGCAGGGAGGGGCGGTCACTGTGGATGTGAGCAGGTACTCATAGCAGTGGCCTAGCACTGATGGATTACCGTGTCCTGACATTTGTTTTAGAAACAGTGAATGGTTGTTGGAGTACAAGCCTTCATTCCATTGAAATGACAGCTGTTTGACCAAGTAGAATAATTTAAGATGAAAACACCCTTGAAGGTTTTTATGCCTTCGGTTTTTCCTTCTCCTCTTGCGATGGAGACTGACTGCAGTAGAGCTTCCATTTCTTCTGCGGGTTACAAACTGGAAGGAGGCTGATGCTGGGTTTGGCTCTTGGCTCGTTTCTGATGAACTCTTGGAAGTATTCAGCAGTAAATGCCTTTGAGAAAGCTGTGTAAGTGGAAGGGAAAGAGAAGTTTTTTCAAGATTTCTCCCTGATTAGCGTGGCTTCTGGAATGATAGCCAAGGAACCCTTCCAGCCTTGAAAGGAAGGCAGGTTTGGACTGGAATCTCCAGAACAGCCAATTTCAAGGTATTTCTGCTGATAAAGCAGAGGACTTTGTGGTATGTGCTAACGCTGAAGGAAAGTAAGCGTGGAAGTTTCTTTCCTGATTTTTAGTGTTTTCCCTAACATAATATCTCCTGTTTCAAGTCAAGCTGTATTTGCCTTTGTCAGTGGAACGGATGTGTTTGGTTAAAGAAGTGAGGAAAAACCCTCTTCCCTTTCAAAAAACAAACAAAAAACTGAGATCTTTTATGATTTGTCAAGAGCAGGGTGGAAAACATCTTTGATCACTAAAGGGGAAAACCTTTATAATGAAAAGATTCTCATTGTTAAGCTGAGCTGAGCATAATTTAGTTTTCTATAAGAGTCTCAAAGTGCCCAGATTAAAGGTACAATTTCCTTGCTATTTCAAGAGAAATATCTTCAAACAGGACAGCAGTGTTTATACGTGGGCTTTGCTCTAAGGAGAACTTAGAACTGTGAACTGTTGTTTCTGGATGGATTTAGACCCTCAAAGGCAGCTGTTTCCTCTGAAGGATGAGTCTGCATTCTCCAGTGGATTGAAGAGCAACTTTTCAGTTCTTAGAAATGCTTTTTTGGATTTCAGAGAACTGACATGCTCTCTTTACGCTCTTTTTCCCTTGGTGTTAAACTAAAGACATGCCTCATTTCCAAGAGAAAAAAAAAATTCTTTATGACTGTGCAAACACTGGCCGCCTGCAGCAAGTGCTTGGCTATATTTGCTATGCAGAAAAGGAAAGGTTGTTGAACTTGTTATTTCTGTTAATATGAGTTTTCTATGCGCACATTTGCAAAGCTGGATTTCCAGGGCATGCTCTGCCCTGTTCACAGCCCCAGTACCGGAATGCAGCGGGGTGGGTGCTGCTGGGTTGGGATTTCTTTGGTTTCAAGTGCACCTGGAATGTAAACAGTGCCACTGCATTTCAAGCTGCAATTACAGGTAAATTGCCTTTCTGTTTCCAGGAGATGTGGTTGAAGCAGAGAAATAAATGCATTGTTGACATGTAGTAGATTAAGGGAAGAGAGGAGCAGATTTTTATTAAACAAGCCTTTGAAAATCTTGTGTGAACTGGTCTAGACAGAAGGCTTTTTGGTCAAGTGCAGTTCTGCTTCGTGCTCTGCGTATATGCTCAGAGGCATCTAGCTTGCATCTGGTGTATCTTTTCAACTTCCTTACTTTTTCAAGAGGGACATGGTTTAGTGGGAGCTATTGGTGATAGGTGAGTGGTTGGACTGGATGATCTTGTAAGTCTTTTCCAACCTTGGTGGTTCTATGATTCTATGATTCCAGTCCTCCAGTGCTATCCCAGAAAGCATGGGTGCCTGATTGTGTGATTCCAGCCAGGTCCCTCCCCGGAGTTTTTTAGATTTTAGTTTCCATGTCTTAGTCTGTTCTGTAGTGACTGTTTTTCATTCTTTTTGGCTAGCTGTTCTTGCAGTATTTCTCTTCCTGTCAGGTTTGTCTAAATGTAGCCCTTGAAGTTTTGCTGGTGTTTCTGCACTGTGGCTTCTTGGTGTGTTTTACCCAGCACTACAAGACACCTGAGTGTTTGACAGTTCCCGATGGTGAAATGGAGTTTCTACTGCACAGGTCTACAATTCAAGTGATTAGACATGCACTTCTGGCTGCTCTGGCAGTTTCCCTCTCACTGTTCTCTCAAGCTGCTGTCTCAGTTGTGCCAGCACAGGTATGTGAATGTTTGGCAAGCTTGACTGAAGTCAAAATAGATGATAAAAAAATAGATGAATAGTGGAGTTTCTAGTCCAGATCAGTTTTGCAGTGTTGTTAGCTGCATCATCTTGCAGGTGGATGCAGCTAAGAAGACTGCAGGATGAAAGGAAATATCTGTTTATGCAGGCACTGCTCAGGATTGCAGATTTATGGCACTGCCAGGGAAAGAGCCTCATTTGTGAGGATTCCTCATCATCCACTGCAGCATGCCTGATCTCCAACCACACCTCAAGAAGGATATTGCCTATCTTGAGCAATAGGGCAAGGAGAGAATTAGAGGCGTGTCAGCCTAGCTTCAGTCCCTGAGAAGGCTCATTTCTAGGCATGGTTGTACCCATCCATCTTCATCCCTGTCTTGGGCATGTTGTACAACTGCTATAATTCATCTTTCTGTAAAGGAGACTACTAATGTGTTACGTAGTAGACCTTATCTACTAGGTTTCTCTTTTAAAATAGATTTTTCTGATAACACGGTGTAGGGCTAGAAGATTAGCCACACAAAAAGTCTTTCATGCTCCTTGGGGAGAGCCTGTGAGCAGTGAGGGAGCTCAAAACCAGTTGAGTATCTTTTGATAGTTGTACTGATTGTGACAGACAAAAATACTTTTGGTCTTCAGGGTGGCTGCTTTACTTCTGCATGATACTCTAGATATGCTTGGGTGAAAGAGGTACACAAAACTTTAAAAACTATATAAATAGCCCTATGACATTTTACTGAAAAAATCTGGTTCTTCAGGTGGCCTTCAAGTCTACAGCAGCTCTTGTTCTAGAATTCAGCTATACAGGGTTGGCTCCAGAGAGATGCCAGGAATTTGCAAGTGATCTGAGGGTGAGGAGTATCAAGTTCTGGATGTTAAGCTTTGGGAAAACTAAACATTTAAAACACTTCAGAAGCACTAGATGTTATTTCTGAAACTGTAGCAGTGTGCAGTGGGATCAGAAGAGTGCTAATTCAGTCAAGGGGACTAGAAAGCATGGCTCTACCAGTTTTGCAGTGTGCGGTCTTTGTATGGCTTCAGTATCTACTGAATCTATATTGCTTCAGTATCTACTTGTTCAGTGACAGGGTTTCTATTCACCTGACTTTGTCAGACTCAACTTTGTCTTGTGGTGTACAAACATCTGCTGGAGCAGTGCTGGAGACAGTGAGAAAGAATAAAAAAAAAAAGTTAACATGATTATGAGAACAAAGGGATATGGCATTCGGGGTTCAAATGTCAGGCATAGCATCATCAGAGGACATCCAAACCTGAGTGTCGTGAAGGCATTCTGGACTTCCATAGAACTTTTAAATCTAACTTGCCCTAAACCTTTGCAGTTTACTTTTGTTTAGCTCTTGAAACTCTGATGTATATCATCAGAAATGATAATATTTGGTACATAAATAGCACTTGACATATTTAAAGTACTTCACTAACCCTAAGGCTGTGTCCCTGTGTAGGAGGTGCTGCTTGAAGACTAGAAAAAGTCTTTTCTAGTGCAGAAGTCTTCCTTCCTTCTAAATAGGGAAATTAGGTTTGTAGTCACAGTGGGAGTGCATTATTCCAGCTTCAATTTATTCATAGTAGCACATCGGCTTTGTTAATTTACAAGCAAGCAATTCATTTTCACTCATTTGCAGAATCACAGGGTAGTACAGATGCATGCTGAGAGAGCCTAAGGTATCATGGAGTGCTGGCATTGGTGGACAAAGGCAGGGCAGCTGATGTTGTCCACCTGGACTTGTGCAAGGCCTTTGACGTAGTCCCACACCATGTCCTTATCTCTGAATTGGAGAGATGAGAATTTAATGGCTGTACTATTAGGTATAGATGAATAATTGGTTGGATAGTTCTAGCCAGAGGGTTGGTGTCAGTGGCTCTACAGTCAGGTGGAGACTGAGTGGTATCCCCTAGGAGTCCATCTTGGAACTCTTAGGTATCTTTATCAGCAGTGAAGACAGTGGCAACGAGTGCACCCTCAGCAAGTTTGCTGATGACACCACGCTGAGCGGTGCAGTTAACTCAGCAGGTTAAGAATGCGATCCAGAGGGACTTGGACACGCTTAAAAAGTGGTCACATGAGAATCTAATGAGGTTTAACAGGGCCATAATGGGAGGTGTTGCACTTGGGTCAAGGCAACCCAGTTACAAGTACAGACTGAGAAAAGCTCAATGAGAGCAGCCCTGTGGAGAAGGACTTGGGGTTCCTGATGGATGAGAAGCTGAAGATTGAGCCAGCAGTGTGCTCTTGCAGCCCAGAAGGCCAATCATAATCCTGGGTTGCATCAGCAGAAGGATGACCAGCAGGGAACAGGGAGGGGATTGTCCCTCTCTGCTCTGTTCTTGTGAGGCCCCATCTGGAGCACTGTGTCCAGGCCTGGGGTCTGCAGTCCAGGAAGGATGCGGAGTTGTTGGAGCAGGTCTAGAGGAGGACCGCTGAGATGCTCAGAAGGCTGGAGCACCTCCCCTATGAATAAAGGTTGAGGAAGTTGGGCTTGTTTAGCTTGGAGAAGAGAAGACTCCAGGGAGGCCTCATTGTGGCCTTCCAGTGCTTACAAGGAGGGGGACTGACTTTTTACAGAGTCTTATAGTGATAGGAAAAGGGAGAAGGGCTTTAAACTAAAAGAGAGGAGATTTAGGTTAGATGTTAGGAAAATTTTTTTACTTGGAGGGTATGCAGTATGCCTCATCTCTGAAGGTACTCAGGGCCAGGTTGGGTGGGATACTGGGTAGATCTAGTGCTTGGCAACCCTGCCAGTGGCAAGGTGTTGGAACTAGGTGATATTTAAAAGTTCCCTCCAATCCAGGCCATAATGCGATTGTGCGTATTTCAACCTTTTGCTGGCCTGTCTTGACTTTCAGCAGCTTCCTAACTATTTTACTTCAAATTCTATTTTTGGATACTTTTACCTTCTAATTGAGGACAAATAATAATCTATTTTGCAAATTACCTTTTGAGTAACTGTGAGTTGTTTGAACAAACAAGTGAAAACTGGTGCTGTCCACTTTTCTGGCTCTTTATGAAGCATTTTGTTTTTAATCTTTTTTTGCCTCTGCTCTTGAGTTAAAGGGAGAGAACAGATGACCTATCACCTGTTACTGATAGAAGATTTCTCTAATGGCTTCCCATTCTCTTTTGCTCAGCTGTACCTGGCCTATTTTATGTTTGGGGCGTAAATGTCAGCTCTGCAAACTTAATTAAAGACAATATGATTACAGTAAACAACACCCAGCTCACATATGGTTGTGTGACTTCGCTGCAGCTGCGTGTTTAGACGAGTGTGACAACAGATGGGTGAAACCTGGTAGAAGTTTATATTCGCATGGATACCATGTGTACGCCCAAAGGAAAATCTTATTCTGGTGTAGATGTCCACTGGAGTCCAGCTCTCCTGCCAGGATTTCCATCTGGGATGGGTTTGAACCTCTTAAGTTTGTCACCAAGGTTGACAGTGTCATCGAGATGTTCCTTACCTGTTTGGTTTTCACTGAAAAATGCCTCTGAGGAGCTTCCTGAGTTAACGGGTGGTTGCAGTGTAGTCCAAAGAGGTTTCAGTTTTCTTTAGTGATGCTGAAGGTTGTTAGGTGTAAAGGAGTTAGACTTAATAATCCTTATGGGTCCCTTTCATACTCAGAGTATTCTGTGGCATATCTCAGCAGGGTGTTTTACTGCCTGTGTGCAGTGGTTAAACAGTTAAATGATTTCTATGGAAACTTCTGATTAAGCATTCTGCTCTGCTCCTGTGGAAAACATCAGGAGCGCTTCTGGCAAGGCTCCTAGCTCTGTGACTGTGCAAGACAGCAGATCTATCACTGGTCTCAGAGTGCAATGGTGGTGGCTTTGTTTGGTACTGTGAGCATCTCCGTGTGGCTTGCGAGGCTGTCAGAAGCCCAGGAGGCTGGATGCCTTGTTTGTTATCCCATGGTCGTTGAAGACACTGGCCCAATTATGGCCGTGATGCCAAAGCAACTCTTGGAGATTATTTTTGTACAGTTTAGAAACAGCAGCCAGAGAAAACAAAGCTGTCATGCTGTTCAGGAACTTACTATGCTGTTTGCATGCTGCAGTGTCCCGGTGAGAGTTTCTGTTGCTGAATGAACAGCACTGTTGTAGTGCTGGGTTATACTTGTTGCAGGTGAGACTCTAAATGTTCAAAATTCAGATTGCCTGATATGTAAATAATCATAGAATCATGGAATAGCCTGGGTTGAAAAGGACCACAATGATCATCTAGTTTCAACCCCCCCTGCTGTGTGCAGGGTCACCAACCACCAGACCAGGCTGCCCAGAGCCACATCCAGCCTGGCCTTGAATGCCTCCAAGGATGGGGAATCCACAACCTCCTTGGGCAACCTGTTCCAGTGCGTCACCACCCTCTTTGTGAAGAACTTCCTCCTAATATCTAACCTAGACCTCCCCTGCCTTAGTTTAAAACCATTCCCCCTTGTCCTCGTAAACAGCCATTCCCCCTCCTGTTTAAATGCTCCCTTCAAGTACCTGAAGGCCACAATGAGGTCTCCCTGGAGCCTTCTCTTCTCCAAGCTAAACAATCCCAGTTCCCTCAACCTTTCCTCATAGGGGAGGTGCTTCAGCCCAATGATCATCTTAGTGGCCCTCCTCTGGACCTGTTCCAAGAGCTCCACATTCTTCTTGTACTGGTGGGACCAGGGCTGGACACAGTACTCCAGATGGGGCCTCACAAGAGCTGAGTAGAGGGGGAAAATGAAGAAACAAATTAATACAGGTGCTGTACTTTTCTTTTGCAGACCAGCCATTTCCCCAGCTTGACCACCACATTTCCCTGTTTCTCCATGTTTTTAGTACAGACTTACTAGCATTTGGCATGAGATCTCTAGAAAAAGAAGTGACTCCCATGTTTGTTTCATGTAAAGCATCACTGTTTCTTTTCTGGGCATACATAATAGTTTTTAGATGGTATTTTCAAACACTTCTCCACCTTGCACTAGTACTACCATCTCTTTTTCTTGAGTTACAATATACTTCTGCTAATTTGTTTGCTTTCTGTGGTACTAATTAATGGATCAGAGGGATCATTGTGCCCTCCTGAAATAGATAATCAAAATCTAAATGTTAGTATTGATTCTGCAGTACATCTAGAACCGGTTGGTGACGTGTAAGGCGTAGAAGCTTGAAAATCTGTCTTGCTTTTGCTGGGAATGAAAATACGTGGCTGTTGAAGTTCTTTTGAAATCTCAAACCTGAAAACTAGGGAGGTTCTTAAATATCCAGCTTGATTCTTTCCTGTGTAGATACTAATCATCCCAGCTGCCCTATGCATTAGTGTTCTTGGTTGTTCACGATCATAAAAAAATACGTATTTTTAATTCCATAGTCATTTCTCCTCACAGTAGGCATAACGGTTTTTGTACTGCCGCTTTCACTAACAATTGACAGCGCAAGAAACATGTGAAGGGATGGATTTCCATTAACAAATGCTTGCATCTTAATGTACTCTGTTCTTGCAGTGATCAGTAAGCAATGAAAATGAATGAATCCGTATTGTCTGCGCATGTATAGAAAAGCTGGTGATATGCTCTTCACCTGAAAGCACCCCTGCCAAAATAGTATGCTTCATGAACTGAGCTGAGCTTGTCCTTTGGGTAAAGAAGTGGTTAAATTTTCCTCTGTCACTTCTGAGAGCTCTAGATTTTGTCATGTGTTTCTCTGGATACAGGCAGCTGCTCTGCCTTATTTGCTAACTAACACAAGGACATATAAATAGAGGCAACAAACCAACTTAGTCAGTTTTTTTACCCTGTCATTGGTAACTTTTTCAACTCTAAAACCTTTCCTTGATCTGATAAGAGACCTTAACAACTTGCTAGTGAAAGCTGCAAGAAACTCACTTGCACAGTATCTCCTAAGTTCTCCCCCCTTGATACAGTCCTCTTCAAGCATCTCACATGCTTTGCTGCATGTGTCCATCTTCCTGCAAGCATAGGTCCTGTAGAGGTGAGGATTTGGCAGGACTTCTGGTTGTGGAATGAGCTGAAGAGAAGGACACCGCTAAGGATGCTTTTGCTGATGCTTTTGGGATCTGGGACACAGCTTGTGTCTCCTTATAGGCTTTCAACAGTTTTTTTCTTTTTTAATCCCAGTGTGCACTCTATTGCTGCTGGGGCATTTTAAAGAAGTTGTAGTTCAATATGTGCAAGCTGACTCACCAAAAGCATACTTCCAGTCCTGTGTGTACCACCTTCCCCCTCTCTTTGGATTGAGTGCTTCGTTAGTTTTCTTTGCTGTTTTTTGCACGCTTTATTTGCAGAATCGAAGTCTTAAATGATTTCTTTGGGATATAAACTCATCAATTTGGGGAAACAGTGTCAAAGCACATCTAGCATCATCTGGCTCCTGTTACCTGTGTGTTGATGTACTCTAAAACGCTGTGCAAGAAGCAACGTCTTGTGTATATGTCTATGTGTATGTGTATGGGTAATGAGGATTTTCATTAGGATGCGTCCAGCTCAGAAGTGAAAGGGAATGATTTCCTGAAAGAAGCATCTGGCGGCAGTGATAGCCTGTGCTCCTGCTGGGCATGGGGCTCGGCCCTGGCAGGATTCTGCTGCCCTGCAGCTTACTTTCTAGCAGGCTGTGAGGCAGCAACTTTGGTCCCCTGCTGACTTTTTAATCTCGGTAAGAGCAGAACAGCCCAGCATATGGCACTGGAGAGATTGCTAATCCATCATCTACTAACACGTTTGAATTTAATAATCCCAAATAATTGTCTCTTGCCTCATTTTATATGGGATTTGTTGGAGCTCAGGAAAAAATGAGTGGGGGACGTCAAGAGGCAGTGATGGGACCTGCTAAATCCTGGCAATTCAGGCACTAAACGAGACGAACATCTAAGATGTTTTTCCAGTTCTGCATTTGGTGATTTTTTTTTTTAATGGCCTTGTGCTTCTCCTTCATATTTTGCTTTCATCCACAAAGTCTGTTTTTTATATTTTGCTTTTTACATTATGTTACTTTACACAGAAGGAACAGTGGCTTAATTGTGGTAAGATTCCTAGAAGCCTACATGCATGATGATTTCTGAAGCTATGCCAGTAAAGCTTCAGAAACTGTAGATGTTTGTCCAAAACAGTAGTTTAAACTGTTTAGTATTCTTAAGAAAGATGCTGTCTGATTTATTGCTTTAGTGTTTTGTATAGAGTTTGACATGGTCACATTTTGAAGTCTGACTGCAGAATTAATTTGTTTACAAATACGTATTGCATTTTACGGCTTGTAAGGAGTGTGTTTCTCTGTTTTAGGGCATAATACAGAAGATTGTGGACAGTCACAAAGTGAAAAATGTGGCCTGCTATGGGTTGCGACTAAGTCATCTGCAGTCTGAGGAGGTTCACTGGCTGCACCTGGACATGGGGGTATCCATTGTGAGAGAGAAATTTGAACTAGCACATCCTCCAGAAGAATGGAAGTAAGACCATAAATCTCTTCAGTGTCAAAATGATGTCATATGAGTCTGTTTGCCTTGTCATGAAAGTTGGCTCTATAATTTGCTTTATTAAGGAAGATCTTGTAGAACACAAACAAAGCAAGACTTGTGGCATCAGAGAGCTGTAAGGGGTGAAGTGTGCTTTTTGTTGTTGGGATTTCCTACAAACTGAGAAAAACAGATAAGTTTAACCTGAGATTTAGACGAGGCATAAAGTAAGAGCAGGAATCTGGCATTTGTCCTGAAAATCTGCAAAGCTTGGGATACATTTAGTGGACCCTATCTCAGGTTTTGTCATCCTTAAGGTTTTAGTTACAAGAATCTTGGTGTTATCTCTGGTGTATGCGCACCTCTAAAAATGTTAAAAGATCCTATTACTGAAATGAAAACAAGAAGATACTGTTATGCATTCATTGTATTTATGCAGACTAAACAGGAGAGTTGAAATTTGGAAAGGGTGAAATGCAGGAAGTAGATTAGTTTACCCATCTGCAGTTCTGAAATGTTTTAGTTATAAAACTAGTTGTTGGATAAGGAATTGAGGTCCGGAGCAATGAGTGACATCTGCTTTTCTTCTAACTGGAATCTTCTTCAGTTGTACTAGGATCAATGAAGAATGGAAGCATAACCACACATATCTGCTTTTTGTATTTTCATAGCCTAGGTGGATTCGCTGACCTATTTGCATGATACCAGTTAGGTCATACCACTTCTTTCAACTGTGTTCTGTTTAAGGTTGAGTTCTCTTCAGCTTTTTAGCAGAGTAAGCTGAAAAGAGACAAAGAAAACAAAGTGAGGGTGCATGCTTAGGAGAGGATGTAGACTGGAGAGGAAGATGAGAAAGATTCTCCACTTTGCTGGCAGAAAAATGAGAGGAAGAGGTTCCAGAAGGGTGCAGTAGGTTACTAGAGAAGAGAGGGAGTTTTAAAATACCACGTGTAATGTTAAGCTTGTGAGAATACCGAAGCGTAGATTAAATGCTGCCATGGATTCAGTGCAGGTGAGTTGTGCCTGTTTTTCTCTGTAATACGTTCATAACCACAATTTGTGCTAGTTTGCTGTATTACTTTGAAGGCTACAGATACTGTCTGTTGCAGAGTTACTGTAAATAGTCTATACTTAATTCTTTGTAAATTGAGTTAGCATCTTATGGTAGCAGATGTAGCAGTTTATAAATTGTCTTTAGTGTCCTGACTTTATAACATCAAATCAAGTAGAATTGTCGAAAACATGAATGTCAGAAACTTAATGAAGTTCTCTTCTACACATGTGAAGTTTTACTGTTTCTGGGGTATGCATCAACCTTTATCCTTCCTTACCAGAAATTTTTCATTGATAATACTGTGAAATTACAGTTTTGAAGTAAGGGACTCCTGAAGGAGTTCCATGATGATCGTGCTGTGTGTAAGATGTGAATTACTTATGCTGTGGAAATTTGTCACGTAGTGCACAAGTGCCAATTCCATTTCTTATTACGTGGTACGGCTCACATTGTGCACATCGCAGAACAAAGTTAATCAGTTTTAAAAGCCAAGCTAGATGATTGTTTTGAAGTTTGTGGATAGGAATTGTATAAAATACTCATGAAAGAGCTGTGATAAGATGTAAATTATTCAGTACCTTTCCAAGGCATCGTTTTATGTGTTATCGGATCCGTGCAGCTGACATACCTTTTAAACCCATGGAGATTTGCTGTGTATAATCAAAACATTGCTGTCATATTTGTAATACCATAAAAGAGTGTTTAAGATCAAATGACAGTACTTGTAAAAATATTTAGATGAGTAAAGAGAGAAGTGTCTTGGAATGATTCTTAAATTGAAAGCTTCCTATAGTATTAATAATCCAATAAATGTCTCTGGTGAATTTTTTAATCATCTAAATTAAAAGGGCTTTGTATTCAATGCCCAGAAATAAGATCTGAGATGTTCTTTTGGACTTATCCAGATGCTAGAAGCTGCACTGATTGTCAGTGGGATGCACGCAGGTTACCAGAATAAAATCTGTCTCCAGTGTAGGCAGCTTTTGTCTGGTGCTGTCCTGTTTATGGTGCCTTGGAGGATGGCTTAATGGCAGGGCATAAGGATGTGACTGCTCTGGATGACACAGCTGTAGCTGGAGCTTAGGAAGAGTAAATAGTAGTGGACATCAGGGCAACAAAGTCACCCAGATCTCTGTCATTTCTAATTCTTCTTCTCTGACAAGGAGTTGAGTTGCAGGAGAGCACACAACTTGAGCTTTGCCAAACTGCCGGTGGATAAACTCAATTACGTGGCGAAAGATGAACAGGAGATCGTTGCTTACTGGAGGCCTTTTCCGATGTTCGTGTTTGTTTTTATATATAATGTTAACCTCTTTTTTGCTTAAAAAAAAAAAAGATGGATATTGAAAATCAAGCCCATCCTCGAATTGGCCTGTGGAAATTGTCTTCTTCATTCCCATAAGCGTAATCAGAGATTGCTTTATAAATAGGTAATGAAGGTCACTGTTGCTGCCCCAGCCAAGCTTTTTACCTTGCCTTGTTTTTTTCATGAGATCCTGTTGCAAAAAGCAGTGCTTCTCATGGCTCCTTAGTGAAGCAGACCAAGTTCTGTAAAGGAAATACTGCTTTTCCCATATTTTCTCATCTCTTTATCAATAGATGACAGAGTCAGCGTGTGTTCCTTAGGAGATCTGAGATAAGTTCTCTATGCATCTCATGGGGCCTGAACGATCTCTGGTTTTTGCTTGCAGGACAGGAGAAAAATAGAAGAGATGATACAGAGTGATTTAACAGTCTTTAATCAGTTTGTTCTTAATACTTTGGATGACCAAATAAAGAAATTTTTTGTGATGATTCAACCCTATCTTCAGACTTCATCATTAAATAAGGTGTCCAAAACACGTGTTGTATCATAATGCTCTCCTTCCAGGCAGTTGGAGGTTCCCTTGATCAAGCACTTGTGGTAGGTGATGCTGGCTTCTGCCAGACACCCAACCAACCGCTCTCTGAACACGATGGGAAGAAAAGTACCTCTGCCCATGAGCTTTATCATCTTAAAGACAGTGCCACTGAGTGGGTACAGTTTGGATTATAGTTAAAGTTGACGTGAATAAGGAAATACCCCCTGTCAATCATTGTAAAGGACCATGGTGACAATCATGAAATGGAAACATGGATCAACAACAACAAAAAAAAGTGATTCTGTGCACCTTCTCAAGACAACTCTCAAAAAATGGGTCTCATTACATGTGACTTTGAGTTGTTCTTTCATTCGTGCCTGGCCGCTTCCTCCCATCTCTTTTATATCCTACAGCCTGAAGATTGTTTTACAAATGTTTCCTTCGCACAGGAAGTCTTGAGTGTCCTTTTCCCTGTACTCTGACAAACCTTAATTCTAAATATTGGCTTGCATACCGGGCATGTGCGTGCATTGATCATTTCTAAATGTCTTCCTTATTTTCAGGACATCTCACTACATGATGTATTGTCGGTGATTTCAGAGCAAGGAATCATACAGGAGTCATAAGGTGGTTTGTGTTGGAAGGGACGTATAAGATCACCTAGTTCCAACCCCCCTGCTGTAGGCAGGAACACCTCCCTCTAGACCAGGTTGCTCAAATCCTGCAGCTTCTTTTTGCAGCATGTTGTGTGGAGCTCCTAGTAAATTTTTATCACATCCCTATATGAACCTTGGTTACAGGCAGCCAAATTACTTGCTTAAAAGATGTTCTTGTCTTACTGGAACTAACAGATGTTGCAGTCTTTGCTCTTGCCATCTTTAGTAAATTGCTAACTATGCTTATTACGGGGGAAGGGCTATGAAGAGTTTTTTATTTGAGGTAATGCTGTGTTGACACAGCAAAAAGGATGAGTATGTTTATTGAAAGGATTTTCTTCTAGGAATGTTTTGGAGGAGAAAGTGCAGAAGGTGTCAAACATCATTAGCTTTTTCTTCAAGTCAAGCAGTAGTACTAAATGAAGCTCAAGGAGGGAAGGTTTAGATTAGATGTCAGGGGGAAGTTCTTTACTGTGATGAGGTGCTGGAAGAGGCTGCCCAGAGAGGCTGTGGATGCCCCGTCCCTGGAGGTGTTTAAGACCTGGTTGGATGGGGCCCTGGGCAACCTGATCTAGTACCAGATCTGGAGGATGGTGGCCAGGGGTTATAACTATGACAGGGGGTTATATCTATGGCAGGGGGTTATAACTTGATGATCCTTGGGGTCCCTTCCAACCCAAGCCATTCTGTGATTCTAAATTTAGGATTTAGAAGTGGAAGCTTTGAGAAGGGTTAGTAACATGGCGTTGGTCATGAATTGTGGATAATTCCAAATCTCACTCATTTTGTATCATAAGCTTGTAGAACGTGTTGGCCAAGTGGAAGACTGGTACATTCAGCTTTTGCATGCATCTTGGTGATAAAATAGGAAGTGGGAAACATATATATATATATATATATATATATATATATATATAATTTTTATTTTTTTTTAACAGATAAATCCCTTCTAAAGCTTTGGAACAGTTTGGGGTTGAATACTTCAGCACTTGATCTAAGAAAGAGTTGAGTCCTTTTCCTTGAGCAAGCCCCCGTTTTGTAGGATCTGTAGGATGTGGCTCCCTGCTGCCGCTTTCCCTTGGAGCAGCGAGATCTGTACAGGGATGTCATGCAGAGGAAGAGGCCAGGGGGTCACACCTATGGCTGTGGCAGGTCATGTGCTGCCATCACCTCACAGAGGGCACCCTTCTCGTGGGTCTGCACCTAATAGCTTGCCTGCGTCCTCATGCTTCAGTCCTCAGTGAAGCTTTGGGAAGCATGAGGGTTTTATGTTTGCTTTTATATATAGGTAGTTTGAAAACATGATTATGAAATGCCAGGTACACTCTGGTATAGTGCTCTCTGATTTAGTGTTCTGAGTGGTCAAAAAATAGAATTTTTACTTAGTTCTCAGTGTTTGGTTTGATTTTATCTGTATTTTGTACAACATTTGAAGACTGTCTGTAGTTGCGATGAATTCTTTGTTATTTGTCTTACCAGTTTAATTCTCTTTCTTGTTTTTCAGATACGAGCTGAGAATTCGGTACCTGCCCAAAGGATTTCTAAACCAGTTCACTGAGGACAAACCAACTCTAAATTTTTTCTATCAGCAGGTATTTTCATTTATCAGTAACGTTCTGTTTTGCTGCCATCTCTTTGGAAGATTCTTGCTTTGTTTATGTGCATGATGTAGCGTTGCAGAAGCAAAAAAATGTGTAAAATTTGAGGTTTATATGTAAAGTAAAAAAAGGGAACCCATAAATTTTGTCTTTCTCCCTGAGTAGCGATAGGGGATCTTCTCTGGTAACTTTGCAGGTGTTGCCTCATCTCAGATGAAATTTACTGCTGTCTACCTGACTTTCTGTGTTTACTGCTTTATTAAATTGCTGAGTTTGTTTATTTCTTTTGCAAGTGTGAATAAGCAGGTGATTTTACTACAGCCATGGAATGTTTTCTTCTGGGTGTATTATTTAGGTTATGTTCTTGGTTTAAGTATCTTCTTATGGTTTGTCTTCTTGATGAGTAAAACTTGAATGGTAAGAATTCTATAAATAAAGCACCTAATACCATTTTATGCTCTTAAAATGTTGAATTGGCTTTAGACTGGGAAGCTGAGAGTAAAACTGGGGAGTTACCTTTTAGAGCAGTTTGGACTCGAATCTTCTGACTTGAAGAAACCATGCAGTTCTGAGTATTCAAACTTATTTACTTATTCGCTACATTAGGTGAGTTTTTTTCAGTTTGTGGGTGATGTGATGTGGTTCTTCGTGTACTGAAATGCCAGTGCTTAGCAGTATTTCTGAGTAAATTTTCTTTTTTAAGTTACTGGAAGGAGGAAAACAGTCATCCCAGGGAGAGCTGGGGCTCTTCAGCCTGGAGAAGGCTTGGGGGGGACCTTATGGCCTTTCAGTACCTGAAGGGGGCCTACAGGAAGGCTGGGGAGGGACTTTTTATAAGGGCAGGTAGTAACAGGACATGGATAAATGGTTTTAAACTGTAGGAGTGTAGATTTAGCCTGGAGAAATTCTTTACTGTGAGGGTGCTGAGACACTGGAACAGGTTGCCCCGTGAGGTTTGAATGCCCCCTTCCTGTAAGCATTCAAGGCCAGGCTGGATTGGGCTTTGAGTGACCTGGTCTAGTGGGAGGTGTCCCTGCCTACAGCAGGGGAGATGAGTTCAGGAGAGCTCCTTGGGTTGCTCCCCTTCTATTTTGGGAAGCTGTTTCTATAATTTGATGAAGCTCACCCAGCAGTCAGAGCTTAAATCTGGGTGAGAACTTGTGGTTAAATTTATTTTTTTTGTTTTCTATTTGATTCCTGTGGTATTTAAGATTCTAGGAAGGGAAGCAGCTAGGTCTTTTCAGCCCCTTGAGGTATATTTTTTTTCCCTTATTTCCTTGTCTTTTCCTTTTTTTCATAAATACAAAGATTTGTTTTATTTGCAAACAGTGGCACTACACTCCTAAAGCATCTTCTCCAATGTGCCTCACTGTTTCAGTGCGGAATTGAAAGTGCCAGAGGAGTACTTACAGCACTTTTTGACAAAGATACTCTTATTAAACTTGGAGGAGTCAGATACAAATGTCTGAAGGTAGCAAGAAAACATATGAAGATATATAGGAACTGATATGCAAAGAAGACAGCTGAGCATATCTGATGATGCCCCAAATCCCAGTTTTATTGTAAAATGAATGTCAGAGGTTCTTGTCTCCTTTCTCTGCACATCTTACAAGTACTTTCTCTTCCCCTCTCTTCTCCGTGTTATCATGAAGTATTTCTAAATGCAGTTCTTAAAAAGTCACTGCTATTCTTTATGGGGTCCTACAAGGTATTTGGATCTCTGTCATGGAAATCAAGTGCATAAGTTTCAGAGCTGGTGCACCTATCCTGGCTCTGTTTTGTTCTGTAATTCTCACTTGGCTTCTTGGGTAAATTAGGACAATTACATCTAGCTGGTAATATAACCTCACTGGCTTATAAATGAAAGCAGGAAAAGGTTTTGAGAAATAATGCTGCAGCTTAAAACAAACCCAGAACTGGGAGGGATATGGAAATAATCTTCCACTTTCTTTGTCTTGTTGTCATTGGTGCATTTTAGCCTTTTTTGCTAACCACATCTCATCCTTCGCAGTCAGCGTGCAGTCTGGCACAGCATGTTGTATATAGGCAAGAACAGTGAAATGCACGTATAAATCATATATGCATGCACAGATACCATTAGGTTTCTGCACAGAAATAACTATGTTAGAGATAATGAACACAGAACTCAGTTACAGAATTTAAAACAAGCAAACAAAAGCAGTAACGACTGTAGATTCAAATTGGCTTTTTTTTGGATGTAAAAGTGAACTGTGTTCTTGTGTTCTGTGCTGTACGTGAGAAAAAAGGATTTTGAGGAGCAGGTGCTAAATTGTTTGTCTTCAAGATGTGTCTGAGGACCCCTTACTGTCTTAATGACATCTAAACACATGTTGTCTGGCTGATTAAAAATGTACAGTCTCAAATTAAAGAGGTCTTGGGGAAGGAAGGTGGGTGGGGTGATTTGGTCACCTGTGAAATGTCCGTGGATTTTGGAAATGGTGAAATTGTTTTCCTGAGTTTTAATTGCAGAGCAGCAGTGTTGTTGAAAAGCTGAAAGTTTGGGTAAGATTGAATCCCCAAGTGACCTGTCATCTTTCACAGAAGCACAGAACATCAGTAAAAATAGTGAAATATTACCTTAGTCACTGTCAGCAGGCATGTTTTATTCATGCAGTTAAACCCAGCCATAGTTACCAGGCTGTTGAACAGAAAACTGGCACACAGTTATAACTCTACATGCATGACTACTCCCATTTACTTCAGTGTGTGCATTGTCCTGTATGAATCTATGCAAACATGCAAGTCTTCTCTTGTTTATTGTTGTTATTGTCAAATTAAGCTTGTACTTAATATGTGTTTTTTTTTCCTTTTCTTGGTTTTGATTATTTGAAGGATGCTGTGACCTTTCTTTGTCTTACATATTCTTTGTTGAACCAGTCAGGAACCTGAGACCGGAGCAGTCTGCAGTTTGCAATCAGTGGCAGTCATTCAGCCAGCTGCAGTGGGCGTAATCACTTCTAATTGGGAGTATAAAAGCAGGGCACTTAATGAGACCTTTTGCAGGAGTGCCTCTGGTCTGCAAGCTGTACAGCAAATGGTTCAAATCAATATGTGGGGGGAGGTCTTACGACTTGTTTGCAACGTCAGAATTACAAACATGCTAATCCTATACTAACACTGATACCACACAGTTCATCAATGCATCTTTTTCAGGCAGCTCAGCATTGAGACTGAAAGTAGAGAAGAGTGATGCCATGGTCATGTTCAGGACTCACCATCTTATTTCCTACTTGAGAGTCCTGTTCAAAAGAATCATGCTAGAATTTAACCCTTTTTTGCTGGTCTGCTCAGAAGGTGGGAAAGGTAGTGGAGGGCAGGTCTGTGGTGATCTCTTATCTCCTTTTCATTAAGTAGAAGAAGGTTTAGTTGGTGATACTGCATGGACTGTATTGTTCCCTTGGGTACTGCTTGCAGTTTCACACAAAATTAGGCAAATGGGGTTACACTTAGTTTGCACAGTCTGCGTACACTTACTGTGTTGCCTTCACATGCAAGTCTTCATTGCAAGTTGTGTCCTGTTGTATTAGATACTCCAGTGTGAAACAGCTCTAAGCTCACTGTACAAGCTTTAAACAGAGTGTGCATGAGATTGATGAGGAAAACTAAATATATTTTTATCAGTACATGATTTCCTTATTTCATAGAATGGCCTGGGTTGAAAAGGACCACAATGACCATTTGGTTTCAACTGCCCTGCTATGTGCAGGGTTGCCAGCCACCAGACCAGGCTGCCCAGAGCCACATCCAGCCTGGCCTTGAATGCCTCCAGGGATGGGGCATCCACAACCTGATTGGGCAACCTGTTCCAGTGCGTCACCACCCTCTGTGTGAAAAACTTCCTCCTAATATCTAACCTAACCCTCCCTTGTTTCAGTTTAAAACCATTCCCTCTCATCTTATCACTACCCACCCTCGTAAGCTGCTGTTTCTCCTCCTGTTCATATGCTCCCTTCAAGTACCTGAAGGCCACAATGAGGTCTCCCTGGAGCCTTCTCTTCTCCAAGCTAAACAATCCCAGTTCCCTCGGCCATTCTTCATAGCGGATGTGCTCCAGCCCTCTTCCCAAAAGAATAAACATAGCTATATGACTTTTTAAAAACTGATTTTTGAGAAGGCTTCAGAATAAATGGAGTATAAAAGGAGGATTAAAAATTGGAAATTTTTGTCAAGTAAGGAAAACTGTCACGTTTCTCTTGAACTTCTTGGAGAATTTTGGTTTGCTTTTAAAAGAAGTGTTGGTGGAATTCATTGCAGGTGTCTTCCTCTTTCTCTGTTCCAGAGTGAATGCTGTTGGGAGGTGGAAGTGAAGGGTACAGCCTTAATAGCAGAGTGAGGAATGAAGGCTGGATCTCACATCAAGATAGAACGCAGATTTTTAAAACATTCATGTAATTAGAATCAGATGTAAGCTACTTGAATTGCCTGCCATTTAGTGTGGGACAAGAGCCTGCACGCATTTATCCTTGAATAACATGTTAGCTTATAGTAATTGGAGATGGTTTATCCCTTGATGAAAAGGCAATAAGCAGCTGCATGGGAGTGGGGGGTAACCAACTCTGGGGCCTCAGCTGTTCCTTTATTGCTACCCTGTGCCTTCTGAGATTTCAGAAGTAACTTTTGGGGTTTCTGTATCATGAAGAAGGAGGAAAGGTCATTTTTATCAATGTAGAATTTTTCTCTAGGCTGCCTCTTCTAGCTTGTATACTTCCAGCTCCAGTCCATTAATCTACTAAAGGAGACTTTTGCCTGTGTTTAGGTTTTACCCTTTAAATGAGACAAGGTTTATGTAACGCAGGAGGAGAAATTGCAAGCAGAGAGAGAATGAGCTTGAAGTTAGGGCAGGTAAATGATGTTCTGGAAAAACTGAGCTGAATTCTGTCTGTAGAAGTCCCATGTTTCCCCAGGCCAGTACAGTGCAGGTGTATTTTCATTAGAAATTGTTTCCTTTTTAAAAAAATAAAGAAAAAAGTTTTGTGTGCTAAACTAAAATGAGACAAAGTTTCTGGTAGGCAGTGGGATTTCGTTGTTCTGTTTCTGTGAAGATAACGACGGGTGAAATGGATTTCCATAAATGAAAATTCACTCCTGTTTTGTGCTAGAGAAATATATCATGCAAATGGAATACCTTTTTTATAACACTGTCCCTGAACACATAGGAAGTTATAAGTCAAGGCAAGTACTATAATAATGATTTAAGTTTTATAAGGCTTTGGTGCTGGAGATATAATTTGAGGTACAGGCTGGGAATTAGACTCTTTAACCTAATTAAATAACAGCATCTCTTAATGCTGTAATAAAAATAGGAGTCCTAAAGCAAATGACTTTGGTAGTTGAAGCTTTGAAGAAAATCAAGGACACAGGAGGAAAAGCATGTGTTCTTCCTGATATCTGCAGCCTGTGAGAAATAAAATCCTTCAAGAAGAGTTAATGGTTGACATACAAACTGTGCCCTAAAGCGAAATGGTAATAAATGTAAGGATTGCAACTGCTTAAAAAGTGAAAAAATACATCGAACTGAGCATCACCTGTCTGTTTTTTACAGCTTCTGAAAGTAATTAAAAGTGAGGTACCCTTTGTAGGGGTTATTTCTTGAAAGGGCTGAAATTCACAGTTCCTCGCAAAGTACTGTTTTTAACTATAAACCTTTCTTTACAGCTTCAGAACTGTGCTGATGTTCTTGGAGATGATGCTGCGTGTGCAGTCGTGTCACTGCTGCAGCATCTTCCAAACACTGTGCATTACACTGTGCTTCCTGCAAGCAGTGCTCTGTGCTGGGAATGTAAAGCATACTGGTGTTCCCAGATACTTCTTCCATAGTCAGACCTGGTCCAAAGGAAAGCAGCTGCTTTGATTTTTAAATTCCCAACTGTCAGCAGAAGAGGTGAAAATAGTGCTTGTGGGCTTTCTTTCAGTTATGTGTGAGTGACTGTTAACTCAAGACCGTAAGTGTGAAATACTCAGCATGAGTTCTCATGTATCGATGCCTGTGTTGTTCTGATGAGTGTGCAACATACGTCAGGGAAGCAAAATGCAAATCACATTGATCCTTGGACTCATTTGATCTGGAAAAGCAAAACCCAGTGTCAGAAGGAGTATAAAATTAGCTGCTGGTGAGGCATGCTTAGTAGGTTGAGCACTATATGGTTCCCAAGTGGATAGTCCTACTTTGTGGAGGATGTAAGAAGCAGCAGTGTATATTGCAGTGACATCTGGAGATCAGCCCACTCTGACAGAAGGGATCATTTTTAGCCATTCTGTCCCAAACAATGCCTTGCCAGAAGTTGATTTTTTTTCTCCCTATCTCTAATGCCCTTATTATTAACATAGGAGCTTCCAAAATTAGAGATGTCAAAGATCACCTCCTGATAATGTAGAGAATGTGACCTCGGAAGATGGAGAGGAGGAGCAGCTGAGGGCAGATGGCAAATTAATGTTATCCCAATACTGAATCTGTGCTTTTAACTCCACAAGAAAAAGCTGAAGCCTTAATTTTCCCTTAATGTAGATTTAGTTCCTATAATATGTCTAATATTATCAGATGAGTAAATAGGGGCGGAGAGCTACCACATGTGTTTTCTTCCTGTGCATGTTTTAAGTACTACCGTTTTGATCATTAAGGTGGCTCCTAAAAATGCTGATATTAGAAGCTTTGAGCTTTTGTACTCATGCTTCATTCCAAGCAGGAGAGGAATAGATCTTGTAGGGTAGATTTTGCATAAGATTTCTGAAGCGATAGCCGTGTGGGTTGGGACCTTAATGTTACAAGGCTACAGCTTTTTGGCAATCTGTTCAACTCTGCAGAACAGGTTACAGCATAAAGCATAGAATATTTGAGAGGATTATGTCTGGTTGGAAGGGCTGTAATGTGGATCATGGTGGATTTGCATACAGTGTCCGCAGTAAGTAGAAAGCAAAATGCAGTCTGAACATGTGCACAGAGTAATTTTATTAATTTTAAAGGTGAAGTTTCAGGGAAAATAAGTGTGCTTGGATCATTGTTTTGGTCACTTAACTACTTGCCTTTCAGAGTGACATATTGGGAAACCTTGGAATTTCGGTAGAAGGAAGTTTTTCACACAGAGGGTGGTGATGCACTGGAACAGGTTGGTTCCAACCAAGGAGGTTGTGGATGCCCCATCCCTGGAGGCATTCAGGGCCAGGCTGGATGTGGCTCTGGGCAGCCTGGTCTGGTGGTTGGTGACCCCACACATAGCAGGGGGTTTGAACTGGATGATCATCGTGGTCCCTTTCAACCCAGGCAATTCTGTGATTCTGTGACACCTAGACTTGAACACCTTCAGATAGGAGAAGCTTGTGTCAGGTGCTGGAACACAGCTGAGCTGTTAAATAGGAGAACAAATGCGTATTGTAAATGGAGAGGAAGGAAGAGGAGAGTTGTATTTGTTAATATGAATGTGACAAATCAACCACAGGTACATTGTTTTTGAATATGAAAGATAAAAAACACCATCTGAAAATCTGTGGATGGAGCACACTGTGTGAGGAAAAAGTGCTGAAGTGTAAACCTTTGTCTTGTTAAGCTACTTGAATGGCTATTCTTCTGCAGCTTAGTAAATGGGGGTACAGAAGGCATTGTCGTTTGCTTATATAAATTGCTGTGTTGTGGCAGGGTTTCCTTTTGATTCTGTTTTTAACTCTTAAGAGAGTCCCTCACCGCTGAAGTGCTGTTTAAATGCAGTTCCAAAGCAATGCCCATATGGAAAAAAAATAAAAATCAGACCTGTAAGTTGTGTAAGTAGGTCACAGATAGTGAAAGTAAAGCAAGAGAAATAGATTGCTTATTTTTAAACTGGCCTCCTGAAAAATTGGGTATAATCCTGTGGGAAATTCCTTGGTAACATTAAATTAGATGGGAAGGCCAGCACAGGGGCTAATACTGGTACTGAGACACCATTTGATAGAATTGTTGCCAAAGAATTTCCACAGTGTTTATGTCTGAAAACAGAACTTAATAGAAAGTTAGATAATTGTGTTTAATATATATATTTTGGGATATCAGTTTAAACCAAAATATGTTTTTAAGGCAGAATAAGAAGGCTTTTTTAAATCACTGAACTCACGGAAAGAATTTGGTACTCAGTTCAAAATGATTTTACTCTTCTTCTTAATAAAGAAGTTTAAATCCCACATTGTGTATTTGTGAACTGCACTGGCAAGATGGCTCAGCCCAAGTGAGTGCTTTTCTGAAGTACTGCAGCTGCATTAAAAAAAACTTGTGTGCAGGAAAATGAAGCAGATGGCATTCTGAAAGTAGCAGCTGGGGTACAAAATACGAGGCCCGTGATAGATTTCTTCTTAGATCGTGTGTTCTAGCATAGGGCTGTTCTATGATTTCTTCATCTTCACAAACGTGGGCTTTCCCCTGTCTCCAGTTTTTATTTTAAATTGTACCAGCTGGAACCATTCATAGCTAGCCATTGATACGGCTGTCAGAGTGCTCATTATTTCTTAGTGAATTTTGGGAGGTTGCAAGTTAGACAATCAGCAGTTTGTCCTTTCAAAGCAAAAGAAGAAATGTTTTAGAAGTCTGACATCAGAAGGGAAACTGGTCTGGTGCAACTGGGCTTTTGTTTGCGTGCATGTCTTCCTTGTGGAAAAAGCTTGTTAGTTCATGGTTCACCTCCTTTTCTTATGATTTAACACTATCTCTGAACTTTTATTGCTCGAAAGACTTGAAACATAACAGATACTTTGTTCTGGCCTACCAGTGATGAATAGTGACGAAAAACATGTTGGAGAAAATAGAAGGTAAATCCTGGTCAAAAAAAGGGTATTAATATGTCAACATAATATATTGTGGTGTAGATTTTTTTTTTTGGACTTTGACATTCTTTCAACCCAAACCATTCTATGATTCTTGTATTTAAATGTTAGTTTCCTCTCTAACCATATATTTTTTGAACAAGCAGTATGTGTTGTGGGCTGTTTTTTTTCGTGTTTTATCAAGACGTATGAAAGACACCTTTCCTACCTCTGAGAAGTGCATTTCTGCTTGGCATTCATAGTTTTCATGTACTGCATCCCTTAGTTGCAGTAGTCTGTAGTTGTCATGACCGAGAGATTAAAGACAAGTATGAAGTGTAGGCTGCACTTATGTTCTTATTCATCAGGCCAAATGGGCAAATGGCAAGCACTTGAGTACATAGAGCATATAGAATCAGAAAATCATAGAATGGGCTGGGTTGGAAGGGACCTCAAGGATCATCAAGCTCCAACCCCCCCCTCACCTCAGGAAGGGCCACCAACCTCCACATTTGATGCCATACCAGGCTGTCTAGGGCCCCATCCAACCTAGCCTTGAACACCTCCAGGGACGGGGCATCCACAACCTCTCTGGGCAGCCTGTTCCAGCACCTCACCACTCTCTCTGTAAAGAGCTTCCCCCTGATATCCAACCTAAATCTTCCCTCTTTCAACTTAAAACCCCTTGTCCTGCTATTGTCTACGCTTTCAAAGAGTTGGCTCCCCTCCTGTTTATAGGCTCCCGTAATATGGTAGCATTCACAGGCTCCTTATGTATGCTAGGCTCCTTGTGTATGTAGTAGGCTCCTTTTATATGGTAGTAATCATCTGGAAGTGGTGAGGTGGATTGATACTGGAGCATCTTGATTGAGGTAGGTGGTGTAGGTACTGTAACTCCAGGTGGTGAGTGTTGCTGCATTGCTTTTTCTTGTTTGGCCAGTTGTTTGTGGGTTTTTTTTGAATAGTAGATTTGAGAGACATTTATCTAAACTGATATTCTCTTACAAACTGACTACGTGACGTTTTTCTCATTTAGCCTTTGTGAGATCTTGTTTTGAACGCTGACCTGGAGTCATCCTCCCTCTTCACATACTTTTGAGTCAGTAATAAACAAGAAAAGCATACCAAGTTCTTCACATGTGTCAAAGGTTTTGTGTCTGCTTATTCAGAATAAGCCCTTTTTTCTGTTAAACAGATGAAAAAGTTTCTCAATTTTCATTATCTGTATTAACAACAGGAATAATAAAAGCCGTAATTGAGCAAGCACAGAAAGAAAACGATTCAGTTGTCTTATGACAGCGCATTTAGTTGCCATTGAATTATCTCTTGCATCTCTTCCATTTAATATTTGCTCAGGCTTTTTCCTTGATGTTATGCAACTTGTGCTAAAACTTGCAAAATTCATATCTTGGTGTGAACTTCATTGGTTCATTTGTTGGCCTAACAAAATAGGCAAAGGAAAATAAGAGAAGTTCTTATTGGTATTGTGGGAGCAGAAATTGAATCTGCTGTTTCCTTAAGCCTACTGAAATTTAGAGAAGAATGTGTGCAGGCAGGTGTTGGCAAAAAAAAAAGCAACATAGAATTAATTACAGCCACTTATTACATTTTCTATTCGTAATAGAACATAGTTCCATCTAATTAGACCACCGGATTATGACCACAGGCTTCCTGAAGCTTGTAATGTCTTTGTGTACCTGCCAGAGTTGAAAAATAAAACAGTCAGATGGATATGCACTGCTTTATGATAATGAAGCGCGGCTGTTCGTTTTTATGAGGGGATGTCATGACTGATTTTTTTTCTTCCAAATTGTTGCGATCAGGAGGGCTTTGGAATTATTTTAGTCCAGTTGTGGTGTCTGTAGTTGCAAATTTGAACTGGTCAAAATGTGAGTGGAGTTTGTGGAAGCTCACAAGCCAGAGGGCAAGGGGAAAGAAACTTGAAATATTTGGTTAATGTTGCTTATTTGTTTATGGAATAGTAGTTACTTGAGGCTAGCAGCATTTTCAAATTGGTTTGCATGATTCTGAGGATGTTCTTAAGCTCTTTAGTTTAGCAAATGAATTCTTTCAGTGCTGGGATCCACTAGGCAATGAACTGTGAAGATAAGTAAAAATTCGATCATGATATACCAGAGCAGTGTCTGCAAGGGGAAATTTTACATATCAGTACCGAGAAAATGCTTTGCTGCAGGCAGATACTTTATGGTTTATGAATACCTCGAGGAAAGGGTAGATAACAGCTCTGTGAAATTTTCTGGTGTTGCAAAATTATGAAAATGTTTCCAAAGTGGGTGTATATTGTAGTAAAAAAAAAATAAGTGAACTGGCCAGTGTGTATTTGGTTCGGACGGATGTAAGGTGGATTAGGTAAGGGGTTTTGTGAGCAGGTGGTTTAGCTTCTTCAGGGAAGTGATTTGGGCTATCCATAGAGATTAATGCCTAGGCAAGGTAGGAGCAGAAAATGAGAGCTTATATTGAAAGTACAATTCAGGTGCATTAAAACTCTGTATGGATGATATAAAAAGTAATTTGGTTGTGGTTAATTTTAACTTCTTTCGTTTCTGGAATGTAAGCATCCATACAGGAACTGAATTCACTCAAAGTTCACGTTTTCAGTTTTTCTCTTGGTTTTCATATATCCCCATACAGACCTGCAAACAGAGGGTAACCAGTCCGCTACTTTCTATCTGGGTGGGTACTGCAAGGGTCGTTTGTAACGATACAGTAACACAGGAGCCTGAAAATTATGTTCTTGATTTATATGTCATGAGCTCGAGACTGTCAGTTTTAGTGCAGAGCAGAATTCATATCGCTGCAGATAAAGCTCATGTATTTTTTTATTTAAATTATTGCATTCTGCCATTTACAAAGGCATCCAGATCTGACTCAAGTGGAACAAAACCTTGGTATTTAAAGAGAAATGCTATACCATTGCAAACAGGTGCAGTTGTGCAGTACGATGATGAGTGAATGAATGTAAATAGATACTACTTAATGATACCTTAGAACATCCTGAGTTGGAAGGGACCAACAGGGATCCAGTCCAACTCTTGGCTCCTCACAGGAACAACACTGTTCCAACCATAAATCTGAGAGTGGTGTCCAAACACTCCTTGAACTCCAGCAGCTCAGGGCTGCCCCCTGCGCTGGGCAGCCCGTTCCATGCCCACCACGCTCTGGTGCAGACCTTTTCCCTCACGCCCAGCTGCCCCTTCCCTGACACAGCTCCATGCCATTCCCTTGGGCCCTGTCGCTGTCACGGGGAGCAGAGCTCAGCGCTGCCCCTGTGCTCCCTCTAGACCCTCCACCATCTTCATAGCCCTCATGCTTTTAAATGAAAACAGAATCAAAGCATCACAACTTCCTGTAAGATGCATCTCTCCCTGAGTTTGCATCACTTGTAATTACAAGCTACATAGAGTGTGTATTTAAATGGTACCAGAAGAACTCAAATAGGAATCAAATACATGAGGATGAGATTTTTTTTTTTTTTTTTTGTTACTTTTCCTTGTGCTTTTTGTTTTTTCTTTTAATGGTAAGCATTGTGATGAAAAAAAAGTGGTCATTAGTTCTACGTATCTTTTGTATCACTCCTGTGGGAGTACAAAGCAACAACTTCATTTCCATATATATGTTTGCATTGCAAACTACAGGATGCTGAAGGATGCTTAGTTAAGTCTTTGACTTTTAATTAATGTATTTTGGAGTTGAGTGGAATTGGATTAAAAACGTAGTGTTTTGTCAGCATGTTGAATTGCTGAATGGGTCCCTATGCAAGAAGCTTTTTCTGATGGTGCAACTATTGTAATACGTTGCATTGTTACACAGTTGGTCTTATTTCTTCTTCTGTGTCTTTCTGTAACAAAGATTTTCATGCACGTCGTAACCAGGAAGGGCTCATGCATTTGTTGCTTTGCCTTGTAGGGTTTGATCCAGCTGTTACTTTGCCTGCTAATGCTTTACTGGCTGGATGCTGACTGGAGAGTGCTTCCAGCTGCTGAATCTGCTGCTGTGTTTCTTTGTTTCAGTGTGGGAGCTTCATAGCTAAATGAATTTGAAATAGCTTTTCTTACAACTTGGAATCACTCAAAAAGCACTGCATAAAGTCTATTTATCTCATAATTTATAATCTGCTCTTTGTTCTACAGTTTCTCCTTTGCTTTTTTATAATATTTCAGAACTTTCTGCAGTGAAGCTTTAGAATCTCAAAAGCAAGCTTATGCTCTTGTGGTAGCATAGTGTATTAGAAAAGTTATACTGTGGTGGAATGTTACTGATGGAAAAAAGGCTGTTGTGTAAAAGACAGTTTGCAGAGTTACGTTTTTCAGCACTAGTTTCATCCTTTTCTTGTTAATAACTAATGCATACCTGTTTCTTTTGCTGTAGGTGAAAAATGACTATATGTTAGAAATAGCAGATCAAGTGGACCAGGAAATTGCTTTGAAACTGGGTTGCCTTGAAATCAGGTGAGCTGGCTGTTATTTATTTATTATTCAACATATTTCTGACAGAATATATACATTAATTTCGTTACTCATTATAGTTTGTAGGTTTCTAGTCAATACACCTGAATATCAGATTTTTTTTTGCTACAGAGTGGTTTGAACAAAAAATGGGTAGGCTGCATTCTACTCAATTTCTACTGGTACTTAAAATTAACTTGCCTTTGTTGGATTATTCTTCATTTAAATAATGCAAAGATTTGTGGAGTAGAGTGAAGGACATTAAAAGAACAATTCATCTGTGGTGTTATTTAGCAAACAGTCCTGGAATTGTTTATCTGGAAATCTTGCATCTAAACAATGTTTAAGATAAGTACTGCTACCTCTTCTGTCGCATTCACTTAATTTTAATATGCTGGTTTCAAATAATTAGATCTTTGTGATTCTTTGGGGGTTTTTTGGTGTTCTTGTCAACTGTACAGACTGCTGGAAAATAAAGATAAGATTATCAGATTAATAGATCCTTGAGAGAGTACCCAGATCAGCTTTCTGAAGTGCATGTTTTTGGTTTTTTGGGTTGTTTTTTTTTGCTGCTTTATGGAGGATTTCCTGCCTGATACATTTGCTTTTCTTACGCTGTTGTCTTGCACAGGGAGATTAGCAAAGTAGTAAACTTGATAAGAAATTAGTGGGAAATGTAAATGTGTTGGCATGGAATAAAAGTGTCCTTCAAGCAGTAATTTTCCAAAGTAAAACAGAACTTAGGTCTGTGTAATTGCCTGGGCACTGTAGGAAAACCTGATGGCCTTGCTGTAAGTTTTGCTGGTAGGTGCAGAGAAAACAAAAGTTCTTGTTGTGACTGCAGATAGTCATGCTGACAAAACTACCAGTGCTTTATTTCAAAACATATAATGAAGACCATAATCCATAATTATTTTGTCAGTCAAACTTTGCTTTCCAAGGCTCTCAGGGTGGTGTGTCGTGGTTCTTCAGCACATTTTCGCCTTGGTGAAGTGTTATGAGTAGGTGACTACTAAGACTTACACTGCACATGTTAGTGGCTCACTTTGTCAGTAAAAAAGTCTACTCCTTCTTGATATTTTATATTTTAGAACAAATGTTGTGAATGTCTCTGGCTTGAAACTGTTCATTCCTCACCATTCACAACTTGGTCAGGTTCTCCCTATTATATGCATAGACATGAGTGCTATTACTGAGGAGAGGGGGATACTGAAATAGGTGGAAAGGAGCTGCTGATCAGCAGGTTGGATCACTTCTTTCACTAGCAACTCAATTAAAGTGGGTTGAAGTTCTTCTAATACTGGTATAGTCCCATGCGTTTCCAGTGTATGAATTTATTTTGTAAAATAGAAACCTGTTTGAGGTAGGTCAATAGCATAAGAATATTTATACTCAAATTCATTCTGCAAATGGTTTATAATGTAAGTCTCCGAAAGATTTGACTTCAGTTTTAGGCTGTGATCATCCAATAATTGTTTTCAAATATTTTTCATGACTTCAGGAGATCCTATGGAGAGATGAGAGGCAATGCATTAGAAAAGAAGTCCAACTATGAAGTGCTGGAGTAAGTATGGCGTTCGAGCATGTCGTTTGAGCTGTTTCTTATTCAGGATTTTTTAATTTCAGATCCTTAAAAGAAAGTTTCTGTTGTCCTTTTTTATTTCACGGAGATTGTTGAGATTTTCAAGTGCATTAAATAAGGATGATTAAACCAACTGAAGTGTAGAAGTAGGAAGAACACTTCCAACTCTGGTGCAGGGAAGTAGAGTTGAAGTTGTTTAATTTTAATCATGAAGCCTAAATTTTTTTTCAACTTTGCTAATGTTTATGGGATCATTGAGTCTATTTCTAAGGTGTTTTTTGTTTCTAAATGTTTTTCTGTACACAGTTGCATTCTTCAGTTGTGACTAATCTGTGGTAAAGTTTGGATTAAACTGCTTGTGGTATCATTCTTTGTTTGTTAAGTGTGTGGATTTGAGCTGTGACCTTGCAGTTAAAAGCTCTTTTTTTAAATACAGCACAAATTTTTGGACAGCCAAGAGATGTCAATATGCTGAAACCATTTGTGTTAGTTAATTGTGTTTGATGGTAGACTGGATTAAGTTAATAAATAAATAAATAAAATCCAAATTCCTGAAGAAATTTCGGGGTGTGTAAACTGTGTGTTGTTGGAATCTGTGAATGAATCTTTAGAAGCAGGTCTTTCAGATGGAGTATGATAGAGACAAAGTTCCAGTTTAAAACCCCAACTTTCAACCTTCTAAATGAAGAGTAAAGCTAATTTATTCATTCAGAAAAATAACCAAATGCTGTATGTTGTTCCTCTGACAAGGTGAACAGTTAGTAAAGGCCGAAAGGTTATATAAAAACATAGGAAAGCACTGTGACCTGAACAGGTCATGAGCATGTTGTCCTCTTGAGAGAAAGAGTTTGTGACTTGCTGTGGTTACAGTTTATATGCATTTCAGTAAGAACTTGAGGGAGGTATGTTTAAGTTAGCAATTTGGCAGCTCTTGAACCACAGGCATTAGTAATGAGATTAAGAACTTCAGAGACAATGAGACAAAAGAAGCAAAGTTCATAACAGATGATGTACAGTATTAATTAAGGATTATAACAATTAAGAGCTCCTGTAGGGCTCAGCAGTATGGGGCCACTTCCAGGTTAACAATGACTTGTCTCTTGCAAAGCACGTGTTTTCCAAATCGTAACTCTCCTTGCAGATTTAAACTTAATTACTACAGTGAAAGATGGAAACAAAAGCATGATGTCTAAAATGTAACAGCTTGATGCCCTGCCAGAGAAAAAGGTTGAGTTGTGCACTTCAAGACTTCTTTGTTATTTTTTGTCTTATTGTTTTGGAAGGAAAATGTGTTTTGTATGGGATTCATACAAATCTCAGAGAGAGATGAAGGATGAAAGAACCTTGAAGTGTCTGTAGATAATAATTTTAAGCTTGTAAGAGTCTGTGAAAAGTGCCGAAAGTACTCGTTTGAACTTATCACCTTAATTATCCTATGAAGGTTTTCTTACACAAGTAATATTTATTTCTTGAGTGAGGCTTTTTGTTTCTCTCCTTTTTTTGTTGGTTGTAGCACTGATGAGGCACTTAACCAGCTGAGTGCAATTCTTGCCTAGCACTTTTTCACATATGATGCGATTGCTCCTTGCCTGTCTTTGTCAGATGTCTATTTGATGTATATTCATCTTTGATCAAGTTTTCATGCAAGACCAAATCTGGATGGGAAATGGGAGATAGAATCAAATTGTTTAGTAGTCTTTAATAGTGGGGCCTTCGTGTGATGAAAGAAGAATTTTTTCATAATAAACATGAAGCCTGTTAGCATAAAACAGGAATAATTACCAGTACGCAAATGGGAGCTATAGGAAGAAACAGCTGCATCCACAGTTTTGTAAAGAGCATGTTCAAGTTCTCTTAATCTAATAATATTATTTGATGCAACTTTGAGGTGAAAGGTAGAGACATGTCTTGCCTGACATAGAGATATGTCTTGCCTGGATCTGCTTATGTAGCAAGCAGTATCATCTATCTGTAGTTAATATTTTATTAATCCTATTGAAGTTTATACAGGAAGAAAAAAATGATGTGCAAGTCCTCAAGCGGAATGGCCAAATACAACACAGGGAAAACTGTGTGGGGCAGGATCTCACTACTAATCACCTCGTACTGGCAATTAGAAAAGAGATTTGGTCTGGTTTATCCTCAGCAGTGCAGCTGAGGAGGCGAGAGAAAGTTTGTAGGGTTGTGTGTTTGAAGAACTGTTTGTATGTTTGAATTTGTAGTGCTTGTTCTCCTGTTTGTAGATTTGGCATGGAATTTCTGTGGTTCTTATGTTAAATTCTCCTATAGTAAATGAATTTTCAGCCTAACCTAAATGCTTTATTACAAGTTTTATTAAGTGCTATGTTTCATTATGCTCTGCATAAGAATTTCCTCCAAATTTATTACATACAAATCTGTACAAAAACTACTCTCCTATTCCTTTTACCCACAGCAGCAGCAGAGTGGCAGCCATGTGCTGCAGTGCCATTGAGATGAGTAATACCAGAGTGATGGAGGGTCCCTCATTTTGAAAACACCATTTCTCTCTAAAATGCTTAATGTTAAACTAATATATTCCTTGTCAAAATGTCTTTGCGTGTTATTTAGATGGTAATAGTGTGTTAGACTTATTTAACTGTGGGATGATAAACCGCATATAATTTGCATTTGAGAAGAAATGCATCAAAGGAATTAACATTTATGAAAGTTTTATCGTCTTTCAGCTTACTGTCATCGCACAGATGCCAGCGTTCACTGCTGCACATGGACATTCTGCTCCTTTTGGTTGAGGGCGTTTTTAGTACATTTTGCAGAATTGAATACTGTTTGTCTTGAGAGAGCTTTAAAAATAACCCTGTTTCATTATTTTGAGCAAGCTTTTTTATATTAACTTTAATTTTGGCTTTCCTCCTGCGTGGCGAGGTAGCAGCAAATCCATGCTGTATTTCTCAAAATGGCTAACAGTTTTTATTGCTTTGCCAAATGTGAAAATTCCAGTTGTGTTTCTGTTTCTGCTGTTGTGGGAAGCAGTCTTACTCATTTGAGTGGCAGCAAAGGCTGTTTAAAGAGACTGTAACCACTTGATCAGATTTATTCCTTTCTTTTTTTTTTTTTCTTTTTTTTTTTTTATTGCAAAAAATTTGCCATTAATACCTTTGAAAGGCAAAGATGTACATCTTTCCTATTGACATTTTTCTTTCAGTTTTTCCTTTTCCTCATGCGGATGTTCTGCAAGTGTCTATACAGTCAGTCTGTGGTCATTGCAGCCCCTGATGCACCTGGCTGCATAATGATCTCTTTTGGTAGCAATTCCCCAGGCAACTTCCCTGGTCGGTGGTGGGACATACACATGTTAGGGATAAGGTAGATGCAGCACACCTAAGCCACAAAAAACCCCTCTTTTTAAGTCTGAAGAATTGAGATTCATGCAATTTAGTTAACAGAAGCCACGCTCGCAAAAAGAAAGAAACTAGGATCCTAACTTGTGAATGCAAGAAGGGAGATCATCTGCAAGGAAAAGCTGAGAAATCTAATGCCAGGTGTTCAATATGAGGAAAAAGTGACAGTAGAAATTTAAAAATTACAGTGCCACATTGGGTAAAACAGTAGTGGAAAGACTGTCAGCACAACTACCAAGCTGATATCATGAGAGGTCCGCTCCTTTGCATTGTTTCTCCTACTGAATTCAAGTAGATGTTTATTAGAATTTTCCATTTTTGTGTCATTCCCTTCTCAGCAGACCAAGCTGTAAGAGTGCAGTAAGGATATTATTTTCAATATTATTTAAATTATTCAAATGTACAGCCAATGGTTGCAATTCTCCAATCTTCTCCGTGCCAGAGCCAGCATTCCGCACCGGGATGTGACATCCTTTTGAGTTTTAACTAGAAATTCTACTCTTTTCTGTAGAGTGGCTATAGTTAGCATATTAATGGTGCTGCCTTTGGTACTCTGAGACTGTCAAAGACTTTACAGTGAAAATAATTTACTATGTTGCGTATGTTAGTTTCAAAAAACACAAGACCCCCTAAAAAATAGTATTCTAATACCTGACGGTTTTCTGAGATGATTATAAAAAATGTGTGCTTTTCTTTTTTTTTTTTTTTCCAGGAAAGATGTCGGTTTAAGACGTTTTTTTCCGAAGAGTTTGCTAGATTCAGTGAAGGTAATTCTAGTTCCGGTCACTAAATAAAAAGCAAACAAAAAAAATTCTGTTCAGAAGTTTGAAAATTGCATGATCGGTTTTAGTATGGAGCTGTAAGTGAGTTGGTGTGCAGTTGTAGTCTTGCTGAAAAAAAAATATCAAAGCTGCCTGTCAAATTGGTAGGACATAAATCTCCGTAGTTCAAGTAGAGGCATGCAAATGGAAGAACCAAGCCAGTGATTTACATGTCCTTGCTGAGCTGATGTGAGCAAAGTACCTCTCTAACCTTGCAGACAAAAGCTTAAAACAAGCCTTCGGATCTTCTGCTACCAAATAACTTATTTTTTTTTTCATAAAAGAGAAACGAGGCTTCTGGAGAAGGAGGATGGGGATGTGTAAGAAAAAAAAAAAAGCATATTTTTAGTGTCAGCTTGATGAACCGAATTCTGCCTTTCATGCTCAAGGCTGTAGCCAGCTCATTCAAGGAAGATTTCCAGCCATTTCCATTTATGTTAATCCTAGTTGGGACTATAAGCGTTAGTCAGATCTCACTTCCATTGAAGTCCATATGTTCCCAGAGTAAAAAATGCAAATTTTTCCTGGTGTGCCCTGAAGAAGGGAGGGTTAAGAATGGTCTCCAAGTAGCGTTACAGCTGTAGTAGTCTAGATATGGATATAGCGGTAAAATACATCTGCTGTTCATATATGCAAATGTGAATCATAAATTGTTGTTTTAGAACTCGTTTTGGTAAGCAGTGGTGGTTTTATAGAGGAGTTACAAATGGAATTCTGCTTCAGATTTATGAAGATTATTCATTGTTATTTAAATGGTAGGATAAACAGCGAAGGTCTGTCATGAATGGATTTTGTTTCAAAAGAATTCTGAAAATCAGAAACTAATGAAGTCAAGTGGATTTAAGTAATCCGTCTGCATTTTAATTTAAGCAATTATCTGGAACCGCTAAAGGGAGAAATTGCGGTGAAAGGCTCCAGACATAAATGACTGAATAAATGCTTCAGAAAATAATATTAGGGAGCCAGAAAACTGACAAAGAAAATTGCTCTTCAGAAATTACGAAATGAATGGTTGGAAGAAGTAGCAGGACTTGCCATAAGGTGAAGCTGTGTAGAAACTTGTGCAGGCGTGAAGAAATGTGGGGTGACTGAAAGAGAAAAACAAGGGAAGGAAAAGTGAGTCTGATTTTTAATGGAAATGATGTCCCTATTCAAAAGAAGTTAGAATTCGTCTAAATAATTACGTGTCCTTTATTTTGTCAAGAGAAGATGGATAGTTTTGAACTGGCAGACAAGGGAGGGCTCCTTTTGGCCATTGAGTATAGAAACAAGTGTTTTTCACTGGTAGTGAGGTGAAACTTGCGGTGCCTTGCACTATTAATGAAACTGGTTGATCTACACATTTAGAAGACGACAGCTACACAGAGAGTATCACCCTAAGTAGAGGAGGACCAAAAAGCTGTGATAATGAGAATTAAAATACTTAACAGTGCAGAGTATTAGAAGGCAAACGAGGGCTTAAAAAGCAGACATTTGATCTTTATTCGGGGAACTCATTAAAGAAGCCAGCAGTTTAAAGACAACTGTATATTGCCTGAGCACACAGCATAGTGATGTTGTGAAAGAAAGCAAGTGCTGACCCAGAAGTGCCAAGGGGGTTCTCTCCGAAATGAAAGAGGGAACTCATTGCACAGAGCCCTGTGTCACTTATATTCTGCTATCCATGGTTATCCATGTTCAAGAAAGCGTAAGTCAGCCTAAATCAAGCACAGAGGAAAAGTTACTGAGTCAACTGGCCTTCCATTTTCATTTCTTCACTAGAGAAGAGTAATAAACTTCCCTGTGTTTACTGTAGTGAATAGTGCCTCTGGGAAGTTCTGACTTCTGTGCCGTACTTGCTGCATCTATGTGGATATATGCTGTAAATGGGGGAAAATACCTACTTATATTAAACCAACAGTGGGCATGGGGAATGGATGTTAACCAGGTTCTTTTTAGTTTGCACATTATTTTCCTGTTTCTCTACAGCGTGCTGTGAAAAAAGCAGAAAAAAGAAATTGTTTGTATGAAATATTTTAATACATTTTAGGTGTATTTCTCTTGAAATCATTTGCAGGTATTTCTCATAAAAATCTCTAATGGAATAAGATGGGTTTTTTTCACTGACTCATTAATGATCTGAAGTTAAGGTCGAGATAATATGGAAATAGCAGGTCTTCTTCATTGACTTAAAAGTGACAAAGAATGTATCCCTGTATGCATGAAGTCAAGCTGATGTTGCAGTAGTCCAGCAAAGCAGATAAATGGCAGAATAAAGTATTTTTTAACAACTGTGGCTGAAATACTTGGGACAACTTCAACACAGCAGATCTTTTTACCTACTGTGATGTCTTGCTCCTAGCATTTGCCAGGTGTCCAGGTAAAGCTAAGATCTTAAGTTCCCTTAACTTCAGTTTTCTCTATAAGAAAGATAGATAACTTGCACTTTTGGGAATGGTTTAATGCTCAAGGAGGGAAGATTTAGGTTGGATATCAGGGGGAAGTTCTTTACTATGATTGCGGTGAGATGCTGGAACAGGCTGCCCAGAGAGGTTGTGGATGCCCCGTCCCTGGAGGTGTTCAGGGCCAGGTTGGATGGGGCCCTGGGCAGCCTGGTCTGGTAATAAATGTGGAGGCTCGTGGCCCGGCCTGTGGCAGGGGAGTTGGAACTTGATCCTTGAGGTCCTTCCCAACCCAAGCCATTCTGTGATTCTGCTACATAGGAAATGATACTGAGACACAGAAGGGTTCATTATGCTGTAGTGCTGACAACTGTGGCTGCAGTGAGACATCCTGACTGGTAGCTGGTAGAAGGTTCTGCTAAACTGGTAGAGTAATTCACAATTACAACAAAACAGCAGATTTCTTTGTTCACTTCATAACATTAAGCTTATGTGTTGAGCTGAGAGTTTTCTCAGCCCGCATATGTGTCGTTCCAAAACTGATCATTGTTTTGTATGGGAGTATGCAACACCGTTTGATTGTTGCTATTACACTCTTCTCTTAGTGCTAGTTTTGGGGAAAAAAAAAAAAAAAAATTGGCTGTTTAGAGTTCTGGATGTTCTTTCATGGTGTTGTAAAACTGAATGCCTAATCTGACTGGAAGTGCTAACACCAAAAGGAAGTTTATATTTGTGTAATGCCTGGAGCCATTTTAGGCAATGTGAAAGAATGAAGAGCTTTAGTGCTGTTACAATAGGGCAGTCAGATATGTTTTGGTAGAGGAACAATGGTAATTCCTGTCCTAGCCTTGACATATTGCAAAAATAAACACGGCTTTACCTTTCATTATTCTTGTAAGTTGGAAGATGGATTAGAAACACATGTTGCCAGAGGTAATTTTTTTAAGACATCCCATTCTGTCACTTTTGACACAGTCCAAGCTTGGGCCAGGAAAAAAACAAAAAACAAAGAACAGTAGTTGTGTTTGTTTTTGCCATATTGGCACTATGTGATGTGAGCAGCAATGAAACGGAGTAAGTTTGCTCAGCACTCCTTAAGCAGCATCCTTATGCTGTTCTGATTAGGACAGATGAAAGAAGCTGCTGGGCTTCTGTTGGTGGTGTCAGGGTGAATTCTGGTGCCCGCAGTCAGGATGTTTTTATTTGGGATTCTCCACTGTTTGGGGCACGTCAAAGAGATTGCATTTCAGATTCTGAAATTTTTTGTTGTTTTTTTTTTTTGTGATCGTTTTTTGTGATACCAGTAGCAGCTTTCCTCAGGCAAATACTTGGCTT
The DNA here is from genome assembly GCA_030625065.1 of Alectoris magna. Lineage (NCBI taxonomy): Eukaryota > Metazoa > Chordata > Aves > Galliformes > Phasianidae > Alectoris > Alectoris magna. The sequence continues at coordinate 4,397,219 of CM060561.1, forward strand.
TTCATAAGTCTTTGATTTTGCATTTCATTTAAAATATTTAACTTAATTTTTTACATAAATTTTCAATTTACTTTTTTGTAAATCTGAAACTTACGATGCATCCAGGCTGGATCTGGCTCTGGGCAGCCTGGTCTGGTGGTTGGCAACCCTGCACATAGCAGGGGGTTTGAAACTGGATTATCATTGTGGGCCTTTTCAACCCAGGCCATTCTCTTATTCTGTGATCTTACCAGACATTAAGGATCCAGTATGTTATGGATAGTCTGAGATGCTTGTATGCAGAGGTGAAGATAAAGCTATGGCTGAGTTATGACTGGTCGGATGGCGCCCTGGACAGTCTGATTTAGTGCCTTATTTAGTGGTTGCCGCCCCCAAAGGGCATTGGATCTAAACGATCTTTGAGTCCCCTTCCAACCCAAGCCATTCTGTGATTGCAAAACAGGAGAATGGTAGTTTAAGTTTAAGACATAGTAGGAAGGTGCAGGTCCTGATGGCAGTGCTTTTCTATTGGTAGACAGTGAAGAGGTTGGGAGAAGTACAGAACGTAGAATATGTAGTTCTTGCAAAGGTTAGTGTGTTGTCTTACATTATAATTTAGTCAAAACACCATTAGCTAGTGATAGCAGAAATAATTTTGTTCCCAAGAAAGAATTGTGAACACAGAGCTGTTAATTATATTTTGAAGCCTCTCTTTTTTTTTTTTCCTTGAGAATTTTCTGAGTCTTGTTGAAAAGACAGTGATACCAGGAGACTGAAACTCTTAAAATGCACCATCACTGATCGAGCGTAAAATAATTGACTTTTAAACATTTTCATACACAGGCAAAAACACTACGAAAATTAATCCAACAAACGTTTCGGCAATTTGCCAACCTCAACAGAGAAGAAAGTATTTTGAAGTTCTTTGAGATCCTCTCTCCAGTGTACAGATTTGACAAGGAATGCTTCAAGTGCGCTCTTGGTGTAAGTAGAGGAATGCTACAGTCATCAGGATACTGTTGTAGTTACAAGCTACATTGGTTTTCTTAGTTCTGCAGTTAATTGCTTGTTTAGTTCGCCTGTTGATGTAGAGAACAGAGTAGATAAATATTAAAAATCTACATATAAAACATATTTATTGATTTTACTCGTGATTTTCTCAGTTCACTGTTAAAAAGCAACATTTATTAGTCTGATAAGAATTGCATTCAATATTATTGGTTTTGTGATAAGTGAGCTTATCCACCTGGTTAATAACCAGTTATTCACCTGGTTTCCTGAGGAAATGAGACTTCTCAGTCTCTTCTGTTTTTAAATTTTTCTCTAATGCCTGTTAATCTCTCCCAATTTCAAATGAAGTATGAGAAAGGCCTTTAAGTCTCCAACTTTTGAAGAGATACTTGAATAAAAATTAGAATATGAACATCAGTGTTCGTGAGTAGAGAAGAGGAAATAAAGGAACTAGATAGTTTTCATGTAGGCATAAAATGGAACACATGGAAACTCATACTGATTGAAGCAGAACCCCAGGAAGCCTGTGGTCAGGAGTTTTGCTACTTGAAGAATTACTTCATTTTAATATCTTACAATGTTTGAGGAGCGTAGAAGTTTCTAGAGATGAATTATTGCAAACGGCATTGATAACACTGGAGGATAGCGTTCCTTTAAACACTGAAATTTGCCTTATCTTTCTCCTTCAATTTGAAGTCAAGCTGGATTATTTCAGTGGAGCTGGCAATTGGCCCAGAAGAAGGAATCAGCTACCTTACAGACAAGGGTGCAAATGTAAGTCTATTTCTGTGGTCTTCTCACTGTTTCTGACTTAACAGCCATGACCTGTTGTGACTTGAACTTAACACAAAGAGGAGTGACAAATCTGATGTTCAAGTCAAACTCAGAAGAGCTGGGAAATTCAACACATAAAGCAGTTCTTCAGATATTAACTCATGATTTGGGATGGAGAAAACACAGTTGGGTTAAGTAGAAAGAGGGTGTCTGCCACTCCATTTGTTATCTTTTGTACCCACTGAAGTGCTCACTTAAAGTTTGAAGCATTAGTGGTGACTTTTTAACCAGAAAAGTGCAGATTATTCTAAATTATTCCCCCCCTTTCCTAGAGAGAACGTCTAAAGAAAAAACTTGGTTAGTCAGTATGTAGTATTTGTGCCATCATTGTTGGCTTATTTGTTTTAATTTGTGCTCCTAACAGCTTTTTTATTGCATGATGTTGACCATTTTTTTTTTATTTTATTTTTTTTACACCAATTTATGGTGTAAGTTGAATCAGGACAATGTTTGGGACCTTTACAATTGCGATGCAGGTGGAGTGTATGTCCAGCTTCTGTTAAGGGAGTTGTTCAGAGGTAGTGATAGAGAGCTGGATTCTGTAACCAGCTAAAAATGTGTCTTTTACAACAGTCTGATGATATGTAACCATGCTCTGAGTGCAGATACCCTGTGGGTATCCCTTAAGTTTTCAGTTTTGACCTCCAAGAAGTTGTTTCCGATGTTCTTTAGTGTGTGCACAGAGTTACTCGACAGTGACCTCTGTGGGCAGCCTTGATACTTGGTTTCATGTGTAAGTATGTAAATGCAAAAGAACAAAATTGATAAGCGCAGTGATTGTAGAAAGAGAAACAAAATTCCTAAAGCATAATTCAGAGATCAAAATAAGCATATGCTTCCGGAGTAAACCCAAACTGTTTTGCTTTAATTTTGACAGTTTTTTATTGTCTTCCTGCAGCCAACTCACCTGGCAGATTTTAATCAAGTACAAACTATTCAGTATTCAAACAGTGAAGACAAGGACAGAAAAGGGATGTTGCAACTGAAGATAGCTGGTGCACCTGAGGTATGATAGTTGGCAACTGGGATAAACTAGATTTCTTTGGTGTTCCTTAAGTAGAAGAGTGAAATTTGTATACTCTTAATTTACAGTACTCTCTTTGTGTATTGTGCTCATGTTCTGGCCTTTAACATTGTTCTGAATTTTTCTTCTGTCAGCCTAATTGACAAATACATTGTCTTAAAAGTGTACCTCATGTTTCCATGTGCAAGTTTAAGCTGAGGACAGCCAAACTACAAGTGCATACAAAGACTTCATCTGCTGTTCAATTCCCTTGCTCCTCCTATAGCTACAGCCGTTGCTGTATTTTTTAAATTTTGCACTGCAGGTATTCTGTGTAGTTGTTTGATTTTTCTTGTACTTTATGGGATTGAGGTAGTTGAATGCAAGCATTCATTATAATCATAAATGTCGTTACGTGCTTTAGATTTAATTTGAAAATACTGGCTCTTAAGTGCATCTTAGTGGTAGCCTGCTTATGTGTGTGATGCTGTGCTCTGAAAAGGAAACTGAATTTCACTTCTATGGAAAGGGAAAATATGAAAGCAGCAAAATCTGTTTCTCTCGTATTACATGGAGGAAGAGCTGGAAGTTAAATCATTGCCTTGGTACACTGGAAAATAGTCACTGTGACAGAAGAGTTTTGAGGGCAAGCTGGGAAATCTGTGCAAGGGATGAATATTTTCTTTTTAGAAGGGCATGTAGTGACAGAAAACGGTTTTAAACTGGAAGAGGGTAGATTTGGACTAGATAAAAGGAAGAAATTCTTTACTGTGAGAGTGGTGGGACACGGGAACAGGTTACCCAGTAAGGTTGTGGATGCCACTCTCGCTGGAAGCATTCAAGGCCAGGTTGGATGGGGCTGTGAGCCGCCTGTTCTAGGAGGAGGTGTCCCTGCCTATAGCAGGTGGGGTTGGAAGTAGATGATCTTAAAGGTCCCTTCCAACCCAAACCATGCTATGATTCCAATATCAGAGTTATTAAAATTGGTACTTTGCCTGTATGCATCACCTCTTCCACTTCTCTTCTGTCCCTTCTTAATTTCAGTTTATGTTGAAGTTGGGGTTACATTTTAGGGTAAAGAAAAAATTCTTGCAAAAGGGTAGATAAGATACCACCTTAGGCATGGGTGTCCAACTTTTTGACTTGCTGGGCCACTTTGAGTGAAGAGGAATTGTCGTGGGCCATGTATAGGTAGGTTGCTCTGAAATTAATGCCGCCTGTTTATTTGCGTAGAAACTTCAACTGATACAAAGAGCACAATAACACTATTTGAAAGAGCAAATTCTCAGCTACAAAACACTATTTTTCAACATAGTCACCACTGTTAGCTATGCATCTTCACCAGCAGTGAACAGGACCATGCTGTGCTTGTAAAAAATGTGCACCAGTGGAGATGTACTGAAGTCTGTCACCACTGCTCCCACACACACCCAGTGCCTCACTGTGCTCACATCCACTGTTTGGTCTCCATAAACATTCACTAGCATCTATGAATGTCAGTGGGTGCCATTTTTTCTGCATGGAGGAATTCAGTGACACACCTTTGCTTCATACACAGTTCAGTGTCAGATGCTATTTAGTCAGACTGCCCCTCTGCTGCCATTTACCACATGGCAGCAAAACGTAAGGGAATACTGGTAGGAAGATTCTGCCTCTGCTGCAATATCCAACATCTGCATCTGACGTTATGGCCCAACGTCATAAAACAGGAGGCATTACTTTCAGAGCAGCCCTCGTAAAATATGCATTATAGTTAATATGTAAGTAGCAAAACATTTTAAATTTTAATATTGTTATTTGAAGGTTTAGAAAAAAAGATCAAAAACATAAATAACCATAAAAAAAACCACCATATCCAGTGGGATATTTGACCTTGTTTTTGTGGAATTAATACATCAGTGTGATTATTCAGTCAGGTTGGTGGAAGTGGTTGCAGTTCTTAGTGAGCTCTCAAGGGGTTCATCGGAGAATTTTGATGATATTTAATCTTGCTATGCTTTATCCTTGACAGTTGTTCACGAGTGTGAATACTGCCAAGAAGTGATGACTTGAATAAGGTGTGATTGTGAAGCAAAGGATATTTTTCTCTAGTAAGATAGGGCTTAGGAAAGCCTGGCAAAGGGACAAGATCACTTCTGTGTTGGGTATCTGATTGCAGCTGTATACAGTGCATTTGAAAATTTGCAGGTCACATATTTATATTGACTGCAAATGGAGTCACAGACAAAAATTGGTAATTTTGGGGGGCAATCTTGAAACCTGTTCTCAAGTTCCCTTATCAAAATGGAAGGCAAGGCTGTATATTTTTCGATGTTCATGGGACTGTATTTAGCCAACGTATCAAAATTCATACAGTTACGACCTAAGGTATGTTATTCTATGATATAACTAGCTTCTGCATAATCGTTATGATTGGATCCTTGAAGTCTTGGTAATGATCAGTGATTGACTGAAATTTTGCCTAGCAAGCCACTGAATAGACCCATATCAATCTTACAGTTGGATGGAAGGTTTTTCAGCTGTGCTACGCATAAAGTAAAGCGAGAATCTGATAATTCTTTGCTCACTCACATTTTTCTGTTTACTGTTCGTGAGCATATGTAAAGTTCTGATGCAATGACACAGCTGTTCTACTCAGTGTTTGCAACTACAATAATACCTCTTTGTTTGGTGCCTTGTTTTTTTCCTTCTTCAGCCTCTGACAGTGACAGCACCGTCCTTAACCATTGCAGAGAATATGGCTGACCTGATAGATGGATATTGCAGGCTGGTGAATGGAGCCACGCAATCTTTTATTATCAGGCCACAGAAAGGTAAGAAGGTGTTTCATTCTGGTATTGGCTGTGCTCTATTCTACTGATAGATTATCTTTTGCTTGAACAGAAGACAGAAGGTAGCTTCTAAGTCATCATTTGGAGAATGTTGTCTTGCTAGAAGTAAAGCTGGGGTATTTTTGCTAAGGTAAACACTGGCTGTCAGTGTCTCTCCATTGAAGATTAGAGGCACTCTTAATAAGGATCTGTTGCCTTGAAATGATACTCCAGTATCCAACCAGAAATTCAGGAGATGTTGGTTAGACTGCATTCAGGTAAAATTAGTTGTAATCTTTGAAAATCAATGTTCTATTCCCAGGTACTCAAAATCTCTCTTATTTATAAACTTAGAGAGAAGTCTTGCAAGCTTGAGCTTGAGAACTAAAGCAAAGTATGGCTTTTATATTGTTGATGGGTACCATGCACATAACATCCAGCATTTCTGGTTTCTAAAGCAATAAACTATTTACTCCTTCCCTGTTTGTCTTACAAGAACATACATAAAGCCATTCTAGAAGCTCTACAGTCTGAACATAAGTTTTTTTTCTAGCCACATTTTTTGCTTTCTTGTACTGCTTGCTTTCCCTGCTCTGTAGTTGTGTAGTTGTTCCAATGGGGTAGTGTTACTGACGCAGTTCATGTCTTTTGTAGTTCTGTGTTTAGCATCGTGCCTGTGTATGGCTCTGAACTTTGCCTGTAATCTTCTGTTGTCATAACAAAAAGGAAAAAAAAAAAAAAAACCAGCAAGAAAAAACCTTGTGGAAACTTGATCAGTAATGAAGAAACGTGATTTTAGGGTGTGAGACATTTTAATAACGCGTCAACATTGTTGAAGGTCTTCTTAAATTTGTGTGTTTGTTTCTTCTGATTCTTTAAGTGTGCAGCTGACTGGCAGCTCCAACACACAGCTTTGTTGGCATTTGCATTAGTCATGCAACTTCGTCCCCATACAAAGGAAGATACTCCCTTTCGACACAAATTACACTCTTCTAGCCAGCATTGCATGCAATTCAGTGATGATGAACCATTGACACCAAAGCAAGGATAAGCCAGCATCAGTAATAATGGTAGTTTATATTTCTTCCAACAGTAAAGTTGGCATTGCTTCTCTCGTTTATTTTATACCTCTGCGAAATCATCTTTTATGCCTGTTTTGGGATTTCTTACAATCTTCATGATTCACTCCCCAAAACTTTCCTTCCAGTACCGCCAATGGACTGGCGATTTGTCAGCTCTGACCATAGTAGACAGTTCGTGCCATTTTTACATTGGTAATATTTCAGAAATTTGCTCCATTTAGTTTCTGCTGTCGAGGCAATTATCTACTTGTTTCTTCGCAACTGGAGTGGTTTCCATTTCTTAGGTACCTATAAATGTTGATTTCCAGAGGCAGTTAGGTCTTCCTGAAGTCTTGGCTCTATTTATGCAATTCACAATCTTCCGTTGCTATTCATTGTGGCACTGATCGTGCTCCAGGCATGTCTCTTGTCATTTCTCTGCCAAACCCTATTCTATTTTCCTCTATGCTGTTCTTGCACAATCAAGGGAAAAGCTCCCAACCAAAATCTTCTGTGGCCTTGATAACATAACCTGTTTCATGGTGCATATAAGCAACTGCCATTTTAACAGGGCTAATGGGTCCTAGCTTACTGCTGCTACAAACGGCAATGAAAACTGTTGTGCTTTATTTTCACCTCTTTCTATTTCCTTAATCCCTCTGATCTGACTTGCTTATCGTTCAGTTGTTATGTCTTCTAGACTCACTAAGCCCTTTTCAAGGCAAGATTTCTGATTTTTTTTCTGTCATACTGTGCTAGGTTCAGCTATGCTGTGCGCTGTGGTTTGCCTGTAGGCACTACTGCAAATAAATCAGTGCATGTAATGGAGGAGGTTTACTTATTTGCATGGAATCTGTATTAGTGTATACATTAACAGAGAGAAACAAACAATGATTCACGTAAAGGAATGTTATATAGCACTTTGGAACATTCTTCCTTATGCAAACGTTAACAGAATCCTTCCAGTTAAAAAACTTCTTTTTTTCTGAGCTTTCTTCTTTGCAAATATCGTAACAATATTCAGCTCCCTAAATGAAAGTGTTGTAGGAGAGCTGTCCCCACCATGATCTGTGTTCCCAAATCCTTCCCACGGGAAGCTTTGAAACACATCGGAAACAAATAATAGAGCGGCTCTGGATCCTACAGATGTGTTTCTTCCCCTCCATGAGCTTTCCCATTCTATCTTTATTCTAAATGCTCATGGCAAGTTTCTTTATAAATTATCTTCCTTGCTTACTGTAAGAAACCTGTGTTTTTGTGATATAATTTGTCCTGCTATCTGCCAGTAATCCAATTTCTCACTATCTGGTGAGATCACTTAGTAACGTTTAAGCATGTACGTGGCACAAGGAGGCCTTACTTCTAATATCATGTTCAGTTTGGGCCCCTCGCTACGAGAAGGTCATCTAGGTGAGAAGGTGCTCTAGGATGTGCAGAGAAGAGCAATGAAGCTGGTGAAGGGGCTGGAAAACAAGATCTATGAGGAGCTGCTGAGGGAAGTGGGGCTTTTTAGTCTGGAGGAGAGGAGGCTGTAGGGAGAGCCCATCATGCTCTGTAGCTACTGAATGGAGGTTATGGTGAGGAGATTCTGCTCTCTTTTCTCAAATGACAAGCAATAGGACATAAGGAAGCAGCCCCAAGTTGCGCCAGTCACATTTAGATTAAACATTAGTAACAAATTTTTAATGAGTGGCTAGGCAGTGGAACAAGCTTCCCGAGGAAGTGATGGAATCCCAGTCCTTGAGGATATATAAGCTATGTGTGGATGATCTTGATCTTGAAGGTCTTTTCCAACCTGAATGATTCTGTGATATGCTTATTTTTCCCATTCTCCCTGTCAGTGTCTGACTGTCTACTTGGGACTCATCTCTAGCTGCCAAAGGGATGTTGTTCATAGTGGCTGGTCAGTGCCATGTCCTGCATATATCAGATTTTTCTCATGAGCAGCTCTGCGTTCTCCTTCCTTCTCCCCAGGGCTGCTATGTTGTCCACCTCTGCTCCCTCATCAACCAAGAGGGTAAGGGGCTGGATCTATTCAGAGCATTGCTCTGTTGCGAATGGGAATGAAACCAGTCATGCTTTCTGCAGCCCAAGGACAGGAAGAATGATCAGAAATAATGGGGGATTAGTTACATAGAAGCCATTAATGCAGCTTTTTAGCCAATCTGGAAATGAGCATTCCTTTAACTTGCCGCAGAGTTTCTACTTTTCTCTCTCCATCCTCATCATTTCCTTGCCCCAGCTCATAGCTATCTATAGTTGCTTACATCTTTATTGCACTGGACAAATCTTTTTTCACTCTCATAAAATCATATAATGCTTTGGGTTGGAAGGACCTTAAAGATCATCCAGCACAACCCCCTGCCATGGGCAGAGACACCTCGCACTAGTTCCTTTTGGCCAAATACCCGTCCAGCTTGATCTTGAACTCTTCTGCGGATCCACTGCTTCTCTGAGCAACCCGTTCCAGTGCCTCACCACCCTCACAGAAAATAACTTCTTCCTTATATCTCATCAAAATCTTCCTTCTTTTAGTTCAAAGCTGTTACCTCTGGTCTTATCACTACACTGTCTGATAAAGAGTCCCTCTTCACCTTTCCTGTAGACTTACTTTAGATACCAGAGGACCACTATACAGTCTTCCTGGAGCTTTCTCTTTTCCAATCTGAACAACCCCAACTCTCTCAGCCTGTCTCTGTAGGAAAGGTGCTCCATCTCTCTGATCATCCTCATGGCTGTCTGCTAAATCTGTCTGCCGCAGCAGGTCAGTGTCACACTGGGGGCTCCAGAGCTGAATGCAGTACTGCACCAGGTGGCATTTCATGCACGCTGCCTTTCTCCAATTCCATCGCTGTTCTTCATTCCAGCATCATCAGGAATATCGTAGAATCATAGAACCACCAAGGTTGGAAAAGACCTACAAGATCATCCAGTCCAACCGTTCACCTGTCACTAATAGCTCCCACTAAACCATGTCCCTCAACACAACATCCAGTCGTTCCTTGAACACCCCCAGGGTCGGTGACTGGGCAGTCCATTCCAGTGTCTGACCACCCTTTCTGAGAAGTAATATTTCCTAATGTCCTATTGTATAATTTTGTGTTTAGAGCAGTTAGTCGGCTGTTTATGTCTTGCCTGTTTTAGAGCTGCTGGTTCCTCCTGTTGCCTGCTGTGCTCTGCTTTATAATGTCCCTACTTTTAGTGGCTGAAGTTGAAAATACAGCAGCTTTCTTAAAAGCAAACAGTCATGAAAACATAAATGTACTAACAGAACACTAATCAAATCACAAACTCCAAAGTCTTACGACTTTTTTATGCTTGTTTAATCTCAGATCAATCCCATATCCCTCCATGTTATTACTTGCTAGCTATGTAATTCCACCCCTATTCACATTCTCCTTATCTCATAAAATCCGTAAATGGGTTTCTTGCCAAGTAGAATCGGGATTTTGTTGAGAGATGTTACGATATGATCCTTGCTTTATTTTTCACACCAGTGAGGTGCTGTTCAGTAAGTGAAGTTGGGAGTTGCAGAAGCAGAGTGGGAGATATGTTTAAAGAAATTTAATATTGCCCTGGAAAGTTAGATTTTGTATTTATTTCTCTTAGATCTTTTTTGATATGTAGCAAGTGACTTCAGCTTACGCTGCCAGTTGCCACCTGTATTGTATTTCTTTCATTTTAGTAGGTTTGGAGTCTGTTTACAGGAGAGAGAAACAATCTTATCTGCAGTTGAAATCTTTGAACAAAGCACTCGGGTCCTGCTGTGTTACAGAATTGTTTCTCAAGTCCTGAAATATGATACTGATATGTTCCACATACACACAAAAGAGGAAATTAAAACTTCCGTCTTTAGAAGACAGTTTTGAATAGTGTGTAATTAATATGCAATTGAACTACCTTTGCAGTATCAAGGGTGGTTAGTTTGAATAGCAGTTCATTAATTGTACTCCAGTTATCTTGTGTTAAAAATATCAGATGATTAACTTTGCAATTCAATATGGCTCTTTTAACATGGAGTTCTGTATGTTTGTGTCATTTCCTAAGCCTTTAAAATCCTGCAGGTCTGTTATATCAGTAACGCCTGATTCGCCATGAAACTCATTGCCAAATGTAGGAGAGGTGTTGGAGTAATCAGCAGCATCGTGCCTATCAAGTTATGCAGGCTGGAATACAGGGTGCTTTCACAGACTGACAGCTGATGGAAATATCAGGAGATAGCAGCTGGCACTGAAGCTTCTGAGTCTTATTCCCCGTCCTAGGGAGGACGAGGACTGCACAGTGTGCTGGGCAGGACTCTTATGCCTGTTTCTCCAAGCTTGATGTCTTTTGTCTATTTCCATCCAGTGTGAATCCCTCTGTTTTTCGGATAACCCCTCATCTTGTCCTTTTGGTGCCAGGCTGTGACCTTCAAGCTTCCGTTCTTGTACTTGTCACTCCTCGGTACCTTTCTGAATCTTTGACTTTTCTTTCCTTTTCATGAAGTTATCATTTCCTCTAACATTTTACAGTATGTTTATGTCCTGTTCTGCCTGATGCTTCTTGAATGAACTTGCTGTCCTTCTTCCACCCTCCAGTTCCAAGGTGCTTGCTTATTTGCTTTGCAAAGCTGCTGTGCCATCTCCAAAAATTACAGCTCTTTGTTTCCCTTCTTCTCTTTATCTTCCTTTGCAGCAACCTCATCTGACCCTGAGGTGCAGCTTGCTTTTCCTTTCTGCACTTTATGGTGGGCCCTCCTGCCCTTCTACACTTTCAATTAAAATTGACCCTGTCTCTTTTTGCTCCAATCTCCAAACTCCATAGCTTTGTAGCTGGATCTGGAGGATGTGCACTAATTCTGTAGGGAGGGAGGAGGATGTGCAGCCCAAGTCCACACTCTTCCATTTTCTCTCAGGTTGCTTTATCAGTGCTATGGTGATTTGGAGGAAGGTGCTTGTTTTAATTGCCCTCTTTCTTTCCTTGCCTGCATACCTCAATCTACTTCAAATTGTTGGTGTTTTACTAAAGGATTAGTGATTTCCCCATCCTCCTTCTCCACGTGTGTAATGAGTTTCTCATCAAAGAGATGTGAGACAAAATACTTGATTTCTATCCAAGCTTTTATACGCAGGGCCATTATCAAAGAAAGATTGGCAGAGGATATGAAGATAGTTTATAAGGAGACAACCTCATCTCTAGCTTTTAGGTATTACTGGTGTTTAATTTCAGCCATGTTAATGTTATATGCTGTATACAGTAATGATTTTTATCAGTAGTCTTGTTTGGAAGTCTACATTGATTTCAATATTTCCGTTTATGTGTGTATATGGTATATTAATATGTATAGATTTATATACTGTATTTACATGTGTATTGTGTATACGGTTAGCATGTCTTGGAAATGAGAGAAGTATTTCTCAGTAGAGAGATGCGATTTCTGTCATACCTTTTGCAGGTGATTTATCAGAGTTATTTACTGTGAATAAAAAAGTCTCACATTCTGTATAAATTATTATTCTCAGATGAGACTTTACCAGAATGTGTGCATTGCTCGTTGGAAGGAGCTTTGTTGGTGTGCTGCTGTTGATAGAAGTATTGAATGGTCTTTATGAGTCAACACAATTTCCCTGGAAGGTTGTGATGATTACTGTTTCAGCCTTGTATATTTGGACATTGAGAGAGGTCATTTGCAAACTGAAATGTAATTTTAATTCTGTTTTCTTCTTCTTTACACAGAAGGTGAAAGAGCTTTACCATCAATACCAAAGTGAGTTTAATACTTTCTTTTTACATATATGTAGTTCAAAAAATGTTTTCAAAAATGGTTTTGTTTAAATGACACTTGGCACTTTGTATACACGCTTAATTTTTATTGCCTTTGGATTCTAGGACAAATAGCAGGCGGTCACTTGGAACCGTGGGGCATAAATGACTGACAGCAGCATTAAGCTATAAATAAATATAAATAAATATAAATAAAATTTGAGGGAAGAAAACGCATAATGCATCGATGATACTTGACAGTAACTAAAGTGGGGTGTTTTGGAAAAAGCTTGACTGGGATTCAGGCTGTTTATTTTGAATCCATGTGTAAATTGAATTGCAGGAATGATGCGTAGCAGTCTGTGTGTTGTCACTTCAGCCTCTCTGTAGGTCAGTCAGCAATGTTGGTTTTCCTACTTGTCTGCCTCACAGCTTATGCAAAATACAGAGATTTTCTTCCTATCGTAAATCTTCTACGTCTTTTTTTCACATTCTGTTTCCATAATGGGGTCAGTCTGAGTTGGAATCTCCAGGTTCAAGTGTGATAAAGAGTGGTGTTCATAAAGCAAACAGTTTTTAATCTATTTTTTTTTAATGTAGTAATGTATCAAACTTCATATGCAATAATAATTATAAATGTGTTGAAAATCTTAATCTATATCTGGCAAATAGATCTGATTTCTTTTTCTCTGAGTGGTTTAATGGTGACACTCTATTTGAGGTACTTGCATCTAATAATCCTTTGTTTTCCTTGAGCTTTCTCAAGCAGTAGCCAGTAGCCAGAGACAATGGTTGAAAGACTGTAAGAAATTCAGCAGTTCATTGTGTCTTCTTTGTTTTTCCTTTGGGGATCAGGAACTGTACTACTCTGATTCAGCCACCTCATTCTGTTTCTTCTTTAAATCCTAGAGTGAGCCTACCGTTTTTGTTATTACTTTTTAAACCACTGAATGCAGTATGGAACATGATTTATTCCTGATTCAGCAAGAAAAAAGGCCACTTGGATACTCTTCCTTCACAGGTCCTGCTGCAGCCCTCACTAGCCAGGTGGTAGATTGCTCACAGTGCAGAAAGAGAAGAGATAGAATGCAAATGAAAGTCAAGGCAGGAAGCAGTAAGATTGGTAAACAGTGTGCGCGCACATAGGAACTGAAAACTTTTACTTGAACAAACAGAAAAGCAGAATAACCTCATTACAGAATTTTTACTTTAATGGTTTTTGTTTGTTTTGTTTTGTTTTCCCTGCTTGTAGGGATTTCTAGGATAAAGTAAGGTTTGAAGTAGAAACTTCCCTTTTTTGGGACAGTTTACCAAAGCTTATGTTGTACTGTTGAGTTTGTTTAAACCAGAGCACCATGTGCTCTTCGGCTGACAGCAGGAAAATGGTCTTTTGTCAAGTGTATTCAAGTATTAGCCACCATCATCTGGAAAGATTTGCCTTTGGCAGATGAAATTTCAGATTTCTCAATGCATAAATTGCTGTACTCTTCTTCTCTCATAACATTAAAACTGTGGTTGTATATGCACATGTATGCGAAATAAGTTACTGGAAGAATTCATTGAACTTTGTTAGTAATCAACTTTAATAGCTAAAAAAGTTTAATTGTAATTTAAAATTGCTCTATAAAATAAATCAGCTTACAGACAAAAGCTCAATTCATAATTTCTTTTTCCAGTATTGAATACAGAAAGTTGAAAGACCGTTGAATTGTCTACAGTGGCAATATTTAGACTTGCACTGCTTAACTTTGAAACTTTAAAACAGTTTTGTTTCTCTTGCTTTTCTTGAAGTTTGTTCTGTTGATGCAAAGTTGCTTTCTAATTAAAATGGTAACGCATTTTCTCCACTCTGACTCCCCCAGCTGGGTTTGAAGTGGTAGATTCCTTTCTGACTTTTCTCCCCCTCAAAATGTGTCACTGTGGAAAATGGATTGGCCCTGCTAATTACAGTAGGTGCCCTGTTAGGATGAATTCACAGTGTATGTGACCGTGAAGAATGTACAGCATTCAGCGATTCAAACCTCTGTTTTACAGGCTGGCCAACAATGAGAAGCAAGGAGTAAGGTCACACACAGTCTCTGTATCAGGTAAGGCTCTGAAAAAAATGCAAGTTTATTTTTACAGCTAGCAGATGTTTAGACAGATTTTTGCTCACAGTTAGCTCGCTTCTTGCTCCGTGGCTGTTGATTTTCCTAAGACCATAACTGTGCTGACTTTGCAGTAGAATTCATAAAGAGAAACTTTTCCAACTATCCTTCTGTGTAGTGTTGCTTGTGAGAACAGCCACGTCTGTGTGGGGAAGCAGGGGCAGGATACATGAAGGCAAGGCTGACTGTCAGTATTTCCACTTAGGCCACTCGTCACCCTACCAATCTTAGATTACCTGAGAATGTATTAATTTTGAGGGAGCAGCTTTGAAAAGTGAAAATAAGCCATTGAATATCAATCATCGCTTCTGAAAGAAGAAACTCAATAGCCAATTTCTTGTAGATGCTGTTTAGATCAAAGCACTTAAATTTTTGCTGTTGAAAACCACATGCTAATTGAAAGATGAGTATATAATGTTTTTGTAGCTTACAGGCTGCTAAAACTTCTGTTAGTTACTGTAGTTTTCGTCCTCCAGAGTGAACGTTTTTATTTTACAGGCTCTCAACAAATCCTGTTGAGGGACTGATTCAATGTCTTGGTAGGAAATGCAATGTTAAGTACTTATTCATACTATCTATAAAGGAGATTTGCAGTGTGGAAGTGTTATTAAGATGGTGGTTTGTCCATATAGATTTGTAGTGTTTGGCCACAGACCTCAACAGCCATTACTGTGACCCTGTGTAATGTCCACCCTTAACTTACAGGAAGGCTGCAGCTCCACTGGAACGTTTTTGTGACCATTTAGAGGCACATACTTAGGAAACTGAGAAGAAGGAGAAATGATACGTAGATGTTTCATTCATTTCTTACTTTTCAGATTCCCATCCCCACACTTAAGCTTTTCTAAAGGTGTTTAAGATTCACCTCTGGCATAAGAAGTCCGTATTTAGACCTTGTACAAGAGCATAGGTGAGAGGATCTGGAATTAAAATATTTATCAAGCTGCGGAGGTATAACGGATCTTCATTGGTTAATGCTACCTCTCAGAGTCAAACAGCAACTGCCCAAGCCAGGTTTAGGGCACTGAGGGAGTTGAGCATGAAGCATTATAAGCATGTTCTCTCTTTTCATTCTTCTCTGCTCTTTTGAAGTAGTGCTTTGATGTGAATGTAGGGGAAGTTAGCTGTGATACCACATACCTCTGCTGCGTAGGGCATTGCATACAGGTGACTGGTAGCCAAACGGGAGCTTTGCTGCGGAGCCAGGGTTAGAAGGTAGCATCTAGCAAAATGCAGGAGGTGAATATCAAAGAAGCTGTGAAGTACAAAGCTGGCTTATAATGACAGAAGCAAAACAGTCAATTAAACCAGCATATGCACTTGTCTTTCTTTCTAGTACCAAAATCAAAACCGGTAATGTATTTTTCTTTTGTAGTAAGGTTTTATATCTTTCCGTAGTGAAATTATTGTGCTTGTGTCCTATACCGAGTTTCAAACCATTGGAAATACTGACATAGTACTGGAATGATTAAAACTACTGCATTTATCATTCATTCTCAAGGGTTTGTTCTTAAGAAAGGCACAGAGAATGCTGAAATCCTCTTTTTATTGTTTCTGTTTTGGTTCAGTTTTGCCCCCACGTTACTTTGAAGTGTGCCGTGGATGTAGGATATTGATTTGAAGCCCTGAAGTTGAGTGATAGCGATTTCTCCTTGGGAATTTTGGTGTGCCCTAAGGAATCAGCTTGTTATGAATGAGGCAGTGCTTCATGTAGATGGTGAAGAAGTCCCCTCCTGTTGTCACATGTAACTGATACATCATATGGAACAACAGAGGCAACAGATGTACATTATGTTCAGCTAACCCGAGAGTTACAGGTCAGCGGAGTCTGACAGCTGACAGCATGCAGTGCAAAGCCAGCTGTGGATGATGCTATCTTGGTTTGGAGAATAAGAGCTTTTCTCTGGTGACATTTAAATGCCTCAGAGCTAAGGACTTCAAATAAGACGATCTTTTGTAACTTTCTGACAGCTGTAATATCGTTCATGCCTTTGACAGTTTAAATCATAAATTAACTCAGCTCTTTGTTGCAGTGAGATTGCTGTTCTTTATTTAGACCTCTCCCTGTGCTGTCGCTAAATAGTAAAAATCATAAACAAGTTATTCTGGAGGAAAATCTAACAGTCAGATGTGTTTATGGCATTTATCCCCTTACTTCTAAAGGAAAATTTCTAAGTGAGTTCCCTACCACAATTTGGAACCAAGCAATAGCTGAATGCTGATGTGGAACATGATTTGGTGGTCTAAAAGTGCAGGTATTTGAAGTTTTATGGGGTTGAAAATGAGCTTATTAATGAAAGATGTCTTGTCTTGCTGTTTGAATTATGTATTAATCCATCTTGAAGTATTTCTGGTCTAGTGAAATGAAAACTTGTTCTTTCTGAGACTTGCAGTATTCCAAGGCATACAGAGACTGAAGGTTTCTAAACATATTTTTTTTTAACTCTAGCTATAAATAAAGACCTTTTCAAACTAGTGAAGGGTGAAGTTGGTTCCAGGAATTTTAAGCAATAAATTGTTGAACCTGGGAGCCAAGAAATGTTCCCAAATGGCCGTGTGTCACTGAGCCAGGTTTCACTGTGGCTTTCTCTGTCCTGGTATTCTTTGTCTTACCTCTTTAAATTTAATACTACTTATAACAGGCATTGTCTTTTATTACGTGCAAGTAAGAAGCTTTTTAAACATAATAGTAATTTTATACCTCAAATTTTACATTTATCTGTGTATTTATATTTATATATAAATTAAAAGCCCAGTTAAATATGAGCTGCATTTTGGATTTCTTTGGTGTACATATGGTGTTTTTGTTAAAATTACTGACTCATCAGAAGTGAGTAGTGTTGTAATTCATAGCTGGATGGTCCCACCTTGTATCTCCCTCTCCATCTATTGGTTGGACTGGATGATCTTCTAGGTCTTTTCCAACCTCGATAATTCTGTGTGTGTGATCTACTTCTGTCTTTTGCATTAGGAAGGCATTCTTACTGCTTGGCCAAGAGGGCACACGCAGGAAACAGTAAGGCTAAATTATTTGCTGTGTGCAAATAGTACATCTGATTTGTAAGAAGGAGCGTAGCTCTTTACTGTGATTTTATTGACCAGGTTTCCTGCTGTTTTGCTTGGAGGCATCTTATTAAAATGCCCCGCTCTAGTCTACAGAAACTTACTTTGGCCAGCAGTTAGTTTTGAAGTAGCAGCCATTAGCCTTAGTAAGGTGATGTGCATATTTCCTCATGCATGTGTTACCAAAAAGAATAATTTACCCCATCAGTTACACATTAAGTATATATATCTAATTATATAATAAGAACACGGCTCAAGCAGTTGCTCACCACCCCCCAACCAATGCCCGGCTAGCCCTCCAAGCAGCAGAAGAGAGCAAGAGATGAACCCCTACCCCTTCAAAACTCCTTCCACATGATGTCATATGATATGGATTACCCCTTTGGCCAGTTCAAGTCAGCTGTCCTAATTCTGTTCCCTCCCAGCTCCTTGGGTCCTTCTTTGTTTTTCTTGTAGAACCAAAACATAACATCATACCAGACACTCTGAGGAAAACAATTTCATCCCAGCTGAAACTAAGTCAGATGTTAAGGCAAGCAAGCTGCTTTAAGCCATCTAAGCAACAGATTCTAGGCCAGACCCTTTATTAGGGAAATAGGTAACTGAAAGAGAAACTTGTTTGTTGTGTCCTGTTCCATAGTTGACATGGCTGTTCTTAGCACAAAGAGCATTTTAGAACTAAAGCTGAAAGGAGTAGCTGTAGATTGTACCGTGGCGTAAGTGTCTTAATAGTTGTGCTGCTCATGCCCTGTTGTAGGAGAAACTGGGTCTTCTAGAGAGAGCTTTATAGTAGAAGTTTCAGGATTTTAGCATCCTGAAACAGAGGTTTCTTTGCCAGCTTCCTCTTTCTGCCTTAAAATCACAGACTCCTAGTATAATGTCATTCAACTTAAATCACTTACCGTGGTTAACTCTTGATTATGGCAGTGGCAGTGAAATGACATAGAGAAAATAGCTCTTCTCTAAGGGGCAATTTGTGAGATGCTGAGTTTGAAGTAGTTGTCACTTCAGTCATTTCATTTGGCTGAGATTTAAATTAGAATTAAATACACTCTTTTGAAGGAGATAGGCATAGACGCAGGGTATGGTGCAGTTCATTGAGGAGGCACGCTTCCAGTTGGTTACCTGGAGCAATATGAAACATAGCTAGAGCCAACTGTCCAAGCACAACAAACAGCAGACAAAAAACCACCAAGGATATTCACTTGATTTCACTGTTGCAGCAATTAGGAATGTTCTTAATAAAGACAGTGTCAGCATACCAGGTGACCGGAAAGTCTGTTAATGATGAGGGCTAATCACAAGCAATGCTGTGAGCAAGGGGGGAAAGACAAATGTGATTTTGTTGAATGACTTCTACTTTCAAAGCACCGTGCGTGCTCTGTCTCATAATTCTGTACTAAAAATGAAAGTCTGCACTGTGCTCATTTCTGAAAGACTTTCTTGTCTAGGACTTACCGTTTCCTAGTTCCTTCTCAATAAGTCGGAAGAGTAAAAAGGTGTTTTTGCCCAAGGTTGTAAAGCAGATATTTTTGGAAGCGTGCTCATTCTATCAAGTCACTACAAAAAGACAGTGTTGAAAATTGTATGCAGTTTATTAAGATAAAAAAAACCGTTATCTTGACTGCTTACGACTTCTGTCTGTTCGCTCAATTATGTCATGTTTGACAGCTCATTTTTCTGAAGACTGGCACTGTGAGCGTAAATTGCATAGTTACACGTTCTAATTATCAAGTAATTAGAGGAATATGAAGTCTGTACAGCTGTAGCTCTGCTGCGTGGTCGCAGGGCTGGGAAGCATTTGAGCCCGAGGTTTGTTTTTTTTGGCAGATTACCCTTACGAACCTTTAGCAAGTCATTAGTCTCCAAAAAGAAGGTACTTGTGTAACTCACCCAGCTATTCTGATTATTAATAAGATAATATGCTTTAAAAAAAACCCCTGATGATGATAAATTACAGTGTTAGGCTTCTCATCGCAGTTGACTAGGCAGGTGTTATCTCTTCGTATTTTAAACTCACTAAAATGCTTCTTTTCATGCACATTGAGACCAGAATGAACTGTGATGACTGTATGAGCTCTCTGTCAGCGCCTGGGAATGTACTGCATTGATTTCATCGCTCTCCATCATTGCTTAAAGCTCTTCCCTCTCCTGCACTCCTCCTTTGCCATCCATTTTTTTTAATATAAGCAGATACTTCTGTAGTATGACTGGAGAGATGTTCCATGCATTTCTACATTTGTTTGTTGTTGTTTATGTATAAGCATGTTTGTTTACATTCAGCTGCATTGTCCCCACTTTATTTCAGGGCTTGGAAACAACTATATTCATTCTTTCTACAGATCTTTTTCCCATGGCTTTTCTTTTTTCCCAAACTGGTTCAGGAACATACACTAAAATAGAAATGAATGTTACCTTCTCCAGCCTTCCATTCTCTGCTCACACTGTCTGGATAAGGAGCTCCAGGAGCAACTGCCCTCTAGCATCATAGCGTCCCTTGTGAAATAGGAAGTGCTATGGACTTTTGGTGTGCAGTAACTTTATGAGTGCTTAGTATTTGAGAGAGGCACTAAACAAAATAAAAGGAATCCTGTGGGTTCTGTTTTTAGCAGCATTTCTGAGCTTTGTGGGCATTTAGGTAGAAACCAGCGTATCACTGGCTGGAATTCAGTGTGGATTGGTGTGTATCAAATTGGAATACATTTCAAGGAGGTGTCTAGGCTCCTGACAAAGAGTTGCACATTCTTTTCTGAACTTGGAATTGATTCCACTGAGAGGAACAACTTCTGTAGCTAACCCGAAGATGCAGTAATTTTAAGGCAAAGCGTTCTTCATTTAATCTAGCAGAACAGTGGCACAAACTATAAACAGTGTGTCACAAACAACGTTTGAAATGCAGAGACAAGTTGGTCTGAGTATCATCAGTCATCAGGATGTGCTGAATTAAAAGACTGTTTCATTTTGATGATTGCTTCTTATGAAGAAGGTGGGTCAGGTTTCAGCCAGCTTCTGCTTCCCATGTGTCCGGATAAGAGTAGCAGCGCTGCAGCATTTCAGGCTTGAATTAGAGTGGGCAGGTCAAGAGTTGAAGCATCTCTTCCCTTTCAGATAGCTTGCATTGCTTCCAGTCACTTTATACCTGTTCTTCTGTTTCACTACAGTGTATTATATGCCTTTGTTCTTGAAATTTCAGTACTTTTTCAGATGTCTCTAAAAACAGCTGTAGGACTTCTTTCTGTTTGCACTGTCTTTGAAGCTTTGTTATGAACGTTACCTCAGCCTTGTATTAGAACATAGTGCCATGTGATATGAGGAAAATAGATCTCTGTGATTCCATTACTGTGTTCATTCACATAAATACTGTGAACTAACTTGTAAGTTTGCCCTCTTTGCATCTCCTTTAGTGTTTAACATTGATTGATGTTCTGTCGCTTTCAGTGGCACATAAATTTTCACAGTTGATGAATCACCCTGGCAGTTTTTAAAGTGATGTTTTGGGTACAGTAATAAATCATAACCATGTGTTTTACCTTTACTGTCTTAGCAAAGCAGGGATTCTACGTTGTAGGAAGTTATCCGTTAGATTTGCATGCATAAAAATCAACATGCACCCTCCAGATTTAACACACTTAACACAGCTCTCATCATCCCTCAAACTCTGGTCAGAAAGGGGGGGAAAAAAAAAAAGAGTAAAAGACAGTGGTTTTGCATAAATACAGCTCCTTTGGTACTGCATAGGTTTCCAGACTCCTCCATCCTCCTGCTGTGGTGTTGGGCCAGCATGCTGCTCCTGCACGGCTTGGGCTCTCAATTCTTCCTGCAGCCTCTATCAGTCAAGGCAGCTGGACTTCACTCCTTAATTTTGAAAGGGAGTATCAGCAGCTGGGAGGGAGTCTTTGATGGATGCACTTCTTGCATCATCTCTCCCACTTCCTGAGATAGAGGGGAGAGGGAAGAGGTGAAAGCAGAGAGGAGTGAACAGATGATGAGAAACAAGAGGAGCAGCTATACTCAGGTTCCTAGTATCATCCTGTTTCCTTCTTTCTCACCTTGTAAAGTTGGTCGTGGGTTTCTTGTGTTCTCTCCTGCTTAGAAATCTCTCTCTTCCTGCTAAGCACTTTGCTAATGAAATGCAGTGTTGTATTTCAGTGGAATAGAGAAACAGTGCTTTTTCCTTGTTCTGTGTAACTGTGATATGTGAAATAGTTGTTTCATATTAAGTTCTTTTTCAGGGTCTGGAAAGTCAGTATTACATGTTTAAGTCTGCCCACATCACTTAGAGTTTTAGCATAGCACATTCTAGTCAAGCTAAAGTGGGGACCTTACGAAAGTGGGTTATGCTTCTGGGGTGCACAGTACCTCTGCATTGTGAATGGGTGGTTTAGGTAGTTGGCTAAAGTCAGCTTCTTAACAAAATCTAGTCTCGCTTTTTAAAAGTGAAATGGGAATAACTTACTGCTGTAGAAAATAATTTGATGGAAAGTAATTGTGCTTTAGAGTTTCAAATACATTCGTATATCCTTTTTGCATATACAGAACTGTAATGTAAACCTTTACTTTTTTGTTCGTTCACTGTAAATGTTATCTCCAGCCTCTTTTATTTCTAAATAATTTGTTTTTCTCTTTCCTTTTCTTGCCTCTTTGTAAAGGAGTCAATCACTGTCAGCATAAAGTAAAGAAAGCTAGACGCTTTCTCCCTTTCGTCTTCTGTTCCCATGAGCCGCCACCTAAGGGTACTGCACTGCTCTTTGTATAGGCTGCCTTATTAACCCAAAAGCTGAAATACTAACTCAGTTACTGTTTGGTTTTTTTTACTACTTCAGGCTCAGGTAAACAGAGTTCCAAGAATAATCTCATTAAATTTCTGCTGCCCCTTCACTCTATCAAATTGGATATTCATGCAGTGTCACAAACTTGCTGGTCCACGTTTTGATGAGAGGCTTTGTTTTAAGCAACGTATACTGCAATTACAAGCAGTAATGTGGTCATTTGTATATCTCTTCTGGCCATGTATACTCTTGGCAGATTTTTTGTTAACAGATTTTGACTTCATTCTTGGACCCCTGATACAGCATGCTCATGAATGAAGTAGAATAGCAACAGTAAGCATCAACTGGGATTACTTTTAATTAAATATTGAATACAGTGATGCTTGTGGCTTCATACTGGTTCAGCACTCGTAGTGGACCGGTTTGGCTTTGTTAGGGGTAAGAAGGAGTAACAGGTGCATTACTTTTACAGTATTAACGTGCAGTTTTTTAAATAAGTAATATCTAAAATGCATCAGCTTGTGCTGCAGTTATTGGCGTGGAATTGGGGCCATTACAGAAATGCAGGCTGTGGTGCTCATTGAACAGCTTTCCTGTAGAGTTGCTCGTTATAACTAGTATGCTGTGTATAATTAATGCTTAGATTGTTCCGCTTCTTACTCATGTTTTTGCGATAGCACAGGAGTGTGTTTCCTTTCAAAATAGTCAACCCCAACTCTAGTTATCAAAGATCACATGCATATGTGCAAAGCCAGATTGGAACAGCCCATCTGGCTGTAGGAGATCCATTCAGTAGCGAAGGATTAAAGAACAACAGGATTTGGTATTTCCTTAATGCATTAAAAGAACCAGTTCCACTTCCACATTTAATTTATTTTGTAATGTTGTGTTTAAAAGTCGTTAAGTCTGTTTCATCATACAAGCTCCTCAGAACGTATCTTTGTCCCTTGGGTTTTAGGTGAGAAGTCTTAAATTCCGCTACTTTTCTGGTTTCTCTTGAGTCAGGTATATAAGATAACTGCAATCTGAATACTTTTGGATTACTCATGAATTTAATAGTATATTTTCCCCTCCCTCTCTCTGTCCCTTCTCTCTCCCCCTGTTTTTCTCTCTCCTTGCATGCCACCTGGATCTGCAGATGAAATTAGTGGGGACGGTAATATGTTTTCTAGTCTGTGTGTTACTAACGTGCAATATGCAATTCTTACATCCATGTAGCAGTTAACGCATATTTCAGTAATCAATTTTATACACATTTTAATATCAAAAAGCAGTCTGTCTTGGAGATTAGCCAACGAATATTGTACTTTACAGGCTGTGCAACCAGTGCTTTTTGCTAAACTGGAATTGAAAAAGGGAAATCTGTTTCAAACACGCAGGGATGCGGTATTGCATGTGTTTGCAATGGGAGTTCTGGCATGATGCAAAGAAAGTTCATAGGTTTTCAAGACTGTCCATTCAGTTTGATTTGAATGATTACATCACACGCTTGATTTGGCCAGTGAGTGCATTCAGTGGCTGCTATACAGCATGGGAAATGAGCCTGCTGAGGAGATGCTTTGAAGTCATCGGTAGCCCACTGCTGCTACTGAATTTCATCTGATTTTGGGGGGAAAAAAAGTCAATCTGATGCTGCTGGTGGCGTCTGTGTCTCGATTCTTATAAATAGGAGGCACTGCTTTTTGTGTTCTTCAATTTGCAAAGGAAGACGATAAAAAGAAATAATGTTTTGTGGTCTTCCTCTGAATAAACTCTGAGAGGTGGATATAAATTCACACCTCCTTCCTCTCTTTCCTATGTAAATTAAGATAATGCCATCTCTATTTCGTTCGATTTCGTAACAACTTGAAGGGCATTATTTCAATCATAAATTCAGAAATTGATTTTCAGATACCTACAGACAGGTTTCTTATTGGTGTTAATCTTCTAAAAATTATGGGCTCTGATGAATGGAAAAAAAATCATGAAGGAAATTTCAAAGAGCATTTTAAAATAAGGGATGATGGAGGTAATGCACTGAAATTTAATAAACATGTTCAGATTTCGTGAAGTTCAAATTGACTTACTCATCTAGACATATCAAGGGCCTTGAAAACAGAGTAACTCCTGGAATCCATGCTTTACTGTGGGAGTTCTGCTCTGGGGAATTCTACAGCATGTCCTTCTCATGTCTTGTAAAGAAGCCTACAGAGCCTTGCCCAAGTGGGCCTGGCATTTATATCTCTGAGCAGATGTAGTCTCAGTCTTAGCTGACTGGAGTATTCTCTTAAAATGTGGCTCTGTCCGTGGGTTATGGAGGTTGGTTATCTCTTGTAGAGAGCTCTCCAAGTCACTGTTAATGCCTCCAGTTATTTATTTATTCCCTCTAATTCCTAGAAATGATGCCAAACACGTATAGGAATTACTTTCGGCATTCTCATTATATGTTCCTCTCAGGAGTGTTAAATGTGGAACAGGAAATATCTATGTAGTTAATTGGAATCAATTTATTTATTTAGATTGGCTAAGAGGATAGTTTTAGTTTCAGGACAGGTTTGAGCAATGTCTTAAAACCATGCAGAGTGCTCTACCTAACAAAAAGTTAAAAATATCTTAAGAATATTATAAAGAAGCGGAGTGATTATCCTCATAACAGCGATGTAACACTAATGTTTTCTTTCAGATGTTTGCTTACTTTTCAGGTGAACCTGTTAAAACTTCAGTTTGTATTACTAGGAGAAAAAACACACCAAGAGATTAGAGGGTGGGGACGCACTGGAATAGGTTACCCAAGGAGGTTGTGGGTGCCCCATCCCTGGTGGCATTCAAGGCCAGGCTGGATGTGGCTCTGGGCAGCCTGGTCTGGTGGTTGACAACCCTGCACGTAGCAGCAGGTTGAAACTGGATGATTGTTGTGGTCCTTTTCAACCCAGGCCATTCTGTGATTCTCTGATGAGTGCCCATGAGTGTGCTACCTGTTCACTCTTGTGCACTGTCTTCATAATTCATTGGATTTTGGTTGGGTGGTTCTGTTTTGCTGTGTGTTCTAAACAGAAACTGCCTAACACAAATCTAAGTAGCGTAAAATTTGCTGTTTTTACAAGTCGGGATATTCCTACAGGGGTTTGGAAGAAAAAAAAAGCTTTAATTTTGTGTTAGTACTATGAAGTTAGGATCATAAATCTATATTTAATTGCTAAAGTGTGTTGAACTTCAAATGCTGTAGGTAACCTTAAGTTTTCTAGTTGCTTTATATTGAGTTTGTTTGAAAATTTGTTCTTGTTTATGTACCTGTATAATATTTAGGAGCCTTGCTCTGCTTTTAGAGTTGGCTTTGTTTGAACTGAGGGCTGCCACCAAAAGGGATCATCCCAACCTTTGCTTTGTCCCATTCACTGTTCAAAAAGCAGCTGTAGAAATGATGCAGAGGATTGTACATGTGGTCCAGGGCAGGAGAATTGAATTGTGCCTTTCAGAGGCAGCCCAATATGTAATCAACTGAAAACAGCTGTTAAAACCTCATACCGGGCTTGAAATTACTCAATTTTGAGAACTTCTATGCAATTAAAGTTGGTGAATAGAATTTAACAGCCTGGCAGTGACTGATTATTTCACTGTTGTAGATTGGTTTTGTAAACCCTGGGAGAATTACTGACCATTAGGAAATGACTTGCATGACCTGGAAGCTCTTCAGAGCAACAGAAGGAGCCACTGGTAGGACAGGACATGCCACCAGTTACTGTCATGTGAACCGATGATACAAAAGTCATAAGTTTTAAGCAGAGGAAGAAATACGCTGCTGTTTTTCTGAAAACTTTGAAAGCTGGCTGTTTTCTAAGGACGCTGATTTGAGACAGCAAATCTGGTAGCAAATTTCTACTAAACAAAACAGAGTAGTACAAGAAAAAATGGTCTGTTTGCTTTAGGAGATAGTACAGAAAATTGCTCACCTTGCTGCACTGACAGTAAGTAGATGCTGCCCTGGAACATCTTTACCAGCTGTTTTGCTTGTTTGACATAAATGTTAGCAAACTATTGTTCACACTTTATTGGAGATGAAACAATTTAATCCATTAATAATGTTTTGTGTTGTTTTTTTTTTTCCCTGTGGTTGAATTTGCTCTTAAAAGGATTTTCTTTTGAAGTCAACAGTTTAGATTGGATTCAGTTAGAGAACTTAAGCTTTTCTGAATACAAATGAAACTTTCTTTTATTCCTTGTTGAATGCATCTATGTGACGTAGCATAATTGGCACTTGAGGTCATTATCATGCCATAAATTATGCATGAGCAAGTTTTATTCATGCTATTGTAAATGTGTCCCAGCACTGTTGAAGTGGGGGATTGTGGCTTATCAGCTTTGATACATTGGAGATACTGTTTTGGAGAAGTGTTTTCATCTGCTTTTCCCGAAACTCTTTAATTCCTCCCTTTACAGAAACAGATGACTATGCAGAGATTATAGATGAAGAAGATACTTATACAATGCCATCAAGTAAGTATGCTACCTGGAGCTTTTCTACCCAGCACAGCTTCTTTGGGACTGAATCTTACATTTCAGCCTTAAGAATATGTTCTTTGCACATATATTGCTCAATGATGTTTGAAACATTCCTAGCTTCAGTGTCTTTTAAGTTCAGATTATGAAACAAAAGTAAGGTTCTGTCATAGCTCTTGGTGTTGTCAGTGACTTCGCTGTGGGCTCCCTTTTATGTCTCAAAATGTCATAAAATGGAGGTTTATTTTTTACTGTGATGCCGAACACAGCACATAAAGATTGAGTAAGGTTTCTGTCATAAAGGCAAGGAATTTGGAATACTTTTGGATACTGCTTTATAACTGTATCCCATCCTTGATCCTTGCTCTGTGTCACACATGCTGTTCTCTAGAGCCAGGTCATCTGTACCACGTGCAGTTTTATTCAAAATGAAAGACTTCAGGAGCAAAAACAAAAACTCAAAGTTTTTCTGAGTCTTCATCTTTGAAATAAAAAAAGATCATGCATTGGCCACCGCCAGGATCTTCTCATGGAATATTTGGGTTAGGATATCATCTTGAACTGTCAGAGTCAGCTAATTTCACATAGAAGTCCATATGCTGATTTTAAGTTACATCTGCAACCTACAGAGGTGTTTTGGCAGCCTGGGATTTCTCTAGCATTAGGCAGTTGGTTCTGTCTGCTTGTGAAGAAATCCTACATAGATGCCAGGTTGGTCTGGTGTGACAGGGGAGGATGGTGCTGAGCTGATACCATGTTCTGCTGGAGAATAATGACTGTGTGTAGGGATTTCTTCAGGTTTTCATGAGACAGAAGGGTTCCATAGTCACTTCAGTGTTTATTGCATAATATGCTCCTGCGGAAAATATTTGGAAAGCAAGAATATATGTTTTCTAGAAATAAACAATGTGCTTTGAATGTCTTGCAGTAAGTTACTACATAATTCCATTAAAATAATTGCAGGATCAAAAAAGTACTATGATAACCTAAAACCTTTAATTCTTTTTTTGGCATATTACTCTGTGTGATTTTCTTAATTATTTTGTAATCTTTTCTTTTAAACTTCCATTGAGCTAATTACTTGTGGTCCAGCACTGGATGACTCTGAACACTTCAGCTTGTGCCTTGAGTTCAAAGCCTGTGGGATGGGCTGTTGACGCGAGCATTAAGTGCTGCGCTGCACTGAAGTGGGTTCAGGTGTTCAGGTCTCCCAGGGCGGGGGCAGTTCAGATCCCAAGAAGAGACCCGTGACTTCTGTTAATGTAAAGTTAAAATTGCATCTGTACAGTTCTTCCTTTTTTTTAAATGTTAAAAAAAAATGTTTGTCCTTGACTTGATTTTAAGAAGCTCTAAGTAAGCATTTGATCTTTCTCTTAATTGCACTGCAGAAAGCTATGGAATAGATGAAGGTAACAGGAGATCCTTTACCCATCCTTGTATGCTTGCAGTTTGGAATGATGTGGAATTTTTCTTATTCACTTTCATTTAATAAACATTATTTACCTATAGTTAAACCAACTAGCTTTGGGATTTTAAAGAGGAAAATGCAGTACTTAAAGCAAGAAATGAAAAGGGCATTTATCACAGTGTTATCCATCTGTAGGCAGCGTTATTTCTGTAGTATTAATGAAGTGCAAAAAATCAGCCCTTAAGTCCTAAGTTGGTAGCTTATTCTTTTCCCTGAATAACAGAAGTGGAGCTGAAAACATATACGGTACATGCTTTTCTGCTGTTCCAGAAATATTTTTCCATGTCTGCTAGAAATTAAATTGCAAATGAAGTAATTCAATTGCAATTGCTTAAATATTTTTGCCAAAGTACTGAGGCATTTTCATCAGGAAAACTCTCAGTCTGCTAGCAGTGAAGTTAATAAAACTGCGTAAGTTGCAATGCATGCCATCAGTTTTTCTCCAGTTACAGACTGATGGAGGTGTAGCGCACTCAAAATTTTGCTCTTTCATTCTATCTTTGTTTGCCATGCTCCTTGTTGCTGGGTTTTTTTTTTTCTTGCAGTTACCTCTTTAAAAATTCTCCTGGCTAATTTGATGGTTGCAAGATCTAAAATACCACATAGTGGACTTCTCTTAAACTCATAAGAGAATGTGAGCCAGGGCAGTATTTATTATCATCTCTACTGTCCTAGGCTGTTTTAATGCTCCAGTTTTGGCTTTTGCTAGAAAGAAAGGTTTAATTATGCCTATTGCATTGAAATAAATAATGCATAATAGTTAAAATTTAAGAAATTATAGTTCACAGTTTCTTTTTCATTGCTTTGATTCAAACTTTTGTTTAAGAGGTTTCCACTGTGTCTACAGCATTTGTATAGGTTGGTGTGCAGCGTATGTTAATCTTAGTTATTCATTTGTGAGACATTGGAGTGACTGACTTTGAGCTTGGAATCTTGTGAATTGTTCCTTTCCCTTTCCTCAGAGATCTGATATTTTAAGTGCATTATATTCTTATAGCCAGAGATTATGAAATTCAAAGGGAGAGAATTGAACTGGGGCGCTGCATTGGTGAAGGACAATTTGGAGATGTGCACCAAGGAATTTACATCAGTCCGGTAAGCTTCACTTCTGAAACAAAAGAACAAGCAAACAAACAAAGGCTTTTGAGTTAAGATAAATAAATGTGTGCCTCATATGCCTTCCAGAACAAGCAAATGTTGATTCTGCGGTTTATTTATCAGAATAATCCCCATGTAGAGCATATTCTTCGTTTTTCAGATATCTAAAGAAGTATCTGTAGAGTGATTCCCTCTTTTTTACAGATAAGAAAGTGAATCAGAAATGCCGGGTAAACTGTTCACACCCGTACCAAAGCCACTGGCAGCGCTAGAATTAGAACTCACTGCTTTTAAACCTAGCTGTACACATTCTTCTTAATTTTGAATTTGTCCAAGCACGATAAGCACGTATACCTCTGGCCATACTCCACTAGTGAGCATTCAGTGCTGTAGAACCTTCTCTGAAGTTTGAAATAGTGCCTGGAGATGTTAAACCTGAGTTGGATTTAGGTTCAACGTTCAAAGCAGAAGCTGCCAGTTGGGTCAGGATCAAGTAATCTAACTTCTCTGCTGGAATACGGAGGAGTTGTTTTTAGTCTTCTGTGCTGAAAAAACAGTAGCCTACAACAGAGGGCAGTAATCTTTAAAAACATCTGTTTCTGCGGTAAGCGGCTTTCTCTCTTGCTCTGTGACTTGTATGTTACTATAAGTTATCTTTTCTTTGAAGAAATAGTAATACGAAATAGGTGCAGATCCAGCCAGACCTCACTGTGCAAGTCACCTCATTGAAACCAGTGAGGTCAGGTGGCATTCATGAACTTCAGGCTAGTGCTTACGTGTTTTCCAGACTTCAGTGACCAAAATGAAGATCGCAGTTTATACAGATGAAGAATTAAATTGGGGACTGGAGGAGTGGGGTAGAGTAGAAACAAAGCTGTAAAATTCTTTGACTTCAGCCAGTTACAATAAAGGGCTAAGTCTGTAAGTGTAAAATGAACATTTATTTCTCAACTCAAGAAATTTGGTGTCTGGAATTTCTGTAGATGAAGTTACAATTCATGTGTTACAACAGCTGAGTTCTGGCTTCAGAAACATTATTTACCAGAAACAGCTGATTAGGGTCCCAAACATGTGGGATTAAATAAATACATACTTAATGCAGTATTTTGAAATTGGGATAAGTGTTCAAATATATCATACAGATTTGAGATACTTCATTATACCTTCATTCAAAAAAGCACATTTCTGCTGTGCCTAGGATCAGTCCTTACTTGTATTTCACCCTGGGCGACTTAGCAGGAATACTTGAGGAAGAATGTTGCGGTGAACTTGGAGCCAAGTGGATAAATGTAGTGCTCTGTGAAACCAAAGATAGACCTCTTTTCTTGGAGCTCTTCTGCAAATGATGTCCATCTCCATTCTTTTTCTTGAAAAAGAATAAAATAGAAAATAGATTCTGTTAAGTCATAATAACATGATAGCTTTCCTATCTTTGTATGTGTTCAGCTCACATGTAAGAACATGGGGGAGATGCCTGGAATCTTACTCCACTAGCTCAAATTCCATTTTGAAAGTCTCATTTATCCCTGTTTGTTGCACTTGTGTGGTTCGTACTCTATTGATTGTGCAGTGTCCACATCTTCTACAAGGCTACTTGCTATTAAGTATTTCTGAAATACCACAACCAGCATGTATTTATAGCATACTGTATTAGAAGTTAGGCGTGCATGTAGGATCTTACTGTTCATGTATAAGCAATTCTAATAAAACTGTCTTTAAAGTCTTGTTTACTATGGAATTAAGCTAAAAGAGTCATTTAAAAGTGTTTACAGTTTGCTATACAAGTGTTAAAAGTCTGTTGTTGGGTCCTCACTGTTCTGTTTAATTATCAAAAAAAAAAGTTCCAACCCAGTTCCAACCCCCCTGCCCTGGGCAGGGTTACCACCCACCAGATCTCTGTGCCCAGGGCCACATCCGACCTGGCCTTGCACTCCTCCAGGGATGGTGCATCCACAGCCTGTTCCATCACCTCACCACCCTCTGAGTAAAGAATTTCTTCCTTATATCTAATCTAGATCTTCTCTCTTTTAGTTTAAAGCCATTCCCCCTTGACCTTTTCCTGTCTGCCCAGTAGGTCCCCTTCTTGCTTATATGCTCCTTTTAGATACTGGAATGCCTCAGTTTGATCTCCTTGGAGCCTTTTTTTCTCCATGCTAAATAAGCCCAGCTCCCTCAACCTTTCTTCAGGCTGAGAGGCACTCCAGCCCTCTGATCATTTTCGTGGTCCTTCTCTGTACCCACTCCAACAGCTCCACATCTTTCTTGGAGACTCCAGGCCTGGAGTCCAGATGTGGCCTCACAAGGGCAAAGCAAAGGGGGACAACCTCCTCCTCCCTTCTGCCACCCCCTCTGCTGATGCAGCTCAGGATACTGTTGGCCTTCCAGGCTGGTTTATGTCCAGCTTTTCATCCACGAGACCACCAAGTGCTTCTCCTCAAGGCTGCAGTTTTTGGGAATTCATGAATCCTTCATCAGGCCTTGATCAGAATTAATTTTAAAACACTTCACCTGCTTTTCCAGTTCATTATGAATTGTCAAAGTGACACTCAGGCCTGGGATGCAGCAGTTGGGATGTGCTGTGAGGGAGCAGATGGAGCTCCTCGTGGATGGAGCAGCTTCTGTTGCAACTTAATGCAGAGCTGTTCTTGTGATCACCAGCAGTACGGGAGCTTTCCAGCTCACTGTGCAGGTTCTGCACTTGCCAAATAGACGTTTAAACTTAAAAAGAAAAACCCCAACAAAACATTTTCCAAGTAAATTATGGTGTTTTGAATCCTTGTGAAGACGGAATGCCTAGAGCTGCTCTAGGAAAGAAACGCTCTTACAGCTCCTCAGTGCTGTCTGTGACTTAGAAAGGAGTGTTTGTAAGACACACCAAAGAAAGATAAGATGAAAGCCTCCTCCTGAGCCAGGAGGCCTCCTTTGGGCTGTCTGAGAGCTTCTTATTTTTCTGTATTTGGAGGATAAGCAATCAGACGCTCCAATCTGATTCTGCTTTGGAATACAAGTGTTCTGTTAAACTCAGTTTTAAGCTCTCGGTGTAACTCGCTGTGAAGCTAGTTTATAAAATCTTCTCTTTGTAGTTTGAATTCAGTTGAAAAGCTGACTTAGTATGTATCCTGTTAGCAGTCTGCTTTGTATAAAGGATTTGAGTCAGTAAAAAATTATAGCTTTTTTTTTTTTTGCAGTCTTTGCACTGCAAAAGCCGCTAGAAGCCCTTTATTTGGCTTTCCAAGTTGCTTGCAGAAGCCGAGTGTGTTTTTCAGGCATGTATCTACTTGTTCCCTTTGCTTTTGCTAACTGTGTTTCTATTCCAATCTTCCATAGTGCTGGAGCATTTACAGCGCTGCACACTTAATCATCTTTTGCCAGAATTTTTGTACGAATTAATGTAATTTAAAACAGATTAAATTTTAATCAGATGTAAATGCACACTTAAGTGTCTCGGTTATAATAATATTTTAACATTGATGCTTTCAAAATTATTTTCTAAATGAAAGGTATTCTAGTTAATATTCACTTTCTCTAAATCAGTTTTGTTAGATTTTTAGACCTAACTTCACGTGGGCTGTGTTTCAGTTACTTCTAAATCTCTTTCAGGAAAACCCAGCTATGGCTGTAGCAATCAAAACGTGTAAAAACTGCACCTCAGACAGCGTTAGAGAAAAGTTCCTACAAGAAGCCTGTGAGTATTACATTATTGGCTTCTGTAAATGGGCCTTGGAAAGACTTTGCAGCCATCCGTGCCAGAGATTTCTGATAGGAATTTGTTCTATTAATGTATAGTATGGGCTTTGTTCTCTCCTGCAGTATATGCCAGAAAGACTGCTTTATGTCTTGGCATTGCCCTCGTATGTGATTATATGTGGATTATTTGGCTATCCATATTTCAGTGGTGATATCTGACTCCTGGAAGACTTCAGAACTGGCTTTGGAGTGTCAAAAACCTGATCTCTTTCCTTCTTAATGATTTTTTTTTAATGTCGTAGCATTTGTTGTTATCAATGTATTACGGTACCTTTTAGGTCAGGTTGTTGTCCTCGTTAAGTTGCTAAGATGTTACATCAAATGTATACCTGTTTGAAATTTCAGAATTAGAAATTTAATGGAATAAACCAGTTTTTTTAAACAATTGTCCTCAAACAGCATCTTTGATCCACGAGGATAACTTCTTTTGAGGAAAATACTAGCAGAAAACTTCCATAGAAGTGGTGTAGTTGTTGAGCTGTGTAACGTTTGGTTTTATAAGCAAATATTGCGTATTATCTCCCACAGTTGTGTCTCTATGTCTTATGAAGGTATTGTGCTATATCATTAAAGTAATTAGTTTTAGCCAGATGTTATAATGTACTCTCTGCTTGATGTTCTTTTAGTTCAGTTTTTTTTCCTAATTGAGTAGAAAATGTGTTCATAGCCGATGGCTTTTTATTTTGGAATGTCATATTTTTCTTAAATTGCTATAATCTTTTCAATTACTTATCTAGCTTTGGAAAAGTAAATACTGTTGCTTTTAGGAATAACTTAGCAGTCACAGACAGCTGTCTCCTAATGTAGAAAGTAATTGCAATCTAGAAAGTAATTTAATGCTACTTTATTAGACTCTTGAGCTCAGCAGATCAGGAAACACCAGTAATGTAGGCAGACGAATAATGCTTTACAAGTTTGATTTAATCGTTTTTCTGTTTTTCTTCTTTTTCAATAGTAATTCCAATCCTTTATGTTTCTCCTTTGCAAACTCTGAGATGTTGCCTCATTGTTTGTAAGGGCATTCTCTAAAGGGCCCAAGTCCAACATCCAAACAGAGCTGGCTGTTTTGCTAAAAGCTTCAGACATTTTTTTTTTTTCCTTTAGTAATGCATACATACACAAAAGCTTGGCAAATTCAGAACTTCAAAGTATGATGGAAAGATCATGCTTATTGGTAGTGTAAATCATACTGATTTAGTAGTTTGGGCATTTTAGTTTATTGTGGTGAATTTACCAGAGCTGGAAAGATTTAGGATTGATTCTTGCAAGGAGGAACACCTGCACAAGGAAAGGGTCAGGTTGGATATTAGGAAAAATTTCTTCTCTGGAAGAGTGGTCAAACATTAGAACAGGCTGCCCGGAGGAGTGGTGGAGTCAGTATCTGTGGTAGGGGTGGCACTTAGGGACGTGGTTTGGTAGGCACGATGGTAGTGGGTTGACAGTTGGACTAGGTGAGATAATCTTTTCCAACATTAGTGATTCTGCGATTCTATATGAAAGAAGGTATTTCTGTGAGTAACATCTGTTTCTTCAGTCCTGTCTGTCTCTTGCATAGTAGTGTGTTACCATTGAGGCATTTGTATATGCTACCATATAAACTGCATGGGATTTGTAGGTTTTTATTAATCTTCCACTTGCTTTTTTTTTTTGGTAAATTGCTCCTTTCCACAAGGTATTCATTCCTTCTGGAAACTGAATCTTCATCATACCTTTTGAAGCTGGATGGCAAAATGGGTTTTTGAGTTTGTCGGGTAACGCCGATAAAATTAGTCTCTGGGAGATACTTTCCAGCAATGAAATATGTTTAAAACTGATAATGCCATGGGAAGTATCAAAATACTTGTGCTAATTCCTTCTCCGTTGATTTAATAGTTATAACTGTATTCCTGCTTCATTTTGCGTCAGTGAAGAAATGTTTATTTCATTGAGTTAGATCAGTATTAGAGAACTCTAAAAATAAGTAATGGGTGTTTTGTTTTTAATAACATTTTATTTACCAAGATTTTAATACTGCAATCATAGAATCATTAGGGTTGGAGAAGACCTCTTAGGTCATCTAGTCCAGCTGTCAACCCATCCCCATCATAGCCCTCTGAAATGCCCATTACTTCAAAAGGGAGGAGGGAAATTCAGTGATTTAGGAATGGAGTTCCATTCTATGTAGTGTTCTACCAGTTTTTGTTGCCCAGTTGATGCGCCACCATTCATTCTTTATTCATTTTCATTAATGTGTTAAGCTACGTCATTGGTAGGGTTGTTTGTTTTATTGATTCGTTGCCTGTAGTATTCATAACACATGAATATTTTAAAGAGTATGTTCTTAAATGGGCCCATTTAAGTTTCTGTGCATTAAAATATGCTAGTGAACTATTACGGGATTAGATCATATAAGTAGCGTTATCCAAGAATTTCTCTTGGGATATTTCACGTTGCAGGATGTATTAGTTATACACCTGCTGTGAACTAGGGTGCAGAAATAGAATTCAGAGCTCTTCAGAATAGGAATCCAAAGATGCCCACTGTTCTAGTTTACAATTTATTAAAAGCCACGTTATGAAGGGAAGGGGATTATTCTTCTCAAGCTATGTGTGAATTAAAGCAGACTTGCCAGTTCAGTAATTGCTGTGTATTTCTGTTGACACTCTACTTTGTAAATACAGAAGAGAGAGTACTGTAAAATTAAATTAATAGTGCTCATCATGTGCATGTTGGGAGATGAAAATAAAATCAGAGGACTGATATTTCCTTTAACCTATCAGACATACCTCCCCGGAACATTAATAAGCATTTCTGTGTCTTAGTGCACGAAATATACTGACTGCATTGCTGAGACTGAAAAGTTAATTAAGCCCGTAGAAAATAAGACCAGATATGAGCGTAGTCATTACATGAGGTTGTGTGTGTTGTCATAAGCTAACATACATTTTTTCTGCCATTGAATTATTCAGTTTTATTCTTCCTCCTCCTCTTCCAGTAGAAAGGCACTGATTAAGAGGTCGTACACTGAATTGATTGGTCAACATGCTCATGTTCTGCTCAGTCAGCGTAGAACTTCTTTATGGTTCAAAACCCCAAAGTTCTCTGTAGCATGCAGTCTTGTTTTTTTCTCCTTTTAGTAACAATGCGTCAGTTTGATCATCCTCACATTGTGAAGCTCATTGGAGTTATTACAGAAAACCCAGTGTGGATAATCATGGAGCTCTGTACACTTGGAGAGGTATGAAAAAATCTCGTGTCTTTGGTCTCTCGTCTGGCTTTGCAAAAGACTGAAAAAAACACTTATCTGCACTAACTCAAAGGCAGACTCGACAGACATGATATCATACTTGTCTTAGAATTATGGACTCAGACACAGGAATGGCAAAATTTGACCTAACTCCTCCACTAAGGGATCTGCATCAGCTCATACCAAAGTGTTTTAGTCATGGTTTTCAGAAGAACTTCGGTTGTTTTTGCAGGGTGAGAGCATGACCTGTGTCAAGTCAAATGATGATAATGAGATACCATTTAAACAGCATTTGCAGGCTTGTGTTCTGGAAGGGAAATTATGTGGTACCTCTTTCCTTCCTTGAAGGCGGCAGAAGAGGCTTGTTTTGTGTGGGCAGCAATTGAAGGAGATGACAGCAGGGAGAATTGGTGGGAAAGGTAGAAGTGGGTGCGTAAAGCCATCCAAATCACTTGCCCAGTCTTGAATAGTTGCTTCTGGAAAACTGAACTTGGCACATGAAAGTGGGTGGGTTTGCTGTTCACAGACCGAGATGGCTCATGGCATTTTACTGACAGTAGTTACAAACTATTATTTTTCATTTTTTGGAAGCTTCCTGAGAAATACTGTTCTTTTTCCCTTGGAACATTGAATTTATGGTGTTTCTTCTTCTGTACAGTGACCCTTGTTAAGATGACTTTCCTCATTATCATGTCATTTGGATGAATGGTTTACACCAAACTAGATCTCAGATTTTAAAATTGATTTATTTCCTTTGTGCGTATCTGAAAATGTGAACTGAAATAATATTTCATACTGTAAGACTGTCATTTTAATTACCAACCTGCAATCCGTTATTCCAAAAGAAATCCAACAACAGGCAAAACGAGAGAGAGAGGAAGAACTACAAAGGAGTCATTTTCTGTCACGAGATTATAAATGTTATTTTCTGTTGTACTTTTAAAATCCTTGTTTTAATTTATAAAGAGCATCTGGTGCCACTTTTATTAGATCCTAACCGTCTTTAACTGGGAACATAGTTTATAAAATGTCTGCATTGGTAGCGACTGCTCTCAGAGAAGTGCATATATGTTAGCAAATATAAAGTAAGAAAATGCATTCTTCTCAAACAATACCGCTGTTACCTGCATTCTGATTTGCTGCATACTGCTGTCCCCTGAACTCACTTAAGAAAAAAACAAGCACACTTAGTGGAAGGGCTCATAGGACCAGGTGCCTGTAGAACAGCAGTAGCATGAACATGCAGTCAGAACATGCACTCAGCCCTCAGAAGGAGCCTGGATGCAATGGAAAAAAAGTTTTCTTGGTTTAGGTAACGTTATTCATGCAGAAAAAATTGCTTGGTTTTTG
The DNA here is from genome assembly GCA_030625065.1 of Alectoris magna. Lineage (NCBI taxonomy): Eukaryota > Metazoa > Chordata > Aves > Galliformes > Phasianidae > Alectoris > Alectoris magna. Next base: position 4,435,003 of record CM060561.1, read on the forward strand.
TGCAGAGTTCTGGTTTTTCGTGGCAAATGGTTTTCTGTTCTCGTGCTGTCTGAAACAAAGGCAGACCTGTTGGCACTTCCGTAAACTTGACGGTTTGAGATGCAGCTTGTTTAAATCTGTTATCTTTCATCCTGACTACTTCCATGTTTTTCTTCTTTATGCAAAAAGTTGAGGTCGTTTTTGCAAGTAAGAAAATTCAGCTTGGACCTGGCCTCCCTGATCCTCTACGCTTACCAGCTTAGCACAGCACTTGCTTACTTAGAGAGCAAAAGATTTGTACATAGGTAAGGCTTTATGTGTATGTGTATTTGTCTGTTTTTATATGTAGCTGGTTGAAACATCAGGGAATAAATGTCCTGGATTACCAGATTGCTGGTTGGGAGTATTCTGGGTGCTGGATACACTTGCTTGAGTGAAGATGCATGATTAACATGCATACAGTTTTATATTTTAAGCTTAATTTTCCTGTTTATTTTTCTTGGCTTATGATGAATATGTACCAGCAGTACGCTCATGTTTTATGTCCATCTTCGGGTTAGTGCAGCTTCTTTTAGACTGATAGCAAAATAACCCCCTTTTCAAGAGTGACACCTGCTGGCTCGCTCCTAGATCGACTTGGAGATGGTTTTTTGATCAGAGGAATAAATTCCATCTGAGTTGTTGCATTGTGGGTACAACATTTTGTCACACTGCTGGTCAGCTGTCATCTTCCAAACACAGAGTGGTACAACAAGGGGCAGCTGGCTTCTTAAGCAAAGAACAGGGAGAATAAAATGTTTATAACATACAACTGCTTGCTTAGCTAAAAAGTGAACCTCTATTTCTATCTTGGTGTGTTTCAAATTTTTATTGCCTTTGAATTCCTCCCTAGGGAGAAAAGAGTGAATTTATCCCTGTATTGTATGCAGTTGACAGAAGTCAGATTATCGTGAAGCATTTGGAACTTGAACATTCTGTCTGTGTTTAAATATTTAAGTGCTAATGATATATAGTATGTATCGAACATGCATACATGTACATGTATATGCATATTAGATATTTATATATACTTACATAAATGTGTAAGGATTGTGTATAACAGACCCTTGCAGTTGTCACAGATATTTGAGTTTTGGCCAAGTAGCTGCTAATTTTAACTCTAGCAGTAAAATTTTGAAGGACAACTTAATTGTGTTGTACTGAAATGGGAGGAAGAAGTTCAGGCTGCTGTTCAGATTTAAGTCTGTCAGCCTGCCAAAATCCAGATTCGACAAACAAATAAGGCTTCTACTCTCACCTAGGAAGCTGCAGGAAAAGAATATGTGCGTCTTATTGGAAGCACTGTAGTACCACTAAAACTGGGCTCCTTATGAAGCTTCTTACAGGACTGAGATGTTAAAGCATTTCCTCACCTTTCCAGTGACAGAAGGCAGATTTTCTTCTTTCCATTAATTTTGAACTGCCAAAACCTTTTAGCCTTTAAATATTTAAACAGGTGAAAAACTAAGAATTTTTCCTCTGACGCTGACAGTTACACCTTACGATGACAGCTTTTACTCAGAAGGATGAAATATACTGGGGTATTTCTGCAAGCTTTTCAGAATCAGTAGGCAGACAAGTAATAGTCCTCTTTTTTTCTGTGTACACCCAGACTGTGACTAGAAGAGTGATTTGGTCCTTTCAAAGGAGATGGATATTTCTGGGCTTAAATAATGTTTTTCAAATGATATTTTATCATCGTAAGTTTCTAAACAACTATAAATAGCATCTCCTCTGTTTGGCAGAGATATTGCTGCTAGAAACGTGCTGGTATCTGCCACTGACTGTGTGAAATTGGGTGACTTTGGCTTGTCCCGATACATGGAAGACAGTACTTACTATAAAGGTAAGTTGGCACTCTGGGTTCATCTTACAAGGCACTGCTTTTCAGAGTGCTAAGTTTGTTGTCAAAAGGAATTGACCAGATTTTCTTGGTCTAGCAGATTGGTTTTGCTTTTGGTAAAATGATAAAGTGTTCAAGAATTGAAATTGATTTACCTGATGAATCATAGAATCGCAAGGTTGGGAAGGACCTACAAGATCATCAAGTCCAACCGCCCTCCCATCACCATTGCTACCACAGTAGCAGCGCTACTGTGTGGTAGCTGCAGCTACAGAGTATGTTGCAGTGATTTCAACACTGCCAGCGGGTGTTGGGGTTTGCATTGTCACTGTATGCTGCAGACTCCCAAATGCCACTGGGCTGGCAAAATTCAGTACAAGAGAATAGACGTAGCTACATTTTTTTCCCATTTTGCATGGAAGATTGAGCTTACGTGGCTCCAGCAGCTGTGAGATGTACATCAGTTCCTGATAGATGGAAGTACAGCAGAACAGAGGTGGCGTGCCTGGTGCCAAGCAGTAATGTTTTACATCTGCATCATAACATGCAACTCTTCACAAATTGAATCTTTAATAAATGTCTAACAGTCATGTATTTTAAAACATCCTTTATCTCTGTCCCCTTATGCTTCAGCATGTTTCTGTGTTTCATTTGTCTTATATCACCATGAACTACTTAGAGTTGATTTCATTGCTGAGAGGAGATGAGGAATATTTTTGTCATGATATTTTTGAGAGGCTGAGGCTTTGGTGACTGTTTTATTTTGTTCTGTTCTTTGGAGTTTTTTTGTTGTTTGTTGGTTTGTTTATTTTTTTGTAAGGCCAAGCAAGCTGCCCTTTTTTCAATTAACCGTTTTAAGAATACCTGCTGTGTAGCTGAGATTTTCATGTCAGTTTCAGGTTTAGTAGCAGTACGTTTTGGACTGCAGTAGTTACATAGAATCATAAAACCATTAAGTCTGGAAAAGACCATTAAGATCACCAGCCATCAACCCATCACCACCATGATCACTAAAGCATGTCCCTCAGCTTACCTTCTTGAATACCTCCAGGGATGGTGCACTCCACCACCTCCCTGGGCAGCTTGTTGCAGTGTCTCACCACTCTTTCTGAGATTAAATTTGTCCAAATATCCAGCCTGAACCTCCCCTTCTGCAGTTTGAGTCTGTTACCTCTTGTTCTATCACTGTTACCCAAGAGGAGAGGCCAACCCCCACCTGGCCACAACCTCCTTTCAGGGAGTTGTAGAGAGTGATAAGGTGTCCTCTGAGCCTCCCCTTCTCCAGTCTAAACAATCCCGATTCCCTTGGTCACTTCTTTATAAGACTTGTGCTCCAAATCCTTCAGTTTCATTGCCTTTCTTTGGACAGATTTCAGAGCCTCGATGTCTTTCTTGCAGTGAGGGGCCCAAAACTGGACACAGTACTCGAGGTGCAGCCTCACCAGTGCTGAGTACGGTGGGATGATCACCTCCCTGCTCCTGCTGGCTGCACTATTTCTGATACAAGCCAGGATGCTGTTGGCCTTCTTGGCCACCTGGGCACACTGCTGGCTCATGTTCAGCTGGCTGTCAACTAACACCCTCAGATCCCTTTCCTCTATACAGCTTTCCAGCCTTTCTGCCCCAAGCCTGTAGTGATGCATGGGGTTGTTGTGACCAAAGTGCAGCACCCAACACTTGATTTTGTTAAAACTCATACAGTTGGTCTCAACCCATCAATCCAGCCTGTCCCGATCCCTCTGTAGGGTCTTCCTCTGGCAAATGATCACTTCCTCCCAACTTGATGTCATCTGCATCTATAAATAAGAAATGACTTAAAATTAGAAGGAGCTTAATCAGTCCGCATATGTATGCCAAGTGCTGCTCTTTTCCCCTCTTTCTAGAAGATGACCTGCAGAACTGGTCAGATGGTGCAGAAATCTCATGTGCAAAATTTGATAGTTATTCAGTGGAGATGAGTTTGGCCTTTACATGATTTCCCTGAGAACAAAGTCTATGCCTGAGCACAGCAGTGGGAATAATGGCCTGCCTTCTTGTCTTCTTGTAGCTTCCAAAGGAAAGTTACCTATCAAATGGATGGCTCCAGAGTCAATCAACTTCCGACGGTTTACCTCAGCAAGTGATGTGTGGATGTTTGGTAGGTGAATACCGAAGGGTGGGGTTTTTAGTGTCCTGTGGAAATGTTTGATGCTTCATTTTAATCACTGTAAGATTAATAATTTCCAGATATTGCTCTATATTTTTACTGTTCTTTCGAAAATTCCGGTTTCTTCCAACATCTTTTCTGTCTCTGTATTTTTCTTTTTCTCATTAAGCCTGAAGTTGCATGTGCTTTTTCATCTCTAGTAAGAGGCTGACAGAAATGAAGGTCATAAATGGAGACCTTTTTTTTTTTACTTTTGTTTTTTTCCACTTATTTTTTTTGCCATCCCACTGTTATTTTCAGTTTGTTTTATATTTTCACCTTCTGTTATTTTCTTCTTTTTTTTTTTTCCTGCTATTTTCTTAAGGTCTAGATCAGCCTACGTCTTATCCTGTTTCCAACTCTTTAATGCTAAATTCCCACTTAATTTATCTTTGATAGCTCCTCGTAGCCTGCAGTCATAGAATCATGGAATCATAGAATCACAAAGTTGGAAAGGACCAACAAGATCATCTAGTCCAACCATCCTCCCATCACTATTACTACCCACTAAGCTGCTAAACCGTATCTCGTAGCACTCAGACAAAATATGACTGGAAGCTGAATAAAAATACAGGTCAATGGAAATATCCTGAAACCTTGATCTTTGTTTCTTAAGTTTGAAAGCTTTTATATGAATACGATCTCCTGTGCTCAAGCTAGAGCTTAGTGGCTGCTTGTGTGGACAGACAAAACAAACATAGGCTGTGTGAAGGAACAAAGATGATGAGACATTAAATAAGAGCAGGACAGTCAAGTAAGGGTTCACTCACTTTGCAAATTGAAATGCGAATGCTTTTAAGCAAAGGGTATGTGATTTTTATACTAATATGAAGAAAGCTCTAGCACAGTCCCAGTTAGAAGAATTAAGCCTTTGGAGCATACTGGCTGATAGTAAACCAACAGATCGTTTTTCTCTTTGTGCTTTTAACATAGTTTCAACAGAAGCTGTTTTTTTATTATGTGGTTTCAGCACAAAAAATTGGATCAATGCCAGGGCTGAATCACCCTCACAGTGAAAATACATCCTACCAGTCTGAACAAGCTGGTTGGAACTAGTCAGAGAGAAGCAAATACAGCTCATTCTACATCATTATGAGCAACCGTTCTGATTTACAGTAGGTAGAACGTAACTAAATGTGAAACCAGGCTGCTGTGAGCCAGCTGCGGGTCATGCTTCCTTACCAGCAGTCCTGGTTGGTAGTGCATATGTAATCTTACTGCACATCCCTCCCTTCTACTCTCAGCTGGTAAGTAGGGATCGATTCCCTGGCTCTGTTTTGTTTTTTTGAAGAAATCGCGTTGTTTGGCTGTGCAAATCCAGCCAGCTGCTCTGGGAGCCGATACATTTCTAACGTGTAGTGTAGCTGAACATAACAGCTCTGAAAGAAGGCTTTTGTCCTTTATTTTAGTCGCCGTCCTTATTACATCTCTGCACTCTTAAAATGAAGACTCTGTGTGCTGGGGGTGGGGGAAGGGATTGCATTCTTTTATTTTAACAGGTTTTCTTTGCTCACACAGGCCAAATGAATTGTTTTGTGTGTTTTGTAGGTGTGTGTATGTGGGAGATCCTGATGCATGGGGTAAAGCCCTTCCAGGGAGTGAAAAATAATGACGTTATTGGTCGGATTGAGAACGGTGAGCGGCTCCCCATGCCTCCGAACTGCCCTCCCACCCTCTACAGCCTTATGACCAAGTGCTGGGCGTACGACCCTAGCAGACGACCCAGGTTTACTGAACTTAAAGCACAACTCAGGTAGGGTTGTTCTTCTGAAAGGTCATTTCCTTGCTCAGAAACACTTGGTTTTGCTTTATCTTCCATTACAGTACTTCCTTTCTGTTAAAAATGAGTGTGTTAAGTTTTAGCATTAGAAAGCCAGGTTGTTGGTACTTTTTTTGGAAATCTGGACCTTATCTGTTAGAGTAAATTAAACTAGGCAGTGAATTCATGTGATTGGAAATGCGACTCATTTCCCTCCCAGGAAAAGCCTGCATGTTTCTTTATAGTTGTAGCTACGATTCTGCAGCAGAATGGTAGAAAGAATTTAGAGTTACTACCTAGGCAAACATTCAGTGAACAGTTCCGGGGTAAAATGCTATTCTTTCATAAGTAAACCAATCATCCAGTATCAGAGCAGGTGCCTTGAATCAGGCGTCTGAGCGTTTTCAGAAGAGCAAACAAGATTTGGAGGTGTTGCTGAAAGTCACTTTGTAGCACAGGTAGCACACAAGTTCCTTTAGGATCCGTTTATACGGTTGTGCAGTGGCAAGAAATGCACTGTAATTAGCTAGAAGTTATTTTGCAGGAGATGCACTGCCTTACAGTTTGTCTTGCAGCAAGTGTGAGTACGTGATTTTGACACCAGTCTAAATTCACACTCTTAGTTTATTTGTAATGATTTATTCCAGTGTCCATGTATTCATTTCTCCAGACATGGTACAGGGGTGATATTTAAACTTTGAAGCATTACCGAGATACTCTACAGACATATCTAATATTTATGACCACTTTTGTGATATTCTAAGTGTTCAGTATTGGCTTTACTGAGACAACATAAGCCTCAGACAATATGTGGGTATTGTACAGCTGTAAATCCACTCTGGAATTTGTTGTGATTCATTCCCGGGTTCTTAAGTTTTATCTTACATCTTGTTTCACTTGCGTTCATAATACCTTGCATGCTCTCACTGGGTGTTTGTGTGAGAAGAAAATCCACAAGTTGTTAAAATGAGATGCAGTTTTACTGTGATTACGATGTTGTTTCAGAGTGCCTGTATGGGTAAGCTATCCCACGCTGTAGCTGCATTTTCAATTTTTTTTTCCTCTTTCTTAAGATGTTCCAGTGTGTGTAACTCTAGGAGCTCATCTGTAGCCAAATGATGTACATAGCTAGAGAAGGATGTAACCTTTCTCAGAAGGAACTGACTATGTAGAGTTGACTGGCTGTGTAGAGTTGACTATACAGGAAGGAGCGATAGGCCCAGGTAGGGACTACAGGGAAAAAATAGGACAGAATAGTATGGTTGGGGGTACTAGGTGGCAATTCATTTTCTTCTTTTTACTTTTTATTTTTTAGTGGCTCTAGAGAAATAGAAGTTGTTTTAATTTGCAGTCAGATTGTACTGATAACTCTTGGCTGGCACAGAGGAGAATGAAGCCGTAAAAAATGTAGATAGGAGGATAGTGTGTAAACTCAGACAGGGAAGGGAATTCCTCTTCCATCAAGGGAAGAGGAACACTGTTGGTTGCTGCTGAAAATTTAGACTACTCATAAAGTCATGAGTCAGAAGGGGAAGAGGAGGGAAAAAATGGGAGTGGAAAAGGTATCACCAGATATACAGGATGGACAAGAACCCAGGGTGTGTGGTTATGCACTGAGGCAGGTCATCCAGAGACTGTGGAATTTCCATGCTGAGAGGCTTGCAGACCTTGACTGAGGAAGGTCCATCAATGATCTCGGCCATCCTGGGGGTCCCAGTGATCCTCCCAGTCCCAGCCATCCTGCCCATCCCACCGGTGCCACCATCCCAGTGATCCCATTGGTGCCACCAGTGATCCCCCCCATCCCACCAATCATTCCTCAGGGAGTCCCTTCCAACTTACTTGATTCTCTGATTCTAGATGAAAAATGCACCAAGCAGGGATTTTTTTTTTTTTCCCTCTTTTGGTCATGCTAGGAAGTTGAGAACCATAGAATCATTAAGGTTGGAAAAGGCCACTAAGATCATCTAGCCTAACCGTCAGCCCATCCCCACCATGCCCACTAACCATGTCTCTCAGTGCCACATCTGTCCTTTTGTTGAACACCTCCAGGGATGGTGACTCTACCAGCTCCCTGGGCTGCCTACTCCAATGCTTGACCACTTTTTCTGAGAAGAAATTTTTCCTCATGTCCAAGCTGAGAAGCTGTTTGAAGTTAAGTTTAGAGAAGAGGTTTTCTCCTGGAGCAACAGCAATGCTAAAATCTAGTTTTTGCTCTCTTCTCTACAATGCAGAAATTTTTCTGCTTCTCCAAAATGTTGACCTTTACCTCCTAGAAGTTAGGCAGCACAGTTGTCTTTAGGGCTTCTTTGTGCTGCTCGGAGTCAGCCTCTCATCAGAAGGGCTGCCAGTTCCCTTTTACGAGGCAATCTCAGGCAACTAGGAAAGATTGTGTTTCAAAACTCAAATTCCCATGAACTTGCAAAAACAAGCCATTCCCTGGTGGCTTTTTCTGTGTGGTGTTGCTGCTGCTCTTTCTGGATGTTTTCCAGGGTAGTTGTTTCAAGCTGAGAGCAGACTGATTGCCTGAAGCCAGCGATGCAACAGTGCAGCATTCCTCTCTTTTTAGTAACAAAGGCCATGGCTTTGGGGAAAAAAAACCCAAACAAAACCAAAAACTTCTGCATCTGAAATAGCACTGATGGGAGCATAAATGTTTCGTGTTCTCAGTTTGTTTGATGTGTTTCATAGTAATATCTGCATTGCACAAACTTTATTTGCAGTTGCTTGTGCCACGTGAGATGCTGATAGCTGTAGAATTTATGTGATGTTATTGGGGTAGTAACAAAGCCTGGCATTTTGTGGTTTTTGGTCTGTCCAGAGTGAGTAAGGATGAATTAGTCACAGAAACACGGAAACAGATCGTGCATTTCCAGCTTTAGTTCCTGCTCACTTCCTACATCTCCCATTCTCAATTTGGGAAAAAAAAAAACAAACAAAAAAGTGAGATGAAGTCAGGAAGCGGAGATGCTGCCTTGCTGTGCTGTCTCTGAGTGGGCCAGAGTGAAAGTCGAGAGTACTTTAATCAGGAAGTTTGTGTTTCCTGGATGATTATGTGTAGAAGATATTTTTAATTTTGCACTACACGGTAAATAATATGATAGACCAAAAGCATTTAATGAGCCCAAATAATGCATTCTTACTTCTACAGCCGTGCCATTCAGAATTACTTACATACACTTAACTCTACTATAACCATATGCTTGCTATGGCTGTATATACCATCTCTTCCACGTGTAGAATCATAGAATCGTTAAGGTTGGAGAAGACCACTGAGATCATCTAGTCCAGCCATCAGCCCATCGCCACCGTGACCACTACCCCCATCCCTCGGTGCCACATCTGCCCTTCCGTTGAACATCTCCAGGGACAGTAACATCTATTATTAAATTGAGTTTATTCTTTGCTGTGTTCAATATGCTACAGGTCTGTATGGCTAAAGCAACACCTATATTCACAAGCTTTCTTAGAAATCAGCTCCCAGGCTCATGCTTGTGAGTCACAATGCCCTGCCTGTCTCAGGCTGGTAATTCTATTAAGACTGCTTTTTGTATTCATTGTTAAGCTAAATTTTGATTTTGAGCTTTTACATTCATGTGATGCCATGACATTTTCACTGCATTGTCGAATAAATTTTATATCAAGTACCTATTGGTAATTATGCCTCTCTTCCAAGAATTGCAAAAGCAGTTTTATCAGTGCTGTGTTAGGATTGTCAATTAGGCCTCTGTCAGTCATGGATAAAGAAGCACAGGTGTTAGCAGAGGTGATGACCCCAGTAGCATCCCTGGGCTGCAGGTCATGTATGAAATACAGATATAACTCTAAAAAAGAATATAAAAAAATAAAAATAAATTAAAACAATGCCTTTAGTCATCCCCTTAAAGTTTGTTTCTATGACTGCAGTGAGATGGTTAACTTGTTGGACTTGAAGGCATTTGCTGTAGTTCCTGATATGTTGCTTATAATGAAAAGAAACAAAACTGGTAAGAGTGGGGGCGGTTTGATATTTTGTGGCATCTGGCAAAAAATAATTTTAGCACATACTTGGTACATATGATAGAGGTTTCAAAGTTTTTCATGAGCCTTTTGGTATTTGACAGCGACCATAAGAAATGATATCCATATGAAAGTGTTTTTAAATTAGGGCTGTGTGGGAAAATGTGCTCATGTACATGCAGCCTTGTATTTCTGAAGGCCAGAGACCACAGAGAGGAAGAAAGAAGCTGCTGGTTCAAGGGTCAGCGTTTACTGTAGGTTCCCACAGCACCATATGAGAAAACACTGACGTTGCTTTGCCTTTGGAAATTAAGGCTGCCTTTCACTATTTCAGATACTTCTACAGTGAACTCCTGGTAAATGTTTCCTTTTCAGTCTCACTGAAGAATTTCAGTCAAGAGATTCTTGGAAAACAGACGAAGTTTATCAATTACACAACTTGTAATAGCTGAGATCTTTCATCAGATTTCTCAGCCTAGCCAAGAAGATGCCCTGGGTCCAAATTTGCTCAGGAAGCCATATGAATAGAAAGGCTTCTTCTCTTCATGCTTCTCTTTGCTGCCAAGAATACAAGAAGTTTGGGAAAATATGCCTAGATGTGACTTTCCTGACCTTCTGTGCATTCTAATAAACTGTTCAGAGTACTTAAGCAGCTGCACTGAGGAAGGGTCAAAAATACCTCTTGGCATGCTTCTACTCCATCTATGGATCGGTCTTCCCTTTGAGAAAACAAAGGCGTTTCTGTGAGTCATTTATATTCCTTGTGGGGCATTTTTTTGGGGGAGGGGATGGGGGGTGGGTTGAGTGATGCTTCTCTGAGGCATTCCTATTTTATATTCTCTTCTTGTCAGCAGTAGTCAAGGGCATCCAAGTACAAACTCTGCTGCTACTGATCTGCCTCATGTTTCTCGCTGGGCTGTGAGGAGAGGACCTGTGGTAATGCAGGCCAAGGCATAGCATGGTGGGACAAATGAGAGCTGAAAGGCAAAAAGCCGAACCTGTGCTAAAACAAGTCACTGCGGTAGAAAATTGTCATTACCAGTGATACAATGGAAGCAGATGGTATTCCATTAAATAGTGGTATGCTGTGAGTAAAATGTCTTTGACATGAAGGCAAATTGTAGCCTTCTAGTACTTAAAGGGAGCATATAAACAGGAGGGGAAATGGCTGCTTAAGAGGGTGGGCAGTGATAGGACAAGGGGGAATGGTTTTAAACTGAGACAGGGGAGGTTTAGGTTAGATATTAGGAGGAAGTTTTTCACACAGAGGATGGTGAAGCACTGGCACAGGTTGCCCAAGGAGGTTGTGGATGCCCCATCCCTGGAGGCATTCAAGGCCAGGCTGGATGTGGCTCTGGGCAGCCTGGTCTGGTGGTTGGCGACCCTGCACATAGCAGGGGGGTTGAAACCGGATGATCATTGTGGCCCTTTTCAACCCAGGCCATTCTGTGGCTCTATGATTCTCTGAAATAGGCACCAGCGTTTCATTCCTTTTTGTGGAAAATCAGGACTGTGCTGTGACAAACCATACTCGTGGCCCCAAGTTGTCAATAAGCCATCTCTAAATTTAGTCAGCTGCTTTTAGCTGGCTTTTGTTCCATTCCTGTAGCTTGGATTAGAGCAACTGCTGTATCAAGAGCTTTGTTAAAATTATATATATATTATTTATATATATATATATGCATGTATATGTACAGATGAGTTTTTTGTTTTGCTGCTTTTTTTTGATTGAGTTCTGAGGTATTTTTGGAAGATCTTAATCGTGGTTTATGACTACAGCCACATCTTGTCTGATTTCTCATGGTACGTAGAAATGCACGCTGAATATTTGAAGCATGAACTACCTTAAAGCAGTGGGATTTGGCTCATTCTTTCAAGTGAGAAGTGAGAAATATTTTTTTCCTTACTCCGAAGGAAGAACGAGGTGGTAAAGTAGAAAGGTTTTCCTTTTAGTCGCCTCTGTTGGGCTGTAGCTGTTTTTCTGTGGCCGTTCTATCAGGATGACTTCTGCAAATAACTTGTCTGATTTTGTTTTTGTTCCACATTCTTGTGTTACTTCAGCAGTGATGGATTGGAATTGCAGCAATACTTAGAGACGCGGGTTAGCTGCAGCGAGACGAGATGACTTCGCTGCTTTTAAAAAGGGGCACGGATTCTCTTGGCAGGGGAAGGAAAAGCAGAGTTCTAGTCTGCAACCAAGCAGGAATTTACTCTTGAAATAAGCGGTGAAGTTCCAAGATTAGAATAGATTGCTGCAGTTGATCTCATCCCTTGCATGAGTAATTCTGGGTGGTTATTTAGTAGACTGCACAGATTATAAACTCAGAGCCGAGCTTTGTTTCTCAAAAGGCTGGAGTGATAAAGAAGCTGCAATGGCTGCTTTACGGGATTGTCCTCGCTCTGGGGAGATGGATATGTAAATAATCTGCCTTCCCCAGATCTCCATGCTGTCCATGTAGTGTGCAGCTCCAGCGAACTGGCAGCTCCCTCCTCCAAAGCTTCATTCTGAGTATTTTTTAAATGGCAAATATCCAACATTAATAATCCACATAGCAGAGCTGGGAGGAGGCTGCTCTGGGGGCAGCAGGATCACGTTGAACTTCAAACAGTCTTTTTTAATAGTCAGAACTGTGGTAAGTAGCAAACGAGTTTTACTACTGTCTTGTGCTTTGTTGGAAATGCAGCCTTCTGACCTGAGCGTTTTAAGTGCTGGGTGAATGCTCTCAGATATTTCTGTTCTGCTGAATTTCTTTGCTGTGTGTGTTCCTGCTTAGGCTGAAATGGAAGGGGAAAGTGTGGTATTTAAAGTGTTTCTGACTGCTTTGTTTAACGGAGAAAAAAATGGGAATGCGTTGAAGCTCTGTTGAGTTTCCATAAATATGTATTTTCAGTTTGTTTTGATCCTTTAGAGCAATTCAGTAGAATATTTTCTTGTGAAAAATAAGTTTTCATGCAAGTAAGTGCTCGATTTATTGTCTCTGAGGGTTTCTCTCTCTAATTGCATATCAAAAGAAATGTTAACATGGAAAGAAATTTTTATACAAGATCAACCACTGCTTTCTAAAAACCCGATACTGCTTCTGATGTTAAAAGCACAGTGATAATCCTGCAGATGTATTCCTACAGATGCATTCCTTCAGGGTATTACTTCAGGCTTTCAGAAACGTACCCAGTGTACATAAGAGAGCTCTGACCTTCAGTTCTCACTCTGTCGAATAGTATTGATTGGTTTGCGAGATGTGGAAGCCCTGCAGAGGGGTTTGTGAGAGATCAGACAGGAGTTTTACTGAGATACCATGTGTTTTTCTTAGTACAATACTGGAGGAGGAGAAGCTGCAGCAAGAAGAACGAATGAGAATGGAATCCAGGCGACAAGTCACAGTATCCTGGGACTCAGGAGGATCAGATGAAGCTCCTCCCAAGGTAGTTATCAGAACACAAAGCATGAGTGTTTCTAAAAATAATGATAGTACTCCTTTTAATTCCATTTATTTCTTCTAAGTCTTGTCTGAGGGGTTGGTTAAGACAACAGCGTTCTGCCCAATTCCATCATCATCAGCTAATGCTTGCCTGAAATGACCCGGCTCTCTTTAGGCTGTTATTAGGACTGATCTCTGCTATAATTTTGCACTGACAATTTTCTGAATCTTGTTTATTTAACTTGCAGGAGACTACCGTAGTTGCCACAAAAATGTTTCCTGGCGTTCTCTTTCTTCTCTCTCTCTTGTAGCACTCCTGTGAAGCGTTAGTTGGTGAGATTTCAGACCCCCGTAAAGCTTTTTTTTTTTTTATAACAGATGAGAATAGAAATCGATTAATTGTATTTTCTTTCATTTTCCTTACTCTGAACAGAAAATTACAGTTTTACTTCCAAGGAACTTTAGCGTTTTAGATTACTCTTAACTTCGTTCCATTGCATGTCTGTCCTGTTGGATGTCACTGAGGTGCTCTGCAGTCTAACCTCACCAGTTGCCAAGCACTCTCTTCTCTCGATAACTTGTGTGCTTTTTGTTCTTTGAAGGAGTTCATATTTTAGAGAATTTAATTTTGTGCCCTTACCCTTGTGGTGTGGAGTAGTATCCGCATCTTGATCGGTTTGTGATGAGTTCCTGCAGCCCTCTGTGCAAGCTCTGGTGCTCAGAGGGATTGTAGTCAGAGTGAAGAATCCTGGAATCATTAAGACTGCAAAGACCACTAAGGTCATCTAATCCAACCACCAACCCACCCCGCCATGCCCACTAAACCACGTCCCTCGGTGCCACATTTACCCCTCTCTTGGAAAGCAGTAGTGGGACAACTTTTGCTGCGCACGTCCCCCAGCATTAATCGAAAGGAAACATGTTTTTGTTTGGTTTCCGTATCTGTAGCTTGTTCCGTGATAGATTTCCTAATTTGGTTCTCTGTTTTGATAGCTTTATGGCAACCAGACCCTAGAACTGTTTTTACTTCAGAGTTAAGAATGGCGAGCAATCCATCACACTGATCAGGCTTCTGAGATAAACTGCCAGGATCTGATGCATATATAAGCAGCGAGTGTACTGAGCTACAGAAGCAGATGAACTGCATGAAGCAGAGCAATATCCTACTTAATAACAATTCAGATTTATTACTATATTGATATCAAGCTACTTAATATTGCTTAATTATTCCAGCACTGTTTAAGAATGCGTTTAGTCTTGAGGCTTTGGGGCTAATTCAAATAAATACTTCTTAGAACTGATCATCATCAGAGCTTTAGGTGCGACATCCAAACTAAAACTTGAAAAAAGTTATATTAGTATTGAAACTAATTCTCCTATCACTGCATGCTTTATTCAGTGTTTTAACTCTTTGAGATACTTTCGCTGTACATGCGGTGAAATTGTTGCTTAGGTTTTTTATACAGTGTTTATTGTGTAACATGTACTAATGACACTGCTACAGGTTGAATTTTACATACATAAGGTATCTCAAGCATCCCTTAAGTTGCTATCTGATTTTTTAATAGTGACAGTTGATTTTTCTTTCAGTAATTTGTTGTAACAGTTCTTCATGAGCTTAAACTCTCATTTATTTATAGCCTTCAATTCCTCGCATTCTCAGATAACTCACAACTCTCACAGTTTGTGCTATGAAATTACTTGCATCAATCATTAGTTAGAAACCTCTGATAGAAAAGATCCCGCTATAGAGTGATAACGGTTTTCATGTAGGGATGATAAAATTCTGCAGTCCCAAAGTAATGTGAGAGTAGCTTTCAACTGAAACAGAATGTTGACGTTTGGATTATATTGGGTATTTTTGCCTCTTTGGTTGAATTTTTCCTTCCTTCTGAAATACACAGCAGTACTCTACCTCATCCAAAAAGGCAAATGCGCCTTCAGCACTGGAACAGGTTGCCCAAGGAGGCTGTGGATGCCCCATCCTTGGAGGCATTCAAGGCCAGGCTGGATGTGGCTCTGGGCAGCCCGGTCTGGTGGTTGGCAACCCCGCGCGTAGCAGGGGGGTTGAAACTAAATGATCTTTGAAGTCCTTTTCAACCCAGGCCATTCTATGATTCTATGATAGAGGTTAACATCAAGTATAAATAGGAGAACGCTTCTACTTTGAAGATAAAAGTAAGTTGTTCTGAGCATCATTTTCCATCACTGCTTCTTTCAGCAGTATGAAATTTCTATACTTATTCTGGCAAAGGGATGACCTGTTCAGTGTGTGCAGACAAAAAGGCTTCTCTTTCATTGGGCTTTCCAGATTTCTTCTGATTTTTCTCGTGTATTCCTGTGATTACACATCAGCTTTGTTTACATGCATAGTATTCTGTTTCTCCTGAAAGTGACAAGCATGATGCTTAGGGAAATAATCTGATAGCTTTTCTTTAACTGTCCTTCCTAATAGGAGCAACTTTTCATGGCTAGGTATGGGTTGCAGAACAGAGCATGTTCAGTGTATGGCCAAACGCGCCTTCCATTTTAAGGCAGTGAATTACATGGGAGTTAACGATCAGAACTGAATTTGGTCCTCAGAATAATGCATATAAATATTGGTGCTGAACAAAGTTAGATTGGTATTCTGATTGAAGCAAAGCCATTTGCTTTTGGGAACAGTTACAGAAGAACAAATGGCAAAACTTCACATAGTGCAAATTATGAACTTAGAAACAATACGATTGCAACCCGAAAACCTGATTTAAGATTTCTGGAGTGTTCTCTTTGGGGTTAAGTACAGCACAGAGAAGGCCCCATCGTGCAAGCAATTAAATAAGCCCCAGAAATAGACAGAGTGAGTGCTGCCTATTGAAATATATGGCAAACAATTCAGCCTTGGTTGTTTCCAGATGAAAATGGAGGAAAACCCAATTTTATGTTGTTTTTCTTTTAAATGGTAAATAATTTAGAATGTTTATTTTAGGGGTTTTTTTAATTTTTTATCTTAGCTTTTGTGTAATGTAAATGTTTGTTTCACCAGAGAATAATTTTGTGGGTTTAGTTTCTGTTTGTAAAGACTCTTCTGAAATCTCTTTCTATTTGCAGCCCAGCAGGCCTGGTTACCCCAGCCCAAGGTCCAGTGAAGGGTTTTATCCGAGTCCTCAGCACATGGTACAGCCAAATCACTACCAGGTACTATATTTTAAACTGCATATATTTATTCAAATGTGGTGTTTATAACTTAGTTGTAGCTTGTGGGCTTGATTCACTTCTTCTGCTGTTCAGTTTCACTGACTGCTGCTAAGTGTTTTTTTGTGCTCCATCAGAACAAACCCTGAATTGAGCCTAGTAGGTTTCCTCCAGATGGTAAATATTTCCATATCTGATGTAGTGCTCAAATTCCTAAAGCTGAAGTGAAGCACATTAGACTTTTTCATATTTACTGAAGGACTGTGGTGCTCCTGTTAGCATTTATCAGATTGTAGAATGTCTGGGGTAAGGACCTTATTTATAGATTACTATCAGAGAATAGCAATATTAAGATTGAAAAAGGCTACGAAGATTATCCAGTCCAACCATCAGCCCATCACCACCATGCCCACTAAACCATATCCTTCAGTGCCACGTCTACACATTTATTTCTTAACGAATCATAGAACCATAGGATTTCTTCTGTTGAAATGGAGTGTCTTGGGTTGGGTTGGAATTTTTTTGCTATGTTATGAAATCACTTGCATTATAGAACAGGTTTGGATCCGGTGCGCTTTCCTTGGATTTATTGATACTGTACTCCCTAATGTTTCTCTGAAACAGTTTTATTTTCTGTTAGCTGTTAGCCTTCTTTAAGTACACTTAGGTCTATTCAAAGCAACAGCCACATACAACAGGCTCAGGTGAGATTTTTCTTTTTTCCACAGGGCTGAGGAGGTTTTAATTTTTTAATGAGAATATATCAGACTTACTAAAGCTAGTTTGATTTTTCTCTGGATAATTTCTCAAGCTGTACAGCTAAGCACAGTAATTACATGCAGTCACTCAGAACTTAAGCTTGTAACATACAATGGGGGGTACATTATTTATGGCCCTGTAGGGTGGTGTTTGCATAACTCCTATTAACTTGAATGTGAGCTGTGCATATGTAAGCCGTCCAAAAGGATCAGTAGAGTTGGTTTTGTTTCTCAGAGTACTTTGATCTTCTTGACTACAGAGGTTGAAACGTGCTTTCTAATGTTGCTGTTTGGTTAGACATCCTCAGATAGCATATGAAATAGAGAAAGAGGTTTTGTGGCACACGGAGGAGCATAAATCCTACTAATGTCACTTTTTTTTTTCTTCACCCCTAAAGGTATCTGGCTACTCTGGTTCTCATGGGATACCAGCCATGGCAGGCAGCATTTATCCTGGGCAAGCTTCTCTCTTGGATCAAACAGATTCCTGGAACCATCGACCTCAGGAAGTATCAGCGTGGCAGCCAAACATGGAGGTATAGTGATCTGATACAGATATTGTTGCACTCTGTACAGTAAATACACTTTTTTTTAAAATTCCTTAGATAAATCTGGAAAGTACTGTAGGAAAATCAAGTGTGTTTCAGTAGTGTTTTTAATCCCTTCCTGCAGTGGGATCGGAGTCATGACTGAATTCAGTTCTTTAACCAGATCCTGCATATAGCCACAAGGAACATGGAATTATTTCTTTTGCAGCATTTTTATTTATTTTTGTTCTCCTCCAATATTTTCTACTTTTTTTCATTCTATCGTTCCACAAAGATTCTGTCTAAATCCGTTTGCTCTCTAAGGAGTGCTCTAGTCTTTGAGCCTCTGGTAAGCGCTTACGTGAGAACTGAGGCTTACATCATAAATACAGGAGAGCAGATAGGTGTCCACATCTTCAGTTTGCCTCAAGCTACAATTGGTTGGTAGAATCACAAAAGGGCCTGGATTGAAAAGGACCACAATGATCATCCAGTTTCAACCCCCCTGCTATGTGCAGGGTCGCCAACCACCAGACCAGGCTGCCCAGAGTCACATCCAGCCTGGCCTTGAATGCCTCCAGGGATGGGGCATCCACAGCCTCCTTGGGCAACCTGTTCCAGTGACTGGCAAAGAGCAAAGTTCCAGTGATTTGGTCATATATTCTGCCATTACTGCTTGCAGCCATGCAGTTGTTCACGCTCTGTATAATTTAGTTGAGTGTTATCATCCCAGGTAGTTCAGCATCCCTGTTTATTCTAGAGGGGCAATAGAAACAACATAGTTTCATTATGTTGTGCTCGAATGAAGTGTTGGCAGAAGCACGTGACTGCTTTGCACATGTTCAAATTGTTCAGATGTTTACAAATTGCCAGTTTGTGTAAGACTGCATAAACTCAATTGTTTTGTAGGATTCAGGCACTTTGGACGTACGAGGAATGGGGCAGGTTCTACCCACGCATCTCATGGAGGAGAGATTAATACGACAACAACAAGAGATGGAAGAAGATCAACGTTGGCTTGAAAAAGAGGAACGATTCCTGGTAATGCTTTGTTTTGTGGTTCCTTTCCATTCATTCATTCATTCAGATTTTTCTTTAAGTGTTCAGCTGCTGTGTCCTGTGCTACAGATACAGAACCACAGGAGCACGGAATAGCTGAGGTTGACAGGGACCTCTGGGTCCATTTGGTCCCTGCTCAAGTAGGGACACCTACAGCAGGGTGTCCATGGCCACGCATCCAGGTGACTTTTGAAGATCTCCAAGGAGCAGACTCCACAACCTCTCTTTGCCAGTGCTCAGTTCACTACACAGTGTAGAAGTGCTTCCTGATGTTTAGACAAAACCTCTTGGGTTCCATTGTGTGTGCTTTGCCTCTTGTCTTAGCACTGGGCACCAGTGAAAAGAGCCAAACTCAAATAGCTGCTGTTTTTCCTGTATAGGTTCATGCTGAGGATCCTATGAGTCCTTGAGCCTCACTGGTTAGGTGAATGGCAGTGGTGTGGTATGGGTTGTGACATGCATCAGTCACACATTTGGTTTCAAGTGTATTTCAAGGAACGTTTTGATTTGAAAGCTTTTCTTGTTGTATGTAGATGGAAGGCATGTTTGTATCAATGCAGGTGTGGCAAGTTAGTTGTGAGAGCTAAATTTCGACCAGGTCACTTATTTTTATTTTGGAGACCAATATTTGCTGGTAATGGTTGTCTCGCTAAATTTAAAGCCATCTTTTAGGGATGTTGAAGCCGGTACACTGAGTCCCTTGGAAGTAAGTTTATTTTACAGAACGCCAATGGGAAGGAACAGAGAGCAGATCTGAAATGTAGACAGTGTTACTGAGACCTCATTCTTTGCCAGTTGAATTACCTTAGTTTCTTAGGGTGTTCATTAGATACGCTCATCTGAACAGTTGATGAGCAACCAAGGGTAGGATAAATCTCTACTAGCAGATGAGAGCTGCTGGCAGATGCCTCCATGCTCATTGCGTGTTCTAGCTAAGATGTGGATTGTGACAGATAGAATGTCACTTTTGATTAAAAGGCAATGAAGCTTGCTTTTGGCTTCTTTCTCTGTAAACACTTGGAAATTTGTGGTTTACCATTTGATGGTGATAGAGAAACCACTGTACCCAGATTGCTTTGTCAAATGTGTTACAAGGGAGGGGAAAGGAAAACTTCTTGCCTCGTTTAGGCGTTAGCTTTTCCAGTCCTGAATGGCCCCAACTGTTTGTGACTTTCGCAAATGTGGATTACAGTTTACAAGACTGTCAAGAATATTTTGAGGGATTAATGTATTGCCCTAAGAATGCTCCCTTCATAGAACCCCTCTTGAGAATGAGACGTGGTAACTTCAGGTGGAGGCAGTGGGTTGTGCGGGAGCTTTCTTTTTTCTGCAGAAAAGATGATAATTATTTGTAGCACTCAGTGTTCTGCTTTGCTTCAGCCCCAGGACCATCAGGATGTTTAACATCCCCCGGATTGCTGCTTGTTGATTTTTCTTTTGCCCTGTAACAGTGTACTGCTGAAGAGACACCGTCACTACTACCACCTCCTATTGAAGGGAAATAGAAAGCGCTCATGAGCTTGTGAGCTCTACAACTCTGTAGCTTTGCCAGAGCTGGTCTTGGTTGTAAACCCAATGTAAATGTTAAACAGTTGGAAAGGCAAAAAGAGCAAGTTTGAGGGGGAGAGAGCATGAAGTTAAGTGGCCAAAATGGGGAATTGGAATTCACTGGAGTCTTAAATTCTTGGTCTTTCCACGCTAACATTTTCAGTATAGAGGCATGGGGGTTATAGTTTAATGCCTGTTACAGACTTAGGCGCTGTGTCAAAAGTTGAACAAGCTGTAGTGATAATCACAGGGTGTGTTTGAACCCATAGCATGGTACGTCACCCAGGAAACTTCTGCTTAAGTGTGGCTATTTCTTGAAAAAGGAACATGGTTTTCCAGGTTCTGTGCAGAAGAAATCAAGACAGTAAAAAGAGTCGTTGTGAGGAAGCAGTCCTGTAGGCCTTGCCCTTCTCCTGAAGAACATCCAGAGATTATACATGAGATTCCAAACACGGGAGTCCAGCGTAGAAGTATCATATGTGTTGTACATGTTCGCGTTGCTTACCCCATGGTCTCTAATAAAGAACTGACATTTCTTCTGTCCAGAGAGGGACTTCACTAAAACCTCTCCAGGTTTGAAGGAAGAGAGACAACTTGTTTTATCAGTGAGCTTTCTGTCTCACATGCTTTGAGAGAGAGTTCTACAGGAAGACAAACCTTTAGGTTTTGATGACATTGTTTGGCTGAAGCGTGGCTCTCCTGTCCCTGCTTAGGTTTCAGAAGAACATTTTTCCTTTTAGGCGTAGAGAACAATAGAGAGAGAAGAGCCAGATTTAAATTTTTAACTTACGTAACTCTACAGCCTAGTGTTCTTAGTTTAAAGCTGGCTGCTTTCAAAAGCAACTCTATTTACACAGTCTTCAGACTCCTACAGTTAATCTTACATCTCATTTCTACGATTGAGACTTGGACTCACAGAGCAGTGACTGCAAATCATTTAATGTGAGATGCTGTGTAATGACAAGAAAAATCCTTACTGGGGTTTCTGTTCGCACAATTTTTATCTCCCCAGAGTAAGACTAGCTTGCTCGTGATTCAAAATCTATCACTGTTTTTGCAAAGAATAACTGCACCTCATAACATGTTAGGAGAAAGATGAACAGCACTGATTCTGCGTTTGCTAGAAGAGGCGCCCAAGATGAAGAATGAAATGGCAGTGGCATTGAAATGGAAATGCAGCAGTCTTCAGAGAGGATGATATCTATGTGATTTGTCTGAAAACAATCCTTTGAGAACATGTAAATAGTATGTGAAAGGAGATAGAGATGTTGTTTGCAAGCTGCGGCATTAAATAGAATCCAGAATTCTGAAATTCTGCTATATAAAGAGAAAATAAACAGATCTCTTTTCATAGGAAGCTCATGAGTGAAAAGAAATCTGTTGTGTAAAAACTGAAAAGAAGGTTTTAAATTTAAAATTGAACCAAATTTTTCTGCTGGGGAGTGAGAAGAGAATAGGGGAGGCGGGGGATTTGTTTCAGGGGGAATTATTTCAGAATTAACTCCCATCCCCTGATACAGACGGGCCACTGATGTGAGTCGGGTAGCTTCATGGGCAGTAGTTAAAGCTGTGGTCTTTCATTCCATCTTGGTAAGATTGCTTTGGATATCAGTGCCTCCTGGAAACAGGATGGAAATCTCTGAATTATTGTTGAGGTTGCTGAAGTGAAGACAAAGCATTGCTGCACTTCATGCAGGTAACCTTAGAAGAGGCTGTCTGCGTGAGGCAAATATAGCTGGAGAGGTGAGACTACTGCAGTGCAGTCATGTAAAATCATAGAATCACAGAATGGTTTGGGTTGGAAGGGACCCCAAGGATCATCAATTTTCCAGCCCACCTGCCAAAGGCAGGGCCACCAACCTCCAGTTCTGGTACTAGACCAGGCTGCCCAGGGCCCCATCCAACCTGGCCTTGAACACCTCCAGGGATGGAGCATCCACAGCCCCTCTGAGCAGCCTGTTCCAGCACCTCACCACTCTCTCTGTGAAGAACTTGCCCCTGACATCTTATCTAAACCTTCCCTTCTTGACCTGAAACCCATTCCCCCTTGTCCTATCACTGTGTACCTTTGTAAACAGTTGATTCCCCTCCTGTTTGTAATCCCCTTTTAAATACTGAAAGGCTGCAATGAGGTCACCCCACAGCCTTCTTCATGCTGAACAAGCCCAGCTCCCTCAGTCTGTCTTCATAGGGGAGCTGTTCCAGCTCTCTCATCATCTCAGTGGCCCTCCTCTGGACCCTCTCCAACAGCTCTCTCCAATAAGGTATCTTGTGTAAGGCATCTTGCTGCTACAGTTCTCCAGGTGCTGCAATCCACAAGATTTTCATCATCTTTTATATGCTGTAGTGTTTGGTTGGATACCTCATTCATACAAGAAACACACAAAGCTCTCGTTCTGCACTTTCTCTTGAGTCATTGTGCAGTCACAATGGGTATTTCCACTCCAAAAAATAAAACTGACCAAGTCTGATTGAGGTTTTACACTCATGTAGTGAAAAGCATGTAGAAGCCAAATGAGCAACCTCCATCCCCAAATGCAGTGCTCTGCAATTGCAGATAGACTCTTCACAGCTCACTGGAACTGAAATATTCGGCCTATTACCCCACAGTCTGGCATGCATCCTGTAGTGCTTGTGCTTAATGTAAAGCATACGCTATGTGTGCACAGAAAATCAGAACTGAAGCATTGAATTACTCTGCTAGGGCATGGCGGGTACGTGTTAATCTGCCTGATTTCTCACATGTAGAAGTAATTTAAAAGCAAATCGATGCATTCATTGAGCTAAAATAATTTTTAAAAGCCCTTTCAGAATGCTTTGATTTTTAAGTTGAGGTGGGTTTCTGGAACTGCCAGAAGCTATCTGATTTTTATTATTATTATTATTAATTTTAATTTGCCTCTAGGAGAGTATATCTTCTTTATTTTAATATGGAATTTGACCCAGGAGGAGAATCATCCCTAAGCACAGCTAGGAAAGCAGAGGTGGTGATGGTGCACAAGAGTCTGTGTAACTGATGGCTGTTAGTTTGCTTATCAGGGGTTGTGGGATGGAAACCATCCAGGATGACCTCTTCAGTTCAGCAGTACAGTGAAGCTGATGATTTTGCTGCTGTAGCTTCTTGCACTACAGCTATCTCTGAATATTCTGCAGAGTGCTTTTCCTCTTTTAGGATGTCTTGATGAACAGCTTCTCCATTTGAGTTTAGTTTCCAGCTCGAACCTTTTTGTTGTGCTTGTAATGATGGTATCTGGCATTGCTTCCCATTATATAAAATAAAGATGTATGTGCTCATGCCTTTGAGTAACTCCTTAGCAGATAGAGTAGTGTTGTACTCGGAAATTTATAGCTCTTTCCTGGGATGTTCAGAAGAAATAACTCACATAGTTTCCTTATCGTGTTGGTTTTGTTTCTTTCTGAAATTCCCACATAGCTGTGGTTTAGTATTTGTCCTGTTTTGACACTGAGAACTGCAGCTCAAATATAATTGATGTGAACTGTTGCTAAAATAAGCTTTTAATTTTTAGCCTGAGAAATTCCCACCAAGTTATTACAGTTTGGCATGTCCTGAGAATGCCAAGACATACATGTTCTTCTGTTACCGAGTGACCAGCAATACTGGAAGTCACGATCATGTTCCAGTTTGTGAATGTATGCATCCTGTCTGAAAAGTACCCTCGATGCTTCCAAAGATTTCAGCAGAATTTTATCAGGAAAAAAAAAAACAAAAAGAGTCTGTTTACTTTTCCAGGTCTTTGATTTTCTGCAAGAATTCAATGAAATACGGTTCCTCCCTGAAATGTGGCATTGAACTTAGCTGAGGGAGCTCGGTACTAAGAATTCACCCACACATTGCAGTGTAGAGCCAGCATTAGGGGCTAAAATTAAATTAATTAGTCCTATTCTGACTGTGAAAGGTATATTATTCAATTAAAAATCTTATCCACTTAGAAGAGTTGCTATTAAGTTACAGCCAGATGGTGCCTAAGATCCCTTCCTACCCAAGCCATTCTATAATGTTTAAATATATGAGTGTTTGATCTGAGATACCTCCTTTAGTGTAAAATAGTTTAGCAAATGAATAAATTGGAATGTCGTCCATTAATTAATGTTTAGAAACACATTTGGGCCTCTTGTTATTCATTGGTCGCAGACATGTGTTGAGTGTTTCTCTTCTTCCTTGTGTACCTGACTGTTGGGGTTTTGATGGACAGAGGGAGAGAAGCATTTGAAGAAGTTAGGAGTGGTAGCACTACAGATCCTGTCTTTACTCCTACAGTGTGGATGTGCAGATCACTGGGATGCAGGTGGGTTGTGGAGCTGTACAAACTGCTCCTGCACCCATTGGCACTGGGTTTCTTCATTATCAGATCCCATTTTTTGGAGATACCTGGACAACATCAGTGCTCTCCATGGCTTTGTTTGTATAAGGGCAGTCCAATAGAGTTTTGTTGGGCTAATCTGGTTTAGGGTGTGTTTTTGGAGGAGTTAATTGCTCAGAGTGCAATCATGAATGACCCCTAGGGTGAATTAATCTTCAACTATTCCCTGATTAAAACTTTGGGGCAATTCCTGGCTAGAAATTGAAGTGAGATTAGGACAAATTGTGAACATCAGTGTAATAGAAATTAAGCAAGAATAGCTATTTACTTCAGCTAAAACTTACTCTGAGTGTCACAACTCATTTCAGTTCTTTTAGGCGGTGAGTCTGACTGTGCCTTGCTCTGTCTACAGAAGACTGAATGAAAATGCACAGAATAAGCTCATCATACAGACTGCTAGAGCAATCTGGGTGTTTTTAATGGCATCGATATTTGTGTTATTGATCTGCCTGCCCTGCTGTGTCTTTAGGATCATTTAGCAGGGTATGTGAATTGGAATTATTCTGTAGTGCTTTTAGAAGGAAGGAAGGGGATCTTGAGTAGCTTTCAAGGGGAAAAAAATACATTTATCCCCCAAAACTGACCCTGAAAGCACATTTTTGTGGAGAGAGCTTAGTTACAGTCAATTTTTGTCTGCATTTCTCTAAACATCTTGTTCTGTGTGTGTACATACATTTTAGCATGTATACATTCAGATATATGTCAGAGGCTGTATTTACACTGATGTAGAAGTGTGTGCTGTCTGTTGCCTGAATCACAGAATCATTCCATTAGGATCATCTAGTCAGCCATCAACCCATGCCCACTAACCATGGCCCTCAGTGCCACATCTCTGCTTTTCTTCAACTCCTCCAGGGATGGTGACTCCACACCTCCCTGCCCAGTCTGTGCCAATGCACTGCCACTCTTCTGAGAAGAAATTTTTCTTGATATTCAACCTGAAGAAAACGAACTCCTTGTGTGGTTCCATAGGACAGTACATTAAGTATGCTTTTCTGTGCTAGAAGAGCGCCCTGATTTTGCTCAGCTTGCGTCTTCAGGTCCGCATGAACCTTTGGTTCACATCAGCTCTTCCTTTTTCTTCCTACATAAGAATTACTGCCCTTGAAGAATAAATACAATACACCTGGTGTTGGTGGGAGGTGAGAGAAATGGCCGGTTTCTCCAAGAGAATGTGGGGGTGGTTTTAGTTTTCTATTTTAAAATAATCAGGCCCCGGGTTTCTCTATGTCACTTAAAGCAGATAGAACACAAACTCATTTATTTGTCACTTTTATCGGGATAGTTGTGCATCTGGGTGTCTACATTAGCTTTCTATATCCAGTGCAGAGTGTGCAGAGCTCTGTCACTGGGCCCCATTTGCGGCCTTCCAGAGGGAGCCAAGTACATAGAAGCCTTCCGAGCAGGAAGCAGGAATTAACTCACAGCATTTCTCATCCTGTGGTTGAAATTTTGCTGCTGGGAGGAGAACAGTTGTTTAAAAAAAACAACAACTTTTGTTGCCTTTGAGAAAATAGAATATGCGAGTTTTCCAGTGCTGTGTTAGGGAAATGGTACTGGCGATGTTTATAAACAGCATTTTTCCCTCGTGTGCTGAGAACGGGTGGCCGAGAAGCAGTCTGGGAGTCTGCCGGGAGGTTTTGGGAGCTGTTGTTCCACAAACACACCAAACGCAGTGATGTTTGTGCTTGTCAGCATTCATTTTTCAATAGCCTTGTCTTTGAGGTGTTTTGTGCCTACGTTGTGTGAATCTAAGCAGAGAACGGGGTGAAGTTGTGCCCAGAGAAGCTGTGGGTGCCCCATCCCTGGAGGTGTTGAAGGCCAGATTGGATGGGGCACTGGGCAACCTGACCTGCTGGGTGACGACCAGCCTCTACAGCAGGGGCTTGGAGCTCAGTGATCTCTGAGGTCCCCTCCAAGCTAAGCCATTCTGTGATCCTGTGATTTGTGTTTCAGAAACCCGACGTGCGGCTCTCCAGAGGCAGCATCGAGCGGGAGGACGGAGGTCTCCAGGGCCCAGTGAGTATCTGTGGGATCCTTTCATCTCCTGGCCCCTTTTCCAGCATCCTGGTAGAACGCACCGTCTTTTATTACAGGAGATGATTTAAAGTTTTTGCTAAATGTTTCCACTGTCATTACATGGCTCTGCAGCTTTCCAAGGAGCTCAGCTTCTGTGGGAACAGCAGAACAGTGGCAAACTTTGGTCGTGCAGTGCTTGGCTGGATTTGGGGTGTGTTGTGTTTTTTTTTTCCCCTTGAAACAATACTGCAGTGTTTCTGCAAATATGTTGCAATTATTTTTGAATGTGCCTGTGATGTATGGTTGGGCCTTTTATTTAAAAATGCTTTTTGAAACTTCTGTCAACAGGAAGCGGGGTTAAAAGAACCTCTGCAGTTGTTTAAATATCTGAAGGGTTCTCTTACAAGGAATGCAAATGTTACTGTTGTGTTACTCAGAACTCTGCTTAGGGTAAATGATCCGCAGTGAAACAAATGGAATAACCCCCACAGCCATTCCTTTATTGTCAGACAGCAGCTGTGGTGCTCATTCTTACTGGCATAACTGCTGCCCGTTTGAAAAAAAACATCTCTCCAATTGTTTAATTGCCATTGGAAGCTCTGAATCATACCGATAGAAAAGGGGGTCAGGCTGGGGACCGTTAAGGGCAGAAACTCAATGCTTCATCCAGCGACTGTCTCCAGGGATCACCTTCAAAGCTTCTCTTGGAAGCTGATGTCTTAAATTCACTCTCCTTCTTCCATCTGGGCTGCAATTCTGTTTGACTTCAGTATTTCTTCGCTACGTGAGAGTTTAGGGACTCTTCCTGCGTTTGCAAAGTGGAGTCATGAGTCACACATTGCAGCTCGGTCTCTGGGAGCTGGTTACTCATGTTTGGAAGCTGCTAAGATTTTTTTTCACAAACCTGGAGCAGACTGGCAGTTACTGCTAAGTCTTTACTACTGTTGCATCTTATTATAAGAATGAGTGAAGTATTCCTGCATTTTGTGCTCCTCGGGGGAGTGCTGCAGGAAGATCTTGAGGTCATGTCAGAGGTTTGATGTAGGAGGCAGCGAGCTCCAAGTTTTCTTTGCCTGGGCTTAGATTAAAAACCTGCATCCTGAACTGCTTCTAGGGGATGTGCTGTATTCCCGGATGAGGTAGGACTCATCCCACTTGAGCAAGAAAACTGGTTGCTGACAAAATGTGTTGCAGGAGAGACTCTTAGTTCTGTTACAGAATTTGCTTTTGCATTTTTTTTTAATTCTTAATGCGTTTGAAACGTAACTGTTGAGTTCATTTGCAGTTGGAAATGCCATTGCTTAGAATATCCTGAGTTGGAAGGGATTTACAAGGATCAAGTCCAACTCATGACTCCACATGGGTAACCTAAGAGGTAAACCCGTGAGTCAATCTCAGTTCAGCATTGAGAGGATGAGAAATAAGGAGCAGTGTATAACTTTGCTTACATTCTTTCAACATATTTTTAGTAATAAACCGGAAGTAAACATCATGATTTTTTGTCAGTGGAACTCAGCCTCCTTCCTCTCGCCTCGCTTCTTCTCCCCAGGGTTCTCAAGTTTGGGATAGCTAGGTTAGCAAGGTAAGCAAGATTAACGGTGGTAGGGCAGTGTGTGAGATGGTGGCCAAAGGGTTTCAGAGGGACGTGAGAACAGCAGAAGAGTGTCAGGACTTGGAGCTTTGACTATCCTGCTAGAATATCAACTATCAAACTTGTAGGAATTCTTTAGTGTCTTTCTCCAGAACTCTCCCTGTGCAGTACGTTCTTCTGTGAGCCCACGTGCTGGAAGTTTTGCCTCTTGGCTACAGTTTTCCATATAGATGGAACTAACTTGGCATGGAGTTAGAGTTGGGACTTTCAGTTCACGCAGTTAAAAACTGATAAAGTTTTGAGCAGCTGAAAGCAACTTCAAGAAGTGTTAGGTAACCGTAACCACAGCAGCCTTGTCAAACCTTCCTGTAGTTTTAAAACAGGAACATTAATTTCTAAAAATGCCCAGCTGTGAAACTTTGAATAAACGCTGAACTACGACTGTGAATATCCTTTGGGTTTGTTACTGAAGAGGTGAGCCAGGGATAGAGAAATGTCCTTCTGCTGTCCCAGTTACCTGAGTGTGTTCCTGAAAATAGAGCAAGGTTCAAAAAGTCGTGCTTAAAAGGTCAGAAAGTAAAGCTAATTAGTTAACGCTCTCAGACAGCGATTGTTGATAGCGTTCTCCAGTGCTGAAGTCGAGCTGAAACAGATGCTGTGTTTTCATACCACTGACAGTGAACTCTTGAACTCTTCACCTGCTGGAGAGGAGCTCTGCAGAGAGGGACCTGGGCGTCCTGGTGGATGACAGGTTGGCCATGAGCCAGCAGTGTGCCCTCGTGGCCAAAAGGGCCAATGGCATACTGGGGTGTATAAAAAAGAGCGTTACCAGCAGGTCAAGGGAGGTGATCCTCCCCCTCTGCTCTGCCCTGGTAAGGCCTCATCTGGAGTACTGTGTCCAGTTCTGGGCTCCCCAGTATAAAAAAGACAGGGATCTCTTGGAAAGAGTCCAGCGGAGGGCCACAAAGATGGTGAAGGGCCTGGAGCATCTCCCCTATGAGGAATGACTGAGTGAACTGGGTCTATTTAGCCTTGAGAAAAGAAGGCTGAGTGGGGATTTGATCCAGGTTTATAAATACCTGAGGTGTGGGGGCCATAGTGGTAAGGCCGGACTCTTTTCAGTATTGCGTGGGGACAGGACAAGGGGAAATGGGATGAAGCTAGGGCATAGGAAGTTCCGCACGAATGTGCGCAAGAACTTCTTTACAGTGAGGGTGACGGAGCACTGGAACAGGCTGCCCAGGGGGGTTGTGGAGTCTCCTTCTCTGGAGATATTCAAGACCCGCCTGGACGCCTACCTGTGCGACCTGGTGTAGGGAACCTGCTTTGGCAGGGGGGTTGGACTCGATGATCTCTGGAGGTCCCTTCCAACCCCTACAATTCTGTGATTCTGTGAAGTTTTTGGAAAGTCATCTTTAATGTGTTGAAGAAGTGGCTTCCTTAGGTCCTGGTGGAAGGAAGTACTCTGGCTTTGCAGAAAATTGCCTTTATTTAAAAACTGGCTTTTTTGAGACATCTTGCCATGAGGTGTATGAAATTCTAACTGCCTTCAGGGCTTTGCTTTGTAATGGAAACTCCATTATACAGATATGCATGCGTGAAATGTGACTGTTTTGCTTGTAACTTTATTTTTGTGACGTGACAGATTTTGCATAAGGTATACATTTGGTTGTGACTAGATCTTCATTTTTCTTGGCATGAAGGTGGGATAAATGTAATTACCAACAAAAGTCATTTGAATCTAGCAGTATCTCCAAATGAATAAGCAAATTGACCTTGACTAAGAGCTTCACGGCTCAGAAGCTTGTTACCATTATTGACACTATTCAGCCGTGCAGAAATACCTTAGGCTTCTAATTGCTGCTCTCCGATTTCTTCATCAGCACCGTGACTTCTGCAGTTTGATCTCTGAATAAAGTAGAAAAACTGCTATGGATGTGCCAGCATGTTTGAGTAACAGTGAAGGATAAAGTGTTACGTGCAGGCCAAGGCTGTTGTGAACAATACAAAAGAAGTGAAAATAATTTTCTTACTGTATAACTGTATATAACTGCAGTTAGGATCATAGATAGTGACGGTGAATAGGGGAGTATTTTTGACTGTTGGGAAGCGTGCTGAGAACTGCCTGTTTTCAGTGGGTAAGAATCAGCTAACAAATTTGTGAGTGCTGTAGTAACTGCTATAAATGTATATTTTATCTTACAGGCTGGCAACCAGCACATATATCAGCCTGTGGGTAAACCAGGTAAGCACGAAGTTCATATAATGTTATCTTAAATCCAAATCCTTGGTTACACATCTTTCAGCACTAATAGCGAGCAAATGCCAGGATTTCCATACATGGGGGTGGTTTTGGTTATGGATAACTGCACAGAGGTGTTCTGCTGCTGAAATTCCCCATGCAGTCCTCAGAGATTAGTCAGCAAATCCAAGGAAGTGTTTCAACATCCAGGAACTGTCTAGACGAGGCTGAATCACCTTGTAGGACTCCACCGTGTGTGGAGTTCTGACATGCAAAACACAGATTGAGGCTGTGAAACCTCAGGTGTATTAAGTGAGTCACAGCTGGGATTTCAACCAGGAAGCATCATAGAATATCCCAAGTTGGAAGGAACTGATAAAGATTATCAAATCTAACTCCTGGCTCCACACAGGACCACCCAAAAATCAGACCATGTGTCTGAGAGCAATGCCCAAACACTCTTTGAACTCCGGCAACATGTGGGGCACTCAGTGTGGTGCAGAGTGGTATAAAGCTCCTGCAGGTCTGGGCTGGGCGTACTTAGTTAGTAGGACTGAGCAGTAATCCCACAAGGAGATCTTCAAAGTACCTTGCCAAAACTCATTGATGGATGAGTTCCATAACACCTTTTTGTCTCTGCTTTTCTTGAGTAGAAACACAATTAAAGCACAGCTTGTGTGAACAGTGGATCTTTTGTACGACACATCTCCTTTACCATTACAGTAAAGCAGGCATAGCCTTTGTAATGTTGACAGACTGCAGTGATGTGTGTACATGTGATACGCTGGTGCTCTAACAAGCCACTTATTTGGTTAACCAGATCACGCCGCTCCGCCAAAGAAGCCCCCTCGCCCTGGAGCCCCCCACTTGGGCAGCCTCGCGAGCCTGAACAGCCCCGTGGACAGCTACAACGAAGGCGTGAAGGTACGCTGCTCAGTGACACAAAACACATTTCAGAAAATAAAACATTACCCTGTAGAGATGGTGCAGCTCAAGTAGAGACCACAGAAAGCAGAAGTGACCGAACTTCCCAAGTAAACGTTGCTGTGGGACAAACATGCGGTGGGAATTGGGGAATTAACTGCTCTGCCCATGTCCTCCGTGAGTGATTCAGCATTTCCTCACCTGGAACTTTCTCAGGCAAGCTTCTGGTAGTTTGAGGAGCATATGATGTCTCTCACGTAGTTCTGCTCGGCAGGAAGGAGCACAGAGCACGCACAAGATCCCCATACTCAGAATGCTGCCGTTGCAGCACCTAGACTCCTAAAGCCCTACTGGCTGTAGGGAGCAAAGACAGAGGAAAAACAGTACAGACAGCACTTTCTGACCCTTAACTGAGATGCCTTCTGATTTGTTGTCTCATCTCCAGTAAGTAGGCAATAAATCCAGAAGTGGAACTTCAGGGAGTTCTCTAGCAGAGAGGTTGCAGGGTGCTACGAAGCTGTGTCTGCTGTTACAGCTGGTGTCAGTGGAACTCGTCCTTAGTGTGCCAGTCACTTTTAAAATGATGCCCCCAGGTTTTGTTCCCTGCCTTTGGGACTCCTTTACTTTTCTAGTCTTAAGGAGATAGAAACATGAGCGACCTCAGGGCCTCCTGAGTGGAACCAGGCAGCTGTTTCTGTCATTCACTGTTTTTAGCAGGTAGATATAATAGCAGCTGGTGCTTCTCTGACAGTGATAACTCTGACAGTGCAGCTGATACATACACATTGCAGTTCTGTTGCCTAGAACGAAGAACTGGATTCCACATCGTGGTAGGAACAGATACAGTGGTAGGTGACACTTAGTTTAGGTGATGTAAGAAAATACAGACAGTATCCAGGTCATCTGGCCATGAAGTTCAGAACTTGCCATCGCAGCAGTGTGCGGCACAAATCAGTCCTTCAGCCGCTGCCTGTCTCACTCGTGCTCTCTTCTTTTTGGAGATTATCTGAGTATTTAAAAATCAGCACTGGCAAGTTCAAGCAGGATTGCTGATTGCAAACCAGTGCATTTCAAGCTGCCAAGACTCAGATAATATGAAAAAGCAATAACAGATGTGTTACTGAACGTGGCTACTCTGAAATTTCCTTTCTAACTACTGGTGTTAGAACATGAAGATGTTTTCTGAAACACATCCTTTTGGCAATGAACAAACCCGAACAACCAAAGTCCTCAATACGAGCAAGATTTATGTACTAAATAACTTCTTGGAAAGTGGAAAAGAAGTTCTGATTTTGTCCTGTTTTTCTGTCAAGAATTTCCTGAAACTGGATGGTCTTACACTGTCAAGAGAACAGCTCATTAATTTCTAATAGGTCGTGGTTTTGTTAGTGTCTGCAGACCTTAAGTGAAGGTGCTTCTGGGGTTCATTTCAGACTCCATTCTCTCTTTTCTGGGAGAAAAATGAAAATCAGAGGATTTGACCTGCTTACCCTCAGAGAGCTGTAGGGCTCCAAGAAGAAGGTAGCGCAGTGTTACCTGCTGAGGCCAGGGCAGCCAGACCACACAAAGAAACCCCTGAAATGAAAGCTTGCTGTAATGCTGATGTTAGCTATAAGAACAGGAAAACATTGATTATTAAGAACTGCAGATGTCCATACTTGGAAATTTTGGGGCCTGGCCATAGGAATTCAGTGGGTTGAATAGAATGCATCTAGAGTGGGTTCTTGGTAGCTCTTAACCATGAGTGTGGCTCCGCATCAACTGCAAGAGCTGCACAGTTATGTGACTGCATATTTCCTACTGTGACAGATCCCTAGTGTTGTAAAGGGAGCAGGGTTTCACAGGACACCTTTCCCACTGTTGCAGAGGCCCTTTGCTCCACTCACTCCTTTGCTCCTTGCCAGACTGGCTTGCTCCTGTCAAGCTTTGCATGATCTCTTCCCCACGTGTTCAGTAAAAAGTTAGCATGGGTGCATGGCAAACACTTCCACTTCTACACAGGTGCACAGCAGTTGTCAGCGCATGGTGCTTCTGTAACAAATGGACCATGAGCTAACCCGAATGACTGTGGATACCGTTGAGGATGCGTTTTTGTTGCAGGCTTTTTAACTGGTCTCTTATTGCTACACATGTTTTGGTTTGTTGTGTTTTTTCTCCTGCTGAGTTTTATTAATATTGTTTTTTTTCTTTTTTCCCTTCTTTTGGTAAATTTCTTTAACCTTCCCCCACATTCTGCTCAACAATAGCCATGGAGGGTAAGCAGTGCGTGAGCGTGTGTACGCGCCCTATTCCAAAATGTCTTTGCATGCTACTTTGCGAGATGTCTTCTTCCTAACTTCTTGATTGCTGAAACCAATTAGAATCACGGCCCTTCCTCACTGATTGCAGCGATTGCAATGTTCCTTCTCCTAAGGAATTTTCCAGTCAGTGTGCCAGATTGAATCTCTGTAACCGTTGTCAGTAACCAATCAGTGAAATGCAAAAAATGGGAATCATAATGCACCGAATCCTGCAGCCCTTCCTTAGAGTCTCATCCAAGTACTTTATGGTTTCATCTGTATTGAGTCTCGACTGCTTCCAGCGAAGCATCTCTGTAGCAGGGACCAGTTATGGGAACCAGTGGTTACTGTATCTGTGGGGCTGCGATGCCATGAGCCCAGCCCTGATCTGTAGGGCCACTGTGTGACCAGTAGGAAGGAAATGGGCAATTTCTTAACCCTTCTCTCCCCCAAGTGATTGCTTGGGCATGGCATGCGGTGGTAGTGGAGAAAGCAGCTTCCTGGAACAAGGGACATGACACCTAGTTGTCTTGCAATGGAATTTGTCCATCAGTAGTGAACGACTTCGATACATCAAGTATTCCATACTCCTTGTTTCTCAAGTTTCCTTTGCTGTGGGAGTTGCACTGGGAGCTCTTCAGAGAATTTTTGGTAGACTCTTCAGAGTCATTCAGAGATCAGGCCCAGTCAGGAAGCCTGAGGGAAATTTCCTTCAGATCCACGAGCAAATGTGCTCAGCGGGCCGGGGTGGCTGTTCCTGGTGATCTCCGCAGGCTGGGAGGTTGCTGAGCCCCACCTGCTGGGCACAGGAGGCTCAACAATCTGCTTCTGCTTCCAGATCAAGCCGCAGGAAATCAGCCCTCCTCCTACAGCCAACCTGGACCGCTCCAATGACAAAGTCTATGAGAATGTAACCGGGCTGGTGAAAGCTGTCATAGAGATGTCCAGTAAAATACAGCCCGCTCCGCCAGAGGAGTACGTGCCCATGGTAAAGGTAAGGATGCCATTTTGAACATGGTTTCATTTTTCACGTGAATGACGGAGTTCTTGTTAACAGGGAGTTGTGCAACATCTCTGCATTTCGCTTATAAAAGGAACTTTTATAATCCACCCTTTGGCATACTGTTTTGATGCTGTGAAACAAGGAATTGTGGTTCTACTACATGAAGGACATTGAGGCCCTGGAGTGTGTCCAGAGAAGGACTGCAAAGCTGTGAGGGATCTGGAGCACAAGTCTTATAGGGAGCGGCTGAGGGAGCTGGGATTGTTTAGTCTGGAGGAGATTTGGGGAAGACATTATTGCTCTCTTCAACTGCCTGAAAGGAGGCTGTGGTGAGGTGGGGATCAGCCTCTTCTCCTAGGTCACGGGGATAGGACAAGAGGTAACAGACTGAAGCTGTGCCAGGAGAGGTTTGGGTTGAATGTTAGAAAACATGCCTTCTCAGAAAGAGTGGTGTGATGCATTGGAACAGGCTGCCCAGGGAGGTGGTGGAGTCACCGTCCCTGGAGGTGTTCAAGACACGTGGAGATGTGGCACTGAGGGACACAGTGAGCATGGTGGTGATGGGTCAGTGTTTGGACTGGATGATCTTAGTAGTCTTCTCCAACCTTCATGATTGTGAGATTCAAAGTCACTCGACGACGTTGCTTTAACTCCATTCATTCCAAGTTTTTATTAGTTCAAAATGCTTACGTGGTCTGATGTATGTCATCAGTGTATGTGAGAGGGCTAACTGAATCAAAGCAGAGATGTCCTGTTGGATTGTCCTGTGTTTCCTTACTTATCCATTTTTCTCCTCAGGAGGTTGGCTTGGCACTGAGAACCTTGCTAGCAACGGTGGATGAGTCGCTGCCAGTGCTTCCTGCAAGCACCCACAGAGAGGTAGGCAGAGTCCCACTCACGCATTGCAGTTTGAGCTGATCTCAGCCAGGTGGCTGTGTTTGGGCTCTCTCTTCCTTGCACACACACATATTTGTGTTCAGTAAGCACTGCTAACTGTTGGATTATAATTCTTGATTAATTTAACGTTGTTAGAATCAAATTGATGTGTGGATGTAGGTTTTTATTGCCTCAAGTCAGGATGCTCAGACTGGATGAGGGAGCAGACAACGTGTGCACGTCAGAATTTTAAATAAAAATTGTTAGCAGTGCTTACACGAACCCGATGTTGTAATGCAGGGAGACCATCTGGCTGTTAGTACAGCTCCAGTTTTCCATGAAATACAGCTTGCACACAAAGTCATTAAATGTGTGGGTAATTGAGCATACTGTGGTGCAGCTGAATGAGAAAATATCCCGTAGTAACCTCATTTGGGATAAGAAATGACTGGGACCTTTCATTGCAGTTCACAAGAGTCGGGAATAAAACTGTTTTCCACCAAAGCCTTGAATGAATGTAGTAATGAGAAAACCAGAGAATTATTAAGTGCCATCTTAGAGAATCATACTGCCTTTAGCTGTACTGCTCTGTTAATAACCTGTACCTGCTTTAATTCTAATAATAGTGATGGCAGTAAAGGTGGTGATAACAGGAACCTGGAAACACAGCGCAAGATGTGAACAGTTAAACTTGAATTAAAACTTGGTGATGTGGTTTGGTTGGCAGCAGGTGGCTCTGTGGCTGACAAGGCAGCTCTTGGTGTCTGAGTGCAGTGTCACCGGCCCCACGTGCTGTGACTCCAGCTTGAAGGGGAACTCTCAGGCTGTTCAGGTTTCATGGAGGTGACGTTCTTCCTTGGGGAGGGCAGACGGCGCTGCTGCCAACCTGCGCGGCTGACCCGCTCTTGTTGTTCCAGATTGAGATGGCCCAGAAACTGCTGAACTCTGACCTGGCTGAGCTCATTAACAAGATGAAGCTGGCCCAGCAGTACGTCATGACCAGCCTGCAGCAGGAGTACAAGAAGCAAATGCTGACGGCCGCTCACGCTCTGGCTGTGGATGCCAAGAACTTGCTGGATGTCATTGATCAAGCCAGACTGAAAATGATCAGCCAGTCCAGGCCGCACTAAGCACCGAGGGAGGAGTTTCATCTGTCTGTTGTAGAATTCTGCTTGCGAAAGGATTAGTTCACCTTCCACCAGCAGTGAGGATTAACCCAGTGTGGTCCTGGCTATCCAGCGCCTCTTGCTTCAGCAGCCCTGACTGACAGCCGTTGGTTCTCTCCCATTACAAAAGGTTAACCACGTCTTTTTATCACAAAGCCAAGCTGGCCTGGGATTCAGAAAGCGGCATTATCACCAGATGAAGTTTGTACAGAAGTCCTTGGGAAATGGCGGTTCGTTCCATCGCATCGGCCACGCTCAGCCCAGAGCTGCGATGGAGTTTGGGAGCCAGAACTGTTGGAGCAGCGAAGCGGAGCGAGATATTGTGAAGAATTCTGGGAAACCTCAGGGCTGAGAATTCTTGCCCACAGTATATGAACTATCCAGACTGGAATTTTTTGTATTAGAACACTTACGTCGCAATATGCTAATCACAATTTACAGAGAAAGAAAATAAAAAGCTATATT
Organism: Alectoris magna; assembly: GCA_030625065.1. Lineage (NCBI taxonomy): Eukaryota > Metazoa > Chordata > Aves > Galliformes > Phasianidae > Alectoris > Alectoris magna. Next base: position 4,472,239 of record CM060561.1, read on the forward strand.
TTCAAGACGTCGGTCATTTCGAGACAAACTAAAGCCCCTCTTCATCTTCCTGCCTTTTACTTTTACGTGAATGTGTGACGCCTTTGGTTGGAACTAGCTGTAGGACACGACGGAAAACTCTCTTCTTTTTCACCACAAATAACGTGCCAGTTCTTTTGTAGCAATGTTGTTTTCCTTGGAAGCGAAAATGCTGCTTTGTACCAGAGCAACTCAGAGCTGCACTTAAAAGAGTCCTGTAACCATTCATGTCCCCCGTTTTTATATAATTTATAAAGACAGATTAAAGCCATGTTGAATATTTTAAGCCCCCTGTAGTGAACTAACCCATCCTTTTGTCTGTCTTGCCTGGGAGGAGTTACAGTAGAGCATTGTAATTAGATTTTCCTTGGTTTTCCAATTATGCCATCTGTTCTGTTGAAATAAAAACCACACTCCCTTTTTGCTGTTGAGGGATATAAATTATTCTCAGGAAGAATATAATGAACTGTACAGTTACTTTGACCTATTAAAAAGGTGTTACCAGTGAAATTCTGGCTGTATTTTTGTGTATGCACGCACTGCAGAAGCCATGGGGGAGTTCTGCTTTATCTATCAAGAACTCACTTGAGGAACAGCTGTGAGCATCCAAGAAGAAATCCAAGATTTAAGTCATCTTCAGAAAGCAATTTCCTTTTAACTGTAGAGCACAGGAACAAGGCAGGCACTGTTACCAGTTGCCCAAGTCATGGGATACCACCTGTCCTGAAATCATTTTTAAAGCAAGCTTCCTTTAATGGTGGTAGCTGCGTGGTTTGCAGGGGATAACCTTGTGGAAGCTCTCAGCAGCGGTGGGGGTGCACGGACTGCTGCCATTGCGATGCCATCCAAAACACCCAATGGGCTTCAGCTTTGCAGAGGTGGGGCAGCGCAGAGCATTCTTACCACTGCTCCAGACACGAAACAAAACCCCCCTCTTCTACTCCTTTCAGCATTTCACCGGAATATTAAATGAAAATTATTATGCAGTTACTTATATGCACACAAATACAGCCCTTATGCTGGCTCAGGTGCTCTTTTCAGTAGTGTAGTAATACCTTAACATTACTATGTTGCACCATTTTCCACACCCACCCTTCAGTGCAGGTTTTCAGCAACATTCCTTGATTTTTGTTTTTTTTTTTTCCCCTGGAAAAACACAGACTGCACACCCCATGTCCAGGGTTGGCTGCAGGTCAAAAGCCCAGAGCACTGTAAGACTTTCCCTCTGCAAAACAGTTCTGCCTTTCCCCCAGCCCAGAGCTCAACGGCTGTCCTCTAAAAGTCACTGCTGCTCCCACCAGGTTAAGCTACCAGGTTCTGTGAACTGCCTGATGGAAGCCACACTGCTGGAGAGCACAGACTGAGGCTGCGTTCCAGCTGCAGCCTCACTGCAGTATAACCAAGAAGCAACACTTCTGCTAAACCCAACCACATCCCATTCTCACTGTGATAACGTTTTCCCCTCTGTCCACACTCTTTGAATGAAAGTAGGAGCTGGGCTACTCATATCTGTCAGCACTGAGCACGAGGAACCGACAAGGACAGCTGTAAAACCCCACATGACCACACACTGACAGCCAGTTTTGTCACTGGAGGTAATGCAGCCATCCTTCAGAAGCATTAATTTAAGCGACAAAAATACAGTTAAATGTTCTTTATTACAGGCAGGTACAAAAGTATTTAGTCAAAAAGACCAAAGCCCATGTCATCATCAGATTCCTCTGATTCTTCTTTCTTTTCTTCTTCTTTCTTCTCCTCGGCTAAAAAAGAAAAAGGTGGTCAGAAACTTCCCATTTCCATCAGCTCATGAAGTCACTTACCAAAGACTTCAAAGATTATCAAGAAGCAAAACCTGAGCAATCCTACCAAATCCTATTTCACAACCCACTGAAAGCAATGCTCCTCCTACTATCAGGATAGGGGCACCGCACCTTCACAACTGTGAAACCTTAGAATTTCTACAGGGCAGGCACACCGTGTCAGCATCAGTGACATCCTCACACCTGAGACAGCAGCAGTGCTGTACACTGATTCAGAGTGCAACTAATGCACAGAGGAAGAGGATCTGGGGGTGTTAGCGGCCAGCTGGCTGACCACGAGCCAGCAGTGTGCCCAAGGGGCCAATGGCATCCTGGCTTGTCTCAGAAACAGCACAGCCAACAGGAGGTGATCGTCCCTCCTTTCTCAGCTCCGGCGAGGCCGCACCAGCAGCGCTGTGCTCAGCGCACTTACCGGGTGCAGCACCACCGCCCGCGGGAGCAGCACCACCCGCAGGAGCAGCCGCAGCCGGAGCTCCACCACCGGCTCCTACGTTGCAGATGAGACTTCCGATGTCGATGTTGGCCAGAGCCTGGATAGGACAAGTACCGGGGAGACCTCGTTAGCACAGGGCGCGTCCGCCCTCGCCACGGCGGAGCAGCAGCACGACAACCTTCTCCCCTCACTCCCACTTACCTTAGCGAAGAGGCCCGGCCAGAACGGCTCCACGTTCACTCCCGCTGCCTTGATGAGGGCGTTAATCTTATCCTCCTGCCACACAGAGAGCGGAGTTGATGGCCCGGCCCAGCCCTGCCCCCCCGCACCGCCGGCCATGCCGCGGCCCCGCCGCCATCTTGTGGCGGAGGCCCCCGGGCAGCACACTCACCGTGACGGTGACTTCGTCGTCGTGGAGAATGAGAGCGGAGTAGATGCACGCGAGCTCGGAGACGGAGGCCATGGTGGGGGCGCGGTGCCAGTCGCCGGGGGGAAACGGCCTTAGCTTCAGCTGAAGGACGCAGCACCTTGTGACGCCGGGGACGAAAGGGAACGCGCGCCTCCGGGGGAGCTTTATAAGGGCGCCTTCAGCCAATCGCGATCCCGCGAGCCAGGGCGCTGCCCAATCCGCGAGCAGTGGGGGCGGGCCCGAAGGGAGAGCTCCGCCAATCGCAGCTCGCCAGGGAGTGATGGGAGATGACGGCGTCATTACCTCACGGCGCTCCCCGGGCGGCCGTCCGCGGCGCTGTGGGGTCTTCGCCTGTCCCGTCTTTTCTGAGTTTTTTAAGATTCCTTCCTAAGCAGATCCCACACTGATTATATCGATGTATGTGGAGGAGCTGAAAAATGACTCGCCTAAGCAAAAGGAAGCACGGAGAGCTAGAGCTTGATAATGCAGCAGGATCACCTGTCACACCGCATCTGCTGAGTGACACTGATGAGACTTATCTGTAGGGGCTCAGAATTAATTATGATGAAAATAAACTACACACATATATATACGTATATATACATACCTACATCCATTTAAAGAATTAGAGACTGCTGTGACTGCAGTATTAGCACTGATAAATCATGCCAATTTTAAAATGTAAAATGCAACTTTTACCACTGACGGTCGTTAAGAAAACACCCCATGCTAATAAGTAAGTCGTTCTCACAGCTGTTATCCCTGCAGATCCATTCTCACACTTCTTCGGTCATTGTCACAACGTACGCAAAGCAGCCAGGCCCCACCACTTGATCCCAGGTTGGCTCTGTGTACACAGTACTGCAGAGCTGACGCTGTGTGGTCAGACCATGACTGAGGTTTGTGGATAATCATCATGGTGGCCAAACTCAAGAGGTCTTCAGCAAGGAAGCCCGAACTTCGCATTTTCTTTCTTTCCTTCCTCTTGCTTAACTACTTGCTCTGTGTTTATAACCTTCCTGAGCTGACTCTTCCTTTATAAAAATAGCCTTTTCCCAGCTTTCCAGTTGTGCTTTTTCAATAATGAATAGCTGACCATGAGTTATGGATGGCTTGGGGTCTCTGTTTTCCAGGCCTTTGCCATTATCCTGCAATAAACCACAGTGCAGAAGCCCGATATAAAGTTCCAGGTCACAGAGCCAGCTCTCACAGGCATTACACAGGTCTGACAAACTAGGATTGGTGCCTCTGGCCTGTTCATAGCGAGACAATAGTGTTTTCACCAGGCATAGGGCAAGAATTTTCTAAGTAGTTATGTTGCAGTGGTATGGCTGTGTTTGGTTCAAAGGAAGCTAGCATTAAAATCAATGTAGTGATTGTTCTGGGGTTCTAGAAAACTGCATTATGTCAATTGCTCAGCGCTGGGGAAGAATAAGTAAGACAGATGAAGTGGCAAAGTCTTCTACCTGTGACTTGAAGGCAGAGTTTCCAAACACAAAACAACACATGGGCCAGGCACTTGGCCAGGCGTAGGACCTGCAGGTGTGGAAGTCACTTGCAAGATGGAGACAAGATATGCCGTTGACTGAAAAAAGCAATCGACAACAAAACATGATTCCCTGAGCCTCCAGGTAGGTTTTGTATTGCCTGGAATCACAACCTTTCTGACTCTTGAGAGAGGGAAGGTGCTGGCAGATCATCAGGGTGCCTTGTTTTCATCATAGTCACTGTGTAGATGCTGTTCATCAGGACAGTCATCCCCTCCTGCACCTGTTTTCCAGTTGTGGTACTGGTTTCTTTCTTTGCATGGTACACTTTGGCAGGGTTGTTTCGTTGTCGTGGCTGTATTTTATTTTGTTTTATTCTGACAGAGTGACTGTTCACCATAAAGCTGTGTTCTCCCAGTTTGCTCACATTCAGTCTCAGGTACAGTATTTGATTCTTTTATCTTTTTTTTTCTGGAAACTACTTTTTCCTTAGCTGACTTTTTTTTTTTTTTTTCCCCTGTGTTTTACACTTCCTCATAACTGTGTTCAGACCCCGCAAAATATGTTCATGTGTGAGCTGATGACTGCGCAAGGAAGTCCCACAGAAACCTGTGTAATCAAAAAGCCCCAAACTCTTCTAGGACTCGGAACAGGAATACTCAGCTCACACCATATCCCCAATAGGTGGTGCTGCACCTTTGTCGTAGTTTTCAATTGTTGCGTCTCTGATCAGTAGAAAAGTCAGCCCTTCTTGAGTGAACTAAGTCAGGCCCTCAGAGACTTTGTAGCCAGGTGAACATGTCAGGTCAGGTCATAGTTGTGGTCTTTCTCACTTTTGTTCTGATAGAATCATAGAATCACTCAGGTTGGAAAAGACCTTAAAGACCATCGAGTCCAACCACAACCTAACCATGCTACCCTAACTAACAACCCTCCGCTAAATCATGTCCCTGAGCACCACATCCAAACGGTTTTTAAACACATCCAGGGATGGAGACTCAACCACCTCCCTGGGGAGCCTATTCCAGTGCTTAACAACACTTTCTGTAAAGAAGCTTTTCCTGATATCCAACCTAAAGTTACCCTGGCACAACTTGAGGCCATTTCCCCTTGTCCTGTCACCTGTCACCAGTCAGAAGAGACCAGCCCCGCTGTCGCTGTAAGCACCTTTCAGATATTGGCAGAGAGCAATAAGGTCTCCCCTCAGCCTCCTTTTCCCCAGACTAAACAGCCCCAGTTCCTTCAGTCTGTCCTTGTAGGGCATATTCTCCAAGCCCTTCACAAGCCTTGTTGCCCTTCTCTGGACCTGCTCCAGCTCCTCACTGTCCTCTCTGTACTGAGGTGCCCAAAACTGAACACAGTACTCGAGGTGAGGCCTCACCAATGCCGAGTACAGGGGCAGGATGACTTCTCTAGTGCTGCTCACCACCCCATTCCTGATACAAGCCAGGATGCTGTTGGCCTTCTTGGCCACCTGGGCACACTGCTGGCTCATATCCAGCTGACTGTCCATCAGCACACCAAGGTCCCTTTCCATCAGGCAGCTTTCCAGCCACTCCTCCCCAAGCCTGTAGGGTTGCTGGCGTTGTTGTGACCAAAATGCAGGACCTGACACTTGGCCCTATTGAAAATGACCCAAAATATGTGAGAAATCTAATGCACGCACTCCAGAATAACATCTTAAAAGCCGGGCCACTTGAAGGCTGAAAAAACCCCTAAGTTTGGATCCCCTCAGAGTAAAGAATCACATTTATATCTTTCTTCTCTGAGTAAAATTTTTGCCGTTGTACCACTACTACCCATCCCTAGCAGACGGGTGTAAACCGGCTTTGAATGTAGTTTGGGTTAAAATGAAAAGGGTTGTTACTTTGTGAAGTCAAAATATGTTCTCTAATAAAAAGAAAAGCCAGGTATTCTGCCAGCAGCCTATCGGATATAAAATATTTACCCCCAAGCACCTCCATTTATATAAATGATTTTTAAAAGCCATTCATAAATCCCTTCATTCCTTCCAAAACGATGAGAAAATTTGTTTCAGTAATTCTTCTTACACTACTGTGTAACTGTTAATAGAGCACATAAAGAGCACAGTGAAAAGAAAGCTGCTGTGGAACTTCCAAACCACTTGGATCCAAAACCTTTTATAAAATGGAGGGGGTTTTTGTTGGTGGCGGTTTTGTATCGGTGCGAAATTGCCCAGGAACAGATAATCAGGTTTCACTGTGCTCCAAAACAGCAATTGTCAGTGACAGAAAGCATCAGAAGTAATGGAGTGACATGGAGCAAAGTGTGTGTCCTGTTCCTTCAGCAGCAGAGGGAGACCAGTACTGCTCGGTGAACACAGAAATGTTGCAGGGAGAGCACAGCAGCACAAAGGAACGCTAGTGCTTCTAGACATGAAAGCAGCGTTTAAATACAGCTGTTTAACTGATTTACTATTTAACCCATTGTGCAAGTCTGCAGCCGTGTACACACAGCGATAAGCCCTCTTGCTTTTGGAGCTCTAAACCCTTCACCCATCTTCTGTTGCTCGATAGCTTGTTATTTTCAAACTGATTGCAGAGCACTATCACGAATTCTTCATCTTTTCTTTCCTTTTGAGGCAGTGTGAGCTACCAGATGAAGTTCCGTATCAGTGCATCCCTTCTGCATGTAAGCTCTGCTGACCATTGCTTTCAGTCCGGTGTTTCACAAGCAGGATGATGTAGAAAGGTGAGACAGAATTAGCGATGTTTGTGTGTCTAACAGTCGGTTTGGTTCTTGTCTGCCTATAAGACAGTGACGGTCATCTGCCTGGAAGTACATACTGAGCTCACTCCACATATCTGCCTACCAACACCAGGAGCTCTTCTTCCGCGTGGAAAAATACAACACAGTAATCATTGCTCCTGTCCTGTTCCTCTTTCACCTTGCAGGTTCCAAACTTGCGAGTGTTCTGACGGAGGGCAATCTTATGAGTGAAACTGTGTGTTGTAATGCCTGACTGAAGTACATAAGCTTTGATAAATGTTTTGAGCACCGATAGACCTGATAATCAAACGCTGGCCATGCTCGTGGTGATGGTATGTATGTGAACTGCCACATCACGTCAGGCGCCAGGGATCAAAAGTCACAGACTTTGAAATGCCACGATTACTCGTGAGGAAGACTTATTTTCATCTTGCGTTCCTTGTACAGCAAATGTAAGCCCTGTTGTTTCTCTTGCTGCAACAATAAACTGCTCGTGTGATGGTAGCCCTACTACTTTTTTTGCCCTTGTTTTTTTTTTTTTCCACACATTTTTGAACCCGAGAACGTAGTAAGTGTCAAGACAGGCACATGGCATGCAGCTATACATCCACTGTGCAGTCAGTGCTAGCGTGAGGCAGTAAGTCTAGACGTAGCTGGGTGACATCAGGTGGTGGATGCTGGTTGCTAATTAATTTCTCCGCAATCACCACTTTCAATGGACTATTTTAGAAACCTATCATGGTGCTTGTGTGTTCTCTTGTACTCAAATGCGGGTCTAGTGGCATGGAAGTATGATAATGTTAGAGGGAGTTATCTTCCTAATCAGATTGAAGAGATTGATTTAAATATAGTATCAAAAACTCAGATGCAGGCTGCATGATTTCCCGCTGTCAGTATTTAGGACTGCCTAATATTTTCCTACCACAACAGTCCCTACCAAAGAGTCTCTCCCCTTCCTTCTTACAGCCCCCCTTCAGATACTGAAAGGCTGCTCTCAGGTATCCCTGCAGCCTTCTCTTCTCCAGGCTGAGGTGCTCCAGATCTCTCAGCTGTTCTTAGAGAGGGCAGTGTTCCATCCCCGGGATCATTTTTGTAGCCCTCCTCTGACAGGTCCATGTCTCTCCTGTACTGGGGACTCCACATCTGGACACAGTACTCCAAGTGAGGCCTCAGCAGAGCAGAGTAGAGGGGCAGGATCACCCCCCTCGCCCTGCTGGCCACGCTTCTTTTAAAGAGAATGCTCCAGGGAGATGTGAGGGTGGCCTTTCAGAATGTAAAGGATGGCTATAAGAAGGAAGGGGACAGACCCTTTAGCAGGGTCTGTCATGACAGGACAAGGGGAAATGGTTGCAAACTAGAAGAGGGAACATTATAGTTCTTATTTCGAATAAGTTCTTTCCGATAAGCATGGAGAAGCACTGGCACAGGTTGCCCAGAGGGGTGGTGGATGCTGATGGGATGGCCCTGATGAAGGTCAGGCTGGATGGGGCTCTGAGCATCTGATGGAGCTGTAGGTGTCCCTGTTCATTGTGGGGGAGTTGGACTAGATGGCCTTTAAGAGCCTCTTCCAACTCAAACAATTCCATGATTCGATGTCTCTATTACATTATAGCAATTGTTAGTTCGCATTCTCCTGCACTAAACTTCAAATAAAGATGGCCAGAGACGATCCCGTTGTACGAGGCACCACACCACCGCTGGATTTCCTAGACAGGACGGTCACATCAGCGTCACGTTGTACAGGCAGCAAAGAGGGCTCGTGACGTCCCCAAGTCTAACTGAAAGACGGCACAAGCCGCTAGGAGCGAAGCGGCGTGAGCCCGGGTAAAGATCGTTCACATCCCGTCGTGAGGAGCGGGAGGCGGCGGAAGGGCGCGCCCCCGCTCCCTCCGGCCGTGCCGCGCTTCCCGCCCGATGGGGCCCGAGGAGGGCAGGCGGAGGCGGCGGGCGGGGCGCCCCTTCCCGTGACTGCGCGGCTCCTCCCTTCCCCCCGCCCACCTCCCCGCTCCTCAGTGCCGCCGAGTAACCTGGTTTCCCGGCGTCGGCCCGGCCCTCTTCCCTCTTTTTTTTTCTCTTTTTTTTTTTTTTTTTCTTTCTCCCCCCCCCTCCTCCCCCTTTTCTTTTCCTCTCCCCTCCCTTCTCTTTCCTTCTCCTCCCCCTTCTCCCAACAGCGTAACCGCCGCTCGGGCTTCTCTCCCTCCCTTTCCCTCCCCTTCGGCCGCCGCCGCGGTAGGGACCTGGAGCGAGGCGCCGCCTCCGCCGCCGCACACGGAGCCATGTACCCGGGAGCCAGCACCGCCGGACCCGGTGAGGCTTTGGCCGCTTTCCCTCGAGCCACCCGGGGCTTTTTTTCTCGCTCTGAGGTTTCGAACTCGTGTCCCGCGTGGGGAGGTGGGGGGGGGGGGGGGCAGTGCACGAGGCGCTGTCAGCGGCCTCTCACGGCGCGGCGCTGCGGGGCCGGAGGAGCGCGGGGGGGAACACGGGCCTGGCCGCGGCCGCTGAGGCCACGCCGGGGGAAGGAGGGCTCAGGCCGCCCTCGGCACCGCGGGCCTGAGGCCCCCGAGAGGGGTCGCCTTCCCCCGCTCTCCTCTCCCCTCCCTCTGCCGGGGGCCGAGGCCGGGGGCTCTGCCCGCTTGGAGCCGCCCCGGAGCGAGGCGGGGGCCGGTGCGGCCGTCCGTGCCCCCGTCTGTGCGCTACGTGCCGCCCGCCTTCCCCGCGCCGGGCCCGGCTGTTCTGCCAACTCGGCCTCCTGCCCGCGGTGCCCCCGGGGTCTCTATTTCCCCGATCCGCCGCGCCGTCCTGAGGCGCACGGGAGCGGGGGGTGCACAGCGAACCGCGGCCCTCCTGCCTGGTTTCCTTGTTTAGATGGGGGTAAACGGTATCCACGTGTTGGGAAGGGCTGGAAGGGGCTGCAGACCTCTGGCAAAGCTGTGCGTTCTGCGAGCGAAGCGGCGATGAATGCGAACAACAGAATGGTCACCAACGATCTCAGGGACGTTTAGTGTTATTTAGGTGAACGTTGTGCGAGTTGGTACAGGCAGTACGGGACAGTGCTTTTTACTGCTCGGCTGTTTCTGTGTTGTAGTTTCTAATGCAGAAACACGAAGGTTTGGGTGACTGGTACTTTAGAGGTTGGGTTTGTTTTTTTTTTCCTAGAAAAGTTTCAGAGTAAGCAACTTCATGTATTTTAAGTTATTGTTTTTAACAGGTTTTCCTAAAATCATCTTTAGAAGGTTATCTAGCAAGGAGTAGTGTTGTGGAGGGTGAAACCTGTGGCTGCTGCTCAGGAATGCTTCCTCTGTAAGAACATTCACATGGTAGCATCCACGGTTAGGTGCTGGCTTCTGTTTTTTTTCTTCCTCTGATCTGATTCTCCTTGAAGGAGCAGAAATCGAGAAGGACAACTGCGGAGATTGCTTTTGTCTTAGTGGAGTCTTTGTATTTCTTTGCGTTTCTTCCTACAGTGCACTTACTGGATGTGCTGGGGGGAGAGGATGCTGTAGCTGTGTGTATCCAGACTGATATTCAAGGCTCTGTGCTTTATGTAGAAAATCACTTGCACGTTTTGGTAGCAACAGCAGTGTATAAGTATTGATTTAATTATCTGCCTTGCTTCTAGTGCCTGGTTTTCTTCTTCATTCAGTGTCAAGGTATTTGTGGGACTCGTTTGTGTTGCAAAGGCTGCTTACCTCCTGTTGATAAATCTTCAGAATTGTGTGTAGAGAGCCAAAGTATTGAAAATACTTGCAGCGTATGCATTGGGAGTACTTTTACACGTCCCTTTATCCTCCTACATTTGCTCTCTCTCTGATCCTTCTGCTCTCCCTTTCATGGAGAGTGACTTGACTTCTACAGCACTATGCCTAGTGTTTAAGGGCATTATCCCTTTACCAGAACAACCCTTTCTGACCATCAGGATTTTGCTATAACACCGTTCTTTTACTGAGGCTGAGGTTGTTATTCCTCTCCAAACATCACTTCTGTGTCTCAGACTCCTACACTTTTGCTCCCTCCATCCAAACTCATCCTCAGTCTTGTTTACTTCCTACTTTATCTCTGCAGCTCAGCCTTCTGCACAGCTGGGCAGAGTCTGTTTTGGGGTATGAGCTGCGAGTTGTTCTCCGTGTCATGTGGATGTCTGCTTCCTCGCTGTAAAACCATCCGCAGAGAGCCTTAGGAGCACAGTGGCTTCTGGTCCATATAGCTTTCTGCTCCACATCGAGTTGTAAGCATGATCTTTTTGTTAGAGGGTCTTACTGCAAACCCTGGGGTGGTGCGGCTGCCCCTGTTTCTCTTAGGCCTTTTGGTGATTCCTCTCCTTGGACTACGAGTGAAAGGCAGAGGACCAGTGTGGCCTTGCCTCTACTTTCACATAAATTGCAAAAAGCAGCAGATCAGAGCATTGAAGCACTTCCTTATCATATCTGGCTCCTGCTTCTCCCATCGCTTAGGATCAGTCTGCTCCAGGCATCCTAGTGCATCTGCACCTGGACTGTGGCCCAAGGGGATTGATACAGAATTTGGGAATCCATCACGGTCTGGATGTTCGCACAACCGGTGGATAGTGAAACATTCTGGTACTTTCCAAGTGAGCTGATATGGAAAAATATCTGACAAAATGCAGCTACTCCTGTAGCAGAGATTCTAAGTGAGACCGTTTAGGCTTTCCTGGATTGCAGTGAGCTGTGACCAGCAATCTCAGCTGGGTTGGAATGCCTCCTAGGCGCTACCGAAGCCTTAAGACCTTTCGTAGAGGCCAGGGTGAAGTTATCCTGCTTGAGTTAGTCTTGGTTGTCCCCCACTGAGGAATGCAGATGTGCTGTGAGCATTTGCTTTAAACTCGAATAGTGGGATATGTGAAGTATAGGCTGGCTTCCATCCACCTCCCTACTTAGATATGTTTTAACGATAGGTGTTTCATGAGCGTGGGTGTTGAGGTGTTTTACTGGATCCGCGTATCTCTGTTTGTGTGTTGTGCTGCAGTGTGTGTTTTACATCTATGCACATGTGTATATGCTGGTGTAGGGTATTCTGTTAGTGTGAATCTTGTCCTCCATGTACCTGTAATCAAGTTGCTGTTGAGTTATATATTTCACTAGATTGCTTTATTAATCTCCAAATTGGTTAACAATTAAGTGCTGTTAAAATGCAACCCTTTGATTTACCTCATAAATGTTAAATTGCTGATAAATGTAAATGAGGGAATTATGTTTTCACTTCTGAAAGTGATGAAAATCAGTCTGAAACTGGGGACCATCAGCAGGAGGCTCAGCTGTGTTGCACAAGGCTCTGTGCAGTCTGTGTGCTGCGGTGAAAGTCCCCTTCCATACATTAATCTGACACCTGAAATTGCTGAAATCTGGTTCGGAGGAATGCACAAGAGGTGTTATTTGCAGCCATTCAAGATTAGCAGCTGCTGTGAGTGCCCAAGAGCTCCAGCATCTGCGTGTCAGCGCATCCTTGACACCACTTGAGTGCTCCGTTCCTGTCTCCTGACTTAGACCTTGCTGCTGTTTGCTTCTCGATGTTGTTGATGAGTAGGAAGTACTTTACTCTTCAAGTTCTGGTTGCCAAACTGGATGCTGTGGCTAAGCCCATTCTGTGGTGTTTACCTTCTGCCAATGGAATGTCTCAGTCTGCCCCAGAGCTGGCTGTTTTCATCTTAATTCTTTCTCCATTTAACAGTATAGAACAAGTTATGCGGCTGTAGCAGCAGTTCTTCTGTGTTCACCTGATTTCAGAGAACGTCCAAGTGGCATAGTGATAGAATGGTCTGTGTTGGAGGGAACCCTTAAAGATCAGGTAGTCCAACCTTCCCTCCCATAAGCAAGGGGGTTGTATTAATAAAGACGCTGTTTTTATGTCAGTTTGGTTTGAAGAAGTGATGAAAACTCTCGTGAACTTCTGTAACTTACACCGAGTGATTCAGTATGTCTGAATTGCAAGATTCGTGTGCTATCTATTCTGTTTCTTAGTCTTTGAAAGCACATTTAGTTTTGTCTGCTACTGGAGACGTTAATTGTTGAAGCAGCGGTTGTCTGAAATACAGCGACTTTGTAAAGGGGGTTATGGCTTTCCGTGCGTCAAACACATGAAAGTTAAGGGCATTTTCTTACCTCTTGATTGATTATTTGATGAAGAGATGACCGATGTTGACGTACATCCGACTGAAACTTTCTCCTTTCCTTAGCGAGCCAATGTATACAAAAGATTCATTGCATGGAAAGTAAAAGAGTTCATTCAGCAGTGATTCCCTTATTGACTCTGCGAATAGCTTTACGAAACTTGTAAGACTCATCAAAAATGGTGTTGCAGACAGCTGTCCTTATGCAAGTTTTAGAGGAGCAATTGGTCATGTTGTTAGTGACCAAATCTGTAATATTTATAATTACATAAGTACTACTGCTTGTTAAAGATGTGATCTCTCACTTCCATGACAGTTAAGAAAAGGCAGCTGTATGCATCTTATTTTTGGTAAGTTCCAGGCTAGGAAAAAAAGAGCTGATGGAAAATATTATGTAGTTGTAAGTGTAGTGGCTGTGGGTAGGGATCTGCTCCATGCATTGTCTGATGAATTGCCCTCGGTATCGTGCATCTTTTGTGATGGACACAGAACAGCCCACCAGCACGGGATGTGTCTCTTGGCCTGTTGGCTCATCAGGTACTGTGCTTTCCAAGGTCCTGCAAGGGCTGTTTCATTTTCTTTTTTCCCTTATCCAATTTATTTTAATACGTAAAGCTGAACTTGAACGTTTTCTTACTGATTCCACGCTTTCGAAGGTGGAAAAGACAGACCTGAGGAACATCATCTTCTGCAGCCGTGAAGCCAAGTGGCACTGATACCAGGGAGACATCTCAAACCTTTCTGGAGGGGAAGATGTGTGTAATGGAAGCAATGATCTTCCCTTGGAAGGAGGGGATTATTGTCCGTGCTTGATGAATGTGAGTGTAGAATTCTGCTTATGCTAAAGCAGAATGTCTTGACTGTTGATGTTATCTGATTAATCAAGGATAGTTGTTCCCCTTAGGAAATTGGTAAGAGGAAAACTGTTCAGCTTGTTCTTATGTGGCCGTGTAAGGGTGAAAAGAGTAAAGGGAGCATTCCCCAGATGACCACTGAGGTGTCAGGCGCTTCCGGGGTCCTACACCATCAAGTGCGGTTGGCAGAAAAGTAGCCAAAAGGGGGTGGAGTACCGTGATTGCTTTAACATTGCAGCTCTGTCAGTTTTAGGTGTTTCTTCTGTATTAGTTAGGCCAAATACTTGGGGAATTTGATGTATAAATACAGCAGAATCATAGAATCGCTAAGGTTGGGGAAGACCTCTAAGGTCATCTACTCTAGCCATCAACCCATCCCCACCATAGCACTGAACCACAGCCCTCAGTGCCACATATGCCTTTTTCTTGAACACCTCCAGGAATGTCAGTTCCACCGCTTCCCTGGGCAGGCTGTGCCAATGCCAGTTCTCACTGTGCTTTCTACAGTGCTGCCAAATGTTGGTTGTACTTGGGTTGTGAAACTGATGCTTTTTAACCGCAGATGTGGTGAGAGTAGTTGGTTCTCTCCTGTCGTAATTTGTTTGTCTTTTTCTATTTCTGGCAGTGCTTCTCAGCTGTGTTTTGTCTCTGCTATGTGTTTTAGTCTTCTTTTCTCTCGAGAAACAAAACGCTTCATTGCTGAAAGCAGATTTAAAAGCTGTCTGCCTGCTAGCCTATAATTTTGTGTATGTCTGAAACTAGCCTGATCTAGCAGTGCTGCAGGAAGAAATGGTTGTGCTGGCATCGAGTGGGATGCTGCGTCGTGTGCTGCTCCAAACTAAACCCAAGTCTCTTTGCTGCCTTTATCCCTTTGCCCTGCTGAGTCCTTCCTTGAGAGAAGCAAAGCAGGAATGCTGGTGATCACCTGGTTGATGATTTTGTAAACCACTTTAGTGACTTTTTCTGGCCAGGCTGTGAACTGACTTTGAGGCAGCATTAGGCACTGTGATGTGAGCGTGGGTGGCTCTTAGAGCTGCTCATGCCACAGGTCGCCTCTGTAGATCTCTGTCTTAGAGTGCATTTTGGTATTCCTGGCCTGTGAGTTTTGGGCTAGAACTTAGTAATGTGAGAAGGCATTAAAATGTGAGCTGTAGTTTAGCAGTAGGAAGTGTGTGGATGTGCCAGTTCTGATTTGTTTTAAATAAGCCGATTTTAGAAGAGTTCCCAAGAGGGGAGGATGCACTGGCTTAGCTAGATCAATCTAAAAACTGTTTGAAGTTAAACTTGTCATGTAGATGAATAAGCCTTTAAAACATAATTATTACTGGGGCCTTGTTAAATACCATCTGAAACTTGTTTAGCAAGTGTTAACTAGCAAAGGACAGACGTCTATTCATGCAGAGGGTAAATTCCTATCTAAATGTTTCTGTGTTCTTGGCTTCGCTTATGCTTTGATACAGAACTTATTGCATTGTCCTTTCATACAAGTCGTGGATTGCAGTGAATGCTCCCTTTCTGCTGCTTTTTAGGAGTCCCTCTGTTGGTTGGCCTCTCCTGCCCTGTTGTACTCCTCCATTTCTGACAGCTTCGTTTGCTCTCACGTGCAGGACAAAGTCTGTGGATTTGGGGGGGGCGGGGGAGATCTCTTTGTGCTTTCCATATCCTTTTTTATTCTGATTGCTGCTAAAATGCAAGGCTTCTCAAACAACAGTGAATTTCAACGTGAGCTCTTTGGGCTCCATCCCTTTTTGGACAGAAATGTTTGAGACATAGCTTTTTTTTTTTAAAAAAAAAAACAAAAACCAAAAAACCACCAACCCTCCCAACCACAGATGAAACAAGAATAGAATGGAAGGATGCTGAGGTTCAGGTAGGTATGACAGCGCAGAAGAACGAATGTCTCAGTGAACCAAACACACTTCTGCAGGGTTTAATGAGGGAGCGCTTGGTTTCGATCTGTACGAGTCACTCCTATGTGAATGAGGGTGTGTTGTTTGAAGAAGTGAGAGCTTCGTGCAGGAGGAGGAAACTTCAAAGTGGATTCCCACTGGGGCGAGGAAGTGGAGCTTTACTCTTTGGGTTGTGTTGTGTGATTATAGAATACAGTAGTGGGTGTTTTTTTTTTTCCTAATTATTCCTGATTTGCACATGTCCATTAACCTAAAACTTGGACGAACTTGTATATGCTTTCTTTTTTTCCTACCTTTTACAGAATCCTTAGAATGGGCAGACCGCAAGTGGAAATGTACAGGACCAGGTGCAATGCTGAATAAAGTGTTGGTGGTAACACTGCATCTGGAAGTGGGTGAAGTCATTTTTCTGTGGGAATGTGGATCTCCCTGTAGTCAGGTGTCACTACTTAATAGTCTGCTCCCAAGCTTTGGCTGTCATCACTGGGGTGGCACAGTCCCACAGCTGGGTCTTCATTTGTTTTGACTAATACGAGAACTGAAGTTGGTTACAGGAAGCAGGTGGAAGAAAAAAGCTGTAATGGGGGAAAAACATCACAGAAGCATTCAACTGAAAGCCTCCTCTTCTCATGTCTCAATTATTCCATTATTACAAAGCTGTATTTTACTGCTCCTCTCAGCGATGCTGAAAACCACAGCCTTCTCTTGAAACCGCATTCTGTACTGTTGGATTTCTTGCGTGGTAAAGATGCGCCTGCAGCTGCTTTCACTATCTAAAATGGTAAATTAGCTGTGAATTTCCTACTTTGAAACTGAGCCACGGGAGCGTGAATATTTTTTAGATGAATCTGCTGTGTGTCTGGGCAAAGATTTCTTTTTGAAGGAAAGCTCCTGAATTATATCTTAAGAGTTGAGTTTTGTTATTCGAAGTATGTGGAGGTGTGAAGATAGCAAAGGCACAGCATAGATGACCATCCTGGCCTATTTCCTTATTAAGCTGAGGACGAATCACAGAATCATGGAACTGTAGGCGTTGGAAGGGACATCTAGAGATCCTCTAGTCTGACACCCAGTGATTCCTGTGTTTCACTAAATCGGACACAATACAAATGTCGCTGGGTGGAGGCTGCTGAGGTACCCAGTGTGGTTGGTTGGGACTCGGTACCCCTCACTGAGCTCTGGTTCTGGCTCAGCTTCAGTGGTGCTGTGGACTGAATGCAGGTTCTCATTCATCTGGTGGTCACACCAAGAAGTTGGATAGAAACTTCAGCTTGGCCTCTGAAATAAATATGCAGTGCTAATGAGTTTTCCTTGATAAAGAAGTTGCGCTTTGCAAGCTTACTGGTAACTTAGAAAAACAGGAAAGGAAAGCTGACGACGGTGGAGGCTGAGTTGTACCATTTTGTACCTAACCACGTGGTCTCAAGTGTGGGAGTACGACTGTCAACTAAGGAAGTAAGCTGCACTTCTTTCCTATCCTAACCTGAACGTGGCATTTCATAGAATGCAGGGAAGGTGCTAGGAAGGACATGCAATGCCTGTTCTTCCCTCTAGAAGGTATGAAGCAGCATGAAGGAAGGAGTAGGTGCTATTTGGGTGTTTTCTTCCCTAAGATAATGTAATATTCGCTGCTTCGTACTTCTCCATTCCTAAAGGCTTGAGGTTGTATTGAATGGAGGCCCTGTTCTTTATGAATACAGAAAATACTGCTAGACTTTTTGTTGGTTTTTTTTTTTTAATCCTTAGAAAAACCTGGAATTAGTTCAGTACTTTCCAAGGTAAGGAGAACAGAACGATTCATTGTGGTCAAGTGTGATAAATAGCACTCAGACCAGTCTCCGTTTTCCCCCTTCATCTAGTAGAGATCTGCTTGGAGGTGAAGTTGTTTTGTAGTCTCCATTCACGATAACTTTCAGCTGTATTACTAACATGTAGGTAAGTCGTGAGCACCCACTGCATTGTTTGGATGAGGCTGTCTGTTTTCAGTGGATGACTTAATTCAACAACACTGTTAGCAATTAAAAGAGTTCCGTATCCCCTAGGAAGAATTTCAGCGGTACTTTGTACGGCTTTGCGTGCAGATATCAGTCAAGCCACATGGCTTATTAATGGTAGGGGTAGCTGTTGGATGCTCCGTCCATGTCTTGAATGCTCTGTGCTACTCCTCTGCTGCTCACCCCCACTTAATGTGGATTTCTCGCAGTCTTTCACGTATCCATGTTGGAAACCTGGTCGTGACTTTATAAAGCAAACAGGATTGATGCCATGTTTCTCCTTTTCATCTCTGACCACGCTCACATTGTGGGCATCTGGAAGGAATTCTCATCTCTCTGGGTTGCGTTGCTTCCTGCAGTAGGGAGAGATCGCATCCATGTCTTACAGCAGGGTGGGATGTATCCAGGATAACCAAGGCAGCTGTGGATCTGTAACTGATTATTTGTTCTAAGCAGAATAATACAACGTTTGACTTGATAATTAACACTGCTTCAATTTTCTTGCAGTAAGTGACAATTATTACATAAAAATGATCTCTCAATTAAGTCGACTGAACATAATGAGATCACAGATTTGAAGGCAGTGCTGTTTATCCAACACTTCTGCTTCTTATCTGAATACTGAATTGTATACTGCTAAGGAGAAGCTATTTGGCACAGTGAAATCCCTGCAGTTCCCAGTAGTATCATACAGGGGTCTTGAAATGAAATGAAATATAAAGACAGGTCATAGAAATAGCAGAAATGAAACACATCAAGGCACAGCAAGGAGGAATGTAGGTGACTGAATTTTCTTTAAGGCTTGGGATCCAAGTGTGAATGTTAACACGATGGGCTGGGATGGTGTTCGGATGGAGATCAATGACAGGAGGACGTGGCAGGGGTCAGTACTGTGGCCAGTGATCTTTAATATCTTCATCAGTGACATTGACAGTTGGAATGAGTGCACCCTCAGCAAGTTTGCTGATGATACCAAGCTGTGTGATGTGGTCGAGATGCCTGAGGGATGAGATGCCGTGCCGAGAGACCTAGATAGGTTTGAGCAGTGGGCCTTGGTGAACCTCATGAGGTTCAACAAAGCCAAGTGCAAGGTCTTACACCTGGGTCATGGCAACTCCTGCTATCCATAGAAGCTGGGGGATGTAAGGACAGAGCACAGCTGCCCTGCCAGAAAAGACCTGTTAGTACTGGTGTATGGGAAGCTGGACATGAGCCAGCAGTGTGCCCTCACAGCTCAGAAAGCCACCTGTATCCTGGGCTGCATCAAAAGAAGCAAGGCCAGCAGGTTGAGGGAGGTGATCCTGCCCCTCTGCTCTGCAGTGGTGAGGCCTCACCTGGAGTAATGTGTCCAGCTGTGGAGTCCTCAGTACAGGAGAGACAGGGACCTGTTGGAGCACATCCAGAGGAGGGCCACAGAAATGATCCAAGGGATGGAACGCTTTCACTGTGAGGACAACTGAGGGAGCTTAGGCTGTTCAGCCTGGAGAAGAGAAGGCTGTGAGGTGACCTGAGAGCAGCTTCTTAGTATCTAAAGGAGAGCTATGAGGAAGAAGGGAACACACTCTTTAGCATAATCTATTGCAAAAGGACAAGGGGAAATTATTTCAAACTAAAAGAGGGGATACACTCAAGGTCAGGCTGGATGGTGCTCTGAGCACCTTGATGGAGCTGGAGGCGTCTCTGTGCATTGCAGGGGAGTAGGACTAGATGGCCTTTTAGGATCCCTTCCAACTCAAACCGTTGTGTGATGGTGACTAGTGGGTATTTGAGAGAAGCACGGGAGCAGTCTGAATGTGATGAGGAACAGGAATTCTCCATTCCTGAGTGACTGAACTTTGGATAGCATTGTAGGGCCATTCCAGGAAAATAATCATTTAACAGCTCTTGGCTAGGAAACTCAAGGAGAATAGAAGATAGGGATTACTGGAAGGCTGCCTTCCTCCCCACTCTCCCTTTTTGTTTTTCATTTTCTTTCCTTCTGAGGACAGCTTTAGTAATCTGTTTGCTCTCCATCCCGTTGAGTAATTGTCCTCATTGATGCCACTAGAACAAGGAGTTTATCGTCAGTAAATCTTAGATGGCATTTGTTTACATAATAGGGTAGGAATAATAGTTTTTGCTCTCATTCCTTTCAGATGCTTACCAGGTTACTTGCCCTTCTGGGCTCTCTCAAGTATTGTTTTTCAAGAGGAGGTGTTATTAGCAGGAAATCTTCTGGCAGTCACACCTTACTATGATATCTTCAGTAGCTGATAGTTAAAATAATGCTGTAATACAGACTTACACAAAGTTCCGACTACATCATCATTTCTTCTGTTTCCCTGCAGTGCTTCTCTTGTGGTTTGTTGAGTTTGGGGGGATAACTGATAAGGCTGTTTCCATCTAATGCAACAGTGCTGTAACTTAACTGATGAACTTAGTTTGTGCACGCCAAAATGTGCTTAATTACCAGCAAAGACAGATGCATAGATGCCTCTGCCCTCCATAGTATCAAGGGACTATTAGCTGCAGCTTGGAGTTTCCCTTATCTCTTACAAAACACTGCAGGCACTCTTCCTATCTTTCTCCAGCCGTTCCTAACAGAAAACCAGTTCAGAAGTCAAACTTCTTTAAAGGCACATACTGTAAGAAGACTTGAAGATGGCCCGAAGCTGAAGACTGTGTGTGAAGATGTTCTGCCATACATACATATATATATATATATGTATATGTATATATGGCTGAGATAATTGGGTTTTTGAACCTTGAGGACAGCTAAAGTAATCTGCAAGTTCCTAAGGGCAAGATCTAGAGGAGATAGATGTGGACTTAGGGAAGGTGCCCTAGGGACAGGGTAAGAGACAGAAACTGCAGCACAGGAAACTAGCTAATAAGACCACAAATTGATTTTACCATGAGAGTAATCAGTCTTTGGAATGAGTTGTAAGAGTTGCTTTGGAAGCTCTGTGAAGAGGAAAGTGGCCATGTCTGGTCTCTTCTGACTTACTCTGTGTTCTTACCGTACCCAGCACCTCCTACACAGCTGCCTCTTGAAGCACACGCATCCCTTCTTTTGCTCATCTTGGTTCTTAACCTGGTCTTATTTTTGTTTCCTGCAGGTCTGGGGGCAAAGCAGCTGTTCAGTAGCTGAGCTCAGGTTCATAACCCCCTCCACCCTCCTCCAGTTTGGTTTTTGAATCAAAAGTAGTGATACCTCCTTGTTGTGGAAGGGATGGAATCAGCAGCTTACTTGGAGACAGCAAAATGCAATTCAGAAAGCAAACTTCTCAGTGGTCTTTGTACTGTCTGCAAGGCTGGGATTGGCAGGCCAGGCACGTCAAATCAAGCGCTGCAGAGGGAACTGGGTGTGATACTATATTAAAATCCTTTATGCCAGCATGAAATTTGGACATCTTTCATTAAATGGGTGTCAAGTAATTAGTGTGTCTGATAATACTTTTGGGGAAAAAAAAGTGTCTTTTATTTATTGTACCTCTTACAGCATTACGCTGTCTTCACGTTAAGCTCTGTTGCCTGCCGCTTGCTTCGCTTCCTGTAATTCTTGTTTGAGATGGATAAAACTGCACTACTGAACACAGAAAAGTGTTGAAGCTTTTAAACACCTCCTTTTCACATGGGGCAGCTTCTGGCAGCGGCAGCTGTATTGTAGATCAACACAGCAATATCTGAAAACACCCGCATGGATGATCCGGAATAACCGCCCTGATGTCTGATAATGAAACCTCAACTGAAAGCGGGGCTTCCGAATAAGGCTTCCTTCCTTTGCATCAGTTTCATTTACAGGCCGTATTTTTGAAGAAATAGTTTGAGAGGCTTCCTGTGACAGATGTAGGCTGCGTTAGCCCAGTGCTAAAATGCTCTTTGAGCTGTGAAAACATCACCAGATAATTAAATGTGTTAGGACTTGCTGCAGAAGCAAACGTATTGATGTAATTACAGTAGTTGAATTATGCTTGGATGATCTCCTGTGTTGACAAGCCCTTTTAGATGCAGCTAGCTTGGCCCTTTCTTATTTAGTAACTCGTTAGGCCTCTGTCTGCATATTAGTGGCATAATTCCATACTAACAACCTTTTATATGTGCCTTTAGTGCTGAGCAGCACTTCAGAGAACTGAATAACCTTAAGCTTTACAACACTATGAAGAATGAAGGACACGGTGCTGAAAGCCTCCAGATAGGTGATAAATTAAATGGCCCTGGTAATTCAGTTCCACAATTGGTTGGGTTTTGGAGGGGGAGAAGAGTGCAATCAGAAGTGTGGCTCATTCGTTCCTTTTACATGCTGGGAGCGCCTTGGCCCCCTGGCTCCTTGAGTCACTGTAATCTCCAGTTTGGATCTGCAGTGTTTTGATGGAGTGGAAGTCTGCATGCAGCCAGCCTTGAATTTGCAGCACCAGTGTAAACTTGAAAAACTCTGCACTAATATCTCTGTGTTTGAGCACAGCTCCTCTGCCACCTCCTTTTTCCCCGCTCTTGTCTTAACAGAGTGATACCGACTGAGGCTTCATGTTCTTTAAGAAAGCTGCCACGAGGCAGTTATTTTTCTAATATCTGGATTTTCCCCAATTTCTATTTCTTTGGTAGAAATCACAGTTCTTTAGAGTGGTAACTTGGAACGCTTGTTCTATTGTAAATTGAATGGATTCTGGTGGGGAGTCTGTTTAGTTCTCGATTCCAGAGAAGCCTGAAGACGTTATACTGGCACCTCGTTACTGAATATCCAGTGTACCTTACTTCAAACCATGCAAATAGAGCTCTGTGTTTTCTTGGTGGTCTCAGTCATCATATTGAGGCTGAAGCATCCTTATTATTCACATGGTCATGTAACAAACGAGCAAGGAGTTTCTGATGCGTATCACAAGGGTGTTTCAGTGTACTTATCTTTCATCTTCTAATTCATTCTCCCCTTGACAGCGCTTTAAATGTAAAATCCAATGCGTGTAGACTTTCAAAATACTTTCTGAAGGCATTGCCTGTGTTTTCAAAGGAGTCTCTGAAAACCAGGAATGGAGCAAAAAAACCACAGCAGTGTGTTTGGAAGACCACCAGGGGCAGCCCTTTGGGCTCTGGTGGGTGAGTTGTGGCAGGTTTCCTTGCACGGTATGTCTGTATCCTCTGCAACACCTCCCCCAAAGAGAAGCATTCCCATATAGAATGAGTAAGGTTGGAAAAGACCACTAAAGTCACAATGTAGTCCAACCACTGACCCGTTGCCACCATGCCCCGTAGGCCATGTCCTTCAGTGCCACATCTATGGTGCACATAGGTACAGCCATCATTCCCGCAGCTAATGCTTGCGTATCTGCTTCATGCCACAGAAATATAGGTTGACTGCTTATCGGGTCAGTGCTGCTGTTTAATAAACAGTGCTTATCTCCTGGAAGC
Organism: Alectoris magna; assembly: GCA_030625065.1. Classification (NCBI taxonomy): domain Eukaryota; kingdom Metazoa; phylum Chordata; class Aves; order Galliformes; family Phasianidae; genus Alectoris; species Alectoris magna. The sequence goes on from CM060561.1 coordinate 4,495,403, forward strand.
ACCACCCTGCCCTATATAAGTCTGCTCAGTGCATTGAGCCAGAAATAACTTTAATTGGAGCATTTAAAAAAGATGAAGTTTAAAAGTGGAAGTAGCTGATGTTGCCGGTTGTTATTTCGGAAGCGCCTGGTTCTGTTCTCTGCTGTGTGTGTGTGAATTGTTCCATATCTTTCCCTAGGAATTTGCATTTTCCATGTTATCTCCGTAATTTGCTGGTTTGCCATTTGTCACTAAGCTCCAGTGGTACGCACCAAGCTCCAGTGTTCATCCTTGAATATTTGTAAACAGAGCTTCCTTATATCCCTGTGAGAAGTAACAAGCAATCCCAGTTTAAGGAGTAGGCAGGTGTCAGTTGCCAATCTCTCCAGCATTACTTAGCTTTGCAGCGTGAATCGCTTGTGGGGCTTCTGCCCTCTGTGGTTCTTGTCCTTGCGTTTCCAAATCTTAACAACTCAAGGCCAGTTTTTGGAAATATGGAAAAATAACGTATCAAAAGCAGCACAGCAAAAGAAAGGGCAGAGAAATCAGGCTGTGGTGGTGAGTCCAGGAGTGTTAGAGAGCATAACAGCATGGGGAAGGGGCATGCTTGTTGAACAGGTAATAGTGGTAGGGCAGATCATAATGCCACCAAGATACCGAGCGCGGATAAAAAGAAACGAATATTCCAAGTGCCAGGAGCAGAAAATAGAAGCTGTGGGACTGATGGGACAGCACCACCACCACCATGAAAGCACCGATCTTCTGGAACAAGAATCTAGAACGGATCTTTCAGGTTGCTGTTGGAGTGTCACAGTTTTTAATGGCGATGTTTATTGAAGTTCAGTTACGTGGTGTTAAAGGAGCGTATGCCGCTGAATGCATTTTGAGGACAAGGCCTGACCCAAACATAAACCAGATAAGGAAAAAGCCCACAAATTGCTTTATTATTAAAAATAGTAACATAGAACTGTTAAAAAAAAATAAAACAACAGTAATGTTCTCAGTGTCAAAGCAGGCTGTGTGCCTTCTGGTGAAATAGCTGGAGTGAGGGAAACTGGTGCAGGAAGCCATGTGAGGAGACCTGTAAGAAATAAGGGATTAAAGGCTGATTATGGGAAGCTGGCACTTGGAGAATGTTGAAGTGGTAAAGCAGGGAAATTATGCTTGTTTGTGTGAGGATTGGTTATCAAATAATAAATGTTAGGAGTAAATCTATGAGATTTCATAGTGCTGCATAGGAACGGGAGAACGGATGTCATATGGCAAGCACTAGGGGAAATGGATAGGGATTAAAATAAGATCATGTATATAAAGAACATCACGTACCTGGGGGTTAGTAGTAAACTGGTAGGTGATCAGTCATAAACAAGTGAGATGTATGGGAGCAGAGTGCCTGAGAGCTGCCTCGAAAAGGCACAGGGGGACGTGCAGGTTGTTGGTCAGTAGCACGTTGCCACTTGAGAGGTGAAAGCTTTGGTGTATTTACACCAGCCCTGATGGGACCTCGTGTAGAAAAGCAGTCTGTAGTGTTCAGGTCACTCTTGTTTGGGAGAAGTGAACTGAAATTGTATGAGGTCAAACAACTGCTTGTTTTTGGTAGGCTGTGGTGATTAGAGTAAAATGCACGTGGCTGAAATGTATGCATATGATATCACACACACACGTGTCTTCCATTTGAAAGTTTTCAAAGGCGGTTTAAGTGTTGTCAACTCCTTTTTAGAGGTGTTAGCTCAAGTATATATGGTTAGGTGATTAGCATCAGTATCTGTTTTGAAACTGAGATTCTTCATAGGTAGAATCATAGAATCAATCAGGCAGGTTGGAAAAGACCTTAAAGATCATCGAGTCCAACCACAACCTAACCATACTACCCTAACTAACAACCCTCTGCTAAATCATGTCCCTGAGCACCACATCCAAACAGTTTTTAAACACATCCAGGGATGGTGACTCAACCAGCACCCTGGGGAGCCTATTCCAGTGCTTAACAACCCTTTCTGTAAAGAAGCTTTTCTAGATAGTGCTCTGGTTCTTGCTTTGTTCTTAATTTTCCACCAGTGCCTGCTTAGCATCTCAAAATCTTGCCCAGCTGTCTCATTGTATAGGAAAATGTAACTAATTTTAAGATTGTAATCAATGGTGAGGACTAGGAAACAGAGCAAATAGCAAACCAGCATCGGAAGAAGATAGAAAATGAATGGACTCCTGATAGCGGGTTTTCTTTCCAGTGTTCAAATTGTTACCAGTTTGAGTGTCCCATACTTTGTTAGCTAAAGTCTGTGAATTTGTTCAATTCAGGTGAATGTAGCTGGTGTGGCTAATTTGTGCTTTCTCTCTTTTCAGTGCTTGCACCTCCTCCACCGTTGCCACCACCAGTGCAGGGATATGCCTTCAAACCTCCTCCTCGCCCAGATTTTGGGACTTCTGGGAGAACAATCAAACTGCAGGCCAACTTCTTTGAAATGGACATTCCTAAAATAGATATCTACCATTATGAGTTGGATATAAAGCCAGAAAAATGTCCTAGAAGAGTTAACAGGTAATCCAGTGCTTTGCTTTTTTTCCTCAGTTTGCTTACATTCTGGTTTTCATTTGAAAATTGTGGAGCCATGTGCCTGTTTTGACTGACAGTTCAGAAGATGTGCCTGTCTTTATTCATTGTTTGTACTGATAGCTTCCAACTTTCTGTATCCATCAGCAACCAGTGTTCCTCAGACTTTTTAATCACAGAATCACAGAATGGCCCGGGTTGGGAGGAACCTCAAGGATCATGAATCTCCAATCCCCTTGCCACAGGCGGAGTCACCAACTCCACATTTAATACTTGACCAGGCTGCCCAGGGCCCCATCCAACCTGGCGTTGAACACCTCCAGGGATGGGGAATCCACAACCTCTCTGTGCAGCCTGGTCCAGTGCCTCATCACTCTCATAGTAAAGAACTTCCCCCTGACATCCAAGCTAAATCTTCCCTCCTTCAACTTAAAACCATTTCCCCTTGTCATGCTATTATCTACCCTTTCAAAGAGTTGACTCCCCTCCTGTTTGTAGGCTCCCTTTATGTACTGGAAGGCTGCAGTGAGGTCATCCCACACTCCTCCAACAATGTCTGTCCCAGCCCAGAGATTCAGTGCTGGCGGTCCCTTATTTTGATTGAACTTGTCAGCTGCTGATTAAAGCCACTGTATTAACTCTGGAGGGGTTAGATCAGTGTAAACCAACTTGATAAGTAATCTTGGTATTGCTTGGTTAAATATTGGAGTGTAATCGGCTGGCAAGTCCTTCAGCAGGGTGTTCGTGTTGCCAGCTTGTTTTCCTGCCTTCACCTACTTAAAAGAGGAGGTGAAACCCATTTGTTTGTGCTGCTGGGAGAGGATCATGGAGGGACTGAATCAGTAGATTCTATAAAAGGGAAAGTTATGCTCCTGAAACAGATAGGGAGATGAAAGCATGGATCAGTTGGCAAAGGAAATAAGCAATTAGGTCCTGTATTTTGCATGTGTGCGCTATTAGTCACAGTGTGGCAACCTCATTAACTTGAAGAAGAGCTTCGTTGCCAGAAGTGAAACTGAGAACAAGACTTGGCACTAACTCGAAACCACAAGTGTCATCATTGTAACTACCTACAGATCTTGACCGTGGAGTATGGTAATGGTGTGTTTATATATTCAACAGCAGAAACTTTCCGTATTAAAAAAGGTCACATGGGTGGATGATGCAGTTACGAACAAAAGTGTAGAGTCCAAAAAGTCACCTGAAAGCCTTGGTTTTCTTGACGTCAATTAACAAACTGGAGTGCATTACCCATGGTTACGCTAACAAGTCTGCTAGTAATGGTATTCCCATAAAGCAGCATTGCTACACTTTGCTGCTCTATTTTTTTTTTTTCCTTTCTAAGGCCTTTAAACCAGTTGAGAATTGGGTTTAGCTTTAAAAGCAGACATTGTATGTCCATTAAGCTAAATTCTCTTCCTGCCTGAAGCGGCCCTGCTGATTTCACCAATGCGTTCTCACTGCATTGTAGTGCTAAAAACAAAAAGTGATGATAATAATTAGCGGTCCAGATTTTCACGGTGGAAGCCACGAGAGCTTTGCTTTCCCTATCCCTGATTATCCCTGCCTCGTGCTCCAGTGCTGACAGCATACATGCTGCTGTCTGATGCAGATTTCTGTGCTCCTTAGCCCCTCTGGACGGTGCAGCGCTGGGCAGCTGGTACGTGTTTGTGGTGTGTGCTGCTGTTCTCAGTGATCTCCTCTTTGCGCTTCCTCCTCTACCTCTACTTCCACCTCCTACCTTTAGTGGTGGGGACTCGGTTTTGAAGAAATTGTAGAGAACACAATTATAAAGTAATTGTAAAGCAATTTTCCGGGCTGAAAAAGCAGGTAATATTCATTCTGTAATGAGTTGTTGCCCAACTGACAGCTTCAGACCTGATCTCCTTTGTTAGGTTAGCCACTCCTTGTGTTGTGGTATCAGAGCAGATATAAATCTGCATGGTTCAGTGCCTTTTGCAGTAACCAAGGGTGTCATGAATGTATTCAGCAGTGCACGTTTCTCTGTATAGTGTGGGAAGAATACAAATTGGATTCATTTAATGAAGTTTATGTTTCGTTTCTTCTTCCTTGAGCACTTATTTGTGCTTTTGCTACCCTGTAGGTGTACGTGCACTTGTCAGTGCCTGGCGTTTTGCTGGCTGTGGCCTTTCAGTCCTACATGTATACCTGTGTCTGTGCATGTATTTATATATACGTGTGTAGGATTTTGTAGGATGTACCCAACAGTCCAGTGCTAAAATTCATTTTTTCATCTAGATTACAGTTTCTAGTGTTTTGGTTATATAACTCAGCTACGTACCTACAGTCAATAGCTTTTACCATGACTTTGTGTTTTAACACATAGAAAAGGTTGAGGTTTTAATTCCATTTACACTATTCCCTCATCTGTGCTGGCTTCATTCTTCGGTTTTATTTTTGGGCTACCTATGGCTTGCACTGTACAGTTGGATACACGACAAATAAGAGCTGGAGCAGGACTGAAAGATACATAGCTGAGACAGCAGGCTGCTTTGCCAAACCTATACAGTTAGGTTCAGTTATTCTCATGTTCTCGTGCAGGAAGTCCAGATCTGTTTGGGTGGATGTTGAGGATGGGCAATGTGGGGTTGGTTCTGCGCTGACAGTGTCCTTGGTTTAATTTGTGAGGGTTGCTGGGGCTTGTATGTGGCTCTAAATGAACTCTGCTTGGGGTCATTTGTGTTCTTGCATGCACGTGTGGTCTCTGTGCAGTAGTCCACGAGGGCTGGAGTTGGAATGTCAGTAAATCACTCTTCTTCTAACTTCAGATGGAGAAAATAGTTCCACTTTTCATTTAAATACCTCAAACCACAGCTGAGAAACACCACCACTAAACATAGTTCGAAGTGTGAAAACCCTAATTAAATGGAAGCGTTCATACAGAGCAATTCGCAATCAAATCTCGCTCAGTAAGAGAATGGATTTTCCATTGTTCAAAACAAGGGTGAAAAATACCTCCCTTTTGTCCTTGAAATTGGCACTTGTTGAGTCAGATGCTGCAGGCCTGAGGCTGAATCTGCTGGGCCAAGTTTCATTCATACTTCTCAGAAGCTCAGATAGGTTTCTTTTAATTGTCCCATCTAATCTTAAAGCCTTGGGACATAGCAAAGAAATTGTCAGCTAAAACAGCCTTCACTCACTGCAGTGCTTGAATGAGCTTGAAGTTTCTTCTCAGAGTTTTATGTCACTATAGCATCTAACTCAGCTAATTACCTTTCTAAATCATGGTGAGGAAAATAGTCATCTGCAGCCTCACTGAGCTGGTTGGCAGTGGTACAGAAGAAACAGCATCCTGTAGCTTTCCTTCCTGTGTCAGCTCAGCTTCTTTGTGCTGTTTTACCCCCAAGCTGTATATACATTAACCATCTTCTAGGCAGCGTACTGCAAACCACTGCTGGATTTGAGATTTCCAGCTGTATGAGACACGTAGCCTGGAGGATGTCTGTTTGGGACATTTGGACCAAAGGCCTTTGGCATCAAAGGGTGCTGTTACTTCAACAAGCCACTCATCTGGCTGCTGGTGGACTGATGTGTATGACCAGTGTGTAAGCACTGTGGTTAGGCAAGTGCTTTGGGACTAGTTACATCATTCATACAAACAGCACATATTTCCAGCTGTGCTTTAATGAATGGATATGCCTTTCTAATTCATTTGGATCTCTGTGAATGCTAGTTTTGTTGCTTTTGTGGAAAAAAAAATTGCGCTTAAGTAATCTATCCTAGCGCTGCACGGAAAGTTTATGTATCACTGTCATCATAGGAATGTTGTGCTGGGGGGAAGGCTGAGGCTGAAAGCTTGGGTAGTCGTATTTGGAAAGCTGCTCAGTCTGCTGAGCTTTGGCTCCATACAGAAAGTGCCGTAGGTTAGGGGAGCAGAAGACCCAGACAATACCATGCGCCTTCTGTTGTGAGCGTGAGATAGCACAATCTTTTGGTTTGCCACTTGTGTTAAATCACAGCAAACAGGAAGGCATCTGAAAAAGCTAACAAGAGCAGCGTTCAGAAAGTAGTTTAGTCTGTGAAAAGATTGCTCTAATTCAGATCAAACAAATCTCAGCTTTAACGCCTAGCAGGAGACAACCCTTCAGTTTTCCTAATGCTTCTACTCATGAATATTAGTGTTCATTTGCTGTGTAACATCAGAAGTAAAAAAGTTGAATTAATGTCCTCTTTTTTGTATTTTCAGAGAAATAGTGGAGCATATGGTTCAGCACTTTAAAACACAGATTTTTGGGGATCGCAAGCCAGTGTTTGATGGAAGAAAAAACCTTTATACAGCTATGCCACTTCCCATTGGAAGAGATAAAGTAAGTTTTAAAGAGAAAACTTCAGAAGATTTTCTGATTGGAGATTCCAGTGTAATATTTGCAGAGCCTTTCTAATAGCTGATAGAAACTGGTTGGTATGTTCTTTTTTATTTTTTGTTTTTTTTTTGCATGTAAATCTCCTGCTGCCTTTAGATTCCACTTTTCTTAGGGTCTCGTGATCTTATTGGCGTTACAAAGGTCTCTCCCCTTTTCATATCCCTTCTTCCTTTCTTGCTCCCAACTCATGGTTTCTGATTTGAACTGCCCAAAACCAGCAGATGCTCTCTGTACTAGAAGTAAGGAAAAAGTGAAAGCACAATGAGGTTTGGGAGACGAAGCATCCCAGCAGCAGGCAGCTGTCGTATCAGCTCATGTATCTCATCAAAGCCTAACTGAAAGCTGACTGTCACTGTCCAGTAGTGGGAAGAAACTCCTGCATTGCTTGGTTGGCAGTATGGACCCTCCTCTCGAACCCTTTGTGATGTGAGAGTGAAACTGGTTTTAATTTGATAGGTGAACACCTACTGGCTGAGCACTGGGGCAGTTTAGAAGTGCTGTTTGCAAGCTCTTTACCTGTAAAATTAGTCTATGCTTCTATAACCTAATACCAGATAGAATTTTCCATGGTCTTTCTTATTTAGGTGATAAATAGTCAAGGGAACGGTCATTCACTTGTAGCAGTTTCTGGAGGCCATTATACCCTTCTGCTGTTGCTGCAAGGTGAGGCACGTGCGACTTACAGAGATTGTTCTATCCTATCCTACTCCTACCGAGGTGACCAAGTGAAATGAAAAGGAATTGTAGAGAAATATGCAAATTTGCTTTGTGATACAATTGGGAACAGAGCTCGGGTCTTTGTAAATGCCCTAGTGGTGTGTGGTTAAGTAGTTATACCGATGTTCCATGTCTGCTCTTGTGTGCCTTGTGCACTGCTTGACGTGGTCCGCAGTTCCACCCGAATCAAGCTCTTACTCTCCTATCTCTAAATTATGTTTCCCCTAAGCGTATTTAAAGTGAGAATAATTCAGGAAAGGTCAGTCTCATTTTTACTTGGTTTTCATTAACCGATAAGCTAATGTCTAGGAAAACTATAAAGGAATCATTTAAGATCATTAGGTATTTATTTTTTCACTTTTGCATACAGCGTCCCAGTTCATACGCATTTGATGCACAAGATTGCACGGTATTTGCTGAAGCTGGATGCGCACACATAGTGCCATCTGAGTGGTGCGTGGAGTTCTGCATTGAAAAAGTAGACGAGAAATGATTTGTGGGTGGAGGATAAAGAAACTTTTATCAAAGTAATCCTCTGATCTCGTGAGATTGTGTGAGTTGCAAAGTGACCTTACTGTGAGTGGCAGCATGGGATGACTCCCAGGTACGGCGTTTCTTCTTGTTGTGTGTTTGGCTATCTGCTTGTTAGACAGGACTCAACTCTAAATAGCTTTGGATTTTGAAACCCGTGTGTACTATGTCACATGTGGTAGAAGTGAAGCGTAGTGGCTGTCAACAGGAAAAATGACAATCGTGCTGGCAAGATGCACCTGTTTATGACTTTCCTGCCAAGCTGTGTTGTAGGAGTTGAGTTTTATTTGTTGCTTCTTACGAAGCCTGGAAGGAGCTGCCAAAAGAAGCCATAGCAGGTGGTTTTCTGAGATTGCTGGCCTGTTTTTCCCAGCGTGTATGCTGAGGAACTGATCCCAGATCAGTGCACTTGAAATCTTTGCTCTTGCTTTCAAAGGATGGAAATTGCTTTCAAACCGGAAGTAAAGTTAAGGCGGTTGCGTTGGAATCTTTGGTGTTCCTGAAAATGAATGTTGTTATCTACATTTCAGTAAAATATGGCTTTGATTTTGCTAAACCTTTTGAACGAGAGCGAATGATCTGAGTAGAGCAGTGATCATTTGCACGAGGTGAAGGGTGTGCCTTTGTCTCACCGAGGAGTGGGCTTTAATGCAGTTTAGCACAAGGTGGTTTAGGTCATTTCAGTACCTAAAGGGAGCCTATTAACAGGAGGGGAGTCAACTCTTTACAAGCGTAGATAATGGCAGGACAAGGGGAAATGGTTTTAGGTTGAAGGAGGGAAGATTTAGGTTGGATGTCAGGGGGAAGTTCTCTACAGAGAGAGTGGTGAGGTGCTGGCACAGGCTGCCCAGAGAGACTGTGGATCTGTCCCTGGAGGTGTTGAAGGCCAGGTTGGATGGGGCCCTGGGCAGCCTGGTCTAGTATTAAGTGTGGAGGTTGGTGGCCTTGCCTGCAGCGGAGGGGCTGGAGCTTGATGATCCTTGAGGGCCCTTCCAACCCGGGCCATTCTGTGATTTCATCTGTGTATCTGGCTCTCACTTAGGCTTGCTTCTCATAAACTTTCAGAGTCTTCCCTCTTTCCTGTCCAATACAGAACTTTAATATCTGTATGCCAATGCAACCGAAGTAATTACCCTTGAGAAAAAAACTAATACAGAAAAACCTCAACTGGTTTAAATCAGGTGTGGGGAAATTTAGCTTAGTGAGGGAATTTCTTTTTACGTGGAGCTTAATTGGTTTAAGCATGGTTTAAACCAGTATAAAGCTTGTAGGTAATAACTGTTTCCTCCAGAGTAGTTAGATTAGGTTTCTTGGGGGTTTTTGGCTGCTCTGTACCTAACAAATATAGCAATTTTGCTACACTTGGGATCATATTGAAAAGATTCATGATCATACAATGATTGATAGGTGGTCCTTAATCTAAGTGGGAGAAAAACTTAATTTACTTGCAATATATGTCAGTATTGGAAGAACTGATGCTAATCAGAAGGCTGAAACCAATTTGTCAGCACCTCTTTCCTGTTGCTCTTTAACTTAATTAACATCCTCTGTCTTCATCTCTTGTCAGTGATGGTTCTTCTTTCTTTTTTTTGTCCTTGCTGATAACCTGCTTCTATTTGAACTTGTACAAACACATTGTCATCTTTTCTGCTCGCCCTTCCCGCTGATCGTACCTGTTTTAATTCCTTCCTTATCACAGCTAATTTTTATTCTGTCACTCCTTCATTTCTTCAGACGTTTCAGATCATACATCTGTATCTATATCTATCTATCTATATATATATGGGATATATAAGTATTAAAACAAAATATTTTCTCAATTTTTACTCATACATACACATTACTCAAAAAGTGTAGAGGGCACGGTCAGGGTATGTAGATGGGACCAGTCTCCTAATGTATCTTTAAGATTTCTTTTCAGCTCTTCAGTAGCATTTCACTGGTGAGATACAAAAGGAAGGCAACCTGGAAAGTTGGATTAAAACTTATGTATTTGAGCAGTACCAATGACTGATTTGGTTTTGAAGAGGCTTTAAAGTCAACAGTTAAAAGTGGGACAAATTCATTACTGTAAATTCTTTATGACAACTAAGCTAAATGTAGCAGGTATGTGGCCCAGATACTGCTCTGGTAACTGGTAGATTTGTCTAATATAGCTGAGCCTGTCTGTGTGTTGGGGTGTTACTACCAAAAAAGAGTAAAGTACTTCACATTAAGGATCATGTACTTTTAAACTTAAGGCTCAAGGTATGAGTTGGATGTGGGGTTCAGGGAGTGGGTCGGACGTTGGCCTGCAGCCCGTTAATCATCATAGAGATTCTTCAGTCCTGTGTTTATCAGGGATGTGGATACAGCACCACAAATAGATCAGTTCTTTATCTTTTTTCTATACCATCGTGGCTAAGGAGCTTTGTAAATTGAGACCAAGAGGGTGGAAAAAGCCAAATAAGCAAAAAGAGGCTTAAATAGAAAGCTTCCAACCAGTGTCAGCTGACAACCTATGCCTTCGTTTGCGTGGCCTTTTTGGCAGAATGAACGTTCTGGGCCATCTACAGATCCTGCTGTTCCAGACTCCACTTTCCATTGCTCTCCCATGGCCACATGGCTCCTTCCTCTGCACAACTCTTGTGGTGAATAACATTGGTTCTAAGCGAAAGATAGGACTGCAGTGTTAATTTGGATTGTCCACTATAAATTGTCAACTTGGTTGCTGGCTTATGAAGAGTCTGCTTGCATTTGTTTTATCTTTGCTACCTGTTTTTTGACTGAAGAAGCTAACTGCTGCCAGAGGGCAGATGACTGCATATATTAGCTTGCTGTTACCGTATATTGTTTTCAGTAGCACTCTAATCACAGTTTGTCTGTGAAGTGGATGTCTTTTGAATTGAAGCAGTGCACTCCCTAGGACAGGAAAATGCAATGTTTTTGTTTACATCCAGCACAAGGGATGTTCTGATGATGTTATTTCTCATGGTCACTCCCACGGGTTTTAGTGATACCAGACAAGCTTTACTTCCAGTTGGGTTAAGAATTGTTCTCGGACCTTATCTTCTAAGAAAGATGAGAAATCAGGTTTAGAATACCAGCCTGGGAAGCATACCAGTTTGGTGAAATACACCTGTAGAAAAATGTAGCTGTTGAGAGGCTGTACGTAATATCTGCTGTTTCTTCATCGTTGCTCTTCGTCTTTTCCCAGGCTTTACAGCATTATTCAGAGGAATTCGTTGTCCCCTCTCATTTTCCGCTCCAAACAGAAAGAATCATCTTGGTTTGTTGTTTGTCATTGTTGCAGGTGGAGTTGGAGGTCACGTTGCCAGGAGAAGGGAAGGACAGAATATTTAAGGTGGCCATAAAATGGATGTCCTGTGTGAGTTTGCAGGCATTACATGATGCTCTTTCTGGCCGGCTGCCGAGCGTCCCGTTTGAAACCATCCAGGCACTGGATGTAGTGATGAGGCACTTGCCTTCCATGAGGTGAGCAGAAGACGCTGGTATTGCTAAGGAAATTTGCTTTGTTATCTGAAATGCTTGGGCAGCTATTTTGGGTTGGACGTACTTGTACGTCTCTATCAAATAACAGCTACCTGGTAGATCATGGAGCCAGGCGAGGTAACATGGCACATCTCTGTTTATCAGATGATGGTTTTAGATGAAAAGAGGGGAGATTTAGACTAAATGTTGGAAGGAAATTCTTTACTCAGAGGTGCTGAGGCACTGGAACAGGTTGCCCAGAGAAGGTGTGGGTGTTCCATCCTGGGAGGTGTTCGGGGCCAGGTTGGATGAGGGTATGGGATCTTAGCTTTATGTCCCTTCCAACCCAAGCTGATAACAAGTGAGAAGCCTCAGAGCTGGGTACAAGTCCCCTTTTGCACTGAAAATTACTGAAAATCATTCTACGTTTGTGTGATCTCAGGGCTGGGGTGCCCTGGTACCTCAGCTGTACTCCATCCCTCTGTAGCCTTCTGAGAAGGAAGTTCCCCGAGCTGAATGTAGTTTGGAGGCTGGGAGATACCGCATAAGTATGGCTCAAAAACTTATTATCCTGTTCTTGTGTTCCTGCCGCATGTGTTAATTGCTGATTTTTCTGTATTACCAGGCTAGAGAGACATTAGTGGCACTTGGTACAGCAGTTTTTATAGGGGAAAAAATACTTTAAAATAGCTTTGTTCCAAGTAATGTACATGGCTTTTGTAGTCAGAACACTCGGTTTCTTTAAATGTGCTGCCATGAAACAACTTGCTTAAGACCACTGTTCAAATTAAATGCAGTTGGAAAATAAAGAGTAAAGTTCTTTACTGAACTTTCTCATTTTAAAGGGCTGAGAAGTTTGTGCAAATATATTTAAATAGCCTTATATTGACTTTATCCTCACTTTCAGGAAAAGAATCGGTCAGCCTTTACTGTAAATAAAACAGCTGAGACAAATGATTCACACATTTTTATTCAGAGAAACATATTAGTACTGGTTTTGATAAGCTTGATATTAAATGTGTAGTACTGAATTACCAGTGCATTCATTCTGATGCAGCTGAAAGATGCTTCAGCAACGCTTGCTAGGTGAGTCGTTCAGCAGAACAGTGTTTCCATGGATGTCAGGGGAAGCCATGCAGAAATTAGGGGAGAGATTATTATTTACGGTGTTGTTTATAGCTTGGAACGCTGACGTTTCTGTGCTTTTGAATAGGTACCAATAAAGTCATAATTAATAGAAGTATTTTTTTTTACCTTCTGCTTTAACTTTATGATGTGGATTTATCTTCTGTTGCAGATATACTCCAGTGGGGAGATCTTTTTTTACAGCATCAGAAGGGTGCTCAAATCCATTAGGTGGTGGCAGAGAGGTTTGGTTTGGATTCCATCAATCAGTCAGACCTTCCTTATGGAAAATGATGTTAAACATTGATGGTGGGTTTTATACAGTTCTCTCTTTTTTTTTCTCTCTCTTTCAATGGAGAGGCAAAAATTGAATTCCTTCAGTTGCATTTATTTCAGAAATTATTCCTGTGCATTTTTGTAATACAATGTTAATGCTTTTGTCCACAGTATCGGCAACTGCGTTTTACAAAGCACAGCCAGTTATTGAGTTTGTATGTGAAGTTTTGGATTTCAAAAGCATTGAAGAACAACAAAAACCTCTGACAGATTCCCAAAGGGTAAAGTTTACCAAAGAAATAAAAGGTAATAAATACAACTGCTTTATTCTGTCTTCTGGTGTATTACCAACTTATATTCAGAAGATTTTCTATGGTTGTTGACAGTTTGGGAAGCAAATTATGGCAGTGAGCAGTGAACATAGGCTTTTTTTGAGCAAAAGTAGAGGCAAGAAACATTATTGGCATTTATTTCAAGATTTTGACAGCTCTTTTGACAGTAAGCAAAGTTGGGTCAGTTCAGATAAATACATGATTGTTTTTTCTGACATGATTCACTAGTATGAAAGGTTAAGTCAATGGGTTCGGGACTCTATCGTCATAGAATCGCTCAGGTTGGAAAAGACCTCCAAGATCATCGAGTCCAACCTCAACCTAACCATGCTACCCTAACTAACAACCCACAGCTAAATCGTGTCCCTGAGCACCGTGTTCCTTATGGATCCCTTACGATTTGTGGTATTCTATGATTTATTTTTGAAGCAGGCACGTTTTGAGTTCAGATACGCAAATAAGTGAATTATCACTTACTTGAGAATGTGGTAACTGTACATGTGTACATTGAGCCTGATTACCTGATAGGGTAATTTCAGTTACCCGTGTCCTTCATGAGCAGTGAATCCATGAAGATGGCAGGTTTCACTCTCTTAAGTGTTGGGATAAACTCAAACTTCCTAGCAGATGGGTTTCCTGAGATCAGTTACTGCCTTGTGATTTATATAAGCTTCTCGTCCTTGGCAAGCCTTCATTTCATTGTGTGTTACCATCACCTAATCACTTGATCAGGTGTCATATCAAAGTTACTTGTGCATGTAGACATCCGAGCATCTCAGTGCAGCATCCCTTATTATGTCAGTCTCCTTAAAAACAATTCATCTTAAGTGACAGTTGTTTTTCCCATCCTGTATTTAGGAATTAAATACCACGTTATGCTTTGTTCTTCAGAAAGTACTTCCATCACTAAATGCAAGTTTCAATTAGGAATGGGAAAACATTTTCTTTCACTTCTGTCATGTCAGCAGTGCCAATCCCAGTTCCGTAAGATGGTCCTGTTTCTGATCAAGTGATTTTAAATTGTTTGACAAGACTGGGATTTCACATTTTTTTATTTCTAATTACCTGATCTTCATTTTCTTTGAAATTACTAATGGAAATATTTCCATATCCGAATTTTCTAATAAATCAGTATTGTAGTTTTACATACTTACGTATGCTTGGTACATGTACTCTTCCAGGAAGTATATTCAGTTACCAAACTATGAAGTGACTGAATGACAACTCGTAGGAAGGAATTGAGCTTCTTGTGGCCTTCCCTGCATTCTTACCCATAACGTTTCTTCTGGAAAGTCAAGGTCTTTCTGTTGTGGTTTATCTTGGCAGGCACTAAGCACACACAGCTGTTGGCTCTCTCCTCATGGAGTGGGATGTTTGGGAGAGCTGGGGGTGGGAGGGGGAAGTAAGACTTGTGAGTGCAGCTAAAGGCATTTAAACGCATGAAACAGGGGATGCATGATGCAAATCACAGAACCACAGAATTGCAGGGGTTGGGAGGGACCACCAGAGAAAATTAACTATCCCATCTGGAACCAGCACACCTTCCTTCTTTATATGCTAGCTAAGAAAGAGGGAAGTGAAAGAAAAACTCCAGCAGTCTGTCTCGTATTGAAGGCAGCTTCCCGTCATCCTTACTTCCACGAAAAGTCTGCAGAATCATCTTGAAAACGTGTATTTGGCCAACAAGAAGTCTTCAGAAAAATTAGAAATTCTGATTTTGTTCTTGTTGGAGAAACAAAAGGTGCCGGTGAAATAATTGTAGCAGGTTTGCAGCAAAGCTAATTGTAAACTGAGGTAACATTGTATTGAAAATACTGGGCTGCAGACTTTAGAAATCCTTGTGCAAAGTTGATATTTATCAGCGGCTTAGTAGTAGATGGCACTTTAAGCCCTAGAAAATTAGGTGGGAAGATTACTGTGCTCAGCAAGTTATTAGCACCTTTGACAGATACCATAAATAATGCCGTGTTACTCGGCAGCACCATGAGTTTATACCCATGTGCAGATAGATGTGGAATTATAATTTACAGCCCCCTCGTTTCCATTCCCACACATTCAACATCCTAAATGTAACAGTCGTCCCACACTTGTTTCTGTCTGAACACCAAAGCAGCATAAATGAAGATTCAGGCTCATGTCTGAGGTTAGTGGTAGTTCCGAAATACTTCTGTACATGTAGCTGTGTTGTGCTGATCTGGGGTGGAAAAATTATTCTTTAGGCGGGGAGAGTTCCACTTTTATGGTTAGCTTTCTCCCTGAAAGCTGTTGGGTTTCAGGTAGGCCCCGTTTTTGTGCAGGTGGGGATTGCAGCAGATGTTTGTCTTCACTAACAGTGAGGCCCAGCTGCCTCATTCCCAGGGTTTGTTGCTCTGTCTGGAGGTCTCACAGACGCTGTGTGTTTGGACATAATATTTAAACATGGTTTTTATTTCGTGCTGTTTTTCTCCTTCCACCATTCCTGACTTGTCAGTAGAGAGAGAGAGAGAATTAATTGAATATGTCCAGCTTTCTGTCAGCTCTGATGGCTTTAAGATTTTGCCTTGTTTCTGGAATTCTTTGTGTAATTTTGGCTGAATCAGTATGGTGTTGTTTGTTTTTTTAATTTTAAAACTCTAAGCTTTTTATAGCCTTCAATTCTAGATAGTCATTAGCTATACTGCACAGTCTGAGTAGTCTTGTTGAGTTTTACGGGTGCTGGCAGCTTGGTTTTGAAGGAACGATGATAAATGTTTTCCAACTTGTAGGTCTAAAGGTGGAGATAACACACTGTGGACAAATGAAAAGAAAGTACAGAGTGTGCAACGTCACCAGACGACCAGCAAGTCACCAAACGTAAACTGTTTTGCTACTTCTTACGTGTGTGTTTAATGTTCCGCTTGAAGAGTGTCTTGACTTCCTTAGGGAGCTAGGAAAAAAAAGCTGTCTTGCAAAACGGTACTTCGGTCAATGAATTTAAAATATACCTCCAAGTATTCCCAGTTTTGTTGTTTCTTTTGTTCTGTTCTTTCACGCTCTTAATGGCATTTCAGCCACTCCTTTCATTTTACATCTGTGCTTTTCTTCCATTTTGTTTTCTGGATTTCTTCAACACCAGAAGAACGGGACGCCCTGTTGGTAGCGTAGTTCCCCAGAGCTGTTGAGCAGTGAAGTGGTAGCGGTTGGGATGAGATTCTTCATCTTACCTATTACCAGTCCGTTTTTCCCTGGGAAAAGATTTTATTTACAACAGATTTTATTTACCAACAAACGTTTTTATCACCGAGGAGTGTTTTGTGGGTAGCCTCAAGTAGGCAGGTAGTTTACCTCATTCTAAGAAAGCGGTATGAGAAACAGCACTGATAGCAGGTTGCATGATAAAATAACTCGCCAGTATCTCAGTATGTTATTTGATTGTTTGGACTTAATTTCCTGTTCCTTCAAGCGGTGCATTTTATTAATGAAAAGACCATTTGTGCCGACTTGATATAAACGTATGCAAATGCATGTACGGAAATATATTTGTAATGTACAGAGAAATGCATTTCTGAAATGCTGGTTGGATTTGCGTGCCTCGTAATAAGCTCACAATTTTCTGCGCGTGACATATCATGAAATGAGTGCTGCAGGTATCACAGGTAGGTAGAGAACATCAGTCTTTGCCTCTAAGGCACTCATTCTTAGAAAATTTAATGGGTAGCTTTAGGTATCAAGTTAAAGAAACGCCTTCTGGGGTTTTATTTAATGACATGTGGTAGTGGTAATGACGTACTCGTGATTACAGAAGTAAGCTTGCATCATTTAAACAAGAAGGGTTTAACCTCCAGCAAACTTAGAATGTGCTAAGAAGTGAATGGAGGAAGTGTGGCAAAACATTTTGCATAAATTAATGGCTCGTTTTCTTGTTTGATTTCCCACAGATTCCCACTTCAGCAGGAGAATGGACAAACCGTTGAATGCACTGTAGCTCAGTATTTTAAGGACAGGCACAAATTAGTTTTACGCTATCCTCACCTTCCATGTTTACAAGTTGGGCAGGAGCAGAAACACACATACCTTCCTCTTGAGGTCAGTAAGCTTTGAAATAATACTGTATTCTGGGGATGTGGTCAGGGTGAAAAAAAGCTAAGCTGTTGACAAACTGTTCGGTGAGTAGTCAGTGTGAGAAATTGCGTAAAGCAGTTGTGGGGGGAGAACTCAAAGTTGTATTGGTTTTGTTCTTTTTAACTTCGTGTTGGGGTTCTTTCAGGTGTGCAACATAGTGGCAGGACAAAGGTGCATAAAAAAACTCACTGACAATCAAACTTCCACTATGATTCGAGCAACTGCCAGATCAGCACCTGACCGTCAGGAAGAGATCAGCAAATTGGTAAGTGTTCCCTCAAAAGTGAGGCAAGAGTAGTAGATTTTCTTTCAGTTCCTGTTAGCAGGTTCTAAGTAGTTTGTGCGCTACAAACAGGTCGTTGCCCAAATACGGTTATCTCGGAAAAGCTTAGATTTGAATTCAGAGAAGTCCTGTTTTTCTGCAAACAATGTCTCATTTCTTTGAATTTCAGATGCGGAGTGCGAGTTTTAACACTGACCCTTACGTTCGTGAATTTGGGATAATGGTGAAGGATGAAATGACAGATGTGACTGGTAGAGTCCTGCAGCCTCCCTCAATCCTCTATGGAGGCAGGGTATGTTGAGGCACAGCAAAATGTGACTGGTTTGATTCCCAGCTGTGATAGCTTCAGATTGCTTTGCGTGAATGATGCTGAATGTAATGAGGTCAGAGTCATCATAGGTGTAGAGTTTAACATTCAGTATTATTGTTAGAAGTCCTTATGTTTCGTGGCCACATTGTTGATAATTCTTTACTCCTCAATTGCTTCTTTATATCTGTAGATAAAGCTAAGGTAAAATGCATTTATATAAACTTCACTGGGAGATGTTGCTCATTTCAACTCTGAGATCCTCTGAAACTTCTGATTTTGAGTGTTCTGGGTGGAGCAGCTCTGCTTAGGACGTCTGTTTTAGGGTATTATCTCTGTTAGCACGTTAGTCTCAAAACTGCCTCTTCCCGTAGAAGTATAACTCTGCAGGTTTTTCTTCACAGTGACTTTTCAGATGACTTCTGCCTGACTTAGTCTTCTTATTGTGGAGACTCATAAACAAAAAGCTTCAAGTAGCATTTTTATCAGTTATATAGCCTGTCTTGTTGATGCAAGGCCAAAGCCTCCATGTCTACGATGACTTAATTCCTGGAGGCTTCTCAGGAACTTCTAGATCATGCATTGCCAGCTGAAGATTGTCCTACCAGTGCATCACAATAATATCCACTTGACAGGAGTAAAAGGATCGCGCGTGTCAAAGTTCAATAACTGGTCACCTTTTGTCATCTCTTGGGTTTTTTCTGCTCATTGTGTGAGTGGCACCCAGCCAGTGTTTGCCTCTGCTTACTGATGTGTAAAATATTGATAGCACTTGAATGAAGTGACACTTGGAGAGTTCACCGGGGAGTTGTAAGGTTACTGTGGAAATGAGTGTTCCTGTTAACACTGAGTACTTACCAGGAATCTCTGACTTAATCTGTGCATAGTTTCTGTTTGCTCTTTATTTTTTATTACCAAAGAAAATCATCAGTAAAAATAAACATTGCCTGCTTCCTGCAGTTATTTTTCTTAATAAGCTTTATTTTTTACCAGGCTAGCAGACTGCCTTGTTGCACTGGTAGGATGATCTTTCTAAGATAGGACGGGGGTTTGAGCAGTAGAGAAAGAGCTCAAATAATTAAATAGCTTACTAATTGGAGGGAAGCATAACTGGCTTTTCTTGGTATGAATCATTTTCTGATTTAATGTTTTTTTTTTTCTTTCCCCATCCAGAATAAAGCAATCGCTACACCAGTTCAGGGAGTTTGGGACATGAGGAATAAACAGTTTCACACTGGAATTGAAATAAAGGTTTGGGCAATTGCATGCTTTGCTCCCCAGCGCCAATGCACTGAGGTGCATCTTAAGTAAGTGTATTGCATAAGGTGATGATTTTATTACTTATTATGTGTGGAAATAGGCTTATGTCAAACAAAATATATATTCTAAATATGGCAGTATATCTTTGTCACTGCTTTTGATGCTCTTTTGAATTGTGCAAATCTGATTTCTGTGACAGCATAATGAAATCCTCAAAATTAGACTGCCAGAACCAGCACGTACTGTAGGGCAGAGTTCCTCCCACGGTGAGGCCTTGGGATTGAGTTTAAGGTGGTCAAAATGGTTGACAGAGCGTTTTCATCACTGAGTGTTTGTCAAGATTTAAAACGAAGTTGTATGTTTTAACCTGGTGATGTGGCATGGAATGATTTGTGTGATATTAATCCGAAAGGAAAAAATGATGCTTGGAGATACGATTTAGCAGAGGGTTGTTAGTTAGGGTGCTATGGTTAGGCTGCGGTTGGACCTGATGATCTTTGAGGTCCCTTCCAACCTGAGTGATTCTATGATTTTAACAAGTAATCCAACTTTTGTCTCTGACTTTCTGCCCAAGCCTGGAGGCACAGCAGTGCATCCGTTGGTACCCTTACAGGATCAGCAGAAGTGCTTGTTTTGTTCACTTGGAACATTTAAATGAAACTTTCAGATTAGAGTTTTCTATTCTTTAGTCACAAACAAACGGAAGGTTATTGTTAAAAGTGGTATCTGCCATCCTTGGACCATGGGAAGTGTGCGTGCCTGTGTAGCTGGATTTCTATCATTCTTTCGCACACAGTTTCTTTCCCTTCATGCATGGGCAAGTGCTGTGTTTAGCTGCCCTAGCAGGTGACTCAGTTGTTCTTTGTTAGGTGAACGCAGGTTCTTAGGTGAATGCAGGTTCGTGGTTATTCATCACAATGGTATTGCCATGATGATGTTCCTTTAGATGATTTGCCAAACAGCTTGGGAATGTTTCCCTAACGACTGGTGAGAAAACAGTGGAAACGCTACCTTTTACATCCTACTGTGTGTTTTAAATCCTTTAGGACCTTCACAGAGCAACTGAGGAAGATTTCCAGAGATGCAGGAATGCCAATCCAAGGGCAGCCATGCTTCTGTAAATACGCCCAGGGAGCTGACAGCGTGGAGCCCATGTTCAGGCATCTCAAGAACACTTACACCGGACTGCAGCTCGTTGTAGTCATTCTACCAGGAAAAACACCAGTCTATGGTCAGTGAGTGCCAAATCACGAGCTTGTGTTTTAATCACAGCTTCTAGCATATTTTTTCTGAATTATCTGAATGATGGAAGTCTAAAGGACTACTGATTAAATTTACTCCTTCTCTTGTTCTGCATGATGTTTTATATCAATGACTTAATTCATTTCATTATGTGTGGCTGTGCTTTTAACTTGCTCTTCCTGTTGGGTATGTTTGATACACGTTTTGTGAGCAGAAAAGCCAAAATCAGAGCTCTTGACAAATGGATTGAACTGTTCTGTAGGCGATTAAAATATACTTACTGCAATTCTAAGTACGTTTACTGTAATGCTAAAAGTTCTGAGTGAGTAAAGAAGAAATGAGCTTAAAAACTGCGTAGCTTTTGGGGTATCTTTGCTTACTCATGCCATCAGCCTTTGGCAGAAGAAGCTGAATGAAGTAGAAAGCTTCTGCCCGTGGAGTTTTGTGGGTGAAAACTCAGCAGCTTTTGGAGACGGATTGACCATTGGTGCATTTTACGCAGCACACACACATAGGTTTGAATTTTTGAGACAAACCATGCATCTTGTTGATAATTATCTCTTCCTATACTGCTCCTTTTCATGTCCTGCCTTCCTCCTTTTACAGTTTACCCTGCCTAATTGCAGCACCATAAACTACCATCCGCTGTTTTCTCACATAACTGCAAGGGCTCTGATCACAGCCCATCTCTACCACGCAGCTGCAGACTTGTCTTCCCCCACCCCATCCCTCACACCAATTTAATATAGCAGAAAATACGCTCCTATTTCTTACTTTTCCAAAGATTATCTGATATAAAGTCAAAAGTAAGAGAGATGAAAAAAGAAGCTGCAACAAAAGAATGCTTTTTTCTTTTTTGTATTCAGCCTTCCAAATAAGGTTGCTCGTCTCTAATTTGGTCAATAGAACTGCAGTGCAAAATGACATCTTGCACTGTTCCTTCTTCACGTTTAGAGGGGATGCTTTCTTCTTTCTAACCACTGAGAGGATGTGGTATCATTCCCGTCTACTTTCCTTGTAATCATCTCTAATTATGGTTCTCTGTGTTCCTCTGATCATTATCCTTCTCCCTATGTTCTTCCATACTCCTGCATTTCCTGTGCACATGGCCTTCTCTCTTCTCCTTGCTCTCCTCAAAAAGTCTCTTTTTATGCAAGTCAGGGTTAAAGCTAATGAGCTGATAAACTAGAAGGACATAATGTTCATGGTTGGCTGAATGCTGGCACATTAATACCATTCTTGAGTTACTAGTCCAGCGTTTAATAATGAAAGAACTGCTCATCATCATCATATTATCCATATTACCTGACTTCATTTGCTAAAGATTTTTCCACGATTATGGTGGCACACTATAATTCTGGCACTGCAATTAGTGTAATTTAAGAAGAAAATTCAAATAAGCCACCTTATGGTTACATTTAGGACCAGGTGCTGTGTTGCCAGCTGATGGAAGCAGGACAGGAGGAGGATATTTAGAGAGCAGGGTTGAGTCAGGGAAGTAGGTTTCTTTTTGCCTCTTCATTTAAATGAGTACTGAAACTCTAGGTGTCCATAAACCAACACCCGGTGCACTGATTTGTACTATAGAAGTCTCTCTGTGTCTTTTCTGTTTTGCAGCGGAGGTGAAGCGTGTTGGTGACACGGT
The DNA here is from genome assembly GCA_030625065.1 of Alectoris magna. Lineage (NCBI taxonomy): Eukaryota > Metazoa > Chordata > Aves > Galliformes > Phasianidae > Alectoris > Alectoris magna. The sequence continues at coordinate 4,517,587 of CM060561.1, forward strand.
GCTGGGAATGGCTACACAGTGTGTTCAGATGAAGAATGTGCAGAGAACAACACCTCAGACTCTGTCGAACCTCTGCTTAAAAATAAATGTCAAATTAGGAGGTGTAAATAATATTCTACTGCCACAGGGAAGGTAAGGCATCCTTCATGGAGGAGAAGAGGGTTGTGTTGTAAAGGGAATATGCATCACAGAAGTTTTTTTTTTTCCTATAGTCAATAGCACTGTAGTCTAAGTGATCTTTAGTCAGGCTATCTTTTGGCTTCTAATGCAGTCCTGCAAAAACTTGGTTACAAAGAATGTAGTGGAATGCTTGTTCCAGTTGAAACTGGTTCTAAGACAAGTTTGTATTGCAGTCTGCCCATTGAAACTGTATGGCTTTCGTTTGAGTGACAAAAGTCTTCTTTTTGCTTTCAGTTTTCAAACGAATAGAGAACGTCTTTCATAGTAATGCTCCCTCCTTTATAGTTTGTGTTCAGGATTGTGCATCTCGGTGTACGTCTCAGTTTCAGTAGACATCAAAAGTAATGGAGATTGGGAGCAGAAAACTAAATGATTTCCAGGATTTACCTTACAATTTCCTAATAGTGTTACAGTGAATACGCGTGCACATACACTCTTAGTACAGTTACTTTAATCAAAGTAAAGTGTTAGGTTTATGCTAGGGTGAAAACGCAACACTTTTTACAATCCTTGCATTTCAAGTTATAGAGAGCCTATGGAGTAACCTGCTGCATCATTCTTAGGATCCCGTTTCAGAGAAGTAAACACTCTGCTTCGCACAGATAAGCAGGTTTTCACTTCACCATGTTTAGGTTAGTCAGAAATAATCCAGCGAGGACTTGGCAGCAAGGAAGCACATCATCAGAGAGGTTTATGTACTTCACATGTCTCGATAAATTCTGTTACACTGCATGTACTCAACTTTACTCAATATACCAATAAACTGTACGTTCCTGAAAATGGAGTTAAGAGGGAAAGGAGAAACAGCACAACTGCACACGATGCCTAAATGCTTCAGAGGAGCCCATTTTGGGGGTTTTTTAAATGAAATGCTTGGATAATTTTGTTGGTTGTTGGGTAGGAGTAGAAGAGCTTTTCATTTGTTGAGCTGCATGATGGTTGCAAGCAGCTACACTTAGAATTACCTTCAAATTCCTTTGAGAACAGGCCAGAAAATCAGTTGAATCTGGCTGTATAACCATTCCCTACCCATCCACACACACAGTTCTGGTGCCTTGAAGTCTCCCATGTAACATTGTTTTGTTAAGGAATAAAGTTGAATCTTAACATTCCCAGTGTAGTGTTTTGGTGTTCTGCTTTGATGCAAGAGACCAATATCTTAAAGGTTTAAATTAACTTGGAAGTATACCTTAAAAGATGTGTTTCTAGATCAGTAGCTATGATCGCCACGTTTTTTGTACCTACTTTACTGATGCTGACTTTCATATGTAGAAAAAATTGTAACCTTTGGTGTATGTGTGCAGTTCTTCACTTTTCTCATATGGCATTGGCTACTTACGGAGCAACTTGTCATCCTTCTTTGTGTTCTAGTTAAGAGAAGGTGTGATTCTTCAAGTTCTAAAAACACAGACTGTTTTTTTGCTCCTTTTTAATGAAAAGTTATTTAAAAATACACCTAAACATTTTGTATCTGGCATGAGAAGTTTGACTGTGACGTGTAAGTACTGTCACAGTGCAGGCAACGGTCTGATCCATTGCAAGTAGTTGATTAATGCGTGGCAAGAGTAGAATGTGCTGTTTAGTTGACTTCTGATGCACTTTATGAAGTGTAAACATTGCTGCTTTTACAAATTAGCTTTGTCTTCATACAGACCACCAGTATTCCAACAGCCTGTCATATTCCTTGGTGCAGATGTAACCCATCCTCCAGCTGGAGATGGAAAAAAGCCCTCCATTGCTGCAGTGAGTACACTGCGTGGTTAACTCCCGCTTTCTCCACTGTTCAGTTATGAAGCATTTTATTACTCGCAGTTCTTATGTGGTCCATTTCTTCTGATTGCCCATTTATTGCATTCTAAATTATTTTTCTGCAGAATCTAATGAAACTTTGGAGAGCTTGCTCTGCTGCTAATTATGTAAATGCGTGTATTGTGTTGTAAAATGCCTGAGATGCTAATACACGGAGGAGCTGTTCTATAAGCTGGTATTTATCAACCCGTAAGAAGCTGGCGCTTGCTGAAATCTGCTTTTTCAGCAGTTAAAAATATTAAGAATGTAGCTGTTTCTGAACAGGAACGTGTCTGCTTCACTTGTGGTTTTGGGGGAATTTGAGCTTCCTGCTCATAGAATCATAGAATGGCTTGGGTTGGAAGGGGTCCCAAGGGTCATCGAGTTCCAACCTCCCCCTGCCACAAGCAGGGCCACCAACCTCCAGATCTGCTACTAGGCAGAAACTGTGCAGTAATTATGTTAAATACGGGGTGCTCTGCCTTATTTAATAACAAAGGTCTTTGCTGGCAGTACATGCAGTGTTTGTCTTAGTACTGACTAAATAGACAAAGCAATTGCTTTCATGTTTGCTGTGATATTGAGATCTTCATTTTTGTTTTTCCAACAGGTTGTAGGAAGCATGGATGCTCATCCCAATCGCTACTGTGCCACCGTTCGGGTCCAGCAGCACCGCCAAGAAATCATCCAAGATTTGGCTGCCATGGTCAGGGAGCTGCTGATTCAATTCTACAAATCAACCAGATTTAAACCAACTCGTATCATTTTCTACAGAGATGGAGTTTCCGAGGGGCAGTTTCAGCAGGTTCCGTTTCGTTTTGAGATCTGGATTCTGTCGTTTTGTAGATGTGGTTTTATGTAGAAATGAACATCCACCGATTTCTTGCATTCCGACCAAGATAAGTGGGGAAATGTTTTCGTATAATTAGCAGAAATCCTAAATAATTGCTTTCTGTTCACTGCACTCAGCTTTTTTTTCAGTCCTTGTTGATCCCTGTAGCACTGTAAGTGACTTCAGAGAGCTGGGAAAAAGCATGCATTTGAACAGTTCTGGATATGATCCCTTCTACTAGCTTGAAAAATAATTAGGCTGTTGAATATTCAACAGCCTAATTACATGTTAATTTGTAATTGGCAGTTAAAAAGATTTTGACATACAGCTTATTAGTCTGAGCTGGTGAGCTCATTTCTTCTCATTAAGTGAAGAATCTGAGGTTTGATCGTGTGTGCTTTGACATCTCGTGACTCTGAGTGACAGTGCAAGAGGGAGCATGATATGAGATTCATCTGAAAGCTGGGTTTGTATTTATCACACGTCTTTATGCTTATGATTCAGGTTCTCCATCATGAATTGCTGGCTATCAGAGAAGCGTGTATTAAACTAGAGAAGGATTACCAGCCTGGAATTACATTTATAGTTGTGCAGAAAAGGCATCACACCAGACTCTTCTGTACCGATAAAAATGAGCGGGTACGTTCACGTTGTGACTGGCAGATATTTAGATCACAGCCACATTGCTTATGTGCTATATGGAAGGGACCTCTGAGGACCATGCAGTCCAACCCCCTGCAATGAACAGGGACACCGCAGCTCCATTGGGCTGCCCAGGGCCTGATCCAGCCTTGCTTTGAATGTCTCCATGGATGGGGCATCAACCACATCTCTGCAACCTGTTCCAGTGCCTCATCAGCCTCACTGTCAAAGACTTTTTCCATATATCTAAACGCAAGTCTACCCTCTTTAAGCTTGAAGCCATTTCCCCTTGTTCTGCCACCATGGACCCCGCTAAAAAATCTGTCCCTTTCTTTCCTGTACCTCCCCTGTAGGAAAAAGCTCCCCTATATGAAAAACTTGCCGTGATTAAAGAACTGTGTAATGTAGTGGGTGAAATATTTCTGCCTGGTAAGGAAAGCGTTCTTTTTCTTTCCCATATAATAAACCAGCGAGAAGCTTTTATGAAGCAGCAACAGGATATGTTGTTCAACAAGTCTGTTTGTAATTTCTTGATGTTACTCAAATTCTTCATTCTTTTCAGTTTTTTACTGTCTTGAAGCACTTAAATGTAGGGATTGCTAGGGTAGCAGTATAGGGCTTGTAAGGTAGGAACTATAGAAACTGTTCAGGCATTCTTTTTTGTAAGTAGAGAGATCTGTTCAGTGTTTCCAACAGTGCTTAAGGCATGCTTCATCCAGTTCTAAAGTAGGGAGTGTTTGTGGGTTCATGGTTTTGATTCCTGTTCGCTGTACAGTGACTCTTGGGTCGCTAGCTGAGATAGAGACACCTGCACCCTGGAAACTGCTAGGTGAGATAAAGCCTTTCCTTAATGCTGTGTGTAAGGCAGACAGATGTGTCTTGGACACCAGTGATTTGCTTTGGGAGTACTGAGTCAGCAAGTGATTTTGTATCCGTGAACATCTCAGATGGTTTTATGAATGCATCGCAGTCACTATTGTGTGTCTCTCGCGAAGTACATGTGGAAGTATTTTACCCTTTCCAGTGGGGAGGAGATTCCCCAGGGCGAGGATGGTGTCATTACTGGAAACGGAGAGTTCCCAACTGCAAACCTCTGTTCTAATGCAGCATTTTTCTTCGGTTCTTTTTCCTGCTGCTGGGAATCTGTGTGAGCACTGGAAGCCCGCTGTAATTCAGGGCATTAATTACTGTTAATGCTGACATGAAGGTGATTCTGTATATTGAGAATGTATATATTGAGATATTTATATATATTGAGAATGCCGTTTAAATTGTTTTATGGTAAAAGGTATTTCCAAGTTCTGCTTCCAACCACAGATTGTAGGTATAAACATGACAGGTTAAAGGGGAATAATCTGTCACAGAATGGGAGGGCGAAAAGTGTTTGATAGATCAGTTGTGGGAAGCTCTTTCTGCGTTAATCAGAAAAGCTCATTATTATAGATAACCTCAAGAAAGATTTTGCAGCTCATCTCTTTTCTTTCTTTTTTTCCTCTCAGTTGTACAGACACTTCGCATTTTAGCTTTACTGGTCCCTTCAGGACTTTCTGCTTTTTACAGGTTCTTTTAAAATGTTTCTTTCCTTTACTGTACATCTGGAAAGGAAGAACATTTATGTGCATTAATAAATGTGCATGTACCGTTCACACAGGTTGGAAAAAGCGGGAACATTCCGGCTGGTACCACAGTGGACACAAAAATCACCCATCCGTCAGAGTTTGACTTCTACCTGTGTAGCCACGCCGGTATTCAGGTACAGCATTTTGCATGGGTTGGTAACTTTCAAACGTGGCGTTGGCTGCCGGTGTTCCTGCTGTTGTTTACGCAGGAGACAAATCATGCAACCTCTGTGTTTCTGCTTTGTCTTGTGCTGTTAACGTCTAAAAGAAATGAACCCGAACAGACAGGAAGCACGCACTGTGCTTTCAGTTTACTGTGTTGAATTGCTCCCGTGTAACTTTGGGGAAGTAGGCAGTTCTGTGGCAGTTCACCCTCAGAGGTGAAGATGTAAGGAGATGTTTTTGACGTGCTGACGCTGCGTGTGTGATCTGCCTTCAGGGAACAAGCAGACCTTCACATTACCACGTCCTCTGGGATGACAATCGTTTCTCTTCAGATGAGCTGCAGATTCTTACCTACCAGCTGTGTCATACGTACGTACGCTGTACTCGTTCTGTTTCCATCCCCGCACCAGCATATTACGCGCACCTGGTTGCCTTCAGAGCCAGGTATCATCTGGTGGATAAAGAACACGACAGGTGAGTTGCATGGCTTTGGATTACTATAGAATTTGACAGGAAGCAAGAAGGAAATGGGCTTCTGGGATCAGCAGCATCCTTGCTTAGCTGTTGGAGGGCAGATTGATTGTTTTTTTCTCCAGTGATTGGGGGAGCGGTGGGTAGGAGGGGGAAGGAAGAGGTGTTGTGTTCGCGTGTCCTTCTTTGCTGTTTTTCCATTTCAGAACTTCAGTAATGTTTTAAGGGGAATTAACTTTTGACCGTTCTATTCAGAATAAAGGAGTGACATGAAAACCTTACGTGTAAGGAGAGGCAGAATAAATACGGTTTATTTTCTTCCCCCTCCTTCTCTTTCAGTGCTGAAGGCAGCCACACTTCGGGTCAGAGTAATGGCAGAGATCATCAAGCACTTGCAAAAGCAGTTCAGGTTCACCAGGACACGCTGCGCACGATGTACTTTGCTTGACATGTTTTAATGTTTAGCGACTCAGCGAGTTGGATTCACATCAGACCAGCTGCACTTAGACCAACAGTTGCCCAAGCTCCAGTGACAGCCAGCAATGAGTGATGTATCTTCATTTCTTTTTTCCCCCCTTTTTGCAAGAAAGCCTTCCGTCCAGAATTTCAGACTTGGTTACGAACTGCATTCTTCTACAAAGCCCCACGATTGTTGGAAATGTGGTTTGCCAAAATCTCTTAAGCTGCCTGTTATAAAACAGACCCATATTTTATAATTAAATCAAGAGCTGTGATCTCAGGGCTTAGGGGAAAAAAACAAAACACAAAACTCTTCATTGTTTGCTATTCATTTAATTGCTCTTAATAATTTGGAGGGATCTCATTCATACTAAAGTTAATGGGCTAAAATGCTGCGAATTAGCTTTTAATACAAAGGAAAGCAAAGTGGTTTCTGACTATTTATGAAGCCTTGATTTTATTCTAGATGCATTTCCAAGAGATTTCTTTTCAAAGGAAAGCAGTGACAAAATTCCGCTTTCCAGCTGTCTCACAAAGATTTTTCTCTGCGTGTCTGAGGGCAAACGTATTTTCTGAAGCTCGTTCTTGAATGTTTTTTATTGTGCTGCATTTAAAAACGTTTTTCATAGACTAAAGAAGAATTTTAAAGCGGAATGGATGAACTTGTAGCGGAACTTTCAATAGGCGCAGTCAGATTGGCAAAAGAAAAGGTGCCATTTTTAAGAAGAGAAAAAGAATTTAAAGATGTATTTTTTTTTCTTTCTTTCTTTTAAATCATACTGACAGCTAACTTTAGAATTTGTCATACAGGACTGTGACACTCTCCAAAGTCTCTAAGGAATACGGGTCTGTGGTGATAAATACAGTACAATCCTCTTTCACTGTTATGTTTGAATTAATGTAAATTTTATATGTGTTTCACAGTATTAATGTGATAGGCTAGATGCTATTATTTATTTTTATTTACTAAGGAGTGCTCATTATACTTCTGTTAACATATCAAGAATGCTTTGGATTTAGAAATTAAAACCTTATCGTGAGGACATTGCTGTTCAAAAGCAAAAATATGCAATTGGCTTTGATGCGAGAGTTCAGAGCTGCGTGCAGAGGACATTGTGTAGCCTGTCCTTTGGAGAAAGGCTTTTCCAAGTGTACACACAACGTAGCGGGCCGTACCCGTGCAGTCAGAGACGCACACGAGACCAACGTTCTGCATCCATTCAAGCACAAGCAGTTGTGTTTTATTTATGTGTTGATGATCGGTGAAGCTGGAGCTCTAAGAGAGGGAAGTGGTTTGATGTTTGTCGCGTGGACAGAAGTCAGAGAATCTATGCAGTAAAGGTAAATCTTAGGAAACTGAAGTTTACTTAGGAAGGGAGGTGAAACCTTCATTATGCATAAGAGTAAACGTGAGAGTTTGGCCGTTCTCTTCGGAGAAGCATTAATTAACTGATAATTATTAGATGGACGCTTCTGTTAGTTTGCACACTGGGTTCATAGAAAAACATAGTACGTATGAAAACCATTGCACTAATCATGATGCCACAAGCAGGTGTAGAAGAAAAAAGGAAAAAGCCCAGGAAATGTGTTTATGCTGACTTGTTTTTGTTTATTCTCATAGGAAAACTTAAAATCCGCCCTCTCAACGTGCGTTTAAGGATGTCGTTCTCTTCCGTTTTGCTTTGTCTTTTCCCTTTTCTCTTAGCAGATGCTCAGTCACTGTTGTGAGTCCATATACCTCTAGCTGCTGAGCTGGGCCAGGAGCTTTAACCAAGGCACAGGGCTGTGCCATGCAGCAGGGAGCCTGCAGCTGGCTGCTTGCTTGGTAAGCTAGGAAGTGCCCAGCCTTTGCTGCATTAAGAGTTCTAGGTACGTAACTCAGTGCAGGTTCCAAGCATCGTCTTGTAGCAGCGCCTTGGTGTTGTTTGGGTGAAACAACAACGTCAGTCCTATTAGCGGATGAACTGTGTTTGTGTTGTTCTCATTGGTTGGTTAGCCTGCCAGGTCAGACCTTTGTCTCATGATGTGAATCTAGCTTTTAAATGATAGACAGTGTAACAGAAAGCAAACTCCATGTCGCGTTGTCTGTCTTCCCATTTTCCAGCAGCCAGGCTGTACGGACCTCCCTTACTCGTACTGCTCACCTGCAGAAGCTTTTCCACAGTTGACACGTTGCACTTCTGTGTGTTTGCTTAATGCGTTTCAGATTTTGATTGGGCAGAGTTTTATAGATGAATTTATTTTTATATGAATTACTATTAACAAATACAAGGAAGATCAAGCATTTTAAAACTCCAATTACATTATTTGCTGCTTGTTACGCGGAGACCTCTTGGATGTGAATTTTGTCCTCCTTTTCCCTCTCTGTGCAGTTCTGGCACAACTGACTTTGTGCAGATGGACAGATGGGGTGAGGAGGACAGACAATCTGTCTTGACCCCAAATCTTATTTCTGAAGCAGGTCACGGCACTCCCTGCACCCTCCGGTGGATGCGTTCTTTGGGCTGCCATAGTAGCTGTGGACTCTTCATCTGAGAGTAGCCGTCATCTGTGGGTCCTCTTGGAATGAACAGAGATTTCTGTGTAGTGTTCCTTCCCTGAGTGTGAAGAACTCTGGGATGGTTACGTGCATTTCAGGCTGGAGATGTTTCTGCCTTTCACTGTTTTTTTTCATCCTCTCTTACTGCCGATTCTACTGCTTGATTTCCCCCTCCTTTCCCTTACTGCCCGTTCCGCCCCAGCTGGCGAATAAACAAATAATTTGAAGCCTTTTTCTAAAGCAGTGTTGATGAAGTACGCACGTAGAAAAGTACGATGTGCTGTAAGCATAGAAGCTGTCTTTCTGGCAACATTTTTAAAATTCCAAGTATTTCCTATCCAAAAAGAAGGAGAAGAGGTTGGGGGGGGGGGGGGGGAGGGGACCACCGAACACCTCAAACCTTCCTGTTGGTGTTATTTGCTTACCTCCCACGTGTTCTGTCAGAACAGCATATCTCAGGTAAACACAAAGCTCAAGGTGTCTCTGTTTTGCATGCGTTCCTGCTGCCGAAGTTGTAGCTGGGGTTGGCAGTTATAACCACTGAGTCACTGTGCAGCTCAGGCCAGCAGTAACCAAATGTGTTTTACCCTCTGGCAGTTGTGTTTTGAGCCTGTGCAAAGGAGTCGTGTGACTGCAGTTGCAAAAGAGCACTGGGCAGGACCTCTTCCATTGCATTCCTCGTGCTCTCTGTTATTTTCCCGGCAGTGACCTTCTGCTTGAATTCAGCTGTTGGTGCAAGCTGTCGTGGTGCTTAGCAGTCTGAAAGTTGAGACTGATTGCACCCTGGTGACAAAAACATCTCATTCCCATTGCAGGCAGGAACGCCGTTACGGACAAACTGATGCCAGTACTGCAGCATTTCTTTTGTTTCAGAGCAGCTCGCCTTTAAAAGAACGTGCTTGAGAGATGGACAGATATTAATGAGTTGCTATGGATTAGTTCTCTGGAGTTTGTACTGAAATGGTAACGCTGTAGGAACAAAAATACTCCAGTACTGAAGCAGGTTGTGGAATCTCTGTCCTTGGAGAGGCTCAGACTTGGCTGGGTAGAGGACTGGGCATCTCCAAAGAGCCCTCTCAGAGCACAAGGTTCTGTGACAATCCCCATATTAACAAAGATAAAATACAAAGTTGTCTTTTCTCATGTGCTAGATGTAATACAGCATTGCTTGTCTTCAGAAATTTCTGCTCCAGTGGCTCAAGGGAATGGAACATCCACTCTGCGTCTTCTATCACCTGGGAAATAGAGATGAGTCAATGCTTAGGAGGAAATATCCTACTGTGAAACGTTGGAAGTAGGTGAATTTGTCTCCGCCTTACATGATTTTGGCATTTCAGATAGCCCTATGCAACATTAACACTTCTTGTTTATATGCACTGATGTAAAGTCACTTCTGTACGTTAGAACTCTTATTCTGACTTGGTTCAAGTTAGAGTGCTCCAACTGTAGTGTTTGGATTGCTGAGTTACAGTCAGTGATCTTCCATGTTGCAGAATTTTCCGTCAATTTCCTCACGTTTAGGTCTGTCACAAGGATTTGAAATAATTTTTGAAGGGTAGGTGTGGGCTTTGAGGTTCTTCAGTGCCCACGTAGCCTTATATGAAACGATGGAAGTTCCTCATTGAGTTAATCACAGATGCTTTAAGATGCTTAAGATGCTTTAGAAGCTTTATCGGAAGTCGCGTGTGCTTGCACAGAGAGACTTCGTGTTGAAAGCAGATTGGGACATGGAGTGCTTTGCACACTGCTGCCAACACTATTTCCTTACTGCAGCAATAAATGGTCACGTGCATCTCTCCTCTAAAAACCCCAATCTCTTTCATACCAGTGAGTCTCTGTACCAGAGGCTTCTTCTTGTGCTGGAAGAGCAGGTGTGGATGGGGCCCTGCTGCCTCTTGGTGTCATCGGGTGAGCGTTTCTGGTGGCACAGATATATTTCACATAGAAAAAAAGGAATGTAGAAAAGTTCTATTAGTCATACTTGATATCGGCGTAATAAATTAACTTTTCTTATTTGTTTTAATACTCTTCTCCTTCAGTAAGCTGTGTGTGTGTGTGTGCGTGTGTGTGTGTGTTTGTCCTGACCCGTGTGCTTTCTCAATTTCTAACACAGAACAATACATTTTTTTTTACTTTTATATTACATTTGGCAATGGGCTTCTTGTTGCACTCTTGCAGTCTTTTCTAAGGAAAACTTTAAGTAGGAGGTAATTGCACTGATTGTTTTTAAACTCCCTTTTTACTGTAAGACTTTTTTGGCATCTGCTGTAGCTGTTTAAAAATACTGTAAATAGTGCTCTGCGTAGCAGATCCTGAAATGCTGTGGATCCCAGTCCTTGTACTTCCATTGTAGGAATACTGCCATATTTTACAGTGTGGAGATAAAGAGTTTTGGTTTTCAGTGTTGTTATACTTGGTTTGCATTCCGGTATGAATCCAAGGGCACAGTTTGCTTTCTCACGTGTTTCCTGGCATCTTTAAGCATTTGATTCCTGCCTTGTGTTGAGAAGAACCAATCTCTGCAGCGGAATTAGTAGAACAATAGGGAATTGGGATGGCAGTTAGTATGCTGGGATGCAGAGCAGCAAGTTTTGTCCCCAGTGGGTTTGTGACTGGAAAGGTGCATCCTTCCAAAGATGCTCTCAGTCTGATGGAGGCTTGTAGTGTGCGCGTGGTGTGGTGCACAATCAGTTTTGTGCTTCAGTTGCTTTTCCTGTGTTGTTTCGTTGCCCAAAGTGTTAATTATGAATGTAATGGCTTGGCCAAATCACTACAAAAGGTGTTTTTATAGGACTCTCAGTTAGCAAGCAGATGCAGTTCAAGGCTACCTCCTGTGTTCCTCTGCAGATAAATTAATTTGTCAGGTGAACCTACTACTACGGCAGCCAAAATGCTCCCAGATCAGCTGTATTCTTACTGCTTTGTTCCTTGCTGGAGAGCTGCTGGTGCCAAACTGTGATCTTGGACATCTTCCTGATGTGTAGCCATGGCACGGACTTGTTGCACTCTCAGAACTAGCAAGGCAGATCTCATCCGGCACTCCCGCTTTCATGCAGTCCCTTTACCTTCTGCCCGTTCTCTTGCTGTGTTTGTATACTGTCATTTCCAGACGAGAAACGTTTCCATACTTTAGCTGCTGGCTGAGAAATATCGTCATGTTTTCATTGCAAGTGACATGAAGGTGCTTGAAAATATATTTTGAATCTGAGGTAAAATATCTCTATATATTTGGAGTATTTTTTTAACACTTTTTGGATAGGCTGACATGAGTCTGTAACGTTGAGAATACTTTATTCCCTGCTCAGACCACATTTGATAAACTTTAAAATGGAAGGGGGAAAAAAGAAAAAGACTGTTGTCTGTATTGTGTCAATTTGGTGCAAAGCCTCGGCCTAACTCAGTCCTGAAGTAAGCGCATGCCAATTAAAGGTGCTTTAAATAACCTGAATAGAAACTGTTGAAAACTGCGTTAATTCATCACCGTGTTTACAATGCAGCCAAACAAGCTTCCTCATTTTGTAATTAACCACTCTGCTGACAGAAACGCTGCCTGGTTGGGCGCAGTGTGCTGGTGTGCTTTCATAGCACTTTTCTGGCCTACGGGCTTTGTGCTCTGGAAATTAGCATTTCAGATAGAAGTTAGCCCAGGATTGCTTGCTACCTGCAATGTCTTCATCTTTAGCCACAGATGTGAATGAGGCTTATTTCTGGTCAGCGGTGATTGCTGATGTTCTGGTTTGTGGAAGAATTCCTGTTGAGCAGTGGTGAGTGACTGAATAAGTAAGTTCATCTCATAACTAAACGGGATGATGTCCTAAACACACTGTCCCGTTTGCTGTTACAATTCAACAAGGCTCCCTGCAAAAGCACGAAGAGAAGTGTTTTGGCCTAGGGAATGGCTCCTTTCAGAAAATACTTCACTATGTCCTGCTGTTAGGAATCTGCAGACACTATTGGCATGGCTGTGGCCTCGAAGAGGATTCTGGGCACTGAACTTACTTCTTTGTGAACAAAACCTTGTAAAACAACGAGAGGAACATCGTGTGCTTCATAGGAAGGTCTGCAAAGCTGAAAGAGCATCTGGAGGAGCCCAGCACTGGATGTCTAATAATGAGATATGCCATCTGTGTCATGCAGCTACCCCATCCTCCATGGAAATAAGGCAAGGTGAAACACTACACACAACCCCTACCCCAAAAGGGCAGTGTTGGTGGGTGGGGGCCCTGAAGGCTGGGCTCTGCTTTCAGCCTTGGTATTGCAGAGGGTTTAGGATTTGGTTGGAGTGAGGACAGGGACACGTGCAGAATTTGCAGGTGAGAGGTTGGTGGGAGCTGGTCTTGGAGTTTTGCACTTGGCAGCACTGGAAATGGGAATGGCTGCTGCTCCCTTCCTCCTTTCTAAACATCTTCAGAAGAATAACTGTTCACAATTTGTCCCTGTACTGCCTCAACAGATGAGTCTTAAACTACCTGTGGCAGCTCTCCAGCCAGCCAGCCTACCCATCGTTCTGCAGAGCCTCCAGTTGGCATCACAAGGCAGTGTTAAAGGGTATATTTGTTTGTAAATAGTGACTTTGCGTGCACAGATTGCCTCCCCCAGCCTTTTGGATGTGCTGTACTCAACTGAAATACCAGCTGAAATAGCTGCTATCTCGGCAGCAGTTACAGATATGACTTAACTTTAAGAGTAGATTTGTGAATTGGCCCTAAAACGTAAATTTAACCATTTAGGATCCTGAAAAATGAGTTGAGACATTTCTGCCCATTTTGTTTTTGACTCTGCTTGGCAAACATGAGCGGTGAGAAGGTCAGCAACCAAGCTCGGGAGTTTCTGATCCCCTCTCTGGTTCAGTTTGTATTTCCTCAGTTAGATTTCTCATCAGAAAAATGCATGTGATTTGGATTCTGTTCTTCCTTTATCAGCTTTTCCTGTTCCCACATATACAGACAGGAAGCTTCATTCTTATCAGGGTATTAAAGCTGTGTGGTTGTGCTTGTCATGCGCACGACTCAGAGCAGCTGTGGTGTGTGCTGTGTGGGCCCATCGGGTATGGACACAACAGGCAGAGAAATGCATGTCCAGATTTCACTAATATTAATCTTGCATCAGCTGGAGAACCCACTGTTTCTGTGCTGTAAAAATGGAGGTAATACCCTGGTTCTTTTGTTCCTCATTTTCTCATTAGACATGTAAGGCTGAACCTTAAATTTCTCATCTCATTTACAAGCGACAGTGCTGTTATTTTATCTTAAATACCACGTCTCCAATTGCCTGCCTGACTTGAATCTTTAATTGATCTTAAATTACCTCTCGGTGTTTAATCCCCAGAATGTCTCTAAATTAAATGAAGATTGTTGTATGTGCCCGTTCTTTATTACCTGCTGTTTGGCAGCAGAAATAGTTTGTGGGGGTTTTTTTTTTTGTTACGTGGAGGGAAGGGTGAGATAACGTATGAATTTGCTCATGGAAGAAGATGGACTTGAGGAGTAATTACTGGTAAACAGTCTGGGAAAGCAGCACATCATCTTTTGGGGGGAAGTAAAAGCAAGACAGGAGTAAGGTTCAGAATTACGTATCCATGGAAAACTAAGTCATAAACGAGGAAAGTACATCTGGCAAAGTCGTGGGCTGCTCTGAAAGGTTGCAGTTTGTCTGGTGTGATTTGTTGGTTCAGCTTGGAAGACGATGTGTGTACACAGGGTGTGTGTGTGTGTGTGTGTGTGTGTGTGTGCGTGTCCACATGTGTTGCTGAAAGCCAAGTGTGGCTCTTTGTATATAGAAATACAGAAGCAGAATTCTGCTGGGAACAACGAGCACAACTTCACTGGCTTCCGTAGTGCCTCGTGAGGTTGCGCAACCACAAAATCTCGGACTTGAGGGCCGTTTGTAGATACAGACCCAGTCCCCTGTTTCTGTGCAGCAAAGTGGTTAACTGATGATGAGAGGAGGAGACAGGGAACAGAATGTATTAAACGCCTTTTCCTTTAATTCGGTACATTGCAGGCTTCGTGAACATCTGCTGAGGTTCAAATGCTTTCTTTTAATATTTTTAATTTCTTTCTATTAAAAAAGAAAAAGGAAAAAGAACCAATCATTAATTCAGAAATGTTGTGTTTGTACGTGTTCCCCAGAAACAAAAATGTTTTTGTAGCCATTTTACTATTTTTTTGAAAGCAAAAAAAAAAAAAGCAGAGGTGTTAAGGGCCTCATTTCAAGTGGTACAAAGCGTGTGTTGACTGTGTTGCACCCGTATTAAAGTCGTGTGCTTGCTGTGTATCAGTGCTGTGGCGCTGGCTGGGTAAGACTGGCATTTGTCATACAAAAAGTCAGGTGTATAAATACCCTCACCTGGCTTTTAAATGCATCAGCGGCGTTGTGGGGCCTATTGCGGAGCTGAGGTGTTGCTCTGTGTTACTCAGAACTGCTGAGGCTCTGTGTGGGGGTGGAGAGTTGAAATGCGCCGTATGGATCTTGATGACGTAGCGTAGTTCGCATGATGCTGTGTGGTGATGCCTCTTTAAGCCTTAAAACAAAGATAAATCTGTCAGATTTTCTCAGAGTATGCAAAAAAAATACTGTTTAATGAGAGTAGAATGTTCCTGTAAAGCCGAACTAGTAAAAAAGCGTGTTGTCTTCTCTGAGATGGAAAGGGAAATCTGTAGATCTCTATACTGTGACCGACCTCTGTAGGCAGTGGCTGTCACTGTGGCCCTTCAGAAGCTGATGAGTTGCTCTGGCAGCCTGCCCCAATTCGTAGTTCCCAGTTTTATGTGTGTTGGATGTGTTGTGCCCCTTCCCCCTGGAGGAGGATGACGATTTAACACTTACTCGGTGTTGGAAAAACTCTTCTCAAGGTGTGTGCTTGCTTCATAGTGCCATCTCTCCCCCTTCCTGCACCCGACGTCTGATCCTTAAACCATTTGAACCGGGGGCAAACCAAGCAGCGGGGACCCAGCTTTCTTTGTCCATTTGGATCTACCTCATGTAAACAGTTGGGTGCTATTTACTCAGATAGTCTCAGATGAGATTGGCAAACAGCGACCAAACCGTGTGAGATGGCCGCCCTCGGCAGAGGCCGTCCTCCACAACCCAACCCTTTGGGTTTCTTCTTTGCAGATGACAGTGTTGTATTTGAGTTGTGTCCTTCGTGCCTTTGTGTTTGGTTTTTTGTTTCCCAGTGCATAACAATCAAAGGTCGTGTCCTTGATTAAGAACAGCCAATGAATTTTAACCACAAAGTTTAAATTTAATAAAGCAGCGAAGTGGTTTTAGCAGATGTTATTTTTTTTGGAGCATCAGATCCAACCATACAGTATGACAGCGGAACCAGGCAAAGAGAAATAGCCAATGGAGAACTCTTTTTGGGATGTATGTAATCCCTGCCCTAGAGCTGTACCTCTGCGTATCCATCCGTATATGCGTACATGTGCGTATGCATAAGATGGAAGGGTTTGTGGGTAGGGGAATAAAACGTCATCGATTTTTCCACAGTTTTCTATGGAACAGTTTACAACTCTGTAAGTTTTTTCTACTACGGGAACCTTTTTTACATTAAAAATAATAATAATAATAATAAATAAATTAAAAAAAAAAAAAAAGAATTCCTTTTTGGAAAATTTAAGTTGTGATATATACTATCGTTTTTTGAAGTTGGGAAAAAAAATCAACTTTTTACCAATACCTAATATGGGGGAGGGAGGGGGGGTGTGAATCTCTTCTGTACAACTGTATTTAGTTGAAATAGTAAAGGAAAATGATGTATGGGATTGTACGAGTGCTGACATTCCGTGGTGGCAGGACTTCCAAGCGTTTCCTAAGGCTTTCTGCTGCAGAGAGACTCGAACAAAAGGAAAATGCCTCTGTTAAATGTTTTTATAAAACTGCTCCATCAGGTCTATACTTAAGCTATATTTTCTACAGCCTAATCATCCTTTAATATGCTGCATATAAATTATCAGCATGGTTGCACTTTCTCAATAATAATGTATGCCCTACAATTGGCTCGTGGTAAGGACTTTAGTTTTTTAACAAAACAGATAGTACTTTGGGCAGAAGGTAATATTTATATAGGTACCTCAAGAAAAAAAAAAAAAAAAAGAGCCTGAATATGCTGCATTTTGTTCCTTTAACATTTTTCATGTAGCATTTGTTTGCTTTTGTTTTTGTAGTAGACGACCAGCTACCTGTTTGCTTTGAGGGACCCCAGTAGTGTTTTCTGTTCCGCTCGTAGGATGTCGTGTCCTGCCTTGGTTGCATGCGGTAGCTCTGGACGGGGTTTGCCCTGCATTGCGTATGCAACGGGGAGGGGGGACCACGAGGACATTGCTTTACGTAGGCTTCAGGAAAAGGATACCACGTTCCTACAACAGACAATAGATGTTCTGAATGGCAGGTTTGTTGTACCACTGTCTTGACTCTTTCGAATGCAGAGAGGAGGCAGCTGATGAATGAGGGAAGCCCAGCAGACCGAGCTTACCCTGTTGGTCCGTGTTCTGAGGTGGCTTTGTGGAGAGCTGCTCCCTGCGGTGTGCCCCGCTCCCTGAGGCCACTTGCTGGTGTGGGTGCATCTTCTGCTGCTTTGTTTCCAAGTCAGTGAAAACCTAAAAACATGCAGAGGTGGGGAACTTTTGTTGAGAGCTGTTGAAGGAAGCTTCAGAGGCTGTGAAGTTGAGCGTTTATTGTCGCGTTCTTAAGCTTAGGTGGGTCCTTTTCCAAGTTTGTTTTACAGCTTGCAAGGTAAAATAGTTTGCACTACTTTTGCAATAAACTCCTGAAAAACCTAACAGTTTCTGTTTTGGTTTCTTACTGTATATATACAACTAATACTAAAGATTTAGCATAGTGTTTCTCACCTCAAAACATTAAGACTCGTAACAAGCTCAGAATGCTGTAATTCCTGACAAAATAATGATGTGAATGATATTTTATAAAGTTATTTTGTATGGTGTCAATTTTGTTTTGCCTCATAGTATGTCAATAAAATAAAATTTCTCATCTTTACAACATTGTTTGATGTCTTTTTATTGAACTTCATCCAGAGCCATCGATGGCTTCCATCTGTGGCTCAGAAGCAGTTCCAAGTCCCAGTGGCAGATTCAAGACTGTACCAGAGCAGGGATCCTCGTACTGCACCGCAGCGTGCCTTTTCAAATTGTAACGCCGTATTTTGTGAGATGAGACAAGGTGTGTTCTGCAGGAGCCACGAGGGTCTCCTGCTCCCAGTGCTCTCCTCTGCGTGAAACCCTTTGGACGTGTTTCAGATGTTTCCGTGGGCACTGCTCTGCTTGTGTTGATTTCCAGAAGCGTTCATTGTGGACTGTTGATAACGTAATGCCTCGTAAGCCGTCCTGAAGTAATGTGTGGAAGGTTGCTGCTTTGGACACCACTATGCCTGAAGTCCTGCTTTTTGTTCTGTTCTGACTTCATACCTACAGCACCCAGGTCTTAAATGAAGTAAGTTCTTTGTGTTTACAGTGAATTATCAAGTTGGGGATAGCAGAAGTCTGCTGAGTTCCAACAGAGCCCAGCCCTGCGGACCAGACTCATTTTATTCAATAGTAGGAAATACTCACAGCTGTCCCTCCCGTTTCAGGCAGTTTCTTAGTTTTGAAATGCTGCTTTGAAGCGGATGCAAGCTTGCTCTGCATCAAGCGAGACTCCCATAGGGGATGGCAACAGGCTTGGGCAGATGTGAGGCTGCAGTTGGTTGTGGCAAACTGTGGCAGCTGTGAAGTCCCCATCGAGGCCTCTGGTTGAATTAATCCAGAAGAGCGTTCAAGTTCTTGTGGCCTTGCTAATTGCCACAGCTTGTTCATCAGCCCACAGGAAACTTCTAAGAGGGATGAAATACAGTGATTTATACTCGGTAACCACAGTCCTGGCATTTTTGCAAGCTGAGGAAGATGGGAGCTTCGTTGCCTTTGAGCAGCCTGGGCGTGCTGGGGAGGGTCTTGCATGTTAGTATTGCAGGAAGGAAAACAAAACTATGGGTATAATAGTGCTCATTCTGGAAAGCTTCCATCCCCTGGCGTGTGTTCTGCTGTCCAAAATCTCTGAATGCTTCCAAGAGGCCAAGATACCCTGAGAAGTACTGCCAGCTTCCTGCCTTGCAGCTGCCTTCCCTGCCAGACAGAAATATTCAACTGCAAACTTTCAAAACCAATTCCTGGAAAAACAAGAAGAAAAGCAAAGCGTCTCCTAATGAAAGCCTGCTTAGGATGGCTCCTCTTGTTGAGCTTCAGCCATGTTATGGTGACCTTTCTCATACCAGATAGGGATGGATGATTGATAGGCTCTGGAGACCTTGCTCGCAGCCTTGTAGCACCTACAGGAACAGTGCAGCGCTGTTGTGGAGGAGCGTGTTCCTTCTGCGGAGGCTGAAAGAGACTGCATCAACCCAAGTCCTGGTAGCAGAAGTGCTTCAGTTTTGCTGCACGTTCCTGCAGTGGAACAAACACTGGGTACACCACAAGGTCGTGGTTCACTGCCAGCTGTTCCCGAGCAGTCTGGACCACCTCAGGCCTGGGCTGCAGGTCTGAGACAGCAAGGCCATGTTCCCATCAGTCATAACTGAGGATGGCTTTCAGGACAATGAAGCATGGAACGCTTGTGGCCAGGGACACCTCTGCCTGTGTGTGACCATAGCTCAGGTACGTGGCTAAAAGCCCTCAGCAGCAAAATATGCAGGTACTGAGCAAGCACTGGAGGAGCCTCTTCTGTGGCAGAATTTCCTGCTTCAGGTCTCACAAAAGTGACCCTCATGCAACTGACCGCCACCTAACATGTCCCCAGTGAACTCTGTTTTCTTTCAGTCCCAAAGTACCATTGCTCCTGCTGTGCCAGTGGGTGCACAATCGCAGTGCTGGTTTATAACCTGGTGGTCGACTGCGCTGAGTCTCCAGGCTCACGATGGCCGCTTTGGGCAAGTGACTGATATCATCCTTTAGAACCCCTGCACGGCACCATGACTGGTTTATGAGAGGCATGATGGATAACTGGGTGAGCCCCAAAGAACTGGTGATGGAAAACGCCACTCTAAAATTAAGCTGAACAGTAACTACAAACACATTTGCCCTAAAAGCTGATCAGCCCTGCTGTGTTTCCTTCTAGATACATGTGCCCAGTACAATGACATCTTTGCTGGGGGCTGGTTTGGATTTCTGATTCTTTGGTCACTGTGGGTCAGGTGGTGCAGCAGTGACTTAACCAAGAGGTGACTGCTCCACAATTAGGCTGCTCTTCTGTGACTCTTCAACACAACCAGTGGTGGTCAGCAGTTTTTGAGTCCCCCTCTGTTTTACCTTGGTGCCCCATACCCCGTTTATGCTACAGGCTTACCATACAACTTTCTTCTAGAGTGAAAGAGGTTTCTTTTGTTCCCCCAAAGCTGACAAGTATTGGATAAACCAAGTGCTGAGAAAAACACTGTCCATCATTTAAGTACCTTACTGCAGGCAACCTCTCCCACCCCGAACACACAGTGCTCAACTGCTGGTTTCCCACAGCTCTCCATGCACCTTCAATAATTAAAAACCCAAAAACCTCAACCTTTTCAACAACAGCACAGTTCTGCATACCCACTCGGGAGTTTCTCGAGGGGTAAAACACCACACAGCACTCGCTGCAGCTTTCCTGACGCAATGCAGTTTTGTTCTATGGTAAACTGAAGCTGGAGAAAAACCGCAGGAAGTTTCTGCACTTTTGTCACTTTTTCCTAAAAATATTTATTGTAAAAAGTCGCATATAAAGTTGTACACAGGACAGTTCTTTTTATAGTAAAAAACAAACAAAATTCAGCTATGCAGCTCCGTCACTCAAGTGGCGAAGGGCTGCTCACTCTCAACAATCCACATTTAACAGACTTCAACCAACGCGTTTTGTTAGAGCACCACAGACGTACAGAGCTGACTACAGAGAAAGGTTCTCGGACACATTGACGCCGTTATCCACCCCATCTAATTCTTATCACCACGGCTGCTGAAACACATTTGTTGTTGGAATGGCTCTCGTCCTCTACTCAGCTTCTGTGCGGATGTGCCAGTTTAGGCTGCATTACAGCAAGAGCTTTGTTATTATTTTTTTTAAAGCTAAATCAAAACCAAAACAGAACACTTATTCAAATTGGGCTTGGTCCACTGCTAATGCCCTGCCACTGTTCCAGAAAACTGGGGAAGGGGTTGGATCACTTACTGGCTCCCCAAGCAGAAGAGGGCCAGTGGTAGCAGATCCTATGTAAAAACCCTCCCCTCACCTGAGAAACACGAACTGGGAAAGAGCTCCCTTTAAAGGGTGAAAGAGCTTTTGGACTGAGAGCTGCCTGTAAGGAATTGTACGTTTGGAAAACGATTGTCTAAAGAAGTCACTTTCATTCATCTGAGCAAGTTCTGCTGTCACCTTTACATGAGTGCTTCTCTCGCCACCACGTTTCTGAGGGAAGAATTCCATTCTTCAGGAAGTACACAGTTCAATTTTTAAACTTCTTAAAGCAAAAGCAGATGGCTCAGTGTATAAATATATCCAGCATCTGGATTCTCAGTCACAAAAATAACATCCTTTATACAACAAAAAATGGATCAACTATGAAGTAGCTCTCCACTAGCCTTAAGATCCAACAGCTTCATCCGCAGCTTCATCATCATCCTCTTCATCATCGTCCTCTTCATCACATTTCCCCAATTCTCCATCTCGCTTCTCTCTTTCAAGCATTTTTAGGTATTTGCTAGCTAGGATTTTCTTTGGCAAGATATCTGGAAGGGAGAATGGCTTCTTTTAGTCAGCATAAGTACTTACGTTGCCTCTTTCATTATGTTGCATTCATACAGAATCACAGAGTCCCACAGGTTGGAAGGGACTGAGTAGCACTAAACAAAACCAAACCAACTAACATGTTTTAGTTAATGACCAATTGAGTTAGCCTGACGTACGGATGTAACGCAAGTGGAAGAGGATAATTCCTTTCTTCTTTTTTAATTATAAGTAACATTATTTATTTGATGTTAAATGGAATGCTCGATTACTCAACAGCCTTTGACAGATCCAATAGGACGGCTGCCTTACTTGTGTCCTTAACAAACCTGACTTCTCTATTCAGGTAAGATGCTCATTCAGGGCAGTAACGACGGCCCTGAGACAAAGGCAAAATAAGGAGCCCTGAGAAAATCAGGCAACAAATATCTCATTCTCAACCTGTATCCTGTGTCTCTGCCCTTTCAGAGTGAAACATTACCAATAAATTCCAACTACAAGAGAAAGGTGTGCATGCACATGTGCGTACAGATGTAAATAGGTACATTAAAAGACAGAAAGGAACCATATGATGCATCCTTTTTAGGAAGCAGGACTTGCAGATTGAAATACTTTTTGAGCCACGTAATTTGTCACATCTTTTTTTAGTTCTTGTTTTACAAGCAGAAAGCTTTTAAATGTTGTCGGCATGTTAGAAATGCTTATGGCAATACACTGAGCACTAATTACCCTGGTATAATTTTGCAACACCTGAGAAATCCCTGTCCACAAATAAGTGTTTTCCGTAATGTAGCTTATGAGTTCGATTTGAATCACAGAATGACTTGGGTTGGAAGAGACCTTAAAAGCCTATCCAGTACCAACCCCCTGCCAGGGGAAGGCCTGCCACCCACCAGCTCAGGCTGCCCAGGGCCCCACCCAACCTGGCCTTGAACCCCTCCGGGGATGGGGCATCCATAGCTTCTCAGGGCAGCCTGTTCCAGTGCCTCACCACCCCCTCAGTTTAAAAAAAAAAAGCAAAAAAAAAAAGCTCTTAATAACTAGTTTAAATCTCCCCTCCTTTAGTTTAAAACCATTCCCCCTCGTTCTATCGCTATGAGACCATGTAAAAAGTCAGTCTCCCTCCTGCTTGTAAGCTCCATTCAAGTGCTGGAGGGCTGCAATGAGGTCCCCCTGGAGCTTTCTTTGTGGCCCCCCTCTGGACCTGCTCCAACAATTCCAATTCTTTTTACATGAATGTATAAGGACACCTAACAGAGACAAGAGCAGAAGCAGGAGTGGAAGAGTGGCTAAAGTGTGGCAGATGTTCACCGAGTGGATGACAAGACCTTCTGTGCTGTCACTTAAACATACGTGTGAATCCTGAGGAGTTTGTTCCTTTTTATTTATGTGGCCATGAGTTTTCCTAGGCAGTTAACAAAGAAAAGCTTGGCAACACCAGGATGTTAGATGAATCACAGAATGGTTTGGGTTGGAGGGGACCTTTAAGATCGCCTAGTTCCAACCCCCCTGCTGTAGGCAGGGACACCTCCCACTAGACCAGGCTGCTCAAAGCCCCATCCAGCCTGGCCTTGAATGCTTCCAGGGAGGGGCCATCCACAACCTCACGGGGCAACCCATTTCCAGTGTCTCACTACCCTGAGCCTGGGTTTAGCATGCTGACTAAGAAGACGTTAGCATGCTGAATAAAGGGGAGTACTGCTGAACTTTTCAGGGCAACAGTTCAGCCCGACTATTTCCAGCCCTGCCATTAAGCCTTTAGCTATACAGCTGGTTTTTGTTTGTTTGTTGTTTTTTTCTTTTCCCATATATATAATAGGAGAATAACAACCAGCAGGAGAACGGTGCCCTCACAAAACAACTCAACAAAATAAAAACTCCATCTTCAAAATTACACACAGGATTACCGCTGCTCTACAGATACCTGCAAGGAACTGAAAGGTTTCGCACTCTTCTGCGGTGTGAGACAGGTCGCTGTACGTGAGGGCATTCTTCTCCTTGCCTCTGCCGTGTTTGTAGGAGTACGACGCCAAATACTGAACGAAAAGCTCCTAAAATGCAAAGCAAATACTGATTCGGATATACAAATGGCAGTTTAACCCCCAATTAAAGACACAAACGCCACATGTAACTGCACGTATACAGAGCACTGGATGCGGTGGCGCTGAGCGAAGAGGCGCAACCGAGAGCGCGCCCGGCCGAGAGGGGAGGGAAGGCGGGAGACGCTACCGTGGCCTTAGCCGTGAGGAAAAGCGCGTCCT
The DNA here is from genome assembly GCA_030625065.1 of Alectoris magna. Taxonomy (NCBI): domain Eukaryota; kingdom Metazoa; phylum Chordata; class Aves; order Galliformes; family Phasianidae; genus Alectoris; species Alectoris magna. The sequence goes on from CM060561.1 coordinate 4,541,287, forward strand.
GGTTGATGCTGGAGACCTCCGGCGAGCTCTTCATGATGACGCGGATGCGCGACAGAGGCAGTGACACCAGCCGGTTCTCCCCGCCGCTCGACCTGGCCGCCATTTTGCCCCCCCGGCGCGGCCCCGGCCTTTCACCTCTCATCCCGGCGAGAAATGGGCGGCCGCCGCAGCACGGCCCCCTGGGAACTGTAGTCCGCGGCCGCCAGAGGGACCCCGCGCGCCGCCGGAGGGAGGAGGCAGCGGGACTACAGCTCCCGTGAGGCCGCGCGCTGACCGAGCGGCGGGAGGACTACGAGCCCCGTGGAGCACCGCGCTCGTCCGCTGCCCGCTCCAGTGCTGCGGGCAGCCTCGGCGGGATGGCGATTCCTCGCTCCGGGTCCCAGCGCGACCCAGCGCCGCCCCTCCGCGCGGGTCTCGTCCCACTTGAACGCTGGGAACTCGTTTATAATGGCAAATAGGCTCTTCCTAAATATAATCCAAGTCGAGGCCAGCGGCTACAGAGTCATGAGTGTAATTACAGGTTGCTAAACACCTCATTAAGCTGCTGCAGTCCAGTAGCGGGGAGTGCTGTCTGGTATCCTGGCACTTGGAGGCGTGCTGGGTGTGGAGAGCATAAGTAAACAATGAACAAATGATGGCGGCGGTGACTTTATGAATGCATTCCCCACATACGTAGCACCTTCGCTCTGTGTTCAGCTGAAGGCAGTGCGGGGTTGGCCAGGTGGATGGGGAATGGCTGTGGGTATGGTCTGCCTGTGCCTCAGCACCATCTCTCACAGTGCTCTGGAGAAACTGCAGCCCGTGCTTTGGATGGGCGCGCAACTTGCTGGGTAAAATGAGGCTGCACGGCTGCGCTCAGAGTGGTGGCGAATGGGGTTAAGTCCAGCTGGTGACTGGTCACAAGTGGTGTTCCCCAGGGGTCTGTACTGGGGCCAGCTTTATTTAATAACTTCATTGATGACCTAGATGAGGGGACTGAGTGCACCCTCACTAAGTCTGCAGATGACACCAAGTTAGGAGGAAGTACTGATCCGCCTGAGGGTAGGATGGCCCTTCAGACGGATCACAGAATCACAGAATGGCTTGGGTTGGAAGGGACACCAAGGATAATCAATTTTTCGGCCCCTCTGTCACATGCATGGCCACCAGCCTCCAGATCTGGTACTAGACCAGGCTTCTCAGGGCCCCATCCAACCAGGTCTTGAACACCCCCAGGGATGGGGCATCCACAGCCTCTCTGGGCGGCTGTTCCAGCACCTCACCACTCTCTCTGTGAAGAACTTCCCCCTCACATCTAATCTCAGCCTTCCCTCCTTGAGCTTAAAACCATTCCCCCTTGTCCTATCACTATCTGCCCAAGTTAAAAGTTGATTCCCCTCCTGTTTGTAATCCCCTTTTAAACACTGGAAGGCTGCAATGAGGTCACCCCACAGCCTTCTTTTCTCCAGGCTGAACAAGCCCAGCTCCCTCAGCCTGTCTTTGTAGGGGAGCTGCTCCAGCCCTCTGATCATCTTAGTGGCCCTCCTCCGGACCCTCTCCAACAGCTCCACATCTTTCCTGTATTGGGAGCCCCAGACCTGGACACAGTACTCCAGATGGGGCCTCATGAGGGCAGAGCAGAGAGGGACAATCACCTCCCTGTTCCTGCTGGCCACCCCTCTTCTGATGGAGCCCAGGATATGATTGGCCTTCCAAGCTGCAAGAGCACACTGCTGGCTCATATTCAGTTTTTCATCCACTAGGGTCCTTCCAGGTCCTTCTCTGCAAGGATTGGTTGGAATTCAGGGCAGAAAGTCAACTGCCAAAAACTTCTTGGACTGCATAATTCATGAGATTACAACACTGGTGAAATCACTCTGTAGATTATATCCAAAGTGAAGCGTTATGTACAATGATGCTGTACACTCATGAATCAGGCTCAGTTTGTTTGATACTTGTAGTCTTGTGACACCTTGTGGAAACAGCTGACATTACTATGACAGTGAGATGCTTGCATTTAAGCAACTTCTCTTCAGAGTTTCTCCACCACTTGGAATGAACTCATCCTGGAGGATCTCAGGAGACTGCGTAGCTTAATGGCAATGTCAAAGCTCTACACTGTTTCGTTTACAGAGCCACAATCCGATTATCTCCTAGAGACAATAAGATGTTAACTACTCCAATTTACATTTAGCAATAATTATCTTAATTGATACAAGCTGTCATCACTTTTTTTTTTTTTTTTTTTTTTTTGTCTCATAAGGAAGAAGTGAAGCAACAAAACACTGCTGAGCTGAACTGGAACAATAGAATATATTGAGTTGGAAGGGACCCACAAGGATATTGAACCCAACTATGTCAAAAAGTGTTTCCAACCACCTCCCCCCTCCCCTCCCTCCCCCTCCGGCCAATGCTACAGAGAAGAGTCATAACTAATGACCACTGGCTGTATTAATGAGACCAAATCTTTAGTGTGCTTTTGCACCACTGATATCAGAACCAAATACCATGTGGGCATTTGCCACCCAATTAGTATTCACATCAGCGTTGGAGAGATGAATGTAACAATCATTTCTCTGTGAGAAATGCTTCCAGTGACATTCTTGGCAAAATTCTGTGAAAGGAAAAGCGGTTTTCTTTACTTGAAAATGCCCCCTTGTGCATCCCTCATACCTAAATTTGGCCAAGTTGGAACGCACCTGTCTTGCCTCCCTAAAGTTGTGAGCAGCTTCCTAGCGTTGCATTCTCTAAATTCACGTTGAATTTATTTACACCAGTTAAAGGAAGACATCTAAAAGAAACTGCTTGTCCACAACCTTCAAATAACTGCTAATCCTATTGAAATTATTGTGTTGAGAGTGCCAATGTCTTTAAGTTATATGCCTCTTCCTACTCCAACAAGCATCCGCACTGGAAGATTACAGGCAGAGGCTGAAAACTCTCCCCTGCCGAGGATTCAGAAACTGAGGCTGAGGGCTTCTTTCACATCCCCTGTTTTGGCTGACTGACAAAGATGGAAGGGGAGTCCTGCAAGAACAGACCACACAATTGTCCTTTCTTGTGACATCCAGATTTAAAAAGAAAAAAAAAAAAAAGAAAAAGAGATGGATTGTTTGATGATCTGTCTTGAAAAATGGATAAATAGTTGGGCCAAACTGCTCCGTGGGGAACGGAGTGGCAGCAGGTTTGTCTTCTATGGGGAGAAATAGTCTCCTTTGTGACTATGGAGTAGGAACAAACTACTGAAGTGAGGAAAATAAAAAGATTCCTAAGAGATGTTTATTCCCAATGTCGAGTAAGCAGATATATACGTATGTTTATATCTATATACAAGAGGTGAAACTTACAGAAGCAGAGTATGGTTGCTGAGTGTTGATTTCTGTCTCCCCTTACAGCTGGTAGATCACTGATGTGCAAATAAGTTCGCAGTATGTCCCTTGTGTTTGCACCTGGAATGCATCTGTAAAACTAATAAGTACTGTGCATCATACATAGACACGCAGCTGAGAGCTCCATTTGTCCTTTCCTGAGACCTGTGTCCCATCAGGGAGAAATATATCCTTACCAAGTTAGTAAAATAATTAATCTCCTAAAAGAGGTTAAGTGCATTCATTCATCTACATTTGTATTTAATATTTGTGTGTTGGAGGTAAGGTGGGGATCTGAGTGACCCCTCCCAGGCTCTGTATCTTTCCCAGCAATGCACTTATAACAAAGTCTCCTTATTTTCAATAGTTTTCAATTGTTGTGTCTCTGATCAGTAGAAAAGTCAGCCCTTCTTGAGTGAACTGAAGTCAGGCCCTCAGAGACTTTGTAGCCAGGTGAACATGCCAGGTCAGGTCATAGTTGTGGTCTTTCTCACTTTTGTTCTGATAGAATCATAGAATCACTCAGGTTGGAAAAGACCTTAAAGACCATCGAGTCCAACCACAACCTAACCATGCTACCCTAACTAACAACCCTCCGCTAAATCATGTCCCTGAGCATCACATCCAAACGGTTTTTAAACACATCCAGGGATGGAGACTCAACCACCTCCCTGGGGAGCCTATTCCAGTGCTTAACAACCCTTTCTGTAAAGAAGCTTTTCCTGATATCCAACCTAAACTTACCCTGGTGCAACTTCAGGCCATTTCCCCTCATCCTGTCACCTGTCACCAGTCAGAAGAGACCAGCCCCACTCTCACTGTAAGCACCTTTCAGATACGGGAAGAGAGCAATAAGGTCTCCCCTCAGCTTCCTTTTCCCCAGACTAAACAGCCCCAGTTCCCTCAGTCTCTCCTCACAGATCACATTCTCCAAGCCCTTCACAAGTCTCATTGCCCTTCTTTGGACCTGCTCCAGCACCTCCATATCCTTTCTGTACTGAGGTGCCCAAATCTTATTGTGAGCTTTGAGGGATCTCACTATTAATTATCAGCTCAAAGCTCTTAATTTTTATATCCCTGCAATGTTCGCATAGAAAATGATTTCAAAACTGTATGTTTTAAGAACTTCAAAGATTTATACTTCCTAAACGAGCAGGTAATGAAAGTCATTTCCTCCAGTCTTCCTTTTTGCGGGGACCGCCCCATTCGCACTAATTGTCTGTCAATAAATGAGACTGCAATCTTCTTTGGACTGCCTGCATGACAGTAAATTTAGTAATTTAGACCCTCTCATAATTTAATACCATCACAGGAGGCGAACGCGGCGCAAAGCGCGGACACCACAGCACTCCCGCCCCGCGCATGCGCCGTCTGCGGTCGCCCATTGCCGTCAGTTCCGCCGCCGCCCGCCCCGCGCGTCCGGCAGCTGCAGGAGGGGGCGGCTCCTGTCCCGGCTGTGAGTGCGCCCCTCCGCTCCCCTCAGCGCGGGACCCTGAGGCGGCTGCGCCTCTCTCCTCTCTTCCCTTTCCAACCCCTGGGATATCCCCCTTCACCTCACGGTGCCCCTCAGCCCATTTCCTTACGGGGTGCGGGGTGGGAAGCGGCGGGTCGCCCAGCAAAACGCCTTCTTTCTGATGTCAGAATGGATTCGAGCCTCTTTCCTTGTTCGCGTGGTGCCAGCTGAAAGCTGTGTTGCTTGTTCCTGGTGGTGGGTGCAGCTCTGGAGCCGGCAGATCCTCGTGGCTGGGGGGCCCGGAGTAGTGCCGGGCTCGGGCACAGCCACAGAAATACAGTTTGGGATAGATAGCTCAAGGGGGAAGGAATCCCAGATATTGAAATCCAAACTATTTATGGTCCTTCTGCTGATCTTGGAGGAAATAACCACTTTATTCTCATTACAGTAGTAAGTACTTTGGACCTGATTTTCCTGGTCCTTAGGAAAGCATAGCTGTGTGAAGTTCAGCTGTTCTCGTTGTTTGGTAGTCCACATCCCACTGCACACGGGGCTGTGTACGTCCGTCCTCGGGGTGTGTTTTGTAGGCTGACTGCAGAGCCTCCTGCAGAGCTCAGGGAAGTCTGTGCTGAGGAGTTCAGCTCCTCCATGGCCCCATTAGCAGAGTGCTGTCCCATGTGCTGCGTTGGCTTTTGTCTTGCACCTGTGTGAAATGATCTGGCTGAAAAAAAGCACATGCACAGGTGTTTTTTGGCAGCAGTTTAAAGCAGCACATAATGTACAGTGTTTGGGATTGGGCTGGATGGAGCTCTGAGCACCCTGATGTAGCTGTTGATGTTCGTGTTCATTGCAGGGGAGTTGGACGAGGTGACCTTTAAGGGTCCCCATCCAGTTCAGACAATTACATGATCTTTGTGATAAAGTGCTGCCTTCATTCAGTGGCTGCGTATGCTTCTGAGTGTTAAATAATACACGTTTATCTCTTACTAGTCTGCAGTTGGTGCAAAATGAGTGTTCCTGACTACATGCAGTGCGCTGAGGATCATCAGACTCTCCTGGTTGTGGTCCAGCCCATCGGCATTGTACCAGAAGAGAGCTTTTTTAGGATCTACAAGCGGATTTCAGCCGTGAGCCAAGTCAATGTGCGCGACTCTCAGCGCGTGCTGTACATCCGCTACAGGCACCATTATCCCCCAGAGAACAACGAATGGGGGGATTTTCAGACGCACCGCAAAGTTGTGGGGCTGATAACTATAACAGACTGTTCTTCTGCCAAGGACTGGCCTCAGACCTTTGAAAAGTTCCATCTTCAGAAAGAAATGTATGGCTCTTCACTCTATGATTCCCGGCTCTTTGTCTTTGGCCTTCAAGGAGAGATTGCAGAGCAGCCCCGCACAGATGTGGCGTTTTACCCCAGTTACGATGAATGTGAAACTGTAGAGAAGAGAATAGAAGATTTCATCGAATCCCTCTTCATTGTGTTGGAGTCTAAGCGGCTTGACAGAGCCCCTGATAAGTCTGGAGACAAGATCCCGCTGCTCTGCGTTCCTTTTGAGAAGAAGGATTTTGTAGGGCTGGACACAGACAGTAGGTAAGCAGCTAGAGCAAGCCTGCCAGAAAAAGACAAAGTGTACTTTGTTGCAGTAAATGTTGTGCTCGTATCGTCTTGTATGAATCTGCTGCTGTTTAATTTCTGTGGTCTGACTTCATTTGATGCTTTCAGCTTGTAGGTGCGTTTAAATAATTTATGAGGCTAACGAAGTAGTAGGAAGATGTCACAGGAGATGTTTGGCAGATATAATGAGAGTTTTTGAGGAAGGATCCAGAGGGTTTGTAGATACACAGTGTTATTAACAAAATTCAATTTACATCAATTCATTTTATGTCTTTTTATCTCGGTTTCTTAAGTTCAACATCTTTCCCCGTCTTTCATTTTTATTTTATTATTTGATAGTTTTGACATGTTTTGTTAACTCACAGCTGTGAGAAGAACTTTGTTTTTGCCTGTGTTATAGTTTTTTCTTTTCCTCCTCCCATCATATCTTCCCTTAATCATGTGCTCACTCAACTTTCAGATCTGTGCATTACGTAGTTCTGGTGTTAGGAATTAATATTTGTGGCCTTTTGCCTGTAGGTAGATGTGAAGTTTGTTTGGCTCCACAACTTGAAGTAGCATCCAAAGGATGGAATCAGCCATCTTTCTTCCTTTGATCTCAGAGAAGAGGGAAGAGTGCAAGTCCTATCAGGATACATAGCGTGCATGAAATAATACCTTTCACATCCATGCTGAAGGGCCAGCAGCACCCTTCTCCTCTGCTCCAGGGCCTCTGGAGCAAGTTCACACAGCTGAACTTGCTCTAACTCATTAGCCCATGTTGTCCCCCACACTAGCTACTCTGTGGGTGTTCTGATTAGTTAGAATTACAGAATGGTTTGGGTTGGAAGGGACCTTTAAGATCACCCAGTTCCAACCCGCCTGCTGTAGGCAGGGACACCTCCCTCGAGACCAGGTTGCTCCAAGTCCCATCCAGCCTGGCCTTGAATGCTTCCAGGGAGGCCACATTCACTACTTCTCTGGGCAACCTGTTCCAGTGTCTCACCTTCACACGTTAAGAATTTCCTCCTAATATACAATACCCAACTTTCGTTGGTATTGTTAGTTGTTGCAATTATTTTTTGTACTCTTTATGGGCAGCAACATTTTGTAGACTAGGTGACCCTTTTTAGGATCTTGGCATTCATTAGGATGCATTTTGAATGAATGTGCAAACTTCATCACCAAGATTCTGTGTTCCAGTTTGCCAAAAGTCTTTGCTTGAGTCTCAGAATTAGTTACGTTGGTTGATTATGTCTTTGAAATAGTTTTTCATTGTCTGAATCAATGGATATACTTCAATTAAGTGCTTGATGTACTTCACTGTTTTGAGAAAATAAATATACTAAACTTTTTCTTTGGTTTGAAAGAGTGTATTTTAGCTTTTGTTTTACTGTGGAGTTGCTACGACTGTTTTGAGAGCTGAAAAAAGAGTTGTCCTTCACTGAGAGAAGTAAATATGCGTCGTGTACATGAGCTTCTCTGTGCAGGCACCTTTCACACAGCGCAATGTCTTCTGGCTTCTGCGTTCTACCTTGCGGAAATTCAGGCCTGTGAAGTGTGTTGGTCAGTTTATTAAACCAAATTAAAGCCGAAGTCTTTAGATGTGTAATGCTAGGATATTTATTATTTTATTTCTTGGCCTGAAATGTTGTAATTGTAACACATTCTGTTTAGCAGCAACAGGTTCCCTGATTAGGGGGGACGTATTGCAGTAAGTGGAAATAGGGAGATGCAGGGTTAGGGAGGACCTTCTTCAGTCCAGTTCGTGTCATTGCAAGATGCTACATTGTTTAAGTCTGTTCAGTGAGGAATAAAGCTTGTCTAAATACATGGGCTGCGTGTGAAAATAACAGGCAAGCAAATGAAACAGCTTCTTTTGGGAAGGCAGTTATGTATATTGAGAGAAAATATATTAAGAAGTTACATATGTATGATCACATGAAGACTAATTAAAACTACCTATTCTCTTAAAATAAGCTTTTCTTCTGCAATTTACTGTGAACTATTGAGGTTAATGTTTATGGTCAAAACCCGATAGATAGGATCGATGTTCAGTTGGTAAGACTAACATTAATACCAAGAATTAATATTTGCCACTCATTTTCATAATCAATGTAGCATGATCAGTGTCTTTTAGATGCAGTTTATACATCAGGAGCATGTTTTTAACATCAGTTTCTGTTCTAGTATCCTTCCTTTTTAATGCTAGTAAGGGATCCCTTTAATACTACTGAGTGGTGAGAAGGTAGGGCTCTATTACTGGATGTGTGCTTCTCTATACTGTGTAGATGGGATTTGTTTACTGACTTGTCAGACTTTGTGATATCTCAGGATGTGTATGTGGCTGTTTGTTTTATTTCTGTTCTGTCTTTCTAATTTTTCCTTTGTTCCTTTCTTTTCCTCCTTCTCTCATACTGCCCTGTGAGTTTGTTGTTGGGTCTAAAAAGGTAGGCTGTGACTGCGTATGTTTCAACATAGTTAGCTTTCTTCCATACACTGCCTCTCCACTCTGCCTTCATTGCATAGTTGAGTGTCGCTTTTTCTCTTTTGTTTTTCAGTACACACACAAACAGTTGCTGCCTGGAGCCTTAACGACTGTCGTTGACCCTTTTTGGCACATTTGGCAATTATATTTGGTAGCAGTGCTGATTTGTTTTTGTAGGGCACACGTAGTACGCTTAGGCGGCTGCTAGCCTCTGGAATTTGCTTTGTCTTTTAAACTCAAAGCCATGAAGCTGTTGCTGCCTGCGTTTGGTTTCCAAATTCAGACCTTCTGGCAGTTGATGAAATGCTGCTGTGTTTCAAGTCGGATTAATGTTATGATTGGTGATGTCTGTAGTTCTGCATGCTAATCGGAATTGGCGGAATTGGATGGAAGTTTTCGTTGAAGCATTCTGCATGAGTTTTGCAAATTCATTTTGCATGTTTCTTGTTTTTAAATTTAGCCATTCTGAAATATTGAGGGTTCAGGAAGTCCTTGAATCTCATTGCTGGATGGTTTGCAGTGAAAATAAATTCTGCCTTGAAATGTAATACCGTTAGTCCAGTTTTTGTATAAAAACTATCCTGGCATCCTAGAATGGGGATGAAGGGGGAAAACATACATCCTCTATATATAGCAAATGCATTAGAATTGGAAATGAGTAGTGCTGTCTGGTTCGCAGGCCAGGTTAATTGTCCTCTACTTTCAGGCAGTAGTTGTGGTTACTGCTGGTGATGGTCACTGTCATTTTGAAGAGTGAAACGTATGTTAAGTACCAGATGAACACAAGCAAACTACTTCAGAGAATAAGACTGAAAATTCCTTTTGTAGTCAGCTGTATTTATAGGTGCTGGAAGTGGGTTTGGATTGCTGATGTTTTCCCTGTGTGGTCCTGTATCATAGGGCAAGACTTTCTTTGAGGATAGTTCAGGAAAGGCTTTTTATGGTGTCGTTGTGTGAGACACGGGAGTGGCTTTGCTAAGGCTGACTTAAATGATTTTTCTGGACAAAAGAGAAACAGCTCTTGCCAGTGGGGTATGAGAAGGACCTGATGGACAGAAAGTAGCCATTACGTGTGTGAACTTCCTGTCATCAAACAGAGCTAAGCTGTAAAGAGCCAAAATAATTAACCGATGTTTTAGACAAAACGAGGCTAAAGAGAGAAGATATCCTGTATGCTGCTTGCTTCCAGCTTTGTGGCCCAATCCTTCAGGTAAAGCTGTGAAGCAGAGCCAGCTGAATGTTACAACGAGTAATCATTTTGGAATTTCATGCTGAGATAAACATGCCTGTATATATTTTTTTCCCATTAAATTTGCAACCCATATGGATTGAAGAAGCTCTACGTTGCTTCGTCATGCCTTTAATCATAGAATCATAGAATGACCTGGGTTGAAAAGGACCACAGTGATCATCCAGTTTCAACCCCCCTGCTGTGTGCAGGGTCACCAACCACCAGACCAGGCTGCCCAGAGCCACATCCAGCCTGGCCTTGAATGCCTCCAGGGATGGGGGCATCCACAACCTCCTTGGGCAACCTGTTCCAGTGCGTCACCACCCTCTGTGTGGAAAAACTTCCTCCTAAGATCTAACCTAAGCCTCCCCTGTCTCAGTTTAAAACCATTCCCCCTTGTGCTATCACTGTCCACCCTCGTAAACAGCCATTCCTCCTCCTGTTTATGTGCTCCCTTAAATACTGGAAGGCCACAATGAGGTCTCCCTGGAGCCTTCTCTTCTCTAAGCTAAACAATCCCAGTTCCCTCAACCTTTCCTCATAGGAGAGGTGCTCCAGCCCTCTGATCATCTTAATCACCTGATGTTGTAGACATGAGATTTTTTCTGAAGCAAGCATCCCAAATACCAAATGAATTGAGTTTTTCTGTCTGTGCAGAGTAGGTTGAGCTTTATTGAAATCTTCCCCTTTTATCTTTTTTGGACACACTTGCACTAAATGAAAAATAGTGGGAATTCCTCGTGTGACTTTGTGAGAGCTAAATTAAGACACAGTTTCTACATCTGTACAATGCAGACTTTCTCTGTAGTTCATGAGAAGGTGGTTTCCAGGAGGATAACGAATGGTTGCAGGGATCATCAGAAGTAAATCCTTTCTTGGCATGATATTTAAGAGCTTAAACGTATGTTGAGTGAATTTGGTCTTTGAGTAATTAGAGGTAAATTTCTTCCTCATCAAGAATAAATCGATTTTTTTTGTTTATACACAGGAATAGTTCCTAGGAGAGGAATGTTTTGAATAAGCAGTGCTTGTTGATGTCCGAGTTATACTGTAATGTATGGATAAAATTTTGGCAAAATGAGGTATTAGGGAGAGCTGCTGGTGGAGCAGCATTGTTGAAATGGTTTGGGTGTTAAATTCTGGCTCAGCTGCCTGACACTGTCCCTTTTGCTTTTGCTGTATAACTGATATTTATAAGCTTAACATATAATCTGGAAAATCTGAAGGAAAAAGCTTTAGAACGACAGTTTTGAGAGAATAAGGGATGTAGTTTAGTTTGTCCATAAATCTACAGATTACTTGAAAATGTAGGGTGAAAAACTTCGAGGTGTTCTCATATTTGAAAGGAATTAGAATGGAACTATTTCCTTCCCAGGTCTGGGAAAACCACCACCTCAGGTCCCCTTTAATTACATAATCATGACATCTCCCCATTTGCTGAAGTCTTAGTTTGGGGTATAAAAGTTCAGTGTCTTATAAAATGCTTGTTACCTGTTTTTGAATTGCTGAGTTAGGTTCGAATTTGCTAGGTAGTCAGAGCTGATACAAGTTAAAAACACAAAACTGTGACAGTCTGATGTGGTCCTTTGTGTCTTCGGAAGCTCATGTTATTCAGGTTGTTCAGAGAGACTCCTGTCGTATAACAAAGAACGACAACCACAGCAATTCCTTCAATTAAAACTTCATTCTCAGATGTCTTCCTTGTGTTTCAATCTACTGTCTAAACATAAAAAGACTTCTTTTCCTTGATATGAATTTTGGAACATGACATTATATGTCATATGTATGCATGTATTTCTGTATTCATATACTTGGAAGGCATTATTAGATCGTAAAGATATGCTGTTGGAGAGCTGTAGATAAATGAGTACGTTAACTAGGCTGAAGTTTAATTCTAAGCAATGTGAGATGGAGCAAGGATATTCTTGCTAGGGAATACAGCTACTGAAGGGGAGACCTGAAGGATTGCTGGTAGACTGAAGAAAGAGTAGCGTTGCTCTGAATGATGACTGAGCTCTCCTGAATCACAGAATGGCTTGGGTTGGAAGGGACCTCAAGGATCATGGAGCTTCAACACCCCACTACAGGCAGGACCACCAATCCCTACATTTAATACTAGACCAGGTTGCCCAGGGCCTCGTCCAACCTGGCTTTGAACACCTCCAGGGATGGGGCTTAAATGTCTTAAATCATGAGATGCTTTGCAAGCATAGTACATCCCATGTTGCATCCATTACATTTCTTTGGCTGCAACATATTAAATAATAATAATAAAGTAGCGAGGTTTGTGTCTTTATTGCATTGATTTGTGTCCCGATGGCCACTTTAGTTCTACAAAGCATAAAAAGATTTTCAGTAAGTTTGCATTGATGTTGTGTAGTAGTTCTGTTTGGGAAAGGAAGGAAATTGTATTGCTGATGCTGGGTCAGATTTTATTTGAACAAATGAAAAAGGAGTAGCAGGCGAAACCCTGTGTGTCCTTGCCTGAAGTAGCAGTGGTTGTACCGAGCCTGTTAATGGGATGAAAATGGGAAGAAACTGGAGACTTAGTCATATTGCTGATTGTGGCTTTAACGTGTTCTTTGTTCATGAAGCATAACGTTTCTCAAAAGGTGGTGTTTCTTTAATGTAGGTGAGGCTGTTCAAGTGCTCTGAAGGGCGGTCTTTATATCCAACTACATGTATATAAATGCTATGTAGCCAGAATATGCAATGCATTTTTCTTTTCAGTATCTCCTCCAAATGCTGGTTCTTTTACTTTTGCATATTGTGTTGCTTAGAATTCGCACTGGATGCTTGCTCAGAGAAGCAGAGTACAGTAATGTCTATTATTAAAGAGGAAGGAAAATTGACTTGAGGAGTTCATTACCTCAGATAGTTGTTTCCTGGAAATAACTTCATATTGCATCCTTCATTTTGCAGACATTATAAGAAACGCTGTCAAGGCCGGATGCGGAAGCATGTTGGTGACCTGTGTTTGCAGGCTGGGATGTTACAAGATTCCTTGGTGCATTATCATATGGCCGTGGAACTTCTGCGCTCCGTAAATGACTTCCTGTGGCTCGGAGGTGAGTTTAATTGATTAAGTAACTTCTTTGGAAAGTGTTTCCTTTTTTTTAGTGAAGCATACATATGATTGCAAAATCTTTTCTGTGGGTATCTATGGTCAACTCATTAGATTTTTTTTTTTTTTTTTTGCCTTTACATCTATGAAAGCCACAAGTGTTTAACTTAACATCTTCTTTCTATTTTTACCTTTACTGTTGCAGCTTTTCAGTACCTAAAGGGAGCCTACAAACAGGAGGGGAGTCAACTCTTTGAAAGGGTAGATAACAGCAAGACAAGGGGAAATGGTTTTAAGGTGAAGGAGGGAAGATTTAGGTTGAATATCAGGAGAAAGTTCTCTACGGAGAGAGTGGCAAGGTGCTGGAACAGGCTGTCCAGAGAGGCTGTGGATGCCCCGTCCCTGGAGGTGTTGAAGGCCAGGTTGGATGAGGCCCTGGGCAGCCTGGTCTGGTATTAAATGTGGAGGTTGGTGGCCCTGCTGTGGCAAGGGGGTTGGAAATTCATGATCCTTGAGGTCCCTTCCAACCTGGGCTGTTCTGTGATTCTGTGAAAGTCTGGCTTCCTAAGTGCTCTTATTAAAGAATATCGTCCCCTGATGCTTGGGCTGGGGGTGAGGTAGATGACTTGGCTGAAGTGTGTCTAAACCAATGCATGCAGCATGGGCAACAAGCAGGAGGAGTTGGAAGCAATTGTGTGTCAGGCTAACTATGGCCTAGTTGCTGTTACCGAAACATGGTGGGACCACTCCCATGACTGGAGTGCTGTGATGGATGGTTACAAGCACTTCAGAAGGGATAGACGAGGAAGGAAGGGTGGTGATGTGGCCCTTTATATTAAAGACTGTTTTGATATTGAAGAGCTTGGGGTTGGGAATGATAAAGTTGAGTGTCTGTGGGTAAGGGTCAGGAGAAAGGACTGTAGGGGCGACATCTTGGTGGGGGACTGTTATAGACCACCTAATCAGGATGAAGAGATGGGTGAGGCATTCTGTGAGCAGCTTGCCGAAGTCGCAAGATCACCAGCACTTGTTCTCATGGGAGACTTCAGCTTCCCTGATATATGTTGGAAATATAATTCATCGCAGAGATAGCAGTCCAAGAGGTTTCTAGAGTGTGTGGGAGATTCCTTAGAGCTTCCTTATGCAGCTTGTACAAGAGCCTGCCAGGGGTGGTGCCTTGCTAGACCTGCTCTTCACTAGCAGTGAAGGACTGGTGGGATATATGAAGGTTGGGGACTGTCTTGGGCAGAGCGACCATGAAATTGTAGATTCTCTATTCTTGGAGATGTCAGAAGGGTGACTAGCAAAACTGCTGTCTTGAACTTCCAGAGGGTGGACTTTGACTTGTTCAGGACGCTTGTAGCAGGGGTCCCTTCGGAGTAACTCCTTAAAAGTAAAGGGGTCCAGGAAGCCTGGACGCTCCTCAAGATGGAAACCTCAAAGGCACAAGAACAGGCTGTCACTGAATGCCGTAAGGCGAGCCGTAGGGGAATCTGGAAGAAGGGACAGGTTACTTGGGAAGATTACAAGGAAGTTGCTAAGGTATGCAGGGAGGAAGTTAGGAAGGCAAAAGCCTAACTTGAACTTAGATTGGCTCCTGCAGTAAAAGAGAATAAGAAATCCTTTTATAAATATATCAACGGTAAGAGAAGAACCAAGGAAAATTTCCATCCTTTAGTTGATGCAGTGGGGAATGTGACCACTGAGGATAAGGAGAAGGCTGAGGTCCTCAATGCCTTCTTCACATCTGCCTTTAATGGGCAGACCAGTTATCCTCAGGACACTTTATGCCCTGATCTGAAAGTCTGAGATGGAACACAAAATGCACCTCCGTTGATTTGGGTGGAGACAGTTAGAGAGTTCCTCCTCCATCTGGACTGTCAAAAGTCCCTGGGACCGGATGGGCTCCATCCTAGGGTGCTGAGGGAGTTGGCGGGGGTGATTGCCGAGCTGCTTTCCACCATCTATCAGCATTCCTGGCTATCTGGAGAGGTCCCATAGGATTGGAGGCTTGCCAATGTGACTCCCATCTACAAAAAGGACCGTAAGGAGGATCCGGTGAACTACAGGCCTGTCAGCCTGACCTCGATACCAGGGAAAGTTATCGAGCAAATAATCTTGGGTGAGATCACACAACATGTGTGTGGCATCCAAGGGATCAGGCCCAGCCAGTATGAACCCAGTATGGGTTCATGAAAGGGGAGAGGGGATCTTGAGAGGGGATTTGATCCAGGTTTATAAATACCTGAGGTGTGGGGGCCATAGTGGTGAGGCCGGACTCTTTTCAATAGTGCACGGGGACAGAACAAGGGGAAATGGGATGAAGCTAGGGCATAGGAAGTTCCGCACGAATGTGCACAAGAACTTCTTTACGGTGAGGGTGACGGAGCACTGGAACAGGCTGCCCAGGGGGGTTGTGGAGTCTCCTTCTCTGGAGATATTCAAGACCCGCCTGGACGCCTACCTGTGTGACCTGGTGTAGGGAACCTGCTTTGGCTGGGGGGTTGGACTCGATGATCTCTGAAGGTCCCTTCCAATCCCTACAATTCTGTGATTCTGTGAAAGGCAGGTCGTGCTTGAGCAACCTCACCTCCTTCTATGACTGTGTGACTAGACTGGTAGGCGAGGGAAAGGCTGTTGATGTTGTCTACCTAGACTTCATCAAAGCCTTTGACGCGGTCTCTCACAGTATTCTCCTCAGGAAACTGGCTGCTGGTGGCCTGGACAGGTATGCGCTCCTTTGGGTAAAGAACTGGCTAGAGGGCTGTGCCCGATGGTTAGTGGTTAATGGAGTTAAGTCCAGCTGGCAACCTGTTACAAGTGGTGTCCCCCAGGGGTTGGCACTGGGGCCTATCTTGTTTAATATCTTCATTGGTGACCTAGATGAGGGGATTGAGTGTACCCTCAGTAAGTTTGCAGATGACACCAAGTTGGCTGGGAGTGTAGATCTGCCTGAGGGTAGGGAGGCCCTTCTGAGGGATCTGGATAGGCTGGATTGCTGGGCTAAGGTGAATGGGATGAGGTTAACAAGGCCACGTGCTGGGTCCTGCACTTAGGCCACAATAACCCCATGCAGCGCTATAGGCTTGGGGCTGAGTGGCTGGATGACTGTGAAGAGGAAAGGGACCTGGGGGTGTTGGTTGGTGTTTGGCTGAACATGAGCCGACAGTGTGCCCAGGTGGCCAAGTGGGCCAACGGCATCCTGGCCTGCATTAGAAATAGTGTGACCAGCAGGAGTAGAGAAGTAATCATCCCCCTGTCCTCAGTGCTGGTGAGGCTGCACCTCGAGTATTGTGTTCAGTTTTGGGCTCCTTGCTACAAGAAAGACATCGAGGCCCTGGAACTTGTCCAGAGAAGGGCAACGAAACTGGTGAGGGGTCTGGAGCACAAGTCTTATGAGGAGTGGCTCAGGGAGCTGGAATTGTTTAGTCTGGGGAAGGGGAGGCTGAGGGGTTGTAGAGTTGCACTCTACAACTTCCTGAAGGGAGGCTGTGATGAGGAGGGGTTTGGCCTCTTCTCTCTGGCAACAAACAGGACCAGAGGAAATGGCCTCAAGTTGTACCAGAGGAGGTTTAGATTAGACATAAGAAAGAACTTTTTCTCTCAGAGAGTGGTCAGGCACTGGAATGGCTGCCCAGGGAGGTGGTGGAGTCGCCATTCCTGGCAGTGTTCAAGAGGTGTCTGGGTGAGGAGCTACGAGATATGGTTTAGTGTCTTGTGGTAGCAGTGGGAATGGGAGGATGGTTGGACTAGATGATCTTGTAGGTCCTTTCCAACCTTGAGATTCTGTGATTCTATGAAAGTGATCTCACAATGACATTGGCCAGCTGCCTGCATCCTCAGGAGCATCCTAACTGGTTTTGTGGATTTATGTCTAATTGGGTTAAGTACTTTGGATGCCTTTCTTCCTCTACTGTGGATAGCACTTATTCCTACAGATTATGCTTGTAGGCACTGGGACTTGAGGAGCCTGAGGCTCAATGTTGTCTGTGAGGTCAGAGATAGAAAGAACATTGACTATCTCAGCCTTTTCCACTGCCTACATCTCCAACTGAAGCATACCTCATGTTCATGTAAATAGATGCTTCTATGTGATACTTCACTTCTTGAAAATTACTAATCTGCTGGATTTTTCTGTTTTTCATTTCAGCTGCTCTTGAGGGGTTATGTTCAGCATCAGTCATCTATCATTACCCTGGTGGGACTGGAGGTAAAGTTGGATCTCGTAGGGCACAAGGAGGCTCTCTTTCTGCTGAGGCAGGCAACAGGCACAGGCCAGGTAAGCAAGGAGTTTGACTTTTATTCCAAGCACTGGGACTCAGAGCCCTATTCCAGTTGTTTGTACTCAGGCCTCCACACACGCGTATACACACTCCCCTTATTTTTCCATATTTGTCCCTCCTTAATCTGCCTTCATTCCTCCTTTTCCCCGCTGTTGGTTAATCTCCTATGTATCCCATAAGAAGTCTTGCACAATCCCAGAGTGCTCTTCCCCTGCATTCTATAAACCATAGGATGTTAGACAGTAACATCCCTCAGTCTGTTAAGGTGATTTGGAGAGCAGCCTGTGAAACCCATCAAGAGAGTTAACACTCCTGGACTGCTCTGTCTACTCTAGTAAAATTTCTGGGCTCAACTCTCATTGTTTCTCAGTGCACTATTGTGAGTGTGCAGATGAGCTTTTAATTGCATAACCTAACGTTTGCTACATGGGATTGAGGCTCCTGAAGGCTTCTGTGGCTTCTAGGAGAGGATGGCTAGGATAATGAAAGAAAAAAATGTATTAGTTATGTTGAAATCTGTGCATTCAGAATGTCCGAGCTGTAAGTTACTGAAGGCAAGGTGAAATATAATAAATTGCTTTGTTTATACATGCTTGGTGAAAGAGACGATGGTGAGGCAGGGCTTTGGTCTCACCCGGCAGAGCTGTTTGTATATTTTTTATATACTTGTATGTGCTTACAGTCCTCCACAGTACTGAAACAGACTCTGGGTTTAATTGCTGGTCTAAGTACCCGTGTGTGCTGTGCAGTCAGAATGAATTCCTTTTAAACAACAGCTCCACCCATCTTTATTAATCTATTATCTGTAGTACATACTGTATGTACTGACACCAGATGATGAACTAGATGATAAAAGTTACCATATTTAGGGAGAGAATGCTAACTTGAGAGATCATGTCTAGGTGTTAAAACCTGTCCATTTGGTCCCATGACTGAGTGCATTTTATGTTGCCTGTTAGGATAAAACTTCACACAGTTATTAATCTCCATCTTTCAACAAATCTTTAACAGTATGTGTTGCAATCTGTTCATTTCTAACGGGTCCTCCTTGTTATTCAAGAAGGTAACAGATCAGGTGTGAAATTCTGAACTCTGTCCAGTCATGCAGCATTTGTTCTTACGTCTTTTCCCTTTACAGTTCTCAGTGAGTTTCTTTTCAATACTTGAAAATCTCTGAACTATGCCCTTGTTTATAATCTGTGTTGTTAGAGGGATCAAGCCGGATGCAAAAAGGGATTTCCAAAATTTAGGCAAATCAAAAAATGATGTATGTGGATTCAACTTATGCCTACTTTTAAGGAATATAGATGTGTTAGTTATCCTTACTGCTCACTGATGTGCCTGGAATTGCACCTCTTCTTGTGCCTGTACTTCAGCCTTAACATCACAGGGTTTCTTGGGAATATCTTGTGCCCAGACTTGGTCAAGAGAAGTGTTTTTTGTTGTGAATCTCATAGGACTTCAACAATTTGGCATTTTTCCATTAAAAACATCAACTTTTGGCCTGGCTGCTCAAACAAACTGTTGTGTTTAACTGCCTTAAAACATGTCAAAGACATCTCTGGAGAGAGAAGCATTAATATTGTTGCTCCTTCTATACTATAGATTAAACACTCAGGAAGGAGGTGTTAGTGGTTTGGTTTTTTTTTTTTTTCCCCTACTAAGGAGAATTGAAATACTTTTAA
This sequence comes from Alectoris magna, assembly GCA_030625065.1. NCBI lineage: Eukaryota > Metazoa > Chordata > Aves > Galliformes > Phasianidae > Alectoris > Alectoris magna. The sequence goes on from CM060561.1 coordinate 4,560,432, forward strand.
TACCTAGTTGGGAAGTGTTGTAGACATCAGAATATTGTCTGGTTGGGGTTGATTCACCCTTCAGCTTTTTTTTGAAGCTCTTTTGATAGGAATAGTTTGTTCAGAAGAGAATGAACAGCACAGAGTTTGAAGTACTTGCCTGAGGGTAGGAGAGAACCACGGAGTGTTGGCTTTTTTTCTAAAGACAGATAATCTTCCTTGCTCATTATTGAACCTGCGGTGCACTGCGGTACCATGCTGGCAATGAGAAGGGAGTTTTGACATTTTAAAGAAGTGTGACTTCACACGTCACATCAGATGACAGTACTTCATCTTTAGCTTACTAGATGTTTTGCCATATTTTGTTAGCAGTACTATGCTCTAAACACCTGACCTCCCTGCTCCTCCAAGCAGAATTAGGAAACATGAGTGGAGTTTTGGAGTATCCTGTTGATCTGGCTCTGAATCTCTACTCGTCAGTGTGGAGATTAAGTAAATTAATTGAAGGGAGGTCCCACCTTTCTCATAAAGCACTGTTTTAGGCTGCTTAACCCTCAGTCTTAACTTTAATGCCATGCTGAATCGAAGCTTAGGTCAGCACTGAGTTACACATCTGTTAATCCAGGTTTTGTGTACGTATTGTCAACTTAGAGAACAGCCCGCCTTGTTGGCTTTACTCCATTAATTAGAAAATTCGATGGTGTGAAATTCATGACAGTCATAGAATCATAGAATAGCCTGGGTTGAAAAGGACCACAATGATCATCGAGTTTCAACCCCTCTGCTATGTGCAGGGTCGCCAACCACCAGACCAGGCTGCCCAGAGCCACATCCAGCCTGGCCTTGAATGCCTCCAGGGATGGGGCATCCACAACCTGTTCCACTGCGTCACCACCCTCTGTGATGGTAATCAGAAGGGATGTGTTGGATACAGCTCTTCAGAAATGTTATTCTGGAGTACTGTGTGGATTTAATGGAGATTTAAGCACTGTAGGACCTGAAATCAGAATAGAAGTGGACTGTGACAAAAACTTGCCGTCTAAAGAAAGACGTGAGAAAAGGAAGTTGGCTTTAAAGTGTGTAGTGAAAATGATTCAGTTTTTCTTGACCTGTTTGTAGTTCATTGCAAGTTGATGGTACTTCTACATTTGTTCCTTTTTTTTATCAAAAAGAGATTTACCATGTGGTGACTACTTGATATATAATTGGTAGTCCTTCAAAATAGCAGTGGTGATTTTTATAGGCTTTATGATTTCATTCAAGCCTGCTGATTGTTATGAAACACTGTAAGAGCTTATTTTGTTGGCTATATTTAAGGCTGAAAAAGAATCATTTTTGTTCCTCCTTTTAGGGGCACAAGAAGTTCTCATTGATCCAGGTACATTATTTTCATGCATGTTTCCAAATTATTTTCTTGTTATTACTTGTATTTGTTTTGCGTTTGTGTAGTTACTGCCACTTGCCAAAACCAGTACAGATTCCTGATCCTTCAGGTTTTAGCTATTAATCTTGAATCATCATGAACAAAGATTTTGCTGTTAGCTTCTGTAAAACACCCAAATGTGTTCATCTACAGATGCCTGTGGTATAATTGTTCTAAAGTTGACAGGCATAGGAGAAAGTACTTCAGTGTTTGAGCATCTGAAGTAACGTATATCTGAATATACAGAATGAGTGGAAGGTATCTTCGTGGTACTTTTCTCTGTCTATGGAGAGCTAGGTTCAGCTCTGAGACAGGAACATTTCTTTGCAGTTATCCACCTGGAGAAGTCAATTCCTCTATAAATCGAGGCATGTAATCCTGGAGATTAAGTCCCATGTAAAGAGATACAGAGCATTCCTAAACCTTTGATGTATGTTTCCAATATTATTAACTCTGCAGTAAAATTGAGTTATAGAAAAAAATTTTCATGTACTTCATAATACCCAGATTTCCTTGGCCTCTATTTCAGATTCTTATCCCCTGTAAATATAAAGACTCTCTCAGTCTCCTTCCTTCTTTCCTGTGTAAGAAGAGCAAATTCTTACTATTTTGCTTGAGCCCCAGGAAATTGTTTTTATTAATGCTCAGATTTGGTGGCCTTCAGTTACGCTGTAACACTTGGTTTTTTGAGATTGGACGTAGGGAAGGATTTGTTTTAAACGATTGGAGGAGATCACCTTCAGATAATCGCGTTAGAAAAAAACTTGCACATTTTTTTTTGGCTTTAGAAATACGTTTATAATCAACGCAAAGAAAAGCTCAGTGATTAAAATTTGCATAAACAGATGTGGCCATAATCTGATTTTAGCAATCCAGTATTTTATCGGTAGTCTAAATATTCGAGTAACTATAAAGGATCGAGGGTTTTTTCCCTTGTTTTGTTTTTGTTATGTCCTGTTTACTGATTTATGGTTGATTTTTATTTAATTTTTTTCCTTTGCACTTTCATGTGGCGTAGGAAAACAGTGAAACAGAGCCAGTATTTGCTAGGTAGGGTGGATACTTTGTGTATGATCTGCTTAAACCTGCAGCATAGCCCAGGTTTTTTTTTTCTTTTTCTGAAATATTTAATACTTACACAAAGTCCTTCTGCTCATTTCTTATCCTGTTCTGTTCTAGGTGCACTGACTTCAAATGGGATAAATGCAGATACCAGTGCTGAGATAGGACGTGCCAAGAATTGCCTTAGTCCTGAAGACATCATCGATAAATATAAGGAAGCCATTTCTTACTATGGCAAGGTATTCCTGCTCAGCTTTGAAATGTCACTGAAATTCTTGTAAATAAGTGCTGTGCTTATAGGTTCAGAGGATCTGCTAGAGCACGTGCATTATAATTTTTAAAACACGATAATGGAACAAATGGAAATAATTTATGCTGCTGCACTGAGTGCAATTGGGACATCTGTGGCCTTTGGTCAAAGATGGTACCTGGAACAGCAACGTGCTGAGGGAACTATTTACAATGCCTGCTTATACCTGGAGCTTTTGGATTCATTGTCTTAAATCTTTAAAGCACTCTTAAGACTAAAAGTACTGTGTGTGTGGAAGGTTTGTTAATTAGTGGTTGTATTTGCAGCCTTTATTACATACATCAGCAAATTGATGCTTTCATGCACTGTGTGAGTGGATGCTTATTTGCTGTGACTGCTGGAGGGATCTCTGGGGAGTTCAGGAGTTTCTGAGCGGGTTTCTGAGTCTGGATGTGGTTTTATAAGAGGGTTCAGGGAGGGTGGCTTTTAGTGCAGGGGGAGAGGTGGGGACATGGAGGAAATGCAAAGGACAAACAGAAATGAAGATTTACAGAAATTAAATCATTTTCATCTCTACAGGAACTTTTTTTAGATTTCTGTGCAGATGTTCAGAGCGTAAGATAGTAAGGTAGCTTCATGTTTGCTTTGATAATAGAGGAAAAATAATTTCTTGCTGTGACAAGAGTGGCTTAATATCCTTGTCAAATCTAAAGCCAGATTTTATTGTGTTACCATGCAGTTATTTATCCTTTAATCCCTTTTTTCCTTCCAATTATTCTTTGATATTTAAAAGTATCTTTCAGTGAAGCTCTGTGAACAGGAAATGTCATTTCCACGCTTGTACTGAAGGGAAATTATCTGAATGAAACAATGTGATTCGTGTCAGTGAGTTGATCTGTGCTTAGAAGAACTGGAGTGTGGCAGTTTTGGGGGTAGTTTCAGATAAATTTGTTGCTAGAATAGTAATTCTCAAGCATACGTTAGGCTTTTCATGTTATTACAAGGGCAAGTTGTTCATCTAGAGAGGATGTGATTTCTTTAGAAGAATAACTTGATCAGGGTATGTATATGTTGATTATAATAATACCCATAATGCTCTTAACAAGTAATAACTTTGCCTCTCTACAACTTCACTTGCAAATAACAAATAATTTTGTCCTATGGCTGTTCAACACATGCATGTTTAGCTTCTGTCTGTCTGAGATCTACACATAGAATAAATTTTGTAGTGCTGAGGGAGCAGCACTTTCTACACATTTTTCATGTTATCACTGAGCGTAAGTAACCTTCACAGCATCTTTTGAAATGGGTTCACTCTCCAGTACTTTGTTTTTGCTGATATCTCAAATGCACGAGAAAGTAATGTATAACAGTGCTTTGGTAGTTACTCTTGCATTTCATTCTGAGCCGTATTTCCCCCACTAAGTTCCAAACATGATAAACACACAAGAAAACCCAGTATGGTTTGTGATCGATGGTACTGTTATAACTAAAGATATAATTGGAGCAGTAAAACTACAGTTGTGTTGGTACAGTTTCCTGTGCCGTGTAATGTATTTTGTGTTAAGTAGAGAGGGCAAAATAAATTTCCATGTACCTCGACAGAACAATTTTAGGTGGTGAAGAATTACTTAAAACTGAGCTATCAAACAACAGCTTTCAGCTTATATCGGTATTATTATATCGTGCAGGTAGAAATGATCACTTTGTTACAAACCTGCACCTTAATTCCCCGTGTATCCGAAGTCATCCAAAATGATACCAATATTCCCACCTTTTGTGCTCATCTGAACTCTAAGATCTGAAATGCTGCAGCATCTCAAAATAATAAATGTGAGGGAAGAGGTTGAAAAGGGTTGTTTTGCACAGTAACGTTTTTTAGATGACACGTTAATTTTCACGTGGTCATATGTTGATAATTTAATGGTATAGTCGCTAGCATTAGGGAATGGCTGGCTTTTGTAAGATGTGACAGCTGATGTATGTGTTGAGAAGTACTTATCAAATCTAGCAGGTACCATACTTTAAGCTTTTCTCTCTTCAAGTACAAGAATGCGGGTGTTATTGAACTGGAAGCCTGTGTGAAGGCAGTGAGAGTCCTTGCAATACAGAAAAAGAGCATGGAAGCCTCTGAGTTCCTTCAGAATGCAGTTTATATCAATCTTCGCCAGGTAAGTTGCACAGAAAGTCCAGTTAAGTTTCTGTTCCTGTTTGAGATTTACCCTCAAATGTGAAACTCACTTCTAGGAGACTCTAGTTTCTTTTCTGTATCACAGATGGCGAAAACCATCTACTGCTTTCTTCTCACTAGGACTTGACTTCCTATGGTTTTCACATCTGTCAGTCTGCTTTACGAAGGTGTTCAGAACTCATTAAGTAATACGAGGACTTTGAGATTAGAGGCTCTACTGATGATTCTCTTTAATGAAGACAAAATGTTCCATTGTTATTCCATTGAGTTGTTGTGCTAGGGAAAAACAGCTGCTTAGGACAGCTCTCCCGTGATGGATTTTTATTTCTTGATTGTACCTTGTTCAGTGAAACAGAAAGTCAGGAATGGTCTGCTGCAGAGTCAGTTCAGAGTATAATTGATATCGCTATTCAACTGCATTTCTGTTATGCAGTCCCAGGTTTGGGAATGCCAAATTAGAAAGGAATTCAGAGGAAAAAGATATTTGGAACCGTGAGACCAGGAGGCAACATGTGAGGGGAAAAGTGCATGCAGACCTTTTTGTTTCAGGGATGAGTTGAGCATTGTCATGTGTAATCACCAGCAGTGGTTGGGTGGTTTCTGTACTTGCTTTAGAGGACTAGTTCAGCTTTTTAATGCTTGATAGTATTCAAGTAATAGGTTTTCATAATGAAAAATGGAGTGTGTTCATGCAGCTACAAGTTTGGCTCAATGCACCGTTCCTGCAGAGATTATTCGGAGCCTCTCTAGTCAGAGCTGAGTTCTGGTGATCTTATTCACATACAGCTAAGCAGATGCCCTGTACCACCACAAAACAAGATGGTATCGGTGTCTCATGCCACCATCATGGCTTGCCAAAAATGACTGTGCTTGAAACAATTTATTTATAAGCTGTGAGGTGTCTCACTGTTTTTTCCTTTTCTGCTCATTCTGGCTTAGTGAGAGGTTAAAGTCCTCAGCATTGAGCTAAAGCCCAGATTAGGATGGCAAATTAATGAGAGAAGCAGAATAATTGATGTAATTTGGAGATAATACTTTTGGTGGAATTCTGATTACATCTTTTAGATTCTCAGCAGGAAATAATCTCTTTTGATTGTTAAACCTAAAAATGCTCTCATTTTTTCTAACCAAGGAGAGGAGAATTTCATTAGTTAACAAACTCTTATATAAATCATGGGTTTTGTCACAGAGTGCCTGAACTGATGTAACTTTTTCAGTGCTAAGGGTTTTCTTCTTAATTATGTAGTCTCTTTCCCTGGCAGCTCTTTAGCCTTTAATATAGGCTGCCAGTGTTTTTTTGAAGCTGCTGCCAGTATTTTTCCCTGGTCACTCTCGCATTGTCATTCTCTTGGCCTGCAAGCTCGGGTGTTGCTGCAGTGTTGTGTTTATTATGGAAGTAATTACCTTCATTGGGAGAATCCCTTGTTCTCCTCCGCCATCCCGTTATGTTGTAAATATTCAAAAAGTAGAGCTTAGTAAGCGTCAAAGTCTATAAGGCATTCAAATAGCTGCTAAGTTATATAGAAGCACAAAGTTTGGCAGCCACTCAGAATGCAGCACCTGTCCTGATGAAAGCTTGCCCCAGACAGCTCCAGTGTCACAAATAGAAACAACTGAGTTTGAGTAGGTCCTCGGGGAAAGCCAAGTAGAGAAGAAACATGATGGGATGGCATCCTTGTTTCTGCCACCTGCTGCATAGGAGACAACAAATAAATTTGGGCAGTCTGGAAACCCCACTGCTTCTCTTATCAGCCAGCTGCTCTGTTTCCTTCTTCTTTATTTTTTCCATATAGTTAATTTGACGTATGGCATCAGCTATTGACCCTGCAGATGCATCTTTGTATATGTAAACCAGAAAAACAAGCAGGGAACTTTGTTTGCCTCTTGCAGGTAGGTAGAACATGAGCACAACCAACATCAGATAGCAGAAAAACACAGAATCAAGTGTGCCTCTCTGATGGAAAGGAAACCTGATTTCTTTCCGCATGTATTTGATCTCCTCAGTCTTGTAAAATTATCTAATGACTCTTCTGATTTTAAGAGGGCTCCAGGGTATTAAGACTTATCTGTGCATCCAATTACGAAGAATGAATTGTAAGTGCCAATTACAAAGGAACTGAGATTATAAAAAGTTTACTTTAATGTAGTTAGGAATAATAAAAAATCATGTAACAAGCTTGTCTCTTGAAAGCTTACCTTAAAACAGGCCTGATTAAAAAGCTTTCTCATTTATTTGAACGGTGAACTACAGCCTTTACAGTTGTCGTTGCTGACTTGGTTTGTTGTAACGTGTAAATGAAAATTAATCAGCTGGAAAAGATGCTCTGCTTTAGGTGTTGGCTGTTTTGCATCCCTGAAATAATTAGTTGGTGTATCTGTGTGGGATTGTTTTCTTGTTTCTTTTAAGCCCTTGAGTGGTGACACTGACCTATTTGTGCTGAGGGAAGATACAATTTTGGTGTCTCTGTTGTGACAATGAAGCATACATAGCATTCCGCAACTGCAAAAAATAAATGCGAGTGGCTTTGAGCGACAAGTGGTGTCAGTGTTGAGAACTTACTCAAACAGGGTAAAAATAAAAAAACTTGAAGAGAATCTGTTGCCTCTCAGCTGTTTCCAATTAGTGTGCTCTCACATCCATCTGTAAAGCTATCATGGCCTTTTATCAGGGAGCGTGAAGACATGACAAGGACTAATGGCTTTTAAGCTAGAAACCAGTAGGTTTTGCTTAGATATCAGTAATTCTGATTCTGATTCTCTTGAAAAGCTTTTCTGACTCTCATACTTGATCAAAGTGCCCTTTTCAGTTCTGCTGTTGTTTTTGTATTTCACTAGGTTTTTAAAAATGACATAAAAGAGGGGGGGGGGGGTAAAAGAAGTTGGAGCAGCTTCTCTGCCTGAGTGGCTGAAATAGTGTAAAACCTAATGTTGTTTCTGGATGCTGCTTTTCAAGATTCTGATAAGCTGTTCTTAAATTGATCTGTATTTTATTTTTGTGCCTTATTTTCTTTCCAGCTGCATTTTCAGCTCTGCACAATTGCCTTTTTACAGCTCCTGTTATAGGATTGGTCTGTCCTATGGTTGTGCTGTGGTTTTGCATTGTGCAGTCTCGTGTTGTAGGGTAGTAGCAACTTCAGCTTTAGAACTTGTCTGAAGCTTGCCAGAATTATTTGCTAGTCTGTCTGTGTCTCTGAATGTTTTGATCTACCAGGATTGGCACTGTCAGATAAGGTCATGGTGCTCTCTGAAAGCTTTTTTGAGCATTCTTTGTGACACATCCCCTATGCCCAAAATTAGTAGTGACTTTGAAAACAGTTTTCTCATGATTTTGTAATGATGTCAGCATTTCTGTTATTAAAAAATGTTTTGAAGCTTTATAATACATAATTATTGCTGTAAAAGTTATTAGTGTGCCTATAATCTTTTGACTTTCAGAGTCTGAAAGTGGCTGCAGTTATTGGAACAGGCTGCCCAGGGAAGTGGTGGAGTTGCTGTCCATGGAGGTTCTCCAGAAGCATGTAGATGTGGCAGTGATGGACATGGTTTAGTGAGCATGGTGGTGATAGATTGCTGGCTGGACTGGGTGAACTTAAGTGGTCTTTTCCAACCTGTGTGGTTCTATGACATTAAACACAGAATTCACATTGACGCTTTCCATTTAGAAGAATGATTCTGGTTTGCGTCCGTCAGTGATATTTTTCTATGAACTTTGTCATCGTAAATGCCTGTAAATGCCTTATTTTGCAGAGTAACTCTTAGTAGTAATATTTGGTATTGGTTTTGTTTGTGCATGTTCGGTATCGTGCACTAGGTGTCACCATTGATCCATTTTGAGAACTCATTTCACTTGTAAGTGGGATCATAGAATCATAGAATGGCCTGGGTTGAAAAGGACCACAATGATCATCCAGTTTCAACCCCCCTGCTATGTGCAGGGTCGCCAGCCACCAGACCAGGCTGCCCAGAGCCACATCCAGCCTGGCCTTGAATGCCTCCAGGGATGGGGCATCCACAGCCTCCTTGGTGCTGTAGAGGTAGAGGAGTTGGTAGCTTTGAGTCTTATTGCAGAGAAGTTTCTTCTTGGCTGCCTGATTTCTAAGCAAGACTCTCATTCATAATGGGGAAGGAGCAATTGCATGGGCCTTGTGCAGATATATTGGCAAGCTACAGTAGTGCATGTTGGTAGTGGCTTACCAAGTTTGGTTGTACATGAAACCTAATGGGGCTTAACCTTTTACTGAATTCTGCCCCATTTGTTGACAGTTTGCATAGGTATGGTATCAAAGAAGGAATATTTTGCGATTTGTGAGATCAGAGACTCATAAAAACTGAGGGTTTAGGTTTGCTCTTGAAGTAGTGAAAACATTTAACTTGATAAAGCAGTAGTTTTTGGAAGTGGTGTATTTTTATGTTCCTATTGTGCACCTGAATATCATGCTAAGTATCACCCATAAAACATGAAACTGTACCTATTTGTAGCTGTTCTGATTAACTTACGCTTCATAGTATTGATAACTAAGTTGTTCAGAAAAATGCATCTTGGCTGTTCTTGTTAGCTGATCGCAGAATCACCAAGGTTGGATAAGACCTACAAGGTCATCAGTCCAACTGTCCACCTGTCACTAACAGTTCTCATTAAACCATGTCCCTCAACACAGTGTCCAAGGTGTTCCTTGAACACCTCCAGGGTGACTCCACCACCTCCCTGGGCAGCCCATTCTACTGCCTGACCACTCTTTCTGAGAAATAGTATTTCCTAACATCCATCCTAAATCTCCCCTGGCACAGCTTGAAGCCGTTCCCTCTAGTCCTATCACCAGTTACATAAGAGGCCAACCCCCAGCTCACAACAACTTCCCTTCAGGTAGTTATAGAGAGCTATAAGGTCTCCCATGAGCCTCCTCTTCTCCAGACTGAACAATCCCAGCTCCTTCAGCCTCTCCTCAGAAGGATGAACTTCAGAAGCAAGCCGAAGGTTTCCTGGCAGGGGTTGGCATGACTGGCTGTGTGCGAACATGCTGGCCTTCTGTGGTGGAGATGCTTATTATATTTTTTCTTTCTTTTATTTCCTGTTACTCAGATACATGCTTGAAAACTGTCTTTAATTAAAAACAGTTCCATTTTTCTTTTCCCTTTTAATTTCAGCTCTCAGAAGAAGAAAAAATCCAGCGTTACAGCATCCTTTCAGAGCTGTATGAACGAATTGGTTTTCACCGCAAGTCTGCTTTTTTCAAGCGTATCGCAGCAATGCAGTGTGCTGCACCCAGCATACCAGAGCCTGGCTGGAGGGCCTGCTACAAATTGCTTTTGGAAACTCTCCCTGGTTATAGCTTATCATTGGATCCTAAAGATTTCAGCAAAGGTAAATGTCTCTGGGGGAGCATGCGTTTGCTTACTTACGGTGTCACTCAGCTGGCTTTATATAACTAACTTCCTTGAGAAGTGTCAAATAAAACCCCAATCCTTTACCTATCTGAAATTAATTGTGGCAAACAGAGTAGCTCTTCAAAACAGCACCTTTTGTTTTTTGCTGGTGTTGCTTTTGATAGTTTGGAATTTCCGAGAGCTGCTGCTGAATGTATTGCCGTGTTCCTCTCTTTGTAGCAAATGTGTTTTATTAATGAGAGCTTCTCTTCTATTGTTTCAAAATGTCTTTTTGATTTTATGCTTGTCAATACAAAAAAGGTCATATTTTGTTTCGAAGTATTTTTTAATTATGTGCTTTCAACTTTGTGTTTCGGAAATTGTATTCATTTTGGTATGGTTTATAATCAAAGAATGAAGGATTCTTTTATATTTTTACTCACAGACACACTCATACAAATCTAAATGTAATTATGTGCGTGTGTGGTTGCATTTGGATCTGTAAGGTCAAGTATGTCATGTTTCTCCGCAGATTAAATCAATGTGATATTATCTGTAAGACTAGCTTTTAAATATTTAATCAATTTTAGGTGCTGTTTATCTTTTGAATTGCTTTATTTATTTATTTTTTTTTTTTTGCATCTATTAAAAAATAAAACCCACAATAACAATCCAGCAAAGCAAAACCAGCTCATAATAACAAGCGGCTATTCCTATAGCTGCTAAGTACTGTCTTTGCTTTCTGCGAATCTTATGCTGTCTGCCACCATTCTTCAGGTAAGCTATGTTTGAACATAGGTTGGCTGCTCCAAAAGTAGTGCCTCCTATTTATTTCCATGGTAACTGCAACAGATATGAAGAGTACAGGAACATTATTTGATAGAGCAAATTCTCACTTACAAATCACTGTTTTTAAGCTTAGTCGCTACTACTTGCTGCTTCGTGTGGATGAGTTGGTTGACACTCTTCATTTTATGGTGCAGCAGCTTCGTGTGGTGGCTGTCAGGAATGTAGCTTGGCTTTCACATCACTTCCTGAAGCCACTGCTGAAATGCACCACCCACCGTTCAGCATTGATGAGTGCGGTGGGTGCCATTTTTTTCACATGGAGGAATTCAGTTCCACACCTTTGCTTCATGTGCTCTTCTGTGTCAGCCGGCATTTTGTCAGACTTCCTCTCTACTGCCTTCAGTTGCATGGCAACACAATGTAACAAAATATTGGCATGGCTTGATCTTTAGACAGCTTTAGGAAGTACTAAGTTTGGATGACAGTTTTTTGCATGAAATCTCGTATGAATTTCTTGTTCTAAAAGTTCAAAAATTGTGCATTGTGTTTTTTCTTTATGGGGAGTGTTAACTTCCTTTTCTGAATTCCAATGATGAATATAGACACTAGACAAGTGTATAAAACAAAAATTGATTTACATTTAAAAATAGAAGGAAATCCAAATAGTAGGGAATCCTAAGACCTTGTTTTTTTCTATCATTTTGAGTTCAAGCTTTGGGTTTTGTAATTATTGATTCCATTGGGTGATTGTTATATATTAAGTAGTAGTTTAGTAATGTATACAGGAAACCAAATAAAATTGTTTATTTAATGACTTCTACCTTAAGATTAAATAAATGAAATGCCTGTTTACTTTGTAGGAACTCATAGAGGTTGGGCTGCAGTGCAGATGCGTTTGCTTCATGAACTAGTATATGCTTCCAGAAGAATGGGCAATCCTGCCCTATCTGTCAGGCATCTGTCTTTCCTTCTCCAGACCATGCTGGATTTTCTTTCTGATCAAGGTATGATTTCAAAACAGTTATCTGTGCTTCATTCTGTATTGTTTTTGAAGTACACTTCATTTGAGAAGTAATGGAAAGGACAGAAATTAGAGGATTGTGTGCACTGTGTAGCTGTTTGCTGGTAATCAATCAAGTATCCAGTGTTAATAATTTTAAATATTGCAGTATTCAGACCTTGATGTATAGCATCTAAATAAAACTTTCTTACATGTTTTCCATCTGCAAATTGACTGCTTCAGTGCTTGATTTCCTCTGCAAATATTAGGTGCACAATTGGAGAGCTTAATTTGTGTTGTGGATCAAAAAAATAAAAGTATTGTTAGAAAATGCTAGCAGCAGTTAAGAGATGGAGTGTTATTGGGGAAGAAGAGTCTGCTGTTAGTTCTGCTATGGGTTTTCTGATGAAACTGATGGAGTGGATGAGCAGCTGTAAGAGGCTCTGGAACACAGGTGATCTCTTTATCAGTCAAAGGAAAAGGCTTTGAAAGTACCACCTGAATCTGGTGGATCAACACATTGTTGCAGGACCTGGGGTCATAGCCAGGGATATTGGGATTCTTAGAGAAACCTGTCTGCTGGGAACCGATGGGATCCATCTGTAAGAGGAGGGGAGGAGGAGCACCTTCAGTGGAGAAAGCTTGAAAGTTGCCGTGGGAGGGGAGCCTTCATTCACCCAACTCTTAAGAAGAGCAGGAAAGAGGATGGAGAGAATTTTAAGACTGTCAATCTGACCTTGGTATCCAGGAAGTTTCTAGAGCAGACGTCAACATATGGGAGAGTCAAGTGATCGCATGCAGCCAGTGTGGTTTTACGAAAGGCAGACCCTACCTAACTTGATCTCCATTACAAGGTTACTCACTGAGTAGGTGAGGGAAGGGCTGTGGGTATTGTTTTCCTCAAGCATGGTAAAGTAGCTGACAGTTTCCCACAGTATGCTCCTGGAGAAACTGGCTGCTCATGGCTTGGACAGGTTTGCTGGTTAAAAACAACTGCCTAGCTGGCATTGCTCAAGAAGTCCCGGTGAGCAGAAATTAATTTGGTGGCTGATCACTAGTGGTGACCTGGGGGTGCTGTTTGACAGCTGGCTGGCTGTGAGCTCAGGTTGCCCAGGTGGCCAAGAAAGCGAAGGACATCCTGGCCTGCATCAGGAGTAGTGTGGCAGCAGGAGTAGTGAAGGGATTGTCCCCTTGTATGTGGCACTGATGAGATCACACTTTGAGTACTGTTGAGTTTTCGGTTCCTTAATACAAGAAAGATTCTGAGTAGCTTGAGCATATGCAGTGCAGTGATGCTGCTGAAGTGACTGGACAGCAAGGCTTGCAAGGAGAGACTGAGGGAATTGGGTTTGTTTAATCTGGAGGAGACTGAAGGGAGACCTCATGGCTCTCTACAACTACCTGCAGAGTTTCCAATGAAGAAGGTGTTGGTCTCTTTCCTCAGGTGAAAAGTGATCTAAAGCTGAAGGTCTGAAGTTGTGTCAGGGGAGGTTCAGGCTGGACATCAGGAAGAATTTCTTCATGGAGAGTGTGGCCGTGGATTTGACAGGTGCTGCTCAGGGGAATAGTGCTGTCCCCATGTCTGGAGGCATTTAAGAGATGCGTGGACTTGGTGTTTGTGGACGTGTTTTAGTGATGAGACTTGGTATCGTTAGATGGATGGTTGGACTTAATCTTCAAGGAAAGTCTCTTCCAATCTAGATGATTCCACTGGAAAGCATGTTGGAAAGCTGTTTCTGATGGAAATTGAATTCAGCACGTTTTTCTCTCTTTATTGCTTTAATAATGGGCAAATATCTCTCCTTGGTGACTTCTGCAACAAACGTTTTGCTGGGAGCCTACTGATAAATTCCCTTGTCTGTTTAGTGGATCAAATCAGTAACGGAGGAAGGAGAACTGATAAACTGAAATAAATTATCTGTCTGTAAATGTTACTTGCTGTTAAAAGGTCCTTTGATTTTTTTCTGGGCTTGTGAGGGAGGTTTCACTGTTGTTTTTTTTTTCTTAAGGATGGAAAATTCCGTTGAAGACAGGGCTTTGAGCTGTTCCGTGTACGTCCATATATGATATTGCTAATTCCAAATGTTAGAAAAATCCTAAGAACTTTTTTTTTTTTTGTATTTGCCACTAGGTTTTGACTCTCCTGAATGTTGGCTGGATGCCAGGCTTCCTCTCTTTAAAATGATGTGGTTTTTTTTCTTGAATAAAACATGCTTCCTATTTTAAAGCTTGTAATTGGTGACATGTTAAATACTACACTTAAATTTCAGGTAGTTACCAGCTCATCTTTAAAAATAAAACTAATAGAAGTGAAAACTCCAAACTGAAGGGAAGTTGCCAGCTAAACATTTGGCACTGGAACGTAACTCAGACCTTTTTTGTCTTGGGATTTGCTTCGTATGGGCAGAAAAGGAATATTCCCTTGCTCTAGCTTGTTAATCCAATTCACTTATTAGTTTAGGTGAAATTGAGGAAGTGGGACTTTGGGAGACAGAGAAAGTTGATTTCATCTTTACTACAAGGAGAATTTAAAGAATGAGGATGAAATTTAGTGCTTACAATGAAAGATCTAATAGTTAGAAGCTCTTGCATCTATTCACTGAATACAAATACATTGTCAAAACTAGTTTGTGTTTAAAACACAATTTTCTTGTATTTGAATTAATTGAATGACACTGACAATTATTTTAAAAACAGAACTTTTGTATATAATCACTGGGATTAGAATTTCCAGCCATGGAGTCTGGCAAATCTGAATAAAAGTATCATCAAGTAGATGGGAGATGTCAGTCATTGTTTTAACAACATGGAATTTAAGAGTCTGATTTAAAACTAAGCTATTTGGGTACATAAATCTGTAAAATGCAGTCTTCTGGTTAGCAAAAAGAGGTATCAAATTCTGCATTAAAGCTCTGTGATCTCAAGCCGTTATGTTTTAACAAGCAATCGAGAATCACTCTTTCTTTAAATAAGAATTAAAATATGCAATTGCAGAATGCTTGGAATTAATTCTATCATCTCTTTGTTATAATACTTTCTGAAGCATAATACTATACAGTTCACATTGAATTTAATTTGGATAATTTCACATGCTTGAAAAACAGTGTTTTCTTGTTGTTTTTTTATTGATAGTATCAATAGTGCTTTAAAGGATTGTAATTCTATTGCCAACAGATGATTCTGAGGTGATCTATCTAATTATGGCTTGTCTAAACGCACGGTTACTTTGAAACAGCTGTTATTGGTGTGTGACCTACCATACAGAGTCCACTTACAGAAAACACGCGTGTCTCTCATGAGGTTTGGATTCTTTCAGATTTTCAGTGGGTTTTCAACTCCATACCTGCTGCTTTGCTTACCTTTCTGGTGGCAAGGATCTCAGCACACAGAAGTGGTCTCACTGTTCATGGTATGGGATGAAACTAGAAATGCTTCATTCCTTCCTTGGTGAATTTCACTTCTTTAAATGTCATCGAAGTTACTTATTTGGGAAATATGTACACCTTTTGGTACTTCTTGTTATACTTCTGCCATTAAAATCTTCTGATTCTCTAATTATTTTTGTGCTTTTCAGAGTTCTAATGAAATGATAAGCTCCACATTTGAGATCTCTACTGATCTGTCTATTGTGTATTTCCTTTATTGAGTGCAGTAATTTAATTATTCTGCCTTTTGAACATGACCTGAGCCCTCTTCGTACCCTTTCGGTATTCCTCCAGCCAACTGGGTTGTCAGCACAGATACTAGTGCAGTATTAGTATGGCCTTCAGTGTCTCAACATTTCTATTCTTCTGCTCTTATCCTTCTCTGGATTAGGATGATGACGTTTTTAGAAACAGAAGCACATTGGATAACTACTTAAAGAATGACAGTGCGGCCTCTCATGTATGTATGTTGACTTTTCAACACCAGAAGCAGAACAGTGGGCATCATGTAGTTCAGGGTCTTTCTTTGATGACCTTTGTCTTTAGTCTTCTCGGCAGCAACACTGACCAAAAATAAAAAGGCTGAGTTCCACAGCTACGACTACAGAATGTCTTTTGGTCTGGCAGATAAGGTACACTGGTTGGTTTAGTCTTGTTGATCTAGTTAACAAACTTTCTTTGCTCCCTGACTATAAGATTTAGAACAATTTTGGCTTACTTATCTTTCTACAGATGTCACGATAAAACTTTTTTTTAGCCCTATCAAACTACAAAAGATATCATTACAAATACCATTCAGATACAGACATGCCCTCTGCAGAGCTGTTATTCTAGCCACTGCTATTGATTCACTGAAGTATAGGAATCTTCAGTGAAAATCTTAAGACACTTCTCTTCAACCCAAGGACAGGGAAGTCCTGTTGAAACAATACTTTTTTTTTTTCAAATTCATTGTAAATTTGAATTGTGCTGGAACTGAAATATGAGGTACAAAAAGAGACAATGAGGGAAGATCACGCAGAATGGCCCAGGTTGGAAGGGACCTCAGGGATCATCAATCTCCAACCCTTCTGCCACAGCAGGGCCACCAACCTCCACATTTAATACTAGACCAGGCTGCCCAGGGCCCCATCCAACCTAGCCTTGAACACCTCCAGGGATGGGGGCATCCACAGCCTCTCTGGGCAGCCTGTTTCAGGACCTCACTACTCTCTGTAGAGAACTTCCCCCTAATATCCAACCTAAATCTTCCCTCCTTCATTTTAAAACCATTTCCCCTTGTCCTGCTGTTATCTACCCTGTCAAAGAGTTGACTCCCCTCCTGTTTATAGGCTCCCTTTAGGTACTGGAAGGCTGCAGTGAGGTCATTCCACAGCCTTCTTTTCTCCAGGCTGAACAAACCCAGCTCCCTCAGCCTGTCTTCGTAGGGGAGGTGCTCCAGCCCCCTGATCATCTTAGTGGCCCTCCTCTGGACCCTCTCCAACATCTAAGACTGAGATATAGCAGACAAATTGGTCCAGATTTTCTTCTTAAGGAAGATTTCCAGGCATAGTCCTTCCTCTGCAGAGAATAAATCTGAGGAATTTTTTCAAAGCATGACTAGAGATGGTTTATGGTGGGGATTGATCTGTAAGGAGCTGATAATAAATTTCAGGTATCAGATAAAGTTCAAAGATGCTAAAATATTTTTTAAAAGTAACGAACTTATGATATTTGCAGTTAATGGATTTTTACAATTATACGTATTCTCTGTTTAAAACTGCAAATGAATCTTTACATTTTAAGACTTTTACACGGGATGGAAGTTCTGACTAAATGAGGTGGCTGCCTTCAGTGTAGATAACTGCATCCTGGTCATCCAAATGATCTAAGCTATCCCAGTGGTTTTGTGACCAGATACATTGTTCCCTTTATGATTATGGTGCAGAGGAAAGAATGGAATCAAGTGGTATAGGCTTCTGCTTTTCAACACAGTTGGAAGCTGCCAGAAATGGTAACAGCCGTTTTCTGCTTGAGCCACTGTTATTTAGAAGAGTTTCTAGGGTAGTTCTGATTGGGATATTGTGTTTCTTGAGAGTGGAAAATAAGAGGTAGTGTACTGGAAACCTCTGAGAAGGTCTGCTTATGCTGTAAGTAGTTTCAAGAAACCAATTCCCTGAAGTGTGTGTAATGCAGGCACCGACTGTTTTGCTCTACAGCTTCCCTCCTTTTGTGCTGCAGCAGTCAGTCATATAGATGTGGCCTGTCAGTAGTTTGCAATGTTTTATAGTTTTATAGTGTTTTATAGTTGTAAGGACTGTTGTTCCTTAATACTATATTTAATTTAGGACAGCATTTCCCCTAGGATCCTTTACAGTACATAAATTAATTTTTAGAAGGATAAAAGTTATTGATTTCAAGGGCTGAAAAGAATGGAACTTTAAGCAGACTGAACAGAAATTATGATGGAAATTAAATTGATGCATGCTTCTGAGTTGAGGTAAGGTTTACTTAACTCACATTACCGAACTGGTTTTAATGTGGTGCATTGTATTTTGGCTGACAAAGTGCCTGCAAGGTGTATTTGTGTAACCAGTAAATCTTTTAACTGTTTGGTCTTAGAAAGTTAAAAAACTGATTTCAGGATGGAGACTGAAATGTTCAGTGTAATTTCAAAGGGAGCATTAACAGCAGCATGGTAGATTCTTAGCCATTAGATGGAAATACTTCTACAGTTACAGTGTAATCCCATATCTTATCTGTGTATATGAAATATGCATATGTATATATATGAACGTAATTGAACAGACCTATCACCTCGTGTTTGGTAGACGGCCACGACACAGTATATTTGAATGAAAATGTATGTATATTAAAAAAAGAAAAACTTGAATGTAAATGCTTTCTGACATGTTGTAATAGGAGTTTTCTGAAGTACGAGGAAACTTTTTAGAAGCCGCTTATCGTACACATCACGGTACTTTGCATAATCAGATAAATAGGATGTGGATATGCACCATACATGAGCCCACTGGCCATGTTATTTTTTCCCCTATGACTCTTCCATCTCTCTTGCAATACTGCAGAGAGTAATGATGCATGCTGCTATCTGAGTTTTCCTGTACAAGGTAAGCATAAAAGTGAATCAGGTGAATGATATTTAGAATTTGTTATAAGATATGTGGCTTATGTTTGAATTTTACTGCTTGAGGTCTAGTTCTGTTTTGTGCTGTGCTGTAAATCATCAGCACTGTTATGTGCCCCTGGTGCTGGGAGTTTATCCGGAATGCTGCATGTTTTAAAATCTTTTTCTTTAATATGGAATAGTAGCAGGACGCTAAAACTCTCTGGGCTTACTTTACTCATTTAAAAGCTCACTCTACAGTCGATGTTTTCTAAAGGAGCTGGCTTATTTAATAACTAAACTCTAGAACAGCTTTTTTAAAAGGATGTAATTTATTTTCATGAAATTTATGTCTTCTGGGCTATTCTGAAACTTAAGATTGCTGAGAGGAAAAGCAAAATGCCAATCGAACTTAATGGGTTCCAAATAATAATCTGCCTATCCTTCTGTGATTGAGTACGCTGGTTCAGATGGAAATTCAGTTGAGTAAACTAGTAACAAAGTCACCAAGAGAAAATTCTTTTCCATAGTACAAAATATGAAGACTGACGTTTTAAATCAATGTTATGTGAAGGGCTACTATAATGTAAATAAAATTAACAGTGATTCAAATGGTGTATTATTACAAAAAGAAACCAAAAAAATCTGTCACGGTTTACCTTAGTTTAGTCTTCAGTTCAGTGCTGTGTGTTAGACTTGTTGATAAGGCACAGAGAAAATCTCTAGGCTTTACCTTATCAAAAGTCTTAAGAGAAACAGGAGATCGGTCATGATGGCTGCAGCCTGATGGCTGCAGATAGGTCTCACCAGTCGCAAAGCGGGAAGTGAATCCTAGCCCAGGAGCTGGTGGGTCTCATTGAGAGGACTTTAAACCAGGTCTGAAGGGGTGAGGGGTTAAAACAAGGCTTGCTAGAGATGAGCCTGAGGGAACCTCCTGTAGAAGAAAGGATGGGCAACCTGGGGAGAGTACAGAGAAGCTGTTAAGACATGCAGGGAGAAAATTAGAGATGCAAAAGCTCAGCTTGAACTCAAGTTGGCCATTGTAGTAAAAGAGAACAAAAAAGTTTTTTTATAAATATATTAACGGTAAGAAGAGAGCTAAGGAGAATCTCCATCCTTTAGCGGATGCAGCGGGGAATGTGACCACTGAGGATAAGGAAAAGGCTGAGGTTCTCAATGCTGCCTTTACATTTGTCTTTAAAAATCAGACCAGTTACCCTCAGGGTATTCTACCTTCTGATCTAGAAGTTTGAGATGGTGAGCAGAATAAACCCCCATGATTCAGGTGGAGACAGTTTGAGAACTAATACTCCACCAGGACTGTAACCGTGGGGCTGGATGGGATCCATGTGGGGATGGCTGAGGGAGCTAGAAGAGGTGGTTGCCAAGGTGCTTTCCACCATCTATCAGCGTTCCTGGTTAACCAGAGAGGTCCCAGAGGATTGGAGGCTTGCCAGCGTGACCCCCATCTACAAGAAAGGTCATAAGGAGGATCCAGGGAACTACAGGCTTGTGACCTGCCTGGTGGATGAGGGAAAGGCCATTAATGTAGTCTACCTAGACTTCAGCAAAGCCTTTGACACTGTCTCCCACAGTATTCTCATTGAGAAGCTGGCAGCCTGTGGCTTGGACAGATACGCTCTTTGCTGGGTAAAGAACTGGCTGGATGGCTGGGCCCAGAGAGTGATGATGAATGGAGTTAAATCCAGCTGGTGGCTGGTGAGGAGTGGTGTTCCCCAGGGGTTGGTATTGAGGCCTGACCTGTTCAATATCTTTACTGATGATCTGGAAGAGGCGATTGGGTGCACCCTCAGAAAGTTTGCAGGTGACACCAAGTTGAGACGAAGTGTTGATCTGCCTGATGGTATATAGGCCCTCCAGAGGGGTCTGGGTGGGCTGGATCAAGGGGCTGAAGCCAGTGGGATGAGGTTCAACAACACCGAGTGCTGCGTTCTGCACTTTGGCCATAACAACCCTAGGCAGCGCTACAGGCTTGGGGCAGTGTGGTTGGAAGGCTGTGCAGTGGAAAAGAACCCAGGGGATGTTAGTCGATGTTTGGCTGAACATGAGCCAGCAGTACACCCAGGTGGCCAGGAATACCAATGGCATTCTGGATTGCACCAGAAATAGCGTTGCCAGCTGGAGCAGGGAGGTGATCATCCCACCATACTCAGCACCTAGGGAGGCCACATCTCAAGTATTACGTTCAGTTTTGGGCCCCTCACTACAAGGAAGATGTCGAGGCCCTGGAGTGTGTTCAGAGAAGGGCAGTGAAGCTATGAGGGGTCTGAAACACAAGCCTTATGAGGAGCAGCTGAGGGAACTGGGATTGTTCAGTCTGGAGGATTCCTACGGGAGATGTTATTGCTTCTTACACTTCCCTGAAAGGACATTGTGGCAAGGTGGGGGTTGGTCTCTTTTCCCAGCTAACTAGCAAAAGGATGAGAGAGAATAGCCTCAAGTTGCATCAGGAGAGGTTCGGGTTTGATATTAGGACAAACTTTTCTGAAAGTGTGGTCAGGTGCTGGAATGGGCTGCCCAGGGAGGTGGTTTAGTCACCATCCCTGGAGGTGTTCAAGAAACCTGTAGGTGTGGTACTAAGGAACACTGTTTAGTGGGCACCATTGGCAGCAGGTAGATGGCTGGACTAGGTGGTCTTAGAGGTTTTTTCCAACAAACAGTTAATCTGTCCTTTTCTCAGGAAAGGGGAGTCTCTTTATATCACTAACAGAGATATGGAAACTTTGAATTGTGTTGACTCTGTCTTTGCAGCGCAGTATAGTGGGGCAAAAAGGACCTACAGAAATCTGTGCTTCTTCAAGCCAAAACACAAATTGAGGAATAAGAGTGTAAAGAGTTAAGCTGTTGTATCTGTTAATATTTACAAAACCTGCTTTGTACAGAAGCAGCTTGGTAGCAATTGTCCTTAATTGTTATACTGTTATGCAAGTTATCTTTGCTTAATTTGCTACACTTCATGTTAAGGTGGATCTTCTGTTATTTCTTAACATAAAATATCAATATTTCTGAGTGGATGACACACTGGCTTTGTGTGTACAAAATATATTTTGATATGTTGTTCAAACTACTGACATCTGAAGTTATCTCAGTGACAGCAGAGAACTAAATACTGAAATTTTAATGTCATTTTTGTGAACTCTGACTTCAGCTGTGTCAATTTTTCATGAGGTTTTATCTAAAAACATTTTCATGCTAGGTGTGAATTTCAAACTCTCTGCGGCGTAATAGTATACATTTTATATAACTGCTAAGAATCGTGTAATAAAAGACCATCGTACATTTAGACAATCTTTCTCCATTCTTTTTTCCTCTCTGGTGCTGTTCCAAAGCAGGCAATGTTATTCTGATGCAGACAACACTTCTATATTTTGTCTGCGTTGAATAGAAGTTTTCCTCTTTTCCTCCTCCCCATAAACTTAGGAGTAAAGACGATCATTTCTCTTTCAAAGGTGAACTCTTACACAGCACATAACTGAATCCCTTTGCACTCATTATTGTATAGATGGAGCCACTTTACTGCTGGCTGTGATAATCTATTCATGAAAGTGGGTCTTAGCCACCAAGATCTCTGACTGGCATAGACTAATTATTTTCCCGTCGTACTTGGTTTTTTTCATGTCAAACTGTGAAGTTTACTAATGTTTAGAGATTTACTTTGCTTGATTTCTCAAAGAAATAGGATTCATATTATATGCTGTCTATCAGTGCCTTTCTGGTTTTTCCTTTCAGAATAGCCATTCAGTGTGTAGACAAAACATGATGCGGACAGCAGATCAGTGATGTCAAGTTTGTTCCAGTTTTGTGACTCTTGTTTATACACATAAAAGGTAAATGCTAACAGTGCTTCAAGAGACGAAGGCAAAAAGACCGTTAGATCTAATAGTTTGGCGTGTTAACATCCAGTTGGCCAGTCAAATTGCATGTGATTCCTGTGTACCTCATGTCTTATTGAATAGAGGTAGGAGACTGAAATGTAGCTGTTCAGGGCAGTGTGAAACCATAGGTGTGTGCTGAAATGCACTGCAATAGAGAATATTGGAATGAAAACACAGGATTCATTGGGTTGCTTTGAAAGCAATTTTCACTTCACTTGGAACATTGCTTTTCTTAGGATAGCAGAGTGCTGTACTGAATATGCAGCTAGCCCATTACTGTCCTCCTGCATCTATCCTGAACTAGAATTTGAGGGACTGCTTGAAAGGTCATGAAGACCTTTGCAGATAACCTAGTGATTAACTGCAAGGTAAAAACAGTTTGCAGTGGTTATAGTCTGAGTATTCACTTTCTTCTCCAGCTTTTTTGAGACTCTTCAAGTATTTTGTGCTCTTTCTGAAGTCCTTTTTTTCTTTGAAGGATCAGCAGAGCCTTGGCAGCAGGGTGGCGCATGATCTCTCTCTAGCAGCAGACACCGACTTTGTCTTCTCTAGTTGGAAGAGGGCTCATCAAGCAAGTTTCAATTTTGTGAAGGGAAAAATCTATCTTTATGGGTGCAGGAATTACCATTTCTCTTTCATTTTCTTCTGTCAGACTGTCTGTCTTCTGCCTTGTTACTAGCAATTTGTCAGGGAGATGTCTGACACTTCGTTCCTGAGAGAACTGGGTAGGCCAGCTGGCTGCCACTTCGTGGGGCTGACTGCTGCATGAGGTCTCCTCTGACTTCTTCCTGAACGCCATGTGCTGTTTTCAGTGGGAAAGGAAAAGCTCAGCCAGCACAAAGAATCCTGGGTATGAGTTTTTTTGTTAAACCTTCAATTCTGAGTTTACCACCAGGGGCTATTTTGGAGTCAGAAGGCTTTTTAGCTATTTGTTTCCCTACTTTTTTCTGTAATGTTTTAGTGAGTTGCATAAGGAACCAGAAAATCATTTGTCTTCCAGTTGGCAGATCATACATAAACTGTTCTTTCTTTGTTCTGCCTTGCTGTAGGTTATTCTGCAGGGCACAGATTAACTTCATCAATACAAGATCAGACAAGGATCCAGTACTATACTTTTAATATTTGACTCAATTTTAGAGGGTAATGACTGTGACTAAGTACAGATGTTCTACATTTCTTCACGTATTACAGTGTTAAGGCATGCAATTAAAACAATTATATTCTATGAATTTTCTGTTATCTGCCAAGGCATGAAATGCTGTTTGTATGATATGGTTAAATTGTGATTACCAAAGTGTTCCTGTATAGCTGACCTCCTTTCCCGCCCTGTTGAGAATTTTTGTGAAACATTGTGAAATGTTGCTTCACGTTATTGTGGAACAAGCAGGAAGACTCTTCCTTCACATTCAGCGGCTTTCAGTCACAAATGGGTTCTAACTGTGCAGCTGAAGCTTTCGGTTTTTTGTGCTCACATATCAGAAAAAGGCTCAGAGCAGGTTTGGAACAAAGCCAATGTTACTTTTGTTGACATTAAATATTAAATAAAAAAATTACCAAGGATATTGGTGGACTTGCAAAATCTTCAGTTATCTGAAGCAACAAGGAAACGGGGTAATGGAAATAATTCTGTAGGAGACAGGGCAATTGTAGTGTAAGGTTATAATAAGCAAAGTAAAAGGATGTGCTCAGTAGTGACTATGGTATTCACAGACTCAAAGAGTGGCTTGGGCTAGAAGGAACCTCAAGGTTCCAACCCCCCTGCCTCACGCAGGTTTGCCAGCTGCTAGACTGAGTACTAGGTCAGGTGGCCCAAGGCCCCATCCAACCTGGCCTTGAGCACCTCCAGGGTTGGGACATCCACAGCTGCTCTGGGCAGCCTGTTCCAGCACCTCACCATTCTCTTAGTGAAAAGCTTCCCTCTGACGTCTTGTCAAAATCTTCCTCCACTAGTTTAAAACCATTCCCGCTTGTCCTATCTCTACCTCCTTGTGTAAAGAGTTGATTTCCCTCCTGTTTATATGCTCCCTTTAACATTAGGAAGTTGTAATGCGATCTCCCTGGAGCTTTCTCTTTTCCAAGCTAAACAAGCCCAACTCCTTCAGCCTTTGTTCGTAGAAGAGATGCTCCAGCTCTAGGATCATCTTTGTGGCCCTCATCTGGACCTTCTCCAAAAGCTCCACATCTTTCCTTTGCCCAGACCTGGATGCCATCCTCTGGATGGGGCCTCATGAGTTTAGAGCAGAGGGACAGTCACCTCCCTTGCCCTGTTGGCCATTCCTCCTCTGATGCAGCCCAGAATACTGTTGGCTTTCTGGGCTGCAAGTGCACACTGCTGGCTCATGCTCAGTTTTTCATCAACCATCATCTTTGTCACTGATGAAGATCTTAAAGACAACTGACCCTAAGACAGACTTCTGGGGAGCACCACTTGTCACCAGCCTCTACCTGGATATAGAGCCACTGACTGCAGTCCTCTGGCTGTGACCTTCCAACCAACCCTTTGAAAAGTTCACCCTTCAAATCCTTTTCTTTCCAATTCAGCGATAAGGATGTGGTAGGGGACCATGTCAAAGGTTGCGCAGAAGTCCAGGTAGATGACATCAGTTTCCTTCCCTTTGTTCACAGATGCTGTCACTCCACCATAGAAGATCAATAGATTGGTCAGGCACGACCTTGAGACAGATATCATTGGTAGTCACAATTTCCATCCCTTCCTTCCAAAGAGAAAGGTGATTACCAGTGATACCTGTCTCTTTAAGCCACAGATAGTCATCTAAAACATGGATCAGGAGACAGTAGTTGGAAAAAAAAGCCTTCCCGGAAAGTTGGTGTCGTTTTTGATTGTGTCAAAATACAGTGACAGTGAGGCAGATGCTTGGGAAAAAAAAAAAATCAGAGCTGTTTCAAAAATAGCAGTCTGTAGTGGGTTATGACAACTACAAGGCTTTGATGCAAATTGGGTTAAAAGAGAAGTTTGTATCATTCCTTCAAACCCCTGAGGTCAGGTGGCAGAAGCGTCAGTCAAAGGAGAGCAGCTCCAACATCTGTTTTCAGAAGTGGCTGTCAGGAAAGATTGTGTAGCTCTTGTTCTTTTACATCGTGGATGCTTCTTGGTATGTCCTGTTGATGTAGATTGTTTTTGCATCTCAGCTGAGATGCAGTGCAAAGTGAAAAGTAATAATACTCTTGGCTTGTCAACAGCTTGTTATAAACTGCACTTCATACTGTATCAGCGTAGGAAAATGTCTTGTTTCAGCCTTGCCTGTGCAGGAAGCGTGCTGAGTTTCTACCGTGAAATAAAAAATGTGACTCTGAAATCTATAAACAAATTCCTTTTGCAAACGTTGCTTTGAATGCAACAATTGAAAGTGTTTCACATTAGGAAATAAAAGCCAGTTCTTCAGAGTGGCAGATCTCTGGTCTCATGCAGAATTAAGTGCATGCTGTAGTGCTGTCTTCATCATATTCGGTTGCCGTGATGCTTTCCATCCCAGTAGACTCAACAAGTGTTGTGTGTTCTTCCTCCCATAAAAAGGCAAATAACACCCTGACTGTTGGAGTCTGACATTTTTATGAAAGTACTCCGTCTTGAACTGCTGCAAATCCTGGCTCTGCGATGCTGGTTGGAGTGTCTGGATTTGCCTGAGATGTATTTTCTGGAACATTTCCTATACCTGATTAAAATGTGCTGAGTGGCTCAAGACAGTTCAGTGGAAGGAGTGCAGTTTGTCTGTTGTGTGGCATTAGTTTCATAACAAAGCCAATTGCAGTCAATATTTATGTGCTTAGGAAGCGTATGTATTTGTGGCCTTAGAAGCCTACGGATGCCAGCCTTAGAAGCCTGTGGATGCCAGACTGATGTGGGCAGCACAGACTTCAGTGAAAGACATACCTTGTGTACTAGAAAATACCTGTAGCCATCAGTATGCTACAGTGATAGAAGACATCGAGGCCCTGGAACGTGTTCAAAGAAGGGCAACAAAGCTGGTGAGGGGTCTGGAGCACAGGCCATATGAGGAGAGGCTGAAGGAGCTGGGAATGTTCAGCCTGGAGAAGAGGAGGCTCAGGGGAGACCTTATTGCTCTCTCTAACTTCCTGAAGGGAGGTTGTGTTGAGCTGGGGGTCGGCCTCTTCTCTCGTGTCATTAGCGATAGGACTAGAGGGAATGGTTTCAAGCTGCAGCAGGGGAGATTCAGGCTGGACATTATGAAATATTACTTCTCAGAAAGGGTGGTCAGGCACTGGAATGGGCTGCCCAGGGAGGTGGTGGAGTCACCGACCCTGGGGGTGTTCAAGGAACGATTGGATGTTGTGTTGAGGGACATGGTTTAGTGGGAGCTACTGGTGATAGGTGAACGGTTGGACTGGATGATCTTGTAGGTCTTTTCCAACCTTGGTGGTTCTATGATTCTATGCATGCTGAAGAATTGAGTTTATGAAAAAGAAAACACGTGTATGCAGTGTTACCAGTAGCATTTCTAATGCAGCATTGCATCACCTGGTCTGACAGACATTAAAATAAAATTAAGTAGTATAGGAAATAAAAAAAACAAATGCCTTGAAAGTGTAAAAGGTGATGCTACTGCTTACTTCTCACCAGGCTTTATGAGTCTGTGTTAAAAATCCTTGGATGAAGTAATATCCTGAACCTTGTAATAGCTGATTGTGTGCTAGAGATCAACTGTTTCACAGTAGCACCTATTCTACAAACAGATAAACCTACCTGAACCATGAGTAGTTTAAAATGAAAGGAGGAAATAGCGTGCTTCTCCCATTCATATTTTCACAGATGGTGAAAATGGTCTGTTGTCCCATCAGCTTGTGTTGTTTCATTTTTGAAGGTGCTGTTTCTAGTTATGGCAATCTGTTGTTCTTACAGGTCCTGAGAAATAGCAGGCAGGCAAAACGAAGCGAGTTAAGTGTATTTCTTACCAGCTGTACACTGCTAAGGAACTGTCCCCAGGTTTATATTGTGAAAGATGGTAATTTTGCAGCTTCTGGCAATTCACGTTGGACAGGAACAGCCTAGTAGTCATGTTCTGCTCTGACATAAATCACCACACTGTTTTTATTCCAGTGTTATAACCGGATCTGCATCCTTATACAGGAACAAATGAATGGCTTATAGATGCTGCATTATTACTAAATGTTTGTAAATTTGTGTCGAACTGAATAGTTTGGTCTTGCCACATTTTGTAGACTCAGGATGTCAGTTGTTCTCTGAAAGTTCGTGCTCTCTTTAAATGCAGTCCTCTTTTATCTTTTGGAGGAAAAGGATAAGAGTGAGAGAATCCTTCCTGCGATGTCAGTGGTGTCTCTGGCTCCTCCTGGAAGAAGTTGCTAAGATTTTTGCTTTAAGGAAGGAGAGAAGTGATAATAACTTGGGAGGAAAACGGGTTGCTGATGGCCAGGAGGCAGCAGCAATTGTCTGAAAAAACAGACCAGTGAAAATACTCCTTTTGCAGTGCTTCTGATGGTCATGTAGACCAACTTAAGCCAAAACTTACACTAGCTGTGCTTTTGTTCAACTGTGTTTTGAAAACCTTCAGTGACAGATTCCACAGGCCTTCTGGGCAGTCCCTCTGGTGATTATTTTCCTCCAGATCTTTCTTTTCATAAGACAGCTCTACCTGTCCACATAGACTGTGCCTCAGAGCCCCAACTGTGCTGACCTTTCTGTGCTGCTCCTTCTTTAGTTTTTCCACACTTCCCTTGAGCTGGCAAGCACAAAACTAGACTCTATACTGTAGGCGTGGCCTGATCTGTGCTGAGGAGAAGGATGTAATAACTTTCCCCCTGTACTCAGCACTGGTGAGGCCGCACCTCCAGTACTGTGTCCAGTTTTGGGCCCCTCACTGCAAGAAAGACATCGAGGCCCTGGAACGTGTTCAAAGAAGGGCAACAAAGCTGGTGAGGGGTCTGGAGCACAGGCCATATGAGGAGAGGCTGAAGGAGCTGGGAATGTTCAGCCTGGAGAAGAGGAGGCTCAGGGGAGAGCCTCTCTCTATTGCTCTCTCTAACTTCCTGAAGGGAGGTTGTGTTGAGCTGGGGGTCGGCCTCTTCTCTCGTGTCATTAGCGATAGGACTAGAGGGAATGGTTTCAAGCTGCAGCAGGGGAGATTCAGGCTGGACATTATGAAATATTACTCCTCAGAAAGGGTGGTCAGGCCCTGGAATGGGCTGCCCAGGGTGGTGGTGGAGTCACCGACCCTGGGGGTGTTCAAGGAACGATTGGATGTTGTGTTGAGGGACATGGTTTAGTGGGAGCTACTGGTGATAGGTGAACGGTTGGACTGGATGATCTTGTAGGTCTTTTCCAACCTTGGTGGTTCTATGATTCTATGATTCTAACTTCCCTTGGTTTCCTGACTAAACCCTTGTTTGTGTTGCCCAGTGCATTTTTATAAAGCAGAAAAAAAAGAAAGAAAAAGAAGAGCAGAAGAGAAGGCAGAGTGGCTCTGGGGAGATAACTGCACTGACCTCTGATCTGAAAGTCCAGGGATTCATGGAATTATCCATTATCCAGTCACTCATTCCTCCCTACTGATGCTCCATATTTTCCTTTGAAAAGGTTGTGGAGTGAGTGGACAGGATATAGTAACCTAGTTGAGCCTTTAATGTGGTAAATATTACTGGTGATAATGTTCAAACTAGGCTTGATTGCCTCTAAATGTGCTTCTGCATGTTGGAATCTTCAGGAAGTCTTTCAGTTTGTTCATGAAGGCACAGTGCGGTACTTGCAGTGTTACAGTGAAGATGATGCTCTATTTGAAAGAAGCTTGCTGATAATTTCACACTATCCATTTTCAATTTGTATTGAGCTCTTCAGTTGAAGTTTTAAACTTTAAAGCAGATTCTGACTAGATAGAATGTAGTTTCTGAATGAATCTGCTTTGGGTCATTCCATGAAGACTACTACAGCTGGCAAACAGCTCATCATCTGAAAACGAGTCAGAGACAATGTTTTAATGGAGCTACCTATAATAATTTGATAATAACACAGGAGAAAACAGCAGGTTGTTCTAGAGAAAGCATGAAATGTTATCATTAAAATGTAATGTCGAAGCAATAATTATAACTAAGCCTTTGGCCAAACTCTTCTTATAAGCAAATGTAGCCTTTTTTTTTTTTTTTTTTTCTTTTTTTTCCTTTTTTAAACAGTTTTGCATGAAATTCATTGCTGGTTTTTCATCAGTGTAAACAAACTGTATCTTTTTTTAGTAGCCTTTTTAAGAAGTTTTTTTGGAAAACAGCATTTGCTATCACTCCTCTGTTTTATGTTTTGATTATCTGTGTGTATTTAGATCTCGGAAGCAATTTCTTGAAGCTATTTAGTTACTGCTATTTTTATTGATAGCACGTGTACAAAAGAATGTTCATTGTACTTTGGACCCTTAGAGGTGTAAGAGTATCTCATCCTCCCATCTAAACGCAAGCTTTGAGGTTTATTTCTGTTTGATGAGATTCCAGTCTCACCACAGAACAACAATTTGGTATTCAGGCCATAAATATCCCATTTTTTTTCCTAGAGGCACAATTATATAAATTGTTTGAACTGATAGTTGGAGAAAATTCAGAGCCACGGAGATGACATTAAGAATGTGTGTTTGCTTGAATGTTCTTGTATTTTAGGCAAAACCAAAGAAAAATTTTCGTACTGGTTGTTAACATGTAGCAGCATAGTATAATTATTTTAAGAAGTAGATAATTTTAATGCAAGATAACCTCAAAATTCATTGGTTTCTCTTTTTTGCCATTGATGCTGTTCTAGCTGGTGTTTAGGACAAGGCTTGTTCACATGAAGTTGATGTTTTAAATAACCTTCGTGTGCCTGATGCAGTTTGCTCTGGGTATTTCGATTTGTGAGTTCAATTTTAGAAATTGTTATCTTGCCAATGAAGCAAAACCCAATGAAAAGCAGGTATACACTGACAGTTTTTAAAGTTATCAAAAGTACATAAAACTGCCTTGGTTACTGGAGACCGCTTAATTAGCTTTGCTTTATTCACATAAGGATTTTGGTGCATAATGTTAAGTATTCTCGTACAGCAGTTGGTAATCCATCAGAGTGACCTTGTAAAAATGCAAAAAGGCAAGTAAAGCTTCAGATCATAATTACTTTTCAATCTTTTGTTGCATATATGTTGTAAGCGTTTCTTACTCTTATTTTCAACTAACTTATTTTCTAGAAAAGAAAGATGTGACACAGAGTTTGGAAAGTTACACAGCAAAATGCCCTGGCACAATGGAATTCATCACTCTTCCAGATGGTTTGAAGTTACCTCCTGTTCCATTCACCAAATTGCCTATTGTGAGGTAGGACTCCAAATGCAATCTTTAACTTTTCCACAGTACCTGTCAAATTTTAAAGGATACTGGAAGGATGAAGTCTTCTCAGTTTGTGTAAGCTGTTCACAATAACATGAAAAAATGTCAAAATGTCAAATTGTTTTGAGAAGTTCTTGGGCAAAAATAGAGCCTTTGAGCAGAAAATACTTTTTGTGGTCTTTAGATTCAGAAAGAGAGGATTTTTTTTAAAATAAAACTGTCATTCAGGAGTTTCTGATTCAATCTAAGGAAAGTGTTTTATAATTGCAGTTGAGACTTAAGTTAGATCATCAGGTCACTCCAATGACTAATACATTTTTTAGACTAAAGCCTAGTAAAAAGTATTTGAGAGAGACACAGGGATGGAATAACTGCAACATGGCT
This sequence comes from Alectoris magna, assembly GCA_030625065.1. Classification (NCBI taxonomy): domain Eukaryota; kingdom Metazoa; phylum Chordata; class Aves; order Galliformes; family Phasianidae; genus Alectoris; species Alectoris magna. The sequence continues at coordinate 4,591,626 of CM060561.1, forward strand.
TGAAATTAAAAGGCTAAAAGAAAATCTTTGTCAAGAATGGTGTTTGGTATGTGCCGTTCAGGAAAAATGTATTGGAAGTTATTGAAAAGAGTTCTCAGAGACGTTTGATTTCTCTGTGGGATGTCATCAGACATAAAGCAGGTGTTCTGGTATCGCAGAATAAAATGCATAACCAAAGAGTGAAAACGATATTCATCTTCAGATTACCTGCAGTCTCTAAAATGACATAAATGTTTTATTCCGTGAGCATCTTTTGATTCTGTGGCTGGTTTTACTTATCAGATTTTTCACTGAAGACAAAGACCTTGTTTAACTGTTTGTGGTATGTTAAATGCAATAGGTTTGTTCTCACTAGCAATTTGTTGTGTGAGATGTGCTCTCTTAAGGTACAGATTAGACTGGAGCATAGGCCTGGGGTTGGACATACGTAGCAGACAAACCAGCAGTGTTCTGAACAGTGTTTTGCCCTATAGTGGGACTACGTGCATTGGTTAGCCACCTGGGTCACCCCACATCTCATGTGTATTCCTGGGGGAAGGATACATCTTCTTGGAGATCTACCAGCATTGTGCTGCAGTGCCTGTGCAGGATTTGGTTAGCAATGATGTCTGGGCTGGCTTTGCAGATATCTGCTTTGTGCTGCCTTATCAGTGGTGCAGTGCATACTTTAAGGTTGCACCCACTGCGTGTTATGATTCTAAAATGGCAACTGGTGGAACCTAAATTACCTCTGGCAATTGGAGAGTTACTGGATTTGGTTTCACTATAAGTCTGTGTATAGGTCTAAACCAGCCATCCCACATCATACTTTCAGTCAAGAGACAGGTGGGCATTTCTAGGTTTTTATGGCCTAATTTACTTTCCTATGTTAGGATGAGCTGAATTAGTGGCCTTTATGGCCTGCATTAACTGGTTTCCCATTGATGTTAAAGATGTCCGGTGATGTAGCTCAGGCACCTGTGTCTTTATGTTACATGATGTCCCTGTAACACATTCTGAAGGGGGTTTCTGAAGGCCTGTCAAACCTTTTTTCAAAGATTAACAATACTTCAGTAGGGAAAGACTCTGTCTATCTCAGTTCAAGTGTTTTCTGTTCAGAGAGAGCACTTTTCCTATTCTGAGAAAAACAGTTTCTTGCTGTTCCTGTGCCCAGTTTTAAGAAATTGCTTGCCATCCAGCTGCAGTGTTTACAGTGTCAGCTTTGTCTGGCCTGGCTGTGCTTGGGGTGCTGAAAATAGGTACTGCTGCTTTGACACGGGGCATTAAGAAGTCTGGGGTGAGGAAAAAACAGCAGTATTGTTTAACAGCAAAGAATTGCTTATCATGCTCCTTTCAGTACCTGAAGGGAGATTACAAGCAGGAGGGCGACAGACTTCTTTTTCAGAGTCTAATAGTGATAGAACAAGGGAGAATTGCTTTAAACTAAAAGAGGAGGGATTTAGGTTATATGGATGTTAGAAAAAAACCTCAGCGAGTGGTGAGGTGCTGGTACAGGTTGTCCAGAGAGGCTGTGGATGCCCCGTTCCTGGAGGTGTTCAAGATCAGGTTGGCTGGGGCCCTGGGCATCCTGATCTAGTACCAGATCTGGTGTGTGGAAATGGTGTTTTGACTATCGTTGAATAACCTAAGCTTATGATTCAATCAATTTTAGAGCCTTCCAGTGTATGTAATGCATGCCCTTGTACTAATGATGCAGTTTTATTTACAATTGGCATTTTATTGTCTACTAGTTATTAACCCATTTAGTGTGAAATACTAATTTTAGGTACAACTGTCTTAATTGAAATGCTGTTTAACATTGAACTGCCTTAGTGAGGCCAGAACCCAGCAGCATTATTACCTTTTTCTCCCTTGAACCCATGAAGCAATTGAAGAGATTTGGCTTGGCAAAGTCTTTGTAGTTAATTATGCATGGTATGTAGTATTTAATGCCTGTAGCTGTCCTTAAGTGTTTATTCCTGCTATTTCGAATAATGTTTCACTGTTTTTTTTTTCTGCCATATCTTTTAACTACATACTTGGTCTATTATCAACAACTATTAAGTATTATTTTTATGTGTTTTCCAGCCTTTGGAACTTTGGAATTTTTCTACTAGTAAATGTACTTGTTCAAGTTTTTCACACAAAGGAATTTTAAAAGATAATGGTCCCTAACAAGTGCTTGAAGATCTTTCCTTCCATTGCTTTGCATTAAGATTTAGAAAAAAAAATAAGCGTATCCAACGCTATTGATTTAATAGTGACAGATGAGCCAAAGCACTTTCTATTGAGGACATAAAATCCCTTTTATTAGCACTTTCTCCAATTTTTAGTGTTAATTTCCTCAAATACGTATCCCTGGCATGTTTTGCTTAACTTCGCGTTCTAATTTGTACTCAGATCCAAGCAGAAGAGGTATTGTACTTTGCTCACAGGATTCCGGAATCTGTCGTAGCCTCTTTTTTTTCCTGAAGCTTATTCCTGTTATTTTGCATTTGACTGCGATGCTGACACACTTATCAACAGATAATGAATAGATGTGATATATTTCTTGTTCCAAAGCACTTTTCATATTCTCATGTAACTTCTTATCAAATGCTCTATATCACAGAGGTAACTTGTCTTTGTAATATTCCTCTTACAGCATCATTATTTTTCAGTAATAGCACATTATCTTGAATGGTTTGGGCAGTTTTTAAAACAAATGGCTTTCTTGTATGCATGGACTTTTTATTAGTAGAAATATTGGCTTCTTTGGTTGATAAAACCATTCTGCATTGTGCTGAGCTTCTAAACATGGAGGACTTGATTTTCATGTTCTTGTGATAGTTTATTATTTTGAAGTTTAGTGTAATTCTGTAACTGTGGTGTGTGAGTGACTTGATTTCTATCATGTAAATGTTGCAAAACTGTTTTAACATTTAAGGGAGCAGCTTCTTTTTGAGGTGAAACTCTTGATTCTAAGTTGTAGAAGGCAGGTTTCTTTCTTACTTCTCCTGTGCTTGTCATGATATTTGATGAACTATATAAGAACAGGAGAATTTAATCACGTACTGTAACATCCATAGCCTCTTTTTGTAGCATTCTCAAAGAATTTCGGTGTAATAAGTTTTATACCTCATAGAACCACAGAATGGCCTGGGTTGAAAAAGACCACAATGATTGTCTGGTTTCTACCCCCTGCTATGTGCAGGGTCACCAACCACCAGACCAGGCTGCCCAGAGCCACATCCATCCTGGCCTTGAATGCCTCCAGGGATGGGGCATCCACAACCTCCTTGGGCAACCTGTTCCAGTGCGTCACCACCCTCTGAGTGAAAAACTTCCTCCTAATATCTAACCTAAACCTCCCCTGGCCATCCCTTTTTAATGCAGCCTAGAACGCAGTTGGCCTTCTGAGCTGCAAGTGCACACTGCTGGCTCATGTCCTGCTTCTCATCCACCAGGACCCCCAAGTCCTTCTCTGCAGGGCTGCTCTCAAGGAGATCTTCTCCCAGTCTGTATGAATACCTGGGATTGCCTCAACACAAGTGCAGCACCCTGCACTTGGATTTATTGAACCTCATTAGGTTTTCATGGGTCCGCATCTCCAGTGTGTCCAGGTCCCTCAGATCAGTAATACGGAAAGAAGAGAAGTTGTTAGTTCATCTTTGAACCGGTTTGGGTTTTCTGGGATTCTTGCACTTGGCTCCTCAGCTGAGTTTTGAAGTCTCCTGGGGTTTTGGCTGGGCTCTCATAATCATCACATCTAGGTGCATACATAGTCTATCTTGAAGTATAGAAATACATTTCTTAAAGTTTAGTGCTGGCAAGGTTTTTGAGTATTTTAATTCATGGTTGTCCACATTAGTGTGGTGGGATGCTTGTGGCATTTAGCAAAAAATGAAGGTTTTTCTGTTGATATTTTTTTTTCCCATCAGCAGTTGGAAGGCCAATGGTTTCCCTGCTTTGTACCACAGGAATTTTGGTCCAACAGCAAGATGGTTTAATAAATCAGTCCTTTCCTGTTTGTAATTGCTTTATGGTCTTTAAACAAGACCTCTCCAATTCCTGTGACATTTCCATCCTTCCGGATGCAATTTTATGTACTTAAACTGCTTTAAAACCTATTTTACTCACTTTGTAAAAGTTCTTTATTTGTATTAAATTGTCCAGTGAAATTTTGTGTGGCTTTTGCTTGGGTTTGTTAAATATTTGGTTGCTTTCTGGAGTTTCAGTGTATCCGTAATTTAGTTCACACTTATCTTGGAAACTAACAGCTGGATTTGAAATCACTTGCTGTTTTTGCATCTGATGCTTTCTCTAGAAGATGTTTGATATTTGTTTTTAACACAACCATCCATAAAAGTTATTTTTACTTCACAGATCTGTGCAGCTCTTGAACCTCCCCACCAGTCTCCGACCTCACAAAATTAAAAGTCTACTTGGTCAGAATGTGTCAACCAAAAGCCCCTTCATATATTCTCCCATTATTGCTCATAGTCGTGGGGAAGAGCGAACAAAGAAAATAGGTAAGAATATTTTCTGGTGTTTCACGCTGTTTTGTTAAGTTGGAAATTCTTTCTTGATCAGGGATAGCAAAGCTGAATTTCTCCTTGAATTAATCAGTTTTTTAGCCTGTCGTCCAAAAGAGCAAAAGTTTGTTCTCCCCAGTGACTTCTGAACCCGTGGGACAGTTCATCCAGGTCAGAAGTGGAAGGAAGTCACATAGCTGATCAAATTCATTTTCAGATGAGCCGGGTGCTCCTCAGTACCCAAACTTTGTGTCACCTGGAAGTTTGGATGGACATGGCAGCAAAGTTTGCTGCAGTACTAATTTGATTTCAAAACATGGCTAATAAAGGGTAAGAAATTAAAATGATGGTATCTCTTATAATATTTCTTTGGAAAATATTTCTTTACATCTTTTAATATTTCTTTGCTTCTCTTAATTTGATGATGTTTGTTATATTTTTTCACTTAAATAAAATCTTATTGCCGGTCTTAACAGTTGTTTTATGCAGTGTTCTCGTTCCTTGAGGGATTCAAAGGGGAACCTCCATTTTTTGGTAGCAGTGCACCTTGGTACCACAGGAGTTTTAAATTAAACACAGTTTCTCCTTTTAGTTAGTTAGTTTGTTTAGTGTAAGGAGGTGTCTGAGCTACTTGTGATGCTTTATAAGGCTTTTGTCTTACGAAGTACATAGACAGCACATTTACTTTTAAAACCTCAAATGTTTGGTTGAAACATTTTTACACAGAAAGGGGAATGTACAAAACAAAACCATAGTTCCATTATAAGAAGCTGAGGAATTTAATAGTCGTCTTTGAAGATAATGTGGTTGCTTTTTTAACACATATTTGATCTTCTTTAGTTAGAAATAACAGCAATAATAAATGGTCTGTGTTTCTGTTAAGGAAACCAAAGTGAAAACAAAGCCCTTTATAAAAGTCTTACATTTTCAGCTTTTAAGCTTTCAACTCGATAAGCTTTTCTAATTGAAAACAATAAATTGGATTATTTTATTCTGTTTAAATTGATTAAATATGCACTAGTCATGAGAAATAAACCTCATGGTTTATGACATAAAGGGATTTTTGTTATAAAGTCCTGATAGTCAAAGTAGTATAATACAGCTCTATTAGGAAGTCTTGGAAGTAATCTCTCATATCTACATGCAGATGATGCAAGTACAGCTCTTAACCTCACACCACATAACTGGATTTTACCTTTTCTTTCAAAAGCTTTTCCTCCAGGGCAGCAATTCTATAGCAATGTCCTGCTCTCTTTTATGTAGGTCTTGTGGGAAGCAAACTATAGTAGATAGTGAGGGTTCTTGGTGCTGCTGGTTATGGTTTCCAAGTGAATGAGTTGACACAACGTGTGTTATTTGTTTTCCTGAAAATAAACGTCAGTGATTTTGTTGGGGAGGTAGCTTAGGGAGTATTTGACAGTGAGAAATTGGTCAAACCTGCAAAAATATAAGAAATGAGCCTCGGATATTGTTCTCTTTGGGGGAAAACATTAAAGCATCAGAGTAGCTAATGAGTTTGTTTGTTTTGAGTAAAACTTAGCAGGATGGAACAATTAATTTCCAGCATGGTTTTTTTTTTTTTTTTTCCCAGTGATTTACATTTTCAGAATCACTTCATGTGGTTGCATTGCATGCATTTTTCAGAAAAGGAGTTCTGATCCTCTGGTAGTTCTTCTAATCTGGAAATTACTGTAATTTGCAAGGGCTAAAATGCCTGCTTCAGTTCATTGTTAACCATAATGGGGGCTCAGTGCTTAAACAGCTTTGAAACTGTGTGAGGGCTCTTGAGAGAAGCTATCCGTTCTTTTGGGGACTGCAGAGTGCAGAAGACTTTGGACACTAATGAATTAATTAAAAACAAACAAAACGGCACAGACAACAACTAGGAAACATCCCGCACAAATGTGTGTTTGAACATTTAGTTTTAACCTGCTGTTTTACTTCCCTGGTTTCACAGTAATATAACCTGTTAATATCTCAGAATGTACGCTGTTAATTTCCAGTAGCGTTAATTGGACTTAAACATTTGCATTAAGCATATCTCCCGTGAGCTTTCTTACACTGCTTGCGAAATGTAATCAGATGGTGATTGTGAATGTGCTATTAGAGTGCAGGTGGTTTTAATTGTGTGTTACACTCTTAATAATCCTGTTTTTTTACAGAACATTTTCTAATATCCTAGAAAAAAGAGCGTTAATAACGTGTTAAAATCATTGAGTAAACTAGTTAAAGGTTAATCTGCATGTGTTGTAGATTAGATTATGGTCATGATTTATTTAATCTATTTATTGACTATTTTAAAGCCACTTTTTGTTTATTTAGACTGTAGGTCCCTCACCTTGTGTGGCAAGCGTCACATTCAGTGTAAAATCTGAACGTAGAGTGCACGTGGTTATGGTGAGAGATCTGGGAGGCAGAAAGGAGCACCACGTGCAATGAGAAGATTATGGAGTTGTGGTGCCAAATAACCTCAGTGCATGGAGTAGCCCACCAGAAATGGCTTATGTGCCACAGACCTCCCTTGCTTACATTCCTTACCTCCTTAAATGCAACCAAAAGCTCCGAAATTTTACACTTAGTGTGAATAGTCCTTAAAGCTTCAACTCTGTAACTTGTGGTAGGATAGGTCAAGAAATAAGCTGCCCTCGCAGTTTCTATTTACTGGTCATGGATCTTTCCTAAATATATCCAGAAATTAAATTTGATTTCTTCTGTTACTGCTTAAGTCTCCCTTTTGTAACCATCAATCAATCAATAAATAATCAGCATCAATATTTCTTCGTGTCATCTTCCCCTCCCACAGTATTTCCCAAACTTCTTATTGTGCTCTATGGGAAATCAGTAGGAGGAAATGGAGGTGGCATCTTGCTTAATTTAGAACGATCTTTAATTTACTCCATATTGTCAACTATGTATTGATGAAGATTTGTTTCCATCATTTTTCATATCCTTTTTCCTTTGCTATTTGTTCCCTGTCTGGTTGCTTTTTAACTGAGCCTTGATGCAAGGTGATGCGTACTTTGGGCCTACCTCCCAGCATGGAAGTACTGAAGCTTTCAGATGGTTACCGTTCAGGAGGTGTTTAAGTACTCTTTTGAACTGGGGCCGGAGTTAATTCTGCCAAAGTAATGTTGGCACAATGTAACTTTGGGCTCTGGAGCACTACTACCATTAATATAAAAAGCCTGTTAATGAACGCTTCCGGTCCTTTAACGCATTGCTTTGCCTGTGATTTGCAGCTTGTGTCCATTGGTACACTTGAATATGACTTGGGCTGTGCAGATCACAGAGGTGTTAATTGCAAACATAAAGATAACGTAACACTCTGACAGCTCAGCTGATGCTCATTTTTATAACACTACGATTAGGCAATTCCTGCATTAATTCTATATTCATTTCATATAGACTTCCAGTGGGTCCAGGGAGATGTGTGTGAAGTTCAGTTGATGGTGTACAACCCTATGCCTTTTGAGCTCCGAGTAGAAAACATGGTATGTATCTTCAGAAACGTTTTCTAACTTCTTCAGTAGGTTAGAGTTCTAATACTGTTTTCTATAAATCAAATAGTTTGAAATCTGTTTAAATCAGTATAGCGTCAGTTTAGCAGTGTAAGTTCTCTCATGTTTTTGCAGTGGTGATGAGGTACTGAATTGAAATGTCTGTTCGTCGGAGAGTTAAAATGCTGTACTGCTACTGACCCGTGAATCAATTCTGTATCTTTCTACATTGATTCAAACTCATGCTAAATAATTTATTTATGCTGGTTTTCAAGTAATAATCATATCCTAAAGCCTAATAATTAGTGCATTCTTCCTCCTGTTACTTAAAAAAAAAAAAGTTGTTTTTATCCTAGCTTTACAAATTCCCATGTTGACCACATTTTTCAAAAAATGAGGAATGGAAATAACTTGTTCTGAGAAGCTTTGATTTATAATAGATGCTTCAGTGTACGGATATGCTATTCCCAAGCATATATGTTGTTTGAAACCACTGGATGCTAAATTGATGAGATGGAAGTGGGGAGAAAAAGACTAGAACAGAGAGAAGTGTCTCAGGTTAGAAGGTTCAAGACCAAGCTTTCTGCTGAAACACAGTGGATTTTTCTTTCTCTTTATGCCAATCGACAGTTTTTTTTTAAAAGTTATTATCTCTTAAAAGGTTAACCATCCTTTAATTGCCAAACCACCTTAATCTGCATTCGCTCCTAATCCGGTGTTGTCCTTAGTTAAATACTTCCACCTTTTCCCCAGTCTTTAATATTGCTTTTTAAAAGGAGTCCCGACTCGTACAACCCACGAAGTAAGTAAGACTATGTGAGTAAATTAGGGTGTATTTATATGCTCAGGATTGTTTTTTAATTGATAGTTGTACTGTTTGGCTGGTCTAACAATTAGACCTAAATTACTGGTAATATGCCACGTGTGATATTTTTTTTTCCACAGGAAATGAACACACTCAAAGGTTGTAGTTAGAATATAGTGGAATTCATTCTTGGAAGCTAACATACTTGGTTCCTTCAGCAGCATTTTGTTATTAGATTACAGAGGCGCTCCAAAATGTTAGAAATGAATAGAAAAAGTCATGGTAAATGTGTGCCTCAGAAAGGACTCCATGTAAAAATTGTTTTAAGAACATTTTGATTTATCGTCTAATCTGTCTTGTGTAAGTAATGATGAAATTATATATTCAAAATCTTTTTGGATAAATTCTTAATGAGGAAATTTCTTATAAGTGGCTGCATACACTTAAGAGTTTGGAATACAGTTATTTATACGAGTGTGCACTTCATCCATTCACTGTGAAAATTAATTGTAATAGTATGAATACTACAAGCTAGATGGTTATCTTCTGAATTAATTCTGCATTTCACTTTCATTGGTAAGCACCGGAGGAAGTAGAAATGCAGACTAGATACAAATAATTGGAGTGATTAACATAGTTCTTTAGTCAGTGTTCTAAAAATAGAGTGCTTTGAGAAAATCTGCTGTGCACTAATGTTGTCTAATTGGTAAAAATGAGTTGATTTTGCTTCATTTGTGTGGAATCAGGAATGGAGGCAGCAAATGAGGAGAGCAATTACTCCTCTCAACTCAGTGTTTGAGAGACAATGTCTTCAGCACCAAATGTTGAGCTCCCTGCATAGCAGCCGTACGTGCAGATTGGTGTCAGTGCAGCAGCATAGGATGGGTGAGGAGAACAGCATCTGTTCAGTCTGAAGAGGAGAGGACTAGTGGGGTAATTCCTGTTGCTGTCCTTCCCACTTGGGAAGCTGCAGTGAAAACAGAGCAGGACTCTTCCCAGAGGTGCACAGTGTTAAGTTTCCCATATTGCAGCAGTGGGAAACTTTCCTAATAGACAAATTCTATTCTACCGACATCTGAGTGGCCATACAGTAGGAACAGGTTTCTGAGTGGGATGTGGGATCGCCATCTTCAGAAAACTTGAGTGGACAGGACAGTGAAAAAAACACTGACATGAAAGTCGTTCCTGTTTGGAGCAGTGGGTTGGGCAAGAGGACCTCTGACATTTCCATCCAGCCTGACTTGTTTTGATTCTTTGATGCTGTTTGTGGGTTTACTAGTGTGTGGGAATAGTTATTACTTTATCACAAGAGTGAAATCCTTGTGGTTTTATTTTAATAATTCAGAACGTTTAATATTTTAAAAGGTTTTGTTTTATTATTAACGTGTACTCATGTCTGCAGTCCCCGTGCCTTCTTGTTGTCTGATTTCTTGTAATTTTCATGTTCTTTCACATTATTTAGCCTCAGAATCCTTTGTACAGCGAGCATATCCTTTTCATTTAGTGTCAGTTTTAGCGTGTCTGGCCCACAACTTTTTCCTTTCTGACTCAGCACCTTACCTGTGCAGTATGACTGCTCATTCAACCTCGTTTCCAGTGACTGGCAGTCCTTCTAATTCTCCATTGCATGATGTCCCTTGTTGTTTCCCTTTGTCGTGGTTCATTCTTCATCAGTGTGCGACTGTCTTGAAATCTATAGTCTTACTCCATTTTTTTTTTCCTTATTTTCCCTTTCCATTAACTTTAAGTTTCATCTGTTGTTGTTTGAGCTTATGTATTGCATGTTAAACTCTGGAAGCATTGGTCCAAATAAGTGCGCTTGTCCTTGTGTATCATCCTGCTTGTTATGGCTGAAAGTTGGGAAGGTAGTCAACATAGTACTGACGTAGAGCACTGAGGCAGAGCACAAGTTATTTAGGAGAATGGTTTCCCACTGAAAGGCTTCTCTGTTGTTTTTTTCTTTTTATTTTTTGAAATAGTATTGATGGAGTCGCAGAATGATTAGGGTTGGATGTGACCTTTAAGATCATGTGGTTCCAACTTCCTGCTATAGGCAGGAGAGCCTCCCTCTAGACCAGGTTGCTCACAGCCCCGTCCAGCCCGGCCTTCAATGCTTCCAGGGAGGGAGGATCTGCAGCCTCTCTGGGCAACCTGTTCCAGTGTTCCACCACCCTCACAGTAAAGAATTTCTTCCTAATATCTTGACTACGTCTACCCTCTTACAGTTTAAAGCCATTTCCCTTTGTCATGTTGCGATGCGCCCTTATAAAAAAGCCCCTCCTGTAGGCCCCCTTCAGGTACTGTAAGGCCACTATAAAATCTCCCCAGAGCTTTTCCAAGCTGAAAAAGCCCAGCTCTCTAGTCTGTTCTTGTAGGACAGGTGCTCCAGCCCTCTGATCATCTTCATGACCTTCCTCTGGACCCGCTCCAACAGCTCCATGTCCTTCTTGAGTTGGGGGCCCCAGAACTGGATGCAGTACTCCAGGTGGGGTCTCAGGAAAGCAGTGTGGAGGGGTAGAATCACCTCCCTTGACCTGCTGGTAGTGCTTCTCTTGATGTCGTCCAGGATTACTGCTAAGTACATTTAGTTTTATATAAGAGTGTAGAGGCATGACTGATCAATTTTATTCGGGTGAAGAAGCCCTGCAAAGTCAAAATGTTGACTTTTTTTTTTTTTTTTTAATTTCTTCAAAATCTTTTGTCCCACGGTCCCATCTGTTCCTGGGTTGGAAATCTCTTTAGATCCCCGTTCTTCATGTATGTCTCGTTACTTTACAGCTTACCTCTTTTCTATATCCTGATTTTCTTTCGTCCATGTAGTGGGAAGACTCATCCAACAACAGCAATGTAATGCTTATAAAATGGCAAATAAGAGTATTTAATCATGGAATACAGAGGCGATTAGGTCCAACAACTCTATATTTTGGTCAGTGAGGTAAAGTAGGGGTGGTCAGAGGTGGCGCTTTTGTAAACTTCAGCAGATAGCTTCAATAAACAGAGAGGTAAAAATGATCCCAACTTGCTTTATCTGCAGTGCGTTAGACTGAATATTTGTTTGCTGTCCTGGTGATGGGATCTAAGTCAAGAGTCGATCTGATGTTCAACTGTAAAGAAGTATACATACAGCTTTACGTCTTTCCGGGAGTATTGATATCTGTTTAGACTTCTTCAGATACATGAATGAATGCTAGTCTCTGTCTTACAGCTATGGAACCTTTTTTCTATCTGGGAAAAAATGCCCTTTGGATTTCAAACAGTCAGAAAACAAAAAAAAAATCTGTGAAATCTCTGGCAGATTTATTTCGTGTCTTGGAAATAATGTCGAAGCTTTAAATCCTGGCTAAGTCTGGTGACATCTGCTATTAAAATAGAGTGCATATGAAGATACAGCACAAAGTCTGTTAAGTCTGCAAGATTCTAACTACTTTTTTTTTTTTTTTCTCTCTTCCTCAAGCTTCGTTTTAAAGGCAAATATGCTGTCTTCAAAGGCTGAGCAATTTTGAGGGAATGTTATTTATTGAGCTAAAGTATTTATTTTCTGTATTTACTGTAGAATGATGGTAGATACAGAGCAGTAAAAACGGTGTTTAATAAATGAATATTGTGGAACTGAAAAATATTGCCACAACACACGACGTTTCTGGAATTTGTAGTTTTAAAAGCTCATAACTCAAGAAGAAAACCTTTCTTATATAATTCTCATTCTGTTTGGAGCACATGTTTGTTTCAGGACAGTTTAAGTGTAGTATTTTGATTAATGATGGTGTAAGAATAGAAGTTGGTTGGCTTTTTTATTGTAAACTCCAAAACTGTTATTAGCCACGAGCATTTTCTGTGTTTAAAAATAACACCTAATATATTGAAAAATCTTTCTGTATAAGCAGTCCCATCGTTTAGCTTAGACTCATTCGAATTCATGGAGTTCACATCTTTGTTCTGTTTCTGCCCTCTAGGAGAGTATTTACTTACTGACAGGGTGCGTGTCGCTGAAGCTATATTGGGCAAGAAAATACTCAAAACATGTGGAAGGAGAAAGGGTGAAAATGGCCATGTTTGATGTATTCTAGGTCTGCTTAAAATAATCGTGCTAGAAATAGTGGGAGAATAAATCTGTTAAGTAAATATTTGACTACATTGTGTAAAGTGTACTCAGTGAGGAAACCAGCTTGGGCAGTGGTACTTGGGAACAAAAGTGTGAGTAAAAAAAAGTAAAGCTTAAAAAGGCAGTTAAATGCCCATGTCATTTTAACTGCATCCCCAAAAGCTACCATTAACAGACAAGTTGTTTTGTTTCTCTGGAACAAAATGGAGATTTGAAGTTATTGAAAGGCTGGCTGTGGCAATAGCTTGGATATATCCACTCTCAGACAATTTAGGTTGTTATAGGAATATAAGGAAATAAAAATCTTTCTTCTCCTGATTCAAACATTCCCTGGTGGGAAACTTGCATACAGATGATAGTATTTTTCTACTTGGTCAGAAGGTAGTGGTTACTAAATATCATTACTTAAATACGGTATAATATTCTAGGGAAAAGAAATCTGACACTTGCTTCTTTCCTCCTCTTCTTCTTTATCCTCTTTTCTGCCCTTTTTGCCTGCATTTTCCATTTTGCCCCCTTTTCCCCCTTCCCTTTTTCTGCAGCAGATATGTTTAGTTAAAGGAAATAACAGTAGTTCAGCTTTGATTTCATTTATCTAAGCAGTTTTAGGCACCAGAGGGCAATGTTTGGCAAATATTGCTGAATTCTGCTTTCTGGGCGATAGCAATATTGGAAGTGTCTTTCAGACATTCTAGATTACATCACTGTCTTTTCAAACTTGTGTGGTTCAAGTTTGAAGAATAAGTACATTGATTTCAGTTTATGCCTTTAAAACCAAGGCTTTGTTGAGGTTTTCATTGTTTTGTTTGCTTGCTTGTTTTTCATTTTGATGACCTTTTATGCTTTCTTGATACCCTTACATAAATATTGTAAGTTTTACTGGATAGTCAAACTCTCATAATGAGAGAAATACATGCTGTATTCTACTTGATGCAGTAATGCACTTGGGGCTCTTTAATTTTTTAGACCAGGATTAATCTGTGCTTAGAGAAGATATTTGACATTTCCATAGCATTCTCTTAAAACATTTATGGAGGTTTTTTTTTTGGTTATTGTAGTTGCTAGAGAATAGGCTGAGGATGCATTTGTAATACATTGTAAGCAAAATGCATTCTGATGAGGACTTATTTTGCTTTATCAATTATCTTGAGGTCAGTATGCTGTGTTTGTGATCGTCGTGACCCCAGGGTGTCACTGTGATGCAGTTTCAGGGGGTAGACAACAATGTACCTGTAGATAGCTCTTTTTTTCTTTTGCTCCTCTATTGTTAGAACATTTATTGCTAGTAATTGCTGGAGTGTAGTAACTCATCCTTCTCGTCCATAAGCACGTTGATGTTTTGGTCGAGCCATTTTCGTTTCCTTAGGTATGTATTATATGAATAGTGATTAAGGTATTTTCTAATTGAGAATTAGAAGATTGCTAGTCTGCCTTTTGCAGCAGATGTGAACTTTAGAGGTGCACCATTTGGAATCCTATTGAATTAGAAATTAAGTAATCATAGATGTTTTCGAAGGTAAGCAATACCGGCGTGGCTAGCATTGCTGCTGCTTAAACTCTTTGTTCAGTCCTCAAGTCTCTGCGTGGTTTTCTCTGCCTCAAACCGTAAGCTTTTTTTTTTTTTCATCTGTCATTGCAAGAATAGTATCTGTTTCTTTTGTAGACTCCTGATTTCCGATGAAGCATCTCAATGCAGTTAAGTTTTAATCTAATTGTACTTATTGCATTAATTGCTAGAGAGACTAATGTTGGATATCATCATTCCCTCTCTCTCTCCCTATATATAAGCAGCTAGTACCTTAGACTCCTGTTTTTTACAATACATTTGTTACTTTTAACAGCATGTACTGTGTTCAAGCATCTTAAATTTGTTAACTGAGCTTAAAAAAAAGTGATTGATTTACGGAGCAAATAATGCTGTGTTCTATAGACCATGAAATAAATGTATTTTTGGTTGCGTTTCTGATTTTGTGCCATGTTTTTGCATCAGGGTGCTAAGAGATGCCTTTGTCATATACAAAGGGAATAAATGCCGATGGTATCCTGGGCTCCATCAGAAGAGGGGTGGGCAGCAGGGAGAAGATGATTGTCCCTCTCTACTCTGCCCTTGTGAGGCTCCATCTGGAGTACTGTGTCCAGGTCTGGGGCACCCAATACAATAAAGACAGAGAGCTGTTCGAGAGGGTCCAGAGGAGGGCCGCTAAGATTATCAGAGGGCTGGAGCAGTTCCACCATGAGGACAGGCTGAGGGAGCTGGGCTTGTTCAGCCTGGAGAAGAGAATGCTGCATGGAGACCTCATTGCAGCCTTCCAGTATTTAAAAGGGGATTACAAACAGGAGGGGAATCAACGTTTTACTCAGGTAGATAGTGACAGGACATGGGGGAATGGTTTTAAGCTCAAGGAGGGACGGTTGAGATTAGATGTGAGGGGGAAGTTCTTCACAGAGAGAGTGGTGAGGTGCTGGAACAGGCTGCCCAGAGAGGCTGTGGATGCCCCATCACTGGAGGTGTTCAAGACCTGGTTGGATGGGGCCCTGGGCAGCCTGGTCTAGTACCAGATCTGGAGGTTGGTGGCCCTGCCTGTGACAGAGGAGCCAGAAAACTGATGATCCTTGAGGTCCCTTCCAACCCAAACCGTTCTGTGATTCTGTGAAATCATAAAGCCTAACTGCAAACGTCTTGATAGGTGGTCAGTTTAGTGAGGTGAAGGCCTTATTCAACTCCTAATTTAGACTTTTAGCTTACTTAGAAAAACTAGGCGTACTTTGTTATCTGTAAATACTCAGTTTGTTCCTTCCCCATAAATAAATCTTTTCTGGCCTAGAACTTAATTAAAGCTAAGCAAGAACTGCTATTGATGTTTCATTTTCATTGTCCAAAATGTAAGCAAATATATGTTATGTCACAAGTCCAATTAAATGTGGTTATAAAAAAAAACGCCTTGCAGATTATATCACTTGTGGGTTTTTTGCTGTGTTTTGGGTATAAATTATTTGTATTTCATTTATCATTCTCAGCTCAGACGCATCCTGAAACACACACTTCTCTATTGAATACAAATCTTGCAGTAATTCTGGAAGGCTGCTTAAGTCACTGGAACTTGAAACCGAAGCAACTGCTGTGTGCAGATTTGAATAAACTGTGAAAGTTTGGATGATATATTTCAAGGGAATAAAATTTAAGTGTATATCATAAATGGATTTATCTGTGTTGTACAAATTTTTCAGGGTCTTTTGACAACAGGAGTAGAATTCGAATCTCTTCCTGCAGCCCTTTCTCTACCTGCAGAATCTGGTTTGTATCCAGTAACTCTTGTTGGTGTTCCTCAAACCACTGGACAGATCACTATCAACGGTAAGGGATCTCTTTCATCGTTCTGCTCTGTATTTTGTATGTCTGTGAGTGATTGTATGGCACAATTCAAATTGATGTGCTTTGCTTAACACATTTGCCACTCTGAATTCTTCTCAATGTGTAAAACAAAACGAAACAAAAAAAGTCAAGCAGAACCCCAGCTATAACTATTTGAGACGCTAGACTTCATTGAAACCATAGTGTGATGCTGAAAAACCACTTGGTTGTAATGGTAACAACATATATTTACAGTTTCTTCAGTATGAAAGGAAAAGGATAATGAACTCAGACTCCATCTTATTAATGTTTTAATGTGGAAGGCTTCTGAGAAAAATGGCTTGAACTTTTTCATGAGAAGGCGGAAGATAATCTTTCAGCTCCATTTTCTTAATTAACCATTTCCATGTAACATTACAGAAATTCTTGCTGATTGCTTGTGTGGAAACAGTTTAGCTGATGTGCATAGTTTGAAGTCAGGATGTCATTGCATTCATAAGGGTTAATGGAATTGTCTTCCTAGTGAGTGAAGAGAAATAAGAACTTGTTTTAGAAACCTGGCAGATCAGACTCCTGGTAAATGCAGTATACGTGAACTTGGTAGATGCAGCTTGTAGTAGTACTGAGCCATTTTAACAACATGCAGTTTTAGGTACATGCTCTCAGAATATAAAATAACAGGGAAAGAACTGTTTTAATGAAATTCAACACCAAAAGAAGATGGATTTGAACTTGAAGAAGCTTTGCTCTCATTGTGTTTTTCCTAAATGCTTTTCTGCCTGCTCATAAAATGATTTTTCTTTCTTTCTTGATGTTCTTTTTTTTTTTTTTTTCTTCAGAAACTATTTCAGTAAATACAGAATAGCATCAAACCATTCAGGAACATTTGTTCTGTAGTTGTCCACTTTTAGTTTCACATACTAAAAATGTATTGCAAGCAGAGGAGTTGATTTCTGTATTTGGTTGTTACTTGTATGTCAATGGATTATATTTTCCTTCAGATACAGGTTGGTATATATTGCTTGGCAAGGAATTGGTGTTGAGATATTTGACTGCTAAACTGAGCTTTTAGAGAATAAGCTGTGATATCTCATGGCAACTGTATGCATATATCCATATTCCATTTTTTTTAAAAGAATCATTTGCCTTGGGGTTGCATTATCTTCAGGATACTCTAGAGACTCTGCTGTCAGTTTTTTTTGGAAGAAGTAGGGGAGTCTCAACATTAATTGAAAGGTAACAAGTTATGTGCGCTGATGGATAATGTGATAAGGTATTGTGAACTATTGGTCTGTATAGAATCATAGAATTACTCAGGTTGGAAAAGACCTCAAAGATCATCAGGTCCAACCGCAGCCTAACCATAGTACCCTAACTCTAACAACCGTCTGATAGGTTGTATCTCTGAGCACCACATCCAAACAGCTCTTAAACACATCCAGGGATGGTGACTCAACCACCTCCCTGGGGAGCCTATTTCAGTGCTTAACCACCCTTTCTGTAAAGAAGTGTTTCCTAAAGTCCCACCAATGAGGCCATTTCCCCTTGTCTTGTCACCCGTCACCAGTGAGAAGAGACCAGCCCCACTCTCACTGTAAGCTCCTTTCAGATACTGGAAGAGAGCAATAAGGTCTCCCCTCAGCCTCCTTTTCCCCGGACTAAACAGCCCCAGCTCCCTCAGCCTCTCCTCATAGGGCTGATTTTCCAAGCCCTTCACAAGTCTCGTTGCCCTTCTCTGGACCTGCTCCAGCACCTCCATATGCTTTTTGTACTGAGGTCCCAAAACTGAACACAGTACTCGAGGTGAGGCCTCACCAATGCTGAGTACAGGGGTAGGATGACTTCCCAGTCCTGCTCACCACACCATTCCTGATGCAAGCCAGGATGCTGTTGGCCTTCTTGGCCACTTTGGCACACTGCTGGCTCATATTCAGCTGACTGTCCATCATCAAACCAATGTCCCTTTCCATCAGGCATCTTTCCAGCCACTCCTCCCCAAGCCTGTAGGGTTGCCTGGAGTTGTTGTGACCAAAATGCAGGACCCAACACTTGGCCCTATTGAAACTCATGCCGTTAACCTTGGCCCATTGATGAAATGATTTATTATTTATTGAAAAATATTATCTAGGACATTTGGAAACTTTTTTTTTATTTTAACTATTTTATGTCCTGAGAAGATTCTCCTGTAGAGAAGGTAGTGGCTTAGGTAGCAGAAACACTGGCAAGTTCTGGCAGGTAACACTAGCGTATTAGATCTTTTAGAAAACAAAAGGAATGTGTAACATTTTTGTGTTATTTTTTTTTTTAATGAAAAATCAGGTTACCATACCTCAGTTTTTGGAGTATTCAGTGATTGCCTTCTGGACAACCTACCAGGAGTCAAGACCAATGGCTGTACTGTTGAAGTCATTCCAGCTTTGCCAAGGCTACAGATCAGTACCTCCCTTCCCAGGTGAGAAGCTGAATAAAATGAGGATTTTATTTGGTAATATTGAAGTATTGGTATTCATAAATGTTCATAAAATCTGTAGTGAAGTGATAACCCATGAAATATTGTGGGTTGAAAGGGGATCCACTAGACATCATCTGGTATAGGATGTTGCTCAAAGTGGGATGAGCTCTGACAAGCAGCGTGTCTATAAAGTTAGAAGAGGTTGCTCAGGACATTATCTCACTCACTGACCACAGTTGGAAAAGTCTGCCTCTAGTCTCCTCGTTTTCCGATTGAAACAAACAGCTCTTTGAATCTGTCCTTGTATGCGATGTGCTCTGTCATCCTAATTGTTCTGATACTCCTGTCCTGGATTTTCTTCAGCATGTCTACATTTCTGTTTGATGGGGAAGCTCCAAACTAGACACTATACCGCAGAAGCAATATGTTTAAGACTTATAGGAAGAATTAACAGCAGTAATCTCTTTGTACACTCACCAAGCACGTCAATCACATCTCAATTGTGTGTAGGCTAAAAGTGGTTGATTTCTTTTTTTTTCTCTTTTTTTTTTTTTTCTTTCTTCTTAAAGCTTTATTTTTGGGTAAAGAATATGACTAACTCCACAACTTTAGAGAGAACTGGTAGGACATTGATTCAGCTCAGCTTTTGGTGAGAGCACTCACCTATTAAGTAGCATGTTGATCACTGTACAAGAGCCTTGCCATCCATCTACCATTTTGCAAATTGTGGAGGATTTTGTTATTTTTAAAGGTTCCTTTTAGCTATAGATCAGCGAACAACATTTTGTTGCTTACTGATTTCTCTTCTTGTTCTACTCTTCAGTATAGTTTACTTAATAACTCAAAGTATTCAATTTGGTTATGATTTTTCTATTAATAATTCCACTTTTCTTATGTGGAATGGGTTGCATTGGTAACATTTTATTGCAAAGATAGGAAAGTAATACCCTGATGAAGACAGCAAAATAGTAGAACACTGTAGTTGTGTTGCATGCTGGTGAATTGGTTATTATAATATTGGCTAGATATGCAGTCTGTATGGTTTAACTGTTGTAGGGGAACTGGTAGCTCACATTTGAACTGATGATTGAGTACCTGGTGAAGGGGTGTGGCTGGCTTAGGGAGCACAGGCAAATTGTTTGCACCTGTGTTTCCCATGCAACCAGAGAGGGTGGCCCTGGGCTCATGTAAGGATCAGCCACTGAAGGGAGAGCACCTTTTGGACATAGGCTGCTTCCTGTGAAGGAATGCTGCGTATCCAGAGAGTCCTTTCACCAGCTGGGTGGGTTCCATTCTTCATTCTGTATGTGACTGTTGGCCTATCTGTGAATACTTTACCTGATATCACCAAGAACCTGTCAGACGCAATTTTGCTTCTTCATAAGCAGAAGAGCTGTAGTTAAAATTAATATTGGATAGCCAAAGTTATTAATATATTAAAGAATGTGGTTTTGAAATGCAGAGGGAATATGCATCGTTCCTGGCAGCGTTCAAGAGGCATCTGGATGAGGAGCTACCAGATATGGTTTAGTAGCTTGTGGTAGCAATAGTAATGGGAGGATGGTTGGACTAGATGATCTTGTAGGTCCTTTCCAACCTTGTGATTCTGTGATTCTATGAAATATGCTTAAAGGAGCATAATATCTGCTCTTTTCAGATATGTGCTCTGCTGATAATGTGGAACATAAATGAGATTTTCTTTGTATGTTTGTGTATATCTCTCTGCCACCGCTTTGTCCTTCACTCAGACTTTGTGACAGTAAATTGCATTATGTAGCTCTTGTCAGCTCTGCTTTATCCTCTGGAGAACGGCACTGTAAAAGAATAACAGAATACTGTTAATTTACAGTCAGCTCCATAAGATCTAAATAATTTTTCTTCTTACGTATTGCCAGTATGTTTTATGTTTACATTTGCTTTGAGACCCATCCTACCAACATCTGAGCTGTATTATTGAAAGGAAGTCTTTTCCTGGCTGGGCACGTTAGCTTCTGTTGAAGGTAACTTTTCTGAGTTTATCCCCAGTTCATTTATTTTTGAAGTCTTTGAGACAACCTTGATACTGCACTTCGTGAATGACTTCAAGGTTTGTTTGAAGGGTCAGTTAAAGACATACAGCTCTCTTTCATCTATTCCAGTGTTGGTTGAACTAAGAGAGATTTTGAGTTGATAGTCGTATTGGCAACAGTAATTCCAGGCCTTTCTATGTATGTCTAACAGTTGTTGTGGAACAGTTGTGTCATGAGAGATCAGTTTATTAAGCTCAGCTTAGCAGGAGCTTTAATGAATCTTCCTGTGGATTGAGATTTTCTTTGTTATAGATATTTAAACATGTTTCTGAATAAATTTATATGACATAAAAATACTACACTACTGAGTGAAATGTTGGTGGCAAAGCTTTTAAAAAGGAGAACTGAAATTCATAAATAAAATTGTGGAAGTTTTGTCGTGTGGATGAACTTCAAGGAACGTCAGTCAGTTCCACAAGAACTAGAAACTTCTGAAGCTGCAGGCTGGTGTGCCTGGCATCATCACTGCTTCCTAATGTTCTGAAACACTTCCATGGTGTTTTATGCTCAAAATTTTGTTTATGGGCAAGGAGCCAAGAACTTACAGTCTGTGTCTTAGCAGTCTAATAATCATTGTTACTACATACTATTAAGGAAGGAAGTAAAAGAAATAGTGCATTTAAAATTGTTATACATGTACTTCATACCTGTTTTCTTGGTGTTATTCTCACCTTCCCACTGCTCCTCTGGGTCCTAAGGATGGCATTTTCAGCCTGTAGCTGATGTTACAGTGAGTTGTCCACATCTGGAAACCTTCACCATGAGGAACACATGCTGATGTCGTTTTTACTCTTTGTTTTTTTTTTTCCACTTGGACATACGTAAGGCTATTTTTATGGTTGCTAATACACTTTTTCACCATGCTCTGTCTTCACTTTTGCTCCCTGGAACATTCAAGTTCATATAGTTGTATGGGATGCTTTTTTACATATATAAGGCTCTTGTTCTTTGTTTCCCTTGTTGCCTCTGGATTTATTTTCTCCAGCTCTTCATTTCTTTACCTGACTGTTAGTAATTTGTTTATAGCTGTGGGATCTGCAGTGCTAAGCGTTTGCATCATCTTATCTAATGCTAGTACTCCACTTTGCTACATCATGTCTCATTTTATTTACCACTTCTTATTGCTATCCATGTAAGACCATAGGTGTGCCATGCAGAGGTAGCAATTAAAGTAAATCAGGCATGGCCAGAAGGAAGATTGTGGCTAAGCTATGCAAAGTCAAACTACTGGTACACGTTGGTAAGGATGAGTTTACTTCATGTGTTTAAAAACCACTTGGATGTGGTGCTCAGGGACATGATTTAGCAGAGGGTTGTTAGTTAGGGTACTATGGTTAGGTTGTGGTTGGACTCGATGATCTTTAAGGTCTTTTCCAACCTGAGTGATTCTGTGATTTCAGTCTTGATGCCTTGTAAGCTCACAGTAAACCTAATGTCTTCTTACTAGCAGTGGCAAACTTTGCTATCTGTTTGAGGGTTTACAATACTTGGATTTAAGAATGTGTATTAAACCTGTGTTAAAGGTTATGCAAAGGGTGTGAAAGATGAATTAGCTTGGATTCAGGTATGTAGATTTATGCAGTAATCAAAAGTAGCCATTATTTTGGTTTGTTAGTATGCAGTCCTTAATACTTTCCTCTGTACATGAAGAGGAATTGAGAAATTCTCTCCTTTTTTTTTCCCCCCTCTGTTGCTGATCCAAATGTCACAATGCTGTCATGACAGTATATATGTAACAGTAAAATTCAAATGATCAGAAAATGTGTTCTAAGAATTTGTTATCAAAGTTGTGCTCTGAAACGCTAAAATCTACTCTGATGTTTTTGTTGAGGCTGCTTATCTTGTGCTAGGGAGAGACAGGGTATGAAGGAAAGATAGCAGAAATAACTGCGAAAAGAAGTTACTGAACCCGGGCTTACCCACAAATGCATCAGCCATTAATCTCAATAACTTTTGCTCTTGTATCTGTGATCCCTTCTGACCACTTTGCATTATCATGAAGAATACAGTCAAAAACTGAACCTCTGCCCATCTGTCTTTTTCTGTAACCCTCCTTCCCACATCCATGTTCTGAAGAGTTCATCTATATTCACTATTTCACCTTTCAAAGAGTGAATTTCTTCCAGGATCCACTCCCATGAGGTTTATGGCTTCTGCTGTCCACTGCACTCTGTCAGATCCTGTATTACTTCTTTCTATCAAAGTTCAAGGTTACCACTCAGTTCTCCTTTCTCCATGTGTTGCCACAGCACTGTGAAGATCTCCTATTTCAATATTTGGCTAGTTTGCTACATTTGTTATGAAGTTAAATTCTTGATACTCTATTTAAGTTCTTAGATTTCTGAAACGTTGTATTTCCATTCATTTTCTCTAACAGATGCAATTTGTGTATATATATGTATTTAATATATTGTACTGTTAAGTATATCTCACTTCATACTTGTTATACTGTTTATGATCCCTTAAGCAACCTGTTTCTGGATGATCAGCTGCTTAAAGCAGTCAGTTCTGCCTGTCTGTTCATTAAAGATATGTCTACCTTCGTATAGCGCATTGACGATATGTTGCTGAAGTTTGGGAATGCTTAACAATGTAAACTAATCTGTCCTCCTTTGTAAGTGGAAAGGTTTCATCTCGTCCGAGGATTCTACTACTGGTTGAGTTTATTCTAATTTTTGCAGTTCAGATGAGCTGATCAGGAAGCAGTACGGACTTCAGGATCCTGCAGATGGCTCTCACTGTTATCTGCTATGGCATTCAACTTGCTCCCTCTGATTTCATTTTCTCTTTTTTTAGTACTCAGACTTGGTGTTCAAATACTTGGCTGCTCATTCTGATAAGCTGCAGTTGCTTTTTTTGTTCCCTTCCCTTTCTTAATTTTTTTTTTTCCCAGTGTTTTTTTTTTTTTAACAGCCTTTCAGTCAGGAAGACATTTTTATGTTGTTTGTATACAACACTAACGTTTGTCTTCTGTTAATAAAAAAATGAACGTGGCTAAAATTAGAACGGAAAATGATGTCAAGAATCTTCAAGATTTCAGAGCCATAGGTTTTGAATCTTAGAAGAATGGCTAACAGAACGTAATAAGTTGGACAAGCTTTTAATGAGCTTATTGTAATAGTCTTTGCATGTTTGTCACGTTTTGTAGGTCCGCTCATACACTTCAGCCTTCTTCAGGAGATGAAATCTCCACTAGTGTATCTGTCCAGCTTTACAATGGGGAGACTCAGCAGCTGATCATTAAGTTGGAAAACATTGGAACAGAACCATTGGAGACGTTAGAGGTCACAGCGAAAACAGTCAACACAAAAGGTTTGTATGCTGTTTTAATGTTAGGAATAATAATCTTTTTCATAAATAAAAGCAGGGCTAGTTATGTTTATAGGATATTTCTTTTAGGTCAGCTTAAGGAAAATATAATCCCTGTTAAAAAAAACTTCAGTCATTTTTGTGTAAACATGAAAATGAAAGAGAATGTAAGAACGCACAGAAAGAAAATGAAGGAAAATGTGGAACCATCTGTATGTCAAGGGGTCATTCTGGAAGTTTAAACTTCATTTTAGTGCTGCTTGGAAGGCAAAACCAAAGACAAAAAACCAAAAAAATCAACATCCTATCTAAAACTTCCTGAAGGGGGAAAAAAAAATGGTGAGAAGTAAGATTGTTGAGTCTAAATTACTTTCTCCTTATATTTGTGTACAGTGATTAGTTAATTAAATGAATTACCATTAAAACTAATCTTCTCCTACTTGAAGGGAAGGAAATAAATAAGCCTACTTCTAGCTTACTCAGTAAGCAATAGGAAAATGTGGGATGAGACACTTTTAAAAAAAAAAAAAAAAAAAGCACAGCACGGATAAAACAAGCTATTTTGAATTAAAAGATTGAATTGAAGATACAGAAGAAATATGCAGTACATTTCCTGCTTTCACTTCTCCTAAAGTACTCCATACATACTTAAATTTAACAAATAGTCTGAGAGGCAAATATCACCTCCTTGTGATGGTCTGTCAGTTCTATTGTCCTGTGAGGCATCATTAAGAAAATGATATTAACAGAAGAACTGCAGATGACAAGCAGTAGAATCTATACATACAATAGAAAGATCTCATTTGATTGTAGATTTTATTCCGTCAGTGCCAGATGATTAAAATGCGATGTGATACCTGGTGTTTTTTGCTCTTTTCAGCATTCAGGCTTGTCGTTTTTTTTTTTTTTTCCTTCCAAGAGTGTATCCTCTTCTCTGCAGCTTGAGAGACAAGGAGTTGCCAATCATCTAAGAATAGATTTTCTGTCAAGGTGTTGTTACCAAGAATAATTTCAAAAGCTGAAGTAAAATGGTTTGCTGTTTTTTATTTCAGTAATTTCAAGGTGCTCCTACTGTGCAAAGTTCTTGCTATGTGTTTGTAAAGGAAAGACTAAATACAGTGCGAGTATTAAATGGCGAAGTGAATGTTGTGAAGTGTATTAAATGGAAGAATACATGGGTCTCCTAATCAGACTCATAGAATCATAGAACCACCAAGGTTGGAAAAGACCTACAAGATCATCCAGTCCAACCGTTCACCTATCACCAATAGCTCCCACTAAACCATGTCCCTCAACACAACATCCAATCGTTCCTTGAACACCATGGTGTTCCACACCTGTGCCATCTACAAAGGGACAGTAAAAGATCTGAGTCCTGGAACAGATCCTGAAGCAAATCAGAAAAAGGGAGTTGTTGTATTGCCACAATAAATGTCTCTATCATGTCTTTTAACATCTTGTTATACCAGTCTTGTCTACCAGGCCACGGTATCTGTAAGTCAGACATTCAGACATCACATGTATGCTGCAAAGGCCAGCTGTGTCACTTCATGTTGTCCCTTGCCATGTCAGATGGTCTAATACTTTTTTAGAACAGTGATCTGCAAAGGGATGACTTCCCATCCTCCATCTCCAGTCAGCTATTGCCCAGATGACTGTTATGTCGAAGTTAAGGGGTTCACTCTAAAGGCTTTTGTAACTCAACTGTTTAGTCCATTCAGGAGAAAAGGTGACCCTGATCTGTTTTTGAAGCTTGAAGCATTGAGAGAAGCATGCCAGGCGTTCTTACCAGACTTGTAGGCTGTAGTAGTGAGCACCAGCTGCACATGCTGAATGAGCTTAGATGATGGAAGCAACCAATCCTCATTGATCTTTCCTAAAGTGATTGCTCTCTGGAACTTAAACAAACGGAAATAAATTCACCTTTCTAACGCTGTTCTTTTCACGGCCTTTGAAAGCATTTGCTTGTGGTCTCAGCTGTTTATCCACGCTCGATCAGAAATGAGAAAAATCTACTCTGAAGACCAGGTAGCTATTTTTAAGAATTGCAGATGTCTATTTATCCTTTTTTTTAAATCAAAACTACTACATTTTTTTGTTCTGGAGTTGGATTATGGTCTGCAGAGAGCTGTGAATGCAGGGGAGCTTTTTAGCCGTTAGTCTGAAGGTATTGTCAGAGAAGGACAGTGAACGTTGGTAGTCCAGCCTCAGTCTGTCTGCTGTGGTTTTGCTGTAGGATTTCTCAGTTCAGGTCTTTTCCTTTCTGCCCATGCTGGTTGACACAGTTATTCAGGGCATTTTAAGATACTTACTCCTTTTTTCCTACTCCTGGGATGAATGTTAAATGGTTCATGATTTTAGAGCAAGTTTTTTGTCATCATGTAAGGATATTAGTTGCTTGGAAGCAGCTCTTCAAGATACATTTACATTGTAATGAATATAGCAAGGTCTGCAAGTCTATTCCCGTCTGCTAGGTCTGAGTCCAAAATACTCTGTAATTATCTCCTCAGTTTGAAAGATGCTGGTTCCCTCAATCTGAAAGAAAACATAATAGCAGTATTGGTTAGCTGCCTATGAGCACACAAACTGTTGGTGTTTTTAACCTTGTAATTCTGACGTGCATGGTCTGTGCTTCCACATTTTTGCAAAGCCTAGTGGTTACTCTACCTTGGTAAACTCACAACTTCTGTTTTCACTAGGATTATATATGCTTGATGTTAATGTGCGTGAATGTCTATGCATTTAGAACTGATAGTTACTTTGGAGTCCTGTGTATTCTGCTGGGGATTATATATAGCTTAGCTGCTGTGGCATCAAGAAGTAGAGATGCAGATTACTGTGAAAGTCTATGGAGTTCTGTTGCCTTGAAACAAATCGCATTTTTATTTTCAGGTGTTTATCCTGCTTGTATTCAGAGATTCAGAGATACGGAGCATTCTGGTATCATCTTTTCATGCTCTTGCATTTCTATTTCCTCTCAGAAGCTCAGCTTGTGAAGCAGCAGTTGTCTTGGCTGTGGTCTTCCCAGAATTTAACTATCAGCCATAGTCTGCTACTTTTTAGCTTTGTACTTCGTTTCTTTTTGTCCTTACCTTTAAACCTTTTCCTGCACTATTCCAAGCATTTCAGTTAAGTTGTCTGCAATGTTGTTAGAGACTTAGTGGTCCTCCAGGCTGAACTGCATCATTTTGTCCTGCTGTGTTTATCAGAATATATCTATTTGCCAGGAATTTACAACTCAGAACATTATTCCACGTACGTACGCTTTCTCTGATGCTTTAAGTTACATTTGCAATTTTAAGGCTGCTTAATGTTACAGTTAGTATAAGTTTCTGTGCCCCTGGCCCCCACCCTCCCAATTCTGCCACAGAAAGTAAGACAGAGGCGTAAGTTGCTCTGTTAGGGCTGATGGTTCAAGAATTCATAGAACCTTAGGAGGCTGTACTTTGGGAGAGCTCTCAAGTCTGGCCACAGTTGTGTTTCTAGTGTACGTAGTATCTTCAGTTGATGCGTATCCCCATGTAGTCCTCTTTAGGTAGCTCATGAATTAAATGTGCTTAATCCCACGTTGAAGCTGCCTGCCCGTGTGTTGGCATTTTACGTTTTCTATGAACTGGTTACAGGCAAATAATTTTGACAGACATGGTAGCAATCTCAGTATGTGTTGTTCTATGCGACGGTATGACCTTGTGATGGTGAGAAGGTAAAAAAGATTATGACTCTCACCATGGATAGTTGCAATTCTGTTTCTGTATGCGAAGTGCCAGTGTGGAATTGTTTTTAAGGATCTTACAAATTGAAGATGTTGGAGTTGAACCTGAAATTATGGGTAAGGTACCGTATGATATTTGTTATGATTTTAGTGATTGAGTGTCTAGTAAAAGGATAAAATAAGTTTCTCATTTACACTCCTGACTAGAAGTTGCTTGGAACTTCAGCTGTTGAATGCAAATTTTAGACTCTGAAAACAACTGAATGCAAAATAAGAATATTTTCCACACAACTGAAAGGTTTGAATCCCAATGTTGTGATATAATTCATTGTAATGACTGCTAAACAAGGTGAAGAAAATAATAATGAACTATAAACCAATAATAGTTAAACAGCAAAGAAAAATGAAGTTAAATATTAACTTTCAACTTGAGCATTCAGACTTTGTCTCATAATTACAAGTCTTAAATTAGCGTGTATTTGTTGGGTACCATAATACCTGCAGGGGTTGTTTTCACTTAGAAGGTCTTTTCACCCTTAATATCTTCAAATAAATTTTTTGCTTAATGGAAATACGTTTTGGAAACAACTTGTTCTTTAAGCTGGAAATACACCCAAGTACTTGGGATATGTCATTATGCTTTGCTTGCTCTGAGGAAAAATATCCCTGTAGCGTGTTATGTTTTTACTTATCAGGAGCAGGGAATAGAGATTGCTCTGCTTTTAAAATGTATTTTCTTGAAAATGAAAATTGGAGCAATGAGATTGTTAGAGCTAAATCATTGGATGAGATGCAGGTGCCTTTATGGAAACAACTACTAGTAGGATTTTTTATTTTTACCGTATTTTTGGTCTTATAGAGAAGTCTATAATATTGATTTGATGAGGGAAGAATGAAGACAGTTATTTCAGGCAAAGCATTTATCATATAGGTAGAAGTTAATGGAAACATATTCACTTGTTTTTTTTTGCAGCTGTTTCTGGACAAATTAATGAACTTTTGACTGGGATTCTAATAATTCTTGTTAGATCTTTAATTCTAGACTGTAGCTGAGACAGTCTTCCCACTGTTTTCTCAAAGATGATGACTGTGGAAAGGCCCCGAAGTGCCAATACACTAACTTGCTTGTAGATGTAGTAGGCTGGTACAGAGCAGAAATGAGCTCTGTGACTGCTCTCTGCTCCTTATGCAAAACATTGCTTGAATTGTTTTTAAATGAGCCTTTAGAATAATTTGTCAGCATTTTTTTGCAGTGATATGTGCTGCCATGAATCAGTAAATATCTCTGAAATGCTCCCAGTCAAACCATTGAGTTTGTATTATGTACATAGACCTTTCTGCCGCTGCTTACCTGTATATGATCCTGCAAATATTAATGGATTTATGGATGTGGTGGGCTTACCTACTCTCCCCCTGCTGCTATGGATGTGGGAGAGAACTGCGAGGGCAAAGGTGAGAAAACTCATGGGTTGTAATAAGAAGAAAAAAGAAAACAGGTGAACAAGTGATGCGAAGGCAGTCACTACCTGCTACTTCTAGAGCAGCTGAGTTAGACTGTTCCAGTACTTAGAAACCTCTTCTGTCTAAAATAATAATAATAAAAAAATTCCCTTACCTAAACTTCATAAGCTTCGTAGAATGCCATGGATTGCGTTTTCACTTTTGCCGAAAGCTCTTAATCATAAAGTCATAGAATCATAGAATGGCTTGGGTTGGAAGGGACCTCAAGGATCATCAAGCTCCAACTCCCCCGCCACAGGCAGGGCTGCCAACCCCCACGTTTAATACTAGACCAGGCTGCCCAGGGCCCCATCCAACCTGGCCTTGAACACCTCCAGGGACGGGGCACTTAAAATATCCATGACTTCAGTTTTTGGTACATCTTGAAGCTTGAAATAAATATGGCTCGCCCATCTTCCTGAAGTGGGATTGACCTCTGCTCTTCTTTACTTCACAGTAGATCGTTTGATATTCTTGCAGTACTAAGGAGGCTGCTTAACTGGTTAAAGGATCTCGGTCTATTGCAGATGAACAATAAATGATGTTTTTTGTTCTTGTGCTTTTCCTCATATTACCTTCTAGTGCTTTAGGCATAGGACAGAAGAGGTAATAATGACTTGTTACATGTCATGAGAACCAATAATAAATCATTTATTAACCCACGTCTTTTAAGCAAACTACTCCTACCTGGTGCTATTCTTTGTTTGAATGTTGCTTACTTTGTGCTTCCCAGTTTTGAGAAAGGGCTTTGTTTTCTTTATAAATAACTGTATGCTGATGGCCTTCATTGCCTTCTCTGTTGCTTATTAACTGACTGTGTAGTGACACCACGGGTATTTCAGACTTGTAACTGATTTATTTTGGTGTAATATCTTGATGATTTGGGGTTTGTTTTTGTATTAATGTGCCATTTCCTATGTGGGAGCCTAGAAGATTCAGAGCTACATGAACTTTTCAGGCTATGTTTTTGAGTATACAAAATTTATATTTAATGCTGCCTATGGCACAATGTTTGTATTTTCTTTTTCTTTCTGGTTTTATTCTTCACCTAAATTTATATTTTCAGTTTTGTGATCTATATGCTTTTAGGCCAGTCTCTGTAGTATCTCTGATGTCTTCTAGTGTTACGTTCATTTCTGATACCTTACGTCTAAATATCTTAAAATCTGTGCTCTGCACAGCAGTTATGAAATTAAATATTCTTATCACAGTGATTACACTCATGAAATATTTCCTTATTTTGATACAGAGAAGCTGTATGGAGACTTCCTGACTTGGAAGCTGGAAGATACGCTCTCCCAGTTTCCTCTAAAACCTGGGAAGATCGCAACATTTATTGTAAACATTAAAGTGAAGCTGGACTTCTCATGCCAAGAAAATCTTCTGCAAGATCTCAGTGATGGTGAGTTTTTAATTTCCTCTTTCCTTTCTTCAGCGGTTTTGTGAACCGCTGAGAAGCAGTTATCCAGTCCTTGTGCCATTCTTTAACATGCGGCGTGTGATGCGGTTGCATGCGTTAATATTTATAACTTGTAATGCAGAAGCAGCTCTTCAGTGAAGATTATGGATTGAAGACTGAGTTTTTGTGACAGCTGTGTGCATGATAGCTTGACCAGTCTTTGTCATGAGATACCATCTTGCTGTCTTAAAATTTTTCTTGATAGAGATCGTTTCTGATGTGTATCTTTGTATCCTTAAGAAGGCGGAGTAAAATAGAGTTTGTAAACATCTTTTAGATGTGCTTCAGAGAGAAATTAACATGAAGATGGTTATTTCGTATTACAAGATTGTAGAGTTGTTAATAGTGGCTGATAGCAGCTTTGGCAGAAGTGTCATACTGGCATGTGGGGTGGAATCACTCAAATATCTCTATTTTCTTATGCTTAAACTCATAGCTTTTTTTTGAAGAGGAAAGAACAATGTTTGCTTGTATTAGAATGATGCCAAGTTACAAGTACCAGATACTTGTAATGAGGATTTCCTCTCTATCATGAATACGGTCTTACTGGAGTAATTGCTATACTCTGTATTTTTTCAGTTGTCATATATTTACAGTAATTGAATTAACTTGATAAAAAATAATATTTGTATATCTTAAAGAGAACCATATCACAATTATTATGTCACCTTTTCCCAGAATTCACTTCTAGGTGCACATTCTTTGTGTCATCAATATTTACAATACAAATATTTTTCAACATAGAAAAACTGCAATGAAATATCATGCATAGCTTATTCGAAGCCAAAAGGACGGAGTTCTGTGAGGCATCTTGCAAATGCTATTAAACAAAAATGTTATGAAGAATTAAAGTTTTAAATACTCCTTAGTTTTTAAGCTTTCCAAGTGCAAAATACATTAAAGAAAAATAACAAGCAAGAAGCAAAATGCAATGCTGCTATGCTAAGACTTACTTTGCAGGACTCTGTTTCTTAATTATTACTATATTAATACTACATTAAAAGAATTTTTGATGGAAGGAAGGCATCCCGAAATTCCAATGAAAACACAGATACTTACGAACCGTGGTTTGGAGTAATGTCCTTTATAGGAAATGTAGTTCCATACAACACGAATTTTATGAAACAAATTTACAGAACTGGAATATAGGGGAGCTATTGAATTATTTTACTGTTTTAGGTGCATAAAAGTACTGCCCTTCTTGCAGATCCCTGAACTGCTGGTCTTCATGTTCCCTTGCAGATGATATTGCCATGGAAATTTCAGTCCCTTATTGCTCCCTTATTTTCTAAGGGCTTTTATGAGCTGATAATTCAATTCCTTGTCCATTGCATTGTATAGAAATTGTGTAGGCCAGTTGATTCAAAATGTAAGTTTAACTTCAGAAGCTTCAGTTTTGTTTGGAATTGTCCCACTAGTTGGCGTTAATGGAAAAGAAATCTGAGTCATAGATATGAGAAGAAACTTGATCAATGTAATCAGTGTAGCTTAAAAAGTAATTATGAAAGTCTGTCTTATTGTACTACTTCTGTACTTGTACTACTACCTTATTGTGAAGGTAGACATTATGGTTTTTAGTGCCAGTTCTCTTGATTTCTTTATTTTTGTAACTTTCAAAAAAACCTTGTTTCTGCTATTTGCGTTGTCCCAAAAGTCTGCAAACATAATTGAAAGCTACGCAGGCTGAGCAGTTTTTTAGATGAAATAAGGTACAAACAAAGTACATTGTAGAAGTTAACTCTGTGGCTGTTTACAAGGGTGGACAGTGATAGGACAAGTGAGAATGGTTTTAAACTGAGGCAGGGGAGGGTTAGGTTGGATATGAGGAGGAAGTTTTTCACACAGAGGGTGGTGACGCACTGGAACAGGTTGCCCAAGGAGGTTGTGGATGCCCCATCCCTGGAGGCATTCAAGGCCAGGCTGGATGTGGCTCTGGGAAGCCTGGTGTGGTGGTTGGCGACCCTGCACATAGCAGGGGGGTTGAAACTGGATGATCATTGTGGTCCTTTTCAACCCAGGCCGTTCTGTGATTCTGTGATTTCTTTCTTCTCGTTACTGACTTGAAATAGCTGTGGAACAGTATTTTGTTTTTTTTTTTAATAACCTGTATCTAACTTCTATGTCACCACCTAAAGAAAAAATGTTCAATCTGTGTTTTCCCCTTGTTATTTCTGTCTGCAGTTTCTCTGAGATGTTGTCCAACTGCAGACTGGAGGTAGTTAACCTTTCCTTTAACAGCAAGGATAAAGGAATAAGATCCGTTAGTGTCTAGGTGACAGGTACCACCTGTACTTCAAAAGTATTACTAGAAATGCTATGTATATTAATATCTTTACTCACTACTGTAATTTTTATGTATTTCTTTGAAATTTTGCAAATACAGCACATTTTAAAGGAGCAGGTAACGTCTTGATATGAAGGACAACAGAGAACTCAAAGTCAATGGCAATCATGACATGTCTTTTAATCTTATGGTAGCAATGTTACCTTTTGCTTTTGAAGACCAGATTTGCAGTGATGATCAAAATACCCGTGTCTTTTAAAAGTAATGCCCTTAGTAGGGCATCTGTTACTTTGATCTGTTTTTGCTTGCTGCTGAAATTGCTTCCTTTTGTTTATAATCAGAACATAGCACAGAAAGGACAAATTACAGATGTTTCTGATGATACACTTATCCACTTGGAAAGTAAACTAAGTTATCAATCAGAATTGCTGATCTAATTCTTGTGTGTTGATGGTATACTGTCTGGTAAAGAAAAATGT
The DNA here is from genome assembly GCA_030625065.1 of Alectoris magna. NCBI lineage: Eukaryota > Metazoa > Chordata > Aves > Galliformes > Phasianidae > Alectoris > Alectoris magna. The sequence goes on from CM060561.1 coordinate 4,625,139, forward strand.
TAGATGCTCTTCTAGATTAAAGGAAGCAAAAACACATGAGTGGCTGTACAGGATCAGATCAATGACCGTCTAGTCCAATATCCTGGCTGTGGTAATGGCTAAGAGCAGATGCCCGTGGGAGATGATAGGGAAAATCATGAACGTACATGTGACTTTCCTTTATCTGTTTGGGTTCCAACTGTTGTTAGCTTGGGAACTTCCAGAATTGGTTACAGTTTCCCTGTTGTTAGGCATTATTTGCATTCTCAGCGTGCTTCTCCTTCATCAAATTCTTTACACTCTTCCAGTCCTATTCATACTGTGCGAAGAAGATGCACAGCTAAATTATTTTTGTCAGCTTTCAGCCTACTGGCATCCTTCCAGTATTATTTATTTCCTTGTATTTCAGGAGCAGATAGCAGTCCATCTTTTGAGCATCTTATCAATACTTACGATGCTACACATTTTTTTTTCCAGTGTTATTTCCACAGTGGTCTCTCTCTCAATGTGAAAATTTCTGTTTGGCTTTGCTGACCTTGTTGTGGGAAGAGTCCCATGCATTTATCAGCATTAGTGTCCCTTTTGAATGCTTTTGGTTCTATTTCCTTTCAGAAGTCTATATATACTGTTTGAAAGGCAATCTGTGTACTTATATGATGACCAAACAGTGCTCCTAGTTGTTTTCTATTTCTTGCCTTACAGTAATGCACTGCTTATTTACTTTTTTTCTGACTGTTGCTCAACATTCATTGGTAGGTTTGTGAATCTGTGAGTCACAGCTGTACAGTCTTGCTTCTGAACAGTAACGATATGCTGGAAAGTCTCTTATTTCACATGTAAGATTAGGATTTCTTTTCCCGTTTATTTCTGCTGAATTTCATTTGACATTTTAGTGCCCAGTCACTGAGCTTCATAAGATCCTAGCTGTTATGCCAGGAACGTGCCATTCTGTGTGTTGTATAGGCTTCAACTCTGAGACTTGGGTTTATGTGAATACAGCCTAATAACGCACTAGACAATAACACAGAAGTATGTGTGTCCCATTAAAACCTGTCATTGAGTGCTTCTGTCACAATCTGCATTGCCTTTGCTTCCTATCTTAAGAAATAATTACTTTGCAAGCAGTTGAAGCAGCTGGGCAGATGTTCTTAGGACTCTTTATTACTTAAAATTAGGAAAAGAAGGCTTATATTTGAAGGCAGTTGCCAAAGATCTATAGGGGTTCTCCGAACATTACATATCTTCTATCCCTGTGCTGAGTTCAGAGTCCCTTCTATTTGTGTTCTTGATTCTGTGGTCAGGAAATTCTGTGTATGTATTTAATGCAATTCCAAGGCGGCTGTACTCCGTAAGATAGGAGGAAGCACTGTATTGCTTGGTACGGCTTGGCTTAAGGAGCTTCAGCAGTGAGGTGTCTCCCTGCTGCTAGATGAAGGATTTCTACAGGATGTTCATATCATGAATATAATGAGTTCTTCTTCCAAGTCTTTATAGCTTAATTTTTGAAATCTACTGATGTTAAACAGGACAAGAACAATAGCTGCTCTTTTGGATTGTTTTATAATTGGTAACTTGTTAGTGGGAAGGAGTCTTTGAAGAAAGCTTCTATTAAATGAGGATAATGTCTTGCAAAGTAAATTAAACTGCAACAAATACTTCATTATGCAGAAATGTTAGTGTTCATTCTGTGCAGAGGGGACCTAAAGACAGATGCGAGACTATTTAAATACATAAACTCATCAAAGGAACTAACTAATTACATGCTAAGAGAAGCAAAACTGTGCCTTAAACCTCTCTTCTCTGGGGGAGGAAAGGTTGCAGTGAGGGCTACGAAGCTGGTGAGGGGTCTGGAGCACAGACCTTATGAGGAGCGGTTGAGGGAGCTGGGATTGTTCAGCCTGGAGAAGAGGAGGCTCAGGGGAGACCTTATAGCTCTCTATAACTTCCTGAAGGGAGGTTGTGGTGAGCTGGGGGTCGGCCTCTTCTCTCGTGTAATCAGTGATAGAACTAGAGGGAATGGTTTCAAGCTGCGCCAGGGGAGGTTCAGGCTGGACATTAGGAAGTATTACTACTCGGAAAGGGTAGTCAGGCATTGGAATGCACTGCCCAGGGAGGTGGTGGAATCACCGACCATGGGAGTGTTCAAGAAACGTTTGGATGTTGCGTTGAGGGGTATGATTTAGCTGGGAAGTATTGGTAATGGTTGGACTGGATGATCTTCTAGGTCTTTTCCAACCTCGATAATTCTGTGATTCTGTGAAATAGTAGTGTATTTCTGAAAGCAGTGATCTTGAATGCGTTTTTAATATTGGTATACGAGACCATTCTACATCCATTTCAGAATTACTTTGTTGCTTCAATTTCATAGCTAGATTTTATTCACTTAATGTTCTTACTCTTACGTAGCCTATAGATATTTCTTTGTTAGAAAGATACTCGGTTTTGAGTCAGGTCTGAAAAATCAAATAGCCTGGATAATTCTATTAGAATAATCATTTTATTGTCGATGATGTCAGAAGTCCTGGGAGATATTTCAGTATGAACACACATACGTTATTACTTTGGTTGTTTATACTGCATTTAATCATTCAGAATATTTTCTCGGTTCTTTCTTTTTTTCCCTGGGTCTCAACTTTGATGTTCCTTTTCATTTTAGTCGCGCTTCTAATCAGAGTAAAAGAGTCTTTAATGACGAATGCTTCTGTACAAGCTGCTACACAAATGTACAGTCAGAGGTACTTTAGACCCAAAGTCTTCACAAAGAAAATAGGTAAGACACACATGAGGCAAACAGTAATAAATTTCTTATTAGAACATAAAGGCTAATTGATCCATCATCCTGTTAGGTTTCCTGCTGTGCTGTTTCTCTGCAGAGGTTATTCTCTTCAGCATCTTATGTAGTGTGCAAAAATATGCTCGAGTCTTTGATTGTGAATTTCTTTACCTTTCACTTACACTCCTACTGAGTTCAGCTTTCCAGTGCAATTTCAGCTAATTCAACGACTTCAAGAGTTTAACCTTACACTGCATTTCCTATTGTTAATTATTACTTTTATCCTTATTAACTGTAATGGTGTCCCAGCGGAGCACTCGCTCTGCTGGGTGCTGTCTGTGCTCTGGCCTTTGGAGCCAGTGAGTTACAGCATTCCTTGTAGCGCTGCCTGGAGAACTGCTACCTGTGGTGCCCTGTGCTTAGTGTGTTTAAAAGAGGGAAGGAACTGCATCTTATTACCCATCTGTACTGTGAAGAGTGAAGCAGATAATATTGCACAGTTCTCTGGTCTCTGGCACAATCTGTTCTTGTATCATTTTCCTATTTGTCTGTTGTGGTTTAACACCCTGTAGGCAATCAAGTATGCCAGTATCCCCACTCAGTTATTATTGCTAAGCATGATGCCATGTGCTGTGAGAGATCCCTTTGGACAGTTTGGATCACCCATCCTGTTTGTATCCCCTCCCAGCTCCTTATGCACCTCCAGCTCCTTGCAGGCCATGGTAGTGTGAGAAATCCCAAAGTCCTTGATGGAATGTAAGCACTGCTGTGCAGCAGCTGAAACATGGGGGTAATATCAACACTTATTTTCATAATAAATCCAAAACATAACACCACTGGAGCTACAATGAAGAAAATGAACTATTCCAGCCAAAAGCAGGACGTTGTTACTCTGGGGACTGCAAGTTCCTAGAATTCTGTGGAATTCTCACTTCCAACGGAATGCAAGGTCACTTGTTCTTTTTTCCTAAGAAAAAGGAAGTGTATTTGTGTTTGGCAAGCATTCTCTGTCTCCTGTCGTGAACTAGTTTAGTATTTTTTCTTTGTGCTGAAAGTATTTTGAGACTTCTACAATATTCTTAAGAGCAGTTGCCTATCAGGAAGCTTTTTACTTCAAATTTGTCATGCTTGCATGTCTGTCAGAAAAATGAAAAAATAAATATCTCGGTTGAGGGGACGCTTAGTTTTCATGTTCTATGTTAAAATTCCGTATAAAAGTTTGGATTAATCTCTTTCGTTTTAATTTCATTCTGCTAAAGTACTCACAGATAAAGATGCTACTACAGTACTTTTATTGTTTTTAATCTCTGGTAGGATAACTTTGGGTAAGGGCCAAGCCTCCACCCAGCTGCTTGCTCACTCTCCCTTAACAGGATGGGGACAAAAGCAAGATGAAAAAGTGCATGGATTGAGATAAAGATTGGGAGATCGCTTAATGATTGCTGTCATGGGCAAAACAGTGTCAACCTCAGGAAAATCAATTTAATTTATTAATTAACAATTAATAGGATAGGTTGAGAGAAGTGGGCTTGTTTAGCTTGGAAAAGAGGAGTCTCTGGGCAGATCTCAGTGTGGCCTTCCAGTACTTGAAGGGAGCACATAAACAGAAGGAAGAACAGCTGTTTACAAGGGTGGATAGTGATAGGACAATGGGGAATGGTTTTAAACTGAGGCAGGGGAGGGTTAGGTTGGATATTAGGAGAAAGTTCTTCACACAGAGGGTGGTGACGCACTGGAACAGGTTGCCCAAGGAGGTTGTGGATGCCCCATCCCTGGAGGCATTCAAGGCCAGGCTGGATGTGGCTCTGGGCAGCCTGGTGTGGTGGTTGGTGACCCTGCACATAGCAGGGGGGTTGAAACTGGATGATCGTTGTGGTCCTTTTCAATCCAGGCCATCCTATGATATGATATATGATTCTATGAAAATAGATTTGGTTGCTGAGAACAAAACCAGATCCTTCTCTCCCAGGCCCAATCTCACCCCCTCTCCCCAGGTGGTGCAGAGGATGGAATGGGTCTTGGGCTCAGCCCATCACAGCCCCTCTCGGTCACTCTCTCTTCCTCATGCTGCCCTGCTCCAGCAGGGCCATGTCCTGGACTGCTGCCTTTCAGGAACACCTGCTTCTGCAGGGCTCCTGAGGGCTGCAGCTCCTTCAAGAAATCACAGTCATTGGGGTTGGAATGGACTTCTGGAGATATCCATTCCGACCTCCTGCTAAAGCTGGTTCCCTAGAGTTGGTTCCACAGGAAACTATCCAGGTGGGCTTAGAATATCTTCAAGGAAGGAGACTTCATAACCTCTCTGGGCAATGTGTTTCAGTGCTCAGTCATGCTCAAATAATCTTCCTCATGTTCAGATGGAACTTCCAGTTTGTGCCCTTTGCCCTATTGCTGGGCACCACTGAAAAGAGCCTGGCCGCATTCACTTGTTTCTCATCCATCAGGTGTTTATAAGCATTTATAAGGTTCCCTCTCAGTCTTCTCCAGGCTGAGTATCTCCTACCTCAACCTGCTGGCTGTGCTCTTTTTAATGCAACCCAGGATACTGTTGGCCTTCTTGGACACAAAGGCACACTGCTGGCTCATGGCCAACCTGTTGTCCTTCAGGATCCCCAGGTCCTTCTCCTCACAGCTCTTCTTCAGCATGTCAGTTCCTAACGTGCGCTGTTGTATGTGCTTTTTCTTCCCAGGTGTTGGATTCAAAACTAGCCCTTGCTGATTCTCATCAGGTTCCTCCCTGCCCAACTCTCCACTCTGTCCAGGTCTCCTAGAATGGTTGCGCAGCCTTCTGGTGTGTCGGCTGCTCATCCCAGCCTGCCTTGTATCATCAGCAAAATTGGCGGTGGGGGGGACAACTCTCTCCATTCATCTAGGTCATTGATGAAGATGTTGAACAAATCTGGATCCAGTACAGACCCCCTGGGGAATATCACTAACTACAGACCTCCAAATCAGCTGTGCCCTGCTGATCACTAATCTCTGAGCTCTGTGAGAGCTCGGTCCACTTCAAATGTCTCCCTGCTGTGCTGTGGGTTCTCCCAGATTGCAGGGTAGAGATTATGCTTCAGGTGGACTTTGTGGGGCTACAAGGGAATACATCCCGTGGGCCCTGGAGCCCCTTCTGCCCTCCACCTCCTCAGTTCTGGAGTCCCTCTGCTGCTTCTCTCTTGGTCTGTGCCTGCTGTGCACTTGCAATAGGAGTTTACAGTTACCATAATTATGATGTATTTATTTAAAAGCTGACGTACTTTGGTTGTCTGGGCAAAGCCAGTGATTGTTGCACAGCAGTGCACGGCAACAGGGCTGTGGATTTGAACTGAAGAGAAGCTGCCTTGTGGCAGCTCCGTCTGTGACACTTTGGTCACTGGCTTGTAAATCTTTATCTTGAACTGCCTTTGTGAACTGTACCTTGATCAATTATGGGACTCCGCAGGATTCATATATGCAGTGTAGTTTGAAAGTGGCTAATGAAGTTAAACTGACAATTAACATTTGGGAGGAGGTAGGAAATGCTGGGAAGAGATTACGCTCTGTTATGACAGCAATGACTGTGATGTTGGAAAAGTAAGCTGCTTTTTTTGCAGTTACCATGGAAAAAGTGTTGGTCATGTGCTGTTACCATGGAAATGTTCAATGTGAATTCCAGAAATCAGAAAGATTTCTGGACCAAGTAACAAGACAATTGTTCTTTTTATAGTGAAAGGCTACTCAAGCTGATTGGCATTATGAACCTGGAGGATGTAGCATCTTCAAATCTCTAAACTTTATGAAAGAAAATGAAATGTATTTACAGTTTGACAACTCAACAAATATAAATGTGAAGTAAATGAAAACTTCTGGTAAACCTATTTAAATTTATCTGTTAGCTTCTTTCACCTGCAGTCACCAAGTACAGCAGCTTTCCAGTGCTTTCGATAGAACGTGTTTCCCTGTTCTCTGGTGACTGTTGAATGCATTGCAAAGGATCAAGTTGTAAAATACCAAGCAAACTTTGCTGCCTGATCACATGCCTGAAAAAGCAAAATAAATTTAAAAAGATTGCTAGAATGTTGATTATGTTTGTCCCCTGGCAATATAGTCACCTGGCATAGTCAGGTTGGCATAGAGTTGTGAGGGGGTGAGTCATTTAAAGTATGACACGGGGCCTGGCACCGGGCCCTGTTATGTATTGTGTCATAGTGCCATGAGTCAAAACTAAAGTTTGAACGCTCCTGTGATAGCCTGAGACTTTCCTCTTAGCCTGAAGCAAAATCAGTGTTCTGTTTGTTATCCTACCTTCTTTTGCTCTGAGTTCTGAGGTGAGAAAATTCTTCCCTTTCCCTTGAAACAGTGTAAGCAAAAGTTTGTCTCTTCTGTTTTGAAGTAAAATGAAAATAAAACGGGGCTTTAAAAGACAAAATAATTAACAGGAGCAGCAGTTGTTTGTCCAGTCTGTTGTTTTAGGTATTGTGTTTTCTTACCTCAAAGAAGGCAAAACTCGGGCCTGGTATGAAAATGGAAGATAAGACGATTGCCACGCAATGTTTCATGTTTGGCTCCCTTCCTTTTGTTTTCTGCACTTGTATGCACAAGTAATTTTCAACTTTTGTTCTAATTACATAACCAATGAAATTAATTAATCAGTTTTAAAATAATATTTTTCCTCAGGGTAAATCTTTTAATCTTCTTTAAAAAGAAAGTATTTCCAAGCTCTCAAGTGTATTTACCATCAGTGCTGTTGGAAAGCTTGCTTGAATGTTCTAGTGTATGACAGTCTCAAACCCTGGTCTAGTAAGTGAATTTGCTCTGGTCTCAGTTAACTTTTAAGAGGTGCTAAGAGTTGGTCTGCAAGTGTTTGATATTTAACTATTTCTTATGCACATTAGAAGTAAAATCACAATTATCCTGTGCAAAGTTCTTGGTCTTATGTCCCTTTCTTTTCCCTGATTTTCATGGGGTGGAATACTGAGTGATTTAATGCAGCTATCAGAGCAAAGGCTTTCTTCACCGTTGCTGAATATTTTGAATGAAACACTATTCAGCTGATTTTGTTTGCAGTTTTCCAGGATAGTCATATGATTGTCTTTTCCATTTGTAGCTTTACTAATCTCACTCGCTTCTGGTTTTTTTTGTCAGTTAGATGCTGATGATGAATTTTGTGGTGCGAGCTCACGTGGAACAAATATTTCTTCTAATATGAGCGTTTATAAGGATTAACAGAAAAATTCAGTCTGCGAGAAGAATGAGGCTTGTGGGGCATAAGTTTCAGAGTAGTACAGCATGTTTCCCTTGTGCTCTTTGGTTTGCCCACATCGATGTATGGTGAACACAGCTTTTGCTAGAATCTATAAAGGTTATTGACCCTTAAAAGACGTCTTGAATGCTGCAGTTCGAGCAGATGACGTTTCTGGCAGCTGCTGGTGGAAATATCTGAGACAAAAATCATTGTTTTCACTTAAGGTTTTTACTTTGGTCCAGTTTCATTGTCTGTGGAATACTTGTAAGTTCTTTGACTGTTAAGTAACTCTACCAAATCAACATCTTCAAATCTGATGTTATTCAGAATGTTCTATTTTTAAGGCTGAATGAAGGTGTATTTTTAAACAATTCAGTTAATGAATTTGGAAGTAAAGAAAAATGGAAATTGTCCACTGTTTTCTTATTGAAATGTCTGTGAAATAGGATTTTAATGAGGCAAAAAAATTTTGTGCTTGATCTTGTTCTTCTGATCTGAGCCTTTGAGTAGTATATATACAACAGGTCCAGATTTGAAGTTATCCATGGATTTAGTATATGATATAGCAAGTATAATTAAATAAGGGCAGTTTCCAAAGGAGAAGTTTGTTTGGTTATTTGTATTTGTTTTTATGATAAAGGTGATGAAGCGCTGGCACAAGTTGTCCAGAGAGGTGATGGCTGCCCCGTCCCTGGAGGCATTCAGGGTCGGGCTGGATGGGGATCTGATCACCCTGATTTACCTGTAGGTTTCCCTGTTCATTGCAGGGGAGTTGGACTAGATGACCTTGAAAGGTCCCTTCCAACTCCAAGGATTCAGTGATTCCATAATAATTTGGTGTTCCCCTTGTGTGTAGTTACGTGCTTTTTGAGATGTGAGATTTTGTCTGTATTTAATTGGTACTTCTGGATTGCACTTGTTTTGCACACTGTAGAAGCAAAGTCCTCCTGTTTGGACTTGGGAGGTAAATTTATATAATAAAAAATTATAAGTAATAATTGTAAATAGTTATTAATTTATGTTGAAACTGGTATTTTTTTTAAATTTTCTCATTTCTCCTTGTTTTTATTAAACAGTGATTGCCTTGTATTTTAGCCGATCTGTGTTTAGCGCGTGGCTTCAGTAGGCTGACAAAACCAAATACGATACGGTGTCTTTTTTTTTTTACCTTCAAGTTCCACAGGCATGTGAGCAATAAAAAATGCCATTTCTGTTAAGCTTTTTGTTGACTGTTAGTATGTAAAGCCTAGTTTCCATTCTTCGTTCTATGTAAGAAATATTTTTTATGGATACATATATTATATTTTATACATTTAGTGTCAATAATTAGTACAAAACATACTTATTGATGTGAAATATATACTTGGAGTATAACATTGGGAGTTGTTAAAAGTTATTAAACATTCACTAGAACCGTTATGATAGTGAAGCAGACAAATTATATCTTTGTCCTTTTTAACATTGCAAATAGTAAATCGAAATATATATTATAAACTCTGAATTCACTGCTATGTTTTTTCAAACTTGATTTCGTTATTTTCCTGTGAGTTTCACAGAGGTTTACTTGTTTTCCTGTTTACTCTTTGGCTTCTAGAGAAGAATGCAGTGAAATAATCTTTAAAATATTTTTTTGCCATTTTGTATAAAATACTATATTTTATTAGTTTCTTTAATAAAGGAAATATAGATTTATTGGAATATAATGTATTGTAAAGCAAAATAAAAAAAGTTTGTTCTTTTTCTAGATGGAATCAGTGTTAGTGGGCTTCCACTTTCCAGTCCCTTTCGGCAAGTTGTCAAACCAAGAGTGGAGGCTAAACCTGTTAACCCTCAAGAAAGCAGCAAAGGTGGGGACTTCAGTCATGTGAAGGTAAGTGACATAAAAATAAAAGTGACGTTTGTTTTTGTTGTTCTGCATTATGCTTTGTTCCGTGATTGAAAAATAAAAGTTTGTTTCTCAAACAGATATTTTTTTTCTTTTTTTTTTTTTTCATATTTTCTTTATGTTCTTATATTTGGACTTGTGGAACAAACAAATAAAAGTGGAGCAAGATCAAAGGAAGGGCTGAACTTGTAAAGAGCTGGTTACCGGCGGAGTATGCTCAGGGGACTCTCAGTTCTTCACCTCATGTTGCTTTCTTATTCTATATTCTCTATAGCAAAGTGATTCTTTGTGAATTCATTGTGGTTTTTTTTCTACTGAAATGTACTGAAGGATTTGTACCTTCTAAACATTTTAGGTTCAAAGTCTTACTTTCACACTTGCAGTACTGAGCCTCTTAGATGGATTTGTGCAAGTAGTAAAAGAGAATAATTGAGAGGGCCAATGAAAAGTAAATGCAGCAGGATGAAGGAACAGCTGTGTGGGTAGAACCTGCACTGTGCTTACTTTGAGAGAGGCTCCCCTGGAGTAAACTACTGTTCGTTTTTCTGTTGAAGGTCTTAACCTTCTGAAGCTGGGAACTTCTTATTTTGAGCAGAGAAATAAGAAGGGTTTCATACTGGCCTGATTTTTGAGAGAGGACATCTAAGATAAAAATTACAGAGCTTTTAGGAAATGCACTGTTGGACTTGATTGGCCTCTTTTGTGCATGCTTTGTGTGCCACCTAATATTATATATTCTCCCTTCTTACATCTGTGTTCTGCATTAGTTCATTCTGTCAGAATTTAGCTCTGTACTTAGCAATGTTTGGCTTATCATGTCTTTGACCTGGAAGCAAATGTAGGCTTTGCTCTTTTCAATTGCTCACTTTAAATCTGTGTTTTCTTTCTTACCAGTGAGGTTACTTAGAGTTACATTTGATTGATAAACAGATGATTTTGTGAATGTTCTTCTTTTGGGCCATTAGGACTACTAACTTACTATTTCGTTTTTCACTACAAAAAGGATGATGAAAGCATATGACATGATTTAAAAAAAAAAAAAAAAAAGCCCTGCTAGTAAAGACTTATCTTTACTAAAAGTGTATTTTATCACTTTTCAATTGCTCATAAGGATAAATCATCATGACTGAGAAAATGGTTTGGGGTTTAAGCTAATAAAATGTCCGTCTTTAGTTTTCAAATTTAGAAGTCTGTGTAAGTATTTCTTTTCTACACAACACTTGCGATGTAGGCAGGCAAGGGGAATATTATTTTGTAAGGGGAACAAAAATCCAGAAATTCACAATTTCACCGTACCAGATGAATGGGAAAAAGCTTTTTGTTGCACTTCATGATTGTTGGCCAGTTGTCCTGGCAACCTGTGAGATGTCATTGCAAGGGTGCTGGAGGCCTGTAAAGCAAGAACGTGTTCTTTAAGTGTTATATGGCAAAACAGTCTGCTGGGAATGCATGTGCTTGATTCAATTGTTAGGTTTACGAAATAAATTTTGAATTAATTAACTTGCATTTTATAATCAAAGGACCTTGCAGGTAGTCAAAACTACATTCATCAGAGAACACACATTCTGATAACTTCCTTGCTTGTTAACGTTACCTATGTATTGAGCCTGATTTATGGCTGCTGTACAGCTCATGTTTTATGCTTGAGCTGAACAATTTATAGTGTTGCCATCCCTTCTAGTACTGTTTTAATCACAAAGACTGCATTTTTTTGTGAAGTATGCTTAGAAGAGAATCAACAGGCAAAATAAAACTCAGGGTACGGAACCAAACTCTGAAGGAAGTGTACACGGATATCTAGTTAATTGAATTCTGGCATTGTGGTAACTTAATTGCGGGCAGATCTTCATGAGAGGAAAGATGTGATTTAGATTTTTCCAAAAATTTAAGAAAATAGGGATATTGTGGATGAGGAGAGAGAATGCCACAATAGGGTAGCAGCATCTGTATGTCTGTAGAGTAATTTACTGTTATGGTTAATTCTGTTTACAAGACTTACCTCGTATAATAACCTTGAGATAATCTTACCTTTGACTACTGGTCATTGTGTGATAAGATATTGTATCCAGCTGCCTACTCTTTCTGCTTATTACTGTCTGTTTACTTCTTTTCACATCTTCTCTCTTATTTGGCAGAACTATTCAGGTGAAAAAAACCAAACAAACCAAAAACCAGTGGCTTAAAATTAAAGTCAGATTCCAAATTAAAGTACCAGGTATTTATTGCAAATAATGGGGAGAGTTTACCATTTAGAAATGCAGTCAGGATGTGTCTAGGCTGGGTTCTGGGGAATTTGCTGTGTTTTTGTTTTCATCTTGCTTGACTTCAGGCTGGATATCTTTCAGAATAAGTAAATATATGTTTGTTACCAAATGTAAAGACTTGCTCAGCAGGTACATAGTTGTCTAAAATGTAGCAAGCTGGGATACATAAAAGAGAGATGGTCCAAGATTCACTTTGAACCTGAATCCCAAATATCGCATATTTATGAATCTGTCTGAATACCCTGAGCCCTCCTCAGAAGGTACTTCAGCTTCTCTTTGTTGCTGCAGAACAGTTCAGTGTGTGACCTATTGCTTTTGTCCTGCACGGTGCCATTGGGGACAATGACTGGATTTTAAGGTTTGTCTTGTGATAGCCAGTGAACGTGGTTTGACAAGGTAGCAAGCGAGAACGTCTAAGTTAAGAAACAAGATAGCATATCCAGTTTCTCTAAGGTCTGTGAATATGGTCTGATATTAATTCATGATTTAGCAATAGATGTTTGTTGTGAATATTCAGGAGTAGTAGTCGTTTTTCAGTCACGTGTGCTGTGTGTTAGCCAGTCTTCATATGGCATATTTGTAAATGAAAATTGATATAAAATCAGTGTTTCTCATGTTGCTGTTTCTGAAATGTCCTTGTTACGTTTACAAGTCTTGATGCTTAAATCTTCCCTGCCCGTTTGTCTTCCTTTTTCTTTTCGCTTCAATGCAGAATGTTGCCAGTATGCACTTGAACTTCCTACCAGTCTTCATTTTCAATTTTGCTACAGGCTGTCTTCTGATATACCAGTCACAAGCTTCTGGAATTGAGTGTTATAACGATCTCATAAATTTAGTATAAAAATTCCTTTATGGTCTCATCATAAAGCTTGCTTACACCCTGAAGCTGAAAAGAATATCACAGTATAATATTATGTTCAGCTGTACTCTCTTTTTACTGTTAACTGCTGAGTAATTTGGCAAGCACTGTCCTAAAAGCCTGGTCATTCCAGGGTGCATCTGTACTGCAGCATGAGTGTTTAGCTCTGTATGGCTGTGGTAACGCTGCTAGGTGAAGTTTTAAAGAACTGCTGTGTTCCTTTCCTATCAGTGAATGGTATGAAATGTTAAAATATTACATATAGAACTAATGTAACTTAATGCACTGTCTGCAGTGTCTCTTATCAGGTTAATGCAGCATGTATTAAAATAAGATACTGGACTTGTTTGGATTTTTCCATGCAGTTCTCAGGTGATGCTCTTGAAACTATGAAAGTATGAAAGTGTACAGTTTATGTTGCTGATGCTTTAAGCTCAAAATCGTTTTACCTGTGTACCTTGAATCTATTTTAAGTTTAACCCATAAATAGAACGTGTAATTCTTAGATTTTGCAGTAGTTTTGGACTGTGAAGTTAGTGAGAATGTTAAATCTGCTGAATATTGATATTTAGATTCCTTCTTTTTAGTTACCTAAGGGTTGTTAAGCACTGGAATAGGCTCCCCAGGGTGTTGGTTGAGTCACCATCCCTGGATGTGTTTAAAAACCGTTTGGAAGTGGTGCTGAAGGACATGATTTAACAGGGGGTTGTTAGTTAATGATTTAACAGAGGGCTGTTAGTTAGGGTAGTATGGTTAGGTTGTGGTTGAATTTGACGATCTTGAAGGTCTTTTCCTTTTCAAACCTGAGCAATTCTGTGATTCTAAATGTGAATTTACCAATGAGATCTTAGAAACAAAAGTATACTACCAGTTAGGCATTCTACTTTAATGTTGTCCCACTTTGGAACTCAGTACTGTGCCTGTAAATTCTGTGGCTCTGAGTTCTCCATTAATATTACAACATTAGGTCTTGTAAAGAAAAATATTGGATGTATGAGCCTCTAATAAATTTAAAACTAATGACAATAAAAGATGTGAAACAAAGCTCTTTCACTTCCCAAGTTGCTTTCTGTTCTCTTTCGTTTTTTTCCTTTTTGATTGGTTAATTGAAATTTGTGAACTAAGTGTGAGAAAACGAGTCACATTTCTTGAAAACTACTCAATAAAGGTCCATGAGCCGAATCAACATTTCCCAGCTCATCAGTGTGGTTTTTGTTGCCTTTTTGGCTGAGGGTAGATTTGTACTGCAAAAATGACAGCAATCTGAACTCTTGATCGTTGGAACACGGCTTGCAAAAATTAATTATGATCTGAATTTGGATGAAAACCTGCAGTTTTTGAATGAACTGGTTCTAATGGCTTTTAACTTTCCTTCCCTCCCCAGTTTGGCAACATTCCTTTAAGTGCTTTTAGGATTCTATGAACAGTTGAGTATTCAGCACTATTTCTGCTCGCCAGCTATACTCTTCTGTGCATTGTTGCATCTAAAGATGCACACTCTGAAGCCCTAGAGAGGACTGTACTTCAGAACATGAAGTAAGTATTTTACAAACAGTAATCTCTGGGGAAAAGAAAGCCACTTCCCCTGGATTTGAGTAAATTCAATTCATTTGAATGCCAGATATCACCTGGTATTTTACATTCAGTATTACCACTGCAGTAGCTGTAAATTCAATTCAAAATATTTTACGACTTTGAATGCTTCCTTTTCTTCCATCTTATTTGACATGAAAGCAGCATCATTTAAGTTTTGCGTTGTAATGATACAAAAGTTTTGGATAGATGCACTGTGTGCCTGTGAAGAGCACCACTTTCTCCAGGCTTTGATTAATTGTCACTCAGTAGCAAGGGGTGCTAGTCTACTTAAATCCAAACATGTATCTCATCAAGGAGAGTTGCAGCAGATATAACCTATTGCATAAACCACATTTTATCTGTCGTTCCCTCTTGTCTGAAGATGAACAGTGAAAAATTCAGGTTGACATCAACACAATGCATAAAGCTTATGTGAACAGCAACAGACCCCACAGTCACAAAAACTTTGCCCTAGGGATGATACTGTGCCATGGTTTGCCTTGGCGCTCAACTACAATAAAATTATGCTGCTGTAGTTTAGTGTCTGTTAGCTTCTCTTGAAATTAATGACTTGTGGTAGTTTTATCCTCACTTACCAGTCATTAATATATGGTCAGTGTCCATCAGCAGCAGACAGCATTTGTGTATATCTGTTGCTTTTTTCCCCAAGGTGTTCTAGTGCTGTTATGTTGGAAATTTTTCAGACAAAAGTGTGAGGAGGAGCACTTCTCTCTTAGCAGCCGCTGTATGTACATGTGTATGTATTTGAATTTCACTCTTGCAAATTGTTGCATGCATTGTTTTCCTTTCTTAATGACTTACCTTTAAGGTAAGGTAAGTCAGGCAGAATATTCAGACCAGAAAACATGTTAAATTCTTGTTTACTAGCTTTTCAATCCGTGTACATTAATACTACTCTTGGTATTAAGCTTCTGCGAATCAAGAGATGTAGCAGTAGTCCTCAACATTACTTCTAACAAATGGATTAATTTGGAATACCAAGAGTTAAGAATGCAAATTGATCGGACCTCTGAAGACTTGCTTTATTCACTACACACCAATGAACTGTATTTTTATCAGTACTCAGCCTCCCTGCGTGCACTTTGGTTTTGGTCTGAGTGTCCAGTTTGAAGTGTATTTTCATCTGCAGTGCAAGTGCATTTTGATTGATTTTGCGTGCTCCTAAAATGAAGGTATATTGGCCAGATCTGAGTGGGAATCTCTGTAGGATACTACATCAGCTAATAACCTTGTCCTTTCACTAGTGCTTATTTTAATCGCTGTGCTGTACTTCTGTTGTGACGTGCTCCAGTGCCTAACTGACCCAAGTTCAGTCAGACCAGGTTCTAGGCAGAGCGAGCTCTAGTATGTTTATAGAAAAAAATGGCAGGCAGTATTTAAAAGATCTGTTTTCACCCCAGTGCAGAAAATCTTGTTCTGTAATACAAAAGTTTTTCCAGAATGACCTGCCCGAGAACGTAGAAGAGACTCATATCCTGTTCTATGTGGTGATACTTTCAAGCGTTTGAAATTTAGGCTTCAATTAGAAGAGTGTTTTTTGGAAATTCTGAAAGTTATATTAAACTTATGGCCAAAAGTATTTCCACGCCTTATCCTCACAAAAATTTGTACAATATTTTCCTGCATTAAATTTTAGGTATTGATAAGCACTCTGCTGTGCTTATTTTCACAAGGCTTGTCGTTATAGTTTCTAGAATTTTAACTGAAGCAGAAGTGTGGAATTGGCTGGGAGGAAGGCAGCTGCTATGGTGGGAAAATGTGATGACAGAAGATGAAATGCAAAAAAAAATAAATATATATATTAAAAAAATAGAGCTGGGGAGACCAAAGGAGAGGGCAGCTCTGATCGGCTGGAGCTGTGAAGGTTCTACATTGCCTAAATAAATTAGCTTGATACCCAGTGAAGTTGATGATACGCTTTTAAAAGCATAGTCAAGATTTTAATTCAGCTTGTTAAAAGTGTGAAATTAAATGTGCTATGTGCCATATACTTAGTCTTATTACAGTTACTTGTAAGCTACTTCAGCAATATTGCTGTTCCTGACAATTATGGTAAGGTAATGCCATTCACAGGGCTTTATCGGAGAAGATTTGAGTAAATTCTTTAGATCACAGGAGAGAACATTATACAGTGTAAGAATAGTGTTTCAGCGTAATGTGCATCTTACCTCAGACAGCTGGAGAAAGGCTGGAAATCTATGGATCCTGATGAAATGCATGCCGGAGCCCTGAGGGACTTGGTTGTTACAGTAGCCAAGCTACTCTTGATATTTGCAAAGTCATGCTGTCAGGCAAAGTTCTGGAAAAAAGGCAAAAATAGCACCCATTTTGGGTTGTAAGAATGACCAAGGAAACTAATGTCCTGTCAGCCTCATCTCTGTGCTGGGGAAGATCATGGAGCAGATCCTCCTGGAAGCTGTGGTAACACAGGTGGAAGAGAGGGAGGTCATAAAGGAGAACCAGCATGACTTCACTAAGGGCAAGGCTTGCCTGCCCAACCTTGTTGCTTTTTTATGATGGCATAATTGCATCAGTGGAAAAGGAAAGAGCCACTGATGTCATCCATCTGGGCTTCAGTAAGGTCTTTGACATTGTACCCCACAACATCCTTCTCTCCAAATTGCAAAGATACGGATTTGATGGGTGGACTGTTTGATGGCTGAGGAATTGGCTGTGGGATTGTACCCACAGAGTGACGGTCAATGGCTCACTGTCCAGATGGAGATCAGGGACAAGTGGTGTTTTTCAGGGGTCAGTACTGAGACCAGTGCTCTGTAACATCTTTGTAGTGACATTGACAGTGGGATTGAGTGCACTCTCAGTTAGTTTGCAGATGGCACCAAGCTGTGTGGTGCAGTCAATATGCCCAAGGGATGGCATGCTATCCAGAGAGATCTAGGTAGGCTTGAATGGTGGGCTGGGACCAGAAAAACCTCACGAGGTTCAACAAATCCAAATGTAAGTACTTTCACTGGGATCCTTCCCTACGAGGACAGCTGAGAGAGCAGTGGCTTTTCAGTGCAGAGAAAAGAAGGCTCCAGGGAGGTCTGGGGGCTGCCTTTCAATATCTGAAGGGTGGCAACATGAAAGAAGGGGACAGGATCTTTAGCAGGGTCTGTGGTGATAGGACAAGGGGAAATGATTTCAAACTGAAGGAGGGGAGACTGGAGGGGAGAAGTGTTTTTTACAGTAAAAGTGGTGAAGCATTGGCACAGGTTGCCCAGGGAGATGGTGCATGTCCCGTCCCTGGAGACATTCAAGGTCACTCTGGATGTGGCTCTGAGAACCCTGATCCTAGCTGTAGGTGTTCCTGTTCATTGCAGGGCAGCTGGACTAAGATGATCTTTAAGAGTCCCTTTCAACTCAGAAGAGTCTGTCATTCTCTGAAGTAGAAAGTATTATATGGAATTGGGTTATTCTTTTATGTAAAGCAAAATTTGGAATATAAGGAATATATGGAATGATGCTTTTTATTTCATTTTGAAACCGCTTCTACTTCATCTGTTTTAAAAGCCTTTCAGTACTTACTATGACACAAACGTGTCTGCATATCTCTGTATCCTGTTTAGTAGCTTTGTGTTCAGCTGTCAGTTGTTCCATGTAAGTTCAGTAAAATTCATGACAGCTTTTTCATTTTTAGCTAGTTACTCAAATCTTAATCCTTTTAAATGTACTGTAATACAGTCAGTATTCTAAAGGCTTGCTTGAACAATTTTTGTTAGTCCATAATTGAACTTACGCAGTTCTGCAGCTGCCTTAGTAGCACTGAGGGCTTTCTCTCTATCATTCACTAGCTTGCTGTTCACCTACAGTTTAATTCACTCTTTTCTTCCAGCATTTCTGTTCTTACCACCTTATAGCTTTGGTTTATAATTCTGTGATCAAATCTCTTCACCCATGTCCTCATTGCTGTTACTTTATAGCTTTAGAGCCTAGTAAATAACGCAGTAGTTAAATCACTTTCATACCAAATAAATACTATCCTTATCTCGTTTACTTTTTTCAATCTATCTTCTTGGCCCTTAAAATAAGGCAAACTTCCTTGTGACAACACTTCCTACCTAAAGAAAATGATTTTTCCAAGTGATTTAGTCAGAAATGTAAGTTTATATGCAGCATCATGAACATGTGTTTTCTATCGCTTAGATCTTAATATTGATGTTTGATTACTTTTACAAATCCTCCCTTGGAACAATAACAAGCAGTGTACCTAAAAGTCATTCCCATATGTTAGACTTAACCAAATGAGCTTGTTTAGCATAAACATGGTGTGTTCTTTGGAAAATTAGTTCGTGAGAGAGAAGGCGTGCTCTGCAAATTACGGCAGCTGGAACAATTGCTCTGTAAACGTAATACATTCAACAAGGTTAAGTGCTGGTTTCAGCACTTGGGTCATAACAATCTGATTCACAGTATAGGCCTGAGAAAGAGTTGCAGGAAAGTTGCCCAGCAGAAAAGGATCAAGAATCATAAAATAGATTTGCTTGGCAGCTCGGGGCTGTGCCCACTGCCCTGGGCAGCCCGTTCCATGCTGACCGCCGTCTGGTGTAGACCCATTCCCTCACCCCCATGCACCCCTCCACTGATGCAGCTCCACGCTGTTCCCTCAGGCCCTGTCGCTGTCACAGAGAGCAGAGCTCAGTGCTGCCCTTCCCTTCCCTGTGAGGAGCTGCAGATGCCATCAGGCCTCCTCTCAGCCAGCTTTGCTCTGGGCTGAGCAAACCAAGGGCCCTCAGCTGTTCCTCATACATCTTGCCCTGTTGACCCTTCTCTGTCTTCATTGGAAGCTCTCTAATAGTTTTATGTCCTCCTTATATTATGGCTCCTAAAGCTACATGCAGTACTGGACGTGAGGCTGCACCAGCACAGAACAGAGTGGGACAGTCCTGTCCCTTGCCCACTTAGCTATATGATGTCGGGATGCTGGCTTAGAGCTGGCTGAGGATGTGCCAACAGTGTAGGCAGGTGTTCAAGAAGACCAATGCTATCCTGGCCTGCGTCAGAAATAGCATCGCAGCAGGACTAAGGAAGGGATTGTCCCCTTGTACATGGCGGTTGTGAGATGACACCTCAAATACTGTCTTTGGTTTTGGGCCCCTTGTTGCCAGGAGGACGTTAAGTTGCTTGAGTATGTGCGGAGGATTGCAACAATGCTGCTGTAAGGACTGGAAAACAAGACTTATGAGGAGCAACTGCAGGGATTGGGATTGTTGAGCCTACAGCAGAGGAGAGGTTGACGGGTGACCTTACTGCTCCCATCGGCTACTTGAATGGAGGGTGTAGCCAGCTGGGTGTCATTCTCGTTTCTTTGATAACAAGTGAGACGCAAGGAAATGGTCTCAAACTGCACCAGGGAAGGTTGAGGTTGTATGTTTGGAAGAATTTCTTTGTGGAAAGGGTGGTTAGACATTGGTAGAAGACTGCCCAGGGAAGTGGTGGAGACTTCTTCCCTGGAGGGATTCAGGTGATGTGTGGACGTGACACTCATGGGTGTGGTTTAGTGGTAGGACTTGGTAGGTGAGCTTTGCTTGATGATCTTGAAGTTCTTTTCCAACCAGATGACTCTGTAACACCCTTAGTGCTGTGCAGAATTTGCAATCTCATCATCTTGCTTTACATGGAAGAGTGCCTGTTTAGACTTTCATTAATCACTAGTGGTGGCGAGCAGCATCTGCATCCTAACTATTAGTTTTTGTAGCTGCTGCTTCTCGTCTGTAGCTTATTGCCGTATCCGCTTAGCCTGTCTGAACGTAAGGAAGAACAAATGGAGAATTATGCATAATTTTAGGTTCTTTTTCCTCTCTTAGGGTGTTCGGTTATGATCACTAAAACTCATTTCTTATGAAATGGTCAAGTTCAAAATGTAATTACCCAGAAATTTGCTGCTGAAGTTTGTTTAAACCTTGTTAGATTGTTGTTCAAATATTGCTCATCTTGCAGATGATAATCTTTTTGTGTGTGTGTGAAATGTTTGTTGGATCTTTTTTGAGATTGCATAAATGCTATCGATTTAATCTTTGGTGTACGAGCCGCAGTAGCACGGTACATTGACAAATAATGAAGAATAGCTTTTCTGAAGGCTGAGTTAAAGACCACGCAGGTCTTTTTTAGCAGCCTATCTTGTTCTTGTTTTTAAAATAGATCGGTTCTTTTTCTCCCTATTTGTGAATAAATAAATGTGCAGGCAATTTCAGCTCTTCAGTTCCTTAAGTTTTATATAAATAACATTTTTCTTGAAATTGTCTTAACTTCTCCATCATGTGTGCTGATCGTATTTACCCATGGAAGTCTGTTCTTATTTGTTTCTTGAGCAGGTAACCAAAGGAGTTAAAGTTAGTGGTTACTGCAGTAGCTGTCTCACCCAGGAGTATGAGGAAGGGAGTAAAATTTAGTAATTTATCATTGTGGGGACTTAAAAAGAGTAGGTCAAGCGCTGTAGTTTTCTGCAGAAGAAATTGGAAACACAATGTGATAGCTGTAATTGATGCTAAGTCATTTGTTAAAGGGCACATCTAAATTTCCTTTACCAACTTCATTTCACCTGGGGAAATGACTGGATAATCATCACAGCAAGATCTACATTTACTGTTTATGGGGCAAAAAAGGATTTAAATGTCATACTTTGCAATTTTTCAGTAAGGTGGTTTGGATTAATGTTCTTATTGTGGGCTTATGTAAGAGAATTCCAATTTGTTTTATTTGTTTATTTTAGGCTTTCCTCTGCTATCAGCGAAAACAGTCGTAAAACCAATAAATCCCAAGTTTTAATGCAGTTGTATCTTAGTGTGTTATAAAAAAATAGATCAGAATTATAACTTGTATTGTTGGCCGTTTTATGAAATTGATTTCTGTACACTGTCATTAAACTGCTGTTCCTGTTGTATACGGGGATGACTGATGGTGTAGGGGAGGAGAGAGTGAATGAAAAAAATACATACATGAAGAGGTGAAAATGCAGGAATTCTGCAGTGCTGTTTTTTTTTTTTCCTAGGATCTTTTCTGTTCACCACTGGTGGAACTGATTTTCTCTAAGTAGGTATAAGCCAATCATTTTATCAATTTCTTATTTACTCGGATTAAATTGAATAAAAATCTTG
The DNA here is from genome assembly GCA_030625065.1 of Alectoris magna. Taxonomy (NCBI): domain Eukaryota; kingdom Metazoa; phylum Chordata; class Aves; order Galliformes; family Phasianidae; genus Alectoris; species Alectoris magna. The sequence goes on from CM060561.1 coordinate 4,646,807, forward strand.
TTCTCTGGTGGTAGAACATGGTAGAGAAAAATAGCATGACTTCTGCTGTGGAAAAATCACTCCTTTGCAGCGGTGCGTGTTGCTTGTGCTTGGAGTATTTTTATGCCAGTTGACATGGTAGTCAAGTAGTAGTTTAATGATGTATTTGTATGTATGTTACTGTTAGCTGGATGCGCGTTGATTGTCTGTAGCCCTTAAGAGCAGCAGATGTGATGTATCATTCTCTGCAATTACGTTTTTAAAAGTGCAGAAATCATAATGACTGGCTCATTTCAAACTTCGGGCTCTTTATACTTGTAATATACCTGTACGGTAAAACCTGGTTTAGCTGAAAGGGGACTCACCAACATGAAAATGCAGATAACAAGAAGCAGTTAAAATGCATGCTTTTTATTGAAGTGATTCTCAAGAATGAAGAGGCCTTTAAATAACTTTATGGTGGTAGCTGTTTTGTGTAAATATTACTGTTATATATTCAGTAATGTTGTATCTTTGTGTTAAATGACAAGCAAACTGAGCAGCACATTTCAAGTACTCTACGAGTAACTTATTAGGTTTAGAGCATTACCTACAACTCCAATCATTTTTTGTTAGTCATTTATGCAAATGAAAGTACTAGACAAGTTTGCTACTGTTGCTGATATTTAATATAAAGGCTGACTGTCCAGCACAAGAAGTGATTTGCCCGAGGTTGCATATGGTCTGTGGTTAGGACTATTTCCATTGTAACCATGAAATGTTCCTCACTATGGCGTGGGTGAGAAACAGCTGGTATAAGCCTGATTTTTAACAGCAAAAAAGAAAGTCTAAAACCCCACATTCTACACCAGTGAAGAAATTTAACAAAGTATTTTCTCTGCTCAGCATCTTTTTTTTTTCTTTCATTTTTTTTTTCTTTTTTTTCCTCCAAAAGCTAGATTTTACCCCTGCCCAATTCTTGGTTCCTATGAGTAATTATCCATCTCTGTTTATTTTTGCTCCTTCCATGTTAATTTCTGTTGCGTTTTAATGTATTCTTCTGCCTCTTGGTTGGATGCTGTGTGCAGTGCTGTGGTCAAATCAAACTTTCTCCCTCAGTTTATTTGACACATGGCAACCACCTATAGACTATATTGTTATCTCCTGTCTCAGTCTAGAAAAAGGATGCAATGGCTGTAACCAAGTTGAAACATAAAAAGGTGGAATGTTATCTAGGTGCTCTAAATCATCCTTCTAGCCTTGGCTGGAAACTTCCTACTAATGATCCATCTATTGTGATCCTGGTAAAATTTGTCTCCAAGATGCCAACTTAAAGCCAGGAATTTTGAGCTGGAACATGCATTTTTGGAAGTCATCCCATTTGGGTAAAATATTTCAGTGTCAGAATACTTTAGGGATACTTAAAGCAGTTACTTCAGTAATAATGTAACTATGTCATTCGTCTTACCGCTTGGTTTGATTTGTCCACGTTCAGTTTCCAGCACTGTGTTTGGAAGCAAGGAAAGGTCTTCCTGTCCTTGGCATCTTTTCTCTACTTGCTCTCAGTGAGCTCACATGAGACCAATTATTTTTTAGAGTTCTCCTTTCAACTTTTTCATACAACACAGACATCGTGTTCAGAAAGAGGGGGAACTTCACCGTTTCAGCACTATTACAAAGCTTGGTCATAATTTTCCAAAAAGGACTATGTTTGCTCTTTGAACGGCATCTCTGTAAAGTGATGAAAGCAGTTTTATAAACTGTAATGTTTTTTCTTTTTTTACTGTCACAGTTTTGAAACTAACCTTTTGAGTTCCTCTTGTGTTGGCACTGTCACACCGTAATATGGCATAATTTCATTCCAGTGATTTTTCTACTACAGAAGGAGTAGAATGGCTTGATTGTTGCAGCTGTTCTTTGTATTTAATATTCAGGTGTGAGCTGTTAACTCTCAGTGTAGAGGGAATGGAATTGGATCTGTTAGCTGTTAGATTTTTAACTGGAATAATAATAAGCATACGATTGTATTATCACATCTTGCGCCACTTAATTGTGCCACAGTGAGCATTGCTCAGAGTGTTTGTGCAGCTAGAAAAAGAAAAAAACTGTCCCCATATCTGAGCAGTCAGAGCCCCACATTTAAGTGAATAATAAATTTGACTGTGAATTCTATGGAGGAAAAAAAAGAAAAAGCAACCAGTGGCCCCAAAACTAAAAACTAACCCTCAGATGTTGGTGAAGTGGCAGCTCTGCTTACCTTATTTTATCTCTTTTGGGAAATTGCTTGCTTTGAAAAGCCCCTGCTGTGAAAGCTAACTCTGGCGGGTATGTGAGTCACAGTGAACTGAAGAAGCCGTATAACCAGTAGGGGCTGTTTCTCACAGTTACCTGGGAGCATATTTTCAGTGTATATTTTTCAAGGCGTTTGAATTTGAAAGCATGACAATGAGAATATGAACGTGCTGTCTTTATATACCATGTCTAACCCAGGGGACCTATTTTTCTCTGAAAACTAAAGGATGGTGGCATAACTGTGTGCAGAACAACACAAAGCATCAGCCTTCACTGTGTGGTGCCAGGCTGAGTCCTCCTGGGTTGCATGTATGTCACACTTGGCTCTCCTGGCGTGGCAGTGGTTGTGTGTGCTGAGCCTTCCCTGGAACAGCAAGAAATAAGATTGGATATCTATATTACATGAATAAACTTCTAGGAGGTACTGACTGAAAGAGGAGACCTCCAGATATCAGCTTAATATTTTCGCCTTGGGAGAAGAACACCTTTTGCATCCTGGGCAAAATGTACATATTCTTCTTTAACCTCTGCTATTGTGATATCCAGTTCCATCCAGTGAAAATATACAGGAATTGATATCAGAAGGACGTGATAGCAGTTACCTGAAATAGTTTGTCCATCAGAACAGGGAAGATCTCTCCTAGTTGCTACTGTCCAGTAATGGAAGATGGAGCCCTTATCAGTTCCTATACATGGAGGATGCTTCCCCTGCTCAAGTGGAAGAGCCATGGCCTTGTCAGTGATAGAGGAGCATCTTCCTCCACTTTCATATCTACATGTTCCTTTGATTTCAGACATGCATGCTACTGCCTTGTACTTTCTGTTGGCGTTTTCCTTCTCTCCAGCATGATGGTGCATCAGGCCATTTCTGGAATTGCATGTGCTGGATAGGTTAATGTTTTTGTAATTAAACTTAGTAGCCTTTTTTGCCTTGTAGTATTTTCTGCTTGTTGGAGTTCTTTGCCATGAACAAAATCCTGGTTTCTTTTTCAGGAATCTTGCCATCTGTTGAGTACCTTGTACAAGCCTAATGTGTGAAAGTTAGATTCAACTCCTGTTCTCATTTCCTTGCTTGTTCAGCTTGTGGGCTTGCCATCTTATTCAGAAAGAAAATTGAACTGTATGAACACTAGAATTTTTAAGACAATAATAATAATTGATTCTGTGATTCTTATCGGGCTCGTGTCCCTGCAAAATGGACCTAACAGTAAAAGCTTACTGGAATTCACACACAGTCACAATTACTTCTGGAAGCAGAAACCTTCATTAGGAAAATGCAGTTTGTAATCTTGCTCAACTTGCTCTCTGTGTCAAATCAAGGTGTTTTTTTTTTTTTTTTTGTAGAGTTTGAAAGTGAAAACTCCTTCTTGCAGACTGTGGAAATGTGAGTGGTTTGTGCTTAGATGGTTCAAGTCTGCAGTGTAGTGAAACACCTCATTAAAATTTTGTCAGCCGGTCTGAAGTGTTAGTCTTGGGCTAACCTAAACAAATGTGATGGATTGGCGTAAGAATACTGTGCAACACTGCATCTCAGCACTATTTCACAGTTTCTGTAACCCCTTTTTTTCTTTTTTTCTCTTTTTTTTTTTCTTGCTCTATTCCCACTTAGAAAGGAGTGTGTTGAACATTTAACTTCTGGGTTTTTTTTCTGCTTTTTTATTTTTTATTTTTTTTTCTAACTTATAGACTCGTAGAATCATAAAATCCTTGATGTTGGAATGAACCTTTAAAGGTCATCTTGTCCAACACCCCTGCAATGAACGAGGACATGTGCAGGTAGATAGGATGCCTGGGGCCTGATACAGCCTCGCCTTGAAAGCCTCCAGGGATGGGGCGTCAACCACATCTCTGGGCAACCTGTGCCAGTGCCTCATTACCCTCACTGTAAAAGACTTTTTCCTTGTATCCACTCTAAATCTACCTTCTTTAAGCTTGAAGCCGTTTCCACTTCAGCTGTTAGGTAACAGAGCTGCCACTTCACCAACATCTGAGGGTTAGTTTTTAGTTTTGGGGCCACTGGTTGCTTTTTCTTTTTTTTCCTCCATAGAATTCACAGTCAAATTTATTATTCACTTAAATGTGGGGCTCTGACTGCTCAGAGCCTTTCCGCTGCAAGTCTGTCCCTTCTTTCTTGCAGCTGCTTTATATACTGAAAGGTCACTATCACGTGCCCTCAGAGCCTTCTCTTCTCCAGGCTGAACAGCCCCAGCTCACTCAGCCTGTCATCAGAAGAGAGGTGTTCCATTCTGTGGATCATTCTTGTGGCCCTTCTCTGGATGTGCTCCAGCAGGTCCATGTCTCTCCTGTACTGAGGACTCCACATCTGGATGCAGTACTCCAGATGAGGTATCACCAGCACAAAGTAGAGGGGCAGGATCACCTCCCTTCCCATACTGGCCATGCTTCTTTTGATGCAGCCCAGGATCTGGTTTGTTTTCTGGGCTGTGAAGGCACGTTGCTGGCTCATGTCCAGCCTCCCATCCACCAGAACCCCTAGGTCTTTTTTCGCAGGGATGCGCTCAGTCTTTTCGTTCCCTTGCTTGTATTGGTAGTGAGGGCTGCCTTGACTCAGGTACAACGTCTTGCACTTGGTTTTGTTGAACCTCAGGCGGTTCACCACTGCTCAAGGCTGTCTATGTCTGGTTGGCATCCTGTCCCTGTGGTGTATCAAGTGCACACCATAGCTTGGTACCTACAGACTTGCTGAGGGTGCACTCGACTCCACTGTCAGTGTAATTGATGAAGATATTGAAGGGTATCAGTTCTGGAATCGACCCCTGGGGGACACCACTCATCACTGATCTCCATCTGGACAGCAAGTTGTTGAACACCGCTCTCTGGACTCGATCCTGCAGTGAGTTTTTCGTCAATTGAACAGTCCGCTCATGAAATCCATCTTTCCAATTTGGAGAAAAGGATATTGTGGGGTATTGTGTCAAAGGCCTTTCTGAAGTCCAGATAGATGACATCAGTTCTGTCATCTATCTGATGTCATCTTTCCTCAAGCTCTTCCCTCGTCTGTTGGTGCAGTGACACCATCATAAAAGGCCACTGGGCTGGTCAAGCAGGATTTGCCCTTGGTGAAGCCATGCTGGTTCTCCTCCCTGTCTTCCATGTGCCTTAGAATTGCTTCCAGAAGGAGCTGCTACAAGATCTTTCCCAGTACAGAGGTGAAACTGACAGCTCCTCTGCTTTTGAATGGCTACACGTTTGGGATTACTGGGGACTTTTTGCCAAAAAAGCCTTGAATTTAGCTCATCATACAGGAAAATTTAGTTTTTCAGGCTTCTTTGTCTGTGTAAGTAGTTTGCTGGGTTTAGTTCTTATTGTTCATGAGTTAAGAAAACCTTGAAGAATGGTAGCAGATTCTGAAAAAGAGATTTACGTATTATCCTCTGTGTAACAAATTGCATTTCCAATGTCATTTCCTTGCACTTTTTTTTTTTCTGTAGCCCTCAACAAAATGCACATTTAATTGGAAAGCAATGAATTGGAAGATACCCATTACAATCTTAAGAGTTAATCTGTGGGTTTCTCCACTGTGTTGGTACTTCTTGAGTGGTTGGCTGCACCAACATAAAATGTGGATTTTTAATATATAGTACAAAAAGCTGTGAGGTTTTGGGAGCTGGGGTTGTCTTGGGAAATCTAAGCTCTAAGCAATATGGATTGCGTGAAGTCTACCATTAAATGATTTTTAAGGTGAAGAATGAGAAATATCCAGATGTCTTTAACAGATACCATCTTTCTGTAATATACCCTGCTTCTAGAACACTTTTCCTTCAGTAACAGAAACAGGGTTGAAAATTGACAAGAAGAAAGGATTTTTCTTGTTACTGTATTATTACAGTGTTATACCTTCAGTTTTGCTCCATGTCTCATTTTAGTGCACGCACAGCTACTCGTTTGAGTAATGTTTGTGTATCGTGAGAAAAGGGTGAACTTTTCTCATTGAACTGGCAATGTGAGAGAGATGCTTTTCAGCTTCTCATTTTATTCTGTTAAGGTAATTTTTGCAGTGTGATTTTCCTCAGTATCTTATGCTTTACTCAGTAGCAATCAATGACAGTGTGAAAACCCATCACTGCAAAGAAAATAAACAAGAAAGGCATTGAAATTGAATATTATTTGTCTTATTCTTTCCATCCCGTGACAATATCCAAGTTCTTCTCTTTCAAGAATTCCCCTACTTCACTGCCACTTACAGTTATTCAGATCTTCCTATTGGTCATGTAATCCATACCAAATTACTACCCTACATCTTTAGTCAATATTCCAGGCAAAAAGGGAAAAGAAATCTGTGAATTCCTAAAAAGGATGGAGATTATTCTGCAGGTAAAGGGAAGAGGTTTTTATCTGTAATTTAAATAAAATTAATTGCAAACAAATCTATTTGAATTGTCAATATTTCTCCTCCCTCTTCCCTGCATAATCTTGTGTTTTCTTTCTTTTGGGTAAGTTTTCATATTCTCTTTACTTTTTCATTTAGGAACTTAGAAGAAGAGGTTGTAGCTCTGAAACTTCCATGCTTCTGAATCATTGTTGTGATAACAATGTCATGTTAGAAATACCGGCAGTGTCAATCCACGCATAGATAACTATTTATGTCACTGGCCTTTTGAAAGCAATCTAGTTAGAATTGATGTGCGTGTCAGTGTTCATTCTTGAAAATGTAGTGGTGCACCTGTTCTGGAATTAATTAAGAGGACATTTGACTGTTATGGCAGTTCTGGCAAGTGTTAAATGCAGTAATCCTTATGTCCTACCAAAACTTGCATGCTATTTGGATAAAATTCAGCTTAAATTATCACGGCATCCCAGCAACTTCTGGTGTGTTTTTTGACTAGAATCCGAGCCTCCTGTAAAGAAATCTTTTTGAAAGTCAAAGCCGTTAGTATGTCCCCCAAATGAAATCTTCTGTTAGTTACCCACAAAGATGATATTTTAATTGTTGATTGGTTTGTATTAATATATCATTTAAAATAAAGTTCAATTAATCAGCGAGGTAGCAAAGGCTTCTGTAAAGGCACGTGTTTCTTGTGTTAGATGTTATACTGAGGGATGTGGTTTAGTGGGAAATATTGGACCAGGTGGATGGTTGGACTGGATGATCTTGGATGTCTTTTCCAACCTTGGTGATTCTGTGATTCTATTCTATAAATCATTTGATAATCATCATGGTAGCCAGACAGTCCATAGCATTAAAAAAGAGATAAAAAATAGTGAGGTGTACTCAAATTTCCTTGGAATTTTTTGCCTGTCTTATCACTAACTTGTGATAGATTTATAAAAGATGTCTTCAGGTAAATAGTTGCTAAGAGTTTGAATGATTTGTTAGCTGCATGGAATTACACCTTAGTTAAGAAACTAAAGCATTATCTAAGCAGGAATTCTTGACATTATTTCAATATCACGGGGTTAGCTTGGAAAGTGAATGATAATATTGTCATAAATACATGCAAATGTATTTTGTCTGGATGACGTGCACGTATTTAATTGAACATAGTTATCTTGGATTTACTACATGCAGGAGTGCTTATTTAAATAAAAATGCATGAGTATATGCATGCACTTAGAAGGTCTGAATGATATGAATATTCCAACAGAGATTTTCAGGAAACACTTTTGCTTTCATTATGAGAATAAATGATCAATCAGGTGTTAAAAAATTGCAATGGAAAACACTGAAATCACCGTATGTAAAACCTTCACAAGCCTTTATGTTCTACACTTATACTTTGCTGGAAGACAGCCCATGGAAAGAAAAGTTGTATAAAACTGAAGTATGCATATATGAGTAAATAAAATGCTACGGTGTGTAGCAGGGACATTTGGACCTGTTGATTTTTGGAGGGACATTAATGAAGCCCACCTGGTTAGTAAGCAGAGATTGTTGCTTGATGTCTTCTTCATATTCTGTACCTTCCCTGTTGTCTCCTGCTTAGATTTTGTATTCCCTGAAAAAAACCATACTACTTTCATTGAATATACTTATCTGTGCCTTAAGTATTCTAGTCTATGGCTGAGGCTTTGAGCACACGAGCTACAAATAATGTAGGAATTGCCAGATAAAATGAATGAATTCAGCGTCATGAAACTTACTTTAAAACTGATTAATGCCAGTTAAAATTGTTTGCAAGTTGTTAGATTTGAAATCAGAAAAATATCGCTTGCTTTTGTAAATCAAACTGGAGATATTTCAGTCTTGTTTTATATTTAGAAAAAAAATGCTGTGACTTCTACTACTTTCAGCTGTCACTTTTGTCAGTTCTTAATTTACTTCTTGCTAAGCAAGCTTACAAATTTGTTCATTTAAAACTGAAAGTTGGCTACTGCTGTTTCTGTTTAACACATGCGTGAAAATGTGCTACTTTTGAAGATGCTTATTTAGGTGAAAGCTGAAGTCAAGCATTTTAATATGTTTATTTTCAGAAGTCTGTTTCAACTCTCTGCCTAACTGGGTCTGCCAGTGTACCATTTACTAGTTTTAATTTAGAAGAGGAATTAAAAGCAAAACACCATTATTTGTTTAATATGATTTTGGGGACTTGTTTATTTCTACAGGGTATGATTGTATGAAGTTTTCCAGCTGTGGTTCTGTATGGTTATGTACAGTTTCTGCGTCACTGTACTGTGTCAAAAGAGGTTTTGAGGAACTGTAAGATTTCTGTATATTGAATTTTGACACTGTGGTTTTGTGTTAAATGTTTGAATTCTGAGAGCTTACCTGCTACGTAGTGGTTGGGATGTGGCAGTTGAAATGGTAAATTTCTTAAGAGGGAATTTTTTGTTATAAGAGGATGTCAATACCTTGACACAGATTGAATTTAGGAGGAGAGGGATTTTGAACAGGTTTCCCCTTAGTTTAAGTGAGCAACTGGGTGATCACGCCTAGCCAACATGGGTTCATGAAAGGCAGGTCATTCTCGACCAACCTCATTTCCTTCTGTGACTGGGTGACTAGACTGGTAGGCGAGGGAAAGGCTGTTGATGTAGTCTACCTAGACTTCAGCAAAGCCTTTGATGCGGTCTCTCACAGTATTCTCCTGGGAAACTGGCTGCCGGTGGCCTGGATAGCTATACCCTCCTCTGGGTAAGGGACTGGCTTGAGGACTGTGCCCAACAGGTAGTGGTTAATGGAGTTAAGTGCAGCTGGTGACCTGTCACAAGTGGTGTCCCCCAGGGGTCCGCACTGGGGCCCATCTTGTTTAATATCTTCACTGATGAACTAGACAAGGAGATTGAGCAGTAAGTTTGCAGATGACACCAAGTTGGGAGGTGGTGCTGATCTGCCTGAGGGTAGAGAGGCCCTTCAGAGGGATCTGAGTAGGCTGGATCACTGGGCTGAGGTGAATGGGATGAGTTTTAACAAGGCCAAGTGCCGGGTCCTGCACTTTGGCCACAATAACCCCATGCAGCGCTATAGGCTTGGGTTTGAGTGGCTGGATGACTGTGAAGAGGAAAGGGACCTGGGGGTGTTGGTTGGGGCTCAGCTAAACATGAGCTGACAGTGTGCCTAGGTGGCCAAGAGGGCCAACGACATCCTGGCCTGCATTAGAAATAGTGTGACCAGAAGGAGCAGAGAGGTAATCATCCCCCTGTCCTCAGCACTGGTGAGGCCGCACCTCGAGTACTGGGTTCAGTTTTGGGCTCCTCACTACAAGAAAGACATTGAGGCCCTGGAATGTGTCCAGAGAAGGGCAGCAAAACTGGTGAGGGGTCTGGAGCACAAGTCTTATGAGGAGCGGCTCAGGGAGCTGGGATTGTTTAGTCTGGAGAAGAGGAGGCTGAGGGGGGACCTCATTGCACTCTACAACTTCCCGAAGGGAGCTTGTGATGAGGAGGGGCTTGGCCTCTTCTCTCTGGCAACAAACAGGACCTGAGGAAATGGCCTCAAGTTGTACCAGAGGAGGTTTAGATTAGACATAACAAAGAACTTTTTCTCTCAGAGAGTGGTCAGTCACTGGAATGGCTGCCCAGGGAGGTGGTGGAGTCACCATTCCTGGCAGTGTTCAAGAGGCATCTGCATGAGGAGCTATGAGGTATGGTTTAGTAGCTTGTGTAGCGATGGTAATGGGAGGATGATTGGACTAGATGATCTTGTAGGTCCTTTCCAACCCTGTGATTGTATAATTCTATGAAATGCAATATATTATAGTCTTATCGTTTATTCTGTCATAGAAGGGGTAAATAGTGAATAACATTGGGAATTTGTTGTGAGCTTGGGGAAGGGTGAAAATGGAGGTCAGTACTAACATGGGAAATCTTTCTCCCATGTTGCTGTCTCTTCACCAGAGTGTCAGAACTTTACTCATCAGTTCTAGAAATTGTTCTAAAAGAGATTAAATATATAATGTGCCTGGGGAGTCTATTCTAGTTTTGTGTATGTGAACACAACAAACTGTATCAGTAGCTTCAGAACTTGAAAAACGAAGTTTAGCAATGTTTGCCCTCACATAGTCAACTTTTAAAGGCCAAATTCCAGGGAAAAGCAAACATAAAGCATACTTTTATATCATTCTTAACATCATGATGTTCATTTTCTTCATTGTTTTATAGAGATATTCATATGACTTAATGGCTAAAATGCATTTTAACCACATAGAGCACTGTTTTCCTACGACATTCTTAAGTTCACAAGAAGAACATCCATATTGAAAATTTTGTAGTGTTTTGATTCATAGAGAATTGTTTCTGTCCTCTCCTTCAGATAAAACCTAAGACAGGAGGGGTGTAGGTGCTAATGTAGGTAAAGGATGACAAGAGGTAGTTGGATGAACCTAAAACATACCATTTAAAATGTAAAAGAGTTTAAATAGTCACCAGATGGCACTGTGTCTGAAATTTAAATCAGGCAACTGTAAATATAGTCAGCTAGATCTTGGAATAAATGTTAGTTGTTTCTGAAGTTGTTCTGTCACACGGTGTTATTTTTCTTTTTTTTCCTGTGTTGAAATTTAGCTGCACTTTTTCTTAGCTTCAGCTAGTGGTTAGGAGCTGCTGGTTTGTCCAAGCAGAACCATTTATGTACACTGGGCTATATAATTGATACACGCTAAGAATTAATTTTAGACTAGCTGATTAAATTATAACCAATTCAGACCTCTTTTTGTTTTCTTCATTAATTCCAAAGGGTACAAGAAACAAATAATTTGAGGAAAACAGGGTTATTCTGATCGGAGTCAAAGGGTGCTCTATCAAAGATTTATACTAGCGTGGAGTCATGCGATAATATTATAATACTTGATTTAAATTTTTGGCAGTCATTTAATTGGAAGGTTCTTAGTGTCCCTTGGAATAAAAGCATTATTTTTGTAGGCATTGAAATTACATGGAACAGAAAGTGCTTTTCTTCACACGCGTTTCATCTGTTTTTCATTTTACTTGTTGGTCTGGTACCCAAATGGTATTTCGAAAGGAGGGTAGCAGTCAAGTTATTGCTTATTCTAATGGTTTATTCTGTCATGAAAATTTCTGTTTGAAAAAATACCTGACCAGAGTAGACATCACTTTCCTTTATTCCTAGGCGTCACACTTTGACTAGTTCAGTGAAAATCTCTGTGGCAGTAACATCACTTGGCAGATACACAAATGTCCTAGAGAGAGGTGGGGTAGTACTGTCAGTACGTGTGTAAATTGTTAGCAGTTCAGAGCTGTAGTATGCGCTGCATGTTCTCATTTCTGTGTGATGGGTGCAGAAAAGTGGCTGGAAGTCTTTCACCTTTAAAGAGAGGAGGGATGTGCAGTTGATAGTGGACTGATCCGAGTAGAAGTGTTAATGCTGTTTGCCTCGCACACTGCTGTGATCAAGTTGATCTGTATGCTCTGTGAAAACAGCAACCGTGATTATTCCAAGAGCTGAATTTGTTTGCCTGGATGTTAAAGTCTCTTATAGAGTGTAGGTTACTTCAGAATTTAATTTTTATGTGACAAGCACAAAAAAAAAAAAAAAAAAAAAAAAAGGCTTTAGGAGGGACACAACTCATAGATGTCATTCTGAGTAAACTGTAATTCAGCCTTCAACCATCTTCAAGAAAGATTAAATGGTCTGAAGGTTTTGCTTCACTGGTGAGGAAGACAAATTCAGTGCCACTTAAACTTCTTTTAAATTTAATTTCTTATTTTGAATCTAGACAATATACGCTAAAACCCTGTCACTGAAGCGTAATACTCACGTATACACTAAAATAAAATTAAACGCATGATACTACTCCAGGCAACAGTGTAAGCTGGGTGCTGACTGATGAGAGTTGAGAACTTCCAGAGGCAAACTACCATGCTGGATGAACCATTGGAGTCCATGGTGTATGTGGATAAAGGTGGCTTTCTTCAATCTTACATGGATATTGGAATGAGGGAGTCTAGAGACGAGGGAACCAGGCTCCTCTCAAGTGCAAGATAAAAAATGAGGCTGTATATCAAGAATCTGGAATGTGAGAAAGTGCGGTTGAATATTACATACATTCTTATTCGGAGTGAGGGCGTTCAGACACAAATGGTTGCTCAGAGTTGCTGCAGAATCTCCGTCTTCAGAGATGAGTTCTGAATTGGGCTGGCTGAGCCCCTGAAGAATCTGCTGTAACTTAGTTCTGTTTACCTGCATCAGGTAGCCTCCAGAGGTTCTTTCTCAGCTGAAGTAGACTGCAATATACAGCATTATTTACTCTGCAAGCTCTCAACTTTTGTTGAGAAGATCTCTATTTTTTTTTTTTGTTCTTTCCACATTTTTCAGCATACGGCGTTTTGTGAGGCATTTAACAGCCTGTATTTTCATTTGATAATTTAAGAAATTGTAAACATCTTCCTGAACACTAAAGGAAACTTGCTTAACTTTCCGTCTGCTAATCTGTGTGGCCCCTTTTCTCAGTAGAGTTCACAGAGATGATGACACAGTGATAATTAAAGTACTAAGAGTAGCAAGCATAATACACATATTTTTGAGAACGTGTCTGACTTCGTGACTACTGAGTTTAGAAATCTGTTTTCAGACAGTTTTCTTTGCTTAATATTGAATGCTAGCTCATGTAGTTACTAGTATCAACTGTGCAACCATTTCCTTGTTTCAGTTACATAGAAGTGGATTGGACTGGAGCTGCACTCCAGCAACTCAGACACACAATTTGTGCTCTTGATTGTTAGGTTTGTTTTTTTTTTTTCCTTCTTGTAAAAGAATTTTTTGATTCTGCCCTTGCTTCACGTACTTCGAATTCTAGGCATTACTACATGTTTTATAGCAGCCTTTTCAAGGTGTTTTTCTTTTTTTTTTTGCTGCCGTGCTTTTATTTGTAGCGTTACAGGGAGGAGGGAGGTCAGGAAATGTCACACCGTCTGCCTCTCGTGTGCCACAGATGTTCATTTTCAGCTTCGTGCAGAAAAGAATTGAAATTCGCCATGTGTGTGTGACGAAGTGTTTCTGAGGACAAGTGTTCAAATGCAATATTGTCAAGCTATTTTTAGCCAAGTGCTGTCCCCATAGTGCTGTTTAAAGATTCAGCTCAGGCTGCTAATAGATATATTTATAACCATTCTGTCAACTGCCGCAGCGTGAGTGCTGTTACAGATGATAATTCTATTCTTGGAAGCAGTGCCATGGTTACCATTCCCTTAGCTGCTCAAATAGAAGCTGTACATCTGTATACACTTAGTAGCATTTTAATATACTAACACGTTTTTACGCTGCAAGGAATAAGAAAGCCAGACATGATATTAAAAAGAAAGACTGCGTGCCAGAAAGCATAAGGAAAAATGAAAATCAGTTTATTTACTTTTTTTAGGGAAACATTAACTTCTCAGTTAATATATATTTGGAAGCCCGTGTATGAGAGAAACTGTATGAGGCTATGTTTTGCCTGCATTTCTATTTAATGTAAGCAGGTTTGGCTTTGCTGATTGTTTGTTTGTTTCTTTCATGTCAGATTGCTGATGTATAGGCCTTGATGTCATTGGTGAATGTGCATGTACACACTCCTGGTGCTGTAGGAGGTCATACTGATGAGGGTGGTGCCGTGCCTTCGAAGAAGCTCAGAATTTTACTAAATTTGAGGCTTTAAGGTGAAATTTGATATGGAAGGTGTCATTTGGCTTTGCACTTGCATGCTGTGCTCCAAGCGTGGATCTGTGAGTTAAGCCTCCCACAGTGGCTTCAGCTGGCTGCCTGGCATCATAGTAAGCACTTAAATCTCTTCCGGGTTATTCTTCGTTTGGTTTGGTTTTGTTCTCAATCGGACTTTAAGGCGATGAGTAGCAAAGTGATACATTATCTATTTGGGATGGTGTGATAGCATCCACCATTCTTGAAGAGAGAGGGCTTGGTCTAGTTTCACTCTTAATTCTGTGTGTCTTGGAAAAGTGCTTCTGTAAATCAAGGGCTGCAGCTGTGAATTTTTCTTAGCTGTTAAATTAATTGGGTACAAATTGGAAAAGCTGTTTTGAATCCTTCTGCAACTATTCCAGTCATAAAAAGATCAATGTTTTTTTAGTACATCTTCATTTTTATTGAACGTATCCATTTTCTGCTAGACATTGCCACAGTCATTGCCACGATAATGCCTGCCTCAAAAACTGAACAGAAAATGAACTTTGTGGGAAAATACGGAATCATAGAATGGCCTGGGTTGACAAGGACCATAACGATCACCTAGTTTCAACCTCCCCGTGTAAAGATTAATATTTCAAAGAAGACAGCGTCAGCATTATTGATCTCTTTAGGTGTGGGAGTCACCAGGTGAAGTTCTAAAATAATCAAAGGGGACTTCATTTTCATAATGTACAGAATTGAAATTGTGAACTTAATTGCTACCAAATATTAGGAAGGCTAGAGAATAAACAGGTTCAACATGCAACAGGTGAAATGGAAAACTGGATTTGATATCCAGCTGTTGTCAGGATGACCCAAATGCCACGTCTGTGCTAAAATAATTGCTGAATACTGAGAATAAATGAGTAATTATTGTTTTAATGCCTTGCTTGCCACAATCCTCCTTGAACAGTTACTGCTGTCCATTGTAGGGTGCAGAGCTACTTGAACATTGGCAAAGGTAAGCCTCGTGTTGAGAAAAAGAGCAACAGGACTCAGTTGTAACAAATGGATGTGCTCACTGAGTAAGGAAATTTCACTCGATAACCAGTAGATAAGAGAGCTTTTTATTGCTGTAACTCAATTACAGAAGCAAAGTTTGTTTGCTCACAGGAAACTTTCTTGTTTTAAGATTGTTTTTTTAGCTTTTTTTTATTGGTCTGTTGAGTGCTTTTTGTCAAACCCAGTGAACTTATTGAGCAGGTTAAAAAAAAGATAAAGATCATGTGCTGTTGTTACTTGACATCATTCCTTTTTTTGCACAGATTCAGTGATAACAGTTTTTCAGCAAAATTTTCAAAATGGTTGGAAGTAACGCGGATGCTTTAATAGGTTGTAGAGGAACAAAGTTTTATCAGCGCGCTTGAGGAAAACTTCTGTAGCAATCAGTGCAGGCAAGTAGTCTGGGTCTTCTAATTGTGAAGTTGATGAGGAGTGAACGAATAGAAATCCAGATTTTTTCACTGCTTGAGTTTTGCACCAGAAATGTCAGTCATACTGAGCTCTGTCTCTCTAGTTTGTTACTGGAATTGTGATGTGCCTCATTGTGCTCACAAATGAAGCAGCTACCCAACTGATACTGTGAATGTAAATTAGTGCAGGGAAAATTATGTTTACAAGAAGAGACTAAAATTCAGCTTGAGATGGACTGAATGCTACTCAGAAAGTTTACTTCTTAGAATTATGTCTTAGATTCTAGAAGGTGCCTTACGTACCAGTTAAGGTACGTTTCAAGTCAAGACAGCAAATGAGAACATTAGGTCCTCTTTTTGCACTAGCCTTGGGGTGGAAAAGAGGAGGACTAATGCCATGCCAGTGTTTAATTGTGATTCTACTTCCATGAAAAGTAAAAGTGATTGTCAGGAGAAGAGTCTTGTGTGTTTTATGTATTCAAAAGTATTACATCTGTGAGATTTACTGCCCTTAATCGTATAATACTAAAAAAAACCCTGTGTTATTACAAGGAAGGTCACTGTCATTAAAGTTTCCTGTGTTCTGAAAGTGCTTGGAAATGAAAGTGTAGGAGTGTATACTGCAAAGTGAAGGGTCTGTAGAGCAGTAGCCTCTGAGCTGTATTGCAGAACTGCTGAGTTTCTAAAAAGTGAGATGGGAATATTATATTAATTAGCAGGAATATTATATTAATCAGCAGGACAGCACAAAGTCATGTATGAAGGAATGGTCAAATGAAATTGATTGGGCAGTGAAGAATGCCATTAGTACTTGACTTGCCATGCACAGAATTCTGAACATATATATCTATATATTGCTGAATATACAGAGCTCTGTGTATATTTGTTTATGTTTTGTTTGTTTATAAACACCTATAAAGAAGTGGGAGAACTTGGTGTTTGGTAATGGCATGTATAGGGAAAGAAAGAAAAATGCCTTTAGGTGAAGTTCTGGTAAAGACCAAAAATCTGTAAATATGATGCTGAAGAGTATGAAAGACATGTTGGTAAAGAGAACTTGGAAGGAACAATTTACTGTTGCATAACATTCTGTTGTTAGCATTGAGATGTCACTTTTGAAGTGGCAGTCTAAAGGATACTGCGCTTTCCATATTAAAAAGGAAAAAACAGATGAATTTGGAGTACAGGAAGATTCATGATGGCTAGAACAAAATTAATGTTGTGCCCATGTGAAGGGGAGAGAACGATGCAGATTCAGGGATTTATAGGCTGTTCTAGCCTCATTTCAGTTCCTGAAAAGGTGGAGAATAACAAGAAGCTAATTTAGCACAGTCATTGTGGATTTACCAAGCTCAGATCAAGCTTGACCCACCTGCTTGCCTTCTTCAATGAAATAGATGATTCTTTGATGATGATGAGGCTGTTGTTGTCTGTTACTTAATCAACAGTCCAGTTGTTGGAAAAGAATCCATCCTCAGCAAATCTGTGGGTGTTTGGTAGATGCTGTAAGTGGTAGTAATTGTATCCAGAAGTATCTTGGGAAACTTCCTCCTGTTCCTTCCTCATAGCGTGCAGAAATTACACTAGTTTTATTGCTTAATGATACTGTGTTGGTTGTGGAAAATGTCAAGCATGAATGCTGTATTAAGCTTTACTGACCATAAGAGATGGTTGCTAGAACTCCAAGTCAGTGTTTGTTAGAGCCCTGCTTTAATTATTCTTTTTTATAATCTCTCAGAAAACTGAGTTGTTTGAAACATTTGTTTCTTCTCTTCCAGAAGTTTTCCTATGGAATTTTTTAGATTCCTGCCAGTCTTTCCTTTTATGCGTGACTGCAAAGGAGATTGTGACAGATTGGTTTGTAGTTTCATCAATATGTTGCTAATAGTCATTTTTGCATCTCCTTTTCTTGAAACACAGATGGTCAGGTTTTTAGATGATCACTGTCTGACTGAAATTGAGTTTTGCCTAAGAGTTGGCTGGCTGGAGCTCTTCTTTAGTGAAGCGGATGAAACTAGTTGACTAGGGAGAAGATGAGAAAGTAGGAATTTATTTCTTCAAGAAGGCAGAACTGCCTTTTAGTTGTTGAGACACACAATGTTTGGCTTATATTATTGCTTTTTCTTCTTGGATATCAAGAAAGAGGAGCCATTCACTCATATTTCCCGATATTCATTTAAAATGCAATTTTCTACTTTAATTTTACAGACTAGATGCTGACTTAGATGGATGAGGCCAAATGTCTTACTTGTAGCTTCGTCTTTAGATGTACTGAATTCCATTTACCAACTGCATCTGATATGAAATATGTCTTCTCTTGTTTAGTCTTCTGTGTAGAACACATATATAGCCTTGCCAAAAGAGCATTACCCTGACGATTTTCTGTTTGATTTGGAGTCCTAAAGACCCCTTTGTTTGTATCTGCGCACCTCACTTTACTTTTCTCTTGTCTGAGAGCAGACAGAATTTCTTTAGCTATGATTTGTAGACTGAGACATTGTCATTCATATTGTACTTGGTGTATTAGTCTCTTTCCAGGTAAGAAATGATAATTTCCATGGCTTATTTAACAGTAAATGTGTCTGACAGACAACAATGTTGTTACCTACCTTGTACTGAGAGCTCTCAGTAGATGTAGTTTTTTGTTCTTCGTAGTGCTTAATTAAATGCCTACAGATCTCACATACATTGGAGAAGCCCTGGATTTGAACTAAAATTTAAAAGAGAGGCGAAGTTCTATAAAAAAGATTTCTGTAAGGCTAATACGTTGTTTACTCTATGAAAACATTGCTAACTTCATAAAGGGGTGTCCAGTTCTACATATTGGAGCTACGCATCAATAATTCTTGCTGTGTGTGCATAGAAATCATACATTTTTGTGCAACCCCCCTCCCTCCCCCCAAATTTGTTTTGTGTTTAGTTAGATGAAGTAGAAATTTAATCTGCAAGACATTCCTTGGCAGGTGTCATCTAGTTTCTGTGGTGATTTTTGGTGATATGCTTTGAAACTGATAAACAACATACAAAAGAAGGAAAAGAATTCTAACTTAAAAATCTCTTTAGTTCATAATAATGATTTTCTGGAGTTGTTTTTTTAGAGATGTCATATTCCACAAAAGATACATCTTTTAGTCATGTCTGCTGTTGTTTAGCATGGAAGGGAAATCAGAGTGCTGTTGGGAACTGGAAGAGGGTAATGTGGATGGGTGGATAGGTTGCAGGGAAGGGACATGGACAGCCATCATTAGCAAGCAGGCACAGTCTGCCTGCTTCAGCCACACGTTCAGTAGCTTCTCTTTTATTCTTCCATTGCCCATTATAGAAATAGAGTAGATGTCCTTTGAATTGGATGAAGATATATACTGTAAAGGGCGGAAGCTGTCCTTTTTTCTGTTCTTTTTGTTGCAGTAGTAGGGGTTTATGGTTCTCCGTGTTGCATAAGATTATTTTGACAATTGGAGTTGTTACTTAAATTATAATTGGTATTGATATCTGTTAGCAAATATGTAGTAATACGCGAATTGCAAAGCTACATGAAAAATGTAGTTCTGGTGGTCTGAATTGCTGATCTTTTTCCTGATAGTCTGACCTCTTTGTTTTTATTTTATAGAAACCATCGGTGGTGAGAGATGACCATTCTTTCTGTCTTCTCTCTTTCAGACAGTCTCTTTAAAGATTGATTTTTAAATTTTTATTCTTATTCCATAATCTGACAAATAACACAATAGTATTTATTTCTGTCATGGTGTTTCCTTTAAATCAAATCTGTAAGTCTTCTTCCAAGGGACCACCAGATCTTGTAATTCCAAATGCTGTGGAATGAGTTTAAAACCTCTAATACCCACTCTTTGAAAAGAGTAGGGTGGGTCATGACTCACACTGTGGTTATGGGCTCTTGGGTTTGTCACAATGGCCTTTCCCTTTGTCCTGCTCTGATTCCTTTAAGGTCACCAGTTAATGGATTTTGTAAAACGTTTAACTACACATCTGGCACATCTGACAGACACACAATTTTGACATTGATATCCTCTCTTCCAGAAACTTTTGAGTTCTCCACAACAAGTTTTTTTTTAGTAGAACTTGGGAATATTGCATTGCAAGAGAAATCCTATAAATGACTGGCCATCTCCCTATCCCATGCCTGACAGTTTTAAGAATTCATCATTAGAAAGTTCTTGTCTGTCTGAAAATTTGTGGCTACCTCAGCATCTATCTGCTGCATCAATATTTAAGAGAAGGTAATTGCTACTAGGCTCCTTGTGAGTACTCATCATGTTTTTTAGACTGTCAGTTTTAGGATCATTAGTGATAGCACTGCTGATGAAAGCAGAATGTTCCATTATGAGAAAAAGAGTAAGTTTCTTTGGAAAGCTGTGAGTCATAATTATAAGGAACTAATTTTTATAGCCTTAACATAAGGACAGCCATCTCTTTTCTTGATAAAAGAGCAGCCAAGAATACTCTTATCTATTCCCAAGTACTGTGTAAGCAGATTAGTGCAAAAAGCATTTGTTTTACTATAGTTGAAGTAATTCATTTGACGTACAACAGTTTGTTTTTTTAAGCAGAACAGATTCCTACAAGCTCAGAGAAAGTAGGCCTGTCCAACACCCGTATCAGAAAGGATCCAGAAGCCTCCTGGATTGCTTGTGTGCTGCCATGTTTCTTTCCCAGAAGATGCTGAAAGCCTTTGGTCCTCCATTAGAAGAGGAGAAAGCAATTGGGAGAGAGCTTTGATTTGTTTAAGGAAAGCTATGTCCACTTCTTGGTCAGGGAGTCTGTTTTAAAACATCTTACATTCTCTTGCTCATCTCCCCTTTACTAACTGGTCATCCGCTCTGTCTCATCCTCTTGTTCTCTGAGATTTAATTCTCATTCCTTGAAGACGTCCTTTGGCCTTAGAAGCTAAAGTTAGCTGCTAAAACCAGGTGGTGATGTGCGGGATCCACACCTGAGTGGCAGGATCCAGTGGAACCGGAGTCCCATAGTTGCCAGTGATCTGTGCTTTTAGTCTCCCTTCACAGCATCGTTTGTGCCCACAGGAAAGAGAACTGCAGGCAGGGATTTAGCTCTGCATGATGCTTAGCAAACTTCTTGGCATCCCCATTCAGGACCTTAAGCAAACAGAAGGTTTCCAGGAGGATGAGTGCTTATGTCCTTCACAACAAAAAGTTTTGCTGCCATATATGCAGTTAAAATTCAACAAAACTGTTTTGTTACGTACACTTACTAGGATACCTGAAGCCGAGAGATGTGGGAGTTAGCATCTTATGGACTGTCAGGCATGCCCCTAAGTAATTTCTCCATACTCATGCTGTGTATTTATAGATGCAGTAACAGATGACTAGACGTGTAACAGTTATAAAAGAAATTCATATGGAACAACAGGAGAAGCTGGGGAGGCTCCACAAAGCAATTGGAGATTTCCAGTTTAAAGGCTGTAATCTACCTTGTATGGAAAACATTTTGTAATAAGCGTGACACAGTAACTTTTCAAATACCCCTTTTCTCACTTCTTAGTTTCCTAGATTGGCAAGGAGTATACAAACCTATACACGTGCTCACGGTTTGAACACTCTCGTTCTGGGACTTGGTTAATCCCATCTCTGAGGACATGAGGTGCATCCCATTGAAACATTTACTACCTCATTTTGTGGAAACAAAAAATAGCCATGCTGTTGGTAAAAAAAGAAAATGAATGGTAAGATAGAGGAAAGTGACGAACCATTTTCCCAGTTAATGAAGGCAATAATGGTAGAAAGGGCTTGTACTTCTGCATTATTTTCAGGCCGGTGTCTTCCAGGGCTCTTTTTTTTTACGCCAAACATCCTTTAAAATTGAAGGCTGCTATCAGTAAGGTTCTGAATAAAGTGTAAGTTCAGTTGTAATTAGGAAACCTCATCTATCTAGGTGTTACATTCCCAATCCTGGCCACAAGCACTGTCAGTCATTCAAGAAAAGTAGATGAAAAAATGGTATAGAAAAGGTCTACTTCAGTTTTTCAGATTTCAGCATTCAGTGGGTTGCTGCCTTCATTAAGTATGGGTTGTAGCTTATCAGACTTGTTCAGAACCTAACGTTTAGGCTGCTTTTCTGTGTGAGTTTACAGGTTCTGAGGTATCCAGCTGAAATTGTTGGATGTGTGTGGAATCTGTTGTCTTCCAAAAAATTATATCAATTAGCTTCTTTCCCCCTGCTACCTAAATGGTAGCTTAGTCATTCTGTATTCATTTTCTGCACACTGTTATTTGATAGACTGCTTTCATGTTGTTTCGATATGCTCTGTCTACCTGAAGAGACTCAGTCTGTTTAATCTCTTCCTTTGGAGTTTGCTAACAACCTAGCAGGTGTTTTCAGAGGGCTGCCCACAGTGATCAAGCTGTAACTTATAACCAGTCACTGTGTTTAAATACTTGGTGTATACTGCCATTTTCCACAATAAGTTGCTTTGCATTTGTCATCACAGAATTTCCTCATTTGATTTGTCACTCATGCTGTCAGTGCAATTACCCTCTCTTCTAAATGTCTCCGTTCAGTTTATTTGTTGGAATAATAAACAACTCTAACATATTATTAGTGAAACTTATACTTGTTCAGCAATGTGATGATGTGGTTGTTTGCACAGCATCTGATGACACAAAACTGTCCTGATCTCTATCATAGTATTTCCCCACACTATTTAAAAAGGGCTTTTTTTCACCTACGTAGTATTTACTGTCTATTGAAATCATTTTCTTTAAGGAAAGTTTTTTCTTTTACTGCATATACCTTGATTCTTTAAGTGCTTTTTAGGAAGCCTATGGAAAAATAGAACATACATATCCTTATGAATTCACATTGTGACTTCTTTGTTCTTTGGAGAACAAATTTGGCAGATGTTGTTTCAGACCTCAAAAGTAATTTTGAGCATTTCCAGTCTATCACTTCAGGCTGTTCGATTCTTTGAAGATCCCTTCCAACTGTTGTATTACATTCCATTCTGTTCCATTCCCTTCTCTATATTCTATATTCTATTCTTTCCACTGATTTTTTTGTTTGTTATGGTTCCTGCCTATTTGTCCAGTATTGAAGTTCTTTACAGACCATTAATTTCTTTCATCATTTGTCCTGAATCTCCTTCATTTAAAAAGAAAGAAAGGGCAATGAACAAACTGTGATGCTCTGGGTTTATACAGGTAGGTCACTAGTTTGATAGGGGAGTTCATGTAGGACTCTAAAGTGAATACCACAGTGGCAATTTGTAACTATTCTCCTTATTCGTTCCAAACTTTCCTGCTCAGTTTGGAACTCATAAGATTCATACTATGTAAAGGAAGATATATTTACCAAATAAATTAATACAGAAAGAAAAATACTTCCCCTCCACTGAGTGGTATATCAGAGAATTTTTATGCATCAATGCTGACAATTTTTCTTCCACCTTACCTCTCTGGAATAAGAATGACTAAAAGAATGCCATTTAGTAGTGTTTAAAATGCTGTGTATTAGAAATGATAAAACCTTTTTGATTTGAAACTTACTCAAAACCTGACCTTAGAAATTGCAGACTTTATTGTGTTCTGGTCAGGTGGTGGAAAAAAAGAATAGGGAAATATTTAAAAAACTTTAAAGAAGTTCCTTACAGATTCTTTGTGCTTAGAATTATCTCTAAAGGTTATTTTCTGACCAAATTAAGAATAAGGGAAATCACTGGGAGCTAGTGCAAATTATTTTCTGCTTGACTGTTCTTACATTTGTGTGTGTATTGCTCTACCTTGCAAGGGTATTTGTTTGTGTACGTCGTTAGTAGCAGTTATAATAGTAGTACTTCTTTCAACGAAGGCTGGAGGGAGAAATGCCGCGCTTGTCAGTGAATGATAAATGTATTGAATAAAGGTTAATTACTGTGTGATTCAGAAAATAGCTGAAAGCACGGATGCATGCGCCATGGAGACAAACCTTAAAGCAGTATCAGAGCTGGTCCTAAATGCTGGAAGAAATGGTGAAAATGCAGTTTTCTAGGCTAAGAACTAAGAAGATAACAGTGCTTTTTCAGCATTTAAGTACACGAAGAAATATTTTTGTCCTGTATTTAGGAACCATTTGTTTAAGACAGCTATCAGTTACACCGTTGTATTTGTTAACAGCATAACTGTACTGCATTGTCTTGAAAATTATGTAATTTTTGGTAATATTAAAGAATGCTCCAGTCCTAAATAAGTAACTAACTGGAATAACTGCATCAATGGGCATGGGAAGAGCCCCTGATGTCATCTATCTGGACTTCAGGAAAGCCTTTGACATGGTACCCCGCAGCATTCTGCTCTCCGAATGGGATGGATATGGATTTGATAGGTGGACTGTTTGATGGATGAGGAACTGTCTGCAGGGTTGAATCCAGAGAGTGGAGGTCAATGGCTCCATGTCTGAATGGTGATCGGTGACAAGTGGTGTCCCCCTGGGGTTAGTGCTCTTTGTCATCTTCATTAATGACATCAACAGTGAGACTGAGTGCACCCTCATTGAGTTTGCAGATGACACCAAGCTGTGCAGTGTAGTGGACATGCCTGAGAGACAGGATACCATCCAGAAGGACCTAGACAGGCTTGAGCAGTGCGCCCAGGAGAACTTCATGAGGTTCAACAAAACAAAGTGTAAGGCAACCCTCAGTAGCAATACAAGCTGGGGAATGAAAGGATTGAACACAGCCCTACCAAAGAAGACTTGAGGGTTCTGGTGGATGGGAAGCTGGACATGCGCCAGCAATGCGCCCTCACAGCCCAGAAAGCCAACCAGATCCTGGGCTGCATCAAAAGAAGTGTGGCCAGCAGGGCAAGGGAGGTGATCCTGCCCCTCTATTCTGAGGCTTCAGCTGGAGTACAGCATCCACATGTGGAGTCCTCCGTACTTAGGAGAGATGTGGAGTCCAGAGGGGGGGACTACAGAAATGATCCAAGGAGATCTTTTCCCTACCAGGACAGCTGAGAGAGCTGGAGCTCCTCAGTGCAGAGAAGGCTCCAGGGAGTCCTGAGAACGGCCTTTCATTATCTGAAGGGGGCTCCATGAAAGAAGAGGACAGACTCTTTAACGGGGTCTGTGATGATAAGACAAGGGGAAGTGATTTCAAACTAAAAGAGGGGAGATTGAATATAAGGAAAAAGTTTTTTTTTACAGTAAAAGTGGTGAAGCATTGGCACAGGTTGCCCAGAGAGGTGGTAGATGCCCCATCTCTGGAGACGCTCAAGCTCAGGCTGCATGGCACTCTGAGCAGCCTGATCTATCTGTGCATGTTCCTGTTCATTGCAGGGGAGTTTGACTAGATGACCTTTAAAGGTCCATTCCAGCTCTTAAGGATTCTATGATTCTGTGAAATGCTTATACCCTGAGACTACTCAGACTAATAGTGTAGTAGCAGTAGCTCCTTAATGATAAAAGTAATCACAGAATTGCAGGAGTTAGAAAGGATCTCAAGAGATCATTGAGTCCAGCACCAGTAGGTCACTCAGGTAGGCAACCATATGGGTCTTGAATAGAGGGAGACACCACAACCTCTCTGGGTAATCCGTTACAGTGCTCTGTCACCCTTACCATAAAAAAGTTCTTCCTCATGTTCGTATGGAACTTCCTGTTTTCAGGTTTTAGGCCATTGCTCCTTGTCCTGTCATTACACACTGCTGAGAAGAACCTGGCCTCATCCACTTGCCACCCACCTCCCCTCCCTTTATATATTTATAAACATAGTCAGATCCACCCTTCAGTCTTCTTTTCCCCTGGCCAAACAGACCCAGGTTATTCAGCCTTTCCTCATAAGGGAGGTGCTCCAGGCACGTTATCATCTTTCTGTCCCTTCGCTGGTCTCTTTCTGGGAGATCCTTGTCTTATTTGAACTGGGGAGTCCAGAACTGGTCACAGTATTCCAAATGTGGCCTCACCACATATACTCATTTTGTATATTTAATGAGAAACGAGTGCATGCTGGTTAGGGTGGTTATATTAGCCATTCCCTGCCTGAAAGTTATAGAGTTGGTACGTAATGTTATCAGTCACAGTAGATTTTTCTATTTAAGTTTAGATGCATTAGATGTTTCCTGGCAGTTGATGTTACTTTGATCTCACGAATGTTCAAGAATAGTAATGCGTTCAAAGGTTAGAACATGGAAAATTGCAGATTTCTTCAAAAACAGTGGATTATTGATGTGTAGACAGCATTACTACAAAACGTTTCTCATTATGCTTTACTCTGGCTGTCTTCATTCTTCAAGAGGCAAGGTTATCTG
Source organism: Alectoris magna (assembly GCA_030625065.1). Taxonomy (NCBI): domain Eukaryota; kingdom Metazoa; phylum Chordata; class Aves; order Galliformes; family Phasianidae; genus Alectoris; species Alectoris magna. Next base: position 4,672,801 of record CM060561.1, read on the forward strand.
CTCTGCTGCTGCTGAACACATTGATGTTCTTTTGGTGGCTGACATCTGAAAGTCAGTAAAAGTTAAATTATTTTAAAATTCCTAGTTAACAAAAAGTGAATGCACTGTTCATTTATCTGTATGCCATTAAAATGAGATAGCTTCAGTTATTAATACTGCTTTAATGATAGAGGTTTTTCATAATTGGAACCTTTAAAAAATTTCATATGGTGCCTGAGCAGAAAGTAAATTTCTAGAAGGTGGGATTTCAGTTGGCTTGTTCTCAATTTATTACTGACTTCTTAAATAAGGATTCCAGTTGCAGATGATAGATTTTCCTGCCCATGTTTGTACAAGAAGTGCTAAATGAACCACAGAAAGGAGAGATGGAAGAGACCTAAAGAGAACATCTAGTCTGAACTTGCTGCCTCGAAGGTTGTGTTGCAGAGAAATGATGGCTAGGGCATTCTGGATAAGATGTGGAGATGTAAAATCCACAAACTATATTTAATCACCTCTAGAGTTTTGCTGTTCTGGAAAGTTGTAGAAAAGTTTTCCTTATTTCTGTGCTAACTTTTCCTTTTTGTAGCTTTCTTGTTCTCTGAGGTTGCTACTCCTATCCTCTGTGCATCCAACTTTTAATTACTTAAAAGCTGTCGTTTGGTCTTTTCTATCACAGAATTGTAGGATGGTTTGGGTTGGATGGGACCTTTAAGATCATCAAGTTCCAACCCTCCTGCAATAGGCAGGGACACCTCCCTCGAGACCAGGTTGCTCAAAGCCCCATCCAGCCTGGCCTTGAATGCTTCCGGGGTGGGGGCATCCACAACCTCGCTGGGCAACCTGTTCCAGCGAATGGAACATAATGCCTCTTAGGGTCTTACTAGTTGGGAGAAAAGAACTCTACATAGGGAAGAGCTATAGTTTGAATTCAAAATTGAGTAACTGGTAAACTTGATGACTTTTGGAGAGATGTCTGACTGTCATTTTGGGGAAAACTGGATTCTGGATGAAATTGTCTGCTCCATCTGGTTGAGCATAATGAGATTAATTTACTGGAGTGCAGAGTGCTTCAGTTGCAGCCACCAAGGCATTTCAGATGGAAGACAGAACTGAGTTTTAAGAAACAACACTATAAATAAAAACTGTGGCCCATGTAAGGAGAAGGTTTAGACTACTTCAATGGACTGAAAGGCGTTAACTCAGATTCTGGCATTCTGTAAATGGATGGTTGATTTGGCAAGTTGTTTGTGTCAGAATGACTTCGATTTTAAGTTGAATCATGTAGTGTAATTGTATGCTTCTTTGGTATTTCTGTCAGCTGTGATGAGCTAGTTGAGGAAGCTATGACAAAGTTATTATATCTTAGAATATTTGCAGTTCTCATAGTTGTTGTGAGAATATTCAGACAAACTCAGATTGAGCACTAGTTAGGATTTATTAATACTTCTATCGTAAATCAGGAGGTGAGATTGATATTTAACAGTACTTTACTCATCGGCCAATACTATAATCCAATGAGGTTTGCTACAATCAAAACAGAATCTCAAAAATTAGAGGATGGCAGCATTCTCAGAAGAGTTACTGGAACTTCTGTAGGCTCAACTGACGTGTCCTGTGTCACCAGGGTCACAAATCAGTAAGAGAACCAAGAAATAAATTCCTCTTAAACTGACTGAAACTTAAAAACCAAAGCAAAACATAGAATCATAGAATCACCAAGGTTGGAAAAGACCTTCAAGATCATCCAGTCCAACTGTCCACCTGTCACCAGTAGTTCTCACTAAACCATGCCCCTTGACACAATGTCTAAATGTTCCTTGATCACCTCCAGGGTCAGTGGCTCCACCACCTCCCTGGGCAGCCCATTCCAGCAGCAGACCACTCTTTCAGAGAAGTAGCATTTCCTTATTTTTTCACTTCACTTTTTAAAAACCATTCCACAAAACTGCTGCAAGAGATAGAAAACGTGGAATAATACTCTGCAGGAAAGAACGTGATAGATTGTGTGAATGACCCAGCAAAACAGCACGTAATGCTGACACGTGCGAGACTTGACAGGGATTGCACTGTATGTGTTTGAACTAAGACCACATAGAATGCTATTGATTAGGGAAACTTAATTCATCATGGAGTCCCTTAAATAGTTTGGCCTTTGACATATGAATTAATTATTCATCAGTTGCATCTCACTGCGTGTTTTTTCAGAATTGATCAGTTTTGACAGCACGGATTGCAACTCGTAAAACGGCACAGCTAAATAGGGATTTGAAGTTGAACAATATTTTGTCCTATGTACTCCCTCCTTTCTTTCTGATGGTTGAAATGAAGTGCTGATTTTTTGTTTTTTCCATACGACAGTTCCTTGTAAAGATGCAGGTATCTAGTATGAGTTTATTGGTTGCCTATAGGCTTGTTTTCAATTACCGATACTTTGAGCAAGGCCATTTCAAAAGCGTTACGTACACTGAGAATATGTGAATTTGCAAGGTCTATTCTATTTATACATGGTATATATGTTTGTAAAATTGGTGTTTGCTACGTGTGAAAGATTTAATGCACACTGAGCAGTGGTTCAATTAGTTTTGATAAAAATTGGCGTATTGATGGAGGCATTTTAGTGCAAAAATGGCTGGCTTTTGGAATTTGAAATAAGCGTGATGTGCATGGAGCTGGTTGTTCAGTTTGCCTGAGCGGTTATCTTATTAAGCTGTCACATTTGATGGAATGTATTAAAGGACTTCCTGCAAATGAAAACGTTCTTTCATAATTACTATTAGAGTTATAAATATTTTAGAAGACATTATATGTTTGTTTTCTCTGTGGACCCATATATTCTGGATCAAAAAGTGCCTTTGTAAGTGCCTTTTTAAGTTGTAAAAGGTTTTGAATCAGTAGAGGAATTTCTGCAGACCTCACGATGCGTTTGGTAACGAATGAAGGAAGGTCTCTTGCTTTTTGTGATGGCTTTACCTTTTGCATAATTTCTTGTGGGAAAGAAAGAATTTATGTAATGCTTTTTTAGCGATATCAAACTTCTCCAAATATAGATGATGAAACGAGCGTATCTGCAGAACGTTGAGGATGTGCAGATGTGTAGGTGTTAATCCATCTACGTGTTGTTAAACGTTATTTGGTCTGGGATTATATGAAGGCACTTTTCGTAAAGTATCTAGGGTTGTTTGAAGTTGCCGGCCCAAACTTTAGTTGCCAACTGAGTTGTTTATCAGTTCCTGATGTTCTTATATATAATTACATGAGATAACCTAGAAAAACAGGGCTTCTTCCTGTACGGCTACGTTTGCATTGCGTGCACTTTAATATTAATGAAACCTTCATTTGATCTTGAGATGCCGGATTATGATAGCTTGGTGGTTTCCAGGAACATATTTAGTTAGGTTTAGCAGACTCAGCTATACTATTGTAGTCATAGTAGACATTGCTAATTAGATTTTAGTTCTGGTTGCTGAAACAGTCAGGTACGTAGTTATTGCCATAGAGAAGCAAGAAGTTTTGAAAATTACTTTCACATGGAGCAAATTGAAGCTCTTATGAGATCTGTCTATGCTATAAGGAGAATAAAACTTCGATGAAGCAGGCTTTGAATAAAAAAGTGTAAATGCACATTCTCCGTGTTAGCTGCCAAGCGCCATGAAGTGCTTTTTTAGACTAAGCGGAGTATATAGACAGTATACACTCTGTGTTCTCTGTGCTTGCAGATGTAGTACACGTGCAATAGCGTGTTTTTTTTTTTTTCTTGGGACTTCATACATCTCCAGTACTCTTGATTTGGGATGGAGCATTTGGTTGATCTTCTGCAAAAAAAAAGCCTATTTGTTTGGGCTATCTGAATATGGCTTTTCACAAATTTTTTCATTGAGTTCTTTTATTATTACAATTACTTTTTTTTGTCGCCCATTTGTTCTAGTGTGGTAGCTTATGCTGCTGTCCTGTTTAATGTGGTGGTGGCTGTCTCCAGGCCCTATCTTTTGAAGAAACTCCCTCTTTGTGGCTATTCTTAATGCCGTTTGCTTCATTTTTACTTCCAGTTTTGACGTCCTGTTGACAGCAGAAGGGTTTTTAGAGGATTAATTGGGAGTTAATGCTGTAACAAAATGACAGAGCAGTGACTACAGTTTTTGGAAACAATGCCTGTTGGCTGTCAACTTGCTTAACAGAAGCCTGAGGAAGAGTTCTGGTTTTGTCTCACTGTTGCATTACTTCTCTTAATCTTTCAAGAGGCACATTGACTTTGTTGAACCTAATAATAAAGAATCTCTCTAGATAATGGGAGATGGTTATAATACTTGAAATATGCATCAAACCTTCTTTCTTCTTCTGAATAGAAAGAACACTGTTTATAATCTCTTGGTTATCTTTGTGACCTCTTGGTTAACGTCTGCAGCAGCCCAGCCTCTTCCATCCCACCTAGCATTTTTTTATACCCTCTGGAGTTGTCCCAGCTCTTCCACTTCAGTGCAAAAGAGTTAGCGGTTATGCATAAAATAGCTACATCTGTAACGTAGCTTGACTGCAGAAACATCTCTGGAGGCACACAGAATATACAGAGCGTTGGATTGGATTAGTCAGATGAATTATTCTGGTGGGTTTTTTTTTAGTGTTGTACATCCGTGCAAGCTTTGATTGCAGCCTGATACGTTTTTAACCTCCTTCAACTGAGATTGCAATGGCATCAGATGTTTTTTCCTTTGCGACTGCACAGTAATGTCCTGCTTCCAGTGCAAGGCTGCAGAGTACTTCCAGGGTTCGTCCTGTACAATATTGTTTTAGGCTATGACTTCTGCAGTATAACATGATATGTCAAAATTAAGCAAACCTAAATAGGTTTGGGACTTGGTTTACACCAGGTTTTCAGGTTTTTGTAGATGTGAAAGGTCAAGCAAACACCAGATGTAAAGTGCAGTACTGACAGTGAAAAATCTAACTGTACCTGCTATGAAAATGAATACTGACGTTATCATTGCTCATGTATGAAGAGCAAGAGAAAAGAAGATCATAGAATCATAGCATCGTTAGAGTCAGAAGGGACCTTGAAAGGCTATCTAGTCCAGCTCCCCTGCAATGAACAGGGACATACAGGGCAAGATCAGATTGATCAGAGTGCCATCCAGCCTGACCTGGAATGTCTTCAGGGATGTGGCATCCACACCACCTCTCTGGGCAACCTGTGCCAGTGCCTCACTATAAAAGACTTCTTCCTTATATCCAACCCAAATCTCCTCTCTTTCAGTTTGAAAGCATTTCCCCTTCTCCTGTCATCACAGACCCTGCTAAGGAGTATGTTGTGTTCTTTCTCGTAGCTCCCCTTTAGATACTGTAAGGCCACTCTCAGGAAATCAGTCAGAAAGGCCTTATGAAAGTGTATATGTGCAGAAGGGAGTGGTGTCCTTGAATTCACTTCTGTATTTCCTAGCTCAGTGACAATCACAAAACTGTTGTACAAAGTTGTCTGACTCAGTGTCTGATTTTGAACTGTAGTTCTGTTACCAAAATGAGCATCTCAAACAAAATCGTCTTATGTTCTTGTGAATTTCCAAAGAGGATGAGAGAATTCCTTTCAGGACTTGAGCAAAACCTTATATATTGTAGTGCATTGATACTTTTTGTGAGTCTCAGATGATTGAGTTGCGTTTACTGCAAATAAAACATTAGAATGCTTTTTAAAATGGGATATAATACAGATGTAAAATGCTTGTAATACAAGATATTATCTTGCAGAGCAATCGGTTTCACCAGCATGCTGCAAATGTTTAATATAACTTGTTAGAAGTCTTAAAAGGCAGCTAAAATATATATATAGTCAAATTTTCTTTATAGTCTTTTCTCTTTAACTCTTTATTTTAGAAGTCAGTTTCGTATGCCAGCAATAAAATGTCTTGTTATTTATTCATTTATTTTTGAAATGTTTGACAGGATAAGGTGTTACTTAAAATATAGGTAAGTTGTCCAAGGAAAGAAGGTAAATTTTGCTTCTGATGGAGAGAGAGCTTCCTAGCAAAGATAAAGCAATTTCAGTGAAGCCCTTGCCAGGGTGGCTTTGTGTATGTAATATTAGTTGGAAGAGCGAGAATGTACATTTGAGGTGCATCAGGAATAGGTTATCATCACATAACACAGCAGTGGCCTCTTTTCTACTGAAGGAAACCATCCTTTTGCAGTATTACATTAGCTTTTAGTTTATTCCAAAAGATAAACGTGATACCATCTTACTGTGTAAAAGTGTATAACATATCCATGAATGCACCCTGGGAGAAGTGCATAAACTTTTCAGGGAGGGCTTTATAAGCTTCTTCAGAAAAAAGGTTAGTAGTTTGAATAATGAGCATAGTTGGATGTCAGGTACCTGTAGCACCGATTCAGTGGGTTACATGTCTTTTGCAGATGAATGATAGGGTATTTCTGTCACCAGTGTCACCAGTGGCAATGCAGGATGTGATTTGAAAGTGATCTCAAGGAAACAAATTTACTAAGAAGATTTCTTATTTCCCTTGTGTGCTTCCTATACTTCTTTTTCAGATACTGTGTAGCAAATGGGGAATGTCTTAGGAACAGCTTCCTGGCATGAAAAATACCTGTGAAATTAGAACATCCCTTCCTATTTTGACTCTTCTCAAGCTTTTATGGTCGGTCATTTTACATTTGATATCATCATTTCAGGTTTTCGGTGAAATTATACAGTTCTTTTACAGTGCTTTTTAATTCTTTTGCCCAGTAGGTTTGGAACAGTTGTCTTGCTTCTATTCACCCATCAGCATGGATGTTTTAGGTAGTTTGGTCAAACTCGAGAGGGCAACTACACTTGGAGGACAGCTTTTGTGTCATACAGTATTGTGAGTAAATAAATCCCATCTAAAGTAAACCTCAGGTTCTGTGGGTTAATGAATGCAGCCGGCAGCGTATGACTGCTAGCAGACATCTCGTGTACTGTTAATCATCTTAAACAATTTTGTCTTAGCTGTCCATTGCATTTTATATCTTACACAGAAATGCTTTGCTGACATTTAAAATTGTCTGCCAATCTATTGTTGTTTATCTCGGTGACCTTTTATTTCCTTATATTCTGGTCTGAGAACAAAGGTGTAGTGTAGTTTGTTTTAGTGACTCCTTGCCATTTCAAATTACTGTAGTGGTTAGTTGGAATATAATTATCCAAATGGAATTTGGCCAAAGCATGAAGGTTAACGCTTTTCTGTTTGTGAGAAGTACCAGGTTTTAGAAATGAGGGCCAGAGTTCCAGTTGTACGTCTCATCGGGAAGATAGTGCTTTCAGCAATGTATTCAAGCACTGCATTAAAATATAAAATTATAGGATATAAAGTCAGTGCCTCATCCAAAAGGAAGTGTGCTACCATCTGAAAGGTGGAAGGTTTCATTACATTTGACTGTGCTATACCTTTTAAGCTATATTCTGATTTTTCCACATCGCAAACGCAGTTCTAAAATCTTTGTCTCCTTTCTACTTTTATTTTCTGCTTCCCGCAAATGCCTGCTACTGGCGGTGTGTAAAGCTTCCTTTCCCAGCCAAAATACAGTTAAGTGAATCGTTGCTTTAAATTTTGGAACTCAAAAGGGTGAGCAGTGTGGCACATTTATTATTGTTCACCACATATATTTAACCAGGAGTTGGTGATGTTTTTGACAAGCTGCTTGCACGTAGGCTGAGTCAGCAGTTCTCCATGGTGACACATGGGCTGGGACAGGAGAAAAATCAACCGAAAAGGACAGAAAATAGAGGACCCGGTGTCAAGGCATTAGGAAAGGCAGCCTAAACCAATTCAGCAGCCTGTCAATATGTGAAGGGGGCTATAAGAAAGGAGAGACAGGGTCCATTGTGATAGGACAAGGGGAAATCTTTTCAAACTAAAACAGGGAACAGGCTGGATGTAAGGAAATTTTTTTACAATAGGGGCGTTGAGGCACTGGAAGAGGATGCCCCGGTGGTGGTGTATGCCCCATCCTTGGGGACATTCAAGGTCAGGCCGGATGGTGCTCTGAGCAACCTGATTAGGCTGTACATGTCACTGTTCATTGTGGGGGAGTTGGGCTAGATGGCCTTCAAGGGTCCCTTCCAAGTCAAGCGATTCTTTCATTCTCTGGAGGTGTTGAAGGCCAGGTTGGCTGGTATCCTGGGAAGCCTGATGTAGTGATTGCCAGCCCTGCCCATCGCTGGGGGTTTGGAACTGGGGGGGTCTTTGTGGTCCCCTCCAACCCAAATCATTCTATGATTCTATGGATGTATTTTATTACTGAGGAAATACTTGAGAATAATAAGAATTGTTTGCAGTTGTGATGTTGAATTAACTTAATTCATAAATACAAACAAATTAAGGGAGATGGAAGTTGACATTAGTGTGCTGTTGACTCTCTGCAATTTTTTCAATTACCATTGTAAGAAAAAAGCACAATAACTGCAGGTGAATCCCTACTGCGGGCCTGGGGCCCCTCGTGCCCTTCTCCTTTTTGGGTCTAAGGCCTGTCTGCTGTCCCTTCCTCACTCGAGGCCTCCTCCTTGGCCCATGTCTGCTGTGTCCATGCTGCAATCTGTTTTCCCTGAGGTGCTGCTAGCTTGGTGCTGGACTCAGCTCTGCCCTGCAGTGGGGCTGTTGGAGCTGACTGTGCCTGGTGTGGGGCAGCCCTGGCATCTGCCCGTGGAGGCTCTGTAGGTGCCAACGCCTGGATGTGGACACAGGGTGCATCCAGACAGCAGAAAAAGAAATGTAAATAAAACCCACAAACCTTCTGTCAAGAGAGAACTTTTCCATCAGTGTAAGATTTTCCTTTCCCCCTTAATGTTTGCTGTTTTCTCGTCAGATCTGTCTGGTACCATTCCTCAGAGTGTCAGATTGAACTGCTGAAAACATGGATCCTTTGTGGGTGAAAAACGTCGGAGAGCTCCACTAAATATGAGCATAATTAAAACATGAGAAAGTTACTATGCAAAACACTTACAACTCTATCTATCGAGATGATTCAGAAGCTGTTTTAACAACAGAACATAATTTTACTTTGTGTGGCTATGAACTTAATAATTTGCTATTGAAACATAGGGAAATTTAAAGGAAGGTCGCTTGCGGGTCCTATGCTGATGATTGAGATTTTTGCATGAAAGAGGCTTTTTCTTTTAATTACAAGATTTGTGAATAGCACAGGAGATCTTTTCTCTTGTTTCTGGTGCTCTCCTCCATGTGGTGCTGTTTGTCTGCAGCAGCAGCAAGCTGGAGTTTTCGGAGTAGCTTTTCTCTATGTTAAAACATTTGACTCCAACTTCTGAGCTTAACTGAAGCAGAAGAAAAGATTCTACATCTATAGATAAATCAGCGACCTGGAACTTTGCATACATCAATTGTCTGTCACATCCTTTATGCTTTGACTGATATAATAGGTCATAAAAGTGCAGGTATATTAGTGGATTCCATTAGTAACAAGTTAAAATATATTAAGTTAATGCTATGTTTGTGACCCTTCTCACTGTAGCAGGCTTGCAGATGAATGCAGTACAGATGTTCCAGAATTGAGGAACAGTCACTGTGCTGTGATATAATGAAGTCTTTTAGCCAGAGCTGCAAACACTTGAGCTTTTAGTCTACTACCCTCCTGCACCTGATCATTCTCTGTAGCATAACTGTAAGCTACAGAACATCGCTGTACATATTTTGTTGCTATAACTTAAAATTATAAGTTAAAATGTGCAGTGTTTTTTTTTTTTTTGTGGGTTTTTTTTTTTTTTTTTGATGGTACTGTAGCACTGTGATGAATTAGGGAATATTTTAAGCAAATTGGATCGATGAATCAAATTTACTGCCGCGTAGGACAGGATTTCGTTGTCAGTAGCTGCAATGAATAACACAGAATTCCAAGCTTGAATTTTCTGTCCTAAGTAGGAAGAAGTTGTATTGAATGAATGCTGTGGACTGTCCATCATGATACTGGATAGCAAGATGTTAGGGGTAAATAGAGAGGTTGAGAGTCTTGGATACAGCAGTAAGAGAAAACTCCAGCTGTTCTCATGTTTATTGGACCGGTGCTACACTGGGGCATGACACAGACTAAATTTGTGAACTCGTTGGTTTTATGGAGCAGCTGATTAGAAAGGAATTGAGAGAAATTCAGCATTGACGTTTTATTGGGGAGTATGTCAGACCTGGTTCTCAGTGTTCAGCTGAAGTGCTGCCTGGTAGTAGTGATCTTGGTATGCTTTCATACCTCAACAACAGCTGATGCAATAGTGTACAGCATCTTAAAGCTAATCAAAGCAAATATTAAAAAAAAAAAGAGAAAAGTTGTTGAAAAGCAGCGAAACAGCAGCTGAAAGTTAAATATTGATACAAAACTATTTGAGAGCATCCTCTCGAATGCACAGAAAAAACAATGGTTCTGTTAGAAGAGCCTTTTACCTACTGAGAAGGAATGGCCATGTCTAAACAGTAAGGCAAAGGAGCACATCTAAAGCAAGATGATGTCTTTTAAAGTGCCTTGCAAACATTCTTGTTAGGATCTTTTTCAGACTTTTTGTTTGTTTTTTGGAGAAAATGTGATACAAATAAGCAAAGTTAATATTATTGTCAACAAGAGCACCTCTGAGGTGAAGGGTCGCAATGGTTGTCAACTGTAGTTGGTTACCACCTGTTTTAAACCTTCTTTGTTCTTGAGGATTGGGAGATGGCAGATGCCAATATCTGAGAGCTCCAGATCTGAGGCACTGTGTACTGCACTGTGCTGGCCACTTCAGTAGAGTCCATAATACAAAATTAGTGGACATGTGAATATATCTGATACGCTGGGACAAGGCTTTTTATTTTTCTTTTTAACTCAGTGCATCACAGTCCATAAGCTTCACGTATTGGAGTTCTTTGAAGAAGGGAAGAAACACTTGAATGAGAGGGAGACAGTAAAAGTTCTTCTGGATTCAGAGAAACACTGAATGAGATCAGAGGAGAGAGGTTCAGTGGGGGGTTCCTAAATACAAACAATCACCTTTGTTTCAAGGAATCTCGTGCTATTTGTGACTGGGAGAGTAGGTTGGGAAGTACTTTGGGTGCTTGTTCTGTTCTGTAGACATCTTGTTTTATTTACTGTGTGTATATGGCCGCTCTTACTGGTGTAAAGTCGTAACAACTTTTCTCTGCAGAGTGTTCAATCGATAGAATTGCATCTTGGGTATGATATAAGATTCTTTGTGTTTAGATCAATTCAGCAGATCTCAGGAAATGTAGGTGAGCAGGCATCTGCTTAGGAAAAGCACTGTGTGTGGTGTCTTAATGGTCCTGTTCAGCAGAAAGAAAAGTAAATAACCATTAGAAATGTGCTGTCTTAAATATTTTTGAAGCTGCCTCCCAGCAAATACTGAGAGACAGCCGTGAGCTGGCTCTTCTGATGCAGAGCTCCTGAAATAGAAAGCATCCGTTTTGCAGTGTCGTAGTAATAATGAGCTTTTTAAAGTGATTTGAGTTCTAACCTTCAGACCACATCAAGTTGTTTTTTTTTTGTTTTTTTTTTTTTTTTTGTATTGTGTTTTTATGATCATGCATTGATTCTTGCTTTAAAGATTTTAAAAAAACACTTTGAAATGAGGGGGAGCGTATAACATCGCGTTGTAGTTTTGAGACAACCACTGAAAGCATATAGACGCTTCTAAACCATTTAGTTACATTATGGTCTCCATTATGTGGAAAATGAGTAAAAAGCTAATTATTCTCTCTAGTTATCAAGCTTAAGCTATGTGTTGCACTGGCTTTCCTTTATCTTTTGAACTAGCATACAAGAAAGTAAAAGAATTAAATCTGTATGACATGGCAGACAGGAAGAGCAAGGCCTGAAGGGTCTGATAGAGTGTGAGTAACGTGTGATAACTCACCATGCATTTGCTGTGTAGAACAACATTCTTCATTGACGTCATTTATAAAGCTGTCATACCAACATCACAATGGAAAGATACTTCCCTCCACAAATTTTACAGTATCTTGCAAGCTTGTTTGACAGGGCGCATGACAAGTCTATCAAAACTGGGAGTCTCCTCTGACAAAATGCAAGACAAGTGGCAATTCTGTAAATGGAGAAGATGGAATTCTTGTATGTCAGAAGCAACTCCAGTTTTATTTACATTTCTAAGATTCTTCTTATTGTTTTTCCTTCTCATTTTTTCCATCCATGGGATCTGAAATATTAAAATGAGAAACAGTAAAGCACTGCCTAGCTGTACAGTGCTTTTGTAATCCTACCTGGACACTTTCTTCTCTTATCCTTCCATCTTTTCCATCATCTCATTCTTAGATACAAAGAATATGCATTTGATTAGAAAGAACTGGAACTAGAAGAGAGCAAAAATGAAGAAATAAAGAATCCTTTTGTAATTTTATCTCAAAATATTGAGGCTTAGGGTCAGTGAAACAGGTGGCTCATTCCTTACCTGCAGGCTGCTGCATACTGACAAAATCTTTTAGGTCCAATCTGAATAGGTGTTCTAATGAAACTAGCTAAAAAGGAGCAGAGAAGCAGAAGGCAGTGATGGGTGTGGAGTCCATAAAAAAAAAAATCAAGCTCAAATTCTGTACTTTAATGCCTGAGGACATGGTTGGTTTATTTTTATTAATCGTGGATATATTTAGCATGGTGCTGAGTTTTTTCCGTGTCGTTTTCTTAGTGTGAAGTGTTGAGGTTGTAACACATGCCAATTATAATGCTTAAAAATGCAGAGTAATTTGCCTGTATTACAAAACCCAGCACAAATATATTCAGGTAAGAATCGCTGTAAGTTGTGTTGCTTTAGGAGAGTATGGATGGTAGAAGAGAAGAGGGTCAGAAAGTCCTTGCTTGCTTTGTTGAGTCATCCTAAACCTTCTGGAGACGGAGAGGTTTGTCCGTCTAGGCAAGCGGGACAGAAGGCTTGAAGAGCTTTTTGCAACTGAGAGGTAAGAAATGGGAAGAAGGACTGGCTGAGAAGATGGGAACTCTGCCACCAGGAAGCCAAGATCTCAGCAGCTGGAGAGGCTTATGGGAATACCAAGGATCATATCATCAGGTCTCTTTAGTGATGGAGTAGATTGTATCTACACTTGTAAGTAATGGGTCCCCAGAAAGTGCAGGTACTGAGATGTCTGTGCTGTCAGTGCTTTTGAGGAGGAGTGGGAGGTTTTATTTCAGACTGTCTTGAATCTGGTACTGATGACTTAAATGCCTAGCGGTGGATGATATACATCTTTCTTTTTAGTTTCATGGGATCATTGCTGTTGGAAGGGATCTCTGGAGACCATCTAGTCCAGCCCTCCTGGTGAAAGCAGTATCAGCTAGAGTAGGTTGCTCAGGGCCATGTCTGGTCAGGTTTTGAGTATATCCAAGAATGGAGACCTTGCAGGCTTTTTGGACAACCTATTACATCACTTGGCTATGCTCACAATAGTAAATCTCTTCCTTATATTTATATGGAATTTTTCTGTATTGTGTTTGTGCGCGTGGCCTTTTGTCCTTTCATTGGATTCCTCTGAGAAGTGACTTGCTCCATCCCATTGGGTATTTATATGCATGAATGAGATCCCCCAAGCCTTCTCTTTTTTCAGCCTGAACAGTCCCAGCTCTCTCAGCGTCTGCTTCATCCTCTCTGTATGACAGATGCTCAAACCTTTGAATTATCTTCATGACCGTGAGCAGGATTTGCTTCAGTATGTCCCTGTCTCTTTTGTGCTGGGGAGCCCAGCTCTGGTCACAGAACCCTGCATCATTAGTTGTCTTCTCATTTCTAATACAGCCCTTCATAATTCATTAGTGAAGCAGTCAAATTTGTTATGGTACAGGACTACTCCAGAATGCAAGCAAATGGTTGGACTGGATGATCCTGTAGGTCTTTTCCAACCTTGGTGATTCTATGAGTCTGTGATTCAAAGGCTTGGTGAGAATAAGCATATTGACACAGAAGGATCTTTCTGATCCAAACAACAATAACATTGAAAATGCCTCCGTAAAAGACCAACGGTGGACTGCAAAGTTCAGACAAAGTCATCAAAAGGAAATAGAAAATGTGAAAGAAAATAATTTTAAACCTGGTTATTTTCTTTTGAAAATTTTGTGTGTATTGTGGTGACTGCGGCACATTTTTAGTACCAGTTATTTTAACTATTACATATATCTTTAACTCACATTTTAGAGTAACTAGTTTGAACTTCTCATCTGCTTAGGAAAAGTTAATTTCCCATTTTAAAATCCATTATAGCTTCATTTTTCTCTGATGAGGATTGAATGCAGGTAGGTCACCTTAGGCAAACAACCACAGACCTGCCCTCCAGCTAGGAGGCTCTGCCTCAGGAATAGTTGACACTTTTCCCATATTAAAACTGTCAGGCTTTTTTATATTTAAACAGAGTTCTTATGCGTCTTTATCTCAATAGGAAAAACTTCCCCGCATGTTACCTGGTAAAAATAAATTACTAAACAGATTGTTTACCATTTGGCGTGATAAAATTAAAATGTTAGAGATGGACAAGAAGATCTTGATTCTTTATTTATTTAAAGCAGGGTGTGACACTTGTCATCTACATTCTAGAATATGTAGTCCACTAGTTAGGCTTCATTTTGATTGACTTTAGAAAGGTTGACTTGAAATGTTACAGATCTTAACTACCTTTGGTAAAAACCACTGCATAATAGACCGTGGATATGTAACTTTTAATGCTCAAAATTTCTGTCTGTAGGCAATGAAGAGTCTCTAAGTTGGAAGGTAACATAGTTCATATTTGCTTAAAAATACCACCTGATTTAATCGTTTTAATCATTTAGTCTAAAAAAGGAAGTGGAGGCGTAAGAGCTCTTCTGACTGGCTGTGGTTGCATCCCTACTCTGCGCTGGTGAGACCTCACCTGGAGTACAGCATCCACATGTGGAGACCTCAGTACAGGAGAATCATGGAACACTTATTCCAAGGCTCATACTTCTGTAAGGAGAGGTAGCCAGCTAGAAGGTGTCACTGCATTTTCTAAATAGGAGCTAAACAGGGCCTAGACAACACCTTTCAATGGTAACTCATGGATAGAGTTCTTTGAAGAATCATTGAATCACCGAATGGTTTGGGTTGGAAGGGACCATTAAGATCATCAAGTTCCAACCCCCCTGCTACAGGCAGGGATACCTCCATGTAGACCAGGTTGCTCAAAGCCCCATCCAGCCTGGCCTCTTCTCAAATCATGTTTCATTTTTCTTTTCTGTAGAAAAAAGTTGGTAAAATTACTTTTCCAGACCAGTCATCGTTTTTAAATAAACTGAAGGTAAAATCCATATGCGCATCAGTTGTAAGGGAAAGAATTATTTTTATAATGTACTTTTACACGAAACAGTCTTTCCATATAAATTGTTAAGAATTAGCAGTCATTTCCCAGCTGTCTGATTTTTGTTGTTTTTCCCATAATGCTTTTATCTCAGTAGAACTTAATGGATGGTCAAGTGGAATTCACAGAACCAGGATGGTTTTGGCTTTGGATTTCATCAAGTATGACTAACAGTTGAAAAATTCATGATTATTTGACTGTTTTAAATGGCTGAAGTTATGAGTCACTGCTGGGGAGTTTCCTGCTGCATATTTATGAAGTTCTCTGAGTGAGCTGACTCAGTGTGTTGTGGTTTTTTTCTTAATTTAAATAAGCGTTTGTAATCCTTTTAAATGTGTGTGAACCTCTTAGATTAGAAATCAAGTTAGCATCCCTAACAGAATTGAAATAGCGATTTAAACATCAGGCACCAGTTGCTTTCATATATACCCATTACATTCATGTATTTGTAGTCTATGGAATGTGCATATAGAGGTATTTATTATGTATGTATTTATTCAGGAAGACTTTTAAATTTAAGAGTTTCTTTAGCTTAATTGACCACAGGGGATCCCCAGAGAGAGAAGTGCTCAGATGACAAAGTTTTCTGCCGAAGTTTTGTGTATTTGTGAGTGGATGTTGGAAGGTGGGGAAACGCGTTTCTATGAGTCTCTCAAAAAAGGAAAGAATCAAGAGTCAGACCTTTTCCTTTTCACACACAAAGGAGATTTTCTGTTCTGTCTGGAGAGGAGTCTTCTGATGTGTTGGTGTATAACAGCTTTAGATGGTTTTACAGCATAGGTTCTAGAATTAGATTGGTCATGGTTGCTTCAGGAAAAAAGTTCTGAGTCGGCTGATTAATTCTCTTAATAACAGGGAGCTGCTGAACCTCCAAATGACTTTTGATAAAGTATTTTGTTGAACGGGGGACAAATGAAAATCTGCCACTTATACTGAAGCCTTCTTTTTTTTTTTTTCCTTTAAAATGTCATTTTTATAGGATATTCTTTTTTATTTTATTTTATTTTATTCTTATTTTGAACATAATTGATCTATGTGAAGAAGAATACACATGTGTCGGTAGTGGTAGAGTGATGGTTCCAGCATCAGCTGAATTATAAGATCATTCTCAGAAATCAATAGCAAACACATTACTGCAGACCAGTCTGACATGCAGCATTCAAATTGCCTGTGACTCCTGTATTTCTGAGGGAGTATTTATGATGCCTTTCATCTGCTTTAAGACTTTTGCCTTTGTGGAACCTGTGTGCTTTTGTTGTTGTAACATAATTGGAAGTTTATGCTCAGAGTACAGGAGTGCAGGTGAGTCTTGCAGCAGGAAATGATGCAGGAACTTGTCGGCCTGGACCAATTTTACCTGGCTGAATTACTGCAAAATGGGATCAATGAAGAGAGGAAATGAATTTTAGTGTCCTCTCTATTTCTGATTCATATCTGCAATTATCTTCTAGTGTTTACCAAAGAGCTAAATCCCAATTCCCCATATTGAGAAAAAATACATGAGGAGATCACATACACTGCCTTTGTTAAGAGGACTGTATGTTTTAATAATGCGAGTGAATGCTTGGTTGCTTTGCATATTAGTTTTAGGATAACATGCCCAGTGAAAGAAACACGTGTATTACAATGGAAAATGTTGCTTTTCTGCAAGTCTGGGACCTGATTTCTAGCTAAACTGTGGCACATTTGATTTCTGAAGCCTTAATGCCTGGAAGCAAATCTCATTATCTTTTCATTTGGTTAGTTTTTACCACCCTACTAGAGTAGGAATTTGCAATACTCATTCCCGATAAAACTCATTAAATCGGTGGTAAATTCAGCTCAGTAAGTTTACTGATTTTGAAAATGATTTTGCTACTAGAGCCTCTATTTCCAACTCAAATAGCAGCTGAAAAATCTGAAGTACCAGTCTTCCATATTTTTATGTTAATGAGCTATGCTGAATAAACAGATTTGTTGATTAAGTTGTTCAAGCATTCCAGTTTTAAAACCTCTTTTTTTTTACTTGCTCTTACTTTTGAACAGTCACTAAATTTGGTTCATCCTTCCTAATCACAGGAATTCCTCAGAAAGTTGGGGATTGTTTAGGCAAACATACAGAAGAATTCTTCTGAAGATTTTCCAGTGTCTCACTATCCTCAGCAAAGAATTTCTTCCTAATATCTAGTCTAAATCTACCCTCTTCCAGTTTATAACCATTTACCATTGTCATGTCCCTCCCCAGCTTCCCTGTAGGCCTGCTTCAGGTACTCGAAGGCCACTATAAGGTCTGCCCGAGCCTTCTTCAGACCCAACTCTCTCAGCCTGTCTTTGTATGGGAGCTGCTCCAGTCCTCTAATCATCTTCATGGCTCTCCTCTGGACCTGCTCCAGCAGCCCCATATTGGGGGCCCCAGAACTGGATGCAGTACTGGGGCAGAATCACCTCCCTTGACCTGCTGGTCACACTTGATGCAACCCAGCATACAGTTGGCCTTTTGGGCTGCAAGCACACAGTGCTGGCTCACGTTGAATCTTTCATCAGCCGATATCCCCAAATCCTTCTCCTAAGGGCTGCTCTCAAGCCACTCTCCACCCAGCCTGTATCTGTGCTTGAGACTGCCCCAACCCAGGTGCAGAACCTTGCACTTGGCCTTGTTTATCTTCATGAAGTTGGCATGGGCCCACCTCTCAAGCCTGTCCAGGTTCCTCTGGATGGCATCCCTTCCCTCTAGCGTGTCGGCTGCACCACTCAGCTTGGTGTTGTCTGCAAACTTGATGAAGGTGCACTCAGTCCTACTATCCATGTTGCCTGTAAAGATGTTAACTAACACCGGTCCCAGCATGGATCCCTGAGAAATGCTACTTGTCACTGGTGTCCACTTGGACATTGAGCTGTTGACTGGTACTCTCTGAGTGCAACCATCCAGACAATTTCTCCAGTTCCTTATCCAATGAATGGTCCATCCATCAAATCCATTTTTCTTCAATCTGGCCACCAGAATGTCATGCAGGACATTCAGATGCTTTGCTTAAGTCCAGGTAGATGATGTCAGTTGCTCTTCCTTTATCCGCTGATGCTGTAACTCCATCATAAAAGGCCACCAAGTTTGTCAGGCATGACTTGCCATTGGTAAAGCCATGTTGCTTGCCACCAGTCACCTCATCTTTGTTTTGCATGTGCCTTGGTATGTTATCATTAGTATGTATAATATGACAAGAATGGAGCAACAATATTAAGGTATGCATTTTGGAGTGGTGTTAAAACATTTTTTATGAAAGCTTATGAAAGGCAGACTTTGTTAGCAGATCTGTCAAAATTTTGAGGCATGGGCTGAGCCCATGAACAAAGGGAAAATTGTTAATAATCCTAAGGTTGCTTCCTAAAGTCTCATAAAAAGGTTCTTTGAGAGAAACAAATATTCTGAGAGATAGAAGTAAAGGTGCCCTCACAAGTCAAGAGCTTGTTAAGGGTAGGATAAACAGTGCATTTACCCACTAAAAGGCAACTTCCAGCATATTTCTAGGTATCATTATTTTCCCTTTGGAATTCTGTGTGGTCATAAGGAATATCTGGGTGTTAGGGTGTTCAGGAGTGCATCACGGGTCATCTAGGGTAGCATATATGAAGACCAACTGGTGAAGTTGACAGAATTATTCTGTGATAGAGATGGATTGTTAAAATTCGAAGAGAAGATCTGTATCATGTGGGCATTATAAAGGAATTCACGTGGAGAAAATGCAAGTCTTAATTCCAAATACACAGTGATGGGCTCTGAAATAGTCACTACCATTCAGGACAGAGATCTTGGAGGTATGAGATTGTCTGTGAAAATGTGAGCTTAATTTGTAAAAGCAGTGGAAAAAAGCAGATAGAATGTAAGGAATTACCTAAAGGAATGGAGAGCAAAATAAAAAATGTCTTTTGAATTTACCCCACTCCTTATACAGTCTAACTCTCTTTTCTGACAAAGGGCATGGTAGAAGGATTGGGGAAGGGATGGAATAGTATTGAGGAGGCATGGAAGAACAGGAGTGTTCAGCTTGAAGAAATTTAAACTGATTAACTGCCTGGTGTTATGCAGAGCCCTGAGGTTGTTGCAGCCTCTTCAGGCTTGCTGTTGTTTTGGTCCCTTGCTGGAACAGGAAACCCATACCCGCACTTGCAGACTCTCACAGTGTCGTACAACCTTCTACAATTCTCATTTGCTTAGCCCAAAATACACGTTGAAAGTTAATACTTGATTTCTGGGTCTGCATTAGCAAGATGTGGATGGCAATTAAAAATGCAGTGTGGTCTCTCTTAGAAAAGTGAGAGAGAACCTGTTGTGGGTGAGTAGCAACTTTGCTCAAATGTGTCATTCTTAACTAAGGAGCCAGTTGTGCAGCCCTTGTTTTTGTTCTTTTGCTGATGCTCATTCTGGGGCTCTGCCTGTTTTTATGCTATCTTGGATTTCATTTATATTTTCATGATACATGTGGTATTTCTGTTGCATACGTGTTCTTTGCTGTCTTTGTTGTACCCTGGAGTTGATTATATCCAACTCTCACGAGTGTGTTCTTTCAGTGGAGTACTGCTTACATTTGGGGACCCTTCTGTGGGATGTAATGACCAGGCTTCAGTGAGGAAATGCATTTGGTGTTTTACTGTAGATTCTTTACAGAGACTGACATGTTATGTAGATGTTCCTGTAAGAATCAGGCTGAGTTGTTGGTCTTCACATAAAAAATATTTCCCTTTCAAAGGGTGTATGTGTGGAGAAGTTGTTCATCAGCATCCGTCCCTACATGTACTCTCCTTTGTACCTTCCTACTTCAGAATCAAGGCAGGATTTGATGTCAGAGAGACCACTGCAGGAACATGTGTGATTACTCACTTCCCCGTTCCATTAAGGCCTTCATGAACAGCAAGCCGGTGTTCTTGATTTCCTAGTGTATGCTTTTCTGAGAGCTTCTGCAGTTTAGCATCAGTAGATTCATAGCTCTTGATGGGAATGTTCCATGTGAAAGTTCCTCCAATTTAAATTATTTCTAGTTTCTTATCTGAGTCATAACCAAGGAGGTGCTGTGATAGCGTTGGCCAGTCCCACTTGCATGTAGGTTGATGGAGGTAAAACCTTTGGGGCAGTTATAAACATGCATCAGTCACTTGAGTGTTTGGCTGCAATATTACTGCCCTGGAGGACTGGATGCAATTTGCCTATAATCAGAAAGAACAAATTTTTCTGATTAATATTACAATAAAAAGTATATATTTCCTGCATGTTCCCAGAGGGGAACTAAACTCTAGAAATAATGCTATAAACTCTTATCTTTCTTTCTCTGACCTTTTGAAGCAAAAACTGGTGTTAAAGCTAAAAAATGCGCACAAAATAACTTGTGAATCTATAGCAGGAACAACAGATTAGAAAGTGCACAGTTAAATGTGAGATGAATGCTCGTCAATAAACGATGATTAAATATCGTATTTGATTTGTCATTCTACATATCTGTTTCTTAGAATGACCTTTGATTCACCCTGCTAGTTAATGCAGAATGACTGTAGTGTGCCTGCCTTGAAACTTAACATTATTCCGCTCACATCTCCATTCTCATTATAAACATGGCTATTTTTAGCTAGCACAGATTCAGAATATGCCTTGTAAGCTTAATGGGGGATTTATTGAGCTCCTGTGTGTATTCACTAGAGATTCCTTGCTGAAGCTTACTGGTTTAGGATTGGGGAGGGGAAGAATGTACTATTTTAATTCCTGGCATATGCCAGCAGGAGCTATATTTAGCTTCAGCTGCTTGCCATTGTGCTATTTCTACAAAGGGATGCAGCAGTTTCATTGTTCAGGGGCTTAACTAGACATAAATGTAGATGGATGAGCTCGATGAACATCGCTGTACTGCAGAAATTGCTGCTGAAAGTCAACGCGTATGCAATAGGTGTACTGGAGTAAAACTATGCTAGAGCACGAACGTAAGTTAGTTGTATAAATTTCCCCGATTAACACATGCAAAATAAAATTATTTTGCTTCAGACTTACGTAGTAGTCTAACATTAATAGCAATTCGGGCTTAGTTTACATTTATACATGCAAAGATCTGATATACTACAGTGGCATAATTTATTTCATTGCTTATCTGTTATTAAGAATTTTATCATAGCTTTTCTGATTGCCCTGTATATGTGTAATGGAATACATGGAAAAAAAATGAGAATGGAGAATGCTTCCTGCTGTTCTGTCCTACAGGATGATTACATATGCAGTACAAGATGATTACATATGCACATCCTTTTTATAATGTACTGGGGATCTGGCTATCAATTATACTTTTTGATGCTTTAAAGAACAGCGTTTATTAGGAGAGCCACCTTTTCCTTTTTGGGGAACATTAGGAATTCTAACTCGATCATTTAAGTATTCATGGAATCATAGAATCATAGAATCACAAGGTTGGAAAGGACCTACAAGATCATCTAGTCCAATCATCCTCCCATTACTGTAGCTACAACAAACCACTAAACCATATCTCATAGCTCCTCATCCAGACACCTCTTGAACACTGCCAGGGACGGAGACTCCACTGCCTCCCTGGGCAGCCATTCCAGTGCCTGACCACTCTCTGAGAGAAAAAGTTCTTTCTTATGTCTAATCTAAACCTCCTCTGGTACAACTTGAGGCCATTTCCTCAGGTCCTGTTTGTTGCCTGGGAGAAGAGACCAAACCCCTCCTCATCACAACCTCCCTTCAGGAAGTTGTAGAGTGCAATGAGGCCTCCCCTCAGCCTCCTCTTCTCCAGACTAAACAATGCCAGCTCCCTGAGCCGCTCCTCATAAGACTTGTGCTCCAGACCCCTCACCAGTTTCGTTGCCCTTCTCTGGGCACGTTCCAGGGCCTCAATGTCTTTCTTGTAGTGAGGAATCCAAAACTGAACACAATACTTGAGGTGCGGCGTCACTAGCACTGAGGACAGGGGGATGATTACCTCTCTGCTCCTGCTGGTCACCCTATTTCTAATGCAGGCCAGGATGCCGTTGGCCCACTTGGCCACCTGGGTACACTGTCGGCTCATGTTCAGCCAAGCATCTACCAGCACCCCCAGGTCCCTTTCCTCTTCACAGTCATCCAGCCACTCAGCCCCAAGCCTATAGCGCTGCATGGGGTTATTGTGCAGGACCCGGCACTTGGACTCATCCCATTCACCTTAGCCCAGCGATCCAGCCTACCCAGATCCCTCTGAAGGGCCTCTCTACCCTCAGGCAGATCAACACCACTTCCCAACTTGGTGTCATCTGCAAACTTACTGAGGGTACGCTCAATCTCCTCGTCTAGTTCATCAGTGAAGATATTAAATAAGATGGGCCCCAGTGCTGACCTCTGGGGGACACCACTTGTGACGGGTTGCAAGCTGGACTTAACTCCACTAACCACTACCCGTTGGGCACAGCCCTCTAGCCAGTTCCTTACCTAAAGGGAGGGTATAGCTGTCCAGGCCATGTGCAGCCAGTTTCCCCAGGAGAATACTGTGAGAGACCGCGTCAAAGGCTTTGCTGAAGTCTAGGTAGACTACATCAACAGCCTTTCCCTCGCCTACCAGTCTAGTCACCCGGTCACAGAAGGAAATGAGGTTGGCCAAGAACGACCTGCCTTTCATGAACCCCTGCTGGCTGGGCCTGATCCCCTGGACACCACGCACATGCTGCGTGATCTCACCCAGGGTGATTTGCTCGATAACTTTCCCTGGTACCGAGATCAGGCTGATGGGCCTGTAGTTCCCTGGATACTCCTTACGGCCCTTCTTGTAGATGGGAGTTACATCGGTAAGCCTCCAATCCTCTGGGACCTCTCCAGTTAACCAGGAGCGCTGGTAGATGGTGGAGAGCGGCTCGGCAGTCACCCCCGCCAGCTCCCTCAGCACCCGAGGGTGGAGCCTGTCCAGTCCCATGGACTTTTGACAGTCCAGATGGAGGAGGAGCTCTCTAACTGTCTCCACCTGTATCAACAGGGGTGTATTTTGTGTTCCATCCCAGACTTTCAGATCAGGGCATAAAGTGCCCTGAGGGTAACTGATCTGCCCATTAGAGGCAGATGTGAAGAAGGCGTTGAGGACCTCAGCCTTCTCCTTATCCTCAGTGGTCACATTCCCTGCTGCATCAAGTAAGGGGTGGACATTTTCCTTGGTTCTCCTCTTACCATTGATATATTTGTAAAAGGATTTTTTATTCTCTCTTACTGTAGTGGCCAATCTAAATTCAAGTTGGTCTTTTGCCTTCCTAACTTCCTCCCTGCATACCTTAGCAACTTGTAATCTCCCCAAGTAGCCTGTCCCTGCTTCCAGAGGACATAGACTCTCTTTTTCTTCTCGAGTCTCAACAATAGATCCTGGTTCATCCACACTGGTATTCTTCCTCTATGGCTCGCCTCACGGCATTCAGGGACAGCCTGTTCTTGTGCCTTTAAGATTTCCATCTGGAGGAGCGTCCAGGCTTCCTAGACTGCTTTACCCTTGAGGAGTGACTTCCAAGAAACCCCTTCAACAAGCGTCCTGAGCAGGTCAAAGTCCGTCCTCTGGAAGTTCAAGATAGCAGTTTTACTAGTCACCCTTCTGACATCTCCAAGAACAGAGAATCTACAATTCCACGGTCGCTCTGCCCAAGACATTCCCCAACCTTCACATCAGTCACCAGTCCTTCACTGTTAGTGAAGAGCAGGTCTAGCAGGGCACCACCCCTTGTAGGCTCTCATACCAGCTGCATAAGGAAGCTATCTTCCATGCACTCTAGAGACCTCTTGGACTGCTTCCTCTGCACTGTATTATATTCCCAACATATATCAGGGAAGTTGAAGTCTCCCATGAGAACGAGTGCTGGTGATCTTGCGACTTTGGCAAGCTGCTCACAGAATGCCTCATCCATCTCTTCGTCCTGATTAGGCGGTCTATAACAGACCCCCACCAAGATGTCACCCCTGCAGGCCTTCCCCCTGACCCTTACCCACAGACACTCGACTTTATCATTCCCAACCCCAAGCTCTTCAATATCAAAACAGTCTTTAATATAAAGGGCCACATCACCACCCTTCCTTCCTCGTCTATCGCTTCTGAAGAGCTTGTAACCATCCATCACAGCACTCCAGTCATGGAAGTGGTCCCACCATGTTTCGGTAATAGCAACTAGGTCATAGTTTGCCTGTCGCACAATTGCTTCCAACTCCTCCTGCTTGTTGCCTATGCTGCGTGCATTGGTTTAGACACACTTCAGCTGAGTCATCTGCCTCACCTGCAGCTCAAGCATCATTCCCCTAGGCTCATCTCTTGTAAGCCCTGTTTCATTCCCTTCTCCTTTCCAGTAGATTCAGACTTGCTTTTTATGGTTTACATTCAGAAAAATCAATAAGTAGTTCCTATCCCTTCATTTTTCCATAAAGATGAAGAATTTTTGTTTTTAGCTAAAAAAAAAATAAAAAAATAAAAAAATTCTATCATCTAGAAAATACTGAAAAACATCCAGAAAGAAATACAGAATCTGTATTTTATGTATCGAAAGTCAGCCATGTTAGCTGTCAGCTTAAGACAAATATTCTCCAGTAAGAGAGCAAGCAACAGACAGAATTATTTCTTCAGAGCTGCATGACATCACTGTGCAATCATTGCATTGGTTGTTTCAATTTGGCCATTCAATTTGTGATAGAACATAGATTTTGTAGTGTATTCCACGGGTAGAAAAATGTTACGAGTGTTTGCTAATATATTCTACTAATGATCTTCAGTTTGTGTCCTTGACCTTTCAGATGGGCTCAGAATTGCATATGATACTGGCCTTGTTTCCTTAAGGCATCAAGAGGGACTAAATTATTTTTGGTTTTGGAATAGCACTCAGCTTGAGATAAACATTATGAGGTAAAGACTTTGTGCTCTCCACACACTCCACTTCTCATTCCGTTTGGATGTGGTGCTCGGAGACATGATTTGACATGGAGATTTTGGGAAGGGTCCAGAGGAGGGCCACGAAGATGATCAGGGGGCTGGAGCACCTCCCCTATGAGGACAGGCTGAGGGAGTTAGGCTTGTTCAGCCTGAAGAAGAGAAGGCTGCGGGGTGACCTCATTGCAGCCTTTCAATACCTGAAGGGAACCTACACCCAGGAGGGGAATAAACTCTTTGAAAGGGCTGACAATAGCAGGACTAGGGGAAATGGATCCAAGTTGAAGGAGGGAAGATTTAGGTTGGATGTTAGGGGGAAGTTCTTTACTAGGAGAGTGGTTAGGCCCTGGAACAGGCTGCCCAGGGAGGTTGTGGATGCCCCGTCCTTGGAGGTGTTAAAGGCCAGGTTGGATGGGGCCCTGGGCAACCTGATCTAGTAAACGTGTATGTTGGTGGCCCTGCTAGGCAGGGGGGTTGGAACTACATGATCCTTGAGGTCCCTTCCAACCCGGGTCATTCTGTGATTCTGTGATTTAGCAGTGGGTTGTTAGGGTACTATGGTTAGGCTGCAGTTGGACTTGATGATCTTTGAGGTCCCTTCCAACCTGAGTGATTCTATGATTCTCCTAGATTTCCTTTCATTGCAGCTATTTCAAGTAGAGGGAGATCTGAGTGGTTGAGGGAATAGTGCATATTCCTGCATGGAAAAAGCAGGCAAGATCACCTGTTATTTCTCCCAGCACCACTGTTAAGCCTGACTTTTATGTTTTCTTTACCCTTTGTCATCTTACCATGTGAAATAATTGGCTATGAACTCATTCTAACAAACAGATACATAGAATGACAGTTCAAATACAATATTCAGCCATCTTTTTTGAAGACAAGTGTTTGTTTTTTCTTAGACTGTTGTGAATTAAAACTCAGAGTGCTAATTTAAATTAATTTCACTAACCAAATCAATATATAGACAGAAGTATATATTTCTTGGATGTGATCTTACTTGAGGGTTCCAGGACTGCATTTTTCATCAGACCAGGTCTAACCTTGGATACAACTCTTCATGCCTGGAGTTGAGGACTTTTGGCTGGCCAGCTCTTTGCTTATGTATTTACCAGCTTATTTACTGCAGGTTTATCTGCTCCTGTTAAAAAGAACATCATTAATTGGAGAAACTCGCTTTCTCTTTTCCACTGCCAGTAAATCTAATTATACACAAAAAATTCTTAAGCAGCTGAAATTTTTGTTTTCAGGAATTAATAGTCTGTCTAAGAAAAAATAAGCAACAACCAGCAAACAGAAAATAAAAGGCATCCAAAAAGCTGAGAAAAGGAGATAGACATGATAAAGAGTGGCTAAGCACTCATGCGTGCGTACTGTCCTTCAGGAGCAGGTCCTACTAATGCATGTATTAATTTGGATGAGAAGCAGGAGACCAGGGGCATGATAGGATTTGGGATGAAAACATGTTTACCGTTGGGCATGTAATTTGATTTAAAAAAGAAGAAGGTGTATTTGAAGATTACACACTTAGAATATGTTGCTTTTCAAATGTCAAGCCCCAATCCTGTGAGAAATTATGCTCATTACTAAGAGTTGTTTTCAGTTCAGAAACTAAAATGGAAAGAACATTACATTCTGAATTTAAATATTTTTAGTCTCCTCATGCTGCCTTTTAACAATCTTAATGGGGAGCCTATGATGTTACATTCTGATATTTCTTCACGATTATTGCAGGCAGTATTTGCAGAGTCTCAGGAGCAAACTGCCTGTAGCTAAGTGCTGGCATTTCATCTTCTATTAAATGCTAAGATTTTCATCATGTCATTTTTGCTATTCTAAGGGAATTTAGAAAATGCAGTGTATGTGAGCCTTTGTTTGAAAGTATGACTTTTAAATGTAATTATGTAAAACACTGAAACGGGACTTGAAGGTATACTATATAAGTTTGTGGATGACACTACACTGGGAGGAGCTGTTGTCTCCTTCCAGAGTAGAGAGGCCATGAAGAAAGGTCTTGACAAAGAGGAGTGCTGGGCAATCCCCAACCACATGAGGTTTCACAAGAGCAAATATATGAACCTGTACCTGGGATGAGCCTGGCTGTACGTCCAGACTAGGGGATGGGAGGGCTGGAGAATGGAGGCATCCCCAAATGGAAAGGCATCTGGGGATTCTGGTTAATGGCAAGTTGAATCTGAGTCAGCAGTGTGCCTGGCACAATCTGCGATCTGTATAGGTTCTGCAAGGCATCTGGAGTAAGCATACAAGGATATTTAAGTCTGGGATTGTAGCATTTGTGCCTTGTTCTTCTCTGGAGGGGCTGTGGGAGAGAACAGTAAATTGTTTTAAAGTGGACCTATGTAAGCTTATGAAAGCGTAGGATTTTTGTTCTGTCGTGGAGTCAGAAAATCAATCTTAGATATTGGATGTGGAGTCCTTCCCAAGGTGTATGTGTGTGTGTGTAGAAAGTTTTAAAGGAGATTTGAATTTATTTATTTTTTCCCATGTCTTGTTCATATGATATGAGTTCTAAGCAATAAAACTTTCTCTGATTGCCTTAAGACACTGGAAAAAATGTTTTCCTCAATCGTGCCTCTCCTCTGTGCACACACATAAGCTCTCAATATATAGTCTTCCTGGAGCTGTACCTTTATGTATATTCATAGGAACCCTGCTCCATCATCACAGCAGGTGAGAGCGCAGGGTTTGGTGCTCTGAAGTTCTTGCATTCAAAATCTGTTTGCCACCAATCAGGTTTTATATTTGGAGTGGGAAGAAGACCGTTAAGTCTTTCTCTGTTCTCTCATATGGGATGTGAGGCATATTTAGGGCCACCAGCCAGCTTGTTTGACCATTTTTTCTCTCCAGGAGAGACCAAGATTTTGATGATGCCTTTGCACTCTCTTGCTTATCAATGGTAGTATTTTATAGCTCTTTTTTGGGCATTTTCTTTTAGTGTCGGTTGTTAGGAAGGATTTTGCATGGGCAGTGACAGTGCTCCATGACCTTTCAAACATTTACTGTGTATTTACTTGTAATTCTATGGGACTGGGCTTAATTGAGCAGTCTTATGCCATGATCGTATGTAGGACAAAGCATGGAACAACACCTCAGCAGCTTTACAGTGCAAGGAGATTTGAATATTGCAGCACTAATGTGGAGCTTACATACTGGGAGATTTCACAGAAAATCTAATGAGAATTGAAGTGCATTCTTACATTGGAGCACATCCCTGTATGACAGATACCTGTACTTGCGGAATCTAGCTCTAATTTCTATTAAGTAGTCCAGATGGTTAATTAGAGTGAAGCATGTTTTGAATGGGTTTGTGCTTTTTTATTTTTGTATTTAATATCAATTAGCTCTCCTGACATAAATTAAACTTGAGTTCATTAGCTACAAATTAGGAATTGACATAAACAGAGTAGCCCGTGGATAGTTTTGTTTGTATTCTAAGGTGACTCTTATGAATCTTATTGAAAACAAATTAAGAAATGGAGTTACTTCACGTTGCTTAAAAGCAATCTGGAAATGTGCAATATGTTTAAGTGTGCACGTGGCACTAAACCATTACTTTAGCATTTTTGATATTCTCTAAATCACAGAATCACAGAATCACAGAATCGTAGGGGTTGGAAGGGACCTCCAGAGATCATCGAGTCCAACCCCCCTGCCAAAGCAGGCTCCCTACACCAGGTCGCACAGGTAGGCGTCCAGGCGGGTCTTGAATATCTCCAGAGAAGGAGACTCCACAGCCCCCCTGGGCAGCCTGTTCCAGTGCTCTGTCACCCTCACCGTAAAGAAGTTCTTGCGCACATTCGTGCGGAACTTCCTATGCTCCAGGTTCTGGCCATTTCCCCTTGTCCTGTCTCCACACACTGCTGAAAAGAGTCCGGCCTCGCCACTTTGCCCCCCACACCTCAGATATTTATAGACCTGGATCAGGTCCCCTCTCAGACTGCTTTTCTCAAGGCTAAACAGACTCAGTTCACTTAGCTTTTCTTCACAGGGGAGATGCTCCAGGCCCTTCACCATCTTTGTGGCCCTCCGCTGGACTCTTTCCAAGAGATCCCTGTCTTTTTTGTACTGGGGAGCCCAGAGCTGGACACAGTACTCCAGATGAGGCCTTACCAGGGCAGAGCAGAGGGGGAGGATCACCTCCCTCGACCTGCTGGCCACGCTCTTTTTAATGCACCCCAGAATGCCATTGGCTTTTTTGGCCACGAGGGCACACTGCTGGCTCATGGCCAACCTGTCGTCCACCAGGACGCCCAGGTCCCTCTCTGCGGAGCTCCTCTCCAGCAGGTCATCCCCCAACCTGTACTGGTGCATGCAATTATTCCTCCCTAGGTGCAGGACTCTACACTTGCTTTTGTTAAACCTCATCTGGTTTCTTACCGCCCAGCTCTCCAGCCAAAAAAATCACTGGATTATAGTTATTTTAAGGATGGGTTTTCAGTGTTTCTGTTTGTTCAACAACTTTAAGAAACAAAACGGTATAACTTTTTTTTTCCATGTCATTAAATTCCTAAATTGTTCCTTAGAGCTTATGAAAAAAAATATATGTGTGTTTTTGAGAATAAGGTGTTGCCTTGGAGATTGTGGGTTTCCTTTCTTACTTTCTTTTGTTTTTGTGTGTGTACATTTGTTTTTTGAAGGGAAGTGTTCTAATTCTTTATCAAATAAACTGAAAGCTAATGAGTGAGTAAAAAACCAGAATTATTTCTAAATACTTTTTAGAAACTGCTATGATTGTAGACATAGACTTCAGCTTAACCTGGTAATTAATGTCCATGCCAGAGTAGTGTCTGTATCCT
The DNA here is from genome assembly GCA_030625065.1 of Alectoris magna. Lineage (NCBI taxonomy): Eukaryota > Metazoa > Chordata > Aves > Galliformes > Phasianidae > Alectoris > Alectoris magna. The sequence continues at coordinate 4,702,819 of CM060561.1, forward strand.
TGCTCTGAGATTGGCAATAGCAAGCGCCTGGGGACAAGAATGAGAGCAGGGAAAGAATCCATCGAGACTTCCCTAATTTTTGCCTCGCTTCAAGCAAATTATACTTCAGGAGTGCAATAAAGGAAGAGGTGACATATAGTCACTCTGGGCGAACCAAAGGTTTGTTCTGAGCTTGAGCTTTGAAGATGACATGGAGGCTTACGCTGGGAAGCTTCACACAGGTTGTTTATTAAGTAAAAAGACACAGAGCCCAGAAGTTCCAACAAAGAAAGAAATGTTCAGTACTAATGAGAGTAATGAGTCTGTAAGACTTAATTATAATGATCGTTATTTTTAATATTTGCTAACCAGTCATGGTCTGTGAAGTGAATATCAATGTAAGGCAAGGTTCGTATACTATATCTGGTCAGTAGCGTTATTGTAGTCTGCTAGTTCAAGGAGATGAGTGTATGCTTACAGTACAGAGACCAGATATTTCTACTTTTCTGTTGTTCAGTGTCAGACTACAGTAAAAAATGTTTCTCATTTAATTACAAAGGTAATGTAGTGATGAATATTTTTAAAAGAGTGGAAGAGCTTATCATTTAATAACCTGTAAACTCTTCTAAGCAAAATTAAGCTCTTTGTTTTTTCTGTTTTAAACGTTGAATGTGGAAGAATTATGTCCCCCTGACTTTGTTCTCTACTTAGAAGATTTTTGAAAGGATTAAGGAAGAAAAGCAACTTAGAGACGCAGTCATTTGATTCCCTATTTTTCTACAGGTAGCAGAATAGGTGTGTTAGAAAGGCAAATTCAAATTCTTGGTGGCATAGAAACGTTGTTGCTATCACTTCTGTGATCTTAATTGTGCTTTTGAAATGCACAGTCATGACACGTGCTAATTACTAAGAATTTACTTCTGTTTCTCCAGACATTGGAAGCCATTCTGTATTTTAAATACTCTGGCGGACCAGGACACGTTGAAGGATATTACCGGAACCTTTCACTAGGCCTTCATGTAGAAGTAGAGCCTTCTGTTTTCTTTACACGTGTCAGCACCCTTCCAGCAACCAGGTAAACCTGATTTTGATTCCTTTACATTAATATTGGCTGTAAACTAAAAAGCATGCTCAAAACTTTCAGTAGTCACCAGCAATGTGTTGGCAGAGAATTCTGTGAACCAGTTTTCAAAATTCTTTCACTTTAGGAACTTAACCTTATTTAAGTGCGGAATGTGATGAAAGCAATCCATGTCCACTGGAAGATTTCTGAGTTTTGAATATTATTTCTGCAAGGTTTATTCTACCAATGACAGAGTACGTCCTGTTGATTATAATACTTCTTTATGTATCTCTCCACTGCTGTGGTATATTCTGCATCACATTCCTTTGTGTTTGTCTAGAAGAGTCTTCCAAAAATGTGTGCGTAAACGATTGTCTTTGTATAAGGAATAAATGGTAACCCTTCTGTCCTTCAGTGGTTTCTCTCTCATTCGTGACAGAGTGGTTTCCCTTGTGCTAGTGAGTTGTAAAAAATCACAGCAACACCTGAAGGTTCTCAAATGCCCTAATTATTAAAATTGGATTCATCAACTGTGCGCAATCAGTTATAATAATACGTAGTTGTTTTGCTATGAATTGTCTTTATTTGCTGCTAAAAGCACAGTTCATATTCTGTGTATTTTAACCTATTGCTTTGTATACCACTTAAGTAAAGCAGTTTTTACAAAAATGTATTCTGAAATTTAATGATTTTACTGATTCTTAATTAATTACATGTCTACATGTAAATTCACCTATACCAGTTATTAAACTCCCTAACTTGTTTAAATCTTTGGAATGCATTAAATGTCTGGAAGTTCCAGCGGTGACCGCTGAATATTTCTCACCAAAAAATGAATAACCATGCATGGCTTTGTTGGGTAGACAGGCTGAAGGTGGCCTTGCTATCAGTGCATAATTACTTCTAAGGTACAAATACAAAGAGGTAGGAAATGTTTTTTATACAGTTGTTACAAAGTGGATAGAAATGGAATGAAGCAATCAATCAGCAGTGGTCATGACACCCCGTGGCAATGGTCATGGCCTAAGCTGCTGGAGTTGAAGGTGTGTTTGGGCAGTGCTCGCAGATGTGTCTTGGATTTGAGATGGTCCTGTTTGTAGCCAGGAGTTGGACTACATGATTCCTCTTTGGCCCTTCCAACCTAGGATGTTCTGTGGTTCTGCTTATTTTGGAAATCCTCTTCTATTACTCCAAAGTAGCAGGATTATTGAAAAGTGCATTGTGGGAACAAGCTTTTCTTTTTTTTTTTTTTAAAGTTTGAAATTATTTTAGTGCATTTGTATAACACTGCTTTGAGAGTTGAGAGTGAACTTAATTGATCAAGAGATTCATATTGCTACTAAGACTTTTTTCAGCAACAAATTTCATAAAGAAAACCCAAAAGTAGACTGGAAAGGCCTACTAGTCTGTGTGATGTCGGTGCCATACTTCATTTTTCAAAGGGAAGAAATTAGTCACCACTGTTGTACTACAGCAGAAATGTCCAAGGATTGGATGAACCCCACCACAGCTTGCAAAGCATAGAACATTTCTTTGGTTCCTGTGAACAAAAGCAAAAACACCTCAAGCAAAGTAACTGAGCTGTGTTTTCTGCAGCTTGTATTGTATGCATTTACTTCATTCTTTGCCTGCTCCTCACATAGATCACTGTTTAAGTCAGTGGAAACTGTCTTGCTGATTGGAGATAAAGATATTACCGATTGTGATGTGTCATCCTAAATGTTATACTGTTTTGGGGACAAATGTTTAAATTTCTTTCAGAAATGTTGTATTGCAGGACTTGTCAAATGACTATTCAAATCTGTTGTGTTACATGGATATACATTGCTCAGTCATGAAACATTTTAAGTGCTTATTACCTTGCACTCTTTGTTCCAAGGTTTTAGTTTTAGTGAGTAATAACACTTTTTCTTTACCCTTGTGCTTCCCAATGGTAATCCTCCATCAAAAGTCATGTATAATTTGATGTTGTTTTAAAGAGTAAAAGTAACGTCATCTTCCCAACTGCTGAGGATAAATATTTGTCATTAAATGAAAGAACATTTGTTTTTTGATTCTTGATCATCTCTGCCAATATCTGAGGCACAGTGAAAATCAAATTCTGTACTTGTTTTTGCTCTTCTAAAAACTTGACTCAGATTTCCCACTGAGTTGCAGCTGAGATTTCATTGCTTAAATTCTATTCTAGGCACTGAACTTCTTTTTGTTTAGTGATTATATGAGGCTGTGTTTTTTAACTTCTCAGCTGTCAATTCAGAATAAAAGTTAACACTGTGCTCATTTTCTGGATTCTTTTTTTTTCTTTTTTTTCTTTTTTCCTTTTTTTTTTCTTTTAACATTTTACCTCAATAAAAATAAGAAAGAGTAGCTTAATAGCTGCTGGGCTTAAAATCAAAGTGGAATATGAAACTCTGAACACTGATTTTTCCCTTAGGTCTTTACTGGAAAATAAAAACAAACAAAACCTGGGAAAATGTTAATGAAATCACTTTTTTTCCCCTCCAATGTCACATAAAGATTATGGTTTATGTAAAAGCCTTTCAGATGCAGGTGGTGTTTCTTCTATTTGAGCAGACATACATGGGAGATAGCACTGAAATTTTTGGTTGTTGTTTGTTTGTTTGTTTGTTTTCCTGTGAGAGTGGGGGTTGATTTTGATTTGTTTTTGTCTGTCTAAGTAAGTATCTCGCCATAATTATGCCTTCCACTCAAGCACAGGCTTATGCTTTATAGATAGAAGTTTCGTTAACTGCATCTTCACTGTATGTTAAGATGCATTCCATCCTGACAAGAGGTCCTTTTAACCTTTTGTCTGTGCTGGTCAGTAGGGGCACCTTAACTTGATGCAGCCCTCGCTGTGCTACAGTGTGCAGTCTGTTGCATAATTTTGATTCAGATTGCAGCCCTTCTGTCAGAAGAGGTGATGTTCTGTCAGTTAGCAGCCGTATTCTGCTCCAAGGAGTTTCACTGGGTATCATCGTATGCTCACTAAGCTACCAAAAGGACTGATGGAAAAGACTCGTGCTTGGAAGTTGTTTGCCTCTGGTCATGTCACTGTAATCCTTGATCTGCTTATTTGTCTTTGAAAGGAAATTATTATCCTGTGATTAGTAATCAAAATTGTAATAAGGCTCTGTGTGCAATGTAGGGTACTTTTTTTCTTCTCATCCCTTGCCATTATGCCACCTATATAAAAGTAAATGAGAACAATCTCCAAAGGCTGGAAAATGTGGATTTGTAGATGAAGTCCACCCACAGTGAAACCAGGATACTGCATTCCCTTTTGGGTAAGGTTTGGTCTTACCCTTCCATTCTACAAATTCAAGATGATGAGCAAAGCAAATTTCTGAATTTTCTTAAGGCAGACAAATTTTCTTCTGATCTTAAAACCACCTGGCAGCTTCAGCTCCACTTTTTTTGGCAAGAGCAGAGGCTGAGACTCTGTTCTTGTAGCTGAGTCAGATTAAAAAAGAAAAAAAGCAACACTGCAGGTCTGACACAGTAAAGTCAAAAAGTGCCAGTTCACCTAACTGTAGATTCATTCCCTTTTGTGGCATTAATGTGTTTCGTTTAATGAAATGATGTAGTACTGTTAACAGGGCATCAGTCCATAGTAATGCCTTCAGTGTATTCCTGGTTTAAGACGTACCAGTGCTTTGGGTCATGTCAGTATACAATTTTTCCAACTTGGGCTTCACTTAATGCAGAAAAAGAACGATCTTGTTTGTGTGGGAAGTTCTCAGGAGATCTCTGCTGGATGGGCAGAAGTTTGGGCCTTAACAAAAACAGATATGATTTTCAAAATTTCAGTGTTTGTTTCCATGATTGCTCATGTTTTCAGTACAATAAATTGCAGTGTACACCCTGCAGGAGCCAGGTTTGGGTTAGAAATCATGCTCATCACTCACCAGTGTTAGAAGAGTAAATGGCGTGTTTCTTCGGCCATGTTCTAACAAACGTTTTGGCTACGCAGTAGAGAAGTTCTTCAGTATTTTCTGAAACACTTCTTGCATTTCTGTAACTGGATTTTTAAGTAAGTGTTCATACTTAATACATTTAGAATAAGGATCAACTATCTGCTGACAGGCAGCAATTTCTGACCTTATGATTTTCAGTATTTCAGTGCTCAAATGCCATAGATTTTTGAAGGGAAGACAAACCTCTTTCAGTTGGCCACCTGAAGATCAGTCGTCGTACTTTGTTGTGAAGAAGGCCAAGCTATAACCTGTTTAAAATCACAGAATCATAGAATCACTCAGGTTGGAAGGGACCTCAAAGATCATCAAATCCAACCTCAGCCTAACCATAGTGCCCTAATGACTTGGTATCTCCACAATGTTCAATTCACTCTTATATTAAAAAACAAGACAGTTGAAAAAGAAACCAGGCTAATTCAATTTCAAGTAAAGCCTTTTTGATTGGTTAGACTGATTAACCATTTATAAAAACTGTCAAGGAGTGGGTTTAGTAACTATTTCTTTTGCATTCTCAAGACTGGATGTCTTTCTAGACTACATTCCTTATTTAAATTCACACCATTGAGCTGATGATACATTTTAATGAGTAAGAACTCATGACAGATAGGAGTTTAGGTCCAGTGGTTAAATCATCTTGCTAACCCTAAACTCTGCTAATTAGACATGTTGCAGCGGGTTCGTGGAAGTGCAGCAGATAGCAGCTTACAGATTGGGAGCATTGATTTTTGAGATCAAAATGTTAAATACGTAGAGTTTGGCACATGGAGATGTGAGAACATAAAGCTGCCAGTATTTATAGATGTGCTGGGAATATTTAGTGTAAATGAGAAGGTTTACAACTGGGAAAAGTTGGATGAGGACAATTCTTAGAATGTGTGAAAAAGCCCTTTTAACAGTAAGAGATGTAAATTTCTGAGTTAATAATCTAAGGTAGAAATATTCATCTGTAGGGAATTTAGTAAAAATTAAATGGTACTAAGGAAACTATTCAAGTCAAAATAGCAATAACAAAGATGCGTAGGATCTAGAATTTATATTCTAAATCATTGTTTTGCTGTGCTAGATGAAGAGACTGTGCTTGTTGGTGGATATGGGGGATTTTAAGTTGAATTCCAGCCTGCGATTGCCTGTTGTCGTTTCCAAGTGCTTCTCTTCTCTCTCTGGCATTGTTTTGAACAGGGATATTGGCTATGACCATTTAAAAAGAAGGCATGAAAGAAGCAAACAAAAATGTGGGTGTGAAAATGCTCCTTCGTTTCAGTTGATGGCAAACTAAGCTGAGTCAGGGTGCTGATAACTTGCCCAAACCCCTCTGAGTGTTTCTGAGTTTTCTGACCATAGAACAAAGCTAGAAACAGAACGGCAATAAGATTATTCACTGTGAGCTCAAGTGAGCTGTCATTACAGTGTGATAGCTGCATCTGGGTTTTAGTATTGTGTTAAATATTACTGAAGTATATCCTCTGATGTCATCTCAGAGTAGGTCGGAATAGTAATTGCAATACCCCTGAAAGAAATTTCTAGATCGCAGTGTAATTGCCTCTTGTCTGAGTTCCCATGGCCACCCTTATGTGACTATTTCTGTAATCCTAACGGACGCTGTAAGGCTTTTAATACATGGTTCGATTCATCATGTCACTAACTTCTCTTTGTGTTACATCCCGGGTCCTGTAACAGAAGATAATAGAAATTAATTTATGCAATAAATCTCCAAGACATTGTAGAATTAAAAATAAATAAATCTTATCTTTTAGAGTTTGAAATAAGTACTGACTTAATTGGGCACGTTATTTTGAGACCTTTAGGTTATAATTCATCCAGCTGAAAACATCTTTCTAACTCTAGCTTTTGCCAGCGCTGCCTCATGAGATACAGCCTTTCGTGGCACTTGTAAAATAAAGCCTTGCACTTGAAATATGTGGTAGATTCTTCTATAGGAAACACAAGAGACAAACAAGGAAGATAATTGAAAGGGAAATTGTTTGCAGAATGCATGTTTTTTTCACTTTTGCTTTGAAACCGCTTGTTTCAAAACAGCAAGATGGGAACCAAAGTGAAATCCTCTCAAGATCTTAACCCAGAATCTGTATACATTCATCTTTGTTTATACTGATCTCTTAATACAGTGCAATAATATGTACATCATTCTGTTCAGAAAAGACATGTATTTCCAACTTCTGATGTGTTTTGCTCGGTTGTTTTAAAAACAGCCTCTCAGGAAAATGAATTTTATATGATCACTCTAGGTAAATTGTGGCTAATTTATCCCAGTGGCTTACCCTGTACAGCCCTTCCCAATCCACTAAATATTTGGTGTAAAATATTACCTGGTGGTAGATAGTTTGTTACAAGGAGAAGAAATTGGGATAGTTTAGTAAAATAAGAAGAAAACGAGTAAATGTTGGATAGTCCTTCCCAGTTCTTAGAAACAGAGGCTTATGGCTGCTTTTATTCAACCAAAAATTTTGGAGAGGCTCACACACCTCTCAAAAAAACTCATTTACCTGATGTGGAGGCAATGGCTGATGGTCTCAGATTTTCTGAATTGCCTTGAAATCCTTACAACAACATGACGTTTGAAATTTTTTCTGGTACAGAGCTTAGTTTAAACAACAGATTACTGACTTAAACTGTATGCAGTAGTTCAGCAAATTCATGCTGGAATTCCTTTATCGCCGTTGTGTAAATATGATTTACTTCTAAAATCTCATTCACTGACACTCAAGTAGGTCATTTCATTCCTGTCTTTCAAAGAATGGTCTTCTGTAAGTTTATCTGCAGTGAAAATTGATACGAAGAGGGAATTAGGCTTTCTTACTCATTCTTTGTTTTCCTGGAACTTTCATTTCTTACCTGCTTGTAGCTCAGCTTCATCAGTTCTACACAGTCCTACTGCTTGTGACAAGGCAGAAAATAAAGAGAAAAAAGAAAGTTTTTTCTACTTTCCAGATCTTAAGTAAATTGCTCTTTAGCAACTTGCAGACTTTGTTCTTTTCCCCCTTTTATTGTAGTATTACATATAATTTTCTAGAGTTTATATTTCGTCTTATTTCCAGTATTTAAAGCTTGTTTCATTTCTTATATTTTTGTAACCTGAAATTGTCTGTTTTTTATTGCTCTGGTAGTTGGTTTGATGCTGATATGTAATTACCCTGAATTGTGATGTAGTATTTTCCAACTGTCTCCATGTTGCCTGCAATCATTTTGTACCTGTATCTTATTGTTTTTCAAGTACTGTAATGATTCTCTAACTCTGACTTCTATTTCTTACTGAAGATTTCCTTATTTAGCTTAAAAGTGACAAGGAAAAAATATTTTCCCTGATGGAGGCGCCAACTTGTATCTTGTCTTCACAGCTTAAGTGGTATCGTCCCCCAATCTCCCATAGCAAGCTGGAGTTATTTGGTCACAGGTGGATCTTCCGCCAGTAAACAGTCCTGAGCTCTTTCTTCCGAAGGCAAACAGCTCCAAAGAAATGCTTTCAGATGTAAAATTGTCCACACAGTGATGTTGATTGCCACATGGCAACACCCACCTCCTATCTCCTAGAAAAGTCAGAGTCTTAGCACAAGAAATGCATCAGAAAGCAAGCTTTGAGACAAAACCAAAGAAGGATCCATACATCTGTACACCTGTTTTTTTTTGTGGTGTTTGTAACGGGTGAGCAAAGTGTCGTGACAGGTAATTTTCACTGTATAATCCAAGAGTTTTTATTCAGGAATTGATAGAATTAGTGATGGTGTTCAGTTCTGAAGGGCCACTGGTTGTATAGGGCCCTTATATTTATAACATCAATTGTTTTATTTACAAAACTTTGATTCTGCTGCCAAAAACTATTGTACAAGGCTTGTATGAATGTTATTTCAAACAATTGTTTGTTTCTTTCTGTGGGATAAGTAAAAAAATTGCTTCCACACAGAAATTTACAAACAAAACACCAGAAATCTCACTTGCAAATCATGTCTTAGCATCTGCTGGAGAGACAGAAGCTTCCTGTGGCTTTAAAGCCTTGTCCCACTCCCAGCAGTGAGATGGAAGCCAGGCTTGCTTTCTCACTTTCTCATTCCTTGCTGGTAACAGGTTAGCTACTGCCTCTTGCAGTCACTCCTTTTATGTGAGCTTTAAAGGCAGGGAGTTTCTGCTAGAAGCCATGGCTCCTTATTTGTTCAAAATTCATGAGTTTTGACGTGTTTGCTTCAGGCACTCAGCTACCTTTGTGCATTATCTATATTCAGTATGCACTGGAATTTTACCCGAAAAGAGCAAAAACCCTTAAAAATACCAAAAAAGCACCTCTATCCTCCCACCCCCCCCTTTCCTTTCTGCTTTTCCTTAGAGGCATGGTGCTGCCCCCAGGCAGTGCTCGCTTGTAGCTCAGTGCCTGGTTGCATGTGGTCTTGCTGTCGCTTGGGGCTGAACCCCATACTTGTAAGAATGTCCCATCTCAGGGTTCTGCATGGCAGCAGTGCTGTTCCTCCTGTATGCGCCCTGGAAATCTCTCTTGATACTCGGAGAAGAATTGCTTTACACACCCGAGGACCTTTTGCAGAAGTGGAAGAGCAGCTCTTACACTCTTGCATTGTCAGAGCTTAATTACCTCTGGAATGTCTGGTGTTGAACTGAAATTCTTATGCAGTAGGAGAAGTGTACTTGGTTACCTGAGGCTCTCGACCGTATCTTACAGTGTTTGAATGGGTGTTACTTGAAAGATGTCTCTGACAACCCTTATCTTACCACTGTGTTTCTCTTTCTTCCCTTTTGGGGAACTTCTGATTTCATGTAAGCTCCCTCTCAAGTTGCTCAGAGAAACTGTGGATGCCTCATCCCTGGAGGCGTTCAAGGCCAGGTGCAACCTGGTGCCCTGGGCAGCCTGACCTGGTGGGTGCATTCTGTGTTTCTCTGGTTCTGCAGTAAGTTAAAGCTGCTGCTGAGTTTTATTTCTGACATCCAGTACAAGTTGCTTTTCCCTACTTAGTGTCTGTGTTACCAATCGCATGGGTTGTAATGATCTGTAATCTTTGTACAATGGCTATACTGCTTTATTCTGTAATTCCCAGTGATAAGTCACCTAATGTTGGTATAAATACATTTAAACTTCAGAGTCATCTATAGTTAAATTATAGTGATGCTTATGGCTGGAATATTTTCCTTAATTAAGTAGCTTCTGAGGAAGTTTTGAATTTCAGAGTGGACTGATAGAGCATTATCAGAGTTATCTGATTGCATTTGGTATTTTCTATCTGATTCTCTGTCTGATTTTTTGCTTCATCTGTGGTACATTATAATCTTCATTCAGTGTTCCTGTTTATACATTGTTTCACAAATAGGAAAAGTTTATAAATAAGACTAAAAATTTACAGTAAGGTTTCTTTTCTGTAGCTCTATCAATATTGTTTCCAAAGGTAACCAAAAACACAGTCAGTATATTCCCAATGAATGCATCTAGGGAAATTTGGATTTGAAAGACAGTAGCTGGTTAAGACCTTCTGTTAGTCCTGTGTGTTCCCTTCTGTAAGAAGGGATAAAGTTGTCTCTCCTGGAGTAGTTGGCACAATGGAGAAAGCCAACATTCTCCAGCCTGTGGGCAGTGTGGGTCTGGAGGAGGCCGTGGAGGTGACTGGAGGGCTGGAGCACCTTCCCTACAAGAGCAGGATGAGAGAATTGAGGCTCTTCAGCCCGAAGAGAAGGCTCCAGGGAGATCCTAAAGTGGCCTTCCAGTACCTGAAGGGGGCCTACAGGAAAGCTGGGGAGGAACTTTTTATAAGGGCAGGTAGTGACACAACAAGGGAAAATGGATTTAAACTGGAGGAAGATAGATTTAGATTAGATAGTAAGAAGAAATTCTTTACTGTGAGGGTGGTGAGACATTGGAACAGGTTGCCCAGGGTGGTTGTAGATGTTCCTTCCCTGGAAGCATTCAAGGCCAGGCTGGATGGGGCTTTGAGCAACCTGATCTAGTGGGAGGTGTTCGTGCCTATAGCAGGGGGTTGGAACTAGGCGATCTTAAAGGTCCCTTCCAACCCAAACCATTTCATGATTCTGTAACATGTGGAATTGCTCCCTTACAAACTGAGCAAGGATTTAAGGTTTTGCTGCTTAGAAAGATAAATGTCAGGGTAGTACAAAGTAATAAAACCTGTCTTGTGTGAATGCTGAAAGAACTGATTAAAACGTCTGGCTTTTTCCCACGGAAGTGAATCTAAAAGCAACAGAGTTGAGAATATATGCAGATGATCAAATGCTGTAAGACTTAATATTGTTAGGGTCATAATCGTCATGGAACTCTTTTTGGATATATGCTTCTGTCAGGTTTTAGTTCTTTTAAAAAAAGGATATTTCAACTAAAAGAGTAAGATGTTGAAATAAATATAAGGTATCAAATATCTGTTTGTGAATATATGTGTATTTGCAAGCAATATGAAGGCAAGCATATATATTTATGTGTATTCAGATATCTCTTTATTCAGATATGTGTATGATTGTTCTGTGGTGTGTTACTGACATTGTGATATCCATTTTTTCCCCTGCCTGAACAGCACCCGGCAATGTCATCTACTTCTTGATGTCTTCAATTCAACAGAGCATGAGTTGACCATCAGTGCTAGGAACAATGAAGATTTAATTCTGCATGCTGGAGAATGTCAGCGGTAAGTCCTTTCATATTTTGAGGGCCTTGCTTTAAAGCATTTTATTTATTTATACCCTGCTGTTGTTATTTGGGGCCTGTTTTTTTCTTTTAAAAATTGTAAAGCTGGCAAAGAACATATGTGTATATATATATATACATGTATTTTAAGGTGAGTCATTGAGTTCTAGTACTTTCTCAGTTAATTTCTTTGGCTTTGAATCTAGTAAAGGATAAAGTATAAAAGAGTAGGTTGTGCAGGAGGTATACACTGACCCAACTAGTTTAGTTGTGTTCTCAGTAAATGTTTTAATATGATTTTCATCTGAACATAGTTCTTCTGCTTTTAAAACCAGAACCCAATAGATTATCATCCCTTCCCAATTTGAAATGCTCTTTTCTCCATGTAGTTCCCCAGACTTTTTGTCTCTTTTTGTAGAAACAGAAATGGAATAAAGAAAGATAAAATTGCAGAACAAGCAATGACAATCTCTGTAGTAAAAATATTCTACAATTAAGTAGGCTCTTGTATGCATTGTTTCTCCCAACCCTAGTGGGGTGATGTCAAGGCTATTTTCTGCCTAACTGCATGGTGGAACACTTATTTACCGTATTGTGTCTGAATGGAATTTCTACAACTGACTGTACCCTAGATATTCTGTTGTTTGGTTTTTTTCCTTCAGATGATCATTTTGCATAGATAACATCATTTTCATCTTGAAAAGATGAACCATGAGAAAAGAGATGTTTCAGTTTGGTCACTGACATTAGCACAGTTCTGTTCTTTGGGAGAGTTCTCTTAAGTCATACAATTGATAAGCATTTAAAGGGAAATACTTCAATGTATTTAAATTTCAGCCTGAATATTATTTCAAAGTAGAAGTACATCAATTGCAAGACAAGCAATTGTGAAAAGCATGTATAAAGTATGTAGCAATATCAGTAATATCATGATAAAGGGTGTTGTCTCAAGGTTGAATTTTGTCAACTTTTCTTTCTGAAGAAGTGGACAAAAATGGTGGTAACAAGCAGTGCTTCTTCCTTCTCTATCTTTTTCAGAAAGAATTTACCCTTTTCAGAAAATCAGACTAAGTACTTACCAAGATGTGCATTTCATATCTGTATTCTCTGTATATTTGTGTAAGAATTTGCTACTCAGTTTTTGGGATGATATGTAATAACCAGGAATAAAGTTAAAAATAACTTTTTATGATTACTTTGTATCTCCTTGTTTGAATTGCTTTTGTTTTCCTATGGATTTAATCATTGAAGTTTACATATCCTGAAATCATTACATTTTAATGGCTAAAAATTCAGTAAGTCTTTTCAAACAGTCAGTTAGCAAAGTGGATTTTGTAGCTCTTGGAAGAATTTAAGCCTTTTAAGGCTATTGATTTTAATCTTAATGCAAAATATTTTATTCTTTTATTTGTGTTTAGGAACTGCAGAGAGTTTTCTACCATTTCTAAACCCACTTGTTATTTATTTCTTGAATAATAAGCAGTTTTTCTTGTAACTATATAACTATACATATATAACTAATATCTGTATGTAACTGTGTATATAGCTCCTACCTTACTTGGAGGTTTAATTTTTATTCTAGTGAACCTTCTGCAGAGACTTAGATGGAACATACACTGAGCCTTAATGTTAGCCAACTCTTTCTACTGTAGGGCTTCGGATAATTTTACAAAAAACAAGATCAGAAATCTTCCCCATTTTTGAGGCACTGGTCCAAGATTTTTCTTGTGTATTGTAGACTTGTCATTCACAGGGGCTTACTTTTGAACTAAATGTTTCTGGTCCAGATGTCCAGAATGTTTTCACTAAGACCTACTATTAGGATATCTTTTTTTCATCTCTGGGCATCGTTTGTTTTTTAATTTGAGGAATATTTGAGGTGAGGCTGTTCATTAAAGGTCTTCTTTCCCCTCCTGCCCCGTACCTTCCTGGTTCCTTCTTCATTCCACTTTCATTTAAATTGTAACTTTTCCTCCAGCTCTTACTTTGGTTACTTGTGGTTTCTTTTGTAATTTACTCTTCCTCCATACATCACCATCATTTTGAAATCTCCTGTCCTGACAAAGAGTAGATGCTGGGAAATTGTTTTCTTCGTCCCTGTTCTCATTGCTAGAGATTGCGTTTATCATATTTTCTGCCAGCAAACCTAAAAAGAAGAATAATGCTGCATCTTGCTTACTGCTTGCCTCTTTACTTCCCCTGGATAATTAGAAACTAAAATAACTTGGAAGTCTCTCATGCGTTGTTTCTGCTTCCTATATTATGGAGCAGGAATTCTTTTAGAAAAGCTATTGGAAATTCGGGTCTTCCGATAGTTTTCTAGACTAGTGGAGCTTTCCATCCGTAAAACTGTATCTTACATTGTCAGCTGTACATGATTGAGGGAGCTTTGCTGTAAATTAGAAACAGTTTCAGTATAATCAGCAGTGAAACTGACATTATTTATCACAGTGATGTGGGATTCAACAGATTGTTCAGAATTAGGGCAATATAGCAGGCAGCTCTGGCAAGGGATTGCATTATGTACATTAACAAGGGTGTGTTGCTAGTAGCAATGATTTTAGTTTATTGAAAAACAGGTATGGTAATTATTGTGTTTCTTACTTGTTTATCAAACCATTAAAATTAAGTTTCATGACAACCCTCGTTTATCGGTAAAACACTTCATAATTTATGTTAATAGTTGTTACCACATAATGTGCCCCAGGATATCTCATTTTGTACAGCATACCATACTTCACCTTTACATCTCCATTCTGTGCACAGTGTGTCTGTCAATGTGGAGTGGCAAACATCATAATCTGTGGAAGATTAACAAGGTAGTGGTCTGAGTTGCTGAATCCTCTCCTCTGTCTTTGTGATGCAACACAGCTGAATTTTCCGAGTCCTTTGTGTTTACACGACTTCACAGTTAGCAACTGCAAATGTAACACTGTTAGATGAAGGTCTGCTTTGGCCTTGGTGTGAGGACCATGAGGTTCAGTGCTTTTAACTGCAAGGGAACAGAGCTGGCCGAAGAATTGAATAGTGAAGAACAAACAGGACCTTGATAAGAGCAGGCTGGATAAAAGGGTCAAATATTGCCAGCCATGGAGGAGCTGCTGAGGATCCAGCAACTTCTTCACCAGGTACATGAATGAAATTTAATTTTTCTGGGAATTGTATTTCCCTATGTATAATAACGATCCCCAGAGCTTTTGAATAGGTGTATGACTGGTACATTCCATCATAAATGAGGACATCCTCTTATGGCCATTCAAATGACAGAGGCTTCAGGGCAACATTTACAAGTTCTGACAAGTACTGGTCATAGAATAGAATCATCTGGGTTGGAAAAGACTTTCAAGATCAAGTCCAGTCTCCAGCCATACCTACGATGTCCCATCATTAAATTACATCCCTTAGTGCTACTATAGTGCTGTTATATGTTATATATAACTATGTTATAGTGCTACACATCTCTTGTATCTAGGGATGGTGACTCCCGGGGCAACCTGTTTCAATACCTAACAATGCTCTCCATGAAGAAATTCTTCTTAACATCCAGTCTAAAACACTGCCTTCTCAGTCACCTTGGCACACTGCTGGCTCATGCTTAGCCAGCTGTTGACCAGCACCACCATGTTCTTTTCTGCAGGGAAGCTGTCCAGCCACTCTTCCCTATGTCTGTGCTGCTGCATGCGGCTGTTGTGGCCCAAACGCAAGATAACTCATGTGAATGCTGATATGAAACAACATGATGGATATCCTTCCTTTTTTTTTTTCTCTTTCTTTTATATACATATTTTTAGTATATAAGCTTCAGAATCGAATAATTAAGTAATTAATTAATACATACCACAGCAACAAAGTCAATGATCAGAAATTAAGGACTGAAAGCCAAGACTTCTGTGTAAGCTGGTTCATGCCCTTCAGCAGGGTTATAGGGCTAAATGAGTGAGCTTTCTTAAACAATCCACTATGGTAAGTTATTGTTAAAGTCAAGCATTTCATGGTTTTGATAAGTGAACTTTCCTATATATGGACCTCAGATTTTTTTTTACCATTATTATTATTATTATTATTATACTTCTCATCATATAATAGGGTTTTTTTTTGACCAGGAAAAATAAAGTTATGTTAAAAATTCTTTGTGTGTATACTTAACGAAGGCCAGTGACTACTGCTTATTTAAATACATTGCTTAATTGGGCCATGAAGTCTGTGAATATCTGATTAGACCTAGTTGGCTAAACGTTGAATTTGCAGCAGTGACGTTACTCTGGAAACTGGTTGTCAGATTTGTGTTAAATACTTGCTGTCTTTTTTATAACTGTTTTATATTAAAGGTATACTAAGCTAAAGGGAAGCGTTGTATACTGAAATTTCTTCAATACTAGTTAGCAATGCAAAGGTTAATTTTAAAATTTGTCCCCTTCCAGAGGGTAGGAGAACTTAAAGATTCTTTACCCTTTCAACGATAAGTTCCCTCAGTACATTCATTGTCTTGCGGGTATAAATCATGATAGTTATTACTCATAGCTACCATGCCAGTTTTAATTTGTGCTTTTGTTTATGACAGGACATGTTGTCTGTATCAGAGATTAATTATTTCTTACTTCCACTGTTGTTATGGTTTGTTCTTTTTAAAGACAAAGTCATGGTGGTGAAAATTGTATATGTTGTCATTGAGAGAAACTGAAATTCCACCGCAGTTTCTCTGAGTCTTCATGTTAAATACATGGAAAGCTGAAAGTTTTTTAGGGAGCATCAAGCTGATTTAAAAAAAACAAAACAGGCAAATCAATGTATTAATATGCTGCTTAGTTTTGGACTAATAATTGGCTATTCTTAACAGAAAGAAAGTGTGTATATGTTCAAGGAGGCTTTGTGTACTTAGCACTGGTCAGATCCACTTTTTATGTTTATTTCAAAGGACTTAAAAATTGGAGATGTTATGGATAAGATCTACAAAAATAGCAAATAATAAACAGAACTATGAAGAAGTAAAGAAAAATAAAGGGAATAATAAAGAGAAACTTAGATTTGAGTTGCTTTGCAGTTCAAGCACTCGTGGGCTCTCTTCCACTGAAGGGACCTTCTTGTTTGGTAAAGTGAAGGAGTACGGTGGTTGAGCAACCAATGATTTTGGATGGTTTTGGATCCTCAGTGTGGGTGCTGCAAAAAAAACCCACCCAGAATGTTATAGGAGAATTGAACAGGCAAATAGAAATACGGAATGGTAAGTGAGAATTAAATCATTCAGTTCTGGTCACGTGTATGAAAATGGGATTGTGTGATGGAAGATGCAGACAGATAACTGATCAACATGATGTAGACCTTGAGTTTGGTTTGACATGCACAGTAGAAGTTAAAAGAAAATATTCATGTGTTATACGAAGCTGGGGACAGAGAAGGGCTCTTTTTTAATTATTAAGGGAGGTGAAACAGTAGGTAAAAGCCAAAGTGGAGGCAAAGGTCCTGACTTCTTCTGAGGTGTCCTTTGCTGAATGGCTCAAGACCAGTCCATAATTGCAGGACTTTCTAGCAGGAAGAACTTTTCAAGTGCTATGGCCCTGCATTTGATGATAAGAAAACAAATGCCCCTTGCAGGCTTTAACAGCAGTAAACGTGGCTAGCTGCTTGTTCATCTCTCTCTTCCCTCCCCAGTGCCTTTTGTTCTGTGTTTAGTGTATTTCTGTAGGCAGTGAGCGAGAGAATATCTTTTCTCAGATTTACATTTGGATTCAGCATTTCTTTTTCTGTCAAAAATGCAATAATTTGGAACACAGATAAACCTTTCCTCAAATTATTGGTGTGGAAACTGCTACCCTTAGGTAGATTCTCTTCTATTTTTTTTCTTCCAGGAGTTTTTTTTTCCCTTCTCTCCTTCAGCTTTGTCTGAAAGACTCTGACATTACTTTGGAGGATGTTGTGCTGGGTGGGCAACTCCTCATAAGGTTTTTTCCTCTTCCTTAAAGTAGGTGTAAGCAATTTTACTGCTCTTCTATACCAGGGGTGACTAACCAGCTGGATGTAGCCTGCATGGCAGTTTTTCACTGAATATTGACTTGGCCTTAGAAGACCCAATTTGCAATGTTCCTAATATTTTGTGTAGGCAACTAGGGGACAAATGTGAACACAAGCCAAGTTTGTCTCTGACAGAATTTATTAAATGTAATAAAGTATAGCATAAACAAAGCTTGATGAGTTGGCTCCTATACAGAATATTTCATAGATGTTAGTATGCATTTGCTATCCTAGTGTTGGATCTGGAAGTCACTCCAAATCTGATGTGATTTAAGGGACAAATAAAGACGGGTACATGGAGTGCTGGTCATAGGAAATGCAGGGTTCAAAAGCTGTCTTGAAAAGAAGTCAAAGTAATTGATTTCAGAATTCAGATTTAGACTTTTTTGTAAGGGACTTTTTCATAGGAGGAGTCAAACCCGTCCCTTCCTTCATTTCTTTAATACTCAGGGGAAAAATTATTTGTATACTGAACTGTGGATGCTAGACACTGAGAGAAACAGATTTTGTTCCTTGGTAACAAGGAGTCTTAAGTGGAAGCATTACACAAAGTGCAGACCTATTAAAAATTGACTGAAATGATAGTACTTTTTCATTTGTTTTTCATTTGTGTACAACATAGGTGGTAAGAAAAGGGAGGAATGCAAGAAAATTTGTAAGTGCTTCTTTTGTTAGATAACAGTGGATCAACAAGTGAAACAGGAAAAAAATACTGCTCCGTGAAAGAAATCAAAGTGTAAATCAAATTTTGCTCACACTTAATTCACACATATTGATGCCTTTGGGTCTTTCTTGTGGTTTTAGAAGGATAATATTTCAACATTGATGGAAAAAAATTGCACACTGAAGGTAGACTGTTATCAGTGTCTCACAGGACATTAGTCTCGTCATTTAAATGAAAAACAGGAAGAAACATGTAGGTGGAAAATTTGAGTATTGGTAAAATTTGTTCATTGGTAAACTCATTCATTATTCCCAAAGCCACCAGTGTTACACTGTTCTTGCTAGGCTCATGCTCATATGAGTGGGCCCCTCTCTCACCTTCCGTTGTCCTTTAAGACTTTGTCCTACCAACATTTTTGTTCATACTGTCAGTAGAAGGGTAAACATTTGGGTGCAGGTACAGCTGGTTTCTCCAATATTTATAGATAAGTAGACTAATTCAGCTGACAGCGTGCTCTGTGTATAGGAGCGCTTGCTGTGTTTTGCTGCTGTGGTGGCTGCATTAATGAGGTGAAAGAAGATTGTCTTGAATAGCTACCAGTTAGTCTGCTTTAATAGCCAGAGGATTTATTAAAGCTACACTTCAGTATTGCACAGATTTGGCTTTCTGCCTGCTCTCTGATCTTCTGTTAAAGATCACGGTGGTGCAGTGTAGGCTTCCTGAAGTTGGAAATGAATACATGCAATTCCCATTAATTTATTTTAGATGATCAAAAGTGTAATTAAGATAGTTGTTTTATGAGTCTTTCCTTTATAGAGGAAAGTCATTTAAAATTAGCGCTTCAGTAGTTTGAATTAATTCGTGAGTCCTGACATCCATTTCCTTCTTCCTTCATTAGAAAAAATAAATGCTAAGACACCAGTGATCTGAAGAAGTCTGAAAGATGCTACATAAATGCTGGTATATAAAGCTTCTTTTTTTACGACACTTTCATTCTACAGTCATAGGGATGTTTTGAGAAGTTTGAAATAGAGTCTTTCTTTTTTTCCTTCTGATGCTGTTGTACCAGGGTCATAGGCAAAAAGCTGAAGCCTTCTTTGGAATAGTGTAAGGATTTATCTGTTCCAGATTTCTCTTAAAAAACACGTTGTATTTGGGTAAATTAGCATGCCATGTGTAACCCTACCCTTACGCACAGAGTTACTCAACATAGCACTCACAGAATCACAGAATCACAGAATGACCCGGGTTGAAAGGGACCTCAAGGATCATGTAGTTCCAACCCCCCTGCCTAGCAGGGCCACCAAACATGCACATTTACTAGATCAGGTTGCCCAGGGCCCCGTCCAACCTGGCCTTGAACACCCCAAGGACGGGGCATCCACAACCTCCCTGGGCAGCCTGTTCCAGGGCCTAACCACTCTCCTAGTAAAGAACTTTCCCCTAACATCCAACCTAAATCTTCCCTCCTTCAACTTGGATCTGTTTCCCCTAGTCCTGCTATTGTCAGCCCTTTCAAAGTGTTTACTCCCCTCCTGGGTGTAAGTTCCCTTCAGGTATTGAAAGGCTGCAATGAGGTCACCCCGCAGCCTTCTCTTCTCCAGGCTGAACAAGCCTAACTCCCTCAGCCTGTCCTCATAGGGGAGGTGCTCCAGCCCCCTGATCATCTTCGTGGCCCTCCTCTGGACCCTTTTCAAAATCTCCATGTCCTTCTTGTACTGAGGGCTCCACACCTGGACACAGTACTCCAGATGGGGCCTCACAAGAGCTGAGTAGAGAGGGACAATCACCCCCCTATCCCTGCTGACCACCCCTCTCCTGATGGAGCCCAGGATCCCATTTGCTTTCTGAGCTGCCAGAGCGCACTGCTGGCTCATGTTAAGTCTCTCGTCCATCAGGACCCCCAGGTCCTTCTCTGCCGAGCTGCTCTCAAGGACCACTCCTCCCAGCCTGTACAGGTGCCTGGGGTTCTTCCGGCCCAAGTGCAAAACCTTGCACTTTGCTGTGTTGAACCTCATTAGGTTCACCTGAGCCCAGCTTTCCAGCCTGTCAAGGTCCCCCTTCCTTCCACCGTATCAACCGCACCACTCAGCTTGGTGTCGTCAGCAAACTTGCTGAGTGTGCACTCAATTCCCTCATCGATGTCATTAATAAAGATGTTAAAGAGCACCGGTCCCAAGACAGACCCTTGGGGGACACCGCTCGTTACCAGCCTCCACCTGGACATAGAGCCATTGACCACCGCCCTCTGTCTGCGGCCTTTCACACACTCCTTTCTCACTCCACTGAAAAATAACCTACTGCTTTAAGAAAGAAGGGTAATTTAAGACAAAATAGTTGTCATGTTTGTGTCATATCATTGGCTTACACTGATAGCTCCATTGAATTGAAGTAACATAGAAAACTTTATGTTTTGGTTACCAGGTTCAAATGCATTAATTTTATGTATTGTCAGCTTCAGTTTTAATCTCTATGTAGGACAAAATCATCTTTGGCAATCTTTGGAGAAGCAGGGAGGGGTATGGTGTGAAGTCCATAATCTTTCCTGGCTTGGACCACTTTGTCTCTCCCCTGCAGCCCACTCTTTCACTGGCTGGGTCTTCCCAAGGAAGAGTTTCACCATCCTGCCTTGGTGTGCTCTTGGTCAACACCACACCATTCTAAGCACATTTGCTCCTTTTTGGAAAATGTTGCTTGTTATTTGTTTCCTTACA
Source organism: Alectoris magna (assembly GCA_030625065.1). Taxonomy (NCBI): domain Eukaryota; kingdom Metazoa; phylum Chordata; class Aves; order Galliformes; family Phasianidae; genus Alectoris; species Alectoris magna. The sequence goes on from CM060561.1 coordinate 4,723,871, forward strand.
GTGGACAAGTACAGTAAAAACAAGCTCTAAGCTGCTCTAGCTTAGGGATTTTAAATGGTAATAGTCAGTTTTCAAATTAAATCATAGAATCAATTTAATTGTCTGTCCCTCAGAAGGAGCTTTACTGGAGGTAGAGAATACCATCGTGCTCTGATTTCTGTCTAGTGATGTAGGTGTGTTTATAGCCTTCATATCTTCAGTTTTAAAATTACTCCTTGTCTTACATAGTGCTTTCAAGCTATGAAAGATGCTAACTTGTTGTAAACATTGCAGATTAAACAACAGTGTTGAGTTGTGAGGACATCCCCCTAGGGATGATGGTGACATGTAGTGAAGAAGGTTAAATACAGATTTCTTTCAGTTTTTATTGGTGTACATCTGCATTGAATAAGTGTGCTGAATTGAGAACAATTAAAGGTGCTTTTACACAGGGAAGTTGTAGCTCATAAATCCATCCATGTTCTGTTAAATCATTAAGTTTGTGGGTAAGGAATATTTAATGTAATTATTGACATATGACAGTGGTCCTGATGATAGAGGATCTGAACCACTGTGGGCTAAAAAAGGAGAGTTGTTAATTGGTTAAGAGAAAGGTAATGGAAGAGTGAATAATCACTATTTTATTGTAGAAATAAAGTAATCGGTGGAGTCCTGGAGTTCCTGCTGTTCAGCCCCTTTGGGAACTATTTGGGAAAAGGACTGGGAAGTAGGCAGACGCCATGATAGTAAATTGTGGGCTGTAATCAAAATGATGCTTGCATCAAAAACAGTGTTACTAGCAGGAACAGGGAGGTAATTGTCCCCCTGTACTCGGCATTGGTGCGGCCGCACCTCGAGTACTGTGTTCAGTTTTGGGCCCCTCACTGCAAGAAAGACATTGAGGCCCTGGAACGTGTTCAGAGGAGGGCTACGAAGCTGGTGAGGGGTCTGGAGCACAGGCCTTATGAGGAGCGGTTGAGGGAGCTGGGATTGCTCAGCCTGGAGAAGAGGAGGCTCAGGGGAGACCTTATAGCTCTCTATAACTTCCTGAAGGGAGGTTGTGGTGAGCTGGGGGTCGGCCTCTTCTCCCATGTAATCAGTGATAGAACTAGAGGGAATGGTTTCAAGCTGCGCCAGGGGAGGTTCAGGCTGGACATTAGGAAGTATTACTACTCGGAAAGGGTAGTCAGGCATTGGAATGCACTGCCCAGGGAGGTGGTGGAATCACCGGCCATGGGAGTGTTCAAGAAACGTTTGGATGTTGCGTTGAGGGGTATGATTTAGCTGGGAAGTATTGGTAATGGTTGGACTGGATGATCTTCTAGGTCTTTTCCAACCTCGATAATTCTGTGATTCTGTGATTCTGTGATTCTGTAATTTGGGAAGCCAGCCGTGTGGAGTTCCAGAAGAATGGGATAGTAAAATAGGAGCTGCAGTATTAATGAACCCACAGTGATGAATGAGGTGGAAAAATGATCTAAACTTGATATAGTGCATAGTTTTAAGTAGCCAAGATGAGCACCAGACTGTCTTTTGACTCTTAGAAACTGGATGTGGATTACAAGACATACCTGAAAACATCTGTTCAGTGTTCAGTTGAAGTTGAATAAAAACCAGCCATCTTATTAGGAAGATGGAGTGGTGAGGCACTGGCACAGGCTGTCCTGAGAAGCTGTGGATGCCCCATCCCTGGAGGTGTTCAAGGCCAGGTTGGATGGGGGCCCTGGGCAGCCTGAGCTGGTAGGTAGCAACCCTACCCATGGCAGGGCATTGGGAGTGGATAGGCTTTAAGGTCCCTTCCAACCCAATCCATGCTGTGATACTTTTGTATAGACATTGTACCAACACATGGAAGGACATTTCCAGTCCTCTTTTACTATTTCACCAAATGAAAAGGTGGTACTTCAGAACTATTTAAGATGAAAGGAAAACCTATGTTAAGAAAAGTATGTATGAATAAAATTAGCAGTTAAAACCATAATTCCAGGTACATCCTGTCTTCATTTTGCCTAATACAGTGTGTGCATGTTATTATCTTGTATCCTCAGCACTCTCCCTGTCATGAGCATAAATGCTTCTAATTCCCCATAATATTTTGAGTTTTCAAATAGCGCAGTTATAGCAAGGCCTTCATTTCATAGTTGTCATTTTCTTCTTTGATTCATCTTCTGAAATTGTATTTTTTAATCCAGAATGCCTTTGTGTTACACTTCAATGTTTCATCGCCATTTTTAATATTACGTTTTTGTGGGGGCTGACAAACAGTCAACTTCACTGTATTTTTTTGTTTCTTTCTTTAGACCTTAAAGACTTTCCAGCGCTTTTTATTTAAGATATAATAACAGTTCTTCTGCATGCATAATTGCATGCACTAGTACAGCCTGGGGGATAACCTGCTGGAAGGGAGCTCTGCAGAGAGGGACCTGGGCGTCCTGGTGGACGACAGGTTGGCCATGAGCCAGCAGTGTGCCCTCGTGGCCAAAAGGGCCAATGGCATACTGGGGTGTATAAAAAAGAGCGTTGCCAGCAGGTCAAGGGAGGTGATCCTCCCCCTCTACTCTGCCCTGGTAAGGCCTCATCTGGAGTACTGTGTCCAGTTCTGGGCTCCCCAGTATAAAAAAGACAGGGATCTCTTGGAAAGAGTCCAGCGGAGGGCCACAAAGATGGTGAAGGGCCTGGAGCATCTCCCCTATGAGGAACGACTAAGTGAACTGAGTCTGTTTAGCCTTGAGAAAAGAAGGCTGAGAGGGGATTTGATCCAGGTTTATAAATACCTGAGGTGTGGTGGCCATAGTGGTGAAGCTGGACTCTTTTCAGTAGTGCGTGGGGACAGGACAAGGGGAAATGGGATGAAGCTAGGGCATAGGAAGTTCCGCACGAATGTGCGCAAGAACTTCTTTACGGTGAGGGTGACGGAGCACTGGAACAGGCTGCCCAGGGGGGTTGTGGAGTCTCCTTCTCTGGAGATATTCAAGACCCGCCTGGACGCCTACCTGTGCGACCTGGTGTAGGGAACCTGCTTTGGCAGGGGGGTTGGACTTGATGATCTCTGGAGGTCCCTTCCAACCCCTACAATTCTGTGATTCTGTGATTCAGCTTAATTTCATGTTTTGGAAAGGTAAAACTTTCTGAAGTTTGTCTTTTGAGACTTGAATTTTTGTCTTGGATGGTTGTTCTTAATTTGAAGTATGTCTCAAAGCGTTCACAGTATCCCTCTTTTGACCATGTTTTGCAATATTGTGCCTTATTCTGAGGTCATTGGGTAATGACTGCATTTCTGAAATTCTGTGTTCCTTTTGTGAGCACACTAATCCTCTAAGATGTTTTGAGGTTTACGAATAAAAACCTTTAATTCACAAGAATGTTGGGTTTATAAAGCAGAATTGTGTAGTCAGAGCTTCAATTTATTCGTGCTTTTGTTTATCGGTGTCTGTTTTTGTAGTTCTTTGCACGATTCTCAAATTTAATACTTCTTTCTGTTCTGTGATGTGATGCTTCTTGCTATCAGTGTCTTTACAGTTGTTGTGTTGTGTTTATAACAAGTGAAGGGATGGAAATTATGCATGATCTCACAGTTATCTCAGGTTGCTGAATGTGCCTACGTGGATCAACCTGGTGGTTCATTGGTTAGTGATGTCTGTCGTGGTCAGGATTACATCCCAATTATGGATGGGATCAAGGTTTTACTGTCTGCTGTAACAGTTGGCAAGGTCATCAGGTGGAAACTGGTTTCTTGATTCTTGTTTTCACAAACTAAATTATTTCATGGAATCGTACAACTGCTTGAATTGAAAGGGACCCTTAAAGGTCATCTGGTCCTACACCCCTACAATGAACACGGACACCTACAGCTATGTCAGATTGCTCAGAGCCCTGTCCAGCCTTCACTTCTTCTTGATAGTTTTGCTATGTCCACACTGAAGGTGAGGAAGGTTCCCACACTTGAAACTGGGTAACTCATAGAATTTGACCAGTGCTTTAATGTGTCTGTGCATGCCTTTAATATAGTTAAAATAATTGTTCCTCTGGGTAAGTCTTCAGAAACTAATCTGATTTTTGAAAGAATCTGTTGAGTCATTGTTTAAAAGAGGAATTTCTTCTCTCTCAGTTATTACGGCTTCGCAGTTTACCAGGTCACCTGTATTTTTTCCTGGAGTGTTTGTCTTTTTTTATGTTCGAATTGCAATGTATGTCAACTCCTCAGAGCACATGGCAGCATGTAAATTCTAATAATAGAAGCGTGTGTAGTAAAATCCTGACCATGGATGCATCTCAGCTAAAACCTTTCCCTTTGACTAATGAGGACCCAACCTCTCAGCTATACCTACTGATCGCCCAAGTTTCCTTCCAGAATCTTTGTTCTCAGCCTTTTCTTTTGTATCAAAAAGGTGTTAATGAGTTGTACAACTCCCAGTGAGTTGGCAGAGCTTAAGCAGCTTCAAGGAGATCTAACACTTGCTAATACCAGTGTGAAAGCTTGGCTGCTAGGTTGCCAGGACTGCATTTAACCTATTTGAATCACAAACTGCCTTTGATCTGTTTTTTTTTTTTTTCACTGTGTTCTCCAGTGCTTTACTTTTAGGGGATGTTTTACCTGGAGAAAGAATTTTGTACTTAATTCAAAAGTTTAAAGTAGAGAAGCTGCGTATTTGTGATTGATAAAGGTGATCAAGTACAGTATAATCATAAAATCATAGAATGGCCTGGGTTGAAAAGGACCACAATGATCATGTAGTTTCAACCCCCTTGCTATGTGCAGGGTCTCCAGCCACCAGACCAGGCTGCCCAGAGCCGCATCCAGCCTGGCCTTGAATGCCTCCACAACCACTTTAATAATTAATTCATAATAATAATAAATTCATAGCAATTTCTGAGCTTTTACTGAAGTTCTTCTAATGGGATTCTTCTGCTTCATAAAGGTTTGGTTCAGAACAGAAGCAGACTGAGTCAGGAGGAAACTTCACGTGGCACAGGGAAGAAAGTTGTAGGGAACGTTGCTACACGAAGAGTGAGGGTAAGAGTAATGAGTGGCAGTGAATGAAACCAGCTGCATCCCACTGATCTTAGCGTAAATGAAATACCACGTTCAGCTGGCCCAGGTTTTTAGAATGGTAGCGGATTTGAACAAGCTTTTCCATCCTCTGCCATAGTTAGCGGTGCTATACAGAGGAGCTGGGACTCAACACAATTCAGTTTTTTTTCACAGTCCTGAAATACATAATTGAGCACCCTGATGTGAACTGTGTTATTCTTTGGGATTAGCTGGAAATTAGTGGAGGCTTGTCTTTGACAAGGGAGCGCGTGGTGGCAGCGACAGCCCAGGCGTGTGATTGCTTTTTGTATATATTAGAGGTGCAAGTGGGCTTTGTGAACAAAAAAAGAGAGAAACATCTGTTATTCAGCCTGTTCACACTGAATACTTGTTTGTTTGTATTCGGGAACGAATAGCAAAGGGAAATCTGAGATATTTTCTAACGGGTAAACTATATTTTGTAAAAATAACAGATGAGCATTGGGTTGTCAAAGAAGGCAGTTCTTAAAGTAACATAGTGTCTGCTTCTTGCACACGAAAAGATAGTATTTTCCTTGTTGTGAGTCCTGTGGTTGTATCTTTTTGGGTACCTGAATGAAGTGTTTCACGGCCTTACTACTTTGTACAATTTGAGAGCTAATTTTATTTTGCAAAAAATGGCCAAAATGTGGGTTATGGCTGTAAGTGTAATCTGTTCAATTTGAGTAAACCTTACACTGAGGTCTTAACAGTTTAGCGATTGAAGAAGTGCTAAGAGCATATAAAATTAAAGGCATGTATTAAAGCTACTTGGGCAGCATTTTATTTTCCTACTGCTCTTTGTGAAAAGGGGGCTGGGAAGCAAACAGCTTCTGTAAATAGCCTGCCAGGCTACTGCTGCATCCAGTTCCTTGTGTGACAGATACTGCATTTCTCATTAATGTTACCTTGCAAGTGCCTCTGGTTGCCATAGCAACTATCTCTGAGCCCTATACCTTAAATTTATCCTGACAAAGGTTATTGTGGCAATTCTTGCTAATTGAGGTTTTTGGGGTTTTTTTGTTTGTTTTGTTTTGTTTTGTTTTGTTTCTGCTGCTATTTTTAATGCATCCCCTCCCCCTGTATTTAAGTTACAGATCCTAAGTGGAACGAATGGGCAGAATGACTGCTGAGAAAATTCTTTCAGGGCAGTGCAAATGGGCAGCTGAACTCCACGATTTGTTCTGTGCTTGGTCAGAAAAATTTGAATCGTAACTCTCCGTAATCACTCAAATGTTATCTGTTTTGTCCATCAAATATTTTGATATAAAATGATATAGGCGCTTTTAAACAAGGTTTTTGTTGGTGTGTGCAGATACTACCAAAAATCAGTCATGTTATTTATTATCAGATATTACTACCAGCAGAGAGATGAAGAAAGAAACCGTATCCTGAAGAGCTGAAAAGTTAATTTAAAGCAAGACTCCAATAAATAGAAATTGCACAATACGGAGAATTAGCCTTGCGCTCTCTTTGCACCTGGGACAAGGGAGTGTATGAATGCAGTTGCCTGGCATATGCTGGTACAGAAGGTGGAATTAAGAAGTTATGCATGATCTGGTGATACCATTATTTAATTTCCTGTAGGTGTTTTAGAGGACTACTGCTGTAACATTTCCAATGGCTAAGTACTCTCCAATGTAATTGCATGATTGACTTCAGTTACATTTTCCAGGCAAAGCAGTGGCCTGACCAGAAGTCCCAGCGTATCCATTTAGTGGGGACAGAGCAGCAGAGAAGAAAAGTTGTAGGTAAAATGAGGGGGATTGTCAAGCACTGCAACTTCTGATAACATGGAAGGAATATTTCAGTTCTGCTGAACAGCAAGAAATGTGATTAGTGCTGTGATAAGATACAAAAATGTAGCCATAGAGAAGGCAACACGATAAGAGTTAATCAAACTGTGCTCTGAAAGGACAGGGAGGGGTAGAGAATTCCAAACCCTTCAGTAAGCTGAAGAATATGGATACACGTTCATCCAATTTCAGCATGGTAAAGTTCACCCCAAGGTGCAGCCAGCAGTCATTTTAACTCCTTTCTTTTGGGATGTAGGAAAAAGGCTCTGCAGCCTTAAGCATTTTTTCTCTTTAAACATTGAACTTTCCAGTGTTAGTATTTTCATTTCAGTATTGATATAGGTCAGCAGTTAAGTCTAGGCATAAGAAGTTAGAACTTATAGTTGATTTCTTCTGAAGCATTAAGGGTGATGCATTAAACTGCAGTGAAACTCAGAAATATGTCCACTGGAAGTTCAATTCAATACATATATTTTTTTTCAAGCTTTGTCAGAATGAAATTAGGAGAACTGTAAATTCATGTTTGGGAATGGGAATTTACTGCAAGAGCTACTGGAGTCCCTATGGAAATCTGAAAAAAAAACCACCCAGAATATTTGGGAGTTGCATACCTGCCTCAGAGGTTTTGCAGGAGTATGCTCCATTCAGCATTGCTTTTTGCGGTGTATAACTAGGACCAGGCTCTCAATATAAAAGCAATACGGTAAGCTCCGGAAGACTGGCATTGGCTTTCAGTATTTTTAGTTCTCCATCTTCATCTTGAAGGATAAGTTTGAGAACAAGTCCATGCTAATTGGATAGAAAGGATTTATATCTTGTTTATGGGAAGCCTGGCTTTTGTATAATTTAAAATCAAGGTAACAGAGCTTTGTGTGATATGAAATGGATATTCTGTCACTGTGAAGCCAGTTCAGTGTGCTCCTGTGGAAACATCATTCTCTTTTGTGTGCATTAGATGCTTCAATTTCTGACACTGTCGAACTTTGTAGATTTTCCAATGTTCTTTATTGGTATATCTGAACAGGCTTCAGAACTGATATTTGCTCATTTTTGGAAATTTCACTCATTGAATATAACAGGTAGTGAACTTGTATTACAAAGTCCGTCTCGCATGCTTTTGATCCATATGCTAACACATATTATAAAAGAGGTCTGTGTTGTGATTTGGGGCCCAAGAGACAGACTGGTGAGAGTTTTTCTGGCTGTCACTCAACAGGAAAGTGCCAAGAGCAGAAACACAACCTGCCTTCCTGGGTTTGCCATAGCTGTTGCCTTTGAGTGCTGAAATGGCTGCCCTGGCAGCAGCTGAACGTCTAAGGTGTACCTGAAGGTTGATATATGCAGCGATACCAAGAGCTGGGATGCATGAAGAGCTGCTTGAGGATTCCTGGAAGTTTTTACTTTAGTGGTCTGAAATGTAATTGATGATTGACAGTCACTTAAAAAATCATGGCTGTGCTAAAGACTTTTTTATTTCCCGTGGTCAGTCCTGAAAATGCCACGGCCCTACTGGAAATCGGAAATTAAATCCAGAGTGAGGAAAACAGCACTCACATGTTGTCATAATGCCTGAAGATATTCAACCATTTAAACCTAAATTTTATGTAGCAAATTAGACTCATTTGCTGTATAATTGAATTGCTAGCCTAACACCTACTGAACACCTACTGTTTTTCTTCCTGTGTTGACCTCTCTGTTGTCTTGACCATTAGCTGTAATTTTTGTTCCATTTCTGCTCAGTTCTACCCAGCAATTTAGTATCTCTGTTTTGTTTGTAAACTCATTGGCAGCGGTCTGTCTTTTTCCTGTGTGTATGTGTGTCTCCTCTCTGACACAAAGTGATTCTGATCAGTAATAAGGATTTACGCTTGCTACTTCAGGAATTACAAAGGATTAAGGAATAATACAGAATTATTCAAAAATCAGAAAAATATTCATTTAAGTTTCAGCCCTGTACATGTTCTCAGATCTTTCATTTTGGTGTATAGAATGTATCTAACACATCATAGATTTTTTTATCAGTACAGGGAAACGATAAAAAATATTGTTGATACTGCGGTGGAATATAACACATTATACTGAATTATGAACTCCGTGTTTTATTCTTCATAAGATACTTCATGATAAGATCGCTGTTTGTGGAATGCCCTAGAAAGGAGGAAATGTCAGAAAGAAGTTGCCTGTAATATTAGTCTGGAATCTTGACTGATTCCAAATGTGTGACCTGGTTTTGGAAATGCGGCTCTTCCCTTGGCCAAGTGATGGAGAGCCTTTATCAATGTAGTCGGAAAAGAAACTTGCAGTTGGTATGTATGGAAAAAGATGTTTAGAAAGAAATTTTTCTGATACAGCAGATGACTGAGTTAGAGTGAAAACTTACTGAGAGACTGCCTTTTAGTAAAACACAGACCAGACTTTGACAAGCTGAAGTGGTGAAGAAAAGGTTAAGGTAACAGTGAGTTTCAATGGAGATCAGTAATATACCCAAGTTTTAAAAGAATGTAAGTTACTATACAGCAAGTAAGCATTTAATTTGATTTTCCAAAATCTGTTTTGCAGACTATATTAAGTCCTAGTTTCAGATAACTAAGTGGACTTACAAACTGAATGGATTACTCACACATTCAGTTCATTTCTCTGCCTTCTTGCCTTATGAATCCAATTTATGAATGATTCACCGTAAGATGTTTGTGACAGCTCATGGCGGGTAATGGTGTAATAAAATCTGCCACAAAAATTAATTAGTTTGAAGTGACGTGAGATTTTGTCTTCATGCATGAAAATATAAATCAGGATCTGATGTCAACCGAGCTCTTTAAATTTCTCTCTCTGTATTATTGATGACAATAGATACAGTTTAAATACTCGTGCTCCAATTCCTACATCATCTCAGTAGCTCCATGCTGGACTCACTCCTGTAAGTCCATATCTTGTACTGGGGAGTTCAGCAGTGGACCCGGCACTCCAGATGCATCTCGGCAGTGTTGAGTGAAGGGAAGGGTCACCTCCATCAACCTACTGGCAAGATTCCAAATGCTTCCCACGATTCTGGCAGCACAATCCTCTGCTGTATTGACAAGATTGACATTTGCTTTCCTTCAGTTCTTAGGAACCCCTCCCCATCACCATGACCATTCAAAAATAACCAGGAATGGCCTTGCACTGACATCAACCAGCTCCCCATCACTTTGGCGTGCAAACCATCAGGTTCCGTGGTCTCGTGTAGATCCATCTAGTTGAAATGCTATGTGAGCTGGTGCTTTGGTATTTGTATAATTATCTGGGACAAAATGAAAGAAACAAAGTGAACGGAAATTGTATTTCTCATTGAAAATAAAACAGAAAGAGAACGGAAGTAGAGGAGAAAAATTGTAAGAGGATGATTGTAAAATTCATTTCAATTTTAAAATCCTTGTTACCGAGTTGATGAATTTTCTTTAAATGCAGAACTCTTGAAAAGAGGCTGCAGTACAGTACAGTAACAATGACATATCACTGTGCTGAAAGCTACAGTTAGAACCCATATTGAAACAGAAATGTTCTGAATTGGAACTTATTGTGGAGAGTTAGAACTTCTCAGAGTACTTCTAGTTATGCCTTGATTTATATACGTTGATTTGAACTGAAGATAGGACATTTCTGTTTGGGAAATACTGAGAATCTAGGGGAAAAAATGGATTTCCTAATCAAAAAATCTTTTTATAGATTTACCTCTCTCTTAAAGATTGGTTTCATTTTTCATGTTTATTACTTTAAATAATTGATTTAGAAAATCAGATGCAGAGTGTCCAAGGAAGTTTGATGTCAACAGTATAATTAATGGAGAAATGTGGTGGATTTTTGATGGCAGCTGTCGATTGTTGCAGCTTACATTTTGGATTTAGGAGTTGAAAATGCTGTTAGTATGATACCTTTTTCAAGCGAGTGTTTTAATTGGAATTTGAGTCATATTTAACATACAGTGTCTTATGGTATGTTGTGAAGTTACTCTAGTGAAAAATGAAAAGCTGTGGTGTCTTTGGATGAAGATAGAACATCCACTTGGATGGATTGTAGTTTCTTTCAGTGAGTTTGCAAGTATTTTCTAGGGAAAACACAGTTTGTATGTTGTTAGTCATAAAATTTCTATATTTAGAAAGGAATAAATTGCCTAGAATTCCTCATGCCCATATGTGCTGATTATATTTGCCAGTAATTTTTGAAGGGCTCCATTTTTTTTTTTCCAAACATGTAATTTATTGTCTATGTTTCCATTTCAACCTAGGAGTGCTCCACAGTTTGATTCTTGTTTATTCAGACCCTGGTTAATTGTCAGATATTACAATGATGAGGAGGAAGACAGAATATTTGCTTTGGTGCCATTTGGCACATAGATAGCGTTCAGATTGGGTCTGTTTTGTGCAGGTTGTTTTGGTTTTTTTTCGGGGGGGGGTGGGGGTGTGGAATTAAGTGCCATCTGATTATGTTTTCCCTTATGTTAGTCTGTCACCAGGCTGTGGGTCACTGCTCAGGTGTTGTGAAACAGTGATAAACGCACATCTGTGCATATCACTGAATGATTTGGATTCAGGCTTTGAAGGACTACGGAAGATTTACTGAGGTCACTTTGTCCATTCCCTTGGGGCAGTGCAGGCATGCCTCATTTACTGTTTCTTTGTTCAGTTTGTGGCTTTGATGGTGTTCTTTTTTTTTCTATTTTTCTTTTTTTTTTTCTGAAACCAGAAATACTGTAAAAATGCCTTGTACATATCCACCTAAAACGTGAAGCACTGACTAACAAAATAAAGCTGAAGCACTGGAACGTGTTAGTTGATACTGGTGAACTGTGTTGTAGCAAGCTGAGTGTTGAGTCCAGTCTTGCTTTTTTCCTTCCAAGTTTCTGTAATTCAGAATTTCAGTATTTTCTACACCTGTTACAAATCCCATAATGTTGAATGTCACTTTATCTACATTTGAACTCAATCGTATGATTCCACATTCAATAAAGCAGCCTTTCCTTAGTACTGAATAAATAATGAAAAGCTGAAATTTGCTTCCTAGAGAAATCGATCCTGGCTTGCATGGGAACTGCAGAAGTTCTCAAAAATGTAACTGGGCCTTTAAAATCTACTCTTCCTCTTTTGAAAATGTTTTTGTCTTTGTACATTATTGCTATGTGATACCAAGATATCTCAGTATTCGGATGTGTGTCTTTGATTTATAAAAATTGGTTCAGGAACTCCTACAGCTGGGTGATGGACCTGGTAAAAGTGACAGGCCAGGGAGGGAGCTCCCTTGGCAGTCCGTGCATTATGGCCTCTCCAAAAAACCTAAGAACTGGGAAGACAAGTTAGGAACCTGGAAGCCTCCAAAATGCATTAAAAAAAACCAACAAGAATGAAACAAAACAAAAACAAAAACACCAGAAACTGAATTATTAAATTATTATTTGATTATTTTTTATTATTAAGACTTAAATCTGATTATTTTTCTAAGAATAGCTTAAGTTCTTCAAATGATAACTAACTTTTATGTACTGTGAAGCTACACGTAGCTAGGATTAGTGCTCTAGAAGTTCTGTCAAAGTCATTGGAGGCTGGAGGGAAAAGAAAGATTACTGCCTCTGTGTGGGAAAGACAGACAGAACTTAATGAGTGTTGGTTTAATTTGACACCTGGAGTTTTTTGGTTGTTTTGCAGGGAACCTGGAGAAATGAAGGCTCAGGTTAAAGGATGAAGAAGGGCCAGAACAAGTTTTTTTCTGAGATAAACTTCATTATTCTTTCTCCTTATGAAATAACTTTTTTGACTAAATGTAGCAGTGCTCTTAAAGATTTCTCGGAGGGAAGGATTTTGATTAAACGCTTCCTGTACTTCTGTTTTCCCCTGACTTTTTATTCCCACCTGGAATAATTTCTTATATTGTCTATAAGGAATATAATAACTTGACAAAAAATAGTATCCTAGTAGAAAGTGTGCTCTTTCTGTTAAAGACAGAGGTTCCTAAAGCATAATTCTTTCTAGCTTCTGTGTGCCTTCCAATCCCAGATCTGTGAAGAGCAGTTTTAGGAGTCCAAGCACTTAATCTGCTTCTGATGAGACTGATGGAAGGAGGAGGAAGGTTCCTGGAAACACCCAACATGGCAGCTGATGGATGAGATGTGTAAGATGAGCATGCTCAAAGTCCTCCCTTATCTGGCACTGATCTAAATACAGTGAAATACAGTGCCAAAGGTCTTTTTTCCCTTATTTTTCAAACCTCTTTCTTTTACAACTATTTTGATAAAGATTATTTTATCTTGATGGGTTTTTTCCTTTTAGGGAGAAGAAAACTATTTCCAACAGTATATTCAGTTTCTGTAAATTGTTCTCCTTTATCACTTTTAAAGATGACTTTGTTGACTTGGTTGGCTAGAAATGGAATCTGGATGGTCTTCCTGCCTAAAACCAGAAAACCAGGAGAGTCTTTCCTTTGCTCTCATTGTGTCATTCTCCCTATCTTTTTCATCGATCTTCTTCGCAGTAGCAAAGACTGTTTTTGATTATCTAAGGGGAAGATTTCATCAAGATCAGATTTCCTTGTAATTTGTATTTGCATCTCCATTTTTATCAGTGTGCTTAGTGCAGTTCTCTTGAATTCGTCTGTTCATGTCTAACTCGAGTCAGATATTTGTGCCTCACTGTTTTGTATCTGTATATATAATATATATTTATATCTATGCACACTATTTGTATTGCATATATGTAGACAGCAGTATTTTTCCCATTTTCCTAGCCTTTATTTGAGAAGTGTTGGAGATATGCTAGAAAACCAAAAGTTACTTATTCAGTTTGGAGGATTTTTTACAAATGGTATATGGTAATTAGAAACTAATTAGAGGTTTATAACTAGAGGCTTAATTAATTAAGTGCAAATGCATTTGTAGCTTTCAGATAATGGCTGTTCTTGCAATTGATGTGTGATCTCTGAGACCAAGTGTTATTAGGGTTTAAACTGTTTAAATTCTAAGGCATATCTTCCCTTTCTCAGTATTGTTAAGATAAAATTTGTTTTTTATTTAAATTGCTTTACTTTCTTCTTGGGAAAAAATATTTTTCTTTGTCTTGTTGAACAAAAATTGCTAATAGGTTGTGTCCGTTTGTACATGAGAACTGCTGATCTAGAGTAGAATACTTGGATCTAAAAGTTGTTGACTCGTTTTCTAAATTACCCTGTTTGTTAGAAGATTCTCATGTCGCTTCCAAATTACAGCTGAGCTTTATGGTCCTGATACTAGAGGAAATGCAAGCATTGGATGTATTTTTCCCTTGGATGATGGTAATATACAGCACAGTGTCAGTGATCAGTTCTGCATACTCATTTCTGAGGTAAAGCCACCGTGCAGCTTATTTGCTCTACTGTAGTCCTACATACAGTTTAAAGATGACTGTATTCTTGGACTTTGGCAACTGCAACGGGCTGTTTCACAGCTCTACGCAGTTGATAGATGTGATCAATACATAGTGGTTGACTGGCTGCTTTTCCGACAGGAGGCATCCCTACTTTTCTTCTACATCTGCTGAGAGATAGAATCCTGATAAGAAATGTTTTCCAGGTTTGATTTCCTGACTACCTCAGCGCATTCCAGCCATGTATGATGTATGCCCTTGTTTGAGGGTCGCTAAGTAGATTACACCTTTGATTTTCTTGGAAGACTGAATTATATGCAGCACACATTCATCATAAGTGTGTGTGTGTGTAATGGTTTTGTAGCTGCTTGTTATTATTGCCTGAGTGGGCAGTGCTACTAGTATGTTATTAAACCTGCTTAGTTAAATTCCTTGAATTTGCTTAAACCTGTTCAGTTTGTTCCAGGTAACAGTGATGATACTCTGATGCTTTGCCCAGTTTCTATAACAGAGTACAGATTCTGCTTACGTGGCATGTACTAAATATGTAAAATACATTTTTGGGAGAACAAGAAGCAAGTTTTAATGTTTCAAAATTATATGTGTATATGTATTTAGGTATAAAAAGACTTAAAGAAAAAAGAGATTTTTAGCTCAGATATAAGGAAAAAATCTTTTGCAGTGAGGGTGGTGAGGCACTGGAGCAGGTTTCCCAGAGATGTGGTTGATGCTCCCTCCCTGGAGACTTTCAAGGTGAGGCTGCATCAGGCCCTGGGCAACCTGATTGAACTGTGGCGTCCCTGTTCATTGCAGGGGAGTTGGACTAGATGGCCCTTGGAGGTCCCTTCCAACTCTAAGGATTCTATGATTCTTTGATAACCTCTTGGTTATTTTAAAACCATTCAGATAGACACATAAAAACTGCATGACAGATATAGAATCATTTAAATGATTTTCAAATATTAAGTAATTATAGTAGAAATAAAAATGTAGGTCACACTTTATCCTTATTTGGATGTGGTGTACTATGGAAAAGTTCAAAACTAAGATGGTAGAAATTGTAGGACTTATTCCAGCGACATGGGATTCTCTACCTAGCATTAGAAAACTGAGCCCAACCAGGCATTCTTGCTGTACTCAAGTCAGAATGATTGCATACATAATGAAAAGTGAAATAGGAGAAGATAGAAAATAACGTTCTGTCATCTCTTAGCAGAGTAAGTTCCTGCAGTTACTGGTGTGCTTAGGCACCTTTAGGAATTCAGCATTTGCTCAGTCCTGATCCCTGTGATATCCTTTGGTGAAAGATCCAGCTTTGGAACCCCTACTGCGTGTCTCACAGAAATGATTTTGTCAGGTCCAATTAAATACTGGTTTAGCCAATATCTTTGGCAAAGGGGTTGGATTTGGTGGTGTCCAGAGGTCCCTTCCAACCCCTAAAATTCTGTGATTCAGGAGTAAAATGCTTCAATGGATCCTATAGGAACAGGGTGAGAAAAACTTGGAATTTTCTGTTCCCAGATGTTTCTCTGTAACAGCGAATCAAATAGGTTTTTCTGAATCTACTGAAAAACAAACATGCTGAGAGCAAATCACTTCTAAATTCGTCTTTTTTCACATCAGATCATACGAAAGAAACCTATTTGCATTTAAGTTTAGTGTCTAATATATTTACACAGATGTAATGGTGTTGCACAAAATTAATGATAGAGGGGTTTTAAAATCATTGGAAGTAAATATTATATTTTATAATGGTACTGTGTTACTGCCTTCAGAATTTTTTAGAGCATCATTTTGCATGTAATTCATTGCCCTTTGTATTTTATTTTGCTGGCTTCAAATGGAAATGTCTAACAAGTTTCTGAACCCAGTCCTGTTCTGTTAGTGTTTATAGCAAAACTAGTTATTGTTAAAGTTTTGAATAATGTGCAGAACATGATGAAGAAGCTGATTATATAAACTAGGAGAAACAATACTTTTCAGCAGCACTTGTAGAGAGGAACAGCAACATGCATTAAGATATGAAAGCAACCGTGTGCTCAGCCGAAGTTCTCTGACAAGCAATACTGAAGCCTCAGCTGTCAGTGAACTGCTTTGTATCATTCAGCTAGACAGAGATGGCACAGAACTGCCTTTGGCTAGCAAGTGAGTAATGTCCTATTTTAAGGAATTCTGAGCAGGCAATATGATCTCTGGGGTATTGTATCTGGGTAATGGATTGAAGCTGGATTAAAACCAATTTTTCAGCCAGGTAAAAACCTGAGCTGAATCAAGCACCTTATCTAGGAGTGTGTTCAGGACTGCTGGGCTCTGAGATGTAGATGAATCAGAGAATCTAAATGGTCTGCAAGGTTTGGAATGAGGTGTGAGCATGGAGCTGAAGGTAAGAGTCCAGTTCTTGTTGGAAGCTGTGACATGAGCGTGGGCAGAGTTCAGCCAGGTTGGATGATCATCAGATCAGAAGTGGAAATTGAAACTGGTGCTGAAGAAGTCAGGCAAAGGAATGACAAAAAACCAAAGTTGTGGCAAATTAGGTATTTGCTAATAGGAATTACGTTTCAGTCGCTTCATTGCAATCTAAATAAAAAGCAGTGAGGGTCATCTGAAATACAGCACAGGTCTGGTAGACAGTAATGATGTGGACATTCTGACTTTATCTTGATGAGATTTTTGTAATCCTTGTTAAAACCGTGGAATGGAAGAGGCAGGGATTAAGTTGGAGAGCATTGGATATTGATTGTGGAAATGAATTTGAAATAGTAAGTTTGGATAACATTCAGTGATTTCAGACCTAGGCATGGAGATTGTGTTTGGGAACAAAGATCAAGAGTAGGGATTTCTTAGATTGGAAACTGTTGCATTATAAGGAAAGAACTGAATAAACTCAAAGTGGAGAAAGAATTCATAGAAAGAGTTGAGAAGGTTGGAAAAGGAAGCTATGAAATAGGAAGGGCAGTGCTGCTGGAACAGCTGGAGGAAGGAGGGGGGAGTAGGGATAGAGTTCATCTCAGTGAGTGCATAAAAAAACAGCACTCCTCTCATATTGTGTGTGAGGAAGTGAACCAAGGGGAGAGTTACTCTCATAGCCTCTCTAGTTCTATATAGTAAAAATATTCTCTCTGGGCTGCAGATTCCCATCTACATAAACTAGAAGACCAAGTTTTGTTTCTGTGGTTTTGTTTGTCTGCCTTCTTACGCTGTATGTTCCTCAGGGTAATTCTGAGTCATCTTGAAGACCTTGGTCTGATAAAGCAATAAAACGTCTTTCTTGTTTATAAAATAAAGGTTCAATTTTGCATGGTGGGCCAGAAGAGAGATTATATTTGACAGTTTCAATATTTTGATTTCACACCGTGCCTCGTTCTGAATTGCATCTGTCAAGGTAAAGGAAAGGTTTGCTCCTACAGAGAGTATTATCTGTAAGGTTTGATAGTCTTATTATGCTGCTCAGTAAATTTGTGCGTGTGTCTTCTTCTTTGTCTTCAGAGGGCAGAGAGTCAGTTTGATTTTGGGTATGATTAAAAAAAGGAAGAATCAGTAAGAGGCAAAATGGTTGTAAGCCACGTGAATCCTGATTTTGATGGAGAGTTGTATTACACATTCTACCTTTTTTTGGTTACCTAGCAGAATGAAAGTGAAAGGGCTGGAAGTTACTATGTGTGAATAAAAAGAAAAACTCAGATTAGGTGAATTATAGCGATTTGAGAGATTTAATGTTAGGGTACGAGGCCTGCCATTTTCTACTTGCGCTCACTAGCAGTAATTAATTTAAAAATAACTTGTTTTGAGAATATTGGCATAACCTCAGAAAGTTGTTTGAGTCGCCTTACTAATTTGCTCCGTATTTCTATGGCTTTGTACTTTTACATTGGAGAACACTTTATTAATACTAAATATAGTGGTTTGAGATAAAGTAACAATGAGACAGGTCAGGGACAGCTGTTGTAAAGGCAGGATACAAATTAATTACTGTGACATCATTTGTACTCTTCAAACCTCTTCAAAGCAATAAAGATTCTTTCAAGTTTCTTATTATGGGGTCTTGTAAAGGTCCTTGGAACTGGATGATCTTTAAGGTCCATTCCAACCCAAGCCATTCTAAGATTCTATGAAATTCACATCATTTATGTAATAAAAGAATACTAAATGGTTACTTGTATGTTAGGCAATTATCAGGAATGGGGCTTGAGACTTTGGATTTTGTGGAAAATCTTCTGTAAAACAATAATTGAGGGCAAATGCGGTGATACTGAAGTGATGGTTATTATTGATGTGATGCTAGAGTAAGATACGTGCTTCGGTCTCAGAGAGAACATAAGAATGAGAAGCTTTACGTTTCTGGTGGTGGAGAGCTGTCTGTTAACGTAGGATGAATGGCTGTCTTGCTCACTCTTGTACTGTTTCCAGTTCAGCCGAGTGTCATGTAAGCACTGCATGTTGATGTGTTGTATGATAATCAGAAGTCTGAGGGAATAAGCAGAGCATTTTTTTTTCTGTATCAAGCAGAAAGTCATCCCTGACCCCCGTTTAGGAAGGCCTGTATTGAGTGCCAAGTCAGTGATTTGAGATGCTATCCGAAGATAAGCAACGCTGAGCTTCAATGCGCTGACTTCTATGACCTTCTCATATAAAAAGAGAATAGAAATTTGACTGTTACAGCAAATTCTTCATCTATCTGAAGTTTAATGATGCATGTTTCATCTGAGCTATTTGCTGTATCATGGTTATTTTTACCCATGTCTCCGAATGAGCCCTTCCTCCTTGTGTGATATTAGCACTTCAGGAGATTCCCATGAGAACACAGTTTCCTATTCATTGCATGCTCTGTAAAGAATGTTTGTTGTTGCTACAGAATGTTGTTGAGTAAATTGCCAACCTCTAACAAAACTTGCCTTTGTGTCACCTGTTTATTTGTCCCTGGTTCCTCAAGTGCTAAATTCTGCAGCTTATATCCATCAGATGTACTCAGGACACCGTTCTCAGGTGCTCACATGGTAAATGTGTTATATCTGCCTCTGTCACTTTGGGGTGCATTAGGTAGCATGTATAAAAGTCAGCATTATAGAATCTCTTAGTGCTTCCTTTTTGTGTCTTATTCCCCCCCCCTCTCTCTCTCACTTCTTCCCCAGCTTAACTTCTGTTTCCCCTTTCCCCCTCCTTCTTTAACAGCTCCCCATCTCAAATGAACAGATTTCTGAAGCAGAACAAGATTTTGCTTTTACCCTTCCCTTCCCTTCAGGTAATATTTTCTGTGGAAGTTGAGAATAACCAAAGGTTGGAGATTTCCTTACAGTGAACTCATTTTTTGTGAAATTAATTGAAACAACAGCATGAATGCCTGTAGAAGAAAACTTTCAGTTTTTTTCTGAGGGCAGAGATAATGAGCAGGAGATGATCCCCCAGGTTCTTGTGTACAGTTCTCTTCCAGTGGGTTAAAATTTTCTGAGCTGACCAGGCCTTATGCAAGCAATCTCTCAAGTATTTAAATGTAAAAAACCCAACAAAATCAATGCAGCTCTGCATAACTTCACCTGATAAATAGGAATGTTCTTCTTTCACAGAAGGCATAATATTTATTCCCGTAAAGCAGTGCCTTGGTCTATGTTATTCAACCCTACTAATCTTCAGAAATATTATCTACTGAAGATTTTTTTCCCCCTTTGCTTTATTATTATTTCTCAGAAAGCCTAACCTGGAACCAAGAGCTAAGAGGACTGACATTCTGTGATAGCCTTCAGACAGGCTTTTTGCCCTTTGGTCTTCCTAAATACTTTGAAGACAGAAGAGTTACTTTTTTTTTAATAAGGCTGCAGAATCATGCACATAATCACACACCACACAGAGACTACACAGTGGCTCTGAGCAGCCTGTTCCTAACCACAATAAAAAAGGCTTCTACTGTGTTTAGAGGGATTTTTCTTTATCTGGGTTTTTGCCTCCTGCTTTTCATCCTGGCGCTGGGTGCCACTGAGAAGAGCCTGACTCCGTCTACTCTGTCTTCTTCAATCCCTATACAGTTCAGGTATTTATTCCCAGGGATAAATTTCCCTAAGCCTTCTCCCAGCTGCACAGTTCCAGCCCTCTCATCCTTTCCTTGTATGAAACCATCCCTTAATCATCCTCAGCACCTTGAGCTGGGCCCTTTCCCAAACACCCAGATATCTCAGCACCCTCAGTGTGCTGCATTGATTCTGAGCGGAGGGAAAGGCTCACCTGTCTCCCCATTGGCACGCACTGTCATTAGTTTACCAAATGCAGCCAGGATGCTGTTGCCCTTCTCTACACACTACTGGCTCATGTGCTGCTTGTCCACCAGGACCCCTGTGGCCTTTCCTGCAAGGAGCCTTCCAGTCAGCCACAGCCAGTCTGTGCTGCTGCCTGGGCTTGTTCCGCATCCAGGATGGACCTTGCATTACATGATGCTGCTTTTTGCAGCTGGACGATCCAGGACACTGGAGAATTTTTCCAGCTATAGGTTTTCTTTAGACTAAAAAAAGTAATGATCCCATACGCTCTTAATTTTTTTGTTCTAGGGTTTCAAACTGAACCTGTGGCTCAAAGATTTTCTCTGTGCGTGTAGAATGATGCAATGGAGCCGTACCATCTCCAGCATTTTTGAAACATAGCAAATAGTGACGCAGTAGGTTTTTATTTCAAAATGCCACCGTATTTACTTTAAAAAAGGAATACAAAATGCTGTACTTTTTTGCAATGTGAGTTCTTCTTGCTTGGTGTTTGAGCCTTATTTTCAAAGTGAAAGCAGTTGTTGATTTGGGATGCCAACTGCATCTTTTATTTGGCCCGTTCATCCTTTTCAGTGGTAGTCCTTGGTATTTGTGTTAAAGTTGATACAGACCTTATTTTTTTTTTTATAGGTCTGTGTTACGGATCCAAGTATCACGTCTTTAAGAATTTTCATTAGAATATGAACAAGCATCTTCTTATCATGAATGTAACGATAGGCAACTTCAAGACTACTATCAGTGGTTATCAATATTTCAGTTAAAGTTTCCTGTTTAGAAGAATATCTTTCCTTGCAGCAAGCACTGTGGGATTCTGACCAGGTTTTCACTGCAGGTAATTCAGCTGTAATTGGGTAATGCTTTAAAGCTTGCCTATGGGTTGCTCCAACTTAAATATTCAGAGACAATATTTGAATATTTTTTTCCCCTCACTTCTGGTAGCATTGCTTTAATCTCTTCTGATGTTTGATGGGTGTTCTACTAATGAAGAAAAGAAATGAAAATTTTGAAGTCCTGTGGAAAATGTTTTCTGAGTTTCAGTTAGCAGGAAATCAATTCAGCTTTCCTGCTGCTGTCCCTAATTAGATAAGTATTCTACAGAGCAGGAGTAATTTATCTCTATTGCATCAGGAAGACAGATATATTTGAAAATATATTTGCTCTTTTCAATATTTTGTTACAATTTCCTGCATAAATTCATGAATTATTATTATTTTTTTTTAATAAACAGCCATTTTACTTGAAATAATATCCTAATCAGTAAGGAAGAAGTACACATTTTGATCAGGTGTTATTAAGGAGATGCTGTAGATGCTTTCTGTTTTGAAATACGCTGGAAAAATTTTGTTGTTATGCATTAAACAACCTGATTTGTTTGACATGCAACAATGTTTGACTGTATTGCCTTTCTTCATGGATGCAACAGCCAAATTGCCCTCATTTAACTTAATACATAATTGTTAAGGCATTTTGTATTTCTATGACGAAGCCCTTCGTTCATCCAGTTGAAGGAAGAATCTTAAAACACAGAGAAAAAATAGCTGTTATAGTGTTCATAAATTGTACCAGGTTGTATTACCCAAACTTAACAAATCTTATCAGTAACAACGAAACTGAAAATCAAATATAATTATTGGGGAAAGAAATCTGTCTCTACGTAGTTTTAGCTAAAAATGGGAAAGAACCTCAGGACATCACAGTGGTGAATCTATTTTTAAAAGAGAGCATTGCTGTTTAATGAAATGCTGACTCCAGGGAACACAGTAAAGAATAATCAGAGGCACTTATCACCTTTGACAGGCTGCAGCGTTGCAGCCCATGCCTTCGTATTTCAGTAATCAAATACTTTCTGTACCCATTTTTAGGGAAAACACTAATGTTTAAGAAAAGCACGCTAAGAAAAAGCACAACTGGATGGATTGGATGAATGCCTGACACATCAGATTAGAAATATTTAGACTTTTGAAACCAGAGGTTCAAATCCCAAGAAGGCTGACGTAGTTCTTCATCTTTTGTGTGTCAGCTCAATGCATTGACGTCTCTAAATTGTCATATCAGCTTACATGTGTTCAGAGCCCACTTACTGATTTTCTTAGGCTGTTCTTCCAGGGCTACAATTAGGAGCTTTCTGTCTTGTGATACGCTATTCTACCAAGTGTGTTTACCTGCAGCAGCCAAGAAAAGAAAATTCTGAAGGAAATCTGAGCCTCAGTCAGTGTTACTGTTTTCATTATACTTTTTAACTCCATGAAATAACATGAAATATATAAGAGTACAGGTTGTGCAGCGATAAGGTGAATCTGCTTTTCACCAAGGTCTTTGCATTTAATAGTACTATGTTAAGTAATTAAAACTTAATGAAGGGAAAGTGTGATGTGTAAGGTACCGGAACAGTAACAGCTTCACCATGCAATTACTTGCATTTTGTCCTTTATGTCCCTTGAGTGGGATGAGAGAATCTTGGAATCTCATAAAATAGCTTGCTTCTTCTGCACACTTCATTTGATCAGTCTAAGATCCTTTAGTATTTTTTAGCTAATAAAATGTGGCTGTGGAAACAGTGCTTTGTACCAACTATGTCTGTTCCCTTTGTATGCCGTTTGCTTTTGATGTACTTGGTTTTTTTTTTGTCAAAATAGGTGTTTTTTGTTGTTTTTTTTTGTGTACCTTTGAGTGGTTGCCCCATATACACCTTCCAAGAAGGATCAGTGCTTTTCCAATAGCTTGTCACCAAATACCTTCACTTCTCCTGTGTTTCAGGAATGAACTAATGCACTTGTGAGCACCTCCTGAAAGTCTTCATCCTTCACCACTTTAACATTCCGGTTGCATTTCTAAAGTTTCCTTTTAGACTTCTGCTTTACTTGTGTTGAGTTCAAAATAATAATAGCCAACTTTCAATTTTGGATGGGGACTTTGTAGCTTTTTGTCTTTTGGGGGTCTCCCTTCCTTCGGTCTGTTTTTACTACTTGAGTAAGTCTCTCTTTTTTATGTTTGATCCTGGAGCGCCTAGATTTTCTTTTCCTCTTGTCTAATGGAAAAGAGGAGAAAACGTCTTCAGAATACATGGTCTTGAGGAAGGTTTGTCACCTTATGGCCCTGAAGTTATACATAGCAGGGTTTGGAGCTGAGCTTAATCGAGCAGCCTTTGTAAGCCACAGTCTGCTCTGGTGGTGCTTAGGGCAGTGAGTAGAGCCACAAGCATTTCTGCCTTGATGCTTTATTCCAGTCCACTGTTAAATCACAGTGGTGCTCACTTGTACAATTCCAGGAAAATCTCAGTCTTTCCCTGGAGCCTGCATTAAAACTTCCAGGACTTCCCAGCAACATCGTGACAACTTTTTGTTGGTAATACAGTTCCCTTAATAAAAAGGTTCCTTGAGATATCTGGCATTATTCCCATCCCTAACCAGTTTCATGTCACGTACCTACTGGTACAGCCAGTGTGCTGAAATAAGGCAAACGTTGGTCATTACTTGTCACAGTTTGAGGCAGGGGCCATATCTTGCAGCTTAGATACTATTTTTTTCCAGAGTGACAAAATACTTTGATGACAAGAAATCCTACTGTGGAAGAGTTGGAGAACAGGGAGATGCAGTTCCCCAGTTCCCTGCTCTCCATGGGTGCCTATGAGGCTTGAACATGCTTTGCAAAAGCTGTCATTTGTTCTGTGACTCCTTAATGTAGCTGCAGTAAGGAGCTTTATAATGACAAGGCAGGGACTTAACTTTCCTTACCTTCTTTGGTTGGAGTTGCTGATACACACTGATAATTATCATCCACCCTTAGCTTTCTTTTCAAAAAGAACGACTGCTTTGCCCGTGCACTTTTATCCATACTTTCCAGAGATTATTCCTCATGAAAGCCTGCTTAGAAACCCTTCTTAATGTGTTCTTAACTAGGTTTCCTCTCATTTTAGAAGAAAGGGGTTGGACTCGATGATCTGGGGTTGGACTCGATGATCTCTGGAGGTCCCTTCCAACCCCTACAATTCTGTGATTCTGTGATTCTGTGAAAGGAGTTTTACTACCACTGTTTTCTGAGAATAAAGGAAATAGAGAAATGTATTCTAATTTTGGAAATTGGAGAGCAGCTTTTATGATTCTAGTTCCATGTGGTAACTACTGTTGAAATACAATTCTGCCACTTTGTGAGGAAAACTGATTGGCTTCTATGCATCTTGTGGGGGTGAGTGTTTTGTATTTTGTGTATTTTTATCTAAAAATCCGTTTGTTATAGGTCAGGACCACGGCCAGTAGAAGGATGTACAGCTTGGATGTGCAGTAGCTTTAAGGCCTTTCATGGGGGCCTGTGTACTTGTAGGTACACACACTTTGAGTAATTTTTTATCATTACCTAAAACAAGCACAAAGATTCCTAGAAATGATTGTGCTGCTATTTCACGAACTCAAGTTAATTTGAGCCATGCTTTTTGTTTGATGAGACACAGCCAGCATCCACAGAGCCTTTCATCTTCAGCCCCCTACACTGTTAGGTTTTGTCCTGGGTGGGGCACAATATCTCTAATGCATTTTAGTGTGTCGGAGCTTTGGGAGGCGTTAGCGGTGCTGATGGGTGCTCATAGCACTGTGTGATATACAGTCAGGAAACCAGTGTAAAATGAGGCACAAAGTGATTTGGTTTGAGTAGTCTGTCCTTTTTGGCTTCTCAATAAACTTTAATGCCCAAGGTAAATTCTTCTTGTTACTTTCCAGAACTGAATGTGTCTAGAATTTCGTTTGTGTTGAATATCAACCAGGCACGTGACTGCTGTGGGTGCTACAACAGCCCAGGTCAGATAATGTATGTTCCCAATTCACTGATTGCGATGAACAATGGATGCCTTTCCCCAGTTCCAACTATTACTAAAAATATCTCAGGAAGAAGGCATTGAAACTGCTAAAGTAATTGTATCCATGTTATCATGACTATGTTTCCAGGAGCTGCTTGGTCTTTTGAGTTATGAAATTGTCCCAAAGCTCAGATCAAAAGTCTGTGGTGTGGAGAGCATTGCAGTGCTTAACTGAGTGGCTGACCAAGACGTGGTAAATTTACTGCAATCCAGCTGGACAAATTTCCATTGACAGCAGGAAAAGATACTGTTTATCTGTTCTTGAGGGTGGTGGAGAGGCCAGATCTTGGTGGAGTTGACTGCAAACTCTTCAGGACCTGCAGGTTAAAAAGTCTGCAGATGTTTTAGTTTCATCAGTCTCATTTTTGATGTTGAATTTAGTCTGGATGCTGAGAGAAGCTGAAGGAGGTGAGGGAGATGTGCCATCCTTTGGGGTTAATCTTCAAGCAGTGCGTAGGTGGGTCAGGGCAGCAGTGAAGTCTTAAGTGATCTTAAGTGATCTGGTAACTCTCGGGCTAAAAGCTGTCTTAATATCATGAACACAGCCAATATGTAAACACTGACGTGGACTGAGACATCTTAAAAGAGCTTGAAATTTTTGGTGAATAACCATGCTTTTCCGTATCTATTAATATTTAACACTATTTGACCACTGGAGTGGAAGAGCGTGATAAAGGGTTTCATTATTGTCTGGAACATGTATTATCTATGGAAATGTTAACTGAATTCTAATTACTTGGCCAAATGCTGACTTACCTTTGCACTTCTTCTCTTTTGGGCATAGCAGCGTCTTTGAAAATGCTTGTTATTGATCGTGATGAATGGGATGAAGATTATAAACATTAATAATCTGTGTGTTGGAGATTAGAAGACTGAAAGGGAGAAAGTAAATGATGAACTAAAGAAATCTGATTTGGAGTTACTGACCTCCAAATAAAGAATATAAGTGCACATTAAACAAAGGATCATTATCCCTCAGATTAACGTAGTTTAGATAATGAGGATCCATAGGCATGGCTAATGTTTTGTCTGAAGATTTGTCTCTATATTTGAGAAATATGTTACAAAAGATCAGTTATTAATAGTAGCAAGATGGAGAATGGATTGTTTCTTCACTGAAGTGAAAAGGATTGAAACTCAGTGTTTTTGCATCGTGAGATCACTAAGCCTACATCTCCTAAAGCTGTGACACAACAGAATGATTTCTTTTTTAGAAAGATACAATAACACTGTAAAAGATGTTAGCTGTTGAAAAGAAACTGCATTATTCAATACACTGAACTTTGGAAGATGTGGGAGTGAAAGAATGCAGCAACATATGTAGATTTAGTAAATATTTTATAAATATTACTCCCTCCTGCAGCAAAGAGCATATAATTAAAAACTTCAGTGCACATACAAATCTGTAGGATTTTTTCCCTATGTATTTGATAAGAGTTATTGTTGAAAGTGTTTCTTCTGTTTTCTTCATTTAAAGATAGGTGTCCATATGCAGCATTCTTGAAGGCAGGAGCTGAAGTCCTATGGTTTTTCATTGGATTTCATACTGGTAAAGTACTGAAGTAAACTTAGAGAATGAAGTTTGAAGTCTTTGAGATGTTTTTGAGAATATCCATAGGCTTAAATAATGAGCTGTCCTGTGTTCTACAAGTAATACTCCAATAGAATCATCTGTGTTGGAAGGGACCTTTAAAGGCCATGTAGTCCAGCCCCCCCGCGATAAGTTAGATCTGGTTGCTCAGATCAGTCCCATCCAGACTGACCTCCAGTGTCTCCAAGGGGCATCCACTGCTTCTCTGAGCAACCAGTTCCAGTGCTTCACTATGCTTGTTGTAAAAACCTTTCTTCCTTTTATCTGATCTAAATCTCCCTTCTTTAACTTATTAAGCCATTTATTAATTAGTCATGAGTAGCCTTTACCCCATCTCACCTTACAGCAACTCTGCCATGCCCAACCAACAGCGTCAGGTACAATAGGTTCACTGTACTTTAGCTGTAATTCCTTTTTTTCCCCCCTCAGTCTACTGCTGGAAAGCATATCTTAAGGTGGCCATCATTAGCTGATTAATTCAACTATTGCCTGTATTCCTTCAGAATGCACAGGAGGAGGATTGAACATAGTAAAGAATATTTATTTGTGACCACTTTGGTATGCAATGGAGAACTGCATGAAAGAAACTTACTGAGTGACTTGCCCTAATAAAATCACTACAAATAGGTGTTTAATAGACAATGATTGTATGTACACAGGCTTAATCGTGGAATTTTTATCCAGACAAGGAGCGTGCTTACGTCAGTGCTCCTTAGTGTTGATTCCCAGGCTGTTCTACATGTTTTCAAGTCACCTTCTTTCTTGTATTCTCTCCTGTGTTTTTCTGGGAGGTCTTTTCTGTAAAGTGTTGGTCATCTGTAATTTTGAAGATGAGTTTCTTGTCTTTTATCTAGTGTTATCTGAGAGTCTGTGCAGGCTGGACTCCTGCACAATGATATTTTCAGGCACTCCGTGACATTAGGCAGTTGATTACGTCTGTACTGCTTGTCCTGAATACATGAATCCAGGCTCCCCAAAACAGGTCTCGGTTTTTGTCTTTTGCATTGCATCTTGCTTTTCTCAGGGCTGCCATCAACTGCGCAAGCTTATTTTATTTTGATCCCTTGGACATTAGAACAAACAGTAAGCATTTAAAAAATATTAGCATTTTTAAGAGGCTATGTTTTTTGTTCCTGTAATACCAAGAGGTTGCTTTTTTCTAGGGCAATTTAAATCATGTGCCTCTGTCATTTTCTGCACGTCCACACTATTCAATTGAGAAAGCAAATCACAGTATTTCCTTTCAAAGTCGTTCATTTTAGTTTGTGCACATTGAAGAACTAAACAATGTGACATTTCCAATAATGAAATGATGATAATGATTTCACCAGGGTTTCTAAGCCTACTTAGCAAATTAATTCCAATGGGACAGGAACTTTCTGAGACAGAAGGTCAAAGATTTACTATTAAAATGGTATTGACTGAATATAATGCACAAAGAAATACAAAGTTTGTTATTAGGAACTACTTGAAGGTAAACGTTGGTTTGGCTTAGCTTATAGAGGCTGTCACAAGTTCCTGAAGGCATTTGCCCATTCATTTGCAGAAGGATTACAGAATTAATTCCTTTCCAAAAAAAAAAAAAGCAATTGTGCTTAAAGTTGTTAATCCATAGCTGATATTCAGATTATCAGTTTTATAAACAATTACTGGTTTAAATGAACTAAATCCTATTGAATTGTTTAAATGAACTAAATCCTATTGCACTGTTCTCAAAATGGAGCGATGATGCTTTGGTTTTTGGCTGGTTTAGACACTTCAGAATTTGAGAAAGCATTGCGGGGGGAAGTGAGCATTGCTGCTCTGGCTTCTGTAGCTCTGGGGCATCACTTGTATGTCCCTTTTGGAGTACATTTTGACCATAATTTGCCCTCTTCCAAGGGCTGGGGCAAAGCGCCGGTGTAGTATCACAAACCAGGACAGCGGGCACTGATGAGCCAGAGCCTTCAATGAGCAATAGTTTGCTCAGTGCTGAGAATGGTTTGAGAGGAAGAAGCTGAAGCCTTGTAGAGGAGCATTGATTGCGCTGTTGTTTTCTTCTGCCGTTATGTTACTCTTTTTGATGATGTCCATGATTACAAACCGAAGCTATCATCCCTACTTATCGTCAGTCATACCGCAGTCTGCAATTAAGGTGCTGACTTGATTTAGCGATTTCCTACATCCTGTGCCTAAGTGGGAACTTCTGTTAGGGAACAGTCCAGTTGGAAAAAACGTGTGGATACATATTTAACGGATATTACAGCTAGAGAAAAAAAAAAACAACATAAGAATGGCAACAAAAAAACCCAACCACTTTACACTTCTACGACTTTGTACTCAATTACGCATTATTAGAGTCTGCTATATAGGAATGAAGACTGCTAGTTAGCCCATTTCTTAACATCTGGAAATAACTTCATTTACATTTGAGATTTGTGGTTTTATTTTTTTTTAATGTCAAAACTCTTCATGTGCTGTTTTTGTGACGTGTCATACAACGTGTCATGTGCTGATTAAAGTGAAATTTTGCCCTTTTTGGAAAATTATTCTAATGTAGTCTAGTCAAAGAATTTCATTTAATTACACGTGTAATACAACTTTCTGCCTTTTACTTAATTGGTCTCGCCTATGTTGTTTCTGCTTATTAGATGATAATTTAGTAATTTCCAATTTGTATATCCCTGAGGGAGGCTCAATGGGAATCAGTAGGAATAAAAAATCTCTGCGGCTTTCTTCCTCAATTTGCTGCTTGATGGCGTCTCCTTTCTAGGAGAATGGGAGAAGTGAACTGGGGAATAATAAGCAGTAAAAAAGGAAATCCTTTCTATAAAAAGCTTATTTTCAGAACAAAGCAAATCATGTAATATTTTCCACACTTCTCATTTATCCGTATTATTCACATTTACTGTTTTCCAAGCGGGTGGATGAAGCAGTTTTTACATGGTGCATCTAAAATGGCAGGCTTGGACGGGATTTTACTTGCTTTGTATATAATGGGGCAGATCTCACATGTAGTTACTCAGTGATAGGCAAATGCTAAATGTAAAAGCTGCTAATTGTGGCTACCTTTACAGATGTAATTGTTTTGTACTTGCATACTGCATTATATAAACCCAATGTTAATTATAATATAGATTGTGTGATTGTATAACAGTGTGAATTAGTACATCAGGAGCATGGGGGCTTCTTAGCTGTGGATGAAGAGGTTTGAAAAACAGCAACAAAATTCTGGGGTGCAATTCATCTGCTATTACTAGCCAGTCCATTTGGGACAGTCGATTTCCTGTATTCAATTCTTATTTGTGATGGGAAAATACCTATTTGTTCATTTCAAACTATCAGATTGGCCTAACATCATTTGTGTGCCCTTCTGTGTATTTGGGTTTTTTTTGGCTTCTTTGCAGGAGTTGGGAACAAGGTGGGACGTGACAGATTAGTAACTAAGAATGCTTAGAATTGTACCATCATAGAATCCTTGAATCTCAAGGTTGGAAAGGACCTACAAGATCATCTAGTCCAACCGTCCTCCCATTCCCATTGCTACCACAAGCCACTAAACCAAATCTCTTAGCTCCTCATCCAGACGCCTCTTGAACACTGCCAGGGACAGTGACTCCACCACCTCCGTGGGCGGCCATTCCAGTGTCTGACCACTCTCTGAGAGAAGAAGTTGTTCCTTATGTCTAATCTAAACCTCCTCTGGTACAACTTGCAGCCATTTCCTCAGGTCCTGTTTGTTGCCTGGGAGAAGAGGCCAAACCCCTCCTCATCACAGCCTCCCTTCAGGAAGATGCAGAGTACAGTGAGGTCTCCCCTCAGCCTCCTCTTCTCCAGGCTAAACAATCCCAGCTCCCTCAGCTGCTCCTCATAAGACTTGTGCTGCAGACCCCTCACCAGTTTCGTTGCCCTTCTCTGGACATGTTCCAGGGCCTCGATGTCTTTCTTGTAGTGAGGAGCCCAAAATTGAACACAGTAAATTGTGTTGTAGATTGTATATATAAAGTGAATTTCAGCCCTCCAGCAAGCTAGAATTGAAAATTATTCTTATTTTTCCCTAAATGTGGAAAGTAAGACACTGATTCCTAAATTGGGGTTCAGTTTTAAATTGATGAATCTAGATATGCCTACATATGTTTTCATTATAGTCAGCAAAA
Source organism: Alectoris magna (assembly GCA_030625065.1). Lineage (NCBI taxonomy): Eukaryota > Metazoa > Chordata > Aves > Galliformes > Phasianidae > Alectoris > Alectoris magna. The sequence continues at coordinate 4,754,884 of CM060561.1, forward strand.
TCAAATTAATTAGGTGAAAGTGTATGCAATCGTCATAAAAGAGTTCTTGAGTAGTTTTCTGTTTCAGAACCTTTGAGCCTTACCTAGCAGTTTGCCTTTATTTTTTTAAAAGGCAAATTCTCTTGCTGAAGTTTAGATAGCATCTGCTTTAATTATCTGTGAAACAATACTACAAGGAAATGGAGATTCACGTAATTTTGATTTAAATGTTTTTTTTAGCTCATAAAATAGAGATTTAGAGGAGTGAAAAGGCTTTGTAAATTGCTTGGTGAAAAAGTAATGCTGAAAAAAATCTTTACTTTAGTGTTTACGTATCTCAACACATTACCAACGTATCTAGATAATACCAACATTATTTTGTTTGAAATAATTGTTCTCCGATTAATTAAAATATGTATTTCAAGCTGGACATTTTTGAACGCAACCCAAACCATTCTACGATTCTGTGAAGCTTCATTTCAAGCAGGCAGGAACAAAGTAAATGAAAAATTGCACCACTTCTTAACCATGATATAGTATTCCTCATTTTAGGAAAAATACTTTCTCTTAAAAAGCCGTAAAAATTGTGAAAAAGCTGAATAGCATGCTAAAAATGATGCCTTTTGATGAACTCTTAGTTGAAATGGAGAAGAACAAACGATGTTGGTTTGAAATGTTGGTTTCACCGCCCTTTCCAATTGGAGCTCCAGCTCACAAGTTTGGTAAGAAACTGCCGTTTCTGAATGTGAGTTCATAGCAGTTGAGTTTTGGCCAAAATAGGGAAGTATTTTAGAGTTGTGCTTATTTTCTGACATACAAGTAAGGCGAAGGAGACAACTAGTGCAACACGTGTAGGGTAAAATGTGCAGAGGTAAACAGATGTAAACAGGGTGAGATTCAAGCGAAGGCAATCCCAGTGCTGTGTGTTGCTAAAGCTGGGCTACTTAAGGCTGAGTGATATTAGCTGAGTGATACTAGCAATAGAAGCAGTGCCTTGTTTATAAAACATTATCTGCTGGGCAGAGGGGAAATGCTTTCAGGCTGGGACATAAACACTCATTAATGGTGTAACTGTTGATGACAATTGTTAAGAGCAGTGTAGTCTTGCATGCTGCTGCAATGCTCAGTGGTTGATTTGTTTTCTAAAAATAGCTTTCTTTCTAAGTTTGCTTCTAAATGTACACTTAGTTGTTAGTGGTGGAGAAAATGTATGTATGCATTGGGTTTTTCTGGGAAAAAAATATTGTTCGGGTATTAAGTTTGTGTGTTTGTGAGAGTAAGATATGCTTAATTGTTATTAATAGTGCCGAGCAGTTGGCCACTGTGGCCTGCAGGCCTCCACAACTGGAACCTGGAAAAGTAGGATTTAGGGATTTAATGAGCATATTTATTACCTGGTAATAGAAAATCAGCTCTGTGGGTCAGAACTCATAGACCAGGGAGCTGTGGTGAGGCATCTGCTATTGTACTGACGCTTTGTTTTCCTGAAGTATGATGTCCTGATTTGTTCCCAAACTTTGATTTTGGTAGGCCAGGATAGGCATGGTGAGACTCAAAAAACCTTGGTTTTGGAACTCGAGTATCTCTGATATCTGTTTACATACCACAGAAATCACTGGGGCTGTGGCAAAGTAAAGAAATTTGTCATCTGGGTTAACTTCCATACAAGAGCCTTCAAAGGTCTGTCGAAGAGCCTTTTAACAGCTATGGTTGATTTTTTAGGAAATCCTGAAAATGTGAAGGTCACATTTGTGATCAACATGCATAGGTTACACATCTGGAAAGGGAAATTGTTTGGTAAAGCAGTGACTTGGAAAAGAACTTGGTTATCATAGCAGTTCATCCCAAGATCTGCTTTTACTGTGGTGCTTTGGGGAAAAGGGCAAATGTTAGGTTTGCGTATTAAAAAAAAGAAGAAAGTAGGAAGTAAATGAATAATTCACTATATATGTAAAGCCTACTTGTATCTTGAAGTGATAGTTCATTTTGGAAGGTGTATTCCGGCACACTGAGCATTCACACATTGTATTGTTTAGCTTCACAAATGTCAGAATTACTTCCTTTATGAAAATCTTGTCTGCAAAGCCATGTATTTTTTCATGTTCTCTTGTATATCACTAAGATGAACTGCTTCATGTGTGTGATTAGGGAGCATCCAAAGGAGGGCAAAATGGATGAAGAACAGCTGAGATCCATGGGTTTGTTGGTGTTCAGCGAGCGTTTGAACACTGCTCTCAGACATAGGGTTTGGATTTGGAGTATGGAGCCAGGAATTGGACTCAGTGATCCTGTTGGATCTCTTCTAGTTGGGATATTATACGATGCCTTGATTTCTTGGATGCGTAGGCTGTTAGGATATTTGTCTCTAAATGTGGTTTGATTGGGCTCTCGGTATCTTCCCTGAAGATGACCTGTAAGATGTGTGCAACATGGTCATGCTCCCATAGAGGAAGGACGATGCCATATATTGGTTAATTTTTTGGAACTTCTTAAGCGAAGAGAAAGTGAGTTGATATTCGAGATGTATCAAATTCAGGAGGCCAATATTCTGTATCCCCTGGGGAGGCAGGGCTGGAATGGTAAGTTTTCAGGACTTAGAATAACTTTGTTTTGTTTATCTTGCACACAATTCCATCTTTTTAAATTCATATGCATTTTCTTTTGAGCCTTCTGCCATATAACTGCAGTGCTGAATTATGCAAATGAGTAACTGAATAATAATTTATTTTTCCGACTCTGTGATTATTAATATTCCACTGTGAGGTGGGAGGTACAGTATGGAATTATTTTGAATAATGAGAGGATGAAAATTCACGCGCAGTTCAGACTTGATAAATAAAGGGAGAATTTTCAACTCAGACTTTAAATAGTATCATAGTTACACTTTTCTGCATTTCTGAACTGATCCAATGACAGTTGATTATCAAACTTCCGAAGCTGGTGTATTAATGAAGTATGCTGTTGCCACCATTATTGTTCTAAGTTTCTTATTTCATTGCGTAGCCAACCATTGTGCTCCATCGTGACTGCCGTAGGATCCCAATCGTTTGAATGGGAGGGCGAACAAAAGATTCCAGTTGAAGCGAATTGTTATTCCTCTTCATTACCGGGTTATGTTTTTCAAATTCAGAGTTAGGAATTAAAAAGTGAGGTTTGCAGCATGCAAAGTATAATCGCATTTAAATAGGAGGCTTATGGAGCTGACCCTCTCTTAACGTGGTTCCATTTTCAAACATTGCGTTATATACAGGAGGAACGGTTCTTTCCTGGTTTAACTTTCTGTCATCTGAAATGGCGTGGATAAGTGTAAGCTGTTGAATTTTACAGACTTCAGCACTATAGTTTCAGCTTTTATCTTCTCTTCAATTATTTTAAATAAATAATTAAGTTCTAAATGCATTTTTTTTTTTTTTAATTTAATTGACCTTTCAAAGATTAATGGAAAAATTTATCTTTTGCTCTGCTTAGTTCAGATATTAAAGCAATCCTTTTTCTTTATGAAGTCAGCATTTGGCCAGGAGGAGATATCATTGCTTAAGGGTCACTTGAGCCATTTATTTCTACAGTTGTATTTTGTTGTAACATACGACATCTAGATTGCATTTCTCGAGTGTTGAAATATTTAGAAGCACAAGTATACGTTCATTTGGATGACTTCATCATGTTTGTCTGTTGGTGCATACATATTAATTTCACAAGGGGTTTGATAATGTAAGTCCTTCCTAGCCCCTAACTTATTATATACTGAGGTGTCACTACTCTGCCTTTGTATCAGCTGCAGTATTTGTTTCATATGCAACTATATATACCTGAAACAGGATACTGTGAGAATCAAGTGAGGATATTTTTGTTTGTTTTTCTTGGCTCATATTTATGTTTATTTTTATAACTATTATTGCTTCCTCCTTAAAGTGAGAAAAAACGGTATCGTCATCACTTGTTACACTTTCTGAAATTTAAGGTCACTGACAATACAAGAATATATTGGACATACATTCATATGTGTCAGTGACCTGCATTGTCAGTGACCTTATCTATACGCGTGTGTGTGTATGAATATATAAGTGTTTTTCCTAAGTAATACTAATCTAGTCTGGCTCTGTGTCCGTGTCCCTGCTGTCTCCCATATGTCAGGAGAACAGGCAGGAAGCGTAAAGCGTAATATTGAATAACATCTCCAACTGCCTCATTTCAGCTTCATTATGGGAACAGCTTGCACACTGATCTGTGGGTGATAGTATTTAAATAGGTTGTTAGCCATGAGGAAGAGTTTGTGGGTTAATGTTACATCCTTTCTTCCTAAAGATAATTGAATAAGGGCTAACTCTAGATTTTTATTCTTCCAAACAAAACATCAATATTTTTCTTACTTAACGAAAGCTGAAATCTAGTTATATTAACCAGATTGCTGCTTTTCTTTTAATTCCATGTCTGCTTTTAACCCTGTTTTATTTGGTGAACATGGTGTATAACTTCATTACATGCACTCGTTGTTTCACGAGAGCTGAGGACATCGGAGGTGCAGGCAGCACTGTGGGACAGGGGTGGGCAGGGTCTGCCCATGTTGGTGAGACACTGGCACAGGCTGCCCAGGGACGCGGTATTGCCACTGTCTCTGGGGGTGTAGATGTGACACTGAGGGACGTGGTTTAGTGGGCATGGTGGTTGGACTTGATGATCTTAGTGGTCTTTTCCAACTTTAAGGAACCTATGATTCATTCCTTGGCCAGCAGCTCAGGCCCAGGGCAGAGGCAGCAGCCTGAGCATGGCACACAGTGCTCCCTTACTGACTTCTCCACCTATTCATTCTATCTGCTGCTTGCCACCTGCACAAAACTGTTGGGATTACTTAATTCTAACTGGCCCTGCTGTTGTAAAGAGGGATGTGTGCAGCACTGGCTCAGGATTAGTCATGTCGGCATTTGCAGGAAGTTTTCTTCTGTACATAAAGTCCTTTTTGTTGTGCAGTTTGTCACCAGGTCAGGGCAATATTTCCTGTAAAGCTGTAACTCATGTTATGAGAAGTGATGAAATGAACTGTCCGATATCTTTAATAGTTCCGTGCTGTTACTTTAACAAGACTTGAGATAACTGTCATTGAAATGCCTGCTGCACCGGTGGAAGGTTTGTTAAAATTTTTCCCCGTAAGTCATCCTGACAGGTGACGTGGGATGAGACCACGCAAACGTATCAGCATTGCCAACAAGCTGACCTTTTCCTCTTCATTCCCTTAATTTGTATTTGCATAATTTGCATCCCTGTTCCGATGCTTCCCTGTCTGAGGAGCTGTCACAACGGCTGGGGCTCGTTTCATGACAAAACCCAGGAGTTTCAAACTACGATTGTTTCATTATTCATGAAAAACTTGTGTTACTTTATTCCTCCTCCCACGCAAGCAAGGTTAGCCGGAGAGAAACAAAACCTGTTTTGCATTTGCGGGATTGGCTATTAAATATTTTTACATAATGCAGTGTTTTTATACAAATAACTCATGATTTATTTAAAACACTTCTTGTAGAAGGTTTGGACAGCTCCCCATGAGGCAGAGTGGGTTAAAATGGAACTCTGGTCCCCTTTCCTGAAGCAAGTATGTGTTTAAGCTTTGGGGTTTAAAGATCTTATAAGTTTTTCCTCGGATCTAATTACTGTGAAGGGCAAAGAACTGGGTATGCATTTACCCTTGCACAGAGTGAGCCGTCGTTGTCAGAGCTGCTCACAGTAAATCAAATGCCTGTTTCAATCTCAACTGCCTTTCATTTTACTTCTCTCTATATAGAATTTCCAGATTCCTTTTGCAACAAGCAAGGACAAATAAGGGGAGAAAAGAGGTGCAGAGAGCTCTTCACAAGAATCATAGGTTGTTGAGTAACTGTAGATGGAAGTGGAGAAAGACTTTAATGGCTCTAATATGTTTCATTTTCATCATTTTGGTGCAGAACACAGTGACAAAGTTGGGCAGTGTTCAAGACGCTGTCGTTCACTGCCTTCTGCTTTCTGCTGCTTTTGGGATAAAACCAAAACCACTAAGTGGATCTGTGCAGATCATTTAAAAATTAAAAAAAAATAATAATATTTTTAATTTGGTTATTGCAACCCAACGCCCAGCTTATCTGCTTGCTCTTCACTTAACTGGTTTCAGCTGTTGGTCATCTACTCATTTGTACCTTGCTGGTGAAATGCATTGTTTGAGGTAGGAACAATCACAGAATCATAAAATAGCCTGGGTTGAAAGGGACCACAACGATCATCCAGTTTCAACCCCCATTCTATGTGCAGGGGTGCCAACCACCAGGCCAGGCTGCCCAGAGCCACATCCAGCCTGGCTGTGAATGCCTCCAGGGATGGGGCATCCACAAACTCCATCTTAGAAGTGAAGTGAAGAAGCTGTGTTTGTGGAGGGGTAAAGCTTTAGGGATGAGTAACTGATTTAGGTTAGGGTATTTATATTTTGATTTGATTTTTAGGTAAGTCATTCCCATTTACTACACATTGCTTAAGCTGGAGAATAAATACTGAAGTAACACCATTGACATAGACTGCAGAGAAAAAAGTCTGTATTAATATTTTTTTAGCACAAAAGGGAGCAGAATACTGATGGTGAAAAATGTTTATGTTTAAGTAGGAGTTGGGATTTATTTTTGTCATGCTACAGCTTGAGTGCAACTAACGTCTTGAAAAATGTTATTTATTTCTGTTTATTGTTTTCGTATATTCTGCCTACAGCCGTATTCATAATATTGCTTCCTCTGATATTTTCTCTGTAGTTCTCTCTTTTTCTCAGACCTCTCATTTTCTAGAAGGTGAGTGCTCTGGGGGTGTTTTCATTTCTTTTTAAGTGGCTTAAGATGTCACTGTGCTAAATATGCTATGCACTGTATAAATGAAAGCATCAGTAAAAATAGAAAATTAGTAGTGGTCTGAGTACCAGGAGCCCTATATGCTTATGTTGCCATACCTTTGAGTTTAATACAAGTTATTTCAGAGCTGTACAAGTAAGTGTTGCTTAACAGAATCTCGCCTGTATTCCTGAAGCTGATGTGGATTTGTTGCAGAGTGTCTGGGGAAAAAAAAAAATGCATACATGCATATTTAATTTCCAGAGAAAAAATTACCATATTGCCAGTAATGATCCATTAACAGAAGAATGCAATCTTAATGCTGTCAATTAAATATTAAATATTGTTGGGCAGGAATGTTTTTCTAATATATCATTCACTTAGAAAAGTGTGGCATGGTAAATAATGAGCTGTTCTCCGGATCCAATGGGAGATGGGTTCTAAGTATGGTTCACTGTTCAGAAACTAAGATAATTTGTTGTTGAAATACGAATATAGGTAACTACGTATGAATATTTATATAAGAATTTAAGCAATACTCTGTATGCAGTAGCAATTAATTACTGGCTTTGCATCTGATGACGTGCCACTGAGCACAAAGCATCTCGGAAACAAAGCTCCCATCGCACCTCGTCTTCCACGTGTGCAGAACCCAGGAAACTGCACTGCCATTTGCAGATCAGTGGTGAAAAATCAGTAAGAGTTCAAGTTGTTATTTTCAGACCTGATTTTGTTTTTGTGTTTTTTTTCTTTAAATCCACACTACAAATTGTGTCTAGGTGTTTTTCATTACATTCTTTGTTCCTGGATTGATTCCTGCACTTTCTCTGATCTACTTTCAGCAGCTCAATTTAATTTTTTTATGTGCCCAGGACTTGATGGTCTTTGCATGCAAATGAAGAAATCATAATGATATCTTGCTGAACAAAAAATAGCCAAGACAAAAACATCCCTTAGAGAGAAATAGATTGATGTCTTGGACTTCTTTGATTCTTCAGTGTGAAGATGAGCGAAAACGCGGTCAGCAGAGGAGGTGGCTTCTAGAAGCCGTAATTGTGCCACCTTTGTCTCAATGCTCTATTTGCGTATTTTAATGATGAAGGAAGTCTTGGAACGTTAATGGCTTGTCCTGAGATTTTTCTGGGGGTGATACGTGATGGGCCTATGTAAACTCACCTTTCCACAGTAAACTTGTTAAGCTTCGGATGAATCCTTGTTTTTGTGTATCTTTCCTCACTTTCTTTCGAGGTCAACATTTTCTATAATTGGGCATTTTCTGTAATCTGGGAAGCCTGGTCTAGTATTAGATATGAAGGTTGGCAGCCCTGCCTGTGGCAGGAGGTCGCAGCTTGATGATCCTTGAGATCCAACCCAAGCCATTCTATGGTTCTGTGATAATTAATGCTAATTATAGAAAATACCTGCTGGTCTGGTGGGATTTCAAAGCCCTTTGTTGTTGATTTCTGTTACTACTATTTTTCTTCTGGCAACATTTATAATATGTTTCTATCATTGATAGATGCAGGAACAGAGAAAGAGTCATAATAATTCTGTGTATTTTGTGAAATGCCCTTCTCACACCTCTGTTCCACTGCAGGTGGTTTTAAAAAGCCGTAGCTTGGTCTTGTGTTTTCCTTAAGTGCAAAGTCATCTCAAGAGCAATATATTTTAATTCTTCCCTAATTATTTTTCTATTTCAGGCGATTCAGGAAATTAAAGCTGTTTTGGCAGCACAGTATATTAGATCTGCTATAACCACATTTCATGTGATGTGAGCTGCTCTAAATTGCCTCCTAAATTAGATTAGTGATTCTAGTTTAACATATAAGTATTTAGTATGCATTACAACATAATATATTTAATTTAATTTGCTTTTATGTCTCACCATACATTTAATAAAACAATTATTTAACCATTTGCTACTGATGAATTATACTATGGTATTGAAATTAATATTGCCTGTAGTTCATTAACATACATTAAGCAGGAAGCAGATATATTCTTGAAGTCAAAGAGAAAGGTCATATTTGACACTCAGTACTGACATCATTTTGTCATTCTTTCCCGAGTTTTGTAAGGAAGAATTCCATGGAAAAAGTAGGAAATGAGAAAAGCAGGGAAGTGCATGTGGCTTTCAAAGCGTGTGAATGTTTGGGTTAGGACACACTTCCGTACATAATATCTTGTAAAGTTGTTACAATGAAAATCCTTTTTTTTTCTTTTTCTTTTCTCTCTCTTTTTCTCGCCTTTGCTACAGTATGGCTATCCAAGTTGACAAGTTCAATTTTGAGAGCTTCCCAGAATCCCCTGCAGATGGGACACAGTACGCGAATGCAAAGCAGCTGGAGGAAGAAAGACAGCAGGCGAAAGGTCTGGAAATTAACAGCAAGCTGGATATTTGCTGGAAAATTATATCCTTTCATAAGTACTTGCTTTAAAAATACATAAATAGGTGCCCTATGACATTTTATTCAGTAATTGAACTCACTTTATAACAGTGGTACTGAAAAGAAAAGAAATTATAGCTATGAACCTTATAATAATTATAGACTGTTTAAGGTTAAGTGTGCTGTATGTTGTTTAGATGATGTCTAGATGTTACTATAATGGCTTTTTTTTTTCTGAATCATTGAGACTTATCAAAACCCTGTGTGCTTTACGCAACATTTAGGGAACTGAGGAAGCATAGAATTGATGAGAAGTGGTTTTATGGGGCCAAAATTCCCAACACTGTGTTAGTGAGTCATAAAGAGATACATGAAGCTGGATTTAGAAGGTTTTCATATATTTAATTAAATTTCAGCAAATCAGAACATATTAGAATAATTTCTTTCTAAGTCTTTTTAACAGATGTAGTAATATATCTAATCTTGGATAGCTGTCTTAAGTCTTAGAAAGGACTTCACGATGACTTAGTCATCCTAAACATAAAATCCTCATAATAATTCTAAATGCAGTAATGTATTCTGTTATTAATAATAAGAGTTTACATTAAGCAGCTTTCACATACCTTCAGTTTAGAGTTAGAATAAGCCAGTGGTTCCTTTTAAATTCCATGATTTCCATTAAAAAACTGCTACGCTTTGCTTTCAGAAATAAACTTTTTCATAACTGTCATCAGGGAAACATTCCCTGCATCCAGTAGTCCCCTAAACCATGTGCTGATACTCAGCATCCTTCAGGAGACTGATGTTTTTTACTCAGATCATCCTCACATCTGCATGATGCCAGGAATTGAGAAAAGAGTAGCAATCAAATCTTGGTTTGTCCTTAGAGATGTCTTTTTGTGCTTACAATTGTATTTTATCTACTGATCTGAAATGATTTTTTTTTTTTTTTTTTTAATTCCTAATGATTAAAGCTGCACAAATCTGCACAGGATTAGTCAAAGGGAAGACGTGTGATATAAATGAGATTCCTGGTGCCTACTTCCATCCGGACTCCCTAGGCAACATTTCAGAAAGAATTCAATTTATGCAAAAATGTCAATATTTAACTGGAACTTGCTCAGAAAATTTTTCTGTTATGGAGAGAGATAAATATTCTTTGATAGCATAGCTGAATTCTCATGTCAGAATTGAATGTGTAGTTGTAATAATTTTGTCAGGGTGTAAAACTACATCCTCATTCATTCCTGTTGCTGAGCAACACTGTTTACATATCTTCTGTGTTCTGTATTGAAACCCAGTTTTAATATTCAGGCTATCATGGCTAACATACAAGTCAACGCCTTAGAAAATTAAGAAAATAATACATTAATTCTGTTTGTTAAATTAAGTGCAAGAATTAGTTTCAGTGCTTTTAGGATTTCTTGTGAATGTTTTCTTTGTTCCTAGAATCAAAGCTGCTCTAATGTAAGGTACTGAATTACATGTGTGTGCTTAAAAATTCTTGAAGAAACGTGTTGTTTGGTATGTTTCATGTCTCAATTAGAGTAAATCTTTCATAGAATCATAGAACTTAGAGTTAGAAAGGATCTTTAAAGGTCATCATGTCCAGCTCCCCTGCAATGAACAGGGACATGCACAGCTAGATCAGGTTGCCCAGGGTCTGATCCAGGCTCACCTTGAAAGTCTCCAGGGATGGGGCATCAACCACATCTCTGGGCAACCTGTGCCAGTGCCTCACCACTCTCTGTGTAAATGACTTTTTCCTTTTATCTAACCTAAATCTGCCTTCTTTAAGCTTGAAATCATTTCCCCTTGTTCTGTCACCACAGGTCCTGCTGAAGAGTCTGTCCTTTTCTGTAGCTCCTCATTAAATCTTTTGAAAGGTCACTATCACGTCACCTCTGAGCCTTCTCTTCTCCAGGCTGAACAGCCCCAGCTCTCTCAGCTGGTCCTCTAGGAGAGGTATTCCATCCCTGGGATCGTTTTTGTGGCCCTCCTCTGGATGCACTCCAACAGGTCCGTGTCTCTCCTGTACTGAGGACTCCCCATCTGGAAGCAGTACTCCAGGTGAGGCCTCACCAACGCAGAGTAGAGGGGCAGGATCACCTCCCTCAACCTGCTGGCCACGCTTCTTTTGATGCAGTCCAGGATAAGGTTGGCTTCCTGGGCTGCAAGGGCACATTGCTGGCTCATGTCCAGTTTCCCATCCACCACTATCCCCAGGTACCCCCCAGGGAGGCAAGGCTACACTCAATCCTTTTATCCCCCAGTTTGTATTGGTACTGAGAGTTGCTGAGACCCAGGCACAAGATCTTTCATTTGGATTTGTTGAACCTCATGAGGTTCACTTGGGCCCACTGTCAGTGTCACTGATGAAGATACTGAAGAGTATTTGTCTCAGCATTGCCCCTTGTGGGGGAAGAAAATCACTTGTCACTGATCTTTGTCCGGATATGGAGCCACCACTCTATGGACTTGATCCTGCAGCCAGTTCTTCATCCATTGAACAGTCCACCCAACAAGTCCATTTCTGATCTTTTTATTTCTTAGAGCAACATTTAGATGTCAACTGTGGAAAAAAAACAAAACAGCACAGTTCTCCTCTCACTTTGGCTAAGTCTGAGAAAATGAGAAAGCTGTCCTTCTAAGAATTATGTCCAGAATAATTTGATACTGGCCAGCAGTTATTATTTTAGACATAAAGGTAGATAGCTTACCTGTGTAAGCTTTGTTTCCCTTCAGTAGCCAGCAGTTTAGAATTTAAGAGATTCAGTGTTCTTAATTAGGCAAAGAAAAGCTGATGAGTATCCCCTGTATCAGTTGTTTTTACACTTAAAATACAATTGGATATATGGTAGTAACAGTAAGAAGGAGATCGGCTCAGTGTTTTATAACTTTTAGGTAAATCAACTTGGTGAGCTTGGTAAGAAGCTTAGAATTCCTTGAATCATTACAGAATTCACTTGATAGTATATAAAATCATCACCTGAACAAATGCTTCAAATTTTAAGTGTGTGAGTGACACTGAACGGAATAGAATACTTCAGTTGGATGGGACTAGCAAAGACCATCTAGTCCAACTGGTTGCCTACTTGAGAGCTAACCAAAAGTTAAAGCATATTATTGAGAGCCTTGACCAAAAGCCTTTTGGAACACTAACAGGCATGGAGCATCAAACACCTTGCTAGAACCCTGATCCAGTCTTTCGTTACCATCCTTGGTAAGGAAGTTTTTCCTAATGTCCAGTGTGAACCTACCCTGGTACCGCTTCGTGCCACTCCTGCATGTCTTGTCATCTGTTACCAGGGTGCATAGACATCACCTCCCTCTGTTCTTCCCCTCTCCAAGAAGTTGCAGAGAGCAATGAGGTTATATCTCAGCCTCCTTTTCTCCAAACTGGACAACACAAGTGTTCTCAGCCTCTCCTCATAGGATATGCTTTCCAGCCCTTTTACCATCTTCACTGCCCTCCTCTGGATACTTCCAAGTGTCTTAACATCCTTCTAACATCGTCTGCGGTGAAAAGTTTATACAGAACCCCTGTGAGGGCCAAAAACAATTTACAAATAATGAGGATCTCAAGTTGTATCCGTATGTCTTTAGGAGCATAAAAAATATCTTCCAATACGAAAAGTACATTTCCATTGCTTTATTCATTCAGATATTCAGGGCTTCGAGTGATGAGATTTCTGAGTGCTTAATTTATGAGAGTAATGTAACACTTGATCAATTTTCATATACTTTTGGAGGGCTGAAGGCAGGAGGTAAAGACAACACAGCATATTATTCATTGTAACCTCTGTACTTTTTTGATAGAATGAAAATTAGTAGGAAAATAGACCTTCAGTGAAAGCTTACTGCCATGCCGTTTCAATTAAGAAAAATTCTGAAGTAATTTAACTTAGAGTGTCATTGAGATTATAGGTGTATTGAGATAATTTAAATTAAGAACATGCTGTCTTGTTTTTTAGCATCTGGTAGATGGCATCTGGTTTCAGCTTAACAACCAAGGTTTATTGTTTTAATACAGGATTTGAACAGATGGAGCACATGTAGTATTAAGGTGGCTAATATTTTCAACTTGTGCTTCTCTTCATATTTTATAAATATTTTTAAACAAAATGTATGTTATTTTCGCAAGGAGCTTCCATGCATGCTGTCTCTTGGATCAAGGCATCTGTACCAAGTGCTCTTTAAAGTCTGCAGAGTGCTGTCTGTGGTTCTGAGTGCTCTGTCTCTTCATGTTTATATTGATACTCTTTCTTCTGGTTTCTTCAAAATCTGGAGTCAAAAAACATTGCATTCCCCATGTGGTATTTGAAGGGCAGGTTATGCCTTTCTTTATGCTCTTTACACACTATGCTCTTTGCTAGACTCACTGTAGCTTCTTACTCTTCAGAATATGCCATTGATCTGTGCATTCTACATTTTAACAGATGATACTCAGATATATTCACACTCATTTCAGAAAATTTGGTCACACACAAGTGATCCCCAGCTGAACGTTGATAAATCCTTGCATATTTTTTCAAAAAGAAGTGCACAATATGCAAGGATTTATCAATGTTCAGCTGGCTGATGGGATTTTTTGTGGGAAGCACAGAAAGGTTTGGTTAGAGATTGCATCACAAGGTTATTCATGCTCTACTTTTGTATTTACTTTTGTTTGACTAACTTCTGGGGACAAGTCCATCCCCATCCTGTAGCTCTTGGTGCCTCTTCTCAACCCTCTTGATGAAAGTGAGATAAGAACATCTTTGTTGGCAGACTGGCAAGTCTTGTGTGTCTGGCTTTAAACTTAATACCTCGAAGGATGGGCACCAAAGCCTCTACAGTAGTGGGAGAACAGCAGAGAAGAGATAAATGTGAGAGAGCATGTGGATGCCTGAATTGCAGAGACTTGGAAACTTGTAGGGCATGGATGCCATTCAAAGCAAGGTGGAGAATTGGCATAACCTTATTGATTTCAACAATGAAAAAGGAAACTCTTGCACCTGTAGTGGAGCTATTGTGTGCATCAGTATTGACTACAAACTAGATGGCTAGAAAAAAAAGGACATTGGTTCCTATTGGATATTGTCATCTATGAGTTGGTGATGTATCTTTGTATAGATGAACGCTCGTCATGTCTTGCCCTGCACAAATGAGAGTATAGCAAGTCAGCAGAAATGACTGTTGTCATAGAATCATAGAATGGCTCTGGTTGGAAGGTACCTCAAAGATCATCTAGTTCAAACCCCCACCATGGACAAGGTTGCTACCCACTAAGTCAGGCACTAGATCAGGTAGCCAAGGACTCCATCCAACCTGGCCTTGAACACCTCCAGGGATGGAGCATCCACAACTTGTGTGGGTGACCTGTTGCAGTGCCTCACCACCCTCCCGTTGACACTTGTGTGTGTGTGCATGTGGAACACCATGTCTTTGATTTCTCAGTGTGACAGAGGTATTGAAAATATGATGTAGGAGGCTACTAACATGATTAGGAGGCCCCTGCGACCTCCCTTCTTGCAGATCAGGTTTTTTACTTTGAGTTCTTAAGGGGTGGTTGTGATGAAGACTGAGCTAGACCGTGAGAGATGCTCACGGATGAGTGTAGTTTGTTGCTGTCAGACAAATTCCAGTAAGGCACTGGGAAAAAAAACGTTTTCACAGTGACAATCCTGTAGTAGAACAGGTTGTCCATAGGTGCTGTAATATTGTTGTTTTTGAAGGTATTGAAAAAATCTGAACAAGGCCTTGATGATGTACTGTTTTCCCTGCTTTGAACATACGGTTATGGAGTGACCTCTGTAGTTGGTTTTCAGTGCAGGTTGTTCTGTGATTTGTACAGTCATGCAGTGAAGTGGATAAAAAAAATGACTGCTGAAAAATAAACTCCTCTTCCTCTCCCCATCTCCTGCTCTCCCGGGGTTTGGTTTTCAAACTGAGAAATGATCAAATTTTGCGAATGAACTTCAATTTCAGTGGAGCGAGACGATAAAGTTTTGGAATCATACTCATGAAAATAATCTGAATCAGGCCCTAAAAGGCCTTAAGAATGAGATTTGCCACGCTACCTTAAATATCATGCTCAATCTTTAACTTTCCTAATAGACTTTTTTTTTAATCTCAGCATTAATTTCTGTGATTTCTGTGAAGTCTGTCCTATTTGAAATATTTTAGTACAGTGTTAAGAACTGTGTTCTGTGTTACTTCCACCGGTTTTTCTTTTCTATATTTAAACTTAATTGCTGTCTTTTTCTTTCTTTCCTTTTTCTTTCCTTTTTTTTTTTTTTTTTTTAATCGCATTTTCATTCAGTCGCTGGTATTGTTCTGCACTGTAGCTGTTCTTTTCTTGATATGTGGAATCCAAAATTGGAAACAATACTTCAGGTGAGGCTTCTCATGGAATAAAGGCTACACGTCCCATGTTTCAGATATGATGCTTGCTATGAGGCCAGTATCTTCTTTCCAAGGGTCCTGTGTTCGATTTTCAGCATGTAGTCATAGAATCACAGAATGGCTTAGGCTAGAAGGGGACCTTAAAGATCATCTACTTCCAACCCCCACTCTGCCGTAGGCAGGGTTGCCAACCACACATAACCAACTAATTACTCCAACTTTCATTTAATTTCACCTGATTGCTGTAAGTTCCCCTCATTTATTAGGTTTCTGAACACCAACATCTTTTCCGAATGCATACATTTTATAAATGTTTTTGTATTTCATCGTCTAAGTAGCTGATGAAAATTTTGAAATGATTAAGTGTTGGGCAGAAACTCGAGTCATCTCCTTTGATATGCTCTCCGGGTTTGACAGCAAACCACTGGTAACTGTTACTGAAATACACTTCTCTATCTGTCTGTTCAGCTTTTAATGACTTCATATTGATCACAATTATGAATCTCCCACTATGAAAACGTTACGTGTTTTGACTCTTTTGAAAATCTGTAAAGGTTTCCTAAGAAATGCTTTCATTAGGTGAAGTTTTATATTCCTATACATCTTCTTAACATCACCAGTTCTTTGCACTAGTAACTGTTAAAGTGAGGAAACTCACTAACTGCGTGTAATTAGTTTTAATAATGAAGTACCACAATAATAATGAAAAGAAAGCTTAAAATATGACTAAGTTTACTGCTATAAGTTAACTCTGATCATTAATCATTTAGATTTGTTTTTCATGAGAATAATCTTATTTCTGAACATTTGCTAATTTGTTTATGGTTATGTGCATGCTTCCACCTGTATTTATTTGCAAAAGAACTCAGAAATAGATTATTGAAAATAAATCGTTTTGGAAAGATGGGAGGTTTGAAATTCTGCGTAGCAGAGAGAATAAAAACCCAGTAATCACAGAATCATAGAATCATTGAAGCTGGAAAAGACCATTAAGACCATCCAGTCTAACCATCAACCCATCACCACCATGCCCACTCAACCATGGCCCTCTGCGCCACATCTACACGTTTCTTGAGTTCATCCAGGAATGGTGACTCACTGCCTCCCTGGGCAACCTGTGCCAATGCCTCACCATTCTTTCTGAGGTGGTTTTTTTTTCCTAATATAAAACTGGAAAATTGTTATATAGAAATCTTTTGAAAAACTGTCTTGTCTTTTTAGACTGAAGTTTTTGGGTAATGTGCTGTGTTACAGTTTAGGCACCCAGCCACACATTAGACAACCAAGATGGTATAAAAGACTAAATTTTTTGTAGGGGAAGTAACTAGTTCATTTGGCTGTCATTCAGGTTTTCATTATGAGACAGTTTGCATTATATACAATCTGTTGCTAAAAACCTTGAAATAAAGGTGTCTACATGATAAAATTAGATTGCATTTTCTTAGTAGTATCCGGTAGTTATGTGTTCATTGGCTCTGAGACCCTAATTGAAACTGGTTTTGTTGTTCAAATGAAAATATCTTGAATTTCCAAACCTGAAGAGTTGCACTTGAAACTGGAAGTCATCTGTTTCATTCCAGACAGATGCATGTGCTGTTAGTAACACAGAGTCAGCTATTGGAAGTGAGACCCAGGAGATGAGAGGCATTTAAAAATGGGACTACTGTGGAATAGCAGGTTTGTGATGGCACTGACAATTCAGCAAAACATATGCAGGTTTGTAAGTGCATAGATTCTACAATGTCAGGCTTTAACGGCCTGTAATTCATTGTATCTGTGCAGGGTTGGTTTGTTTTTTTTCTTTTTTTTGGTGAATTTTAATTTCTGGGTCTTAGTCTTCTGTCATTTATCAGGTTGCACTGCGAGCAAAGAATGGGAGGCTATAATAGTACTCCCTGCTCCAGCTGTTTTGCTTTCATTGGTATCTAAAGGCTTAGATTAGAAATAGGCAAACTTGAATTCAGTTGTCCCCTTTCTGCTATCATTTTATCTCTTTTGGTTAATTTTCAACTACAAGGCGATGTGTTGGCTGCAGTGTTCAATTTGCTCACTATTAGCACAGTCAGGAGGCAAAGATCTCAGTACTGTTGAAATTCAGTGCTATTTGTAAGCATTAGGCGTGCTCAGACCATCTCAGATATTGAGTTTGTCTGTCAAAATCACTGATTTTTGCCTTTGAGTTGCTTGGCAGCAGTGCTTGACCTGGACTAAAGATACAGGACACTTTGGGGCCAAAATTTTAGGTATTGCTGCTGAGGATTTGGTGGCAAAGGAAAGCAAGTTTTTTGAATTAGTTTGTGCAACTCAGACACCTATTATATATTTGAGCCTATTTTGCCATGACCATGGGGGAACCTGAATGCCACTAGCACTGACGGGTCATTCTGTGGAATAATCTGAAGACAGTAAGGTTGCATTAATTATTACATAATGTGGATTGGAAGGAATCTCTTTCATCTAGGTCTGCTTTAACACCCTGCCCCGCAACTTCTGTCTTTTGCCCCTATTCATTTTATTGTGTTCCTCCAAGAATAATCTAGCTCCATCATCTGCATACTCTCCCACTATGTTATCAGTGAAATTTCTTCCCATCCTTTCTTCTCATGACAAAACAAACCCTGGACAGTGTTCCGGGGAGTATTTTGTTGTCTTGTACTAGGGAGCAAAACCTGGACAAAGGGCTTAAAAAGTGTGAGCAGGTTACTGTTTTTATTAATTGAGGTATGGCTGTGTTTTATATTTTAAAATCCCTGTAAACATTTGCCATATATTGGGATAATGACCAAAAAATAGACTTTCTTCTGATTATTCCACTCACCTGAAAGAAGATTTTGTATTTTTATTACTGCAACGGAAATATCACATGCATAGCAAAACATTTTGCATCAAGTTTAAGAGGTGGTTGGCTGTACAAATAACCTGCAGATTTGAAACTGCAAAAATAGATTTTCCTTATGATTACATGGACCTGGTTTGATAGCATTTACTAATAATATACTTTGGAGAATCACCTGTTTGACAGTCATGTTGTGTTGATATCTGAGACGTTAGGTTTTCCATGGAGATTTAAGCAGTAAAAATCTGTAATATTCCAGGCACCACTGTGAGCCAGTTTAAGTAAATTACAGTTAAGTTAGTCTAACATTAGAGTTAATGGCAGCTGCTCTGTTTTAAAACTTCTGTAAAATACTGCCTTTTTATTAGTGTTTTCTCTCATTACATTCCTAGATCAGAGATAACAGAATTACTTATCTGCCATATCTGTAAAGTACTTCCTGTTACATATTCACAATCCTTTAATTTGGTTTATGGAAATGGTTCTGCTGTGCCGGTGTCCTGGGTCTTATTTTGCAGCTTCGATGTTTTTCTGAGGTGGCAGGCAGCTGCCTTGGGTTTTCCAAATAGGTGGTTTTGTGTAGTGTTGCTTATGGCTTTCAGACTCCTCTTACGGTTTGTGAATTCTTCATTTGTAGTCCTTTTAGGGAAATTAAATCTATTTAATGCATTTTTCTCAGGTCATAATAAGGGCTATTGCAAAGAAATGTTGCAAGAGTGGTATAAACTGTATTGATATCGCCTTCTTCTGTCGTCTCCTTGAGCTCTTGAGTCTCAGCCACTACCTGTAAGATCTCCCTTTAATGTGAGATTTCAAGAATTCTTTTAAAGCCTCCTGGAGAGCCTGTGAAATTATGTCCTGTGGTAAAAATCAGTTCCCTTCAGTGTTTGTTAATTTTCTTTTCAGTGACACAGATGAGAACATGCTTCATGGGTCAGATAATGTGCCTCTCCTTGTGGAGTTTTGAGCTCATAGATTACCTCTGTTTGCTTATTTTTGAGAAAGATATTTCCAGTTTTTTTGGAGTAGTAGGATGAAGCCTTGAGGCACCTTCCTAGGAATTCAGCCTGTAATTATGTTTGGACATCACTTCACCTGTTGTTGTTTCAGTAGATGATTCCTAAGTTGGAAAAGAGGTGTTTTCGTGAAACTTATCTACTATATGCATGGGTATAGAGGAGCTGTGATCACTCCACTTCCACTTTATCCTCAAGTTTAATACCCGAGGGGAAATTGGCCAGATCCAGGCTCATGGGTGCCTATTGACAGGACAAGAGGCCATGGACACAAACTGGAGCTCAGGAGGTTCTCTCTGAGGATCAGGGTGCAGTTCAGTGCAATGCTGTTGACAGAGCACTGGTACAGGTTGCCCGGAGATTTCGTGGAGTCTCCTCCTTGGAGATCCTCCCAGAGCTGCCTGGGCACGGTCCTGGGCACCCTGCTCTGAGTGCTCCTGCTTCAGCAGAGGTTGGACCAGATGAACCCAGAGGACCCTTCCAATCCAGACTGAGCTCTGATTACTCTGTCTACATGAGACAGGGGCTTCTTGTGGTACAAAACCATGCCAAAGTCAGTGAACGCAAAACTTCAGCTAAATATGAAGTCATGCTGATTTCTGTACAAAGCCCTTTGTATTCCATGTCCTTCTGAAGTCAGGGTGTTTGAAAACAAGAAGTCCAATGCCCTTCCTGTTACAAATACCTATTGGCTGATGCATCCCACACGATTATCTTTATGTTACTATTATAATTTCTATGCATTATTTATAGTTACTGTTCTTAATTTGTTTAATTGGAAAACATAATCTTCGTGTTCCGTTGGATATCTCCTAACCTTTTATATCAAAACTTGTGTAATTTATTTTGAAGACAGATACAAATAGAGATTCTCTTGCTCCCAACAGTTGATTTCAGCGCTTCATTGTCTGTAGCTTAAGATTTCCTAATTTTTTCTTACTCAGTCTTAGCTTGAGTTCATACAGGACTGTGTAGGAGGGAAGCTTGCAGGTTACATGCCTGTGCAGTTCTGTTGTGAAGCTCACCCTGTATGGACACTCTCTCTGCCTTGCATAACACTCCTTGTATATCCATAGATCTCACACCAAGCCATCATTCAATACTAATCTACCCCACGTTTGTTCTGTTTTGTATTTCATCATTCTCATTTTCAGATTGTTCTTAATTGGTCATTTTGAATTGGGATCCTGCACTGCATACTTCCAGACTCTGCATTTTCAGAGCTTCCAGACATTTTTTTCCCTTGCTCTTTAGTGCAGATCAGACACTTTTTACCTTTGCATCTTTATATTTACCACTGCTCAGTGAAATAAAATTTTTATATTCTGAAGATACGAACAGCTCTAATTACTGTTAGGCAATTCACTGGCTAATAAACCCAAATATATAACTGTAACCGTTAATGAATCTTGACGTTGGAGTTTTAATTTGCAGTCATAAAATTTGTGCATATTGCATGCTCTTTTTCTCCCCGAATCAAAGTTTTCCTTAATTCTAATTTACCCTTCCTTGAAGCGTGAAGGGGAAGCAAGTGTGGAAGGCGTTCTTAATCAACTGGTCCTGGAGCATCTACAGTTGGCTCCTCTCCAGTGGGGTGAGTAATGTCAAAATCTGCTGATGATTTCTTCTGAGGACGTACTGGTTTGTAATTTCTGGCAGCAGGAGAATGATAATATTTTCATCCACTGATGATCTACGACACAGAAGAATTTGCTAAGATTTTTTTTTCCATTAGATGTTTTGCTTATGATCTAGCTGAAGAGAAATGTAAGGTGTATATCTGCTCAAGTGATAAAGATGAAAGATGAAAACTGACTGTGCACTTTTGCCTGTACTTTGTGGTCTCAGTGTTTTGTAGGAGAGGTGGCTGCTGCTGAAATTTTCCCTTTATTTGACACTGCATGTTCTTAAATTTCACTAAAATATTTTCATGGAATTGCGGGATAACTTGTGTATTTCCCATCGGGATCGATATTTGGATTACTAGTTTTTTTGGTCGTCCTTGTAAGTCTTTGTTTTGCATTTAGAATGATGTTTTAACAATCAACTATTGAGTTACTTCAATTTGGAAGGGTCTTGAAAGTGTGACTTCTATCTGATGTTCTCAGCAAGGCTAGAGTAGTTGTTTTGGAACACGTGGTGCTTAATCCCCAGGCCTTCTGTTGCCATGACAGGGTGTAGGAAAAACTTGCTGCATTTGTAAGAAAATTGTTTTCAAAGTCTTTGTTTTTAAATTCTGTGCTCCTTGTTTTAATGAATTTCATGACCGAGAGAGGATCAGTTTTGAGGAACAGCGATCCATCACCACTGTCTGAAAAGATCCCCCCAAATCCCTTTCTTGCAAATGCTAATTCGGTTTTCCAAGTATGTGGACCATCTACAGTAAAAACTTGTATGCATATCTGATTTATGGATGGGAAGGTTAAAACTGGTAGTGTTTTAAATTTGTCATGTTGTAAACATGTCATACTTGTACCATAAACGTCTGTGTCTGAAATCATGCTTATCTGTCATCTGCTCCTCAGAGGATTCAAAGATTTGGTAGTATGTGTTTTTATGATGTCTTTGGTGATGATTGCCCTGATCATCATCAGTGAAACAGTGTATATTTCGTGTGTCTTGACAGCTCAGGTCCCTTGGGAGTCATCTTAGTTCTGCTGTGTCCCACTGACCTTGTTTGTAGCTTGGGCTTGTTTGGAAATCTTTCCTTAGTACTCTCGCACTGTTGAAAGATTTTCTTAGTTGTTTTCATTTAATTTTCTTTTTGCTGCCAAACACCACCTTCAGACTTCCTATAAAATAGGCTTTTACAGTCACGGGACCGTACTTGCAAATCCAACCTAAGTGGTGATTTTCACTGGTATTTTGATCCATGTAAATACTCATTTTGCAGGTCTGGTTTGTTTTCACACCTGATACTTTCTCAAATTGAAATGATTATTGACTATATCATCCTATTTGTATAACAAAAGAAATGTCTTAATGTAGAAGCTGTAGCTCACTGGAAAAAAATTATTGAAAAAGAAGTATTGATTAAGTGCCTGATTTAACTTGAAAACAGAAACAAAAAGTAAAACAGAAAGGAATGGAGAATTTTCTTTCAGTGAGCAATAATATCAAATATTCAGTAGTATGATATTTGCTACCCAATCTCACTGCTCTGCAGCCAGGTAAACCCATACGCAGTCATCATGAAGTAAACTAATGAGCTCCCTCAGGAAGTGTGCCGTGGCAATACAGGCTAATGTTGATTTATTAGTGCATGGGGTGGATGAGGATTTAAACGATTGTCTTTTCAACTCGGTAGTTCCCACCCAGAAGGTGGCAGTGATGAAGATGTCTGGTCAATGAAGAGTTTTTGTGTGTGCACATTTAGACAAGGAGATGCACCGTCTTTCAGAATGTAAATTTTAGCCAGAATGTGTGTCCCGTTCAACAGTTACAGGCATTGTAAAATGCTGTGTGTTTCCAGTCATCCAGGACGTAATGCACACTCTGTTTCTCTCTTCTTTTTCCTCTTATTTTCAAGTGATTGAAGCAATCTTTGTGTTTTCATGTGATGTATTATAGAGCTTAACTGTCTTGTACAAATCAGCTTTTTTAGTCTGTGGCGAGTACTGATAACGAGATAATCTTAGGCAAGCTATCTTAAATGTTCTTTGACCATTAAAATTTCTCCTTAATGAAAACTGTCATCTTAATGTACATAATGAATAGGGCAATACCTTATGAATGTGCTTTTCTCATCCTGCCTCTAAATTTTTTGATGTTGTTGCTAAGTTATTTTAATGTAATACGATCGAATCGGCTACTTGAGGTTTTTTTTTCCGCTTTATCTTCACACTATTTGTAGTCACAGCCTTGCTTTGCTTTGAGTTTTTCTTTTCCGTAGAAAGAATAACTGGCCTTTTAGTGTGAATGTTCCTTATGTTAGCTATCATTGTAATGCAACCTCTGAGTACATTAGCTAAGAAATGTTGCCCCAGTGTTGTGCAACAAAATTGATTTAATGATTATTCAATGCTTTTCCTGTATTGATGGCTACATTGAAGGGTTTCCTTTATTAAAAGTGCTCACACTGAAACATGAATGAATATTTAAAATGGTTTTGATTAAAAACTGACTGGCTCTTGTTCAGAATTAGAAAATCTGGACTTCAAGATTACTTTTAAATTTGACATGCTTAATTCATACCACATTTCTAAAATTATAAAAGTATATTGAAATAGTTTTTCATCTGAATTTTACAATCCTGTCTTTTCCTCATCAAATACAAGGCACAGAGTACTATTAAAAATTGATGGCACTGAAATTTTGTTATAAAGATTGGAAGTCCGGGCCTGGGGACCCCAGCACAAGAAAGATGCAGAGCTCTTGGAGCGGGTCCAGAGGAGGGCCACTAAGATGATCAGAGGGCTGGAGCACCTCTCCTATGAGGAGAGGTTGAGGGAACTGGGCTTGTTCAGCTTGGAGAAGAGAAGGCTCTGGGGAGACCTCATTGTGGCCTTCCAGTACTTGGGGCACATAAACAGGATGGGGAATGGCTGTTTTTCAGGGTGGACAGTGATAGGACAAGGGGGAATGGTTTTAAACTGAGACGGGGAGATTTAGGTTAGAAATTAGGAGGAAGTTTTTCACACAGAGGGTGGTGACGCACTGGCACAGGTTGCCCAAGGAGGTCGTGGATGCCCCATCCCTGGAGGCATTCAAGGCCAGGCTGGATGTGGCTCTGGGCAGCCTGGTCTGGTGGTTGGCGACCCTGCATGTAGCAGGGGGGTTGAAACTGGATGATCATTGTGGTCCTTTTCAACCCAGGCCATTCTGTGATTCTATGAAGTCTGCCCAGAAGGTTGTCAGGTGGAGGAAAAAAGGGGCTCTTAGTGGACAGTGAGGGTTGTGATTTCATCTGATAAAGTGATCGGAGAAGGAAAAAAGTATTTAAAACATGGAGAATCATAAAAAAGGAAATATGTCGGAGGGGAGAGAGAGAGTTCTTAATATGTTGTTAAAATTGATTTTAAGATTTAAGACATCTCTGGAAAATGAAGTTGTCTATTAGCGAGGTTAGTAAATCACAAGTAATTGGAAAACATAATCTTGCTCAACACCCGCAAGTTCAATGTTCTCTAAAATTTATGACATATTTTCTTTTTACTGCTGGGCAACAAACCAAATGTAGAAATAGATGTGGTTTTAAGGTGCATATATTAATATCATCACATCAAGGAAACACAGCCTACAAAGTTTAATGAGGAGAGCCAATACTCTTCCAAGGAATATTTCTTACAAATCCTGTGGTTAGATTTGTAAATGATCAGATGGAAGCAAATGTAATTACTTGCAGTGCAGTATTTTTTCAATCTTTATTTGACTTATGTTACAATGTTTTGCAAGCAAGCAAAATCTGGAGACCAAACAGTTAGCAGTTTGATGGTACTCTCCTCCATTTTATAGCAAAATTATCAGAGGTACAAATGCCATGCAGAAAGTGTTGTTGCTGAACTTGAAATAGACTGAATTTGAAATAGGCTTTTGATTAAACCTGGAATAGGCTGGGCCCGGGATTTTCCTGCATTAAAATTTGAGAAGTCCCTTTAAAACCAGAGATTGCCAGCATTTTGCTTGCTGTACACAAATCTTACAGGAGCAGCGTTTTTGAAATTCCCCTCCGACGTGAAACAAAAACAACTTATCTCACTGGCTGTAAAAGGTAAAGACCTGGTGTTTTCCTAATGGTCTTTATATGTGGCAGATGTATTACAGAAGTGTGATTTAGAATTATAGACAAATCTTGAAGTGCTACATGTCCTAACGTATAGGACAAATATTTGGCATTTCTTTCCCTGTAGAAACTGGCTGAATAACTGAAAACCAACGATTATACGTAAACTCTGAGGGCAGTACTTACAGTTGTTTTCTAGGAACCATGCAAATGTCAAGCATCACCACAGGCAAAGTCCAGAAATAGCTTTAAGTTTTCATTCATTCTTTTATTTCATTCACTCATTTCATTCATTCTTCACTTCTCCTTTCTAATATTACTTTTATTGAAGGTGATAGCATTAAACGTAATCACGGAGTTAAATGCAGTGCATAATGCAGGACGTTTTATTTTCTGGCGTAACTGAGGGGAGAACTAGCAGTACTGTCGAATGCTCTCTAGATCAGAATTAGGGAAGGTGGTCGTTAGTATCCAAAACCTTAGTTTTTTTACATATAGACAGAAAATACTCCACATTTTGTTGTTGGTTCGCAATAAATTGTTGGTCTGCTTGCATGGTGCGGGCATATTGCAGTTAGAGAAAGCTCAGAAGGTCTGAACTGAAGAATGATTTTAAAGCGTCCCTCCCAGGTAGTTGGCAAAGAGACAGTAGAGAGGTAGATGTGAAACTAATTTGGAGTGTTTAATGAAGGTGGAGCCCATGACAGCTTGTTTGGAAGTTCTGTCTTGTTAAGTTTAACAAAACATCTTATGGAGCTATTACTTTTTAAAGAAATTATCTTAATAATATATTGTTTCTTTTAAAGAGCGTCAGATCACAATATTTTTTCACAGCTTATATATTTCATAGAACTTAATTACTGAAACTACTCACCCATTTTATTTTGCATTTTCCAGTCTGATCTTAGACCATAATTAAATCTTTCTTTCCACAGTTTATGTTATTAACTGTTAAGGATTGCAGCAGTGTCGAATCAACCTGTCCCAAATATAGAGGAAAATGTTTTAAAGTGTCTGTCAGTGAGAAGATGATGGAGCCGTACGTCCCTAAGCTCTTGCTTTGAATGCTGTCTTGACACCCTGACAGTTTGTTGTCCCCAAGGGCCCATTTAAAAGATCCAGATCTCTGCTGACATGATTATTGTTAGCAGTTTTATTTTAGTCAGGGCAGTCCTATAATGTTGCTCATTCTCCATGTTTGAAAAGCCAGTGCTACCCTGGTGTTGTTAAAAGAACAGATTTAAGGGAAAACAGCAAGGAAGCAGTTTTGCATTTTCTTTCAATTAACAAATCAGTCGTAGACCCTCCACAAGTTCATGCGGATAAATTCTGTATAGGGATAAGATGGGGAATATGAAGCGATCAGGAGCGTATATGAATGTTGGTTCTTCAAAAATATTACAAAGATTCATTTATCAAATTAAAATATTGTTAAATTATATTTTAGATTTACAGTAGAGTGGCTGTTGCCATCAATAGAAAGTTGAAACCGGAAAAATTGAAGAGGATGCTGTCTGTAGAGTAGAGAATCACAATCTGATTCATAGCAAGATGGAATCTGGGAACAAATGGATTTTACTAGGTAATCAACCTTTCTCATCCATTTAGAAAAATCTTAAGGTTTCTCATTTTTATTTTTAAGATGTAAGAGAGGTGGGAACACTTTTGTATCTTAACAGCTTGTGTGCAGGCTGTTTTGGAGGATATTTTGGCAATGTCAAACAAGCAACATGCTTTAGTTACTGGGAAGTGTTAAGGGACTGGGGTAGTACACTGAAAAAAGGACTAACTTGATTAAAAACTAGGGCATCTGGCACAAAATTAATGTTCTCACATGTCAAAACATGCTATTGTGTGATATGCTTTTGAATCAGCTGTTGTTGCTAATTCTTACTAAAGCCTTGGTTACCCAAAACTGAGAGGAAAAACTTGAAGAGAAAGGGTTTCAGACCTAAATGGATCAGGAATGATTTCAAATAAAAGGTACTGAGGAAAAGTACAACACCATGAAGTGAAAATAAATGAACAAAGCCTCATGTGAAAGGACAGATAGCTTGCGATGGCTGGGTAGAGTGCCATTGGTTACCTCCATCTCAGATTTCTGAACAAACCGGTAGCCGCAGATCGAGCATTTTTAACAAAGCACTGGGAGGAGGTTGGAGGGAAAATCACAGAATGGCTTGGCTTGAAAGGAGCCTTGAAGATTTTCCAGTTCCAATTCCCCTGCCGTGGTGGGGTTGCCACCCACCAGATCAGGCTGCACAGGGCCCCATCCAGTTTGGCCTTGGGCACCTCCAGGGATGGGGCATCCACAACTACTCTGGGCATCTTCTGCCAGTGCCTCATCTCTGTAGATGAAATTAACAATTTACATCTTGAAGAGCAGCTTAAAGCTGCAAATTACCTCCACTTCTGCACGAGGTGTCCATCCAGCTGCTCTCTCCTTCTACCTCTTCAACGAGAGGAGGCAGAAAACAAGATGAAAAAGCTTGTAAGAACAATGTGAACGCATACCAATTGTGGTCACAGGCACAACAGACCCAACTTAGGGAAAATTAATTAACATTCTTGACCACTAAAATAGATTTGAATAATAGGAAACAAATTAAAATGTACCAAATGCTAATGGAGTGTGTTGGTCTAGAACCATTCTTTTGCAGTTTTGCCAGTGTGAACTGCTAGCAATTTTTTGTTTAAAAGAAAGGAGGAGAATAACCTGATGAAATATGCTGATGGCTCAGAGATGAACAGCACCATCTCTTCAAAAAAAGGATCAGGCTACCGCACAGGAATCGATAGATAATCTCAAAAATCAAAGTACCATAACTGAAATGGATGACATGTAGTCCAGAAAGGAAGGTTATCTGTTCTGAGACTAATAACACAGAGATCTGCTAGAAGTTCAGCTGTCTGAAGTGACTGGAGAGGAATTGATTAAGTGTTGCTCTGAGCTACCAATGTGATTCAGCTGTGAAGAAAGGCGTTTGATGTCTGTGCAGGTCTCTAATGGAACTTCCCATGGGAAGCTTCTTGCAGAAGAGCTCGAATCAAACCAGAGTAGGAAAAAATATGTTTTGGAGGTAATCAAGGAGCGAAGACCCTTATTGTTGGATTTGTGTTTGTGTTTGTGGGGTTATCTTACCACGCTGAATAAAATCAGCTAAGATATCAAAAGCTGAGTAATTCTGGGAGGTGGAGTCTGTGTTCACTGCTCAGACATCTAATATAGTCTCTCTTGCTTTGATATTCTGCATCTGGTATAAATTGATTTAGCAAAATCAAGGCACAGGAAAGAGAGCTGACTGAGTTTCAGACGTCTGTCAGAGGACCGGCTCGCAAGGAGTGGAAGAAGTTGCCAAAATAGGGTGATTTCAGTCATAAGAAGCATACTGAATGGTAACTTCGTTAATAAATACAATTTATTTTGAAGGATGCTTAAGAATATTAATGCAATCTTAGAGAAGGAATACCAGTGGAGAGGAAATTACCACATGATGGTATTGGATTTAATATGAAAGGGAAATAAAAACCCAGAACCTTGTAGTAGCAGAATAATTAACTCAAGTTTGAGTCATGCACACACACCTAATACATTTTGTTGCAACGATTGAGTGCCTGTGCTTTCAGTATTTTGTTTTAGAAAACGTTGTTGTCATTTTAAAACAAAACTACTATGAAAGATGTGTGCATGGGTTACTTCTTTGTACGAATATGCTGCTAAGCTATAACAGACGATTATGGAACAGTGAAAGGAGGATAAACTGTTGCATAGTTTTGAAGCAAGATGCTTACTTTTATAGGTATTGTTATAAGCAAATTGAATAATAGATTCATTGAATATCCCAATTAAAAATGAAAAGCTATTGAAATAACCAAGAAAATGGGTTACATTTTCAAAAGGAGGTGTAAAGACAATTGTAAGGAAGAAGATGGAGAAGACTAAGAAGCTCTCTTGTAAAGCAGTCAGTGAAAAGTATCACTGCATCTGCAGAGAAATAGATTTCTATTACTTTGATGGACACAGAAGATGGTACTTGAATAAAATATAGGGAAATGTAATTCAGCTTGTGGACAATCAGAAAAGAATAAAGCAAAAAAGATCAGAAGATGTATGTGTTAACAAGAGAGGCAAGAAAGATGCTTTGATCAGGCAGGATTTTAATTACCCAGCAATTAAATGAATTGTACAGTAAAGTGTGTAGAGAATGAGAAATGGAAAATATGCTAATTGTAGCGTAGGAACATTCTGAATAGCCTATGTAGGACAGGTTCAGTGTATAATTGGTTTCGGGCAGTAAGCAAGAAAGGAGGCCTTATTCCGGAGGGCATACACTGAGCCTCGTTATCTTGCTTCCTACAGTTTTTAGGTTTTGTTTTATTTCTCCTTCAGAAAATCAGGCATATGCTCGGGACTGAATGACATGAGTGTTGTAAATGAAAGCAGCTTTACTCTGCACACAGTGGACTTTGAATGAGGCTCTCTTATTGATAAAGTGTGCCATTGGGCTGGATTGTAGCATCTTCTGTGGAAAAGCACAAATACACTCAGCTGAAGTGTAGGAATTCATAGCCCAACAACTTCGTGGAAACTTTTCTTTCTGTATTTTGCTAACATCAATGAAAGCAACAAAAAAGCGTTTGCGTGTGGGCGCACCCACCCACACCCTTAATGGGTTTTGACCCTGCAGTTAAAGGGAGCCTGGTCTGTGATCAGCAGAAGTTCTCCGGTGAGCAGACATTCTGAAGGGGGGTTGATTTGCAGTGCTCATTCTGAAGTAGTCTCTTATTTCATCAAGGAAGCAGAAGTGAATTAATGAGTCAAAGGAAAATAAATCCACCTCAATAAGCCTTGTGATGCTGAAATTAATAGCTTCCAACTGTCAGTGTTCAAACTGATGTTTGAACTTTTTGATGTTACTTTTGTTTTAATTATGCATGCCAGACTTTTGTATTAAGAGATAACAATATATAAAATATATATTTAGGAGATTTTACAGTTTTAGTAGAAGAAGAGGTTAATTTGATTTGTTGATTTGAGTCTTTCGTTGATTTGATTTTTGCAAAGAAAGGCAGTCAAAAAGAAAATCCATCCCAACCTATGATTGTGTGTTCACTGATGCTTCAGACTCAGTTATGAACTTATTTTACCATGCATTTTCTCATCAAGCAGAAATTCAGACTCGCTTCACTAACGTTTCTGATTACCTCTGGATATATTAGAAATTATTGAAAGAGAAGGGCTTATTTATTTATATGCTTATTTATTTATTTATTATCTCAGGGTATAAAAGAAGAACTGAGTCAATGTATTCTGCTGTTTGGTTTTGTATGAAAGGGCTTTCATCAGTAGATACCATAGTTGTTTTCTGTTACTCACTGCATTTTGAGTAGTGGCATAAAAGTTGTGGCTGGATGGTATTAGACATGTGCTGTGCTATTACAGAACTTACATCAAGGCCAGGGACTAGAGATGAAATAAGAACCTTAATTAAAAATGTTAGTAGCATGTAGAAAAGGTAAAATGTCTCGACAGCGTCTGGAATTACACAGAGAGAAATAATTGGCTTCCTCATGTGAAAACTTCAGGGAAGAAAAGGCAGCAACATCAGCAATCCTAAATAATTAAAAGAAGTGTCAAGGGATAATTACATTTCTGTGCTTTGATAAACAGTCAAGTGTCAGTTACCTGAATGAAAGGTGGGGTTGGGTTGTTCAAGCTAAAGGAAAAAGTCAGGTGCTGAAAACACTGGGGACCATAAATGAGAAACTTCAGAACAGAAACGGGGGCCATCGGCCCAGGTTGTCTCTGGTTGTATAAGTCTTAAAGTAGTGCTTCCAGCTGGGGGAGTAAATTTGTTGTAGTGGGACGTGAAGGCATAGAGCTGGCTTCGTGCTGCAGCCAAGCTCCAAACTCCAGTCAAGCACTGTTGAGTTGGGAACATCGGTAGCTCAGGGCTTCTCAGATATGTCCTTGCCTTCCTCACAGGTCAGATGTTACACCTATATATTTACATATATATATACTCCATTTGGAGTCCGAGCCCTTATTTTAAATGCAGTGTATTATAGCAGAAGTTTAGAATGTGCAACTCCCCCAAAATAGCAGCTGACCCCACTGGGGCGGTGGGCAAGGAGGCTCCTTTGTGACATGGAATTCCCAATTTCCACTTTGCTTCTTGCTTTACTGGCCCTTTTTTACTTCAGCTTTACTACAGTTCCGGAAAGAAAACATGTTGTTTTCCCTCACCTACTGAATGGGCGAATAATGGCTGTGAAACAAAATAAAAAATGAGCGATAAGCGTAGTCAAAGCTTTGAGATTGGACAAAAATAAGACCAGTAAATAGCTGTCAATTGGAGTTCATCCTGAACTTCTACTGCTAAAGAGGCAAAATGACCTCTTCTGGTTTCCTAGCGACTGTGATTCTGTATACCTTGTTGGAGCCACCTGTGAGTTTGTGAACATCTGCTCCTAGCAAAGGTTTTAAAGAGCAGTGTTCTCACTGTTCTCTGTTTATGAACTATTTTTGCTAACAGAAAATATTTGATGGAAATTATTTCTGTTTAGGGCTGCTTAACAGATAGGATTTGTATTGTCTCCATGTTCTTTAGAATTAATATCATAACGTTAAATATACATATCTTTATGTTATTTAACTCCAAAGTAGACTGCAGAAGGTGTCTCAATATGATTTTGCTTGGAGAGCCTTTTATAAACTTACTGAGCTGCATCTCAGAAGCTCACTGTGAGTAGTAATTCCAAGATTAAATTTATTTGTGACTCATTTCCAGCCCTTTTGTTCTCATGTCAATATTGTTCTTTTGTTTAAATAGCTTTTCCTCACTCTCTGAAGTTTGCTCTTTTTCACTCCAGCTCTTTATTTGGTGTATTTCAGAACAAGTCAAGGCTGACTCTCCTACTCTACTCAATAGCACGATTTTGTTATTACTCGTCCCTCTGTCATCTCGGTAGCCTTTATTTATATAGTCTCTTGAAAATTATTTTTATTGAGATCAGTATGATGAAACTAGATCTTCAGCAGGATCATTCCCGACATGGATCCTTAACGATTTCTACCTTAATGTACTTCATTTTGTGCTTTCATTTTAAGGTGAATTGATGATTATCTGTTGCTGTCTCCTGTTAATCACTGAAATCATAGTGAATATTTGGTATTTCACAGGGTATGATGCCCCGTGGCTATCGTGATTAACATTGCTTCCCTCACAAACATTAGGCTGAAACTGGGGATGATGTGGTATATCCAGCCTGTTAAATCTTCTGGCTCTTTTCAGAGCTGATGCACTAAAACCAGTGTGCATTTTGCTGGTATCCAGCTACAACAAAGTGCTCAGCAGGTGGCTGCAGACTCCTGTAGCATAACAGGATCTTGTATTTTTACAATGGATAATAATGTAATCACTGTGAGTAAATGCAAAATAATTAAACCATCAAAACTTTCAGACAAAAAAATTTAATTACATTTGGCTACTGAACTTCCTAATGCTGTAGTAAAGCAGTTATCAGGCCACATTTCTGTCAGAGATCAATATAATACTAGGAAAACATGTCTGTGTTTCGGATACAGTAAGGCTTGTCAGTTGATCTGATACTCCCATTTCTCCAGGATTTTCTATTGCTTAATCTTTAGCTAACACTAAAAAGATGATCTGAGCAAGGTCAGGCTGGACTCCAAGTAACCTGATCTGGCTGTAGGTGTCTGTGTTCATTGCAGGGGAGTGGACAAGCTTTAAAAGCTCCCTCCAACTCCAGCAATTCTGTGATTCTGTGCACCGTGGGACTTGGAGAGTCCATTCTCTGAACCGCTGGAAGGATGCAGTGTCTGCACAGTCTGTGGTATTGCCCTGGCTGGGCCAGTAGTATTACTGTAGGAGATATTTTTTGATGAAAAGGCTCCTTTTTGCTGTTATTTGACCTAATGCTGAGAAAACCATCTATGTGAGGCCTGCATCTCTGTAGCTCTCTAGTGAGAGCTGGATTGATACGTGCAGCTCCAGTGCTAAATGGCCAGATCTGTAACGACATTTTTCCTATTATCTTGGTTTGTATTCTGAGTGACAAGGGGATATTTGTCTATCCAGGTGATTTGTGTTGTCCTTCTAAGCGTAGAATCAAACATGTTTTGTGTAGTATTGCTTTCCAGGTTGCTTGGTAGCGCCAACTGGAAATTCAACAGTTGTTAGGAAACCCACATATGCATATGAGTTCTGTTAAGATAGTTTTCATTATACAGTAATTAAGCTTTTCACCACATCCATATGCAATCCTGTAGAAATCAAAACGTGTGAAATGTGTGTGCCCAGGTGCTGCCTGGGAGCTGCAGGCTGAGGCTGGGGCTGCCCTGTGCTAAACACAGCCAGGTCCAATGGCCATACTGCAGGGCACAGGGTAAGGAAAAAAGAGATTTCAACACAGGCACGGCAGGCGCAGGGCAAGGAGGTGGCCCCCAGTGTGAGAGAAATAGCAGAAGGGCCTCAGTCCCGAGGAGGAGGAGGGCTGGAGGGGCTGCGGGCTGCAGCACGAGCTGTGATGCCCCTACATTTATCTCAGCCCAAAGGTTTTTCCTCCTGTTTCCTCTGCCTGTCCTGGTGAGGAGGGGCAGTGAGACCAGCTCAGCTAGCTGGCCAGGATGCAAACCCACCACACAGCATGTTATTTCAGTTTCTGGATGTTCTCCTTCAATTTTTGCCCTTTAGAGAGAATGTACCACAGTCCATGCGTTTCTTTGGAGCTGGTAATACTCAGCTTTGTCTGCAGAAGCATTAGACACCAGGCAGAGGTGCAAAGTATGCCAGCATGATGCATGATAAGGAATGAAAATGAGACAGTTCAGAACTGTTTACTTGTGAGAAATTGTTTTGGCTTCCTAGTTGTCACAGCACATATTTTTGGTGCAGGAAGTCCATTCAGAAAGCTGTGCATAATTCAGTCCAGTAAAAATGCAAATAGGCAGACCAGGCCTGTGACACATAGCGATACGTGTCTGACAGGGGAGGCAGCTTGTAAAAGAGATTAGAGATGGTAATCTGGAAGCTGTTCTTCAAGAGGCAGAGTGGCACAGAGTGAAGTTCTGTTATTTTCAGGGAGAGAAAAAAATAAACAACGTGATCATCATTCAAGACAAAACTTTGCAGGTTTCCTTCTGTTATTGTCATAAATCGTTTCTAAAACCATGTTTTGTGTGAGATTGCAAACAGCTCTGAAGTACGATGTGGCATCATTCTTAATCTTTCACTTCTGAAGTATCTTTTCCACTGCACTGGTGCAGGCAATTTGGTAATAATCTACATTATGTAATTTATGCAGAGACCACTGATGGCATTTACTCCTGTCTTTTACCTGGAGTTTCAGTCTGTGGAGTTCTTCATTTGCCATATACCATGCCATAATAATCAATGAGCCTTTAAGCCAATTAAGTTGGATAGCCCTACGATATTAGCTTGCTATATAGTCTCTGCATGTCTGAATTTAAAGAGAAAGGGACCAAAGCAGTACAGAAATCCAGAGATTTCATTTAACTGAAGAGCTGACATAATGTCAAGGAAACAGTAGATATAGGTGCGCATTCACATATTTTCAGTGCTGAAGTGGAATCGCTCTGAGCATTTCTCTAGAAATTAAATCTGAGTACATAGTATCTGGCAATTAATAGCAAATCAAACCTGTTTGTGTATGTGGTGATTAGACAGTCTTTAATTGTCATTACTTCATATTCTGATGGCAAACTGAGTTTATTAAAGTTTGTAAGCTCTGAAATAATCACGAGTAAATATTTTGTTTAGCAAAATTTTACTTGTATGTAATAACGTCTAGGTGGAAAGTCATCTGAGATTCTTTGTATTTTGAAATAGGGAATAAAATGAATCTGAGTCATGTTGCTATTCACTAAGCAGTTCTCTCCTGCTCTGTCATAAATAATAGATGGTATGATGGGAAGACTCATCACTTGTTAGTGAAATTTGACTATCAGCAAGTAAGTTAATAGGGACAAATAAAAAGCAAGCTAATGTCATCATGCAATATCTGTAAAACTTTCTAAAGCCGTATCACAAATACCAGGTTTGGATACCATCTTCTGCCTAAAAATGTTAGAATGATCAAGATCATCTAACTCTAGAGTGGTTTCCTGATTTTCCTGTTCCCCATGCAAATTAGCTGTAATTGACCAAAATATAGAATACTTCACATTATGAAATATTGCACATCAGACTGGGTGGTTTTCAGATGTTCGGAGATGGTCATTCTCTATCATCCCTGTGATGTCTGAAATAGCTGCATAGCTCTTTCTTTCAGTGCCTGTTAGCTGGGAATCTTCCCTTCGACCCCTGTTGGCAGAGAATCTTCCTTATGGAAGGCTGAGGCTTTATAAATAGGTAGACCTTGTTACCACCACCACCCCCCCAACAACCCACGCCTCACCCCACCCCAATAAAACACCTCCTGCAGTATCTACTCCATTTCTGCAGTTGAATCTTAGAACTTCCATGGGAGATAACGAGATTTTTAAAAGAGAGTGGTCAATGTAAAAATGAACCTTTGTTCTCCTTTCTCCCCATCCTTTCTTTTTCAGTGTTCTGTGTGCAGAGGTCTCTTACCGAAGACAAATCAAGTTTGTTGCTCTTTGTATTTCCAGTACGTGTAGATTAAAATCTTGTAGGTTCTGTTGGATGCCTGAAAACACCTACTACACTTGAAAATTTATACTTTACCCACTAATTGTTGGAAAATATGAGCCCTTGATTGGTATGCAATTAGAAGTGTAACATTCTGTTAAACATATCACACAGCATATGGCATGTTAGTAGCAAATCCTCTAATTTAAAATGAAAAAAAAAAGTGTATAGTTCTGCCTATTACAAATTTTTGCTGAGGATAAAACTTTGCCATTTGTCTAAATATCATGGGGAAAATACATCCTTAGTTACTTCAGTGATCTGAATTCAGTTTGTTGTATAAAATTTATGTTTTCTAACAATAGACAAATAGAGGAAAAGCTGAAATGTATTTAAATCTGAAGTCAGTTACAAATAATTCATGGTATGCCTTTTATTAAAAGATATATATATATTCTGAATTACCGTACTGTGTGTGCTTTAGTGCAAACAGGTTAAAAATGCTGAAGCAAAAACATATTTGCACAATCATAGAAATAAGAAGCCAAAGGGCAAGAAGTAAAATTTATTGGGATTGATGGGCAATTCAGTGGTTCTCTGTTGTGTCAATGGAAGTCATAGAATAGGTCCACAGACATGATCACAAAATCACAGATAAATCTCACAGGACTGAAGTCCTGATAAGTACACTGATTTTTCAGATGTCTTTGTGTTGTATTTTGTGGCTTTTTGAAGTAACATTTTCACAGATACAAGAAAGTGCTGCAAGAATTCTTCTGGTATTGGCTGAAGTATTCTTTGCATGGTTCCAGAATGTATGGACACTTACAAGATGTGCTAACCTGTTTATAAGGCTGATAGTAAACAGTACTAAACTTAGGCATGGTTCACTGAAAGATAGCTTGGTAGCCCAGTTTAATACAGAATCAAGTAAACAGCATATCCACTGTTACCTCCGCAGTGATTGTGCAGAATCACTGTGATTTCAGGTACAGTTAATATTGTCGTGGATTGCATTTCTTTGATTAACTAACTGCTTATACACCCTGATTTTTAGAACAAATCTTTGAAGTCAAAAAGATCTTTGGATCCTTCAAAAATCACAGAATGGGTTAATTTGTAAGGGGCCTTAAAGATCATCTAATTCCAACCCCCTTCTCTGAGCCACCCACTAGATCAAGTTGCCATCAGGGCCCCATCCAACCTGGCCTTGAAGACCTCCAGAGATGGGACATCCGGTAACTGTCTGGGCAACCTTTTCCAGTGCGTCACTACTGTCTGAGCAAAAAATTTCTACCTAACATCTTAACCTAAATCTCCCCTTTCAGATTAAAAGCATTCGCTCTTGTCTTTGTTGCAGGGGAGCTGGGCTAGATGACCTTTAATGGTCCCTTACAACTCAAAAGATTGTGATTCTGTGATTCTGTCACTGTCCACCCACATAAGAAGTTGTTTTCCCTCCTGTTTATAAGCCTTCTTTAAGGCCTGAAACTCTTCATTGAGGTCTTCCTGGAGCCAGGCTGAAGAAGCTCATCACCTTCAGTGTTTCTTAATAGGAGAGACTCTCCAGCCCTCTGATCATCTTTCACAGAATCACAGAGTCACCGAATCACCAAGGTTGGAAATGACCTACAAGATCATCCAGTCCAACCATCCACCTATTACCAATAGTACTCCCTAAACCATATCCCTCAACGCAACATCCAAACATTTCTTGAACACCTCCAGGGATGGCGACTCCATCACCTCCTTGGGCAGCCCATTCCAGTGGCTGACCACTCTTTCAGAGAAATAGTATTTCCTAACATCCAGCCTGAATCTCCCCTGCCACAGCTTGAATCCATTCCCTCTAGTCCTATCACCAGTTACACGAGAGAAGAGGCCGACCCCTAGCTCACCACAACCTCCCTTCAGGAAGTTATAGAGAGCAATAAGGTCTCCCCTGAGCCTCCTCTTCTCCAGACTGAACAATCCCAGCTCTCTCAGTCACTCCTCATAAGGCCTGTGCTCCAGACTCCTCACCAGCTTCGTAGCCCTTCCTTGAACATGTTCCAGGGCCTCGGTGTCTTTCTTGCAGTGAGGGGCCCAAAACTGGACATCTTTGTGGCCTTCCTCTGGGTGTGCTCCAACAGCTGCTCATCTGTGGCCACAGACTTGGACACAGTACTCCAGGTGGGGCCTCATTAGGGTAGAATAGAAGGGACAGTCCCCTCTTTTGCACTGCTGCCAACTCTCTGCTAATGCAGCCCAGAATACTGTTGGTCTTCCAGGCTGCAAGTGCACGCTGTTGGCTCATGTCCTGCTTTTCATCCACTAGAATCCCCAAGTCCTTCTTCACAGGGCTGCTTTCAATGAATTCTTTTCCCAGTCTGTACCTATATATGGGATTACCCCAACCCAAGTGCAGCAGTTTGCACTTGGCCTTGTTGGACCTCATTAGGTTCACATAGGCCCTCTTTTAAAGCTTATCCACGTTCCTTGGGGTGTTATCCCTTCCTTCTGTTGTATCAATTCAGGTTGGTGTTGTCTGCAATCTTCCTGACGATGTACTCAATCCCACTGTATGTCATTGATAAAGATGTTAAAAAGTATCTGATCTGCCCTTGGTGAAGATGTGTTGGCTGTCACAGATGACCTCTTTGTCTCACATGTGCCTTAACATCTCTTCCAGGAGAATCTGCTTCATGACCTTCCAAGGCAGAGACATGAGGCTCGTTGGCCTGTATTTCCCCATGTCTTCCTTCCTTTCTTAAATATGGGAGTGATGTTTCCCTTTTTCCAGTCATTGGCAATTTCACCTGACAGCTGTGACTTTTCAAATGTGATGGAGAGTAGCTTGGCAACCACATCAGCCAGTTCCTTCAGGCCCCTGGGATGCGTGTCATCTGCCCCATAGACCTGTACACATTGAGTCTCATGAGGTGATCTCAAACTTGCTTGTTGCATGTGGTGGGAGGGATTTCGCTCCCCCAACCCTTGGTGTAGCAGTCCAGGGGCATGAGAGGTGTGGGACTGCTAGTGAGGAATGAAGCATAGAACACCCTGAGAACCTCAGCCTTCTCCATGCCTTCTGTAGCCAGTTCTCCCTTTTCAGTTATCAGACGCAGTGCAATCTCCTCGCCCTTCTTATCACCAGTGTACCTGTAGAACCCCTTCTTGTTAACTTTCACCTCTCTCCAATTTCAGTTCCATCCATGGCTTGACTTTTCTGATCCTGTCTCTGCATGTTTGAGCAGCATCCCTCTGTTCTTCCCAGGCCGTGTCTGTGCTTCCATTCCCTGAACGTTTCCTTCTTTTCCCTCAGTTTGACCAACAGCTTTTTGCTTGGCCATGTTGGTTTCCTGCATCACTGTTACAGTTAACAGGATATTTGACAAGTGTGTTATGTCCAAGAAGTGAAAGTAGTAAATTTGTTTAATGTAGCAAGCAATGTTTACGTTCTTCCTCAAAACTTCTGTCTTCCT
The DNA here is from genome assembly GCA_030625065.1 of Alectoris magna. Lineage (NCBI taxonomy): Eukaryota > Metazoa > Chordata > Aves > Galliformes > Phasianidae > Alectoris > Alectoris magna. The sequence goes on from CM060561.1 coordinate 4,794,145, forward strand.
AGTCAGTTTTTCACTGTTACAGTGGGATAACTCATCATTTAACAAATGGGCCGTATTTCTCCTTTAATTGGCATTCTGTCTTACAGCATAGTAGTTTTGAAGCATCAGTCTGAAGGCACACTTTGGCTCAGAGTGACTTCCACGTGCTGTGTTTATGAAGCATTTATCCTGACGTGGTAAATAGTATTCACGTGCTGCTTGCTTTGTCCCTTCACCGCTCCCCTTCTTCAGCCCCTGGCAGTGACTTACCGCAGTGTAACCGAGTGCTGCCGAGCCACAGCCTTGTGAGAATTTGTGTCCCCATCTTAAACTGGGCAAGAAAGAAAATCTTTCTGCTCCAACAGGTCATTTGTTATGCTCAAATACTGACATTGGTTTTGTTATGACTTTGTACTTCATTTTGACATTGCGTTACACAGTCAGTTTGGCGTTGAACTGGAGAAAATGAGAATGCTAGGAAGCAGATTCCTCAAAATATCAGTTTTGTATTGCAGACAGCTCTCCAAAATGTTGCACGGGGAAGAGAGAGCTCTTTTTCTTTCGGCTTTGCTGAGCAAATTACACAGTTCCTATGGAAATCTTAAATCTAGTACATTTAAAATCAGTTTGTGCTACAAAGCCTGAGGTTTGGTATCAGTTGTTCCTGTTGTGTGTTGTAGACGCTAATCCTTTTAATGAAGAGCTTTTAGCGTTGGAGAGATTCTATTTATAGCAAAACCATTAGAGCATGAAGCTCCTCATTGCTATTCTGCAGCATGTAGCTGTAATGTTTGTCAGTGGAGGGAAGATATTTTTAGCTGCAGCATTCAAAACCGAGGCTGAAAGGTCAAGAATCCTCGCGGGGATGTGTTCTGCTACATCAGTGCTATCACACAGCTGCTGTTTACTCTCTTATCGTGCTTCAGTAATAAGAAGATTTCTTCATTGTGACACTAAAGGTATAAAGCATCAAAAGCATTTTGTGCATGAAGTGAATACTCAGGAAAGGATGATGTATCCAATCACATTAAATGTTCTCCTTAAGTGAATGATTTTATTTTCCCATAGACTATATCAATACCTATTCATCAAGAGATGCATTCTATGAAAGGTTTTTTTTTTTATGAAAGGGAATAAGACCAAGTGAAAGCAAAAGGCAATCTGCTGAAATAGCAAAGAGTTTTGAGTACACGGTATTCAGCCTGACATCTACACCATTCATGTTCATAGCAACGTGCTACATGAGCAGAAGACGTAATATCAGAGTGTAATTTGGCAGAGAAAGGGAGTCTGGAGATTCTTATTGATAATTTAAGGAAGAGAATTGTGGGTGGGGGTGAGCTCGTAGCTCACCGGGTAGGTACTCAGCAAGCACAAAAAGATTGCGTGGTCCTATTGAAAGAGGGTGTGACAGATGATCCATGAAAGGGAGAAAGGGAGAAGGGAGAAAAAAGGAGGGGAGAGAAGGGATAATTACAGGAATACAAGACTGCATATATTAGCGGAGCGCACAATGTGGAAGCTTCAGAGGGTTTTCTAATATCTTCATATAAAAAATCAGGGGGAAAAGATTAATTGCCACATTGAGAAAATTAGGGCTGGATGATCAAAGGAAAGGCAGAGCAGAAATGGCCTGTTGGCAGATGGTTTATAGAAATGGAGTGATTTTTCAGAGGATATGAGTGGAGTTCTTTGCTGCTTGAGACACAGGCAGTGCCATATTTTAATAATAATAAGCTGCTAAGTAACCCCTTTTATTCAGAATACATGTATGAGAAACGTATGAGTAAAATAATAAGATAGGTACACTTCCTTCTCAGGGTACAATAAAATTAACTGTGCTTTTCCTCTAGGAATTTCTTCTAGGTCTTGCTGCTGGAAATTACCTTGTGACACGTAGAGTCTGTAATATCACACCTTTTAAAACAGGTTCCCTGTATCAAGAAATTTGTTTAATTCCACCCTTTCTGTGTGCCCCAAGGAGTTTTTAATACCATTTTTTGGGGCTTTCTTTGTGAGCAGAGTTGAGTTAGTCCATGTGGTTATAGCTGTTCCAGCACAGACTGAGCACATGTTAATAGGCAGCTCCCGTTCTCAGGATCTCATAATGTAAAGATACCAAAAATTGAAGGATTGTCAAAAGAAAAGGAGAAATGGAAAACATCTCAATTCTACAGTTGCTTTATTTTCACCGCCTCTTGTAATTGAATGAGATTAAGGTAAATGGGTATTGGCTGAAGAGAGTGACAGATGAAGGAAGTGTATGGCTTTATGAGAAGACATGTGCAGTATTAATGACTCACTCCTACCCAAACACAGGGGTGTTCCTCGGGCCTGTTCTCTCCTTTCTGTGAAAGAAACTCGTATGCTTCTGCCTCAGTCGCCCACTTCATGATGAAGTGGCTGCATTCAACTCACTAAAAGGGCAGAAAAAAAAGCCAGGGGAAAAGATAATGGAATTTGCTTTGGGTGTTTTATTTTTTATGACCAGATTAGCAGGCTGAGTCAGTGTACCTTCTAACAGGGCTGGTGGGGAGCCAGAGGGCCAACTAGGAAAAAAGAGGGTATTGCATGGTGCTTAACACTGGCCTGGGAGGTGGTTGGGTATTAGGGTAGGAGACAGGCAGGTATGGGGATGGTTGCTCTGGGTATGGGAGGTGCACCAGAAAGGGACGTCTGAGCCCCTGGACTCCTGGTACTGGAGTATTTACTGGACCTATTTCTGAGGCATGATTATCTGAGCACAGAATTGGAGCTTTATCTTGCGGCTCTCAGAGGAAAAATAACACCACAAATTAAAATATTTGGAATAGAATGTATTTGGGATGGAAGAATTTAGCCTTAGTTCCTGACTTTGTTAGGTATGTATATGTATATATATATATATACGCTTTCATAATAAAAGAGAAACTTTAAACACATCAGTGACAGATTGAAGATACTGGGAGAACAGGAAATTCGTGGCATTTTGATGGTAGCACAGAGGAGAGAATTCAGGATGTTCTTTCTTTCTATAACCACAGAAGGAATCAGCAGAAAAATTACATAAAATCATAATCTGCGATCGTTAAGTGCAAATCAAGGTGTTTGATGAAAGCTTTCATGGCCTACAGAGGTAGCCATGGTGTACACAGAAAAAAGATGGACAAGATCACAGTCTGATGAGAGTAATCTTTAGATTGATTCTTCGTATTTTGTGTGAAAATGCATATATTTTTTTTAACCATGAAGTTGTAGAAATCCTGATGTATGTTGTAGTTTTCCTCAGCTTCCCCACTTAACTTTGTACTTGTCTGAAATTCTATTTGCTGTTTGTGCCATATTCTGCCTTGCATTTTCAGACTGCTTAATTCTTCTTTGGGCTCAGACCAGCTGCAGTTACTTTAATGGTGGTGTCTTTGTTGCAATTTCGCCTCTTCTTTGCAGTTGCTGTTTTTACAGTTAGCTGTTCTCTTACCACCTAATGTGCTTTATTAGGTAAGCGTTCATGGCAGGGAAGTGTGCGTTTGCTTTTGTCTGATGGAGAGTTTTGTTAGGAAAAGCAAAGTCAGGTCTTTGGGAGCCTAATGGGCTACATCTGTCCCTTAGTTTTATTAAGTTTCTCTTTCATGTTGAAGGTATATATGACAGCTGATGGTTGAACTAGGTGATTCTTAGTGGTCTTTTCCAACCTTGATGTTTCTATGATACGTATGTACACATAATGAAGTCAAGAGCAAAGATGAAGGTCAGTTGTGTATTGGCATGAAGCTGCAGACCACTACATTTTGCTGTATTGACATTCAACCTGGCTGTAAATTGGTAAAATTCAGAGCTAATCAGTTCCTAAAATGCCGTTTCCGTTAAGTTCTTCCCTAAATTACTTCAGTGAGCAGAGATGGTTTAAAAATAATTGCAAAGTGGACATGCAGACCTTTACTGCCATCCCTTCAATGAGCATACAGTAATTGACAGTTGCCATTTACTAGTTTCGTGTTTTCACTTTAAATGTATAGTTTCTGTGAGAGAGTGGAAATGTCAAAGCTGTGTCTGTAGAAAAGACAAAAATACCTGCCTGCAATTCCTGCAATTGCTGTTTGCTGGAAATGTACATTGTGAGAGAGGTTTTACTTGCTCTCCTTCCTGCAGTATCTGAGTTATATACCCTTTCTTCCTTCATTTGTTTCCTAAGCAAGGGGAGTTTAGCTTGGAGAAGAGAAGGCTCAGGGGAGACCTCATTGTGGCCTTCTAATATTTGAAGGAAGCATATAAACAGGAAGGGCAATGGCTGTTTACAAGGGTGGAAAGTGATAGGAGAAGGGGGAATGGTTTTAAACTGAAACAGGGGAGGTTTAGGTTGGATATTAGGAGGAAGTTTTTCACTCAGAGGGTGGTGACGCACTGGCACAGGTTGCCCAAGGAGGTTGTGGATGCCCCATCCCTGGAGGCATTCAAGGCCAGGCTGGATGTGTCTCTGGGCAGCCTGGTCTGGTGGCTGGGGACCCTGCACATAGCAGGGGGGTTGAAACTGGATGATCATTGTGGTCCTTTTCAACCCAGGCCATTCTATGACTCTATGATTCATGCTCTCCCATGTTTTGAGATTTATTGTGTGTTTGACTCTAATTTGAAACCTGGCAAATTTTGTAAGACATGGAAATATGACAGGTATGAGTTCTGACCTCATACACCTGTGCTGCGTTTTGTAGAGATGCACATTTGGCAGCCCTGCAAATCCTTTCACTTGTCTGTTGTCACAAAATGTATTTGGCTCTCGGTTACGGCATGAAAGGAATCCTGAAGTTTCAGTTTAGGAGTCTCAGTTTAAATCTCCTTGCAACAACTTAAATTTCAAGGGTTGTTATTAGAGAAAGACTGAGTTGCTTTGAGAGGTGTGTGGAGACTTGTGCAGAGCTGCATGGACATCGGAGCATCTCATTGTTTTATCTGCAGCTTTTCCAGCTGCTGCAGAGCAGTATCTGGAGTGTTCAGTTTATCTACCGGAGCTAATCCGTGCCTTCAGTTTATTGCACACACAGAGCCTATGCTGTGGATCCCGTTCAGATTAAACAAAGTACTGGGTCTTCGTGTTTCACCTGAAGCAGTGTCTGTTCCACGGTAGGTACCACTTGTGCAAATAAAGCTTCAGGCAGTGGCCAACACTGTAATTGTCCCGTGCTTTGAATTTGCTTAACATGAGAGCATTGTTGTCAGTGCTAAGGCTGTCTCTGTAATGCAGAGTTAGCAGTAGAGGTTGAACCTTCCTGCCAATGTTCTCTTCCGTTTATTGCTATGCGACAGATGGCAGCAGAGGGGCAGTCTGACAAAATGATGTCTGACATGGAAACGTGTCTGAAGCAAAGAGGTGAAATTGAATTCCTCCACGTGAAAAAAAAATTGCAGCCGTTGACATTCATCAACACTTGCTGAATGTTACTGGAGACCAAGCAGTGGGTGTGAGCACAGTGAGGTGGTGGGTGATGTGTCTCAGCAGGGGCAACAATGACAGTGGATCACCTCCACTGATTTTTTTGAGTGTGGCTTTTTTTTGTAGCTGAGAATTTGCTCTATCAGTAGTGCTATTGTGTCCTTTGTGTCTGCTGTAGCTCCCATGGGTGTAAGTAGGAAACATTACTTTCGAAGTGACTGATGTACGACTTGTTTTGTATATGTATGTATATAAACACTTAGAGGCTTTTTCCATATGGAGATAAGTAAACATATAGAAATATATATTTGCTTTCTTTATTCATAGGTTTTTTTTCTGTGATATGTTCAACACAAACATAGATAAGTAAGTTAAGGCTTCATCAGGAAAAAAATCATTTCTGCCAAATTGCATTACATTAGGCCAAAAAATTCTTTCCAAAACATTAATCAGTTCTTCTGAAGGGAATACCTGAACCAGTGCATGCGACTTCTGAAATCATCAGTCTGTTCTTAGGGAGCAAAAGCTGAAGGTGAAAGGATAATTTTGCCTTTTTACCTAATAACCTCTGGTCTGGGAACTGTGAAACACTTAATTGGAACTGGATTTTATGGCATGGAAGGTGAATAACATGGGAGAGCCAAAGCCTATGAAGATGTCTGATTTGGACATCATATATTGCTACTAAGAGCAGAATGAAATAAGAGCTGGAAACATGACTATGTAAGCAGATAGCTGCTTTGATCGCTCAAGTTTTTAACTAGTTCCCAGAAGAAAATGTTACAAAATTCTCAAGCAGAGCAGTGAGAGCTCTTCTTTCAAACCGTGCAGATCTGAGGAAACTTATCATTATCAGTCTCTGAAACTGCCAACCAAAGCTCCAGCAGAACTTTAATAAAATAAAAGAGCAGGTCCGTTGAACTGAAGAGGCAGATCCTACCTTCACCACTTTATCTAATTCTTTCCATGACCTCCTCCTCCCACATCAGCCTTCCAGCTCAGCTTATGCCGACGCACTCCCCAGCATCTCCTTCATTTTCCTTGGCTCGCGTTGTCCTCCTGAGCTGACGGAGCTCGAGTCTTGCTGATCCCCTTCTGTCTGAGGGTTCATGGGATGACGTAGAAGATCTCATTCCTTCTGACAGTAGATCAGAAATAACTGAAAAAAGATCAAATGACTCCTTTCTCTGAGGGCAGGATGAACTTCTAACTTTTCTTTTCTGGCCAACATTGTGTTTATAAGGCTGGAGGCTGACTTGGGAAGCTGATTTTGTCTGTGTTTTTTTTTTAAAGAGGGCTCAATACCCAAGGATGGTATATCTCTAGATAAAAAGTTTGATGTAACTTTCAAGTTGTCCAGCGATGCTGGCATGAGAAGACAGTTGATTTCACTAGGTTGCTTACTTCTTGTGAATTTATGATGCTGTTTTTCTGAAAAAACTGAAATCTTTCTTATCATCAGTGAATGAATTGTATCCCTGTAAGAAGCACCATGTGTATATTACATATAGACAGGCTGAGAAAAGATCATTGTTTTGCCTCAGGCTTCAGAATTAGACAGTAACATAATGGGAAGCTCAGTGTTGCAGCCTCTTGGTTTAACCAGTGAATGACTCATTTATGATACTTAGTTAAACACACTGAGAATGGATGAGGATGAATACAGCTTTGAAAATGAGTGGTCAGAATGATCTCCCCTATTCAGGGCTTAATAACTTGTGACTTTCACACCAGTTTGGAAATTAAGCTAAAAATAAGAGACTATGTTTTGCTTCTGGTAATATCACTGATTAACGAACAAAGCAAATGTTTTTCTCTACTGAATTACTTCCAGTATCTTTATTTACACATCAGTGAGTCAGAATAATTTGTAATTTGGCTGTTTCACAAACCTTGTTTTGTTATTCCCTTTATCTGTCACTGGCTTAGCAATGTGGTGGCATGAGGCATATGTTCTTTTGAATGTGAAGACCTCTATACATCCTCCTCAGCATCACAGCTTCTGTCCAAAGACCTTCCTTGCCCTGGAACACCTGTAGGGAGAGGTTTCATTTGTAATTGCACGTATGACATCCACAAATCTGCACTGAGTTTGTTCCAAGCTCAGTGTGAAGGTTCAAAGGTACTCCAGGTGGGATTTCAGGTCAGTGGTGTCCTCATGGTCCTGCAGCTCAGGGCTTTCTGTCTCCTTGAAGTGCAGTTTGAAGAAGGCATTTAACTGACCTCCATTTCCCTTACCCACCCCTCGTTTTTCTGATCCTCATTAAAATATTGTATCTTACCACCAATGCCCTTCTCTCTTGGATCAAATTTGGTGCCCTTACGACCTTGCTCTTCTGGGGTAATTTGTAATCTGAGGCTAGTTCTGTGCATCTGAAACCCCATCGCAGTATATCCTTTGATCCGTGTACCTATTCCGTTTGGTATTTTAAAATGCTCTCTTTAAATACTGACTGCTCATTTCTAGCCAGAATTTGCCAACGATCTGATGAACTTTCATTTTTCTCCAGAGCTGAATAACTGAACACGAGAAAGCAGAGTAGTCACGAGTAAAATAAATCACTGAATAATCACAAATCTGAAATAAAAGACAATATTAATTACTTGTAAGGAGTGTTTTCTCTTAAAATCTACTGTTAGAATTACAACTGAAATAAAAGCAGATGTTTCTGCTTTGTCCCAGGCATCTGGAAGTGGAGAACTGGAGTAAAATTGGATATCCAACGTCATGGTCTGCAAGGGTGTGGGGGTCGGTGTAGCTGTTATTTGTGTATGAAGTTTGTTTTGAATGACAGATGGAAAGACTAGTAGTTGTACTGCTTCTCATTTCTTCTATACACGGTGTAGAGATGACATTCAGATCTTTATTTAGCATTCTTGCTGCGCTTTTGGGATAAATATTTACAGGACCAAAAATGGAAAACAGCATACATTAAATTTTAATAGATGTTTAAAAATTATGGAATCAGTTCCTGTAGTTACGTTTCATTTTTGAAGTGTTTTGCAAACATGTGTGAGTACCAGAAACCCATAGTTTCAGAATGCAACATTTGGATTGAAGGTGAAAGCAATAACATAGAGTTAGGAGGAAATACATTAATGACAAAAGCTTGAAGTTCCAGATCTCAGAAGAGTCAATTCTGTCTTCCAGTTCTATTGTAAAATTATTGTGATACCTTGGATAAGTTGATTTTGTTTACTTGAGGTGAAAGGGGCATTGTGATGGATTGGTGGTTGGGTTATGCGTGGACAGGTGATTGGACTACATGATCTGATTGGTCTTTTTCAACCTGAATGATTCTGTGATTCTCTTCTGTGATTCTGTGTGTGAGCTACAAAAGGTTCAAAGCAGTTGAAAAGCATGAAATGCAACAGTATGGAATCAGTTCAATTCAGCTGGACCAGACTTGTGCCATTGTCTGGTCCAGTCCCCACCCAGAGCAGGACCAGTCTTAATATTAACTGATCTGTGGAGTCAGACCAGGTGAGGGCTATCAGCATCCTTTTGCCACTTCCCAACTTGCAGACTGTGAATTAGTGGCTGATTTGCTCTGTGTTTCCACCCTAACTCTCCTGCCTAGCTTGCTTATAAGTAGCTACAAAGACTTCTTCTTTGCACTGTAATTTTTATTCAGTAAATATCTTAATTCAATTTAGAATATAAGGTGAAATGAAGGACACGGGGGTCTGATGAGAAAATGGAAAACAAGTTGTGAAGACTAAATAGCTTTGCTAGAAGGGGAGTCCTAAATCTGTTGCCTCAGTTAAGATGTCAACAGTGTGAGAGATTAGCACAGAGCATGTTATTGATATGTAACTGTTTTCTCTTCATGTCATCTTTTCTTTTAAAAGAAAATGCATTTAAAATTATGACCACAAATCTAGCTTCTCAGCATTTCTGTTCATTTAGTTTAATTATGCAATATTGTCTGTGTTTGAAATGTTTTAATAATGTCTTTTTTTTTCTACAAAACCGAAAGTGCTAGCCGCCAAGTCAGCACATATATGCATTTGATGCTCATCCCACTGATGAGGATGGTAGTGACAATAATCTAGATCTACTTGAGCACGGTAGGAAGAGTTGCATTATCTACCAGTTACCTAGTTATATTTTTCTCCCTGTCCCTGAACTTTCCTATGAGCACTGTTACAAGCAGAATTTATTACTATGTAAAAATAAATCCCCAGTGCAACTGACAAAGGCAGCCAGCAGTGGCCTCCCAGCTCTCCTCTCTCTCTGAAGTTTTCTTGCATTGCTGCATTCAGTGTAGAGGACTACAGCAGGCACAGCTCTGCGGAGGACTGATGCTGTTTGCCACTGTCCCCACATACGGCTGCTACATACTCATATTTGAAGTATGTTTTGGATTCTTTAGTGTGTTTTTTTGGTCACATTGCACACTGACACTGTGATGCCATAGCTATTTTTTTTTCCTTTGTGTGAAAACACTTAAAAACACAGCAATCGGCATTAGAAAACAGAATGCTGCACCTATTCAGCTCTTGTGTTCTGCCACGAATCTGATCCTGTTGGGGTTAAAACATCTGGAATCACAGAATCACAGAATCATAGAGTGTCCTGAGTTGGAAGGAACCCATAAGGATTGACGAGTCCAACTCAATTATTTGTGTCACTGATAAATAAAGTTCCTCTGCTATTAAGCAGTGCTCAGGTTTGTTAGTGCTAACTCATAGCATTCCTCAGTTTTATCTGAGTGGGCAAAACATGACAGTTTTTCCTGCATTTTAATTCATATTTTTTCCTGGACACCCCGAGAATGTTTCCTGTGTCCCTCTTGGAGATTTTAATGCCTTTTCTCAAACTTCTCTCTTGAGAGAGAAGGCTCTTTTCTGGAATTTTGTTGCCAACCTAACTCTATTAGTATTTAGTGCTTTTTTTCCACTAAAGAACAGCAGGAATGGGCTGCCCAGGGGCGTGGTGGAGTCACCGACCCTGGGGGTGTTCGAGGAACGATTGGATGTTGTGTTGAGGGACGTGGTTTAGTGGGAGCTACTGGTGATAGGTGAACGATTGGACTGGATGATCTTGTAGGTCTTTTCCAACCTTGGTGGTTCTATGATTCTGTGATTCTATGAACTTCAAATAACTTAATTTCTCGATACCTTTAGTGGTGTAGAAAACCCTCACGTTTTCTTTGGGAAGATAGCTGCACTATATGGGTGATTATCACAGAATCACAGAATTGTAGGGGTCGGAAGGGACCTCCGGAGATCATCGAGTCCAATCCCCTTGCCACAGCAGGTTCCCTACACCAGGTCGCACGGGTAGGCGTCCAGGAGTCTTGAATATCTCCAGAGAAGGAGACTCCACAACCCCCCTGGGCAGCCTGTTCCAGTGCTCCGTCACCCTCACCGTAAAGAAGTTCTTGTGCACATTCATGCGGAACTTCCTATGCTCCAGTTTCTGGCTGTTTCCCCTTGTCCTGTCTCCACACACTGCTGAAAAGAGTCTGGCCTCGCCACTTTGCCCCCCACATCTCAGATATTTATAGACCTGGATCAGGTCCCCTCTCAGTCTGCTTTTCTCACGGCTAAACAGACCCAGTTCACTTAGTCGATCCTCATAGGGGAGATGCTCCAGGCCCTTCACCATCTTTGTGGCCCTCCGCTGGACTCTTTCCAAGAGATCCCTGTCTTTTTTGTACTGGGGAGCCCAGAACTGGACACAGTACTCCAGATGAGGCCTCACCAGGGCAGAGTAGAGGGGGAGGATCACCTCCCTTGACCTGCTGGCCATGCTCTTTTTAATGCACCCCAGAATGCCATTGGCCCTTTTGGCTGCGAGGGCACACTGCTGGCTCATGGCCAACCTGTCATCCACCAGGACGCCCAGGTCCCTCTCTGCAGAGCTCCTCTCCACCAGGTTATCCCCCAGCCTGTACTGGTGCATGCAATTATTCCTCCCTAGATGCAAGACTTTACGCTTGCTTTTGTTAAACCTCATCCTGTTTCTTACTGCCCAGCTCTTCAGCCTGTCCAGGTCTTGCTGAATAGCAGCACAGCCTTCAGGCATGTCAGCCAATCCTCCCAACTTCATATCATCAGCAAACTTGCTGAGGGTGGCCACTATCCCCTCATCAAGGTCATTGAAGAAGATGTTGAACAAGACTGGACCCAGCACCAACCCCTGGGGAACACCGCTAGTTACAGGTCTCCAACCGGACTCTGCACCGCCAACGATGACCCTCTGCGCTCTGCCAGTCACTCAGTTCTTAACCCAATTATATTATATTATATTATATTTTTAGGATATTAGTCTGGAAAGAGGCTGCCTGAAGAGAACTTATTTCAGCTACATTTCTGTACTGATGCCTAAAATAAAATTGGTAATAATTTCACAGCTTTATAATAGAACATATGATATAACATCCTACCAACTGAAGATTTTAGATATCATTTCAAGAGATAACAGACATGGATTTTAACAGCCTCGGGCCTTGTCAAAACAGGTGACTTAAATAATCTTTATTTTCTGTCGTAGACATAGCTCATTTGCTTCAGAATTGGCAATATTTGGGTCACTGACCTAAACTGCTGACTACTCAAGTCATATTCAGTCAATAGTTCTTATTGTGAACCAACATACACTCAACCATTTAGCTGTTATCTAGACTTGAGTTCATCTGAAGAGGGCTTGTGGCTCCCAAAGACATACATTCCTGCATACTTTTCTGCAGAAAACAATTCTGCAATCTTGTGCAAAATGTGCCCATCTTTTGTGTCTGTAAAGTGAAAATATAGCATGAAAATGATGGCTATTTGATCTCCTTGCAAATTTGTGTAGGATTTTCCTACATGATGTATTTACTGCTGTAATGTACTGCTGCTAGGGTTGTCTGTAAGTGTCACACAGTAGTGCAGGTTTCTATTTCTGCATGCTAGTCAAAGTGACCAAGGGAAAAGGAGTTAAATTGGGCATCTGCAAGATTTAATGGTCTTTGCTCCTTTATGCAAACCATCTTGATATTTATTAGAAGAGGTTCATATTTTTAGTCTCAGCTTTCACATTTTCCTGTAAGTTGTTTTTGTTGCTGTTCCTATTTCTAGATGTAATTTTATGTCTTTATAAATACAGTATTTCTAGTGCCTAATTCTAGTGCCTCTAGTGTGTTTATGGGCAAAAAAATGTACTGAGGCTGTGTGCAGGTTACTGTGGTTTACATGATAAGTGTGTGAGCAGAACTACAAAATTTGGAGCAGAAAAAAAGTTTCATGGGCAAGATCACAGAATTCAGCTCACAGAAACGTGCTAATTCGATCTTTGAAGGCACAAGTGATATTTCCACTCCGGATCCATTTGCTGCATTTTCCACAAATAGATTTTATTCATATCACTCTAGGAGACACGTGGCTGCAATTTATGGAAACCTCATCGTGTTCATAGAAAAGCACAGTGCTGCGGCTTTAACCAAAGCACACCGGTTCATAAACGTTGCAACGCTGTGAACAAATGAAAGTATACTATTTTTTTTTTTCCTTTCTGGCAGATGATAACATTTTATTGCTTGAAGTTCTTTGAACTACAGAGTTCAAAGAAGAAATAAATGATCTCACTAAGTTGGTGAAAGAATTTCATGCTGGCTAGCAAACAAGGTTTGCGAAGTAACCGGAGTGCCTCACTGTCAAGGTGTGGTTTCCATGGACCGTGTGCTTCTGGTGTTTCTGCTCTGAATTGCATGCAGTGTCAAATTGTCCTTTATTCTTGCTTTACTTACCAAGAACTCGAGAAACCCATGCTGGAGCCCAGCTCTGACGTTAGTGGTGGTATAAAAATGATCAATAGAGAAGAACCTTGCTGTGCAGTGATGCTATTTTTCCTGAAGATGAAAGCTGTTAGTCACAACAAATGATATTCTTTCCTTTTACCAACAAGTGCATGCATGCTGAGTAGAAATACTACCACGGTGAAACTGGTGCTTTTATTGTCCCTGCAGTGTCCTTGGCAAAGTGCTTGATGGATTAGCAAGAGAGTGCTTCTATTATACAGATTAGGGGCCTCATTCTTCATAATAAGAACTGATTATAGTGCATTGTTATTTACCATTCCCTGCGCTCAAAATTGAAGTTTTAATGTAACCATATTAAAGCAATATATTAAAAAGAAAAAAAAAGAGAGAGAGAGAGAGATGGATTCACGGTCATTTAAACTTGCTGATTTTGAGCTCTCTGGATGGGACCGCAGTTGTACGAGCTTGGGAGACCTGGGGGGATGCTGAGTTTTCTGTGTCTTCTTCAATGAAGCAGCAAATCTCTTAGCTTGGATCTTGTGCATTTAGGTGTGAATGTCCCTATGTGAAGTGGGTGTGTAAGTCAAGGTGGAAAAGAGAATGGAGTCTAAAAAATGGCTATACCCTAAATGGAGTACAGCCTGCAACTGTTTCCCTCGCTCTTATGACCCAACTCTTCTGTTCCCTTCCAAGCTGAAAGTAGCATGTGTACTTACTGCAAAGAAAGCATAATTGTGCTGCAGGTTGGCTTTTCTCTAAACAGAACAATCAAGAGTATCAGGAAGATGGTAGAAAGCCCTAAAGAAATATTGAAATGAACAACATCTTCAAAGGAAGGAATATTTTTAATAATTACAAATCGTGAATATTTTGGTTACTCTGCAATAAGCAAATCCTTTAGGGATGAAAATGTGCTCTGACTGCCTTGCAAATGCATAAAATTCACAGTGTGTTTGATTAGAACTTCTGTATTGCTTACTTAAGCTTTAGAATTGAATTGTAAAAGCATTTCATAAGGAGTGGTTCGTAAGTCCTGTAAGGCACACTTACAGTCTGTCAAAGTCTGATGTAAGCACTGTTAAGGATTCTAAAAAGCATGTTCAGAGCTCAACAGGAGGTTTGAAATGCAGCGGGAAAAGATTACTTTGTCACTCAGGCTTCAAGCAATTCCAAGACTTGGTATTTTTTCTTAGAATTCCCTTGTAAATTTGGTATCCTTGTTATTCTTAAGCATGCTAGAGGGATGGGAGGAAGGATGAATGGGAAAGCAGTGCAGAAAATTGGGCAGAGTTACGGAGCTTCAGTTCTCAACCAGCAAGCAAAAGACTGTTGAATAGATATTTTCCTTGTTTTCTTTTACTAATTTTAAAAGAACAGATTCGGGATAATTTTTTTTTTCCTGAAAACCTTTAATGGGCTCACCATAAAAAGTCGTTTTTTCCTAGTTGCCAATCTATGGGTGAAAAACTAATACCGTCCTCTCATTACAGATACAAAGGCAGTAAATTCGCTTATAAATTCTTCTGCTGAAAACATGAATTGCATAATAACCGGAGTTTTTAATCAAAGCTTAAATAAAATGAGTTTATCTAAATAGCACAGGTGCTGCAAATGCTTCTTCCATGATGTTTTTCAATAAGCTTCTGTTTCTAGAATGATGACGTGTCACCTGCACTACCGTTCTTGCCTCCTTCCTAGTTGAGTTCTGTCGAATTCCCCAGTGAGTTTCCAACTCAGAGATAGAGAGGGGCCATAACGACATTATTGCTGTGGGTTTCGTCACTGAAATTTTCTCACAGTCCTCGAGCAAAGTGAAACCGAACCCGAGTTGTTGGCATTCGTCAGCCCACAGTGAACAAACACGATTGCTCTTCGCGTCAGAAGGAATTTTAATGTTTCATTACAAGTCATAATTAAGCACCCACTCTTTCCTTTTTTCTCTCTCCCCAGTCAGTTTACTTGGACATCTGTAATACCGACAATTATGCTGACCTGTCTTCTTGGAAATTATTTTCCAAGTCTTTAATTCCGTTTTCCAGAGTACCCCGAGTTGAGAGTTCTTGTGGTTGCCTTCAGTGACAAAGGCTGTTAGAAACCCCTTCGTATGGCCTTCATCTCGGAGTTCAGTTCAGAGAGCTTCAAGGAGAAGAAATACTGAACAGAAAAAAAAAAGAAGTCTCGTGAAAAACGATCTGTAATGTTTCAGTGCAGGGGAAAGAAAAATCAATCGGATGTTTTCATACTGAACAGAAAAAAGGGAAAGTCGTGTGCGAAGCAATCTATAATGTTTCAGTGCAAGAAAAGGAGAAATCGATGGAACGTGTTCGTGTGTTGTGATATCTGGAACCTGAGGTGGCACACAAAAAAATCACAAGTGCTGCTTTAAGGGGATAGCTGCTCTTGTAAATCACAGGAACAGTGAAGGATGATTTTATACAGTCATGAGATCCCTGACAAAGTTGCAAATAAAATAAAAATGGATCCGTTTGCATTTCAGATTAAATTAAAAAGACTGAAAGAGATGGACTTGAACCAAATCAAACTTAAGTTTTCGAAAATCTTTGCAGTTCATTTTGATCACTGAGCTCACTAAATCTGTGCTTTGAATATCATGCAGTCATCGTATTTGATGAAATAATGTACGAGAGAAATGAAGCCATGAGTTTTTCAGTTCCCAAACGATGGTGTGCTCATGGCCCGCAAACTACTCTGAAATGGCACGGAATAAAAAGAAAAGGAATTCTTTTCTTTCACTGTTCAAAATGAATCAGGCCTCTCCCTCCGTGCTGCTGATTGCACCACTTAGGGCAGCTGCTCCAGGTTTTCATTTTAGTGAATCAGAGCAAATTACATTTGGAAAACCCAAACCTTAACTTAATGTAATTTAATGCATGGTTCTCCCCTTGAGCCAGAGTGTGACGAACAACGGAGCCGTGTAGACTTGCAAATTCAGGAACGTTATGATGCATATTTGTAAGGTACTTCTGTCACCCCAAGAGGAACACTTTAATTGCTGATTTCAAGTAAAACTTACAGACCTGCGTTAGCTGATAATCTTTGCACAGCGATCTGATCACAAGTATAGCTAGGCAAACAAATATGCAAGATCTTCTAGACTCACAAGGAGATTTTTAAACCATGCCCATCAACCCAAATAAAACCCTCCCATGAGAACAATTGCCAATTTCAAATCATAGGGTTTATGTTTTATTTTAAGGTAAACAGAGTGAAGCTTTAACTCCCAACTTTCAGTTTTACAGTGATGCACAGAAACTTAAGAAATTTTGAGCATTTAAGACATATATGCTTTCTTGGTTGTAACCTTGCAAGTGGATATTTGTGTGAAAAAAGGTTGAGGGAACTGGGCTTGTTCAGCTTGGAGAAGAGAAGGCTCCGGGGTGACCTCATTACGGCCTTCCAGTACTTGAAGGAAGCATACAAACAGGAGGGTGGATGAGGGTGGACAGTGATAGGACAAGGGGGAATGGTTTTAAACTGAGACAGGGGAGGTTTAGGTTAGATATTAGGAGGAAGTTTTTCACACAGAGGGTGGTGATGCACTGGAACAGGTTGCCCAAGGAGGTTGTGGATGCCCCATCCCTGAAGGCATTCAAGGCCAGGCTGGATGTGGCTCTGGGCAGCCTGGTCTGGTGGTTGGCGACCCTGCACATAGCAGGGGGGTTGAAACTGGATGATCATTGTGGTCCTTTTCAACCCATGCCATTCTATGACTCTATGATAGGACTATATGTTATAGTGTATGGTGTAAGCCTGCAGAATACCTTGCATAGGACATCTCATTTGGTCAGGAAATTAGCGACCACTTTGGGATGTGTAGGGTATATACAGAAAAGGGGAGTTTGAATAGATCGTCAACCATTACAATGAAATATTTAAAAGAAAAATATATACTTTTTTCTTAATGTATTAACATTTTTTATAAGGCAAACCTTCTCTAAAGACATGCTTTGAAGGAGGGCTTACTGCAGTTTATAGTTAGGACACTGTTTTGGTTACTCCGGGTTTCTAACCCATTTTATTTTGACAACTTTTGGTAATATATTCCAATTTAGTATCATTGAGCCTTATTTTAACAGAGGGGGTGAACTGCAATTTTCCCTGCTCGCTATGTACTTTCAACTAATTCTGGTTGAGTGAGTGGGCACTGCGGTTAGTTACAGTAGGTTGTGTGGGCTCAGGAAAGCAAGAAATGTGAACTAAATGCAGCAACGTAGTTGTCAAGGAATACAATTTTTCAGAAATTACTAAAAACAAAGTGTAAAGTGGTTTGTGTACTGAGCCAAAGTTTCATGCTTTTTCAGTTGCACCCCTCCTCCTCCAGTGTTTTGTTCCTTTCTACAATTACTGTCCTACCTTAGAATGAAGGCCAGTAAAAGCCATTTCCCCTCTACTTTCCCAGGATAGACATGCTCCTGGGCACCCTGCTCTGGGTGTCTCTTCTCGAGCAGGGGTTGGACCAGGTGGATGCAGAGGTCACTGCCAACCTCAGCCGTTCTTATCCTGTGAATAAGTTGCTCTGAAGTCTTGTTATTTTTGTTTTTTTGTTTTTTTCCTGCCTCTATATAATGTCCACTTTATGCCTTCTGGTTATTCCGGCTTTTCCCCTCAACTTTACATTGCTCTGTTGACTTCTGATTGCCTATGAAGCGGTAAAACTGGCTTTTGCCTCTGGTTTGGGAGAAATGCAGTGAAGGTCTCTTCAACAAAGGCGAATGCTCTTTGGCAGGGAGTCTTAATAATGCTGCAATTATCATGGCAATTATATTAATTCAATTATATTATTTAATAATTATACAGTCCCATATCATCACAGCTTTCTGTTGCACAGTTTTTTGATGGTCAACTTAGATGAAATAGGACTATGCAGACCCACGGTATTTCTGGGGTTCTGCTGATATTTGTAACAGAAAGTTCCAATGTTGTGTGTCAGTAACTTCTAAAGAAATCAGGAGCACAGCAACAAAGTCTTATTTGCCAGCTACTGTGCTGCAAGACCAGGGTTTGATTAGAAAATAATGCTTCTTTATATTTCTTGTGGGACAGCTGACCTTTATGAAGTCTCTCACTGCCTGTCCAATTTATATATCACTATTTGACAGTGAAGTTCTTTCTGCTGCGTGCATAAACGGAAAAGAGGTGGAGACAGATCCTGAGGGGAACCTGTGATAAAGCCAGAACTAAAGCCAAAAGAGTTCTCACACATTAACTGATTCTTCTACCTTAGAGATGTTGGTTTGGGTGTCTTGTCCTGGTGCTTGCTGAGCCATACTGTGATTTGTGTCATCCTCAGCGTTACTGTAGGCTGGATGTAGTTGGTAACTGCAGCAACACTACCACAAAATGTATTACTATAAGCAGTTTCATAAAATCACAGAATATCCTGAGTTGGATAAGGATCATTGAGTCCAACTCTTGGTTTCAGGCAAGACCACCCAAAAAACAGACCATAGTTTATTTTACCACAGTTTATTTTACTCTGCTGTACCGTATTTTTCCCTGACATACTAGACCTTATTTTTTACATACTGTTGCTTTGTGAGTCAATAGTGAAAATAAGAAAATAAATGCCTACCTTGTTGCCTGCTTTTTCCTTGTATAGAACTTCAATATAAGCACCTGCCTAACTTGGGAAAATGAGGACAACAAAACCATATTGGTTACTTAAATAATTCACTGGCAATAGGGTACTGTTTCGGTACTGTTTCGTCACTTCGACATTCTTTTTTTCCTTCAAATTTCAAGTTAAACCAGCAACTTCCTGGATCTTGCTACAGAATAAAATAGTTGGGAAGCCTCCTTCAGATCCTGGAGGGAAGACCTCTGCTTTCTCCCAAGGTCACCTGCCTTGTAGCCAAGTGTGATACTCAGGTACCCAAACCCCTTAAATTGCCACATGTTCCTGATGTTCATATATAATGGGTGTATAAAGGGGTATAATGGGTGTAGATTTTAACATAAACCAACTCAAATGATTTATGATTCTATGATAAATTAAGGTAATGTCTTTACAGGGGAATTTTTTGTTCCCTCGATCTTTGTAAGATATTTCTAAATGAAAAAAAAAAGTACATAGCAATAAAATGAACTATTTTGCAAGCTGCTGTCTATATTCAAATTGCAAACTAATGTCTGTAGTTCTCAGCGAGAAACTGCAAACTTCAGATTTCATAATGCAGTTGGCAGTTTCAAAAACAGGAGGGCTGCAAGCAAAGAGGGCGGTTCCACTGGGAATTAACCAGTAAGTGATTGAGGAGATATTTCTTCAACAGTATTGGTTGTAGGGCCATTTGTAGAAGGGATTTGGCTGGAAAACAGTGTGGAGGAGGAAGATGACCTCTCTCTGAACAAGCAGACATTCAGTTAGAAGAATTCTCTTGTGCAGAGGGGATCAGGGGGCACTCCGGTGACGGTGGGTCTGCTGGGAATGGAGGAGAGGCTCAGGCTGCTCTTTTAGCTCAGGTGGGAATTGGCAGGTCCATTGGCTTTCAAAGAAATGTGATAAAAAGGGAGAAATTGGGAAGGAAGAGCTATTGGAGAAGGTAGCAAGACTTGTTTTAACCTCTGTTTCCATTCTTCTTTGTCATCTGGTCGTTCTGATCAAGGTCTATTTAAAGTAATTTCTACTTCCTGCTGTATGAAAATGCAGTGCTGGTGGTAATTGCACCAGAAATTCTGTCGGGCTCAGGGTTGCGTCCTGCCTTGCTTCACAGATGCATTTGCAGTTGTGTTCATCCTTACTTTCCCTGCCAGCTCTTATAGCAAATTACGCTTTTATGACTACAGCATATTCTTGCAAGTTTACAATTTTCTGTAGTAATATTTCATCCATGACAAGGAATTTAAACTGAAGAGGCTTTTAGATAAAGAAACAGATTCTTCTTTCTCCTGTACCCTCATGGGTCAGTGTTCAGTCTGTCCCTATGTACAAAGAAAGCCTTAGTGAAAAATTCGGTGATATCTTTTATCTTAGTTTAATTATCATGGCACATTTTTCTATGAAAGCATCCATCCGTTGTTCTTGAGTTATGTTTTACCCTCAAACATGTCTTTGGTAGTAGCTAAATTTGTCGTTCTTTGTCAAAATAGTTGGTGTGTAATGCTGAATTCTGTAGGGAATCATTATGTCTTGCTACTTCTAGCACCATGCAGTGCAACATGTAGGGAACTGGGGAGATGGTTTTATTTTGATGTCATCCCATTCTGATTTATCAGTGGTCATTCTTTAACTAGAAAAATGTGCTAAAATATTGGAAACCATTCTAAAACGGACAGCATTTCAATGAATGTGTATCTGAGCGGCTGCTTAAAAGTATTGACAAATAGCATGGTTATTTCAGCACATTTTCTGTGTGCTTTGAAATTCAGCTGTGCCAGGGTTGTGTTTAATGGGTTATAGTGCTTCCCACCAGAGGGACTCTCAGCTGTGAGATGGAGTTGTGACCATTCCCATACATTTGCATTTTATTCGTGGTCTTATTCATGATTATTGGCCATTCTTGGGCAGGCAGTGTGAGCAAAACAGAGATTTTTCTTAAAAACAACAAGAATATGTTTAATTTTAAAAGCCTGACTACCAGAGTATGAAACATCTCAATAATCTCAGGCAATGTCTGCAAAAGTAGTTTGATGACTTTTTTTTTTTAATTAATTTAGAAACTTCCCAAATGTTTGTTAGGTCAGTACTGTAACACATTGGCTAGCTTCCTTATTCCTATATTTATATACCAGATTTTTTACATCAGTGACAGGTCCTCTGCTCTTAATTATATCCTGACACCATTGTTTTCATACAGATTTATCCGCATTGCTATGTGAGCCTCGCATCAGACAGTGGGATACTTAGAGAACTGGGATTTTTATGGTCCATGCTAATCTGTGCGACTGCAGGACTGCAAATAATGAGTAAAAGTAGAAGAAAAAGGCAGTGAAATAAAAATGTCTGCTTTTTCACGTGTGTTTTATTGGACTGAAGCCATAGTTATGTGATCTTTGGAGTGGGAATTCCAAAAGTTGCTATTAACGTTTGGGACCTCTGAGTAAAACTTCCTTTCAGGATTGTGAACAGGAGCTGAGACATCTGTGCGCCTGAATTCCAAGAAATCATCAGGATTGAAGGAAATTTGAGTTTTTGGAACTAGGCTTGAAAGTGCATGGATTGTTAACAGTATGTATATGGTACTGAAAGAAGCTGCCCAGTGAAATTGTAGAGTGTCCTTCTCTGGACATATTCAAAACCAGTGTGGACGCTTTCCTGTGCAACCTACTGTAGGGATCCTGTGTTAGCAGGGTGGTGGACTAGATGATGTTCAGAGGGTCTTTCCAACCCTCTACAATTCTGTGCTTCTGTGATATTTTATTTTAGAAAGGGCAAACTTTACCTGGAGTATTGGTAGCAGTAAAAACAAAGGTCCTACAAAGTCAAGGAATGGGTTTGGTTCATTCAGTTTGATGCATGCATTGTGTTGATTTTAAGAGGCATCAAGCAAAGGTTTTCTAAAGCAAACACCAAAGTATACCTGTTCATAAAATATAAATAGATCATAAATATGTTTTTGTACTCATCCCCGTGAATGTTCCAATGCATTATAAAAGTTCATCCATTTTTCATTATTTATACCTTAAATTCAACAGTATATTCGTTCCTAGAGAATATATAATCGTGAAAGATGAAAAAGAAGAAAAAAACTTTTACTCCAAAGTTCAATTGTTGATGGCAAATAGAAATGGATGTTGTATGCTTTAATAATGGAACTGTTTTTTGTTCACCTGTTTTAGGCCATGCTTCTTAGTACCAATATTTGTCCCCAAGATTTTGGTCGCAAAACAGAATGAGTAGTTTAGAAGCTGATGTAAGCTGAGAGTTCTGGAGGCACAATGTAGGTGCTTCTAGTGTTCATTAATTCAGACTTTCATAAGCTACATGTCAGCTCCTCCAGCTCAAGGCTTTTTGACTATCCAGGACTACTTTTGACTATCTTATCGATGGACAGCTGTGACTATGAGCACCCCTGGCTTTGAGGTAAATAAATAACCAGTTCAGTTGTACAAACTGACCTGATAGAAACCCACTACTAGCAATTGCAGGGGGGAAAAAAAAATCACATCAGCTTATCAGAATGGAATGTCAAAGAGAAAACAGTGAACCTGCATCTGCTTTCTGATTTAAAAATGAGTTTTCAGAAGACCTGGAACAAGAGACTATAATTTCAACTCACTTTCCTTAATATGAATTTGTATCAGAATTTTTAGTATGGGGGAATGTTAAGTGGCAGTCCGTAACAGTCATAAGTTGGAAAAAGAGTTTGGAACTTAGAAATGTGAAATACAACAGGATACCGTAGATGGATACTTTGTGTTTAGAGCACATGAAAATACTACTATTAACCTACTATCGGATGTTAAAGGAAGAGATCTCCGGCCTGCAAATGGTATTTGATACAGAAAGGTCAACATCAATCACAGTGGAGGGGAAATGATCAACAGAAACTTCTGTAAGTTTTCTTTCCAGATGCAAACAGAGTAGTGGCAAATGAGATTTCACTCTGAGGCTCTGCTTTCAGAAAAATGTGCCTGCATCTTGTAGGCTGCCAGTGTAATGAACAGTTGTAGCATTTTCCGTAAGGCTGCTTTAAAAATGCCCTGCTCACATTCACTTAGTAAAATAGCTTCGGAAAGTGAATTTATTTTGAACTGTTTATCATAGTTCATTACAATATAGGTCTAAAAGGGTTTTTATCGTGATGAAGAGACAAATGAAATGCAAATTAAATCTTTTCAAAAATTGAAGAAGAAAAGAGATAATTACAGTAAAATACGTTGATAATAAATACTTTAAAGAAAAGAACCCCCAAATGAATATACAAGATGTGCCATTGATAACTAACAGAAGGTGTCTAGTTAGTGCTAATTTCTGCACAGGAGGAGATGGCTGGCAGAAAGCCAGCAGAGGAAAAGTTTTACATTTAGGTTTTCTGTTGGTTACAAAGTGTACACAGAGTAAAACTGAATGCACAACTCACTGGCACCCATAAGCAGGGCTTATTAGGAAACAAAGCCAAAACCTCCAGCAGCTTTTATTTGCAGTTGTGTGAAGTTACATTTGTTTTACCCTAGAGTATGAGGCCTGACTGCTCTGCACAAATAATGCTGAGACGTATTCTCTGGCCCATGTCTTACCATCATGTGGGAGCACAATGCTGATTTGCATGATTTAGGGAAGAATTGCAGATGTTTAGCGGCAGTAAGCCTGCTGGTCCACGCAAGAAGAGATCCAGCACTCTTGGGTACTCTGATGAGCAAACCTCTTGTAATATTGTGAGCCAAGCTAAAAGCTGTATTTAAAGTATGGTCCTAAAAGTGTTTTGTTGTTGTTGTTGTTGGTTTTGTTGTTGTTCTTGTTGTTTTTAATTGAAAACTGCTTAACTTGCCAAGAATACAGTATATATTTTATTGAACTTTTGTAGATGTGCATAAACAAAATTTGCTGGCCAGTTTTCCCCTCTCAGGTTCATCACTCACTATTACTCACATGCATTGACTGTTCTAGTATTGATCTGAGAGATACTTTCTCCTTGCTTAGGCACGAAGGCAAGGGGAGAAGAATAGAAAAGACAAGGGGATGCATTTTTCATGCCTTTTTCCTCTTGTTATTTCTATCAGCATAGAGAGTGTTGGGTTTAGTAGCCAGATGACTTTTTGTCTTTTTCCCTTTTGCTTAGTGGGAGAATTGGCACAGTCCCTCTGCTGTGTGCTATTCATTTTTAAAGAATCCTATCATAGAATCATAGAATGGCTTAGGTTGGAGGAGGCCTTAAAGCCCATCTAGTTCCAGTACCACCTCCCATGGGCAGGGTTGCTGCTCATCCAATCAGGCTCTCCAGGGTCCCATCCAACCTGGCCTTGAATGCCTCCAGAGATGGGGCATCCACAGCCTCTCTGGGCAGCCTTTTCTAGCACCTCACCACTCTCTGAGTAAAACATTTCTTCCTACCATCTAACCTAAATCTCCTCTCTTTTAGTTCAAAGCCATTCCCCCTTCTCCTATTACTATCAGACTGTGTAAAAAGTTGGTCCCCCTCCTGCTTATAAGTTTCCTTCTGGAAAGTAGTGGAAAGTTAAGTACTGGAAGACCACATTGAGGTCTTCCTGGAGCCTTCTCTTGGCCATCCAGCCAATTCCTTATCCAGTGAGTGGTCCATCCATCAAGTCCATTTTTCTCAAATCATGGAAGGCCACCCAATTAGTAAGGCATGATGTGCCTTTGTGAAACCGTGCTGGCTGTATTGAATCACCTACTCAGCTGAAGCAAGAAGGCCTCATCGACAAAGTTCCCATTATCAGGTGTCCTAGAGTAGATCCCAACCACCGGATGTCCTTTATTGATCCGGTCCCTAATTTTAGCCCACAAGCTCTCAACCTATTCATGGCTATTTCTCAGAAGCAGGGAACATCTCACTTTCAGAACATTACACTTTAAGACCTGTACTCATTTTGTGAAATTTGGTTGGATTAATAACAGGCATTGAACAAACTAGAAAGGGACAAATGAATAATGTGAAATTTCAATTGGAAAATGTGTTGAATCAGCCTTCTTTTATTAATAAGCATGGTACACGTGAGCAAGTCTGAGCCTGATTACATGGGGATTTTTGCCTTTTTTCTCCACAAGCACTGTCATGAAACTCAAAGTTAGGTGGATCGCCTCTATGTTTTCCCTCAGCCAATCAATTAACAGGAACATTATTTTTTTAACAAATGTCACACTGCTTATAAAATTAACTTAGTGTTAGTTGTTTTTCCCCTGGAACTAATTTTTGTAGCGCAGGGAGGAGTACTAAAGTGTATAATTTTTTGGATCTGAACAAGGTTTGTTACGGTAGGATAATAACCGTATGCTTTAAAACAGATGGGATATCATTTATTTTCTTTAGACCTGCTTTGTTTCATCACAAACGTTTTATTGAAATACAACTGCTTATGAGTAAAGCTTTGCTGGTCACTCACCCCAGTGAGATCTAACAGTCACGTATGAGAACAACGCCACTGTCACAGGTTGTCCCGAGCAAATATTGAATGATAAAATTCTTTTCATTCTTGTAAATCCGATGGAAGATTGTTCTTAGGGTTTTGATGGTCTTGCAGTGTGTAAAATTAATTTTCCTTTTACTTGCTGCAATTTTAGGTTTGGGTAAAGGGAACTATTGGGAGTAGAAAGATATCTAAAGATGTGTCATTATGGTTGACCTCAGAAGATCTTTATCTACAGATTTCAAGTTTCACTGATGGAGTTTTAACCTGTGAGATTCCAGCTAATATGTTTGGTGTTTTCTCGTGACTACATTGAAATGTTCTGATCTTCTGGCATTGTACCTAAATTGTTGTGGATTTTCACAGTTGCAGGAAGAAGGTGTTTGTTAAGGAAATTACTACTTTGCTCTCAAGCACTCAGGCGTAAATGTGGAAAAAAATAAAACAGCAAAACGGGACCAATATGCCTGTGCAGTGGGAAGCAAGCTGCATTTCAAGAATACATAGCTGCTGTCCTGGTGCACATTTCTCTTCAGTTAAGGTGGCTGTATTTTCTTGTTATTGTTTGTTTAGAAAACAAATCTTAATCCTTTCATATTGTACTTGTTCAGATACAGTGTATTCTGTTCTTTCTTTACGACGGTTATATCAACTTCGGCTTTTGTGAGGGTACATAATTGGAAAAGTAGGCTGTTAATTGTACACTCAGTAGGTTTGATCTACAGGCATTGGCAGACTGGAAACATTGAGTCACAAGAATACCGATGTTCCTACAGAGTCATTTATTACCATCTTTTAAAAAGAGATTCATCTTACAGAGCTGTAATGCACCACATGAAGAGAAGACAGATTTAAACCTAAAATCCAACTGCCCTAACTTTAAAGTGGTCAACAACTTGTTTCCTATGATTGAGTTATAAAGAATGTCATAGAGTCATAGAAATGCTTGGGTTAGAAGGGACCCCAAAGATCATCAAGTTCCAACCCTTCTGCTACAGGCAGGGCCACCAGCCTCCAGATCTGGTACTAGACCAGGCTGCCCAGGGCCCCATCCAACCTGGCCTTGAATGCCTCCAGGGATGGGGCATCCACAGTCTGGGCAGCCTGTTCCAGCACCTCACCACTCTCTGTGAAGAACTTCCCCCTCACATCTAATCTCAACCTTCCCCCCTTGAGCTTAAAACCGTTCCCCTTTGTCCTACCACTGTCTACCCTTGCAAAAAGTTGATTCTCCCATGATGTGTACCATTTGTCTGCTCTTCAGAACAGCCAATTTTCTGAGAGGAATTGCTGTTTGGCACTTCTAGTGATTGCATGCTGCACATCAGGCTGATAGCAGGCTTATAGTAATGAAAGTGCTGATATATTGGTGTATCCACCTCATCTCTTCAAACTGTTATATGGTTATCCTGTAGAATTAAAGAACAAAAAAAACCCCAAAAAACAACAGAAAAAAAGACACCAGTATGAAGGTGTAAAGACCGATGAACAGGAAACAGGCAGATAGATGGAAAAGGTGTCAAACCAATCTGATCTTTCATGAGAAAGTGACAAGCCTTACAGAGAGAGAATAATTAGTAGGTGACATAGTTTGAAGTGTTTTATAAGGTATTGGACTTTCTTTCTAATGATACTTTAGACTGAATAAACATGGTTTAAATCATTCTGCTGTATGGTGAATGCATAAGTCAGTGGAAAAATGTTTTCAGAGAGTAGTTATGAGTGGTTTGTTATCAAACCAGGGAGATGGAGCTCAGCAAAGACTTCTCCTCATTAGTCTTTATTACCAACCCAGATGGTGGACTAGAAGGCATTCTTATTAAATTTGCAGATGCAAAGAAGCTGGGAGAGATGGCAACTGTATCAGAATGCAGTATTAAAATTCAGAATTACTTAACTGAACTACAAAAGTAAGAACATGCAGTACTTTGTTAATTCTCTGGTATGCCTTTCCAGTAGGGTATGGACTCATTATAGAGAACTGGAAGTGCAGTCGTGGTTATGAAATCTACACAGCATGATCTGAGGGAATAATGAGAGAATTGGGGTTACCCTCAGAGAAGACCAGTAAGAACAACAGCTCTCTCTCATGTCTGCTGTAAAAGTGAAGGAAAGGAATAAGATTATGTTTCTGGTTAAAACAAATGTTGAAGTAAAGTTTCAGTAAAAGGGCTTTCTACAGAGTATTTGAAATAATAGTAAGTTTTTTACAGAACTGGGGAAGAGACTGTCTTGGGAGGCCATAGTGGTTATGCTGTGGAAGCCTTGGAGACCAAGCTAGACAGAAATGTCTCAGGAATGATTAGGTGGAACAAGAGCCCCTTGAGGGAAGAGGAGATGGAGCAGATGTCTTCTTCAGGATCAAGATCTTGTAATTTTCGTGACAGTCTTGCAAGGTTGCCATATGCAGTACACCAGAAATTTATGTGATCATCCATCCTCACCATTTTAATTGGTGGGTGTGTGTTCAGGCATGTAAACTTGTCAAGCTGTGTCTTCCATTTTTGATGAGTGAATAAATTAGATCTTTTATTTTTACATTTATGAGACTATAAAGGCTTTCCTTGCCTATCAAAACAGAGACTTAAGCATTTACTAATGGCTTGTAGGAAGCCAATGAAGCTTGAATTCAGTTCTTTTCATTTTGACAACTGTTATTGATATGAACTGCAATGAAAACAGCCTGTCTGTTGTTAGGCTTTTAGTTATTTGGTATGCTGTTTCCAGCCTTTAATTTACAAGGATGAAATAATTGACCTTGTATCCTTACAGGACTGACTGGGAATTAAGGACTGCAGTTATCTTTTATTTAACGAGTAGCACTGTGCCACTGAGAATATATGGACTTGTGTCTTTAGTAAACAGAGGACGGTCTGGTTCAACATTCTCCTAGAAAATGTTGGTTCTTGACACATTTCTGATTCCAAAAATACAGACTGAAAAAACCTTGTGGATGATCAATATTTCTGTTTAAGTTTACGTGGCAAATGTAGAGTATTCGGCTTTGCTCACCTTCAGCTGAGCTCCAAAGTACCTGTGAAATAGCATGCTATCCAGTGTAACAGTTAAAATTATTTTATTATTTTAATGTAATTACTGTTTCCTGAATTTAGATCTGATTACTATAAAAGTTCTTGGTTACCTCATAGATGTAGTTATCCTTTTAAAAGAGTCTGAGGATAACTGCTGAAAACATGTAAGCATTGCAGAGCTCCTTGCAAAGGTACACATCCATGGCATCGCAGCAAGTTACTGTTTTTCTGTTGTTGTTGCAGTTAACGATGGATTTCTGTCAGTGTAAGGAAATGTGGTTGCATATCAGTTGAATCGCAGCTAAGTTTTGCTGAGAAGATAGACTTGCAGTAGTGAAGGATGTGACTTGGAGAATTTGAGAAATCAAAAGCTACTTCCTGCTAGCAATAACCTGACACCTCCCCTTCCTCTGTACGTTTGGAGCTGTGCCCCGTCCTACTGCTCAGATGCATGTAGTATACTTGGGTATGTCTAATCAGAATTTGAATGTAATTATTTTAAATTATTAGTATAGAGAGTTATGCAAAGGACGTGTTTTCTTGGATGAGAAAGGTTTTTGACAACTGTCAGCAAAGAGTATTGCTAAATTTGCTACCAAGAAAGCCTAGCTTAGTCACTTGGCAAGGAATAATCTTACATACCTTAAAAGCCTAAAGATTTAGACTTGAAGTGCTTTTTGCTGTTCCATTACACAAGCATTGTCATACAGCTCTCTTTTGTTTTGACTCGACATGGACTATGCCAAATTATTTTTCCTAGAAGAGTTTACTTTCCTGTTTGAACAGGCAAAGTTGTACTGGCAAACATGCTGGTAGCCATCTACTGAAGCTTCTTTTCCCATCTACTTCCCATGCATCCATTCTTCCTCTTGCTTCAAGTCTGCCTGGTCCCTTAAATCCTTGCATAGTTTTGCACACAGATTTATTGTTGAAAGTATATTATTAGTACAGTGCCTAACACAGAGCCTCTGGGTGGCACCACGACATGAATAATGATAATTATAATGAGTCGAGTCAGCCATTAAATCACTTCACCTTCAAATCTTGGCTACGTGTGGAAGCCTTTTTTATTTCTAGAGCTGACTTCTTCCAAATCTAAAATTCATTACTCTGTGCATTTTTCATCTCCACAGACACACTGCTGCTCAGTGAAAATTGGGCCACAAAAAGAAACTGAAAAAGCTTTAATTAAAAAGCAAATAGCATTTTTCAGCAGGGAAAAGAAGTTGTGAGATCTCCCCCAGGCTTTTCTTACTAAAAAAAGATTCGCCTATTTTTGTTTCACTTCCCTTTTAAAATCCACCACCTACCTTATTTATTCATCCCTACTTGGAGTTTACTGATCCAGTTGTAAGAGATATATTCAAAATTAGCAGCTGTGCTGTGGCAGCCTTGAGGGGTATATGGCTTTCTTCTGTAAAAAAGAAATTGCAGGCACTGCACATTACTTGTATAGCAGCTCAGCCGAGAGAATGAAGCTCTGATAGCGTCAGTACCTTTTATTTTCAGTATTTAATTGCCCCGTGTTTAAGTGATGGCAGAACTGCTCTGAAAGCTTCTCTATGCAGTTTACTCTTTAGTACTCAAAATCAAAATGATGAAAACCCTTAAACCCTTTACAGTATATTAGCTGTCTGATGACCACTTTGAAATCAACTGTGATTTTACTTTGTACTTCATAAGAGCATTTCTTGTTCTGTTTCTTTCACTGTAATTGGTGTATTTATTGGCAGAGTTAAGAAAATGAGTTGGTTAGGTGGGCCCTAGGAGCAGATTATGCCTTCTTAACTACTAAATAGTTGAACTAGTGGGAAATACCTGCAGCAGCTGTGGTGGAAAGGAACTTTACCCACCATTCTTCATATCAGTAAAATACAAGATTTATTTTATTAAAATGAAACCATTCTGATTTCTTCTTTAAAGTTGGATGGTGTATTTCAAAGTGCTTCCTCAGCCACTGGATGATTCCATGAACGGGAATATGTCTTCCATCCCACAGTGTGGTTTGATCTTCCTGGAGATGAAATCTTAGTTTTATTTTAGTAGGTAAGGTGTGGATTTTTGGTTGAATGTTAACAAGGATTTTACCTTTGATGTCATATGTTGAGATGGTAATGACATCAACTCGTGCAGTGAATGGTGTCTCTTGGATTTGGGAAATAAGATGTCTTGAGTATATTTTGTTAATTGACATCTAAAATAAATGAAAATTACTATACAGGCAATGTCTG
This sequence comes from Alectoris magna, assembly GCA_030625065.1. Taxonomy (NCBI): domain Eukaryota; kingdom Metazoa; phylum Chordata; class Aves; order Galliformes; family Phasianidae; genus Alectoris; species Alectoris magna. The sequence continues at coordinate 4,824,590 of CM060561.1, forward strand.
AAACATGATTATTCTTAAAATGTTGAAGTTGCTGTGATCTATACTGACAGTATCACATACTTCAATGGAATTGTGTTTGTGAAATTCAGAAGTGACACGTAAATATCGACTCTAAAATGGCTACAAGCTACGGCTTGATTGCTCTGAAAACTAAAGTGCTTTTCAAATAACGTTTGTGATTTTGGAGATTTTTTCATTAATAGACACAACCCGGAGGCTGTGGCCTATAGGTGACCTCCGCTGTCTGCGTGAGTGTTTGAAGTTGCTCTGTGTGTCTCTTGAGATAGGATTCACCTGGTGAAACAAGCCTCTTTATGGCGTATCAAAATGGAGAACTTACATTTCCATATTTTCAAACTCACGTGGCCACTCACAGAAACTTCTTTTATATAACAAAAACTCCAATCAGTCAGTCAATATGTTTTCCTACCTCAGTGCTCTTCTGCATCCTCCTAACTAAGAACTGATTCAATCCTATTGCTAACTCAGGAGGTGCAGTACGATAAAAATGGAGCTGGAGGTGATTTGACAGCCTATTTATTTTACTTTTAATATTTTTTAACTTAATTAGATGCGACAGTCATATGAAAGAGGCGACCTCCTTTTTTTTTGTCAGGGTGTAGAAAGCAGGAAGTAATCCTTCAGAGCACTCTTAACGTAGTGGGCTAGCTTTGCATTTGAGAGCGTATAAAACCATTCCAGATTGTAACTGTTTTTACCCTTCTGCCATTGGAAGTATGCATAAAACTTTAAGATTTGTGGTGTAAAGTCTTTCACTAGTATAAAGCCTTTTGAAGTCATCAATCTTATTATAGACTACTAGGTACCTGTTAACTCTTCTGGATGCCTCATCTGGAGTTCCCAAGTGCCTCCTCACTTAGCACTTTAGTACATAGTTATTAGTGATTGCAATTAAGTTTGCATCGTGATTGATCTTATTAAACACCGCTGATGAAATCAAAAAGTCTGACGCTGTGGAATGAACAGTAGTGACCTGAGTAATAGTTCAGATTGGAAGCTGTATGCAGAATTATTGTAGTATTTGAAAATGTAAACTTCAAAAAATCATTTTTCTTAACCATGTTGTAAGTTGATTGACCTTATTATACAATAGAAATATGCCGGCACAACATCAGCCTCTCTGGGCAACCTGTTCCATTCTCTCACCACCATCACAGTAAAGAATTTCTTCCTAATATCTTGACTACATCTACCCTCTTAAGGCCATCTACCCTCTTAAAGCCATTTCCCCTCATCCTGTTGTGACATGCCCTTATAAAAAGTCCCTCCTGTAGGCCCCCTTCAGGTACTGCAAGGTCGCTGTAAGGTCCCACTCATCCTTCTCTTCTCCAAGCAGAACAGCCCCAGCTCTCTCAGCCTGTCCTTGTAGGAGGTGCTCCAGCCCTCTGATCATCTTCATGGCACTCCTCTGGACCCACTCCAACAGCTCCATGGCCTTCTTGTGTTGGGGGCCCCAGAACTGGATGCAGTACTCCTGATGGGGTCTCACGAATGCAGTGTAGAAGGGTAGAATCACCTCCTTCGACCTGCTGGTCTTGCTGCTCTTGATGGCAACCCAGGATGCAGTTGGCCTTCTAGGCTGCATGCACACATTGTCTGCTCATTTTAAGTCTTTTATCTACCAACACCCCCAACACCTCTCCTCAGAGCAGCTTGCAGGCCATTCTCTACTCTGCCTATATCTGTACTTGGGATTGCCCCGACCCAGGCGCAGGACCTTGCACTTTGCCTTGTTGAACTTCATGAGGTTGGCATGGGCCCATCTCTCAATCCTTTTCAGGTCCCTCTGGATGGCATCCCTTCTCTCTAATGTGTACCACTCAGCTTGGTGTCACCTGCAAACTTGCTGATCACCTCCCTTGACCTGCTGGACATGATCTTTTCAGTGCACCCTAGGGTACCATTGTCCTTCCTGGCCACAAGCGCACGACTGGCTTATGGCCAACCTATTTTCCACCAGAACGCCCAGGTCCTGTTCTGCAGAGCTTCTTTCCAGCAGGCTAGCCCCTAAACTGTACTCATGTGTGAGGCTGTTCCTCCCTTGGTGTAGAAGTTTACACTTACCCTTGTTGAACCTCATAAGGCTCCTTTCTGCCCGACTGAGGCAAGTGTATTCTCTGGCTTTATTTATTTATTTATTTATTTTGGGAACAGGCAGTTATATATAGACTGATCTTTTGAGAATCCCTTTGTTTATGCCCTTTTAGGCAATATCTATCACCTTTATTATACCAGACTTCTCACCCCATTCTCTTTGGATCCCCTCAGAAGGTACGTCTCCATTAAGATGCCAACAAACTTAGAGCTAAATGATGATGGTGTGTTTTAAAGGCTTTTAGCAAAAAGGGAGCATAACCGCATTACCTTTTCATTTATGCATCATTCCATTTTCCCTACTTATTTTTCTTTTCTAACTTCTAAATTGGCACACTGATGACACACACACACAAAAAAGAAAAAACTGAATTTCAAGCAGTATCCTGGTAACTGTCATTTAATTGTCATCTTTCTGAAATGGTTACCTCCAAATTGTTTCAGCATCTGTGCTCAACTTCCACATTGAAAACAAATCCTAAAATCATCTTTAAGAGATTGCTTGCAAACCAAGTGGGATTAGCAATGCTCTAAGATGTGAAAAATGATGCTTCTAAATAAGCCTCTCTAATTAAAATACTGTTAAAGGAGGAAGGGGGGAGGGAGGGGGGGGAATGGCTTCAATAGAAGTTAATGATGTATAAAGGTGTCCAAGTTATCGAATGCACCTCACCGTTCTTACATTTAGTAAATGTGGTTTCTGAAGTGGCCACAGTGGAAGTGCAAAGCACCAGAATTTTATAGCAATACTTTAAAAAGTATTTTTGACTCACTGGGAACAGTGATGGTCTCTCCTAAGCTTCAGCTGTTAGGGCTACTAACTGCATTTCTTCCCCATGATGGATGACCACTTGGATTTTCCTTTCAGTTAAAATTACTTTGGTGTAAAATGCTGTAGATTTTAAAATGGGAGAGCAGACCATTTATCCAGTCCTTGCTATTTGTAATATTTCTCCTTTAATATTGCATGGAATAATGTTCCCTCTACACAGAAACAGATTGTAGGCATTAGACAATTTGGTATCATAAACTATATTTCTGCTCTTAAATATACTGTTGGGAAAGAAGAAGTGACCATCCGGAGTTCTCCAGGAGTGGGAAGATCTATCTGCGATATCTGAAGTTCAGTAAATTGAATAGGAAAGTAAAATGATTGTGCTACTCTGGAGTATTAAACTAGAAGGAACTCTGCGATAACTGCAGAATAAATCAAAAGTCAGGTTCTCCCTTGCAGAAGAACAGAGCAGGAGGGAGGGTGGCAGTTTGTGTAATGCATCTTTTCCATTTTTCAGTGAATTGTGTTCCTCTTGGGATGCTCTTACCTGCCCTCAGCGTAGCTGGGACCTACCACAGGTGTTTGCTCACCTGTCTGGGTAAGCGATAGGAACAGCCGGCCATGCAGGGCACAGACTTCTCCAATCCACAGTCGTCTTCTAACCGCAGCTGGCGGTTGAGAAAGGAGTGCAGGGAGCAGAACACTGCAAAGTCATCTTTCCCAGATACAAGCATCCTAGATTTACATCCTCAGCTTCTGGGAACCAGCAGGACGTTTCTCAGCTCCAACTACAGTGAGCTATTAATAGCTGCTAATGGTGTAATCCTACACAAATCAGCCTAACCTCCTTTATAGCCTCTGTGCTCATAGTCCCTGTAGTATCCTGTGGTGGTGATTCCTGCAACTGTGCTGTAGGAAATGCTCTTCCTGTGGTTTACCTTACATTCCTTGTTAAGTCACTTAATTTGTACCCCAGCTGTGTTACGTGGAACTGTGAAAGAATTGCTTTTTCTTCATCATTATCTTATAATTCACAATTCTGCATGTCTGTATCAGATGTTTTTGTTGTGTGATTTACCAGCTGCAGTATCACAAATACTGATGGTTTTTCTCCTGTTATATTTGCCATTTTTCCATCTTTTTACGTCATCCAGTTTTTTACTGTTCAGCTCTATTTGAGATGGTGTTGTCTGCAGAGACTGAGGTATGGGCACACCGTGAATTTCAGTGTAGTGGCACACCAGTGTTTTCTCTCCTGCTCTCAATCTCGTTCATTATTAATGTTGTTCATGCTGTTTTCTTTTGGTATTTCTTTCAGTTTTCGTAGAACTGTCTACAAGTTCTCTTCCCTGGGTGGTATAGACCAACTAAGAACATGTAATTTTAACATGATGTTTAATACCTATTTGCTTTCCTTTGAATTTCAGCTGTCATTTTATCACCTCATCACCGGACCACACAACGCTACAATTTTTCACAGAAAGCTTTTGTTTTTGATGATGCTGAAAATATTTCTATTGTCAGCCAAACTCACCCCTACGTGAGTCAGTCCATTCCTAGATCTTGTGTTTACTCTTTTCAGCTGTGCAGCTCCCCTGTGTGTGTTCCACTGCTGGTGAAACCTGGTGAGCTATGCTTGGAGCAATCTTGCAAGGTTTTTTTCCCTACAGTATCCAAAAATAATTCTTTTAGAAGCTTTTCAGTGATGTGTAAGTAAAGGATTTGTTCATCTTCTGTCATCACCCGTGAAAAAGCATCTTGAAGACCCCCCCTTCCCCTGATCCTTTGTCTCTGTTAGGATGGAGGCTCACTATGACCACATGTTGTAAAAGGTTTGAATGGCCGTGGCCCGTCCTGCCTCGCTTTGTGGATTATGAAGACTTAGTGATGGATGGCCATTAATCTTGAGATGTTGTTTCTAAATGCAAATAGCCATTTTTTAAGGAAAGTTTACAAAGCTATGCAATGATTTTTTTGCTGCAACTGTTACAGTATTATGAATCTTTAGACAGAAAAATAGCAAACAAGTAACTATTGATCATCTAATATTCCAGATATTTAGATGCACTTATGTGCTGTTTCCCTTTGTTGGCTTGCTCTATGGCTCTGGTCTGGCCATCAGAATGAGGTAATGTTGACACGTTTCAGTTTTATGACTCTTTTCTATAGTGCTAAAACTTCACCTGATCAGAGCTGCTATATTTAATGTCCTTTGCTATACTTCCTTAAGTCCTTAGTCCTTGCTGCTGTTGCAGAATAATACTCTTGAAAGCATAATCTGTGTTAGAGAGCAACCAGAGGAGCGCTATGAAGATGTGGAAAGGTCTGGAGGGCAAGATGTGTGAGAAGCAGCTGAGGTGCCTGGGTTTGCTCAGCCCAGAGCAGAGGAGCTGAGGGGAGGCCTGATGGCAGCTGCAGCTCCTCACGGGGAGCGGAGGGCAGCGCTGAGCTCTGCTCTGTGTGACAGCGACAGGGCCTGATGGAACGGCATGGAGCTGTGCCAGGGGAGTGGCAGCTGGGGGTCAGGGAATGGTTCTGCACCAGAGGGTGGTGGGCATGGATTGGGCTGCCCAGGGCAATGGGCACAGCCCAGAGCTGCTGGAGTTCAAGGAGCATTTGGACAGTGCTCTCAGGAGCGGGGTTTGGATTTGGGGTGGTCCTGTGTAGAGCCAGGAGTTGGACTCGTGTTCTTTTCAACCTAAAGTACACTTCTGGAAAATCACAACTGTTTGTAATGGGGATGTATTGCTCCTAGCTTCTAGTAAGCACTTGTTACTTTTACTAGAACTTTGTTATGGTTCATTGATCTATATCTGGATAGCCTTACCAGCAACTGAAGGTTAGAAGCGTATCCTTTAAAGCTCCTGAAAGAGGGGCCCAAACTGTATTTGAGGGGGAAAAACTTCAGTAATATACTCACCACTGAACTGATGCTCCATTAACAACGTAAACCTGCACACAAAGTCATGAAGACTCCTTTTAAAGATTAAAGAGGAAGAGAGTGGGACCATGGTGTATTTTTTAGACATAAATTAAAATCAAAATATAGATGTCTCATTAGGAGATGCAGAGACAATGCAGAGGTGACACCTTTCTGTCTCGGTAGCGGTTGTCGCTTTGTAATGAACGATTGAAAGATTTATCACTTTTAGAGCTTTAATTACTGTATAGACCAGGTTGTGAACTACTCGTTGGGCTGCAGGTCAGGCAGTCATGTTGCTGTGGCTGTGATTCCTGTTACAGATGCAGTTGGCACTTTTCTTCCCGGTCCTATTAGCAATTATTTTCCAGCACTTTCACTCTTCTGTTTACTCAGTTACCGGTAGCAGAGTTGGCAGCTCTCATTTCCCAGGACCCAGTGCAGCATTACATGACTGCAGGATTTATTTCAGACTGACTTTCAGACACTTTTTTCTTTCCTTACCACGCCTTTTGCAGAGCCCGGTTAACAAACCTCACTGCAGATATGCCTGGCAAGTAGTCTTATACTGAGAACAGCAGCAATGAAGATGACTCTTTCTAGTTATAACTGTTAATTACTTCTTTTTCCTCAAATGGAAGATGGTTTGGAGTGCTTCCCACACTTCTGGGGAAGGTTACCCATTTCTTGATCCTGCAGTATAATTCCTGCAGTGAACGGGATTGCAGGAAAGCATGCACTTTTCTAGCAAACAGCTTTCTAATAATTGTTTGGCATGCTCCAGACTGCTCACAACATGGAAGGCAAAGAGGATTAGAGGAGATCCTACTGTAGTTTCTTCTGTAGTAGATCCTCCTGTAGGGGTCAGTTTCTTCTCTCAGGTGACAGTGACAGGATGAGAGGTAATGGCCCTAAGTTGTGCCAGAAGAGGTTCAAGCTGGATATTAAGAAAAGTTTCTTATCAGAAAGTCTGGTGAGGTATTGGAATAGACTGCCCAAGGAGGTGATATAGTCACTGTTCCTGGAGGGGTTCAAGAAGAAGGTAGATGTGGCACTGAGGGACATGGACATGGTGGTGATGGGTTGATGGTTGGACTGGATGATCTTAGTTGTCTTTTCCAACCTTAATGATTCTATGATTCTGTTGTTCTTCACCATCCTTCAAATCAGAAAAACTGAATACTGACTTGTGAAGTAATATGCTGCAAATATTTCCAATAGACTGTGTCTCATGTGCATTTGTTTGCAGAGCAGGTCCATTACGCCACAGCACTTCCGTTGTGCAAGATGTTGGGCTGCTGGGGTATGTGATGCTGAATAATTGAAGGGGAGGTGATATAAGATTCCCTTCTCTGAAATCCTAGTTGAAACATCACTTGTGACGTAGAACCACTGCACAGCTGTAATGAACAACTTGGTGTATAGAAAATAATTAAGGCAAATATTTTGTTTTGTTAGTGCCTGGATAAGACAAACAGTTGTCAGTGACACTGAATTCCAGTGGTTTCCATTGTCTCAGTTGTAGCTTTTGCTGAATTAAGCTGCATGTAGAGAGCTCCATGTCATTGCAGATGACCTGGACTCCTTAATTCATTAAATACCAAACTTCAGAGATCATTTGGCTCTTAATAATGTATTTTCAGGACTGGATGGAATTAGTTTGCACTTGCATGTTACCTTTTTCTTTTCTTAATAATTCAGAAATTAGTAAGTATGACTTATCCTAAGACCCTCTGGAGAAAGTGTCCTAAGGAATAGAGCTTTATAGCACATAATGTGCTTATTTAATTTCTGGTTTATAGTGTATTCAGTGGTGGTTCTCTCAGATCTCTGTAGGTCTTCACAGCCGGAATTCAGGTAGCAGAGAAGATCGTTTTTTTGGATTAGGAGAAGACTGCAAAGAGTGGAAGGAATTTTCGTGAATGTTATTTGGATGAATATGCATTTAGATTTAGATATCAGAGTCAGTGCTTACAGAAACCTGCTAAATTTGCCAAGAAGCATTACCGATTAACATAGTTAATTTACAAGAAGCCATATTAAAATTAGTTTGGGGTTGGAAGAGGGGATAGGGAGTGAATTGTAATTAGAAAAAGAAATCACAGCTGCTATTTAGAGAACCAACTGGTGGGGAAGTTTTCAAGTCTATCTGTCAGAAGAAGCACTGCATTGCAGCTATGCCGTGTTCATTCATTCATTCCACTCTCAGTTTTCTAGGAAAGAGCTGCTTTGATATTATATATCACGATTTCCAAGCAATATTGATTACCCTAATCAAATTCAACTTTCTGCAGGCTAACATAATAATAAAAAAGGTCTCATTTTTCACACTTTCTCGGAAAGGTGAGGCTCTCAATGTTTCTTGAGCATCTAATGTTTGAGAAATTATGCTGATTTTCTCCAGTTAAAGGTTTGGCTCCTGCTGAGTAGAATTTGCGCAAAGAAAAATGTCGACTTTCCCAGTTTGTATTATACCCTGCATGTTGTTACTAAGCAAAGAGAAAAAAATCAAGCCATTTATCTTCGCATATTGAAAAAACTTTCACACTAGAAATATACGAATGTTATCCATGAAGTAGTGAACGTCTCCCATATGTCTCTTTATTTTCTCAATGAAAAGTAAACTGCAGCTTATTTAGTAGATTCCTGAATAGGCCTGATGTTAACTCATTGAATTTGCAGGTCCTTTTTGAATACATTTCTTGATTTTATACATTATATTGAGCATACGGATGAGGAGGATATGTGTACCAATACTGAATGCTAGCTTAACTGTGGTACAGTGAGGCCCATCGCCAAGGACTGGTCTACACTGCAAAGGTTTCAACACGACAACTGCTCACAGCATAGAGGAAATATATGCTATCAAAATTTTTCCTTTCTTGAATAGCACAGTTAAATACTTCATAAGAGGTACCAATTTCGTACAGAAAATAACTCTGTTACCAACGTATTTTGCACATGGGGGAAAGGATTTGTTGTGGTGCCATCTGGATGGAGTTGTTATAATATGATCCTTTTAGCTTCATGAATGAGCAAATTCCATCCTTGCTGTTAAGGGGAAAACTTGATCAGGGAAATACATGAGACCTGGACAGCAAGCATTCTGATTTATCCAGTCGTTGGCATTTTGACCGCCATGAGGTGAGATGGGGAGGCAATCAGGGCTTTTAGGGTTCCTTTCTCAGGTGCCAGTCATTATTACAATCCTTGTCTTTTTTTGTGGATGGGTACTCTGATCTCTGTTGCCTCATATTTTATAAAGATATACTGGCAAAAGTTCTGTAGAGTCATTTCGGTCACACGTTTTGACTTAATTTAAATAAATGTAACCTCACTACCAAAGGATTGGGACCTTAATGCCCAGCCAATTTACAAATAACAACTGTGGAGAACTCTGTTGTAGATCTGTGCAAGCGTAATATTTGCAAAGAGCTCTGATGACATTTGTTATATTTTAAGCACCTCTGAGGAGCTGTCTGATGTCTTTGAGGCTTTTGTGAAGTGCATACAGGGGTAACAGATCTAGCTTGGTGTCTTCTGAGCACGTTAAATGCTTACTGCTCTGGTCGTGTTCATGAACAGTCAGAAGAAAAAAGCGTTTTTATTCTTTCTCTACAAGATTTGCTTTTCATTGCGGCATAACGTTTCATTGAATTTTTAATGCATTTGCCACATATTGAGAGGGTCTGGGTGTGCAAGCAGTTCTATTTAAGGATTAGTAGGAAGGGCAGTAATAGCAAACCTAGTAGCTGCTGCTCCCCATTCTCCATTAGAAAACGTGATCCATTGTTTTTGCTGACAAAATTATCTCCATATGAGCCAGTTCTAACAAGGCAAAAATTAAGAGTTTGCGTTATAAATGAGCAGCAGGACCAGATGGACTGAGGAAATAGTCAGGTTTCATGCAAATATCAATAAAGGTGATTAGCAAAGCAATAAAAGCATTTGGTGTGTACGTACCTTCATACTAATAAAGAGGACGTAACTGGAAAGGTTTTGAGGTCAGTTGACTGTCTGGAGAGTTAGGTGCTCTGCATCTGTACATTACAAAGTCAAGTCTTGGTTTGTGAGAGCATGATTCTGCCATGAGTGATGTTATACCACCAGGTCCAAAATTCAGATCCATCATTTTCGCAGGTTTGTATAGCTTAAGGGATGAACGCATTGCATTCCATTGAGATAAACAGACACTGAAGGTAGGAGAGAGCTGGAATACCTATCAGATAAATGTATAGCATATGCCTAATTATTCCTACCTAAGATTTTCCAGTGATAATTGTGTCTTTACATTATTTCGCGCTTGCTTGTTGGCTCTGATGTGCTCTGCATTCATCAGAGCATCAACAAAGACATTTGGGAATTGCTGCCCATGTAGTTGATATGCACATGCACTGTGGGTTGAGTTCTACACAGCCAAATGGAGTCAGTAGCTCAGCCTTGCCTGTCAGCTCATCTGGAAAAGATGTCAGAAGCCCTCAGAACACATCCTCTGAACATTGCTTCCCAACAGAACGATCTGGGGAAACGTAGGCAGCCCTTACCTACACCAGAGGTAAAAATCATTACCTCTCTCTTTTCCTCACATGCTCTGACCTGCTTAGGGTCGTGTCAGTGTAGACATCTAGCTTATGTCAGGCATAGCCTGTATATGAGTAAAAGCTGTAATCTGAGAACACAAGTATTTTCCCCCATCAGGTAAAGCACACTCTATGAAAGGGAATATATTTGGTACTCAGATACAACAGTCGTTTTGATCTTGTTTAGAAATGGTTAAATACTTGGAAGAAAATAATTCTTCCCTTAAAATCCAGTTAGGTCACATCTTCCAGTTGTAAATACAGGAAATGCTCATTGCTCCCAGCAGGTCTTTAGGGAGGTTCAGTCAGATCTTTGATGGCTGTAGGCTTTTCAACTGTATTTATTGAGGTTCACCTTCCTGGAAGAAAATCTGTCAGGACTGTCCCTGAACCTTGTGTAAATGTTTCTGTCTCTTAATTTGTCTTTATCCCTTTGAAAAGAATACTACAGAGTATGTACATGTGGTACATCTCTTGTTATCTCTGAACTGTTTTGAAATACTTTACATTTAATTAATTTTTCTTAGACTTAGTAAGAGTTCTTCATCCTTGATATTAATAATGATATAAAACCTTGGCAGTAACCTTGGTTTTCTTCGTTTTGCTGTAACCATTAAGACTTCTATACTGAGCCCACTCTCATTTTCCTGCAGTCTGCTCTGGGAGACTGAGCTCGCTGGACAAGAGAGCTTTCTCAGCTAGAACCAAACCTTCATGCATTTCACTTAGCTTGTGATCGATTTTGTTGTGTTCACTGTAGGTACTGTATTGAAATTGTATTTTTATTGTTGTAAGCTGCTATGTGCTGTGGTGGTTGGCAATCTAGAAATGTGTTAAATAATATTGATCTCTTTTTTTTTCCCCGCTTGCCAAGCATTTTATTTTACTCTGTCTCTAATGCTATTTTAAGTATCATTGACTGGTTTTATTTTCTTTGTTATTTATGACTTGGCATCTCATAGAGCATGGGGCCATAGCAGTGCTTGACAGAAGTCCTGAGACGGAGGATGCTCATGGGAATGTACTTTCCAATTTTGATGCTGTCTGTCCTCAAATAACAAGAAGAGTTTGCATATTACGTTCTGATGACGTAATTAAATAATAGCTTTGCATTTTCATTTCAGAAGAAAAAGAAGTATTTTTATTTTGGCTGTCAGCCTAATAATGGATATTTTGACAAAGCAACTTCCAGAAAACACCCTCCCTGAACCTCCATGAACCAGCACAATAATGATAAGTCCATGGATGATTTCTGGTAACTTTCATATGAATGCATTTGGGTGTTTTGCGCTCCATATCGAAATATGGGATCCAGTATTTTAACAGCAACTCTTTCTGTATTGTCTTTATTTGGCAGATAAAGTTACTGGGGATGTTTTTCTAGGAAACGAGCTGTGCTTCACTAGGGGAAAATAAGAATTTACTTTGAAGTTGTCTCTGTATCTTAGAGTGCTCCCCAATTTTCTTGTGGTTTTACCTAGAGTTGCAAACCTCTGCTGAGGCCATATCAGAATTTGCCAGCAGTAATTCTAGACTTCACAAATAGGCAGTGGCACCATGAAGCACTTAAATATATAGGTGGATTCCATCTGCTTCATAACTATACCTACTTCTGGGCAGCCTGGTCTGGTGGTTGGCGGCCCTGCCCACAACAAAGGGGTTGAAACTAAATGATTATTATGGTCCTTTTCAACCCAGGCCATTCTGTGGTTCTGTGAATTCTGTACCTATCTTCAATCCTTCTCTTCAAGACTGCTTTATTTCATGATGCAGAAATATTCTGGTTTGTTTGTTTGTTTGTTTCTGAATAGATTAGCGTTAGTTGATGTATTATAAATTCATCTAAATCATCTGAATAACAAAACACTCTTTTCCTGACAAATATCTCTTACAGATGGACACTGTTCTATATTTTATGGAGCCGTTACATTATTTTGACTGACTGTGATGCCAGGTCACCACTAGGACAACTATTCTGTGTAACTTATCCTGTAGTTACGTTGATGCCATAATGTACATCTCACTCCTTTTCAATGACATAAATGAAGCTTTCTTCTCAGATCCCTTACATAGGTCATTTACGATGTTAATGAAGGCATGTTGTGGAAGTTAAACCTTGGAGTTAATTGTACAATATATTGCTTCTCATCTTAACACTATAGTTGGTATGCATGACAGTTTGCAGATGACAGAAGTGGATCCTGATTCCTTTATAATCCAGGCTGGATACAAGACGAGGTGTAACACTTGAGTGGTAAGCAAAGGATGATGGCAAAATGGATAACGAGAGTAGATTATGAATTTGCAATAGCAAAATACTGAGACAAAGGCATATTTTCTATGCCCTTTGCAGTTTTATTCACCTGTGTTTCTAAACCAGGCCAGCCCCTTGAATATGTCAGTAAGTCCCAATGTCTGGAAAAGTCTTTATTTTCGAAACTGTTTGACAGTGTGCTCCTCACACAATTGATTTCTGACCTGACTTTCATTCTTGATTCAAATGATTTTCTTCAAAGCTTTGCTAACAACAGTTACCAGTAACTGATCCTCATTAACCATTTTTTTAACCTATCTTGGCATTTTTGCCGCCCATCTGCTTTTAAACTGCCCATTTGTATGGATTCTTTGCGTAAGTATTTTGTGGCTCATTTGATTCTCTGCATAATTAATTAATTGCTTCTCATTTAGTTTTCTGCATAACTAATCTATTGCCACGTAATTAACAAACTCTTTAATTCCTTATTAATTATTTACTGTTCTTTTGAATATATGAATTAATTGACTGTTTAAATTCACTGCTGTGCTGATTTGACATCTACTTAATTGTTTTGATTAATCAATTAATTAGCTGCTTAATCTCCACTTAAAAGTATAACCCCGTGACTGCTTTGCACATGTTCTAGCACCCTTCCCTGTTCTTTTTTTTTCGCTCACTCTCAACCACATCTGGATGCCCAGCTATTTGTCCAGGCAGACATGGACCTCTTGGGCTTACGTACGTTGCCCTGGTGAAGCCATCTCTACAGCTCCTTACATCGGATTATATAAGATTCTATGATCCGTGGTCTTCCTTCAAATGAGTTTTTTTCCACATGACTTGCTGCTCATGCACTTTAACCTCAAAACGACTTCATCTTTGTTTTCTTTTGTCAAAATGAAAAGGGCAGAGGTGGGAAGAAAGGCATGAATACACTTGTGAAAGAAAGTCAAGCAGGTGAATGGTCTATGGGACCAGATCTAGAGAATTACGCATGTTGGTGGCACGCAGGGAGAGGATGTTTGGGCTGCAGCTGCTGATGATTTTTCTGGTAAACTGGTGTAGTTGATAAAACTCCTGAATTTGTATTTATGTGCAGCTCTTCCACTAGACTTGTTAAGAGTGTTTTTCTCTGGTTCTTCACTACAGACGGATTGCAGTAGAAAACACCTTGTTCTTCACAATTTGCTCTATTTATGTGTTAATCTCGTACTTAAGTTTTCACAACTGGTTCCTGTAGGTAATTGCTGTTTTCTCTGGGGAGGAGGCCTGTGACAGAGGTGTTGCCTTAAAATCTAGTTTGGTGTTAAAGATCACAGAGAAACCAACAGAAAACATGCCCACTGTTATGAAAACTCCTTCAAAATGGAATGTTTTTTTAAAGCTTTCCTCGAGGTGTCAGCTGCTCTTCCAGGGTATTACACTTTGACTTCTTAAACGAGTGAATATTTGAGAAGTGGAATGGCTTTATTGAGCAAGCAGCATGAAACACATGAGAACACATTTACGTCTTTAAAGGAAGGTGCTAAGTTGAATATTGCATTTAATAGGAAGAGAAGAGCCAAGTCAGGATCAAAATTGGTTGGATTGGCTCTCAGTTTTGATGGGTGCCTTGCTAAGTTTATTATGATGCTGATGAATCCATAGACTTGGTAGAGTGAAAGCCATGGCCTAATAGGTCATATGTATTTAAAAAGTTACAATGTGGATAATACACGTTATGATATGTCTGGGAAGGATCACTTAGCATGATCTGTAAACACCGAGTGCCTGTGGACATACATACACACATACAGCTGTCTCAATTTAGATGTTCTAAGCTGAATCCTCCTCCCTAGCGCTGTTCACGAAACGCTTTGTTAGGAAGGCACCAGCTGGTCTGCTTGCAGCAGTGGGGGAATGCCCAAATTTTGGGATTCGATTCTCTTGAGGATATCAAAAAAATTTTAATACTTCAAGAGAGTGGATGCAAGAGAATGCTAATCGTTTTGGTATCTCTGATTTCTGTGAAACTGATTATCATGAAGAATTGCCGTGGAAAAGTGCTAGGCAGCAAGCACAACCTATCTGCTTGCCTTTTTGCTGAGTGAAGTGGTGAAAAATTTAAAGTAGTTTGCTTTTCTTTGTTTACCTTAGGCAAATTAACTAGAGGCCTTTTCAGGGCTCTTTTACAGTATTGAATCTAAATACAGAATCTGAAAGAACTGGATTCCCTAAGCACGTAGTGAATAATAACGAGGCAAAATATTATAGCTGTTGTTGATTTTCCTCTGATGCTACTTGAGTTAGTCTGTGATATAGTAAGGGTGTGGAAAGGTACGGATCATCTCTTAGTCTACACGCGTTTCTGAACAATGAAGTTTAAGGTTTCTAGGCGCTGCTTGATAGAAAAGCTATTAACAAGTATGACGAGCATTAAGCAGATAAGTATTACATTTCAGGGAGACTATTCATATGGTTAAAATTAAGCATTAAAGTTAGCTAACTCAGTGCACCAAAGCCTTAATAGTATTCACATTGGAGATGTGCCATCTCCATGTGCAGAATTTATTTTTTTAAGAAACGTGTGATCTGAATGAAAAATGAGCAGTTCCAAAATGAAAGAGATGAGTTGGAGATGTACTGTAAGGTGGTATGGGAGAAATATGTAAGGAGGCGAAAGAGAGGGGGGGGGGGGGCGGGGAGAAATTCAAACTTTTATCACCTGGAAGTATATATTTATTGTCAGTATTTCTTAATAATGAGAAAAATATATGTCAACAAGCCAATGGCCTATAGGAATTATTACTAGTAGTGAAATAGCTGAACCTGCAGGAATATAGTTCCCATTCAGCTCTGTCTTGTTGCAGTTTTATGTCGGCGTAAATCCACTGACTCAGAGAAATTCAGCCCCCACCTTGTGATTTCAGTGCCTAACTGCATCTGCGTAAGCAGCAATCCGTATATTTCAGAGTTCCTGTTTTATTTCCTGCTGGCACAGCATTATTCTGGTGTGGTACACAAGAAAACATGGTTAACCATCTTTTTAGCAGATTTTTCTACCTTTTTTTTTTTTTTTCTTTTTTCCTTTTTTTAGACTGAAGTGGCTTCTCTGCCTTTCTGTATGTTCGGCAGCTCTCTCAAATATTAAGTAAACTTTAAAAACAAATTTATTCAAAACAAATCTAGTACTCCGTTTCTTCAGCGCTGTTTCTTAAATGTAGAGAAATTGCATACAAAAGCAAGACTGCAAACCTGTGTAAAAATCTGTCGTGCCCATGCACAACATTGCGGATGGTTTAATCAGTAGACTTGGGAGACAAGGTTTCAAGTACAACACTAACTTCACGTGTACACAGAAATGTGGAATACTGAATGATCTTTCTTTTGGAGGTGTTCACCCATCGTTTTATTGGAAGCAAAAGGATATGAAAATAGGCAAAAGAATCATAGAATCATAGAATGACCTAGGTTGAAAAGGATCACAATCGTCAAGTTTCAACCCCCCTGCTATGTGCAGGATCGCCAACCACCAGACCAGGCTACCCAGAGCCACATCCAGCCTGGCCTTGGATGCTGGATTAGGCACATTACTTTGTGCTTGAATATTTGTAGTTGAGGAAAAGGATGAAGGCAGAATGCCAGGAACCATTGATTTGTCATGGGTTTCAACAACATGAGTTTCAACATCACTATTTCTGTTTTTTAATGATTATGTGTACTTGCTAGCCTTTGAAACATGCAGGAGAGAATGCAGTGCTTATACTGAAAAGATATCATCCTAAGAATCACGTGAACACTGTTTGAATGAAACAATAAAAGTAAGGGTAAGTGCTAACTAAGTAAAGCTGGCTTCTTTTGCTGCTTTCTTTTCAATTCAGAAAAGCTGTGTGCATTGTTTGAAAATAAGGTTTTAGGAGAAGTTTAATGTTCAAGAATTTAATGCTTTAATTACCTAGTATTACGTTTTGCTTAATTAGAAAACAGCATATAGAACTTTTAGACATATCAGCAAAACATTACTAGCAGCTTTCTTTGGAGATCTAAAAATACGCAGGAAAATTAGGTGCTGAGCCGTATAAAAAGCCTGTGAAAGACAATGGAGTGTTTTAATGGATTAATTAGAAATCATTTGAACATACGTTTACTTTGACTATTATTTGACTTATTGAAAAAGCTGCAGAGCAGATTATTTTTATGTCTGTGTTCTGTCAATACTTAATAAAATAAAGTATGTCTTTTTTTGCATTTGCCTTGAGGTAGAACAGTGCTTTCTTATTGCTTTTCAGAAGGAATATTGCCTGTACCACCAACCCAACAACATCTTCTTTGTTCTGTGGTATTTAAGCATTTGAATTAGCTAAATCAAACAAATATCCTGTATTTAGGCATTAAGCATGCTGTCTGGAGGGTTTCTTTTGCCCAGCTGTTGTGTAGTGGATTAATTCCTAACACAAACACCAGTCTTTTGATAGAACCATAGAAAGGTCTGGGTTTGATTTTCAGATCATCTAGTTCCAGCCCACTGCCTTGGGCAGGGAAACCTCCGAGCAGACCAGGTTGCTCAAAGCCTCATCCAACCTGGTCTTGATCATGTCTGGGGATGGAGCATCCACAGCTTCTCTTGGCAGCCTGTTCCAGTGCCTTACTGCCCTCTGAGTAAATAATTTCTTCCTTGTATCTAATCTAAACTCACTCTCTTTCCATTTAAAACTATTACCCTTTGTCTTGTAAAGGTGAAGAGCATGAGCATTTTAGAGTTGTTTTCAGTACGTTAACGCATTATGCATTGCCCTTCAGAAATGGAATTTCTTCCTAAACCATTCTGCTATCCAAAGCTTGCTGCAAAAGTATAAATTCCTTCTGATGTCCATCTTGATCTCTGATCATTGTCCTGTTCTAACAAATTGGAAGCTGAGCCCTAAGCACATGGATGCAGCCAAGGTTTGGTAGTAACAGCTTGTTCCCTCATCAGAGACAGCCTTCTCTAGCAGAGTCCTGGGCTGCCAGTGGTTGACTTTCATTTGAAATCATAGCAAAACTATGAGTGTAGTACCATCTCCTCAGGTTCCAGTTTGTTGGCGAGGCACATGTTGTGGGACTTCAATGAATTTAGGAGGATCTTAATAATCTTGTCCTTCTTGTGTGTTAAAAACAGATTAGATCCATTTGATTTTGGTATTTTAGTTTAAAATGTTGCATTTAGGTAAAAAAATTATATCTCATTAAGCACACAGAGAAAAGAACATTCTGACTATTGAATCTTGCAGAATTATTCATTGTTAAGTATGAAACATGCTCCAGCACAAGCGATGGAAAGTCCAGTTCAGGATTCTGTTCCTCACTCTCCAACTCAGTAACTGTTGCTCTGTGGCCTCAGACATTCTCTTAATGTTAATTAAATAATTACTAGAAAAAATTAATTAAGTATATAGTAGTATGGAGTTCCTGAAAGGTCCATTTGAAATCAAGAGGATCTGTGGGAGCAGAGGATGGTGAGAGTATGGTGGCAAATTCAACTTCTTTGGTCTTCATCACTACCTGTGCAGCCTGCTGAAATAAGATGATGAATTTGCTTCGAGGAGGCAAGTGGTAGATTGTCCAATCATCAAGACAGCCATCAAGATAGTCATCAAGGTTGTGGATACTCCGTCCCTGGAGTTGTTCAGGGCCAGACTGGATGGAGCCCTGGGCAGCCTGGTCTAGTATTAGATATGGAGGTTGGTGGCCCTGCATGCAGCAGGGAGCTTGATGATCCTTGAGGTCCCTTCCAACCCAAGCCATTCTATGATTCTGTGGTTCTATAACTAAAAGGATCCTACATCATGTGAAGTGTAACCCTGACCATAAGTCATTTATGGCACTCCATGAAAGATTTCAGGAAATAAAGAAGTATATATGTCTGAGCTGATTTTCCTCTACATGCAGGGCAGTAAGCTATTTCTGCTTGCACAAATGCTTTCAGTTCCAGAGTGCTTGTAACAGGGCCAGCTGGAGAGGGTCACACTAGAGCTACGAACTCTTTGGAATAGAACTTTGTCAAGATTTCTACTCTTCTGCTCTTTGAAGGATCAAGGGGTGCTTTGACTAGAAATCTCAGGAGAGAAAAGCTTTATTTCTGTGTTTTTCATAGATAGTATTTTCTAGTAGTCTATATCCTGTGGATCTTTTTAACATAGATGTTGACTATAAAAGGGTTTTTAAAGGATGAGGGCAGAATAAATAATGGATGATTTAGGAAGCCATAATACAACCGCCAAACTTCTACCCTTTTTTTTCTTGCCTTCATTCCTTTTCTGTGTGTCTTCAGTTTCCAATTTCCGACACTAGAAAATTCACAAATTAAAATATAGGAAGCGATGGTAAAGCGTATTGCTTATGAAGTATTTCACTTCATAAAATCTGCTAATATTAAAATAAGACCACCATGCCTCTGTGTCTAAATGCATTCAGTTCAATTAAATGTACTGTTAAGTATCTACAGAGGAATTTTTTTTTCCCAAATAATTCTTGTTTTGAGCAGTATTCCATGCCATAAATTTCTTCTGCTAGAACAGTGTAACTGGGAGTGGAGGAAGAAGGCAGCTGGTGGGAGACCCTAAATATCTGCACGCTCATCACCGCTCCTGAAGGACAGCTTTGTCATAAAGGAGGGGGTGAAAGCAGAGATTTATTAGAAAAGCCCTGAAAAGCAAAGATGCAGAAAGGTCTGAAAGCAGCACACGAGGCAGTAATTTCTTTCAATATTGCTGGAAAATGAAAACTCAAGCTATAAGAACACAGGGAGAATGGAGAACATGTTATTGGGAAAAATATCATGCAGTCAAACCCATTGAATTTATAACGCCACAGAGAGGAATTCCTTCCTTGGTTATAAACCGAGTGGTTGTCTTTACTTTCGACACAAATAACCTTTCCAAAATGAGGAGTTTCCATAGCCATGCATATTGTACATCCTGGAGCCACCAAATCATACTGCATGATAGTGCTGGAAATACTGTCCTAATTTTTCACGTTTGCATCTTGGTGAGCTGCAGCTCAAGAAAGCTCAGCCACTGTGTGATTTCGATTCCCCTCGTGATCGGGATGTCAGTTCCTGCTCTCTTGGGATTTCAAACCATTGCTGCTAAATACACTCTGCAACGATGAATCGGCTTTCTGGATGATGATAGAATCAAAGTGGGATCCTTTTAACTTCCCATGCCTATATGCCTCATTGATATTTCATATGATGCAAAAAATGCTAAAGTACATATTGTTGAATCATTGAAGTGTGAAGTTATAAATTAAAGTGCACCGGATACCTTCAACAAACAAGAAGTATTACTTCTGATTTTTGTCGCCTAATTGTGAAAATTCTCATTACTGTCCTCCCAAGAGAATACCATTTTATTAGGAGATAGCTCAGTTTTTTAGCCTCTTCAAATCATCGGATAATCAGGCAGATATTTTCAGCATGTCTGCTGCATACGGAAAGAGATAAGATTTGTGCTGTTAATCAGATAAATAATGCTTGGCAGAGATATCATCCAGAAAAATGTTGGTTTTGACGTTGCCTATTAGGATGATCAAATGGAGGTTTTTTTTCCCAAGATTTTATGTTTTCTCAAAATTTGTCTTTCATCCTTGAGTCGCTTCTTGAACCACAGTGATCTTAAATGGAAGGGGCAGAGCAAAGCTGCTGCTGATCCAGATCACTGATACTCAGAATCTGCCTTTTTTAGATTCTGTGCATGATAAGGAATAAACTGAAGCACAGGAGTTTAATGCTTTTAAGAGATGTTCCTTTGCTTTGACCCATTTTACCACCAATTTCTAATTATTTTTTGTTCTCCTTCCAGTAGATGCCCTCACACTGATTCTTTGCTGAAGTATCTCGTAGTGTTGCCCAGTGGTTATTTTCTTCATAGACAAGTTAACCTGAGCCATAGGAGCAGCTGGTAGCTTTTTTATTGACAGTGTAATGGCAAGCAGTAGCTCATCACCTTTGGTTTTCCTACTTCATCGTGTGCCTGCAGAGCTGCAGAACATGGATGTCTTTGAACTGTTAATTCACAGTAGGAGCAGGATGTGTACTAAACTGTACCGATTTAACATCTCATTTTAAGGTGACAAAGTTCTGTTTCAGTTTCTGAAAGTTTGAAGAAGGAGCAATGGAGTTTTTATTTTTACCCTTTCTTCAGAAACCAGACGCTGAGGTTACAGGAAAGTATGTAAGGATCAGTGAGAGAGAACAGGAAAACAAATGCTAAGCCTTATGTTGTTGGAATTTGGCAATCCAAGGACTTCTCAGAATTTCAGATTTTAGAAATTCTTTCCAATAATGATTTTCAAGACTTGCTGGGAGCAAAATCCTACATCTCTAGAAGCATGCATTTGAGTAATGGATGAGGATTCATTAGGTTGTTAAGCATTTAATGACCTTAGTTGCATTTCCACGTTAATGCTTGTTTATATTTTTGGTTAAAGTAAGCTAACTACTGATATTTAACCTATACAACTGAGACAGGAGGATTCCAGAGACAGTGGGGAATTGAGAAGATGTTTGTTGTGCCTACATGGATGAACAGTCCGTGGTTCCTTGGAGAGCTTAGGGTCTTCTGGATTGGTGCTCTGCATGGGAGCTTGGGACCCAGGTGCCCATGGGTCAGAAGACAGGTTTCCTTTTCAGACAATGGAAGTTAGTCTCCAGCTGCTATAAATATTTCTTTCATAGCTGACAGTCTTAACTTGGAGCTCTAATTGAATTCAAGCATCTTCTAAATGCAACATTGGTTTAATTCCTTGTGTGCATACACCAGAAAACTGGCTTTTTAAATCAGATGGTAGAGCTTATTGCAGACTGCCTGAAAACGTTAGGGCTAGGAGCTGGAGCATGTTTTTTTTCATGTTTAAGATACACGTAAGGTTAATACTTCAGGTGTTCTAAGAGCTTATTCTGTTCTTCTCAGCTAAAGAAGGGCAAGTTATTTTATGCCAACGTCAACCTGTTTCACTGTGTTAATGCGGGTGTGTGGGTGGCTGTATTTGTACAGTAAATAAAACACAGCTTCATTCGGTGTCACTTTCCCTTTCTCGTAGATCTGAAGCTTTGTGATCCCTGCTATTTCAGAATCTCACATTTCTTTAAAAAATGAAGTAAAAAACAAAGAGAGGAGATTGTAAGCTTGCAAAGAGCTCTGGCTATGTCGTTTGCAAAATACTACTCCATACTTGAAAACTGAATTTAACTAAAAGCCAGAGTGGTGTTGGAGCAGTGAGTTGGAAGGATGGGTTCCAGCCATGGTGCTGAACCCCTCTGTTATCCCTTAATTGTCTTTTTCAGGTTATGCAATATTTTAAGATGACTGTTATGCTATTATTGCTATTTTTTAATTATTTTTTAACTTATATTTTTTGTGTTTGTAGGAAGAAATGTTCTCCTACTGTCATACATTAGTATTTTCCTTCTTTCCTACATATGCTTTTGCGCCAGGTATTCCATAAAAAGTGCCTGTCTTGCATCCTTTTAACATCATTAGATAGGGTAAAACAGGCCAGGCATCAGAAACAGAGTCAGTGTTCCCTCTCTGTTCTTTATCCAGAGATAAAAATCCCTCCATGTGCTGGGGTGTATTTACAGGAGACTAGGTTCTGGGCTTGAGATGCTCAAGGTACAAAGTTAACATTGAAGGATCCCAGACATGTCAGACTTCGGAGCCATTCTTTCATTGGAGGATGCAGTATTATTTTATCCTTCTTTGCTTTTTGTTGCTGGTGGCCATTTGCTGTTCTGAAAAGTTCTGAGAGCTGCCTTATACCTGCTGTAAATTGAAATGGTCTTGCTTACACCAAGACATGAAGAGTTTGGGCAGTGTGTGAATGTCAAATATCTGTTGAGTGAGAAGCCAAAAAGCGCTTCACTCGCAATGAATTGATGCAATATCAAACCATGTCTTCTCACTGCTGGAAAATATCTCTCTGGTTGGTCACTGTGTTTTTTAATGGCACAAAAGGCCACACTCCAACAGCACTTGTGCTTTGGACGTAGAAGAGGAGCTCTTGGCTGTCTGCTCTTGCAGAAGCTGTGCTTTGTTCCCACTGTGAGAGATGTGAGTGAGTCAGCCCATGGTGCAGCCCTTCTGGTAACAAGTTTAAGGCTAGTTCTGGTGTGTGTGTGTGTATACACTGCATTTCAGGGGAAAGTTCTTTACCAAGAGGTGATGATGTGCTGGAACAGGCTGCCCAGAGAGCTTGTGGATGCCCCGTCCCTGGAGGTGTTCAAGGCCAAGTTGGAAGTGGCCCTGGGCAGCCTGGTCTAGTATTAAATGTGGAGGTTGGCAGCCCTGCATGCTGCAGCGGTGTTGGAGCTTGATGATCCTTGGGGTCCTTTCCAATCCAAGCCATTTTATGACTCTGGGTTGTGGGGCTGAACTTGAAGTACAAGATAAGGTAGTGGCAGCCAGATGGTAAATGTGGTTTCACAGGAATTCGGGTATATGTTGGCTTGAGTAGCAGGTGTTTTTCCATGGGAGTTGAGCTCTCTGTCTCTACAGGAGCTATCACAGCTTGTACAACTCCTATAAATATATTCTGAACAGACAGTTTAATGACCTGAATGTGCATCTCATATCCTACCTAGGAAAAATGAGATTGGAAGATTTGAAATCCTGTGTTTTTGATGTTTTGCTCTTGAATAGCATTTTTATCTCCAAAATAATGCTGAGGCTGTGTAGAGCTGATGCTCTCAATATCTGGGATGCAGCTGCTCCATAGAGCACTGCTGGGAGAACAGGCACATTAGCCTGAAACTGAAGAATATATAGAGTTGGCACCAAGTTTAGAGTTCAAGAACTGTCCCTTTCTTCATCTATTCTCCACAAGGAAGAGAGGGAGAAAAATATCTACTTTCACGTGATAGGCTGGATATTTTTGGTCTGAATGAAATATGGTTACTTCCAGAGCAATGTGATTACCAGAACGATAACGAAAGATGGAAGTTTTGTTTAACTCACAGCAAGTGGATGCACAGTGCCCCAAAAAAGTAAATCACCTTGAAATCACAGTTAGGCAAGCACAGTCAGCACACTGCTGTCACGGACTGTACTCTCAGAAATGGGAAGCGAGATGATAGCTCTCCTTGGTTCAAAGCTGAGGCTCAAACTCTGAATGTTTCAAGGACTCCATGTGAATTTGTGAATCTTTTATGTGCAAGGTAGTTAAAGATGCTTGACACTTCATAACGGCACACTGCAGTGCCTTAAATATTCAGCCCCTAAGCTAGAAGGAAGTTATAATAGAAATGCCACAAAACTCAGTTCCTTGTCCAAAAAATTAAAGTGGACAACATGAGGAAAGTAGATGGAACAGATTACTGCATTGCTAATGTTTGCTTGATCCTATTGTAGGCTGCTGATTTGAATATCAGAGGCTTGCTACAATATTTGAGATGCCTCTTTCTTCCAGTCTGGAGGAACAGGAACGCCTGGTGCTGCTGTCAGGCTTGGTGTGGACATGAATTTAGTGATAAGGTTTCTTCTTCAGATTTTGGAATCACAGAAGAGTTCCTCCATTGGTCCTTTACATCGCAGTAATTCACTATCTAACCTTGCATAACAATGAAAGACCAAGTAAGACTCTGTTGAGGAGGCCAGCAAATATTTTCTTCTACAGTGAACTCTTTTAACATGAATATACTTCAGAATCTGGAGAATTTTCGTTCCTTATGTGTGTGTAAAGTGCACATCAAGGGTTCTCCTTGTACCTGCTGCATGGTATACACACGTCAACATCCTGCAGTGAAGAAGAAAGCCTTGTTTGTACAGTGCTCCCTGATAATGATGAAAATCAAAGAAAGATCAAAGAATCCATCAAGAAGAAAAGGATTAAGTGATTAAGTTCTGCGTCTGTTCCGTAAGAACCATTCCATATAGAAAGGCTGGGACAATGAGCTTTGATATCTCTGCTGTGTATTAAATATTGAATATAGGTACCAGTCATATCTGAGAATATTTGATTTCACTAGAAGTTGTATTTCTAATCTGTTGCATCCATTTATACCAAACCATACTACACGTATCACAGTGAGATGAAGAGGCCGCAATTATTGTTCTTTTGACAGAGACAGCACGAGTACATCTCCGTGGACTCAGATCTCACTGCCGTGTACATATATAAAATATCCTTGCTGATTTTGTGAAAGCTCCAAATTAGTCCTGCATCCTACCTGAAACTAATAATTTAAATCACTGTTGCTTTCTTGTGTTAACTCTCTCAAGTCTGTCTTTGCTTTTCAAATGTTATCTATTCTCAGGAAGGTCCTGGGTTGGAGGTGATGGAAGAAACATTCCTCCTCCTTGTGTTTCAGGTCTTGTCCACAAGTCACACTCTTGAGAGCCTGATCCTCTCCTTTGGCACACTGGGACACTCATACAGGTCCTCCTCTGCATCATCTGTCCCTGGAGGTGTTCAAGCAATGTGTAGATGTGGAACTCAGGGACATGGTTTAGTGGTCATGGTGCTGATGAGTTGATGGTTGGACTAGATGATCTGAGCAGTCTTTTCCAACCTGAAAGATTCTGTGATATTTCACATATAATGTTTTTACTTTTTAATGTCTTTTCTATATTGCTATTGAACTGAAATGGATTTCATCCAGTCATTAAAACGGAAAAGAGCAATAAGTCTCAAAAACCAAACGGCCAGCCAGCTGAGATACTATATGCTTGTTTTACGGAAAGAGGCAAGCTCCTGAGGGTTGTAAGTGGCCTGCCTAAGGTCAAAGTGAATCGACAGGTGATCCCAAACCAGGACCCAGAAGCATACTTTCAAGGCTCTAATCGCAAGCTCGGAAGGGAATAGTTGTCTTAAGCTATTTTATTGCATTGCATCTTTGACCTGAACATAGTCAAGAAAAATCAATATTTTCCATAGACTTCTGGAGATGGCTTTGTGGGTGGATGAGGATAGTCTGATTTATTTAATGAAGCTGGAGGCAGGAAGTAAATATTGTCACCGACTTGTCACCACAGATCAGAGGGAGAGCAATGATTTCTAAAGAAGCTGCTATTTGCACATTTATTGATCTTTTGGTGGATCCGTGGTTACTGATACTTCCGTGATGCTGGGTTATTTTATCAGTGACACATTATGCGTTCTCCCCTTAGTTCATTTATATTCCCTACAGCCACTGGCACAGCATGGCGAAGCAATCTCAGTTTTCTGGCAGAAAGTGTAATTTTCCTTCTGTGTTGGAGCAGTCACCATCCATGACTGCTGTGCTAAAAATGTCTAATAATTAAGAACTAGTGTAATTCTGGTTATAAAGAACCAGTGTGCTCTGACTGCAGGATTAAGGTTGTTGCTTTATGTGTTGTGTCTCTGTAACAGAAAAATGGGTGAGTCTCAGTCTTCTGTTCAAGGAAGCAAACTCTCAATCTTGAACACTCGGAGGATCCCAATAAGTCACAAAAGGGTAATGAAGAGAATCTATATTGTTGGTCTTGACAGCAATAAAAGAGAACTTATGATGTGTTTTGGCTCATGAATTTAAACACCAGTGGAGTTATGAAAGCCTCTTACTGTGTCACCACGATGATGATTGCCAATTGCAAATTACTGGGCTTTTTAGATCTGCCTACTGTGCACCTCGAAGTCTCTTGCAGAAGACTTAGTGCTATATTTTAATATTTTTAAGATGCTGCAAGTACTAAGGAGTGTGTTCCTTAGTTTGTTTGATAGAAGTGAATCATGCAAACTTGTTAGAAGTCCTTAAAGTCCCATAAGTTGCTACATTTAAAAACGATTTTAAGAACAAGAGTCTAATTGAGTTATGCATTGCTGTTTCTATTGCTTCATGCTCCAGAAAGCCAATTAATTCCCTCTGCAGACCTGAAAGTGTGAGAAGGAGGAAGGGAGCACAGCCCAAGGGTAATCCTACCTTCTAAGGTTTATTTTTGGGTGGGAGGAAACTTTTGAGCCCATGAGATGGCAGAAGCGTGTAGGTTGTCATGAAGGCACCAGACACCATGCATTTCTGAAATTAGGGAAAAGTGTGAGATGGGAACATGGGGATCTGAGAGGTTGGGCTGCACCTGGAGCTGGTGGGTGTCGTTGAGTGACCACCATTGCAGATATTCGTTTGTCAGATCATATATTCTAGCAACACTGGCTTTTAATTTTGAGTAAGCAGGTTTTTGTGTGTCACATCTCTTCTTACGTGGTTGGAGAGACACAACCCAGATTGTTGTTTTCTTTGAGAGTTTCTCAGAGGGCTGTCAAATCAGCAAGAATTTGCTGCCATTAGAGATATGCTTTAGTTTGTTTTTAATATTCTAATATTCATAATGTCCTAATATTCATAATATTCTAATATTCATAATAGCTTAGGCCAGTTCTCCTAACTCAGAGAAGTCAAATGAAACTTTTCCACAGTCTACCATTAATCACTTATGGCTTCTACTTCCATCTTTTCCTCCTCCACGTTTTCATTTTTAAAGTACAGAAGTTCATAAACCATGTGGCTTGCACTCTGTTAGTTAGCTGAAGTTAACAATGGTGTTTTAATAACTATTTGCTATCCATTCCTCTTTGTCTGTTCCTTGTAGATGGTTGCATCTAAAAGAGGAAACTTGGCTTTTTATGGCTCACGGGATTGCTATGGGATCCCTACCTTGCAAAATATAAGAGCCCTTACAAGTAGAAAACAAGAAAAAAAAAAAAAAGGAAAAAAAAAAAGTTACTTTTCTACCCTCTGGTGCCCTTTAATCAGTTTACTGTCCTGTTTTCCAGCCACGATTTTCTTAGTCTGGTACTCCAAAGATGGATTTTTTTTTATTTTTTTTTTTTGCTAGCGTGTCTGTAAAGAGCCTTGAGCACAAAGTCATTATCCGAGAGCTACAAACTAGAATTGATCTGTTTTGGACTTAGCATAATTTCCATGTCTGGGCTGACCCGGCTGTTATTGTCCAACATGTTTCTGTAAATGTCAAGAGCCAGAGGGGAGGTCCCAATGAAATTGAAGTTCTTCCTTCCCTCGGAGTAACTGAATTGTCAAGTCCCCGAGTCCTGTAAATAAAAGGGGAAAATTGGTAATGAGAAGGGGAATTAATAGGATAGTCTCTCACATGATTTATATAGCTTTCAAAAGCTGTTGCATTATTGTGTTTAGAAGTGCTGGTCTGCAGCACTTTCACACTAGGAAGATAAGATTAAAAACTGGAGGGGGCAGCTCTGGGAATTTGAAGCTAAAAGAGCTGATGGATTTGAAATGAAATAAAAGATGCTGTTGGGAAAAATTTATTTCTAAGCTAAAATAGCGTGGCTGCCAATGAAGTATTCAGAGGACTCTCATGTTTACCTTGGTATACATGTCACATTTCAATTTTCTAGGCAAGTACTTTTTTCAGCTACTGTTGTCATTGTGAAAATCAGTTGAATGAATCTCTGCCACGTAATGCATTATACAGTAAATTGGAATCTTAGGCAAAATTACTGCTATGCAGATAGGATGCTCAGTTCAGATACAGGTGCTAAGTTGTGTCACTGCATCCCACTGCAATACACTGCACTGGGCAGGAACATTTTCAGCCAGAAGTTAGGATGGTCTTTTAGTTAAAAGGGGGAAAAAGAAACAGGCACTGATGCATGTGCATCTGTATGAAAGATTTCTTGTTTGGTGAAGCTCTTTGTTTTAAACTTGTGGTGTTGATAATGAAATACAACTCCGTGATCCTTATGGGTCCCTTCCAACTTGGGATATTCTATGATTTTATGATTTTAACTTCTAGTGAAACAAGAAAGTGATGTGGACACTTAATGCTTTCATGTACAGTATATTTCAGTACTTTTATAATCTCTGCTGTCCCTCTTTCTCTTAAATACATATCTGTAATCAGGTATTCTTGCTGTGAAAATGGCTAAATTTTGTAGGTATGCACATAGAAGTATTGCCTTATTCATAGTGGTTCTGTATAGCTGACACAGTCAGGAAGAGATCGAATTGGTTGCTCCTGAAGTTGGCTACGATCCATGTTCCCACAACTTTTCATTATTTATATATATATATATATATTTTCTTTTACCAGGAATTCTCTCTGAATACAATTCTTGCAAAACAAACAAACAAACACTTCGGTATTTTTAGAGATTAGTTGTATCTCTGTTCTAAACCTTTAGGTTTTTCTCTACTGAACTGAGAAGAATTTATACACCAGAATCTGATTTCTTGGTATAAAGTACTCTGTAGGTATTCATTTAAGTGATGTGTAAATGCCCCTCTTTCAGTATTATCATAGACTCGTAGAATTATAGAATCACAGAATGGTCTGGGTTGAAAAGGACCACAATGATCATCGAGTTTCAACCCCCCTGCTATGTGCAGGGTCGCCAACCACCAGACCAGGCTGCCCAGAGCCACATCCAGCCTGGCCTTGAATGCCTCAAGGGATGGGGCATCCACAACCTCCTTGGGCAACCTGTTCCAGTGCATCACCACCCTCTGAGTGAAAAACTTCCTCCTAATATCTAACCTAAACCTCCCCTGTCTCTGTTTAAAACCATTTCCCCTTGAATTTTTAATAATTGAGTAATTTCCTGGCAGAAAATTCATGCACAGGGGGCAATATTGATGAAATAGGAAGGGGAAGCTAATAACTGTTTTTCATTGAATATGTGAATATTATTTTTTTTTTCCTCTCCTTCCTGTTTGCTATAGGGAGTTTTCTATCCAAATTTCCAGCCCTTCATATTGTTGAGTTGCATATTTTATGTTTTTCTTCCCCTAAAAGAGCTTTAGAAGTTTCCTAGGCAAACAAATTGATTGTTACACCACAGCGTAGGAGGATTTAGTGTTGCATTTGTTTGAAAACGTTACTGCTCCTGGAGCTTCGCTGTTATACTAACAAATTCTGTAGTCCTTGCTCTGTTTTCTGTTCAATTTACACTTTTGTTTTTATTTTTTTTTTCGCTTTCTGACTGCGTGGAAATAATCTACGGTAGTGTTAAAAGGAAGTTAATGAACAGAAAAGAAGAGTGCTGCAGGAATTAACAACTGAATAGGAATGGCGTGTTCTTAGAAGAGTTTTTGTGTCAGCAGCAGCCAGGATCACAGGATGAATTACTGCTTTTTTCTTTGCTCTCCCTGCTGTTTATCAACAGCACTTAGCACAAACAGAAACAGAATAAAGTTTCTATGAGTATTTCCAGGAAAAAAAGTTTTGTTTTTGCCCATTTATAAACCAAGTGAAGGAAAAGCAGACAACGACTAAATATTTTTAAAGGCTAACCCGTTCTTTCTTTATAGCACATTAGTATATAATTGCTATACTATTTACAAGTAATAAGCCTATTAAGTCAATACAGCGTACTTAAATGTTAGAGAGAAATGTCTGTAGCTATGCTAGAAATCTGACAATTTCATAGATGATGTGGGTGACATAAAATAAATGCTTTGCAAAACCCCCCATCCCCAAACATGGGGTCCTCTGGGGAGCTCAGCTGTGTTTTTAAGGACTCTCTCAATGCATGCAGATATACAGCACGTTACATCTGGTGATTGCATACAACCCTATGCTGGAATGTATGTTGAAAGCACTGAATAATTGCAGATTGTGCTGGAAGAGAGAATTTTGATAGGTGTATTACCAAGCAGGTCTTGGTGTATGTGCTAAAAATGAAGTTCACAATGAAACTTGCTGTTACTTCTCAGCAATGGTCATCAGTGCTATCCTCAGAATCATGAAAATAATCTTTTTCATGTGTATCTCTTACTGTGCATTTCCTTGTAATGAGCTGTTAGTGTCTCCTATCCATTTATAACAAGCACAAGTTGTTCCTTTAGCCAAGCAAGTAATAAGACTTAAAATGGAGTTTCTCTGACTGAACTAGCATGGTGCATGGGCATGTGAGAAGGTCCACTGGCTCTCAAGCCATGCTGAAGACATCTGGAGCTTAGAAATATCAATTTTATTGCCATTTTATTACAGATTCTAGTCTCCACTCACCCTCACGTAGCAAAAAACTCTCTGATTTCCTTCTCCCATTTGCCTTGAGTGTGAGATATTGAAGACATTCCTGTGTGTCAGAAGGGCTACAAAGATGGGGAAGGATCCAGAGGGCAAGATGTGCGCGGAGCAGCTGAGGTGCCTGGATTTGCTCAGCCCAGAGCAGAGGAGCTGAGGGGAGGCCTGATGGCAGCTGCAGCTCCTCACGGGGAGTGGAGGGCAGTGCTGAGCTCTGCTCTATGTGACAGCGACAGGGCCAGGGGGCAAGGAAATATGCCAGGGGAAGGGCGGGTGGGGGTGAGGGAAAGGGTCTGCAGCAGAGGGTGGTGGGCATGGAACGGGCTGCCCAGGGCAGTGGGCACAGTCCTGAACTGCTGCAGTTCAAGGAGCATTTGGACAGTGCTCTCAGACACACGGTTTGGATTTGGAGTGGTCCTGTGTGGAGCCAGGCGTTGGACTCTGTGATCTTTGTGGGTCCCTTCCACCATGGGATATTCCACGATTCTACGAAATTATGCTTTTATTAGCAAAAAAGTCTGATCTCTTTTTATAACTCAAAATAGTTCTCTGAATGGCGTAAGTAAGATTAAATAAATGAGGTTGATGCATAGCAGGGTTACTGCTGGCATTGAGATGCGATATCTTTCAGTGATTCACCTAATTATTCAAGTGGCACTTTTAACTTAACCTCAAAGCATATCCACTTGCTGTAACTTCTTTCAGGTGACGCATCAGCTCTTGGTGGTCAAGTGGACAGATGAGCCATGCACTCCTTAATGCTGTAGAAAGTATAAACTGAAGGAATATTTTTTCCTTTGAAGATTTTTGTTGGCATTTTTTTTTGCCTGCTTTATTTTCTCAAGGTAAGAGGAACCAGGCTCTAGTGACCCAGGGTTCCAGGAAAGAAGAAGAGGTTTTACATCCTTCCAAAACTCTGCCCATGAGCAATTGGCGTCCTCCTTCTCTCTGTCTGAGTCTGTTATCTTTGATAACATGAAAACAGCGTAGAGCTAGTGTCAGAGTTGCAGTTCTGTCCTTGTAGGTTTAGGCAGTATTCTGTGAGCTGTGATGCTGTCCTTGTCCAGTATCCTTGGCAGTAAAGGAGAAGCACCATTGTTCATAGAATCATAGAGTCCTCAGAGTTGGAAGGGACTTTTAAAGCTTATCGAGTCCAATTCCTCCGCAGTGAACAGGGACATGCACAATTAGATCAAGTTGCCCAGGGCCTGATCCAGGCTCACCCTGAAAATTTCCAGGGATGGGGAAATCAGCCCCATCTCTGGGCAACCTGTGCCAGTGCCTCACCTCTATCAGTGTAAAAATCTTTTTCTTATATCCAACCTAAATCTACCCTCTTTGAGCTTGAAGCCATTTCCCCTTGTTCTATCACCACAGACCCTGCTAAAGAGTCTGTCCTCTTCTTTCCTGTAGCTCCCTCTTAGATATTGAAAGGCTGCTACCAAATGCTGCTGGTTTCCCACTAGCAGTTCTGTGTTGCTCATCTACACAAGCTGGTGTTTTTGAAATGACGATGTTTGCTTGAGTAGTTAAATCCATTTGAAATACACTTAGTAGAGAGTGTGCTTAGGATTGCTAATGTATATTGCCTAATTTTAAATAAAGAAATTTGTACCTGGCAATATCCCCTAGAGCTTGCATTTGCACACTGACAGCTTAATGTTTTTTGACAGCGGATAACATTTTATTGCTGAGATTATTATTTCTTTTTAAGTTTGAATATTGATCTTATTGCGTTACTTTGGTTTTTGCCTGAATGATTTTCAAATTTGGAATGCAGCCCCGATGCCACTTTACATTACAGAAAGGAGACAAATTGTGTGCTGATCACAGGGAAACAGGTTTTGTTAAGACACAAAACAAAGCAGAAACCCTAACCCTCCTGAAGTTCTTTCTGAATTCATGTGGAAATGATGACTGATATGGTGCCAAACTGTATTTTTGGACTTGCTGCATGCTCAGTTCCTCAGACTATCAGGCCGCTTATCTGGATGCTTAAATATATATTTTTTTCTTTTGAATCTTACTGTAAAAGCTTGAAATTTTCTTGCACAGGAAGCCAAAGTGAGAGAGTTAAACGTTTCTCAAATATATTGGACTTTATAAGCACTGCAACAGGCTGCCGGGAGAGGTCATGGTGTTATCTTCTATGGAGATGTTCAAGATCCATCTGGATACATTCCTATACCGTGTGCTCTAGGGAACCTGCTTTAGCAGGAGGTTGAACCTGGTGATCCCCAGACGTTCCTTCCAACCCCTATAATTCTGTGATTTGCTTCCAAATCCACCCAGAAACCTCCTTTCTTCCAAAATCACCACTTGATACTAGCCACTGAAACAAGGAAGCAGACTGCTTTAACTTGCTTTTGGATACATGGAAACTCCCGAGTGCGTATGACTGTGTTAGGTTGGATATAAGGAAAAATTGATCCTCAGAAAGAGTGGTGAGGCACTGGAGCAGGCTGCCCAGGAAGTGTTGGAATCAGTGGCCCTGGAGGCATTTTGGAAACTCGGAGATGTGGCACTGAGGGGCATGGTTTAGAATGATCACAGGCATGTATTGGTGGTTGGATTAGATGATCTTAGTGCTCTTTCCAGCCTTAATGATTCTATGATTCTGTGATTTCTGCACAGAAAGGTAGGTGTTCTCCACATGTTGAACCCAAGCATGGCTTATGCAGCAGAGTAGCCTTGGGTTTTCTTATGAGGGTGGTTATAAGAATGAAGAGAAAGGCAGAGTTTGCCTTATAGTCTTCACAGTGTTTAAAGAGTGTCAGAACCTGTTCCAGTAAAAGTCCCTATAAACTGTAGGGATGCTGGCATTAATTGTTGTTAGTAGCCTGAGAAACTCACACAGAAAGGAGAGTACTTACCTGCTGGCATTTATACCTGAAGTGTGTAGAGACCATTTTTTCTATTGGAGAAAAAGAAGAAAAAAGCTTTGGAAATGCTTGTTCTAGGCCTCTCCTGTAGAACCAAAGATGTACAACAAGATCTGGAAGTCAACAAAACCTGATTTGAGAATTAGTAGGTGTAATAAGACTGAAGAGGCTGGAAGTATTGCATGTATAGACACAATATTATTTTCCTGCCATGCCTGGCTGAGCATCAGGGTGAGGCTGATTTATTTGTGTCACTGAGATGTAAACCTCAGAATCCCGGCTTCTGTGGGAAATACTGACATCTTGGCTTGCATCAGAAATAGTACAGTCAGCAGGACCAGGGAGGTGATTGTCACTTTGTACTCAGCTCTAGTGAGCCTGCACCTTGAGTACCATGTTCAGTTTTGGGCCCCTCACTACAGACACTGAGGCCCTGGAACATGTCCTGAGAAGGGCAGTGAAGCCATGAAGGGTCTTGAGTACAAGTCTTCTGGGGAGAGGCTGAGGGAACTGGGGTTGTTTAGTCTGGAGAAGAAGAGGCTTGGGGTGACTTTATTGCTCTCTGCAGTTCCCTGAATGGAGGTTGTGGTGAGGTGGGGATCAGCCTCTCTGGGCTGGTGGTGATAGAGCTAGAGATAATGGCCTCAAGTTGCATCAGGGGAGGTTCAGGTTGGATGTTAGGAAAAATTTGGCTTAACTGAATTCTCTGAAAGAACGGTCAGGTGCTGGAATGGGATGCCTGGGGAGATGGTTGAGTCACTGTCCCTGGAGGCGGTCAAGAAATGTTTAGATAGTGCACTAAGGGACATGGTTTAGTGGGGAAATATTAGAATCACAGAATCGTAGAATCCTTTGAATTGGAAGGGACCTCTGAAGGCCATCTAGTCCAACTCCCCTGCAGCGAACAGGGACACCACAACTAGATCAGGTTGCACAGGGCCTGATCCAGCCTCACCTTGAAAGTCTTCAGGGACAGGGCATCACCCACAACACTAGGCAACCTGTGCCAGTGCCTCACCACCCTCACTGCGAAAAGTTTTTTCCTTATATTGGTGGTAGGTGGATGATTGGACTAAGTGAACTTTGTGGTCTTTTCCAACTTCAGTGATTCTATGATCCTGAAGACTACCTTAATTTTATCTTCCAGTGGAATCAAGGTGGTTGCGCAAGAGGGGAACCAAAAACACTAAATGTATTCTCACAGTTAAAAACAGGGATTAATGGTCTGTTACGTTTCACCCTACGTGTGGTTCTGAACTACTGCTGTGAGATAAGGGGAGTATTTATTGTCTAAGCAATATGATGAAGCGTTCACCTGAGCACGTAAGTATTGCTGTCATCTGTTTGCAGAATGTTACATGCATCTCAGCACTTTTCCCAGCAGCAGTTAGTGCCTTCAAAACGATGTCACTGATGACATGGAATCTTCTTTAGTGCAGGAATCACTAAAGAGCTGATAGGAGCTCCCCAGGAGGAAACTGATCTCGTGGAAAATCTCCCTTTGTAGGAGCTGAGACAGAAGAGTTGACCATATCTTACATATTTAACACTTTCCAAAATGAGGTAGACATCCATGTCATCTTGATGCTGTGACACACATAGGCAGTGCGTGCAAACAAAGGCAAGTGGTGCATGTAGTACTTGTGCTCTTACCTTGCAGTGTTTTATTCTTAGTGTTCAGTTTTACTGTGGAAGAGCAGAAAATATTTGCATTCAGGGTAAGTCAAATCACTTTCTCGAACAAAGTTTTTCTATGTAGCAACATTCTGAGTAGCAAAAACAAAACAAAACAAAACAAAACCCCAAAAAACTATATAGGAAATCTGTGCACTCTGAGTTGTAAATACAAACATTTGTGCTACAGAAAAAAAAGAAGTTGTGCCAAAGGCTTTCAAGCACATTCTACCCTTCAGCCCTTCCTGCCATGAACATACTCTGTGTTTGAAGCCACAGGCATCAGTCTGACTCCCCAGAATGTGTTCTCATGTCCTTAAATTCTGTCCCTGCTGCCTGAAGGAGCTGGCATTCAAGAACTGCAAATGACTACTGTGCCTGCATTGTTTAGCTTTCAATCTTACATATTTTCTGCTGTTCAGTAGCAGAAATAATCAGTTTGTATCACAAGTGCTTCTACCACTGCTTGTTTTTGCAGCAGTATACCCTTAGCGCAGAGTATTTCTTTGCTTTAGGTACCATTTTCCTTCTATTAAAGACTTGCTGATCCTCACCTTCATGTTATCTCTGGTTTGCACTGTTGATTTCTTCCAAGTGAAATTCAGAAACTTCACCCCTGAAGCCTTCACTTCTTTCTTTACTACAATGTACAGAGACTGCCAACACAATGAGGGGGGCAGACTGAGATAGGAAACTTTCACTGAGCATTGGTCCCACAAACACTGTCAGTTTGGAAAGCCAGCAGAGCGATATTTCACTTCAGAAATGTTATTGTCTCGTGGCATTGTCCTGGAGACATTCAAGGTCAGGCTGGATAAAGGTCTGAGAAATTTGATCTAGCTGTAGATGTTCGTGTACGTTGCAGGGAAATTGGAGTAGGTGACCTTTATGAGTCCCTTCCAACTCAAACAATTCTATGATTCTATGAGTTCCTAAATTCCTTGAAGCAGTGTGATGTGCTTAGTCTGATGAAGCAAACCTGCTAACTAACACCTGAAATCACTTCCCTGGTTTACACAGTATCGTTTCTGCTACATGGCCTTGTAATATTAGCAAAATATGAGCAAATTTTGGAGATCTATCCTAGAGAAGCAGTTCTGGACCAGTGCCTTTGCAATGATAAGAAAAGCTTTGCTTATCCATTCGCTGGAGACAAGCTCCAGAAATGAGCTTGTGTGCACTGTGTGTCCTGTAGTGGAAAAATGCTTGATCTGGATATGGTAGGACCACAGCATATGCATTCTGAAAATGCACGAGGGAAATAAAATGCCTATCATCAAGAGAAACCAGAGAACCATTTCCCCTTAGTTAATACAATAAAAAATCAATTACGTCTGTTTATGGGTAATCTTTTTATCTACCCTTACTAATTCCAGTTTTGAACAACTGGGTGAAGTGTGTATCAAGCTAGTGGCGGTGTTAATGCCCTAAATCAATATAAAAAATAGTGTAGAAGTATTTCCAGTAGGACATTTTGGAAAGACAATGAAATTAACCATTTCCTTTTGAACATATTTTGGAAGGAACGTTTTCCTGACTAAGGTGATTTATGGGAGAAGTGATTCCACGTAATATCAAGCCTTTAGGCATTTATCTCAGCTGAGAGCAAAATCCAGTTTTTGCAAGTCAGTTCTATGAATTCAGTTGCTATTCACTGCATTAATTTGTATTTTTAGACTGTTTTCTGTGGAACGAAGCTTTCTGTTCTTGTGCTCATCTCTGTCACCCCCACTAACTTTTTAACTTTTTGGACAACCTCGACAAAATTTAGAAGAGTGGGAGGGTGCCCAAATGAAATTTGATGTCCTGTTATGTAAGAAACTGGAGAGACCCCACATGTTAGTGAAGCTGTGAAGGGGCTGCAGAATTTTCTTGGTAAGTTGTTTACAGAGGGAGTGGTGAGGTGATGGAACAGGCTGCCCAGAGAGGTTGTGGATGCCCCGTCCTTGGAGATGTTCAAGGTCAGGCTGGATGGGCATAGGCATCCTGGTCTAGTATTAAATGGGGAGGTTGGTGGCCCTGCAAGCGGCAGGGGAGTTGGAGATCGTTGAGGTCCCATCCAACCCAAGCCATTCTATGATTCTCTGATTCTATAAATTTGCCTATTTTGTGTTGGTTTTGGCAGCAGTTAGTTTAACAGTAGAAATTAACCCCAGGACAGGTTCATTTTTCTACTGTGAAGGTGACCCCGTGATGGAGAGGAGCACGGCAGCAAAGCACATGGTGGCCTCAGGGAGCCAGGCTTCAGCACTTCTGTTTGCTCCAATGGCTTTTGGCATTGCTTTTGGAAATGGCTTTGTAGATTCAAACATTGATCAAACCAGCATAGGAAATGGAGCTGGTTTGGGGTATGCGCTGAAAGCACTACCTCTGTACCCTGCCCAGTGCAGAGGGGTGGCCAAGGTCCACTTCCTTTTCAAAACTCTCATTTTTAAAACCAGTTCACCATGCTGTTGCTTTCCTTAATGATATTTTTGCTTACGTTGTTCAACATAAAGACAAGTTATAGTTGTGGATTATTACTGTAAAAAAAATACTCCCTGAAGCCTGAATATTAGTATCAAACGGTTGCATCTCTCTCTGGAGTGTGTCTTTAAGTACCTTCTATACCCTACTTAAACACTGGGTAAAACACCCTACAGCGTAGTTTCAATGTTATGTGGGCATAAGCCGAGAAACAGCTTTTTCAGTACTACCCCTCAGTGCAGACTCAGTAATTTTCTTGTGTTCCTTTGTGCTAGGAAAAGGATTGTGCTTGCTCCCTGCACTCCACCTCATGGGGGAAATTTCCCTTTCCAAGGCAGTGCAACGTGATTGACCATGCATCAAAGGGCTCAGCATCACAAAGATAATTTTAGCAGGAAGGTGAGATGGACAAATGGGTTCTTGTGGTGGGCATCAAGTACGCAGTAATCAAAGGTATCTACAGTTCCTAACCAAAACTGTTAAATCTTATTGTTTGCTAAGTACTGCCCTTTACAAAACAAACTCCCAAGCCTTTATCAGTCATTTTGAATTTCGGTAATGGAATTCAAGCTTCTACGGAGACTGCAGTAAGCTGTGCTGTGCTGGTGATTTACATTAATTTCTTGGCTGATGTAATGAGGCATATAGTTCTCATGCGGGGTCACTCTGGGCATAGGAAATTGTGCCAGTCGGAAGTGATAACGTGCATTCTGTCGTGCCCAGGTGGAATTGCAAAGATTTGGCTGCACCAACCCAGGCTGTAGCCAAGAGCTCATCATGCATGCAGAAACTTGAAAGATCAGATGGTTCCTGATGCGAATGGCAGGGGAAGAGAGATTAGTAGGGAACAGATATAGTTCTTATGTCAGTGTATTTTATGTTTCCATTTATTCTTGACTTCGTAATTCAAATCCACTGATATCTATTGTGCCATCTTCTGCTTGTTTCTTTAGCTTATTTGACTGCTTTTTAAACTTCATTGGTATTGTAGTCCTTTCGCTGCTGTGCTCTTGACACAAGCTGAGGATGCATCATTTAGCATGATCCTGTGTTTTGCTTTGTTTGATGAAATGACGACAGCAGGATGATGTATGCTCTGCTAAATATATCCTCAGGGTTTAAAAATGGCATTTGGGTGGACATATGGGGCAATGCTGAACAGCGTCTCAAGTCATACTTTAAAAGTCTGTGTTTTTTTTTTATTAAAAAAGTGCTTTTTTGACAGTTCTCAAGGTGTGTGGTAGACCCAATTACTCTTGTTACTGATGTGTTCTTCACAACATATTTCTTTGGGGTCTGACCTGCACTGTCATATGTGATAAAAAGATGTTCTTGCCCATATGTCTAATATTGCAAGGATGTGCCTAAAATCAACAAAAGCTCTTTCTAAACTAAAAATAGCTTCAATAACCATTTCAACAATGGTTTCAAAGGGAGATTTTTGTTTTTTTCAAATACATTTTTAAAAACTTGGTCTTGTTACTTGTTAAGTAACTGAAGAACCAGAAATCCCAACTCTGATTTTTAGGGATAATGTATTTTTCTTGCCTTGACTTCGAGCTGTCATTGAAGGGCATCTTTGCTGGAATCAGAGATGTAGTTAGATATAGTGCCATATATGTAACTCAGTTTGGTATAATAATGTAAAGAAACGTTCACTTTTCATGGTGGAATTGAAGACATTTTTATATTAAAGACATCTTGCATTATTGATGGCCAATGAGAAGTAGCTATTTTGAATTAAAAAAAAAGAAAGAAAGAGATAAGAATAAAACTGTGAAGCCAACTTCCTTAGAATCCTGCCTTAAGCTTCTGAGAAGATCAGAACCTGATCTAATGAGTGATAGGGCAAGAGGGGACGGTTGTAAACTAAAATAGGGGAGATTTAGATTAGATATAAGGAAGAAATTCTTTACTGATTGTGTGGTGATACACTGGTACAGGCTGCCCAGGGAAGTGGTGGATGCCCCATCCCTGGAGGTGTTCAAGGCCAGGTTGGATGGCATCCTGGGCACTTGAACTAGTGGGCTGAAACTAGCCCATGGCAGGGGGATTGGAACTGGATGTTCTTTAAGGTCCTTTCCAACCTAACCCATCCTGTGATTCTGTGATTCTGTGACTGCCAGGAGAGTGAGATGTAGCATCTAATATGGTGGTTTATTTTCACCCGAAGGCCTGTCCTTGAGAAAGATCCCTGTTCCCAGCCGATTGCCTCTAGTAACAGGCTGAAGTTTCTCTCTTCTTCCCCTTCCTCTGCAGTAGCACTCTGC
Source organism: Alectoris magna (assembly GCA_030625065.1). NCBI lineage: Eukaryota > Metazoa > Chordata > Aves > Galliformes > Phasianidae > Alectoris > Alectoris magna. Next base: position 4,864,507 of record CM060561.1, read on the forward strand.
AGTATTTGACGTACTTGTATAAGGATTTTTCCATTTTAAATTTATGCCTTTTGAAGCAAGATGAATGTTTTTACTATCTTATATGATAGACTTTTAAATCATTTGCAGACAGAAGGTCAGCATTTTATTTGAGTTACTTTATCTTTTATTCACATGGAACAGGGAAAGTGCAAATGCAAACAAGTTTATCCTTTTCTAACAATAGATAGAGTCTATGGTTCTGCGATGAACTGAGAAATCATCAGTCAAACTTTCATCTGATGGATTTTCCCATGATTTGTTATGCTTAAGGGCTTTAGCACATGGACTAAACTGAATTTGTATGTTCTTAAAAATGGAAAAAAAGTTCTCTGTCAGCCTTTTTGTGGAAAGTTAGAGAAGCCCTGGCATGCTAAGCAAGCTGTTGAGATTATGTAGAAATGAATAATACATGTGTACCAGTGGAAAGATCTCACTGCTGATTATTTAAGTGGATTTCTTTTGTGGCCATACTACTTGAAATATATGCAGACAATTTCTTGTTGTTAGCAGCATAGATAAAATGAAGATTGGACAAAGCTATCAAATGACTTCAAGGGGTGTAATTTGTTATAGGAAGTGTTAACTGAGTTATTTGTGTGGTGTTTGAAAGATGAACCATACACAAAATTGTGATCATGACCCACAGTGTAGATCTTGTCCACCTACCTGGCTCTGAGGAACTCATCTGGAAGGTCATGCTAAGTTCTCCTGAGCCTAAGATGTGGCATATAGTTGTGTTTCCTGCTAGCCCTGCCTAGTGGTTTTTGTTAATGAAGTACAGTTCCAGGTAACTCATGCAGGAGGAAAGAGAGAAAAATGTCCTTGCAGCACAGGCTGCAAAGATCCACGCTTCCTCCTGGCTGAGCCTGAAGTCTCCCACAAAGCTTGCTTGGGTCTGCGGATCCCTCTGACAGCAACTCATCTTCTCAGTGTCCTTTACGCTGCTGAAATTAGGTCCATGGCTTCAGCTAAGCTGAAATCAAGTGATGAGTTCAAGGAGAGTAGCATTAACTTATATCATATGTGTTTTGCTTTTGGCCTTTGTGATTTTGTGATGTTACTGTTGTGTGTTATTTCACCCAGAGGCTGTTAAAGATCTTTCATTCCTCATTCGGAATGTGCTGTGGTTCCACTACAGTAAGCTACCAAAGGTCTTGCCTGATCTCAGTATATTTACTCAGATGTAAAAATGTATCTCAGATATTTTTATTCAGTGTTGTCTAATTGGAATGAGTTGAATTCAGTGTATTGCCCAGGCACTGTGGACAAGACAGAATGGAGGATGACAAACACATAAGCAAATTAATTTACATTTTTGGAGAGATTCATTGTAGGATCCCCTTGCTGCTCAGAAGTACTATTCAACAACCCCCTTGATAAATTTGGGCCCTTTCTGGAATCATATGAATATTAATCCAAGTGCAAGGTCTTGCACCTGGGTCTTAGCAACCCCCACTATCAGTGCAAACATAAGGATGATGCACAGCCCTGCCGAAGAGGACCTGAGGGTGCTGGTGGATGGGAAGCTGAACATGAGCCAGCGATGTGCCCTTACAGCCCAGAAGGCCAACCGTATCCTGGGCTGCATCAAAAGATGTGTGGTCAGCAGAGTGAAGGAGGTGATCCTGCCCCTCTACTGTGTGCTGGTAAGGCCTCATCTGGAGTACTGCATCCAGATGTGGAGTCCTCAGTACAGGAGAGACATGGACCTGATAGAGTGTGTTCAGAGGAGGGACACAAAAACTATCCAAGGGATGGAACACCTCTCCTCCAAGGACAGACTGGGAGAGTTGGGGATCTTCAACCTGGAGAAAAGAAGGCACCGAGGAGATCTGATTGTGCTATCTTTCAGTATCTAAAAGGGGGCTGTAAAAAAGAACCACAGAGTCATGGAATTCATAGGGGACCTTCAAAGTTCATCTAGTCCAACTCCTCTGCAATGAACAGGGACATGCACAGCTAAATCAGGTAGCCCAGGACTTGATCCAGCCTCACACTGAAAGCATCTTTGGCTTCACCTTTGAAGCTCTGTTCAGCTCTTGCCTGTTGGAGTTAAGGCTTACATCCTCTGCTTTACTAACATCTAACATCTTTGCTAACATTTCAGCTCTCCAGCTGTTCACTTCCTTTCCTTGTTTATGTAGCCATCGGCATGCATTATAGCTCTGTTTGGTTCACAACAACAACTGTTTGTTCAGTTCATGCAGATTCCTCATCAGATCCATTTCTTTATACCAGGAGAAAAACAGTTCTTCACCATTTTCAAGACTCTGCAGACCTGTCTGAGATTCCATGCATATACTGCAGCAAACCTTACCTGCTTGCATCTCACCTCACTTCTTGTTCCTCATCCCTCAGCTTTTGCATCCCTCTTTTTGCTTTTGGTTCCATGCAGCTTTAGAGGTTTTGAAGCTCATTTATAAACGTGTTTCATCCTCAAAGTGTTTGCATCAAGCATCAGCTTGCTCCAGTAACTGAAGACTTATTCTGGTCAACAGTGATCCTGTTGCTAAGAATTACGTCTCAAATACATCACATGTGAGTTTTCAAACACTCTTTACAGTAATGACCCAGTTCTTTCTTCTACAAGTGCATTGTATAACTATGACAGTGGCCAGGAGTGAAAGTGCATTTCTTGGCAGAGATACCCTATTTTGGTGCTTGCTGCTTCTGTTTGCCATTGTATGTTATTCATGGTGGGACAGATACCACCTTGGTTTGCCATAGTTCCTACTGCCTCTGTGGGTTTTTTCTTTGTTTTGTTTATTCTTTGATACATCAGAGGCAGTGCACAAGTAAAAGCTGTTTGTAAGTAGAATGAAGTAGAGATAATTAGTGAGACTGGGGGAAGAGTTTTCAGTATTCCTGTGACTTGGTTTGTCAATGACTACTGGATTTTAGCTCAAGAAAAATAATTTAAATAAGAATCTTGGCAATCTCTGCCCATTGCTGATTGCCTCGGGAAATACATTCGTATTTCAGAGCTTTTCTGTGCTCATCTGTGTCTTTTTGGGGACTTAATGGAATTTATTCTGTAATTTCATTGAGGAGATATATTGCTTTTCTGTCTTATTTATGTTACATGAAAGAACCGAGGAAGAAAAGAAGCTGTGCAGCCTCCTTGGGAACAGCAGTTGTTTAAAGCACGAATGTTCCTAGAGTTACAACAATAGTTTATTTAAAGTAATGTGTCAATTATAATGGAATGAGAATATTATATATCAATTTTAGTTTTATGTACTTACACGGTACTTAGAGTAGTAAGTCTGTGGGTTGCTTTTCTTTTCCTTTTGGAGTATGCTAATGTTTTCAGAAATATTCTGTACAGTGATGAAGATATCACAATTAGCTCACCCTGTAATAGGTCTAAATGTGGCTGGCACAAAGCATGAATTGAAATTTAGCCTTCAGATGAGATTGAGGCATGAAAAAAGAAAAGAAGTGGTTTTGTTAGAGCCAAAAGACCTGTCTGATTGATCTCTGAGATTATTCCACTTGTGTTGTCCTCCTGACTTTCCAAGTTACATCTATTTGTTTTCAGTAGCCTTTTGTGGACTGCCAGAGGAATGCTTCTCTGTGGATATTGTTCTTTTATGTCGCTTTCAGATATTCGTGAAAATTTAAACATCCACAGAGTCATAGACATTCTGGTTGATCTGTGGTAGTTATCTGATCCCATCTCCTCTTCAGAGAGGAGCTGTTGCAAGCAGATCAGGTCAGATAGCACTGGTCTATCAGGGTGATATAAATGTCTACGGGAATGGAGATTGTGCCGACTCTGTGGGTGACCTGTTCCAGACAAAGTTTATCTGAATACTCAGTCTAAACCTTGATCTCCAAGTCATACAAATGACCAATCTCCAATCCTTTTGAAAGACTGCCAGATTATCTGCTCTCTAATTGCTAATCACTGATTGATGAGTTTAATTGCAGCCTGGATAAGGCCAGCTCTGCCATCTGAATTTTGAGCATTTCAGCTCTTGGGAAGCCAGGCAGTACGTAGCAGGCAAAAGTACTATGCATCAGGTGTCACTGCTGCTGAAATTGGAGCACTAGCAAGAAATTGACACAGCTAAGAAAGAATCAGATCATTCAAAGAGATAAATTAAATCCCATACTACAAAAAGTAGGAGAAAAGGAATCCAAACACTAAAGCTCTCATGTGCTAAACATTCTTTGGTTCACACTCATTAGAAAGTCTGACCCGTGATGCTGTGTATGTTGTAATTAATGGGTACTATGCTTCCATGCAGCAAATTCAATTTTTTTTCTGCCCCAAACTCCACTTTCTGTTGATTTGATTGTACTCTGCGTTATCCTAGTCTTTCTCTCTGTTTGTAACCATTGGGACTGCAGCTGTCAAGCATCTTCAAAGAGAAAGTCATTCATCCCTGCCTTAAGACCAGGACGATGGCAGACAGTTGCCAGTTTTAGAATTTGCCAGATTGAATGAGGTATATGGGTCCATATACAGTACAAGAGCCATCAGCTGTCATGAGAAGGACAGGGTCAACTTGACCCGTGGAAGCAAAGCACTATGGCTTGTAGAGTAGATGCAACAAAGCTCCATATGGACTGCAGTGAAACTTATTGAAGCAGTTACTCAAGGAGCAGTAGTTTCAACAACTCTGTGGCTATCTGACAGCTGGGCTGTACTGACGAGAAAGCAGCTGGTTTTTGTCAAAGAAACGTTCTCCAGGATTACTGGAAAATGTATTTTGTCTTAGGTGGACTTCCCTTGGCTGCTGGTGGAACGTACTTACACATACCCTGAAAGGTATGCTTGTCACTTTTAGCTGTAGCACATTGTCAGCATTGTGATGACTTGGAAGAGGTAGACTTTGAAAGTCAAATCCAGTTCTCCAGTGTTTCTTGCTCCCATTCACCGCAGTAAAGCCAGGGCTGGCCATGCCACATACTGAGATGGTTGTAGGTCATAGCTGTGGACTTTTGAAAGACAGCCATAAGTCATGGTTAGAGAAATCAGTTTACCTCTAACAGGAGACAGCAGAGTGAAACACACCTTGCAAAATCCCTGTGGGATCTGTAAGCATTCTGCTCATATGTGCTGCTAGTTTTTCTGTGTTACATTTAGGAGTCAGCATTTGAGATTTTAATTTTGTGCTGTTGGAAGAGTGCAGTCTGAACTGGTTTCTGAACTGGTTAGTGTTCTGCATGGTACTCATCTTGCTGCATTCTTCAAGGTACTGAGGGTATCCTTAATGTCTGTGCCTAAGTTGTCCTTGGGAAGCCATTAAGATTGGAGTTTTTATGCACCTGAAAGAAAAAAAGAGACAAGCAGTTCTTTGGAGGAGTGTGGTGTATGAGATGAGACTTGATGCTGCTGAATTTCATGCCATCATCTTCCTCAGTTGTGCAGCCCACAGGAGAGATTAAACGATGGAGTACGTTTCTGTCTCTGCGTTAAAGACATTAAAACCACACAATCTTTGAAGTTGGAAAGTCTCTCAGTACCACATCAGCAAGTTTTTTGAACACCTCTGGGGACAGTGACTCCACCATTTATCTTGATAAACTTTTGCTTGAGGTTTGTTCATTGTATCAGCTTTGCTCTACCAAGCAGTCAATTTCAGTATCTTCATGCATAGGTGAAACATAGCAGTGATTATAATTTAAAATGGAGGCCTGGTGACGGAGTACTTACTGCCTGGTTGCCTATATTTCTAATTTCCCGGGCAAAAATTGTTATATCAGCAGTACTGTTTTGTTTTTTTTTTGTTTGTTTCTTTTTCCACAGTAACAGAAAAAGGCAACAAGCAATGAAGTACTGGAAGTTATGAAAATTTTACAGTGATTTCAGAGCATATGACAGGATTTTCTATGATTCTACAATTCTGTGATTCTGAAGGATTTTTTTTTTTTGGCCTATAATTAATGACATATGTGTATAAATATACATATACACAGATACCCAACTTTTTTTACCCTAAGGGAGGATTTATTGCATGCATTGGGTTTATGTCCTGTTTTTGAAGGGATGGTTGAAGTACTGGGTACAGCCTCAGCTGTGTGAGCCTTACACCCATCTCTGTCATCTCTTGGGTCCGGCAGCTACTTATAGTGATGACTTTAGTCCACTGAGTTGTAATGACATGATTGCTTTCTGCCCGTTTCTTTCAGTAACTGTTGTTTGGGGATGTTATCTCCATGTCCTGATGGAGGATCACAGTTTAGGGAGGATTATTTTGTATCTTGCCAATTTGTCCTGGTATTTATTTTAGGTTTTGAGGAAAAATGTAGCCAAAAGCCACTGAAATAGCATATCCTTACAGACATAAAATGCAAAGAATAATTGTATGAGGCTCGGTTTTGTAAGTTTAATTCTTCCATCTTTTTCTGACATTATTATTAGATAGAAGAAATAGATGTTACTGTTAAATTTTTGTATTTATAGTCCCTTTGAATTAATGTTATATTCTGGAATAAAATGGGGCATAAGGAGAAAATTGCTGCCTGTAAATTCAGCTTCTTTGCTTGAAGCTATGTAAGTTGAGTCTCTTCCTGGAGCTGTGTTTGAAAGACCATTAGAATCACCCGTTTGAAATAATCTTGTGAAAGGCCTTTTAAAACTGAAAGGTTGCCTTAGTGCATAAAAAAAGATCTTAAGGTATAAAATGTGGAAAATTCTGAATGCATAGAATCTTTGAGCATGACAGAGATTCTCTTAGAGTGACTGTTGCATCATGCTGCTATAAATTATTCAAGGATATAGGAAGATGTTTTCTCACTAGGGATTTACCACCTTCACTTCAACCTATAATTTACTCATTTCTTATCCATAGAATAATTTCAGCTGGAAAGGAAGGGATCTCTGGAGGTCATCTTGTACAGCCTCTGCCAATATAAAATGAGCAATCTTCATGTCTATTAATATGTAATAAAAATATCACGTCGTTAAAAAAATAAAAATAAAAAATGGGTGAAAAATCTGTTTTCTTGCATCTAGATTTCCTCTGTTTTGTTTTTGCTAATCTCGAGAACTCCTCTATAAAATATCTTACTGGCTTTGTTCTGTGCTTCTAACATTCTCTTTGTGTAAAATTCAGGGTAACCTGAATGACCATGGCATTGCTTTTAGTATTCTTTTGTGTTGGACGTGGACAGCAGTTAGGATTTATTTAGGGATGGGAGGATCTTAGTAGTTAGCTGTGGTGGATTTATTTTGTTTCTTTGAATGCAATGAACAATAATTCTCTGAGGAATTGCTGGATGGTCAGAGAAAAAAAGCATAGTTAAACCTTTGGTATATTTAATTTCTTTTCACAGGGATCCTGTCTTAGAGGCAAGGAGCAAAAATAATGCAAACATTCTCTAAAAGCACCCACCAAGCATTGCAGCATCTAAAACTGAAAGCCAACTGTGCTGTATGGTCTCTATGCTCTCTCTCTATGTACATATACGTGTGCTTGCATTTGAAATTGCATAATTGGCATGTCCAATTTTCTAGACTGAGTTCAAGTTGGATATTAGGAAAAAATTAGGAAAATTTTCTTCCCTGAAAGAGTGGTCAGACACTGGAATGGGCTGCCCAGGAAGGAGGCTGAGTCACCATCCCTGGAGGTGTTTGAGAAACGTTTAGATGTTGTACCGAGGGACATGGTTTAGTGGGGAAATATTGGTGATAGGTGTACGGTTGGACTGCATGGTCTTTTCCAACCTTGCGGATTGTATGATTTCATTCTATGTTTCTGTGACTATCTTATGCCTTATATTTATTATTTATAGCACACTCTTCTTTCAAGTGCCAACGTATGTCATGGTTTATATGGTGATCTATGATGTGGCGGCAAGTCAGTGGAGGAACCATGTTTAGAGTCATTTATGATCTTAGGTTATAAGAATTCAGGAGCGTGCCTGAGCGGTGTTGTTCGCTGTATTTTCTTTTACTGCTAGCTTGATAAGGCAAGGTGGTGAAGCTACCTTGGAGGTAGCTTTTATGATGAGGGAGACTAACTCTGTGGTGTTTTCCGTTTGGGAAGGAGGCAGAGCACCCTTCAGCTGTGGCCTTCAGACTTGGCTATTCTTCAGCAAATGGCCGTGCTCCATCAGAAGAAATCAGTTGAGACAGTTTCTAAATAAGATATGCTTTGAGACCATGAGAGATCAAACTTACCAGACAGAGTGCTTGAGCAAGACTTCATACGCATCTCGTAGTCAAAGACTGTACAAAAACTGTGGCTAGGGTATTTTTTTCCTTCTGTCCCGTATGTATGCTTACTCCTTTTTGATTAAGTCTCAGACAGGTATTAATTATTTGCAAACTTAAACTCTGATAGTATTTGAGTTAGTTTTTAGTTCACGTAATTACACTGAATAATAATGAAAAGCTGGATCTCTTTAATGATGCCTGAAGGGGTGGGCATTTTTGGCTTGAATACTTTGCCTGTGATTTCCACAGTGACTGCTGGTGATTGAAAAAAGAAAGAAAGGAAAAGAAGCAGAGTTTCCAAATGAGAGAGAAGAGCAATTCCAAACTCTCTTAAGCAAAATTAAGGTTCCTCCTGAGCTTCTAACAAACTGCTAATACATCCCCTGTCTGGCTAAGTTTGGGCATCTTTGATAGGTTTGTACATATCATAGAGTTTACAACACATTTTCCAGTCCTTTTGGAGCAACTGTCTGAATTTGTCTTCTTGCTTGAAATGCAAATGTTAAGATGTATTTGTTGCCAACTGACAGAAAGCAAGAAAAATTATTTTAGGAGAAAGAAAATAAGCAAGCAAGCGCAGCCATTCATTATTTAAATGATGGTGTTTCATGGCAGTTTTGTCTTGAAATAACCTTCTGCTCTTGTAAATTCTGCAGCACTGTTTATCAGTAGCCGAAAATCTTTGTCACTTTCTCAAAACCTTTGTGATACATGCATTACTATCTCAGTAATGGAAAGGTGGGAGCAGACAATTGGCAAATTGTAATAGCCAGCAGCTCGTTCCAGTGAAGGGCAATGAATCAGTATTTTGATTTGGTAAATGCACACTGGTATCCAAGCAATTTGGCAACTCTTTTGATTTAACTTGAGAAAACAACTGAAAGGATTATTTCTTTTTCAGTCCAGCTTCAGTATGCCAGAGCTGTTGTTCCCATCCCACTCTTCCCCCTAGAAATGTGGAATTGAGAGGTTGCACTTCCCCAATTCAAAGGAGTTTTTGTTGTCTCTGTCTCTTTCGTTAGGGTGACCATACGATGTGGGCATTCTTGGGGAGTATTGGTCCCTGAAGTCATAGAGTGTGCCAGTTTTTGAGGCTGCCAAGGTATTTCAGGAGAGAAGTTAGAAAGTGGCCATGCTGTACATTACTTATTTTTTTCTTTGCCATCTGCCTGAAAGAAGTGTCTGTAAGTAGATTCAATTCAGGGAAGAAACTGCTGTCGTTGTTTCCAAATGCCCCACTTTGTCCAAATTGTTTGGCTTAATGACTTGATCTCTTACAACTCATCTATTAGAAATCCTTGGCTTTATCTTTTCTCCTTTTTAGTAGCCCAGCAATATTTCATGAGTATCCTTAACATAAAAACAACAGCATACTTAAGAGTTGGTCTAATTATGACTAGATCTGGACAGTTGGTCTCTCTCTGCTTTAATTTGTTAAATGATGACCAGAAATCACTGCCATGAGAACCTGTGATTACAAAAAGTGTGTAAGTTCTCCCTAACCCACATGTGTTAAGGAAGCGTTGGTATCTGAAAACAACTTCAACATACCTGCATGCCACCATCTAAACACTGTGTTTGCTCAAGGTTTGAGCCCGTGTTACTCCTAAAGCCACTTCTGGATGACAAAGTAATTACCTTCTGACTAGTTCTGTTGTCAGATTATGTTCTTCTTATACTATATCCAGGGGAAACTTTTATTTTGTCCATAACTCTTTTGTCGTCCGAGTGAGTTTTCTCTGTGGTCTTTTGGCTTGCAGCAAGTTGCCATGCATGTTATTAATAAATTATTTCCAACAGTTAACTCTGTACGTGTTCATGATATGGATGAGCCCTAAAAAACTAATAAAATCTCTCATAAACACCATTTGAATATACAGGGCTCTGGGCTAGGGCTCGGTTCGAAGATACCACAACCATGTTTGCATTTCTCTTGTGCTAGTTTTCAGGCTCTGAGTTCAGGAATTAAGTGTATCGTATATCGTAATGAACAAAAATTGGTCACTGGCTATTAATTTATTTCTTTAAGTAGGCTTTTATTTGCATACTTTCAGTTTGAAGGGGATGAAAAAACTGATAGAGCTGTATGAGAGAGCCTCGTTATCTATGGTAACTTTAATGCTGGTGTCATTTGACAGTGTCATTACTCATCACTGTTCCTTATAAAATCACCCTCATTTCAATGGATTATAATAGACATTGAGTAGAAGATCATGCCTTGACCCAGCTGTTGATGAGGTTCAGGGTATGGGAGCTGCCACCACTTGGTGCACAGCGCTGAAGCATTTACCCACACAGAATGGTAATAAATAGGGTTTGTACTAAACATTCATTGCTTAAGCAAAGCAACTCTTTATATTGGCTTCAAGCAATAATAAAATTTAGCTACCGTGATAGAGCTAAGCAAGAATATATATGAAACAGCACGCTGAAGAAAGGGAAAGAGATGACCTGCAGGCTGAGGCCGCATTAATGCTGTTGGGAACCAGCACCTCGAATCACAATGGTGTCACTGGTAGGGCCTCTATATATGGTCACCATTCAAAAAATTAAATAATTTCCACTGGTTCGTATCTCAGTCTTGTTGAATGTGGTGCTCAGGGATATGATTTAGCAGAGGGTTGTTAGAGTTAGGGTACTATGGTTAGGCTGCGGTTAGACTTGATGATCTTTGAGGTCCCTTCCAACCTGAGTGATTCTATGATTCTATGAATCATATCATAGAATCATCAATGATTCTATGAATCATAGAGTCATTAAGGTTGGAAAAGAACATGAAGATCATCTACTCCAACCATCAATCCAACACCACCGTGCTCACCAAACCATGGCCCTCAGTGTCACAAATCACAAATCAGTGATTCATGCAACAAAACCTACTGATGTCTGATAGTAAGTAAGGGAAATTAAATTCATGGATTAGTGATGATATCCAGTTTTATGCTGTCTTTTCTTTTTTTTTCTTTTTTTGCCTGATGCTGAGGTATCATTATCAGCGTTGTACACAACTGCATCAGAAAACACCCGGTGCTGCAGTTTAACAGTGCATTTTTAGTGTTCCACTGCAACATGTGACTAAGGCAGGCAATGAAAAAAGATTAGTCCATTATTGGCAAAGATCATGCAATAAAAATGCATTTCCTTCATGCAGTGGGAAGGAAAAATGCCAACAAGGATGATGAAGACTTTCTTAATAAGATTTCTGTTTTCAAATATTCTGCTTCAGACCTCTTAATAAAATGAATGCATTAGATGCACAGGGCTAAGATCACAGCAGAATGAGATTATGCTCTTGTCCATTTAATAATGATGTGGTTGTAGCTTTTTTCTTCTATTTCTCTTGTGAGTTTAATTGTTTAGCGCTGAGCACATTTTTGCTTAGATTTAAGTGGGATTATTTCTGTATTTTTGTCTACATATCCTTTTGTCTGTTTAATCTGAGTAGTACCTGATCTCATATAAGACTGAGCGTATTTTTTTCCTAATCATCTTGTGACTTCAGTGTGTCTGTTTGCTGCAGAGGCCACATGGACAGGAGCCTTTTTAGAACAGCATTTGAAAATTAAATTTAAAGAGAGCATTTTGCTTTAATTTGCTGGGTCAATTTGTTTAAACAGGCAATAATCTTGTATTTGTCCCCGTGAGACCTTGCACAGAGAGTACATTTGGGCATCAGCTTTGATGCTCTATAATACAGCAGTTTTGCTAATAATTGATGGTAAACTGATACATATATATAGTTTTGCTTGGAATGACTGATTTTTGGCTTATGTATTATTTGTGATTGATCACAGGTTGCCTATTCATTTTCTTTCTGGCGGTGCTATGGAAAGAGGAATTACCCTTTCTCTCTCCTTCCTTACTCCCCTCTGTTCTCAGCCGCCTCCCCCGGAGATCAGCTCCAATCTCAGCCCCGTGTGACAGTTAGCAGTTGTGACAGGCTAGCCTATTTTTGGAAGTCTGTCCCCACTCTTTCCCCGCTGGAAAAGAAAAGCAAGTTATGTTTAAAGATTAATCCATCTGGAAGAGGAGGAGAAAGCTTCGCGAGGTGCTCAACACTCAGTGCTTGGACTGTGGGTTTTGCTACTTACTTGTTCAGCTCGTGTCACGGGACCGGCGAGGTTTGCACTTCGCCAGGCATGGATCACCTGCCCCTGAGCTCTGCAAGAGGCCTTCTGTTCTGTGTGGGAATAGAGACAGACTAAAATACAGCATGGAGCTGCGTGGATGTTGTCCAGTCATGTCTTGTATTCCACACGTTTCTGAGCCGCTTCTGCAAAACCAGAAATACTACTGCTCATCTCCAAGGAACAGAAACAGAAGTTCAGAATTTAGCAGTTAGCGTGGAAAGAATTTTTTTCCCCCTTCATGTATTTTGTCCCTTCTTTAGGCTCTGCAGGCTCTCCAAGTAGTAAAATAAATGCGTAAAATCCAACTGACAATAGTGGTAACATCCAGAATGCTGATCTGTGTGAAGAAATTACTGCTGTGTGCAATTGCATCTCTTATTTTGACATGTCTCCTTGTAGCCCAACTGCTGCATCTTCACGCATTGCAAGCCCAGCCCAAATGAGGCCTGCGGACCTTTCTTAGGATAACAAATTGTAAAGCATAAAGCAAATGGAGAAAGCACCAGTCACTACTTGCAGAATTACAGCAGAATTATGTTGTCAATGGATAGTTTATTAAGAAAGCTATAATTTCCAGTATTTATAACAGTGATCAAAATGTTTTTTAAGTTCTCGTTCTGTTCTGTCAGTGTCCCTTAAGCTCAGGAGCACACTGGACGGCTGATGGGAGTTTTCATCTCCTGAAGCACTATTATTTTGTTTTCTCATGGGTGGTTATTATTGGAACTTTAAAAATAGATTCTGCTGCCTGTCTAATCTGTTCATTTAATCTTGTTCTGGATGCTTCACTTTATTTCTTTATATATGATGTGAATGCCTCCGTTCCTACACTTTATATACCTGTCATCACTGGAATATCAGAATATCTTTCCCCAGCAAGTCAGTGCTGAGTCATCTTCAGAAAGTGCTTGTCCTCGCTGCATCACCTCAGTACACAAGAAATTAAATATTCCACATCTCATTGACGTGAGGAGCACAAAAGCTGTGTGGTGGTCACTTGGCCATGAATGGCTGAGTCTTTTCAGGGTCTGTGGGAGCCATGCCATAGAATGGCTTTGGTTAGAAGGGGCCTCAAAGATCATCTGGTTCCAGCTCCCCATGTTATTTCAGGCTTCTGAGCTGTAAGGCACAGATTTACAGTGTTAGTGGGCTGATGGGGCAGGTGCCGTAAAATCTCCCAAATGAAGTGCCTTTGAAGGGCATAACAGTGATACCTAATCATGGTGCTCTGTTTACACTTTAACATTTCCTGAATATGGCTTTTCCCTTCTCACCTTTCAGAAGATCTTAATATTCTGTGTCTATTTCTGTCACCTCTACCAACAAAAGCTCAAAATGAACGTAGGCTCATCTGGTTAGAACGGGCTGAACTGAAAGCGAGGCAAGAAATTAATCTGCAGCTCCAATAAAGCTTGTATTGATTTGTTCAACTATACCACTCTTTTCCTTTTTGCCTCCCAAAGAAATAACTGCATGTTACGTATTTTAATCTTTCAGGGTTAAGGCCTTCTAGGGGAACGTAGTTCAGCTGATTATATTCTCATTTAGATATTTTCATTATTATTATTGTGTTGCATTAAATTCATGGGGCCTCCAGAACAAGAAAGTTGCGGAGCTTTTGGAGCAGGTCCAGAGGAGGACCATGAAGATGGTCAGAGAGCTGAGCACCTCTCCTGTGAAGACAGGCTGAAGGAGTTGGGCTTGTTCAGCCTCAAGAAGAGAAGGCTCCAGGGAGACCTCATTGTGGCCTTCCAGTATTTGAAGGGAGCACATAAATAGGAGGGAGAACGGCTGTTTACGAGGGTGGACAGTGATAGAGTAAGGTTTTAAACTAAAAGAGAGGAGATTTAGATTAGATGTGAGTGGGAAATTTTTTACTCAGTACTTGGTGAGGTCCTGACACAAACTGCCTGGAGAGGATGTGGATGCCTCATCCCTGGAGGTGTTCAAGGTTGCATGGGGCCCTGGGCATCTTGATCTGGTGGGTGGCAACCCTGCCCACAGAAGGGATATTGGAACTGGATGAGCTTTGAGGTCCCAACCAACCCAAGCCATTCTGTGATTCTATGATCCTATCTGAAGTATTACCTACATACGCATAATTCTGTGAATTTTTGGTGCATGTTATCATACCAGTTTGATGCTATTACAGAACTGTATAATTTAATTGAGAAAGAAAGTGACAGAGGAGGAGAAAAACGTTTTAGGATTATTTTTGGTGTGTAAGTATGTACATGTGTGTGTATGTATGTGTGTATGTACATGTGCTGTCTCTCAAGGTAAATGAGCAAGGGAAACTTGCCTTGGTTGTTGCTTTCCTTCTGCACCGTTTTCTAGAAGAAGGGAAAATGTTTCCTTGATTTTCCCCTTCATCTCATCTCATTCTAGATGTGAGCATATATGCTGGGTGAGCATAATGAGGCCCATAAACTGATGATTACTCTTTCATATCTATCGCTGTTAGCATGCAGGAATTATTTTAATTATTTGTTTAAAGTACATGTGAACTGGCAAAGTAATGAAAGGGCTGCACTTCAGGACTTTGTCTTTTCTTATGCTAAGCAGTAATAGTTAATCAGCGCCAGTATGTGGCACAACATCAGATAATCAGAACAAAAATACCCATCTGCTTCTCTTGAAGTGAGTCACCACGAGAATCCTTATTCAGTATCTTCTGCAGAAGAAAAAGGAGACAAACTTTTTTTTCAGCATAAAAAGTGTTGACTAGCTTATTCCAAATAGATGTCTAAGTGGAGGGGAGAAAGAACTGGAGTGGCACATGTATGCATTTTTATAAGGCTGGCTGATCTGTAACATTTTCTCTGCATCCTTTCTATCAGTGAACCAGAAACAAATGTGCTTGTCTGCACAGTGCCTTGCCTGGGTAGAGGAGCAAGGCACTGTCCCTTGAAGTTTTACACCACTCTTCATTTGTATCGTGAGTGATGGACTCCAACAATCCAGGCTAATTTGTATACTTTGTTGTTATTGTTTATTTTTTTTTTCCTGAAATTTGAACTATTTTAATGCGGTTCTGTATTTTCCTGTACACAGCAAGCAGCAAATCATTTCTTGCATTCTTGTAGTATGTGCAGGTTTTACTTTCTATCAGCTTTTCTCCAACGTATAGCACTGGTCTGTGTTTCTGAAATCAATTCTGTGGCTATAAAATATCAAGACAAGCTTTACGTAAGTCTATATTTGGATGCAGAGAGCGAGTTCCATGAGGTAGCACTGAACTACTCACATACTTAGACCATCATCTTCTGCTTAAAAAAGTCATTCTTCCAGGAAGAGGTGAAGAGTTTTTTCCTTCACAGCTTTGTGGCTGCTTTGACTAAAAATGCTACTTGTAGTGCGTGTTTTTTGTGATCAGTGTTCCTTTCTATTTTGTAGATAATTATTTAACACAGACTATTGAAATAGTTCTGCTTCTGTATTACTAAATGCCCAAATAAACCTATCCAGGCATTTGTTAACAGTCAACAGGAATTTTCCTGCAGAAATGGTTATGCAGAACTGGCTTTTGTACTAGTTTGGGGTATTTAACAGATATTTTGTATCTAGTCAAGGTATATCGGTAGTGATAAGTTATGCATAGCCAGGGGGATCACATAAGTCCATGATCAGCTGGATTAAATTGCTGAGCAAAACAGTGATTGGAGGACTCTCTTGACTGGCTTTCATAACCTCCTGGGGGAAGTTCTGGAAATACTGCAGAAAAGAAGAGTCAACATGTTTAAGTAAGGATGTAGGTTTGCCTTTGGTCATTGAGATCAGTGTAAAGGGATCTTTAATGTTCCTCTTCAGTCAACCGAGGATGTGCAGGTACCATGTGGAGCAAGTAAAGTCTATCCAAAAGTATCTGCAGGTTTCTTCTTCTCCCTCCCAACTCCATTGGTCTTCTGCAGTGTCTTCTGTCTGGACTCCTTGCCTCAACTAACGCAACTCATCCCACTGTCAGTCCTGCCACTGAATCAACAATTTCACACCACATAAGAAAATGACAGGAAATCCCACTTTTCCCAGTCCAGTGTTAATTATCCCTGGCCAGAACTTTTTGTTTTTGTCCATTAACGTGGTTGTGTGGTTTGAGTATTAATAATAATTCTTTGGTTTGTTGTAGTGCCATTTAGATGTAGGACAGTATTTGCTTTTTCTCACCGCTAAATTCATTTACTGAAGTGGCTTCCCAAGGACTAGATCTACATATGATCACAGTTCTGAAGATCACATGTGTCACTGAGATTCCAAAGGATGGAAATTGAAGTGCTTCCATTTAGTCACCTTGGCTATAGTGCCTTGGTTAATCAGTGGAGGAAAGGGTTTAGCAGGATTTTGTGTGTGCGCATGTATGAGCATCCATCTGTTTTATGATAGCCTTCATCTCCATGTCTTTGGCATTCTCCGTCTTCTCTCTGGCAGTTATCTTATTGTGAAAAACACTTCCTTATAGATTTGGTTGTTAAAGCTGTGTTCTCTTTGATTACCAGCTTACAAGCTGGTCAGCGTCAAAAAGCTTTCATAATATTCATTACATGGGTTAAATCAATATCCATGTAATGGAATAAGAATACATCCATTAAGGATGTGAATTATGATGGTGTCTCAGAAGTGGTTTAGTGTCTCTCAGCTCAGGCCTTTCACATGTCTTCAAGATGATATGAACTGGCAAAATTAGATGTAGAAAATCTTGTTCATATAATGCAGACAAACTCTTCTTTACCTGGACACCCAAGCAAAGATACCAGTTTCCTGTTCATGTTGCGTTTTAACAGTGTAAATCAGTGTACTCCATACTCATTTCTAAAGAACCCTGTGTAAATAGTTAATTTTTATTTATCGTAGACCTTGGGGGGAAGGCTGTTTTCCTCTCCTATTGATTAAAAAGCGTCCATGTTTTCATGTCTATCAAACTCATTAAGATAAACCCACTGATTTCTAATAGCCAAATGTCAAAATGCTAATGGGCTTTGTCCTCCTGCCCAACAGGCAATTGGAAAAGAAAGCTAACATTACGTTGGTACACTTGTAGAAGTGTGGAAAGAGCTGACTGCTATTTCAGGTAGCTGGTGTTAGGGTAATGGAGTTAGGAACTTTATTCTGCTCTTAAAATCTTATTCATGGCTCTGCTTTTCTCATATGTGTTATTGAAATATGTGTTCTTTTCACAGAATCATAGAATCATTAAGGTTGGAGAAGACCACTAAGATCATCTAGTCCAACCGTCAGCCATCCCCACCATGCCCACTAAACCATGTCCCTCAGTGCCACATCTCCATGTTTCTTAAACACCTCCAGGGATGGTGACTCCACCACCTCCCTGTGCAGCCTGTTCCAATGCCTCACCACTCCTTCTCAGAATAAACTTTTCCTAATATCCAACCTGAACCTCCCCTGGTGCAACATAGGGCCATTGCCTCTCATAACGGCCTTTTGTCCTCCTCAAAGCAGTGTATGGTATTGTATCCGTCGCGACACTTCTGCATTTAAATACTAGCATTGATCTTGCTATGTTCTCAAGAGAAAATGATACACTGCCATTAACAAAGGCAAAGCTGTAGAAGTTCACCTGTATTTGGAATGGCAGCGCATGGCTTGTATTGTATCTGAGAAGTGGCTTTTCTACTCCAAACTGATTATCTTGAATGATATCCTGAGTGTCTGGAATATCACTTAGAGGCATTGAGAACTGTAGGGGTATGAGATGTAACTGGTATTGTGTTGAGTTTCTGAGATCTTTGTGGCATATGAGAAGGTTGTAACACAGCTTGACTTAGACCCTGGGTTGGTTGCAAGTACAGGCTTTTAGCAGAAAATAGAATTAATGCTTGAGAAGCAAATGCATTAAGTATGGCATTACAGACACTTACCATGGAAAGCTACCATCCTGCTTTTCTAGGATCATTTTTTTCAGAGCAGCCTTTTTCTCATCTCCAGTGTTGTTCATATCTTACAGTTTTACTGTACTCATATAAGAAGGGGAAGGAGATCCCTACCCTACTAATTTGGTCTCTGATCTTACAAACGTTTCCTTACATCCTTATGTTTATTCATGTGAGTTGCTCATTTGCTTAGTCTGGTTGCAGGACATGAGATGCATAAATAGTGCATTTTGAGTTTATTACACAAAGTTCAGGAAGATAGCAGAAAGTGTGTATTTGTCATTGCAAGCTCATTTATTTCAGTGTACTGTACAGAACACACCATGTTCTAAGATGAAATTTATCCTTGTGCTGCTGGTGGTACAGAGGAGTGAATAAAATACATTTGTTATAACGTAATAAATCATATTAATACCAAAGAAAATAGCATAGGGATCTTGTTATAGATGCTGTGGCTGCACTATAAGTCAGGGCAACATGTGGTTAAGTAACATTTATTATTAAGTGTAATTTTTATGCTGCTTTGAAAGTGCCAAACATTTGACACGTTCAGTTAATAGGTTTAATTAAAATCCAAGATTAATTATGAAGATGAGTAACTCTCCTTCATTACCTTGTAGGAACAAAAGATACTTACATTTCAAGAAAGAAAAGATGATTAACCCAGTAACACGTATCAGAAGAATTGCAAATACTTCCTTGCAGGAACAGGAATCATACGTATTAAATTCCGCCTCCCCCAGCAAAGAGAAAATGAGATTCAGAGCCAACTGGGTTTGGAGAACTGTTGGGTTTCCAAACAATGATTTTAAAATGTGCACTTGTCAAAGAGGTAAACCGTTCCTTCATACATATCAGAGATGATGAGAACCAGGGAAGTGGTTGGGGTCCTGCTCTGAATTACAGCGTGCTGTAGAAGCATCACTCAGATGTGAAACTCTGGATGTGGGGTTGCTTTCCTGGGTTTAAGTTCTGAATCCCATGGTCATGTAAAACACTTGAGGGCGGCTATTAGACAACTATCCTAATTTCTTCCTTGGATTCCAAGAAAGTGGCAGCACCAGCTGATGCATTGTAATGGGTTATATTTATAGGTCAATTTAGCAGCTTTTTCTATTAAATCTTGTCAGGCTCTGCGATTTATATGATATTTGTTCAGCATGCTTGTAGCAGATACGACTGGTAATATGAAATATGAAATATGTTAACCTCTGAGTTAAGCTAATGATAAAATTGAATTATGCTAATAACAGTTTTAAAAAGCCATATGTTTCCTTTCAACTTTACAGACTTTTGGTCTCAGATATGTTTTTGCTCTTACGAAAATACAAACTGTTATTTCTTTGTAAGTACACCATGTTGTCCTGAAAGGTCACCTCCAGGTTTTCAAAGGAAGAGGAAATGGAGTTTGGATTTAGTATGTTCTGAAATTCAGTTTTTTTTGGAAGATGCCTGTTTCTGCTATGGCAATCCTTTCATACTTCAGCTTCAGTTTCCAACCAATTGTGTAATCTCACCACTGATTTAAAACCAGTACAGTTCTTTAATCTCTGCACCCTTTTTTTCTGGGTCCTTTATGTTAGTGCAAAATAAACTGGTATCTGTAATACAAACAAGCTGTTGGACCTGGGCAGATAGGAGAGGGTTCAGCTTTCCAATGCTTCCTTCCTTTCAGTGACATCTTGGGTAGTTGATGTGTCCACCCTGCTAGTATGTGCTACAGCTGAACCGTGTAGAATGTAAGGTATTGCTGAGTGCCTTTTGCAAAAGGTACTGTTGTTTGTGGCTTTTTTTGCTCAGAAGTTACAGAATTCAATATCTAGGAGTAAGATTTGTGTCAGTGTTGGGCCTTGAAGGTCACAGCTTGTTTAATCAAGTCTCATCATTCTTTTATCCTAGTTTTCCCAGTTGTGTCTCCCACCTGCTCCAGTTTATATTCCTAGGGAAATGCGGATTAAGGGTTCACTAAGGCCTTTCTTCATCTTCGGACAGAGCAAGTTGATGTCTGGCAATGTGGAGGTAATAGGCAGGGAGAGGGCAAGGCGCAGATCTGAAAAATGGTCTGTTTTTTTTTTTTCTTACAGGTCGATAAATTCTCATTTGAATTAGGGTTGTCCCCAGAGGCAACTCCTCAAGCTGCTGCAGGAGTATCCAGATGCTAGAAATCAAGCAATGTTGATAAGAAGATGTGAAAAACATTAAAAATCCCCTCCCGTTTTGTCTTTCCAATCATGAATATATTTGCAAAATCAGCCTCTTTTTTATCGTCTAATTTAACAGCCAATTCACATCTTTATGCCCAGGAGCTTTGCAAGCAAGTTTTTGCATATGGATCTGAATGTACTCACTATGTTCAGAGCTGCTACCACCACTGTGAATCTAAAGCCCGTGAACCTAAAGACTGGCTGTGATGTCTGGCATGGAGGCCACAAAATGTAATTAAGTTCCTGCAGAAAAAAATCACCTCTGTTAACTGACCCATCTAGTGCTCAGAGGTAACTCTTAAAATCACGCATAGTTTTGTGCTCTTCTTTGCCATAGGCAGCACAATAAACTTTTCAGATCCCAGCTGTCGCAGCAGAGGTACCCATCTAGGCTGAATGAGATGGCGTCTCAACACGTGGCTGTGAGATCAGATTGGAAGAGCCCAGGAAAATCTTCAGAGTGGGGCATCACCCCATGCATCCAAATGTGCCTGCATCCCACATGAAAATTCCTTGTAATGTTAAGCAGTGGCTACAACGTAGTACTTGTGTGAAGCTGTTGTCTGGTGGCATGTGGTAGATTTGAGAAAAAGATTATCTGCAGCACAAATTAAAACAAAATGGAAATCTAGTGATTGGACACAGCTGTACTGCAGGTTGTTTAGATTCCTTGTGTGTTGTTGTGCCAGCTTCTTTCTGATGCACATCACCAAATGGTCCCTTGGTGTCCTGTGTCTGTTTGGCCCATACACAAATGTATATATATATATATGCCATATATAATTATGGCTTCAAGTTGCGCCAAGGTAGGTTTAGGTTGGACATTAGGAAACACTTCTTTACAGAAAGGGTGGTTAAACACTGGAATAGGCTCCCCAGGGAGGTGGTTGAGTCACCATCCCTGGATGTGTTTAAGAGCCGTTTGGATGTGGTGCTTGGAGATACGATTTAGCTGAGGGTTGTTAGAATTAGGGCACTATGGTTAGGCTGCGGTTGGACCTGATGATCTTTGAGGTCCCTTCCAACCTGAGTGATTCTATGATTCTATGATTCTGTGATTCTATAGGTTTTCTAGGTTTTTGCCAGCAGTGATTTGGAAATTTGCTTTGTGATTTCGACTCTGCAATAGGATCCTTTGGCTAAAATGAAAAATCTGATGGGTGTAGCTTCATTTTTTTTTGCCAAAAAAAATTCCATTGTTTTCTTGAAAAACATAGATCCTAGTCTCACATCATAGCAAGGCACTGGTTTAAGAACATGTAGGTTTGCCAACATGTAATGGGTCATGTTGTTAGCCTCATGGGGACCTTCCCAGTGAAAACCTTCCCAGAAGAGATTCTGCACTCTCTGGAAACTCAGTATAAGCTGCATCCTCAGTGTCTTTCAATGAGACCAGACTTGTTGCTTGTGGAATCTGAGGAGCAGCTGCAGATGGTCTAACAAAAATGGTTACCTCTTCCAGGAAGTGTGCCCAAATAAAAAAGATATTTACAGGATTAAAAGAGGCTCAGCTGCTGCGGGAAGCTGTTACTCTAAGCTGGAAGTCAAGTAGGAGAATGAAAAAAAAAAAGTTAAAATCGAATTCTTCATTTCCAGATATGTTTATTGTAATTTACTGATCTGGGGGGAAGAAACAGAAAACTCATGTCTTTCCAGAGTAGACAGTTCTGAGCTGATTAGGAGAGATTGCAAGGTCATGACAAATGTTTATGGAGGATGGCAAATAATTGTGTGTATATACAATTCTTCTGTAGGTGTCTTTTTGGTGGTAGGTAACAAACACATTTAAACCCCAAGCACGTTTGGATCTTTTTGAGTCCCTTAAAAAACAGTGCTTGGCTGCATTTCAGTCTTAGCAATGCTTAGTCCAGAAAGCTGGCTACTATGACAGATGGTGCTGAGATATGCTTTTAGAGATGAGGGTTTCTTAGAAGGTGTCACAAAGAAGGCTTTCAGAGACAGAAGGAGTGATCACTTTTGCATTTGAGAAGTCCACAGTCTACCAGCAAACTAAAAAAAAACACACCAAAAAACAAGAAAACTCTTCATCTGCACATTTCAGTCCCTCAGAAGGGATTCTATGGAGAGATGTCCCATGTTTATTTTTCAGTTTCCCTTGGAAGACAGTGCAAAATGGGATTAGATTATCTTAGTGCACTTCCCAACCTTAATGATGCTATGAGTCTACAAAAAGAAAAATTTTATCCTATTTAGATTATTGTAGATTTCTTAGTAAGACTTTTTCTACTTTCTTGGGAAGATTTGGCCCAGTTGAGTCATACGTCCCTTACACCTGTTGGATCCTAGGGAGGTATGAGAAGATCACAACTTCTTGTAGTTGAAGTGAGATCTGGAGGCACCTTGAAAAGTAAGCGGGTTTTAATTTATTTTCTCATCAGAGTAATATGAATTTTTCAGAACAGAGATGCCCCTCTGCCATTCTCATTCTCTGCCTACTTATAAATAACAAGCAGTTTGCTCTGGAATGCTCTATTCCACTGTGTTTGAGCTGGTGGGATGTCACATCTCAGTCTTACGTTCACCCTCCCATATTCTTATCCAGGACTTCTCAGCCCTTTACACAAATCAGAAATAGATGTCTAGAAGTTACAGTGAGAATGAAATTATCTTACAGAGTGCTTCGGTATCTTCCTTCTTTTCAGTTACTGGCTTTTGGTGGAGGGGGGTCAAGAAAAGAGAAAACAGTAAATGATCACGAGAGCTGTTTTAGGGAAGACCAGAGGTCCTTTTCTAACGTAGGATTCTCTTCCTAAAAGAGGCCAGGAGGAGGAATCAGTTACAGGGAACAAGACATCAAGTGTAAAAGCTACTTTCCTGAATATATCTGTCTGGTTTTGGAAAACAGCATCCCAGGCACTTTCAAGTCACAGTTTGTATCCACAGCTTTGTGTCCGTTAGGTCATGATGAGCTTTCTATAGTGGATTTATCTAATCAGTCTTTGAAACCGTTTGTTCTTTTCAGTGCCTAAATCACAGTGAATAGTTTTTGATGCATGTTTTACAGCATCTTAAAGGACCTCCTGTGATCACCTACAGCTTGTTTATCCACCATAAATCCTTTTGGGGGGGCATGAATTCTATTAGTATACCTTTTATCTTTTAATATTCAGTTAAATGTCTTTGCATAACATTTTTATCAACAGGATTATGTAGCAGGCCATCAGTCTTTAAGTATTACAACTATGCTTTCTTAGTTGTAGGAGAAATAAATGTTTTAACTTTGCCAATTGTTAACAATGAATGAAGATATTCAACTCATTTAAGGCATGTGAAATTCACCTATGAACTCCCATAGAAGGTGGTTATCCAGCCTCATCCTCTCTCTTTTTACTGAAGCTCATGACAGTTCACATGGTGGTTGGATGTCTCTTGTGTTAAGGAAGTTTATCTGTTCCACTTAATCCCTTACAAAGTACATCCAAGAACTTTTACTGTTTATTCTGAACTAGTTATCAGATTTTTCTTGTTTTTCCTAATAAATGGACTGGCCTCACTGTTTTAAGCTTAGCATCCTATTATTTTTCTGCATTGCCTTCTGCTGTTCAAGAGGCGTGGTTTGTGTCTTGCTTCAGTGTCCCCTTGCAAAAGTCTTAGATCTTCTTGTGCTTTAATTTCAGGGCTGATGACATTTTCTCAGATAGTTTTCAATCTATGGTTTTTAAGATGGAAAACTTTATCAATTAAATGTGCTTTTCATCACAGTCACACTCGTATCCAGTTGTGTTCTTCATGTGTTTCTTCTTTATCTTTTTCTCTTGGTACTGAAAAAAACTTTTCATATTTTCTAAGGGGCACCAAATAAAGGTGTTTTGAACCTCAAAGAATATTAGTTGCTTTTATTTGCAACCTGTTCACCTGAAACTGGTGGGTGATCTCATACCTCCAGTGTTCAGAGTATTTCTTTCCAGCCAGGAAGGAGTAAAGGGTTTGCTTTAATGTTCGACAGGATCTCTCCTCTGGAAGCTGTGTTACTGAATTATTCCTTCGTGCTTTTCTTATCCTTCATATTCTCTGCAGGGCACCTTTATTTTTCTTCCTTTCACAATGATCTTTATTTTACTGTCTTGTTTTAGTTGTAGCTTTTGAAATGTATTTATCACTAGCTCAGAGATTGCACCTCCAGTTCCTCCTGTTGGCTGTATCAGTTTTGGCGATACAATTTCTGAGCTCAGCCCATTGGGGACCTCTCTCCTTGCAGGGACTGTTTTATATCTCCTTTTATCTATCTTACATATTCAGCGTCCCACTTGAGAAGCCACATTTCGTTCACCGAATTCTACATGGCATCCAGAGCTGTGATATTCTCTGGGAATTTCTTTTGGGAAACAGCTTTCTTAATTGCTCCCTTCCACAAAGTATCTGCTTCATATCCAGGGGAGCAGGGAGTATTGGGAAGTTAACAGGCCTAGGAGGAGTGGTATTTTTGGAGCGTTTTCATCTGTTCCCCATTAAAATCAATCATTACGTGGTGACACAGTAGGTTGCTGCTCTCTTTGTGTTTTTTTTTTTCCTTTTTATAATCTTTGCAAGTTTA
Source organism: Alectoris magna (assembly GCA_030625065.1). Lineage (NCBI taxonomy): Eukaryota > Metazoa > Chordata > Aves > Galliformes > Phasianidae > Alectoris > Alectoris magna. The sequence goes on from CM060561.1 coordinate 4,889,472, forward strand.
CCATAAAGGTGAATTCACAGATTTTAAAACTATTTGGACAATGCCAACAGTTATTATTACTATGAAGATGTAAGAGATGAATAGTGGAGTGTGCATTGCAGAAGTACCTGAATGTGCTTTTAAATTACCAGGCCATGTTGCAGGTGTTCCTTAATACCATTCCCAAACCAAGCCAAACAAACAAAGAAAACCCCAATCCAAACAAAGAGAGGAAATATTAAATGTAGAACAGTTCATGAATTCAGCTAAGGAGAAAGGTTGGAAGATTTTTTAGAAACCAAAATTTGTTCTTGTTGTAAAGCTTTGCTTTTAAGTTTATACCATGATAATGTGTTCCCGCTTTTTTTGATATGAGGTACTTTGCCTGGAAATTCTTGAGCTTTCCATTTAGTGAAAATGAATTCATAGAATCATAGAATTATTAAGGCTGGAGAAGACCACTGAGAATATCTAGTACATACGTCAGCCATCCCCACCATGTCCATTAACCATGACCCTCAGTGCCACATCTCCTCATTTCTTGAACACCTTCAGAGATGGTGACTCCATCACTCCCTGTGCAGCCTGTTCCAGTGCCTCAGATTCTTACTGAGAAGAAATTTTTCCTAATATCCAAACTGAACCTCCCCTGGCACAACTCGTGGCCACTCCCTCTTGTCCTGTAAAGCCTTTTAATGAAAACCTCAGGGCAAGGGATACCAGAAGAATGATGGGAACAAAACCGAGGTGCAAATAAAGGCTTGGTGACTTAAAGAAGGAGCAGATGTCCACAACAAGAGATGAAATCGAAGGTGTAAGAGAAGGATTTCTGCAGAGCTGAGAGTGTGCACATTCTGTTGTTAGATGTAATGTGTTGGGTGGGAGGGGAGGACTCGGTACAGTAAAAGCTTATGTCTATCCTGGGAGGAAGGGAAGGATGTTTCCAGGCCATCAGACTAGGAAGATAATTTTAGCAGCTGTGATTTGAACAGACTGGTAAGGAAAGAAGCACGTGGGAATTGGCCAGCAGGTAGGAAGGAGCTGCCGTAATTGAGGCACGAGATGATGAGGGTAAGGATGAATGATTTAGTTGGGCTGGGAGGAGGATTCTTTGATATCCAGTAAATCGCAGGGCAGGGAAGCAATGAGCCCTGCTGAGCATCCAGCTGCCACGGAGGGCAGAGCAGGCAGCCGAGTGGATGGGGGTATTGTATGGCTGCTTGAGCACCAGGCAGAGATATGGGAGGGAAATAATGCCCTGCTGGTGTGCAGTGTGCCCTCCTGGGTTTGGGGGCTTCTCTGGGAGGCAGCACAGTGACGTTTGTATTGAATTTGCGAGTGAGCTGCATAGCAGTTGCTGCTAGCCCATCAGTGAACAAGCCTGTAGGCCACGGAAGACACGTGGAGGTGACAGCTCTGCACTGTGGCACTTTGTGGGTGGGAGAGAGCAGTGAGAGGGATGCTGAGCCAGTGCTTGGAGCTGAGGTTAATGTTTACCAAAACTTAGAATTACACTGTTACCCCATGCTGCGGCCAAGAGAGGAGCTTTTTAGTGACATCTAGTAATTATTTTCTCCATCAGGTTTTGATTTTGTAACAAACTATCTGTGTGCTGTGCTTTTAGCTGGAGGAAAGTGACATATGGTGTTGTTTAATAATTGAATTTATTTTAGAGCATCATGTAACATAATCGCCCTGGAAGTACTGTACATACTGCTTAGCTGCCTCTGAGAATGAAAAGCAGTGCTCGCTTTGTGCCTGTAACTGTGCCATTGCACTGGTAGATGGCTGCGAACATCAACAAGTCAAGTAAATGGTGTTATACTATGGAGCTGATAGCAGGACCACTTGTATTCGGGAAGTGAAAGGTTATTCCTGGCCTTATCTCTGTTTTCTTCTCAACTGGTTGTGACCATTTGACAGTTACGATGACACTGAGTTGAAACATCCAGTTACGTGTGCAGTAGGTATATGCTTCAGCATTTCTATTCTTAACTCCTTTTGGTCCATCACTACTTTATTTCTGAAAAGAAACTGGGGAAAAAAATGCCATTTGCTCCATTTTTCCTTCTTGTAGCTACAAATTTTTGGAGAGATTCTTTGCTTTGGCATCATCGTTTTATTAAGGTTGGGTTGGCAAATGGGGGGAGCATAGAATCGTAGAATCATAGAATGGCCTGGGTTGTAAAGGACCACAATGGTCATCCACTTTCAACCCCCGCTGCTATGTGCAGGGCTGCCAACCCACATCCAGCCTGGCCTTGAATGCCTGCAGGGATGGGGCATCCACAACTTCCTTGGGCAACCTGTTCCAGTGCGTCACCACCCTCTGTGTGTAAAACTTCCTCCTAATATCTAACCTAACCCTCCGCTGTCTCAGTTTAAAACCATTCCCCCTTCTCCTATCACTATCCACCCTTGTAAACAGCCATTCTTCCTCCTGTTTATACGCTCCCTTCAAGTATTGGAAAGCCACAGTGAGGTCTCCCTGGAGCCTTCTCTTTTGCAAGCTAAACAAGCCCCATTCCCTCAACCTTTCCTCATAGGAGAGGTGCTCCAGCCCTCTGATCATCTTAGTGGCCCTCATCTGAACCCACTCCAAGAGCTCCATGTCCTTCCTGTACTGGGGGCCCCAGACCTGGACGCAATACTCCAGATGGGGCCTCACAAGAGCTGAGGGGGACAATCACCTCACTCTCCCTGCTTAAAAGGGAGAGGAAAAAAGGGAAAGACCACCCCTTTTTAATGCAGCCCAGAACACAGTTGGCCTTCTGGGCTGCAAGCATGCACTGCTGGCTCATGTCCAGCTTCTCTTCCACCAGAACCCCCAAGTCCTTCTCTGCAGGGCTGCTCTCAAAGAGATCTTACCCAAGTGCAGCACCCTGCACCTCATTAGGTTTTCATGGGCCCACTTCTCCAGCCTGTCCAGATCCCTCTGGATGGCTTCTCTTCCTTCCAATGTATTGACTGCACTGCTCAGCTTGATGTCATCTGCAAACTTGCTGAGGGTGCACTCGATGCCATCGTCTGTGTTATTGATGAAGATGTTGAAGAGCACGGGTCCCAGACCAACTCCTGAGAGACACCGCTTGTGACCAGCCTCCACCCCAACACAGCACCATTAATCACAACCCTTTGGCTGCGTCCAGCCAGCCAATTCCTAATCCATTGTACACTCCATCCTTCAAATCCACACCCCTCCAATTTAGAGAGAAGGATGTGGTGAGGGATCATGTGAAACGCTTTGCAGAAGTCCAGGTAGATGACATCCATCACCCTTCCCCCATCCACCGAAGCCATCCCTCCATCATAGAAGGCCACCAGATTGGTCAGGCAAGATCTGCCCTTGGTGAAGCCATGCTGGCTGTCTCAAATCACCTCTTAATCTTGTATGTGTCTTAACATAGCTTCTAGGAGGATCTGCTCCATGATCTTCCCAGGCACAGAGGTGAGGCTCACTGGCCTGTAGTTCCCCAGGTCTTCCTTTCTCCCTTTCTTAAAAATGGGAGTAATGTTTCCCTTTTTCCAGTCACTGAGGATTTCACCAAACAGCCAGGATTTTTCAAATATGATGGAGAGTGGCTCGGCAACCATATCAGCCATCATCTCTTTCAGAACCCCAGGATGGATATCATCCTGCCCCATGGACTTAATAAATATAGAGGTGAAGATTGTGGTTCCTCTCCTTCCCTTGCTCTAACACAGTTCAAAAATAGACATTCCCATTGCAATCTCTGCTTTATTTTTCTGCCATGCAAGAAATCTCCCTGTAGAAGTCACCACCACACAGTCCTTCTTCATACTGCTCTGAACCAAGTAGGGACAGTATACCATTGGTCTTGCAGTTTGCCATCTTCTTGTACTAGTGCTAGATTAGATATTATTAATGCTATTAACTGCACGAAATAACATAATTCTTAGCATTCTACAGTGTGCTCAAGTCCATGGGTCTGTAGAAACGTAATTCACATTTTTGGAGGACTATGGTGGAACAAGCTGTGTTGCTTCTGCAGTTCAAATTTGGGTCTTTACAGCCTCCATTAGTTCTCACAGTTCTGGCTGCTAATTTTGGAGAGAAGATCCTAACTATATTTGAAACTGCTAAATAATTATTTCTCAGAGACCATTTGGCTGCATACAGTGTTTCTCCAGTTCTGAATTACAGCTGCAATTGGACTTATTTTGGGGGAAAAGAGTCTTTTTGCTGAGCTCTCTCAGAAAAGTTTTTATCAGCAGATGCTTTAGGAAGGAAAGCCAGAAAATCAAAGGCATCATTCTCTGTCCATTAGGAGTCCATCACCCCTGTGTTACAGTGGGTTACAATTTTAGCTTTTTGGCTGATAAAAGCAGCAAGGAAGAAAACTGGAGCAGCTGGTTCCTACTAAGGAATCTCTCCTTCTGTCCTTCCCTTCAATTTTCTTCAACCAAAACTGAGAAGGGTGATATGAAAGTTGGTATCTGTATCTGTAAAGATTTCAGCTGCAGTTCCTATAGATGTGCCTGTCTGTAACAGGCTTTACATACTGTCCATCCTGGAGAGTGATAAGACTAGAAACTGCTTGCAAATGGCACTATGGATGAGGCTATGCTCTTCTGGTGAGGAGAGTTTAATCATTGTGTATGTGAGACTTGTGGCTCTTACCTGTTTGATCAATTTATTAAGGGCAGAAGATTTAGTCTTTGAGGCCTGCAGGGCTCCTTTACCAAAAGAATCTTCAAACACCTTCCAGGAGAGACTGATACATGGCCTCTCAGTAAGGAAATACAGTAATCCTCATCTCCAGACTTTATTGCAGGGAGATTCGTGAACAAACAGAAATGACTGTAGTGTCAGTAGGAGAAATGAATGTTAATGAACATTGTGGGAATTGCAGGAGGTCAGAGAATAAGATAAAATTTACCCTCTTGGTTGTGATGTCTATGAATCAGGGACAAACTCCCAATGGACACATTAATAAATCTGAACTAGTTCCCTGGTCAGTTTATTGTAAGCCAAACTGATGAGTTTGTGGTGCTTCTTTGCATTGTGAACAGCAGCAAAGTCCCTTCTCTCCACTTGGTGTGCAGGAGCTTGAAATATCTGTTATCTTTGCAAAAAATGACACATGTTTCTGCCTGGTATTTTCCAACCTATATGCTAGACCACATAAAAGCCATAGAAAGAGAGAGACCTGACTAGAGCTTTCAAGGTGGGTTGACATGACACTCTATTACTTGATGATTCTGCATCGCAATATGCTGCTCTTTTCCTGTCCCCTCTTATACCCAAGAATGAGAAAACCCAAAAAATCCCTTTGAATTGATCCACTATTTGTCATCAGAGTCCCACGAGAGAGTTACTGGATGAAAGGCACATCATTACTGCAGGCTCAAGGCAGAATGCAAAGATGAACAGTTTTATTCAATTGAAAATGAAGTCTGTGATTTGAGTAGTTAAGAAGAAAATTATGTCACAGTCATTTGAGAAATCTTGTTTGTGTTTATAAGCATCCAAGGAAAATGATTTGGTTTTTAAAATTATCTCAGGTAATATTCCATGAAAGAAAGATGCATTCAAACAGAAACAAAGGTCTGGATTTGAGTTACTTGATGTAAATGTCTCTGGTCCTGCTGTACTAGGTAGGCTGCTGTTATACTGAAAGGACAGTAGTAGGCACTTGAAAGTTTGGGGTTGTTTGGTGTGAATAGTTGTCTGGTCAGGTTCAAAGAATGTCTGTTTCTCCTCATTGAACTCGGAGGAAGCATAGGGAGGTGAAGAAAACAGCTCCATTTGCTCAGCTGAATTCTGCCTTAATTATTTCCTGTATTAAGGAAGTAAGTTTTTTTTTTTTTTTCTGGCTGTGTGAGTTGTAGAATACAACCTTGGAACTGCTCCAACCATACAGCATGCTTTAGTTTGATGTATTGATAAAATCTTTATAGATACTAAGAAGTATGATAAGGTTACCAATCCAAACATCGCTTTATATGCTGCTAACACTCCTTGGCATGTAAGCAGTGCCTGAGCAATACCAGTGTATAAATATTTAACTGTTTTTTAAATGTTAAATTTCCTTCAGGAGGTATGGAGGAGCTGCGCATATGAGCTATAAATGGGATAAGATTGATAATAGCAGAAGTCAATATTATTTGATGGAATCTATTTAAATAGTTGGTTCATAAATTAAACTCGTTGGGAATTGTTTATTGTCACAGATAAAATTTCACAAGGGAACCTGGAACACAGTGTAATATCTCATAGTACTTCTGAAGGCAGGATGTAAGCGACACACAGACTACTAAACATTGTGAAATGTGAACATGATCTCGAATCACAATTGTGTGAGTAGAAAGGGCAAAACACAACCTTATGAGGTTCAACAAGGCCAAGTGTAGAGTCTTACACCTGGGGAGGACTAACTGTGTGCATCAGTACAGGCTGGGCTTGAGCTGCTGGAGAGGAGCTCTGCAGAGAAGGACCTGGGTATTCTGGTGGACAACAGGTTGTCCATGAAGCACAGAATCATCGAATCACCATGGTTGGAAAATGGATTCATTCATCCATTTCAACCATCCACCAATCACCAACAGTTCTCCCTAAACCATGTCCCTCAACATAACATCTAAGTCAGCGCTGAGCCCTTGTGGCCAAGAAGGCTGATGGTATCCTGGGGTGGATTGAGAAGAGGATGGCTAGCAGGTCACGGGAGGTGATCCTTCCCCTCTGCTCTGCTCTGATGAGGCTGGAATACTATGTCCATTTATGGGTTCCACAGTTCAAAAAAGACAGATGTCCTAGAAGGAGTCCAGCAGAGGACAACAAAGATGATAAACAGCCCGGAGCATCTCCTGTTTGAGGAAAGGCTGAGAGACCTGGGTTTGTTCAGTCTGGAGAAGACTGAGGGGGAATCTTAATCACCGTTTATGAATATCTAAAGGTCAAGAGTAAAATGAATGTGATAGAACAAAAGACAATGGGCACAAAATGGAACACAGAGAGTTCCATCTGAACATGAGGAAAAACTTTACTTTGAGAGTAACAGAGCCCTGGAACAGGCTGCCCAGAGAGGTTGTGTAGTCTCACTTCTCCAGAGGTATTGAAAACCCTCCTGGATGATCTCTGTGCAACTGAATCTAGGGAAAAATCCTTCAGCAGGTGGTTGTACTGAATGATCTCCAGAGGTTCCTTCAAACCCACGTGATTCTGTGAAGCTGCATTTAAAAGGATGTTTGAAGGATGCAGGTTAATTTAATTGGATCAGGTCCAAACCAGGAGGGTTGCTTATTACACAAGATTGAGAGAATAGTAAGATTCCTTGTATGTCTTGAAATCTGACAGCGAAACTGCTGTAGTTTATCAAGGGAATATTAAAACACTAATTTATTTGATTAAAATGTAGATTGAATGAGAATGGCAGGTAAGCTGTTTAAGTTTGTTTGCATTACTTGGTCCCCTTGAGGTTTGATTTTTCAGTGTGCTGGTGATATTCCAGGATTTCAGTTGAGGAGTTTTCTTTTAGTTTACACTGTAGCTCAAAAATTAGACACTACTGAGAGTCAGAGAGATACTTTTCAAAACAGACAAGGCCTCCTTCAGCAAGGAAGTTGTTGAACAAGGTTGAACAAGGTTGAACAACGAAGTTCCTCCTAACAAGGAAGCCTCCTTGTTACTTACAGTTCCATAGGGCTCTTTCCAGAGCCCTGGCAAAAGTAATGGTAACGTATGGTATTGAGTTTCTATAAATACAGTAAGTCAAAATTTCTGCTTTTAGTTAGTCTGGAGTACCTACTTTTCATTGTTGCTGCTTTGCTCTTCTGCATTGTGTACCATACTTTTTATGTGATACCAGGTAATTAAGAGCAAAAGGACAAAGAAAATGCCTCCTATTGGGAATCATCCTTGGATGTGGCAGCTCTTCTCCCAGCAGGAGTGGTGGTTGTCCCATCACTGCGGGGCCTTTGTGGCTACTTAAGGAAAAGACAGAGGAAAATATGGACCTGCTCTTTTCTGTTTTCTATGCACGAACTTCTCAGCCTACTTCCTGAAATGAAATATTCAGCTAAAACTGTCCCATTCTCACACAAAATCCTATTTTTGCTTCTGGTTGCTCACTGTGGTATTCTTTCATATCTCACTAGTCAGATGATGTCATTTAAGAATGTTTCTCTCCTTAGTTCCTAAGATTCTTCTTCTTCATGAGATAGAACATGCCTGTGTTTTACTGAGTTTAAAATTACTCTTTTAAAGGTTCATTTGCTCAACAGCCCCTGCAACATATACCAATTGAAAAGAAAGTGTTCGTTGCGAACAAAGGCCCATCTCTAGTGTATAGAAACAATTTCAGTTATAATGCTAATAATTTCGTATTTTTACTTTAAAAGAAAATAGAGAAATGAGGAGAAACCTAAAACAGAGTATTTAATTTCTGAAAGAGCAGAGTTAATAAGTGCTAGTGTGAGAAAGTAAATTAGAAAACGTGATCCGTGAAAAATGGCAGAATGGCTTACTTATTTTTCCAAAGACCCAATAATTTAATTATTATCGATTATTTGTGGTAGCACAGAACCTATCAGTCCTGCTAATGTTGCTGACTAACTGGTGCATTGCAAGCAATGAGACAAAAAGAGACCTTGCCCAGAAATAACCATCTACATCGATGAAATAAAATGACTGAATGAGCTGAGGAGGGTTTGTGGAAAAGATGTTGTGGTTCAGCGCAACAGGCAGTGATTGCTAACATGTCAACAACAGCATTACCCTTGTGAAGCTTTTGTAGGCATCACACCAAGGAAATGTTTTAAAGAGTGAGAAAAGCCACGTAACTCTTCCAAGAGCCAGTGGGCAGCCTAAGCAACGGCTCAAAAAAAAAGCCTTATTTAAAATGAAACAGATGGACGGTGGCTGTCCCCACATGCCTGTTAGAGGTGAGCTCAGCCATCCAGTGCAGAACGAGAGAGGAAAATACAGCAGAGAATAGGTTGCAAGCAACAAAATGAAGCTGGCGTTGAATTTCTATACTGTGATTACATTTCTTATATGATGATATGAAGTCAGAATTCATTAAAGCCTTTTTATAGGCATAGTAGCAACACCATATGGAATACTGCTGTCTTGGCCGTGGCCGCATGGTAGTCTCTTAAGAACACCACGTGTATTTGGTATATAATCTGTGACACAGTAGATGTGTGTGGAAGAGATGTGTGCACAGAATTAACTTTATCTACTACTCAACTAATACCAAGCAAATTTTATTCTTGCCATTCAGAGAAATACAGAGAAATGATGTAAAATACAGGACTATCTAACTCTAAGTTTGCACTCACTTGTGAGAGCATGGAGAACTGCACAGCAGGGCATCATCATTGTGCTCTAATGTGTATTTTTACCTATGGAGGTATAAGTATAAAACTGTCTAATGGCTTTAATTTCAGAAGAGGCTGTCGAAGAGCATACTGTTAAGCTACAGAATGGGTTTTCTTTCTAGTTGTCCTATTTATTTATTTTTGGCAAATGATACCAATTTCCTTCAGTGAAGTTCAATAAGAGAACAAACACACCACGTTGGCACTGTATTATTAACAGAAATAAAATATAAATATATTTTGCTTGTAGTTTTCCCTTCCCAAAAGCAACAGAGAAGCTTTTCTGTGTTGTGGTTACTGTTGGAGTCGGGTGAATTAAATCCTGTTGGTGGATTAACCTCTTCAATCTAAACCTGATGTAACAGGGTGAAGGAGCAAACCCAGTGCTAAAACTCCTGTTCTGAATTTCATCTCTCTAAATAGACAAAAGATCCATCTGCCTAAATATATGTAAACATAGGAATGCAAATAAGTCAACTTATCAGGGGTGGTTTTATTACCCCTTGTTAATAAATGTTGAAATACTCAAATTCTACCAAACTAAGGAGCGTTTGCAGTTCTTCATCATGTGAGGCCCATTTAGGAGTGTAAGATAAAATAAGCATGCTGATGCTAATCTCTCTGCAGATTGCAGATCTGGGGCTGAAACCATTTCCATTTTCAGTTTAGCTAATTGGTTTCCAATTGCCTCTTTCATTTCACTGCACCCAAATGCTTATTTTCAAATCTGGAAGCAACTGCATTACTAACTCTATAAAACAAAAATATTTTTGCTTGGCATGTTGATTATCTTGAGCATTTTTTTCTGATATCAACAAACTTCATGCTACTAATGATGCTGATACCTAGAGTTACTTGACTTATATCACCTCCACAAAACAAACTGAGGAAGGTTCAAACTGATTTCTACTCTCCTGTTGTATCCATGGCATGGGTGGCTTATCACTTGCCACTACCATTAAGACAAGACAAATGTTTTGATGTCAGAAATTTTTCAGATTTAAAAGAAAGTTGCACCAAATGGCTTGGCGTATGTACAAAACTGTGTGCATTTGAAGTATACGTGTTAATCAACTATTCCTTCCCAGCCCAAAATAAGAACAATGTACAGGTTAATTATGATAGACTGTAGACATTTTTCTTTCTTTCTTAAATGTTTACATGCTGAGGAAGGCTTTGTAATTTGGAGCAGAGTTTCACTCCACTGTGTCTGTGCTCCGCTTGACAGGCAGGGTATGTCTGTGACCGTACCTCATGGTGTGCACATGAATGTGAGCTTCAGGAGTTCATGCTTCTTGAACCCATGAGTCGCCAGCTCCATTTTCGGTAACATCAGGAGAGAGAAAATGCATCAGTTAAGCTTGATATATTTCATGTAGAAGCAAACTGTAGCACTGGTAATGTCCACGGCGGCGTTAATCGCAAAACTGAGAACAGCACTAATAATGTTTGTGTGAGTTGAAGATTGTTAATGCTTCCCTGAAGAAGTTTTTAGTTTGCCTGCTTTGTGATGCTCTCCTCTTTCATTTTTAATATTGCAGTTTTCTCTCTTCCTTGTCCACTTGGAGAATGTCTGAGAAAACTTTTATGTTTATCTGAGCACTTAGAATTAATGTTTATTAATTCTTTCTCTCTGGTTTATTCCTCTCAGAGATAATTACAGTTTACAATTAACTCGATTTTATTTTAGTTCATCTGCCTAATAGTTTAAATGGCAGCAATAATAAAATTGTCACAGTCTTTCACATCTCCTCTGAGTTTGCCCACGTTCATTGCAAAGAAGCCTTTGCGAAAGCGTGATCTACCAAAATTTCACTGTCTGAAGGTAGAGCACCTCATCTGCACTGCACTACATTCAGTCATCTTCCAGTTTTTATATAATAGTAGTATGGAAATCTTGTTAAAATCTGAGTACAGTAATGTAAATACTTGCATATACTCCATATATTCATTCATAAATTGCGTTCATTTTCCTTTTTTTGTAAGGTAATATTTTTATTAGGAAGACTTTAAAGAAGTCTGTAAACATGTTCCAAACATATGAGTAAACTTTGGTGTACTTACATCCTTAAGCCATCATGGTTACATGGTCTCTGTTGTCATAAAGGAATATAGTTATGAAAAATTGAGTGACTAGGTAAATGTATTGAAAGGATTGGGAGTTTAGCATATTTAATTGTAAGGCAGGATTATGACATGCTGATCACAGTCTATGCATTTCTGAGGGATATAAAACTGATGCTGGAAAGAAAAAGGAATAAAGAAAGACCCAGAAGCTGGAGTCTGAAGCTGGATGCAGTCAGACTTGAATCAGGAAGCTTTTCTGTACGGGGAGAGTAATTCACTCAGCACGGGAGCACTGATGAGAAGGGTGCTGGATTTACCATTGCTCAATGCCTGATGTTTTTCTAGAAGCTGTTCTGAGGTGAACACACCTGAATTGAGGCCGTCTGGGGGTGTGTGTTGTGTGGGTCCCACTGTCAGGTGTGTTTTTCTGAGTTACAGCTAACGTGGGTGGACATGTTAGAGATGGGGCAACCCATAGAAGTTGCAGTGTGATCTGAGGGAGGCTTTGATTGATGCGATGTCAGGGCTGCCATCGCTGTCCATGAACTTAAATGTTTTGCTAATACTCCTCATGCCTGTAATCTCTTTATAGAGAGACTGCCTATGGGAAGATAATGAAGTTCAGTTAGAGGGATAAAGTGCGTGTTCTTGTTCTACTTATTATTAAGTAATATTCTTGATATGGCATGATTGCAGCCAACATACATGGGTAGTCATTTTCCTAAGTGAGAAGCTTTTATGCTTCACTCTTGGGCACATAATTCATCCCTTTGCATGATGTAGTCTGAAAATAAGCATGCTACAGTTTGCATTTTTCTCAATGCAAGCTGAATGCCATATGCTGCTGTTTTCCAGAAGAGATTAAGAAAACCCACGCTTACTGATGGTAAGTTTTCTTTATTACTAGTGGGCAACCGGTCAGAAGGGCAAATGTTCCTTTTGGATACCAAAACCTTGGAGATTCTTTTAGGTAGGCATCTGTGTACAGAGCTAGTTTTTAATGTGAATAAAAATTGTGTTACTGTTCACATATAGGGGTCTCTGCTTTGCCAACAGGAGCCTGTAGCAGTGACACACACATATAATAAATCCATATTTGTGTGTGTGAATGCAGTTTAAATGTTCTGCTGTGTGCGTTTAATACTATTTAAAATTGCATTATTTAAAATTACATTAATTTTACATTTAAATGTATTTAAAATTACATTAAATGTGGAAAAAAATACTGGCCAAGTGAATCTTAGTAAAATATGAATTTACTGGTATTTACTGGTCACTGGTGTGATAATGCTTCTTCCGTACATTGTGTTCTATCTTCTAAGAATTTCTCAGGTTCTGCTGTGTTACAAAATCCAAGATTGACCTTAATAAAATGTACACTTCAAAAAAATTATAGCATTATTTCTACCTTCATCTCCCAAACCTGGGCTAACTGTGGTCAGCTTACTATCATGGAACATTAAATAAGAAATCCCAACTGCACTCCAGGGACCAACGGTTGGCAATTGGTAACTGGCTCAGTGGAGAAGAGAAAATCATCTCTTTTTAGAGTTCCAGGAAGAAAAGTTCAACATGTATTTTAACAGCTCTTTCTCTTTTTCAATACCTTGTTAATGTTAGTGCTGATTATCCTCTTTCATATCCGTTATATACGTATATATTTGCCTTACAGTCCAGGTGGAAAGGCGAACCAAACAGTGGCAGCTGATACTTTCGTGCATTAGAAGATACGCTGAAGTTAAAATTTGGAGGAAGAATACTCTGTATTCTTATGGATTTACTTTTATGTGCTAAGATCAGCAAGGGTTTGTTGCATTATTTTAACAGTGGAGTTAGTTAAATGAATGATTACTAAAAGGGGACATTTATTTTACGTTCAATTATTTAACGATGTAAACTGTCAGTGTGTTTTATTCCAAGATTCTAAAAGCTGAATTTAGAAGCCAATCCGGTGAAGTCTTTGGAACTGAGTTTGTCATTAGTTTTAGTGACTTTTTTTCAGTGGTTATTGTATGGCTAGGACTGGAAGGGACTTTAAGGATCATGAATCTCCAACCCCCCTGCCGCAAGCAGGGCTGCCAACCTTCATATCTAATACTAGACCAGGCTGCCCAGGGCCCCATCCAACCTGGCCTTGAGCACCTCCAGGGACGGGGCATCCACAACCTCTCTGGGCAGCCTGTTCCAGCACCTCACCACTCTCATAGTAAAGAACTTCCCCCTGATGTCCAACCTAAATCTTCCCTCCTTTGACTTAAAACCATTTACCCTTGTCCTGCCATTATCTACCCATGTAAAGAATCGATTCCTCTCCTGTTTGTAGTCTTCCTTTAGGTACTGGAAGGCTGCAATGAGGTCACCTTTCATCTTCCTTTATTCTTTAGTCTTACCTTCAAAGGGTATAAATATCATGACACAATGTTCCTTACCTCAAGGAAATTCATATCCTTTGATTGTGCTGTCTTCAGTGGCTAAGGTTAATTGATAACACACAGTTGTCAATTTTTCATTAATAGCTTTTCATTTTGACCCGATTTATTGTATTTGCTGTCCTTAGTATTTGGGGCAGTCCAGTGGGTAAGCTGTATGACTAAGTGTCAGGAGACCTTGTTTCCCAGGTTTGTCTCTGATCTACTCAATGAAATCTGTTTTCTGTGTCTGTAAAATAAGGGAACACCTTCCCCTTAGAGGTGCTTTGAGTCCAGCCGTGGAAAAAAGACACTTCTAATAATATTTTGATTTGGTCTTTTCTGAGAAACAGTGCGCCTACCATTCTCTTATCTACACCGTTAAGTGTATTTTGATGTCTGCCCGTCATTCACTTTAAGTTAAAACTGTCACTTAATTGTATGTTTGTTAGTTTATGTCTGTAGATCAGGGGAGCTGTGTGCCATGCATTGCTTGACTTAAATTATGAAGGATTTTAAGTAGGGATGGCTATAATTAGTGCATATTAAATGCCTTTCAACACACTGTTGTTAAACACCTTTCAAGGTAGTGTCAAGCTGCACATCAGGTGATTAAAATTGAGGACAGGTTGTCTGTACTAGAATAACTCTTAATGTTTTGGGGCAAAATGTCCATTTCAGCATTGAGTACAATGACAGGAAAAAAAAGGGGGGAAATAGAGACTGCTTTTGATTTTATGGGCTCCTAGCCTGCAATTTTGCAGGGTAGACCTGTCAGGGAATTATCAATTAGGGTACTAAGGTAACCAGATTGTCGTTTGTAAAGATACTCTGAGACCTGTGAATATGTCTGATGTTTCCTTTCAAGGGTTAACCACAAAATGCAAAGGCATATAACACGCTCCGTGGGTAGAATAGGAAAGGCTAAATGCAGCTGTCATCCTTCTCTTTTTCTGTTTATTCTTTCTAACATCTTGAAAAACAGATGAGATGCGTGTTGTTCGTTTCATTAATGTGTACGGGTTATAAATGTCTTAGCTTTGGGGGGGTTCCTCAGGAAATACAGTTATTGTTTTGTGGGTTTTTTTTTTTTCCCTGGGTTTTGAATCATCTGTTAAAGTCACAGGTCCTTGTTTACAAATGAAGATCCCATATGTGAAACAGAATTGTAATTTCTTGGGTATTGCTCTTATTGTTGTTCGCATTTTAATGAAGCACTCAGGGCTCAGTGAAGAGGATTATTAATACTATAGAGTCCGTTGCTGGGTTCTTTTTGTACTGTGAGGCTTCCAGAATAAGTGCAAACTTTTTCCTGAGAAGCGTGTTTGGAGTTTATAGGAACGAAGGATTTAAAGTGTTGCAGATGTTCCAGTGTTGGAAGCAAACAAGAGCAGAACAGCCAACTTGGTTTTATATACCTTATAAGGGTAAAGAGATTAGAGAGTTTTTACAAAGAATACTTTATTCACTGATTATACATGATTGAGCTCCACTTCAAAGTGGCCAGTTAAAAAAACTCCTTCCATACTTATCTGTATCTTTTGTTTCTAAGGGGCCGAAGCTATAGGCTCTAGTTGTATTACTACAAAGTCAAGGGGATCTGCCCTTCATCAGCAAGAGACACTGTGGCTGGGAGTATTTCATTCTGCCTGTGTGTCACCAAGCTCCCAGGAGCTCAGCACTGACAGTCTGATTCAAAGCCTACCTCAGGCAAAAGAGGCAGTCTTGCTAGAGGAATGACTGATTCATATGGGAATCCCTAGGATATAAAGTGATTGGTAGTAAATGAAGGGCATTTGAGTCCTCATGAACTGCTGACATGCAATTCCTGTTGGCTCACCCAGGGAGAAATTATTCCTTCTTGTCTGATCTTGTAATGTTTGCAGACCCCTGAAAATCCAGCTCCGTGCCAACCGAAGAGCTGTGGGGTGACTGGGAAGGAGTGGAACACTCATTAAAGCATCTGATGGAAAGCTGAGTGGTATTCTTCAGAAAAATGAGGAATTTTAAGAAAACGGGTAGAGAGATGGAAAATTGCTATTTACCTCATATTTTGTAGGTGTTTTGTGAAGGTTCTTTCAGAAATCACGCTATCATTTTCCAGCCCTCTACTAGAAAATTCAAGTTTTGTTAGGCATTCCTGGGACCAAGGCAGAAGATATAAAAGATTCCCTGCTTATTTTTTTTCTTCACTTGTCCTTTCACAGTACCAGAAGCTGAACTTCTTTCCTTCTTTCTTACTGTATCTGGTGTACAGACATCATTGAACTAAGCAAGATTGTACACTGTGTACTTCAGCGCAGTGATTTCCACAAAGGTAGACCTCTGTAAAATTGCATCACTGATGTATATGAATAGGCTCTGCCACAGCATCCCATCTTTGATGTTGAAAAAGAGTGTGATGCCCTTAACATGTGTTGTTTTAACTTGCCTGCTCTGTACACAGCAAAGAGGAGGAAGAAACAATCAAAATATCTCCTGCTTTATGACACTGAAATGTAGTGGGTCTGGGTCTGAGCTATTAGCAGCTGACGTATGCAGGCCTTGATAAGAAATCCAAGAAAGGATGAAAATATGTACAAGTATCACAACATCAACACTGCTTATCAAACCTGCCTGGTATTTTGAGCCTTCTAGCTTCCCCCAGTGATTAATGCACGTGCCGGAGAGAGGTCGTAGAGAGTTTTGACAAAAGCAGCCTCCATTCATGTGCTGAAATAATAGATTTCTTCAGACAGAGGATGTAGAGATGAGTGGAATTTTGAGTTTCTGAGTCATACCGGGGGGAAACTGTTAGATTTTCCTGGCTGGACCTGGCAGAGCAGATTCTGCAGAACTAACTGAATTCTGCAGTTGAAGTGTTTCTGCCTGGAGAATGGCAGTTTCAAATCTACCTTGCAGCTTACAGCCCATTTTAATGTTTTTGAATTGAGTTGCTTTCAGGGGGAAAGAGAGTCAAAGTAGCCTTGTGTCCAGTCTCCCCAGTGCTGACTGCCTTGAGCAATCAGCTCTCATCCAGGCTGTGAGCTTAATCAGCCTCTGAGAAAGCACCGAGCAGTTCCCAAGGCAGAGCTCAAGCGAAAAAAGGGCTCGAAATGTGTTTTAGGGTGCTTGCCCCATTCCTCTCCATGGAGTCACTGGCATATGTGCTCAAAAGGATGAATAGCAACAGAGTTTTGTGCAAATCTGCTGGAGGCTATTTTTGGAAGAAAAAAACCTCTCCCTGAATCTCTTCTGTTCTTGTGCCCATAGTTGAAAGAAGGGTTGCTTGGCTGCCAAAGTCTCAGATCCAGAAGTTTGAGGTCTAATTGGAACCTCAGTTCTTTGGGATGTTTTTCTCCTGTTTAAGAACAAACGGACAAAAGTCAGAGTTTGAAGTCTTTGACATCAGAAAACTGCTTTCACTTTGTATTTGGAACTGCCTTTGAGCATAGGTAATGTTTGTGTTCCCTTTTAAAGGTGTAGATCTAGATATGCAGTTGCTTAATTTACAAGGTAAATTTGTTCTGCAGTTACGATTGCTTTAAATCTATCTTCTAAATTATTTTACTTGCTTTCAGACTGTTCTTAGAGATATTATTTTGGGTTGTTTTGTGGGGTTTTTTTTTTTTTGAGAGAGAATGATGATCGAATCTATGAGTATGTTCTCTATAGCAACATCAATTATTCCAATAAAGGCCAAACAAAAAGAGCTATTTACTTGTTTTCTCGGACAAAGACTTGCTGGGACTTTCAAGTAGCTCAGATGTCTGTATCACAGCACGCCTCTGAAACACAGTGAATTCTCATGCTGCCTTTACATGTGTTCCTGCACTATTCAGCAGAGAGGTCCATAAAAAGGCACTTGTCGATACCGTAGAGAGTTGCTTGTTATCATGCTTTTTTTAAACCACTTCCCCAAATAATGCAGATCAATGCATTGGAACTCGAAATAGGAGTCAACAACACTGAAAGTGGTTTTGGTGTTGCACTGAGTGAATGTCACTTTAGCAGGAGGTTGCTTTTGGTCTGCTGGACTAAAATAAGTTTGTTCTGTTAAATGTGTAAAAACTAGGAAGCTCCCTGCTGTTTATTTTACAACAACAAAAAAGGCTGTTGTCTCGCTGTTGGAGTTGGTTGTGTTCCTGTACAGAATAGAGATACACGAGCTGAAGTGTTTTTTAAAAGATGGAGAAATCTCTGTTTCTGTTGCTATGAGGCAAGCATATTCTGTTCAGAAAAAGGGAGTAGAGAGCTCGTCCTGTGCATGTGCCAAGTGATTATCCAAGGCGTATGCACAAGACAAGTAGACTTAACCGATCCACTTTGGTTCTGCTAACTTATCATTTTTTATTTGTTCATTGCATAGTTGATTGCTTGGTAAATGGAAGTTCTCATACATTCTTCTTGAAAAATAAGAGAGTGAAAATTACCATGGGATTTGTTTAGATTTGTTGTTGTTGCTTCTAAGAAACTTCACTTTCATTAAGTCTTTCTCCCTTGCACTCTGAGCATGATTTCCCTCAGCCTAAAGCAAGGGAAATGATCTCCCCACTTTAATATTTTCCTTTGATTAAAACTGCATAACTCATGCTGCGAGAAGTAACATGTTGTTTTTATAGTTCCTTCTTTGTCTGCACCACTCCAAGGGCTCCATAAAGAGATAGGTGGTATTAACACCATTTTGTAGTTAAGAAATTGAAACAAGAGAGTAGGAAATGCCTTTGCCAAGATTTCACTCTGCTGACCAGCACGATGCCCTCTGCGACAATGCAATGCCAGCATCTTTAAGTAAGTCAGCTGTTAAATCAGATTATTTTCATGCTTCGGCTCTGTCATTGGTGATTTAGCCATGTGCTAGGATAGTCTTGCTTTGCAGACATGCTGATGTAATGCTGGGTCTGGTAAGGGAAATACATAGATCATCAATTTTGAGCTCTTCCTTTACCTGTCATTGTAACAGAAAGCCACATCTTTCTAGAAAAATCACACTACACCAAACTGTGTAGCAGACCAAGGAGATGCACTGCTAAAGTGTCTTGAAGTTCAGCTTTGGTATCAGCTTCTTATACATAGAAAGTGAAGACAAAAGGCAACCAAATACTGAGAGGAAAAGCTGTCATTCTGAGAAACACCCAAAGAAATGGCAACAGGGAATGTGGATGTCCAGCAGGATCCCTGACAGCACTGCAGCTTTCTCTATCACCTTGCCACTGGTTTCTTCATGACATTGGAAATTTAGATATTATAGTTATGCCAGTGGCTTTAGTTCTGGTCTGAAGCCTGCTGTTGAGTGATGCTAATGAGGCTTCAACTTGGTTTCCAGTCAAACATTACTTAACGCTGGGGAAACGTATTCTTCTACAGTATCTTTCAAAACACTAAGAGAAACCTTGAGCTCTTCTAGCTTCATTATTTTCTGGAAATAGAGTGTGAAAGCATGGAGCACGCACTACAACCACAGTATGTAATGAGTGGCTTAGCTCCTTTTAACTTTAGTTGAGTTTCTGTTCATAGGCAGCTGCATGAGGAATGTTCAGCTGCATAAGGTTGATTGCAAACGAGGACCTCTGTAACACTGTACAGATTTTTAAAGGCAGCCCCTGTTTTTTGATTACAAAAAAATAATAATGATCTCCAATTTGTCTGCAGGTACTCCCATGAAAAAGTTTATCGTAACTTGGTTGTGCCCTGGTAAAATAAGGATATAAGTGACCTAAAGTTTGTAAGAAGAGGTCATCAGGTCATCTTTTCTATTGCTCTTCTCCAGAAACCCTTCATTCTCACTAATATGTATTCCTGTTCCTTCTACTATAGAAAACATAATCATGTACAAAAATGATTGTTCCCTTTGAGCTTTGTCACCCCGGGCTTTACAGCCTTATTTCGTTTCAGTTCTCATTTAAGAAATTACTCAAGTACTGTTTCTAAAAGAGGTTTGGAATGTTAATTAGGTCTAGTAGGTCTATACCAAGGCCATCAAATTAATTTTGCTTCTGTCCTACGTAGATATGAATCTCAGCTTCCTCAGTTGAAAAGGCTATTACATTATATACAACCCACTGTGTCCTGAAACTTCTCTGTAATGCATTTATAGTACTTATCTGCCCCAAAGAAATACTTCTGCTCATTCAGTATAAGTTTAAAACAGCAACTTTGCAGAAGAATGCAATCTCCTCTGCCTCTTTTTACTTCTCATTTGTGGCAAAGTTCTAACTGAAGTTAAAATGGAATAATAAATGCTCCCTTATTTAAGCGATAGAAAGCTTCAGAATTTATGAACATTTAGCATAAAATGAATAGGCAATTCTGCATCTTTAAGTCCACTAGCAGTACTTATTCTCTGTAGAGTCCTGCGTTCAAACTGCGTCTAAAATACTTCATGAAGTTGAATAGTAACAGATGGAAGGTATATTTGCGTTCTTTGTTTGTCTGAAGGAGGCAGGACTTTGTACTATCGGTGTCATAGGTCTGTTCTGATCTTACCAGAAAGGTGGGCATGATGACAGTCATGATGGACAGCATAAAAAAAGCATTACTCATGCTAGCCAGAAAACACACATTAAAAATGTAATCCCTTATTTGCAATTACAAGTTGCATCGTTGCAGCTTTCCTCGTAAAAGAAATCTGGAACACTGGGCTGTTGTGCATTTTATGCTATCGAGAGGAGGAGACTCTGACTCAAGATTCCTTTGGTTCACGTCTGCAGAGGGCCTTCGGCCCCATGTACCCTGATTTATGTGAGTACATCATTCACATGAGCCAGCTCATGCTTCACATCCCCTTCCACTTCTCATGTAATTCTTGAGTACCTCAAATGCCTGCTTTGGAAACCTAATTTATTTATAAAAATAACATCAGTTGGGAAGGACAGACTTAAAATCTTCCTTTTAAACATAAAACTTACCTGTCTGTGGCCTCAACTTGGGATAAGCAGTAATTGCTTGATGACGCTGGGGATTCTTACAGATTAATTAATGAATGACTGTAGAAGCACTGAGAACATCTGATAAAAGATTCTCAAGATGTGGACAGCATGCTTGCTGTAATGTCTGTCTCATTGCAAGGACCCTTTCTTCAAACAAATATCCCAGAGATGATACAAGTGGCGTAATAGTCAATTAAAAGTCCATGTGGTTCCTTTCTAATTCTTTTTTCTCTTCTAACTAACTGTTACCCTAGGAAGAAATGATTCCAGTACTCGAAGGGAGCTAATAAAGGAATGCAGTAAGAGGATGGATGATGTCAGGAAATATAAATAGTATAAGAATTTTTGTCTCAGAGTGAGGAAAAAATGAAAGTTCTGTCCCGATGCACAAAAAAGGGAAAAAATCAATTTCTGACACTTCAAATAAGAAAAAAAAAAGTTTTGAAAAATCTAAGATAGAAGCCTTTACCTGAGCTCTATACTATGGACCTGTGCTGTCCACTGATAGGAGATGCAAATCAGAGCTTGTCACTGATGTCTGTCATGGCCATTAGCAAGCCACTGAACTGTGCTTTCTTTTCTTAATCAGCAGAATGGAAGTAGGGATTGACATATTGGTTCAGAATATTGTGATGAACGTAGGTGAATGAACTTGAATAGTTTTCCAAACGCAGATGTTAGTAAGCTGAATTTAACCATCCAGATGATTGCAGCTGATACGAGAAGTGCATTAAATCATTTTTTTATTTCATACATTTTCCTTTGAGCAGTCAAAACTGAAACAATCTACAATTTGATTTAATGCCCTTGAGATTCTTCCTGGGGCGCAGTGTTTTGAGCCCCTTATGTGTCTACATATTCTGCAGAAGAAATCAAAACATTTCCTCCCGGAAAGTTTACAAGGTAAACACCGTGGTAAAGTCAGTGACATGTACCTATTTCTTTTCATATCTTTTTCCCATAGCCTTTGATGGTAATTCCTAAAACAATTCTTTGAGAGTCTGTGGGGGATTTGGGGCTGTGAGGCTTCATTTTCCCAACAGCAGATGGGTTTTCATTTCTTTGTTCCATTTAACTCGTTGTCCTTGTTGACCTAATCCCTGACAGTACGCAGCAGTTAAGAATGCACCACGCCTTACTGCTTTCCTTTCCCAGTGGTGAAGTAGCCAAACACATCTTCACTGCAGGTTGTTTTTAAAGAATAAGAGTTAAGGAAAAGGTTAGCCATCAGTGAAGAAATACTGACTGGACACAGCTAGGAGTGCGTAGTAGGGGAGTGACTGAAGATGGATAGATTTCTTCAACTTCGTAAACGTAAGACGTTAGAAGTCTAAGATGAAATACTGCTGTGTCCTAAGCTCAGTCAGCATTCAGCAGATGAATGCATCTGTCACTGGTATTGTGATTAAAAAGCATAAAGTGGCATAAATCCAATAAATAATTCCAGAAGTTTGTGAGGATTTTTGCATCTTTTAAATATGAAAACTTACGGTGACAGGAGTTAAGAAATACCTCAGCGAACTACAGAGTAATAGATTCTCTACTTAAAAATTATGATCCATATCATAATGAATATATGGCAGAAAACAACCACAGCAGCAAAGGAAGATGGCCAAGTCTATGGCAAAAAAAACCCGAACCACCTGAAAATGTGGCCGTTAATATATCCAAAGCAGTATGTGAATTATCGGAACTAGAGCATAAAGACTGAACTGGCACTAATGAAAGTAAATTGGGTGTTTGAGGTTGGAGCAAGAAATAAGATAAATGAATGCTTCAAGATAAAGCTCTGCTACTCTGGCACATCCATCTGTGTTGACACTGCCACCAGTGAGGTATATTTTGACATTTTGCTGATGACACAAAGACTGCAGTCTCCCTAGCAGAAAGAAATATTGCATATTCTGCTAAAGTTAAAACTTGGATATTCAGGAAATATTTGGACTTCTGTGGTCTACCTCTGGTATTACTCCAAACACCTAACGCAGTAAGAAGGGCTTCACTATAGTTCCTCCATCAAAGGTTTCCTACGTGTTTTGATTTGAAGTAAAAATGAAATAAAATGAATTAAAGGGCAGTTTGATAAACAAACAGCCCGTGGGTTCTGGATGAAGATCTTAACGTAACAGGAGCATACAAAGACCTTTGGAACTGGGACTGGAATGAAGCACTGAGGTGAAGTTAGGATGTCCCATCTCTTTAGAAGGGGTGTCCAGGGTGGAAATGAGAACAAGAGCAGTGTGAAATTAATTACATGAATGGTTTGGACACCAGGCAAATTGCTGTTTGGCAAACAGCAAATTTTGAATGTACACTTGACAGTCAAAATTATGGCATTTGAGCCTTGTAAAATAATGTTATTGGTATAACAAAGGTTCAGGAGAGCCCCGTTAAGAATCACACAGTCTGAGCAGTGATACTGGAGGACTCCGTATGTCTTACAAGGTCTTGTGACTGAAAAACATGGGGAGATTATGCAGAACATCTCTGTCTGGTCAATGTGTGAGCTTTAAAGAAGTATAATATGGTGCTTGCAGGGATTTATATATCCAAAGCATTTCTGAGCCATTAAAGGATCCTCACGGCATGCTTGTGAATGAAGATTAATTGCTGAGAAACACATACCATGACACACTTAAAAACGCACTCTTTGATCTGTGAGAAACCGCCTGCCTCTCTGTCGTTAAAGTCAGTGGCAGACGATGATTTCAACTTAGATGTGTTCATGTGCAGAATGTACTTGAGCTGTGTATTTTGAAGAGTCACAAGAACCTAACTGACATCAAGGAAAAAGGAAATGATGATTAATAAGTAAATAAGCGAAGAAATAAGGAAATAAATAAGCCCCAGGGCAACAACTCAGCATGTTCAGTGCCACAAAAGTAAGTGTGTTTAGCAATAATGTTCTTTTTTCTACTCTCATTTTCACTATCTCGGATGCCCTGAGATCTTCCTTCTGTGTTGAATTAATGGCTTCAAGGGGTGAATCTGCTGCAGTCATGTTGTTAAAGATGTGAGGAGGAATTATAGTAAAAGCAAACTCTGCCCAGTGCAATTCCAACTTCTTCCATTCTGAAATCTGGAAAAAAATCCCAGAAACATCAGACTGTAGCAGAATGGCTTAGCTTTTCATTTTTCGCTTTTCCTTTGGCAAATAAAGGTAGTTATTGCTAATAAAGGTAACTTATTGCTCTCTATAACTTCCTGAAGGGAGGTTGTGGTGAGCTGGGGGTCGGCCTCGTGTCATTAGTGATAGGACTAGAGGCAATGGTTTCAAGCTGCAACAGGGGAGATTCAGGCTGGACATTAGGAAGTATTACTTCTCAGAAAGGGTGGTCAGGCACTGGAATGGGCTGCCCAGGGAGGTGGTGGAGTCACCGACCCTGGGGGTGTTCAAGGAACGATTGGATGTTGTGTTGAGGGACATGGTTTAGTGGGAGCTATTGGTGATAGTTGAACGGTTGGACTGGATGATCTTGTAGGTCTTTTCCAACCTTGGTGGTTCTATGATTCTATGATTGATTCCTCCAGTGATTTTTCTATAGCACCTTCCTGTGTCAGTGACAAAGAGAAGTGTATAGGAATGGGTTTGTTGTCTTGAAAACTTTGCATGATTTTATTATTTATTTAAGCTTGTTGTCATTGCTCCAAAGTCAATGTCCTTTCTGCTCCACATAGCTCTCAGGTCTTGAACCTCATTATGTCTAAGCTGTTGATGACAGGCAACATCTCTATAAATGCATTTATATGCATTTTTTTTCAACTGACTTTTGGGCTTACTCTGTTAGTCAAGATGATTTGTTTCATTTGTTTAACATTTTCTTGAATGATTTCTCTTGAATTCTCCCAGAAACGCTTTTCATGTGGGGAAAGGCAGTGAGTCCCACAGAAGGCATGTGGCTTCTTATAGATTTAGATACAAATACTGTTGCTAGGAAGCCTGTAAAGAAATATGTAACATCAATAACATCAATACGTGCATTTGTCCTCAAACGGCATTTATACCCATCTGTCGCATGTCAGCATTTCTTTATGGAAGTATCCTTTCCCAAATCTCAGTCTGCTCCATTCAAAACTCAGTGAGTTTGCTCTAAGATCATCATCATCTCCAGCTATCCAGTGAAGTACAAATATATCTACAGCAAATAACAAGCTTTAACCTCAAGCAAAGCACTTTTATTGTTGAGTTGCTACGTTTCTCCTTCAGCTTTCGCTCCCTGTCCTCAGATACATGTGTAATTTATTCTTTATTTAAGCTTTGTTCGTGTTACAGATTTCATAATTGTGATTTAAGAATTACACTGGGATGGGGCAAAGATTAATTTGATTTTAATTCAATTTTTAATTACAGTTTTCTCCAAAGCTTGAGTTATGTTTCTTAGTACACCTAGAGTGGCGGCGTTTGTCTGACATAAATATTAACCCACTTAAAACTACATAGTACGTTTAATCTTAGAAGAATCCTCTCGTTAGCTTAGCAAGGCATTTCAGCTCTGTTCACCATGAAATTGCCACAAATGAGTAAGAATAGAGCTCTGCTAATAATTCTGTATGCATGGCAATGAATCACTATTCTTTCAGGCATTTATGAATTATCTTTTGAACAAAGAATCTAGTTTTGAGATGAATTTATGGATTTACAGTTACCTCAGAGGTATGTCTGAATTTCCTATGTTCTTTATCTGGACTAATATTTGTCTGGGCAAGGGCTGCCTGCTGCCACTGGGGTCACAGGAAAACATTT
Source organism: Alectoris magna (assembly GCA_030625065.1). NCBI lineage: Eukaryota > Metazoa > Chordata > Aves > Galliformes > Phasianidae > Alectoris > Alectoris magna. Next base: position 4,914,920 of record CM060561.1, read on the forward strand.
AACATTTGTGCTAGAAAGAAAAATAGACCCCAGGATCTGGAATCCCACTCATCATCGACTTGTCCCACTTCGCAGGTGCACTTTGCAACTCAAAATTGTGGGATGCATATTTATAACAGGATCTACATTTTAGTCACCATCTACCTCATGTCAAAGAAAAAGCTGTTGTGCTCTCTGAATTAATCTTGTTACTGACACGCTGATGGGTTGGTCATATATGTCTGTGTTGTTGTTGACTCTTAGAAAGCTTCTAGTTTTACATTTCCCTCATAACCTCATAGCACATCGCTTTCTTTCCTGGAAAGCTATTTCAGGCTGGGTGGATAACAGTGCCAGTAGCACCCCCTAAAAAAAGTCCTAATAGATCGCTTGCTTCTGAATTCATCTGACAAATTAAATCTGTTATAATAAGAAGGATGTTTTGAATTTGTACCATGTCAGAGTTTTGTGGCTGCAGGCATCTCTGTTTTGGGAAATGGTGCTGTTTACCTTGCGCACAAATCAGAGGACCACCAAGAATATGCCCCTTTTCATTCTTGTGTTGGCAACTGTACTGCTCTTAAGAAGGGAAGTTTCAGTAAATATGCTTTGCTCCATGCCTAGGCAGTGTTTAATGTTACCTCCTGAGCTTTACAGTCTCTTTCAAATAAGATCACTTTGAAGGAAAGGACCACACATCCTTCAGCTCTTTATCGTGTAAGACGGTACTAGCTGCTGTGTCACAACACAAGCCTGATATGTGTTCCTTGGGTTAGCTTTGTTTTCAGTAGCGTTTTTTTAACTAGAATTCTGAGCATTACAAGAACTTAACTGGGAACGTAACTGGACTTGTTTAGTCTAGAGAAGAGGAGGCTCAGGGTACGCCTTATCGCTCCATACAACTGTCTGAAAGGAGGTTGTGGTGAGTTGGGAGTCAGGCTCTTTTGCTAGGTTGCTGTGAGAGGTAATGGCATTAAGCTGTGCCAAGAGAGATTCAGGTTGGACATTCAGAAGAATTTCTTCTCAGAGAGAGTTGTGAGGTATTGGAAAGGGCTGCCCAGGGAGGTGGTGGAGTCACTGTGCCTGGGGGGGGTTCAGGAACGTGAAGTCTCACCTCAAGCACTGGGTGCAATCCCAGGTGCCACAATATAATAAGGAAATAAAACTATTAGAGAGCAACCAGAGGAGGGCTGTGAAGATGGTGAAGGGTCTGGAGGGCAAGGTGTAAGAGGAGCAGATGGGGTCCCTTGGTTTGCTCAGCCCAGAGCAGAGGAGCCCAGGGGAGGCCTGATGGCGGCTGCAGCTCCTCACAGGGAATGGAGGGCAGCGCTGAGCTCTGCTCTGTGTGACAGTGACAGGGCCCGAGGGAACGGCATGGAGCTGCAGGGAGGGGCGGGTGGGGGTGAGGGAAAGGGTCTGCAGCAGAGGGTGGTGGGCATGGAACGGGCTGCACAGGGCTGTGGGCACAGCCCCAGTTTGTTCAAGGAGCATTTGGACAGTGCTCTCAGACATAGGGTGTGGATGGTCCTGTGTGGAGCCAGGAGTTGGACTCTGTGATCCTTGTGGGTCCCTTCCAACTTGATTGAACTTCCAACTTGTGATTCAAAGTCAGGATTGGGTGCAGAGACACCACTCCGTGCCCCAGGATCCCCTAGCCATGAGGACAGGCCCAGGGCAAAACTAGTAAACCCAGCAGTGGGTCTGGGTCTTGGATAGAGGTAGCAGGAGAGCGGAAGCAGAGAAAACTGCTGTGCAGCTGCAGCTTTAAATCAGTTATGATTCTTTAAATTAATTTCCTCTGTTTTGCCACCCTTTTTTTTTTTCCTGCAAAGAGCATCTGAGCATCCTGGCAATGCCATCCCCCTGTCTGTATTTGCCAAGCCTGATGTCTACAGTGTAGCACCGAAGATCATAGCAGTAAACAACTCCAAAAATGGGCTTACTTCATACACAATTTTAATGGATTCATCGCATTATTTAGCAGACGTGAAGAATCTTAGAAATGCATCTCTTCCCCAGTAAGTTAAGAGCTATTTATGAAGATGTCACTCAAGCGGATTATTCTTGCCTGTAAAATGTCACCTAAGCACTGGCCCTGCGTATGAAGTTTCCTAATTGGCTACGATGATGAAGCTTTCTAATGTTTTTGGGAATTAGAGTAGCTATTAATGCCTTTACATAAGTATCACTGTAATTTTTTTCTCTGAATTTTATGCGTCATTTTGGGTACTGTCAGCTCAAGTGATTTTATGGCTAGTTTGTGCTTTCACTATGATGTTGAAGCATCTGGAAAGATTTTTTGGTGAATCTCTGCCCAGTAATATATTCTCCTTTTACAGAAAAGGTTTTCTTGTTCTTGGTGAAGAGTTAATGAAGAAATTTACTATCTCTGTATTTATTTGAAATAGAAATATATTTGTTTGTCAAGCAGGTAGTCAGAAGAGATACAAAGAGATCATATAAACAAACTTTCCCCTTTGGGATAAGGTGGCCTTCTATCACATGGTAGCACAGAGCATTGCAGAGTTGCTCCTTCAGTATATTTTTCTTCAACAGTGCCGGTGTTCTAATGAGGTAACTAGCAGCTACTGGGTTTTTACAGTGCATTTGGTACTGTTTACATGTATGTTTTAAATGAGAGGTGAATTAGGTAAGGACCTAAGCTGGCACAGGTTGCCCGCAGGTCTTGGAGCCTCCTTCTTGGAGATCTTAAGAAGCCACCTCGTCATGGTCCTGGTAACCTTGCTCTGGGTGTCTGTGCTTGAGCAGAGGTTGGACCAGATAGACCCAGAGGTTCCTGCCCATTTCTACCACTCTGTGATTCTGTGAGCTGTAAGCCAGAAACTGGTACGGGAGGTGCTGGTAGTGTGGCCAGCTATTGCTGTTACAGATACCTGCCTGCCAAGGCCATTTTGAATTTGCTCATATTCATAGTGTTTAGTACTGAGCTAGTGTTTCTTCTTCCACATTAAGAATAAAACTGGAGCTTTGTCTTGAGTTGCTGTGAATGACCTCAGCAGTTTGTACTTCTGGTAGCCAGCCAAAGGGATCCAAACCAGGGAGATGAATGAAAAGGATTTGGGTATTGCGGTTTGGGTCTGCTCATTTCACTTCTTGTGTTTGCACAGTGCATGCTGATGTGATTTTTTACAATTCTTTCCAATGCTTTTGTTCCGTGCTGCTGGTCATGTATTTTCTTTCAGCTAGGTGTTGAGGGCTTGATATATGAAAGGATGTCTTCTCTGAAATCCTTACAATCCGTATTATTTGCTGTACTCCTTGAACCTTCTGTATGCTCATGCATGCTTGTTCAGGAAAGATGACAAAGATTTCTAGTGAGAATCCAGTGATAAATCAGAACTATACTGTAACTAAGGTAATTGCAGTCATGAATTTGCTCAAGTGTTTAACTTTTCATACTACTTTATTCTAAACTTAGAGGTGATTTGAATGTTGGTTTTTCAGTGGAAATTCTTATGTAGGTGGCTGGCTACGGGGTTTTATCACATCTCTGAAATAGAAACAATATTCCTTTTCATTTGTTTGGAGACTTTTGCCTGAGGATGTTAAAGCAGTTTTATAACATTCTCAGGAAGGAAAAGAACATTATTAAATCTAGTCTGCCAGTAGAGTAAATTTAGTCACACACCAGCAGAGAGAGTACCCCAGTGGGGAGCAAAACCATATTTTCCCCATCTCATGAGTTTAAAGCTTAAATTGGCCAAAGTCACATGCTCTTGGGGGCAGATACATATTTATTTGTAGATAGGTAAGTTCTTCGCAGCATTCATTCTTTCGCATCAGTGTGGTCCATCAAATCTAGCAAATGACTTGAGGATGGTTGGGATCAAATTGGGGTTGATTTGCATGAGTCTATGCCATCCGAACACAGCAATTCTACACATTTTATGCAGCAGAGATATCTGACTTACGTCAAGGGATGTATTTTGAAATGTATGAATTAAAATAAAACAGCAGTGCACTTCCACAGCTTCCATTTGAAACTCTGAGAAACCAGTAGTAATCTCAGTTGTGAACAAAACCTCATGGCAGTCCATTCATTACCAAAGAGGAGGTAGCGGAGAAGGCTCAGGGGAGCCCTTATCGCTCTATAACTCCCAGAGGTTGTGGCGAGGTGAGAATTGGCCTCTTCCCAGGTAACAGTGATAGGATGAGAGGTAATGGCTTTAAGTTGCACAAGGGAAGGTTCAGATTGAATACTGGGATAAGTTTCTTCTCAGAAAGAGTGGTGAGGTATTGGAACAGGCTGCCCAGGGAGGCGGTGAACTCACTGTCCCTGGAGGTATTCAGGAAGAGCGTAGATGTGGCACTTGAGGGCTATGCTTAGTGGACGTGGTGGGGATGGGTCGATGTTTGGGCTAGATGATCTTTGTGATCTTTTCCAACCTTAATGATTCCATGATTCTAAAGGAAAACACAGGCTCCGTTATGAAGTTTTAAGAGCCGCAATACTGTTTAGTAATCATGAAAACAAAATTTCAATTATTTACTGACATTGGTTGATGCTGTGGCTAATTCCCTTAAAAAGTAGATTTATTTTGCTTTCTTTGAAATACTTTTTCCATCTCCTCTTTGTTCTTCCTCTGCCTATTTTTCCTATTTGGTACATAAGGAGTGTTGGAAGTTTGTTGATTAGGCACTGAGATGCTGCTTCTGCTTTGCTAAATTAGCCACGGTAGCTCTGTCAAACACTCCTTTCCCCAGTGCTCTCATCCTTCTCCTTCCTTTGGAGATGTATTGGTTTGTTTCAATGGAAGAAAAGGTCTTAGCTTTGTCCCCATCAGTCCTCTCTGCGGTCTAGTAACTGTGATAGCAAGTATGATCAGGTAAAAAATATAATGAAGCCAGAGGAACACAAGCCATTTACAGCGTTTACCAGAGATATTAAGGAAAGAGCATGTCAAAACTTACTCTCCCACAGTGTTGCCTGAGATTTTTCAGGAGTAATACCTGGAAAATAAAATGACTGTATGGAAGGCTGTGAAAGGAGATGAAGGAGAGCACGGTGGGCAGGGAGGCAGGTTCGTGGCACTGGGAGTAAGCGCCGTGCTTCACATGCTTGGCTGCGTGTTTGCTCCATAAGGGCAGCCAATATTGCCTCCTTCATCTTCTTCACTGTCTCTGCTTTCTGGAAACTTCACACAGAGCACCTGCCTTAGAAATGCCTTGTTGTTTGCAGGCAGTATTTATAAATAGATGTGGTTTTGTGCAGTTGATTAAAAAAAAATTCCAAATAACAGACTTACTGTGTGATGAATTCTGCATGCTTGCCTAAGGAATCAATATCCTCTTTGATTCTCACAGTATGGATTCAATTTTTATGTGCTAAGGGAAGCAGGAGTGCACTTTCCTAAAGGAAACAAAATGATTCTCTATGTTGTTTATATAGAGTATTTTATTGCAGATGAAGAATATAACGTGTAAGTGTAATAGATCTGTCATTTGCAAATGTTTTCTTTGTATATAAAAAGTGATCAAAGAAACAACCTCCCTAAAATAAACCCCTTTAAGTAATCATAAAGTCCTACCACGAGCAAGATAAATAGAAGCTCATCATGGTCATAATGTATTTAGCAAGTTGAGTTCAAGCCTAATAAGGAAATTATTTTGCTATTATCGCTTTTCATGTATTTCAGTTATTTATAAGCATATATATTATACATTCATATGATATGAAAAACAAGAGGAAGATTTGATAGGGAAAAAAAATGCTAGAAAGTCTACATCTTTCTGCTTTTTATTTCTTAAAGATACTGACCAATGCAGTTTGGTGCAAAAATGTTCTTTTCTGGACTCTCTGTGTCAGTTCAAGGTGGAAAGGAAACAAGAATAATATAACAGAGGTTTAAGTATTTGTCTCAAGTGAAGGGATCAAACAAATTATTTTAAGGCATAAAACATCATTTCAATTGCTTTTTGCTAGGGAAATAAGCTGTGTGCCCTCCAATTGTGTTTTATTGGCAGCTTTATAAATCTCTTCTACATTTTCAGCAGAGATGGAGAGATCAGAGTCAGGATCCTGGCGGCATTTTTACAGAAACCTTTACTGGGATGCATCTAAGCATAGATTCGGTGCTGTTTATGAACGTTTCCAGGGCTAGGAGCTGAAATGAGCACAGAGCCAGTGGAGATTTTAGTTCTCCCTGTTGCCAGTACAGAAATGTGCAGCGAAAGAGGGGAGCCAGCACCTAGCAGCGCATCTGCCAGGGCCCCCCAAACAAAGCAGTGGTTCAGTGCATTCTTTTTGCCTTGTCTTCTCTTTTCTTTCCAGTAGTCATTTCATTATTATTTGGCCAAGCTGTGCTTACTGCAGTATCTTTCATACTAATTTAGGCACTGTGGCTTTTGAATGATTTATGTTGACTGCGCTCAGAAATCTCATCGAACCTTTCCAGTGCTGAGCAGGGTTGAAGGATATGGACTGGTTTTGATGTGAACTGTACTGTGCCATGCAGGAATAACCAGCTTGTTTCTGCACTAGGCTAACGACACACACATATATATGAGACTCTCATTCTAAGTAAAGCCAGGTCCAGCATTTTTCTGACAGCCCTCTGTTTTATTAAACAACCCACTGCCACTCATCATCACCACTTCTTATCTGCCCTTTGACAATTTTTGTTTACAAGTAAAAAACGGAATAAGTGTTTCATTCCAAGTAACCCGCAGTGGGGAGAGCTTTCCTGGAGTTTGGTCAATCATTTGGATGCAGGGCATGTGAAGTGTCTTCGTGAACGTATCCCATCCACTAATTTGTGTAGGTTGATCAAAAATTGCCTGAAATTAAATATCCTGAGGGAGAAGATGTTTTGAAAGCTGTGTGGCAAGAAATGCTCATGTGGAAATTAATATTCAGTGCAGAAGAGTTGTTGGCTGTTAATTTTCACAAGTGTTTTATGATGGCAGTAGTCCTTTAATACGGAAAGCACTTCATAGCTAGAGAAAATAGATAACTCTATTATCTGTAAACAACAATAGAAACTATACATCAAGTTGTTTATGTAGCCATCCCATTTTTAAGATTTAGTGAGGCTTACTTTTAATTTTAGTTTCTACCAAGCCTTTCTTATTTATCACTTCAATGTCTCTCAGTTTATTGCAGAGCTGAACTGAGTGCTGTCCCCCTCTCCATAAATAAACACACCCCATTATTGTATTGTCTGTTAGCACAAAACTCAAAAGTAATATTGAGGCAATAAACCTGCATAAAATTTGGTGGTTGTCTCCTCCAGTTTGTTCTGTCTTCTCATTAGCAGATCTGCTTGACAGTCGATGGCTAATAAAACAGGAACATAAAATCTGTCTTACCAGCTCAGACTCACAGTCCTTGCCACCCACTGTCCCAGGTATTTTGTGCAGAGATGAGCATACCCGAGAGCAGGCATTTCCAAGAAACAAAACACATTCCCCACAACAGTGACCCTCCTACCTGTCCTTCGAAATATGGAAATGTACATCTCTGCCATGTCTTACTTATCCACTTCAATAGAAGTCATTGCACTGGTGGGGAAGGAAATCTTTTATAAGATCGTGCAGAGCCACTGCCTTTACTCATGCCCCGGAGAAATGAATTTAACGTACTTACACAAAGTTGTCTTTTGTTTTCACTCCACCTAAAATGCTAGCTAGCTGTCAATATCAGCTGTTTTCATGTGTGTTAAATTTGCCTTTGTGATTTTCAGATTTCTGTTGAAATCCTACGTAGACCTAGACAGACTCTAGCGGTGGGCCCAGGGGAACCTCATGAGGTTCAACAAAGCCAAGTGTAACATCTTGCATTTTGGTCACAGCAACCCCCACCATCAGTAAAAGCTGGGGGATAAAAGGATAGAGCACAACCTTGCCAAAAAGGACTTGGGAGTACTGATGGATGGCAAGCTGGACATGAGCCAGCCATGTGCCCTTGCAGCTCAGAAAGCCAACCATATCTTGGGATGCATTAAAAGAAGCGTGGCCAGCAGGGTGAGGGAGATGATCCTGCCCCTCTGCTCCATGTTGGTGAGGCCTCACCTGGAGTACTGCTTCCAGATGTGGAGTCCTCAGTACAGGAGCTTAATGCTGGTCCTATTCCTGCATATGCAGAGTGGTCTGTAGGATGTGTGGCTGCTGTAAGCCTTGTTTCAAGGTCACATACTAGCCAAGTGGCAGACAGTCTTATGGAGCCTGGAACACTAATGGGAAACCCCACATTTGTGTGGGTGGAGTTGATATTAATGTAGATAATTATTGTAATAATAATTGTTCACAACTGAACTTTTGAGACTCTGGAACAAAAATTGGCCTTTTACATCTACCCCATGGAGAGCTGACTTCTTTCTTAGTGTTGATTTTTAATGTATTTCTGAGGTCCAGTAATTGGTTTTCTGCCACTTCCTCAGCTGGTAGTTTGGAGGATGCTCTCTTATTTTCAAGATATTTTTGCTAGCATCTGAAACAGTACCCATTGCTTTCCTATTTTTCCACATCTTTGTTTTAAATTATAGCTAAAAGTTTCAGCATTAATTGTAGGGGGTCTGAAAAAGAAAAGCAAAAACTTTTTAAAGCAACTGGGCTAGAAAATACTTCTGAAAAGAAACAGTTAGGAAATTATCAGTAGCAGTATTTCATTTGACATAATGGAGAACGTCTGTATTTGCACCTAGTTAATAACTGTTCATTTTAGAATTCATAAAACATGAAAATATTTAGATTTCTCTTGTAATTTTTGTAAACTTTGGACTGAAGAGCATTTGACAATGGCCCTTCAGTTACTGTGAATGCTTTTTTGGTCCTCCCTTGAGAGAAATAAAAGCACATTAGGAAAAGCTGCAGGTACTCATGGTTCTTCCTAGCCAAGCAGTGAAGCATTCGGCCTCGTACCTACAGAGATGGACTGAGCTATAAAGCGTGGTTACAAAGCTGTGCTGTGAAGCTCTTTATGTCCTACTGGCACAATGTACTATGTTGCAAAGCAGTTTATGGCACTGTTCAAGCCTGGACAGAAAAAGCACTTTTAGCGCCTTGCAGGTGAGAACCATGTTTTAAAACATCTCAGACGGGACAGTTTTGAATCCTGCTATAATGAGAGCATTCTATATGTACCAGAAAAATGCTCTATGTTTCTCAGTGAGGTGAGTCTTGTAGTTTAGGAAGGTGGCATTTGATGAAATTGCATCTGTACTTCTTCATGTTTATATACATTTATATCCAGAGATATTGCCTTCTGTGCCTCATACAATCTCTGTTATCTCTGATACATACAGTGTCCCTCAGGCTTCTTTTGAAAATGAGGCATTTTTTATTTGCCTGGAAAATTAGATTTTACCTAAACACATCCACACTGATTACAGAAACGGTTACCAAACCTTCCCATTTAACCTTGCACGAATGTTTCCGTCATAATTCTTTGTCTGCTGTATTAAACCTTTCTGAATTTTTCCTCCGAGGATTATTTTTTTCCCATCCTGATTTCTGCCTGAAGGCTAATATATGGCTTTTTTGGAACTTTGGGTAAAGTTGTTCATCTACTCTTGAACAGAATGGTAAACAAAAATGTTTTTCTTCTTATTTATCAAAGACGAATGAATCTTGCAGCTCAGGCCATATCCTTGGTTAAACAGTGCACTGACACCTACAGTTTGAATACCTTCGGAGTCTTTAAGGGATAATTCTGCTCTGTACAATTTACCTGTAGTATTATGGCTCCTTCTTATTTCAGCTTTCGCAGTTTCCCTAAAGAAAGAATCAATCATAGAATCATTAATATTGAAAACAATCACTAAGATGGTCCAATCTAACCATCAGCCCATGCCTGTGACAGCTCTAGACCACGTCCTTCAGTACCACATCTACCCTTTTCTTGAAAACCTTCAGGGATGGATGGTCCTCCTTGGGCAGCCTGTTCCAGTGCCTCACCACTCTTCCAGAGAAGAAATTTTTCCCAATATCCAATCTGAACCTCGCCTGGTTCATCTTGAGGCCATTACCTCTCATCCAATCACTGATACCTAAGAGGCCGACCACTGCCTCACTACAAGCTCCTTTCAGGTAGATGTAGAGAGCGATAAGGTCTCCCCTGAGACCTCTCCTAACTAAATAATCCCAGTTTCCTCAGCTGCTCCTCATAAGACTTGTGCTCCAGACCCCCCACAGCTTTGTTGCACTTCTTTGGACACTCTCTAGGACCTCAGAACAGTTTGAAGATGGCAAAAGAGCAAGCATATTTAACTGTATATTATCTAAAAGGTTTTGGAGGCAAACTATCAGCAGTTTGGTGGTGACAATATAAAATAATGTCACTGTTAGTCCTGTAGGCCACAACATAAGAAATTGTAGGAGGCAACTCGACCTGTTCTTCCTGCCCCAGCAAGGGTACATCCAACTCTCCTGAACTGTCCCTGCGCTCTCTCAGTGCAAGGACAAGGGCTCTAAAAGAAAATGATTTGTGGTATAAAATTTCTTCTATGAAAACACTTGCCTTTTGGAACTTATTCATCTGTATAATGTTCCTGCATGGTGGGTATCATATCAGTGCATTAGAGAGCACCAAGAGAAAGGAATGCTTCCCCATGGTTAATACTAGCAGTTTTTTTCTGCTTTGTTGTTCAAACTCAAGCTTTCCTTGGCATAAGAGCTTTCTGTTTGTGTTGAATTCTTTGCAAAATCGGGCAAGGAAAGCTTTCTGATATGAACTACTGAGCTGAGACTAGTCAGTCTGTTTTGCCTGAATTAAAGTGCTACCATAGGGGAACGCAAACAGGAGCTTGTTTTCGGATTTTGCTTTGTTAAATGCCATAGAAATAAACGTAGGGTGACATTGCAGAAAAGAACTGGGGTAGGTGCTTAGGAAACCATTTGGTTTTGATCACTGGCAGGGTGCTCAAAATTGGCAAAATGCTTGGAAGTTACAGGGTTCATCTGGATTTGTAGTGCTTCACTCTGTAGAAAAGGGGCCAGCCAAAGAGATATCTCTTTGTCTCTTCATAGGGAGGAAAAAGCATGTTTGGCCAGCTGAGATGGCTGGTGATTGCTACTGAAAGGAAGCACCCATGCCAATGTCCCATTCCTCATGTTTGTTAAAATGAAAGTGAACAAATTATTACTTCACTTCTTCTAAATCAGCAGTAGCACATGAAGTCATAAAGGGGATGTATTTTGAGTTTTGGCAGATAGGTACAGGTGGAGAAGGAAATTGTCTGCCAAATTTGTATTATCTGCCATGGTTCAACCTTTCAGAATTTACTTATTTAGCTCTTGTGAAGAAAAGCAGCCTTTAAGAACTAAGAAGTTTAAAGGAAGGCGGCTGGGCAATCACAGAGGAACATCCTTGAGCAAAACTACAGAAATTGTATGTAAAACTGATGAGTGAGTTTAAAAATCCTTGAAACCTTTCTGAAATTTACTGAGCAGACTTGTGGAAAGCCTTTAGTTCTCAAAAGCAGTATCATCTACTTCATCCTTAGGATGTGTTTGAAAACTTCTCAATGCCTGCTAAGAGAGAGCTACAGCAGGGATCCTTGCTGCTGAGATGCATCTACTATTCTCATTTGATATAATGAGAATGTATTTGAGGCTCTTGAGTAAGTTCTAACAATTAAAGCAAATCAGCACCTTCTAATTTCATATGTGAAAATCTTTGAATCAGTAGAAGAAAAAAGGAGGCTTGGAGGTGTGTGTTCGTAAAGCAGCAGAGGTATGGTGTATCAGCTATTGCAAAATTCAGTGGATTTGCATGTCCTGAATAGTTGTAAAGAAGTAAATCATGGAATCATGGAATTGTTTGAATTGGAAAGAACTTGTAAATGCCACCTAATCCATTTCCCCTACAAGGAATGGGGAAATCTACAGCTAGATCAGGTTGCTCAGAGTCTGGTCTGGCCTAAACTTGAATGTATTCAGGGATGGGGCATCCACCACATCTCTGGGCAACATGTTCCAGTGCCTCACCAAATTTCTATCTAAGTTATGAAAAGTGTTTGGTAGCGCACTACAAAATTATAGTAGCATGGGTACTATGGTAGCATTGGATGGGAGAAGGGAGCTGAGCGCAGAATTCAGGGCAGAATTTGGTTGTGGTTGTGACACTGAGGAGATCACAGAAGACACTCAGTAACGCTCAGCGCTTTATTGTTCCCAGAAAATGAGAAGTTGTCTTTAGAAATGCATCAGTAACTCTCAATGAGAGCAAACCTATCACAGAAGGAGTATCCAAAGCATGCAACTGAGTGGAAGAAATACGCCTTTAATCGGTGCTTGCTTTTCTGTATTGTATAGTCTGCAGCAAGCATGGAAAGACAACTCCAACTGCAGGTTTCTGAACAAGTCTGAAGTAAAAATAATGTGCTGAAGCTGTCACGGCTGCATTACAGAGCAGGGTTTCAAGTATGGGCTTCGTATGAGCTTCTTTTCACCCAGCAGAAGTTGGCTTTTTGTGTTCTTTCCACTTAAGATTATACAATCATAGAATCATTAAGGTTGGAAAAGACCAGTAGGATCATCAAGTTCAGCCATCAACCCATCACCACCATGCTCCCTAACTATGTCCCTCAGTGCCATGTCTGCCCTTTTCTTGAAAGCCTCCAGGGACGATGACTCCCCCACTACCCTGGGCAGTCTGTTCCAGTGCCTACTTCCTTCATGCTGGTGGATATTAAATAATGAGAACCTTTCACCCCTCCCCAAATTATGGGAAAAATCATTCTATCAATGTCAGTTTAATGAGAATCTCATACGTAGGGTGGCTTTTAAGTCCCAGGAACAGTGAGGGTTCATCTGGGAGCAGCCTTCAGCTCCCACTGGGGTAAATCCATCAGATTCTTGGTCAAGATCAAAACACGTCACTAGCCTTGAACTGGGATTAGAGTGGCATTTTTAATCCTATCACTTAAAAACTGTATCAGTACACTTCTACTCTTAGATCATGTATTGGAGAGATCTTCTACAGACTTCAAGTTTAAAACAACATCTAGTTTGGGTTAGCTATTGTATGTTTTTGGTGATACAAAGAGGAGCTTGCAACATCCTCATGTGTTCCAAGATGCCCGAGGACCTCTGTGCTATCTATCTTTTCCATTGGCTTGAGGAACCCCTATGTTTGCAGATACCTACCTACTCCTTCGCCAGGCATTCTTGAGCTCCAAAAATATTTCCCTAACAAGAGTCAAGCTAAAACTTATCATGGACAGTGTCTTGTTTCATACCACTGAAATAGCTAACTAAATTGGAGTATGCTGATTGTTGGCATACCTCTGTGGAATTTCTTTTATCAAACGAAATTTGCTTTTTGACATGATTTTTTTTCTCCTAAGTATCTTTGTCTACTGAAATGAGCACAGCACAGAGGTAATCAACCAGCAGTGTCGGTTGATGAGACCGCAGTATGGTGTATTTTTTTCCTTCGACACTTGTCACCATTGTGCCTGGGCAGAGATTTACGGTGTAGGCACTTGTCACTTTGGAAGTAGGCAAAGGCCACTGTATTACACTGAGAAGCAGGCCAGAAGGCTTTGGATTTTACTCTTTAGATTAGTGGATTTACTGCAGAGCAAAGAAAAAAATGCCTGAAGCGTGTAATTGAAGCCTTTGCACTTCTGAAGTACACCAGCTTGTATTACTTTTGAAACTTGTCCCATTATTGTTAATGGAACCTGTTCGTAAAATCTGTTTCCCCAAATGCTTACCAGAAAGAAAGCATCACAACAAAGTTTGGTCTTATAGAGAGATGTCTCTTTTCTCTTTGTACTTCTTATTTTATATGTACTGTATTATATAGAAACATATGGAGGAGAATAAATAGAAAAAACGTGATAGGAGGAAGGTAGAGAAATTGGGAGACATAGCCAAAGGAGAACAAATGTGTTGCCATGTATGACATTTCCATCACTACAATATATCAAGTTAGTTTGTAATCTGCCTCCATGTTTATCACAGTCTTGGCCAGAAGATGACAGCCTGAAGCAGGGACACTCAAACTGGTAGCATGAGCGTGTGCCTCACACCAATGAGCTCCCTGCCAGGGCTGAGATACTCCAGCTGGCTTCTTGGGTCATCTCCCAAATGTAGTGGAGCAGTCCATGGTTTTAACAACAAGGTTGTTGTTTTAACAATATACAGGAGGCTTTATCCTTTTTTTCCAGTGAGGTATTCCAGAATCTTCGAGGCTTTCAATCTGACCATCAGCCCGAGTTTGCTTTCTGAAGACTTTGCAGATTGAGAATGAAGGCTGAAAAAAAATGTGAGAAGAAAGATGAGGTATTTTTGTAGCCAAGAATGAAAGCACCTTCCCAGTACTGAGTTTTCCTGGCAAGCCAGGCCTGGTCAGTCTGAGACTCTGGGAAATTAAAATACCTCCTCCTGACTGACATGGATTTATAGCTCTCCTTCAGTTCTGTTTTAGCTTATAAATATCCTATAAAAAAACCTTGCTAAGATACCTACTTTGCACAAAAATGGGAAATAATAAAATATGGCAAATGCATAAATAAATTAGACCTTTTTCATTTAATTGCTGTATGTTATCGGACAGTGACAACCAAGAGGATACAAGTAGGTTGAACAGGAATTCAGAATCAAATACAAGGTTTTTAAATCTCCCTTGTCAAATACAGAAACTCTTATAATATTGATCCCTTGCTATATATTAGTTTAAGTGGTAGAAATGCCCCTTATGAAAATTTATGAAAGCCCTTTGGAAATATGTCATTGGTTTTTCAGGACTTAGCTGCAGGGTTATTGTTATCATTGATTATAATTCAAAATGAGTCATCTGCAGTCGTGTATGTTCAGGCGTGAGATCTCTTCAGGTTGTACATGGATCCACTTCTCAGCTTGCAGTTGATGAAAAATGCACCCTTTGCCTTACGAATTAAGAAGACCACACAAAATACTGAGGATTAGCTGCAAAAAAAAAAAAAACCAACACCAAACCAACAACGAAACACACACACAAAAAAAGGGCTTCTGTGCTGTGATGCTTAGGACTGGCTTTGTAGAAAATTGTTTCTTTTCCCTGCAGTTTTGCTGTGTTCCAAAGAGAAAAGATCGTGGCCCATCGAGCCGTTGCAGGGCAGTTTCTTAACAAAATTCTGCCTTTGATCAGCGTAAGTGCATATCTGATTGCTCCTTCTCTCTGCCCAATTGATGGAGACACCTCGGGTTCCAGTGGTATTTGTCCTTTTGAGTCGTGGTGTGACCTGACAAGAGATCCTTTCAGTTCTAAGGAGTGAGTGATTCTTAGCAATTAGCAACCTGTAAAATGGCAGTGATAATTGTTACCTAGCCAGGAGGAGTGTTATGAAGTCAATTAATGAATGTCTTAGTGGTGAAGGGGGAAAAAAATGGTGTACAAATTCTGCTTTGATTTTTCTCTTTTAAGACAGTGTCTATTAAATCTGCTATTGTAGAATTGTTCTCCGAAGTTTCAAGTAAAGAACTGGCAACCCAGTAGAGCTTTACCATTCTGAAATATCATGATTCTTGACCAGCCTTAGGTACAAAGGGTTTGGTATTTTTTTTCCCAAATGTAAGGAAATGTACCCAAAGGTAATGGTTCAAAACCCTTTGCTTCCTCTCCAGAGGATGTTTTAAGTAGAAATGCAAGGCAAGTTGTAGTACTTCAGTAACAGTTTCATCTTACTGCTGTTTAAGGCTACGAGCAGCTGGGTGTTAGTGAGTTTCCCTCCGTATCTGAAAGCATTCCTGAGTGGAAATGTTTCCAAGAGAGAAAATGTTTTCTGTGTTTCTGACAAGCTGAGATGATTCTGTCTGGTCTGTCTTTAGCGTGTTTTGTTTTCTTTCTTTGTTTTTATAAATTATTTATTTATTTATTTATTTATTCAAGTGTATCCTTTTGACAGTATTTCAGCAGTCCCCGAGTAAATTAGACTTACCACAGCATGTCTACTGGTGTACTTCCTGGACCCAACAGGCTTCTTCTTCTTAATGGATTAATCCTTGTATATTTGCTCAGTAAAGTACTAAAGTATGGGGATTCTTACTAAAAAACAAACAAACAAACAACAACATCAACAATCCAAGCCCAAATACTGCAGTTTTTCTTCCTTATAGATAAGCATCTCTCAGTCTGGTTTTCCTGGGGAAGCCAGGATGCTGGATGGGAGCTCTGTGGATCCAGCTATTCTGTGCTGTATTCTGAGCTCTGCTGTAAGGTTCCTTCCTAAGGAGGATTCTTTCTCCCTGCCTTCTCCTCTCTGTCCTTCCTCTTTCCCCGCTGCAGTTCAAAAAAGCCACATGGAGCTTAGTTCGACTGCAGAAGCCTGATAGCTTACATGTGGCAATGAGGCATGACTCTGAGGCGCTGCCTGAGAAAATCCCAGTTAAACTATAGGTGTCCTTGTTTTTGAGTTAATGAAGTGTGTGTTTCAGGAAGCAGAGGGTAAGACCAGCTCTGTGCTCTATCCTCACACGCTGTCCCTTTCCACCTTGTATGTTTAAAGTAATAGACGGGCTATTTTTTATTTGCTGCATTAGCAATGGCAGAAGACCTTCCTACCCTACCTTGGCTTCGGGATTTTATTCACAAGAAACACATGCCCACGTATTCCTGGTTCTTCTGTACCTTCTCTTAACTGAAATGTACAACTTGCAAGGACGTCGTGAAGTTCAGTGAGGTGATTGTGGTTCCAATTTAATTGCTAGACAGGCCATAATATTGTTACTATTTAATTATATAATTAACTTTCATTAATTTTCAAAACTATTAAGGAAAGAGAAGTGCGGTTAAATATTTGACCATTATTTTGACAGTCTAATCCTTGCCTGGAGCAAGGGCTTCTCCGAGCTGCTCTGACATTCTGAGATTATGCAAGCTCCTCCTTATTTTTAATTTTACACTTGATTAATTCTACTTTGTTTATGAATTTGTTATTTGCGGCTGACTCCCCAGGATGCTAATTGCTACTGTAAACTACAGATACTGCTGAGCTAATGTATTCTGAAAATATCAGGAAAGGAAAGAATGTCATGAAGGCACAGTTCAAAAATGAGCCCCCGAAGTGTGATTTTGAGTTATTTTTCAAAATTAAAAAAAAAAAAAATCTCTTATTCTTTGCTGCTTTTTGGAGAAAATGTCCATCCCCACCGCATTTATGTCTCTGAACATTAAGGATGGACCTGATTAAAAAGAGAAGCTTTTCTGTACTTTGTTTTGTATTTGACGTTTCATTCCGGTTATAAAGAAGACCAAATGTGGCCTTAAATATTCCAGTGGAAGATTGTTTAGAGTATAATATTTGGAAATTGCATCCCGAATAAAGTGTTAATCTAAGTGGATGTGATGAAAAACAACAACAGCAGCATCAGGAGTTAGGGTGGTACGGTTAGGCTGAAGTTGGACTTGATGATCTTGAAAGTTTTTTCCAGCCTTAGCAGTTCTATGATTCTGTGGTCAGAATTTTAAACTCTTTGCATTGTCCTTTCGTTGCTGCCTTTTTCCTAAAGGAAAGAAAGCAAGATGATCTGTGGAGTGCAGAGGAGCTATAAAAACCATAAATACCACATACATAGGCATCAGTCCATTCAAGTGGAGAGTTGTCCTGTTGGGTGTTTGGTGATCTGGATGAAGAGCAGAAAATCTCTTTGTTCCCACAGTAGTCTTCCAGTTGGGAGCCAACCTGAGACCCAGCAGAGCGGTCTCCCATGCAGAGGTCTCTGAATGGATGTCCAAATGTTGTAAGACTTCTGGCCGGCCTGAGGCAAATTAATTTAATGAGCTGGATTTGAGTTTCTCGTCGTAACAAATGTAGGTATTCGGGTTTATCCAGTGTTACAGGATATCCCAGGGCTCTCCCCTTCCCAGTTAAAGGTCAGAGAGTTTTTCAAAGTAACACCAGATTTCGCTGTTTCTCTTAGGTTTCAAATTGACTCCTTTTTTTTTCAGTTTAGGATGGATTTTGTCTGCCTTCTCCACCTTTCCCCAAAATACAACTCATCCTTTATCCCACCCTCAGCCAGCTTGAGCTTCTTCCACTGGTCAACACTGGGATTTTATCTCCACTTTCTTGTGGCTGGGCAGTGTTCTACGAGACTGGGTATAGCATTTTCCCTTCTTCAGTCTTCATTTAAGTACTTTAATTAGCATGTCTCCGGCTTCAGGCTACCTTCTTTTATTTGAAGCCTACTGTAGAAACACTGGTAATACTTCATATGTCAGATTACCTGAAATGGTTAGACACTCTCATCTTCAATGTACAACTGTTTTCTCTATATGAATGCTGATTAAAGGAAAAACAAACAAAAACGGGTGCTTAGCTCAAATGCAAGATCTTCTTCCCTAACAACTCCTCTAATACCGTATAAGCTGTGCTCTGACTCTCCAGAATTACTCTTACACCCACCTTTTGAGAGCATTTTGAGATCAACAAGCGAACAGTTGCAACCCAAAGCGCAGTGTTTCTGCCGACACCTAAGCAGAATCCTGTTTATGCTGTTTTTTGAGCAGCTGGGGCTGTGCTCTGTATTATCATGCTTTGTTTGGGTTGAGACTTCACATTTTCGTTGGAAAACATTAACATACTGTAGCATCCTGAGAATGAAGCAATTACCTTAATAGATGCTTCTGTCTTATTGTGATGTCTGGAGCGCTTGCCTTGCCATCCCTTCCTGACTGTTACCTTCCATAAAATGAAATATTTACTACTAGACTCCTGCAGAGTCTTCAAAATAGTGTAAAAATACTGCATTGCATATTAACATAGCATAATAGCAGTAGTCAGAGAGTAGAATATAATCAGAGAAACTGACTTTGCTTGTATAGTGAAGAAGTTATTTCATTACCTCTTTATTTAAGCTTGCATATGGTAAATGGTCTCTGCCTCTAGGTTTTATGTTTAACTTGGGTCCAAATGAGCTCATTTCTATACCCTTGCTATCAGATCCTTCATTTTCATGATACCGGGCTCTTGTGGCCTCTGTCCTTCTCTCTTTTGACTCCACATTGTACTTTGAACTTCAGCTCTAATAACCCAGCGTAGGGTTTGTAGGTATTGGAGTCAAAGCAAATATTAAATCAGGATGTGCACAGTAACTGCTAAACTCGATTAGCATTTTGACTGCATAGGGAACCTGAAAAGTTCTTGATAGATGTAATATAAGGCTGTGCTGGGGAAGCAAAAGATATTACTTGTTTAATGTCAGCGCTAAATAATGTTATGTTGATACTGTTGTCAAATGTCAGTTTTCATTGCTATTTTCACTGCAGCTTGATTGCTGAAAAATTAATATACCAATGTTTTAGAATTTTTTACAGCTTTTCTATGAAAAAGCAATCTTCAGAGCCAGTATTCCAAAGAAAAAGATGACTGCACTCCAGACACCAAATTTTAAAATGAATACTCAGGTTTTATTCATTAAGGTCAACAGGGAAAGAAGAAACCTCAGACTTTCCGATTTCAAGCTATAATTTTTAAGATCTTATGTTCTGAGAGTGCTTCGTGGGAAAGAAAAGCAGCTTTCTGCTTTGTGTGATAAATGAAGTATCAGACTTCTCACATGAATAATATCCCGGCTTAATTGAAAAGTATTTAACCAAATATTTAAATCCAGTGTAGGAAAAATAACACACTAATTGCATTAGAAACACTGAAGAAAGATTTAAATCTGAGAAGTGAACCAAATATTAGAAAGTATGGACTCCTGTCTTAGAACTGTCAGAATACTCAGAGTGTCTGTAGCGCAGGGATAAAATAGGGATGTCTGTTTTGCTTTGTGGTCAGCAGACAGCTTCTGTTCTCACCACCACCAGAAGCTTTTGCACATCAAGCTCAAGTTCGAGGTGTTGTTTGAAAAGAAACACGAATTCTATTCCTCTGGGTGAACTCTTGCTTTAACATGTTGTGTATGTGTGTGTGCATTACAAATATTTCTTCAACACGTTTTATTCTGACATCATTCAATTCTGACATAATTAACTTGCTTTCTTTCAAGGTACAAGTGAGTATTCGTCTACTAAAATGCATTGCTACTCAGGTACTCTCTGTGGTAGTTGAATTGGTTATTGAATATAAGTTGTTTATTGAATATATTAAACATATACGAGTGCTGTCTTTCTCAGTCATTAAATATACCTAAGCAGTATTTTGCTTATGCACAGCTAGGAAGTCCGTATTCTGTGCAGTGGACGCAGGGTCCTCTGCTAAATGTGATCACATCCCTTCCTGCAGACAAAAGGAAGGTTTCAGTTTCTTATATTCCAGGCTCTTTCAAGGTGAGGCCAGACTTGCGTAGCTATTAATTTCAACAGCGAGTTTTTTGGTCAGGTTTTCTTTCCTACACTGTTAGAGCGTATTGGTGGTGGGACACTCAAAGGAAGGAGGATTCAGTGTGTGGCTCTCTCATTTCTGACAATGACACAGAGAGAATCGTTAAGTCAGGCAAATTAAAATTGAATTGCAGAGTCAAATTCTCAAGGAAATGGGAAATGTAAAAATCGAGGCTGCTTCAGTGAGCTTGTATCTAGATGGACATTCAAGCTTTTCACAGACCCCAATTACTCAATGATCGGACTCAGAATATAGAAGTGAGACATGACGTGGCTTTGTGCTAATTCTTAATTTTTGTCCACTTCAAACTCCTTTGTAAGCAGAAGGTTTGGAGGTCATCTGTAGGAAGGCTCAGCAAAACCACTGCTTTGCATGCTGCAGCTTTTCTCAACTTCCTAATAAGCTCCAGATATCACGACAGGTTATGAATGGGATTTCCTTAGTTCTCTTTCAGTTTTTCAGATGTAAACTTTGTATTGAAAGCCACTTGTTGTCAGGCTGACAAGGGCTCCTGGGCTTCCTTGTTTGTGACTAATTGTGTGCTTTTATCTGGGAAAGCACAGGAAGGAGGACTTCACATGGTTGACAGTCACCACTTCTGTGACAGTGCTGAAACCTTGTCTCCAGGCATTCTTCTCCCTTCTGGAATGGACACAATGCAGCTTTGGTCCTTAAGAGAGGCTTGGATGTTAAATCTTTTTACTTCCCTGTGCAGTGCACAAGACTGTTTTACTTCAAAGAATCACAGAATCACCACAGTTGGAAAAGACCTACAAGATCATCCAGTCCAACCATTCACCTATCACCAATATTTCCCACTGAACCATGTCCCTCACTACACCACCTAAATGTTTCCTGAACACCTCCAGGGATGGTGACTTTTTATTTGTGTGGGGGGCAACTCTGTAGCTTTTTAAATCATTTTTTATCCTTCCAAATGTTATTTTGAAAAAAAAACAACCAAAAACACACCCAAAAACAACAGCGTATTTCCCTTCTGCGTGAGCTTGTGAAAAAGAGAGGAGAGCAAAATCAAAGTTGTTGCTCACTCGCATGGCAACAGCAATGACCTACCAGTTGGAATTCATCAGTTGTGTAGCTGAGCAGATCAATTTATCTGCAGCATGTGGCTGACTTACTGTTAAGGAAGTGAAAATGAGTGCTAAATAATCACTTTGAGCAGATGACTGGAAGGGTTAACTGCAGGCTTGGTTGTCATGGAAATAAAATTGTGAGAGAGCGAGGTCTTTCTGACATGATGGAGTTCTGCATGAGATGCACTAATCAGACTACTGGCCATGCTACAGAGCTAGTCACAATCAGTTCTATGATATTTTTCTTCAGCTTTGAAGAATGCTATGACTCTAAGGGAATTCCAAGAGAATAAACATATTCTCTTGGAATTATATGAGAAATATGTTAATTCCAAGAGAATGATGTTTACATCACTGACCAGTTTAGTGTGATACAGAATCATGAAATTGTAGAATCATAGAATCACTCAGGTTGGAAAAGACCTCAAAGATCATCAAGTCCAACCGCAGCCTAACCGTAGTGCCCTAACTCTAACAACCCTCTGCTAAATCATATCTCCGAGCGCCACATCCAAACGGCTCTTAAACACATCCAGGGATGGTGACTCAACCACCTCCCTGGGGAGCCTATTCCAGTGTTTAACAGCCCTTTCTGTAATGAAGTGTTTCCTAACATCCAACCTATGGTCTGCATTTGAAGCAAAACGTGCAAATCCAAGAACTGTCGGGGCCAGTAAGGGAAACGAAGGTTGTAAATGACCATTACATAAGTACAAGTCAGTATTTCTCTGCATAACTTTTGAGATATCGTTCAGTGAAGCAAAACCATTTATTGCTGTTTGTGAGGAACACCTGTTCTTATGCAGAGAGTGTGATTTGGTGGTGTTTGTCTTGACTCTGAGATACCATGGTGAGAAGAGGCTTAGCAGTGCTCTAGAAAAAGCCGTACGTATTTGTGTATTATGAATGAGCAGGTCATGACATTCTGTTCTTTTTTTCATTTTGGTTTTGCTCAGTGCATGTACAAACATAGCACTTTTCCCTCCAAGTTTTCTTCCATTTTGTGGTCGATCTCGGAGGAAAATAAGTGCTCACCTGGTACCTTGAGTAGTTACAATCTCCATCTGTGTCTGCAAGTAAGATAAATGTAAAAGCAATATAGGAACTACAAAGATATGAATGACAACTGAAGGACGACTGGTAAGCCTGTACATTCACGTGGGAAAATATTTTATAGATGCCATTACCAGGACATTATCATTCTTGATTCAGGGATATAATTCTTTTTAGGGTGTTCACCCACTTATCCCAAGATAGTATATTAAAACTTGTTTCATAATTGTCGTTATTACCTCTCAGATAAACTCTTAGAAAAGCAGCATTTGTAGTTTAGGAATAGAAACTGGATGGATCGTCACAAAATCTCTTGCAGGATTGCTGACTCTTCAGGGCTGTTCCATTGGATGATTCAGACCTTTTGTTAATAATGGGAGAATCTGTTGCCGTCAGTGATGAGAATGACACGGTAGAGGAAAATAAGCCTTGTAGAACATACAGAAAGCAATCAACATGATTTTATGCAACGTATGTACTCTTCATCCAACAGCTTATCGTGCCTCCTTTAAAATATAATATTAATTGTAACCAAGTGTCTGTGACATTAATGGTACAGAGAAATTTTTCATGCATGTCAGTAATTCACCAGAGCTGGCAGGAAACCTATTAAGTTGTATCAATCACAATAAGTATAATATTGTCAAAGACTGGGTAATGAAAACCAAGAGGGGCTTGAAGAGAAATTGAAGACAACAAAAAGTCATTACTACTTCTCAGCTAAGAACATTTTATTGAGAAAGGGTGGTATTACCAGGTTTGGGCTTTTTTTTCCCCCTGTTCTTATGCAGCTAACAAAGGATGGCTTTTATTGAAATAACAAAAAACACAGCGTTGTGCCATATTCTGACAATAAAGGAGCTTGTTGAACAGGTGCCATCCATGTAGCATCCCAGATGGAGAGGTGAGAGTCCTCTCTGACTTCAGCAGTGGCTGTACCAATGCTTTCAATAGAAAACCTCACTGACATTGGTCAAGAATGTGACATGCTACACTTGAATTGTTGCATTAAAAACAGTGTTAAATGTTATGTGGCTCAGCCAGTAGATGCTGAGTGTAGGATGTTGGGCAATGCTTACTGTAGTGATAGTAAGTAAAAATCTGTGAGCCCTTCTCACAGCCTCAAGCAGCCTAACAGCGTGGTTAAGGTTTATTTGCTAGCTTATCATTGATGAAAGTGTATGCATTTCTCCCCATTCTGTGTGTGTGCGATGCTGCAGAGAGGTTTAGGAAATAGCGCTGCTAGCCAAAAGCAAAGTGTAGCACTGAAAAGGATAAAACAACTGTTAGGATACCGAGGCCATCAAATACCTTGGCAGTGAGCGTTTGTTGATATATAGGAATCAGCCAAAAGGGAGAAAAAAAAAGCCCCAAAATGTCACTAAGATAAATTCCATGTTAGTTTTTGACTACAAGAGGTTAAAAGTCCAACAGGCATGTGATTAAAAAGTGATGGACACAGAGCTCTCTAATGCCTTCACGGCTGGCATGTAGTGTATGAGATTAAATTTCAGCAGTGAAGAGCAGGTATAAAAAAATGTAACTGTCCCTGTTTTGATCTCTAGTTGCTGGGGCTATCCTTCAGCAAGTGAAAAAAGCCAGATCGGTTATGATATATTGGTAGTTTAGAGAATGCAATTTGTCTGTGATCTTTGTTTTCTGTTTCATCCAAGTGAGTCACAGTAGAGATTATACTCAGTTTGCTTTAGTTATGAAATACTGAGGTACCTTACGATACCCTGATGTGGTAAATTGGCTTACAGTTTAGAGAACAATGTGAATTGTGGTACCAAAATTCTGTGAAGACACCATGGCTGTTCTTACCCTCTCCAAAGTTCCTGTTTCTTTTGCACAAATTCAGACTAGTTTGGAAGTTCAACTCATAATTCTTGGACATTTTGCCTTTGGTAATTGCATATCTTCCAGAATTAATGAACATTCTTTGGCTGCATTCAAGAAGTTTATCTGCGTGTTGGACAGTTAATGAGAATGTGCAGAAATCAAATTACTCCTATATTTTTATTAGCTCCTACTGATTTAAATCAAGTCTCTAAGTTTAGCATATGTTTAAGCGCTGTTTTAAATACAAGTGCTTTCTTCAATTTATTAATTTCAAATTTGACTTTTTAGAGTATGGTCATGTCTGAACACCCCTGAATTTTTGGCTGACAGCGCTCTCCTAAATTAAGGAGGAACTTTTATCTCTGCTGTGCAGCTGAGAAGCAAGGGAAGAGGATTCATGGTGTGCCTCAAGGTGTGCAGGAGTACAGAGGCAGAGCAGGGAATGAAGCCTTGCTCTCCCATGTCCTTGACTACAGCTAAGTCATTAAATCTTGAAACTGAGAGCTGCCTTCATGATGCATTTCTTTTCATGCGGCTGCTCAGTCCCACTTGGACCAAAGAGTGAACACTGATTTTAGGTGTGAGCATTTACGCCTCTGCTCAGGGTGATTAAGGGCAAACTGGAAGCCTATGGCAACTGAACAAATTGCAGCCAGCACTTGAAACCACCTCTTGTGTCTGTGCTGGAAGGAATTGAGCTATGGCTGGCTGGCAGTGCTTTTTCCTAAGCTTTATAATGCCCATTGAACTCGATGTCTGAGTTCCCTGGGCTAACATCTGTTAGCCCAACACAAGACTGAACTGTCCTTTTTCTCCAATTATAGGACTGGGCTTTGGTGGCTTTTGTATTATAAATCATCATCTTCAACAAATTCTTTTCCCCATGGACAAGGTTGAGATACTGAATGACTACCTTTCTGTAACGTAATCTAATAACACAATGATTTTCTGACTCTTAGGTACAAAATGAGAGAAAAGCCTCTTTAGACTTCCTGCTTAGTAAGATTTACAGTGTTTTCTATTAACCACAGACATGGTTTCATTTCTTGCTCAGAATACATTCATTTCTCAGTCAAGCTTCCTATATGAACAACTGATTCTTTTTGCAGTTCATCTCTTCTAATTGGCACCACTTTGTTTGGTTTAGGTGAAAATACCTTAAAAAAGGCATGCAAGGTCCCTCAGACTCTTGTTTCAGATGAACATTTGACTTTTTTTGCACCTTTTAGGATAGAATATTGAAACTACAGCCCTGAAGGCAACCTAATATTTAATATTCAACTTCTGTGTCCTGCAGATTTTCCTACAAGAAAAAAAAAGAGGAAGGTGTATAGCCCTAATTTTCAATGATATAATAAAAATGGCATAAATTTCTGATACATATTTTCACATTGCAATTTTGACATATAATAAGCATTTATTTTAGACCAGATTCTAATTGTTAATAATACTAATCAGCACACACGTACTCTTCATCATCTAGGTGATAATGCTCTTCAGCATAAAGCCTGTGATTTGTTTACTTTCATTTTATGTGTTACCTGCATTTTAAATGAGGGTTTTATATTTTGCTTCAGTTTATCTTACAATCCACTGCCTTAACTGCATTGACTTCAACAGAGTTAACCATAATCTTCATTTACGTGGGAGGTAAATTGTGCACATTTAGCTAATTCTCTAGGTGTTTGGGCTGGAAATGAAGTGTAATAGATCTTAGTCACTGTTATGTTTTCATGCAAACTGTTAAAACAACACTTTATTTGCAGATTTTCCCAGACCAGTGGAAAATAAAGAAGTTCTAAAACATGCTTTTAGCTCAAGAAGTGCAAATCTAAAATGTGCTGATTTCACAGTGTGAGAAAAGAAGGAACTTGAGTAGGATCAGGGAGAACCCCAAAATGTCAATGGCCAACAAACATTTCCAGCTGTGACTCCTTACTAGATATTTTCCTAGTGCAGCCTTTTCTACTTACACTTCTGTTTTCCATTTGAAGCTTATGTCAGGTAAGCATGGTGCCTGCAAGGGTAGTGAGGAAGCTGCAGAGTAAACAGAAGATAAACCAGAACACTTTGTCATACTCTTAATTTGATCGCAAACATAAACCAAACACATAAGTAGTGCAGAAGGTTTAGACAGAAGAATGTAAACACAAACTGATGGTGGACCAGCTGGGAGCTGATGCTTAGAGCACAGACCAGCACAGGGCAGGTTGTGCTGAGTTTCTCTCTCTGGGCTTCCTGTTAACAAGGAAGCAAACAAGACCATCTTCAGAAAAACAGAAGAATCCTTATATGTGCTGGTCATAATCCTCATGGGGGACTGTAACCATCCCAATAACTGCTGGAGGGACAACAGAGCAAGGCATAAGAAATTCAGGAGGCTTCTGGAGGGCTTTAAGACCAGCTTCCACACACAGGTGATCAAAGAGCTGATGGGAGGGCATAATCTTCTTGGATCTGACACTTTAAACAAGGAAGTACTGATCAGGGGTGTTAAAGCTGGGGGTGAGCTTGGCTGCAGAGGCCATGAGATGATGGAGTTCAGGATCCTGAGGAGGTGGGAAGAAGAATAGGAATGCTACACTGATTTTTTTAATTATTATTTTTTTATTTTTTAACAGTTTCTGATAATATTTTCACAGACAAGCTGATAAAGTACAGGTTGGAAAAATGGAAAGTGGAGTAGAATGGAAACTGGCAGAAATGCAAGGCATAGATTGTGATCAGTGGCATAAAGTCTATCCGGAAGCTGGTCACTTAGGGCTTACTCCAGTGCTTGAACTTACAGCCAGTACTGGTTTACCTCCTCAGCAATGGCCTGGACAATGAGATGATAGGGTTGATCTTCCAAGATCTCTGCCAACCTCAGTGGTTCTCTGAATCCGGAATCTGACAGCTTCTAATTGACACAACAAAGTTTCAGCAAGTATAATGGCCTGGGGGAAGGACGTGTCTGCTATGCAGTTCACCCCTGCTCACTGCTGAGTTGTTGATAGGAGTTCTTCAGAATTGCATGGGGAATTGTAACTCCACACAATATGATTGCACTGAAAAAGGAAAACAGAGGGAATAGCTTTCAGGGAAATCTCCTGGTTTGCAGAACAGCCTGCTGGGAGATCCACTGGATGTAGTTATTTAAAATAATAAAAACAATATAAGAAACACAGCATAGTCATGGTGTGAGAGGATGTAATTTAGGTTTCACTCAGCTGTGGCAGCAGCAGCGCTTTCAGGCCCATGTTTGGCTCACAAGAGGCACAAACTGTTTTCCACTTTTACCTCCTGTGCGAACTATGGATGAATATACAGCTTTATCCTTGTGAAAGAAGGCGTCTCTATTCTGTGGTGCAAGTTCAGAGTGGATACATCCATCTCTGCTTCCACGTCAGCTCGGTCTTCAGACTGCCCTCCTTGGCTTTCTTTAACTCCCATTTGTTTTTCAATGCTGCCTTCTCCCTTTGTAGGTAATGAATATTTTTATATTGTCCTATTTGTTCTGAGGAAGCCTGCGAGAGGTGTTTGCCATTCCTTTCTCATACTGTCTTATATTAGCACACATCCATCGTTCCCTGTTTACCAGCTTTTGTCTCTGCTGTACAGGCATTGTTGAATTGAAATAGCCTTTTGGGGAAACTCGTCTGCCAAATGAGTAAATATGTGAGATAGTGAGCAGTGAATCAGTTTTATGAAAACCTCTAATTCTGAGAAAATGGAAAAACTCTTCGTTCTTACAGACGTCTGGTTGGATCCCTCCTGTCTTTTATTTTAAATACAAGCAAATATATATATATATTTAATATCTCCTTAAAAAGCCATACATTTAAGCAAAATCTTTGGGAAATAATCTTTTCTGTAGACAACTCTTTGTTAATGGCTATTTTGACCCAATAAAATTAGATACCTGCCAGGGACTTCTTGCTTTTCCAAAACAACTCAGTTGTCATCTATTTTATATCTACGATATCTAGAAAAGCCATTGTTTCTGTTCTTGCTTTATGCTTAATGTCTTGTATTTGTCTTCTCTGTCTCACATGGACACCTTTGTGAGTGCATGTTACCCAAACTTGTGTCCTCTTCTGCTGTTTATCTTTGAAAGGTGTCTGAGGAAAAGGGAAGTACCGAAGGTTGTGAGGAATTGAAACCACTCCTGTCATTGAATCCACTCTTGTCATGGACAGGTTGCATCACTTTGCTGTTGTTGGAGTTACATACACATTCAGCTTTTCCATCCTTCACTTCTCATCCTCCCAGGCTTTCCAGCTTCACCCTTCATGTCTGCTGGGTGCTCCTTTTTGTCGTGCTCCCTCATTGTGTCAGAAGTCTTTTCTTTTATCCTTTGCTAATCCTCAGCTCACCAGTGTCTTTCCTTTCTCTCCCAGTAATCACTGCAAGTAGCAAGAGTCCATCAGATTTATAAACATCTTCAGTGAAAAGATGCCATTCAGTCTGATCTCCCAAGTGCTCTGGAAACTTATCTGTCAAACCTTGCTAATATATTGTGCCCAACAACTTGTTTTCAATTACAGAGAGGCACCAGTTATATGGAGAGGTGAAACAGAAGCAGTCCTGTTTCCTGCCCCCAATATGGCAATGCTTTATCCACCCTCCTGGCTTTTTTTTCTAATTTCAACTACTCCTGCTTTACCTT
Source organism: Alectoris magna (assembly GCA_030625065.1). NCBI lineage: Eukaryota > Metazoa > Chordata > Aves > Galliformes > Phasianidae > Alectoris > Alectoris magna. The sequence goes on from CM060561.1 coordinate 4,943,812, forward strand.
CCAGTCATTACTTTTAGTAATGCGTTTCTCCACTAAATTAAAGAGTCCTTTATTACTCTTCATTTTCTCTCCATAGAGATACTTACACGCTAGTCAAGTCATTTTCCAAGCTTTTGATAAGCTAAACAGATTAAGCTTTTTAGGTCCGTCACTGAAAAAATATTTTCTCGTGTATTTATTTTTTTTTTTCTTGACATCTGTGCCATTCTGTTGTCTCTCAGAAATGGACACCAGCGCTGCATACAGGTGGTAGGGTTAATCTTTCCAACAGCACATAGAAAAGTAGATTTCTTGCTTCTTCTCTTTGCCTGTGTGTGTGGCAGCAATTTTTTTTTTTAATACAGCGTGGCATTAAAATTAAAAGTTACTTGCTTTCTTGTGACTGTTATCATGCATGAACATGTAAAGGCCCTTTCAGGGTTGAGCTAAAGCTTCGTGTGGTCCAGGGTCCTGTCTTTGAGAACACCCAGAGGTAGATCCTGGAGAAAGGTGAGCACAGCACTTCAGAGCCATTTTTAGAGCAGTGTATGGCTCAGCCAACAGGTAGCAATGCTGTATTTACTAGATCTCTCTGAATCTCTTTTCCAGTCCTTTTGTCCAGTCACTTTTTTGAACTCAAGGAAACCTTTTACTTGGATAACTTATATTGGCTTAACTGTGGATGTGGATGTGTGGCAAGGCATACCATTTGTTTTCAGCGTGCCATCTGCTACTTTTGTTTGACTTCCTCTGCAGCATGTGATAGAGGATCACCAGTTCACCTCCCCCATGTCATTCCTGAATTCATAGATCTTTCTAGCCTTCCTACATCAGCTTCTAAAGTACTCATTTTCATGGCAGGTCTTCCACGTTCTAAGAGTAGCCTTTGGTACTTGAAAAAATACAAATGCATTCATTTGTGTTTGTATCAAAGCAAGTGCTTTTTGAAAGAACCCAGCTATATGAGTGATCTGTATTGTCCTTAACTGTTCCCTGACCCTCTTTATTTAGGGTAATGCCTGTGTTTGCTAGGAAGAAAAAGGGCTGTAGTGTTATTTCTGTAATATTCTATTTCTGTAATATTCTCTTTGTGAATCTCATTTTAAATTGCTGACATTTGATCTTTTTTTTTTTTATATATATATATTGTTTCTCTCAGATAGGCTAACTGTAACCACAGCTCAGTAGAAGTAATGTCAGCTAATGAATCCCAGCTTGCAGTCCTAGGTACTTGCACAGAGCTAGCCAAACAACAGCGATTAATTTATGATCTTTTTGCAATGAGTTTGCTTCCAGATCTCTTATTGTAAAGGTTTGTTATGCATAATACTTATATAAAACTATTAATTCTCTTTTGTAGCTGCTAATTAGGAAGTCTTTAGTGCAACTCTGGATTTGGGTGAATTAAATCCACTGATATGCTGTATGTTTTTCTTTCACATTCTTAAAATACAATCTTATCTACATGGAATATCAAGGATTTGCTTTTATATAGTAAGAGCAGCTAGGTGGTGGCACGAATCGTTGCAAATACTGACTTGTGCAGAGAGGATCAGGTACCAATTTATTGTTGGAAAGAGAAGGGAAAAGCCAGTCTTGTCTCTTGCCTGCATCATGCACTGGCACAAAGACAACCTCCTGAATGAGTAGCCTGTTCCATATGCTTACTCTTCTAAGCCAACAGCATTGCATAAACGGTTGGGTGTTTGGTGTTGGTTTTTCTTTTTTCCAACATTATGCTGATGATAATTTGAAAGAAAGCAACCCAAAAAAGAGTCTTACAGTGAAAATCAGGTTACTTCAGTTCTATATTCTGCTACAACAACAACAAAATGATACATCTAGAAACATAAGGAAACAACGGATAACTGCTTTGTACTGGTCTTTTAGAAAGTGTTCAGACCGCAACGTAGAATGCAACTTCCCAAGCAATTTCCAAGAAATAAGATAGAAATATTAGCAAAAAAGATTTGAAGAGAAGCAGGTTTTTGTAGTCTTGAAGACGCAATTTCCCTGACCTGGTAATAACAGCAATTTCTGTGAAAAAATAATAATAAAAATCATTAAAAATAGTTGAGATATCTTTTTCAGAAACTCACAGAAGCTAGCAGCACCTAATGGTAGCCATCTTTTCCTAGCTGTTTCATTCTCAAAATTACAATCGTACTCGTGATTTTGGGGATTTAAAATTTTTAAATAGCTCGATTAATAACCATATAAGATGTATATCTCTTCTCAACCAGTTAGCCCTTTCAGAAGACATCTGGTTAACTTGGTGCTCTTGGGGCAGCTTCAGGATTTAGGTTATCCAGAAGCAGTGAGAATGCGCTTGAACAGACTGTTGACTTCAATACATGTGAGTAGTAGAACAGGGATATTACCAATGCATAATGAAGGGTCAGTGCTGTATTCGTCTCTTGTTATGATCTTGATACAGACAGTATTACGTGCCTCTAATGGAAACCTGTACGAAAATCTGGAAGTAACGTATGTAGAAACTTGAAACAATCCTTGCAGTGTGCTCAGAATACATCTAGAACCTGACCATAGCTCACTGTCAGAGAGATGACATATCAGATATCTGTGGCTGATATTTAGGAGAGAAAAAGGTCTGGCAATACTACTGAGGATGGTAAAATGTATGCTTGACCTGTAGAACTTGTTGAAGTGTAGAGCCACAAAATTTGGTGCTTCAGCAATTATGCTCAGACCTGTATTACTTAAAAACCTCATAGAATCACGTCTCTAAAGACTGCCTGCTTTATAAAACATAATTTAACCACGAGCTACATCAGCATAATCTTGTGTATCTGCTCTGCCTGCTGTCTTTTTCAATAGTGTGACTCGCTATAAGAAAGGTTCAGATGGATCGTGGGACTCAATACCATCACTCTATCAAGTTCTGACTTTTGCTATGATTTTGACATTGTAATTTCATTTCTTTGCACTACAGAATAACACCTTTTAAAAACGATTTGCACTGTTGGAAAAAACAATCGGTCTGTTGATCCAAAATCATAAGCCAGATTGAGAATGAGAATTGACTTGTGTGAGTGATACTCCACAGCAAAAATAGAAGATGTGAGAATTAAATTCATAGTTAGCTATTCACTGTATAAAATGTTTTCTGCATAGAGCCACAGAAAGAGCATTTAAAGTTCCTTGGTGCAACTGGATGTGTGTCGGTGTAGTAACAGAGACTCAGATGTGTTCTCCTACCTTTCTCCTAGGTCCCAAACTTCTGTTTTGCTGGGGAAAGAGAAGAAGTAGAATGCTTGGTATCTAAGCTGTGTCTAAATTTCTATAATTTAGGGCTGAAAATGAATGATGACATATTCTTTCTCCATCCTTTCCTCTCCTTTCACATACATATACATTCATACTTTCAGAAATAGCTTACTCTTTATGCGAAGACTCCCTGCTTTTGAAATAACAGCAGTATATATTTTAAAATGTTCCATATGCATTTCATAAGCCACAGAGAATTTGATTACCTGATGCTCCTAAATTCAGCCTTTGATTATTTGGATGTGTTGGATGGGCTACCACAATTAGTTTTGACATATTAAATAAATTGTTTTTTATGGTAATTGGTAGTTCATGCCATGCTGCTTGGAATAGGTTTCAATATTTTGTTGCTGTCTTGGAGCTAGCTGTAATTTTGAATTTTGTAAAGCACTTTAGGACACTGTAAGAAAAAAATAATCACATTACAAGTGAGAAATGTTGAGTAAATTTCTTCTCAGAAAAAAATGCATGCGTTATAAATTTAGCCCTTAATTGGTAGCATTACGAAGTGCTCAGATGGAAAACAAACAGGAGGAAACCTAATAATCCGTCACGTCAGGAGCCTGCACCTGCAGCTCGGTCACAACTGCTTGCCAGTTTGGGTACTGGCTGCTGAAGAAGTGGAGGCTTTTAGTAGTAAGACAAAATAATTTTCAGATGCCGTGTGCCTGTGGTGGAAGGCTGTCCAGCTGAGGAAACAACAGGTAGGCAATGACCTTTCCTTTCTTATTTGCTTTTATAGTCTCAGCCAACGGGTTTCCCCATGCTGTCACTTCCAAGGCATCAAGGGCAAGTCGTTGGTTCTCCAGGATTGATAAGTGCCAGGCTGCCCAGTCTGCATGGGCAAACAGCTTCAGCATGTTAGCCAGCCTGTTATTTGCTTTCAGCTCTAGGCAAGCAATTTGGGCTTCTCACATCAACTGGATGTGAAAAGAAGCCCCAGATCTGTGTGGGGATAGGCTGTGCAGGTATATAGATCTGTCTCTGTAACCTTTTTTGAGTGACCGGAAGATGTCCAGGCTAAAAGACTCCTCCTCTCCTCATTGCAAGGTTTCTGAAAGAAGAATGGAGTAGCAGGATTTGGTTTTGTATAACAAGTCTGCCCATCCAGGATCTCATTTGGCATTTCTTCTTCTGCCTTTTGTTTCTCATTTTTATCTAGGTAGCTTGTACCTTGAAAAATTTACAAGCATGATAAAAAGGCACTTGGAGATCTTGACTGCAGGGTTCAAAGGGGTAAGATACTGCTGATGGGTCATAGTTGACGTGTTTCTCAGGGAGCTTCAGCACTCTGATTCTTCCTGTTCTCCCAGGGATGCATCATCTTCAGTGACTCCTTTCTGTTTAGGCATGAGGTCACAGCTCATAGCTCATGTCTGTTGCATTGAACCCTTCCAGTAGCAACTTCCTTCTGATCCTTTCATTTCATGTTTGGGTCCAAGTTTCAGACATACGATCCTGGCTTAAGTCAGCAGTTTGTAGAGCAGTTTTGTCTTCTGAAGTTCTGCAGGGGGCTGCTGCTTGCCCTCTTGTGGACATGGCTTGGGCAACTGGCTGCAAGCTTCTATAATGAAAAGTGCTGAACAATCATAAATCACAGAGAATTGATAATATTTCTCCTAATGCAACAGCTCTTCTCTGTTTATGGGAAGATGTCTTTTAAAGGCAGCTGTGGGAGAAATGACTCACAGTGTCACAGTTCTGGGGATTCGGTGGGTGCACATTTCCAAATGAAGAACTTTGGGCAAACTGATTTGCATCTCAGCATGCTCTGAGACCAGTTCTTTGTTACCATCCTTGAGTACTTGGCATTAGGGCAGCATTTTAGCCCCATCTTCTTTTCCCTACCAGTCAGAATTTTGTTTCATTTTGCAAATGTGTAATGATTTCTTTGTGAAGCTAAAGCCATTGCCCTTGCTGCATTTAAATCTTTAATGTATTATTCTGAGAGGCTGAGATGAGAAGCAGACTTTTCTTCCCTAATATCACTATATTTACTCTGTGATGCCTTCTGTTAAATTTCTGTCTTTATCTGAACCTTCAGGAAGCAATAGTCACAAGTGTATCTTTTAATGAGCAGACAGATTTTGGGGTGGTGATGTGTGAATGAGTGGTGGGAACTATATAATTGAGAATTGCAATAGAGGAACTATGTAAATTTTCCTGAGGAGAAGTGAACCTTTTGAATTAGCAGTATGCCTACAGTTTTCTTCTTTCATTGTCCTGTAAGAGTTCAGAAGTTTGGGAGAAGGAGATATGGTAACGTGTGTGATGTGATGAACCAAGATAGGCTTTGCTGCTTGTTCTGCCTTCCGTAGGGATAACGTGTGACCTGGAAAGATGCCTCTTTCTGTAAATCCCTTCTGTGCTGATGACTTGTGATGGTATTTCTGTAAGCCATTGCTCATTTCGTAGACGGAACAAGAAGAATCCTGCCTTCTTTTCCCTTCAGATGTTCCCAGTCAATTATTTTGGCCTCTTACATTGACTTATTTCTTTTCCTCTCTTCCCTTCGCATGCTGAACTGCCCTTTTCAAAGGAATGAACCTTTTGTGAGATAAACTTGTGAACTGACTCTGACAGACTGTTGTTGTCTAATACTGGAGAAGATAAGCCTTTTTAGCCTTTATCTTTAGCCCCTGTGGGCATCTGTATGAATTCAGACAGTTGTGCTCAATGTCATGAACGGTTGAATTTTAATAGAAGTTTGAATTGAATCTTAATAAAACTTGAATAGCTGCAAATAAAGGCAATTACATACGCAGGTCAGGAAGCTGAAGTCAGCTTTTCATTCATACAGGTGGTGAGCTGGCTTCTGCGCAGCCCTCAGTGAGTTTGTTTCCTTCCTAAATCGTAGAATCATAGAATGGTTTGTGTTGGAAGGGACCTTTAAGATCATCTAGTTCCAAACCCCTGCTATAGGCAGGGACACCTGCCTCTAGGTTGCTCACAGCCCCATCCAGCCTGGCCTTGAATGGAATCGGTTATTTCTCCTTCTGAACACTCTCTTATCTATGTGGTGCAACATTGTTAAAATACATGGTGGTAGAGGATCTAACTGATGAACACCTACCTGGCCTAAGAGGACTTTGATAACCCAGTGCCAGTTGTTTTTGTTTACTCAGACTCCTGTGCTAGCACTAATTTGAACAAATTTACCTCTTGTTATTGTTATTGTAGAGCGCCCAATCTGACTGCAGTAGGCTCAGCTCACATGTGTAGCAGAGAGCTTATCATCTGGATACCAGAAAGAGGCTCCGGTACCCTCTCTATAAAATAGAGAGGGCAGGGGAGGTGACAAAGATGAGTATAATGTGCTCTTTCTGCATTGTGCTCATGGCCTGGCATGGGCATTTGGGTGAGAAATCTCTGAGACTACTGCTATGAATGGGGACAGCTGTCACTGTAAAGGTTTGTGAGACTGTTTAATTTTAATTCAAAGAGGAACTGAAATATGAATGAATTGCTTAAAAGGCTGATATAATCTGTCTCCAGTGTCTCACATCTATTATCTTTCCTCTTTTCAATAATCACTAGGGAATGGATTTCCCAGTGGGCTAATTAAAATCCTCCTGTGTCATCCCTGTCTCTCAGCAAACTGCTTGCTCTCTGTGTGATGATCTGATGCTGTTACTGGGAAGATAAGTTTGGATTCTGTGAACTGTATGGGATAAACATTAGCTTCTTTAAAATTGGTCTGGTTTTGCCAGGATATGACTTAGCATGATGTGTACTGGTTGGCTTCAAGAGGAAAACAATAGAAAACTGATAGCAGCAAAATATAATTAAGTCAGAAATATGTATATATATGTATGTATGTCATACTTAGGACTACCCAAAGAGAAAGACTCTAACTAAACCCCGGCATATTATTATTCCAGCTTTCTGCACTTAACACCATTCATTTAATTGAGTGTTGAAGCATATCCAGGTAGAAAGAATGGTACATTGTTTTTCTTTATTAAATTATCAGGTTTATGTTTATTTCCTTTTAATAGTTGGTACTGTTTTTGGGTAGAGAAAGCAGAAGTTTCTACAGTAAATCACAGAATCTTATTTTACACGTTCGGTTATTTCCTCCGGTGTGTTGCATTTCCCTTAACACACTTAATGTTTAGTTGGAGGTCACAAATAATAAAAGCAACAAAGAATTTTTCTTCCTTAAGGCACTCTGCAATTTCGAGCTGTCCTATTTCTAGTAGAGTATTGGTCATTTTGGGAGAGGAGGGGAGAAATGCCAGAGCAAGAGTGATATTGTGAAAAATAGCGTGGACTCTGTTTGCATTTTCGACATTTATGTGATGAGCAGATACTATATACAAGGGGTTGCTCAAGAGCTTAACTAATTTTGTTCCTGAATGCTGTTACACATTAAAATATATTGTATGGGAAGAAAGCCTGGTTTTCTGTTGGAATGCATTGTTGTTGTTTTGTTTGTTTGGTTGGTTTTTTTTGAGACTTAATCTCATGGATCATTTTTATGGTTTTCCGTTTCTGTCTCTTCTCTTTAGTCTAAACAATAAGTCTTGATATCCACTGGCGGTTCGTGTTGCTTCCTTGGGGTCCCCATGCTGGGGATTGCTTTTTACTGTCTTTTATCCTGTACTAAAAATGAAGATAAAATAAACTGTTCAGATGGGGATTTAAAGATATGAACTGTGAAGATGTACAACCTAAACAGGCAGTGAATAGTTTCTGATAGTCCTGCGGCTCTGCAGGGGAAGTGCATGTTTTTTGTGCTTAATTTCTACCTCAGAAGCAGAGTATGGCTTTTTTAATGTCATCATTGTTGCTTTCGTTTTAAGCAAATCCAGGACTGGGAAAGAGCACAGGTAAAGGAAATTTGTCAGTACAGGATTGGACCATAGATGGGACGTGATCTAGGAATCCCTCATCCATGGGGGTGTTCAGGGCAAGGCTGGATGTGGCTCTGGGCAGCCTGGTCTAGTAGCTGGCAATCCTACCAACTCCTAGAGGTAGCTGGTAGTAGAAAAGGACCTACTTCAATGTCCTTTTCACCCCAGGCCATTCTATGATTCTATGATCTAAATAGCAAAGGAATTGCTACAATCCATGTTCTGAGTTGTTCACATCTGCTGAGGTAATACTGAGGTATGTATGTGAGGGGTTTCTATAGCTGTACACATAGAAACGAATGAAAATACCTCCATATTTTCACACCGGGTCCTGAATTACCTGACAGTGATGTTAAGTTGGATATTTGAAGACTGAAGTCTGCATATTATCATTGTTAATCTTCGAAGTTCCCAATTCCTCCCTGACAATTTCTTGCATGTATGTTTATGCCTTAAAGGAGGGCTTACATTTTCACTAATGGAAAGCCAGACCATAATCAAGATGCACATGTGAAAATTAGGACTGTTGGCCATTTAATTTGACACTGTGGATGCTGGGTGATATTCCCATCAAAATATAATACAGAAGGAACATCTGGTGGAACAGCACTTTGGTCACAGAGAGCAAACCTGAGCCATACGTTTTGCTAGAAGCCTAAACTGTGTAACTTCAAAAACTGTTTGATTTATATTTGGTCATTTCTTAATTCAAGTAAATATCTCTTTGTAACTAGTAGCACATTCTCCTAAGAGCTAAAAGTTTTGCTTTTGCTTAACAGTACATCAGTGTTTTAAGTTCGCTGTGTGTTTGAAACAAAGATAATTGAAAAAAGGAAAATTTCATTAGATTTTATCAGTTTATTGTCAGAACATAAATTGAAAACCGTGAAGTCTGTAGTCTAATTTTGGACTTTGACAGTTGTTTACAAAATTATATGAATGCGAAGAGGTATAACTTGAAGACTGTAAACGGTTTTATTTTTAAAAGGCATTTGGTTTGGGGACAATGTTAATGTAAAGATAGAATAGAAATAATTCACAGGCATTCAGCTGTTGGGTTTTGGGTTTTTTTTTTTTGGTCTGAATCTTGATTTTACTGTATCTGACGGGTTATTCAAGAAAGACCCTCACATCAGCAGTGTCATTTTTGTCATTGGAAAGATTGCACTGGACAGTAGAGGCAGTGTTGTAATCTGTATTATTGGAGACTTCTCATAAAGTTCTTAGGGAAAAAGTAAATACTTAAATACCACTTAGCATCACGATGCAAGCAATTACACTTCTGTTTTCGTTTTCTTTCATTATCATAATCTAATAAGAGGAGCGATATGCCCAAATCTTCTGTCCAACATTTAAAAGTATACAATATTTCCAAGTTGGGCTTTCTTTTTTTTTACATAGTGAAATTAAATCCTCTGCATGGGGCTAGCATGTGGCCTAATGAACAGAAAGATCATTAAGAACTCTCTTATCTCTAAGATGGCTTTATTTTGTGGACCTAAGAGCATTTTTCCCCACTAGCATTTGCCACGCATCATTTAGTTTTATTTCATGTGGGTTTAGGTTCTTCTGTGTTTCAAACCCGTGCTTATGCATTCATGTCAAAATTGCATCATGGTTTACTTTGTAGAATTTTGATAAGAATAACAGCGTATTGCCTTATTTTGCTGCAATATGCTTAACCAGTCAGTTCAGCGTATGACGTGTAGACCTCACAACAGAGTGATATAACTCATTCATTCATTCTGAGTGGTGCAAACCCTAGTGTAACTCTTGTATAGGGTGGGTATGCTTTTCATCTGAATCATTTATGTTGCTGATTTTAATGTCTTTCAATAAACTGTTCTCAGCTACATTCACAGAGTTGAATAGTAGATAACAAAATTAGCAGCTTGCTGGATGAGAGAAAGGAGAGCAGTGATATGGTCTTCCTGGACTCCAGTAAGGCCTTTGACACTGTCCCTTTGAGAGTGTGGGCTGGATGAGCAAACAGTGAGGTCATTCAAAAAGTGGCTGAATGATCAGACCCAGAGGGTGGTGGTCAGTGGTGCAAAGTCCGTCTGGAGGCCAGGAATGAATGGATTACCTTCAGGGTTCAGGATTGGGCCCAGCCCTGTTTAATATCTATATTAATAATCTAGGTGGTGGTGTAGAGTGCACCTGCAGTAGATGTGCAGATGACATGGGACTGGGAGGAGCATCTGACTCACCGGAGTGCCATGCAGCAGTCCAGAGGAATCTGGACAGTCTGGAGAGGAAGACTGACAGAAACCTCCTGAAGTTCAATAAGAAGAGCAGAGTGCTGCACGTGGGGAGGATGAACACCAGACACCAGGACACGCTGGTGGCAAATGTTGGAACGTGATCCAACAAGATGCCTTAGCCACAAAGAATGCTAACTGCATTCTTGGCCGCATTAGGCAAAGTGTTGTCAACAAGTTGAGAGAGGTGATCCTTCCCCTCTACTCAGCGCTAGTGAGGCCACACTTGGAGTGCTGTGTCCTCAGCACAATAGAGACCTGTATTCACTCCTGCTTGAGCAGGAGTTGGACCAGATGATCCCTTCTAACATCAACCATTCTGTGATTCTGTGAGAATAATGTGAATTGAATAAGATAGTAAGTGATTTTCTTCTGAGATTGCCACTGTATCTCTATGCTCAATTGCGTGGCGAGCTGTTGTGGGCACTTACACTGCATGTGTGAGCACATAAGGAGAGGAAGACAGCCATTTTTTTTGTGTCTGTTGCCTCTCCTCAGCCATCTCTTTGGTAATTTGACGAGGGATATGAGTTTGTAGAGACTATCAGCAGACACAAGCTGGGCAGTGCCGGTTGCACTGCATGCTTTACACTGCCGTGTGTCTCTTGCATTGCTAGTGAAGCTGTTCTGCAGGGATCTGCAAGGCCTCAGAGTTCCTAACTATAGTTTTCTTCCTGAGCCCACTGCTCATGAGCTACAGAGCAACATGAGCAAAGAAATTGGAGAAATTTACTATCCTGCTGTTTCTACGGATCCATTTTATGAGAACACAGGGTGGTAAATTCTCTGTTTCTTTTCCAGCTTCTCTTCACTGGCTGTCTCAGTGATTTGTGGGAATTAATTATTTTTTAACTTACCTTAAAAAAAAAAAAAAGGAATCATTTTTAACTTGCCATTCTAACTGTCAAGCACTCTAGAGCAGAAGGGACCACACAAGGCACTTGCTACTACCCAACAGACTGCAAAAATGGAAGGGGGAAGTTAGAAATCTTGTGTGTTAAAGACCTTGGGGTTTCGCATTGTTGTGTTTCCAGATGATTTATTTTTCATATAAAATTTCTGGCTGAAGTAGTGTTACAATGTCAAAGCCTGATTTTATTTTTTTTTCCCCCTTAAAAATGCTTTAAAAATAGTAAGCTGTGTTCTGCTTGCCTGTTAGTCTTTATCAGGGTCCTCAAAAGCAAAAGTAATTGAGAAATGCAGCCTAATTGGATACAGTTAATTTGGTATCTTTTGCAACAAATACAGCACAAAATCTGTAGATGAATGAGACTTTCAAGTTAGGTGTGTTCTGCAGAAGAGGAGGAACAGTAGAAATCGTTGTTAAATGAGAAGAAGCATATCCAAATTCACACTTTGGAAAGAGTGAGGATAAGAAAGAAAATGGTACGATCACTGCTATTCTCATTGTTTTGAAAAAGTTGTGTTTCTTTTCATTAGAGGTGGATGGGATCTACATACACTTTCATAGAGATATTGAAAGATATTCCCAGATATTCAGTCCTCAGTTGAGGAGCTTCTCCCACTGCATTCTGAAGTTCATAATTGATCGCCAATTTATATTAATAATGATTTTCTCCTTGACAAAATGTGAGGTAGTCGAAGAAATACACGCTCATTTAGTTTTCTTTTACCATGTAGGAGCCAGTTTCCTGAAGCATGCATAGAAAGAACTCTATAAATATCTTTGGCCTTTGGAGATAAGAGACCCTTTGCTGCAGATTATATGTCCTCCAAGTATGTAGTGAAGCAGAAGTGCCTGCATTTTGGAGTGTTTTGCTCGTTGCACATTTTCCATTTAGCAAGATATTAAAAATATATCCTTGAGGGCAGGCAGTGAAATGTAACAGCTGAAAGGTCACCCAAAGAGCATGAATACGGCCGTTGTGCAGAGCGAGTTCTACTGAAAATACAAGAGAGAAAAAATGACTTTCCAGAATCATGGAATCAAAGAGTAGGCTGGGTTGGAAGAGACCTCAAGGATCATGAAGTTCCAGCACCCCACCACAGGCAGGGCCACCAACCTCCACATTTAATACCAGACCAGGCTGCCCAGGGCCTCATCCAACCTGCCCTTCAACACCTCCAGGGGACGGGGCAGCCTGTTCCAGCACCTCACCACTCTCTTGGTAAAGAACTTCTCCTATATCCAACCTAAATCTTCCCTCCTTCAACTTAAAACCATTTCCCCTTGTCCTGCCGTTATCTACCCTTTCAAAGAGTTGACTCCCCTCCTGTTTGTAGGCTCCCTTTAGGTACTGGAAGGCTGCAATGAGGTCACCCCACAGCCTTCTCTTCTCCAGGCTGAGCAAGCTCAGCTCCCTCAACCTGTCTCCATAGGGGAGGTGCTCCAGACCATCTTTGTGATCCTTGTCTTGACCCTGCCCAGCAGCTCCCTGTCTTTCTTGTATTGGGGGCCCCAAAATTTTTTAGGATTAAGAGATTTTTGGGTTGTTTGTTTGTTTTTTTTTTTTGCCGGTTACTCTTCAGATGCAGTGTGCATTGCAGTTATGCCTACTGCTTTTAATTTGAGGTTGTGCTTCAAATATCTGTTTTAGCTCGTGGAAAAATTGATAGGCCTCTGTTTTCTTAAAATGTCATTACTTTTTATAGCTTTGAAATAAACTGTCCTGTCTGATTGTGTTAGCAAGAGGATGAGTCCTTCTAACTCTGAAATAAAGGAGCGACAGGGACTGCATGTTTAACTGGCATTGGCTGGATTTTTAAGTTTCGTGGTGGCTGGTTTGACTTCACAAACCCTTTCTTGTTAGTAATGAATACTTGTACCAGGGTGATGTTAATCCTTCAGTTTAAAGAAAATACTTCACACTTCTTTGCGTGTTAGTGCAGGAAAAGAAACAGTACACAGGAGAAGGAATCACATCTGTGCATTTGCCCTTTTCTAATCAATAAGGAAGCAGCGTGAAGACATTACTGGTGCTACGCCATCAGTGGTTCACAACTACATGTCCAATGTTAATCTGAAAGCTTTAGAGGAGGTCATTGAAAATGCTGATGTTATCTTTCCTTCTAAATTTCCAGCTTCTTTTGCAATCTCTGTGTCCTATTAGGGAGATGGAAATGTCTTTCCACAGATGGGAAGTGAAAGAATTGCTCTGATCTGAATGAAGGCTCTTCATCCCTGGACTTCTTAAATAAGAGGAGAAGGGCATGGAAAAGAAATACAATACAACAGCTAATTCATCATTTACCTAATAATAATAATAATAATAATAATAATAAATAATAATAAATGATCCAAGAAAATCAGTCAGTTGAACAGTAACACTTAAAATCAGTAAAAGACAGAATTACTAAAGAATCCTGATAGGTTATTCATACACAATTAAAAAAACAAGAATTTTTCATTTAATTTTTATACTTTTTTTTCTTTTCTTTCAGCTTTCTGTAGAATTAGCATTCCTTGGAGTTATATTCGGTTGTTCTTTTATTTCGAAGAAGTTATATTTGTGTCCCTATTGCTGTTTTCAGACTGCCTCTTCACATGTTTTTTACTAGAGATTCCTATGCGGAAGACTGTGTATGTGATGCATTATAGCTGAAATTCATTAAAGGTTCCAGGTGCTAAATATGGATCCAGAAATAAACACATTTAGGCCTACATTTAGGCCTACATATTTGCTAAGGGCCCATCTCTCATAAAAACGAGGCACGTTCTTTTGATCCCAGTGTGAAAGCAATGGCCAACTCTTAATTCAGCTGCTTCTTTCTTCACCTCCAGTGTTGAGGATGGATGCTGCAAGGTACTAGAACTGGTGTTTTATTTTATTTTATTTTATTTTCCTTTTCTGAATTGGTGTTTCATAGATCCCTTTAATGCCTCAGGAACTTTTTAAAAGCCCAGCATAAGATGAGGCATGCTGTTCCAACCATATGTCAGTGACTGTATGATGAAAAGAAAGGAAAGGTCATTTTATTTTTGCCACTGAAAATTGCTGTTCCAATTAGTAGTGTTAGGAGAAGGGACACAAATACTAACGGAGCTGTGTTTCCTTCATTACCGTGTTCTCCTGATGATCACAGGGCACTGGGCCTCACTACTCAGTGGCCATCTCCACAACAGTTTTGCTGTTCTCGTGGGTTGTCCTGCTGTTTATTTGTTTCAAGGGAAATAATCTAACATCAGGTAGTTTAAATTTAGGAAAAGTTTATCATTTTTCTTTGTGTAAGTCCTCTGTTAAGAATTTGTCGAGTTCATGAAGATGTGAATATTACTGAGATATTGGCAGTATCACAAAACCATTTATCCTTTTCATACTCTGTTAGAATAAATCTTTCTCTTTGTCTGCGGGTTGTTGACTCAGCACCGCTTGTACACATGCAGGTGCTTAATTAATTAAATATAAAAGTACAGTGTAGGAAATCTTGTCTCACCTGTAGTGTAGTGAAGCCATTTTTCCCCAGCCTAGTCTGTAGTAAAATTACTAGACTAAAGCAGCTAAACCAACCTACCATACTGCTCCATGTATGTGGTCCAGTTTGTGTCTGTGTTCTTCATAAAGCCTTCTGTCGTTAGCTGTGAGTCCTGGAATCTGTCGCCATTAACTGGAAAAACATTCTTTGATCTCTGTTTTTTTTCAGCTTGAGAAGTGGCAGTGATTTTCCAGGATTGTTTGTGTACTGATGTGATACTGCTGCACAGTGAGCTTACAGTGTGCCGCAGGATGCGTGGCAGGGGTGCTGGTTTTCAAATGGTCCAAGCGTGACACAGTGAAATGGAGGCACAGTTGCTGCTGGGAAGAACAGTAGGTCTATAGTTCTCTGCATGCCTACCCTGAAGAGAAGGCTGGGAACAGAGCCACAAATCAGCTGATATGGTCATACTGAGATCCCCTGCATGGAAGCTGAAAGCACGCTTTCTTTTAAATCCAGAAGAAACAGGGAGGCTGCCTCGTCTCCCTCTAATGAGCAATAGGTTTGGGGTTTCCTCTCAGCCTTCTGGTTTTGGAGTTCTAAAAGGTGTGGATAATTAGTGCCTACTGTTAGATATACCCCTATCTCCCCCTTCAAAATTGATGATGGAAACCTGAGTCCTTTGCCTGTCTTTTCCTACAACAGCCATCACACACCCACAAAAAAAAAAAAAAGACATAGATGGAATCACAGAAAATGATGTCTGGTTGGAGAGGAGTTCTCCAGGATGCTCTCTGATAGTTTTATGTCATTTTTATATTCTGGTGCCACAAACTGCACCCAGGTGCAGGCCTTTAAGTCAGGCAACTCAGAGCTGCCTGCAGCAAGTTTTGAAAGGATGGATAGGATGTGAAGTCCACAGTATCTCCTTCTGTATTTTTCACCTTGTCTCTGAATGGTATCTCCCTGACAACAACTTGTAGCCATTGCTTCTTACGAAGAGCAGCACTTTGCCTGTGTGTTTTCTAGCAGCTCGTTCCTCCAGCTTCTGGATGTCCCTGTGAACAGCAAAACCACATCTTGACATGCAAAAAAAGCATTTTTACAGCTCTGTTTCCCTAATCTGAGGCCATCTGCAAGTCTACTGAGGGTACATTGCATCCCACCAACCTGGTCAAGATGGGACGTAATATCAGCTCCAGTATTGATCCCTGAGGAACATCCCCTCGTAAACATTTGCGAAGCATTCAAGCTCACTACTGGTACTCTTTGGCTATGGTAAAATCATTTTCTTTACCCATGGAAAAGGAAATCATGTATAAAATCAGCAGATGTTTTTCCCTTGAAATGAAGTTCATTTCTTAATGTCAGTTTTTTCTGTGAATGGAAACATTTTTCACTGGTTTCTATAGCAGTGTAGTAGAGTAGAATTTGTACATGAAAAATACTAGAATATAATTTTCATATTATGTTTATATGCAGTGTAACATTTGATTTTGTCCTAATAGGCTTACTATTGCCCCTCATCGGTTTCAGTTCAGCTTCAAAAAGTCAAAAGTATTACTGCAGATGCTATAGCCAAAATGCCCTTTTGAAAGCCAGCTTAGAAGTCCACATAACCAGTGGTACGGAACTGCCAGTACTGGCCCTGCTCTGCATAATATTGATGTGTCAGATGAGTGTGCTGAATCTCTGACAAGTTTGACTGCCGAAAGGTTATGTGCATTGAGTTGAAGATTTTGGGGGAAAAATAAGGGAGATGCCTTCAGCATGCAATTAAGGTCTGGAGGACTGCCCTCTCACCATCACAGTCTCAGTGTGATTCTTCTCACTTACATCAGTGTAATAAACTGTCAGATACAACTTTTCATTGCTGTCAGCACGGCATAGCCAATATCAGAGTGAAAGATGAAGCCGTATGCCTGCGCTGCTTCCCATATCAGCCAGGCAGCTGCCAGCTCAGTCGTATTCCTGGACTCCTCAGTGCTGCTACATGAAATATCTTGTCTTGATTTGTAAACTGAGCAAGCCAAACAGCAGACACATTGGGGGAATAGCTGTGAAACCATGTAACGCCATGACCGTGTGTGGTTTTAATATGCAAAGTCAGTGCTTCTCCCTTGCCTTTATAATTAAATTTTCAAGATATTTATATTTTTCCCTGAACAGCTGACTTTTGCTGGGAATGTTACTGTCTGGTGAGGATTAAAGATAGAGGAAATCCTCCTCCCCTTGACCACCCCCACAGTTGATACCATTTTCTGTGGGTTAAGCATGAGGTTCCATCCAGCTCCCCACCTGGAAGCCACATCAAGGAGTGCCTTGGCTGCCTGTATCTCTGTAGATGCTTCTGGACAGTTGTGCTCCAGCATCTAGCCCGATGTTTGGCTATTATTTTTTTTTTTTAATGTAAATGGAGGTGCTAAATAACAGTGCTGTGCCTCTGAGGAGTGCAGGGAGATTATGTTAGCTTTAGCCTTGGATGGTTAATCATTGATGGAGAAGCAATAGGTCCTGGCCTGTCTCCTGCTTTCTTCACTTGCTTTCGTTCTCTCTCTTCCCAATATGAAAGTCAATTAATGTGCTACATTATTTCAGGATAGTACCTGATCTTAAATATGCAAAATAAAGTTTTCAATTTTATGTCTTCAGTCACCTTGGCAGGGGGGTATTTTTAGCCTGATTTCCACATGAATATTATATCATAAAAGGGATGATTAAAATGAGGTAACACGACACATTGGCTCACAGTGAATGGATATGTTATTTGTCCTGTTGAAAGGACATCACTGTAACCTTGCCTGCAATCCTGCAGAGTGGTTCCCAGTAAGTTACGTGTCATCTAATCTTCCCTGAAATTTATTCCTAACAATTGACATGTAGATCATCAATGCAGCAGATGTCTTTTATATTCTCTTTAGAACTGGGGGTGGCAAATAACCAACCTTTCACACAAAAAGCCAAAGCTCCCATTGATAAAACTGGAGACACATAATTTAGATATATATTTTTTTAAATTCCGGATTTCTTCAGAGGAGTAAAAAGCATTGAAAGAATTTGGCAGTCGGAAAAGTGAGCTTTTTGTTCTGATTTCAAAGGGTTTTGCCTTCACTTGAGTAAGATATTTCATTTTTAAAACAGATACCTGCTATAGTGTGAGCCTGTAATTCTAGAAAAGTGATGGTGTTATCTTTTGTATTGAATTAGCTAATGAAAAAGTTTCCAGAGTTAATAATAACATCACTTCAGCAGAGCAGTTTTCAGCAGTAGACCTTAAAGTATTGAACATAAGATGTCAGGGCCATCCTTTGCTCTTTATGGATGGGGTAACCAAGGCACAGAGAGAGCCACCAATTTTCCCAGCGTACCAATGGCACATCCTTAAATCAAATGCGGGTTTCCTGAATCCGGCTACATAGCATCACTACTTTGGCATGCTGAGAGACAAGGAAGTCTGCAATTGGTCATCTGCTGTTTTGAACAAGCTTCAAGGAAACAATAAAAATACAGGGTGCATGTGAAATCTCTTTGCACAAACTGGTGCCAGTCTTTCAGCAGAATAAGACATCCTTTTTCATTTCCCTCCTTTCTTTTCACAGTCCTTATAATTGAAAGACCTGAAGAAGAATTGCTGTGGTCATCCCATCTGTAAATATTGCACATGCTAGGACTTCACTTTGTCATTCGTGCACTGATCCCAGTAAATTCCAATTGAATAATTGGAGGATTTTCAGAAAGATACAAGATACTGCTGGATTTTTTCACATGCTTTAAAAATCAACTAGCTCTATGATTCATTTTTTTATTTCCCGTTCTAATTTCTTTAGGTTTAACCTTCGCCACTGGATGTCATTCTGCCTTCGCTGGAGTAGGGCACCATCCAATATCAAATAAATTAAAGTAGCCTCCAATATTGGTTCTCTGAGCTGATCTGGTGACCCAGATGGTCCTGCTTTTTCTTCCCAGTCTGCTTTTCAGTTCACGTTCAACATTCAGATCCAGCTGAGAAAAGGACGCAAACTTCTTACGTTTTCAGTGGTAAAAGGCTTTGAAAAAGTCACTTCTTTGCATCAATGTAGTGAACTTTGCCTCAAAAGTGTGTCTTTTCTTTTTTTTTCCAAGCTGATTCTGAATTTAAAAAGTCCAAAAGGTATTTACAGTCCTAATGGCAAGTAGATAAGTGGGTGTTACGCACTTGTGCTGTCAGCCCCTGCTATGGTTAAGAGTGATGTAATGGAGCCTTTGACTTGTTTCTTTAGCTTGGCCATAAATTAGGGTTGTTGTCGATTGAACTGGAGAGCTGAGGTGAAATACTTGCGCTCATGAGAGGCATGGAGTTAGGGAGGGGGACTTCTCTGTGGTGATTTGGGCAGGAAGGTGTTTTTTAGTTTCAAGAAAACTGGGATTCTGCTATGTTCTGCCCATCTGCCTGTCCCTAGTAATTGTACAGGATGGTGGGCAACGGCAACACTGTTTGAAATAAGACAGAACTCTGGAAAATAAGTACAGTCAGTCATAGAATCATAGAATGGCTTGGGTTGAAAGAGACCTCAAGGATCATCAAGCTCCAACCCCCCAACTACAGGCAGGGCCTCCACCCTCCACATTTAATACCAGACCAGGCTGCCCAGGGCCCCATCTAACCTGCCCTTCAACACCTCCAGGGACGGGGCATCCACAACCTCTCTGGGCAGCCTGTTCCAACACCTCACCACTCTCTTGGTAAAGAACTTCTCCTATATCCAACCTAAACCTTCCCTCCTTCAACTTAAAACCATTTCCCCTTGTCCTGCTGTTATCTACCCTTTCAAAGAGTTGACTCCCCTCCTGTTTATAGGCTCCCTTTAGGTACTGGAAGGCTGCAATGAGGTCACCCCACAGCCTTCTTTTCTCCAGGATGAACAAGCCTAGCTCCCTCAGCCTGTCTTCATAATGGAGCTGCTCCAGCCCTCTAATCATCTTTGTGGCCCTCCTCTGGACCCTGCCCAGCAGCTCCCTGTCTTTCTTGTACTGGGGACCCCAGACCTGGATGCAGTACTCCAGATGGGGCCTTACAAGGGCAGAGTAGAGAGGGACAGTCACCTCCCTGACCCTGCTGGCCACCCCTCTTCTGATGAAGAAGGCAGTCCTACAAGTCAGCTCAGGTAAACATCTCAGTAGGCTGGAGATGGCTTCTTCATAGCCAGGTTGGATGGGCTTTGAGAAACCTGCTGTAGTTGGTGGTTTAGTGGTTGGCAGCCCTGCCCACAGCAGGAACTAGATGATCTTTGAGATCCCTTCCAACCCAAACCATTCTATGATTCTTTCCCTTCAGGCGGTCAGAAGAGACAGAGCAGGATCTGGGGGATTTGTGGGAGTGATGGTGTGGGACAGAGGGCCGTGAATACAGCCTTTGCAGGAAACTGGCTGCTTTTTCTCCTGTTGCTACACAAAAAAAGTCTACTTACCACGTACGCGTGGGAGAGCACTGTGCAAGGGAAAGATTTGTGCTGTATATCGCATCAAGGTCACTTCAGGGCAGCAAGAGGGATGAATTCTCTGACTATGTGCCGTGGTTTTGAAGAGGTAGTGACTACTGTGTTGGCAGTCAGGGGCCGATTTGAGCCCTTTCAGTCTATGTAGCTGTAGGACACCATTGAAAATTCTGTACCAATTTTAGTTTGCTTTTTCTGTCCTTTCAGTCAGTCTCTGGAGGTAAACGTGTTTGTAAGGTTTGTAACTGTTGGATCCAGATCATCCTTGGGCTCATTAAGGCTGAGGCCACTGATTGGTCACTAATGGGAGGTTTCTTTTGGAATAATTATTTTTGCTCATTTAGTTCCACATGCAGGGAATGGAAGTAAGTACCAAAGAGATGATTAGGACAAGCTGTTTGTATCTGCCCTTAAATAGGAAACAGTTTCTCCATCCTTGATTTCTTTCTCGCTGTATTTGAGCTATATTAAGTGAACGTTACGCACAAACTATTTTCAGAAAGTAGTAATTATTTTAAATTATGTTCTTCCAATATTCTTTCATTATTTAATGTATTCAAATGCGGGTAAGATATTGTCCAGACAAGATGGTGATAAAATCTGATCATCTGCTTCTGTTTGGTAATGAAAGCAAAACTGGAAGATTTTGTAGCGACTTTAAAAGCATACTTTGACAGTTTTTATTTTATTGGAGTTGTTCTAGTCTATTATTTAACAAACCATCTCTTTATTACTTAAAAAAGTGATTGCAGTATTTCACACAGAAGTCATTTTTCTTCAATTTCTATTCACTTGTGCAGCATTCTTCAGATAGCTTTGTGCTCTGCTTCTCATGCTAATTCTTTTTATGGCAGCTGCTAGAGCATCTTAATGAAATTTGGCATTTCAGCCACCTTCACTGCCTGCCATGTACAGTGCAGCAGCACAACCTGGTTGAGCATATGTGTAACCTCTTCAGGACAAGCTGGTGATAAATCTGGCTGCTCAGCTCCTGAGCCTGCAAAACTTTGCCCGAATGTCCTTTATTTATATGCATAACTCTTTTTAAGTCATAGCATATAGCGCAGATACTTTTTCTTTTACATCTTTTCAAGACCAAATTGGTGTTGTTCTAGCGATGGCCAAAGCTCCTTGTTCGTGGCAGAGGAAAGGCGTGTATCATGCAACTAGAGTTTAATGGTGGTAGAACATTGTTCCAGCCATTTGACCAAGGAGAAAAGTCAGTTTACTCTTTGATGCTATGGGCTGCTCTGTTGTTTTAAATCTAGTGAGTGATCCGGGGAAAACTATATTAATTCTCATGAAACTCTGCCCTGTTTTGAAACTCTCAGGCTAACTGAATAGAGTCTGTGTGCGCAGCTTTATCCTATCATTTTATATATTTTATTTTTATCAATAGTTCTTGTGACTTTCACAGTCACAAGTATGGGAACACGAGAGTCCATCTTTCTTATTCTTTTCAGTTGTCAGTGGTTTTTCATTTCTCCCCCATAATCTGACATTTTCTCTGATCCTAAAAAGACAAGCAGGCAAATTGCATTTAGGCTGCAAGGGTTTGTTAGGTCTAACTCCAAACATGCACCTGTATATCTGAGTGACAATAAAATAGGCTTCTTTACGTATATGGATATATTTTCATATATATGCATATATATATATTTATATACATATAAAAATATATGAAATTTTACACTTACTAATTTAAGGTATATATTTTTGGATTATGTTTGTTCTCACAGACAGAAGCCTTCAGGTATTGCTTTTCACCATAGCTCTATATTAGATTTCTGTTACTACTAATATTTTTATTTTTAGTGTTGGTGCTAATGCTGAACTTGTCAGGTGATCTCAGTTCCTCATCAACACACAATTGGATCCAAGTGTTACTCTTGCACACACAAAGATAGTATCCATAGGCTGTTACAGAGCAAAGTGCAAGTCTGGTGCTTTGTTTTAGGTAGACAGGGATGTGTTTAAGGTGAAGTGTGTTCAAAAGTATGACATACACTGTGTTTTGATGTTTCTGTGATGCTCAGTAGCATTTTCTGTGGGAGGTAAAATGCACTTCTAATATATATATATATATATATGTATCTCTTTTGAAGAGCTGAGTCGCTACTGGGGTAATCACTGAAATGGAACTGAAAAGGGATCATGCTGCAGTTGTTTTCATATTTATGTGCTGCCCTCTTGGCTATTATTCTACTTTTCTTGGTCCACTATTGTATTTCCCAATTGGAGCTAAACACTCTGGAGCCCTGGGGATTTTTGCAATTATTGCCACTGATAGAGCAAACAGGAGCAAGGAATCTAAGCCGTTGCTATAGAGGCTGTGTATGACACAGTACCCCTGGAGCACCGGGCATAATAACCGTAACATGAAAAATGAACTATTGATTCTCTGCCCACTCCAAGGGAATGAAAAATTTCCTCCTGATCTGTAAGCCAGTGTGCTGACAGCATCCGACTCTAAGTGCCTGCCCACTGAGGTCTGACTCTGTCCTCTGGCCACTACTTAGTTTAAGCTAATGAAAACGCATGTGTGTTTGAGACAAGAACTTGTCCTATGCTTATTTTGCAGTTGTGTAGCATGCATAAGTTTCATGGCTCTTAGCAAGCTGCATGGTGCTGCCTCAGCCCACTGTGTTCCAGTCCTGCATTACATCTTGGGGAGGAGAGGGGGCCGAATCACTGAAAGAGTCAAGAGGCAATTCTGGCATCCTTACTCAGTTGGAGTGTTGCTTCAACTTCTGCATAGTCCCACTGTGCATAAATGTAGTACTTGATGTGAGCAAAGATGTCTTGGTTTTAGTGATTTTTGCCCCTAATCATGCAGGAAAAGCGTGGGAAAGATTAGATCCTATGTCATAAGGGGAGACAATAGCAGAAGTGATTTCTCCCATCCTCACAAGCTAAAATTCAGCTATTTCCTTTGAAGTGATAAACTATTTACTCAGGCTTGAGATTTTACTTTTATTTCTCGTACTAAAAGAGGGGAGATTTAGATGATTAGCTGTCAGAAGGAAATTTTTCTCTGACGGGATGGTGAGGCACTGGCACAGGCTGCCCACAGAAGCTGTGTGTGCCCTATCCGTGGAGGTGTTCAAGGCCAGGTCGGATGGGACCCTGGGCAGCCCGATCTGGTGGGTGGCAACCCTGCCCATGGTAGAGGTGTGGGAACTCAATGATCTTTGAGGTTCCTTCCAGTTTAAGCCGTTCTGTGATTCTATGATTCTGTTATTATTGGGATTCTCAGCAGTGCCCTGTGTGGTGGCCTGGGGGTGGTGGCCCATGGACGCACCAGCCACCAGCACTGACATGTATTTTCCTTTCCTTCACAACCCCTCTCACTGGCTTTAGGTACCAGTTAGAAGGCAAAGAGCCTGCACAAGGCAGTATTAGCTCTTTGTGGGCAGCTGTAATCTCAGTAAACCTTGGCTGCTTGCTCTTTTGGCATCGGTGCCAGCGTTTTCTTTGGTTTGCTCCATGCAGATTTGAGACCTTGTGTTTCATTTGGAATTTTGCTTGGGACTGAACCCAAGCTTGGGAAATGACACTGCCAAGTTTTGTGTCAAGAGCAAATTTGGATTAAAGCTGGAACTGAACTAGGCGCGTGATTTAACTCTCATGCTGTCTCGTACATTGAAGAAAGCTTGCCTTGTCTCGCCAAAATGGAGTCAGACAGAGGGTGTTATATTCCTGGTGTAAAATCAGAGTAACTGCTGTGGCTGTTTTTACCCATCCTTCACTGTTGATCAGCAAGAAGCTCAGAGAAGAAAATCTGTAGAACAAACCTTCGTTGTGAAAGTTACGGATTTTTTTTCTTTTTTTCTTTTGCTCCATTTCTGATATTACAACATTGGAAGATGACTGCCCTTCAACCACATGGTTGAAGATCCATGTGAGATCACTGAGAAATGTGAGATCAGTGAATGGAGCTCAGAGGTTGAATGGCAGGCATCTGGAGTTGCCACATCCCTGAAGTCTTGGGGACACAAAAGCAGCTTCTGATTCCCTCTTTGGAAAATTTGAAGCGTTGTGCTGGATGCTGTGCTGATGGCTGTCACTTGAGGATAATACATAGGAAGCCAATGAAATTGTTTGATGTGTCAGCATTTCTGTTAGTACAAATAATTAACAAGAAGATTGATTTTTGGACTGAATTCCTTTTTCCCTCTCAAGAAAAGAGATGATCTCACTGAATCATAGAATCATAGAATTACTCAGGTTGGAAAAGACCTCAAAGATCATCAAGTCCAACTGCAGCCTAACCATAGTGCACTAACTAACAACCCTCTGCTAAATCATATCTCTGAGCACCACATCCAAAAGGTTCTTAAACACATCCAGGGATGGTGACTCAATCACCTCCCTGGGGAGCCTATTCCAGTGTTTAAGCACCCTTTCTGTAAAGAAGTGTTTCCTAACGTCCAACCTAAACTTACCTTGGCACAACTTGAGGCCATTTCCCCTCGTCCTGTAACCTGTCACCAGTAAGAGACTTGCCCCGCTCTCACTGTAAGCTCCTTTCAGGTACTGGAAGAGAGCAATAAGGTCTCCCCTCAGCCTCCTTTTCCCAGACTAAACAGCCCCAGCTCCCTCAGCCTCTCCTCATAGGGCTGATTTTCCAAGCCCTTCACAAGCCTCATTGCCCTTCTCTGGACCTGCTCCAGTACCTCCATATCCTTTTAGTGCCCAAAACTGAACACAGTACTAAAGGTGAGGCCTCACCAATGCTGTGTACAGGGGCAGGATGACTTCCCTAGTCCTGCTCACCACCCCATTCCTGAAACAAGCCAGGATGCCATTGGCCTTCCTGGCCACCTGGGCACACTGCTGGCTCATATTCAGCTGACTGTCCATCAGCACACCAAGGTCCCTTTCCATCAGGCAGCTTTCCAGCCACTCCTCCCCAAGCCTGTAGGGTTGCCTGGAGTTGTTGTGACCAAAATTCAGGACCCGACACTTGGCCCTATTGAAACTCATGCCATTAACCTTGGCCCATCTATCCAGTCTATCCAGGTCCCTCTGTAGTGCCCTTTTCCCCTCTGGCAGATCAACACTCCCTCCCAGCTTGGTGTTGTTTGCAAATTTACTGAGGGTGCACTCAATCTCCTCATCAAGATCATCAACGAAGATGTTAAACAGTAGCGGTCCCAGCACTGAGCCCTGGGGGACACCACTCGTGACCGGCCACCAACTGGATTCAACTCCACTGACCACAACTCTTTGGGCCCGGCCATCCAGCCAGTGCTTCACCCAGCAGAGCGTAGCCCATCCAGACCATGGGCAGCCAGCTTCTCCACGAGAATGTTATGGGGGACAAAGTGTCAAAGGCCTTACTGAAGTATCTTGCTCTTTATTTAGATGTTTCAACGCTATTTGTCACATACCAAAAGAGCCAATGCTAAACAGGACTGGTATGGCATCTTTAAACCTGTTGTCAACAAAATGTGTAGCATGGGACTGACTCATGAAATGTGAGCAACATGTTTATGTAACCCCACAAGCACACAGGAAGTAGAAGTACACAACCACTGTATTTACAAATACTGTGTGCCCCATTTTTACTCGGAGGGCAGTGAGGCACTGGCACACACTGCCCAGAGAAGCTGTGGATGCTCCATCCATGACGCATTCAAGGCAAGGGTGTATGGGGCCCTGGGCAGGCTGATCTGGTATGTGGCAACCCTGCCCATAGGAAGAGGCTTGGAATTGGGTAGGCTTTTATATTCCTTCCAACCCAAGCCATTCGATGATTCTCTTACCTCCTCTAAATCATTTAGCACGCATCAACTCTTGCCAAAGCATCCATGTGCCACTGCACTGGGTGTTTCTGCCTGGAAACTGCCTCCCAAACCTGGAGAGCTCCTTCCATGGCCTTCTACTGAACATGGCACAGAAGGGAGACCATGTGCATTGCCCATTAGGTTTTACCCAGCTCTAGGGCCTGTTGTATCAGCTCGTGTAAAATATCTGTGCTGTTGGCAGGAATTAGTTTGCTGAAATTGGGAAGACAAAGCAAATGTTCCAGAGTGTATTTTTGTTTTGGATAGAGATCTGAGTCCCACATATTTATAACCAGCAAGATTTTTTTTTAGTATTTGGATACAGAGTGATAAACAGGTAAGAAAAAAAACAACCGCAGCAACTTCCATTTTCAAATATGGAGAGCTATCACTGTTTTTCATGGAGTTTCTACTATCTCTTGTATCTGCGCATGTTTCTGAGCTCTGTACTGAATCAATACATTTGCTTCCCCTCTTGGGCTGCCTTTCAAGCCACACCTGAGTGATGCTAATCTACTGGGAGAGATGAGTTATGTGATCTGGCTTAGAGAAAACCAGACTTGGTACCGTCCTCAGGCTGTGTTTAGAAGTCTGATTTCTGTGATAGGATCCTGGAATTTTGTGCTTGCTTTGTCTGGTGTACAACAAAAATCTTTTGATTAATTTCAGAGGCAAAGCTCCCTGGAATAAAATTTGGATTAATAATGGAAATGCATTAAAAATTTATATGAGGAAAGGGAATTTATGTCTCTCTGGGAACTTAAATTTAAATACAGTCTACCTGAAGCAGGCAGGCAGGATGTAGAAAACACAAGATTCACGTTGAGCGTTTGAGCCCTGTTGAGGTCTCCAATCTCACCCTACTTAAAAAAGTAGGAGCTGATTGCCATGCTTCTCACTCACAGCCATTTTCTATTTGCTATACTAAATAAATCCACTCACTGCAAGTATTTAATTGGCAAGGTGAAAACCCTTTGTCTTGTCACTGCATACCCTTATAAAGGTCCCTCCCCAGCTTTCCTGTAGGCCCCCTGCAGGTACTGGAGGGCCGCTACATGGTTCCTCTGATGCCTTCTCCAGGCTGAAGAGCCCCATCTCTGTCAGCCTGTCCTCATAGGGGAGGTGCTCCAGCCCTCTCGTTGTCTTCATGGCCCTCCTCTTGACCTGCTCCAGCAGCTCCAAACAGCTCCATTTTAAGTCATGTGGTCCAGATTTTGAGTAACATCTTCCATCTTGAGTTACTTTTCTTCTATTTTTTGTACTTTTTTTTTTTATTTATTTATTTTTTTTCCACAGAAGTATTTTATCAGTGAAAACATTGGCTAGGCATATGTGCTCACCTTCATGGGAGAGATCTTTGATGTATCCTGAAATGTTTTGGCCAAAGACGTCATATTATCAGCGATCTCGATGAGTACAGATTTTCAATTAGCTTTAAATCAAGTATGTTGCATGCAGTTTTAGGCCACAGTTTGGAAAGGTAGATGATGAAGTGCTATGGAAAAGGTTGTCATCGCTGTTCTTCTATCCCTACTGAAAGCAGGAAGCTCTGGGGTTATCAGTAACTATCATCTTCTTGCTTAGTCCTATTTTATATCCCCAACTCAGGGCAAAAATGTAAAAGAATATAGCCCAGAAAAATTCTGTATCTGTGACAGTATAAAACAGGGCACCCTTTTAAAAGCTGAGTATAAGAAAATGAAAAGAAGTGATGATGTGAGTAAATTCTGGGGTCTAAAAACAGCTGAATCAAGAGCCTAAAAGCATTACAGCCAGCTCAGTGACTGCATTGCAAAGAGGAAATTGTGTTCTGGATCACTTTGTCTTTTTATTTTTTTACAGAAGGAGCATGTATCAGGGAAATGGACTAATTTACTAGTAGTAACACATAACAGTTTTTTGAATTTACTTGAGCCAGTGCAAGTTGAAATGGAAACTGTTATTATAACGTCGAGCATTACCTTCTTTGCTGCACTGCAAGATGTAGATCATGCGTGCTTTTCCAATAAGTGCTGGACTTACACCAGATTTGAATCTTACGTATCAGTATTGTTTGTTCTTCCAACCGTCTTTCATTCCAGTTTGCCTCTTGCCTTTGACATGTCTCCTAAAATCTATTTAGTTTTTGCGCTCTGCATAATATACTGTCCCAGTATTTAATTTGTTGGAGGTTAACAGCATTCTGATTGAAACTTCCATCAGCTCAGGAATGGTATCAAAGGAGAAAATGACAGGTAATGGGAAATCTAGGGTTATTTTGAAATCTAAAAGGCTAATTTAGACTAAATACTAAATGGAAGTGAACAACTGCCCTAGTATTTTCACAACAGCCAACCAGACAGCATCTGAAGAAAAAAGCATTAATACCTTCATTTATTTTTATCTTATAAAGCTGGCAGGTACTGATATAGGTGGCAAGCTAACTCATTTGAACTAAATTGGGTAGTTCAAACTGAACAAAAGGCATTTAGCTGCAGTTGCATAGTATGTGGTACATAAATCCCAGAATCCTGGGCAGCAGTGTGGAAATTGGCTCAGAACTGTGTGTGACATACCAGCCACTTGTGAGTTTGTTTTCACTGAGGTTTTCTGTCTGAGCTTCCTCTTACTTCCAGTGTGCAGACTGTAGTAATTGCATCCAAATATTGGCAGTGTGGGACTGGGAATAAGGAGCATGCTGTGCACTGACCAGCTACTGGAAACAGCTCATTTCACAGGCAGAATAAAAGTCACAGCAAAAAAAGCTTTGAGTATGTGCCCAGTGATAAATTCGTGGGTTTGCCATTGCCATAGTGCTAAGAAATTTGATCTCAGCTGATCATTGCCTTGAAAGCCCTGAAGATTGAATTCCTCTCTAGATGTGACTGTCATCACTCCACGGAAAGCTTTTCTATGAACGTGAGTGAGAAACCTATGGGTGTCAAGTGCTTTTTTTTCTGAGATATTTTTAGCACTGATCAATATCTGTTAAGAGCAAAAGTGAAACATGGGTAGGATCTACCAACGTGTTTTGTTGTTTGTTTGTTTGTTTTTAAACAAAGTATTAACTTCTACCTTTCAGTTTCCTGGGTAAATTCTGCATGGAGCAGAAAGCTCACTGTCGTTTCTATACCTCACATATTGTGGAGCTAAAGCTTTTTTAAAATCCTCTCCAAGGACCAGTCCTTCTTATATCATCATACCTTTGTTTTTCAGAGAAATCCCAGTCTGTTCTGAAACTGTCCTTTAAAAAAAAAACAAGAAAACAAGCAAACAAATAAAGTTTAAAGGTTTGTTGGCACCAGTGAATAGCACACCCAATGATAGACAAATAGACCTTTCTCAGTTGTTGCCAGACTTCAGGAAATAGACTAAAAATATTCATTTGTTCCAGTTCTTACTTAACTCGTTCCATGAGCAACAGAATAAGCAGTACCTGCTTCCCCACATGTTTGGGTCTTGGAGTTGTTATCTCATGAGTCTAATAAGATGAAGAGTCTCACTGATACTTTTTCATAAGATTTTCCCCATAATCATCATAGAATCATAGAATGGTTTGGGTTGGAAGCGACCTTTAAGATCACCTAGTTCCAACCCCCCTGCTATAGGCAGGGACACCTCCCACCAGACCGTCATACTATGCTGCAGCCATATGTCACTTTTTTCCCCCGTAGTATATCCACCACCAGCTCCATATCCTCTTGGAAACACTCATCCCCTTGTTAGGAGCACAACGTCTTATCAAATTTGGTCTTTTGATGGCCAGGCATAGAGAGTAACTGGCTTGATTCTTCTCTGTTAATTCATTAAATATACAGATCTAAAGAAGCTGTGTAAATTTAACATAAATAGCATCAGAATCAAGCCTACATAAAGCCGTCCCTCCTACAGTAACTGGAAGATTCAGTCAGTGTATGGAATACTGAAGTCTACCTAGAGCTTAGTAGGGCCTTTGACACTGTCTTCCACAACATTCTCCTGGAATGTGGCTTGGACAGATATACTCTGCTGGGTAAAATCTGGCTGCATGGCCAGGCCAAGAGTCATGGTGAGTGGAGTTAAATCCAGCTGGCGACAGGTCATGAATGGTGTTCCCCAGGGGTCACTTCTGGGGCTGGGACTACATAAGATCTTTATTGGTGATCTGGACAAGGGGATTGAAAACACCCTCAGTAAGCTTGAAGATGGCAGGTGGGAGGAAGTGTTGATCTGCCTGTGGGTAGGCAGACCCTACAGAGGGACCTGAACAGGTTGAATCACTGGGCTAAGGCCAGTGGGATAAAATTTAGCAAGTCCTGCACTTCAGTCACATTAACCCCTGGAAGACTGGGTGGAGGAAAAGGGCCTGACATGTATTATCAGGAGCAGCTGAGGGAGCTGGGATTGCTTAGCCTGGAGAATAGAAGGCTCAAGAGAGACCTCATCGCTCTCTGCAACTACCTGAAAGGAGGCTGTGGCAAGGTGGGAGTTGGCATCTTCTCCTTTGTAACTAGGAATAGGATGAGAGGGAATGGCCTCAAGTTGTGCCAGGGGAGGTTCAGGTTGGATGTTAGGAAAACATTTCTTCTCAGAAGGAGCAATGAGGCTTTAAAACAGGCTGCCCAGAGAGGCGGTGGTGGTGTCTCCATTCCTGGGGGTGTTCAAGAGGGTGTAGATGTGACACTGAGGGACATGGTTTAGTGGGCATGGTGGTGATGGGTTGACAGTTGGACTAGATGATCTTAGTGGTCTTTTCCAACCATAATGATTCTAATTTGAAGATTCCATCAATAGATATCTGAGGTCTGAGACTTAGCCTTAGGAAAATTCACTACATGTGAACATTATGAAATTCATTAACTTTCCAATCTCAGGGTTTGATTCAAGCCCGTTTCTTAAAGTTATTTTAATTTAATTGATTAGGACAAGTCACACTAAGGATGTGGGGAATTAATTGTCTTTTGTCTATGAGCTTTTTTGATCTGCAAAATGCCTTTGCAAGAAGCATCACAGAAACATAAAAAAAAAAAAAAAAAAAAAAAAGACACTGAGAAATCAAAAGATTAAAGAAAAAAGGAGACCACTACGTGGTCTTTGATATTGTCTTTTGTGATGTGATTTATTGCTCCCTTAGTTTTGTTTCATGCCTCAGCTCAGAGGACAGTAGCTTGTGGAACAACTAAGTAGGCTGGTTTGACAGAGATGCATGTTGGACTCCTAATGCAGAGGAAAAGCTGAAAGAAGAGGTGGCTGAGAGTTCAGAAAAATAAGGCAGCTGTTTTTCCTTTCTCTCTTTTCCTCTTTTTCTTTTATTTTTTTTTTAAGGAGTTTGTGCATAACATCATGTATTTGCTAAACTATTTGTTTTCCCTAGGCCTTTTGTCTGACAAAGGTTATACCTGCTTGTCCTCATTATTTTTCTTGCTTTACTTACTACTCAGATGGAAATCTAACTTTATGTCATTGATTTATTTTAATGACCAATAGGCCATAAATCAGCAGCATGATAAACAGCGTCCAGTAGGATCACTATGCATTGATATTTGTCTTTACAGTGGATATGAAACAAGATGAATTACAGAAACCCTACCTACACTTGTAACACCTACATGTTCCTCAACTGGTTTTATGCCCATGCTATCTGAGAGTGGATTTGGCATTACAAATCTACCTTCAAAATATTGATGACAATAGAAGGCCATCCCACTGAATTACTGTGAAGCTGTGACTGTAGGAGTTTGTGCATAATTATCTCTCGTATCCAGTAGGTGATATTTATCTCTCTTAATTAAAGTTGCCTGAAAGTCCCAGCTCTGTCCACCATCAGTGAAAGAAGATGAGGAGTCCTAGAGCAATTCTTCCCGTCCTATGTGAACTGCCTATGACAGGAGGAATGGGAACACCTTTGGAAGTAAGCTGGGAGAGGATCTTGCTTTCACTTGCCTGCAGTCTGAGGTGACCATGGAATCATAGAATCATTTGAGTTGAAAGGGACCCTTGAAGATCATCTGATCCAACTCCCCTACAGTGAACAGGGACATACGCAACTAGATCATGCTGTTCAGAGCCCCCTCCAGCCTGATCTTGAATGTCTCTAGGGATGGGGCATCCAACACCTCTCTGCGAAGCCTGTTTCAGTGCCTCACCACCCTTACTGTAAAAAATGTTTTCTTTATATCCAATCTAAATCTCCCTTCTTTTACATTGAAACCATTTCCCATTGTCTTGTCACAACAGACCCTTCTAGAGAGTCTTTCCCCTTCTTTCTTATTGCCCTCCTTTAGATACTGGAAGTCTGCTCTCAGGTCTCCCTGCAGTCTTCTCCAGGCTGAACAGCTAAAGCTGTTCAGAGATGAATGTTATGGATGAGGATTACTGTGTTAGTGGTGGACAGTGCCTTATGTGTAAGTGACACTGTAATGAAACTTATTTATAGGGCAGGTATGAGGAAGAAGTATATTGTTCCTGATTAAAGGACTCTTCTATGTGGAAATGTGCGTACAGATTCATTAGAAATTAAGGACAGAACATTGATTCTTTTTGTCACAGGCCATTAAGAGTCAGAAATTCAGATGTGGCTTCCAGGCAGGAAAAGCAGCAAGAAAAATCCTACTGCCCGTGTTAAATTCCTGTGTACGTGTAGCTCCCATGTCTTCACAGAATCATAGCATCATAGAATGGCTTGGGTTGGAAGGGACCTCAAGGATCACCAAGCTCCCGCCCCCCTGACACAGGCAGGGCTACCAACCTCCCTCCACATGTAATACTATTGTATTATACTAAATACCAGTACTACTACAAAATTCTCTTCCACAGAGAGCTGAAAAGTCCTAGTGGATAGGTGCAGTGGTTGGGTAGTTCATTCACTGCTCCAGAATTGTTATTTTTTTGAAACAACAGAAGCAGCCCCTCTTCTGCCTAATATTTGTTAAAATGTGGTATTTGTTGCTACCTTCCAAGCTGCTCAGGTTGATGTTCCTTTCAGGAGAGCCTGTGGTTGTTCTGGGAGGTCTCATCCTCCTCCATGATATTCCTAGCAGGGCTTGGTATGGGATGAATACATCGGGGAGGCAATTCAACAGGAGTTGTTTGAAGCTACAAATGATTATGATTTTCTACAGCGAATGTAAGGCTTGGCATCGTCAGACAACAACTCATCCTGGATTCTTCTGATAAATTGGCTTGATCATGGCTGATGAGCACTCTATGGCCACAGTGACTGTGGCAGCAAATCCTTCAGAATCACTGCAAATGGGTTCATCTCTGAATAAAGCCAGAGAGGCATTTTTTCAGTGAAACCTTTGTGACTGATGCCACAGACTGGTTTGGCATGACTGAAAAATTCGCTCTGTCCATTTTCATTCAATATCTTCTATTCAGCCTCACAATGTCCCTTTAATGAAACCATTTAGGAAAATGATTCTATTTTGTGGTAATACTGGCAGGCTGGAGAAGTTCATGCTTGTTAAGCAAAATGGCTCATGCACTGACCAAATCACTGCTGCAGTACTCGTTTTGAGAAGGCATTTACCGCTAAGTGTTTGTTAGCACGGAGGGAATCCAAGCTGTTTCTAAACCTTTGCAAATCTAATACAGAGGAAACTCAGCCTGGAATATTTTTTTAGCAGGTGAATTCAGGAGCTATTAGGAGGCCAGGGCATTGTTAGCAGAGAGAAGAAAATAAAATACATGCTGAAAAGAGAACATAAGATTAAACATAATAGTTCTGCTGTAGGGGCCCCTTTAGGCAATCAGGAGAAATAGAATAAGGTTTGTAATATTCTTCTCTTTCCCTCATAGCCTAGAGAAGTCTTCATGTGCAAAATATTTTTAATCTCGTTTTCTATTCCAAGACGCTGTTTCACAAAGTCATTTTTATACATCTCAGCATAAACACTGCAGCAGATTTAAGAGGGATTTTGTGTCTGTCAAAATTAAGTGCATCAGTCTATGTGCGAGGCTGGGAAATGTTAGGAGGTAATCACAGTGAAAAACAAACATACAAAAAAAGGCAAACATCAAGTATGGAATAGTTTTGTGTTTCAGATAAGAGACTTTATTCCCAGGGCTGACTAATGATGGAGGAAGAAGAGGTTATTCAGTGGTTATCACAGACGATGGATGATTGGGGCTCTTGGGTTCTTTTTCTTTGCTGACTCATTTACTGGCCTTTAATGAGTCAAACTCTGTGTCATATTCTAGCTTGTAAAAAAACGGTGTACTAAGGACGTGTATCCCAGAAGCATTCTGAGTCTTAATTGACGTTGGTAAAATATTCTGATGTTTTTGTTTGAAGACGCTAAAATGAAAATAGTATTGCCAACAGCAGCGCCAACTCTTTCCGTGAGAACATTGCTGCGTGGAACCATGCTCACGTGGGCCTGAATCTTCTAAGCTTTCTTTCTTTCCCGTAGTTCTTATGCTTTCTGAATCACAGAAAGCTTAATGTTTCTACGGTGCATTCAGTAGTTCCACATCAATCTGACATTTGGGTCTTTCAGTCTTTTTCTTCCTTTCTCCACCATGAATGCTTTTGTATTGATCTATAAGCTTTATCCACGTTGACCTTTTTTTCTTGACGGTTGCTGTAGTTTGGCTCTTGAACATGCTGCCAGGTCTTTGCAATTGTAAATGTGCTTTGTCCCTCTACCATGAAAGTCTGGGACAACATTCCATTGATTTTCAGTAGGGCAAAATCAGATTCAGTACTAAGAACTCCATTTCCTGCTAATAATCTATTTTGGTCTCCAGACAATTTGCAGAGTTGCCTTTAAAACAGATGTCTAAATCTGATGGTCTGCTTGTTTTGTTCTCTCTAAATAACCTGGAAAAGAATCACATTTATTAAATTCAGCCCTGCAGATGCTTATCAGCTCTGTGGCTGCTCATTCAAAGGTGACCCTTTTTATGAATAAGGATTACTTCTAAGAATAGAGGTTGTCAGGATCAAGCCCTAAAATTCTCACAGCCATTTGTATTTCTGACCAAATTCCATGTCAGTCAGCTGACTATATTTTGCATTGACTGCTGTGCAGCCTGGTAAACAGAAGGCAGACAAATGAATTAATAGTGAACTCAACTAAAACAGGTAAGGTTGACGAGATGCTAAAAGAAAAAAAAAAATCATAGACAAGTAGAAATGCGATCTGAATAAGAGATTGTAGCTGTCGTGTTGGAGGGCACTTGGATTGCATGGTCAGTAATATAGCAACACCAACTCTGTTCTAAGCAGCAGTCTGTGGATTGTATTAGCATAAACAAGATCTACACATGATTTCCTAATAGGGATTATATCTCAGCTACGAGATATGATTTAGTGGCTTGTGGTAGCAACGGTAATGGGAGGATGGTTGGACTAGATGATCTTTTAGGTCCTTTCCAACCTTATGATTCTATGATTCTATGAATGTGTGTTAAGGGAGGCACTAATAAGGAGACATTGTGTAGCAGAGACGTGGTGATGGTATGGATTCCAGGAACAGTGTCCTTGCAAACTCTTTCCTTGCAGCATCCTTGGGTAAGATTTTGAGAGATTCGGAGCTGGGCAAACGCTCAAAAAATGGCGGAGATGCAGGGCCACATTCAGACTGTTTTTCTACAGAAACCTATCTTTAGCATTTGAGAAAGTGATCAGTGATTCAGGCCACCTACAATCGAGTGCTGCCAGACCCGGCTGTCTGTACCATCAGTGGAGAAAAGCAGTCGTGATACCTAAATTAGCTACTGGGAGCAGATTATTCTGAATACAGCCCTGAATTTAGGCATGGAAATGAGTTTTTGTAATGCTTAGCTAAGGACAGCTGCTGAAGCAACTGGGGACCCAATTGGATGAAAGTGCATATATCACTTAGGTTTGATTTCCTAATTTTATAATGATGGAAGAATGCAGAAATTCTGGTTTACTTCTTTAAGGTAAAATTTCGGGTGGAAAAATGGAAAAATAGAAAAGAATGGTGTTTTCTCCAGTGCCCCTCCAGTGCAATGAATAGGGCAGCACTGCAGCCTTTAGCAAAAGAGGCCATATAGTAGCAAGTGGGGTTGTGCATAGTGGCCACAGTGGTTCCAGCGAACACATTTATCAGGAGTCATGTATTCCCTGCTGCTGTTTATCTTTTTTAATATGGTTGCTCATTATCAAGGTGCTTTTGCACTGTTTTGCTTTTTGTAGCTGTGTTTTGGTTTTAACTCATTGCCATGCTGTGAAACTGTAACACTAATAATAATTAGAGACAAATTTTAGGCGTCCCAAGTGGGTCCGTTACACTTATTTTTCCTTGTTTTTCTTTTTCCTGCTTTATCTAGTATGTTGTGTTTAGAGTTGCGTACAATGATGCCTGATGAATTTCACTGCTTAAAAAAACTTCATGAAAATGAGAGGAGGAAATAGAGAAAAGGGGGAAAATGAGGATAACTTCAGCTCAAGAGTCTAGGAAAATAGAAGAAAATTGTAGAAGAAAGCTTGTATTACACAATCCTCGTACATATCTCTGGCAAAGATAGTATTAGCCTCCTCATTTAAAAAAAAAATTAAAAAAATTGGAAGTCAGTGGGTGGCTTTTCTAATAGCTCAGTGGGTTTTGGCTGAGTAATGCTCTGAGTCTTCAGGTTTGTGGGCACAGCTCCCCGACACTGTGAGGACAGTGCCGGAGAGCTGTGCCCAGGAATTAGGCAAGTTTCGGGTGCAATGTGGATGATGTAACATCCAGATGTTGGGTGGCTACATCTCAGTTGGGCCCTGGATTTGCTTGATGTTCAGTGATGTCACATAATCCTGATTCTCTCTGCTGTAAGTGGAAGGTGGATCAGAAAAGCTGTGAGTGAGGATTTGTCATGATGGGGGAACCTCTGGAACAAGCCTGCAGGAGGATGATGTGTATCCCAGCCTTGGCCATCACTAAGAATCATAAATTTAAGTTGAAAGGTGTCCTTAAAGGCCATCTAGTCCAACCCCCCTGCAATAAACAGGGACATGTACAACTAGTCAGGTTGATCAGAGCCCCATCCAGTTAATATTGAATGTCTGCAGGGATGAGGCATTCTCCTCTCTAGGCAGCCTGTTCCAGTGTTCACTACCCTTATTTTAAAAACCTTGTTCTTTATAGCCAGTCTGAATCTTCCCTTCTTTAGATTGAAACCATTTCCCTTTGTCCTATCGCAATAGACCCTCCTAAAGAATCTCTCCACTTCATTCTTATTGCTCCCCTTTGGATACTGGAAGACCGCTACAAGTCTCTGGAGCCTTCTCTTCTCCAGGCTGAACAGCCTCAGTTCTCTCAGCATGTCCTCATTAGAGAGGTGTTCCATTCCTTGGATCATTTCTGTAGCTCTTTTCAGGATTTGCTCCAACAGGTCTGTGTCCTTCCTGTACTGAGGACTCCACATCTGGATGCAGTACTCCAGGTGAGGCCTCACCAGCATAAAGTAGAGAGGCAGGATCACCTCCCTCACCCTGCTGGCCACAGTGCTTTTGATGCAGCCCAGGATATGGTTGGCAAGAAGAAATAGTGTTGAGCTTCTTGTGAAAACAGGAAGTGTATGAAAAGCATTCACAGTGTTCTCTCTTTCCAGGCAGAAAAGAGAACCAGCAGTCTTGTCAAATAGCAAAACCAGGAAAGATCAAAACTGTAAATGGAGAGAAGCTCGGATTACAAGTTTAGTAATTTCTTTTTGAGTTTTCTTTTCTCATTTTGAATTGTTACTGACAATGACTTTGCTGTCATGAAACCCTAAGGATTTCGTGTATTGATTTTACAGGAAAGGTTTGGGGTGATTTTGGTGAAGAGTGGTGGTAAATGAAATGCATTTTGTGATAGATGAGCAAGAGCTCAAAAGACTCGCCAGAATCCTGTTTGCCTTCTTTTCCTTGCCCATGAAGCAACCATCTCTGGCTGGGAGAGTGAAATGGACAGCTGATGTCTTGCAGGCAAGCCAGAATGGTCTTTCATTCGCCACTGGATCTAACGGTGCACATTTTATTTGTTGGAAAGTGTGGAAAAGAGCAATTAGGTATGTGAAGTATTAAGTGTTAAGTATTAATTTTCATATTTTCTCCTCATTAACTTCCCAGCATGGGCAGTTAACGTTTCCCACTGAACTCACTGCCTGGAAATGCTGCTATTTGTGATGCACGGTAACATCTTTCCCTCGGCAGTTTTATTTGCTAACTTTGATTTCTGCTTTGACGTCTTGGAGAGCCTGACATCGTAAGTCGCTTTCTCCACTCAGTCAATACATTAGGAGAAATATCACTCAGAGGTCGTAACACACTGTTCCATCTGCTCTGTCCTGGCCTATATCCCCATCTGGATTTACAAATCAGGTCATGGACATAAACGTAACTTGGGAGCCAGAGCACAGGAATTACAATACCAGGTCAAAGCAGTTGTCTGCTCTGTCTGGGATGTGTCTGCCAGGGCTGGCCCCGTGTGCCTCAGGAAAAGGAGTGTGCTGGAAAATCACACTGTCAGTGTGTGGTTTTCTTCCTTTGTATCCCTGCCTTAAAGGACGTGCTGGAAAGGACAATAATTCCCACTTGGCTGTGGTGATCTTCCCTTGGGCGTAACTTTGTGGGAGCAACAGCAAAAATAGTTTTTATTCTTTTTTTCTCTCCTTTCCCATTTTGAGAAAAAAAAAGTGCATGAACACTTTACTGTGGAACGAGAGTATGTGTTTGCATCTGTGTCTTTCTGTTTCTTTTCTCCCTGTATTTCTTCCCAGATCTTCTGAATTCACTCGTCATTTTTTTACACAATTTGATGATGAGGTAGAAAGCTTTGTGACTAAGAAATTCCTGCAAATCTGCTGAAATATGGCAGAGTGAAGAGAGACGTTAAATGGGGGAAAACCACTAAGAAGTAAGCTGCAGTTTGGGCATAGACCTTTTGGGAGCACTACCAAAGCTATATAATGGAGTAACTTTTTACATGGGGCAGATGATAGTGACAAGAAGGAATAGTTTTAAACTAAAAGAGGGAAGATTTTAGAGTAGATTTGAGGAAGAAATTCTGCAGTTAGACAGTGGTGAGGCATTGGCACAGACTGTCCAGAGAATCTGTGGGTGCCCCATCCCTGGAGGTGTTCAAGGCCTGGGTGGATGAGGCCCTGCACAGAGCCTGATCAAACCTGGTTGGCAACCTTGCCTGCAGCAGGAGGTTGGAACTCAGTAATCTTTATGGTCCTTTGCAGCTCAACCCATTCTGTGATTCTCTGATAAGATGGAAATGTCCCTAGGAGGGGGCTGGATGCCTTTACCTCCAGCTAAAAAAACAAAATAGATCAGCTCAGCTTTACCTGGGCTGAATCTCAAATACCTGTAAGGATGGAGATCCAACAACCACCCTGGATGACCATTTCCCGCACTGTACTACTTTCCAAGTGAAGAGTTTTTCAGGTGTCCAGTCTGAACCTCCAGCTCGGGTCCATCCACTCTTTTCAAGAGTGAGAAGCATTTGATTCCATCATCTTGACAACTCCCCTTCAGGTAGTAGTAAGCTGAGACCGAATTCCCCCTTATCGTCCTCTTTGCAAAACCAAACAAGCTGATGCTGAATCAATTAACCACAAGAAAAAGAAGTTGTAGGCAACTGGTAGCCTTCAGTTACTTTTCCTTTTATAAATGAGAAGATGGGGGATTGAAATCAGATGCTTCCATATTTCTGACAGAAATGTATAAATGCAGCCCTGAATGTATTGATCTCCTTTTTTTCCTATAATCTCTGAAGAATTACTGCTATTGCTACAAGAACATCTACAAGTACTTTTTCTCTAAACAAATGATAAAGTATGTTACCTTACATCAGCATTAAAGAACAGAAATCAATTGTCTATCTGCCAGCACTATGTATTTCCTATTAAGTTCAGATACTGTTCTCTATAGCACAGTTTTAGTACTTCAGTTACAGAGTTTAAGTAATGCCTTGTTGATCTATCATAGTTTTCCTAGTTTGCATTTCAGAGCTGGTTTTTAAATAATTACAAATTGGCAAATACTGTTTTGCTATTTCTCCCATTGCCCTTCAAAAAAACAGTAACATATTTCCATTTTATTTTTCCATAAAGAATTGTAATGGTTGCTGATTACACGGGAAAATCAAGGCATCAAGAAAACATAAGAAATTCAGAAATTTGCAGCGTTTTGCATTGAATGTCAATGTACATCATTTGTGCTAGTGAGAGTCCAGGATTTAGCATCTCGCTGTATTGAGAATTTAGTGTCTCGTGACAACTTAAGAAGTTCCTCTTGATAGCCTGTGTATGTTGTATCTCTAAAGTTGTGCTTTTCTCTGTACTTGCACAAAGAAGAAGATGCTCTGAACATGAGCTGTCATGATTTGCAGCATTGGTCTAGGACTGCAGTAAGTTGGTTAAGTGGAGCAGCTAACGGATACAGTCACCTAACTAGCAGTTCCTGTGCTTTGCTTTGAAGTTTTGGATCTACTGGGGCTGTTGGAAGGCTCCTAAGAAGGAAACAAGGCATTCTTCATGGGAGATGGAAGAAATTCTAGCCTGAGAGGGATATATATATATATATATATAAATATATATATTTTATCCATATTTATCAGTATCTAATGAAGATTTAGAGCCAGACACTTCTCTGTGACATCCATCAAAGGAGCAAGAGACAATGGGCACAAATGCCCATTGGAGGAAATGCCATTTAAAAATAAGAAATTATTTTTATTGTAAGGATGTCTGAACACTGGAACAGGTTGCCCGGAGTCTGCAGCATCTCCATCTTCATAGATGTTCAAGACAAGCTGGACACAGTCTTGAACAACTTGCATTGTTCACCCTCCCCAGAGGTCCTGGAGAGCCACAGCGATTGTGCAGCTTTGTAAGAAATCATATCTGTCCTTTATGTCAGTGATGTCAAGTATGTCAAAAAGTCTTCAACAATAAGGGGGGTGAGGCACTGACACAGGTTGCCTAGAGAGGTGGTGGATGTCCCATCCTTGGAGGCATTCAGAGTCAGGCTGGACAGGGCTCTGAGAACCCTGATTTAGCTATAGGTGTCCCTGTTCATTGCAATGGAGTTGGACTAGATAGCCTTTAAGGGTCTCTTCCAACTCAAATGATTCTATGATTCTAAGGAGCACAAGTGACGGATGAGGTACCTGATTTCTGGTGATATGCTTGGAGTTTGCTTAAAGCAACAACAAGAGGGAATGCTTTGCAGCACAGATTTCCCAGAGCGTATTTGCTTAGAGCAATGTAAATTTTTGTGAGTGAGATAATTCACCTTGAATTGCTTAATTATTGGCAATAAAAGAAACCACAAGGCTGACCTGCAAATTACAGGGATAAAAAAACTAAGTGCAGGTTTAGACTTCACTGAAGCTTTGTTGGAACTCCACAGGTATTCCAAGTATATGTTTAAGAATGTCAAATGAATAAATAACAGCTACTTGAGCCATCTACTCTCTTTAACTGCAATTAGTGGTACACTGCAATCTGCTTTCTGAAAGCATTGGAAATTTTCCAAAGAGAAAATAGACCACAGGAGTTTGTTATGGTTGGTAGAGATGAAGTGATGTCATGTACTTACAGTGTGGTGGAAGGAAAGCCAGGCAGATGCTGAATGGTAAATGTCTGGATTTCAGCTCAGGTTGGACAAACAAAAACATTTCAGATGCAGAGAATAGCTGGTGTCTTATATTCATATCTTTCAATAGCAAATTGTATTCAATATATGTCACTTGCTAATCGTTCAAGTCCAGTAATTCATTCATTGTGTGCAATTAAGTATTGCTTAGAACAAGCAGGTTTTGCACAGGGATGACTCAAAGAAAGCAAGCAAAGAGGCTGTTTAGCTAAAACAGAAATGGTAACAAAGGGAAAGTCAACATTTAACGTGGTAAACCTGGTTAACTTGGTCTTGACCTGAAGACAGCCCTGGAAACAGAGTCTCTTTAGGCACAGAGATACATCCAATCTACCTGCAGTCATC
Source organism: Alectoris magna (assembly GCA_030625065.1). Classification (NCBI taxonomy): domain Eukaryota; kingdom Metazoa; phylum Chordata; class Aves; order Galliformes; family Phasianidae; genus Alectoris; species Alectoris magna. The sequence goes on from CM060561.1 coordinate 4,985,740, forward strand.
CTGCAGTGTGTTTGGTGGTAGATCAGAAGGCCGTAGACTTGACCAGAGCAGTTGTAATAGAAAAAGAAGCTGCCAAGAGCTTGAGAGCTGCCTCACAGATGGAGAGGGTCAGTTCTCTGCTGCACTGCCAAAGGAGAAGGTCCGTTCCCAGAGCTGCCTTGGGAGCTCAGGATCACTCGCAGTGAAGAAGGGCTATAAAATGGTGTGCTGCAGTTTGGGCCAGTGCCGTTAGCATTCTGCAGCATAGCTGTAGCTGTTCACTGACCAGCACGCCTGGCTGTGCCCCTCTTCCTCCAGTGCATGTAGAGCAAGTTGCTTATGTGCAAACGTTCAAGATTTAGGCAGCGTTGAAGCAAACAGACAAAGTCTCCTTTCTTGTTCGCTTGTTTTTCATTCTTCCCCTACTTGTGTCACTGACAGTCTCACCACTTTCTTTTTTGCTCCAGTCTCTGCTCCTGCCTCTTTGACCTACATCTGCAAGGTAAACTCAAGGTCTTCTCTCTTACACCTTCTTTGTTCCTTCTCTTCACCTCGATGTCAAGATTTCATCTCTGCTTCTTTTTGTCAGCCTCATTTCATGAAGTCTCCTTTGTGTAGAGGTGTATTTCCTTCCCTTTCTTTGTTGGTTCCTAGAAAATCCATTCTTATTCATTATTGTGTTGCTTTGAAAGTTAGTCATAAAAATAGATATGCGATGATACTGCAGCTATTTGCAGGCACATAGCAAATAATATCCTAAACCTATGCCAAACAGCCCTGCTACAATTCACCCTTCCCTACCGAAGGGGAAAGGAGAATTTTCTGTGTACCTAATGCCGGAGTGGGAAAAAGCAAAGAAACTTCAAAGGAGCAATGAGTTTGTTGGCTGCTTTGCTGAAAGGAAATAAGCTGTGAACAAAATGAAAGCAAACCCGGAAAGGTGACGTTTACCCACAGAAAACCAAATAAAACTGTTCTTCTGTGCTTCAAGTAAAATGATTCTTTTGCTTTTGTGAAGTCTGGAAACTGTAGTTCAGTACAGATCCTGGAAATGAGTTTGATTCTACAGGCTGCATCACAGTGGATAGAGATGAGGAGTTCAAGTTCTATTCCCACCTATATCTCCAGCATACAGTATAATTACAAGCAGAATGTTTCACCTCTCTGTGTCTGCTTCTCAGTATTAAATAGGGCTGATGATACTCACTTTTGTTGTCAAGCTTTTATCAGTCTGACTGTGGAAAACTAAGCTATGAAGTGTATGCATCCTCGCTGTTATTACACAGGAAAATACCTTGAAGGCTTCTTTTAAATTTTAGGAGAGGACACGTTTGTAAACCCAAAGTCAGCATGAAGCATTATGCCTGCTATATTAAGATGAGGAATCAGAATAAATTAGGGTTTGATGCCCTGTGTGTATTTTTGTGCTTTATGTTGCCGGTTGCTCATATGCATAAGAGGATATTTCTTCTATTACCTAGCATCCTTCTTTCTCTGGTTTGAGCTTTTTAAATTGCCAGGAATAGAAATGAGTACATAAATGGATGTATTTCTAAACCACCTTCCCCTTTCTACAGAATTCCAAATGAGGAGGATATTTCTATGCTGTAAAACACGTGGAGCTGCACCGGCTTTGAGAGGATTCAGCTACATAAGCTTTTCAGTCAGTTTTAAGGAATGTGGTTCTGTTACTGGGATGCTATAGCATCGAACAAAACCAATAAAAATAGCCCTTTTGTTTCTCCTAGGCATTGCATTTGTATGACAGTACAGAGCAATGTGATCTGGTTACTTCATAGGCAATCTAGCTGCAAGCTCCCAGTGTTTATAACCATTTGGTCATCACACCTCGGTCTCTCTGAAGGTCTTGTAATGATGTTGCCATCAGAGCTTTTCTCCAAAGGATCAGTGTTTTAGGGAATTCATTCTTAGCAGCTCTGCTGCAGAGACTGCATTGACTGTTTTACTTCTGTTTCCTTTCTGAGATAACTGTATTCAGAGAGGAATTATGTTATGTTTCTAAACAAAAGGCCTGGTCGCAATAAATGTATGCATGAAGAACGAGATCTGTGAACAAGGAAGACTTTGCAGTGTGACCTGTTTATTTTGAACAGATCTGTGGGGAGATTAATTGTGGGCAGGTGAAAAATGCTATGTAAGTTGGCATTCTGGAAGGGCTGTAAGGCTGCCTGTCTAAATTTGAGATCTGTTAAAAAAGGTTACCTAAGGAAGAGTGTTTCAGTATTTCAGATATTTTTGCTGAGAAGACCTGTATGCCTCTCAGCTCTGAAATCATTTGTTAGTTGTAGCTTAAGCTGTTCATTCATATTCAGTGGTGCTAGGTGTTGTGTTCTGAATGCTGTTGTAAGAGTTTGGTCTTTGTTATCCACCTGATGTCTACACCTTTGTCATTTAAAAGGAGGTTATATGACTTGAGTGTACTCAAATAGACCATTCTGAAAGTTAATATGAGCTTCACATCCAAATTCACATTTGTGCAATGAGGGCTAGTAGTGATCACATTCCTCCTCAAGATGCAGAGAATAATTGTCAAAGCCTCACCTATAATTTGATGCCTTGGAATGTGTTTTCATCTTCAAATTATGTCTGTCAAAATGGAGAAGTCCTATACAGTATCATCCAGTGCGTGAGTAGGTCCAGGACAGAAGGCTGCTATCCAACATTGGGATGATTCTTTGCCAGGACATACAGTAACGTTGGTCTATTTTTTTAATTTTTTATTAATCTTTTATGTTTGCATATTAAGCAATGAAATACATATGAAAAATAAATCATTTCAAAACTCACTTGCAAAGAAGTGAGGCTTGATGCTTCCAATGTAGCCCTCCCTGTTCAAAACATACATTCGAAATTTGTAACTTAAACTATGTGATAGACCATTATTATCAGTCAAATGGGAAGCAGTTTGGGAAGGACAGAGGGTTAGGAGATTTGTAGTCTAGTCATGCTAATTGCTTTCAGTTGTACTGCAAATTTGTCTGAAAGCGAAGAAGTTGCAGAACTGCTTCTTACGTTGAGTTCCATCTGTCAGAGATGAGGTAAAGTAGCTGGAAAGTGTTCACGTGTCCTTCATCAAGCATGGAAGTGCTGGTGTCTCTTCTTGTGGGTTGGACAGGACTTGTGAGTTTGTTCCTGGAGTTCTTCTGGCAAATGTAATTTTCCCACTTTATGTAGACAGAATCATCAAAAAACTTGTGCATTGAGGCTTCCAAATTAAAAGCTGGATTGAAAAATGTGCATTTTACCTCGTTCGTGGAAGCGACAGCCTTGAATGTAGCAGGCATGGTGCTGATGGGTGGACAGCTTGAATAGATGATCTTACTGAACTTTTCCAACCGTAGTGATTCTGTGATTCTATGATTTGGGGTATTACTGAGATAACTGATTTCTGGTAGGGCAGAAGAGTTTGGACATGCATGCAGTCGTCAGGCAAGAGATTTGAGACAAGAAAATGCAATAACAGTTACTTAAAACCTCTCGTGGCTCTTATCCCTCCCTGCCCTCCTCAAATTGACATTAAGAGATCTCCACAGCTTTCTATAACTGTACCACTCTGCAGATTCTCCTGACCTACAGCTATAGGCTACACACTGTATTTAGGGGAGAAATTGTCCATATCTTGTAATGCTGAAAATGAAACAACTCAGCAAAAGGAACATAGAGGGAACGTGCATAAAAAGTCTTGACTACAAATATGCAGCTGATAATTTGCATTAATTTTCATAGAATCACAGGATGGCCCTGGTTGGAAGGGACCTCAAGGATCATGAATCTCCAACCCCCCAGCCACAGGCAGGGCCACCAGCCTCCACATTTAATACCAGACCAGGCTGCCCAGGGCCCCATCAAACCTGGCCTTGAAGACCTCCAGGGACAGGGCATCCACAACCTCTCTGGGCAGCCTGTTCCAGCACCTCACCACTCTCATAGTAAAGAACTTTCCCCTGACATCCAACCTAATTCTTCCTTCCTTCAACTTAAAACCATTTCCCCTTGTCCTGCTGTTATCTACCCTTTCAAAGAGCTGACTCCCCTCCTGTTTGTAGGCTCTCTTTAGGAGGGCCTGTATTTTGGTTGGGCAGTGAAAGTAGCATGTTTAACTTGTAGGCAAGTGAACCTCCCCAGCTGAATTTCAGACCCTAGAGCTGCTCAGGAGAGAGCTGTGCAAATTCTAAGCTGATATTAGAAACTTTTGAGTCATACTAGGAGCCATGCTAAAAAAAAAAAAATAACCCTGCTGTAATTGTGTGTGAACTAATTCATCTCAATGGTGAAAGACAGAACTGGCATCTTTGGTCAATATTTATCCAGGAATATTGAAAAGAGAAATCTCTGCTGTCACTCAGACCATTGCATTATCAGAAGGAATCAGCGGCAGCATTCAGAAAGCAAAAATTAACCAAAGTATCATTCTCCTTTTGGAGGAAAGCAATTTAAGGTTTAATAAAAAAAGTAACTTGACTCAAGGGGGGTGAACACACAGCCCATCAAGCCTGCCATATCATTTTTAAATTTATAACTCTCATGATTAGAAAATGTCAAGATAATCAAAATACAGGGGAAATTACAGCTGCGACGGTAAATGGATGCTCCGAAATCACTCGGATCGTGTGATGCTGTAATATCCCCCATAACAATCCTAACTTTTAAAAGGCTTTCATCACACAGATTTTTTTTGCTTCTACGTCTCTTGGAGATAGCAAAAGTTTGGGTATAATTTCATCGTTGATCTTAAGAGTGAGTTATTAAATCCCTTCCATTTGATCCACTGCGCAGATAATGAGCATGTGCTGCAGAGAAAGTGTCAAAAAAGTTTAATTTCTTTTGTGCTCCAACTCTCCGTCTAAATCTGCGTGGGTAATAAAATTATAATCACACATTCACACCTCTTTGCAAAATAAATGTAATGATACTCTGTATTCCCTCGACACCGGCTCTCTGAAGTTCTCCAGGCACTTTATAAATATTAATTAAGACTCGCACCTCTGCGTTGTGTAAGTGCCGTGCTGATCTCCTTCCTTGTTTGGTGAAGCTGCTATGTTCTGATTGCTTGGGAGCCCAGCATTGTACACATCAGCAAACTGAGGCGTGGGGGGGGAAGTGGTGTGATTAATGCTGGCAGCAAATCTGTGATTAAAGATGGGGCTGCAATTAAGTGAGTTTGGCTCTCCGGTTCCCTGGTGTCAGCACCAGGCTCACTCCTGTGGGGACTTCGAAGTATTTTCAGTGTTTTAAATTGGTTTCCGTGTTGAAAGAAATTTAATCCATGGCATTAATAGGTGTAAGATTGTTAATGTGTTGTCACTTGGTATCTCTCAAGGGCAAATGTGTGACAGGAGGGCAGCCACCAACTGTCCCGGGGCACACATTAAAGGCTCTTTTTCTATAATAAACCATAATAGGCAGCTGTTTGCAAGCATAATGGTGCTTTATTATGGTGGGCTATGACAGGATGACTAAAGCCATTCTTTCTCTGTTGGCCCTTTTCTCGCAATGTGCTACTTTTTCCTTATTTTCCAGGCAGCAGAACTGTACCTTCTCCTGGAAGCAGCACTTCTCTCCTCTCTTGCCAAAGGCTGTTTTATTAACTCCCAGCTGACTTCTGTTTCCTGTCATTTTCTTCTGCATTTCCATCTGAAGGAAGACAGTGGTCACGTCATAATTATTTTCTGTAGTAATTGCTGCGAAGATGCTGAGTGGTTCCTAATTAGATCAGGCAGCATTCATGGTAAAACCTCGGCGATGCTGTCCGAGGACGTGAGTTTCCTTCATATCTCAGTAATTGAGTTGTACAGCTCATGCTGGTGCAACCCTCGTCTCTCCCCACAGCTCTTGAAGCACACCAGAGGGCTGGGAACAATGATGTTGAAAGAGAAAAAGAAAAAGAAAATTACAAAAAAAGCTTCCCTGGGAAATTAAAACTGGGATTTTTTCTCTTCTTTAGATGCACCACAATGTAAAAATCTACTCAGTTATATTGCATCACATTTGCATTTTGCGTATATCAAACTGGAACTAAAACACTTTTGTATAGGTGAGGAGCAACTGAAAAATTAAAGACTTAGTATTGCCAAGGCTGATGGATGGAACTTGAAAGGCTGCTTTTACAATATACGGTTATTTTGACGCTAAATAATTTTACGAAATGTTCTGCCTTATGTTGTTGTTAGAGGGCTGTGAAGCTGGAGATCATTGCACAGTAGATGAGATGTTAATTTGGGGGAATTTATACACAGTACAGAAACACTGGATACGTTCAATGTGCTGCTTTCTTTTACTCTTATTAGTCAAAATGGATCAACAAGTCGGTTATTTTCGGGGGAACCAACAGTAGGGATATCTTATTCGTGTTCAGTGATAGAAGGAATGGGAGCAGTGGGAAAACACTGTTTATTCAACGTAGTACTGGATGAGCTCATTGCCTTTGCCCTGCTATTTGTGTGGAAGTCTTTTTGTGATGCAGAAGAACAGGACATTGATCCAAAGATGGGAACAGGATATTTATACAGAGATAAACCAGCATGGGGTTGGGGGTCTGGAGTTTGGTCTCCCTTTGATCACTGCAACTTGGGAAGGGACTTTTTATGAGGGCATATAGCAACAGGACAAGGGGAAATGGTTTAAGACTGGACAAGAATAGATTTAGACTAGATATTAGGAAGAAATCCCTTTCTGTAAGAGTGGTAAGACACTTAAACAGGTTGCCCAGAGAGGTTGTGGATTCTCACTCCCTGGAGATGTTCAAGGCCAAGCTGGATGGGGCTTTGAGCAATCTGGTCTAGTGGGAGGTGTCCCTGCCTATAGCAGGGGGGTTTGGGACTGGATGATCTTAAAGGTCCCTTCTAACCCAAGCCATTCTATGAAAGCAGCGGGAGGGAGGGTGAAATGCTTTGTCCACAGTTTGGTGGATGTAGACAGAAGATCTGCCACCCCTTATCTCCAAATTCCCATTGAAAAGCAGTAAATAAACGCCTCACTTGCTCGTCTGCTTACTCTAAATGCCTGCGTATTACATCAAGAAATCATATAATCACAGAATCATAGAATCGTTTGTATTGAAAGGGGCTCTTAAAGGCCATCTAGTCCAACCCCCCTGCAGTGAGTAGGAATATCTACAGCTACATCAGGTTGCTCAGAGCCACATCCAGTCTGGATGTCTCCAGGTTTGGGGCATCCACCACCCGTCTGGGTAATCTGTTCCAGTGCTTCACTACCTTTATCATAAAAAGCTTTTTCCTTATATCCAATCTAACTTACTGCCAGCCATCCAGCCAGAGCAGGGCTGGTTATTCTAAGGAGTAGGAAGAAGAGGTAACCAGCTCCTGAAAACAGGTAAAAAGATGGGACAAAAGTATGATCATCTCCTTCTATCAGTACCGATGGTATAATGCTTAATGATAGAAAATGCTACAGAGGAAGACGGAAGCAAAGCAACCTTTTCTTTATCCTGCAGGTAATGGAAAGTCTTGCTGTTATTTCCAGGGCTTAGTGGTTTAATTATGTTCTCAAGAATTTCATCCTGATTCAGTGTATACAATATAATAACAGAGGGAAAATGTTGCATGCTGTACAAAGAGCCATGTGTCAGCAGCACAGCTCTACTTAATCTGTTGGCAATGGGGCTAGGTCATCTTTTTCTCTTTAAAAATATTGGGAATTAATTCAAGAAACACACTACTTACGTACAGAAGCCACTGTGAAATATGGGGTGGCAGAGATTCTGTGTATCAGGAGAGCTTTTTTCTCTTTCTCCAGATTGAATTCACATAAATAATTCAACAATACAAAACCTGGTTCAACCTGGCTGTCCAAAGGAAGAGAATATTTGCAAGATTCTAAGATATATTGTTGTAAAACAAACTCGTGGCTGAATTCTTCCCAACATTTTCTTGTCTCTTTGCCATTCCCAGTTGCTTTTGCCAATTAGATTCTCCCCAGTGTCTGTAATGCCTTACACATATTTGAAGCTTTTAAGATCTCAAATTGAATTGAAGGCAGCAATCACCTAATGCATAGTGACAAAAAAAAAATAATAATAATATTTAGGATATATTCCTGCAGTGTGTGGCAACAGTGAATGCTGCTTCTTAAAACACAGCCTGTGACTCATGATGCTGTTTGCAAAATCAGAATCAAACGAGTTGAAATTGTTACCAAAATTATTCCAGTCAGACCTGGTTTGAGGGTTTATTGCAAAAATCATTGTCCTGCATTAAAATATAGAAAGAGAGCTGATCCCTTTGTGTTTCCAAAGATTGGTGGGCATCTGAACCCATGTTTGGATCATCAGCTTCCAGCTATGGTCTGTCTGAAATAAAGAGCTTCTGAAAAAAATAGATATTTTGGACACTGAAGTCTTTTACCATCATGAATGAAAGGATTTTTCTTTATTCGGAATCTATCAGATCTCTTTCATTGCAGTCTCCAAGCGGAGGCTGTCATAATTGTTGCAGGAGACACTAGTTTTTCATTAAAAGCAGAATACTATTATTCAAGGGATTGTTGCTCAGAGCTTTCCTAAACCAAAACGCCAAAGAAATGACTGTCTTAAGCCATATGCTGAAGAAACATAAAGCATAATGGCAAGGTAGTCTTGTCCAGTGCAATCTTTCGTCCAGTTTTTTATGGTAAATTTAGGGGCCTTCCAACCTGAGCTTTTCTGTGATTCTGTGTTTTCCCTTTATTTGTAGATCTTGTATTGTGGTTCAGATGTGGGATGTTCTCTAAGCTTTAAGAACAGGTTAAGCCATTACATTGTACATTCTGAGTGTTCAGAGAATGAAACCGGAATTTCTTTGTGTTGCTTATCCAGATGGGATGACGTAAGATCCAACTCAGAACTGGAAGCCAGTGGAAGCAAATGGGATCCTGACCTCAGCTTTGCTTCTTTCCTTGTGAGCAAAATGAAAGCATCCTCACTGAAATCATTTACAACAAATGTCTCATGTAGCAAGCCTGAATAGGCTAGTAATAAAATAAAGTAATTTAGCAAAGAGACAAGGCACACTGGTTTTCCCCCAAGTGGATAGCAGACTGCAGTTTTTCCTGCTTTGCTTAATCTCCTTATTTATTCTTGGGTCTATTTTTGATTGACCTAACAAGGAAGAGTTTTGTTGCAAGAAAATGCCTTCTTGAATTCAGCTGTGTAAATCAAGATGGTTCAGCGAAATAGAATTAATTCTAGATGGAGATGCCCAATATTTTCAGAGCAGCTCTTCAGTCATTAAGCCAAATCTTTGGAAGTAAATGCAAGCTGTAACAGACTGAAGCCTGTTGGGTAGTTTGGAGGTTAACTGGGGTTTATTGGGAAGCAATTCCTTCCCAGAGGGTCCTCTGTTCAAGTAGTGATACCTCTTGAAATAACTCAAGCCTAACCACAAAGAAAATGAAAAGAAAACCTAACTGGAGTAAGGCCACCAATGATCACATGTTCTGATTTTCTGACTTTTGCAATGTTATTTTAATTGTGTGTTCCCTTTGAAATAACTGTCCCAAGACTACAGTCTTGAGATTTTGATGTATTGCTGTTTCGTTTAGACCATCTATCTTCTGATATCCTGGAATGGTGGTTCTTGTAACACAGTTCCTATCAGTAGTCGCATTATTAAAAATCAAATTTTCTTTTTATTTTTTTTTTCCTTTTTTTCTTTTTTGTTTTCTTATTTTGCCAGGCAAAGCTGCTTGGCATCAACTCTGTTGGTAATCAAACACAATCAAATATTCTTCCAGTACTGCATTCCTATGTGTGTTCGTTGGGATTGCAGCTCGAGTCAGTTTGGATCCAGCAGTTGTACCCACCTGCAGACTGGCACAGTAATATTCCCCTTTGTGCTGAGTTTGAAGAAGGCATGGACTTGACAGACAACTTACTTAAGATACGACCAAAATTTTTCACACTGGGGATAGGTATAGGGAAGATGCTCATTTTCTTCAGTCAAAGAAATAAATTCGATTTTTGGAAAAGAAAACAAAAATAACACACCTTGGGGTTCTACTATATTAGCATTTTGAGTTATATTGTATAAAGGCCAAGAAATTCTAAATCAAAGAAGATATGCAAGATTCTTCATGACCTTTTGGCTTAGATCATATTTAATATCAGATTGATTTCAGACATCCTGCATTCAGAGACTCGTTCAGTAATCTAATAGGCCTTCTCCACTTTTAACTGCTCTAATTGCATTTATTTTTAAATTATCGGACATTTGTTGTTTTGTTCTGACAATTTTAATTTATTCTAGTATATTTTTTTTTAGTGTGTTTGTATGCCAGAGGGTAATGAAAGATAGAAATACTAGCAGGATACCAACCACGTGTGGGAGTGGATTTATTTCAAGGCTAGAATAAAGGCTATAACTAAGAGTAATGAGATAAAATCAAGATGGGAACATTTAGACTGAGACTTAAGGAGCCTTGACAGTAAGATCTGCTGAACTGTGGAGTTATTTCCTAAAGGATATGGTTAAAGCCTCATCATTTTGAAAAGTTGCAACTGGACTGGATATATTAGAAGATTTACTATACATGGAGCAATCTCAGGTGTGGGTTGGTTAATAACCATCTTTTCAGGCTAAATTTTGGGCTATGACTTCTCCTTTGCTTCATCCTGCTTCTTTAGTAGTTCTGGAAAGAATTTACATATAAGCAAGTATGCTGTATTTGAATATAGGATTATCTGAGAAATGTGTACAGTACAAGACAGCTGTAGAGGAAATAGACTTTCCCAGTTGGCCTAAGAAGCCACCAAAGCTTATCCAAAAGGGAGGACATACCTCTTCTGGTCACCTCACAAGCACTGTCTTCTCTTAGTGTCCCCAAAAGAATTATGCTGGAAGTGCTGTAGGAAGGAAGGTCGTGTTGTCAGTGGTCTTGTTTGGAGAGGCAACATTGGAATTTTAGGAAAAGCCTGGAGGTGAAAGAACCATTTGGTGGCTGGAAGAACAAGGCAGTGGTCATGGGTGAAGAAAGGGACAATAGCTCTGAGGACCATCAGAGGACATTCTGCAGTTATTTTTGTAGTGGAGAATATACAAGCAGGGAGGGGGTTCAAAGAAAGGGTAGAATGATGAGCCCGAGAAACAAAGCCAGATGAATTTGCTGCTGTTAAGTACTTTGGAATCTTTGACTGTCTAACATGTTTAGTGATTGCTGAGTTACGGTATGTCAGATCAGCTTAAAGAAGGGAAACCATTTCTGAGGCATTAGGGTGCTGCCAGTTGAACAGGACCGTGGCAGTGATGTGCTGAAGATAAAGGAGACAAATACAAGAGAAACCAGCCAGACAAGTAAACACATTTTCAGTGTTTGGGAGTTTTGGAAAGGAGTTTTTGTCTCCCCCTGACTCAAGTGATCTTTGTGAATAATAACCATTTCATAAGTAATAGGACGGATTTCATATAATCATCATTATCTTCTCTACTACAAGTCTCTTTCTGCAAGGTGGTTGTGATAACTTGAAAAGCAGCAATCAAAATACCGGCTCTGCACATTAGTATAAACAACTTGCAGATAAACTTGAGCTATTTTATTAATTAACAGCTGTATTGTTCTCCCTTGAAAATCTGAACAGAGAGACTGTAACTGCCCAGCAGAAATTGCTCAGCTGCCGGAGCCAAAGTTGGCAGGTGGTTTATTGGGGCTCTCAATAAAGTGTCATATTTTTATTCCACCCAGGGCGAGTGGGTAGTCAGGGAAATGGCATTTGTTGGTTTTGATGGCAATTCATGCTATGGCCAAGCAATAAAGAGCCTTGCTTGCAAATTATCCAAGAGAAGATTCCAGTCCCTAGTCTCAGACAATACATATTCTCATACAGTATTCATGTATTTAGAACTGTGTTGATGGGATGATAAGTCTAGATAAGGTGCATTGTTTCTCAGTCTTAGCATTAGCAGGCAACACAGCTCACAACAAAGCTTTGTGTAAATACTCCAGTGGATTGCAAAGAAGTGAACCTCGTGCTGATCGCAGATGGATTTCTCAAAGTGGTTTTGCCATGATATCTTTCAAATACTTAGATTTATTGTTGAGCTTATCATGGCTCTGTGGATTCACAATGCACAAGAAAATCTGTGCATGAAATCCTCATGCATTTGCTGGAAAAAGGCTGACTGAGCAAACATAATCTGTTTTCCATCTCTCTGTCAAATAGAACTATTCCAGATATTACTAGCCCTTGTACTTTTAGGCATAGAAGAGCTGTAACTGACAGAATGTCTTTTTGGACAGACGTAATTTAGGAGAAAATTCTGTACTAGTTGACAATGATGGACAAGAGATATCTGAAGGTGAGCAAGATTTGAGACGTTGCAGTGACTCTTAAATGAGCAAAGAAAGCTGACATGATAAAAAGTTTACGATGCGGATGTATGTATAGAGAGCTACTAGCAAATAATAGTTTTCTCAGCCTTTCCTATGGTGCCCAGAGTGAGTAATCTATAAACCCAGAGGATGTAAGCGTGGGTCAGGATACATATCATTAGTTTAGCAAAGTCCTAAATCCAAACTTAAATAAATGCAGGAGATCTGAATGCCAAAGCAATACAGAAAGAGTGTATAAGTCATATATATTAATTGCAGTACGTTATGTCTCATAAAGCTGGAGGATTCTTAATTTCTAGACCAGCAGACTGAAGGCAGGACAGAAATTCATTAGAAATTATCCCCATGGATCCCCATCAGAAAGAATCCCCATGAATTTTTGACCAAGTTAATTACTGTTTGCTCACAGAAGACATAACTACAGCTTATATTTTATTAACCAAACTACAGCTTGCGTTTTATGAACCACTGGCATGTTCCTAGGTTGGAAACAAGTTGGCTGCTCTGTTAAAATGTTTCCTCATTCTTACTTCTCTGAACTTTTTAATCATGTTTTCTCATTAGCTGCATATACTTGATTAACTCACTGGTTTAATGAGGTGCTTTGGGATGGTGAAGACAGCAGTCCATTCTGCAGAATGACTTCGAGAAGTTAGAAAGTAAATAAAACTGAGCCGATAGATCTCCATTTAGCCTGATGGTTCTTCTTTGATGGCAGAGAGCATCCGACTCCAGCGAGGACCCCTTGTCAATATGTTGACTTTGTGATTGTCATTTGTAACAAGTATTGGCACACTGTGGCTGATACTGGCTTCCTTACTTAAACAAATAAATTAAGCATTTAAATTAAGACTAGGTCAATCTTTCCTGATTTTCAAGTGATTAACAATTTAATTAGTTTTTATCGTACTTCTCAGAGAACTCACTTCAGCTTGATATTAATTTACACCATACTTCATAGAACAATATCAGAGTAAATGGACATTTGATCTTACAGAGCAGTTTTCCACGAGGTTGCCATGCCCCAGAATGAAAAAAAAGAGAGAGAGAATAGGTATAAATAAAACTGGGGAAATGAGGGAATGGATGCTACTGTTGAGTTTCGTATGATTCAGGTTATTAAGGACAGCTGGAATTGATCTTGAGCTGTCAAAGGCAATTCTGTATTATTTTTCTAAGATTTTGCTGTGTTCTCTGTGTTTGCAGCTTCTGTACTTGTGTAAGTAACCTAAGAATACTTAATTCTACCGGAGTTTATGATGACAGGCATCAGCGTTTTAGGACAGAGAGCTCTGAATTTCCTTTTCCCTGTATGGAGTTTGGTATGCTCCACATCCACATCTCACTTCAACAGTTGGCAAACTCCTGGAACATCTGTTTTGTATTACAGCTTCTTTAATTGAGGCAAATTGAGTCTGGCAGCTGAAAGGACTCTTTGGAAACAGGGAGATTTCACTGGTCATTACATGACAAAGTGATTACTTAAGGACAGAGGTGTTGCCTGTTTTGGTGTTCATTCAGTGCCTGGTACATTGCTGTCAGGAGTAAAATGTGAATGTGAGATTAGAAAACAGGCAGGAGCTCTGTGGGAAGAGAGAGCAGCAGTGGAGAAAAGAGAAGTTCTGCTACATTCATAGATATCATAGATTTTCTAAAAGTGATCGGACCTTAGCTGCATAGATTTTGGTTTGATTTCCTTTTACAGTTTTGAATTAGGTGTGTCAGGACATTTTGTAGATTCACGCTAATATCTGGAAGTTTTTCCCTACCTTAAAATCCATCTCTTCTCTTAATTGCTGGTGCCAGCTAACGCGGGCTGTCCTCTACTTCTATGCACAAATGTAGTTATGGTGGCTGTCTCTTCGCACCCCATTCTCTTGCATTTCATGTATCATCTCATGTATTTTGTTCTCAGATCATTCTGGAGTAACATCTAAATTGGAGGAGTGAAGTAAGAGTCCCCTCTCGCATGGGCTCATGTCACAAAAGCTCAACAGTGAACATTGCAGGAACTGAAACCATAGAATCCTAAGAGTTGTTTGAGTTGGGATGGACCTTTAAAGGTCATCTAGTCCTACTCCCCTGCAGCGAGCAGCAACACTTACATCTGCATCAGGTTGCTCAGAGGCCATTCCAGCCTGACCCTGAATGTGTCCAGGAGCACAAGGCATCCACCACCCCTGTGGGCAGCCTGCTCCAGTGCTTCACTGCCCTTATTGTAAAACGTTATTTCTTTTATCCAATCTAAATGTCTCCTCTTTTAGTTTGAAACCATTTTCCCTTGTTCTGTCAAAACAGACCCTGCTGAAGAGTCTGTCCTTTCTTTCTTATAGCCCTCCTTTAGATACTGAAAGGCCCCTATCCGGTCACCTCAGAGCCTCCTCCAGGCTGAACAGTCCCATCTCTCCCATAGGAGAAGTGTTCCATTCCTTGGATCATTTCTGTGACCCTCTTCTGGATGTGCTCTAACGAGTCCATATGTCTCTGGTACTGAGGACTCCACATCTGCACACAGTACTCCAGATGAGTTCTTACCAGAGTAGAGGGGCAGGATCATCTCTCTCACCCTGCTGGACACGCTTATTTTGATGCAGCCTTTGGTATGGTTGGCTTTATGGCCTATGAGGGCACACTGCTGGCTCATGTCCACTTTCCCATCCACCAGTACCCCCGGGTCCTTTTTGGCAGGGCTATCTTCTTCAGGATATGTGGCTGAAGTTCCTTAAATCTCAGGTTTGGTCTCTATGAACCTGACAATCTTCTAGAAATTGAATGTAATTTGTTTTCTTCTGACTTCCATCCTGACTTTTGATGTCCATTCTGAAAACTGTAGCTGGAACGACAGTCTGTATTTTCTGGATGAGTTGAATTGTATGTTCCAGTTTACAATGGAGGCTATAGAATGTGTTCAGTTCTATTCCAGTGTCACTTCTTACTGCTTCCTCAGAGCTGTTCATCCAGTTGTCATGTCCTCCTGTGATCTCACCATTAATTCCATTGGTGGAAATGGGTGAAAGAGAATTTTGTTTGTTTTAGAGAGTTTTCCAGGAGAGGGCAGCCATAGTTAATTCTAGGTCAGTCTGTGTAATACAGCGTGAATACAGATTACCAGCAGAGTTTGCTGTGATGGTCCATTGCCCAACATGGCTTGTGTGCTTAGTTCTTTTAATTTGTTCTTTTGTTTGGATTGCAAGTGCACAAAAGATAGACATTTTCACAAATTAACAGTAGAAAAGACGAAGTGCATAATAGGGTGGTTAAATCTCAATGCCCTGTACTTGCTGAAATTGCAAATGCTCTTGGGAGCAGTTTCCATTATATGCCACTGTTTGCTTTTTATACTTTCCAACCACCTTCATTCTCTTTCCTCAAAAACATTTATGGACAAGCATGGCCCAAACTCTTGCTAAAGGCCTGTTTTCTTTATTTATTTTTCTTTATTTTTGAAAAAGTAGTCCTCTGCACTGAAAGATCCTTTTATTTCTTTAGGAACTTAGAAAGGATCCTCTCTTCTCTCCTGTTTTGCATGATGAGGTGGTACATAAAACCTCTTTGTGTCCAGATGTAAGGATGGTAAATTAGCACTGAGGGACATACTCTGTATCTATAGTTTGGAGGATGTACTCATCCAGGCAGCAGGAATGTTCAGCCTGGAGAAGAGGAGGCTCAGGGGAGACCTTATTGCTCTCTACAACTTCCTGAAGGGAGGTTGTGGTGAGCTGGGGGTCGGCCTCTTCTCTCGTGTCATTAGTGATAGGACTAGAGGCAATGGTTTCAAGCTGCGGCAGGGAAGATTCGGGCTGGACATTACGAAATATTACTTCTCAGAAATGGTGGTCAGGCACTGGAATGGCCTGCCCAGGGAGGTGGTGGAGTCACCGACCCTGGAGGTGTTCAAGGAACGATTGGATGTTGTGTTGAGGGACATGGTTTAGTGGGAGCTATTGGTGATAGGTGAACGGTTGGACTGGATGATCTTGTAGGTCTTTTCCAACCTTGGTGATTCTATGATTCTATGATTCTAATGATCTGGATGGCAACAGGTGATGCACTCAAGACAGCAAAAGCTGTTTTTTTTCCTTTGAGTTGTTTTTTTGTGTTTTGTTGTGTTTTTTTTTTTAAAGACAAACAACTGACATATGTTTCCCGGACCTCCACATGAAAAACAAAGGAGGGCTGTAAGAACAGTGGGGACAGATTCTTCAGGGGCGTCTGTTGTGACGGGACAAGGTGAAATGGTTTCAAACTAAAAGAGAGGGCATTTAGATTGGATATAAGGAAAACATTTCTTACAGTAAGGGTGGTGAGGCACTTGGACAGGTTGCCTGGAGAGGTGGTGTGTGTCCCATCCCTGGAGACATTCAAGATCAGGCTGGAAGGGGCTGAGAGTAACCTGATATAACTATCTTGATCAACTCTGATTATGTGATTCTATGAAAAACCCTTGTGACATCCCTGTTGTCAAAATCTTTAGATAATGTAAAAGGAGGTATTTTTATGAAGTTAAGGGACTGTTTCCAGAGCTGGTGGAATTGTTGTCTGTATATTGTAGGAGTAAACAGGATGCTGTTTGCATCACTTCGCACGTAAATCCACAAAATAATAAATGACTTCACACGTTCTGCTATGGAAGCCATGCAGATGTTCCATACACTGGGTTTTCATAGAATCATATTATCATTAAGGTTGGAAAAGGGCACTAAGATCATGTAGTCCAACCATCAGCCAATGCCTGTGACTGCCCTAGACCAAATCCCTTGGTTCCACATACACCTTCTTCTTGAACACCTCCATGGATGGTGGGTCCACCACCTCCCTGGGCAGCCTGTTCCAGTGCCTCACCACTCTTTCTGAGAAGAATTATTCCTAATATTCAACATGAATCTTTGAGTTTTGAAAGCTTTTAGCTTCTGTTTTGTTTCAGCTTTGTCACAGCTAATCAGACCGCTCTGTGTTGCTTTGCCTGCTGTGGAGGATGAGGAGTTAATAATATCTATTCTCTGCTTATGCATCTGTGAATCTCTAGAAGGAAGAGCAGACAGAACGCTGCTTCTGTAGATGAGCTGATAGCCCTGGTCTGCCTGCTCGCAGAGCCTTGTGCAAATAATTCTTAGAAAAGAGACCTAATCAGCCACCACACTATGCTGATTTGCACATAATTGTATCTGTCTTTTAAAAGCTGTAGATAAAAGGACAGAATTTGACACCTGCTCATTGCTCAGTTTTTCCAACGTCTCTGCAGACTGGAGCAGGTTGCAGGTTTGGAGGAAGGGACGGTTTTGCCACCCAAATGGCCAGTTAAAAGGAGGGGGGGTTGCAGGAATGCTTCGCAGCACTTGACAGGTGAAGCATAAGGCATCGCCCTCAGCCTCAGGTGTGGAGAGGATTTAATTTTTTAGTTTCCCTAGCTGAGCGCAGTGTTCCTTTTCCTTTGCTCCACTTCCTTTGTGTCCTAGAAATCCTCAGGTTTTAGCTTCAGTGTAGTGTTAAGACTCATTCCTGTAAGGAGTTAGCGGATTGAAACACACCCTGATGAGCCAGCAAAGGGATTTTGTAACTTTACAAATCAGATTTTTTCTCTGTCCTCTGGAAGTCACTGTCCCCTCTTGCTCTTGTTGGGCAGCTCGTGCATTTGTCTCTGCTCAGCAAAAACTCCTTGCTGTTCCTCACATGTTAACTTGTCCATAAAATGTCCCAATGTCCCATTCGGAAAACTGGTGCAGTGCTCACATCCTTGCCTCACCATAGAGCCTCGAGATTTGCTGTGTATACATTGATTTTGTTTAAGATGTTCGCCTTTGTTTCCGGTTCTCTTACTAGTACTGGCTGGACGCCTCAGGAAAACAGGTCTGCATAATTCTAGGTGCTACACAAATTGTGTTGCTGGGCAATTAAGAACACAAATACTGCTGTCCATAAGAGCTTACAGTCTCTCTCTCTCTCTCCCTCTCTCTCTCTCTATATATATTTAAGTATATACTGTATCTTTTCAAGGTGCCACACGGACATAACCAGGTTTGATCTTTGAAGCAAGGTTTTCAGTAGATAAGAAGCCACTAGTTGAGAGGTGTCAAAATCGGTGGAGATGAGATTTTAATTGTTCACACTCACAATTTAATTAGATCTTAGGCAGAGGTTTGGCAATGTAGGCAGAACGAAAAGGTCAGATTTGGAGAAGTTTTGTAGGAAGTGGCATCAGGATTTAATCACACTGGAGGGGTGAGTCATGAGAGGAAGTCTAGTCAATTAGGAAGGTGAGATTGGCAGGACAGGTTTTGTTTTTATTTCTGAAGATGGGTAGGTAAAGAAAGGAAAAGACTTCAGGAAAAAATTGGGAGCTCAGTTTTGAGCATGTTCTGCATTAGCAAATAGTAGATTACTAACAGGGATGTCAGAGAGAGGCCAAAAGTTTGGGTGGTTGATGACTCTAGGCTTAAAGATACCTTGTTTTCTGTATGTGCGTTAGTGTACTCTGTCTAACTAGGAAGAATATGGGCTTGTGACACAGAGTATGACTCAAAAATTCCTCATACATATATATGTTAACACGGTTCTTACTAAGTGGAATTTAAACTGGATTTTAGGGGGTTGTGATGCAGAAGTAGGATGTGACCAGAATTAAAATGTAGCAGCACCATAGTAAGACTTGATAGTTTCCAAGAAGTCACATCTACTTGGATTACTGTGCCATGCTTTAATACACATGTGGCAGACTAAACTAACCATACCTAAGGGAATTAGTGGGAGTTTAACTCAATTCACTAGCAATTAAACCAGTGTAGAGCCATTAGAATGAAATACGCTGGGACTGAGGTGTAAAGAATCTTCATTAATAATACGTCCATTTTAATGTGCACCTCTGCTTTTGAGGAGCTGTGGTCTGTAGACATTAGTCCCATGTAGCCCCATGTAGTCCCATGTACATCACACCCCTGTACATAATGTGGTGTGATACAGCACTGGTACCTGGAGTTGTTTAATATCTCTTCTTTAGCTCAGCTCATTGCATTTCAGCTGTGGTTGGGCTGAAGGCAGCCCGTGAGGCACAATGTCCTGGTGCTCATATTTGAACAGTTGCTGAAATGTGGTAAATCATCTACCTGCCTGTTAATAGGAGGTTATATATTATCTTGCACAAGGCTTTGGCTACCCTACAGGGATACACAACTCGTATGGCCTGGCCATCGCCTATAATATTTCATGGTTCCTTTTTAAGACAAGCACGGAAAAGGGGTCATGTACCCATCATTTTTCTTTAAATAATGAGTATCATTTTTTTTTTTTTTTTCACTTTCGTTAAGCACTCTGCTCTAAGTCTATACATTTGGGCATGGAAATACCTGCTGTCTTGCCTCTCTTCTCATCTGTGTTTGAATTCCTTCTTGCTTCAGACAGCACATAGCATATTTCATTCTACAGGAGCCCCAAACACTCTTCAAATATGACAGTTATGCTTCACATAGAAGTGGTTTAAATAGAAATTGGAAAAAAAATAGCAAGGTCTATGGAAAAAAACAGTTAGAGATGATCCCTTATTTATAAGATATATGTATAAGTATGATCTCCCTACAGAAGAGGCCAGAGCACAATTATATGCTTATTGACTAGAAAACAATGCTTCCTCTTCATATTGGCATATCCAAGCAGGCAGAGCAAGCAGATTTTGTGGCGAAATCGATGAATTGGACTTCACAAGCACAGAGTTTAGTACAGGAGCCAGCTTTATGCTTCCACCATTAAACAGCGCTCCGTATGCACCGTGCATTACCTCCTTACTGTCTCCATAGGAAATGGGCTGTGGTCAGCCTGCTTATCACTTGCTGGAGCTCTCCTGCCAAAGTAGTATCTACACCAAACTCACTGTGAGATCAGACAGGCTCCACATGAGCACATAAGGGCTGCAGATTCTTCTTTTTTTCACCATTAGCTTTTCAGCCACAAGTCAGAAACTATCACAAAGATCGCTGGAGACCTTTAAAAATCCTCTCTGCAGAGAGAGGTTTGTCTCACATCCATCATTGCAGGGTGGCAGAAAGGAGAGGAAATTTTAAGTCTCATTATGCAACCAGTGAGGAATAAGGTGATTTTCTTTCAGTAAGCTGTAGGTTAAGGCACATGTTATTCATCACCTGCAGCATTTTTGCACAAAGCTACCAGCGTACAAAAAAAAATAGCATTATTATAGAATCATAGAACTTGGTTTAGCGGGCATAGCAGTGATGGGTCGACAGTTGGACTAGGCCATCTTAGTGCTCTTTTCCAACCTTGATGATGCTGTGGTTCTATGAGAAATACCATGCAAATCCTGGCATAGTGAATTTTCCAACTACAGGCACACACTGTATGCAGCCTGACCTTCTGGAGGTATAGCAAATAATCAAAGGAGTCTTCTGCAAACCTGCTCGTGATTAATAGATAAGAAGAGGTTGGCCCACGTTCAAAAACTGAGACTATTTAAGCAAACTGGGGCTACATCATGGAATATCTTAAACAAGTCAAAAGGAGCTCAGGCACACAGGGAAGCACAAAGCTCCGAGAAATTTAAAATTTCAAAGGTTCTTCCTTTAAGCATTTAGCTTAGGACTGGACACAAGCAATGCAAACACTGAAGTGTTATCGCTTTGATAGCAAACTGGGCAAATCACCAGATGATGATTTATCTTGGCTGCCAGAGGAGGGATGAGACAAGCAGGTGCAATCCACGTGCCAGCAACTCCACAGTGCAGGAAAGAGCCTGTTGTAAAAGGCAAGTGCAAAATAAAATAACTCCCAGCAAAACCAGTGAGGTTAAACTGAATGGCTCGCTTCTTCACTGCTCTGTGGTTCACGTGCATTCAGATTTACTGTTTTAAGATCCCAAGTAAAAGTTGGAGGCAGTCAAACCCCAGAGCACCAGGAGTGTTTGTGCTTCTCAGTGAGCGCGACCCTGGTAGTTAGAGTTAATTGAGGAAGACTGTGCTACTTCTGAATGTTTACAGCCTAGATCAAGTAGCGCTGAAACTGAATGCTGATCACCCTATCTGCTGAGGAGAGATTTGGGGATTAAAATTGGACATAAACACTAGACTGATTTGGAGGAAGAATACCTACTCAGTCCAAATGAATGAGGTTGAAAAGTCCTTTTGCAAGGTGGAAGAATCCTTCCTGCAGCATCCTCTGTCAGCACAGAGTTAAGAGCAGACAGAAACTCAAAGCAATTTGGCAAGAAGGACAATCGGAGCAGTCGGGACCTGTCATCAGCATACTGGCCACTGCGAAAGAGCGATTAAATTGGAAGACACAGGCAATTATCAAAGACTAATTGCTTATTGTTGCTAGAACTATATTTTAAATGTGTTTTTCTTTTTAATTGCTTTTGGAACAAATAAAGTGTCCTTAATTCAATTGTAAAATGTTTGGGAATGGGAAGTCTGCCAGGAATTGAGCAGCTCGGAGGTCTCGTGAAAGAAACTGCCTCTTTCAGTAGCCCGCATTCATGCTCAACAACCTCATCCTCTGCCAACCTCCCTGTTTTCAGGGCTGTGCCCCCAAGTTCGGTGTATGTCTCTCTCTTGTTGGTGCTTGCAGGTGGTTGCAGTAGTTCATGCATATGTTTTCTGTGTTTTTATTCATTCCTATCCAATGATCATGACCCAAAGAGGAGCTGGGCTTCTCAGGTCCAATGGGGGATTTGAATGAGCAGGCTCTGAACTCACTGGGCACTTTCCAGAATGGGGCTGGGGATGTCTGAAAAGGTGAAATAATACTCATGTAATTTGAACCTGTTACAATACCAACATCTGTATACCTCTGTGCTCTATTGCTGCCGAATGCTATGAAATTATGGAGGGGTTGGATTTGGCTCTGCATTGCATGAAAATAACAATGAATGAACAAATGAACAGGAGGATGCTATTCCAAGTAAAGATGCTGAGGGCTACTGTGAGTAGCAGATCCAAACTGCATTCAGAAGATTTTATGCAAACAGCTAAAAGACTCTCGTGTTATTAAATAACCATGCAGCTTTTTCATGATGAGAGTTACAGGGAACACTGTTTTTATATTCATAGAAATATCGTCTGTATGGATGTATTCAACTCTGAAAATACTGCAGGACTTCATAATGGACAAGCAAATGTAACGAATGCTTTATCTCTATGTGTAAATAATTTGCATGAATGGCTTGGAAAATGAAAGGGAACTGATTGATGTGAGGGACTGCAAGTGTGAGCAGGGGAAACAGAATCAATGTTTAGATTCACTTACCAGAGGAATCATAGATTAGAGCCATAGAATCGTTAAGGTTGGGAAAGACCATTAAAGTTACCTGGTCCAACCATCGCCATGCCCACTAACCACGGCCCTCAGCGCCACGTGCCCTTTTCCAGTGCTCTTTTAGGACAGTTAGAAGCAAAGCTGGCCTGGGCAGGCGTTTTAGTCATCACGTTGGGTTTGGTGAACACGGAATAACTGAATCACTCTGAGAGACCTTCACTGCAGCAGCTCTGCCTGGGGCTCGTGCTCTTTGGCTCTCCTCCAACAGAGTGCCCTATGGACTTTATCTGCAGACATCGGTGCTGATGCTGCTGCTCTCCCTCCTTCTCAGATCACATCTCCCTGACCAGGATGAGTAAAAATAGTATTTTGGAACAGTTCCAACAGCATAAAAAAAAGTCTTGATTGAAATTCCTCAAACCATCACGGCACAGCTAAACAATGTTTACTTTGCTGGGCTTGAAGATCTCTTCTACCACTTGTGTGAGATTTATTGGGCATCCCTTGCCTGGAGTTTTGTTCATGGACTTGTTTGCGCAAAGCCAGGCTTCTGTAAGGAGTTTGCTGGAAGCCCCCAAGGCTAGCGCATCTGGATCAGCTGGGATTCAGCATCCAATGTAAAAGCAAATATCTAATGGGAGTTTCTTTCTGTAAAGATGAACACAATGTTGTCTTCCTCTGCAACCTGTTTTTATTTTTAAATTAACCCAAACCTGAGGAAGGAGCATAAGCAGTGCCGGAATATGCATTTCCATTGAGACTGTGTGTTTGTGTGCAGCTTTCCAAAATTAAGCTTGCGTAGTGTCAAGTGGGGAGTTGGGTGTGGAAATGCAATTAGCTGTGACTTGGAACTCTTATCATACAAATGGGCCAATGAGAACGAGTGCTCACTTGGAAACTTGACCAAGTAGCAAGAACTCCTTAATGTGTATTAAAATGAGCAGAGTAAATAAAGCAAAATGTTAATAATATTTGGTATTCATTTCCAAGCTGCTCCTTTGGGTGATGTAAACTGAAGTGCGCTTGGCAGGTGATGTTAAATGATTATTTTTTTTTTCCTGTGGAATGAAGGCTGTCTTCCCTCTAGGAGCATTTTTACCTTTTCCTTGAGAGTGTTGAGATCCTGAAGGGAAGGCATAATATATAATCTGATGTGTTATTTTCACGTCTTCGCTTCACAGCCTTCTTGTGATGTCAGTATCAGGCAGACTGATCTAGTGGATGGCAGCCCTGCCTACAGCAGGGGGGTTGGAGATGGGTGATCTTTAAGGTCCCTTCCAACCTAAGCCATTCTGTGACTCTATGAAGTCAGCATTGCCTATCAGGTGGGCCATGGAATAGTTTTTCCAGTGAGTGAGTTGGTTAAGGCTCTCAGTGGAAAAAAACAAGGCTTTCTGTTCTTCACTACCTTTTAGGCATTGCAGGGTAATGCTGGCACCCAAGGATGCTTCCTGGAGAGAATGTATGTAGGTAAACAAGCAGGAAAGAAAAAAGAGAAAAAGGGAGGGAAAATAAATAGAAAAAGGAGAAAGTAAAAAAAAAACAAAAAAAGGAGAAGCAAAATTCTGTTGGCTCGTTAAAATATCCAAAAGGATTTTGCTTTTAATGAGGAGTTTGCTTCATCTTTTTCTACTTACCCACAGCAAGAAGTTGGAACTAGACAATGTTTAAGGTCCAACGCAAGCCATTCTATAATTCTGTGATTCTGTAATTCTATTTATGATTGTTTATTGTGTGATGGCCTGAGTTTCAACTCCCACCTTTCTTATGTAGTTTATTTACGTTGTTTACACTCAACTCTTCCCTTTAATTTTCTGAAGTAGTGTTTGCTGTGTGCCTGAATGTTGGGAAGCTGGATATATGGCCACCACTGTCTTCTGTGTGAGCGACTGTCTCTTCTGATTCAGAGCTCCCGTATGCTGAAGCCAGTAATGATTCACTCTCACAGCAGTGGTGTGAGCAGTCTCAGCTTTTACATGCCATCTGTGTTACTGAGCTGAATCTGCAGAAATGGGACCCTGTGCACATGGCTTTTCCTCTGTTCACGGATGAAAATATTAAAGCAAATCCGTATGGTCCATGAGATGTTTTCTGTGTCAGGAAGGGAGTGAAGCTGCCTGTCAAACCAAGCTGTTCCCTCTGATGAAAGGAGACTGTTTTTAAACACTCCTTTCCATAGTATTTTGCACGCCAACCATGTGTGTTTTCTCATCTGACATCTCATTGAGCTCCTTGGCTGCAGTACTGCAAGGAAGGGTATGCTGGGAGGGAAGAAAATAATATCCCAGTATGTACACAAGCTCATGTGGGCACATACTCTTAAATCAATCTTAAATGAATTGATTTTTTTTTTTTAATGAATATGAAAGAAAATTAATCTGGTTGAGTCAGGCTTAATTGCTTCCCTTTTGTTTAGATTTTCTATTTTTGCACAAGCAGAGCTCTGAGCTATTATTAGCTACAAAGGTGGAGACAGAGGGCAAAGGGCTCATTTATAATTCCTGCAGCAGAGCACTGAGTTTTAAAGCTAAAAGGCAAGTTGATGAGCAGCTTGAAAACGCAGATTCATCCACTTAGCTTGCTGAGTGTTTCTGAAGGCTCACACTGGTCCAGGGAGCTCTCACAGCTGTGGGACCTGCTGGCTGGAGGAACGAGTCAAAAAGAGATGTATTTGCAAATGAAAGCACTCACCTTGCAGGGAGAAGCTTGAAAACAAGCTGATTTAGGCTCATAAACTGGTTTAAATGTGTCACTTTTGAAAGAAGCAACTGGATTTTGCTTTTCGGGCCGGAAGCTGAGAAGCACTAAGATTGTATACACATATACAAACTCAATTTTGTGATTAAAAAAATCAGTCAGTTAAGTTTGGAGTGTATCCCAGGTAATGGGATACCATTACAACCACCATCTGCCTCCAGGATCTCAGGGCAATCCCACAAGAAGTGGTTTAATCGTGTTGGGCAGGAGATCCTGCAGCATTAGGGTGTGCTATTGCAACTGGGGGCCTGGTTTAGAGGGCACTGTTGGTGATGGATGGATGATCACACTAGATGATCTTAGTGGTCTTTTCCAACCTTAATGATTCTGTGATTCTATGAAGACAAGCCCAACCCCAATCAGTTTTTCTCACCCTTTCCTAAAATGCAGTGGATATCACAAATTCCTTTTCCTTCTCATCATCACGAGCTGGGCATCTCCTTTGGAAAGGGGAGGGTTTTGGCACAGGAACCATTTCAACTGGGACACCAGCGTGGAATTGGGATAGCTACAGCTTGAGTACTGTGGGGTTTCCTCTTCCAAGCCACTTGGATCTGGGATGTGCTGCTGCATGGGGCAGATTTGGTCAGTGAGGAGTTTTCAGTTTTCCTAATCCCACCTCTGGAATTAATGTCCCTTTCTGACTACTTTCTTCTTTGGCACTAGTTCTTTTTCTTTAGTTGCTATACTGAAGCTTGTTCAGTTTGCCATGCTAAAGGGCATCATGAGAACATGCATCATTTTGTAGTGTTTTTTTCTGCTAAGGCAACAAAACAAAAATAAGTTTAAAAAAAAATAAAATAAATGAATCACCTCAGTATAAAATGTTTTTCTCTCTGAAAGTTCCTGAAGCATAAAAAGAGTTTCTTTTCTTGAAGAGGGGATATTACTAATGTAAATGTGGTGCTGTTGGCAGAGGAATAATATGCTGTCTATCATAAGGCAGGTGACTGAGGAAGAGCTGGAGTGATGGAAATGCCTCTTGGGGATGTGAGATTGTGGGGATAGGTATTCACAGAGAGGACGCTTCCTTACATGTGCCCAGGGCTTTCTCTTATCTGTGAACATGAACCCACAGTGAAATAGAAATGTTCCCATATTAATAGTGCATCGGAGATAACCCTCATCTACAGTAATACTGCACAACTGGGAGCCCTTTCAGAACAGGGAATCGGCCTAGCAATTTCATAGTGTGTTAGTAACGAAACATTTTGGTTCTGCCTAAGCAAATGCCAAGGTTAGTGGACACATCACTCCGGCTGTCATTGTCCCAGCAGTAACCAATTTAGAGGCTTTATATTTTCCTGCTATCCCAGTAAGGGAAATAAAAGTAGAAAGTTAAAAACAGAAATCCCAATATGAATTAAAGCACAAAAAGTGAACAAGCTTGTAGAATCGCTGTCTAATTTCAAAATCCCTTTTTTTTAATTACTACCTGGATGATAGTATACGTGTTACACTGCAAGTTCTGGCAGTGTCTGTCCTGCTCCAAACGGTCACCTCGATACAGGAAGATGTATTTCTGGCTGTAACATGTGAGCGTGGACATCCAGCCCAGGATCTATCCAGCCTCAACTTGTATTGATGACTCCTGTTTAGATTTCCCTTCACCTGATGCTGCTTATGGGCAAGAGAAGCATGAGAAGTGTCAGTGGCTTTGGCTTTTAGGAGGAGGTTAAATGGAGCTGGTTAAAAGATTTCTTCTGCTGCTTTTGTATAGAGCGTAGTCATTTTTCTTCATAGCCCTCTCAGCATGGACAGGTATCAAACCTTCATGAGCTGGCTGTTGCAAGTCATTTCCTGCAGTACCACTGTATACAACACCACAGCGCTGCCTTTTCCTAAGGTTAACTGTTGTAAAATCATATAATTATGGAGCATCATGAGTTGGAAGGGACCCAAAAGGATCATCGAGTCCAACTCCACACTGGACCACCCAACTGTTACACACTCTTGGTTTCATTTAGTTTTTTTGTTGCTAAGTTTCCTAATGATTAAAAATTAATACTGTTTCCAAAGAAGGAGCCAAACTCAATGTGGAATTATCTTCTTGCTTTACAGATATCCTCGTCGATGGCAAGCTTTGCGACTGCGATGTGGTGGTGGACTGCAAAGTGGGTGACCCAGTCCCACTGCAGGTGAAGCTGACCAACTGGAGCAAGCACAGCGTGGGACCCTTCGCACTCACCATGACGCCCTACCAGGATTACCAGAATGGGGTGCACAACTATGAGCTGCAGGATGCCATCACTTTTGTGGGATCCAACACTTTCTACATCGATTCTGTAAGTTTTTCTGTCAAAGGTATCGTTGTTCTGGATGACTTGTATTTACATAAAAGACTTTCATTGCTCAATTCTGTTTGTAAGGCAGATTAATTTTTGGAAAATGCCGTGATTATGGCAGCTATTGCTAAAAGTGCTGTAGGCTTGGGGAGATAGAACCATCTTTCTGAGATGTTTTAAGGCTGTAATTGCCTGCAGAATAAGCCACCGGCAAACTATTGGAGGCAGTAACTTTTGGTCACTCCAGATTTGGCAAGATGTGAATGAGTAACCTAGAAAAAACGTGTAGTATCATATTGCCTGTCCCTTGAGCCATCCAGTGCAGCCCGCAGTAATAGATTTTAAGTAACTTTTTCTCTTCAGTGCATGAGAATTAGTCCCCCAGGCTAAGCCAAGGAAATCATCAAATCAATTTTAGTTAGATCCCAAGGAAGGACAAAAAAAAACCCGCTAAGCATTAATGACCGGAAAGATGAGCTGGTTCATTTCCTTGTCTCTTAGCTTTATTTTCACTATGAAAGTAAAGATAAACAGAAATGCAAAAATCACACTTAAAATGGGACAAAAAGTGCCTATTTAAAATACTTTTTAAACTTTTAGGTAAAAACTAGATTTTTAAACTTTCTCTCAGATTGTCATTTAGAAATTTCATGTCCAGGAGTTTTTTGCTTGTGAAGCAAAACACGGAAGATAGCTGTAGAATATAACTACTCTTTCTTGCATCCTTTCCCAAAAACCAGCAATGACAAAAGATCAGAGGGATGAAAAACATGAACAATATGACAGAGTGGAGTAAGCAGTGTCTCTGGTAACTTATAAACAAGAAGGGAAGGATGACTGTTTAGGATTGTGCTTAGGACCTTTGCTTAGGTCAGCTCTTCACATTGCTAATAAAATGTACCTGTCAAAACTGAGTATTTAGGTGAACCTCAGTAAGAAAGGAATTAAAAGTTAACCACAGGAACAGTCGCTGGGCGTATTTTTCAATTACATACCATGGGAAGAAAATATTTCTAGAAGATAATGAGCGTGGAATAAACCATCAGCTTGAATTTTAATGGATTAGCATCCATATATTCATAGCTGAATAATTGAGATATGTCAACAGAAATAATCAAGAGGCAGCTTCCTTTGACTCCCTTTGTGGGTTTTTCAATGCAAGTGGCAGTGTGTGGATATCCAGCTGCTGAAGGGCTGACCCTCCAGGCTAATGAGGGAAAAGGGAGACGTCAGCATGTGTTCCTACTTTCTGATTGAGTCTCCTAAGGGCAAGAAGTCAAAGGGTCACATCTCTTGTGCTGCCCATGCAGCCTCCTCATACGTTAAGTTCCCTTTATTCAGTATTTAGATATTTTCACTGTAAACACATTACCCAGAAAGTAAAAAATTGAGTTGTTTTCTGATGTTTGTCCTCCTTTTCACCCAAAAGGGTGAAATGAAGAGAATGTTTACTCTTAGACAAGTGCTGTACTTCACATTGTGTAGTGTTGATACATGTCCTGCACAGGCTGCTAATGAAAATGCTTAGTCACATTTCTTTGAGGCATAGAGCCCTGATCATGGAAGAAAGTTCTTACAAACAGTGGATCTAATGCTGTCAGAGGCCCTTTCATCCCCTGTAATAACTAATTCAGTAGTGGAGAAAAGATTTCAGAATACAAGAACAAGAATAAAGTCCTGGTTTGTGCATTTGATGCTTCAGGGTGGAATGAACATACTCACAATTGTGTTCATGCTCCGCATTTGACAGAAGCTCAGGCACTGGTAAAGAAGCTGAAGAAGCTCATGGTTGGATTACATGAAAGAGATTCTGTGTCTCTTTTTCATCAGTTAAAGTTGAGACTTTGGATGAGATTCCCAGCTGGTGTAGCTCCATGTTACCCTCTCGAAGCTATTAAACATGTACTCATTATTTTTATAAACTGAGGTCGCTGGCACATTGTGATTTTGCTCATTTAATGGAGACGCCTTGAAATGCTGCCATTTCCCAGTTTAGCCCCTCTGCAGAAAGATGCTCCCCTCTTCTGCAGGACTGATGCTGTGAGTATTTGTTGCTGTGCAAAGTTGGTCAGTTTATCTCAAACTACATTCGTCAGCAGTTTGAGCTAATTGGGCTGACATTACACTGACACTAGCAAGGAGGTGGTGACATGATTTATTGCACTGCCGAGCCGGGTGGGAGGGAGGATGAAGAACCAGTGTGTGCTTTGGTGTAACGGTAGCGTGTGGTCAAGAATGAGTGGGAACATCAGGTATTACAGCGAGATACTTCTCATACCCTAAAAATGTGGTCTGTTGTCATGATGATGGAGAAATAGCAACGATATTGGTGCTCAGTTGAATGTGACCTCTCAGGAAAAACAAAACCAAGTAAAACGTCCCTCTGCCTTCCTAACTTCTTATGTTAACTTCTTATGAAGACTAATGCTTTAACACTGAACAGATCACAATTTTTTTTGTTGTTGTTGTTTTCTGACTAAAAAGTTTCAAACCATTTTCTGCATCTATTTGGAAGACAAAGAATCTGAACAGGGATTTTTAGCGTACGTACACTGCTCCACAGAATGAACAGAAATTTTTTTTTAAGGGTAAAAGTAACAAAACTTTGGTTTTTTACTTCCTTATCACTTGAAAGTGGATGATTTCTCTTGGAGGTAGTGCTTATTCATCTCTTTGTTCTCCCATTTCCGTTCAGAGCGGCAGTCTGCGTTTGTGCCCCAAAGGCTCTGCTAGGGTATACTACCTCAAAAAGCAAAGTCTTTTGCTCAGAATTTTAGGGAATATTTAGATATTTTCATACATTTTAAATTACGCAAAGTCTTTATTTTTAAACTTAACTTTTAATTTGATTAACCTTACCTTTCTATGCCTGTATTTAGCAGAAAAGGTGACTTCATTGGTTATCATTTGGACAGTATACATTTTTTTTAGTGTGAGGTTTTGAAACATGAGGTAACGTGATGGGTGCCCGCCCATTCAAATACTTCTGCATTTATTTATTTTTTTTATCTCGCTTCGCAATCTGAAGTTTAACTTTAGCCATATGATTAAAAATTCTTATTTCTTACCAGAGTTTTGACTAATTGATTGATCAGACAGATCTACTTCTTGCCAAATTAAAAACAACAAAAAAAATGATACGCTACAGAGATTCCTGTAACCACCAATAAGTTGTCTTCCCTTGTTCCTGCTTTTGCCATTACTGTTCTCAAGCAGGTTGTTTTTTGTTTTGTTTTTTTTTTCCCTGGGTGTGTTATCTCACAGTAGCTCAGATGATTGGTAGTGGAAGATGAGGAGAATCTCATTAGGAGATGGTCATTTTGAATCAGCTCAGAAGCTAAGATGAACATTTGCTCACTTCTGGCAGGTCCTCTGTGGCCCATCTGGCCAAATTAGTTTTCTTGGCACTTCTGCTCACACTGTAAACTCTTTGGGGGCAGTGTACAGTAGCTGGCATGAGCCCTAATCTCCAACTGAGTTGCCTCAGTACTTCAGCAGTATAAATAATTAGTACTTAGTTCTCAGGGATCAGTCCCACACGGTAGCCTGAATTGGGGAAGGATTAGGATGGAGCCAGAAACTTAATTTTTCTTCTGTCTCAGAGAAACATTTCTTTCTTGAATCTTCGGTCATGTTTTCCTGGAGTATAAGCAAGGTCTACGTGCAGAGGATTTGGCGAAATTATAGTAAAATCTCTTTGGACTCCGGGCTTGATTGAGCAAGCATGTGTGCGTAACATCATTCCAGATTGGGACAACATACAAGATAATGTCTAGGCGGTGAGACTGCCAGGCCTGCGTGCTGCTAGATCAATCAGCAATACAAATTCAGCTTAGATCAGGCATGAGTATGCAATCTTTATGTTTCTCTCAAATTAGCTGAGGCATGCATTGCAGTCACTGGGATGGTGAATGTCAGCTCCAATGGGTTATATCCAGCTTGTGTACACATCTGTATAAGGCCTACGGCATCCCTTCACGGCCACCGAGTCACCAAGGCCTATGGAGTTCAGGGAATATTTTACTTCATTCTGTGTCTGACACCTACATTTGCTCTGGTTAATCCTTTTGTTGAACAGATGGCTCAGATGTATATATCCATTTTATGGATTTTTAGGTGGATTAGGTTCCAGACTGAGACATCTGAACAAGGAGGTGTCTCCATAGATGCTGACTATCTGAGTTCTCATTAGGAAAAAGAGTCTGCTGTCCACGGAGCTTGTCTCAGCCTAGCATAGATCCTAGGGATGTGATTCAGTTGCCTAAAACTAGATGTCCTTCATCATGGGTTTCTGACCTTTTGACTTGCTGGGGCAGCTCTGAGTGAAGGGTTGTTGTCTTGGGCTGCATATAAATGTATAATATAGCTAAAGTATATAAATAACAAAACTTTGAATTCTTAAATATTCTTGTTAAAACATAAAAGAGCAACAAAAACGTAAAACCAGTGGGATATTTGACCTTGTTTTTGTGGAACTAATGCAT
This sequence comes from Alectoris magna, assembly GCA_030625065.1. Taxonomy (NCBI): domain Eukaryota; kingdom Metazoa; phylum Chordata; class Aves; order Galliformes; family Phasianidae; genus Alectoris; species Alectoris magna. Next base: position 5,017,841 of record CM060561.1, read on the forward strand.
CAATCTTGTTCGGTGTTGCAATTCTTAGTGAGTTGTCAAGGTGTTCATCAGAAATTTTTGATGAAATTTTATTCTTCCTGTACTTTTCCTTGAAAACAGTTTTTCTCAAATGTGTGTACTGCCAAAAAGCAATGACATTGCTGAAGGCCGACTCAAAACAAACTGAGCTAGCATTATAGTAGGTATCAGAAGAATAAATACTTTGTTTCCTTAACCAGGGACTTCCCAGAGCCGGTAGGCCTCAAAGGGAAAATTACTCCGGATACCTTAGGGATGTTGCCAGCTTGACAATAAAACCAAAGGTCCATGAACCCTTACAATTGTATGAGAATTACTAACCAATCACCATGAGGAAAATGGACTGAAAAATCACTAGTTAGTAACTTCTGTGTATACATGTTGTGCAGATAGATCGTTCAGAGTGTGCACTTGATCTGCAGGAAACCACTGAGCACCTGGGTTTGTGCAACCCTGAAATAAATAAGGAATTGAAGAATTTATGATAATTTCAGCAGCCATGAAACCTATTCTCAAGTGCCTTTGTCAAAATGGAAAGCAAGGCTGCACCTTTTTCACTGTTCACGGTGCCTTAGTTCATCCCAAAATGTCATGAGGTGTCTGTGTTTTGACAGCTGTAGGCTGGTCAAGTAGATCATTCTGTTAGCTCTGGTGGCTGCACTGACTAAATGTCTGCTTACTGTAGTAGGAACTTGGATACATAGAGTGCATAGAGACACCAAAATGTGCATTTTTTACTCTCAAAATGAGTCCTGTGTGCAGTATAGCAATGAGTTTGGCTCTGGCCCTCTGCGGGCAGATCTGGTCACATATCACCTGCCTCACTGATTCTTCCCACTTACAATGAAGAAATGAAGAAAAGGATGAGTGCTGCATAGGTTTATAGCATAAAGGCATGGCCTGCTAACACATAGGCAGAACTTGAAAGAGATAAAGAGACTGTGTTGATGTTGATGTGCCTGAAGACACAACCTTTCTGCCTGTCAAGAGCTATGATCAGTGCTTTAACAGATATTTCTCCGTGGGGGAGCTAGATTAGGAAAAAATGGACTGGGGGCTTCATTTGCTGCTCATCTCCACCCATTACTTTCATTAGTGCCTACCTCTGTCCTTCTCTGCATGCATCAGTTCCTGTTAGGCAAAAATAAGGCGAACAGACGAAGCAGGAGGAGAAGGGAGGAGGAGGGGAGACTGTTTGATGTTCTGCATGTCCAGACACAATGCCAGAGGGCACACACTTGTACCCAGCGAGGAGGTGAGATGCCAAGGACGTGGGTCAGTACAACAGCTGTGACTGCTCTCATTACTCACCAGGACTGTACGATGCTGACACGAGTTTGCTGTAGGTCGGCAAAAGTGATCGGCACCAAAGCCAAAGGGAATCTGGGCTCTGCCAGCTCTGATGATACTAATGCTTTTGAATAGCCAGGTTCTGGTGTAGGAACAGGATTTTAGGCAGCAAAGAAGCCTAATATCCCAGGTGGCTCTAAGGGGTACATGCCTGCTGGCTGAAGGACCTGGCAACGAAGGTCCAAAAAAGCCTGGAACAGAAGAAAACAGAAGCAAACAGCTCATTTCCCAGTGATGTCCCTTGCTAACATTTTTTTTCCCCTAATCCCAGTCAAGTTGTTCACACCTGGGCAGCATAGTGCTTCTGGATGTAATGCCAGAGTTTCCTTGGTGGCTGGGTTTGGGTCCCAGCTTGGCTGACTGGTGTTGTGTCACAGTACATGAGCACAAGCCTACCTGGGAGAGTAGAGACAGCCCCTACTGATATCTTGAGAAATTATTCAGGGCCCAGAGAACAGAATGGAGCTGGTAGGATGGTGTGAAGACTACTACTGAAGAGCACCAGTTGCCATTTATTGAGTCTGTTCTGCTGGACTGACATTGTCTCTTCACAATCTCTCAAACTAATTCCATCCAGTGGTATGACTTTGTGCCAGTTTAGTGCTTCGTATCTGCAGTAACTTTAATCTGGTTCTAGGCATTCTGAAAACAGATTTAACATCTTGTGGAAGCAGATGTTTATTGAAACAGTAGCACATGCTGAATAGTGATAAGTTTGATGAAGTTAAAAATTACTCGAGAGTCTTGCTGAAATGGTGGAGCAAGAGATTGGCAATAAAGATATGGATCATAAATGGTTTGGTGATGAAGGGAGTTATATAAATATAGACACGGTGCAGTGTTTAATTTGACAGGTGAAATCCCACTGTTTTGGGGATATGTCTTGTAAATGTATTTTGGTGGGAGTGAATATTAAAGATTTCTGATTAGAATTTGCAGTCGGATTGCATCTGAATAATAAGCGGGGGTGAATTTAGTTACTGCTGAGTTGTTAACTGTTGTTTAACCATGTGTTTAGCAAGAGTTCACAGCCACGATTTAGACCTTTAATGTCATTTCTGATGACTGCAGTCTAAGGGAAAGATGCTCCTGATTATTCAGGACATTGTGGGTAGCTTTTGCCTTAAACCAAATTGACTTTGAAATCAGTGACTACTGGAGGTCTTCTGGTTTGAGCTGTGTCACAGCACTGCTGCATGACTGAATAACACAGGATTTTAATTTCTCCTTTTACCATTGCTAGAATAGGGACAAGAAATTTACTTCTTTTCATGGGAATGTTTAATTTGTGAATATTTCTAGAGTGCTTTGAGATAATTTTAAGGAGCTACTGGCTTGCAAAATGCAATTATTTTGTTTTGTTGCTTGTTTAATTGTACTGATTTTCACATTTGCTGTTGCAGGTAAAGCCAACCAAAGACTCTGTGTACTTTGGAGCACTTCTTTTCCTCTACACGGGTGATTTCTATCTGAACATCAAATTCCATGAAGACAACTGCAGCAAGGAGCTGCCTCTCTCCTGGTTCTGCCTTCCTAGTGTCCACATCCGTGCTGTGGAGCCTGTGGCCGAAGCTAAGCTGTAAATGTGCTGTATGCTATTTGATTAACAACAGTGTGCAGAAATGCTTGGCACATCCTTTGCCTGACCCCAGCTTGTTTCTGTCCAACCCCAGGCCACAGTCCCTATTTTGGAGGAACAGCTGAATGCTTTCTGGATTGTCTGATAGTCATTTGGGCAGCTGCTATTGCTAATTTCAGAGAGAGAGACAGATTATAACCATGCTGGAGTTTTCCTCTGATTCCAAAAAATCTTTCAAACTGCTAATATATGCATTATACTTTCATACAGCCTATCGAGATCAGTGGATTTGGGAGAGTCTTAAGTGCTGAATTTAAGAGGGTTGAACTTAACCATGTGTTTGAAGGTCTCAGCTCCAACTTAAATAACCCTTTTTTAGCATTCCAACAAGAGTTGAAATTTCTGTATGAATTTTGCCCTGGCTTACACTGGCTTTCCATTACCCTGGATGCGTAGGTTCTCTGTCAGAATAGTTCTCAGACTTGTTGTAGTTCACTTTTCTGATGACTGCTGGGTGTCTTTGGTGGTAAATAGGAGTAAAGATGCCTTTTCCTGTGCTACTGAAAGTAGAAATAGTAAATATGCCTCCAGTTATTCTGTTCACCCCCTGAGCTGAGTGCCACTTGCTCCTGGTAGAGTCACTGCCTTTGCTTCTGTAGATCTATTAAGAAATGAGAAAAGGCAATGAGAAGCTAAAGAGTTTGTCCTTGAGAAAGGAAATAAGTCAACTTCTGGGTTGCCTGGGGCTTGCCTGTGAATTTGGGCTTTCACTGCTCTGTTTTATACAATCACAACAGGTTGAAATGTTTTCAGACACTTAAAGAACCGCCAAGATTAATCGGCTTATCACTTTGAATCAGTTTTTTGCAAACGCATCGGATCTGTTTTTTCACGCTAGTAGACTGGCTTTGATTATGTGGTTGGGTTGGGTGTTTTTTTTTCCCTTCTTTTGTTTATTCTGTTGGAGTTAGTAAGACTAATTAGTAGGCAATCAAGGGCATGGAGCTCCTGACCATAAGCTACATGATGAGTCTACTGAAGATTCAGCCTGTTGTCTTTCAGAAAAGCATTTTTGTACAAAGAAGCCCAAACTTTCCCTGTGTAAAGCAGGGAGGCATCTGATCTGTATATGAATGAGTTTCAAACCTGTCTGAATCTTTCCTTAAATTTACAGCCTGCAGCTCTTCGTGGTAGATTAATTTCAGGGATGGATACACCAAGATGCAGCAGCAGTGCTCAAATTAGCTCTATATGTGCTATGCTCTAAACTATCTATGCTCTAATCTATCCGTCTAATCTAAACTATCTATGCTCTATCTGTGCTCTTAACCTACATGAACAACCCCTTTGCAATTTATTTTTTTTTAGTTGATTTCATCCTGAAGTGGACCTGCCTAGCCTGGCCCATCCTTGTTGTACTTGGATAGCTGCTCATTCTGGCTCTGCACTGTGCTCAATTGTACTCTTAGATGTGACTGGTGTTTTCCTTAGAAACACAACAGTGCTCAAAACTCAATGCTTTGCATGTTTGCAAATGACTGTAATGTATCCATCCTCAATATTTTTTGTAAATTGAGGGAAGTATATAGCTCTAGCATGATTGCTATGTTTCCAGTGTGTACAGGGTATTATCTCCACAACTGTATATTGTGATAACGTTATCAGTGTTTGCTCCTGAGCTGTGGCTCTGTACACAGGTTCCACACAGATTGGAAGTCTTCAGACTTAACATGTTGGAAATTGGAGACCTACAGAAGATTTACTAGCAGTGATGTACTGCTCTGTCAGCTGCCAGCACACAATGTCCACTAACAGAACTCTTCCTTTGATTGCACAGTGGCTCTGGGCCAGAGACACCCTTGGAAAGGGTCAAAGGCAGCCAAGCCGGGCATGTGTTTGTGTTGGTGGAGGTTGGTTGACTAGTTCTGTGCCATAAGGCTGAATTCTCTGTCACTGCATTGGCATATACACAGAAAAATAGCATCCCAAGAGATCAGGAATTAAACCAGTTAATCTCTTCCATAAAAGCTCGCTTTTGACATGTGTCTCTCTGCTATGTTACACAACACTGTTGCAGCAAAATCCAAATTGGGTTTCATTCAGTATTCCCAGCAGGTAATCTGCAGATGCTAGGAATACAGCTATGACTATGTAGGGACCACATTGCATTTGAAACAAAAATATTCTGAAGCAGATGCTGTGCAGTCAGGGTCCTTCAGCTTACCCAGCAAGGGATCATTTCCCAGCATGTTTTTGAGAGTGTTCTCTAAGAACAGTGGGTATTGCTCCTGTGAAGCCTGTACTGAGGTGCAGCACTCCTCTGCCCTTTATACAAAGGGGGTGATCCCCAGCCCACTGGAGCTGCTGAATGGGAACAGGTCTTATTATAGCAAAAGATAGCTAGCTGCATATTTCCTAGGTTTCCAATATGCCATTATAAATCTGCCATTTGTGCTCGTAAATATGTATTTTATGAGTGAGCTGATCCTTAATGGTCTGTCTGTTCATTATATAGTACACCAGTCTGTCCCTTGTCAACTTTGAGGCTTAGTTGCTTTTGGCATTTATGATACCTTTCCCAATTTCCTTACACTTCTACTTGTCTTGGTGAGAGAGATGAAACACAAGAAATTCTTCCTTCTGGGGATCATTTGTGACTTGACCAGAAGTTACTGTCAGTGTAATTTGGAGAAGTGGAAAGGGAAGGCACTTGAAATGAGAATACTGCTTTTGATTTTCTTTTTAATGGAAGCTTTCATTGGGATTGCAGTCAGGATCAGTCTTTGCAGTGGCTTGAATAAAGGACAATACTTTCCTGATCTGCTCTCCTTTTCTGGAATGGAAAATTTGTTCTTCTTTCTCCAAAAAGCCCAGATATTACTTTGAACATGATGAACCAAACTGCATTGATACACAGCTGTAAATCTGGTACAATCCCACTTGGCTGAATTAAATCATTCCTAATTTAAATCACCATTACTGAGAGCAGAAGTTGGTCCAATATATGTATGCTTTGGTGAAACTTAAGTTATGTAAATCTAAGTATCTGAATAAATACTTGTTCTATTTACATCTCTGCCTGTCTCTTCAGTCTATACTTCTTGATAGTATTAAGGCTTTTTACTTGTAATAATAATGTATCCCTCAATGCTGCCTTCTGTCTCTGAAAGGAGAATGATGGTGAAACTGAAACTTCAGCTTCAGACTTCCTTTTCCTAGATGAACTCAGAGGTGATGCAAGATATATGTCTATGTCAGTCTCCATTAATTGTCAGCTGAGGGGAAAGAGGTGCATAACGTGAAAGGTGTCTTAGGCCTCTTTATCCTTTCCATCCTCGACAGAAGCAGCTCAAAGGCAGGAAGGAGGGCCAGCTCTGGAGATATGTTTGGGAGGACTGGTTGGAAAATCCTTCCAAAACAGTATGTTCTCAGTGTATAACTACAGCAGACACAGTAAGGAACCTTTAAAGCATAGATCATAGAAAGATAGAATATTACGGTTGGAAAAGACCACTGAGATCACATAGTCCAACCATCAACCCATTCCCACCATGCCCACTAAGCATGTGCCTCCCTCAGTGCCACATCTGCATGTTTCTTGAATACCTCCCAGAGATGATGACTCCACCACCCACCCTGGGCCACGTGTTCCAATGCGTCACCACTCTTTCTGATAGGAAACTTTTCCTAATATCCAACCTGAACCTCCCCTGGTGGAATTTGAATCCATTACCTCTCGTCCTACTGCTAGATACTTGCAAAAAGAGAATTGCAGAGGCCAATAAGGTCCCCTGAGCCTCCTCTTCTCCAGACTAAACGATCCCAGTTCCCTGGGATTCATATGGACAGATGCCTTGGGAAATCACTTTATACCCAAAGACTGTGCCAGTAGCTGTATATTAGAGGAGAGACAGTGTTCCTCCTCCTGTGTGCAGTTGTGCTCCCAGGTGTTCCTTTTCCTGGGCTGCTGACAACATGGTTTGCGCCCGTGTCCTCCATTGGCTTCCATCTCTGCAACTGCAACAAACCTTCCTCATGAACTGCTCAGCAATTATTTGGCATAGGGGGAGGCATACATTAACAAGGAGGAAACACAGCTAAAAGGGAATCCTGGATCCTCTGAAGAGAATCCATTATACAGCCCCATGTTCTCTGATACCATCACTGGCTGATCTTAGTCCCTTTTCAGCATGTAGTCAGTTTGAACAAAACAACATAGACACTGCCAGAAAGAAACCAGGCCAGCTGTTGAAATAGTTTAATAACCAGCATCTTGTTAATGGGTATGAGGATGTCATCACTGATCTGTGTCAGAAGCAAGGCTCTTCTGCTGTCCAGTCTGCCCGTGTCCTTACAGAGTGGTCCAGGCCTACAACTGAAGCCCTGCCATGCTAACGATGCATCTGCCTACCACCTCCTTCCCCAGCAGCTTGCATCCAAAGTACAAATGCCATGATACCACGCTTCGGGAGAAACATCTCCTGTGAGGATTTAGGCTGGGGCTGTTAGATCTTGAGGCTGTGAAGAGTTAAGCTGAGTTCTGTATCACCCTCCACAGGAGGCTGTTTCAGATACATTTCTAATCCAGGATGCCATCCGTGCTGCTTTTCTATCAGATGCGTGGTCATAGACCCTAGTTAAAGGTTTTCCACTTCTCCCCATCCCACTGCCACCTTCACATCTGCCTAGCTGAGCCATGCTGAGCCCATGAAGTCATTTGGGTTGAAAAGTGCTATTTCAGTACATGTGTACACGTTTGGGGGGGGTGTTATTGATGTGCAACTTCAACACTGCATAGACTTGAAGTCTACAAGGGCACAGCATCCCTCACAGACACGGCAAGTGCTCTTTGGGTCAGCAAAGAGGTGAAGAAGGACTGGGAGGGTGGAAATTTTGGGGAGAACTGGTGGAGGGCTGCTGACACAGACAGCTCCATGAAGTGCCCAGAGTTTGCTGAGATGAATCAAGGCCAAAAGGATTATATAACTGACACGACGTTAAAAATAGGTTAGGCTGTATATTAAGATTTCATTTATAAATTGTTTATAAAGCGTTCATGAATGTTAGATGTGGTAAGCACATTATGCACACAAATACTTCATGTTCCGACATTATCGATGGCTGTACATAGGGCAGTGTAGGTATTATAGATGGTTAAGTCACTGCTCTAGAGACCAGCAGTTCAATAGCAATATACAATAAATGATTCATCAATCACTTAAACATGTATTAAGCATTTATGTGTTCTTTATAAATTGAACCTTAATACGAAGTGTGACCTTAAGAAGTGTCAAACAGGGAACTTTTCCCCTTTCATCATCTTTTTTTCATCCTAAAAAAAAATCAAAATTTCCCAGCTCACCCTTTTAATAATGATCATGCTTTCTCCGACCTCTGCCTCGAAACAGGTCAACAGCTCCTAAGAATTACAGACGGATTCGGTGGAATGAGTGCAATGTTTGTATGTGCTCCCCTCTGCCTGCAGTCACGCTTGGTACAGTCTTGGGGGGGGTCAGGCCCCAAGTATGTCACTGGTACAGCCTCTGGTCTTGCTCAGTTGGGTGTCTGCAGATCCCTGGAGTAAGCATAAGAGCAAAGGTAATGTGAGTTTAAGAGCAGAGCAGAAGAGCTGTGAAATGAGACTTCGGCAAGATAGTTTAGTTCATGAAAATAAATCCTGCAGCCAGCTCTGTGAGTATTTGCTTGCATGGAAGATGCCACCATTGCAGACCCCATGGACAAAGCAGTTTTGGCAAGAGGTTTCTCTTTCCCTAGCATGGCATCTGTAATGTAAATAGCAGCCTGGAGGAAGCTGTAAAGGTATAAAGTCCTATCACAGCTCCTGCTCACTTGGACTGCTGAGCGCCAGAAGACTTTTCCTATTATTGGAGGAGAGAGCAGCTGCTCCTGCCTTTCCACACCTGGCTGCAATCCTGGCCAGGGCTGTATTATTAAAAGTCTCCTCAGGTGGGCATTGCAGGGACCTGACCTGGGGCTGTAGTATTTGCATTGCACGTAGATATTGGCATCTTCCATGTGGTGTCAGAATGAAGCCCTGGGATAATGAGCTTTTAAATTTAGCACAAAAAAAGTCTCACAAAATATGAGCAATCATAGAATCATTAAGGTTGGAAAAGACCGCTGAGATCATCTAGTCCAACCATCAACCCATCACCACCAAGCTCACTTGTCCCCCAGTGTGATGCCTACATGTTTCTTCAATACCTCCAGGGACAGTGAATGACTTCTCCCCCCTGGGCAGACTGTTCCAATACCTCAGCACTCTTTCTGAGAAGAAATTTTAATATTTATTTGTTGTTATTTTATATTTATGAAATATTAGTATTTAATATTAATCCAACCTGAACTTCTCCGGAGCTTTGGGGTATTTTTTTTTCTATATAAATATTTAGTAAATCTACCAGATTTTCCATTTCGTACAGCTCTGTAAATACTCCTGCTGTTGGTTACAATATAAAGCTGTATTTTCTAGAGCTTGTAGCCTGTTCACAGTGAGGGCTTGGATTTGCACAAGCTCTGTTGGAAGAAACAGTATGCATGATCGGTGATGTTACGAATTTGTATTGTGTTATTTAATTTCTAGAGTTACTAATTTCTATTTGGTCTCACTTAAAACCACTGGATATGAACAGGAGACACACAGTAGGCACTCACCTGTGCTTCACAAGACGTCCACCAAGAGAAGCTCCACAAGGAAGAAATCCAGCCATGGCTATAGATGGTCAAGATGACCAGCTGGGATGGAGACATCACCACCTAGAAGTAAGATGTGAGAGACACCTCTGCCCTTCAGCAGCACTGTGCTACAAATAAGTACTTAAGCCCAGTATTTTTCCTTCTGGCTGTGTCCGTCATCAGCCTGGCGTGCAGTGACCTTCCAGGCATCATGCGGCGTGTCAGTGAGAAGCCACATGACAAGGAAATACAGCTCTCCTGGGGCCAAACGGTGTGAGATGTCCAGGGGAAGGGGACATTTCACGTGCTGCAGTTTTATGTTGGCTTTGTTCATATCTGCTCCGGTGAGCCACCTCAGCTGAGAGGCGTTGAGCTGTGACCGATTGGCCGTGGTCATATTTTCCCTCTCTCTTTCCTCACACACTGTAGATAAGGTGGCCGTGTTTTGGCAGCTGGGAGGCAACGCTCTATCTGTTTGCACATATAGGACGCTAATGGAAATGTGCCACCCATCAGCCTGGCTGGGTTTGACTTGCATCTGCTCCCCGTGCAACATCAGCTGGTTCCTGAGATAGCAGTGTGCAGAGCAGCTGTTTGCAACAACCCCAGCTACAGACTGAGGGACGGGACAGATGTCTGTGCTCAGTACGCCAAAAGCCCCATATTACCTCTGCTTAACACTGTTGCTGCTCGATGCTTGTTTACTTTGTTACCCATGATTCTTTGTGTGGTTTTCCTGCAGCTAAACCGTGCTATTTAGTTCTAGTTGACCTGGCCATCAGTTTCTAGGTTTGGAGCAGACAGGGAGAATCCCAGACTGCATACGCTGTGGATGAATTCTTCATCCTCATTTCAGCTCACCCATCCTTGCTCTACCACAAGGCTCAGGCACTGGCATAGGCTGCCCAGGGAGGTGGTGGTGTCACTGTCCCTGGAGGTGTTCATGAAATGTGGAGATGTGGCACTGAGGGATGTGGTTCAGTGGGCATGTGGTGATGGGTTGATGGTTAGACTTGACGATCTTTTCCAAACTTAATGATTCTATGAAGGGCAAAAAGAGTGCTGTGTGGCTGGGCTCTCCCTTCAGATCTGGCACATCTGGTCTGAATTAGCCCATAATTCAAATATAATAAACAGCCCACTGCTGTTTTCCCTAATTTTGCCAACTCCTGGCCAACATGTAGGCAAGGCTTTATGTTCTAAATCTCCTTTGCTTCTCCCTTCTGTCCAAAGTTTGTGCACTCCAGGGTGCACTGAGGAGCAGAGAGGAAGGAAGGAGATTCAGTATCACCTTACTATCTCCTGCAAAATCCATGTTTTGTTGCTTAGTGACGACGTCTCTATAAGTTGTCCCAGCACTGCATGTGAAATTCTGAATGTGAAGCGCAGCCATGCGGTAAGAAGTGTCACTGAATGCCACATCTCCTCCCCTCCTCTCCGAGATGCTGGAGGGTGCAGCAGGTACCTGCACCCCACGGTGACCGGGGCTCCGCTGCTGCTCCTAGCACTTTGTTGAAATGGTGGCTGTGATCACAGTTTCTCTGCTGTATTTGGGACATCCCAAATGCCCCCATATTGCTGGAGTAAAGTGGGAGGGGTCTTGAGGCAGATTCAGACAGCTCAGGAAGACAGTGCCTTCCTTTAGAGCCTGGCCCCTAAAAGGCCATGATGACTTTTGCCCAGATGCAGACAGACACAGCTTAACCCAAAGTTTATTCATACTCCACAGTATTTCCCAGGAGGAAGCAATTCAGCAACTCTATTACTCACTTGCACCTGAAGATACAAATGTTTTGAAGCCTACATCTTGGTGATATTAAACATCAAGAGAGGAAGCTCTGGAGACTGAAATGTCTCAACCTTATGGTGACAGGTACAGTGTGTACCAACCCCAACAGCTTGTGCAAGGCAGCAAATCACCCAGCCGTGCATCCTTCCCTTACCTTGTGTACTTTGTGCCTGCGCTCAGGAGTGGGTCAAACAGAAACAAATCACTACCCAAAACCAGTCCATGCAAATTGACGGTAACAGATGAATTGAGATCAGACTGACTCTTTGCAAGCAGTAAGTGGAGAGGTGTTTCCCTGCTTTCCCAGCATCTTTCCTCTGGGAGGAGCAATTAGTGGCCACTCATTTGCCAGTAAAACAAAGCAAAGCTGCATGGATTTATCCTCTGCCTTGTGACCTACCTTGATGCCGGTGGCTGGATATGCAAGATAAACACACTTAAACCACAACAGTGGCAAAACCTTTTGCTGCATCAGAGAGAACTCCTCAAGAATGAATGCCTGATTCAATCAAAGTGAAGTGGCTGCTGTATTGAAAACACATATTTTGTGGGCTGTTTGTGACTGAAAATGCACCAAATACATTTTGGATCGTTTGCCTTGCAAGTAGACTGCTGAATCGACTCTGAAGACTGAAGTGGTTGCAGCAACCTTGGCTACACCAACACAATGTTCCATTTTTGTCATGTTTGATAGAGTTTTGTGCAAGGCAGCACACTCTCAGCCAAAAGCTGCATTGCTATTCTTGTAACAAAAGAAAGACCTCCTCTTGCTTTAGGTGCAGTCTCCATTTGCATTAAGAATGCCCAAGGGACATAGAGACGCGACCACGCTTTATCCAAGGGATGTGTTGAGCAGGGTTTCTTGTAAGCCCCAGCTCATCTGTCTTAGAAAAAATATCCGTGCCAGAGCTGTAGCAACACAGCCTTTTTTTTTTGTTTCTGCCACATTGGGCAGCAAACCCGCACCTGCGATGGTGCACAGGAGGGCTGTAACAACAAGAACATGCCTTCGGAATGGGCTTAGAGATAATAAGAAATCATCTTAATGCGACTGTTGAATGTACAACGGATCCAGTAATAGTTATCACAGGTACACTTTCATTAACTCCCCTTAATTTAAAAGCTCGGTGTTTGCAGCAAGCTTTTACAGGGAGAAAGAAGTCAAATCGAATCATAAAAATACAAGCCTTGCTGAAGCGCGGTGTGCGCTTCAGCACAGAGGCCTTGCGAGGACTGTCCCTGTGGCACTACTCCCTTCAATAGCCCAGACAGGGAGAGGGACCTGGGGAAAGGGAATGGGGAGGGACTGGGCAGGAACTGGCACATATTGGCCAAGCAGAGCCTGGGTAGCCCATGAGATGAGTCACCAGCTGTCACCTTGGCCATCAGAGCCTAGTTCTGGCACTTCTTCCTGTGCAAAATAGATGCTGTGAGCAGCCCTTTGTGCCCTAGGAATGGCCCCGTTTGGTGAATGGTTGAGATGTCCTAAAATACCCCATGTCATCCATTACCCCTTTATCTCTTCACAGCAGGGATCCACACTCACTGCCTGCAAATGGCTTGGGTGGGGTCTTTCCAGCAGCAAAGCCCCTACCATGTCACCAGGGCTGTGGCCTGGTCTCATGTTTGCTGCAATAACATCCTCTACTCAGGAATAACCCATATTTCTAACTAATGAGGAAAAAAAAAAATAAAGAAAATGGAGGGCTTCATACCAATACCCTGATATAGTCCCGTAACAAAGAACTATATTATATCATTAGGATGCAATGTGGACTCTCCTGAAACCAGCTGACCTACCCCATACATTGCCTGCACAAATCATAGAATCATAGAATCACAGAATGATCAAGGTTGGAAAAGACCGCTAACATCATCTAGTCTTACTGTCCGCTTACCTCCAATATTGCCCACTAAGCCATGTCCCAAAGTACTACATCTACCCTTTCCTTAAACACCTCCAGGGCCAGTAACTTCACCACCTCCCTGGGCAGCCTGTTCCAGTGTCTCACCACTCTTTCTGAGAATAAATTCTTACTAATATCCAACCTGTTGTATGCAATAAGTGTATAACAAAAATCGGGGATTTCAAACAAAAGTCAATTGCTTATGAAACTTCTTATTGCTGAGCTGGGGAAGGCAAACCAGTGCTTCAAAATGACCCTTTTTCTTCCACCTTCCAGCCTGAGCTGTGCTAAGGTTGCCTCAAATGCTTGCAACAAGAAGAGCAGCCCACCCAAATACGTGCTGATTGGCTCTACGACGGCTTGCTAAGCTGTGCTAGTTTTTCTGTGAGTTGTTCAGCTTTAAGAAAGCCTTTGAACGAGTGCAGGCAATTTTAGAGGACAAATGCCAGGAAGGCTGTAGGAAATTTCAGTGCAGTGATGGAGAGTTCCCGTGGCTGCAGTAGGAAATGCCCTTATTTGCGGAAGCGGGATGAGGGGTGGGGACACAAAAGGAAAAATAGTTCAGTTCAGGAAAGGGTTATTAAAGGAAAATCACCGGACCATTAGATGCTAACAGTGTTGTGAGTCGCATACAGATCCAGCTCAGCTTCAGAGGAGCATCCATAGTGCTGGTCTCTGCAACACACTGCTCTGTAGGGACAGTTGGGAATTTTAGGGCTAGAAGTGTCATAGCTGCATTGCTTAACATATTCCCCTCAGCTGGTGGCTGAAGCTGTACATGAGAGTGCATATATGAGAGTCTTGTGGATGCTTTCTTTGTGGGGTATTCTGAGCATCTTCTCACCATTAGCTGGTCTTCACATCATCCCAGCTCAAGAAAAAGTTCACACAACCTGTGGCAGGGGAAATATGGGATAAGAGACTTCTCTGAACAAGGGAGAGATCTCTTCTTGATGAAGATGAAAATCTGAGATGAAATGAAGAAGTGTATTGTTTTGCAGGCAGATAAAGGTAAGGGCTCAACATCAGTGAAGCTGATTGATACACGAATAAAGTATTTAATGCTAAAAACAGTGTCTGGAGAAAAGACTTGGCAAGGAAAACTGTGTCAAAAGCTGAATCCCTTCATGCTGCATAAAGTAAAGATCCACACAGCCAGTTTGGGCTTTACTTCAGCCCCAAAGGAAAAGCTGAAGGCCACATGCTGGAGCCTTCCCAGGGCTACTCCAAGCATGTCAGGACACTGCTATCTCCTCTTCAACTCTTGCAGTATTTATTCTGCAATAAAACAAACACTTTCTGGCTTGTTCACAGTGTTTTTTAGCTCCACCCACCATCTGGAGTGACAACATCCTTTTTCCATTTGGGCACCAGGACCTCTTGGACTGCTGGGGCAATGGTGCAAAGAATCTTTGTGGCCCTTCGCTGCACTCCTTCTAGGAGATCCGTGTCTTTTTTGAACTAGGGTGCCCAGAACTGGACACAGTATTCCAGATGTGGCCTCATTAGGGCTGAGTAGAGAAGGAGGATGCTCTTTTTAACAATGGGCAATGAAAGGACCTTGCAGGACTGCAGCTCCCTGAATAATGATTGTTGTAGCACCAGAGCAAGCAGGAACTCATGTTTATTGATCTAATTGAAGCTTCACAAACTTGCAAACACCAGTGGGTCCCTGCACGAGAGCCAGAGGATGCTTGTTCCTGTACGTGGGGCAGCTGGCAAAGGGATTTTTGCCTCAGGAAGCAGTATATGATCGCTTTGCCGTGCACTGCAGAGCTGAGGCACACACCTCTCATCTGGGTGAGTCACACCTGTATGCTGCTTTCCAACACAAGCCACTACATACATACAAATGTTCTCGGGCGTTTTTGGCAAGCAGCTTCATCCTGGTACCCCCTGCACCTCCCCTTAGCTACAGCACTTTGTGTAACTGAGAAATATGGCATATTTATCCCATACCTCAGGCCGTCTCTATGCTCTTTCACTGTACCTTGGAAACCAAACTTCTATTCTTGCCAACAAATCACTTTCAGACTAACGGGGGAGTGTGTGGTAGGCTTGGAATTCTTTTCTTTTTTTTTTTTTTTCCCCTTTTTTTTTTTTTTTTTTTGATTTTTAAAGGAATTTTTTTGCAATCTAAGAAAAGAATTGAAGATCTATTTTTAAAGATTATATCCCCCCCCAACCCCCCCTCCACCCACTGTGCTTCAACGACTGAACACTTTGGCTTGCATGAGGATATTAGTAAAGCAGTCACAATCTGCAGGGTGCATTTAAAACTACGTTGCATAATGGGACGAGCACTCAGCATAACACAACAAAGTGCAACGGAGGCTAGGATCTTATGCAGTATGTGAAGTAAGAAGTGGTATCTCTGGCCATTCACCCAAGGGTGCTGAGGGAGCTGAAGTACATGATTGCCAAACTGCTTTTCACCGTCTATCAGCAGTCCTTGTCAAGTGGTGAGGTGAGAGGTCTCATATGACTGGAGACTCGCTCTGGAGACTTGTGATATCCATTGATAAGGAGGGCTAGCTGGAGGATCCAGGGAACTAAAGTCATGAATGCCAGGGAAGATTATGGAAGAGATAATTTTTAAGTGAGATCACAAGGCATGTGTGGAACAACCAGGGGACCAGGCCCAGCCAGCATGGGTTCCATGAAAGACAGGTCCTGCCTGACTAACCTCATCTCCTTCTATGGTCAAGTAACCAACTTGGTGAACGAAGGAAAGGCTGTTGACGTAGTCTGTGCAGACTTCAGCAAAGCCTTTGACACTGTCTCCCACGATATTCTCCTGGGGAAGCTGGCAGCCCATGGCTTGGACAGGTGCACTCTTTGCTGGGTAAAGAACTGGCTGAAGGGCCAGGCCCAGAGAGTGGTGGTGAATGGAGCTAAATCCAGCTGGCTACTGGTCACTAGTGGTGTTTCCCAGAGGTTAGTATTGGGGCCAGCCCTGTTTAATATCTTTATTGATGATTTGGATGAGGGAATTGAGTGTATACTTGGTAAGTTTGCAGATTACAGCAAGTTGGGAGGAAGTGTCGATCTGCCTGAGAGTAGGAAGGCCCATCAGAGGGACCTAGATAGTTTGGATCAATTGGCTGAGGCCAATGCAATGAACTTCAACAAGACAAGTGTTGAGTCCTGCACTTTGGTCACAACAACCCAAACAAATGCTGCAGGCTTGGGGCAGAGTGGTTGAAAGCTGTATGGAAGAAAAGGACCTCAGGGTGTTGGTCAACACTTGGCTAAACATAAGCCAGCAGTGTGCCCAGGTGGCCAAGAGGGCCAGTGGCATCCTGGCTTGTATCAGAAATAGTGCTGGCAGCAGGAGCAGGGAGGTAATCATTGCCCATACTCAGCTCTAGTGAGACTGCACCTTGAGTACTGTGTTCTGTTATTGCCCCTCACTACAAGAATGACATTGACGCCCTGGAGAGTGTCCAGGGAAGGGCAATGAAGCTGGTGAAGTGTCTGGGGAGCAAGTCTTATGGGGAGCATCAGCGGGAACCGAGACTGCTTAGTGTGGAGAAGAGGTGGCTCAGGGCAGACCTCATTACTCTCTACAGCTACCTGAAAGGAGATGGTGGCAAGGTGGGAGTCAGCCCCTTCTCCCAGGTAACACTGTCAGGACAAGAGGGAATGGCCTGAAGGTCCAGGGGAGGTTCATGCTGGATATTAGGAAACATTTCTTCTCAGAAAGGTTAGTGAGGCATTGGAATAGATTGCCCAGTGAGGTGGCAGTGTCTCAACCCCTGGAGATCTTTAAGGAAAGGGCACCGTGGCACCGAGTTACATGGTTTAGTGGGCACGTTGGTGATGGGTTGATGGTTGGACTCGATGATCTTAGTGGTTTTTTCCAACCTTGATGATTCTATGATTAATGATCAGTAAATAGTCTGAAATAACCCAATCCCTTACTTTCCCCTTATTTATCTTCCCAAATTTAAATCCATCAGTCTCATAGGTATGTTAGAGCATAGTTAATTCAATATTTCACTGGAAATGTAACTGCTTAAATGGTCTCTCTCTTTCTCCTCCTTGATACATTTTGATATTCAAACAAACCAATAAATACAGTAATGGCGGTGACATGCCCGTAAGATAATTTGAAAAGTGCATTTTTATCATTAGAGTCTGGAGGAATTGCATTTTCTGTAGTAAAATCCTACAGGACTTTGGCGAGGATAACAAATTGAAAATGTTGTTGTTAGTAGCATTGCAAACTCTATTCTGAAATCTGCGGTGTTATCAAATCAGATGTAAGAAAAACAATCTATTTGATGCTGTTGAAGGCTACTGCGTTCAAGTGAAAATATAACATTTTCCTGATTCTATCAGAAGTCCTTGGGAATCAGCCACCCAGCTGAGGTGTACTGAGTGATTAATGCTGGCCGTGTGCTATTTATCCCTTAAAATGTAATCGCAAGCTGATTATTTTGTTGAACGTATTTTTGGTAATTGGATTAAGGAGCTTCATGGACTTTAACAGATTCAGAGGAAAACACATGGAAAAGGAGTTGGAGGACAAAGGTCGCCGCTAGGTAAGGATGTTCTTGGGGCCTTCGTGTAACCAAATATCTCTGATTAAGATCCAGCTTTTGCAGTGCTTTAGGCTCTGGTGTGTTTACATCAATCTTACAAAATGTGGGCTAAGGTGATGAAGGTAGATGAGGGGTTATGGCCTTATTCTGCAGACTGTTGTGTGGCTGGAAGAAATAGCATTGCACTTCAAGTCTACAGAATGCAGGGGAGAAAAAAAAAGTGGAGATGATTGTTTAAAATTTGAAAAAGAAAGTTGTTTATATTCAACTCAGCTCCCCTCTTTGAACAACTACTCCTCACCTCTGGCTCTCATCACACATAGCAAACAGGAACTCTGGCTAATAATAATAGTAATAAAATAAAGATTATGTAGCTCTTTGCATTAGCATATGATGAAGTGCATTATAAGATAAGTATGTGAGGCTCTCTGCTACTGAGGTGGGGGAGGAAGGCACAGAAAAAGCTTTTTCTTTTGATGTACATGCAGCCACAGCACCACTCAGTCCTGGGATGGATGCTTTCCAACCCGCTGGATTCTGATTTCCCAAACTAATCTGTGCAGGCCTACAAAAGGGTCAAAGCTATCTGTTTAGTTGGGACAATGTGATAAAAGCAAGATGTTTTCTTCTCCTTCGATAGCTTTTTGTCTTCCTTCTTGCATTATTTCTTGTTTGGGGTTCTTTTTTTGGTGTTTTTGTTGTTGTTGTTATTGTTGTTTGTTTGTTTGTTTGTTTGTTTGAAAGGGATGAGATGTGGCAAAGATAAATGAGAGGACCTCTCTGGCAAGCGTTAAATATCAAAGTCTAGAAAGATAGCCTTGTATGAATCAAGAGGTGGGTCACGATCAGCCACAGAAGAGCCATGAAGCTTCTGTCTGAAAATCTGTTGGCCTTTTGCTGGCAATTGCAGGAAGCAGAAGAGGAGATTGTGCCTGCTTGTGAATTCAAAACAGTTGATGTGAGAATGGAAGCTTATCCTAATTAACTCAATGAAAGCAAATTCAATTTGTCTGGCAACATGTGCATGTTGGATTCGGTTTGGCTAATAATGGTTTGAGTTTAACCGTGTTAAGAAAAGAACTGGAATCCAGAACTTAATGCCTGGATGCTGATGGGACCTTTCATCCTTGAGGCGTTTGTGCCTGTCTGAGGAAAAAGCTCAGGAGGAAAAAGAGAATAAAAGAGGAGGCAAAGAGTTCATGACTTATCTCTACTAAGCAGCAACTACTTTTAAGATGAATGTGTCAGGCTTGAAAGGTGGTTAATGTTCAGAGGTCCTCAGACAGTAAATGGTCTTAGGCACTTTTTGGCTCTGTGTGGGCTAAGATGACATTCAAATGCATTGTGTTCAGCCTTCTAGCTGGGGGACAGGTGAGAAGGTTTGACAGGCCAAGGAAGTACCTGGTGTTCCAGCCAGAGAGCTTAAAACACAGAGAACTTATTCATACAAGACTCGACCTTTTGTTGATTCCTGTCATTCATGGTCTTTTGGAAAGCTGTTTGATTTGGAGAAGTTGTTTCCTGGACCGTGTGTTCTCCTGGAGGCGTTTCCTCTTTGTGTAAGTATTGGTTGAAATTTTCTCATCGAACAAATGTCTTGCATGTGCTTTCTGTGCTGAATCACATCCCCATCACTGCTCCCTTGCCTTCTTCCAGAGTCCTGTTCCCACCTTCCACTCCTTCCATCACTTGAATGCTTCTCCCCACTATGGCAGTCACAGTGTCATGAAATCATAGAATGGCTTTGGTTGGAAGGGACCTTAAAGATCATCCAGTTCCAACCTCCATAGTGTGAACAGAGTTGCCACCCACCTGATCAGGCTGCCCACAGCCCCATCCAGCCTGGTCCTGAACACCTCCAAGACTGGTGCAAGTATCAAGAAAGGACTTTTGCAATGCAGTGTCTCTCTCCAAGCAGCATTTTAAATTTATTCCACACTCCTTGTTGACAGATCTTCTCCAAGGCACCGTTCTCCCTTTCCTCTCCTGCCTTTCCTGGCTGTCCCACCAGAATGTATTGCCTGACTGTTTTTTTCTGACTTTCCATTTTTCACTGGACCCATACAGGAGTTCATCCTAGTCTCACATTAAGCTCAGTCAGTGACTCCACTGGATTCTATGTTAGCACTGAAGCAATTTTTAGTATCATTCCAGCAACGAGTCATAGAATCATAGAATCATAGAATCATAGAATCATAGAATCATAGAATGGCCTGGGTGGAAAAGGACCACAACGATCATCCAGTTTCAACCCCCCTGCGATGTGCAGGGTCACCAACCACCAGACCAGGCTGCCCAGAGCCACATCCAGCCTGGCCTTGAATGCCTCCAGGGATAGGGCATCCACAGCCTCCTTGGTTGAGTTCTAATGGCCGTGGCTCAAGCTGCTGGTCAGATGTGTGAACATATTTATATTGCTGGTTTGTTGTTGTTGTTGTTTTGTTGTTGTTGTTTTGTTTGTTTGTTTGTTTTAAGAGAAGGCCAAATTCTGTCAACTGAAGGAAGATTTAGTGCCAGCAGGTAGGGTGTCCTCTCTTGAATTACTACTGCTGTGCAAATGTACCCACCATATGGTTCTCTTACTTTACTTTAAAACATCAGAAAACTATTCAACCTTACCCACAATCAGGGGGTTTGGATCTGGATGATCTTTAAGGTTTCTTCTGACCTAAACCATTCTAGGATTCTGTTAGCAGCATCCAAAGGAGGGCTAAGAAGATGGTGATGGGTCCAGAGGGCAAGATGGATGAGAAGTGGCAGAGGTCTCTTGGTTTGCTCAGCCCAGAGGAAACCTCACAGGGAGCTGAGGGGCAGCACTAAACCCTGTTCTCTATGACAGCAACAGGGCCCGAGGGAATGGCATGGAGCTGTGTCAGGGGAGAGGCAGCTGAGGGTGAGGCAAAGGGTCTGCAGCAGAGGGCGGTGGGCATGGAACGGGCTATCCAGGGCAGTGGGCACAGCCTCGAGTTGCCGGAATTCAAGGAGTGTTTGGACAACACTCTCAGACATAGAGTTTGTATTTGGGCTGGTCCTGTGTAGAGCCAGAAGTTGGCCACAAAGACGATCAAAGGGCTGGAGCGCGTCTCCTTTGAAGAAAGGCTGAGGGAGTTGTGCTTGTTTAGCTTGGAAGCTATTGTTTAGTCTGGAGAAGAGGAGGTTCAGGGGAGACCTTATGGCTCTCTACAACTGCCTGAAGGAAATCTGTGGTGAGGTGGATGTTGGCCTCTTCTCCCATGTAACTAGTGATAGGGTGAGAGGGAATGGCCTGAAATTGTGCCAGGGGAGATTCGGGTAGGACATTAGGAAAAAATTATTCTCTGAAAGAATGGTCAGGTGCTGGAATGGGCTGCCCAGGGATGTGGTTGAGTTGCTGCCCCTGGAGGTGTACAAGAACCATTCAGATGTTGACGTGGTTTAGTGTGGAAATGTTAGTGATAAGCGGACAGTTGGACTAGATGATCTTGGAGGTCTTTTTCAACCTTTGTGATGGATGATTCTATGGAGAAGAGAAGGCTCCAAAGAGACCTCACTGCAGCCTTCCAGTACTTGAAGGGAGCTGATATGCAGAAGGGAGACTGATTTTTTTACATGGTCTAAAAGTGGTAGAACAGGAGAGTATGACTTTAAACTAGAAGAGGGGAAATTTAAGTTAGATGTTTTGAAGAAGTTCTTTACTGAAAGGGTGGTGTGACATTGGAACAGGCTGCCCAGAGAAGCTATGGATGCCCCATCCCTGGAGATGTTCAAGGCCAGGTTGGCAGCCTGAACTAGTGGTTGGCACACCTGCTTACAGCAAAGGGTTGAAGCTCTATGATTTTTAAGTTTCCTTCCAACCTAAGCAATTTGCAGTGGGGACAAAAGCAACACTATTCTTTATACCACTTAACCCCAGAATGCAGATGCCAGGTTTGAGTTTGCCCATTCCTCACCCTCAGATCCCTGCCTTGCCCAAATAAGCAGGCTACTATGCTGATGCACTACTTGCAGACAGCTGTACCTGACAGATTTCTTTTCTGCCTATCCAAAGCTTTTCAGGTGTGTGAGAGTCCGGCTCTTTTCATTTGCAGTGGGAGATACTCAGAACAGTTTGAATGCCATCACAGTAAAAGAGAACGGAGGTTATTTCTCCCTGTAGCACAAAATAAGGGACATTTTGCAAGAAAAGATTCCTCTCAGGAGATAGCAAGCCCATCTAGAGGAGAAAAATGTTAAATACCAAGAGCTGAGCCGCACTTGGTACACTATGGCGCGGGTCAACTTAAGTCAAACAAAGAGTGCAAATCCATACCAGCTGAGTCTCTGGCACCTGAGAGACTCTGGATGAGCTTCAGCTGAGACTGGTTTTGCACTGAACAAACCAGCAGTTCATAGCCAGAGTCTCGCTGTTTTTGTTGTTGTTGTTTTTTAAGAGCAGCGTAAAATTGGAAAAAAGCTGCTACCAGTGACACAGAAAACTCTTCAGTAGCACTGACTTGCAACAGGGAGGGATCCCAGCGCAGACTCAGCTGCAGTGGGGGATTTCAAGCAATTATTGCATCTTGTGTGAGATCAAGAGGCTTCTGTGCAGGACCTGGGGAAGGTTCTACAGGGAACAGGACGTGCTGCTCTGTGCTGACTTCAGCTCGGTGGAAACTTGATAGCAGCAGGATTTCAGCTGCTCATTTCTTTGAGATTACCCTGTATCACAGGGTGCTGATGAGACATGTAAGGTAGCTGCTGTCAGGGATCCAGAACTGTGCTGGGATCAGTAGAATAAATCCAAAGCTTTAACTGAGAACCAGAGACCATCTTGCTAGTACTGACACCTAAATATTAATGTGGGAGAGGGAGAGATAAGAAACCAGAATCTCATTTATTGCTTCTTGGGAGAGAAAGGCATGTTCAGCACTGACAAGTTTGCTTCTTTTCATTATTCTTTTCTTCCTAGAGCCAAAGAAGCTGTTTCAAAACTACTTCCCGTAGACTGCGAGAGGCCGAGAAATGGAGTTGAATAGGGATGGCTGTAATTTCCAGCAAACCTAAGTAAAGAATTGTTATCGACAAGACTTCTACCAGACTGCAAAAGAAGCCAGCAGCCATTTTTTCATGCCTGATGCTGTCTGAGATAACAGTCAGCAGTGGTTGGACAGCTCCTGCCTCATTACTGTGACACAGTGCTCAGTGGGTTCAGACAAAATGGGACTGGGGTGTGCAGGGACTGATGGTTGCCCAGAGACGCTGTGGCTGCCCCACCCCTGGAGGCATTCAAGGGCAGGTTGGATGGGGCCCTAGGCAGCCTGAGCTGTGGAGGCAACCCTGCTCATGGCAGGAGGTTGGAACGGGATGGGCTTTAAGGCTCTCTCCAATCTAAACCAGTCTATGATTCTATGATTGATACTCAGGGGTCACCTGGAGCCTTCTCCTGCAGATCTGTGGGGTAGCCAGGGACAAAGCCATGGAGGTGGAAGGGTTCAGCCAAGAGGTAAAAGTGCATCTGGCCCTCTCAGTGCTGGGATGATGGAGCTGTTTCTTTCTTACTTTGAGAAACCATTTTCCAAACCATGAAATAGCCCTATTGCCTGTAACTGATGGTTTAAACTCTTTGCAGCTCTTCTAGTTACTTTAGTGGACTGCATTCTGTGAATTTTCATGACACCACAAATTCTCTTTAAAACCCAATTTGTTTAAGAAAACCAAGGTCTTTTTGTTAATTTTTTTAGAAGTAAATTCTAATAGGATACTTTGATGGGGTTGGAACTAGATGATCTTTGAGGTCCCCTCCAACCTAAGCCACTCTAAGATTCTATGATATGATAAGGACAAGGTTTCAGAGCAATGACTGGAAGAGAAATGCATCAACTGTCATCTGTGACCCCATCCCACCTCTGACCATGCAGATGTGTTACTGCAGCAGCTGAACTCATGGAAAATTCCCATCCCTTTCAGTTGGGTAAAATTAAAATCCCAAGGAGAGTGGTTTGGGAGGAGAAGTGTGGCTCACGTGATCCATTCTCTTTGATGTCTCATTAGGATTCCTTCACACATGAGCATCTCGTTTTTAAGCCATGATCTTGGAGACAGTTCAGATCAATAGTGACTGGATCACTGGCCCCCTTTTGTGTGATCAGAGGGATTTAAGACATGGACAGATCACCTCGGAGCCTCTCACTGCTTAGATGTCCACATCCTCCTAATCAGAGCCTTTGTTCTAAACTCAAGGGTGCAATAAAGATGTGGCTGGACCTGCATGATAAATTATCCTCTCATCCTGTAGGTGATCCAATTAAGCCAAATTTGAAGACAACCAGAGAAGTTCAAGGTCTACCTTGCTGCACATGAAGTCAGCAAGCTAATAATGGACATTGATCTTGAGGGCTGTCAGTCTGTCCAGGGCTGGTTGGGAGAGATTTGAGCTCTTTTTTCAATACCTCATTAGATTTCATACTGCAAACACTACACTCTGTAGCCTGCAGCTGTGAGAACACTGATTTGAAAACTATTATTTTTTTTTTTTATATTTTTGAGAACTTGCTGCCACACTTTTATACACATATATATATACACATATGTTTTTTGTTGTGTGTGGTTTGTTTTTTTTTTTAACTTGAGCAGTTCTTTCAGTTTTCATTTCCTCCCCATCTCTCTCTTTTTTTTCCCCTTTATTTTCTAAAGCAACTAGAACCTTCAGAGCAGAGGGGATTTACCCGATACCACATACTCCAAGCATGCAAATACAACGAAGTTTTGCCTGTTATGAATATAACAGAAGATCTTTCCATGAATACACTCTATCTGGACATCTTACTTTAATACCTTCTTCTCCCTTTCCAGGACTACAGTTTCACTGCTCCTGAGGCCTCTTCATAGAGTCATTGAATGGCTTGGGTTGGAATGGAGCCCAAGGATCATCAAGTTCCAACTCCCCTGCCACACACAGGCCCGCCAACCTCCAGAAAGCCACCAGTCTCCAGAAAACCACCAGCCAATACCTTCAAGCATGTAAAATTAAAAGAACAGTCCTTGCATAAGACTGAGTGACACTATCTGCAAAAGGAATGGCCATCTTTCAGTGCCATGTTCAAGCATTTCTGTCTCCCATTTCATTTTTGCCTTCAAACTTGTTTGCTCCCTGGATATCTCTCTGCTTCATCTTTCCTCCCAGATCCAGAGTCCTGTGATAGACAGTAAAGACAACATTTAAGGATAGTTCTCCACCTGACATATCAGAGGGACATCAGTGCAAAAGCTGGCCCTGGGAGTACATGTTAAAAAGACACACACGAAGTTAGACCTTGAGAAAACTAAGTCAGTGCTGTGTCTTTTGCACTGATGAAAGGAGATGTACTATCTGCCCTTCTGCGTTTGTAAGATGGCTCTGTTTAAATACGCTGGTTTGTACTGCAATGTGACGAAAAGCCACCTCTCTGTCTGACTTAAATACAGGCTTGGAAAATAATAACGAGAGTTAAAGTGTGACTAAGCGCTTCCAGGGGTTCTCATGCTTGACACAGAAGGCAGCTGGTCATGCCCTTAAAGTCCTTCTTAACAAGATTAATGTGTTGCTCATTATTCAGAGGTCTAGAAAATGTATTAAATTGTTATGTTATTATGAAGGTAACTAACTGCTTGGGGATGTCCTTATTCCTCCTACATCAGGACTCCTAAAGAACCCTCACTGTGGTGGCAATGATCTTTAGTTTACAGTGCAAACTCCCTTTTCAGAATTGCTTATTTTGTAATGAGCCTTTAGTTCACCCTTAGGTAAGTCCTTAGGTTTGTGCCTAAATACTCCTGGAGCAGATAGAACATGCGTTTGTGTGACAAAAGACAATCCATTGCTGCTGGAACTACAAACTCCAATCCTGAACCATGCTGTGCAGTCATTGTCATCCAAACAGGCATACGTAGGAAGGGAAAGACAGTTTTGTTGGCCTGGTTATTACTGAATGAAACAAAACTTCTCCCCCAGCTGAGTCTATGCTGGGCTGGAGATAAGCCATATAGGAAACTTGAATTTAATTTCCTTTTCAATCCGCATGGTTGTTTTGTTTTAATCTCCACGCCTGTGATTCACTACTGAGAAATGACTCTCTTCTACCTTCATATGTTATAACCAGATTAATATAGCCCTGTTTCACATATATCGGCGATGATGGCCAGCAGTTAACGCACCTGAGATTGAATTAAAAGACTCCTGAGCTAAGATCATGAGTCATCCACACAGCCTGAGCTCAGAAGTCAACCTTTGAGGCTAGGGCTAAAGCACATCCGTGGATGAAGGAGATGTGAGGCCGCTGTGCAGAGCTGGGTGGTCATCCTGGCCTCATCCCTTTCCTACCTCTGGATTCCTTCCATTCTCTATCAGGCTCTCTAGAAAGGATGAGCACATTTGAAATTAGATTCATAAAAAGTTTTGAAGGTGTATCTTCAGATGCAAATGCTCATTCACAAGGGTTCTACAATGCCCTGCTGAGGCCATACTTTGAGTGCTTTCTTTAGTTTTGAGCCACTTACTAACAAGAAAGATGCTGAGACCCCGGAGAGTCTCTAGAGAAGGGTAGTGAAGCTGTGAAGGATCTGGAGCACAAGTCTTCTGGGAAGCATCAGTGGGAACTGAGACTGCTTAGTGTGGAGAAGAGAAGGCTCAGGGCAGACCTTATCACTCTCTACAACTATCTGAAAGGAGATTGTGGCAAAGTGGGGGTTGGCCTCTTCTCCCAGGTAACACTGACAGGACAAGAAGGAATGGCCTGAAGCTCCAGGGGAGGTTCATGCTGGATATTAGGAAAAATTTCTTCTCAGAAAGGGTAACGAGGTATTGGAAGAGGCTGCCCGGGGTTGTGGTGGAGTCACTGTCTCTGGTGGTGTTCAAGAAATGGTAGATATGGCATCGAGGGACACGATTAGTGGGTAAATTATGGTGGTAGGTGGATGGTTGGACTAGATGACCTTGGGGTTCTTTTCCAACCTTGGTGATTCTGTGATTCCAAAGGTTAGCTTCCACCTGGGTGCTTGGATTCACCTTGCAATGCAAATGCTGCCAGTACTACCAGGGAGGCTGATGGAACCATATCTGGATGAAAATGCTGCAATTAAGAGAGCTTTACTGTGTTTGTCCTGGACGAAGATATCCTACGGAAATTCTGTACTAGACAATATTTGCTGTTGGAAAACTCTGCCAAATCATCTACTGGTATTACCTCTATAAATCATTTGGATCCAGGGCATGTCCACTGTGATGGCACTAAGAAGAAATGTACATACTGGGGAAGGCTGGGTGATGCCAGCATTTGGCAGAGTGCTCTTACTGATTGGCTAGGAGCAACTTCAGCACCTGCACCTTTGTCCATGTAGACAGGCTTTAGTGCACGGAAATCTGGTCACTGGTCCCCATCTGGCCCGGGTCAGTGATGCTGGAAACCCTCTGTACCACCAGCAGGGTCAGCAGCAAACATCCAACTCATTTCTGTCTTTGAGGTAAGAAGTGCATACTACTGAAACTAAAAGTGAAATCACAGCAGATGGTACCCTGAGAGCTGCTGGTGTGGACTGGTTGGACAGCAGAGGCTGAATGCCCTGCTTTGGACCCAGAGTACCCTTCCCAACTGAGACTGATGGGGAATTTAACTGCTGTTTGTATTTGTGTTTCCTCAGTTCCATGGCACTCATCCAAGGTTATTCACATTATTCACAAAGCACAAGCACCAGAAATAATTCTAATTTTTTGGATGAATTCTCTCTCTCTCTCTTTCTCTCTCTCTCTACCCAACACACCTCCACTAATTTACTTATTTATTTACATCCTAATGGATTAGTCTACTTTTGGCTACAGTGGATTCAGGTTCATTTTCAGATTGAGGAATGTGAGCTTAAGCTATTTTTGACATCGAATCTGTTGAAGTAAGAATAAAACGTGACCCTTCATTTCCTGAATGGCTCGAACAGAATTGAAAGAGATGATTACTTAAGGTGCAGAACAGGTTAGATATGGAGGAGAGTCCACTGTACTGACAACTCACAAGTCTCTGCATCTCATTTTTAGTTTTCCTTCACTTGTGCTCTGACCGAGTCTGGAAAAAAAAAAAAAGGAAATGCCAAAACAAAAACAAAAGCTTGGCTTATATCCATTCTTTCCCAAAAGAACGCAGGAGCACTAGAAATCCAGTCAGAAAATATGTTCTCAGAGACCAAGTGATCTGGGTAAGTTAACAAAACTTAGGAATTATCTATCTGGTGTCTCTTTGATGTTTACTCTCCTAATTTGCCCTAGTTTACCTAGTTTGTTTGTTTTAAGGGTGTAAAGTTTGGGATAGTGTGGAATGAATTTATTTTTGTCCATAATTTATTTATTTGTTTGTTTGTTTGTTTGTTTGTTTATTTAAATGATTGCTCTGGTACAGCTCTATCCATCTATGATGATCTACAGGTCTGAATCTGTAACTGATTTTGGGCTTACAACTGAACTGACTGGCTTTCTAACCAATTTTGTTGTCGGTGGGAGCCCTGGGTAGTTGAGAAGAGTCTGTAACATGTAAATGCGTTCTTTGCATACCAGTTGCTTCTACTGGTTCTTCCTTCAGTGCAAAACTGGCGCTGGAAGGGTTTCAGCACAGGTCTCATCCATCACAGAGCAAGACACAGCCCCTTTTGAAATAGAAGACTGGAGCACTTTCTACTGTTGCATTTAACTAGAAGTCACTCTCCCTGTTTTTTTTTGTGTCAGAAAATCAATGCCATAATAGCTATTCCTTTTTGGCGAGAGACTGAGAGCACTGGCCAGCACCCAGAATAATGCAAGCTGGAGATATAGAGTTCTGCCAATGTACCTTACACCTCCTGACCTTCAGCATCTCAGGATTTCCAGCCCTGAGAAGAGAGCTTTTGGGAGAAGAGATTGATAGCTCTGTCTGGCCGCAAGACAGTGTCCAGGAAAGAGCCCCAATGGGAAACAGAAAACCTCCTCTGTCTTGCTTCTGCTTTCACAGTAAGATAAATAATGGCTAATGTTGCTGAAGCCAAGGAAGCAGACTAACAAAAGTAGAGTTAAAGGCAGCAAAATCATTCCTCCTGGGCTCATTCTGACTCTGTGCTGACTTACTTTGCTCACAAATGTTGAATTAAAACAAGGCATGAATTTAGTGTGATGGCTTTGTCCTGCAGATCAGCCCATATTTTGGATTGTTGTGAGACTACAGTTACAGTTGAGCATCTCTTGGCCTTTTGGAGTGCAACTAGAGCTGATTTTACTCTGATTAATTTCTGAGATGTCTGATGTACCGAGGTAAACTCTTCTCATTCTTGAGACAGGAACATTCCCATCTTACTGAATGGGAGGGCTTGGTTCATCAGCCTAAGCAGAGTTCTGGGAGCTGAAAGCACTGATATCTCACTCTGCCTTGGGCAATGACTTACTACATGACCTTACTCAGCCTTTATTTTCCTATATCTGTAAGAATGGGTTTGTGACTCCTCAGCAATCCACCTTTCCAAGACTGTTTACTAACATGCAGAGCGGTACCTTTTCCAGTTTACTGCTTACTTGTCTTGCTTTGTGAACTGCAGTGAGCTGTGATGCTAAGGAAACAGTGCCCCGAGCTGAATCCCATAATATAATTCCAACATGAAATATGACTTCTGAAAAGATAATGAACAGAGGGATACTTTTGCATTGCTGCATCTTCTCACTCCTTTTGGCTTGAAGCTTGCAGCGCTGTTGTCTATGGCACAGCTGCTGGTCTAATCCTTCACGTATTACATTCACTTAATCTGAGAAAATTCTTTCCAGGGGATATTGTGTTATGCATCTGTATCCGTTTTTCTTTACAGTGAGTGAAAACAACCTGCCCACATGCAAACAGACTTCTGAATAGCAAGAGGATACTGTTATTTCAGAGGTCTTGGATCAAATGCATCCATCACCATTGTTGAACCTGATCTTCTGCATAGCCAGACTATCGAATTTTACCAAGAGAATTCTGCATTACTGTATAGTTTTGTTTTGTTTTGTTTTCTGAAAGTAGGCAGCAACAGAAAGCATCACTTCAGATACAAATGTTAGGATAAAAAGGAGAAGCAAGAGTTAAGCTAAGCTGGGAAGTGACAGTGTACCAGATGCACTGACACTAATATGCCTCTTTAGAGTTCAGGCCTAAAGGCTTTGTGTGCAATGATAAATATATTTGTTTTGGTTGCTGGAGGTGCCCTTAAATTTTTAAAACACAAAACAGAAAAATAGCTTTTTTACCAACTAGTTTCTCTGGCCATGAGAGAATCCAAAAACGGATTTAGAATTGAAAAATCAAGACTCAGACAGCCCCAAATGTTGTTACAATTTTCAACATTTGTTGTGCTTCACATTCCTATCTGTTAGGTCCAGTTAGTAAAGTCACCTGTGTGTAGAATCCACAACCTGTGGTTGCCTCGGAAGTCTTTTTATAACAGAAGAGGGAAAATGGAGCTTTTTCAGAATTTCATTCTATTGATTTTGTGCATGTGCCTGTAAGAGAGAGCAGGAGAGAGAGGGAAAGGGAAAAAATGCAATTGTGAAAGAAATAATAACACAGTAGCAGGATAATTTTAGCTAAAAGAAAAATGTTAAAGGTAAAAAATACTTCTGGCTCTGTGAAGCCCTGAAAATGTCTTTGACAGTGTCAAAGACAAACACAAAGACAGACTTCAGGCTAAAGTTTTTAATGTGGAGATGATACATCTCCATCATCTCTTACCTTTTATCTATTCAGGCTGTATTTTCCTTGCTGTTGCCCGTTCATTTAACCCTCTGTTACGGAATAAATAATTTCATGTCATCTGCAATTTTTTGTTCCCTCTATAGCTTTCCAGATCACAGAGCTCTTTGAAAAGGCAAGGACCTCATCCAGATCTTGTGCGCTCCGTAATTACTTCTTATTTTTTTTTATTATTCCACACTGAAAATGAACAGTTTGGTTGCCTACTGCAGATTCTCTTGGCATTCCTTCAGAGTACACCAAATTCGAGGTTCATTTCAGCCTTGTGGTGCTCATCTTCATGCCGTGTTGTATCTGTATGCTCTTACACACCTCTATCTGCTTGTTCTCAGGTATAGACTGAATGTAGGTAAGTAGATACCAAGCTTTGAGTCTCTCTCTTCTGAAAATATTTGTTTTCTCAAATAAAATAAAATAAAATAAAATAAAAAGTTATATTTACTGACTACTGTGGAATACTCTTCTAGGTAAAACCTTATAAGACAAATGATGTCTTCCCAAGCAATACTGTCTCAGCAGTCCTGGACCATTTTTGATAGCAACTTCCTGAATGATCTCATCAAAAGAAGAATATTCCAGTAAAAGAATGACATGAAAAAATGCAATTTTAGAGGAAAGCAAGTGAATCAGGCATATCAGTCTTCATGTGTAATGAAGAGGGTTGAATCTGTGCAATAAATGCCATGCAGAGCATCAGGGAAAGATCAGAATCCCTGAAATCTAATGAATTTTGATACCAGCAATGCCTTTAGCAAATTGATCTGTACAAGACACCGGCTAGGAGTGCTTGTCTTGTGGCACAGGAATGCTTACCAGCATTTTAGAATCAAGGTCAGTGAGGCTGTGAATGGAAGCTAAAATGGAAGATGAAATTCATGGTCAATGAAGCACTGATTCAAAGATAAGGAAGGAGCTGACCGCTTCTTTTCCTCTGACAGGGAAGGTTTACCATCATCTTCATCCACATAATTGGATACATTTTCTGTGCATCCCCCCCACTGCTTCCATATATATACATCAAAGGGCTGTACATAAAATTGGTTCTACAGATACCAGCTGATGTGTATGTGATGTGTATGGACACATTCTCTGATCAGAGTAGAAGTGAGAACTCCAAAAGTCCTGAGCAAAGACATTTTAGGGAATAGCTGAGCCTGGAAAAAGTTTAGGCACGGGCTAAAAAAGCAGATTCCACAGAGGTGGTCAGATGTCAGATGCCTGAATCTGGAAAACAGCCCTTAACTACCTCTACTGAAATGAAAAGCTGTTTCAGGGCCAAATAAGACAGACAGTTGTTCCCTGGGTGGGTTCAATGTCAAATAAAGTCTCCCACATATTTCTAAAAGCTGGCTTTACTGCAGGAAAACCTTTGTCTTTTTTTTTTTTTTTTTTAAATTATCTTTCAGGTTAAGAAAACTCTTATGAGCTTCATCCCATTAAACATAAAACAGCATTACATCCCCCTTGTTAGCAGCATGCTTAGTAAATTGCATTTTAAAATATCAAATCCCATTCTTTTCATAGCTACCTTCACCACAGGTAGTGGAGCAACATTTTGAAGGTGCTTCGAAAGCAGACCTGGGCACTCAAATATAGGTGTACTTGAAGGCAATTACAGGAGCAAGTGATTGTGTTACCAGTGAATCTTAGTTTAATCTAAGCTATGCAATCACCTTCTGTATGCTTTTCAGTATCTTATTATTAACTTCTTGTCTATGGAAAGGTCACTCTTAAAATGAAGCAGCAAATGAAAGTAGTTTTAATGTTAGGCTTTAAGTCTTCGCTGGGTCTTTATTTTCAAATAAGCACAGTCAGAGCTGACTGTGCATACTCCGTAGTTGCATAACACTTCTATCTGACCCTCTTTTCAAAAGATCTACCAGACTTTAGGAATAACTAACTAACTTCACTAAAATATTCTGACTGCCTATTTCAGGGCTACTTATTCTGATTTTTTTGTTTGGTTTGGTTTGCTTGTATTACATACATATATACATATTTAAATCCTCCCCCCTTTCCCCCCCCCCCCACCCCCTTCCTGTCCCCCCACATATATGCCTTAATTTCAGAAAAAATAATTTGGCTGAAAGATGTAACAAGGAAATGGAAAACTGGCTTATTTTGCTCGGGTTGCAAGATTTGTTGGGAGATCAAGCATCCACACATTCCGCAGCAGACATGACATCTTCCTTACGCCAGGGATGTGTCTTCTGCTGCTCCTATTAAAATTCATGTCCATTAATCATAGTTACGAGCTGCTGAAATATCTGTTTGCATGTACTTGGTAGGATACGTCAGTCTGTATGCTGCAGTTTGCTAAGATTCCACCCACTCCGAGTGTGCTCTGCTCCCTCACTATAGCTCCTTGTTAGCTAGACTAGGAGCTATCTAAAATACATATGGCTAAATGCATTCATCTACAATTCACTTCTTTCCATGTCCAACTCTGAAAACCAGTGGTCAGTGGAGCTCAAGACTTCATTTCACTCTACCTTTGGTCAGATCTACCCTGAACCTTGAGCTTTCTGTGGGAACACCATTAACTTTGCATGGGAGGTCCAGACTTCTACACTGCAGATAGGTAAAGTCAGCTGAGTTGAATTTTGCCTGGAGCAACTGATTGAGCAGTGGGGGTTGGACCTGAGGATCTCTAGAGGCATCTTCCAACCCCTGCAATTCTGCAACTCTGTGACATGTCCTGGGGATTTTGCCACAATGAAATATTTAGAAGGAGAAATTGCAGTTGCCTTCAACATCAGTTCAGCATAATTTCCGGGTGGAAATTTTGATACTATTGCTTCCCAAATTAACTCAGGCTACTAGGGATTTCAGACCCATTCCAACTTCTCTAATAGCATGAGAAGAGGGAAAAAAATACCAACCTGAGAAACTATCAAGTTAACCAGCAGCAGTGAGATGCTAGTGGAAATTTTTATTGTGCAAGGATTGAGAGCAAAATGAACAGTGCTATGTGAACTGGTATTTTTCATGAAGACGAATGTTCAGAAAAATCTCTTTTCACACAAATGAATGTACATGTCTAACAGGTGGCAGAATACTCATGCAACAACCTAGTTCAAGAATTAGTTTTGATTGTGACTTTGGACTTCCTGGGCTCAAATTCTGATGCTTTTATCTAACACACTGGCTAAAATAGCTTGGATATATCTGATCAACAGCAGGAAAGCCTGTGTGTGCTCACTCTTTGCAGATATACTATGCATCCCTCCCCAGTTTGCTTTCATGATCGGCATTACCTAAAACTCAAGTAGCTAAAATGGCACACCAGAAGAAACTGGTGAAACACAGTGCCTCAAGGCCTTCCTTACATTCTCTCTTTTCCCAAACCTGCAAAATTAATTTAGCATCTGCCCCTGTATGAGTTCCTGAAGGAGCCAAGCATGGGGTTAATCTTCAGCTAGCAGGAAAAGAAAAACTGAAGAAACTGCAGAATAATTTGCTTTTAATGCAGAAGCATGACTGAGACATTTTTGCAGCAGCCCCATTGGAGGTGACCATCTACTCATTTACCACATGAAATAGCTGTTGTTGGACATTTGTCTCCACAACCACATAAAGAGGACAGGACAGTCCCTCCACAGGGATACCTCCTGAAGACCAGAAAAGATGTTGGGCAGGATGACTGACTACAGGAATGGGAGCTCCTCTTTACAAGATGGACATTGAGGCCCCGGAGCATGTACAAAGAAGGGCAACGAAGCTGTGAAGGTTCTGGAGCACAAATCTTACTGAAAGCTGCTGAGAAACTGAGAGGAGGCTCAGAGGAGACCTTTTCACTCTCTGCAACTCCCTCAAAGAAGGTTGTAGTGAGCTGGGGGTTGGCCTCTTCTCCCAAGTAGCTAGTGATAGGATGAGAGGAAATTGCCTCAAATTGTGCCAGGAGAGGTTCAGGTCAGATACTGGGAAAAACTTCTGATCTTTTTTTTTTTTGAAAATGAGGTTGCAGATACACGACCAGCAAATTTTCTGGTCTCCTGATATATTCCCTGTGCTCTTCTGGTCTCTTGGTGGTCACCTCTCTGCATTTTTGGTGCTGTAGGAAGAGGACTCTCAACAAGCAGCACTGACAAGGTTGCAAGAGCCTCGGAGGAGCAATCCCTGGTGACAAAGAGTGGGAAACCTGACCATGCTGGTAGCCTCTGTTGCAGCATCTGTGAACTGCTCATCCAGAAACTCCTCAGCTGTTTGTTAGCTACTGCGCTTGAGATCATGACAGTTCCTGGTGTTGCTGAAGAGCCTGTTTACCACTACAGCCCTTAATGGGATACAGTATGTCTCTACTGTGTGTTCTTCCAGCCCTAACTGCAAAGGGGAGGAGGCAGAGAAAGGGGAAGGGCTTTACTCCTGCTTCTTTTTTTTCCATTAGGAGCATTGAAAGGCAGACTGCGATGCTGTGCAGGGATGCTGGGGTCTGC
Organism: Alectoris magna; assembly: GCA_030625065.1. Lineage (NCBI taxonomy): Eukaryota > Metazoa > Chordata > Aves > Galliformes > Phasianidae > Alectoris > Alectoris magna. Next base: position 5,052,888 of record CM060561.1, read on the forward strand.
CAGTCTCTTCAGTATACCCACACCTCAATCGAGAAATTTGTATGGAAGAAGTTATAAAATGTCTTTAACAAGTTTGATGACTAAGTTCTGTCCATTTCTAGGCGTTACATCTCCAACAACGTAAACAGGTTCATCAGTAACTTAAAATAATGTTCTTCATTCTAATATCGCTACTAATAATGATGTTACTATCATGGCTTTGGTGAGTTTTTTCAGTCTGTCAAGGAAGGAATGGAAAGTATCTGCTGAAGCATTTTATTTGGAGGTGCCCTTCACCAGCAGCACTATATGCTTGGAAAGTTGAAGTCAGAATCAATACTTAAATGGATTGTTGTGCACGGTGGAAGATCTTACTTATTGCTCAACTGCAAGTGACAGACATACCTCCAACATCTACAGCTCCCTGCTGCAGTTTTTGCTTGCTCTTGGGCTTCACAGGTACAGATGAAGATTATTTACCTTTTTTTTTAATGTATTAACTTGCAAAAACGTGCTGAAGTGCTCTGGGAAAGAAGATTACTGTGATATGACTTCTAACGAGGAAGGCCTTACAGCCTGCTTTAAATATAAATGTGAGCAGAGAAAAGGAGGAGTAAGGCTGAGGGCCACAGTGGGTCACAGTCTGTGGTGAGTTACTCTGATATGTGCATGTGTGTGTGTTGCTTTTTCTTTTCTATCCATATAAAAGACATTGAAAAATAATGAATTTGGTCATGTAAGACATTCTATATGCTTCCTGTCTTTTGAAACAGGAGGGTGTGCTGTCCACTCCCAGAACAAGGCAGTGCATTTGAAAATACACTCTTTTTGTCTGTTCACAAGGAACTTAAGTTGCCTTGAAACGTACCCTCTTCTCTGACTGCTGAAAGAGTACTTCACTTTTGCTACCCTACCTGCCACAGAATCATAAAATCACCAAGGCTAGAAAAGATCTACTCCAGCCACCTATCCATCACCACCATGTCCACTAAACTGTGTCCCTAAGATCTTTTCTGTAGCTCTTGCTACCATTTTCCTCACTTCCAGGCTCCTTTATGAGCCCAAACTTCTCTTCATTCCTCCAATGCTACTCTGATCCCTCTGATTTCCCTACAATTCCTTTATCCCTTTAATCTTTTTTATCTTTTTTTTTATCCCTACTAGTAACCTGCTTCCCTAATTCTTCTTCTGTGATGTCTTTCACATGGTTCTCAGGACTTTCCACCAACTTTGCATCAATGCATCCTCTCTGGTCTTTTCTAACAGGGATTTTACTTGTCAGTACGAAAACCTGCTGGAGGTGGCAAGCACTTACAGGTGTAAGAAGATAAGAAATCAGCTCCAGATTGCTAGCACTGCGATAAAATAATGAGCACATGACCTGAGGACCTGACATCCACACACTGAAAGTGTGGAGCATAGCCTGATCTCATGGCTCAAGTGCTCATTAGTGATTCTAAGGTGCATTCCTGGAGAATATCTTTCGGTTCTGTTTAATACAAAATTAAATCAATTTCATGTGCAATTCCATGTTATGAAAGGAAGTGCAGCAAGTATAATGGAGAAATTCACTACCAAAACAAGCTCTGATCTAAATTAAAACCGTAACGTGGAGCAGTGTACTATGTCCATCTCAGCCACTCTAATAGGAAGATAATAGTTCTCACTTACTTCTGGGAAGTACTAAGAATTGTACTATACAAGGCACTGGAAAAATATACTATAGGTCAGTCCTGATGTAGTCAGCTGGAACTGGCTGCAGTATGTGTTTCAAGACTGTAAATTGGCTTTTCTTGAAAAGACACCTGCAAGGTGTATCTCCTGTGTCGAACAAGGTGCCTTATGGCCCAGTGGAGTTTCTTACCATCCAGAAAAAAATGTTTCCCACTTACATGAGTGTCCAGTGATTATTCGTGCCTTTGTGAAACTAGATACCATCTTCAGGTCAAGGAGAAGCTCCAGCATTCTCATCAACTTTAACCTGGAGAAGGAAGCAACCAGAGTTACCAAGGAAATGAACTGAGCTCTCAACATTCCCATTGTTACCTTTGTTTACACTGATGGGAAGGAAGAAAGTAAAGAGAAGACTTCATCTACTGGTCTTCCTCTGTCATCTACATTGGTGAGCTTTTATTTATGACACGTGAACAACCTAGAGACCAGGATCTAGAGGTGAACAGGGGGCTCGGTTCTTCTGATGTAGCTATTCAGATTGTCCCATCTACCTACCGAAGTGCATGTTAAAAGATTTTTTTTTGTAGTAGTAGTTTGAAATTAAGAATGAACATGTTAAGGATTTTTCCTGATTGAATAGGGCAGGGGAATATGGGAAAACTGAGAAGCAAAGATGCTTTAACGCCAGATGTTTTTATTTGATTGGCTTTTCTGGTAATTTATTGCTATTTGTCCAGGTTTGCACTAATTGAACTGGTGATGGTGAGTGGCTAAATACAGTCCACTTAAAGTAGTACAAATCAGTGATACTGATTAGGTTTTTGAAAAAGCTTAAATATCTTTTTGGTGCAGTAAAAACCATCTCTCAGAAGCTTTACAGAGATGTTACCCTGAGAACAAGCTAAACGTCTCATCGAATGACATGATTTTGAGGGCATAGTGATGATGGGTTGATGGTTGGACTAGATGATGTTAGTGGTCTTTCCAACCTCAATGGTTCTATGACTCTATGAAGAGCTTAACCTGACCAGTATATCTTTATCTCGGAATACTCTATATGAGTGAGGAGAAGGAGGTCCTCTCCAGCTATGTGGGAAATTGCAGTTCTGAAGAATGTCAGCACGTGCTCTGTTCTCCGCCAGTAGTGTAGGCAGAAAGTATCTGCATAACTGTAAATCTCACAGCCATCGATGTACTTATCAGATCACTGGCTTTGAGGTAATCATCTCAAAAATTAATGTTTGTGTCGGCAGCATCCATACGTGCTTTTTGCATCCGAGGGCTGCAGGTAGCAGGGAGTGACAGGAAGGCCTCAGAGTGAGATGTGTAAGACACACAAAACTGGTGTTTGTTTTCCATGTCTCAACTGAGAAGACATTCCATTATGGGTGTTAGACCATGGTTCTTTAAATGCTTCATTATTTAGAGGCATGACTTGGATAGTATTGAAAGCAAGATTTCTAGGTGACAGCAAATGGTGAGGAAAAGTAAATAATGAAGAACAATGCAGTTAGACAGAAAAGGTCTTAGATCATTTAAGTAATTGGACAAAAAGATGACAATTCAGTTTGGTGCAGATAACTGTAGAATAATGAGTCTTGGAACAAAGAATATAAAGAGGTAATGTGCCAACTAGGAAGATGCTGCAGCATACTGACTAGCAAAGAGATCTGGGGACCTTATGGAGAATAATCTCCTTAACACTCACAATCTAACAGCACCTGAATGGGTGGAGTTGCAGAGGAATAAGAAAAGAAATTGAAAGAATTGAATTTTTCATAGACATAAAACCCTTTTAGGTTATCTTGTCCATCCCCTTACATCAGTTGAGAGACAATTCTTTCTGCAAAGAACCCTATTATGTTGAATTATGAGAAGTGTCAAGGTGATTTATAAGGCAGTTTTAGTTAGTGTGTGAGCATTTTTGCTATCCAACACAAAAAGCTGAATATTTTGGATGAAATTCTGACCTCACTGACACAGATGTAAATAAAATCACTTGTTCAGTTTTGAGCAGAATCTCTTGTGCTATGCAGAAGTATATATGCACTTCAATTATTCTCAGAATTATAATAGAATAAGGTAGGCTTTGCAGTACTGGGATTTTAGCTACAGCAGTGGCTGAGAAGATGCAGCTGGAGAAGCTGGATTTTCTACCAGGGAAATTCATAGGACCTGTGAAGCCCAAGCTGATTTAACATGGATGGCTGTGCTCATGTTATTTGGAAGATGGATCTATGCTGTTTCTTTGGGGAAGGTGGAGTGGCTCCAAGACTTTCAGCTCTGAGAAGATGGAGGAAGCTTCATGCTACCCTGTGCAGATTAAAGGAAGGATGAGAACAGGATGCAGGAGCACAAAATCTCCCTAAGCTTTGAGTGGTGTGCCCTGGAGCCCAGATGCCTTGCATCCCTCATACAAGGCAGGCATTATGGTGCCTATATGTTCCCATGGAAAAAGCTTAGGACCACAGCTGAGCTCGGTGCAAAACTAATAGTGTAATCTAATCAGAGCACTGTCATTTCGTTAATTCAACCTTGGAGAAACTTATCTCTGGGTAAACAATAGGTGTAATATCCTTTTCCATGTCGAGGTGTATATTCTACTACCATGTTCACCTCTGTCAGCTCTGATTTCCAAACCTTGCTGGGGGACCAGAAAATTCTTACCCTGTTAAACATAGGCAGTTTAGGAAACTAGCAATTGGAATTTGAAATGATAATGTTAAGATTGCTTTCATGATCTCCTGCCTCCTCTTCCTTTATTTCTTGTTTTATTTTGGTTTGTTATTCTTTGCATCAGGATGGGCAGTAATTTCTGAGGATGAGTGAAGTAGTGCAGGGGCGGGATGGAAACAGGACTGCTGTGTTGCTGGAAGCAAGCTAAGCGTATTGTACACTGGTGTGTATCCAACGGTTCTCTTTGTATAGACAGTCAGTTGGTGCTATGTTTGTGGGCAGATGTTTGTGGGGAGCCACTAGTCTCAGCTGAAAATGACTTGCAGCTTCTATGTTTTTTAAAAAATTATTTTTCTTTGTGATGGGTTAGTGAGTTTCTGCAGCGGTACTGAAGTAATGCTACTTTATTTATTATTCTTTGTTTCTTTCAAAGCTGTGGTTACTGTGTGTATCTAATACAGCTGCTAAAGAGCATCTGTGACAATTTGTTTCTGTTCTGATGCCTTCTTCACAAAGCCCTTGAAGAGCATGACATCATATTGGCTTTTCAAGATACTACGGAAATATTTTTGCTGCTGTTTGATCTGCTATGGGTTCCAAATACCTTTACTTGGGTATCAAATGGGTGCCAGTATTCAGTTACATGGTTATTAGGTATTCAAGTAAACTTTCTGACACACAAAAGTGCCAAATGTTTCCAAGATGCCACCCTATTTTCAACACAAAACTACAAAGCCTTCGTTTAAATTTTGATCTGTCTTTACAACTCTAGGATGCTGTTGTCTTAAATGCTATATATAACTGTGAAGTAAAACGTACTCCTACGTAGCACTAATGATATTAAGCAGGTCCTAAAGCCTACCAGCTGCATAAACTAACATGACCTCAATACTCTCTGATCAATACAGTCAGAATTCTCTGACTGTAGTCAAGCATGGAGAGAACAAACTGCTGAAGAAGCTCTCTGGTAAGCAGCTAGTATCCCAGCTTGAAAATTTACCCTCTTGTGAATCTTAAGGAGCAGGTCCTGGCCTGGATGTGAACAGATTATGGACCTTGGATTTCCATGGACATGGGAGATAACTTGACCTGATAAAAAATGTAGCAATTCTGCATCAAGTTACTGTTAACTATCTACTATTTTCTGTGTTAATGAACCTCCTCTGCCACACGTGGCATTCCTCTTTTTCATAAGAGGTCCTGACACCTACATAGTCTGAAGCGCATGATGATATTCATTTATCCCACAAGCCCAGATTTTGAATTACCTTAAGAAAAAGGAACCCACATGTGAGAGGTACGGTGAGATTAATCCTAAAATGTTCTTAGTGGGATGATTTATATTTCTGAGCGAGCAGAGGCAGAAGAGACTTAAATGCACAGGGATGCACAAGATAGTAATTTCTGTGGTATCAGTATGCATATGTGGTACATCTTACTGGAAATAAAAGGCAAATCTAGTCACTTAGAGATATACCTTATTAGTATATCACTTGTTAGTTTTTCTAGCTGCTAGGCTTTAGGCCCCGCTTAATACCATTAGTACTAAGCAGACTTTGTATTAGCAGACATTGCTTAGGATAACATAGCTATATAACATTTAAAGTAATTCTGTAGAGGAAAAAAAGATATTCTTTTACTTTAATATCATAAATCAAGAACTGATATCTTTCCAAAAGATGTAGCTTATTTCAAAGAGGAAAGAGTAACTGAACGCAGCAGTTGCTGAGTGGAAGTCACAATATCTTGTAACAGTGATTAGTCTCAACTCAAAACCCATGAGTGAAGTCCTGCCTTCATTAGAAAAGGCAAGGGTGGGATTTTACCACATTAAGTGATTACTTCTACATTCAGAAGACATATGAGCATCCCTGAATTTTATACTAAATCAAAAAGGGTGAATGTATCACTGAGGGATATGGTTTAGTGGGCATGGTGGTACTGGGTTGGTGGTTAGACTAGATGATCTTCGAGGTCTTTTCCAACCTTAATGATTCTATGATTCTAAAAGGCAAGTACAACTTGCGTTTTGAAGACTGGAGAAGTATGAGACGTAGTACTGCCACAGAGGAGAGGCAATGTAGGTTGATGTTTTAAAGATTGAGCTGAGATGGCTTACGTGGCAGTTTGTACTGCTGAAGGAAGACTTCTGAGTGAGGGACTATAGTAGGACAGATTACCAAGCACTAACACATTTGTAGTGATGGAACTATAGATGATCTTAGTGGTCTTTCTGACCTTAAAGATTCTATGGGTCAATGAAATGACTAGTTAGGCTAGAAAAAAAAGAGTATAAAATACTTTGTCAATATAGCATGTGTGTATATGTATATACATAAAATTGCTTTCACTTTATGTGGTGTTTTAAACATGAGATCTGTACATGGAAAATCTGGGCCACTGTCAGTTGTTTTGTATGAAAGTATATAGTGCTGTGATCCAGTGAAAAGGGAACAGCATTTAGATGCTAGACAGCATCTAATTTCAAGGACACACTATGCTCTCAAAAAATATTAGATCCTTCCTATGGCCTTTATGGCTTCAGCAGGACATTGTTATTGGTGAAGCCTCTGATTAAGAAGCTGTACTTGAGAGATAACAAATTTTGATTACCATGGGAACCACAAATGATCTCATAAGGGTGGAGAAATTATAAAAAGTTCTAATTGAGAGAGGATGAGGCTTAACACAGTTTCTATGGAAACCAGAGGTAGCATCCAAAAAAGTGTGTGTACTAATCTGATAGTCTGACTGGCAGGTAATTGATTCAGCATTAGAGGGGTGAAAGCCTTAGGATGTGAGATGAAGCATCCATCACACAAATATATGAAATACATAGTCTTCTGGAGAGGAGCTGGAGCCTCAAACTCTTTCCCTCCTAGCACAGCACATGCATCACTCAATTGGTGATTCATTTTCATTTTTGTCTCTTTGCTGAATGAATCTTGTTTCTTTTTTTTCTTTCTTTCTTTTATTTTCATTGCAAAGTGAAACAACTTCAACAGAGGTGATGGATGGATCTGCTCCCTCACCTTGCCCAAAGCACAGAAGCTATGAAGGTGCCATTACGGACAGCAGGAGATGTGGGTTCTAGTGCCCTTCTTCTGAGACATAAAAGAGGAATGAATAGAGACTTCTAGCCTTCAGTAAGCACTCTGAATAGTTGGATGAGATATTTGCTTGGATTTCAATTTCTTCTGACTGGTTGATACCCAGCTAAACTCCATTCACAGAATCCAGAATATCTTTTACTTGTAATTTACTTATAAGATCACAGTGGAAATCCCAAGGACACATTGAACTGTATGATCTGTGACCAAGCCTAAAGGTATAAAATAAATCCCCCCAAATATATCTATTAGAACTATTTGCTTTTATAGCAAGTGGAAGACTGCTGTCAATAGTTTTGGAGAAGACATGAGATGAGCAAATAAAACCTTTGCTTTCTTTCATGGGGCCACAGCCCAAATGCATTACAGTATCCTCCAGCCCGATGCCTGAAAAAGGCAAATAACATAACAGTGTTGTCACTACTGTAGATAAATAACAGGCTTTTGGCCAGATGCAAGCAGATGAAGTCCTCAGCAAAATCTTTGCCAGCTCAGTGGTTTGGCAGGCACCTGTTTTCCTCCAGTATCCTCTGAACTCACCAAATTCATTTCTTCCTTCAGCAGACGTAGATAGAAACGCCTGGCATTTTGAAAAAAATGCATGGATTTGAGATGTTTTGACAGAAGATAAGCCTTTCTGGTGGAAGGACTACTGTGTAGCCTCTGTGACACTGCTTCATGTTCCTCCCATTGATATCAATAAACATGATCTAAAGAAAGCATTGCAAAAATATCAGGAGTAAAAGCATCCCTTAACCTAGCAAATGTGCATTTGGAGAATTTATTCACCTGTTTTAGATTACAGAACTACCAATGCCAGCATAAGACAGCTTGTATGGAGCCATCATCAGAATAGCCATACTTGCCATAGTCAGTGTCCAATATATTTAGCAAATTGGTATCTATGGTGGCTGCTATATCATGACCCCTGTATGCTCCAGCATAAATTGGCTTTGAAGAACAGATCATCAAGGTATTCAGAGAACTGTAGAATGGAATCATAGAGTGGCTTGTATTGGAAGAGACCTCAAGGATCATCAAGTTCCAACCCCCCTGCCACAGGTAGGGCCACCAACCTCCAGATCTGGTACTAGACCAGAGGAGAGTCAAGGAGACTGGAAAGATTTCTCACTTCCTTTTTGATCTGATCATTTTAGATTAATGTTGGGCCAAACTTTGCTCTATTTTATGTATGAGACTGAGATCAGATCAATTTTATATACAGCACACCTTTGCAAACCATTGAGATGTCTGCCTGGATAATAAGGCAGACTGAAACCTTTCAAGGATTCTGTCCTTATAATATAAGAAAAACATTGTTTTCTGTATACATAGTGGTCAGAGAAGCTGTGAGGAAGGAGGTGGCATTTGTTTAAAGAATGCTGTTAAATTAGTGCCACATTAACAAGCATCATGCAATTGAAGAGGCTGTCAGGTGGCCGCCATCCTTTGTGGTTCAGTGATTCTGCCACTGCTTATACCACACATTCTTTTAACACCATTTCACAAAAACAGGACAGTGAACTGAGCAGAGCAGCTGAAGAAAAAGGCAGGAGATGTGGCTCAGTGCAAGAATACTCCATCCTGCTCACTCGGTCTGGATGAATCTTATGTTTGGGTCAAGGACACATTCTTCTCTCAGAAACTACACTTTAGAATTTTCGTGTATGTTCTTATTCCCGCTGTCACAAGTGTGTGACACCATCAGAGAAGCAAAATTCACACAGCCATGCTTCTGTTTTGGTGGTTAACTTGCTCATCTGTTGTTTTTCGCATAAATTCACTGATGGTGTTGACCTCTGCTCTGTCATTACGAACCATGCAAAATCTTCCCAGAGGCTGAATCATTAATCCACATTTCATTTCAAATCTTGCAACTGCACTTCTTAGAAGTGCATGTCTGTGTGTGGAAAAGTGTGTAATAACCTTATTTATATACATATTCAGTAGAAAGGAATTGTGAAGGTTTCTGGTTTGCACAGGTGAACATTTCTGAGTGGGTTTTGCAGGTGGTGCTTCATCCTTTCCAGTGTAGTCATGCCAGCAAGATTAAGTCCCTCCAGAGACTTTCAGATTTTCTCTATGCAAATAAAATTTTCCATCAGCTACAAAACTGTCAAAGTGCAAAGAAGGCTGTGATCTACCATAGTGCACAGAAGACTGTATTTACTAACTTTCATAGGATCATCATGCAAGAACCACAACTGGGTTAAGATTAGTTGATCTAAATTAAGAACCTTTCCATTCCTGAACCCTTCTGGGGCTTACGCAGGAGTTCATTAGATTGTGAAGACTGAGATGTTTGAGTGTGTGCACAACAGCTATTTGTCATCACACAGAAGCAAGGTTTTGAGGCTAGGAAAATGCTTCACATTGAAGCATCACTACTGTGCTCAGTAGGAGTCAAAAATACAAATCAGATTTTGGGAAAGGACTCCCTAATACTTGCATAATTCCACACTGTGCTCACATCCTGGTGTAGCATACTGGAAAAACACTCAAAAATGGTGACACAACAGGGGATAAGCATGTGAGGGATGATGAAAAGATTGAGATTCTCCTCAAAAAAGGATAGCAGAAGAGGAATTTTAAAGAGGTCAGAAAGCAACAGATGCCAAGTTGCAGGTCCAGAGTAAATAAGAACTGCAGTTCCTTCTGTAATGCATAACTAAGCTGTGAAATTTCTTCCCATGGGATGCTGTAGATGCTAAAAGTTTACAAGAGTTCAGGCATATCTATAGAAGAAAATATCTGCTAAGTACAATTAAATAATAAGACACAACATCTGGGCCAGCAATTCCTTGATGACAATTTGTAGACAATGGGGAAATATCAGCACATGTTGACCTATTTCTCTTTTCTAGGAATCCACTTGTCAGGGATGGCACAGTGAGTGATAGGAAATTCCTTCCAAGCTGTGAAGTAAAGTAACATTAATGGAGTGTAGGGAATAGGCAAGCGGAACGGGGAGAGTAACTTACCATCAATAATTTCTCTGATAAATAATACTTTTTCTTTTTTCCTTCTATTCATAAACTGTCCATGAATAGCCTATGACTGGAATTACATGGTGAACAATTTCTGCCACTGTGTCTCCAACCATCATGAACTTTTTTCTCTGGATGTATGATTGACAAAGGTCAAACAGCCTTGACTACATATGTTACTTGGACTTTCTTTTCCATCATTGGATGGCAACATATCTCAGACTAAAGCCTTCTGGAAAAACAGCTGTAAAATTATATACTGAGTCTGCTTGCTGATTGATTCTGCTGTATTTTGCCATTGTTTTAAGCTTTTTGAAGTGCATTACATGCTCCCTTCCAAAAACTGTCATCCACAAAGCATACGACAGCTCTTCAATGCAAAAGCTGAAGAAACTTGTGAGCTCAATTATAGAAGTCTCCAGGTTCCACGCTTCATGATATATAAAATGAAGAGTATTGCTCTTTGCCTCAGCATCCTGGACAGTAAAATTTTCCTACAAATCATTTGAGGATCAAATGTTACTATAGATAGGAAAGGCACTCTGGAGGCTGCTCAAAGGGCTAATTTCTAAGTTACATCAGATTGCTTAAGGTCTTGTCCAGATGAGTTGAATATCTCTAAGGATCTAGATTCTACAGCCTCACTGGGTATAACCTGTTCCAGTGCTTAGTCATTCTCATTGTGAAAAATGTTTCCCTGTAAAAAGCCAAAATTTGCTTCCCTGCTACCCAGCTTCATCACTTCCAGTCTTTTCACTGTGCACCTTCAAGAAGAATCTGTCTCCATCATTTCTGTAAGCACCCATTAGGTAGTTAATGCAGTCTTCAACTTCAATAAAGGTAACTATGAAACACTGGATGCAGTACTTGTCTGCAGAAAGCTCTATCCAAAGTAAGCTGCTTATAAAATAAATAATTACAGTATTGCTCTCACTTCTAATGGCAAAATTCATCAGCACAGATGTCACTGAGATACAACACATGAAAACATAAAAGTGAAGAAATTAAATAGAGACATTTTTGATGAATGGGGTAGTTTTCTGTAATGTTTCTTATTCCAGCAAGGCTTTTCTTCTTCCCTCAAAAATGTGACCCAGCTGTCACCCTGATCACTTCTTTTTTCTTGTATTTGGTGCTCACATAACCTGTCACAAACACGTGACTTTCTGCAGTTGTCTGGCACTTTCTTGGCATTAAAAGATTCCCATGGCATGGGAACATGGCAGGAGAGGAAGAAAACCTACTATGTTCCACTGAAACTGAAGTGCATTTGTTCTGTAGGAAGTAAATGTGCTCTACAGGCCATACCATAGGCAATATGATAGTGTATAAATTCAGAGTCATTTACACTAGTATCTGTAATGGTTGTGATTGTCAAGGGGGATTCTTCAGATCAAACTGGCATAGACATTGGGATGTACAGTTACAGTGTTGTGGCCTTTAGTGGCACCAGTGGTGCAGAGCACGTAACTATTGCACTTTGCCTACTTGCTGATGCTGGAGCCCTGTGGGACAAGGTTTGCTAACGTGGCTGAAAGATGGGCATAAGGCACATGGATAGTGTTTTTCCATCCCCCTAAAAGTAGAATGAAGACAATATTTGGCTGTCAAGGGGGTTTCTCAGCTCTCTGTCCCAAGAATCCTTTCAAAAAGTGAGAATAATGAGATCCCAGTATGGTCATCAATATTCAGATTTGTTTGTGTACAGTTAACTTTACAATATGGGGCACACTTAGGTATAAAAGGATATCAAATCCCTCAGAAAGCAAGCTTGGTTCAGTTATTCATTTCTGTACTGAGTGGTTCATTTCTGAAAAGGCAAAGAATTTATCAGTATCAAGTGGTTCATTTTTAAAAAGGTAAAGAATAAAACAATGATTAAATACCAAAACCTTTATTCAGGTCCTATGTGTGCCAACCTAGCCATTCAAGGAAAATTTCAGCATGTGTGTCACTAGCCAGACCCATTCTCATTACAGCACAGCTGTTTTTAGCTCCTGTCTGTAGCCCTCATGTATCTCTCTGAGTCAGTACAGTGATTTTGTAGGATCTGCTCTATCAAGCTGTCATACTAGGGGGCCAGTAACATGTCTTATGGAGAAGAGCAAGGTCATGGGCAGAGTAGTGTTGCTTTCTGGCTCTTTACCCCCAGGGGGACGTCTATTGACAGTCCTGAGTCTGGGCCAACACTAAGACCAAGAGCATACAAAGGTAGCTTAAAGCAGTCCCAATTCATACCAGATGAATATTGGGCTGAATGCAGACATCTGGAAGAGAAAATATGACAAGTTGTATGATATTGTTGAGTGGAGGCACTGAAATACTTGGTTCCAGTTACTTAAATTACAGCATATGGTACAAAACATCGTTTCACAACTCAGTAGTATCAAATGATTTCAGTTAGGTTCAGAGCTGACTGATATCTTTTCCAAATGATGCTGGCATATGTTAAGTGCTGGACACCTTCATTGCGTTGTATGCTGATGTTAAATTGAACTAATAGGTGGGTTCTGTTAGTAGTATGTCCATTGATTTTAATAGCTAAATTGATCACTTTAATTTCGAGTTGAGGCGAAGAAAGAGTGTAAATGTTAAAATATCATTTCATGCCAGTAGAGAGAATATTTGACATTTACCTACATCAAGGACTAGATTGCTGAGAATGAAGGAGAGAGATAATGAGCAAGTGAATAACAAAATAGGAATGAAAAGGTGAGACAATTTGAAAGCTGACAAGACACTAGAAGGACATGACCTGCAGCCAGAGATGGCTGGAAAACCCTTCAGGCAGGGACAAGATGAGAAGTTTTGTGAAAAGCTTTCATTGGTTCTTCAGTCGGGGAGGTAGAGTCACAGTGCTGGAAAATGGAGCTTCTGTTTTCTGCAGTTCTGAACCAAAGATTTGGATATTGCACATACACACAATAATATCTCTAGATTCTCTTTTGAGTGGAATTATTTCTGCATTTGTAAAGCTAAATTTGATCAAATTTCCACAGGAAGAAAAACAGGCACACAGACTCTCTCCCCCTCTCTCTTAAAAAATAAATAAAGCCTTACTTCTATTGTGAGAGATGAGCAACTACAACAGGCTAACAACAATGTTAACAGAAAACAGGCTGCCAAGAGAGAAAGAAAACTGGGATTACACAATTATTTCAATTCCAGAAACAGAACAGAGTTACCAAAGCACTGCAATTTGCAAACCATTCCTGCACCAAAGCACTTCCTGCTACACAGGTTGACTTCTGCTTTTGCTTTAGCTATTGACTATGTGTGTGGACTAACTACAGTATGCATCATCTAAATTCCTGAAGTGAACTCATCGCTTTGCTGGAATTTATAAGTGTTTTATTATTGGTGTCACAGGGGCCAAAATTTTCTATGATTCTATTCACTTGGCTGCAGTCTGAGGTGACCGTGGAATGATAGAATCCTTAGAGTTGGAAGAAACCTTTAAAGGTCATCTAGTCCAACCCCCCTGCAATGAACAGGGACATCTACAGCCAGATCAGGTTGTTCAGAGCCCTGTCCAGCCTGACCCTGAATGCCTCCAGGGATAGGACATCCAACACATCTCCGGGCAACCTATTCTGGCGCCTCAACAAGCTTACTGTAAAAAATTTCTTCCTTGTATTGGATCTAAATCTCCCCCCTCTGAGTTTGAAACCATTTCTCTTTGTCCTGTCATAACATACCCTGCTAAAGAGTCTGTCCCCTTCTTTCTTACAGCCCCCCCTTAGATATTAAAAGGCCACTCTCAGGTCTTCTCACAGCCTTCTCTTCTCCGGGCTGAAAATGCTGGTGCATGGCTTTGAAAAGGGAGTGTAAAAATATTTACTGACTTTTCAGGGATGTTGGTCACTTACCAATTGCTGTTCATTTCACACTTGAATGGATGTGGTGTTATAGGAAGGCTGGCTATGTTTGAAGGTTGACCAACTCCTGCTTTATGGACCTTATGCTAGAGCCAAGATCTCCAGGCTTTTTTTGGAAATTCTTTTTGTCTTTATTAAGAAGAGAATCTATGATCTGAATAATTGCAGTGTGCTGTGTCAACATCTTTGCTCAAAAGCTGAGAGGTCAAAATCACCTTTGGAGCTGGGATCCAAAGGTGAGTCATACCCTAGCCAGACTTTACATGGGTCTGGGTGAGTTGCTCTTCAGTAATATCTTCAACAGGAGCTGGAATGATATCTGGTGGGAATACAGAGCCATTGAAAATTGTCTTCATAAAAAAATTGTCATGAGAACGCATTTCTTCACAAAGGAAATTCCTCTCTTCTGGTAAATTTAGTAGAAATGTTGTAAAAAAAAAGAATATTTGCCTACTATAATTCTTTCTTACCAATTTAGTAGGAAGAAATTCTTTAATATCTCATAGTCTAAAAGACTGCTTTGATCTTATACAATCTGATACATTGCCTGACAATTTCAGTGATTTATTGTCTGTGTAATTGGATACAGTGAATAGAGTAGGCCAAATTCTCAGCAGGTGTAAATTGGCATAATTGGCAGCTTTGCAGCTGTGCATTTCCTCCAGTTTCTGTCAGCTGAAGATTTCAGCCAGCATGGCTTTGAAATTATCATGAGGTGGTTTGAAATCTCATTCATGTGGGCTTCGTGTGGGGGAAGTCTCAGGGAAATCTGGTCCCCATAGGTAGATGGGAAGAGAGATTTGGCTCCTGACTGTAGCGTTCTGTCTGTATTACTTCGGATTGAGGTTTCTCACCTGCAGATTTCCTCTATGTTCCTGGACAATTTCTCTAAGATGCAGTTCTCTGTAAGATGAGGATAGTAATAAAACATTGAATTTCTCCTCACTCGAA
Organism: Alectoris magna; assembly: GCA_030625065.1. NCBI lineage: Eukaryota > Metazoa > Chordata > Aves > Galliformes > Phasianidae > Alectoris > Alectoris magna. The sequence goes on from CM060561.1 coordinate 5,068,143, forward strand.
TCACGCAAGGAGAAATCCATTAATGCAAGTCATTTAGGTAATGGAGTAATGGTGGCTATGAGCACCTGGTCTTGTACTGCAGATGCACTCATATGGAGATAAGAGCCATGTTTTTCTATCTGCTAACAAAAAATTTGATGTTCTGTGTTGAAAAAACACAAGACAGTGAAATGAATATCCCAATTACTGTTCCAAAGAAATATTGTGTGAAAATGAAGAACAGAAAATTGGAAAGTGCTGTTTTAACTTCTGTTGTCATTTGCTCTGCTGTTGTGGCTGCCACTCTCCCTCTGTAATCATCCCCTCTCCTTTACTTTAAAGCATCATGGCAGTGTGGCAGTTAATAGTGACGTTGCATGAGATTAAATTGTCCCTCAGACTCAAGCCCCTCAGAAACATGTCCCATTCCTCAATGACACAAGCTGTTCTAGGTCTGATTTAATGATATCTTCATAATAAATGCTCTGCACTGAATTTTAAATGTCTTTTCATTCACTACCAATCTTCACTCATACAAATTTGCAGTTAAACCAGACATTTCTACCAAACCAACACTTTTATCATAGAATCATAGAGTCATTTGAGTCGGAATGGACCTTTAAAGGCCAGCTAGTCCAACCTCCCTGTAACGAACAGGGGCACCTACAACTAGATCAGGCTGCTCAGAGCCTCAACCAGCCTGACCTTGAATGTCTCCAGGAACATAGAGCATCTACCATCTCTCTGGACAGCCTGCTCCAGTGCTTCACTCCCCTTATTGTAAAAAAACCCTTTTTTTTTTTTTTTTTATCTAGTCTAAATATCCCCGCTTTTACTAAGGAGTCTGTCTCATTCTTTCTTACAGCTGCCCTTTAGATACTGAAAGGCCACTCTCAGGTCTCTACAGAGCTTTCTCTCCTCCAGCTGAACAGCCCCAGATCTCTCAGCCTGTTCTCGGATGGACAGTGTCCCATCACTTGGATCATTTTTGTGGCCCTCCTCTGGATGCACTCCAACAGGTCCATGTCTCTCCTGTACTAAGGACTGCACATCTGGATGCAGTACTCCAGATGAGGCCTCACCAGTGCAGAGCAGAGGGACAGGATCACCTCCCTCAACATGCTGGCCAAGCTTCTTTTGATGCAGCCCAGGATATGGTTGGCTTTCTGGGCTCCAAGGGCACATTGCTGGCTCATGTCCAGTCTGACATTGATCCAAATCCTTTTTGGCTGGGCTATGCTTACTTCCCTCAGGTTGTACTGATAGTGGGAGTTGCTAAGACCCAGGCACAAGACCTTGCAATTAGGTTTCTTGAACTTCATGATGTTCACAAGGGCTCACTGCTCAATCCTGTCTAGGTCTCCCTGGATTTTCTAGATCTCAAAACACACAGAGAATCAAGCCTGCTACATGTAAGGTTTGAGGACGGCATCGGCTTATAGGTTCTTCTTTGTCACCTTGTGCACATCTAGAAGCACGGATCAGTGGTGGTATCCCATAAAGGATGTCAAAAGCTTTGGGCTTGTGTCATGGCAGAAGTAATTTTTAAGGAAGCTGGTGGCATGGAGAGTCAACAGGCAAACTGAACTGAGGAAATAGAGGCAGGGAAATAGGTATAGAGTCAGGAGAGGAAGAACAAGATAAACAGAGCACGAGGGCCAGAGTAACTGCGAGGTGGGAGTAGAAGTTGGTTGATGGCGGAGGATGTGATAACAGATGAGGCTGCTATATGAAGCTTCAACTATTAGCAGTACATCAGTCTTCTGTTTTACTTAGCAGAGTTCTGGGAAGTGCGATAATTCAATCTTGTGTAGCTTGTGGAAATACAGCTCTACGTACATTTAAAATGCAGGAGATGCCACGATCTGGAGTGGATCTCAGTCCGTTTTATCTCATACACCTGACATTTACAGTTGAAGGAAGCCTGCAGCAGGAAATGGAGTGCAGTTTATTTCACATTTATATGAAAAACATTCAATCATATTCCCTGCTGTTCGTACAGTTACTAAGAGGATGAGATTGATAGTAAGTGGTCTTATGAAGCTATCACCCAGCTTCATATTCAGAGCATGGTTTTCTACCTTTTCAGTCTGCTCCAAATGGACCTTTCCAGAACTTTCCAGTCTCCCCAGTGGGACTTTACAGTCTGTCAGCAATGATTATCCTTGTCCAGATATAATCTTCAGGGAAAACCAAAAAAGACCCAGTCTCCTTTTCCATCTCTTTTGCTGATTCAGGCAAAAAACCACAGCTTACTATTGTCTTGTTTTTTTTTTTTCCCCCTGTAACCTGTGCTTCATATTTAATGTGGCTTTAGTACAGGTTCAGCAAGCAACATCTCAGCAGCCCCCTGAGCAGCTCCGGCCTCACCACCCAGTCAACCAAGCACAAACTTAGGCCTGAACACATTGCCTGGGGACATAATGAGGTGTGAACCATGCCTGTCTAGCTATGCTGGCACAAAGTCCTAATGCAGCACAGTTGTATGTCTAAAGCTGAGTGCTCTAATCAGACATCTTGCTTTGCTAATAGGGAAAAGCTACTAAGGTGGTGCAAAGCTCTGCTTTGTGGGCAACAGACTGCAAATCCTGCATTCAAAGATGAACTAGGCACTCTAGTTCAAGTGTGCGGAAATGCATCTACTGTAGATATAAGTTTAATCATGGAGAAAGTATGATTAATCTTCAAATTTCCCTCCAGAAAAATGTGTCCTGAGCTGTGCATTCAGAAGAATGGGGGAAAAGGTCTGCCTGCGAGGTACATTAGGGCTAGGAGCCCTCAGCTATCTCAGCACACACCAGGATCCTCCAGCTGTGCTCATGGAGACCGGGATTAGAAAGCTGAGGAGTTGCTGGAGCCCTGGCTCTTTTTTAACTCTAACCATCAGCTTGACATGCAAGCACAGGCAAAGTCTCTGCAGTGTGATATTCATGCAAGAAAAAAGCCTTAGCAATAGATGCGCTCAGAAATCTTCAAGTCATGATGCCTACTGGAAAGATAATTCACATCTGATAGCCCACTTTATCCTTTCAGTACAGTGCTAACTTCAGTGAACATAATGTGCCTTTCACTAGAATCCCCTAGAATTTGAACACTACTTGACTATCTGACCCCCTGGGAAAACTACAGTTTGGGTGCTCGCTGTTTCTTCCTCTTCTTCGTTGCCTTCAAGAAAAAAAAATGCCAACAGGATTCAGCCAGAGTCTCCAGACAGCTGGAAAAGCTGCAGGCACAGCTGAAGTGGACATCAACAATTTTTTTCTGCAGTTCTGAGCGCAACTTTTTTGTCTGCCAGTGCCAAACGGCTGATGGCACCAATCATCTCCCTTCCTATCCCTTTCCTTCAGCTTCAGTATGCAGCTGTCCCATTTCTCTATCCTCTTTCTTCCTTCTCTCCCACACCTTCTTTCCCTTCTGTTTTTGTTGTTGTTGTTACTGTTATTTTTTTTCTTTTTTTTTCCCATTTAGGTTAGATACCTTACTAGATACGCCTGACATGCTAACACTATCACACTCTGTGCAGTCTGTACTTACTACTGGTTTTGTCTGTCTTGCACACATAAATTATGAGCCATCACCCTTGGTTGGTCCTTCAAAAGGTCCTTACTTGAATCTGATGTCACTCAAGCATTTCCAAGCCTCCTATATATATGCTTTTTTAAATTCCAGCTCAAGAAGTAGACTGTTAAGCACACCCATTGGTCTCAGAGTGACACACCATTCAGGTATGACAGCAGGAAAACCACGAGAATGCTAAGTTGTTATTTTTGGTAGGCGAAAGAGGTGAAACTGCAGAAATGATCACTGTCTTTAGTTATTATTGCAGCTTTATTCAGCCAGTCAGACTGGCCTGTATTAAGAGATGCAGCCCCAAGGCACAGCTGTGTGTTAGTTAGGGTACGCTAACATGAACTTGGTTCATACTCTACCACTAATTCATTTGTTGGGCTTGTAACCATATAAACATGCTGTGCTTCAGAACAACTATCTGCACACTGACTGTAACACTTACTGAATCACAGGGGTGTTGTGAGGCTTCATCAGTCAATTGTGGTTTTAAAAGAATTCTCAACTCCTGGCCCCAAAGTGTAAATCCTCATAATTTATATCCTTGATGGATTTCTTTTTATACGAGCATTCAGCCCATTTTTTTTTTCTTTTTTTTTCCTCATAACAAATGTACACCAGGTCAATTCTCAGTGGGTTACTCCTGATTTAAATATGAGTCGAGAATCCAATCCTTTGTCTTCAGTCAGAAGAAGCCTCTTAATACTGTTGCAACTTTACAAGCTCTTGAAAATTGAAGGTATTTAAAAGCCTTATTTGACTTCAACAGCAGGGAAATGTGCCCCTCACTTTCCTCAGCATCAGTCCTATTTGAAAACATATTGTGTGTTTACAGGCTGCCTTGAGCACTGAAATTGATTTTAGAGTTGGGCAGTTATTAAAGGTTCATTTTCCTTCCCTCCTCCGTTCTCAAAATAAGTGATAATATGAGGTGGTAGGAAATTCTCTCCATGAGGTAGAACTGCCTTTGCCCTAACTCTCTGAATTTCTCTGAAAAGGTTTTCACTAGGCTATATATCCCACCTGATCTCTGCAAGCAAAACTATAATCTTCCCTTCAAAGAAACTGTTTAGCTTTTTGTGTATATACGGGCTGGAATTTATTTTGGAAAAGAGTTGTAAAGAGACTCTGGCACAGCTAAATGTAATTGAATTAGTTGAATTAGTGGAGGTTTAGGCTATTGCTGTGCTCTTACTTCCATTTCGTCACAGTAAATAACAATGCTTAGCATCAAATTCTTAATTGCTAGTTAGTCCGGACTGTGTCTGAGTTTGGTGAGGTAAAGCCGACACTTCCAACATGTGAGCAGAGAAGAGGAAAGATGATATTCTTCCACTTGTACACTTATAGATTGGCTTGTTTGGTCCTGGTCTGTCCTTGGTGGATTCTAAAGGTGAACCCGCAGTTGGAGTATTTGGAGATTACATTAAGTATTCAAGCCTTGGACCACTGAGACAGGTTTGCAAGCAATGCAACAGTGGAGGCAGTGGAGACACCCCACAGGATGTCCATCTTCTTTTGTGAAAGATCTAGGCTAAGGCTAAGACTGCAGCTGGATACCTCACCTTGCACAAGCTATCTCTTTTAGTAAATCTCTCTGTTCCCTACCTTAAAAAAAAAAAAAGAAAAAGAAAAAGAAAAAAAAAAAGGGATATGCAGGAGGAAAATGTTGGCTGGAAAAAGCTTTTCATATACTGGGATGTGGTCAGGTCATAAATGATAGAAATAGAGGTGAGAAAAAATATTAGAACAAAATGCACTCTGAAAACTATGAAGGTATCAGAAGGGTGAATGTATTCATATATTCTCGGAATAGGAAAAAAACCCACAAAACAGAAGGAAGTGTGGAAGAGCCCACTCAATCTCTTCTAAATTAAAAAGATGTGTATACATTCACTATTTATTCGACGTTAGAACCTGCAGCTCATGCAGTTAGCACTGCAAGTCAGTAAGGTACATCAGCATTTTATTCAGACTTAATAGTAAATAATATTCTATGCAATCTTGGGTATTTTATTCTGGATAAGTCTATTCTACACCAAATATTTCCGATAATGAATTCCTATTTTCACTTTACAGTGGTATGGAAATAGCTGTAGTTTGTTTCGATAGCCAGGAAGCCAACCAGCCCCCACCCCAAGCAATTTATTTGCTCCATCAGCTGTGATGTTAATACAGCACGCACTTCTTCAACTTCATTCAGAGGTTGCTGCATCAAGTTATAGTACCCACTGCTACAGGAAGACTACTGTCTTTCCTAGCACTCCAGCTCTTTGCAGCTCAGGTGTTGATGGTGATGATGGACAAGCCCATACCGGTACAGCAATCTTTTTTTTCTAGTTTTCAGTGCTGTCCTCAAAGACTTGCTCTTAGTCAGTGGCAGTGTCAGTATGCAAGGGGCAGTCATCTAAAGTATGCATCAAAGGCTATATTGAGGCATCAGCTGCAGTAAATGCAAAAGTGCCAGTCACACTGTGAGCATTTGGGAAGCTACAAATAGTTCTGCAAGTCACATTGGCTGTGACTTGGAAACAGTCAATTCTGTAACAAATGATCAATAATCAACACCTGGCTGTATTAATTTCTCCAAGGCAGCCTGTTCCTCTAGTATGCCTACAGACTGGCATACATTACCATCAGTGAATGATGCTGACCCTTGAGCTGTTCGTGTTTAATGAAAGCTTTGTGCCTATACATAAGTTCTGTGTTTGAGTGAAACATCTTCCAAATCCTTCACAGTAGTTCTGGAAGAGACCTCTGGCTTGTATACTGAGAAGTGAACTCACCCTTTCTGCCATGCACAAGCTCTGCAGAATAAAAAATGATACATGAATATAAAAATAGAACAGAAGAGACTATTTAGGTTGGAGCAGATGCTCGCAGTCCTGCCACATAGGTTGATTTAATATTAGTGAATTCACTGTAAAAAGAAGTAAACGTGGAAAAAATACGAAGCGTAGGTCTGATCCTGTTGTTTTTTCTCCCATGTGTGAACATGCCTCACGCTAGCACCCTTTCCCTAAGTTAATGAAACTTTTTGCTCGTGTTTTCTGACACTACAGATTGTTTTCTAGAGGACTGTCATATCCAGACATGGGGGGGTTGAAGCAAGAATTAAAGCACCAGCCCCCTGTTCTACCTTCTGCTGCATAAACACTGCCTAAGAAGGGAACACTACTGAATGATCCGAGACCTGCCTGAGTGTATCCAATAGAGGTTGCGCTACTTTGAACATCAATGGGAAAAGGTACAAAGAATAAAATGAGAGCCGCATAGGAAAGGTTCCCTCCTCCATCATTTTCCCCAGCTACTGCTCTAAGGACACCTGGTAACCTGAGCTTGGCTTCCTCTCGCAGTCAGCCAAATAAATCTATGGTCCGTGAACACTTCAGTGACTGTGCAAATGCACGCAGCTGGCGGAAGCAAGAGGGGAGCATGTGAAGCTAAAGGGAAGTCTGGCTTGTACAGTCCAGTCTCTAATACATGCAGTGATAATCTTTACATTATTGATAACAACCTGCTCCAAAGGCCAGCAGATAGAAAGATTCTGACTATAATAGCCTTTTTAAACTGCATTTTTAAACTGAGCCACTTCCCGGTTCTTAAAATTGCAATGTTTACCTCAGTGCTGCAGCTGCACTGTGAAGGACAGTCCTTGCTCACAGTTGGTTCATTTCCTGAAATAGTTTTTCAAACTTACAGGGAGAAATTTTTATGGGGGACCTCGGGTGATCTATGCTTGATAACTGAAATTGCAGTGTTTTGCTTATGCATCGGCTGACCTCACAAGATGTTGGAATCCCTACAGATCTGAAGCCCTCTGCTCATGTAAAAGATGTGACAACAACTAACCCCTCCTTCCGTGTGACCACTGTCCACCAGTAACTGCTTATTGCCACTCATAAGAACATTCACAGCAGATTTCAAAACCCATCAGGTTGCTGATAAGCATCTCCTATCTGATTATCTAAGATTCCTTAGGGCATGCAGAGCTGTAGAGGACTATGCCTCCTATAGTACTTGCATTGCAGTAATTCAGAGGAATCCCCCAGAGGGCCAGAGACACTTTATAGGGTGAAGCAGGGCTAGATTTCTGCCTGGCTTGCGCTTTTACAGATAATTAGGCACAGAGCACTGAGGGATGTGGTTTAGTGGGCATGGTAGTGATGGGTTGATGGTTGGACTAGATCTTAGTGTTTTTTCCAACCTTAATGATTCTATGATTTTATGATTACAGCCTTGCATGGACATAGTGGCTAAAATTGGGACTGCCTTGCTTGAATTGCAAAATCTCATAATTGGCATGGGGGAAATGTAAAGTCCACTTTCTTATAGAACAAGGTCTGGGGACCACTGAAGGAAGTCCAGTTTGAACAGACAAATGTGAGTGCTATTCCTGCTCAGAAAAGCAGATCTGTCAAACTCCTTCAGAGGGGATGCTGAGGATGAAGAAATTTTAGTTGGATTCAGGTAAAGAAGGGACAAGTGCTTGGAAGAAAGATCCATTATGGGTCACTAAATAGATCGAGTAACTGAGGCTCAAAAAATCTTCTGAATCAAAATAGTCTGAGGATGGGAGTATTTGAGGAGGTGAAAAAGAATCACATATGCTTGTTCTCTTGCATTTCTCTCCACTCTAACTTTGCTGCAGAGAAAACTCAAGGTAAAACAGGTGAGTGGCTGTAACAGTCTTATCTGGAATGTGGGAGACTTCTAACTCTCACTAGTTTCTTCTCAAGGGAGGAGATGAACCTACTTACCTTTTGATAAGGCTCTGCAACAGACTGCCCAGGGAGGTGGTGGAGTCATTGTCCCTGGAGGTGTTCAAGAAAAGGGTGGATGCGGCACCAGGGGACATGGTTTAGTGGGCATGCTGGTGATAGACTGATGGTTGGACTAGATGATCTTAGTGGCCTTTTCAAACTTTAATGATTCTATGATTCTATGAAAAATAGAGTTAGCATAGCTCCCAGTAGCCAGCACAAACACTGTGAAACTCAGGGCTATCTTCCAACCTGCTCACTCTTCCTCAAGTTCGACTAACACGAGAAGAGAGAAGATGCATGTTGACACTTTGAGTTAGCCTTCCTTTTGGTGAATATTCAGGTTTGCTACTTTAGTCTACAACTTCCCAGGTCCCCAGTTCTTCACAAACATCATTTTTCCTTACTGAGAGAAAAAATGGCTAGGATCTATTTAGCCATTTCCATCTATATTAAGGAGAGAAAAGCTCTTCACTCATCTCTTATCCCTCCAATACTTTCCACACCAGCTTTGAAAAGAGGCAGTTTCTACATTCTTCATCTCTATGGTTTCCTTCTCTTTCAGTCACACTGTACAACCCTGGGTCCCAGTCCTGCACTTAGACTGACACTGAACTTTCAGTTCCAAGGTGTATGATGTGTCTCTGCCTCTCACTTGGGTGATGCCAGCACTGCCTGGCACCATAACAGAGCCTGTGGGCTGAGCCACTGATCATTCTGTCCAATGTCACTCCTCCCTGAAGTTTGCCTGACTGCTTCACTGTAGATGGAATGCTTGAGGAACATTTCTGATGCTACTTGTGCTGTGGTTCAAATGGAGAGTTATGCTGATGAGTCTGAATGAGCAAAGACTGAGCGCTAGTCCTCAGGTAGGTGCATATTTTCTCTGCAATAAGGTCAGAAATCAGGAAGAAAATCATAAATTTCTGTAGCTGTGAATGGATGTAAGTGTAACTCCTCTCTAAGCAACACTGAAACATGTGCAAGTACACAGAACTACAAATATTTCCTACTCTGCAGTGCCAACAAAATGCAAATACTTGGATATTTCTCCACTAAGCACTACACCAATCTGCAGCCTGACCCCAGTTGGAGGAAGGTTGCAGACCCATGGCTGTGCTTGTACTTTCCATGACTGTCATGCTATTCTGTGACCCAAAGCCCCACGGAGACCTCAGCCCTCAGCTGCCCTCAGGCTCCCCTTCGACCTCACACTTGCCATCATTTTCCAGCTAAAGGTTAATTAGTCCAGGGGACGTTTCAATCCAAGCTGTTGCCCGCAGGTTGCAGTCTTTGCCTGAGCACTATTTTTAGACCAGCTCCTTCGTTGCTATTGATCCTAGCCACCCTCTGTTAATTAGATACACACAACACACACAGCATTTGCAACTCATTTATCAATTCTATTCAGCACTTCCCTCCCCTGAGATGTAATTTGGAACCCTCCTTGAATCATGCTATTGATCTTTCCCAGCGACTTTGCTATAGGATTCTCTGTGTTGCATACTATTTATAGATCCTTCTCCTTCTCCTGCTCTCCCATGAGGAATCAGAAACGGGCAACGATAATCAGACTTCTATTTTTAAGAAGGAGTTGATCAAAACCACATATTTCCTCTTTCTTTTCCTTCCTTGTTTCTGTTGCTGCTATTCACAAGCTTTCTATCAGTAGGCGAAACCTTCCTGCTCCACATGGCATTCGTAATGATTTCAGTAATGCTCAGGTGACATGATCCAGACTTTGCCCTGGGTGAAATTCTGTTTACTGAATTAATGAAACAAATCCCTACTCCTTGCTGTGTCCAAGAGGTTCATGGAGGGCTCTGTGACCTGTTTTGGCTGCTCAGCCTGAGGTGCTCCTTTCAGAGGGTTTCAGTATCTCAAATGGAGTAGATTTGTACCATTTTGAAGAGACCAGGTTCCCACTGCATGCTGAAGGAAGGTTGTCCAAAGACCTTAAGCAACATGTAGTCAGAAGTGAGACACGCTTCGAAGGTGGAGAACAACAGTTACAAGACCTGGTGCTCTCGGATTTGAGAAAAATCTAAAATGAGGCTCAAGAGAAGCCAGGAACAAGTGATCCTTCATTGCATAAGACTGCAGAACACAGCTCTGATACAGGAGAGGGCCTGCAGTTATCATTTTAAGGTGATACCAGGAGGGACAGCCTTGCCTTGAAGCATAAACACAGACCTAGGCTTCCTGTGGTGGCACTGAGTGCCGATGGCCAAGTGGGGGACTGGTACCCAGAGGAGATGAGCAGGATGTCAGGAGGAGCCCTGGCTGGAGGCTGTATGGTTGTATGGCTGTGGTGTTTGGGGCTGTCCATGTAGAGCTGTGGTGTCTGTTTGGGGCTGTGGCAATTGGGGTTGTGTGTGCAGAGCTGTGGTGTTTGGGCTACGTTGTTTGGGGCTTTGCATGCAGAGCTATGGTATTTTGGGCTGTGTTGTTCAGGGCCCTTTGTGTAGAGTTTTGGTGCTTGGGGCTGTGTGTCTATACACCTGTGGTGTTTGGGGCTCCATGTGTTTGGATGCGGTGTTTGGGGCTTAGCGCATATAGCAGTGGCGTTTGGGGCTCTTTGTGTGGAGTTGTGCTTGGGGGCTGCATGTGTAGACCTGTGGTGTTTGGGGCTGTGTGTGTAGAACCGTGGTGTTTGGGGCTGTGGTGTTTGGGGCTGTAGTGTTTGGGGCTATGGTGTTTGCAGCTGTGTGTGTAGATCTGCAGAGCTGTGGTGTTTGGGGCTGTAGTGGCTAGGGCTGTGGTGTTAGGAACTGTGTGTGTAGAGTTGTGTTGTTGGGAGGTTTGCAAGTGTAGCTCTAGTATTTGGGGTTGTGGTGTTTGGGTCTTTGCGTACAGTTGATGTCTGGGGCTGTGGTGAATGGGACTGCGATGTTTTTTGGTGCTGTAGTGTTTGAAGCTGTGGTGACTGGGGCTGTGTGTGCAGAGCTGTGACACTGGGAACTGTTACACTGGGGGCTGAGGTGCTTGAAGCTGTGCGCGTAGAACTGTGTTCTTGGGGTATTTGCTTGTACAGCTCTGTGGGTGCGGTGTTCAGGGAACTGTAGTATTTGAGGCTGTGGGGCTGCACCTGCAGACCGCTGCGCTCGAGGTATGTCGACTAGAGCCGCGTCTTACAACTGTGCCGCTCGGGGCTGCGCTGCGCGGCCGACGGCTGTGCCGAGGGGCGGCCCCACCTGTCCCGCCCGTAACCCTCAGCCCTCCCCGTGGGCGGCAACGGGCGGCGCGCTCTGCTCTGCTCCCGCCGCGATCCGGCCCCGCAGGAGCGCCGCACGCCCGGCCCGCCCCGCCGCCGCCGCCACCACAGCCGCCGCCCGGCCCCGCTTGGCAGCCGAGGCGTGGCCAAGCCCGGGGGAGGCGGGAAGGAACAGCGGCGGGGGAGCCCCGCGGCCGCTCCTTGACAGGACGGCGCCGAGGGGGTTAAGCCGCTCCCCGCGGCGGGCCGAGCCGAGCTCCCGCCTCCCGTGCCGGCGGCGGAGCGCGCACACACCCGCACACACTCACACACGCGCAGGCGATGGCTGAGGGGCGCGGGCTTCATTTTCCCCGAGATGATGTCAAGAGCTTGGGAGAAGGAGGAGGAAAAGGAGGAGGACGGTTGCTCTTTTTCTTAACGGCTTTGTTCTAAAATCATCCGAAATAAAGCAGCCCCAGCCCCGAGAGCAGCCGTGAAAGTAGCCTTTTTTTTTTTTTTTTTTTTTTCTTCTTTTCCTCCTTCCCTCCCTCTCCTCCCACCCCCCTCTTTTTTTCTTTTTTTCTTTTTTTCCTTTTTTTCCTCCGGCTTTGTGAGCTTTGAGCCCCCCTCCCCACGCCGCTCTCTCTCCCCGGGGGAAGGCTCCGGCTTTTTCCGCTCCGCCCGCCCCGCCGCTGCCCGCCCGGGGCAGGTGCTCCGCGGCTGCCGGCCGCCTCCTCGCCGCGCTCCCGCCTCCCTTCGCTCGCCCGGCGGCCGGGGCGGCTCCGCGCCGCTCCTCCCGGCTCCTGCGGGGCGCTGGCTGCCCGCCGCCAGGGCCACGCCGCCGGCCCGCCGCCCCCTCCTCCCGCCGGAGCGGCGGCTCGGCCCGGTTCGCCCGGGGATGCTGCCCTCAACTCCCCGCCCGCCGCCTGACACCGCCGCCGCCGCCCTCTCCGCACCGGACGCCGCTCCGCTGCTCTCTCCGCGGCCACCTGCAGCAAGCCGGCTTCCCGCTGCCCGCCTCGCACCGCGGCGGAAGGAATAAAGAGCTCAGCCCGTCCCGACCAGCTCGGCCGGCGCTCCCTCAGGCCGGGGCGGGCCGGGCCCCGCGGGTTGTCCCCGACGGCGGCCGCTTCTCCTCGTCCCCTGCGCGGTTCCACGCGGATGGACGCGCTGCCGCCGCTCGCTCCCCCCCGGCCGCGCCGCGCCGCCGCCTGAAGAAAACTTGGGACGGGGACGGCCCCGCCCGGGCTGCGGGGGACCCTTCTCCGCACCAAGTTCGCGGGGGGACCCACCCGCTTGCCACAGGACTCCGGCCCGGGGCCGCCGCCCAGCGCTCCCTTCCCTCGGCGAGAGCTCGGCGGGGACCCCCTGCCCCTGGCCTCGGTGCTGGGGAGGAGCGGGGGTGCCCTGGATGGCCCTGCGCACTGGGACAGCTTGGTTTGGGCAGGTCTTGCGCAGAGTTTCCCGGCTTCAAGGCACCTGGTCCCGGCGCTCCAGCAGCCTCCTGTGCCTCTCCTCTTCCCAGGAGCCCGAGCAGGCGGGCGGGGAGCGGCCGCCGCCGCAGCACAAGCTGCCCCGGAGCAGCCGTCAGCCCCCCCGGCAGCTGCCCCCCTGCTGCGGCTGCTGCGGCCTGTCGGATCCCCGGGCGGCCAGGGGGGGACATGGTCCCCTCACTCGCCCCTTGCTGGCGGCCATGAAGAGGCAGAACGTGCGGACCCTGTCCCTCATCATCTGCACGTTCACCTACCTGCTGGTCGGGGCTGCCGTCTTTGATGCCCTGGAGTCCGACAACGAGATGCGTGAGGAGGAGAAACTCAAAGCCGAGGAGATCCGGCTCAAAGGAAAGTACAACATCACCAGTGAGGACTACCGGCAGCTGGAATTGGTGATCATGCAGTCCGAGCCACACCGGGCTGGTGTCCAGTGGAAATTCGCCGGTTCCTTCTACTTTGCCATCACGGTCATCACGACCATTGGTGAGTGTCTCATTTAGGGGAGGGGGCGAAAGCTATTCCAGATTGGAAGAGGGGTAGGGGGGCTGTGGCATGCAGCGGGTTAAGTGCTGGACGAGTTTTTTGGCTTCCCTCCTGTGTTATGCAATTCATGGCTTTCCGTGGACAACTTGTTGGACTTGGATTTGTCCCGTATCCCTTCCTGTGATGCTGGAGCCTGGGTGTCACCTGGGTGGGATGGTGGCTACTTGGTGGCTATTGCCAAGTTGTGGCATGGGTAGCAAAGAGAAGGAGGAGGGAAGAGGTGCGATGACACTCTCAAGAGGGGGGTCACGCTCTCTGGATGAGGCTCTCTGGGGGTTCCCTGCAGGAAGAATGAGGCCCTGACATCATGCTCCTCCTGGGATTTGCATGCGCCTTCACTTAAGAGACGCAGAGAAATCTTAAGCATAAGGCAGGTGGTTGAGTATGAAAATGATGAAGACATGGGAACTGACTAAGCTGGGAAACCTCTGGATGTAGCTGTGGCTAAGGGCAGCCCTACTTTGCCAAACTTTGTCTTGGCATTGTCAGCATGAGTTCCCACAGCTGTGTTCCCATTGCTGGGCCTGTCCTGGGCATTCCCAAATGTGTTCTGAAGTTTTCTTTGCAGTTGGAGCATCAACAGGTCACGGAGTGTATGTCCTCTTCGCGGGCATACAGCCCAGAGGAGTGATGTCCTCTGTCACGTCTACATTGCCAGGTTTCCCTGGCATGCCATTTCCCAGGATAATAGAGTAGACACAGCCACAGGCTGTCATTTTGTACTTCTCTGCTTTGTTCAGCTAAAACAGGGCATTTTGCATAAAGTTTTCTTCCCCGTCATAAAAATATCTACCATGATAACTGGAGGCTGCAGCGTGCATGCAGAACTGTGCTACAACTCTGACTTTGGCTTGATTAGCAGGTGTGTTCTTCCTTGTTTTGCATTCAGGGTGGATTTACCAAGGCAGTTGACTTGTCCTTCTCCCAGCACTTGTAGATGCTCCCCTCTAACATCTGGGGAGCTCTGACCCTTCTTGCTCAGTGGCTGTTTGATAGCACAGAGAGCAGGACACAAAAGACTCGCTTCCTTACTAATACAGAAAGATTCAATCTTTTTTTGTTTTTAACCCCTTAGGGCTTGTTACAGCGAACTTCCATGTTGCCACCTGAAGCTGTTTTTGGCAGAATATGCCATCCACCATACTTTGAGCTGCATTTACTTAAATTTGCACCTGATTGTCTTATACGTGTTACATTAAAATTTTCCTTTGAAAAACTCTGGCAACATGAAGTCTATTTGATCCTAACAAAGACTGGATTTTAGACAGTAATCTCCTTTTTTTTCTGATATTATATATATATATAATAAACATTTATTGATTATCAGATGGCTTGGATTTCTGATATTCGTTGCAATATCAGAGCTCTCTTTCCTCCTTTACTTGCGGATACTCTTTTCCTTGATTTGTGTCTTGTCATTTATTTGTTCTAGGTGAATACAGGACTATCATGCCCTGGATTATGGCAAGGCTTCCACACACATGCCTGTATACTCATAGTGCCCTGTACTCTTGCCTAAGTGGTGGCTGCAGTACTTTGTGTTCTTAAGCTTGATTGGTGAGAAGCAGAAAAGGGCTTTATAACAGTAGTTTGCTGTTTTGACCATATTTTACCTGGAAACGAGTACAACTTGCTTGGAAGCCCATGGCATTCTCTCATGCAAAGAGGTGAGATTCATTTAGAAAGCTCAGAGCACGTCATTGTGCAGAGAATAGTGTACATTTCTGTAGGCAGAGGCACTTTGGGATGTCAGAATTGTTTAAGTTTTACATGTGTATAGCAACGGGGAGCCACTGGGAGGGAGAGCAATAATAAAGAATGGTGGAGAAAGACAGACATTGTTTGATGATTGCTCATTTGGGAAGCTGTGCTCCAGGAGGGTATGTGTTCTGTCTTTGAAAAGTTTATTAATAGTTACTATCTTCATTTTGCCAAGTGTCTTTCTATTTTGTGTATCATCTCTTCAGTACCGAAGTAGTTTTGGAATGTTGTGAGATCTGTCAGTTGTCTGTGTAAGTTAGCATGGAAGATTTTTCTTTATTTTTTAAATTTATCCTCAAAGAATTTGTTTCAAAGGGGGAGAGTACAACTTTATATATTACGGTTCTCAGGAAAATAAGAAAATACTTATTCTCTGTGTTTCCTGCATTGGACAGTTATCTTAGATGTTCATCTTAATCTTTTGTGATGGCTCCTATTTTTAGTCTGTGCGTATGCTCTCATATACATTTCCTTCTCCCTCTGAAACCTTCAGGAAGCACGCACAGTGTATGCATTAGAGAATGTGCTGTAGTCAGTAAGTACTCGTGTAAAGTGCCCCTAAATAACCATCTTAGACTGACTGTTGAAACAGAGTGAGTGAAAACAATCGTTGCATATTCCAGAGTAGTAAATCTGCCCCTACAAACTTCTCTTCTGAGAAGTGCAAGAGGAATCAGTGGACCACATAGTCTAGCAATATGCATATAATAGTAGACTAATTTATATCTAACTTAATTATGTTCCTTATACCGCCGTGCTAGCAACATATGCGATTACCTCTTTACTGTGTTGATTTAAACTGCGTGGCTTTAATTAAATCAAAGCCAATCCTCACTATTCGGGGAACAGCACCCGGCCACGATCTGCTTTCGCCGCGGGACGTGGTGCTGAAGGGACAGCTCCGGCAGCCTATGCGCCGCCGGGTCCGGCCGCCCTGCTGGGCAGCCTCCGCCTTGATTAAGGCTGCAGGGCTTGGTAAGGCTCCGAGTCTTGCCTCCCCGGGAGCACTGCATTAAGGACCTGTTTGGGTTGAAGTACAGAAAACTCAAAACCTCCCGTGTGAGGCAGAGAGGTTTGATCAACTCTCACATTTCCTCAAATCTTTAGCATTTTGCTTTTTATTAAGGGATGGTAGGGAGTTGTTGCTCACTTGTCATGAATACTAAACAAGAGGGAGTTGATCAAGTAAACAGAAAAAGGTTTTTCTTCCACTTGTGACAATTTTTTTTCCTATTCCCCAGGTTCAACATTGTTGTCTTTATTTTTCTTTCCTTTCTTTCTTTCTTTCTTTCTTTTTTTTTTTTTAATTAACACAACTGCGGGTGCTACAACATTTGATGACTCTGCGCTTAAAATGCAGTATCAGAAGAGAAATGTCATGCAAAGTTTTGATCACGTTTAAATTCTGGGAAAGTTTTTAGGTGATCAAATGAACTAATAAGCTGTTCTTGGCTCTCACCAGTTGCTGAGTTTATTTCAGGATTGTTCTTACTTTGGAGTTAGTTAGTATAATTTCCTATCTGTTTACAATTACACAGCCAAAATGATGACAAAGTGATTTAAGCCAGTTCTCCATCCAGCTGTTTAACTTTTGTGAGATGAGCTGTAGATTTTGACAGTGAGTTAATCAAGAGGCTGGATACGGTGAATGAAAACACCAACTTTTGAAACTAGAAAGTAGTTCCTAGGATTTCTACTAAGTTTTAATGGCCTTTTCTACAGGTTTATGTGTGGCTAAACTGATTCCATGTAAGAAGGTGTAAACACTGTCAAAATGTGTTGTTGGTATGAGTATCGCTCTATGATTTAGGCCTTAAAGGGTGATAGTCATACTTGATTTAACACCACCGAGCTCTAGTAAACAGTGAATATTTCTGGAGGCTTGTGTAGAATATAAAGAACTGAAAGCTGTTTATGTCACCCTAAGATGAACTGAAACAACAAACAGATTGAGGATTTTTATTTTTTTCCTGAGAAGTTACTGTAAGTAGAGCAAAATTGAAGCAGTGTGTGCAGTGAACTACTAGTCTCTTTTTCTAGCTTCTAGGCCTTTGTTTTGAGTCTTAAACTTGCTGTAAATGGTGGCTGAATGTTCCTGGTGAGCAGAGACAAAATAGTTTTGTAGAATATGGTGCCAAATCTGCAACGATGAGTGGAATAACCACCTACTGACAGCGATTTGGCTACTGATATCTAAAGATTCGGGAAGGGGATGGCTTACTTCAGGCAGATGGTGGCCTGACAGCCAGTTTAAACCTATATTAATGAACTAAGCAAGCACATGCTTAAATCCATGTCAGGATAGTTGCTTTCGTTTCTCATCCTTTCTCTGCATCTTTACCTTTCTGTAAAACAGGTATAAAGTACTCACCAAGATGATAATGTTGCATTTTTTTTTCTAATTTGGGTTAGAAAAGGATGTGTTTTTACACGTGAATTATTTTGTCAGTATTTATCTTTCTTTAAGGCCAGCCTCTGGTGAATGGAATCCGCTTCTGATTTTTTCTATAGCCAGTAATACTTAAATGCATTCCAGTGAAAAGCTTTGAGTAGAGAATAGTGTCGGATGGATAATTTGATATGGAAATAAAGAAAAGAAAGGAAGAAAACAAGATAGGAGGGGAAAGACAGAGGACAAATACATTAATGCTTTTTTCAGTTACCTGCTGCATTTGTGAGTTACCAGGAACTTGAAGATCATAGCTCATTTAAAAAATCAAAACGAATGAACAAATGAACAAAAAGCACCCTAACCCTCTGTGGGTTGAAGTTACTCTGTTATTAATAAGCTCAGGTGAAAGTAGAGAGTAATATTTTCTGGTGACATGAATGCTTGTAGATCCACTAAAGTGATGAATCTATTTTGATTTATCCCATCTGAAGCTTCAGTGGAGAATACTGGATGATTTAGTGGAGGGTTGTTAGTTAGGGTAGTTTGGTTAGATCGTGGTTGGACTCAATGATCTTTAAGGTCTTTTCCAACCTGAGTGATTCTATGATTCCATGTTTGATTCCATGATCAGAATTTGTAAGATTTGCTTGTGGCAAAGGGGAGGTCAGTTTCCATGAGAAGATGAACATTTTCTAGAGTTTGCTCTCCTGCAAAACTAAAATATTCTGCAATATATTTTTGCACTTTATTTTTTGTCTCATAGAGGATTAACAAAGAAAAGATTGTCCAAATAATATTCTGCTAAGACAAAAGGGACTTTGTATACCTCCTTTTCTCACATGCTCACAGAAACAGTTTTTGAGTTCTTGAAAACTGGTTTTGCAATGATACCTGACATTCCTGACAGAGGGACATTAGCAAAAGCTTTTTAAAAATTGCTGATAAGCAAGCTCAAACTGATGCTGAACTGCACCTACCAGCTGCATGGCTTATTGACAGGGTGAATATCCAGTAAAAGTCTGGAAACATTTATGGGAAAGCATCGAGAAACTTCTAGCCACTCTACTTTGTGCTGGTGTCAGCAGATTTCCTTAGCATCCCCAGTCTTGTGAAACTGGCATGTTGTATTCATTTATAATTTGGTGCCTTCTCTTTTCTTTCTAACTATTCTTTACTTCTTTAACTGAAGCAAGTGAGATTTAAATTAGGCACTAGCACACTCTTTCTGGTTGTCAGGGTAGTTGTGTGCTGGAGGAGATTGCCTAAGGAAGCCGTGGAATCTCCGTCACTGGATGGTTTTAAACAGAGTTTAGACAAACATCTGTCAGGAATGGTTAAGTTACAGCTGCTTTTGCCTTTGGGGAAGACGATGGAGTGGCTGACCTCTTGGAGTCTTTATCAGCCCTATGTTCAACAATTTTCTTTTGCCATGTCTCAATCTCTTAATAGTTCTTACACTACTTGTTTTTTCTTGAGAACGAAAACCAAAGATATTTTCATTCTGTTTTCACCATTCTGTGGTCTTCTCTTATTCAGTATTTTTCTGTGCAGTGAAGTCATTTGTGTGCCTTTGCTATTACTATGTGTCACCATAGTAATGTCTGTTTGCCCTCTGATAAGGTGGTAAGTTAGAGGTGTCACTGAGTCTTTCGGGATAGTAATTAGCTGAAAAAGAAGTGATCCCCCTGGTACAGGATAGCAAGCATGTGTAGGGCAACAACTGGGAGGGAGAGGAGGCGTTCTAGACTAATATTGGATGAAGTTTGTCTGTTAGCTATTGGCTTGTTTCCATTAGAAAGTGGAACTCCTTTGCTTTCTCTGGCAACAGCAGCAGAACTGTGAGACTTGAATTAAAGGAAAATTGATTAATGGAGAGCTTTCAGTTTGGACAACGTGTTTTGGGACCGACCCTATCGGTCTGGCTAAAGCGAGAGCCAGAGCACTGTCATCTTCTCTTGCAGGCAGTCTGAGCTGAGGTGCTTAGTTCCTTCAGTGCTGGAGCATATTCCTTCATGAATGCTGAAAACAATGCTCATGGCTTCGAACTGGAGTTACACAGCACTTTATATTCAGAATGCTGTTCTGACATTATGTGATTCATCTTCAAAACACCTCTGTAAAAATTATCCTCAATTTAGAGACAAGAAGATAAAATGACTTTCTGAAGATTCAGGTTGGGAACTATTTCTAATTGCCTAGAAGCTCACTTCTCTGTCTTTCAGACCATGTGGTAGTTTATAACCAGATTAAACAGCTGAGAGGAACCAAAGGCATAGATCCATAATGAATTCCAGGTGGTATTAGCAAACTCCTGCAGCTTATGTCTTTAGACATACAGTAACAGCAGAACCTCGAGCCTTCTTATGTCAAGGAGCATTGTCAATTCTGGCTGTTTTTTAAAGACCTCTTAGGGTTTTTAGTTACCTGGTTCTAGTGGATTTTTCCTGAGAATCCTTGACTGGATTTGGATAACAGCTACATGAAGTATCCTTTGTAACAGATGCTAGCAAGGACAGTTGCTGATGATGCAGAACTAATCTGTAAGAGACCTTTCTGCTTCTAAGCTGAACTACAGCTTACTGTGAACTTAGAGCAGATGTTTGCTGTATGTAGCAGGCATGTTCATCTCTTCCATTTGTGGAAGTTTTTGAATGAAGCCATGGACTATTTCAGAAATTCCACACATTTAGATTGGTTTAATGCTAATTAATTTTAAATCTTTCGTAGAATCATAGAATCCCTAGAGTTGGAAGGGACCTTTAAAGGCCATCTAGTCCAACTCCCCTGCAAGTGAACATGCACAGCTAAATCAGGTTGCCCAGGTCTTGATCCAGCCTTGCCTTGAAAGTTTCCAGGGACGGAGCATCAACCACATCTCTAGGCAACCTGTTTTGGTGCCTCACTGCCTTCATTGCCTTTTCTGGATACAGTCAGTGAGACATACTGACTTTAAGCCAGAAAGTGTGGAGCCTTCCCACAGGTTACCTGTATTCTCTTAGGTCTCTACGACTTGACTAGCTACAACTAATGTTGATGTTGACTATGTAGCTATGGCAGTTTCTTTGATTAAAGCCAGATTAGGGAACCTGTGGGTTAGGGAATTCTGGCAAACAAACAAACAAACAAACCAAAAGCAACCAAAGAAACAAAAATAAATTAATACATGATCCAAAGCGTGCTGTAAATACCAAAGAGGCTGTTTTAACTCACAGTTGATTTGGATTAGGCTATTATTTGACATGACTTATACAGTACAAAGAGCTATATTCTGTAGCAAACCAATTTACTCAAAAATATTTTTAATGAAAATATTCAGATTTACCTTATAATAATGAAGGAAGAAGAGTTAGTGGAATTCTTGTGAAATCTGACTTTCAAATAGTTAAATTTGACATTTATACTGGTTTTCCCTTTTCTTAATTGAAAGTGGAAGGCTCGTGTATATACTGAATCCCTTAACTTACAGCAACACAAACCTTGAGAACAAACGCTGATGTTTTTTTATTCTTTTTATCTGTTTTGGTGGTGATTTTTTTTAAATTTTGCTTTCTTTCGTTGCAGCCTGGCAGTTGACAATCTCTTCTGATCCACTGAGACATTTTTCTTGTTGTTGTTTATTTTTGGTAGTGTAAACCATGCTTTCGTTTCAGGGGAAAAATCATCCAATTTCTTTTCATTATTATTATTTTTTTTGTTGTTTAGTAGTTAACTGACCATTTTTTTATTGCATTGCCAGGGGCTGCAAGGAGTATGTGCAGTAGCCAGTTGGTTAAAGAGTTCAGTATGCTTTTTAACTGTTTTCAATAGGGAGATGATTTGGGCGCATCACTGAAAGACATATCTCTATTAAGGATTGATGTATTTCTTACTTGTTAGGATGTTTAGGAGGGAATAGTCTGCATTGTCCTTCCAACTAGCTGCACCAGCAAGAACAGCTTCAGAGAAAAGCAGGCAAATATTGGGGTTAAAAGGTATCTGATGGGAAGTTGATTGTCTACTTGCTCTCCCGTAGCAGAAGAGGATTGCTCCATTTGCTAACTGTGAGACGTGTCTGACAGGAAAATTTCACAGAGAGCTTTAGGACACAGACTGATGAATGAAACCTACAGCAGCTCTCTGTAATTGTATAGTGCAGGAGATTAGCTGCAAGGAAATGTTTGTAGACTCTTAATTTAGGGATATTCTTGACATACTGAAAGAAGGTAGAAATAAAAGTAATCTACTCCTCAGGCAATTGGCACTGTCATCAGTATCCGATATTTATTACCATTAACTCCTAATGGAGATGTTTGGGCGCAGATGGGGTATTTTATTTCTTCCACTGCCTTTTCTTTTGTTTTCCCATTGTGGGGATGTACTCCTACAATGTTTAAATCATCAATCATTGCTATAGGTACTGTATTAGAAATTAATCACTGTAACAAACCAATGACCACTCAGAATTTTGAGTTTTCACTTTGCTGCATCTGGGACTTTTCAGGACCAGACCCAGTAAGAAAAAGCATCAAATACTCTTGTTTCAGAGGTCTAGACCTCTACTGAATTCACGAATAGTTGGTGTTTGCTGCTAATTGTTTGGACTACATGGTGAAAGAGATCTGGCTCCACTGAGTGAAAATATTGTTATTGACAGCAATAATTTAAAAAAATCTAAAGTGTGGTACATACATTGACTCTGCTCTGGAAGCTTAGGGGACCTGCAACAAAATGAACTCCAGGAACAGGAGCCGCATGGAACTTTAACTACAAGCTTCTGTGTGGTAGCTGTACTATATGATGTACTGCATCTGAAATATTTTAAAACTCTTGAGGTAGTAAAGGTGATTGATTATAATCTTGCATCAGAGAAGGACATCATACTTGCAGAAGTGACTGAAAGTCTCAGTGCTCCTCCACAGTTATTTTGGTCTTTGGGAACTTTTTAGGTTTCCAGAGGTAGACCAGAAGTTGCAGAAAAGTACCTTTCATGCTAAAAAAGCTAGTATTTTCTTCTGAGGACTAGAAATAATAGAAGGATGTCATTTCGTTATTTTCCAGATTTGTTACATATGTGAGGCTGTCAAAAAATCTGAATTGCTGTAGAATCCTAAGGAGGAAAACAGCATGAAGGTTTGGCAAGCAACGTTTGAGAAGTGAGAGGCTGTCCCAGCATTTAAAGACATTTATTCACTATCAGTCCACCACGTCCTCAGTAAAAGGACCTGATCTAGTATTTGTTTGCTGCTGGGCACCAAACAGGAGCTATATTTATAGTCTTTCCTGCAGTATTATTTGTTTGCTTTAGAAATATGATAAATTCTAGACAATTGACAGCTAAAACAGTGATGGTGACCTGTGCCATTGGAGGCACCTGGATATCCCAGAGATTTTACCTGAATTCTTTAGTTGACCTTTCAACTGATATATTAAGAATTCAGTGATGTTCTCAAGCTCTCTCCCTCAAAGTTTCTCCCTTTCTTCTCTGTTTAATGTGTCAGTGAATCTCAAGAAGAGGATGGACATGATCACTATTTGGTCTGTGCTGATGCTCTGTCAGATTTTACATTATTTTTTGGTATTTTTGCCTGACAAACAAATGAGCATTCAGTCTTTTGGCAGCAAAGGCTTAAGCTCATGATTTGCTCTTAAAACACATCCTGCCTAGTAGTAAAAAGCCTGTTATTTAAAGGGCACTTTTCAAAACAATTAGGGCTTTAGGAGCAATGTGTTTGCTTTAATGAGTGCACTCTGCCAGTCAGAGCAAGCAACATAAGCTGATACCTACTCATGTAGGCCAACAGAAACAAATTAGCAGTGTTACAAGTCAGTTTGTGAATGTACTGCACATCCAAGAGGTTTGTTTTAATGCGTGAGAAGCACTTGATAGGTTTCAAAATGGCTTTGTTTTTGTGTTGTTTTTTTTTCCCAAATATCCACCACCAATTATATTTTCATGTAGAAGCTTTTGTACCTCTCCTGTCCTTGTGATAGCTAAATCTCTACGGGTTGCATTCAGCTCTGGTTTAACATGTTGGACTGGCACCAGAAAGAATTTTCCATAAAGCCTCAGTCTTCCTACACAGCTTTTGCTGTATGAAGTTTGTTAGCGGTGCCCTTACAATGTGGGTAGGCCAGCTGCTGGCACTTACTTTGGTATTTATTTGGTGATAATTTTTTAATCTTGGGTGGTTCACTTCTATATCTCGGCTTCCAAAGCAGGGCAATATTAACATGTTATGGTATGGATTTTTTTCTTTTATTCCAACTGTTTTTTCTGCTCTCAAGATGAGCTGTAGCAAAGGCTGGTTGGTGATACTGAAGAGGTAGAAGGATTGGATGCGAGCTTAGTTTTGATTATTTAGCAGTAAGTGTCACAAGTGAAGTTGCTGATGCTTGAATATTTGAGGTCCTGATTTGGATGACTGGTAGAAACCTAACTTGCAGGTTGGATGTTGAGCAGTTAAATATTTCTGTGATCTCTTTGGAAAAAAATCATGCCTGGGGAGCTTTTAATATCCAACTAAAGCCACATTTTGTTCCTGAAGAGTTTGAGTTTGATACAGTGAATAAGAGAAACTGTTAAACAGCAGCAAAAAAAGAGTTAGTGTAGCCGTAGAGGAAAGATCTTTTTAGTCATGATACCAGTGAAACACAACTATATTGCCTAGGGAAGGCGTGCTCTTCTTTGCTAAGCCTTGAGGAACAGGATAGACAAGCATCTGTCGAGAATGACATATGCATACTGTCCTACCTCGCGGCAAGTTATGGACTCATCTCCTCCTGCCTTATTTTCTATGGTTCTGTACACACACAGGCTGTTTGAAGTTTGTCTTGGATCTTGCTTGGTATCTATGTAAGTTTATCATGTCCTTTTTTTGCTGAAGGTTCCTGCTTCCCTGAGGGATTATTAGTGCATTCTACCATTTTGTCTCCAGCTGAATATCTAGATAAGAATCAAACTTTTCTCTTAGCAGCAACTGCTCACTGTCAGCAGCATCACCAGTTTTTTTATGGCTACTGTTTGAACGGCTCTACCAGTGGCTGTTGTAGGAAAAAGCAAACACACTGCCAATCTCTAAAAAAAGCAACTGGAGAAAACATGGGGAGTTAATGCTCATCAGCCTAAATTTGATACTCAGAAGTGTATTTGACCAAGCAGTTAAACCATCAGTGTGATACCTAGGGGATAGCAAGGACAAGCTGAAACCAACACAGATTTTTCTTAAGTAACTCATGTCAGACTTCTCTGTTCGCTTTTTTGTTTGTTTGTTTGGTTGGTTGGTTGGTTGGGTGGTTTTTTTTTTAGTAGAATAGCTGGTTTAGTTGATATTGGGGGAGCAGTATTTCTTGACTTTTATTACATATGCTGTTCTAAGCACTGTAGAAAAACAAAGGCTGGATTGAGTTGGTACAGGAGGGTGCAAGGTCTGGAAGCACATACAACTACAGGTTGCACTGCATCTGCATTTATCTCATCTGTGACAAAAGAATACTCCATGCAGGTGTATGTAAATTGGACAGAAAATACAAACTGGGTTGGCCTGTGCTAAATCTACAATTGGATAATTTCACAACAGGAATTAAAAAACATGCTAAAATCTTTATCATAGATTGGATGTCTGTCAGATTGGATGGCTGTAATGTGTACAGGGGTCTTACAGGGGTTTGTCTTGTGGTTGATACGATTCAATTTTCTCATTAATGGCTTGACTGGTAGAACAGAGAGAACACATATTATTAATTGTAAGGGGGGTTGCTTGCACTTTGGCGGGCAGAAGCAGAATACAAAATGATTTTTATAAATTGGAAAATGGTCTGAAATCAATTTGATGAAATTCAATAAAGACAAGTGCAAAGTACTACACTGCAGAAGGAAAAAGCAAATACATCCAAAGAAAAATGGTGTAAACTGACTAGATGCAGGTACTGCAACCAAAACATGGTAGTGAAGTGGACTGCAGTCTAAATATGGCTCTGTGGCAAAAGATGTTCAAAATAGGCAAGTATTGGATGTAAGTCACAGAAAGCAGTAATTATGTTTTGCTGGTATTTGTAAGGCTTCATCTTTAAAACTGGGACCAGTTTTGGGTGCACAATTTTTTGAGAAAGGAGCAGAAAAATCAAAGTGTCAGAGAGGGAAGCAAAATGCTAAGATAAAATGACCTAGCTTTCGTATGAAGTTGTTATGGTTTAACCCAGCAGGCAGCTAAGCACCACACAGCCATTTGTTCATTCCCACCACCCTTCCCCAGTGGGATGAAAGAGAGGATTCAAAACAAAATAGAACTTGTGAGTAGAGATAAAAACTATTTACTAAGACAGAAAAGGGAAACGGAAACAAAAATGCAATGGAAGCTATATATAATATATCTGTGTATCTCTCTACATCTCTATATCTGCATTTCAGTTACTCACCACCTGCTGACTGATGCCCAGCTAACAGTACAATTGCTCTCTGATGGACGTCCTGCTAACAGCACTATGTCTTACCACCTGCCAATTGATGCCCTGCCAATCCCCGAGCAGTGGCCCACCTGTGCCTACCTCTGCACAGCTTTATAGCCTTCTGCATAATGTCACATGATATGGAATAACAACTTGTCTAATTCAGGCTAGCCGTTGTGCCTTGCCCCACCCCTGCTGCCATACTGTAATGGTGGTGGCTCTTCCCACTGAGCTGCCCACCAACAACCAAACCTCACCGTGATATAAATGCCATCTCAGCTGAAACCAGGACAATAAACACCCATTATTCCATAACTTTTACATCATATTCAGGTTCCACACTTCACCGTACATCCTGATTAATTGCACAGATTCATTCCCGTAGTCTGTGGGCCATCTCTCTAATCTTACATATCCAGCCCACTAGTTTTAAGTTTCTGTGGCCAGTCAGAATGGGGTCCTTTTGCCACTAATTCCCAGCTAAGCTCACTTTGGCCTCCATGAATTCTGTTTTGTTTCCAGTTCTCTTATCCCACTTGGGAGCAGTAAGCAAAAAACTGTATGGTGTTGAGCTCCCTGCCAGGTTAAACCACAACAGCCCTGTTTGGCACCTAACATGGTAGAGGTGATATATAATATTGACTTGGACAGTCGGCAGTTATCCCAAAGTCTACATGACCACAGGTGTCCACGACCCATGTGGTGGAAATTTGTATGAAGTGCACCATCATCGTGCACCAATACACTGGCAGCAATAGCCTAGAAAGTTCAAGAAAGCCCAACGGTGGATGAGCTGTCTAGCATACCTCAACAATATGAAGAAAATCTCTCCTGCTTCTTACAGGCCTGCATCTCAGCTGTTGAGAGATTGTCCCTGAAGTTCCAGTAATTCAAAGATGATATGCCCAACTTTTCACCTGTATGGATCAGTATCTCATCTATTAAAAGTAAGCGTTCCTCTGCTAAAGAGATGGAACATAAGCACACCATGTGCCAAACAACAGTTTTACATGCATAGCCATGGAGAGGATATGAGGAGGTGGGATTGAAAATCTACCTCGACCCTAAAGGCGCTGTATGTGAGTTACAAGGGGTGTTCATCCAGGAAAATGGCAGCTCCAGTTTCCAGTGGGCAGTCTCCCTGAGCAGCAGCCTGCTCCCAGCCAACTCCCCACAGCTTTATAGCCTTCTGCATGATGTCACATGCTACGGAATAACCCTTGGCCTAATTCGGGTGAGCTGTCCTGGCTTTGCCTCACCCCCTGCTGCCACACTGTAAAGGTGATACTCTTCCCCTTTTGAGTGGCCCAACCTGCTCCTGAGTGTGCACCCGTCACTCAGCAACAGCCAAAACACTTGTGTACTATTAACACTATCTCAGCTGAAACCAGTACTGAAATGAACAGAGATATTGTTGTGTCTGGAATAGAAGTAAATAAAGGGGGGAATAGTAGCAATCTTCAGATGTGTAAAAGGTTGTTGTGAAGAGGGTAGTGATAGGTTTCTCCTATGTATTTACCTGGAGTGTTTACACTGCAGCACGTCAGATGCAGGCTCTATCAGCAATGAAAACAGCTGTAATATGATCTGCAGGGAGCCTCCAAAGTGCCAATGGTAGGAGATTTATCTGAATAGGTTAGTTGTCCAGCAGACATGGGCTTGGTATACTTAAGCCTGCCTCACTGCTGTGTGAGCTAAGTTACCTATTGAAGTTCTTCAAGCCCTATGAGTGGGATGTTGGTATCTACTATACAGAATGAATTGATGATTTGAACAACCTCTCAGTGATGGACTGAGATCTAAGAATCCTGCAAAAGCTCAAATAGTGTAATGAGGTTCCTCCTAGTCCTCAGTTTCTGGGCTTGTATGCTCTATTGATGTTGCAGAGTAACATGCTAAATGCACAGTAACATTTGCTATGTAGCAGTGAACATCAGTATGGTTAAGGCTGAACTTGCCTTTTAGAGAACTGTTCTGCTAGAACATGCATCAATATGCATCTTGCAGCTCCTGCTCATTTTGCATTTTGGGTTACAAATTCTGTCATGTTGAAACAAAGAGGTTTCTCCTCTTTCCCTAAATCTCATGCATACAAACCAGCAATTTCCAGAACACAGACAATCATCCAATCTGTTATCTTGGCAGACACCGATGCCTTTCTGCATTGGAGGAAAGATCTCTATCCCATAATACACCCGTGCAATATATGGTGATGGTGATTTCGTTGCTAACCCCTGCAGCAATCAGTTTATGCCCTCAAGCATGGGATTTGATTATCCTTGTCATTATCTTAGCCACAAATGTTATTAGCAGCCATAAAATTGTCCATTAAAGTGAGAGGAATTACTTGCCTGTACCAAGGGGAGAACAGATAATTTACTACACAGATTTTAAGCCTAAATTTACCTTTTCTTTTTTTTTCCTAACAGTCCTCCTAAGCCTATGTACAAGCCTATGTACAAGCCTACAAGCCTCCTTTTTTATTTTTATTTTTTGGATCTCACAACTCACTTTCTCCTTAATGAGCTTCATGTCTTTTCTTTATACTTTAACAGTAAGATAAGTATATACATGCTATTCTTGAAATAATCCAGAGTCATGACCATATTGTTCCTCATGTTCCATGGTTTAGGTGAATTCTTCTAAGACTTCTAAGCCTGGAAGTGCAGATGTCCAAAGTTTATCTGGGTTCCATAATTTTTGGACTTCAGTATTAGCCCATCGTTCATTACCACATGAACGATTCCAGAGGACTGAGACTGACTTGGCATGCATGAATGGACCGTAACATCACTGGCTGAGTGCAGAATCAGTTCATCTGTTTCTGGCAGTGTCATTTTTCTAGGTTTTCTTGATACTGCAATAGTGTGTGTTTATGAGAGGAAGAGATGATATATCACAGGGACCAAGAAAAGGTGCTGTGGCTGAGTGGGTGAGATGCAGTGTCTGAAAATTTTCTTTGTCTTCACTGGGACTGGCTGATTCATTCCCTTCCCACCACCCCTCTAATTCCTGTTCATATATCACTTCACCACAAAGCTGCTTTTTTATTCCCATGTGGTATTGTGTTTCCACCCCCTCCCATCAACAGGGAGTGGGAGAGATCACCCACGTCTTTCCCAACAGACAAAAATGGTGGAACCTGACAGACTGGGACAGATTCTGATCACGGTTGCTCTTTGTAAATCCTGTGGAACCTCGTTGCTTCAATGGACTTGTTGGCTTTAAACTGAGATGAATGCGTGTAGAATCTGATCTTGAGAGCCTGTATTTTAAAGGAAGTGTCCCCTCCTACTCACACAACAAATGCTTACACACACAATACAGCATCAATATTAGCTCACGTAGCAAATGGAAAATGTTGCAGTAGCCTGAAAGGAACAGAAAATGTTCTCAAACAGGGCTTAAGAAAGTAAATATAACCAATGCAATCAATGCAGCTCCATATTAGCATTTACAGATATGTCTGTCTTTGTCTTGATCACACTATGCATATTTCAGTGCTGTTCAAAATGTATAACCCAAGGGACCTCATTTCAGAACTTAGAGCTGATGTATTCAGTGCAGGGTCTTGGACAGGTCTGACAGAGATGGATGTTTAATAACAGAAGAGGTTTTCCCCTTTCTCCCCCAAAAGAGCATTAACTGAAAAAAAAACAAGTGTAAATATATATACAGAATGGATATATATTCATGGTTTTTCCAGTATTATTAGAAACAACTCCTCGAGAACTCGTTTACTGAGTCATCACCACTGATTTAAAAAATGACTTTGCAAGAACAAGTGTTTGTTCCAGGACATTCAAGAGGGGAGAGCCTTTTACCTTTCTGCATTCTAAAAGCTTTACATTCTTCAGCTGCACTTCTGCTTGTAGGAAATCCTAGACAGAGGAACATCATTATGCTTTCTAGTCTATGTCTCATGGTCTTCCTTTACTCTTGACATCTTCCAACACTGTCAGTAGTATTCAAACTATTCTTGCTCCCTACTGAATTTGTTCAAGCCAAGCTGCTCTTGGCTGCTAAAGGTATTCCCTTTTTTTCTTCCTTTGAGAACTTGGTGTTCCTTTTGATCCAAGAAGCAAGAGAAAGGACTATGGCCTGAGTGGATGGCTGATGATCTTCCCAAACAGAAGACCATGCCATCAACTGGCTCAGTAGAAGTGATGTTAGATCTGAGAGGAAGAAATCATGATCTCACGAGCTGGACCATTCTTTGGTTGTTTGCCTAGTATACGAAATACAGTAGGAACATCCTGTGTATTTTGGTGACTTTTGCTTCCATTCCAATTCCATTCCATTCCAAAGTGCAGAGCTCTTTGCCATGAAGTGACTGGAACGTTTTCTTGCATAGCACACTGGTAAAGACTTTGAAAAAGAAGGGGAAGTTGAAAACATATGTTAAGACAAAGTGGATCATTGCTTGGAATCATTCATTCAGTTGATTTTGTGAAACAGAAATATTTGGTTTTCTTGATCATCATGCAGACTTGATCCCAGGAGACATGTGCTTCACTTTCTCATGACCAGCTTGGCAGAGCTGCAGCCTTATTTTCTGCAATGAACTCAAGGAAAGCTGGATCAATTGGCTGTTTGCTGAGTTAGTTGGGCAAACAGGTGGCCACAGAATCCATGATGTTGGCCTCCTTTGTAATGTATCCCCAGGTAAGTGTCTTTGGCTAGGATAGGAGAGACATGGACCTGTTGGAGCAGGTCCAGAGGAGGGCCACAAAAATGCTCCAAGGAGTGGAACACCTCTCCTGCAAGGACAGGCTGAGAGAGCTGGGGCTGTTCAGCCTGGAGAAGAGAAGGCTCCAGGGAGACCTGAAAGCAGCCTTTCAGTATCTGAAGGGGGGTAATAGAAAAGAAGGGGACAGACTTTTTAGGAGGGTCTGTTGGGATAGGTTGAGAAGAAATGATTTCGAACTAAAAGAGTGGAGATTTAGGTCGGATATAAAGGAAAAGGCTTTTACAGTGAGGGTGGTGAAGCACTGGAATGTGTTCCTAGAGATGTGATGGGTGTCCCCTCCCTGGATACATTCAAGGTCAGGCTGGACAGGGCTCTGAGCAACCTGATCTAATTGTAGGTGTCCCTGTTCATTGCAGGGGAGTTGGACTAGATGGCCTTTAAAGATCCCTTCCAACTCAAATGATTCTACAATTCCATGATGCTATCAGTCTTAGTGTTTTAGTTCTGTATATCAGAAAATATGTGTATAGAATCATGGAATGGTTTGTGTTTGAATGGACCTTAAAGGTCATCTGGTTCCAATCACAGAATCACAGAAGGGATACATTCCACTAGAGCAGCTTGTCCAAAGCCCCATCCAACGTGGCCTTGACCACTTCCAGAGGTCGGGCATCCACAGCTTCTCTGGACAACCTGTTTCAGTGCATCATCACCCTTATAGTAAACAATTTCTTCTTTATATCTAATCTAAACCTATTCTCTAATATTTAAAACGGTGAGCCCTTTCTACTTACTACACTCCTTGATAAAGAGTCTCTTTCAAGCTTTCTTGTATGCCCCCTTTAGGTACTGGAAGGCCAAGATAAGGTCTCTCTGGAGCCTTCTCTTGTCCAAGAGAACTGCTGAACAAGCTGAACAAGCTCAGTTTACTTATCCGTTCTTCATAGGAAAGATGCTTCAGCTCTCAAGTCATTCTCATGTCCCTCCTCTAAACTCACTCCAGCAGCCTCACATCTTTCTTGTGCTAGAGTCCCCAGAGCTGGGATGCAGGTAAGATTCTCACAAGGACAGAGCAGAGGAGAATAACCTCCCTAAACCTGCTAGCTACATTTCTTCTGAAGATGTCAGCAGTATGACTGGCTTTCTGGATTGCAAGCATACATGAATGGGTCATGATAAGGTTTTCATCAATGAATACCACAAAGTCCTTCTCTGCAGGGCTGCTCTTTATCCACTTTTTGCCCAGCCTGTATTCATTTTTGGTTTTACCCTGACCCAGGTGCAGGACCTTACATTTGGCTTTGTTGAACCACGTGTTGTTTGCCCATCTCTCAAGCCTGTCAAGGTCAATCTGGATGGCATCCCTTCCTTCTGTTTTATCAGCTGCAGCACTCATCTTGGTGACATCTGTAAACTTGCTGAGGGTGTACTCAATCCCACTGTCTACATTGCTGGCGAAGATGTTAAATGGTACCAGCGCCGATACAGATCACTGAAGAGCACCAGTCCTCACTGGTCTCCACCTGTACATCAGGCTTTGTGAGCATGCTCACTGAGACTGCTGACAAGCCCACTGAAGCTGTGTTTCACTGTGTTTGCTTTCCTATTAAAGTGATAGAATTACCTGAAATTTGAACATCTTATAGTAGGTAGATAGATTTCTTCTATATGTAACGTTTTAATGCAGCATGCTCCAACTCTTTTACAACTGTCCATAGGCACTCTGGGACATCCTCAGCCTTTCTTCTTGAAGGGGAGACTGAAGGCTTTTGTCTTTCCTCTGGCTTCCCCTTCACCTTCCACCTGCAGTCCTTGATCTCAGTCTTGCTGCTCAGAGTGCCTGCAGAATGAGTGAGACCTGGGGCCCGGGTTTCTTGTCTTTTTAATGGCGTTCTCTGAGTTTGTGCTCAGAGAGAGATAGAAAGATCAAAGGCTGTTCAAGTGTGCTGTGCTTGATTTTGCTTACACCAATATGAATCGATTGACTTCACTGAGTTATGAGGGATTTACAGCTGGGGGAGAACAGATTCTGACCTAATGGCTCCAATAGAGGCTTTTCTTGGATGAGCAATGTAATTAGAGCACTGGAACAGACAGACTTCATGACTCATCTGTGGGTC
Organism: Alectoris magna; assembly: GCA_030625065.1. NCBI lineage: Eukaryota > Metazoa > Chordata > Aves > Galliformes > Phasianidae > Alectoris > Alectoris magna. The sequence continues at coordinate 5,101,068 of CM060561.1, forward strand.
TGCAGTCTTTTGTTTGCTTCTAGTAGGGTGTTCACTAATGTCACCACTTTCACTTCACTCATGGGCTGATCTAATGAAGGACCAACCTTTGCTTGAACAGAGATCCTTGTTCAGCTGCAAAGCATCCCCAAATCTTCATGTCACTGTACAAACTTTTATTTACCTTAGAGTACCCTAGGAAGAGACCCAGCAAGCTCAGAGCTAGACACAGATCATCAGGAAAATTTCCTCTTCTTTCTTTTGTTGGAGAAAAGCAGACCATTAAATAAAGGAAGTGAGGCAAGGAGCAGGGAGGATGGGTTAATGACTACGTCCATTCAATAATCCCAAATACCTGTTTTTGCAAGGGGTGAAATGGTGGAGCACATAGTGCCACCATGGACCTACTCTTCATATCCAGCTGAAAGGCAGTAGATGGATTTTGAACATCTTTCAGAGCTTGTTGGATGTCAGAGGATGAAATACTTTTGTAAAAGGTAACAGAGCATGTGTCTAGAATAAGCAGAGATGAGCATAGTCACAAGGCTATGATCATCTCTTCCAAGTGTCTGGAGGCCGTGCTGGGCACAAGGTCTTCATGGGCAGGTGGCAGCACTGAAAAAGGTGAACATGGGGCTGCTTTGGCTGCCAGTTCTTTGTCAGTCCCAGTGTGAAATTAGAGTCATGGGCCTGCTGTTGCAGCTTGGCTGGTGGCCATGACCATGACAACAACATTAGTAGGGCTGTGTAAAGGCTGACAAGCAGCAGCTCATAACATACATAGTCTCACCTCTTCCTTGTTTGATCTGAGCTTGAGCTGTGACATTTCTTTCACATCAGAGCTGTTGCCGTGGGAAGAAGCAGCGGCCTTGCTTTGGTCCACCAAAGTGACAAGAACCACTAACTGTAATATAAACGTAATATATCAACAGCAGGGATATAGTGATGCAATGGATTTGAGTCATAGAAGGTTCCTCCAAAAAGACCAGAGGCCATTGGTATAGGGAACCTCTTTTTTTTTTGTGCTTGTGTGTTATCTTTTGAAACTTCAAAGATGCTAGGATGCATCTGCTACAAAATCACAACCTTACTGCAGCTATACCCCTGCTAGCTTTAGCCTTCATAGCTGGGATGCTGCTGGTATAGTACTCAGCACAGTTTGTAAGATCCACCCAGCAAGAAGGTGAATTGCTGTGTGCTGAACTGTGTGCTTCACCACTTGGCAGTGACAATACAATAGCTATATCTGCAGTTGGATTTGATGTTGGTTTTCTTCTAATCTGCCACTCTCTGAAACGTAGAGCTAGTCATGATGATCGGTCTTGTCCTTGGATACATGCCTTGCTGCACCGGGCTCTGTACCAGCATGAAATTCAAGGTAATTCTGAAAAAAAGTGTCTAAAAGATCATAGAACTAAGGCTCCATTTTCAAAAGTAGCTTTTGCACTTAGGAGGCTAGTTTTCAAGCCAAGTAAGCTCCTACCTGCCAAATACGAGTTTGGAAAACAGGTTGGTTGAGGTGTGAAGTCATTGAGGAAGATGTGAAAAATACTTTCAGGACAGTTTAAAGAAAGGATACTTTCTTTAAAATTCTCAAAAAGCTTGGTGACTTTGAGTCCTCTGGTAATCTGCCTCCTTGGGTGCCTGCCACACAAACTTCCCATGGAGGATTTTGCTGTCCACTTGTTACACGTTGACTCATGAGGATCAAACTTCTATTGATATTCACAGAAGCTTGGTGAATACCTGTAAAAATTGGGAATAAGTAACTGCCTTGGAGAAATTTCTGTCACTTTGAAACAAGACGTCGATGACTGCAACAAGTGATAGGGTGAAAGGGGAAGAAATCATGAAAATATTAAGTTGCATGAGTTTGGTTTTTTTTGTTCAGGAAGTCACTGTATAAAACTACATTCTCCTAATTGCTCTCAGCTGTCACTATCACTACTAGCTGAATAGCTTATCTAAAGAAAAACCTGAGCCTCATCGGTTAGTTCAGGGACATCTTTTCTGTCAAAGAGGCTGTGAAGAACAATGCCTGGAGAGGTCTTTTTGGAGAAGCCAAAAAATGCTCATCACAACTGGCACAAATGGCACTGCAGATGGGGAAGTGGGTGATGAGATGAGAAATGGGAGCTAGGAAGGATGGAACAGGGCTCTGAGGTAATGAAAAGCTTGAAGATGTTGTAGGTAAGGGAAAAAAAAAACACTAGAGGATGAAGGGCGAAGTTCCTGGGGCTCAGGGAAGAATTGTTGACATTGATTTGCTTTGATATTTCTTTCAAGATAGGTGAGGTTATCCCACCTGAATTTGGTAGCCTGCAGGTAAAGAGCATCACAGCTTGTGTGTAGTTTAGAACAATTACAACTTGATTCACCTGCCCTAGGATGCCAGTTGGAATTGTATTTGTTTGAGGGCTTTCTTTGTGCCTTGCTTGGTTGTGAGGATCTAGTTGCAGCACACATTTTCCATTCTGAGTGTCTGAAGGTACAGATCTGATTTTTTAAGCCTCCAGAGATAAACGCTACCGTAACCATTCCCAGGCTATTTGCACTACGTGGCTAACAGTGTAATATAGCCCAGTACAGAATAAGAGGTTCACACAGCACACAAAGCTGCAATGTAAGCAGGGTTGAATCATGCTAGTACAGTGTTGCCTGAAACTATAGGTTTGGTGTGCTCTGTGCTAATAGGGCTTCATTAGTAGCCCAGCTCTTTTGAATGGCTATCGACACTTTTCAGCAAACTTTGGAGTTAAATCACTGGTGAGACAGCTGTTAAACTGTTCCTACTATTCTGATCTGTGGAAGTACTTGGCTATGGAAAGCTATGTCTCAGCAGGATTAGACAATGTGGGGGTAGAAATGGTAAACCTAAGGCTCACGGTGCTGATGCCAGATCATCAATCAATAATCTGCAATCCTAATTTTCCAAGCCCAAGTATTGCTTTATGACTTCATCTGGTTTTATGGACACCTTTCAGGTTTGGGTGTCTTGAAGATGGACCTCCAAGGAGGGAAGCTGCTGTGGCATATACCCTGATGCTTCTTTCTTCAGTCTGAAAAGTGAGGATGTGGCCATTCAAACTTGGAGCTTTTCTCTCAGTTCAGCCACACTTGGAAAGGAATAGATGTTGTTGCTATTGTTTGTGTGACCGAAGAAAGCAAAATTTCCTTGAGAAAAACGAAACCACTGAATCCAATCTCTCGAACACTTCGTCCCGAATTAGAATTTTGACTGTGAGCAGCACAACTCCGAGCTGTCATAATGTTCTCTGCTGTCATTGTAAAGCTGAGGTAGGCATGCTGTTTCCTCTCTGGATTGTATGTTTTCAGCATGTTTCAGTAGTGCTCTGAGTTAGCGTTTTTTTTTTTCTTCTCTTCCTCTACAGTGCCAGTCATTCCCTTTTCTTCATTTTAATGATTAATTGCTCTAAATACTCGTGCTCCTGGACTGCAAGAGTACAATTTTTGAGCTGTGTTTCATTTGAACTTGCTATGCAAGTACAAGTGAACTTGGGGGAGTGCACACGCCCACGTATTGCTAGGTAGAGATGGTTGCCAAAAGGACACCAAGTAAAAGAACAGTTAGTTCTTACACAAGAATATAATCTAATAAGCCAAAAAAGAGAAAATTACATATTGGAATCTTCAGTGCCTTTCCCCTCCCCCTAGTTGCAAAATTACAGCTAGTACAACCGCTGACTAGAGCAGTGATTTAAATATATATAGACATCTGTGCTTCTAAGAAAAGGAAGAGTGTCTGTTTGGGGAGCCGTGTGGAATGAGTTGGTGGATCTCAGTCCAACTGCTGGCAGCCAGGTTTTCACATCACTCAAAGCCACCCCCTCACCCAGCCCCCTCCAGGGTTCGTGCCAAGCTCTTCACCTCTTCCCCATATGATGCCACCTGCCTTAGCACCTTCTATCCAGATGGAGTGTTTCTCATTTTCCATTGGGTTCCTTCTGGGCTAATGCTGGGACATGTTGATGGCCTGTCAACCCTATATGTGCAGCCAGAGGCTCTTCTTGCTCCCTCCGTCGCACTGCTGATCTTACACACATGGGAAGCCAACTGCCATGGGATTTTTTCCTGCACACAGTCCCCATGTGTTAGATGCATTTAGCCGTACCACGACCAGTTTTGTCTGGCATGTGGTGCCATCTTTTCAACATGCCAACTAGAAGGCATGGTGTCTTGTCTTAGGATCACAGTGCATCCCCCACATAGGGTGGACGTGTGGACATGCACCTCTTCTGGGTCTGGTGTTTCAGGCATATCAGGAACATGGGTGTTGTCTGGGATGTGTTAGGACAGCACTTAACCTTTGCGTTACTGTGGCTCATGTTTTGCTGCAGGCAAAAAGCTTCAGGACTTGCAGCAAATTTAGCAGCTAAGAAACAGAAGGGTTTTTTTGTTTTTTTTTTGTGCTGCCTGGAGGTTACAATTTCCTCCTCAGTTCCTAGGTGAAGAATCGGTGGCTTGCTGCTGCCCTCCTTCATCTGTTCTTAGGATGTCCATTGCCAGGACCCTCAATCTGGTCTTGTTTACGTGCTGCCTTCCAAACCTCACTGTGTGAGTTATTTCTTACAAATGTCTCTATGCCTGGACGTATTTAGATGTTTAACCATCCTTCTGTGCCTCTTGAAAAGCACAACAGCCCTTTCTGATGAACGTGGCACTCTGCAGGCTGAGTGCTTTTACCTTGACTCAAAAACTTTAAAAGGAAATGTTAATTGCTTTTGTGGGATTATTGTTGAAAAAGGCATGCTAGGCAGGTTTGCTTGAAAAGATGAGTCCTGGTGTTGATAAGGGAGAGAGCAATCTATGCAAGTCTGTGGAAAGTCAGTAGCGCCCAGGGCAAATTCAGACTGGAATGGAAATACTTCAGACATTTTTTTTCCTGTTGCTTTTGTCTGGAGATGGCAGATCTGACTGGCATCTCAGCACTGTGTTAACTTCTGCACTGCTTTGTCACAGGCTCTGGGCTCCATGTGCTGCTTGTGCTGCTTTTCACTTCTGTGGCAAGTGGCCAGCTGGAATGAAAATACAAAGGGGAGAAGGAGGAACAGACTCTTGCAAGATTTGATAAGTTAAAAGAATAATGAAAAACATGAGAAAGGTGTGTGTTAGCTCTTCTTCTACGCTCAGAGATGTTTGGGTGGATCAGAACCATAAAATCCAAAGTGCGTTCAAGCCTTGGTGATTGGTAAGGAAAAGCTGAAGTAACTCTCAAAGAGCCTAGGGTCAGCACCAGGGCACACACCAGTAATGTGAGGATGTCCCAGCTAGTTCCCTTTTCCCAGCTCCCATTTGCCATAAAACTAAATCAGTATGGTCTTGTAGATGTTGGTGGCTTGAGATGTAGACAGTGTATCTTCACTGCTCCGGTTTGTTCTTTGGTGCTCGTATGCTCTGTTCCAAGTAGTGAATTCTCTGTGCTTCTAATGACTGCTATTTTGTTTTGTTCATATTGTTTTTTTCTTCCAAGCCCCTAAGACAAAGTTTAGAATTTTACTCTGTGAACTAGAAACATAGAGCATAGGCATTACTTTACCTCTGTTATGGGTGCCCAAGGACCTTAATGCTTCTAGTTTTTTATCTCACCATGTCTCAGTTCCCTACAAACGAGATAGGTACAACCTATGCCTCCCTCTTTCCTCCTTGTACAGTCTGCACTGAGAAGGAATCCTTTGTCCTTTATGTTTGTGCTTGGTTGGGGTTTCAGTAGCCCATGTGAAACCCAGTAAACTAATGCATTATTTTAATTTCTGTACACACCTGTTACCATTCTCCAAATTCCTGGAGGGTTTTTTGTTTTGTTTTGTTTTGTTTTTTTATGAATCCATTCTAATTCTCCCTGATGAGGTCTTAATGGGTAGGGAAAATTAAAGTAGACAGACTGTAAAAATCCAGACACTTAAGGAAAGCAGCAACCTAAATTATCACCTCAAGTTATCGCTGTACTGTGTAACTGCTTATCCTACCAAGTGCTCTGAACTGTGATGAAGCAGGTGGTTTGTAATAGTGGAGCTGTTTGGTATCAGGCAGAATCAGAAATACCCCATTGCATTCTAAGTAGTAATGGTGGTCTTCTGTATGAGAGCATGGTGTATCAGGAAAATGCTTCCTGCCATAACATAGCTAAAATCTAGCTATAAATAGCTTTTAATTAACAGTATCTCCAGCTCATCCTACAACGTACTCACAAATACAGCTCATAATCAGTTAACCTCAGTGCTCACTGGTGGTAATAAAACAGCACAGAAGTCATCCTGGTGGACAGTTGGGAAGGGAAAGAATTTGTAGTTTGTAGAATGGGAGACAAATTGTTGTGAGTTGAATGTTCTTCTTACCAACATAGCCAGTTTTATGAGCTCCTTCACTGTCAAAGCAGCCTCAAATTCAGCACGAGGGCTTAGTACCCCTGTGCAGGGTGCAGAGGGCAGAGAACCTCTTGGTTCACCTTGGCTGGGACGATTGTGCTGGTGGCATGGACATTTGGTTCCAGTGCATCACATTCTATGATGCTAAACATTCCTAATATTCCCAGGAAGACCTGGGCTTCAGGTTTCACTGGGAACTAACTTTTTTTTTGGTGTGTGACTTCATTTGCAAGTAAAGAAAGGCCACAACAGTGTGATAAAAATGCAGAGCAGATAAAAATGGCAGAGCAGCGTGACTGCTTGGGTTCGTTGCCACTGTTGTGATGGTGACATTGGTTTGCGAGGGTTTCCCTGGACTTACAAATGCTTCTCTTTTGTCAGAATGGTCATTTCTTCTTGCTTCTAGTCTTTGGTGAGACTTGTTTGTGACTTATTGCTCTACTAATGTCACAGTTGATTGCATAAAGAAGAACAAATTGAAGGGAAAAGGAAGGAAGTAGTATTATTGCAAACCTGATAGTGTGAGGCCGGGATTCAGATCCTTCACAAATGGAGCTGCATTAGTGATTCTAACAATAATGCTTTCCAACCTGAAATTTCATCCTGCTCCTGAGAGATACTGAATGCCAAAATTCCCAAGCAAGGGGTCAAGGGCTGAATGGACACGTTTAATAAGAAACACTAGAAAATTTCTGTATATTCAGTATCAGTCAGCTTTTTTTTCTACTACCAGGCAGCCACAGAGAGCAATCTAAATGTCTGTCACAACATTACAACTGCTTCCGGAAGTTTGCTTTTTGAACCTGCAGTGAGCCATGTAACTGCAAGAGGAGCCAAAGGGAACCGTTCAGTGGTTTAAAAGCTTTGGATGTGGCCACAGGTATCCTGGACACTGGGGAAGGCAGCTGGAGAGTGTTTCCCAAAACATGTCCTAGGCTGTCAAGGTAGGAACTTTGTTACAACAAACTTCAGGGAGACAAGCATTGTGCTTTAGCCAATTCGAAGTCATCTAATGCATTTTCCAATATCCTGTGAGCGGGAATATTGTAACTGTAGTGCTTTTTCTTTTATTCCTGACATTCATCACAAAGACGAAAGCAATGATGTTGTGACTCAGCCAACCTGAACGAGCCTGACAGTTCTTCTCTCTGATGGGCTGTGACTGGCTTATGATACAGAGTCATTTACTCCTAGTTGACTTTCAGGCAATAAGGACTACAGAAATGTCCCCTGTGGGGTAAGGATGAGGGCACTTAGCAAAAGCTGATTCTTATCTAACTGACAAATAAAAGCTGTAAGAAGCTCCTTATTCCTGGTAAAAGCCTAACATTGACATGAACAAAAAAATGGGGTTGGAAAAATGCCTCATACCAAAGTGTGTTTATCCATGGTAAAGTGCTTCTACGAAAGGTGTCTTGGGACTCCATGTTTATTCCCCCTCAATGACTTCTAGAATGGATTTGCTTGATTTTCAAGTCAACTTTTTTTTTTTTTTTTCCTTTTTTTTCCAGCTACCAAACATAGATTTCCAGTGAGGTTCCTTAAATCAAACAGTACTGTTTCCTCACAGCTACCATCTCCAGCAGTATTCTGCAATCAGCACATAGGAAACAACTTTACTGGCAATATGTGAGCCAGTTTAGGAACCAGTTCATTCCCAACTGCAGTGATCTTATAGTGTTAAGGTTCCTCTAAACAAATCAGGAAGACCTCTTTTAGGGACGTGTCGCTTTGAGAAAGATGAGGCTGCTCTTTACATTGACATGGTATTAACTACAGAATTCTATATTTTATTTTTACTTCTCACATGCATATTACAGTTCACTGTGGTAAAAAGCTGATGCACCTGTGCCTGTTGTGTAGTGGGGAAGAAGATAAGCCCACACGTTTATGTTTCTTCCCTCTTTCTAGAGGAAAGGATTCCCCACTGTTACATTAGAGAATGTGTAGGTTGGGGTGTGCTGTATCTTGATGGCTGCTGTTCAGACAGTGCCCCAGAGGGGAGTGTGTAAAGGTGGCATATACTTTCATTTCTATCCGTGGGGTTTGAAGTGGATGTTGTGGCCAGTTTAGATCTTGAAGGGTGTTATGGGGATGGGGAAGAAGGAGAATTGACTTCTGTGACTTTTTTTCTGACACAACTCTAAATCCATTTGGTATTTCCTGTGGGCTCTTAATCCCAATCTTGATTCCAAGTTTGGATTCAGTTGAACTCTTTCTGTAAAACCAGTGTGGCCTGGATTGAAAGGCACCTCAGATGGCCATCAGTCCAAGCCTTCCTTCAAATCCAGTCCTGGGCCAGAGGTTTGTCTGGATGTATTTTGATCATCTCCAAGTCAGCTGGAGATCTCACCTCTTCTGGGCTCCTATTCTGGCATTTGTTGTGAGTATTTTTTCCTACAACTGAACTGGAATTTCTCATTCCAGAAATTGTGACCGTTGCTTCAGTGTGCCCCTCCGGGTGTACAGCTCTCTCTGTGCTAAATAGAGGGGAATAATCTCTTCTCTTGACCTTCTAGTTATGCTCTTACTAATGCAACCTGGTGTGGCTTGCTCTTGTTGCTGCAAGGGCACACCGCTGACTCCTGCTCAATTTATTGTCTACTGGGACCCAGATCTTTTTCTGTAAAGCTGCTTGCTAATCAGTCGTGGTGATTTTTGGGCCCCTCAGGACTGTTTTCAGCATTTCTACTTCCAGGAAATTATAGAAAGGGCTGGAAATCTGTCTGGATGAGTATTAGGAAAAAACAATGGAAGATCATCAACACAAGATCTGACACTGAGATGCAGAGCAGTGTTGCTTCTTTATATGGCTGAAGTGATGCTTTTTTCCTCTCCTACAATAGAGCTGCTAAAAAATGACACATTATCAGTTGTAACAGTAGCATTACAATTTGTGAACACCCTATGTTAAGCAGTTAGTGTGAGGCTGCACATCAGAGCCTGCAGATCCTCGACTGATTTCTGCCGAATCCTTGTAGATGAAAGATGTTGCTGAGGCTACATCCATATTAAATCCTTGTTTTTTTCCATGATGACTTTCCTCGAGAGACTATTTCACTGACGTATAGGGCCAGTGCTTGGCATGAGCTCCTAATTTTTAGCCTTCTTCGTTTTGTTTTCATAATATCCTTCAATTCTTTCTAGTTTTACTGCCTCAAATGAAGTGTTTACATCCTGCCAGTATTTACTGACTGCTCTGAAGTCCACACCATAGGCCACATTTGGTCAAACTGTATGTTTATTTGATTGCTTTAATCTCCCTTTGTTTGCCAGTTCTTTCCAGCACTGAAATAATTTCTCATGCCTGTCTTTGGATTTCCATATATTCTACAATTAGTCATCTTCTTCTGGGACTAGGTGCATGGTGGAGAAGCAATCAGAGGTGTGCTTTTCTCCTCTTGTTTTTTCGTCGGAATATTGACTTCAATTACATCTCATCAGTGTTTTTAGTTTTTAATTTTGCCTTCCCTAATGAAGGCGTGAATGCAAGAGTCGTGCAGCTATGCCAGCAAAAGTCTCATAGAACTTGAGTCTTCTGAAAGCCACATCTGTGACTCAGGTTGACCTGGAGAAGCAACATACAGGCAGCCTTTGTATTTCCTTCTGCTGGGAAAGCTGATTGGAAAGATGGCTTTTCCCAGGCTCAGCGTAGCTAACATCAAGGACTGCCACAGCCCAAAGACAGATCTGCAACCGGGATGAGGAAAGCATGGCCACAGATTTTTTGTTCCATGGAGAAATAGGGTGCACAACATGCATTCCTTGGTGGGCTCTGTTGGGGATGGTAGTGCCATGTCCTTCACAAAATCATCTCAGCTCCTTCCTTCTCCCACCTTGAAATGGCAGAGCAGGAGAGGCCATGACTCAAGTGCAGCATCTGAAATGTGTGCAGTGCATCTTCAAGGAACCTTTTCTGGGGGAGCTGCTTGAAATGATTGCTGTCAAGCTTTTTTTGTGGCACTTGCATATATACCTTGGTGTGCTGACACTCTTGTAGGGTCCTTCTGAGCAGGAGGTTGTCAAGTAGCTGTGATTCACCATATACCTATGAACTAGTGAACTAGTGAACTAGTCTGCTTCTCATTGATGGTGATAGTTGGGATGGGTGCTGAATGACCAGGGTGGCATACTTTGAGATTAGTTTATTCCAAAGCTATTGGAATTGCCCAAGGCTCTGAGGAACCATGCAGGAACTGGTGGGAAAAAAAGCCTTGGCATCCCTGCTGGTACCTGTGGTCGTACTTGAGTGGCTTAGCCAGGGATATTGCCCTTGTGGGCTTAATCCAAAGAGCACCCCAAAGAGATACTCACTGAGAGGAACATATCGGGGTTTTATACTCTTGTGCTCAGCCCTTTCTATTTACTCTTGAGCTTGCCGACAAGAGGCTGTAACACTGATATCTGACTTTCCAAACTGAATTTCAAGGGAAAGAGGATGCTTCTATTTTAAACGAGAGATAAAGGGGAGAGAAAGCTGCTCTCCCTCCTCTCGTAGTTTAACAGCACAGAAAGCGAAATGTTAACAGCCCCGTGGGGGGAGAACTGTGGTTCCCGAGCTCCCCCCAGAGGCGTGCTTGCTCCCCTCCAGCCTCGGCAGGGCTTCCGAGCCATTTTTCCTTATTTTTTTTCCCCTCTTTCTTTAGTTTCTTTCCCCCCTGAGCTGTAGGTAACTGAAGAATTTCTGATCTTCGGCAGAAATGAGCATTGCCTGTACATAATTCGCTTTCCTTACAGATGGAAGCTTTTTTTTCATAGAATAAGACATACTTCACTATCTGTAGTGCAAAAAATCGCCAGCCCCAAATACCAACCCAAAAAGAGAAGAGAAGAAAGGAAAAGAAAGGAAAAGAAGAAAACTCCCTAAATTCTATTTTAAACAATTTTAACTGTTTAATTTTTGACTTTAGCTTTTTAGGAGAAGCTTCTGGTTAAAAGATTTACAAATGGATGAAACTTGTTTAGACAGACTGTTCCAGTACAATAGAAGCATATATATAATAGAAGAATATAGAGCCAGAAGGGGTGTATGTGCATAGCCTTTTGAGGGATATGGCGAATTTTTGCTTCTTATGGCATTTGAACAGCCTCCTATTAGAGATTCCTACTGACTCTGGGTTCCCAGCCAATGTGAACTCCCACTTTTTGGGAAGCACAGTCTTGTTTCTCCAGGTGATACTCATTCCTGCCTGAGTCCTTAGGACTTTCACAGGTTTGTGGGATGTGCTTGATTAAGCTTGTGTTTTTCTTTCCATTTTTCTGGGGAATGTTGTATCTGTGCCTTCCCCTACCCCACTGCTTTTGCCTTCCACCCCCAAAAATGGTGGTTGATGGTGAAAAAGAAAAACAAACCAGAGAGAGTAGCAACATCAGTTAGACTGGTGTGGGAATGATTTGGCCAAGTGAATGAGTGGAGAAAGCTGATATAGTCATAAAAATAATATATTGTAGGGTGTCTTCAAGTTCCATGAGTTTCATGTAAGGAATTGTACAATGAGAAGATGCTAATGCTTTGCCAGTACTCAACTCCCAAGCCTATGTTACAGTACAGTTTGGTACATTAAGATGACATTTGGTTGACCCCATTAGCCTCTCTGAGATGAAGGAGAAGACAGAAATCTTTGCATTGTCAGCGAGACCTTGGCCAGGCCCTAGAGAGTAAGTGAAAGTGAAGTGCATTATGGTGATACCAGTTTATTTGCAGTGAGTTCCCATGTCAGACTGGTGGCTTTATTGACTATCCTTTCCCAGCTTGTGTTTGTTTTGTTTGATGCTCTGTATACTCATTCTTCCCACTTTTAAATTTATTACATATTCAGCTGGGATGTACACAGACTGATGGATTCTCTATTGGATTGCTTTTTGGCACTTGGGATAGACTTTTTACATTGGACTAAATACTTACTAAGCATTGTGTTCTGGTATTTCCCTTTCCATTTTATGCAGTTTGACTGTTACCTGTCCTGCTTGAGCAAAGGCTTCAAGTCAGCCATTTTTATTCATGTCACTGAACTTCTTGTACTGGGCAGGGAGTAGAGCTTGAGGTGGTTTCTACTTGTCTAGTGAGGAGTTTATTCGCTTCTTATCAAACTTTTTTACTCCAGACTTGAGGCCAATGGGAGATCTGAAGTCCAAGCCCTCAGTAACCCTGTCAGTTAAAATCTTCTCAGGGTTCCCGTTTTCATGGACCATGGGACAAGATGTTTTGTGGTAGAAATTACTGTATGCTGTATGGAACAACCATACATGGAACAACAAGGTAAATCTCTAAGTTGCTGTCAGGAGGTTCTCCATCAGGCATTACGTTTTTCAAGCCAATAGAATTTATTTAGAATTTTCTTGAATGCTAAAGACTGGAGCATGTTCTGCAATGACTGATGTCAGTCCAGTTCCCTGAATGAGCTGTGCCATGGTGTCACTGCAGCCACCGGTTAACAGAATTATAGGAGTAGACGTCAGAGAAGCTTTGGCACTTGCTACAGTATAATATCTGCCAGAGCAGAGCAGACCTAACATTTGCTTGTCTGGCATTTCTTACCAACAAACCTGCCTTCATCTTTGTAACCATGCCCATTGGGATGAAATTGGAATGCCTTTCATTTTCTTCTCTAAAGTATAATTTCAAAAGTATTGGTAAATTATAATAAATTATCAGGTTTTTGAGGTGGAGACATATAAACAAGAAATAAATGGTCGGTGTCTAAGAGTGATGTTCTGAATGCCTCTAAGATCTGAATGCCATGAGTGATAACGGTGTACTAGATTAAAAGAACATTAGTAACATGTAAAACTGTTTCAGTGCCTGCAGATCTCATATTGCATTCAAGATGTGTTGTTTGTTAACTAAAACCTAGTTATATTCGACCTGCTTACTGGCTATGAAACACCTATAAAATAAAAAAGATCAACCTCATTGAATGTGTTCATAAGTAAATACAGATCAGATTATGTTCTGCTTAATAGATGTTTAATAAAACTCAGAACCTAAGTAAATGCAGCTTTATACTTTTCATTTAAAAGATTATAAGAGAGCATAAAATGTTGTGGAAAATAGACTTTTTTTTTTTAATAGATGCACTGCCTTAACTCAAGGAGGTTTTAATATCTTAAGCCGCTTTAAACCACTTCAGTACTTATTTTAAGTATGTCATGAACTCACAGAATTGCAGAGGTTGGAAGGGACCTACAATAGATTGCACAGGTAGGCGTCCAGACGGGTCTTGAATCATCTCCATAAAGGGAGACGCCACAAATAGTGGAGTCAATATTTAGTCAAATACATGTTCAAGATGACCGAAGAATTCCACAGGACTGATGCAGAATTAGGTCTCTGTTGATATTTTGTTACAGTATTGATTTTTTTTTTCTTCTCACTTTCTAAACCGCAAGGTTTTGATAAAAGAAAATGAAATTGAAGAACAACAATGGCATTCACATTCTGAAGGAGTTGACTCAAATAATCAGTTCTCTTGTCTGAATCATTCAACTTTTCATCAACAGATTCATTTCTCTTCTTTTTTCCCTTTGATTTGACTATTCAGAAGTGCCGCTACTTTATCATAATCCTAAGCGACCATTTTTAGTATCAGCAAAATGATATTTGGTGGGAAGAGAAAATGAAATTGTGAATCCTAGTGAAGACAAACAGAAGACTTCTTTTTTTTTTTTTTTTCTAGCCAAGGTGCTACTGAAATATTCGGTGTAAGTAATGAGATGTTTATAATTAAAGCAACACTTGCTGTTTGTTCTTTCAATTAGGAATAGCAGTCAGCCACAGTCTGACTTCTACCCCACACTCTGTGAGTCTCATCTCTGATGCATCGTGGTTTTCCTCTAAAACTAGCTCCAAGCTCACACAACCTTGTAAGAGGATAAACCCCTCCAACTAAAATCCACATAACCCTCATTTAGTCCTCATTTGTTCTTCTTTCAGACTTCTATCTGCTGTACTATCTATTGAATGCAGTCTATTGACAGTTATGCAGCAGTACTTATGGTGTTGTTAGAAGGGGTGGCCACACTGCTTTTATTTTTCTCTCTACAGACATTGAGAGGGACAGACAGACCTCCCTGGGAGTCCTTTTCTGCCCCATGGGTGGAGATGGCCTTTTGAAAAGAGGGAAAAAAGCTATTTCAAATAAGTGCAAATCCATTTTTTTAAAAACATGACTTGAAAGTCTGATTTAGTGGGTAAACTGGGGTTGAGATTCTATTTTCTTCTTCTCTCTTTTGTTTTATTGGGTCATTCTGAATAAGTGGCTTATATTTGTTGCCTCAGTTTCCTCTCTGGCTGTAACAGTACCCGCTGCTTTTCTTTGTCTATGCTTGATGAGGATTATTTAGCTAACATTTATACAGATCTGTGGGAGGAAAGAAATATCTCTGAAAGTGCTAGTTGTTAACCCAACTATTGAAACGCTGTTGTGCACAGTCATTCATTTTCTGCTGAATGAAATTGGCTAGTGGCAAATTAGCTAATATTCAAAACAATTCACTCGCTTAGCTGGATTTATCAACCCATTGAATTATTAGCCCAGCATATTGTTACCTATTACACAATGAAGCTATCACATATGCATCAGCGAAGTCTCTATTAGTAAGATGGGATGGTGTAATACTGTAAGTTGCAGCCAAGCCCAATTACCACATGGGAACACCTCTTGTGTTTGATGGCTGCCAACCATTTCATTGCATATTAATTCATTTATTCATTAACTCCATTTAAGTGGCTTTGCTGTCCTGTTCCCAGCTCCCTTTTCTCTGGCAGTGGTGCTGCGTGTCTGAAAGCCTCCACCATTTGGGTGGGTAGAAATAGCAAGCCTGCTCTGTACCAGTCTCCCCACAACTTTCCTTCCAGCCAACTCACATCTTTTCCTAACTTTTTTTCTGCATTCGCTTCTGCTTGGATTCTGAGCAGAGAGACCCACATCATTGGGCAAAACATCAGATTCTTCAAGCCAATGCAAATGGATCCATATGATGGGTCTTTCTCTATGTTACCCCTGTAGCTGTTGGTACAAAAGAGAGATTAGGTCCACTTCTGATCCTCCCAGGTGTTCTGCTGCCAGACATGGTCTTTTCTTTCAAGAATAGTTGTTGAAAAGGTTTTAAGGATTTTGTCACAGCTATACTCACAGGCGAATGTTGCATTTTGGCTGTTCCAGACAGGGAATTGAGCTCTGAGAGAAGGCTTGAGGCTAACTTCATTTTTTTTTTTTTTTCTTTCTGATGATTTCTTTGCAAACTGAGGACCAGCTCTGACCCAGTGCAGAATGAAGTTTGTGCCAAGAAAGAGTCTGTTTGATCTGAGCTACTTTCTATAAGCAAATAAACTATTTTAGTCTCTCTTCAGCTTGTGAAAAAGCACTTGGAGTAACTGAATTGCCTTGTTTTAATTGCTGTTACTCTACAGCTAGGGATAGTGTTCCTTAGTAATACAAATATGATATATTAATTTCAGTGCAGGCTATGGAAATTTTTCTTAGGATCTGGTCAATGAGTTCTACTTCTGAAGTTTACTCCTGAATAAATAAATAAATACTCAAACTGTAGTGTGGGTGGTCTCTCAGGCTGGTTTCTCATTCTCTTTATAACCAAAGGTACCTGATTTGTCCATCCCCGTGAGAACTGTGTTTGGTGAGCCTAAGAGACAGATCTATCCTGGTTACATGGAATCAGTTGCCCTGGATATCTGCACAGTAAACACCTCTGAAAATGACTTTGAAAAATGCCTTTACCCTTTGTTGTTGTTATTAAAATGTGCTCAGCATCTACTGCTAGAAGGTGAGTTTTGGGGATCTTCTGGAGATGGACAAAGGTTTTATCCCCAGGCCACAGAGATCCTGTAATATTCTTAGGGAGGTGTCTGAAAATGGGCAGGATATTGGTGTGAATGAAATTTTTGACATCTCATAAGGTACTGCTTTTTTAAAATTTTCTTTGCTTGCTTACTACAGGCAGATGGTTGCTCAGAAGATATTTTTGCACTCATACAGTGTCTTTGCATGAGTTTAACAAGAATTCAAATAGGTCTCTTGGTATCAGATCAGTTCATTAGCATACCTCTACACTGCCAGTCCTTCAAAAAGCTTTCTCTCTTTTTTCTTCTTTTTAGGAGATCCTTACTTGTAACGTGTCACTTGTAACATTTTCGTTCAGATGTAACTGACCTGAGACAAGTGCTAAGGTGTCAGAAGTATTTAAGCCAGAAAAGAAATATTACAGAATTCAACCTTGAACTACCAGGGGTTACAGGAAAGCACAGAACTAGGTATAAATTGTGGGGAAATAGATGTGAGGTGAGTGATGGGTAATATTCTTGGTGGCTTTGTGATTCCAGGAAAGTGAAATGAAAGTTGAGCCAAAATTAGAGACCCTTTAGTGACCCTAATAAATCTGAGGGGTGCTGATCAGTGTGAGGTTTGAGAGCAGCTTCCCATCTTTTGTGCAATCGAGGGAGAATTCTTGCTAAATCAGTGCACGCTAACCTGGTTCTCACCTCGTACCATCATTTTCCACAGGAGTGGACATAAGTCGCAGAAAGAATCTGTTTCAGAAGCATTTTACCAACCCTGTGGACAGATGAAAGGGAAATCAAAAGTCATGGCAGTTATACAGAATTTTGTCCCATGACTGTAGGATTTCATTACACAGTCCTGGATCCTTTGCCATGAAAGGACTCTAAAACAGGTATAGCCTCATCCATATAAAAACTTGTACTGAATCTAGTGCAAAAATGAATTTTCTGGCCTGTGACTGACACATGGAGATGCCTCACTCCTTCTTATGTTAAAACAGTTAAAACAGTAGCAGATCGAGGATCCTGTTGGGATGTAATTTAGATTTAGATTTAGATACTGTACATAATAACACTGTGTGCAGCCTTTTGCTGGAGCTAAAGCTCTCTGTGACCTTGATGAGATCAATCCCCATGTGTGCAAGTGTGAAAACAGAATCCAGTCCATATGTTCAGCCTTGCATGTGGCACCAGAAGTGGCATGGGTTTGTTCAATATTAGAGTCATATCTCTACTTCCTTGGGTAGATGGAAGATTGCCAGAACCAGAGGGGAAAATGTTAGCTGATATTCATAAAAGCAAGGACATTCATGATTTTTTCTTCTCCCACCTAAGTTAGACACCTGGAGAACCTGAAGAATTTTCTCTCCTGTTAATGAGAAAAGAGATGGAAAGACCGATTATGATTTAAATGTCAGATGACAGAATAATTGCCTTGCCAATGTGTTGGGTGCCCTTTTATTTAAAAGAAGCATCTGTGCAAGAGTCAGTACTCACAACAAAGCCAAGGTCTCAGACAACGAAAGGAAAGTGATTCTAACCAACTAGTGAACATAAAGTACAAATATGCCTGAATCTGACTCAGAAACTTCAGCTGCTCTTTAATTGAAAGACAGGAGTGACACATTTTCCTAATCCTTGGATTCCATACCAAATTGTTCTGCAAAGGCTTATTAGCCATAGGATGCATCTGCTTACATGGGAGATGAGGGGTTTGGAAGATTCAAGAATAGTTTACAGTGGGAATAATAATGGCTTCTCAAGGGTTGTTTACTCATGTGGTTCTGATCTGATGGGGTTAGTAGGTCACTGTCCATTATTTCAATTTCCCCAGTACAGGAGAGACATGGACATGCTTTAGACAGTCTAGGAAAACCTACTAAAATGGTGGAGAATCTCTCACTAAAATGACTGGAGAATCTAGGTGTTTGTGTTTGAGCAGGATTTGGATCACATGGATCTCCATTTTATGTGTCTGTAATTCTTTGTAAAATTAATGGTTCAATCTACTGAGAGCTGTTCCTTACTTGGGCTTGTTTCTGAAATTCAGCCTGACCTCTCATTTTTTGGGGGGGGTTAGAGGTGGACTTCACCACAATAAAGATCCTGGCTATTGCAGTGTGGGAAACAGAGCACATTTCATACCTGGCAGACTTTGCAAGGATAGATGTTGCCAGCCATAGAGAAGGAAATACATCCTGCTAACCATAGCTATGTGACCACACCGATACCTTTGTTACACAAATCTCTAGTAGAGGATATCTCAGTTTCTAGTGGTCTACTTGGAAGTGTGGACCTAGCCTGTGAGACAAAGATGGGCTGGTGTTGAAGTGGTGCCTCTGTGAGTCAGCGTTTCACTCTGCTTTGTTCCTTCCATAAAGTGGCTTTGACATAGGGATTTCCCTGCAGTGGGAAAACCTGGCAGCACCAGGGGTTTGGGTAGCAGGCAGCATCCTTAGGCAAAGGGGGAAACCGCAAGCTGCAAACTCTCAGCCTCCATCCCAAGTGGGCTGGATGGGAACTTTGCAGCATACCCAAAATAGCAGCACAACGTGTCTGACTGGCGTTTTCATATCACTGAAATGCAGGTGAAATGTTGCAGGTGACCCAGCAAGGGTTAAATAATATCTGCAAGCCCTCTGATGTCATGTGGACAGGTCTGACCTATTGGCACTGTGTAGCGTGTTGGAATCATAGGAAATGAGTTTTGATGGGAGGGAGGGTAACAGTAAAGACATAGTAAATCCCTTCTAGATCAAGAGGTTAATACAGGCCAGACCAGTGAAGCGTTGCTGATAGAGGCCATGAAAAATTCACGGAATAACAACTCGAGCCTCTGTCAGTTTGCAAATTGTTGACCTCAGTCCCCCGAGCCCACGATGTCATTGCCAGGCAGTAGATGCTCTGGAGAAGAGCGAGATGGGGAGCTGATGGCATTTAGATCTCCCTGCAGCGTTGTTCCAAGATCTGCTGCTGTCGGTGTCTCACTCAGTGTCATTCAGAATATGGCAGGATGTCTGATCTGTTCACTCTGAAAATGTATGGCCAAGGCCTCACCAGAGGGTAGTCAGGATGGAGTGGACCAACTGAATTCTGTGCTGCACCACAGAATCATAGAATCTTAGAACTGTTTGAGTTGGAAGGGACCTCCCTTCAATGAACAGGGATGTCCATAGCTAGATCAGGTTGCTTAGATCCTGGTCCAGCCTGACCTTGAGTGTCTCCAGGGATGGAGCATCATCGCTGGGCAACCATTTCCAGTGCCCTAATTGTAAAACAATTTATTTATATCCAGTCTAAATCTCCCCTCTTTATGTTAGAAACCATTTCCCCTTGTCCTGTCACAGTAGACCCTGTTAAAGAGTCTTTCCCCTTCTTTCTTATAGCCCCTCGAACCATGGACTGTTTGCCCACCACCACCTTCACTGGAAACAGCAAGATTACATGTAATCCTAAATCTCTTGACCTGCTGTAGGGAGCCTGCTTTGGCAGGGGGGTTGGACTCGATGATCTCTAGAGGTCCCTTCCAACCCCTACAATTCTGTGATTCTGTGATCTTAAATATATAAATTCATAAATATTTGAAGTCCTAAATATGTCCCATTCATTCTATGGCACACGTGGTTCTATTTGGTGCAGCTCTGGTATTGTAACTGCTTAACATTTCTTTTTCTTTACTGATTCATTTTCTTCTCTACAAAATTGCCAGCCCTGTTTCTCTTTATCTGAACACAGCACTAATGGAAGTTCCCCGTCTCACATCTCTGCTCACCTCTTCACGTGCCCTTGGAAACATAGGTTGTTTTTATCTCTTTGAGATGTAACCCTCTGTGCCATGCCCTGCTTCTTCACCTGAGCACCACTGAACCATGACCAGAAAAGCCAAATCCAGCTAATCTGTTAAGCTCCATCAGCTGACAACTTACTTTCACCAGCACTGAAAATATGATGGGGGTATAAAACCAAAACACTGAGGGATGTTTGTGTTCTTTCTGCAAGACGGAACTCTTCCTCTATCTAAGCCTGATGGTGACAGATGGCCTTGGCTGCTGTGCAGTACTAGATTTGCACCCTTTGTGCTCAGACCACCTCTGCCTGCTGAATGTTAGTCTCTAGCTGGTGTGCAAGGCATTATCACAAGAGACTTTGGCTATGATTCTTGGCAGAAAGGTAAACAGATGCAAAGCATACAGCCCAAGCAAGCTGGAGTCTTCTTAGCAGTTTCAGGCCTGGTAGTGATCAGGGATCTATTTGTGTTGTGAAAGCTGAAGTATCTACTTGCAAAGTAAGTCAATCAGAAAGATTTAAAAGATCCGATTAAAAAAATCTCCTAATACACACTGATTGAATATTGGCTATTTATATACAGATTGCAAAACTTCCATTGAACTGTGTTACTGCAGACCTCAAACAAAGATTTTACTGCTGGAAGTCAGGGGAAAACTTGAATATGTGAAATGGTAATAAATCAGAGCCTGAGAAAGTTTTGGTTTTAGTGGGTCAGTGAACAGTATGGAAACAAGCCCAAGCATTTCACCTTCTTCCATATCACTTTCCTCCCCATCTCCCTTCAGCTTATGTGCTTTGCTATAAGGAAGTACTGAGGAAGGCTGCATAGCATCACTTTTCCTAAGATGTGGTCCCCAGGTGATGTTTTTTTCTTTCATTTTGCACATATAAAATTTACGACGACAATAAACCGATGGTGGTAATATGCTCCCCAATTTATTGGTGAATTCATGTATTAAGATGAATGTGAAATACAATATCTGTACTGTTGACTTGTAGCTTAGTAGTAAGGTTGCCAGAAACTGCAGATCCCCTTTCCATAGAGGTGAGGACCCCTCCTACTGGCTTCATTCATGCAGAGGTTATTGGGTTTCTCATAAAGCTTTGTGGGCTTCCAAGTGATGCATCATTTCAGATTCATTTCCTGCTCAGGTTAATAAACAGTTGATTCATGTCGTTCTTCCTAGCTACAAGCTAGTTGCAGTGTCTCTAAATGCTGGACTGCTGAGGGAAAGGGAGGCGATCATGGACAATAAACTGGCTGCAGAGGAGTTCAATTACTTGTTTGCATCAATCTTCACTCTAAAACCGTGCTCGTATTATAACTGGAAAAGGTTTGGGTGACAGGATGAGATGTGTGGGAGAGAATCCCTTTCCTTGCCTGGGTTTTGATTTCTGAATACCACTGATCTATTCCTACAAGCAAAGCTCAGTGCCTGTAAGCCAGAGTATTTCTGACATAACGTCTCCCCTGTAGTTTACATCATATCAAAGCAACTAACAGACTGTTCTGACACTGGGTTCTGGCTTTCTTCTTTCTTTGCTCATGCTTTGCCTATTGAAGAATTAGTGAGGAGAGGGCAACACAGAAGCTGAAAGGAAGCCAAAGTCAATATGGCAGTGGAACAAATGGAAATTGTAAGGCTCCAGTTCTGTTAGAAGCACATTATGGGCATGTCACCATAACCATCTGGTGAAAAGGAAGAATGGTGCAGTGAAAATGCACTTTTTGTATTTTGTGACTGGGATCATTTAACTTTGTTCAGTTCACCTTGTTCTCCTTGCAAGTACGTTGAGTGTCCCAAGAAATTTGTGAAAGCATCTTCCAAAGTACAGTGATCTTCAGTGTTTCATCAATGATAAATCAATTTATCACTGATCAAGGATTTTCCAGCTTAGTGTGTGACTTATGAGAGCAGTTATAAAGGATCATGGAGTTGGGGTACCTGGAACTGGACCATTAAAAGTGAAGAGTCAAAGAAGATTGGTTGCAAATAACTGAAGGTCTATTGCCAAGTCCTTATAAATAATCGATACATTTAAAGAAAATCAGATGGTTCCCAAACATTCTGCTAACCAAAAAGGGTTTTATTCATAATAAATACTATTTATGATGAATAATTTGACCAGGGAGGACTGGAGAGAGGCCAATGTATCCATCTATTTAATAGGAACTAGGGGTGATCCAAAGAATGATAGACTTCTCAACTTTATTTCAGTTGCTGAAAGGATAACTGAGAAATTAATTTTAAAATGGGCAATAAAGCACCAGTGTAAGTCTAAGTTAAAAGTAACAAATTTCCATGGTTTTTAAGGGTAAAATTCTGCATGTTTTCGTTTACATTTTCTAAAGTAGAGTAAAAAATTGTTCCTTTCGCTGCCTTTTCTGTGTTGACTAAGCTTGTGAACAAATGGGTGATGACTTCACCTTGGTACAGACAGAGCTTGCATGTTGCCATCTAATCTTTGCTAATATCTTTGGACGATGCTGCACTTGAATACAAATAATAAGTTATGTCTCTATCGTTAATAACCCCTCAATTTCTTTAGAAAGATTAACAGCACAGCAGATGAAGGAGGACTGGTTAAAATGATTAATTTAGATTTTCAAGATGTTTTATTAAAAGCTCCTTATGAGAAGCTATTAAAGGAATTTGGTGACTGTAGAGGGAGAAGGAAAGTACAGGCATGGCTTCAGTACGGTAAAGAGGAGAACTAAGAGTTCAATTCTCAGCATGGGAAGAGGTTAATATCAAGGTCCACCCTGAATCAGGTTAGTGAAGACTTCTGAGGAATGAAAGCAACTCCATAAAGACCAAATAAACCTGAGAAAATGTCAGTATGAATTTCAGTACAGCCAAGCACAAGGCAGTTCCTCTCAAAAGGGCTGATTTAAATGCCTTGTACTCAGTGATGATTTCTGCGTTCATTTTAACCTTCTAGACCTCAGGGCATCGTTGTCAACATTTGAAAGAAGGGATTTGCTCAGTACACAGTGGAGGCTTTCAGGGGTGGAAGGACCATTCAGCTGAGTTGAGAAAAGGATGGAGGAAGCTGTGGCTAATAGTAATGATGTGGCTAATAATAATCAGATGAACTACTGTTTCATCTTTACCACCTGCTGTATTCAGTCTTCTGTTGAGAAGGGGAATGATAGTGCAAATAGGAAAAAAAAAAAATGAGAATGAGGAGCAGCATGTGGTTCGACTGTACAGTAAGAAAGGAAAGCGATGGGGCTTAATCCTTGTGGAAAGATGAGTAAGTTAGGTCTGACGTATTTAACAGGGTTAATACTCACATGGAAGAGCTTGTTTGCCACTCCCTTCTTTTGCTTTTGGCCTTTTAATCCTTTTCGTGAAGCAGTGAGTACAGAGAAATGTGCAGAAAATTAAGGACAGCTGGTTTCAGAGGGGAGAAGATCTCAGAGGCTGTGTGACAGCAACTTTCAGTTTGTGGACCATGGTGCATACAGTATTTCTTGGAGGCAGATGCATATTTTTGTAATGTATGCTTATATATTTAAGGATATATATACAAGTATATAAATATTTTAGGTAAGTATTGTTGAAGGAAATAAAATTTCATAAACTGTGAATACTCAAGATGTGGACTGATGTAGACCAAGGAATGGGAAAGGATATCACTGTGCAAATGTTACCCTTCTCACAAGAGCTGCTACATGTAAAGCCCTTGTGCAGAGCCAGCATCACAGCATGGGTTTCCTCCTTCCAAACTGCAGGTGGCTGAGATTTGATGGTAGCTTTGGACTGCCAAACAGGCTTCCTAGATGTTGACTGGACCCAGTGCATAGTGTCTCAAACCAATCTGAAATCATAGAATCATAGAATCCTTAGAGTTGGAATGGATCTTTAAAGGTCATCTAGTGCAACTCCCCTGCAGTGAACAGGGATGACCACAGCTAGATAAGGTTGCTCAGAGCTTGGCCCAGCCTGACCTTGAGTGTCTCCAGGGATAGGGCTTCCACCGCATCTCTGGGTAATCTGTTCCAGTGCCTCACCACTCTCACCGTAAAAGATTTTTTCCTTATATCTAACCTAATAACATTCATTGATAATGTCTGTCAGTCTTTAAAAGCAACAACAACAACAACAAATAAATCTCTAACCAGGATTCTCTCTAGTGCTTAATAAATCGTAGAATCGTAGAATCCTTTGAATTGGATAGTCAGTTAATCAAATCCATATCTTTCCAGCTTGAAGAGAAAGATGTTGTGGAGAGCCATGTCAGAGGTGTCAATGAAGTCCAAATAGGTGACATCAGTGACTCTCCCTTGTTCAGTGATGCAGTTACAACATCATAGAAGGCCACTAGGCTGGCCAAGCAGGACTTGCCCTCAGTGAAGCCATGCTGGTTCTCCTTTATAACCTCCCTGCCTTCCATGTGCATTAGCAGAGGATCTACTCCATGGTCTTTCCCAGCACAGAAGTGAGACTGACAGGTCAGTAGTTCCCCTGGGTCATCCTTTTTTACCCTTCTTAAATTAAATGGGTGTGGTGTTGCCTTTTTTCCGGTCACCAGGGACTTCATCAGAAAATCACATGGACAGTGGTGATTTTTCTTTTGCCCATTTATGGCTGCAGCTGGGAGAAATTCAGCATTCCTGATTCAGGCTCAGGCTCAGTTTCTGAGCTCATTTGGACACCAGTGATGAAATTTGTGCTGCTTGGTTCAGTGCGGCTCTCAGACAAACAAGTGGCAGATCTGTTTTCCTGAAGAGGTGCAAAGGGAAATCTACCCAAAGGTGAAGAGTGCTTAACTTTGACAGTGTTAAGGAATTTGTAATGTCTCTACAATATGTTTATCAAAGGTTTTATTTTCTCCTTATTATAAATCACCCTTGCAGATGTTCTGTTTCATTTGGAAAGCTTGATCTTTCCTTACCACCCTTTTATTTTTTCCTCCTGCCAATCTAGATGGCAGAAGCACAAATGGTTTCCTTAAAGCTGCAACAAGGAAAGACTAAGAGAGGAGAGTTTAATGGATATCATCAGGGCTGAAAATGCAGAAGGGCTGCCAAGGAAAAACACAGATGTTTGTGGCTCTGGAGGTGACGTGGTAACTGCATATTCAAAATGCCTCCTCACACCGACGTGCCTTGCTGCATGCAGAGCCATCATTTTGTGATATTTCCCACTGCTGTGCCCATGGGACAAGGTTATGAACACTCAGTCCCAGATCAGAAAGACTTCAGGAAAGCAGAATGATATTCAGCAGTTTCTGGCACTTTTATTCATATTTTTTTCTGTAAGATCTCCTGGCCACATGATGCAGAAGTTATTTTACCAACTTATTTTTGGAAAATCAGAAATAGGAAAGCATGGAATTCAGAACAGAAATTCTTTATCTCATTCAGGAATATACTTCACCAGGAACTGAGAGCTTATTGGCTGCATTCAGTGTCTAATTACCAGAAGTCCACTGCTGAAGATTCAAAGCGTCCTGCTCCTGCAGCATGGTTGCACTGAGTATGTGACACAAGCAGCTGATCTTGGTTTTAACATGTTTTCAAGGCTGTTTCACAGACAGCAGTGATATCTCTAAATGGGGATACAGCATTAGGTCCATACTGTTAGTGTCACTGTAGAGTTCATTCTGTCATGAAGACTAACTATATAGACAGGGAGGGCATTCCTTCAGTACAGACCCAGAAGTATGAGTTTAAGTTTCCCTTTATGTCCTTACTTGCAATTAAGCATGTTTCAGGTGGTGTGAGGAAAAAGTCCCTAATCTGAAGAGCTAATTATAAAGATGGACAGCATTCAAAGGCAAAGCGAGCAAGGATATCTCTAAACTTGAGCCAAATGGGGAAACTTCCTGCTCTTCCTAGGCTGTCCAGTGTTGGTCAGATTTTGGTTCCAGTGCTTGGGTGACTGGATCTCACAGCCTTTTATTAATATGACATGGGGAAAGTGGTAGCTGGGTAAAAATGTAGTTTCATTGTGCTTAAAGGGACTCTTGTGGATTCTATACCTGTCTGCTGTCTTCCTGCTGAGGAAGGTCTTGAGGAAGAGGAACTATGCAAATGTAATGGGATAATTTGATTGGTAGTAATCATCTACTTGAGTGTCATGCAAGACCCAAAGTGGCTCTGTAGAATGGAAAAGACAATTACCCTATTTGTAGGAGTCATGCATTAAGTAAAGTATGGAGGCCTAGAAATGCAGAAGGCAAAGAGATAGAAAGAAATTCTTCCTCTAACATTCTTTCTGTACATGCTCTTTTAACAAGGAAACAGTTCTGCAAACATTATAGACAGCTGTAATGTATTAAAATTAGATTTAGATTAGTATCCTCCCACTTGGAAATCGAGGTGCTTTACTTACTGTGAGTTGATCTCTCTGGAGCTTGGAAACAACCATAAAGTTTCTGTGAAAAAACTTAAGTAGCTGTTCTGCACGTATAAATGCTTATCCTTTGAAATCAATGACCTAATTTGAGAATGAGTGATATGTGCTGCTGTGCACAGCTCTCCTTCCCTGGGTATGAATTGCCCTATTCTTCTGCTGCAGAGTCTGAACCAGGGCAAAGAGTGACAATTTTGTACTGCATACTTCTGTCTTGTTGAATTTCCTTTCTCATTTTTATGGAAGGTGCAAGTGGGCAGGGGAGAAGACGGGTAATCTTCAAGAAGAAAGAAGGAAAAGGTATATAGAAGAACTTTTAAACAAAAATCAGTGTTAGTCATTTGGAGGAGTACAGATAAGATGGTAGAGGGGTAACATCACAGTGTTCTTGTGATCATCAGTGTTACCATAATGACTCAAGCTCATCACAGGGGTGTTATTTTCCCAAGCTCAGTTATTTCTAAAGGCATTCTGAAGTCATCTAAGCCATACCGTCAGCTGGCATGGGGTGACACAACTGAATGAATTCAGTGCTTCATGTACTTATCCCAGCTGAAGTTCAAGTTGATTGTCTGATTGCGATAGAATGCCCCACACAAGGTGGCAAGTGCAGAATGCTTTATTCAAGGGAAATGTTAGCAGAAGAAGAAATAACACAAACTAGGCTCACCATAGCTGGAATCCTGCCAGGGTACTGGAATTAAGCTTATTAATGCTTAGAAACTGTACAGCTTATGCGGTCATGGCTCTAAGTTTCCCTTAATCCACATGGCAGCGCATCGGACAGTGCAGCTCCTCCTCATTTAGCATCTTGAGTCCCTGGGTCAGTGCTGCTTCTGAGGAAGAAGAACTGCAAATGAAGGAGCTATTGCTTAGTGTCCATTTTCTTTTGGCTCACGTATTGGGAGGCTTGTTGTAGAAAGCTTCCAGCTTGGAGGAAAAAAAATGAAAAAGACAAATAGAAAAGGATGATTGGATTTTGCTGTCAGCCCGAGGAGTTGAGTAGTTGGAGTGTGGGGTTTATTCTGACAAGGAGGCCTAACCCAGTGGTCTTTGAAATCAGTGGGAAGCCTCTTCCTGGCTTCAGTGTCTCTTTGTTCTAAGCAAGGAGAAGATTTTGGGAAAGGGAAGCAAAACAATAACAAGTCTTAGACCTGCAGAACACTCACGTGGCCTGGGCTATACACAGGTGGAATTATTATTATTTCTAAACAAATAATATATATGGGGGAATTGGAATGACATGTCTGCAAAGGTTGAGGATAAAAGGCTTAGTTCTTCCTGTTGCACTCCTCACCAAACCTGAGTTTAGAAGCGCCGTAAAGTAGTTCAAGGAGTGCAGGCACCATCTACAAGGAGATGGTGGGTATAGTTGGCTAAATAAAAGCCAACTAATAACTTCCTAGTTAAGCATCTGAAAAGATCTCTTGGAGAGTGTACGGGAGGGAGCAAACCCAAGATGGCAATAAATTCAGGATAAACAAGTTGTCTTGGAATCTTAAGCCTTTCCAGTTGTCTGTGAATATAGCAGCCATCTCCTCCAATTACTGGAGCGAGACAGCCATCCTATAGCTAAGGTAGGAAACCAGAGCAAAACATGATGTAACAAGGGTGTTGCTCTGCATATGTACACCTGAGCAATGCCCAGTTACTCTAATGATGGGCACTAAGTAAAGTTCTCATATGCATTCCTTGCCAATTTGTCATCCAGAGAGTAGTGTGAGAGAAATAAAGTGAGCTTTGAACACAAGGGACCCACACTCTCCAGCTAGAGCCTTTTGTGAGGCATGACTAGACATTAGCTTATAAGCTTACAGGCACAAGAGTAAATACCGTGAATTTTAAATTTAACAAGGTGCATCGGCTATTTAAATATGTGTCTGCTTTTAAGCAGCCAAATCCACTGTGTAGGTGCTATTAATATCCTAGAAAAGGCAGTGAACTGAGGGGAGACCCACAATCATCAAGTTGCAGAAGGCACCTTTGGAAGTTGTCATGTCCAGTCGCCCGCTTAGACAAGGGTAAGCTGGAGCAGAAAATGAGCAGGGAAGGGAGTAACTGTACTTAAGTATCCCAACTTGATGCTTTGACAGCAAGACCATGTTTTGTAGCCAGGCTCAGGTATGGTTCCCTTCTCTGGCTTTTCTTCCTTGCTTAATGAAAACCTGGTTGGACTGATTATTGGTGGTGGAGAGTTCGATGAGTCACTGTATTGCAGAGCAGTGCAATTTTGTGTGAAGCGCTGCCCCAATCTGCCTACCTATCTCTGGTGAAGATTTATTTATGGCACTCTCTGAAGTGATACTGTAATATCCTTTTCTAGCCCACATTCCCTCTGGTGTCTGTTCACTACAAGACTCCTTTTTTTTTTTTTTCATTGTGTTAAATAAGATTATAACACATTGAAGTTGAAGGGAGCAGGATATTGTTAGGATTTTTATCATCAAATTACTACTTTAAGCAAGCTGTAAGTCTCTGATCAATCATTTAGAGCACAATGTACTGGTCCTGGCCTTGACGTCCTCTCTCCTCCCAAAGCCCCAGCAAGATTTAGTGAGGATCCAGGGGTTACCCAAGGTAAAGGTGGAAAACATATTGGTATGAATAGCTGCTACTCATACTGGCTCCTTCACTCACAGGGAAAGTTCAGAGGCAATAGATTTGTTTCTTCTGCTTGCTAAGTTGTGCTTTACTGAAGTACTCCTCTACCAGGTGGCTATTTGCAGCTTATGCCCATTCTGACAATAAGAGGAGCTCCTCTTCTGAGTCCTCTTCAGACCTGAGAGGCATCAGATGTTTGCAGGAAAGCATGAGCACTTGCAGCACATGCTAAAGTTGTTCACCTTGAGCCCATGCAGCCTTGTTTCCACCAGTGAGTGTAAGCATGCGCCTGAAGGACAGGAGCACCCAAGGTTTTGCCTCAGTGTGGCCCAGGTCAGATCTGTCTTCTCCATTTTTAATGCAGCATGAGAAAAGGGAACCACAGAAGGTGTCTGCGACAGGCAGAGCTTGCTGACTACCAGCTTGATCTGTTGCAGGCACAAAGGTGCTCAAGTCACATTTAATTCTAATATAAAAATAGGATGCATTTAGAGGCAAATTCATTGTGCTTCCTGGCAGGGGACCTGCTTTGCCCTCTGTGCTGTGAAGTGTAGACTGCTATGTGCAAGTGATAACGCAGTAGTTTCCTTGCTTCAAAGGAAGACCATCATCTTCCGTTCCATAGCGGGCTGGTGGATGCATGATGGTGATGTTCCTCTCAACATCTGAAACCCAAATTTGGACTTTCTTTGACTCATATTGTCCCTCAGTACACTCAGTATCTTCAGTAACACAGAGGGCAGCAGTGAAATAGTTAACAAGAAAGGACCACAGAGAGATGAATGAGATGAAACAGGATTATCCAGGATAAGTTGTTTCGGTTTGCTGCAGAGGGATGAGTCACTGGTGATGGTGGCTAATGTAGACCGTGAGAGATGCATGTCTTCTTTTCTGAGTAAGATTTTCGATGGAAAAAATTGTTTATATGTGAACTCATATCAAACGATGCAATGGGGACAGTAAAGTGCATATGTTAAACTGAACAGCTTTGTAGCGGGCCACATGGTGAAAGGGCTGATAGGTTATTTATTTTAGATTGTATGACAGGGGAAGAAATCAGGCTCATCAGGGGCTAGGGAAATTAAATGTTATTCTCCTGTCTCAGTAGGTGTTGAAATGATTCTCTTGAAGCATGATTTACCTCTTACCTCTTTTGATCATCATGCAAAGCAGCCTGTTGCTCAGTGGATGAGGCCAAGTTTTGAGAGTTCTAGCTGACTAATTTTGAGGGCAGCAATAACATATCTGGTTATGAATTTCAGAGTAAAAAAAAATGTTTTCTGCATAGATAAAGAAAGAAGACATCCCTGCCAGGTAATATATATCGATTACCCACAATGGAAGAGTTTTTACATGAAGAGAGCTCCTCTTTGAGCCGCCATATAATGGCGCTGCTGGAAGCATAATGCTGAAGAAGATCTACCATTTTTGTGTGTGTGTGTGTGTTTAGTGCAAAATTGAGATTGCTTTAAGTTTCAGGCTAGACTGCCCTGTTTACTTTCCTGTAAGGCTTGAACTTATTTCTGTGTTGTGTAATTCCACACCAGTAGAATACTGTCTTCACTTCCCAACAGACATGTCACAACATTGATCCAAGTCCTAAAATCCCATTCTGAGAATATTTTAGCTAATGGAGTTCTAGTACAGTGCTTAGCATCCAGCCATTGATGCTGCTTTCCAAATCCTTCTTGGATATTTAAACCTGATTATGGTGAAGGATCTGCGCAGAGAACTGGTGCCCTTGGTGACTGGTTTGGTTGGTCCACTAGACATGTCTCACCTTGGAAACATTCATCATCATCAGGCTCGTCTACTAACACTGTTGAAGACCCAGTATTTCTGAGACCTGTATTTCTTAAATGGGTGTTCATTCTAAGAATCTCATGCTTTATCGCTTACCAAAATGCAGGCCTAAAGGAAATTGGTACATGCCTATGACGTTTGTGGGCCATTGCTATACAAATGATTAATATTGATAACATAAATGCCATGGCCTTCTTTCGATGTTAATACCAATATCTGGCAGGTTTTGGCAAACTGCCTGATGACCATCCTGGATGTGTTATGTGGTACAGATAAGGGCTGGTAAGTAGCTATGAAGGTAGAGCTGGAAAGAGTGACTGCTGCATTTTCGATGGCAGAACAGGCAACAAATCCAAATCTACCCTATAGTAACAGCTAAGATTTTTCTTGAGTCTGTGTGCAGATTGATTGCTTTTACTAGAGAGACATTTCTTGTACTATAAACAATCCTGTGGCTGGCCAATGAGGTTCATTGCATTTCACTTATAAAAATATTTATTATATCTATACAAGTATTAAGGATCCGGGTCTGTTCCTACCAGTGACTGAGTTTACCAACCAAAGAGCAGTCAGCATTACAAAGTGATTTGGTAAATCCAAACAAGATCAGCAGTCCTTGCTGGGAGCAGTCTTAGCATCACAAACAAGGCATTCTAAATGCAAGCTGAATAGATGGGACATACTGCTTTATGCAAGAGACACTCTTATGGAGTCAGAACATGGGCAAAAAGCAAGCTAACCAGCTTAGGAGTCAGTTAGGCTGTGGCTGAACGGAAGGATGGTCTTGTACTTTAAATGCCAGCAGAGCTGTTGGGTGGGGTTTTGCTCCTAACTCAGCTGCAGGCTCACAGCCTCCATTTGCTATTGATGCTGCCCTCAGCACATCCTCGTTTCTGCTTCAGAGCTGCTGAAATACAGAGGTGGCCATATGAGGAGTGAAATGTTTTGCTGAAGACTTTGAGTTTATGGCAGAAACGGTTGGGTCTTGGTTGAGAGAGAAATACTTGCAGCAAGGTTGGTTAGTACTATATAGCTATATGTGTATATATATGTGTTTATATAGCTGTGTGTGTATGTGTAGCAGTAAAGGCATCATTCTTGCCTCTGCCTGTCACTTGGGCATGCTCTTTAGGTGATGGTAGGGAGGTAGGAGTGTAGCTGTACCCATGCCTTCTCCACTCTAATATCTTTGGTTAGCCATGGAGAACAGAAAGACCTCCAGCAAGATAAAGCAAGAGCTGATTATGACCACCCATCAAAATATGCCCAGTATCCCTTGCCAGGCATTTCTGCATGACACAACCAAGAAAATAGGAAGGTAACCAACTTAACGTCATGCCATGTGCCTCCAGCACAGCAGTATCAGCCGCAGTATGCCATAGGCATGCTGTACCCCAAGTTAGACCTTTTTCTACCGTCTTGCTGTACCTTAAATCAGACCCTGTCCTCTCTCGGTTTGGAACTCCTTGTTAGGATGAGATGAGAGGATCAGACTGCCAGGAGACAGGACATGAAAGGCTCCACTAACCAAGACAGCCTTGTTTCATGCTTTCAGAAGCAAAGCTGAATATGACATGTCACCACAGCTGAAATACAAGACAATGTGAGGACTATTATCCCTAATCTGTCAGTCATCCAGAGCTCTAGTGATGATGAGGAATGGCAAATGACATACAGCCACCATTAGAGAGCAGGACTGAGCATGCATGTCCTACTCTATATTAGCAGGGTAGTTATTTCCTGCTAGTCACTGCTCCCACAAACACACCAGAGAAGATCTGCTGAATAGGCTGAGGAAGATGTTCCACTGCAAAAGTCAGTGAAATAGACACCAATTCTGGCAAAGATCAAGTTTCCTGGAAATCATTTACCTAAAATTTGACCACTGTCTGGGTAAGGAATCCTGCAGATTCCAGTGTAGTGTTTGCAGCACCTGATGGATTCCTCTTGGTGGGCATTGCTTTCTCCTTGTTTTGACAAATGCAGCAGAGAACCTCCTGTAAAACCAAATTTGGCATCTCTTCCCCATGCACCTTTTCAATAAGGCCAGTGAGACCACTGATCATGCCACTTGATTACATCCAGAGATCAGAAAATGAGAGTCATGTTTAAGTGGATTATGTAGTTTTTCTCAATGGCTTCATGTGAAGAATAGAACCTGGGAGCCAAGATTTCTAGTTTCCTGCACTGCCTATTGGCAGTGGCTGGGTTCTTGCTGCATGTGAAGTTGTCGCCTGCTTTATTATTTGGTAGAAAGCTGGGACCTCCTTTGAATGCACCTTCCTAAGGGCCTGTCTTGGATCCCTTCCATAAAGCTGGGAGCCTTCCCTGTTTATTCCTTCCCGTATCCTTCAGAGTTTCAGTCTTTAAATGTATGGCATACCAGTGCAACTGGAAAGCTGTTAAATAGGCAAGCTTGGAGACTGCAGCTTGTGAATCCCATTGGACTCTTGCCGTGACCTCTAGATATGCTGTAGATGCTAGGAAGTAAGAGATGGCTTCATGCTAAGACGTAAAATGTGCAACAGTTCCTGCAAGCACAAGCATGGCAAGGAGAAACAATCACCAGTACAGACACTGGGAAGGAAACAAGGAGGCTGGTGTTGCGTCCTGTTGAGAAAACGGATTCCCCCTTCTCATGCCTCTAGTAAAAGCAGATATTCAGACTTTGTTGCACTGAAATAAAAAAGATATATCTTACCAGGAAATGTAGAAAAAGCACTAGGAAGGTGGTGTGAAATAGTGGAAGGTTAAATCTGGAGAGCTTATCCAAGGGATAAGTAAAAGGGGTTTTGCCACTTAGCTGCAATAATACAATGGATATAACAAGGAGAGAAAGAGGGGAATGATTTGGCTTAGGGATATTGCTATGCCCTTAGCAATAATAAGGAGAAATTATGGAATGTTAAAATCCAGGTTGAGTACACTGCAAATTTGCAGTCAGATTTGTGAGTTTAGAGAATAACAACACATGGAGATGTGTGGTAGTTGGCTGGTATTTTGTAACTAGGTAAGTGCTCAAAAGAGGTAAAGGAGAATGGGCATCTGGAGAAAGGAATAGTGTACGAGCAGATCTCTTGACATATGAATGCATGTGAAGCTGTGTTGTGAGATATTTTGCCTATAAATAACATGAACTGAAGAGACTGGGAGAATCCAGTGGGATGGTTGCCCAAGCAGCTGTCTTAAGGAGGACTCTTAGAAGAATCACAAATTATCAGCGTTTTTTGGGAACATTTCTGTGTCTAGTGCTTGCTGTTCAGAGATCCCACAACCCTTTTTACTTTTTGATGGACAGATACCAATTTACAGAGGCAGTATAGAGCAGGTGTGGAAGACCAGGACTTTTTGTAGTCACTTAACGGGTTAGCAGCTGACCAGAAAAATGATCTTATTTCTTATAGTTTAGTTTTTTTTTCTCTGAAGCATATCACACAAATCCTTTTTTTCCATTTCCAATCAGTACTGGGACCTGCTGTACCAAACTGCTGCTGGGAAGCTATCTTTTGGAGGGAGTTAATCTCAAACTGAATCATACGAAAGATTGCACCTCTGTCAGACTTCAGCACAATTTCTGAGACATTTCAAAATGTCTTTTAAAAATATTTGAAGTTGTAGATGACCCTTCAGACCCAGAAGAATGGATGTCTGAGGTCCTATAAGCAATCACATTGGCAACATCATCCAGGGAACAGCAGCTTTCTTTGACTTCTTATTTTACCTTTTGCTATACCCACTGTGAAGAAGCTGCTGTATTCTAAATTTTGGGAAGCCAGAAAGTTCACGTGTTCATTCCTTTATTTTTCATCCATACAGTGAGCAGGAAGCAGCCAGCAGCTGTTGCACCAGGATCCAGAGAGGGTAATGGTTGGAAATCGGGGATTAAAAGTAAATCCCTTGTCCAGTTGGAAGTTTGAACCATTTGAAATGGTCAGAAACAGAGACGTCTGTAATTGGAAGGGGCTGATCAGTAGCTAAGAAGTTAGTTTATTGAAGAGTCAGCCTAAGCCGCAAACAAATGTCCAGAAAATAGGACCAAAGATCCCTTTTGATTATCAGGCTCACAAGTGACAGTAAAAAATTACTAAGTACCACATCTCTAAACCTTTACAGACCATCTGAGCCATGCCCTTCCACTCCATCTGCCTTTGATACTGATTGATGACAAGGAAGGAGAAGACATCTTTCTTAAGATCTATGTTTGAGCACAGCGATCTCTGAATTGTTACCTGGAGACAAAGTGCCACCAAATTCATAAGTGTACAAGGGATCTAGTGTGACGGTGGTGTGAAGGCAGGATTTGCTATAAATGCCGTTGTCAGCCTAGGTACCTGCTGCAGTATCATAGTTGCTGTGAACATACAAGGGGTTTTATCAGCTACACAAGGTTAGGCTGAAGAAAGGCTATGTAATGGTAGGGCTTCCAGGCCTGTCTATGAAATAGGATGCAGTGGTATATCCCTCGATCTGAATCTGACTGTATCTGACACCCTTTACTTACAGACGTAACAGGAGCAAATATCCTAGGCATGCAAACAGCAAGATCTTCTTCCTGCCTGAGATGGGATTTTTTTTTCTTAATTGGTTAATGCCAATTGCCTGTGCTTCCTGATAAGCTAAATAACTGCAGTTCAGATCATCTTCGTGGAAATTTCCATATGCCCCTTGCAGAGAAGCCAATAACCAGCTGTCAGGCAATGAACTTCAGCCCTAACACCCAAGCAGGATGACTGCTAAATGTGTGTGAAGGGAGCAATGACTCCACAACCACATCTAGTTCCTACCCCTGGGTGACAGCAGGGTTGTGGGGACTGCACAGTGGGATTGTGTTGCTGTCGGGTGGATGTCCTGGACAGTGGTGCGAAAAGTTCCTAGATGGAGGTGTAGGAACTGCTGCTGGACTGCTCATAGATCAGCCCAGCTGAGGAGAGAGAGGAGGCCTTTGTCATTTGATTCCCATCTTTTTTTTTTTTAGTAGAGAAGTAGAATGATTAGCAGTGTTGGGTTAGCAGTCTTTCTTGGTGGCCACCAGGCTGCAAAAGTGGTCTTCCCTCCTCTAGCACCTGCAGAATTATCAGAAGTGATAGCTGGATGAGCCTGGTTTTCACCACTTAGCAGCTGTGCACCAACACAACATTTACTGCAGCTTTGCTCTTTCTTTCCTTGAAATGTAGGCTAGTATCTCCTATGCCCCTTTCGCTGCTCTAAGAGTGCAGAGATGGTGTATTTGGAGTATTTAGAGTAGAAGTTTACAGTTATCTAATCTGCAGCTTGAGAGAACTAATATCTGTCATTCAGGAATATAGAGACTTGTTTGTTATTATTTTATTAAAAGTGCATTTTTTGGTAAAGGGGATTCTTAGCCAATAATCAAATAAGAGAAGCCGCAGATCATTAGGAAAACAATAAAGGATCAGACTAATGACTCTTAGGGCCTCATTTGCTCTCCAGTTAATTAAACAGACAACACAGATGCTGCTGCTGTTAATAATATCATTCAATTACTGTGCTGCTAAGTATTATGGTCCCTAGGAAACCATTACCCAGTGCTGATTGAGAAGGGGAACTGTGAAGGGCTACTTAGGGGACAATAAACCATGTCTCTGTTGAAAAGGGGTCTGAAAGCAGTGTTTACTGAAGACACTAGGTGCTCTAGCACAAGGAGGGGCAAGGTTGTTTGAAGTGATGGAGGAACTGGAGAGCTAAT
The DNA here is from genome assembly GCA_030625065.1 of Alectoris magna. NCBI lineage: Eukaryota > Metazoa > Chordata > Aves > Galliformes > Phasianidae > Alectoris > Alectoris magna. The sequence continues at coordinate 5,137,494 of CM060561.1, forward strand.
CCAAAAAGCTATGCTCCTACCCAAAGTATGCAAGTGAAGGTCAGAAAAGCTGGGCAGGGGTCACTGGGAGATAATTTTGTGAAGAAAGATCTCGGGAGGAAGGCTCTTTGTTTGTGGAAAGATTAAAAGGGAATTGGAATTGGAAATGAGTGTATCTCAACACCCCAGTGTATACTAAGCATCTCTCTTTGGGGGACAGAGGATTTCAAAAAAGCCTCATTGAGCAGTGCAGGTAATAGATTCCCCTGCCTAATATTTCCACTACTCTGGTTTGTGGGTGAGTGTAAAATCCAGAACTAACGGTGCAGGATTGCATTTCAGCCCTTGGGACTTTATCAGATTTGGCTTTCTTGTTCAAGAACTGCAGAGACAGGGACTATTGAGCTGGAGGAGCACAGCACGTAGCAGTCCCAGGAGGCTCCTGCTGCTTCTCTGCAGACTCATGGCCCAAACTCTCTTCCATTGGCAACTCAGAAGTGCAACACACAAATGTGTGAGAGGAGAGAGGATATGACAACTTTTGAAAGGAAACATTCTTCCAGAGTCCTGATGCCTTCTTCACAGCCTCTTCCAGGAGTTGGACTTCATGATCCCTATGGGTTATTTCCTACTTGGGATTTTCTATGATTCTATGATTTTCCAGTATACCTGTCTGTCCAGTATCCCTCTTTTTCCCTACAGTAGCTAAAGGATACTCCTTTTATTTCTTTTTTTTTTGTCCTAATTTTCTCTCATTCACTTGTGCAAAAGTAACTTTTGTAGTATTTATCTGTATTGTGGTAGCAGCTGGAGACCCTGATAGGATGCAAGGGGACTTGTATTCTGTGATACTTGAGCTGGCAGGTAACAACAACCTAGGGTTAGTGATCTGCGTGTCCAGTACTTTCAGTTGTTCTTTGGTCCCCAGGAAATGCCCTGGGTCATGACCATGATAGCTTAAGTAATATGAAGAAATGTGTTGGAAAATGCCTGCCAGTAACTCTGGGAATGAGAACTGTTCCTGTGTGCATGCACTGACATTTTGAGCACAAATGCAATGAGTTTGGTTCTCTATTAGGCTATGTTTTTGTGGATGCTGAGGGTAAGTGAGCAAATATGGAGGGTTTGGGGTGGTAGTACTCCATCCATAAGGAGGTATGGTAGTGTGAGGGGCTGCATTACAACTGGTTTTGTCAGTTGCCAGAGAATCTGTAATTGGCAATGTGGAAAAAAAATCAGGGTCTCAATTTGTCCATGAAAGGTGAAAAAGATGTATGTTTTTCCATGCGTTTGTATAGTTTACATAATGCTTCAATCCCAAACTAGTAAAAAAGGAAAAATATTCACTTCTGAGAGATGCTCTGGAAAAGTGGTCAATTTTCTTTAAATATGAATTTAAAAAAAAAAAGAAAAAAGTTTATTTTTTTACCCACACTTGCAAGTATTTATTCATGCTCTCCTTTTGTCACAATGTTATGCCAAAGTCATTTCCAATGGCTTTAATCTCACAGACAGCTGTGGTGTCTGAGCACCTCAGATATAGACCACAAATGTTGTTCTGTGCCCTGAAACTTTCAGTTTGACCTGGCAATTGGCATCTCTAAGATCTCCAGCTAAGTCCTGGGTACAGACTTGGGAATACCCTGAGATCTGAGCACACACCACCATCTCACCAAGCCTTCAGCTGGAAGGGAGCCATGAAGGACTGAAGCCAACCTGGATCTTGTGGTGCTGTCGCAGGGTGGACCTGTGGCTTTATCTAGGAAGAAATTTAGACTGGGACCATCCAGGTCCCATGTCTTCAGCAGCTCCAGCACTGTCACCTCTTTCTTGAGAGTAGGAGAGCATCTCATCAGCTGGACAATGCCAATGGCCAAGGAAACTCCAAGACTGAATCTCTCAGAATGTTTCTTTACACTGTGGCAAACACAGGCAGTGACAAATTTAAACAGGAGGACGCTGTGAAGTAGTAACGAAGGAAAGTTGGACCCAATTCTGCACTTACACACCTTAAACTGGGAATAAAAGCAATCAGTAGAATTAAATGCAAGGAGGAAGAACAGCCCAGCTTCTTGCTATGGCTGCTGTTATGAAAGGAGATTTATTGTGAATGAAATCATTCTCTGGGATGCCTTGGAGTAAGCAAAAAATCTCCTCATTTTCATATAGTTTGTCTCTGCTGGCTGTGACCTGTTGAAGGACAGCTCTGGATCTCCTTCAAGGGTGTGTCCTGCAGCAGGAAGGTCTTGCCTCCTGTATTGTCAGGGGTACATGGAGACTGTGCAAACCTTCCCCATGCTCTCACTGTAGTTTTTGGTGGTATGAGCCACAGACTCCTCTTTGGCTGTAGGTGTGTTTGTGATTTGCTAGCTGTCATATCTTATCGCTGGCATCCCACTTCCATCCAAGAAATGAACATATTAGCTAAGAGGAACCCCACCTGAAGGAGCTCCAAGTGTGCCTGCAGGGATGGGACCTCCCTCCAGCTCAGCTTTAGCTTCAGAATACACCAGAATCCAGCCCTGTGCCTGCAGCCTGCTGTGATCCATGGATAGCTGCCCCTGCGTCATCTGCTCCTTCCTCTGACGTTTGTTTGCTTACCCATTGTCATACTGAAGTCTTGTCTTGCTCATAAGCTTCCACACAGAGGCATCTCTTTAACCACAAAACACATCCGTTAGCACTTTCTGGGCCAGTTATCTTCCTTTCCACACAAGATGTTGGCATTTCTTATTTAATCCGTTAGCATTGCTCATTTTCACTAGGGATTCTGCATGTGGAGCATGCTAATTATCTTGCTGGAATGCAATAAGAAAATGCCTGCAATTTTTTATTTTTTATTTTTTTAATTTTAATTTTATTTTTTTAAGTATGAGAATTCTGATATGAAGTTATTCAGTTCCTATATTTGAGGAACTGGGGAGCTGTTCAGGAGTCATTACCTGTTCTCTAACCCAATTACCAGTCTCTGTTTTGTCTGGGTATCAAGTAATCTTTTTTTTTTTGCTGAAAACCAAAGCTCTTTCCTTTTGCTCTAGGTGCCTTACTTCCTTACACATCCCAAACCCCGTCTCTATTTCCTTCAGTGTTAGACCGTTCTCATTCCTCCATATAGCAATTCAGCAGATATGTATTTATTGATTTGTCATTTCCCCATTCCTTTGAAATGCCTCTGTCAATTATTCTCTTGCAACAAGTATCGCAATCTTGTGATACAAGGCAAGATTTATTGCAATAAGTAATTATTGTAATCTGGTCCTGGTATTCTTTGCGCACTTGTCATGGAGAAATTTCATGTCTCCTTTTCATCATCCTTGCTTTGGTTGTACCAAGTGACTCACCCTGATCCCTTTACATTTTCATTAAGGACTTGGATACCTGCTCTTACTTATCCTTGTCTGTAATTTAAACAGAACTGGTCAGTATTTGATCAAGCACAGTTCGGTAGTGTCCTCACTTCATCTCAACCAAGTCTAAAATAGAATTGCCTCTTGCAAACTGATACTGTTTCAGGGGGGAAAAAAATCTGTTTCCTTTTCTTTCAGGCAGGACAGAGCCTAAGCATTGCTGGCTACAATAATTCTCCACTTGCAGTCTAGAAGATTGCAAAATGACGCGTTTCCCAGTATTATGTATCTTTCTAATAATTTCCCGGAGTTCTCTTATCTTGTTCAGATCCAACAGCAGAGATCTGTGACAGCTTCTCAGAAAATAAGTTGTATTCCGATGGATCCTATTATAACCATGAGGTTTTTTTTTAAATCCTTATGAGCGATCGCGTTATTCACCTGCACTGCAGCTCTGCCGCTGTAGCTTCTATTTCTCCTCCCATCGATGATGTCCCCCAGTACTGTGCTCTTTTCAGAATGTCGATCATATCATGTTGCTGTTAACAGAGAAATTACTTACTTCAAATCCAGCACCAGCAGTTCTAGTCCTTCCAGTGTGTATCCATCATTTTTCTACAACCCTTTCCTCGTCTTTTCCTTCTCACTTTCTCTTCCCTATCTCTGTATCTTCATATCTTCTATTTACACCTCTTCTCTCTGTCCACTTCAACATTTTTTCCTATCTTTTCCCATCTCGTTTTGCTCTTTTTCTTTCTCTCTTTCCTCTCTCGCTGTGAAATAATCCCCATGTCCTTATAAATCCATTTGCACTTGTCTCTCTGCTTTAAGTTTGCCTCCAAAAGACTTGCAGGGAACCAACATTAAAGGCATTTAATATGTTCTTAGTCCATAAATTGTGGAGCACACTCAAATACAGTGAATCTGTCTTTGCTAATGTCCTGGCACGTCAATGAGAGTTAAACAATCGAGGTCACTGCTGTCTGGGGCTTGCATGCATGCTGGATTACTCCATGCCCCTGCACTTGTTACTTCTGTCAGCCCGTTTGACTGTTTTGCTCATCTTCCTTAATCTTGCTGATTTTTACACCAAATTGCCATTGCTACAAGTGGAGGAGGGAGTGGATGTGTCCAGTCTGAGTAACGGAGGAAAATCTGTAAAAGGAGAGAAACGATGATGAGGAAATGAGAAGAGGGTGGAAGGTGTTGTGGGTGGGGAGGGGAAAATTAGCAGCATTTGTGGCAGCTAGTATGGCCAGAGATAGGGTGAGAATGCTCATTTGGGCACCTGTCAGCTGTTGCTATATTTCTGAGTGCTATACTGCATTTCTGGGTGTCAGGAGAGGGGAGAGAAGAGGGCACAAAGTGAAGAGGACTGAGAGCTGTAAAATGTAGAGAGTAAGAAGGGAGAGTGGAAGTGGGGCACCTCTGAACTCTGCACACTTCTGTATAGCAAGAAGATGCTGTTCCCCTCCTTGGTCCATTCAGTTCGTGGGGGATGCCAGTACTGCCCAGGCAAGCCCTTAGTGTTCTCTCTCTGCACTGGAAATGCTGGCAACAGCAAAACAACAGGATCAAAGCCGGCGAACTGCTATAGCTAAAAACTGAAACAAAAACAAAAAATTATATGCATAAAGAAAGGAAAATGAAGCAATGATGGGTTGGGCAATTAAGCTAAAAGCATTTGAGAGTGTAATCCAGCTCTTTCTATCAATAATTCAGGAGTCTGAGATCAGTCTAATTGATTGAACACCTTCCACACAAGTCAGCCACTAATAAGACAAATGAAATGGCTTTTTTATTGTCAAATCTCCATTCCACATTCAAGCAGGCAAAGTCCTGCAGGGCTTTTCATTTGAGGAGGTTAGGTATTTTTTCTCTTGATAGAGATAAATAGAGGGCCAGCATCTGTTTTTAAACAGCCGTAAATTAAACTGATCTGCTCCTGAGTTTTGTTCCTGTGGCTGTGGGTGGATGGAGAGCTGTACTGAACAAGAATCTTGTGTAAAACTTGTGTAGATCATCACAGCTTGAGCCCAGTTCCCAAAGGACACATTGTCTACTCCATCGTTATTTGAATGCCAGGATGTTTGGCCTTGACAAACTTCAGGAGTCTACAGATCTCACTCTAAAACCAGCATCTTGTCTCTCCTTGCCTCTAAAGGACAACTGCAGTAAGATCCTTTGTTTCCTAATAGTGGTATTAGTGGTTGTCTTTTTGCGTGGAATAGATACAGGGACCAGACAAATGTTAAATTTCTCCAATTTACATGAACAAAACATGTTGCAGGTTGTATAAAAACTGGTGTGTTTAATTGTTTTATGGTTTGAAACCTTATTTCAAAATCATGTAAAACTCAGTGATTTGGGAGACCCGTGTTATGAGAGAGTAGGGCATGCTTAGCATACGTGCTTATTTTTTTTCCATTGAATCATATGCAGGGTAGAGGGGTGAAATCACTCCAGCAGGTTGGAGCTTATGGATGCTCCAGAGCACTATCCACTGAAAATCAAAAGCTGATTTGCAGAAGAGGTGAAGCTTGGTTTGCGATCTGTATATATACAGATGCCTGTTCAAACGATGAAAGTCTAAGTGAGCAAGGCTTCATTAAACCTAGATCCTCACCAGCTACGCTACCATTCTGCTGTGTGCACAGAGGATTGGGAATTGGATTTTTAGCTGACATAAATCAAAGCAGCTCCTCCAGGCCAGTCTGCTGACTTATCTGAGCTGGGGGTCCAGCTCTGAGGTCAGAGAGCAGCTCTTATTATGATGTGTGTGTATGTGTCTAATTAGGAAGGACTGCAAGCTGTGTGCATGCTCTGGAGTCCCCATGGAGCTAACCTTTTTGCTGGCATGGTAGATGTTGCCTTCTAAGCAAACCCAAAGTCTGGGGATCTGAAAGTGGCTTTCCTCTGCATTTCATTTGCTATTGCTACATGAGCTTCCCCGCAGCTTGTTAGGGAGGCAAGAAAGGAGGAATATGCCTAAGAGCGGCTTCATTTTGCCTGTATTACCTCTGAAATGTTATATAATGTGTTAAAACACTTGAACTAACTGAGATGTGGTTGTTTTACTTCCTAATCTAATCACTTCATGATGTCTGTCTCCTCTTAGCTTTGCTCTAGCTTGACTGTGCAAATGGCATTTAATTGTGTTCTTGTGAAAACTAAAGGCCAGAAGCTTTGCCAAGGATGGCTAATTCTATAATGCATCATGCCAGAATTAATCCTGTCTGCAAAGATAAGGCTGATGGTTTATAGTTGGCAATTATGGTCATAGAACAAGTGTTGTATAGATTGGTTATAGGCTGTGAAGTTCTCTTAACTATTGTGAATTGCCCTAGAAGGCAGGTGTAGTCAAGAAAAGAGGATAATGAAGATGAGAATGAAAGGGAGGAGCATGGGCAAAAGAGAGGAAAGAAACAGAAGAGGGCAAAAACAAAAGAAAACAAGTAGAGGAAAAGCAAGAGAATGACGTGAGACAGACTCAAGTGGAGCAGAAGAGGAATGGATATTGCCAACAAGAAGGGAGAGGGTATGAAGAAGAAGGAGAAAGAAAGTAATGGGAGAAAAAGGGCAGCAAATATGGAAGTATCTGAGATGCAGTGCAGACAAAGAAGACTTTGTTTTAACGTGAAGAAAGACAGCTTAATTGTCTTCAGGCAGCTTTTCACCTACCTGCCTTGTAAGATAATCAACTGTTACCTTTTAGATGTGCTGATGCTTACTGGAGTCTTTCCTCAGAGACAGGTTCTTTCAGACTGAGAGCTGTCCCTCCACAAGGACAAATAAAACATTGCTAAGTTTGTAATTCTGCTGCTGCAACACAGTCAGGAAGTCAGGAAGTCTTCAGTACTCAGGAACAGCTTCAGCCTCAGTGGCCACAGCTCATCAACCTGCTTTGGGTTTTGCAAAGCAAATGAGACCCAGCAACAAGTGAGGTAGCAAGTCTGGAAATGCAGCTGTTACTTCCAAGATATAAAAGCAACCAACCAAGCAAATAAAGAATAGGTATTGATTATGTATATTGATTTCTGGAAATGTGCAGATGGAGAATGAACCTTGGCTTCCACAAAACTGTGCTCAGATCCCTACAGAGAGTCTGATCTGTATTCTTCACGATCAGGCCCTCTCGCTCTCTTGTATCCCTATTTGAGAAGTGTGGATGGTTGTTCCCAATGTGAGAGAAGAATTGTGAAGAGTCAGGGACCATCGTGTGTCATTCTGTGTTGTTTATAGTCACTACCACTCTGGTTCTCAGGTATAAAAGTTGTGCAAATGTTGGTTATGTCTGCTCAGAAAAATCACATGGAGTATTTTGTCAGTTCAGTTTATTGGGATATGTTATATGGAGGAGTTCAGGGATTAAATGAAGGAAGGAACTCAAACAGTTATGGTACTAGAATAATGCAGTAAAATACTGTTTGCAACCCAGCAAAAGAGAAGCGGTGAAGGGTAGAGGCATGAAGAAGTTTATGGAAGTGGCTTTGCATTTATTCCCACTCATTTTGACTGTTCGTCTTGGCTGGGAGTAGAAAACTGAAGTGATGGATTGCTCTGATTATGCTTAGTCAGGTGCATTAAATGGTGTCTCAGTCTGCTGCCTCCTGCAATCTTGCTGCTCGGTGTGCTTATCGGGGCTGACATGGAGAAAGTAGATGTCTGTAAACAATAAAGAAATAAAAGGGGAGATGAAAGATCTTAGACTGGTCTCAGCGAAAGAATTTGCTGGGAACTGAAAATGTGTGGAAGAGGTTTAAGTGAGCCACTTTTAGAATAACTAATTGGGACATGCCTGTCAGCTTCAAGTCCATCTTTCTTTTCATAGGATGTTCATTGGAGACTGACCTGCATTAAATGCAGTGTTTCTTCCTAGTGTGCATTTAATGCTAACATATTGGCTCAAACATTTGTCTTTAGTTAAGCCATAATCTTGTGTGCATTTGACTTACGCAGATGTGAGCTCATGGTCACCAAGAATTACTCAGTTTTCATCAGTGTGAGACACAGTAAGTTCTCATGGATTTTTAGTATTGAGATCCAAAGGCTGATAGGCTCAATGTTCAGAACTTTATTTTAAATTTAATGCATGTTCTATCTCCAAGATCTGTCTAAAATGGTATGAAATACTATTCCAAAATTATATGAAATACTATTCAAAGTCTGCACAAATGGAGCATTGAGTTTCTGTTCTTCTGTATCTAAATCTGGGTTGTTGATGTACAAAAAATTGTATTAAAGCTGAAAAGACACAAAATGCTATGAAAATGAAACTGTCTCATGCAAAGATTAGCAGAGGCTGGTTTATTCATCCTAGAGGGAAAAAAAAGGCTGTTGGGATATATCTGCTATTAGTCTTTGGAAATAAAGAAGACACACTGGGAGGAGAAGTTAAGGGCTTTATTTTTATGTGAACAATCCATGAACAAATTTGGTTTTAAACAGAGAGATTTTTAGCTGTAACAGCAATGAATTTAGGGGCAGCCTTACAGCTTGGTTTGTAGAGTCAAAAGTCCTTGCTGAGTTGGAGCTCCATCTGTTGAGGAAGGAGATTTTCATTGCATATGAAGGCAAGTTCTGGATTTACTGTATCTCAGTCTCAAGTTTCTAATACACCTGACTGCTCCTAGACATCTTCTGCTGGCTGGGGCAAAATGCCATGGGAAAAGGCTCTGGTTTCATCTTGATGCAGAAAGGTATTGGCAGTGTACACTCCTGGTGTTGCTAGCTTAGTTGAGACAAATGTTGCTATTAGTTAAAAAAAAAAGCGCACAATGAGGTGACTTCTTATGAAAGTGCCAACCTAGAGAGTTAGCAAGGTGTAACTGCAGCAGTGTTATTGCAATTCCAGAAAATCTTCGTGTAGACAAGCCCAAAAATACTGCAAAACTTTGACCTTCACGTTTTAGCTCAGCTATTCTGTCTTCAAAGCGCAGGGCTAAATTTAACTACTGGCTCAGTGGAGAACTGAATAGAACAGTAGAGTTGGGAAACATATTTTCATAAACTTTTTTCTTTTATGATATTGAAAAGTGCTTTATCAAAAATAATTTAATTTCTTCTTTCACAGAAGTATTTTGGTTGAATTACTTCAATTTTTTTTTTTTCAAAGTCCACTGTGAGAATACACTTAAAATTCGTACAAGAAAATTTAGACATCTCTTTTTACTTGAATTCCCAAATATAAATCTGTTTTGGGAATAAGACCAAAAAATCTTACACTGGTAAGAGTCAGCTTAATCCAAAGGTTTGAACAAAATGTTTTTCTTTTTTTCATTTAAAAAACCCCAAACGTGTATCTCTTTGATGAAATCCTCCTATAAATTCAATTGAATCACTGCTCGATCTGTATGTGATGTGATGTAATGGGGGAATTTATGATCAACTGCGCTTGCTTTGGCTGTCAGATCACTGAAGTCAAGTTTCAGCTAATAAAGCTGCTAGAAAATTAGAGTGTCTGTGGGGATAATAGACTTGGCCAAAAGTGCAGCCAGCCAGATTCAGAATACGTGTTTGAGAGCTCCTTGTTCAGAGAAGGGTACAACAAATGCTATAACTGATATGAAATCTTTAATGGCAAAGACCTAGGAGCAGGGAAGCTTGTGCCCATTTGACTGATTCCTTTCTGTGGTCATGAACAAAGGGTCAGAGAATGAAGAGCAAGGAAGAAGGAGGAATTGGTGGTTCCACCAAGCTCGACTGCCAGGACACACACTACAGCGCTTTTGCATCTGTATAATTATGTCCAGATTAGAGTTCATATAATAGTATCTGTGTTACTGAAAGTAGTTCTCTTAAATGATTTATTGGCATGTTTGTCTAGTGGGGACCAAAACTGAGCACAGTGGGAATCTTTAGTTGCCCTTTTACATGATGGAAGCCCTTCCTTCTCTAGCAGCAGACAGGCTGCTTGAAATATCATCTGCCTGTTAGTATTTCTGTAAAATTTTCTTCTCTGGCATGGGAACAATCTGCAATAGACACGTCACGGGATAAAAACAGATAGGCAAGCAAATTCATGGCAACTTGTCTGTGCTCTTCTAAATCTCTTCATTGTGCAGAGGGAGTCGTAGAGCCAAAATGTAGTTGCTTGAGTGAAATCACAGCTGAACAGCTTCACTGAGAGCCACTCTGCATCTCTCGGCATCTCTGACAGCTGTGGATATCACTAATTTGCAAACAGAGCTGCGTGGACTGCTATGGATAATGAAATCACAGGTACCGGGGAGGTGATTACTACAGCAGGAATGACTTGTGCCTGATGTTTTGAGCCACTCTGCTGTGTGCTGGCCTTTGGTAACATTTATTTAGCAGGGTTTTAGGCTGACATCCCGCTTCCGAAGCCCTGGCAATGTCAAGTTGAGAGAGGTCTCGGACAAGCCTGAAAGGAGTCTTAATGCTGTGAAGGCTCAGAATTTGTGTGCTTTTAGTTTGAAAAGAACTAACCATCTAAGCAAAGAGAAATCAGAAATTTCTTATATCTTGTTTTCTGTCATCAGAACAAAATGAAGGAAGAAGAAACATAGTCATTTTGGCCGCTCATTAAGGCACAAGCCTCTGTGATTCTTCCTTATGTATTTTTTCCTAATCCCCTGAAGTGCTGGTTGGATCATCTTTCCAGCCCTGCAGGCAGTGAGTCCTTTGTCTGTCTCCCCTTATGGAGAGTTTCAGATCATTGCCAATAAACTGGGAGCAACCAAAACCACAACTGAGGAAAACAATCAGAATTGTTGAAGAAAGCTGTTTATTGAGGAAAAATAATGCTTACAGCAATAACGTGCAGTAGAAAGAGGCTTTGAGGTTAAAAAAATGACAACATCAGGAAGAGTTTGTAATGTGAAGAGATCATTATATTATAGCGATGACCAGTCTTTCAAGCCCAAAGAGGATATTTAGCAATTAGGGGAACTGATAATCGTGCTACCTTGTCCCTTTGTGTATGAGGACTGCACATAACTAGCATAAAGCTCCTGAAAGTTTATGGAGAACAGAAGGGATCTCAGGAGTTATAGAGTAAAAATGACCACATAAGGAGTTGCTTCTAAAGCAATATTCAAAATCTGACTCTAATCCGTTTTCTTCCCTACTGCAAGACCAAAACAACTCTGTTTATAGCTAATATTGACTAAGAGATGAAGCTGTGACTGTTTCCAAGAAGCGTAAAGGAGTGAATAACGATGGGAAAAAATGGGGTATGTTGGAATGAGGGCAATAAAAGACTGTGTAGAAATATACAGGCTGCATATATAAAAAAAATCGTAATAGCTGGATTTCTTAGATGAGGGAATAATTTCCTAAGGGAGAGAGCAGAAACCCTGTTATTTCAATCATTTAAACAAAACTGGACAAAGCCCTGGAGAACATATTGTAGGGAACAATCATATGCTGGCCCTTGGGAATGCATAACATGACCTGGTAAGTCTTTTCCTAGTTGTTGCTACGATTCTCTTCAGATTGAGATCTTGTTCTGGGCATGATTTGTCTTGGGACTAGATGTGATGTGAGCCTCAGGTCAATCCTCAGACTGTTTCAGAGAACAAAATGGAGAAAAGGCATGCAGGGGCAGTCAGAAACAGAGAGCACGAGTTGAGCGGGAAAACGTTGACTCAGAAATGCTGCAGGGCTTTGTGCACTCACGTATCTCAGTGCCAAAGAGATATAGAACACGTTGGTCCAGATACAAAAGTTTTATGCCAAGCTGGTGACACACAAGCTCCAGAGAACCTGATCATTTGGTACTTATCACAAAGCTCCTGACATATAAACCCAAATTGTCACTGTTCAACCATCCTGACATTGGACATTGGACGTTTGTTTGGCTTGTCATCCTGAGAATCCAGCTTGCTGGCTGATCTGTCTTTCTAAGTCCCTGTGATGCACACTTGTTCACCTTCTGGTCTCTCGAGCTGCAGATTGTGTACTGCTGTTAATTTCTTCAGAAAACTGGCCAGGCTCAGCCACAGTCCAAAGAACTGTCCACTGTTGACCAGCTGGAAATCCAGAACAGAGTGTCTGTTGGTGTCAAAAAGTGCTGGAGAAAAGTATGCCAGAAACATGGCCTGTATCACTGCCAAATCAGTGCTCGTGTACTCATGGAGCTGGAGAAGAACATCATTTCTCTTCCCAGTCTGTTTTTTGAGGCAGAAGAAACTGCAGTAGAGTAGAGATAATGTTGTCATGTCTGGACAAAATGAACTGGCAAGTGTTGGCACCCACTATTTCCTGTGTGGTTTATCAGGTGGCAGACATCCTATTCCTCCAGTTCTCTCACATGCCCCTACTTCTTCTCATCACATCATGAAGGATCTCCAGCTCCCAATTCTTTCATGTACATGAACAGGAAAGAAGTTTATCACATTGCAGCTGAGTCTGTGCTATGTGTGTGTTGGTTTTTGGCCCTGTTTAGTGTAGTCACAGATTGGCCAGATGGCGTGCCCAACAGAACAGATTACTATCAAGTTCACATTACAGTTTCTTGTAAGTGGTGGAAATGGATGAGTAGCTTCAAAACTATTGGGAAGGAAAAAAAAAAAAAAAAAGAATAAAATCAGAATGATTTAGAAAAGTAAAAGTTTCTTATGTCTTGGTTTAAACTTGTTAGACTGTCCATTCTGGGTGTCTGAGAAGGGACAAAAAAGTGGCCAAATCTGTGCTTCCTATTTTGAAGGAGCTCTGAAAAGAGCGGAGCTGTGTTCTGTTGTGGTTTGAGATTAAGAATATCTGTCCTAGAGTCAACAAAGAAGGACTCTCCAGCTGTGGGGAGGGTGGCAGTGGCTGGGTCAAACAGCTCTGATAGGCACACAAATGAATGATCAACTCTTCCAACTACTCTACCCCAATGAATTGAACAGATTTTTGTCCCTAGTGTCCCAGGTAGGCATCCAGCAGACTATCCTGTGTAAAGGTTGATGGTGGACTCCAGGCAGGGAAGGAGGAGGAAAACCCAGTCTAAGCAGTTTGAGGACTTCAGAAACACTGTTCTCCAACGTGTCCCATGGAAGTGATCTTTCTGAGAGCCTTGCTGGGACTGGGACGCATTATTTGCCTTGGTCCTCTAAGAATCCAAGATAAATCAGCAGGGTACCTTCTTACAGGTAATGCCCGTGACAGATCTAAAGTTCTAAGTCCTACTCTGCATCCAAAATGAGTAAATGAATGTAACAGTACATGACTGCATTTCACTCAAGTAAATTGCTACCTTTGAACCACTATAATTTAAGGTAGTCTGAGAAATATATTGTCTTCCAAGCTGTGCCGCAGAAGCATTACCCAGAAGCTTGGCCATTTCATGGTTTTGGTTCTTGCTCCATCATGGCTACAAGAGTTCAGGATTGTGCTCTTAGGCAGTTTCCCATGTGTGGTTTACATATTATTTTTCCTATGGTTGTGACTTCTAATGGTACATAGTCAGTTAGTACCTGTTAATTATACCAGCAATTTAGGCAATGAAAAATATTTACCATGCTGATTTTTACTGCAAGTAGGTGTGGAAGAAAAATTGTGGAAAACAAATGCTGCCAGTAATGATTCAGAGCAGGAGGGCTCAAGTTCTGTAAGAGTTCTGTAAGGCAAGAGATGATGTGCGGTGACTGCAGACCAGACAAATGGTGGCAGTGAGGATGGGTGGCATGGAAGCTGCCATTGGATGACTAGAAAATTATCGGTCTTATCGGCCTTTTTCTTTGAGCCTTTCAGCTCTCCTGATGGGCTATCATTTGCTGAGCTTGCTGACCAGCAGTAAATCCAGCATGCTTGGTGACGTTACAGAAGTTATTGCTCTGGGGCAGTTTTTGAGGATGAGGCCTCTATCTGTCTTGACTGACGGGTCAGAACATGGGTCAGGGCTGGCCTCTCACCCATTATAAGAATGGCTTCAGCTTTCCCCTGATTTGTCAGTCATTAGATCACACAGCAAAACTATTTATTTCTTCTTCTCATTTCCTTGCCTTGGAATCTGTTTTTTTATGAATGCTCTTATTGTTTGATTCCAACATCAAAAAGAAAAGACTTCAGTGCTTATGGGAAGAATAAAACAAGAGAATCCAACTGTGTCCTTGGGCATCCAGAATAGATCTTCTGTAGGGCTTGATGCAGTGTAAAGCAGTGCAGGTAATTTCCTGCATGGCATGGCCTTACCTGTAAAGTTAGGATGTGGTAGCAGTCATAATAGAACAGAGCTGAGAGGGATTTCAGATCTTGTGTTGCACTTTGGGTTAGCACATCTTATCTCCTCCTACACAATGTCCATTTCTTTTCAGCACACAGTGATATCCTACGAAACTGCTCTCTATGCCTGTGGAGAGCTGTGTACAATGCTTTGACCTGACACAACTATCTGTTGGGCAGGATGGAAGAGGAAACCCCAGCAAAACTAGGAGAGATTATGGAGGTGATATTCTGCAGTGATATCGACTGAAAAGGGAATGAAAGAGAAAGGGGATCCTGGAGATGCTCAAGGAGAAATGCAGCTGGATTAGAGATAGCTCAGACATGGAGAGAAAGAAGAGGGAGCAGTTGCTTACGTGCTAGGAAGATGGCATTTTTAACACAGCAACTTTTATCCTCATACAGCAGAATCAGTGATTTGCTCTTGATTTACTTGCAAGAGAATGCTTTTGTCCTATTAAATGAGTTACTGGTGAGTACCAGTTATCCAGATGATTTATCCTCCCAATCCATACTGTACTGTGGAGACAGTGTTGTTTCTTTTCCACATTGGAAGCACAAGCAGTAAAGCCAGCAAGAAGCAGACTGTTTGCTGTGGCAGTTTCCCTGGCACAGCTGAACCTCCGAAGTGAATGTATGACATCAGGAAGATGTTTTAATCTGAATTATGTTTGCCCATTGGAGCAACGGTTGCTGTTATCCTCTTTTCGTTATCTCATGTCCAGAGTTGCTGCCAGCATGAGCAAAAAAGGTTTGGCTCATGGGGATGGAGTAGTTCATTTCTTTCTGGAGGCTGTTGTCAAAGGCGACCATGCCCAAACGTCTGTCACGGGGGTGAATGATGTGTAGATGAATGAATGGAGAAACCTACTCCTGAGAGAAAAAAACGTCCCTCATGAATAACACAGTGTTGCTTCAAGATTCATTACATCTAAAACCTGTTGTACACTGAATGTGAAGTTAAGACTTAACCACGCTGCAGCTACACACTCTCCTGAACATGAACTATAAGTAGCTTATGCCACATTCCGTTTTTATTCTTTAACAATGAGCAAGATTTTGGTCTGGTACCAGCGCTCATCTAGAGACGCTTCTGGACAATGGTGATTGGCCCCAGTTAAAACCATGGTGGAATGATGGGATCTATGCTGATTTAACAGTGTGCACAGGCACAGGTTGGTTCTGGAATCCATCCCTTGTCCCAATTTAGTTTACTAGCACTGGAATCACCATGCAGTCTTAAAGGTACTTATGCCATACTAAAAGCATTCAGGATTTTTCCCAATAATTCTTTATTTTTGTTATGTATTCACTCGTTTTGGGTAGTCTGCATCACTGTAAAAGCATGGCATTGTTTAGTCAGACGTTTGCTCTAGAAGTAAAGTATTATTCAGGAGAAGTTATATTGGAAGACATGACAGACTTTCTGGGCCTGTCTATACCCTGCAGCTGAGCATGGTGCAAAGATCACTGATGTAGATCTGAGCAAGCTGCTCTATCCATGTGAGGCTGTCAGTGCCAGAGATATTTGCTTAGGGCCCGAATGCAAGATACCAAGGCCTAACATTTGTCTTGAGAACATAAATAAATGCACGAGTAGCACAAAGAATATTAAGAATGACCATCCCTGGTCTCTTGGGGACCAGGGAGAGAATTTTAGAATAAAGAAGTGATGGTAATTTTTTTGTGGATATGCGGACCTTCTTGCCACAGGATATTGCAGGTGCTGGAAGTTTATATAGGTTCAACGATGAACGCCCAAGCCCATGGGTGAGAAATCCGTTATTCATTGCTAAAATCAGTGAAACCGTATCTGGCTTAGGAAGACCCTGAGAACCTGAAGATAAAGCTGGGTACTTGAATACTTGGAGGGATAATGTCACATGTAGTCACACTGTTCTTGTACTCTTCCCTAGCAATCTTCTTTTGGTCACTGTTGGATTCAGGGTGGCTCTGCACTGAGTTCTTCTGCACACTGTGAAGTGGTACTTCAGCACAGTGTCCCTTAGGAAGGGAAAAGAAGCAATTGGGGCTTTCCTCCTCACACACGAATTGTAATGAAGTTTTTCATTCTGTGTCTTTTTTGAAAGCTACCATGGAAAAAAAATATATTTGAAGGAGGCTGGCTGGATTTTC
This sequence comes from Alectoris magna, assembly GCA_030625065.1. Classification (NCBI taxonomy): domain Eukaryota; kingdom Metazoa; phylum Chordata; class Aves; order Galliformes; family Phasianidae; genus Alectoris; species Alectoris magna. Next base: position 5,154,125 of record CM060561.1, read on the forward strand.
CACAGGCTTTCATAGCTACGCTCTTGGAAGCAAGAAAACAGTATTTAATTGTATATTGGTGCACTTGGTCTTTAAGAGGTATGGTCAGAGAATAGAGAAGGGCTGGAAAAAATTGATGGCAGAAAAGCCATCAACAGAGTACTGATATGGTGTCAGCCTCTGTGCTCCACTCTTTACCTGTCCTGCCTACACCTTCTGCTTGAAGCGTGTAGCACAGCTACACATAACTGGGAGAAGGTCATTTTTGTGACGGATTGGTGCTCCATTCTCAGAACTGGAATGACGCTCTGAGACACTATATTTCTTCATGCTTAACTCTTCTTCTTCATGCCAAACCAAATGAGTTCTGCCTTGAAATCCAAACCATCTGAGAGGGATGATAAAAGAGAAACAAAGGCTGTTGTTGATCATTCAAATGATATGTCATTGAATATTAGACAAATCTGCCTGCTGAGGTTATATTGCTGTATTGTGGGACCTCAGCAAACTTGTTAGTGTACTAGAGGAGTATAGCTAGTATTAACCTAGCAGTGACCCAATATGAAGTTCTCTCTGTATATTTCTCACTGCTATCCCAGTTTCTTGTCTTATTATGTGAGGCATTTGCTATACCTCCTTTTCAAGGACTTCTGTTTGGTCTTCCTCCTTAGTCACAGAAGAGTGAGAAATACCAATGTTATGTTTCACCTCTATATTTCTCTTGAAGCCTTGCATTCTTGCATTCATTGTAGTTCACATGGAGCCATCTCTTTCTGTGCCGCTCTTCCTCTGGCAATTATGGACCTTATCAAGTTTCCCAGGGGCACTCTCTGATGTTAAGACAATGGTGTTTTGTTTTAGATTTGAGATGTACTGAATTTCAGACAGCATGCACTGATGGAACTCACTTTACAAATGTTACTGTGTGTATTGGACAGATTCTTAAATAAAGGAGAGTTTAGTCTTTCTTTCATGTGTTTGGAAGTCCCTTTCTAGATTGCTGAAGGCAATGACTAAGGTGACTATTCCATAAAGCAGCATTACACCAGAGAAATGGATATGAATCTATTTGCAAAATCTAATTCCAGCTTCATGACTAAAGTCCTTTCTTTTCTCCAGTGTCATAGTTAAAATACGGTAAAAGGCACGTATCTGATATTGTAGTAACTGAGTATGACATGGGATGAAATAGAAATCCGAATTTCTGGATTTTTTTGTCTACTTATGAGAATTGGACAGAAATTATAGCCTGCCTGTGTCTGTGCTTTGCTATCTGTAAACAAGGATATAGTACATTTCTTTCTTAAGACTACTAAATTTGAGTTAATTACAAAGTCTGTGATAAATCTTAGAAGTTCAACAATGACATAATGTGTAAGTATATAATATTAGTGTTTTATAATATCTCTAAACTGTCTCTGTGGATATCTTTAGTAAAAAGAATATAGCGATATCAAAAGAAGTCTTTTTTCACCCCAACCCTTTTCTTTAAACCCAAAGTGAAAGCTGTTTCCACCAACTGCCATCTCTGTAACCATCTGGAAAATAACATTTTCTCAAGCTTTCCTTCTCTTTATCAGCTGTAACTAAAGCTATAAAATGAGATGTCCCTGCTTTAATTAACACCCCTGTAGTTCAAAAGCTGATCTTAGTAATGAGAGGCAATTATAGCCTTTATTGCGGGACAGTCAGGTGGAACAAATTCAGCGTCCATCTATTGAAGACACTTCCCCTTGCAGGTAATTTGGAAACTGCTTTTTACAAAGAACAGGCTACCTATCCCATTATAACTGGTGAATGTATTTCTTTTGTCACCTGAAAAGAACTTCCTATTTTTAATTTATATATTTCATTTGCAAATTAGTTCTTACCTCCTATGCATTTCCCAATAGCTAGCAACTGAGCTAAGAAAATAAGTGTAAATTTTTGGAGGACATTCTTGCCGGTTCTTTCATTTTATTTTCTTTGTCCTGTTGTTACTTTTGATTTCAAAGGTTGTCAGCTGTATACCGTGTGTTTCCTTAACCATCCCTGTATGGATATCATGGTAACTGAGGGGTTTCAAATTATGCTAGATGCCTCTGTGTGGGTTTAAACCTTCAGTTTCTACAATGCAGGCACCTACGTTGGTGATAGTCACTGAAGGCGGAGCTCTGCTTTCGATGAAGATGCCAATGTTTGAGTGTTTCCATGTGGTTGTGAACCTGTGCAGTAGATACCTAGAATCTTCTGAAGTCATCAGGAATCTAGTCAGTCTGATGGGGACCTAGAAAGTACAGTCAGTGGAACAGTCAGTACTGTCTCTACAGCTCAACATACAGTAGACGTGTTGGAATGGCAGTTAAGTAACTCATCACTGCCTATTCTCATTAAATCTTTGTTGACTATAAAAGTAGCTTGGACTCTTAGCACACATGTAGATACATAGATATATGTATTTTAATCTTCAACTGACATCTGTCCTGTGATTTCAGTTATAATCACTGTAGAGAAATAGGTGCATCCTGAGAATAAGTTAGTGACTTATTTTAGGCATCTAGTTGTAGATGAGAGGTACTGCACTTGAGAAGTATGGATTTCTATTCATTGTCTTTAAGGGAAATCTATATAGTAGTACCCACATGGTCATTACATAACATGCACAAATGACTCCCAGCCATCCTATTTTGGAAGCTTTGGTACTGTTGCTTGCAATCTTAAGAAATGTAAAGCAGTGTGATGTGAAAAAACTGAAATCATTTTGAAACAGAAACCTCTACGCTTGTTGGATTTAGAATGAAGATCTAGCTGTGATTTTACTTTCTGTAAAGTATGCTATGAAACATGATACATTCTCAGTCCTGGATTAGTTTAGCATTGTGGCAAAATAATCTTTCCCAGATTGTTTGAAAAAGCTGTAAAACTCTAAGAGATGCTGGTAAGTTCTTTATTCGTCAGTAACTGAAGGTAGAGTAGGTATTAAACCCCTAAAATCCTATGGCATTCCAGTTTTCAGAAGTGAATGGCTTTCAGAATGGTGCCTGTGAGAAAGGTTTATTCCTTATGGAAGACAGTTTCAAGAAGACTTCCATTGATCTGTGTCTGCTGGCAACAATGATGTTGACTCACTGTTGCCAGCAGGCACAGAATTCAGATGCTATCAGTGTACTCTGGTTTTGGGGCAGGGCAACACCAACTCCTCTCAAAAGTGTTGTTGAGGCCACCTATTTTCAAAATCTCCAGTATTGCGTGTGATACAGGATGGACATGAAATTTCTTTAGCAAATAAACGCAGTATTTAGAAGACTGCAGAAGTAAGGTGGATTGCAGATTCCTTCATCTTTCCCAGTCCTGCGTGTACAATTCTATTTTAATGTGTAACGTTTGCTTTGGCTGCAGGATATGGGTAAAGGAAATGTGAAAGTCCTGCGACTGTGATGCCCTCATTGCCGCTGTTGCTTTGGACCTGCCTGCAGCATTGGAGTCACTGTGATTCGTGCAGCCTGTCCAGAAAGAGAGCTGTGGTAATCAAATAATTTCTGACTCTCCTGTGTTTTCATTCCCCCTCCCAGGTTATGGACATGCTGCCCCAGGAACAGATGCAGGAAAGGCCTTTTGCATGTTCTACGCGGTCCTGGGGATCCCACTGACACTCGTCATGTTCCAGAGCTTGGGCGAGCGCATGAACACCTTTGTCAAGTACCTCTTGAAACGCATCAAAAAGTGCTGTGGGATGAGGAGCACCGAGGTCTCCATGGAAAACATGGTCACTGTGGGTTTCTTCTCCTGCATGGGAACACTCTGCATTGGAGCAGCAGCCTTTTCTCAGTACGAGGAATGGAGCTTTTTCCATGCTTACTATTACTGCTTTATAACATTGACTACGATAGGTTTTGGAGACTATGTGGCCCTGCAGACCAAAGGGGCCCTTCAAAAGAAGCCTCTCTACGTGGCTTTTAGCTTTATGTACATTCTAGTGGGGTTGACAGTCATTGGGGCATTTCTAAATCTGGTTGTTCTCAGGTTCTTAACCATGAACAGTGAGGATGAGAGGCGGGATGCTGAAGAACGGGCATCCCTGGCAGGGAACCGCAACAGCATGATTATCCACATCCAAGAGGACTCCCAGCACGGTCGGCCACGGTACAAGGCCGAAGTAACAGACCTTCAGTCAGTTTGTTCCTGCATGTGTTACAGGTCCCATGAGTACACCAGCCGGGTGGTGTCCCACCAGAATTCGTTCAGCTCGAAGCTGAACCCCCAGTACTTTCACTCCATCTCTTACAAGATAGAGGAGATCTCGCCAAGCACATTAAAAAACAGCCTTTTCCCATCTCCTGTCAGCTCCATCTCACCTGGGTTGCACAGCTTTACAGATAACCACAGGCTGATGAGAAGGCGAAAGTCCATTTAAAGTGATTTGTCTTCTTTTGCTTTCCTTGTTTTCTCCAGTCCTTCTCTGTTGTTTTGGGTTTTTTGTTCCTTGAGTGAGACGGAGTGAGGCCAAAGGGAGTAGAGAAAGCCAGTCCTCCTCTGAGACTCAGCTCTTGAGCATGAAGCATGGATTATTACCGTTCCAGCAAAGTATGCCTTACATTACCCCCTCGGTGGATGTCAGAGGATTCAAGGTGACGTGAAGTGGGTACCAAATCCAAAGTTGCACACACAGCTGGGAGCCTTCATGTGCCACTGGCACTCCTGACCTAATAAACTATTTTCCTCATGGGCAGGTTGCAGCGTGCGTGCGTGCTTGTGTGTGTGTTGGGTGTGTGTGGGTGTGTGCGCGTGCAATTCCACAACTAGTGCCATGCGACAAAAACTAAAGCATCAGGTATTATTTTTTTCCCTTGAGGCAATTGCATTCCAGCCTGCTTTTATCTTTTCGATTGCTTCCAAACAGAATGGGGAGGTAGGGAGGGGAGCCAATTTGGTTTTTTTTTATTTGCCAAGACAAGCATGCGCCATAAGCAGTCAATATACCAGGTGTATCATGATAAATTTTTTAATGCTAGATTTTAGATTGTATTATCATTACAAAAAAGGCAGGAAATGATGGATCATTTTAACTTGCCAGTTCAAAATTTAAAAAGTAAAATAAAGCATGCACTTTGTAAAACTGGTATGCATAATAAAAACACAAGAAAAACTAGCAATGGAGTTAATAATCAAAAGCAAGTAATCCTATTGATTTAACTATATTTACTTTCATCATTTGAAACTGTTCCAACAATTTGTGGATGAAAATTTTTAAGATAAATGGGAAGAATTGTTGGAACTAAGGAGTGTATTTGTTGTTTTTATTTTATTTATAAAAATTATTGTTATTAATATTATTTTTATTTTATTATTATTTTATTGTGCAGCAGTTACCTGCATGAATAGGAGTTCTATTTTTTTGGAATGCTTGGATTAGGATGGGTATAAATAGGCGGATGTATATTTTTTCTTATATAATAGTGACAGAGCATTCCTTGTTTTAATAAAAAATAAAGGTGATTGTCTCTAAATGCTTTTGATTTGTAAATAATGGAAAGCCTTTGTTGGTCTCAGGAAGAATTCAAGGGACAGTATCTTGTGTTTGGCTCACTGGGAACTTGTGAGATTAGATGTGATATTGCTTCTTTGCTATGCGGAAAGGCAAAATGCATTTAGCACTCATGGGCAAAATCAGCTTTACTCCAGTGTTCATAGGTTAACACTGGGGGTGATTGCATTGGCAAGCTGTCGTAGACAATGTTGAGATGTCACAGAGTTGTTCCTTGGAGATCGTCCATTGCTTGGTTACTCATCTGGACCAAACAGACTTTACAAAACCAAATTAGAGGCCTAATCCAGCTCCCTTTTAAGACAATAGGAATTTGCAGTGATTACATAAGATTTAGTGCTTTGGGAGATTTATCTTTGATTTGACGGGGGTAGGACTGGGAATTTTATAAACCTGCAACATTGTCTTTGATTTAATCCTATCTTTTAAATCGCCTTCTGTGTTAATTTGCCATACAAAGCGCATCTTTTTTTTGGCACTACTCACCTCCTGCTGATTCTACCATTTTGTGCTGTCAGTGTAAAAGCAATAATCCTCCATATTTTACTATTTTTTTTTTTTCTGGTAGATAGTGTGTTTTCACAAAAAAACCCAGCTCTGAGCTCTGTGTGCTGATGGACGTTGATATCCTTTCAAAAGGGCATCTATAAAGAGCATTAAAAGGGAGAAATAAGGAATGCCCTTCTTTCTCCGTTCTCCTTGACTTTAAGTTATTAATTATATCAAATATGTTTGTGTTCTCCTAATCTTGATATTTGTGTTTCAACAAGCAAATGAAAAGCAAGGATTCATACCTTTAAAAGTTCAACATGTAACTTCCTTTGGGATTTTAAAATGCTGTGGCATGAAAATCTCCATTTAGATTAGTGAAAAAATAACTTACTTAGAATTCGTAATGAGGATGGACGAGAATGGACTTTTCCAGCCTAGCGTATGGGAATAGCTTTCGTCAGCACGGTAGGGGAGCATGCTGAGTGCATTAATGATGTGCTGCTTGTACCATGTCCTGAGGCAAATGCTGATGGCAAAAGTGTTGAAGCAAGAGTACCTAGAAAAGCAGCTTCAGGATGTATTAAAGCACTCCAGTGAAAACCACCTAGAAGCTAGTTTCTGAAGAGTGGCCCGTAGGGTTCACAGTGCTGTCAAATTCTCTTTCATAGATTTGCTGACAGTATCCCAGAACTGCAAATAATTGTGGGTTTCTTTTTCTGCTAAGGAGATAAGAAAGAGCATGTCCATGTCCACGTCATGTAGACGTGCTGATGTATACATGACACTTGGGAAAAGTAGGAAATCTTTGGGATGTTACAGATTTCAGGAGGGTGAAATGCCATCTGCCTGTTAAAGAAGAACGTTTGTAACAGGACTTGTAGCCAAAACTTTGAACAGTTTTGTCAAAAAGCAGTTAACGTTTTTGAAAGCATCGCTTTGCTCTTCATTTTTTCCTTTAAGAAAAAGAAATTTCTATTTCTGCTGCATACAAAAATAATTTTAAATGCCCTGTAAATCATGTTGAACTCTGGAATTTCAAAGCTGTTACATATTCCAGCTGAGTTTTTACTCATTCTCCTCTCTGAAACCATAAATAAAGTTAAATGAAGGGTACATTTTAGTACAGGTGGTATTTAACCAGGGGAGCATCTTATCCAGGGGCTCATGGGTTATCTGCCAATTAGAGTCTTTGCGTTAAAACACAGTGGCTTTCTAAATGCTTTTGTATAGCGTAGTAATAGTTTATGGATGTAGATGACAAAATGTGTGTGTGTGGATATGAAGGAGCCATATCCATAGCGATACTTTTTAGTCGGTGAGTTTGTGGGAGGGGCATTTGGGAAAAATATCTGCATTTCTTAGGCATTTAAAATTATTTTCGTGTAGTTCTACTTCCTGTCTGAAGAACTTGCGCTTCTGTCCGTTCTGTATTTCTGGTGCACATAAGATTTTGAAGCGTCAGGACATTTCCTTTGCAAGCTTCCTTGCATTCAGATGTTCACATGAGCTCCTACAGGACTTTTCTTTGTGAGCAGCCACAAGTACAACAACGCTTGTGTGACGCATCAGTAAACTAGGCAAAATCCGCTGAAAATGCTTCTCTCTGTCTTATTTTTGTGGTACTTGACTGATGTGTGAATAATGGCTTGGGCTGTCTGGAACTGGAACAGGCAGCATTATAAAAAAGTTGCTTTTGTCGGGGGTTAATACCAGCTTTCAAGTAGAACATGCAAAATCAGTCAGTGAAAGGTGATTTTTGTCTGTTCCATTTCTTACTACTTACTGACCTATGTGAATATCAGCTTTCTTCCCACAGTGCTGCTTTTCACAGCATATTTTCTCAGGTACGCTATTAGTTTTATTCCACTTAAGGTATTACTTCTTTCAGGAGAGCCTTTCTTGCTTTCTACTCACTCTTTAGAAGCAGGTCTACTTATGAGAAGACATTCTAATACCCAAAGTACCTAACCTATGTTTCCACAGCACACAGACTTTTGATATCACTTTGCGATACACTGTCATCCCCCAGAGTCTCATTTCCCCTATTATTAAACATTAGAAATAACAATAATAAATCAGATTAATCTATTTATGTCACGCTAATGTGCTGTTCATCAAAACAATACAAATTTAGCTCCCTGCTGTCAACCTTGATTACATAACAACCCTATTATCCTATCATATTTTATATTATCAAAGGGAAAAAAAATCAGTTTGATCAGTGAAGCACCAAAATAGCTTTGTCTGAGCACGCTGTGATATGGAAACAAAAGGGGAAACAGTAGAACTGTACAGGCACAACTCTGCTTGGTCTGTGTCACTGCACAAGGAAGATCCCAACTGATCTAACTAGGGCTTCTTTGCCAGAACTTTGTATATGTATATGTATATGTATATGTATATATGTGCTTTACAAAGATGATTGTAATGGGACAGACCTAGATGGGGTGTCTGGATGTTAGTTAAGGGATTCAGAATAGGTTCTTGGTTGTTATTGTATGGAGAAGATGTACAGTGGTATTCAGCAATAGACTTCTGTTGGGACTCCTCTGTAGTAGCTCATTAGAACAGAATCATCAGCTTAAAGAAAAAAAAAAAAAAGTGACTAAATTAATCTACTGTATTATAGCTTGTCTCATTAGTTTCCTAGTGCTTCGATCGAAGAAATGCCAGAGCAGTAATCATGATTTCTGTGCATTCATTTTAAGCAAGGTAATTTCTTGTTTTCTCTGACAGGTTTGAAGCTTTTGTTATGGGGAAAAAAGGAATCATTCCTTGTCATTCCTTGTAGGAAGCTTAAAAAGGAGCAGCCAATGTAATGAGGATGGAGAAGGAAAATGTTCCAGAATGATTTGCTCCTCTGCAGACCAGAGAGCAAGGGCTTGGGTGGAAGTACCTTTCAGTTGGAGTTTATGTCCTCATTTAACTTTATGTAATATTCCTGTTAATATTAGGATCCAATTAAGACAGTCATTTAAAATCTTTATGAGGAAGCCAGACCAGAGAGATGTGTTGGAGTGTGTCCATTACACTAATGTTATGGACTTTTTAATGCATATTTCAACAAGACACTGTTATTGACTGGAATTTGCACAAATTACAATGAGAATCGTGCCACTGCTACTGTCAACAACTAGAGCTGCATAATACTCACAGAGCTGAAAAAGAAATCGTCTTTCTAAGCAGCCTGCCTGTCATCTGTCTTTAACATCAAACTTTATTTTGGGAACTTCAGTAAGACAAACCATATGAAAAGGATTAGCCAACATAATGATGCACCAAAATAAAAATAAATAGAATAATGACATTGGACACAGAGAAATTGATTACAGATGGAAGGCACTTTGGGATGCTTACGCTAGTTAATCTGAGCTCTGAGACTGAATTAGAGCCATGAAAACTGTTGGCAGCCTTTGCCAAAACGCAGTTTGCAATTATTTAAGATGTGGATAACATCTACATGGCAGAAGAACTTTCACCCGAGTAAGTAGCAGCAAGGCAAAAAAAAAAGAAAGATGCAAAGAAAGACATTGTTCTCGAGAGGAGGGGTAGTTTCCAGCCAAAAACACCAGTGAGGTGATACTGAAGACTGTCATACTTTGATCTGGGTAGAATCGTACTGGGAGATGTTCTCTGCTCAGACATGGTCTATGCTTGGCCTTATTAGCTTGAGCAAAAATTGTCTTGTGGATGATTTTTGCTCACCACTCCCGCTTCCTAGCTCATATCTGAGTTCACATTCATGGCTCTCCTGATCCGTTGTCGGTCACGTTTTTGCTGCTTTCTTCAGAGAAAGCAAGACCCTATTCAGCCTGAGTAATGCTGATATATTTTACATACCTTAGGTGGATGTTACAGCTGTTGAGCTGACCCTAGCTGGACTGTCCTCTGGAGTTGGTGGCTGTATGTTGATGTGAACTGGTAAGCTAAAGAGAAATAAAAGTGTCGAGGGCAATTTTTTGTCATGTAGTCTTTCTGTATGGTAACCTAGTCGATTTGGTTGCAACACCCAAAACTGGGATGAGTCTCAATTTATACATCTCTTACCGAATCTGCAATCAGAGACTCTTTCTACATACTCCGAGATATATCTCTATCTCCAACTAGTGCTTGCCATGAACAGATTTTCCTAAACCTAATGATGGGAGTAGAAAGACTTGAAGATAGCAGTCAACATGTATGGCTTATGCAATTATAGTTTGCTGTATGGAATCCAGGCAACCAAAGTTGTCTGCTAATCTTAGGCTTGTAATGTTATCCCCAGAGCCTTCAGCATTCAGTTGTCTCTCCTTTTGTGAACATCGTAATTAGCAAATATCCCAGAGCCCTCCTTCACCTTACTTTCTGACCGTGTAAGGAGTGCTGCCATACATTAATACTCAAAAGAGATTGGAAATTTAAAAAAAGAAAAGAGAGAAAAGAAAAAATAATGCTGCAATTTTATTAGTAATTAATATTCACATTTCGAAGCTCTTTCGTCTTTTAGTTCACTTTGAGAAATGCAGAGGAAACAGCAGCACGATAACATTTATCATAGCTGGCTAATTCACAAGTGGAACAAGCAAATGTAATAATTGAAACTATGCACCATAATGCATCTTCCTTGTGCATGAGTTCTGATACCGCTAGCCTGGCTTTGATTCATCGTTTATCTGTTCTTTGGAACAGCTTGCAGTAATTGCTCTATCCAAAGCACTATACTTGAGGCTAGAAGAAAGATCCATTGCACAGGCAGTGGCCCCTCTGGCTTTCTCTATATTTCTCCCCCTTCCCTACACAGACATTAACTCATTAGCTTGCCATTCTGTAGATGTATGTTCAAACCCAGGATCGCCACATTCTGTACTTTCCCCCGTCATGTATTAATGAAAAGCATTATGTTACAGAACTGCACCCTGGGGAAGGAAATGTTCCACTCTAATTACAACTGACAAAAGAAACCTACAGATTGATTAAAAACAATATGTGGGGAGTCAAATACAAAATGTGAAGTGCACAAACCTGCATGGGTGAAATCCAGTTTTGCCCTGACTGGGATGCCATGCATTAGCCTGTGTGGAGAATTTGGTAGCGTGTTTGTCTGGGGGAAGGCTTGGGCATCAGCAAGAAAGTGCAAATTATATAAGCCTGCAAAAAGACATGGAGGTTTACTCTCTGTCTGTATGTAAGGTCTGTGATGTGGTTCCAAACTAAGGAAAAACCATGTGTCTTCTGTGTTTAGCCTTTTTGCTGGCCATCTGCCACTGTCTTCCCAGGCAGGAGTGGCAGGAGGTGTGGGAAGGATGGAGCATAGCAGTTTCATGGTGGGGTGGATTGTCATTGGTGAGACCACATAACGAAGTTGATGTTAATCTGGGAGCAGGAAAAATTGTGTCTCCTAGAGCCTCTTCCCTCCACTGTCATTGGAAAAGATCAGAAACATCATCCATCCTGTTGCCTGGTTAAAATCTATACTATGGCTCAGAAAGACTTGGATTGTAGTGTCCTTGCTCATCTTTGATACCACATCCCCATAATTATTCGTTATTATTATTCATAATTATTGTTAAAAGGCTAATTAATTTGATAACATTAGATTAGCTGAAGTAGAGCATGTAAATGGTTTGGCCTCCCAGAGTCTGAAATAAGTCTGTGAAATAGTTTCCAAAAGGCCTGCTTAATAGTGTCACTGTTGACATGGAGGTCATGCTGCAGGTGTCCTGTTGACAATTTCATCTTGGCACATTGACTGGAGCTGCTCATGGAGGCATGTGAGGAAAGAATTTTAGCTCAGATCTGATATATGGAGTGATGTCTTTAACTCCCACTGAATTAAATAGCAGTTTAAATGTGTTTGAGGAGATGGTAGGCTTTCAGCCTGATGTTGTCTTACTTACAGAGAAAAGGACCAGTGGTGCATCTTCGAGAGATGGCATGATCCAGAGGGGTGAGCTCAGGGCTGTATTTCAGGATGGAGCATGGTACTGGTACCCTTTTAGAGCATCCCTGAAGGTTCTCAGCTGTGCTCTGTGAGATAGCTTGTGCTTCTAAGGGAGAGCCCAAATCTGTCAGCCTGGTAGGGCTGAGCATAGCATTGCAAACTGGTCTGGTGAATGGAGATGGCACAGCTAAGTTTCTCCATCACAAGCTGGACTGATGAGGGAGCTGATTTTATAGTGTATCCTCCCAAGTCCTCTCTCAGTAAGGTTACAGAGCAACAGAGTGGATTTCTTCCTGGCTTTTGAGTGAGGGTGATGAAGGTTGGGGCTTATTTCTAACACACATTTCTAGTGCACTGGGTAAGAGCTCAGAGCAGCAAATGCCTGGGAATCCAAGAGTAGGACCATCTGCTTTTTTTTTTTTTTTTAAATAAGATATGAGTAACACTGCATGTCCTCTTCATAGTTGAGTTGCAAAGGTTTACAAGCGTCTGTCTAGGACTTTGAAATTAGCGTGTGGTGGATCTCATTGCTCAGCATTTGGCTTAGAAAAGAATTGTGATATTACGTAGGAGAGGGGGAAAAGCGACACTCAGGCAATTTGTACTTTGAAAAAGGAGGCAGATTAACGTTTATCTTTTTTTTTTTTTTTCCTTTTCTCATTTGTGACTTCTTCTGAGGCACCTCACCTGTCACAGGAAACAAATCTCCCCAGTGTCACAAACAAGCCAAAGTTTCTATTCTGTTGGTGGCAGAGCCTTCAGACAGATCCATAGTCCTTTTTTTTTTTTTTTTTCCTGGTGTTTCTTTTAAAGAGCTTTGTATGCTTCTCGGATGTCTCTGATTAGAAGAAGTTCTCAGCTTCTTGGCTCCAGTCGCTTTTCAATGGCAGCTCTTTCCATGTGACTACTCTTTGTAGAATTCCTGTCACATGCATTTTCCAGCAAAGATGGATATCAAAATGCTCCTTCTTGGCGCGTATTTTCAATTCCCAGCGTGGAATGATACTGCAGTCACAGACAACAGTAGGAAACTTCTCTTTATTGTGAATACTGAGCTGTTTCTATTCTTTTCTGAAGATCAGTGCAACAGAATCTGGTGTGTTCACCACTAAGAATTCAACACAACTTAGTGATCCTGATCTCGCGCTGATTTACCTCCTTTTTGAATGCTCAGCTGCATTTACATTGTGCCATCTAATTTCTGTATAAGTTGTTAGTGCAGGAAGATTACGCAGATACTACAGAATATGTACACTAACTGTGTAACAGGATTGAGATCTGAGTATCCAGGTTACATGAGGGTTGAGACACCGTTGCACAAGCGATAGATTCTATTAAGATATTTCCTGGGTATCACTCTGGGCACCTCTCTCTTAGTCTTTAACAAGTTTGGTCGGTCCACCCAAAGTTAGTTTGGGTGTAAGCACTGTTAGGTTGATCCCTATATGATAAAAGCAAACTCATGAATGTTCCAGAAGGATTTCTGTCTACTGCAAACCTTTTTAACAAGTAGCTAATAAAGGGAAGTGATGAGAGACTGGCTCATTCTTTAGAATGCAACCCTAATCTGCATTTCTTTTATAGAAGGTAAAAGCAGGAAGGTTCTTATAATGTGCTATACAACCAATAATCCAGCTGCTGCTTTTTTTTGCCAGGTCAGGAGTGATCTGTGGAAGAAAAAAGTATGTTTTCTTTTTCCTCTTCCCTTGACTTGTTAAGATTTGTGTGGCTGTTTGTTGCCATTGAGGAGTATGGACTAAAACTTCTGATCTTAGTGTTATGACGGCAAAGGAAATTATTTGGAGCTGGATAGGTCAAAGGGGAATGGGAGGGGGGCTTAAAAGTTGTTTCCAGTAGGCCAAAAGAATGTGGATACTGTCTCTTCAAGGTGCAATTTCTTACTTCAACAAACTGTTCATCTAAGAGAAACAGGGATAAAAGTGTTCAATTTGGGACCTAAGGAGTTTGTATGGAAATTCTTGGATTTCTTCCAAACACACATACATGCTGAAATTAAATTGTGATTCCTACTTTGGAGACTGAGCCTTCCTGCTCAGACAGAAGCGCGTGTGTATGTGTGTGTTTGTGAGTGTGTGTTGATGCTATGTCTCTTTTGGATCTCTTGACACTTTTTGGTGCATTTTTGTACTTCTTTGAATGTGCATATGCGTACTTACCGATGGTATATTGACGGCATTCTAAAGGCCCTCGACAGCCTGAGACGGAGCAAAAGTCTCTACATTTCTGCCCTGGTTCATACGTTTTCTGTGCAGCACACGGAGCATTAGAAGCTTAGTCCTCTGGGAAGAGGAACGCTAGAGATGCTTGGCTGTGGACTGCACTGAGAATTTACCTCCTGTAAGCAGTTTTCTCTGCTCATTTCAGACCTCTAACTTCAACATAGTTGTTGAGCTGGTCCTAGCAAAGGAGAGCGAGAAGGTCATAAGCATCAAGATGTGATTTGTGAAATCAGCGATAACTTGATTACAGAGAACCAAATTAAAAACTCTTTTGTGTTTTCATTTCTTTTTCTGGCCTTCTCCGTAATGGGAGAGGATGCCTTCACACATGGCCTTAGAATGCCGTACTGGAGTTAGAATGCAACAACAGTGATATGAAAATAAGATGTATTGCAGCTTACATAAAGAATGAAAACTGTATCACACAAATGTTTACAAGTCCAAGTAGACAGCGAACCCCTGTACAATATGTAATTTATGCAAGGGATTGCATCTTTCTTTTGTAATGAATGCACTAAGCAACCCTGTATATATTTTACAATGTCTTTACAGAGAAAAAAAAAAAGAATCATTTACTGTAGTGTTGTAAAATAATGCACTTTTCTAATTTTTTCATTAAAAATCCTATGGCACGTTTTCAAATGTATATTGTTTCTTTTATATTGAATGTGGAAATGTTAACCTCCTGTAAAATTGCACTACAGAAGTAAAATCCACTGATGGAACCTATTTTGTTAAAGAAAAGTTCCTTGACAACCAACAGATGTTTATGATAATACAATATGTATGTGTGTGCGTATACGTGCATACAGTGTATATATTATATATGTATATGCACACACACACATATCTAGTGCTATGTGTATATATATATAAAATGATATAGGTCCAGATTTATATATGATTGTATTAATATAATATCTATAGATTGATAGATATATAGATATGTATATATATTCATACATACACTCAAGAAACACAATGTAAAAACCCAGAAAGGATTACTCATTAAATTTAAGGGGGCTGGGGGGAAGAAAGATGTCGTATACAGAGGATATTTTGCATTGCAATAAAAGCTTTTTTGACAAAAGTATGTGCAGAGTGAAGTATGAACCTTCATCGAATATCCAACTATGCTGTGCCCAAAAGATTACAGCGCAGAATAAGGAAGGGAAGCACTTTTAAGGACAGCCAGTGCATGGTGAACTGATGGGACTGCCCCTACCTCACCTCTGTGGAGTAAGATCTTAAGACACTGAAGTCAACAGTGTAACTTCTCCTGTGAGTTTCACTCACAAAATTATCTAATGCTTCCCAGCGGAAGATGGGAAATGGCTCTCCATACTAGTTTTAGCTCCCTGCTACTGCAAGGCACAGGCATGATTTGGGACAGAGCTTTGGGCAGCCTTACTGTTGTTCCCATCCAGGTAAAACTCAACTGATGTCAGGTATAGGACGTCACATTGTCCTTATGATGTGATTTCTGCTCACTGCAACTCACTGGTTGTCATAGCCTTAATCTGTAGACTAGATGGTCATCATTGTCTTCATCTGCTCTTGATGTTTATGAGGCTCACTTACAAATGAATGAACAGGGCCAACATATCCTATATGGTGGGACACAATTTTATGTACAACCTGACCTACATTGAAGCGACAATAAAAATGCTCATAAAGGCTTCATTATGTAAAGAAGAAGACAGAAACTCTTAAGGCACAGAAAAAAACAACCACTTTAAGCACAGAGATAAATATAACCAAGCAATCTCATATACATTTTCTGTGCTGCTTCAGATAACATCTCTGTCAGCAATCAGGATCAAAAATTTCTTTGGTTTGGAAGTGGTATTTGCAAGCATATTTTATCATCTCAGTTTATGCAGCATAAAAAGACAAGCCAAAGAATCACTGAAACCCATCCACTCCTTTTGCAAGCAAAAAAAAAAGCCTTTTAGAGTAATTAACTGAGCAATCCATAATAAAGACTTGGAAACCACATTTTAAAAGGGACCCAGGTAGCAGAGGCATACGCAGAAGAATCAAAAAGAGCACGTGCTCTGAAATTTTCTTAACAGTTACAGGAAAGTACGGGAAAGGACATCTGGAAAAGAGAAAAATAAAAATAAAACTTAGAGAAAAGAAATCCAACATTTTGTCTATAGGCGTATTAATATCTTGGTGAGGTATTGGAACAAGCTGCCCAGCAGGGTGGTGGAGTCACCGTCCCTGGAGATGTTCAAGGAACTGAGGGACATGACTGAGTAGGCATGGTGGTGATGGGTCGATGCATGGACTTAATAGTCTTTTCCAACCTTAATGATTCTGTGCTTCCATGAGCTTTATTAATCTGAATCAAAGTCACATATGCTTGACTACTCGAGGTTTGTCTACCGCAGTGTGCCTGGGTCCCGTCTCAGAAGTGGAAATAAATTAAGCGTCCTACAGCAAAATGTGAGAGCCTGCTCAGTGCGCATCACCTGGCTGACAGCAAACAAAATATTTTGCTTGCTGAAAATGGGTTTCTGTCTGTAGTCACACTGTGAGCAAATAGCTGCATCCTTCTCACCTAAGGTAATGTCTTCAGTTTGGTTTGCCTATTGTAAAAGCAGTGACATTTGAGAGGGAAAAAATGAGGGATCTGTTTTGGAAGCATACAAAATAATGAGCAGAACTAAGAGAAGAAAACATTTAGTTCAGTTATACATATACTAAAAGTATTTTAGGAAAAAGAAACTTGCATTTCTAGGATCTTCAGTCAGGAAAAAAACAATATTTGATTATAAGGCAAAAAACCAAAGTTCTGGAAAACCTTTAGCTGAGGTTTCAGTTGAAGTTCAGCCACTGAAGGAGGTACAAAGGACTTGTTGCTGCTTATATTCTGCCTAACTTTGGCTCTAGCAGTTCACTGCTGGGAAATTCTGACTTGAAGGAAGGGAAGAAAATGTTCCCATAGATGAAGTCGATGTACTATGCCACTTACATAGTGACTATTAATGGAAACTCTTGGCTTTAACACTTGATACAGATTCAGACAAGCTGCCATTTCTTCACATTATGGTTATGTGTTACAGCTCTGGCTGAGCTGGGAGTGAATAAAAGGAGGGCATCCAATACATTTTGATCACAGGGAATTTCAGAGCTAGCCCATGCTCTGTACCCTCTTTGCACACTTCTGCTGTAGAGGATCTGTGAAAAGGGAGCTGCATCAGGGTGCTCAGAGCCCCATCCAGCCTTACCTTGGGTGTCCCCATGGACAGGTCATCCACCACATCTCTGGACGACCTGTCCCAGTGCTTCACCACCCTTATTATAAAAATCTTTTTTGATGCTCCCATTTATCCTATTGCTATGCTTTCCTTTCATAAGTTCTACATTTAAAAAAATTCCTTGTGTAAATAAAAGGATGCTAAAGCATGCAATCACCCTACTCCTCAAAGATTTCTATGGGAATGTACTCTTCTCTTTGAAGACACGAACTGAAAGAATTTTCTCAAGATGATAGTGCAAAAACACAACCTCCTTTCATTCTATACTGGCTTTGCCATTGTAAAACACTGTCTGTCCAGTACGAGTGTTGGGATGCTATGAACCAAACCAACATGTTCCTGTTGTCCCTTCCCCTGTCACTGGGCACCACCAAAAAGAGCCTGGCCCTATCCACTTGACTCCAAATCTTTTAGATATTTAAATGTATTCATAAGATCCCCCTCTCAGTCTCCTCCATGCTGAGCAGTCCCAGGTCTCTCTCAGCCTTTCCTCGTATGGGAGATGCAGCAGGCCCTATATCATTTTTGTGGCCCTCTGCTGAAGTCTCTCCAGCAGTTCCCTGTCTTTCTTGAACTGGGGAGCCCAGAACTGGATACAGTAGTCTAAATGTGGCCTCACCAGGGAGCAGTAGAGGGGGAGAATCACCACCTTTGACCTGCTGGCCACTCTCTTTTTAATGCACCCCAGGGTGCCATTGTCCTTGGCCACAATTGCACACTGCTGGCTTGTGGCCAGCCTGTTGTTCACCAGGACAGCTGGGAGCTCTGCAGAGCCTCTTTCAGCAGGTCATTTTCTAGCACTATGCAAAGCAGTTTAATCTTCACACATCCTAGTCTAGTGCTGAAGTTTGCTCATTTGAGTCAATCTAGCAAGTTGGTGCAAATTACACCACTGTGCTAGTTCTATTTGTATGGTGTTCCTGCCTGAGCTATTCACACTCTTCCCTGTTGTTTTTTTTCTCACTCTTCCAGGACAAAGCAATACCCAATTAAACAGAAACCACAACATTTAGAACTGGGCAAATCCCAGTGCTGTTTGCATCACCAAAGTCCTGAACTGTCTTTGGTTCTGATTTCATGTTCGTGTTACCCTTCTCATCCTAACACTAACAAAAATCACCTTTATTTTTAAATGCTTCCAGAAAAAGACTTTTCTATTCATATTGTAAATTTGCCTGCCTGTAAGATGTGGTCATAAAGGAAGAGCCCTCCTGTAGCTGTAAAACTTGTAGATGGTGGTTATGGATGCTAATAACTTCTGGCTCATTAACACGAGAGCAAGTATCTGTGGGAGATAATTGCTGTAAGGGTAATAATGTAGAAAACATCCAAACCATCGATCTCTGTGCGAAGGTGAATCCCCAGGTGCTAAATCACTTATATTAATCACCAAGAGCTGTTAGAAGCAATGATTAGTGCCTGATCTCCTAAGGGTGAGGGACAGAAAGAGAGAAATCTAGAACAGAAATCACACTGTGTTTGTTGTCCTGGGGATGTTATCCAGTTGTGTCTCTTCTTGCAGTGGCTTGTAGACCAGTGTGGCTTTGCAAGACACCTTTGTGAGGCTTCCCAAAAGCAGACAGGTCAATTCAGTCTGACAGATCCACTAACAAGAAGTACAACTAGACAACCAGAGAATGAATGAAAGGCAGAGCTCTGGAAGCCCAACCTACAGGTATGTGAAAGTTCATATGAATTGAAGACCTGCTCAGTAGAAACATAGATTCATAGAAGGACTTGGTTTGGAAAGGACCTTAAAGTTCAACTATTCCCATGCCCTCCACCATGGGCAGGGTTGCCACCCATCAGATCAGGTTGCCCAGGGCACCATCCAACCTGGCCTTGAATGCCTCCAGAGACATCCACAACCTCTCTGGGCAACCTGTCTCACCACCCTCTGAAAAAAAATGTATCCCTAACTTCTATCCTAAATATCTCCCTTATTACTTTAAAGCCATTTCTCTTTGTCCTATCTCTGTCAGACCATGTAATAAGCTGGTCCTCCTCCTGCTTGTGAGTTCCTTTCGAGTACTGGATGGCTGCAATAAGGTCTCCCTGGAACCCTGTCTTCTCCAAGCTAAACAAGCCCATCTTCCTCGACCTTTCTTCACAGAAGAGGTGTTCCAGCCCTTGGATCATCTTCCTGGTCTTTCTCTTGTCTTATTCCTGCATCCTTCCTGTGCTGGGGGCCCAAGGCCTGGACACAGTGCTCCAGCTAGGGTGTCACAAGGGCAGAGTAGAGGGGGAAAATCCCCTCCCTCTCCCTGCTGGCCACCCTTCTGTAGCTGCAGCCCAGGATACTGTTGGCCTTCTGGGCTGCAAGAGCACACTGCTGATTCATGTTCAACTTTTCATCCACTCAGATTTTCAACCCAAGTTGTTCTCTGCAGAGCCGCTCTCAACTTCTTCTCCCAGTCTGTACTCATATCTGGAATTGCCTTGACCCAAGTGCAACACCCTGCACTTGGCCTTGTTAAACCAATCCATTAGGTTTTCATGTGCCCACTTTTTGAGCCCATCTAGGTCCCTCTGGATGGCATCCCTACCTTCTATTGTGTCAGCTGCAACACTCAGCTTGGGATCATTCCACTCAAGTCTCTGTAGAAAACTGGTCTTCTCCTACAACCAGTCAAAAATTGTAATGCTGGGGAGCCAGCTCACATCCATTGCTTTTTCAAAGAGTGGGAACAGAAGCTCTCTTTCCATTTCAACTGCTACTACCTTCTAACAAAACACATTTGAGTTGAGACAGCTAATGGACCCATTTGGGAATCAGCAGAATTGAGGTTGTTTCAAGGCAGAGAAAAAAGCAACTACAAAAAATACCCCCTGCTCTTACTTCAGTCTTCTGTTCATAATTCTATGTTATTTTGACTGCAGTTGTGCTTAATGCCTAGCAAAAATGGGGCCATTCAGCTTGGCGGACAGCACTGAGGCAAATTGCTCCCTTGAAGTGTTTATAATCTAATATGTTAATATGTACCACTCTCCTGAGAGTCTTCCTATGAATTAATGGAAAAATCCCAACAAACCCACAACAAAACTACTCATATCCTGCTTCTCTGGTACATCAAGTAGTCATAAGCAAGTTACTTTTCTCTTGCCCACACCACTGCAGGGGGACACTTCCTGAAGGAGCTGTGGCTGTGGGGAGCCCCATGGGAGCAGGGTGCTCCTGAAGGGCTGTTGTGTGTGATGAGGAAGGAGCAGCCCAGAGGGGCGGGGATGGGCTGAGTGCAATCCCCTTCCCATTCCCTGCACTGCTCAGAGTGCTGGGGTTATGGAGAAAAATTGGGCCTGGGAAAGGGTGAGAAGTGTAGTTTAATTTTGTTGTTGTTGTTGTTCTCATGGTCTAAATCTGTCTGGATAACAGGTTGGCCATGAGCCAGCATTGTGTCCTTGTGGCCAACAAGGCCAATGGGACTGTGGGGTGCATTGCAAAGAACGTGGCCAGCAGGTTGAGGGAGGGCTGCCTCCCTCTCTACTCCACCTTGCTGAAGTTGTATCTGGAATTCCATGTCCAGTTCTGGCCTCTCTACTTCAAGAAAGACAGAGAGGTTCTAGAGAGAGTCCAGAAGAGGATCATAAAGATTATGAGTGGCCCATAGCATCTTACGAGGAAAGTCTGAGAGACCTGGAACTGTTCAGCCTGGAGAAGAGAAGGCTGAGAGGGGATCTCATCACTGTTAATTTTATCTGACAATAAATTATATTAATTTTCCTGATCTAAAATCTATTTTGCCTATGACAGCAGTTTGAAACTGATCTCCCTGTCCTTGTCTTAACCCACAACATTTCTCTTCTAATTCCTCCTCATGTCCTGTTGAGGAGGGGCACAGAGGGGTAACAGCTGGGTAAGAGTTTGGCCCTTGTCCAGGCTACGCTACCTCAGCACAAAACAGAAAAGAGTCACCTGCAATCAAGTCTTGTCCAAGAGATATAACCGCAGAATCATTGAATGGATTGGGTTGGAAAGGACCTCAAAGATAATCATCTCTTCTGGCAGAACAGCCCCAGCTCTTTCATTCTGCCTTTTAGGAGAGGTGTTCCATTCCTTTGTTCTTTTTTTGTGGCCCTCCTCTGGACACCCTCCAACAGGTCCACGTCTCTCCTGTACTGAGGACTCCACATCTGGACACAGTACTCCAGATGAGTCCTCACCAGTGCAGAGCAGAGAGACAGGATCACCATCCTTGCCCTGATGGCCACACGTTTTTTGATGCAGCCCAGGATACAGTTGGCTTTCTGGGCTGTGGGGGGACTGGTAATTATCATATATATTCATGCGTATTTTCTGCTGGACCCAAGACCTTGTTCATGCAGCTTCATGGCCTCTCTGGGAGAGTCGTGTAAAGGCTGTGTAGGCAGACATAAATCATTCAGGGCGATGAAGTGACGGATGGCTGAATGAACAGGGCACAGTGTGCTCTCATTCTCAAAGAAGACTGTGATAAACAGGAGCCAGGGTTGTTAAGGACATGATTATTAGTGTAACTGTCTGATTACCAGAGGAACAGCAACAAAACACAATCTGTTTGCAAGTGCTACCTGAATGCCTCTCACTGGGGGACGTCGAAGTCATGCAGGAGACAAATGGCCCTGCAGTGGTTGCTGCCTGCAGAGCAGTGCTGCATGCTGAGCAGGGAGCAAAACATGAGGAGCTGGGCTGTGCCATCTCTTTCTAGGGGAAGAAGTGACTCTGTACATAAGGACAACTGAAAGTCAGCCTTTCCATGTCACCCCCACGCCTGACTGCGTGGAAATTTGGAAAGCCATATGCTCTTTGGTTCATTATTTGTGAAAGGGCTTGGGAAACTGGAGGCAGAGAAGCAACTGCAATCATCATTGTTGGCCACATCTTGCTGATCCCCTGGGAAGCTGCTGGAGGCTCAGTGTTGAGTATGAACTATCTCACCTCAGAAATATTTTTGTGTTCCGTACCAGTTGTTCTTGAGCAGACCACCCAATAATATCACACCCTGGAGAGACAGGCAAGTATCTGGGTCATAAAAGTGGTGTGCAAAATGGTGCCAAAAGTTTCCTTTAGTGGAATTCTCAATAGAGTGAGAGAGATTAGGGGTCTGAAAAGTAACAGGATTTTTTCTAAGATGGGCTTAGGGCTGTGGCATATGATTTCAAGAGACACCAAGATCTCTTCTAGACTTCAGTGTGAGTTGAAAGAAATGATGCTGTACATGGAACATTGGCATCCTCCAATTAATTGACATCCCTTTCGACTTCATCAAAAACCACGCTCTGGTGCCCCTCATTAGAAAGGAATCTGAATAAGTCATCCACATCAGCCAGGAGACTCATACTGCTCTCTCTGGAAGCAGAGGACTCAACTCTCTGGTTCAGAAGAGCTTGACTCAACTTATTCACAGAGACAGTGACCACAGAAGAGAAAAATGGTGCCTAGATGTTTGTGAAGACTCTTCTACACACTTCAGCCATCTGAAAAAATGACCCTTCCTGACACATAACGGGAGGCAGTGTGACTTACACATTCTAGATTCTTTGCCAGCAGCCGATTTCTTGGCTCTGCTTATCTCCACTCCAGTGCACATCTCCTTCCATTTTGGTTCCGTCTGTTCTATGCTGATGTTCTGTCCCTTCTGGACAGAAAGCTGTATGAACTCACATACCACCTCTAAGGATGCTCCTGAGGGTATATGCCATGGCTGTGATTTACAGCCCCAGAAGTCAGAAGAGAAACGTTTGCATTCAATTTTCAATAAGCAGATGGTACACAGCTTGTTTAATATAGCTGTAAATTTTGAAGTCCCTACTGAAAAATAAGAAAAGTGAGCACATTTGCCTTTATTTCAAACTTTCCTTGTTTCCATGGCAATATGCCAGTGAGGTATCAAGAGTAGATGCTGGGATGTGGGGTATTTTTTCTCAGACTCTTGTAAGGCATTGCTTACACTTGTAAAGAAAAGCAGGTTAGGAAATGATGCAGGGATGTTGAAGACTTATTACACTGAGGATTATTGCTGGGAAAATTCAACGTACTGTGAATCCACAGAAAGATGTGATAAATTCATCCCTTCATTTTAGACCAGTGCAGCTCAATTGATTTTCGGTAGAACTGTCTCAGCATCAGAAGGATGGGACGATTCCCACATGATCAGTTCCCCTTTCAACCTGAATTATTTTGTCATTCTATGACTCCCTGTCACAAGTAGATCAAGAAGCTCCTTTTCTCCACTGCATATTGAACCGCAGAATCATAGAATCCTTAGAGTTGGAAGGGACCTCTAAATGTCATCTAGTCCAACTTCTCTGCAATGAACAGGGACACCCAGAGCTAGATCAAGTTGCCCAGAGCCTGGCCCAGCTTTGCCTTGAGTTTCTCCATGGACGGGGTGTCCACATCTCTGGACAGCCTGCTTCAGCGTGTCATACCACCTTCACCGTAAAAGACTTTTTCCTTATATCCAACATAAATCTACCCTCTTTAAGTTTGAGATCATTTCCACATATCTATCACTACAGGCCCTCCTAAAGAGTCTGACCTCTTCTTTCTTGTGGCCCGCTTTAGATAATGAGAGGCCGCTATCATGTCACCTCCAGAGCCTTCTCTTCGCCAGTTTGAACAGCCCCAACTCCCTCAGCCTGTCCCTGTAGGAGAGGTGTTCCACCCCTTGAGCATTTTTGTGGCCCTCCTCTGGACACCCTCCAACAGGTTCATGTCTCTCCTGTACTGAGGACTCCACATCTGGATGCAGTACTCCAGTGAGGCCACACCAGCGCAGAATAGAGGGGCAGGATCACCTCCCACGTGCCCTGCTGGCCACGCTTCTTTTGATGCAGCCCAGGATACAGATGGCTTTCTGGGCTGTGAGGGCAACACTGCTGGCTCATGTCCAGCTTCCCATACATTAGTATCCCCAGAGCCTTTTCAGCAGGGCTGTGCTCCCTCCTTGCATCCCCCAGCTTGTATTGGTAGAGGGGGTTGCCTTGACCCAGGTGCAAGTCCTTTCACTTGTTTTTGTTGAATCTTATGAGGTTGTCCTGGGCTCACTCTTCAGTCCTGTCTGGGTCCCTCTGGATGGCATCCTGTCCCTAGGGCATGTCAACTACACCCCATAATTGATGTCATCCACATTATATGAGGACTGCACTGAAAGTAATGCTTCCTATTTTATTATGTTGGCTCACAGCATCAGAGATAGATGCTGGTGATCTGGCAGTAGAAACTGAATCTTCATACCAGTATGCCATTACATTTTGTTGCCCTGTGACAACTGGCAGCAGAGGGGCAGTCTGACAAAACGGTGTCTGACATGGAAGTGTGTATGATGCAAGGGTATGGAATTAATTCCTCTATGCAGAAAAAAACTGCAGACATTGACATTCACTGATACTTGATGAATGTTTTTGGAGACCAGACAGTGGATGTGAGCACACTGAGGTGGTGGATTTTGTGTTCCAGCATTGGTGACGGTGAGAGTGGGTCACCTTTGTTGGTGCAGATTATTGTGGGAGGGGCAGGCAGGCTCTCATTCATTGCTGGTGAAAATATATAGCTCATTTGGTGACTGTTGAAAAACGTTTTGTAGGTGCAAATTTTCTCTGTCAAAGCAGTGTTATTATGCCCTTCTTATATCTTATAATTTCCATGGAAATAAATTGAAGGCATTACTTTTGGAGTGACCTGTGCTGTACTCACCCAGTCTTTATTTAAGCTAAAAGGAATTATGCTCCTTCTGTTGCCTCCTCATGCAGATCATTTGACAGTATCATAGATTTTGCTTGTATGACCACATAAGACAAATTTCCCCACTACTCCTTTCTCTTCAGTTTCAGTATTGCCGTTGGCTGAGACATTACAGTACACTTAACTGAGCTCTGTGTTTCCTATTTACTTCAGTGATTGGAGACCTTTGATATCGTGACAGCCAGACAAGGAGACACCTTTTGAGATAAAATGTGCAACCTGAGCATCATTAGCCAATTGCATTAATGTACCACAGTCAGAGGATAATACAGTTGATGCAGAACACAAGGGAAGCTGATTTGCACAGAGATTCATGGAATGGTGTGGAAGTATCTCAAAAGAGTCAGAGGACCTGAAATTTAACAGTGGTAGGACAAGGATGAATGGCTTTAACCTAAAAGATAGGAGATTAATATTAGATGGTAGGAAGAAATTTATTACCCAGAGGGCAGTGTGGCACTGACACAGACTGTCCAGAGAAGATGTGGATGCCCCATCCCCGAAGTATTCAAGGTCAGGTTGGCTGAGGCCCTGGGCAGTCTGAGCTGCTGGTTGGCAACCCTGTCCCTTGGCAGGGAGTTGGACATAGATGATCTTTAAGGTCCCTTCCAATCCAAGCCATTCTACAGTTCTATGAATGTTAACAGGCATTTATTTGTCTAATAACAATGAAAGCATTCTTAGTAATTTACTATTGTTGTAGTTATTATTTTTATTACTACTATTATGAACTGAAGTCCCAGCTCTCTAAAAAAAAAGGTATTTCCCTATTAAAATTTAGGTGGAGAAAAAAGATAAAATGATGAAGAAAATAAGCATATTAGACTCATTATTTTACAAACTGACAAATTAAATGACGTTTCTGAACACTGTACTCGACACTAGTGAGGTTGCACCTTGAGTACTGTGTTCAGTTTTGGGCCCCTCACTACAAGAATTCCACTGAAACCCTGGAAGTGTCCAGAGAAGGGCAACAAAGCTGTGGAGGATCTGGAGCACAAGTCTTATGGGGATAGGCTGAGGGAACTGGAATTGTTTAGTCTGGAGAAGAGGAGGCTCGGTGGAGGCTTCATCACTCTCTACAACTACCTGAAAGGAGGCTGTGGTGAGGAGGTGGTTGGCCTCTTTTCCCAGGTAACAGTGATAGGATGAGAGGTGATGGCCTTAAGTTGTGCCAGGGGAGATTCAGGTTGGAAATGAGGAAAAATTTCTTCTCTGAGAAAGTAGTGAGGCATTGGAACAGGCTGCCCAGGGAGGTGGTGGAGTTGCCATTCCTGCAGGTGTTCAAGAAACATGTAAATGTTTCATTGAGGGACATGGTTTGGCAGGCAAGTTGAGGATGGGTTGATGGTTGGACTAGGTGATCTTAGTGGCCTTTTCCAACCATAATGATTCTATGGTTACACACATAACCTTATCAAGGTTGGAAAAGGCCTCTAGGATCATCTAGTCCAACCACCCACCTACCACCAATATTGCCTACTGATCATGTCCCTCAGTGCCACATCTCCAAGTTTCTTGAATGCCTCTAGGTATGGTGACTCCATCATCTCCCCAGGCATCCTGTTCCAGTGCCCAACTACTATTTTGGAGAAGCTTTTCCTAATATCCAACCTGAAACCATTTGAGTCGAAAACACATTGAGAAAAAGCAGGAATGTTGTTCAAACTGCAGGAAATGCATTTAGTAGGTTGAGCTGACATCCACCGGGATCTTCAGGCTGGGTATGTTCTAGCAAAAAGCATGATAATAAATGTTTGGCCAGGCAGGTCTCATCTGAACACTGACCACCCTCCAGGAGTACCCCGAACACCAGACAGCACCAACTGTTCAGTAACAATTAAGGAAAAAAAAATGTTTTCAGTGAGCACTTTCTTTTGTACCAACAGATGGCTTGAAGCTGCCGCAAGTCAGAATTCCTAATGAAGTCCTTCTAGTGGGTCTCCTGCAAGGGGCAGAGGAGGGAGAGAAACATGCCCTATATTCACAAGAGCGTTCATCTGCGCTGGAGCTGTACTGTATCTCAGACGTAAGGGAAGGGGCAGAGTCTCACTGCCTCCTTGCAGAGAGCTCAGCCAGCAAAGTCAAGCAAATGCATAGCAAATAATTAAAAAAAAAAAAGAAAAAAAAAAAAGATTTGAGCTGTGAGGTGGCTTGTTTTCAAGGTTCATTGCTAGTAAATTCCTGTGGCATGTGGAGAATTGAGATGGAGCTTTCGTATCTGCGAAAGCAATGACGTGCGAGTGGAGACAGCGTGAGACAGAGAGAGACCCCTTTGTCATCTCTGCTGCAGAAGCTCAGAAAATCAATACTAATAATATTAACATGCAGGGAGGCTAAAACAAAGTGAGCACACCAGGGCTGTGGTATTTTAATATGATCTTTCCAGTGAGCAATGAAGGATAGCAAAATATGAGAGGGAAAGCTGTTCTCTGATCCAGAACAAATAAGGAACTTTGACCCTTGAAAATTACTTTCTGTGTTATTTAATTTCTACTCTTCTGACTGAATGTATGGAAATGAGATGTCCTGAAGGAGAATTTAAAATGTCCTATACAATACAAAATTGGGGGGTCAGTTTCAGAGACCTTCAGAGACCATCAGTTCAGAGGGCTTTGCTGCCATTCAGAGGGTCTTCAACAGGCTGGAGAAATGGACTGACAGATCCTAAAATGTTAGAATCATAAAAACGTGGAATCATAGAATCCTTAGAGCTGGAAAGAACCCTTAAAGGTCACCTAGTCCAATTCCCCTACAATGAACAGAGACACCTACAGCTAGATCATGTTGCTCAGAGCCCCATCCAACCTGACCTTGAAAGTCTTCAGGGAGGGTTCTGTGCCTCATCCCCCCTTCACTTTAAAAAAATGTTTCCTTACATCCAACCTAAATCTACCTTCCTTAAGTTTGAAATTGTTTCCTCTTGTCTGTCACCACAGATCCTCCTAACAAGTCTGTCCCTTTCCTTCTTACAGCCCCCCTTTTAGATACTGAGAGGCTGCTATCATGTCACCTTGGAGCCTTCTCTTCTCCAGGCTGAACAGCCCCAGCTCCTTCAGCCCATCCTCATAGGAGAGGTATTCCATCCCTTGGAGCATTTTTGTGGCCCTCCTCTAGGTGCACTCATACAGGTCCATGTCTCTCCTGTACTGAGGACTCCACATCTGGATGCATCAGCACAGAGTAGAGGGGCAGGATCAGAGAAGCATAGAAAGGTTTGGGTTGGAAGGGACCTTTAAGATCATCTAGTTCCAACCCCCCTGCTATAGGCAGGGACACCTCCCACTAGACCAGGCTGTTCACATCCCCATCTAACCTGGCCTTGAATGCCTCCAGGGAGGAAGCATCCACAATGTCTTTGTCAACCTGTTCCAATGTCTCACCTCCCTCACCTCCTTTGCCCTGCTGGCCACGCTTCTTTTGATGCAGCTCAGGATGAAATTGGCTTTCTGGGCTGTGATGGCTCATGTCCAGCTTCCCATCCACTAGTACCCTCAGGCCCTTTTCAGTAGGGCTGTGTTCCAACCTTACATTGCTCAGCTTGTATTCGTAGTGGTGATGCCTTGACCCATGTGCAAGGCCTTGCACTTGTCTTTGCTGAACATCATGAGAACCTTCTGTTCAAGTGTGTCTAGGTCCCTCTGGTTGTCATCACATCCCTTTGGTGTGTCGACTGCACCCCACAATTGGTGCCATCTGCAAACTTGCTGAGGGTGCACTCGATTCCACTGTTGATGTCACTGAAGCTCATGAAGTTCAACAAAGGGAAATGTGAGATCCTACCTCTGGGGAGAAATAACTCCAGGAACCAGTACATGCTGCAGAATGGCTTAAACATGGCTTTGCAGAAAAAGACATGGAGGACCCAGAGGACAACAAGCTATTTGTGAATTATACTTGGAGATATTAAAATCCCAACTGGATGTGGTCCTGAGAAATCTTCTATAGCTGATGCACAGCCCTGTTGAGATATTAAACAGTGTAGCTTTAGAAAGTGGGGAAATACAGCGAAGTCCAAGACTAAAGAGTCCTTCAAGGAAGCGTGGAAGAAAAAAATTATCTATCAGGAAATCATACACCAAAGAAGGACAAATAACCACAGAGCTGGAAATGGGCTGCTCTGTGCTCATTGTTGAATGTCTCTGTCTAGTTAGACTCCAGGGCTAAGACTGTCATTAGATCCAAACTTTCTTCTGGCATTCTTATATTTTTCATAAAGAAGCTCCCCAGCTGGGATGCAGTCTGGTTAGCAGTAGGATAAGTCTAGCATTGCTCTGTTGCTGTTTCCATCAGCACCAGGATTTGTGGGTCATTTCAACTCAAATTGCTTGACAGGCCATTATGGTCTTAATCAAAATCTAATAGGCCACACACCTCAGAACAATTTATCTAGCTGGATAAAAGGGTATTGTCAATTTATATGATTTTGAAGATGAATAACAAGGCTTCACTTTGGCACTTGAGTAGAGATGGTGAAAATATAGATATTTTCTTTTGCTGTGACTTAATAATTTATCTTCTGACCAAAGGAATATTCATTAATCTTAATGATATTCTTAATAATGCCCTCACTGATAGCCCCTGACCACAGGGATATTTATTAAATATCTTTATTGACCATCTGAACAAACAGAAATTGCACTAGGCTTTGTCCAGAAGACATTAATCTTTTGAATGCTAGCAGGGTTATGCCATGGTGTGGGGATAGGGTGCTGCAACGCACTTCTTGATTGGGTGGGAAATACTTAGATCTGATGAAAACTGCAAAAAAGAACTTTTAAATTATAAAAGAGCACAGGGCTGTATGCACAGGTTGCCTTTTGTGAGGCAGCCAGATGGTGAATGAGTTGTATGAGTCCTTGAATAGGGAGGCTGAGGAGCATCTCTCAGCTTATTAGCTGAACCACAGAGTGTGAAAGAAACTTCAAAACCCGCTAGACTGGAAAGTAGTATATTTATAGAAATGTCTCAGTAAACTGTATTATCTATTCCTACAGCCTGTGCTCTATCTCACATTACGAGTGTTCGCTCTTACCTTAGACCAGCTTGAGATAAAGTGATATGGTTGGCTAATATCAGTGCTTTCCAGTCCTGAAAATGAAGTTACTGAGATGATCTAACAGTACTCAATTCCCAGGAAATTCCATGGGAATGACAGAATATTCTGAGTTGGAAGAGATTCATAGGTATCATCAAGAATGGTAATATCAGGGACCTTGAAGATCACCTATTTCCACCCCCATGACAGGGGATTTGGAACTAGATGATCTTGGAGGTCCCTTCCAACCCCAGTTGTTCTGTGATTCTATGATATACATCCCCACAAAGCCCACTGGATGCCAGGCAGTGCAGTACTTGGGACCAAGGAGAGGTTTCTCACGGCTGCTGTTAAACTAAAGTTCTTTGATGTGCAGCACTGACCTAGGAGCCTTGTGCTGAGATCACTGATTTTGCAAGGATTATATAGTAACTTTGCAGAGATATAGGCAACAGGCTGATATGGAATGGGGACCCCAAGTCCTGAGAAGATGGTCCTCTCCGTCATCCTTGGATGAACTAGCCCAGAGCTGAACTGTTTGGGTTCCTGGCACAAGAATACACTGGGATATTTGCTTGAGAACCATCATCAGCATGTGCAGCTGTAGAGAGGGTCCTGTTCTTTTAATTAAGCAACTTGGTAGCAGATACTGTCACCAGTAAAATAAAAGTAGCTGAGAGTATTAGGCCTCAGTTTTTGGATCTTTCCTTGAGTGTGTTGGTCCTTCTCTTGATGCAGAGAGTTAGTGACAGTATCAGGGATAGCTACATCCTTAACCAATCAAATCCTATTCAATAACAAGTAGATCAGTGTATAGTAGAAGTTTCAACCTAACAAGGGGCCACACCACTGCAGAACTCTAAAACCATCTCTTGTAGTCCTCAGTGGATGTTCAGCTAACTATCCCTGTAGAGATCTAGATCTCTTAGCAGAGAGATTAATCCTCTTGAGCAACATCCCCTGGTGAAACAAAGCACCTGAAATGTTGAGGTCTGGATAGGACAACATTTCCATCTATCATTATACAAAGAGCGGTAGATTTGACTCAACATGTAAAGGGATAAGCAGGGATAAAAAAGGTGAAGGAGGGGAGTTAAGCAGGAATTTCTTCCAAAGGAGAGCCTAATTACAGGCAGATGCATAGAAAAGTGAGGACGGTGGCAGTAGGAAAGCCAGAAGGAGCAATGGGAAGAAGCTCAGTGGGAAGAGAAAGCTGGACAGCCAAAGGGGACTGTCATCAGACAGGGAGCTGGGGATGCCTTGTGAGGGAATAGGAAACATTTATTACTGTGAAGTTTTTATCTCAAGCCTTTTTTAATGCTTGGTATCAGTTAACACTTATCTGTGTCCTGAA
Organism: Alectoris magna; assembly: GCA_030625065.1. Classification (NCBI taxonomy): domain Eukaryota; kingdom Metazoa; phylum Chordata; class Aves; order Galliformes; family Phasianidae; genus Alectoris; species Alectoris magna. The sequence continues at coordinate 5,185,661 of CM060561.1, forward strand.
GCAAGATGGTGCCTGCTCTTCTGCCCGCTCCCATCAGCTACTTTCAAAGTCACCAGGTTGCTGGTGAGTGAAGGAGAGAAATCCATGTCTCACATATAAGCACTGTAGATATCTTAAATAAAAATAGTGGCCTCATCTCAGTATAGGGGGACTTTGGGGGGCAAGGGATTATGATGAGTCAGCCCATCAGTGAGTTATAGTGTCACAGTGCAATGAGTCACTTCTTGGGGTGGTGGGTGAGTGCACTGATGCTCTCTCCTGATGGGGAATTGCCACTCAGGGCCTCGGTGTGAGGTTTACAGGAATTGAGAACTGCTATGAAACTGTGAGTGATCTGGTTACTACAGAGAATTATCACTTTTTGGGCTTTGGAGCTTCGTTCTCTCAAAACAAGCTATGATATTTCAAATCAAGATGCAAAGTATTGCTTAGGTGGAAAAAGGTTAGAAAAAAATGACTCGAAAACTCAGAATTGAGGGAATAAATCTCTCCCTTGCAGGCATCCCATAAAACCACCTGGGAACCTGGGCTTTTGGTTTTAAATTTCTGTACTCTGCCAAAGGCAAAAGATAAAATCAGATCTCCTGGGGCATGAGCAGTGCATGTGTTCCTTCATACCTAATCCAACTAAATAAAGGGCCTCCAGCCATACCAGCCTGTCTCCCATACACACAAGTGCCAGCACAGGTGGAATGTGGGTTGGTCTCCTGCCTTTTCTTATCTACACAGGCTCCATATGGGGTATACAGCATAGAGAGTGGCATTGCCATGGTTGAGCTGGCTGCCTCTCTGGAGACAGTGCAGCAGTGAGTGGTTGAGATATGAAGCTTGATATGGATGAGACCTGTGTTCTGCCTTAGCTCCAGCTCTGCCCTTTGGAATGGTAATGTAGGAACAAACAGTGTAATTCCTAGCTTATTTTATTCCTGGCATAACATCTGAAGACAGCTAAGGCCAAAGTACTAAACACTAGCTGCAAATTCAACAGAAGGCACCATACCTCAATGTCGAGAAACTTGTAAGGTTACAAATTCTAGGTGTGACATGATTTTTTTTAAGTTGTAGGATCATAGAATCATAGAGTGATTTGGGTTCAAAGGGACCCTAAAGATCACCCAGTTGCAATCCCCTCACCATGAGTAAGCTTACCACCCATCCAACCTGGCCTTGGAGACCTGTGGGGATGGGGCATCCACATGTTCTTCTGTTCTGTTGAAATTGTTTTATCAGTCACACTCTGTCTGTTGTCTGAACTGATGCATAAGCTGTTTGCAAAGTGCCTAACACAGATAGCAGTACCTGAGTCTGCTCAACAGGTAATTGAAGTAACAGTGCAAGTGGTGAACATCCTCCAGCATGTCTTTCACCGATATCCTCTGTTTTGTACAAGCTCGTGTATCACCAGCAGATCCAAGGTCTAATAGGGAGAAGGAAAACAGCAACCCACATAGACAAATACAGATCCTACCTTGCTTTAAGTCTTCCTGAAGTTTATAGTGAAATTTGAATGAAAAACATTATTTCTGAAAATAACTTCAGTAGTTAGAAAGAAATATAGGAAGGCAATGCAATCTCCCTGCAGTTGCAGATAACCTTCTGGGACACACACCTGGGACAGAGAAGGCAAAGTATAACTCAGAGACAGTGGAGAAAGGAGGAAAAAAAAATCTCTGAAACGCTTTCATCAAAGAAATTGAGTTTAGGGGATGAATTTGCCCCATAAATCTAGGAGTAAAAATAGCCAAGGCTGGCTGATAGTGGTCTGAAAAATGAGTTCAGTTAGAACGGTCAAAGCTGTGATGGATAGAGGAGCTGCTTCTTATCAGGTCAGGCCAGTAATAGAAAGGCAATGGGATAATCATCAAATAATTCTTTCTACTACCTATCAGTTACACATAAGTGGTTGCCTTACAGAATCAGTTAACTACTGACAGTAAATCTGAACAGAGCCTGTATGCTACAAATGAGGATCTCCTTGTGTTCCTCCCCTACTCATTTAGTTGTATTTTGTTTTTCTATCTCTAGTGTTGATCGAGTTGGCTCTCACTAAGTGCCACTGTCTCCTGATAGTGTCTTGATACCATACCTTGGGGAAATGTGCTAGAGATGCCATGCTAGTTTCAAGTGAGACATACATCAGCAGCAAATTCCCCTCCTGAATCTGATCTGGTTTCCCCAGTGTGACTAAGCTGAGGTGCTTCAGGAGATTTATTTTTCAGATAAGAGTAAAGGTGAACTCGTGGCTACAGTGCCTAAGAATAATGCCCTTGTTACTATCATTATCGCTAGGCTACCACTGCTATTACTAATAAACGATATAGCATATCTAGTAGTGCTAATGATAAAACAAGAAGGAAAAATAATGAAGATAATTCCATCTCACTCTTCCTGACACGAAAAGTTCCCTGGCAAGAATAAAAAGTTAATCCTGACTCCTGAGCTCCAAATGACCTTGGATAGCTATAGTTTATCCATGTGAGAGGTCAGTGGTGTGATAGAAGTATTTTAGAATATTTTTATTTGTTCACACCCACATGCTTAGAGTTGAGGGGAAGAGGGTGTGTATGAAGACAAATTTGTCAGTGGGAGAGGCCTACCTGCAGTTACAAGTAATAACAAGCTAATAAGTTTGTTATTAGGGTCCATAATGATAGAATTCTGACTAAAGCCTCATTCACATCAATGTGCTCCGAACCTCAGTGATCATTTTCAAAGCAGAAGAGATGTCCATACAGGCAGATGTCTGGTTGCTCTCTGTGTTTACAAGCTGAAATACACTCATTCTGTAAAACATTGACCTTTATAGCATTCTCAGTCTACCATTGTGCTGAGGCATGTTGAATACACAAATTAGCCCAGTGAAGAGCTTGTCTGGCCCCTGACACTTATTGTGTCCAGTCTAAAGGAGATAACTCCAGAACTGGGCAGAAAGTGGGGTACCAGGCTGACATAGCCCTTGTTGTTTCTGTTTTTTAGGATGCTCTTTAGAACATAAAGTACCTTTTTGTTGAATGGCAGGCTTGCATTCATCAGTGAAGTTACCAAGGATTTGTGGAGCAAATGGAAACCTGCCACCATGCCTGGTGCTCCCCACTCCCTTCAGCTGCAGAATAGAAGACATAAAGCAGGGGCTTTCTCTTACTTTACTACCTTGTTCAGTAGAGTCCTACCATTATTAGGCTTTGCTCTTTGCTGCTATTCTATTGATGTGACAACTGTTTGTTAAATAGAAACACTCCTTTCTTAATGCATATCCCTCTTCTTTTATACACACACGCACGCACACACACACACACACACACAAAGCTAAAAAAATGTTCACCATTTGATTATTGGATGTTGTCTTTGCAGTTGTCATCATTAAGACTTGTTACAGAGCTTTGGCTATTCAAAGCACCACACTATTTGGTGAGGCTTGAGACAACTCATGAGTTTAATTAGTTGTATGACAGGAAAAAACACAGCTGCAGTTCTCTTGATGCCATGTCACACCACATATCTGTCAAAGAGGCTGTGGGAGTCTTCTAAGAAGTGCTTGCCCTACCATTCAGAAAGCCAAGGTCTTTCATTCCCTTCACTGGCAGCTTGGTTTAATAATTAATACTTAGCGCTAAGTAAACATGAGTTAATGAATCCTCACACTGCCCTAAGGCTAAGGCCTAGTTCTTCCTTTATGTGAGACAGGTCTGAGCTGCAGTAATACCTGTTGTGCCTTCTGTAGTTTCACTGGCCTAGGAAACTACAGGACTATGATTCCCTCATATAGGAAAGCCTGAGATAGCCAACTGAAATAGGAGAATTTGTTGTTCAGAGATAGTAGGAAGAAGAACCACAAAGTAAAATAGATCTGTCCTTCTGGGCCCGGATCTTCTTCATGGAGCAGGAGGACATGACCCCCATACTTCCCAAATATAGGCAGAAATTCATGCTGCCGTGAGTGGGGTTGGCTATTATAAATCCAGCTTCTGTGTCAGTTATTCTTAAGAGACTGTGACTCTCATGGCAGACTCTCCTTGATCTTTCTGAAAATTTGATGTTGAGGTCTGACATACATAGTGATTAGTTAGGCTTGTCACTCTCTCCCACCTCATAAATCAAGAGATATAATGCATCCTTGAAAAGTTCAGTAGTAAAGTGCAGGTGCCAGGGTAAAATAGAAGATGATAGAAATGAAGTCAAGGAGAGCAAATCCAGGTTCATATAAAGGAAAAAATCTCAGTCAAATGATTATCCGTTGAATCTCTTAAGAATATAAGAGGCCACCTGGAGTTTCTTGCTGTATTAAATAACCATGTGGAATTTAGAAATGCTGATGATGCTCTGACACATCGCAAGTCCCTAAATGTTCACAAGTGTTCCTGTACTATGATGTTCAGTGTGCAAATGCTGTACTCAAAATTCAGACCTACTGGTAAGACAGGAGGGACAAACCTGTCTGCTCTGGCCTGACCTGAGACATCTGCTCTGCAGAGCTGCTCTGGATGGCTCATCAGCTGAATGTGTTGGACAAATACTGCAATGGTGGTATTTTTCGAGAATGTATCTAGTAGAAACTTATATTTCCAAGGCATCATAGAATCACTGAATCATGAAATCATCAAGGTTGAAAATTACCTCTAAGAGCATCTAGTCCAGCTAACCACCTGCTGTTGATATTGCCCACTAACCTATGTCCCTAAGTACCACATCTACTTTTACTTGAACACCTCCAGGGATGGTGACTCCACCACGTCCCTTGGGCAGTTTGTTGCAGTGCCTGACCATCTCTTTCAGATAAGTTTTTCCTAATATCCAACCTGAACCTCTCCTGCTGTAACTTGAGGCTATTCCCTCTTGTCCTATCACCGTTGCATTGGAGAAGAGGCCGAGTCCCACCTCACTACAACCTCCTTTTGGAAGGAGAATTTCGTACATTGCTTTGTACAAAGCAATAAAGTTTTTCCTGAGCCTTCTTTTCTCCAGACTACACAATCCCAGAAATGTAGGTTAAGTATCCCAGTATGTAGGTTAAGTGAAGCCCAATCAGTTATTTTCAGTATGTTGATGCTCAAGCACTGGCTTGAAGTGCCCCCGTGGTCAAGACAAAAACTGAGTGTCAGTGGTTAACCCAGTTCACTCAAGCTTGTAGCAAAGCCAAGAACAGGATCCTGATCTTCCCTTAACCTCCCAAGAACAGGATCCTGATCTTCCCATTACCTCCCATATCTGCACACTGAGCTCAGCATAAAACTGGACCACAGTTGTGTCTGTGCACTTCTAGTTCCTCTTTTAACGTCATCAAGAGCTGAAATTAAAGGTCCACTTTTTTTCTTTTCTAGCTATGGATGGCATTAACGTCTTGCAGGTTGATGCAAAGTTTGGCAGTGAAGAGACTCAAGGGGAAGATGAGGCCTCTTCATCAAAACAGCTTAATCTTCTGAGTGAGTTGAAGCAGAGCCCACTGCTGAGTGTCATCCTCCCCTGCCCACTTCAGCACTCTGCTGAGGACTAACTTGATGGCTTAAGCTTCTCCTTGTGACTTGGGCTTCTCCCTGATGACTGCAGTGATGACGCAGCAACAGCAGCTCAGCACTGACTCACTCCATCGACGTCGTTGAGAGAAGCAGGGGCAGGAGGGAGACCTGTGTTTCCTTCATTTATATTCCAGATTTTCTGCGAAGCTGGCAAAGACTGCCTGAGACCATCTTGTGCTAGAGAAACCTTCTCTCTTGCTTCCTCTGGGAAGATGCTGTTTGCACCCAGCATCCCTCTGAGTCAGAACTGATTGTTTCACTGGACACAAACAAATGCATCACAGGGGAAATGGGGAAATGAAAATACATTCAAAGGATGGTCACTGGCAGAGCGGTGAATGCCATAGCTTTTCCCACAACACAGGGGAAGATAAGACTTATCAACAGAAGTATTAGTAACATATTTGTGTACCAAAGCATTATAAACAGCTGCTTGATGCACAATCTTCCCCAGCTTCCTGTGGCAATTGCCTTGGGATATTTGATAAATCACATTTGTCTCCAGGTGAATTAAAAAATGCCTTTTTTTCAGTGCATGTGTTACTAAAATGTTTCCCACAGTCTGGTTCATCATCTACAAAGTGAACATGTGGCAGAGCCTCCTGGAATCCTTATCTCAGTGCCTGACACGGTTTTGCCCTGAACATGTTGTGCCTTTGCAAATAATAATCTGATTTGAAAGTGATAGTTATCTAAAGCGGGCTAAATGATTTACAGTTTGTAATCCCGGGCTTCAATAAAAGTCTAGGCATCAGACACATAATATCACTCCATCCAGAATGTAGTGTGTAGGGCTCTTATTTGGGAGAAAGGATTGAATTTCTTGTGTGTAGTACAGACGTCAAAGCTTGCATGATCTCTTGGCTTTCTACAGCTTCATCTTCTATGCTTGATCACAGTACTTTTATTTCCCTGGTTTGCAAAGTATCACAGCTACAGCTTTCATCATCAAACCACTGGTGACACTGATGTTGCAAGAGTTCAAAGCTTTATCCAGCTTGAGTGTCTCTGCAAGAAAACATCAGCCAAAGAGCAGGAAGGATATTGTCACATTCATTGAAACAGAAGGCTTCACTATTGCATTTTTGTGAGGTTTTTAAACTGCAATTTATTTATTTGTTATTAGTATTTTGTAGAATGATAAGTGTCATCCACGAGTGGGAGCAATGCAGATCTCCAAACATACACTGTTGTTAGTATAGGGAAAAGCCATTTGGAGGAAGACCCCATTGTGCTGGTGGTAGGGTTGTCGGCCCTGGAGGTGTTTGGAAGACAGGAGATGTGTAATGTGGGGATGTGATTTCATGAGTGTGGTGGTGGCCAGTTGGTGGTTGGACTTGATGACCTTGGTGGCCTTTTCCAACCTTAATGATTTTATGATTCTATGATTCTACCCTGATGCTCTGCACCAGTTTTACATAGCAGTGCCCTAATGCTGTACAGATTGCAGATTTGGTCCAGAGCAAGGAGATGCAAAACTCGATTGGGGAAGCAATGTTTAGCATGGAAAAGGAGAACCAAATTTGTTAGGTGACAAAGATCCTATAAGTATAAAGCAGAGAAAGAATAAAATGAGAGAGGAGAACACAGATGAAGAATGATTGAGGTGGATCTGAGGTAAAACTGTGCCCTGTTTTGTTCAGAGAGCCTTGCACTGAGAAAGAACCCCATTCTTTGGGACAACATGGGTCCTACAGAATCAAAGAATCATAGAACAGCCAGAGTTGGAAGGCACTCATAAGGCTCACAGAGTCCAACTCCTGGACATCACCGTGTGTAGACACCTGAGATACCCTCTGAGTTTAGCTCAGTGAGTGCCCTGGCTAAGGCCAGACACTGGCTTAGATTTGAGTACACTGTAATATTTTCCTACACCCTTTTCCAAATCTGGCCAACCTTGAATAACCTTTCCCAAGCAGCTCTTTCAAGTCTTTTCTTTAGCAATCTGAAAAGAACACAAGTGTTTCTAGTTCTAGGCTGATGCTGTCCAGACACATAATGAAAACAATGTGCTTTGTTTCTGCCCCTCTGGTTGTGGCACATAAGATGTATTGAAACAGGTCTCCAAAAAGCTGCACTGAGCAGAAGAGGAAGAAAATGAGTTTTTTACCTCAAGTGGCTTCTGAAATGAATTCATCTTCCTTTACTTTGGGCACTACTCCCATGGTATTAACAGAATATGTACTCTACTGCCTTAAGATGTGGGAATGATCTATTCTGTTTGTGAGACCCATTTTGTCCAGACTTTCCACCACCATATGAATCTCTGGAGAGAGTTTCCTCACCTCCTGCAAGCCTCACTTCTATTTCCTGGTGTTGCAGCAACACGAAACATCAGTCTTCACACTAGCTGTTGGGTAAGGTTTATCCAATGACTGGAGAAGAGCAGGATTAAATCCCAAAATAACGGGTTTCAGTTTTGAGGCAGGCAGATTTTCTTCTTTCAAGGGATCACAAAGTCATTAAAGTTGGAAAAGACTTCTAAGATTACCTAGTTAAATTAATTTATTTTATTTTATTTTTAATTTTGAACAACCAAACTGGAGATTAGGTAGTGGTTTGAGGACAAGAAAACAGGAGCATTTCCAAAAATATGCTATAGACAGCCTCTGGAGATGGGTGATGCCAAGTCTGTATCTGAAGAGGGATTTAGAGGACCTATCTAACCCACTGCAGGTTTCATAATGAAGTTTGGGAATAGCTGTATTATTAGCTCTTATACTCCTATTTTGTTTATGCCACAGATTTTTACAGAAATGTTATGAGTTAGAGAGTTATAAAACACTGTATGGTCTGCACATCCTGCTATAAATCCAGGTTGCCGTAGTTACCATCCGGCTAACTGCACAGGTGAGGAGAGGGAGAGAATTAGAGGAAAAGGGAGATAGTAGTACTAACACATTTTTAAAAGCCGAAAAGATCCTTTGAATTGCAATGTTGTGATACTACAGAAATCTTTCAAGACCCAAATAATGCAAGAGGACTATGAAAATAAAGGTTCAGAATGACAGCTCTTTGACAGGATAGTTAACAACTTAAATCTGTATGATTAAATCATCTTTCCACATGTTTAATGGGACCAGAAAAAGGCTTGTTAATATGAACCAAGACCACGCCATGGACTTTGCTGGCAATTGAATATTAATGATAAGCTTCTCTGATTTAATGTAAATGAAGGCATAGGCAGAAAAGAGAGAGTCTTCTGAGTACCTTAAGGATGGTATAGATACTTGAACAAAGCAGTCTGGGAGGGTGGCACTGGTACTCTTGTGAAGTTTTGTGACACAGTTGTGAGTCACATAATAGCTGATGTTTTTTCTTAGAACAAGTCCCAGCTGCCAAAATCAACTGTAAAGACTTGATATTCTCAGCCTTCATTTGAAACGACAAAGAAAGAGAAGACGAAATCAAATAACTCAAGTGTACACTGTCGTGAAGGAAAGTTTGCATGAATGGATGTCCCCTGTGGGCAGATAGGCCAGCATTTTGTAAAAGCTGTTATTTTAGGCTAAGCTTGTAATCTTCTCAGAATATTTCTTGTTTCTTTGTGGGAAGAGCAGTACAGCTAGCAGGTTAGATTCCTTTGGCTTCTTTTGTTTTCTATATCCACTGCCATGTGCATCCATAGTAAATTGACTTTTTTTTTTTTTTTTTTTTTTTTTTTTGGTGAGGCAAAATGCATCTAAACTTGAAAAATTTGGAAGCAAAGGTAGAGATGTTATTCCATGTCTGTTCACACATACTGGCACAGTAGTTGTGGCTCATTATGCTCTTGGATTGGCTTTTTGGTTAACTGCTTCTTTAATATTATTAAATATGGTCATAAAGGTTGTGAGATGCATACTGAATTCCGTGAGAGTCTTAGCCTACAGGGAAACAGAATACAGATGTTTGCAGTCACTTTTTTTGAAGTGATTTCCTTGTGATAATCCATATTCATAATGATGACTCTTAACTATTTCCTAACAGAAATAGCTTGTCTAAATTGGAATGCGGAAAATGAGTAGAAATCACAGAATCACAGAATTATCAAGGTTGGAAAAGACCTAGAAGATCATCGAGTCCAACCATTACCAATACTTCCCAGCTAAATCATACCCCTCAACACAACATCCAAACGTTTCTTGAACACTCCCATGGTCGGTGACTCCACCACCTCCCTGGGCAGTGCATTCCAATGCCTGACTACCCTTTCCGAGTAGTAATACTTCCTGATGTCCAGCCTGAACCTCCCCTGGCGCAGCTTGAAACCATTCCCTCTAGTTCTATCACTGATTACACGAGAGAAGAGGCCGACCCCCAGCTCACCACAACCTCCCTTCAGGAAGTTATAGAGAGCTATAAGGTCTCCCCTGAGCCTCCTCTTCTCCAGGCTGAGCAATCCCAGCTCCCTCAGCTGCTCCTCATAAGGCCTGTGCTCCAGACCCCTCACCAGCTTCATAGCCCTCCTCTGAACACGTTCCAGGGCCTCAATGTCTTTCTTGCAGTGAGGGACCCAAAACTGAACACAGTACTCGAGGAGCAGCCGCACCAATGCCGAGTACAGGGGGACAATTACCTCCCTGTTCCTGCTAGTAACACTGTTTTTGATGCAAGCCAGGATGGCATTGGCCTTCTTGGCCACCCGGGCACACTGTCGGCTCATGTTCAGCCGAGCATCAATCAGTACCCCCAGGTCTGTTTCCTCAACACAGTCCTCCAGCCACTCTGCCCCAAGCCTGTAGCGCTGCCTGGGGTTGTTGTGGCCAAAGTGCAGGACCTGGCATTTGGTCTTGTTGAACCTCATCCCGTTGGCTTCAGCCCAGCTCACCAGCCTATCCAGATCCCTCTGCAGGGCCTTGCTACCCTCAGACTTCCTACTGAAACAAAAGGTTGCGTGGATGTGTGAACATCCTGTCTCTTCTTCATTTGATATCTTCTAATCCCTTTTAAATTTGAGATCTCAGAAATAGGAATTTTCTACACATTTAGGGTAAAGGAAGTTAGTAATGCTTTTTCTAAAAGAAAGATCACGGGTATGGTAGTGCCTACTAAATGTAAAAGAATTCTTGCAAGAATACTAATTTAGGACATGGGACCAAGGCCAATTTGCTTTCTATTCAAGGATCCACAAACCCAAGGACTTAAGGATCTTCTGAATAAGGTACCAAAAGGTAGGATCCCAGAAACAAACACATATATTAGGAATCAGTGGAAAAAAAATGCTGATCTTTTTCTGGGGGGAGGGGGAAGGAGTGAGCTGGGATATTTCAAAGGACTTGGAATCAATCCTCATGAGCCTCTTCCAACTTCGGGTGTTCTATGATCCCATGAATCTATGAAAAGAACTCTATCTTGCTAATGTTCAAGGAAAGTAGACTGTACTATTTCATGTCAAAGGTATGAAACATTCAGCCACTTAGTTGAGGTTCTGGCTGGCGTTTTGCAGATCATTGAGGTTTGTAGGCAGGCAGCTTCCCTGTGTTTGGGGAAAAGAATCAGAAGAGCAAAAATGAGAAAACTCATGTGTTGAGATAAAAGACAGCTTCATAGGTAAAACAAAAGCTATGTGTGCAAACAAAACAAACTATGTAATTTATTTACTGCTTCCTATCTGTAGGTTCAGCTATCTCCAGGAAAGCAGGGCTTCATCACACATAACTTAGGGAGACAAATGCCATAGCTCTAAATGCCCTCCTGTCCTTCTTTCTCTCAGATTTACTGATGAGCAAGACATTATACAATATGGTATACCCTTTCGGTGACTTGGGGACAGATGTCCTGGCTGTGTCACCTTCCATCTTCTTGAGCACTTAGCTATCGGTGATGCTGTGTGAGAAATGTGAAGGGCTTTGACACTGTGTAAGCACTGTTCAGCAATAGCTAAAATATCAGTGTACTATCAGCAATGTTTTGGTCACAAATCCAAAATGTAGCTCTTTAGAGCTAATGAAGAAAACGAAATAAACACAATCCCAGACAAAAACAGTAGAGTTAAATACATATATTATGATAAAAAAAAAAAAAAAAAAAAAGCCCCACATCTCCATGGAGATGTGCTAAGTTGACGTGTTCCTTGGAAGGAAGCAGAATCCTCTGTTTGGGTGAAGGTGAGAGGTGGACCCAGGTAGGCACTTGCTCTTCCAGCAGTAACTCAGTATGGCTGGTGGTAGTTACTGAGGAAAGCCAGAAATAGCTTTCCCATAATATGATGCACTTCTTTCATGAAATCTGCTTCTTGGAATAAGACCAAAACAGCTCTCTTGGTAACAGTGTGGGGTGAAGGCAGAATTTTCAAGGTTCATTCACCAACAGAGGACTTGGATTTCAATCCTTACTCTTTTTACCCTTCTCCATCATGAATGCAATTGCATCTTTCTAACTATAGAGAAATTGAAGAGATTATAACATAAAAGTTGCTTTCAAAGTTTAACTATTAGAATTATTTATTCTCACTGATCACTGAACTAGGTGACTAACCACTAACCAAACATTAGATTGCAATACAGAGCTGAGTACCAAATAGTCCCCAGTACTTATTCCACAGCCCTCAGTTTCCTTTGCTGGCTTAATGCCTGAAATATACTGGACAGATATTTTTTTTCTAGCAGTGTTAAATATAGATATGTAATTCTTATGGTCTTTAAAAACAGCTCAGGCAAAGCACTACCCATCTGCACAACTAATGCACGTATAACCATCATGTCTTGAAATTGCCTTGCTTCCTTTAAGGGCTCATTGTTTCAGCAACTGAAGCTTACTGAAACAATAAATATGGCAGCACTGTCATTTCTAATGGGGTGAGGAGCTCAGAACTGGTTAGTGTTAATTTACCCATTGAGGTGGTTTGAATCTTGACAAAAATATAGTGTTTTGCTGTTGCTGTTTCATTTTGCTGGCTGAGCATTTCTTTAAATGCTTACTGCCTATGCTCAGCAATATAAAAGCAAGATTGCTTTTTATTGCCATTCTTTTCCAACACAAGATTGTGCCTGGGTCTCTTATAGGCTTAGCTAAACTTGGCAATCTGAGGACTTACTTATTCTGTAACTTGCCCTCAGGCTGTGTTTATTGCTGTAGGCCTCTGTTGCACAGAATCACAGAGTCACAGAACCGTCGAGGTTGGAAGGGACCTCTGCAGATCATCAAGTCCGGCCCTCCTGATAAAGCAGGCTCCCTACAGATTGCATGGGTAGGCAGCCAGACGGGTGTTGAATATCTCTAGAGAAGGATGCAGGAAGAGATGGAATCACCCTTAGGAACATGGGATGGCAGAGGACTGGCACAGAAGACCCTCTGTGCAGTTTCTGAGGATGATGCTGTGGTAGGTGGGCTGTGTGCATTCCCTCGTCACTCATTTGTTGGGATTAAACCAACAAACTGCAGAAACCTGGAACAGCGGTACAAGTCAGGGAATTATTTTTGCTGTTTCTGCAGACTGTGATTCTGCCTTGACTTTGTTCACAGCTCAGCCCAGCCCAGATTCTTTCCCTGTGGCTCTACATTTCTCAGGCTCCTCATTGCGTTTCCAGTCACAGCCAGGTTCTTCTTCTCCTCTCGGCTGCTTGTGGATCGGCCTTCTTACTTTCACTCCCATAACTCTCCCTATTGTTCAAAACAAGCAACCAGAGAAAAAAGTTATCTTTCCAAACTCTGGGATGGAGCATACTTATTAGATGAGGACTTAGAAGGACCAAGAGGCTCTATGCAAGTAATCCAAGTGACACTGCAGCTCCTCAGGCATGGGGAAAGAACAGAGGATACCACTGATAAGCGAGGCATGGAGGTGAGCATGAAGGTGCCTGAGAATGACAGAGTTGTTAAGGCTGGAAAATACTGCTAAAATCACCTAGTCCAACCCCAACCCATTATCACCATGCCCACTGAACTGTGCCCCTCCATGCCAATCCTCATTAAAACTGAAAATCGTCTCCCTAGACTGGCTGTAAATTAGTATAAATCTGTTTCTACCCTTTGCCTCATTTCTTCAAAAGCAAGAAGATACTTTCCGAAATTTTCTGAGGTCCCTACTTTTTCCACAGTCAAAGCACACATTTAAGGGAAAATATTTAAGCTTTCCAAACCCAAGCTTGCTGTTTGTAAATAACATCCAGGACATGATAAGTGACTTTCTGCAGATTTCAATGGAAGTCAAGGACAAAGAAGGAAAGCTGAGACACGAACACAAGGGACAAAGAGGAGAGATCAGTCAAAATGTGTCAGGATCAGTGAACATACGCAGCCCTGCCTTGATGGCTCGGTTGCGCTTGTTTCCTCCAGGAAAAAAAAAAGAAAAGAAAAGAAAAGAAAAAGTGCCTTTTTGTGCTCTGTGAGTACAGCCCGGGTCTCTCAGAAGATGCTGAGAGGGAGATGGGGAGTCTTAGAGGGTAGCAGAAATGAAGGGAAAATTCCACTCATGATTCATTTCTTTGCTTGGAACCTGAAAGTTGAGGTTCAATCTTCATTTAGAGGGCCATGATTAAAGCCTTGGGGATTTTCCTAAGGGATTTCTGCATATCGAGATTGATAAGGGTGCCTTGAAGCACTTGCAACAGAAGACAAGCAGGGTGGGCTCATAATCCTCTATGATTTTTTTTTTTTTCAGTTCTTTTGCAGATCACACTGAGTTCCTATCTATCTCACATCTTAATATACCTTTGTAAGCCTTACATAATCCTGTATTCACCAAATTCATTTGCTTGGTTGTAAAGCAGGCAGTTATTTGCAACAATACCCTAAGAGAACAGTTGATGCTTTCACGCAGCATTTGTCCAGAATAATTTCTTCTCCATAAACTGCTTTATCCTCCCAGTAATAACAGCATCCCTTTTAAGAAAAGCAGAGAAGCAGGGCATTGCACACACTGACCATTCCCCATATTTGTTCTGTACTGGAGCCAGCATGATATAAGGTTGCTCTCACTTACCCAACATAACCCCAACTTGGTGTTCACTCATTTGCCACTGAAGTCTTCTACTATGACACTTTCCCACCATGCCACATCTCTTTCTCCCTTCTCTCAAAAAACTAGCATCAATCTGCTCCCTTCTCTTGCTACATCTGGCTCCAGAAATGATGTAGGCACATCTTTCCCCCTAGCTTCATTGTTTGAAATAGCTAGACTTTTCCTGAAAGTTTTCATATATATATATATTTTCCCCATTTTGATGTCTATTTTTGGACACTACTAGTGAGTACTGTGAAATACCTCTTGTGAACAATGCACTACAGGTCGATTATCTATCGCCTTTGCCTTGATTCTTATCTTCTACTGCATCTGTGGTGAAGAATGTGGCTTGAATGTGAGAAACTCAGTTCGTGGTTGCTTAAAAAATGAAAGAGTTTTTCTTTAATTAATCGATTTTGTATTAAAAATAACTGTCAAGAAGACTAAATAGAGGTAGGCCAACTTTATAAGAGTATTGTGTTTGAGTATTTGTCTGAATCTCTTTATGGTACTGCCTGAGATTCAGAAATTTCAACAAAAACAAAATTCATTAATTGCAGGAATATTCGATGTTTACTCTCATGCTCTATGAAATGGGCAGAGGCCTCTAGCAGTAGGCCTCATTGATGGAACTGTGCGTCACTTTTTATTTCTTTTACTCACTTTCTTTCCTGTTTGGCTTCCTCAAAGCTTCTGGTGAGGCATTTGAACAGGCTGCCCAGGGAGGTGGTGGAGTCACTGTACCAGGAGGTGTTCAAGAAAAGGGTAGATATGTCAATGAGGGACGTGGTTTAGTGGGCATAGTGGTAACAAGTTGACGGTTTGACCAGATGATCATAGTGGTATTTTTCAACTGTACTGATTCTATGACTTTATGGTTCTTCCCCATCAATGAAATGTCTGTGATGTTACTTTGAGGCGATAGGCTGAAAACCTCTTAATCCACGCTTTCTTTCCACATGCTTTCATCCACATGCGGTTATGAGCAAGCCCAACTTGCAGAAGTGATGCAATGACAAAAGTGGTATGAAGTGGTGAGAGGAAGGGCATGTGTTGAGGTAGTGGGGGGTCAAGAGAATCCTTGCTGAATGCTGGCCTGTGACTCAAATGCAGATGTGATAGGCAGGACCAGAAGCTACTATGCAAGAAGTTGGGATGAAAGTCTTTTTAGGGAGGAAAAAGATAATTGCACATTTCCGGAGAAGATAGATAGAAGGTTGAATGACATGAAGTCTGGGGAGATGAGAGTGAAGGTTATTTGTGCAGAAGAAAGTATGACTGGATGGTTCCAAGTTATTATGAAAAAAATGTGGGAAAGGTTGAAGGGAAGGATGATGAGTGATGTAACCTGCACAGAAGCCTCTCCTGACTCACACTGTTACCCCAGAGAGCCTCTTGCAGTGCTCTTTTCAACCTCAAATAAGGATTTTCTGATGTGCCTTTTGACTTCTCCGCCTACTCACTATACTTGTTAATCATGATCTGTTGGCCTGAACAAGAAAAAACATAAAATGTCTGAATTTCCCCACTGTCCAACACCTACATGTGCATTAGTTAAGGTCCAGTTGTGATCAGAGATTTAAGACTTAATTCAGTTGTCTAAACATGTGTGTTGATTGTCATTCGAGATATATCAGTTTAACCTATCAGGTCTTCTCATGCCAATCTAGAAGGACATAAATTCTTCCTAAATCCTATGTAGTATCTGCCAGCCTTGCGTGAGTGTACTGAGTATCCTAGGGTATTTCAAGGGGCTCTACACATCTACGTTAAGGAAAATGATTTGCTTGCTTAGTCAAAAAGAGCAATTCATTTCATTCTAAAATAGACACCGACTAGTTAGTTCAATTGCACTTTAGAGTACATTCTGTATACAAACTAGTTTGAACTGGATTATAATGAGATTGTGGGCCACATACGCAACTTTCTCAACTGGGGTTTGGTCCCACCTGAACTGTCAGATGAAAAGTCATACAAAATATGGATCCTACTGCTGGTACTTCCCAGTGTTGTACCATTACTTCAGATTTGGATTTCCGCTGGAGTGCCTTCCCCAAAGCTGCATTAAACCCACAACCAACATCCTCTGTTTCTGTGTTGAAGTCATTCTTCCCCCTCTTCCTCTACAGGAAATTCTTCACTTGAATGTTCATTTAAAAAAAAAAAAAACTACAGAGGCCACAACTTTAAATGGTAGCCTTTAAGAATTTGGGGATTTGTCTGCTCAACCTCAGTCAGGTTAAGGGGACCCATAGAGAATAATTTCTGTCTCTTCACTTTCTCATCAAAATAGCATCTTTTAGGAAGGCATGTTTGCCAGACCCCAAGCAAATATTCTAGCTTTCAACTAAATATCTTCCTTTTTCCTCAACTTCTTTTTTTTTTTTTTTTTTTTTTTTTTTAATTTTATTTTAAAGCATAGGCATGAAAACTGCATACAGCACTGCAGTAGCAGCTTTTCCAATATCCTATGTATGATGTGATAACTCTTCTACCGTTATTTGTGTTATTCTACTTGTACATCCTGTCTGAGTGAAAAAAGGAGGCACTGATCACACCAATGTAATCTCTCAATAAAGTTCTTAGTGAATGTTCCTTGCAAAGAAAGAAAGAAATAGAAACATTTTGTTTTCTTCTTTTGGTTTCTCCTACAATATGCCCAGAAATATTGCCTTAAACATTATCAGCAATATAAATCTAATCCTGCTTAGAAACACTTGTTTAAGAGATAAGAACCACAGAGCAAAATATACAAAGCCTTGATGTGCAGCAATTGCTTCACAACAAATGATAGGTAAGATTTCTTTTTTCTTGTTTCCCCTCTTGGGAATTCATAGCTTTTGCAACATGACAAATAAAAATATTGTTAATAACTGCAAAAGGAATTTGGTGTGTGGTTCTTAAAACAAAGCCACTTCAAGACCAAGTAGAGTATACCTGCACTCCTTTCTTATGAGTGCACTCTTTTCATATGAGTGCAAAGGACCAGCAATGTTAACTTAATACATTCATATCCAGTCCCTTTTTTTACACTTCATTTACTTTTCTTATTATGAAGCATTGTCAGACAAATAGATCTCTGTGCTTTATGGTTCATTAACACCCTTTCCAAAACACCCACAGGATTACCAAGTGCTAAGGCAGAGTCACTATTTGCACAAACACACATACACACACGCTACTTAGATTGAATTATTATTCATAAATTAGTCTTAATTAGACTGTTCATCAGTCTGAGAGATTATGCTCCCCAGCTATGAGTAGCATTAAATTACATCTTAAAATTCATTACCATAGCCTGTTTTTCATGTATGTTTTTCCATATAGCTTCAAAATAACATCCTCTTAGTGCTAAAACTGTTGTTAAGGTTTTGATTTTGACACTGCCCAGCTTGTTGTTAACTCCATACTCTTGGGTTTTTCCTTTGGAAACAGTTATGGAACAAGATCTTACCCAGGAAAACTATCTGATGGGGAAAGGCAGAGAATCACAGAATGGCTTGAGTTGGAAGGGACCTCAAAGATCATCTAGTTCCAACCTTCTCCCTCAGGAGCAGTTGCCAACCTCTAAATCAGGCACTAGATCACGTTGCGCATGGCTCCATCCGACCTGGCCCTGAACACCTCCAGGGATGGGGCATTAACAACTTCTCTGACCTGGCTGGTAGTCCCAGAGGTTTTGTACGCCTTTCCCCATCCAGAACTTCTCCATTCTAGGCAGAGCCCCGCAATTCCAGCAGCCTTTGTGGTAGCAAACTTTCTTTGAAGGAGAAAGCTTTACTGAATGTTGTGCTCAAACACTTAGATCCTGAAGAAGACAGGGATTAATCTGGGCTTAGCATTTCCTATTTCCTAGCATGGGTGCTCTCAGCTTCCACGTATGGCTTTCATAGATCCTTTTCAGAGAAATCTAAATCTCCTCCTTCCCTGCAGGAGCCCTGAGCACTTACCCCAGGTGCAAGGCTTTTGCTATTACAGCCACACACCCAAATCAGGATTTGCTGTCCTAAGCCTTGTAGCAGCTGACTGAAGCCTTGGGAGAGGGGGGTCAGCGAGCATGATAGGGGAATCATTTCTTCTTCCTTTGCTCTGTCTCATGTAATTTATTGCCAGTTCTTTACTTCACAGTGCAGCTGTTAGTTGGAGAGCAGTCCAGTCTCCTGTGCTTAGAAATGGAGCTTTGGCACTGGCACGTGCAGATGCAGCTGGATCTCTCCCACCTTTTTCACTAGAAGGTATTTGCTTGTGGTGCATTCAGCTGGGCAATCAGCTTGCCCGGCTCTCCATGTTCCCTAACAACCTGTACCATCAAAAGCTTTTTTTTATCAGCTTGTGACAGGGTGAAGATATAGGCAAGAAAGCTCAGGAAAAAAAAAATATATAAAAAAAAAATCACAAGCAGCCAAGAAGAAAAGACAAAATAAATCCTCCCACTGAGGAACAGAGCTCAGAGCTCATTTATTTCAACTTCCAACTTACGCTGAGATTTTCCAATTTGCTGACAATGAAAAGTACATCGAATCTTGGCTGAGGTACAAGATCTCAAACTTTTTTTTTTCTCTTTATAAGCAGAAATTTACATTTACGTCTGCACAGGAGACGTATAAAGGAGGCCAGATGAAGCCTGCCCTTTCCAGGATGGGGAATGTGCACAGTGCATTGCTCTCACTGTAATGAATTTCCGAGAAAGCTGTGTTGTGGTATTGAAAACCACCAAAAATAATTTCCTTGTTGGGAGAATTGTGAGTGAGGAAAGAGACATGACTGGGTTATCAAGCTCATTGCTGCCTTTCTTTCCCTCGTGATTTCAGCATCAGTGATCTTTTTGGGTGGTATCTACTGGGGAGTTGGGTTTAATCTCTAGAGATCCCTTCCAACCCCTATGATACCTATGATTCTACGACCTTATCTAACCGTGATTTTAAAGTGGCATGCCAACTTATTACCTCACTTCAAATTAGGTTTCCAGACAAAAGGAGAATAAAAAAATCTGTTAATCTTGCTTTTTCTCCATTTGAGAACTACTTTGGTAACTTGATATGCATCTGACTCAACTGAACCCCAGCAGCAGAGCAGGAACTGGTGGTAATCCAAATTCACAGTGGCTCTGGGGAGCAAGCTAAGCTGTTGTAGTTTATCCTCACTGCTTAGCTCAGTTGGTCCTGGCCCACACGCACAAAAGAAGGATTTGCTATGCAGTTGCTGCCCTCCTTCTTGCATTGTCATACCCACGAGGCTGGTGTCAGGAGTGTAGAGGAAGGCAGCAGGCTCATTTACAAGCTAGGAAGCAAACTTGTAGCTATTCAAGTTTGCTTTAGGCTCTTGAGGCTTTCGTTGAATTTCTACTTACTGGGAATGTAAAAGATCTGGGACTCTGAGCTACCTACTTGATAAGCAACTTCCAGAGTTTATCTGTATACCCACAGTTTGAAGAGATGAAACTAAACCTTTCTAATGCTCCACAGACATGTCATGAAATATCCCTCTCCTGTAAGATCCATGCAATGCAAAACAATTATAAAATTTTCCTCAAATTTGTTTGGCTGGCATTATATAATAGAATTTTAAGCTAAAATGGATTTATAACGTTTCTTAAACTGATATTGTAACTTAGTACTAGTTTAAGACTTTTCCTTTCACGTGTAACAGATGTCCATGCTAAGGCGCTCTCAGGAACACAGCAAGAACAACGTTGGTATTTAAGCACTGCGATGTCAAAATGGATGCAGTGCCATACACTGCACAGAGGGGGGAAAAGAACGTGTTTTTCAACAACTTCAACTCCGTCCTTTTAAAAAGGATGTAAAAACCCTGTGATAGCAATGCACGGATGTTAGCTGGCTGACTTTGGTGGTCCAGCTTCCAGGCTCCTGAGTTAAGAAGCAGCATCAGCTGACGTGGCCCTGAGAAATGCAGAGACAGATTTTAAAATCTTAAGATTTTAAGAGCAGAATGAAGTTCCTTCCCTGGTAACTGGGTGACTATGACGTCTCCTCCTCATGGGAGAAGGGTCAGGAGTGTAGGGGTGACCTTGGAAGTTGGCTGGTAAAGCAACTTGTGAAGAGAGACATTCAGATTTCATGCAAAATGTTTAGGATCACAAATGTTTTCCAGAAATGTGACTGACACATCACTGAGGACTTCTAAGGGTAGCATTGCTGAATACCACATCTTAGTTCCTCAAATAGGGCCTGACTTTACTGACTCCAGGAAAGGTTATAAAGTCTACATGGTAGCTTCAAAGTGCTCTTTCATAGCAATAGTCCCAGTGAGAAAGTGCATTTAGTGTTATTGTGACCCTCCAAGTACAGGAATAGGTTCTGCTAACGCAGTGTCTTTGCCTCGCTGCTCACACTTTCAAGATCAGTGGACCACATCCTTGTACTGCCAGTTCATCTAGATAGATTTTCCCTCCAGTCCCCCAGAAAAGTATTTGTGATGGCGAATGCTTCTCCTGAAAATCCTGGAAAACACGCAGAATATATTCTTTTTCTTGCTCAGCTCTCTACTTGAGCTGGTTACGTAGAGTAGGAAAAGTCTTTGTGAGACTGAGTTGTTACTCTCTTGAGAAACAAAAGCTGGAGTCAAGTGGGTAACTTAAAAGTTTTAGTCATGTCAGTTTGTTCCTTGCTAGCTGTCAGGAGATAACTGCTTGTGATCATGCCCTCCTGTACTCCTGTTTTGGTCCTAGCAGAAAAAGAGGCATCGCCTAGTTTCTTAAATAAAGGCTTTCAGGACCACTTCAGAGTGTCTAAAGATCTTGCCTGAAAATGCCTTTCCTGTAGGCCCTGTGTCTTACCCAAGCAGCTGCCTCAAATACCATAGGAATTTCAAATGTTACTTCCCACTTATTTTGGGGAAACTGAATTGAGCCCAAGGAGTCAAAATGGCAAAGAAGGGTATATCTCCTACTCAGTCTTTCCTTAAAACTCATGCTTTGACCTTGATATTTTAGTATGGAATGCACAAAAGAGAAATAATATCTTTTTTAAAAATTCAAATTAACAGAGGAGTTTTACTAAATGTACAGCATTTAGAATCAAAGAATTGTTCTGATTTGGAAGAGAACCTTAAAGGTCACCTAGTCCAACTCCCCTGCAATGAACCTAAAGCCAGATCAGGTTGCTCAGAGCTCCATCCAACCTGACCTCAAATGTCTCCAGGGATGGGGCACCCACCACCTCACTGGGCAACCTGTGCCAGTGTCTCACCAACCTTACTGTAAAAATTCTTTTTCCTTACATTCAATCACATAATCAGTGGGAGTACCTGCACAACACTGGCTTGTGTCTGATCCAAGAGGATCTGATCAGGGTTACATACTCTGTGGAAAGGAAGCTGTGTCTTTGGCATAGGAGTGCCCATAAATGACAATGGTTATCTATTGAGCAAGATGTTGAAGTTCCCTAAAGGAATGAGCAGGCAATCTACTTCAAACCAAGATAAATGGAAAATCAGAACAAGTGCAGTGGAAAGCCTCGTGCACTGACAGTGGAGTGGCTCTGCCATGCTGTTTGTATGGAAATCTGCTGATTTCATGATGGTCAGTCTTCCCTTGGTATCTTTCTAGACCATTACGGTGCAAAGCAGCTTTTGACATGGAAATTGTAAAGAAAACCTACCACAGGGAATCTGTTTTGGCAGGGGAGGTTGTTTCCTTCCAACTCCCATGATTCTGTGAAAAGGGAAGAATTTCTGTATTCAAGAAACGTGATGTGTTACTCTGGGACATGGCTAAGTGATGGAAGGTAGACTGTTGGACTAGATGATCTTAGAGGTCTTTTCCAACCTTAATGATTCTATGATTCTATCAAATGAAAACCACATGTGGGATTCTCACTGGAGGCCACTGACAGGAAGTAAACATTAGTGAAGGAGAAAACAAGGTAGAAGAGCAAGGAGTCTGGGAAATTTCTCTGAGAGTGAGAAAAAAGTACAAATAAAAGGAGATTAATATACATTAGAATAGGATAGGAATGAACATGAGGCAGGAATGAGCAGGGAGAAAGCCACTGAAGAATTAGTGAACACAGAGCTAGGTTTTTTTGCATCAAGAAACCTAATGTCTTCCACTGGTTCAGTCATGATTTACCCTTAGGTGAATAATTTGCTTTCTCTGCCTATCTAATTCCTCTTCTGTGCTTGATCTATCAGCCTTTAGGTGTAAGGCTGGTAGATGATTTTAATGATCTTACTAACTAAATGATCCTATGATTCTTCCATGATTGCTATCCCAGCAAAAGTAGTGAAGACACCATAAAGTCGCAAGACAAGAGCAGAAGAAGTGGTGGGACATAAGTCTGGAGGAGATAAAAAATGGCTGAATGTGATGACAGCCTTCTCTTCCATCTCTACTTTTACACCTTCCCAAGTACTTCATGTTGTCCCCTTGTATCCTAAGAGTGCTCTGGTTGCCTGGATCATATGGTTTTAGAAAACTCCTGATGCAAACTAATAATAAACAAATGAAAGAGGTTATTGAAAACATTACAGGCCATAATTTTAATAAATGTTGGCTCCTGTCACTGTGTTCTCCAGTATTTATATTCTTATATACTGCCAACAGATCCAAGCACTTTGTCTTTTTGACAAACATTTCATGCAATCGTAAATTAACTCATTTTTCAACAAAATCTGACATCAGCAGTTAAGCTGTCAGTACATACAAGTACTAGGTTTGGCAAATTTTCATCTCATAATAAAAACAAAGAGCTTTAAATGAGTCCCAGGCAGTGAGCACGCGGGCTGAGCTTGCTGCTGCAGGTCACACTAGCCACAGATCTGACAGGCAGGATTTCTGCAGCTCACACATCAGCCAGAGTAGCTCTCACAAATGCTGTCCTCGTTAATAAACCCACACAGGTGTGGAAGAACATCTCCTGCACTTTCAGCAAAACCGGGGGGAGTTAAAGGCTCTTTGCAAGAGTAAAGAGTTGGCTTGTGTTGAGTTCCATGTGTTGCTAATTTAGATTGTTAAGGGTAGTTATTTTTTTTTTATATATTTTATATTTACTTATTTAGTTTTTATGAAGTGCTAAGAAAACAGACTAAAACATTTTAGAGGATTAATTTATCCACTTGATTCTGGGATTTACTCGCTTCCTGGTTGAGCAGGATACTTTGGGTAGCTAGATCTGATACCTCCCTTTTGAGAGGGAAGGAGACAGAGCTGCCGTGAACTGTACAAAAGCTCAGGAAGAGATTTTTGTATGGCTATAATCCATATAAAGCTCTAATTTTGAGCAAAGGCTTAAAAAAACCAACAACACATTGGATTATTTTCATCACTTTTTCCATTTCTCATTGTTCTTATGGAGAGTTTACCCACTGCTTCAGAGGGAACATTCTGCCTGCAGAAACCTGCCTGAGCAGAGCACTGTTAAGGTACCCCTCAAAAAGGGGAAGCATTGCATCATCCCAGCACCCAAGAACACAAGGTGGAAAGATGCAGAAGGCAAGTGACAAAGGGTACCTGTCTGCTGCCAGCAGAATTGTACTCGAGGTGGAGCTAGAGAAACCTGGGCATCTACAGACCCCACAGGAGTCCTTCCAGAAGTCTTGACATTAACAGGTGTTACCCACACTCAGACTTGAAGGTATGATATTAAAGGTGAGAAGCAATTTAATCCCCAGTCCAGACGTATATCTCCTGTAAGAAATGGCTGATGTCAGCCATTGGTTGACATCAGGTTGGATAATAGGAAAGTTTTCTTCTCAGAAAGAGTGGTAATACACTGGAACAGACTGCTCAGGGAGGTGAAGGAGTCACTGTCCTTGGAGGTTTTCAAAAAAGGGGTAGACGTTGCACACAGGGGCATGCCCCTCACTACAAGAAAGACATTGAGGCCCTGGAATGTGTCCAGAGAAGGGCACCGAAACTGGTGAGGGGTCTGCAGCACAAGTCTTATGAGGAGCAGCTGAGGAAGCTGGGATTGTTTAGCCTGGAGGAGGCTCAGTGGAGACCTCATTGCACTCTACAACTTCCTGAAGGGAGGTTGTGATGAGGAAGGGTTTCGCCTCTTCTCCCAGGCAACAAACAGGACCCAAGGAAATGGCCACAAGTTGTACCAGAGGAGGTTTAGATTAGACATAAGGAACAACTTTTTCTCTCAGAGAGTGGTCAGACACTGGAATGGCTGCCCAGGGAGGTGGCGGAGTAGCCATCCCTGACAGTGTTCAAGAGGTTCTGGATGAGGAGCTACAAGATATGATTTAGTGGCTCGTGGTAGCAGTGGGAATGGGAGGATGACTGGACTAGGTGATCTTGCAGGTCCTTTCCAACCTTGTGGTTCTATGATTCTATGGTTTAGTGCGCATGATGGTGACGGGCTGGTGGTTGGACTAGGTGATCTTAGGTGTCTTTTCCAAACTTAATGATGTTATGATTGACATCAGAGACCAACATACAGAGTCAGACTCCCATTGCCAGTCCATAAGGCTGGTCATGTGCCAGATGTAGGATCTGTGATCATGCTGATGGGATTCTTGGGAGGCCAGGCTTGCTAGGCTGGATGCGGCATGGCACCTGCACAGTGTATAGTTGTTATTATACAACGTGGTAACAGATGAATATACAGAGGTTATATGGGAACAACTCACCCACTCTGAAGCTCACAGCAAGGATGGATGCTCACCACAAGGAACTCCACACAGGAGCAATCTCCAAAAGAGATGCTGCCTTAGTGGTGGTCAGCCCTTAAATGGGATCTAGGAGAGGTGGAGTCAAGCTCCACGCCTTCTGGGAGCACAGCTGAATTACCTTCACCTGTGCTCCCACAGCTGACCCGTCACTTGCCTCAGATGGTTAATCAGAGGTTCAGGCTGTGATTAACAGTTTCCCATACACACGGTTACACAGTCTCTCATGGAAACAGGATCGCTCCAAGCTAACCGAGAGAAGGACAGAACAAATTCTGTTTAGTAGTGCATGCTGAAAGCAACTATTTCACTGGCAAACCTTGTCAAATCACAGGAGATACGGGAATCATAGAATTGTTTGGGTTGGAAGGACCTTTAAGATCATCTTGTTCCAATCCCTGTGCTATAGGCAGAGACACCTCCTGCTAGACCACAGTGCTTAGAGCCCCATCCAGCCTGGCCTTGAATGCTTCCAGGGAGGTGGCACCCACAACCTCACTGGGTGACCTGTTCCAGTGTCTCACCACCCTTGCAGTAAAGAATTTCTTCCTAATATCTGGTCTAAATCTACCCTCTTCGAGTTTAAAGCCATTTCCCCTTGTCCTGGCTCTATGTGCCCTAATGAAAAGTCCTCCCCAGCTTTTCTGTAGGCCCCCTTCAGATACTGAAAGCCACTATTATGTTCCCCCCAGAGCCTTCTCTTCCTGGCCATCTTCTAGACCTGCTCCAACAGCTCCATGTCATTCTTGTGTTGGGGGCTCCAGAACTGAACGCAGTACTCCAGGTGGGGTCTCATGAGAACAGAATATAGGGGCAGAATCACCTCCCTCGACCTGCTAGTCACACTTCTCTTGATGCTACCCAGGATATGGTTGGCCTTCTGGGCTGCAAGCACACATTGCTGGCTCATGCTGAGTCTTTCATCATCCCATACTCCCACATCCTCCTCCTCAGGGCTGCTCTCAAACCATTCTCTGCACAACCTGTATCTGTGCTTGGGATTGCCCTGATCCAGGTGCAGAACCTTGCACTTGGCCTTGTTGTTCATGAAGTTGACATGGGCCCACCTCTCAAGCCTGTCCAGGTCACTCTGGATGGCATCCCTTCCCTCTAATGTGTCAGCTGTACCACTCAGGATGCTGACAAAAATTTGCTTATCATTCACTTAGTACCCAATACATAAATATAAGTATAGTCTTAGAAGTTTTGGCATCTCCCACTTGGTATCCCTTGAATCATGAATTTTCCTATAGATCCACGTCTTATCTCTGAATATCCAGGACACCTTAAGGCATTTCACAGTAGTGTCAACCAAATATATCTGCGGATGTCTCTTGTATTTTCTAGCTTATTCATTTTGTCACAGGCAGCAGAGGACATTTAATTAAAAATCTCTGACATTCAGTTTATGTGGAGTTAACTATTAAACTGAAAAAAAAAAAAAAAAAAAAAAAGGTGATTATATTTTAATAATTGGCAGACTTCAGATTTGCCAGTGACAATAAAAGCATTACCATGCTCCTGCCTTGCTTTTTATTCAGTGCTCCCGCTTCAGTAAATGTCTACTCTCATTCATCATATCTTTTCAACATTTTGGCTTTCCTCCCAGGCAGGGTATGTTTAATTTTTTTTCCTAAAAGAAATCGAGTATAATATAAACTATTTTTGTTTAGTTGGGGGGAAATATGCAAGGAGATAAATAGTACCTGAATCAATAAAGGGTGAGACTACAGGTGTTACTTTTCTAAGATTTAAATACCACTTGTTTCTCCTTTCCTCCAAAGTGAAAAAATTGAGATCCTTTAATCATTTGAGTTTGGTTATAGATGCGTGTTTAGATAAGGCCTTTATTTGTTTATCTGTGTGTTGTGTTCCTCTTGTATTCACTTGTTTAATACCCAGCCTTTTACAGATCTTTTCCCTCAACATGTCTGTGGAAGAGTGTGTGGAGTTCTTAATACAGTATAATGCTTAACACATCACTGACATCTCACACAGCTGTTGATGGAAAACCTTTTTTTTTCTTTTTTTTTTCCCAAGGTAACAAAAGAAAGCAAGATGGAAAGCAGCATGGGAGTATAGGTGGTAATCCCCTCCAGAAGCACTAGGCTAGGAGCAGATTTGGCAGGCCTTCACAGCTTTGGCTTCGAAAGTTTGGGATCTTCACAGACTTCCAATCCTAAGAAATCTTCATACCACCTCACCTGCAATCTGGGCTTCTGTTGTTGACCCCCTAAGAGGAAGACAAGAAATAAGTAAAGGAAAGAAGTACTGAAAAACAATGTCTTGGTATTATATGAACGTGAGAAAAGTCATACAATCATTCAGTCATTAAGGTTGAAAAGACCACTAAGATCATCCAGTCCAACCATCAACCTGTCACCAATGTACCAACTAAACCGTGTTCCTCATAATGTGTCAGTATGTCATGCTAGCTCATATAAGTCTGTGCCCTGTCTCTTACAGTAACGTGGTTGTTGTCTGCTCCTTAACAATTTCTGCTTTCTAGTAAAGTTTAATAACGCTGTGGGTCAGACCTCGCAATGGAGAGCCCAGGCACTGCCCGGGTGTTAACCCAATGTCCCAACATAAAGGATAAAAAAAATTGGAAAAGTCCCTAAACATGGAGAAGTCCGGGCACATTTATTACCTTTGTCCTCCAAAGTCTAGAAGGAGCTGGAGTATCTAGAAACAGAAGTGCCTTTTACTCCTACAGTCTGGTTCATGTTTATCATATGTGGTTCTTGGTGGGTAGAGTTCTGGGCTATTTCATAGTGGAAAAAATTAGTAAGAACTGAGAGACTTGTCTTGGTATCATGTATGGGGGAAAAATAAGGCAGTTCTCCAAAATGACAGACCTTAAGCATTAGGGGACCTACAGAAATTTAGAGATCTTATTTCAGAATCAGTCTGAAATATCAAAGCAGCTGGAAGTGATGACTGGGCCAGATCAGATTCAGCTGTGCTGCAAGATCAGTCAGCAGATGACCAGCTGGATCTGCACCACAGGTAAGGATACATTCTAAGGCAGCAGTTTCCCATTCCCAGCTGGTAAATCTGAGTCTGTTTACATAATAACCCTCTCCTACATTTTGATGTGTCTGAGCACAGTGCCAGTCACATGATTCCCTTCCTCTCTGTTAATGGTAAACATGGGGAGGCTTTTAATGCACTAGTCAGTGTTCTGTGAGACTTCGAAATCCTTGCAAATCAAACCTCATAACCCTGTCAGCACAAGCAGTTGCTTTGGAAGATATATTCAAATGCATCCCATATGCAACTTTTCTTCTACTGGGCTTATATGCCTTGTCTAAATCTGGATTGTCCTGCAAATTCATCACTTCAACAAGTGGTTAAAACTTGGACTAATCTAGGTTGTTGTAGTCTTTATGCATAAAAGAGTGTGCCATGAATTAGAAATCGATTGCATAAAGGATTTGAAAAATCAATAGAAAGACTTTGGCTGATTAAATTACTGGTCACACCAAAGTGAACATGCAAACATTGGGCTGCATTGCACTACTTGGTTCAACAAGTTCAATTCCTTCCAATTATAAACAAGTGTGTAACGACTGTGTAGTACAGGAAGATCCACAGAGCATCTGTTCCACCTGCCTTCACATGTCAATAAACCAGTCTGTGATCAGACTTACACTCATTGACCAAATGCCACTACTATAAAATGCCATGCAGAGAATACCAAAGGATCTGCTAAGAAATCCTCCAATGCTCATAGGAGGCTGAAAGTGCACCGTGCTACAGATGAAGGCAAAAAAATCCAGCCCCAGCTGTCTCCATCACTCTGATCAGATAGGCAAATGCCCTCAAAGAGTGTGATTGTCAGTAGGACTCATCAGTGAAGAGACAACTTATACTTATGCCTCTCTTTAGCAATCTCCAGTGACATAAGAAGGAAATACTTCACTGTCATCTTTCTAGGCAACTAGCAGAAAACCTGAAGACTGGCAACAATATTACATTCATTGATTTAGGCTTCCTCATCAAACCAATGGCATCATCTGAAACCAATGCCTGCTTCAAAAGCAGCTGAAAAAATGAAAGCATCTAAAAAGAAATGAAAGAGTGGAATTGGGGGGAGGGTACATTTGAGATGTATGTTCAGGTCATTGTCAGAGTTCCTATACTATGGCTATAATGTGAATAGATTCCCTGTTGAAAAATGGCCTCCCTCAAAATACGTAATGCCTGGAAATGCAACCTATGTTTCTGGTTTGGGCCAAGCAGCAGCAGAAATGCAGATTCAATAGGTGACTGTCAAGGAATGGTCATTCTGAGTGAACAACAGCACACCAGGCATTAAGCTGTTACTTTCAGTATGTTCAGATGTCATCCACAGAGCAGCACAGTTAGCGAGTCTTTCACGCAGACTATCTTTTAGAGAGAGAAGGAAATATACTTCAACAAAATAGTTCCAATCTGATATTCAGAGTTGCAGCGGCAATTAGAAGTGGAGGGTTGTGATCACCCTCCTTAGCAAAGCGGTCTTTAAAGCAGAAGATTCACTATGTGCAAAATTCCATATCTTTATTAAGAAATAACCATAGCATTCTATGATGTCAGCAAGCACTGGCTGGGTAGATGGGGGAAAAGCAGTGAATGTTGTGTTCCTTGACTTCAGCAAGGTGTTTGACACCGTCTCCCGCAACATTCTTTTTATGAAACTTAGAAAATGTGGGATAGATGAGTGGATGTTGAGGTAGATTGAGAACTGGCTGACTGACAGGGCTCAGAGGGTGGTCATCAATGGCACAGAGTCTGGTTGGAGGCCTGTAACTAGCTAACTAGCAGTGTTCCCAGGGGTCAGTGCTAGGTCTGGTCTTGTTCAACATCTTCATCAACAACTTTCATCAGCAAGTTTGCTCATGATGCAAAGCTGGGAGGAGTGGCTGACACACCTGAAGTCTGTTCTATCATTCAACGTGACCTGGAAAGAGTGAAGAGTTGGTTCTAGACTGGAGAGTTCCTCCAGCAGGGAGGAACCTGATGAGGTATCACAAGAGCAAGTGTAGAGTCTTGCAGCTGGGGAGAAATAACCACATGCATCAGTACAGGTTAGAGGATAACCTGCTGGAGAGGATCTCTGTGGAGAAGGACCTGACTGTTCTGGTGAACAACAGATAGGCCTTGAAGCAGCTGTGTGTTCTTGTGTCCAAGAAAGCCAGTGGTATATTGGATTGCATTAAAAAGAGCATGACCAACATATTGAGAGAGGTTCTTCTTTCCTCCCCCTTCACTCTGCCCTAGTGAGGTCACATCTGGAATACTGTCCAGTTTTGGTCTTCCCAATTCAAAAAAGACAGGGCTCTCCTAGAAGGAGTCCAGTGGAAGGCCACAAAGTGATTGAGGGCCTGAAGAATCTCCCATATGAAGAAAGACTGAGTAACCTGGGTCTGTTCAGCCTGGAGAAAAGAGTGAGGGGGGATTTGATTAATGTTTATAAATATCTGAAGGGAGATGGAAGGCAAATGGGTGAGGTCAGGCTGCTCTCAGTGGTCTGTAGTAATAGAACAAGGAGTAATGGCCTATAAATTGAACATTGTAATTGAACATAGGAACATAGGAATTTCTGTACTAACATGGAAGAACATCTTTACCGTAAGGGTGTTGGAGCACTGGAACAGATTGCCCGGAGAGGATGTGGAGTCTGTTTCTATGGAGAAACTATGTGAGACCCGTCTGGATGTATATCTCTGTGACCTATTGTAGTGTACCTACTTTAGCGGCAGAATTGGACTTGATCTCTTGAGGTCCCTTCCAACCCCTGCAATTCTGTGGTTCTGTGAATGTGTACAAGTGATGGGGCTGGATGAAATGCATCCCAGGGTTCTGAAGGAACTGGCTAATGTGGTAGTCAAGATGCTCTCCATCATATCTGAAAAATTATAACTCTCAGGTTAAGTCCCCAGTGATTGGAAAAAGGGGAACATCTCTTGCACATTCTAAAAAGGTAGAAAGGAAGACCTAGGAAAATACAGGACAGTGAGCCTGACGTCTATGCCTGGGGAGATCATGGAGCGGATCCTCCTGGAAGAGATATTAAGGCAGAAGAAATATTGAGAAAGCGGTGGATAAAGAGATGGCAACTGGTGTCATTTATCTGGACTTATGCAAGGCCTTTGACAGGTTCCTGCATCGTATCTCTAAATAGGAGAGAGAACAGATTTGAAGGCTGGACTATTAGGTGGATAAAGAATTGGTTGGATGGTCATAGCCAGAAGGTTGTTGTCAATGGCTCTCTGCCCAGATGGAAGCTGGTCAAGAGTGATGTTCCCCAGGGTTCTGCCTTGGGACTGGTGCTCTTTAACATCTTTATCAATAACATAGGTAGTGGGATTGAGTGTACTCTCAGCGAGTTTGCTGATGACACCAAGCAGAGCGTTCCAGTTGACACAATATAAGGGAGGGACACCATCCAGAGGGGCCTGGACAAGCTTAAAAATTGGGCACATGAGAATCCAATGAGGTTCAACAAGGCCAAGTGCAAGGTGTTGCACTTGGGTTGGGGCAATCCCTGATGTGAGTACAGACTGGGAGGAGAACTCACTGAGAGTGGCCCTGCAGAGAATAACTTGAGGGTCCTGATGGAGGAAAAGATGGATATGAGCCAGCAGTGTGCTGTTGCAGCTGGGAAGGCCAACAGTATCCTGGGCTGCATTAACAGAGGGGTGGCAGCAGGGAGAGGGAGGGGATTGTCCTTCTCTACTCCTCCCTTCTGGGGACCCATCTGGAGTACTGTGTCCAGGCCTGGGGCCCTTAACGAAGGATTTAGAGCTGTTGGAGTGGGTCCACAGGAGGGCTAGGAAGATTGTTGAAGAACTGGGGCACCTCTGCCACATGTTGGTGAAATTGGGCTTGTTTAGCATAGAGAAGGCTCCAGGGGGACCTCATTATGGCTTTCCAGTACTTGAAGAGTGCTTACAAACATGACTGGAGCCAACTTTTTACTTGGTTTGATAATGATGGCACAAGGGCAAATGGCTTTAAACCAGAAGAGGGGTGGCTTAAGTTAGAAGTTAGGAAGAAATTTTTTACTGAGAGGGTGGCACTGGAACAGGTTGCCCAGTGAAGCTGTGGATGCTCCATCGCTGGAGGTGTTCAAGGCCAGATTGGATGGGGCCCTGTCAGCCTGATTTGGTGGGTGGCTATCCTGTCTCATGGCAGGGTGCCTGGGACCAGGTGATCTTCAAGGTCCTGTCCAACCTAAGCCATTCTGTGATTTTATGATTCAAATACGCATCAAATAAATTTATTTAGGGGAGAGGCAGACTCAGAATTTTCCCATCAGTTAAGAATCTTCTGATTGCAGATGCTTCTAATGAAGTTAATGAGAATAACACTTTAATCATAGATAGCTACTCTTCTGGAGATTATAATAGGCACATCATTTGGTCTGAATTTTTGCTCTGACAAACACAAATTTAAATCATAATGGTCAAATGTTTGGCTCCCAATTCTCAGCTGAGTCAATTAAAAGTAGGGAGTAGGAGAGCTTTTACTGAGAGATGAATGGACCCAATCTCTTTTCAAAGACAAGTCCTTTTGTTCACATCTCTACATATTGATTTAGGAAGTTAACATTGGCTACTGAATTTAAATAAAGAGCCAAAAGACGCTGCTCCACTTTTATGAACACTGTTAATGAATTAATCTTTCCAGTATGCCTTCAAGGTAAATAACAATCATTATTTGAATTTTAGAAATGCAGAAAGCTATGGCCAAGTAATCTCTGAAGTATCCATTAATACTTCTAGTTCAGGAAACTTACCTTTTGGTTTTCCAGAGGCTTGCTTAGCACTTTGCTGACAATAGGTGAATTATTAAACCAAATTACAAGATTTGGAAGAGCAGCATAGGTGCTTCCAACACAGGTATGAGCAGGTGAAAATCTAGATACATGTGCACCTCCTCCCAAACTGCATGGAGAAGAAAAGGCTTCAGGGAGACCTAAGAGCAGCTTTTCAGTGTCTGCGTGGGGACCGTATAAGAAAGAAAAGGATAGAATCTTTTGCAGAGTCTGTTGTGGTAGGATGAGGGGAAATGATTTTAAACTTAAAGAGAGAAGACTTAGGTTGGATGTAAGGAAAAAGTTTTTTACATTAAGGGTGGGGGAACACTGGAACAGATTGCCCAGAGATGTGACAGATACCCCATCCCTGGAGAAATTCAAGGACAGGCTGGACAGGGCTCTGAGCAACCTGGTTGAGCTATAATTGTTCCTGTTCACTGCAGAGGAGTTGGACTATACAGCCTTTAAGGGTCTCTTCCAACTCTAACAATTCTCTGCTTCTATTTTCTGGATGTTAAGTATGTTGTGCAGATATCTAGGTGTGTGGCAGCAAGAACAACTGTAGCTGTCGCAGAAAAAATCTGAGGGGAAATTGAAAAAAGTTGGAATCATGAATGCTCACAGCTTCCTCGCAAAAAAGTCAGCAGCTGCTGTTGACACAGCCCAATAGTCGTTTGAATGATATCCACAGATCATAGTTTCAAAGAACTGTTTAGATCTCTAACAAAAGAAAATACTGAGAAGAAACATTTCCTGGCTATTCAGAAGATGGATGGAAGACGTGGATATGCTTATTCCAGAGCTAGTTTCAATAACACCAGCTGGTGCTTTTCCCTTGCTTCAGTGATCTACTGCACAGGAAAGTGTTGTTTTTTCAAACCCAATAAGTCCCTGCACAGGCTCTGTGCAGTCCTTTGGTAGCACAGACCATCTTGAGGACAGCAGTTTTTATCCCTGACAGATTCTATTGCTTAATTTTTTAAACCAATATTTTATAAGTTCACATTACAGCTACCTACCTTCTCCATACAACAGTTCAAATGAAAAATAAAATGCACTGAAAAAAAATTCATCATCTTCCAGAAACATGCCACTTCTTGGATGGTAGAAGTAAGTGGTATGAAGAACTCAGTGGTCCTCCACAGCTGTCTGATTTGGCTCTCGCTACTGAGCTGACATCCACACTCCAAGTCTTTAATCTTGAAGTCCAAGGTGAAAGAAAATCTGATGCTCATTATTTGATCAGTAAGTGCTTTCAGAGTGAAATTCAAGTTTTAGTAACTTAGTTTAACACAGATTTCTCTTTAATGTATTTCAAAAGGAAGACAAAGAAGAAATACAATTTCCTAAGATGATGTAGTCCGAGTGTTTTGAAAATGTTAGAGAGGATTTTGAAATGTAACTTTCCATCTTTGGCTGCAACGTACTCACCTGTTTGCTCATGTCTTAGTTGCTAGAATTATAAGCAGAATTTAAAATCAGATGGAAAGTGTCTTGAAAGTAAATGTAACCAACCTGGAATGGAAATGATAACCTTGCGAACAGATGTGCAATTAAGTGCACAGTCATGTTAACCATATTTTTAGCCATTGCTGGAAAAAAAAAAACAGCTTTCTATTTCTAAGTGAAGTTCGCTTTTGATTAAGTGCATGTCTCAGGTCAACATGTCTAAGTGGAGCTGAAATGTCCATGTTGAAAATACTGGAGTCTAAGTTCACGTCAGTCCTGTCAGATGGCCCGCTTAATGACTGCAGACGAGTAGCAGTGACACATTAAATATCCTGAAAGTTGGCTGAGAATATGCAGTGTTGGAATTCTCATTATTACTTCTCAAAGAGCATTTCTTTATGACAGTGATGGCAATAATATACCTTTATGTCTGTGACTGCACTGCTTTTTTTTAATATTATAGTGATTATGAGAAATTTAAGATTATGTAAAAATGAGTTAATTATAAGCTACATATTATTTTAACCTCCCATTTTTGTGCAAAGTGCAGGCCTTAATAAAAATTCTCACCCTCGCATCGGACTTGAAGGAGAGCAATTGGGAGGTACACAGCAGCCTCATAAAGCAAACCATAGAATTAGAGATAACCATGGTTATCATGTTGAGGTATATTTATTGTTCCTGGATCTGAACTAGCATTGTCATAAAGCTGTACTGGGTTTTATGAAATTATTGTTGTTCTGGTATATGTTGGAAGTACTTGGTCAAGGAATATTTATATTTCTGGTCTAATTCAATGGTTGTATGCAATCAGTGGAAAAAGATGAGGAAAACAGTGGTGTGCAGAGTGGATAATGCATCTGTCAGATGGGTAATGTTGGATCATAGTAACAAGCTGTGTGAACTATGGTGCACTATGTGCATGTACTGAAAAAGGTGTCTTGAAGAGAGTGAGGTGACAGACATGGTGACTGCACAGTTAAGGATGGTTTTTTTCACTAGCGAAACATAATGTAGGTGTAGAAGGAGATGTGACATTATTGGTAGGTAAATGTGTGCAGTGCAGGCATCTCTGATTTGATCTCAGTAGCTTTTTCCCTTGGTCTGGGGGTGTAATTCCTTTAACTCTTCTCCTAAACAGTAACTCTTAGCTAAATCAGCTTTCTTTTGAATAAGTGGGACGGCATGCACTGACACCTTCTACTCTTGTAATGGGTCTGAGAAATGAGTGACATCTACTGGGAGCCTGGGTGTGCAGGAGCAATAATCTCTACTTTTGCTTCATGACATCCTGGTTGCCAAATTGGAGAAAAATGGATTTGCTGGATGGACCACTGGCTGGATAAAGAATTGGCTGGAAGGTCGCATTCAGAGAGTTGCGGTCAATGGCTCACGGTCCAGGTGGAGACAGGTAACAAGTGGCATTCCTCATAATGGCCTTCCAGTACCTGAAGGGGGCCTACAGGAAAGCTGGGGCGGGACTTTTATAAGGGGATGTAGTGACAAGACAAAGGGAGATGGTTTTAAAATGTAAAAGGGTAGATTTATACTAGATATTAGGAAGAAATTTGTTACTGTGTAGTGAGACACTGGAACAGGTTGCCCGGTGGGGTTGTCAATGCCCCATCCCCGGAAACATTGAAGGCCAGGCTGAATAGGGCTTTGAGCAACCTGGTCTAGCAAGAGGTGTTCCTGCCTATAGTAGGGTGGTTGGAACTAGGTGCTTTTAAAGGTCCCTTCCAATCCAAACCATTCTATGTTTCTATGAGTCTATGATTCTGCAACTGAAAAAGGATGTTACTCAAGGCTTTAGGAAAACAGAAATACCTGAACTCATTCTGATCTTCTGTTTTCCATGTCTCTAAAATCTCAGTTTTTCCCTGAACAGACATTTATATCTGCATATCTGTGAAAAAAGGAAAGCAGCTGGAAGTTAGACGCATTTTCTCTCCTGAATGCAAAAGATCCACATTGTGATGTTAGCAGCTTGTCCAGTTCAGCAGCATTTATTTTCTCACTTAAGTATTCCATTATCTCAGATTTCTACCAAATTGGGCTGATCGCTCTTTGCTCCTTCTGTACAAGTTGTCCCTGCTTAAAAAATGCCCAATAATAGGCACCTGAGCTCAATGCTGTGATAATGTATTAGAACTATACATTAGAAAATACTGGATGATGTATCTTACAGAACAAGACAACTCTGTAGTAAATTATGAAATAGCCCCATCATAAAACACATAAATGGTAATTCTTCAGTTGAATATGACATCAATATTTTGTCATATGTTTATTATGCTTCATAGTGTAAATCATGGCCATACATATTACTCAGATGACTATCACAGGGCAGGCTGTACAGCAGTAGTGCTCTTTAGTTCTGTGCAGATAGATGTAGAACAGTCACAGCTTTAAACATTAGAGTAGGATCTGTGGAAGACCCTGGCTGGCCCCTGCTATAAAGAACAGTAGAAAAGCATGTGGAACTAAAGAGAGTGCTGTGTTGCAAGAACTCCACAGTTGTTGGGTTTAGAGGGGAAGTCTTAATTTTGTTATTACCCTGAATTTTCATAGATTGGCTTTAGAGCCTGGCTTTCTTTTTCTAGATCCTGATTTTTCTTTTTTCTTATTTTTTTTTTCTTTCATTGATTTTTGTGTAACTGCTCTTGGCCATGAGGATGTCAGGATCTCACCAGAGGAGCCAAAATATTAATTCTAGCTCTGGTAAAACATATCTGGTGATGTTTCTCAAGGAAGGAGAGTAGGAGCATTGACCATAATCCTAATTTTCCAGCAGAGTGAAGTCAGCTGTCCACTTTAGTCAGGATTGGTGCATTTTCTTTACTGTACAGTTGAAAGGCACATCCTAGAGGGTGTATATATATAGGTGGATATTTTATTAGTGTACAGAGTCTGGAAAGGTTGAGCACTGGGCACATTACCTGGGAGATTACTTTTGGAGATTACTTTTTTGTTTGAATACTTTCTCCCTAAGGAAGACTGAGCAGAAATTGTTGTAATCTAGTACTGTACAGTACTTGGAAATGTATTAGCTATTTCAGAAAGAACACACTATAATATAGCCTCTGCCCCAAAAGAATTGCAGTGATAATAGTCTACATGCAGCATTATTTCTGTTGTTATTACCGGTAACTGATGTGGCCATTTCACAGTAGGGCCCAGCTTCAGCTGGGAAGGAGTGCAGGTAGGGTCTGCCTGGCCTTGGACTGGAAGCTGTTGAAGCACTGGACACACACTCATATATTCTAGGAGCAAACAATTGCTGCTAAGGTAAATAAATGCCTTTTATTGATTCATCCTGATCTTGCCAAGTAGCAGAAGTGGAGCTTGCAAAGAGTTCTGGAATTATCATAGTATCATCCTGGCTTTGTACTTTCTGTGACACAAACAGGCCAGCCATGCTTGTCACAGTCCTAAGCACACTCATGTGATTGGTATAACATAGTTCTTTTCCGACATATATATTAGAATCTGTAATTCAGAAGCACTTGAACTTGCAGAATAACAGTTGGAGTAGGCTGCTCTGTCTTAAGTGAAAAAGAATTAATGTAGATGCATGCTGAATGGGAAAGTGCTGTGGGACAAAGACCCTTGAAAGATGTCATATGACTGCCTCTTTTCCTTGATAAAGGTAACTGCATATCACTGTACAAATGTAGACCTGCTGAAGGCAACAGGTAAAAACTAAGGTCAAGGCAGCAAAAATGCTTATGTGTTCTGCAGGAATAGTGCTGTTGGTTATTCTTTGCTGATGAAATTCCAGTGTCTTGTTACAGGAAAACAAGTAAGAGGAATAAAAAGTGGTTTCTCCTACTTCCTATCATTAGAGAATGCCTGTCCCCATCATGCCTCTCTCTAGGTGCTGGCATGTTTTCCTTCTGGTGCAGCGTGCTCTGCATTAATAAAAGGCTTCTTGTTTGACCTCATCATTATGTTTTTGTTTTACTTTTGATTATAGTGACTAAATATAACAATACATGATTTAAAGAGGAGACAGAAATAAATGTTAGAGAAAACAAACAGCCTCCCCCCTGCCAAAATGCTGAATGGCATAGCAGTGAATGGTTAAAAGAATCAGATTTAATTAGGGTTCATTTCAGCACTGAAAATTCCATTTATGCACACTATTAAAATAATCTTCTGCATTAATACTAATTTGCATCATCAAAATAGCACTTCATCTATTATTCATATGGTATTGTAATTTCTCCCGACTGAGAGGGTGAAGCATGGTGAAACTCTTCTGCTAAATACTGCACAGATATTAAGATATCAGTAATGCCCTAGGCTTCTTTTTCTGCCACATTAGATATCCCACACAGCTTCCTCTCTTCCCTGGTTCTGCATAATGACCACTGAAGAGAGTTTAATAATCATTACACACTTCCCATGCCCCTTATGGCCGAAGGGTTCCTCTTCCACAGGCAGTCTTGTAAAACCAATCACAGAATCATAGAATCATAGAATGGCCTAGGTTGAAAAGGACCACAACAATCATCAAGTTTCAACCCCCCGCCATATGCAGGGCCACCAACCACCAGACCAGGCTGCCCAGAGCCACATCCAGCCTGGCCTTGAATGCCTCCAGGGGTGGGGCATCCACAACCTCCTTGGGCAACCTGTTCCAGTGCGTCACCACCCTCTGTGTGAAAAACTTCCTCCTAATCTCTAACCTAAACTTCCCCTGTCTCAGTTAAAACCATCCCCCTTGTCCTATCACTATCCATCCTCATAAACAGGCATTTCACCTCCTGTTTAAATGCTCCCTTCAAGTACTGGAAGACTGCAGTGAGGTCTCCCCAGAGCCTTCTCTTCTCTAAGCTAAACAAGCCCAGTTCCCTCAACCTTTCCTCGTAGGAGAGGTGCTCCAGCCCTCTGATCATCTTAGTGACGTTCCTGTGGACCTGCTCCAAGAGCTCCACATCCTTCCTGTATTGGGGGCCCCAAGCCTGGACGCAGTACATATCATATCCAGCTTCTCGTCCACCAGGACCCCCAAGTCCCTCTCTGCAGGGCTGCTCTTAAGCAGATCTTCCCCCAGTCTGTATAAATACCTGGGGTTGCCCCAACCCAAGTGCAGCACTTAGGTTTACATGGGCCCACTTCTCCAGCCTGTCCAGGTCTCTCTGGATGGCTTCCCTTCCTTCCAGTGTATCGATGGCACCACTCAGCTTGGTATCATCCGCAAATGTGCTGAGGGTGCACTCGATGCCATCATCTATGTCACTG
Organism: Alectoris magna; assembly: GCA_030625065.1. Lineage (NCBI taxonomy): Eukaryota > Metazoa > Chordata > Aves > Galliformes > Phasianidae > Alectoris > Alectoris magna. Next base: position 5,225,241 of record CM060561.1, read on the forward strand.
ATGATGTTGAAGAGCACCGGTCCCAAGACTGACCCCTGAGGGATGCCGCTCATGACCAGCCTCCACCCTGACACAGAACCATCAGTCATTTTTTGCCGGCTGCCAAAGTGCAGCCCCATTCAGGGAAGAGTGTTGGAGCTGTTTAGGCAAGTGAGTAACTCTTGGAGAGAGCAAATAGAAATCTCCTTTCTTCTCTAGTGTGTAGGGTGAAAGTGGGGTCGATGTGCAAAATGCAGTGCAGCTGGAAACTCATGTAGCCTTGTCTTGGAAATGGCAAATTGTTGTTTCCTATGCGAAAACAAGTGACTTGTGATAGTTTGTGGTTGTCACTTACTCTGGATGGTTTCCCCAGTGTGTAGGACGTTTTGACAACCCAGGGCCTCTGGCTCTTCAAGTAGACAGAGCTAATGGACATAATTCTTTTTTGGTTCTGAGCCTGAGTCTCATTATATCAAGGGGACAGATTAAAGTCTTCTTTATACAACTCTGGTAGTATAAAAAAGTCTTTCAACAATGTAGTTTTAATCTACTGGATTTCAGTTCCCTAAAATGCTTGTCGGGCAGATTCTTTCTCCATCTACACACTTCTGTAGTGAAATTAGTTCAGACTAATCAGATCATTAGTTAAAGAGAAGCGTCCCTTATAGCATATCATTTAAGCTGAAAAATGACTAGGCAGAGACATTTGAGCACTGAAGATGCCAGGCATCAACTTATATCCCATGTAGAGAAGGACAGATGACCTAGCAGAACTTTTTAATGTTCTGCTCTGGAGTGAGTCACTGTGCTCCTACTGATTAATACAAAGGAAGAAATAATTGTCAACGAAGACTACTGCTAATCACTGATTAACAAGCTGGAAGGAGGAAGGTAGGTAGATCAGAGATAATTTTACTTTGGCCAAAGGAAGAAGTCTAAGCAGAAGTTTGGTTGTCAGAAATGAAAAGAACACCTCAATTAGCATTTCTTGGCTTTGGGACTCAAGTGGCCTTTCTTTCTGCTTAGAATCATAGAATCCTTTGAGTTGGAAGAGACCCTTAAAGGTCATCTAGTCCAACTTCCCTACAGTGAGCAGGAACATCCACAGCTAAATCAGGCTGCCCAGGGCCTGGTCAAGCATGGCCTTGAAAGTCTCCAGGGGTGGGGCATCCACCACATCTCTGAGCAATTTCTGCTTGTTGGTTTAGAGTCTGCAGCAAAGCACAGTATGACGTTGCGATGTTTAAAGAGCAATAATCCCGTAGAATTGGAAATCAATAACCCTAAATATCAGAAACCTTATAAAAGGGATTATGAAAGGTCTTGCTTTATTACCCTTGTAGTTTTATTAACCTGTATATAGCTATTTTTGTACCTGGGCTGGTGTTCAATAATTCTTGTTTGTTATACTCCTGGCTTTTTAGAATATAGTAAGCACTGTAGGGAAAATGTACATTTAAGTATGACTAAGCCTGACTGATCATCAAGAAATTGCCTGTGGGAAGGACAATTCTATAAAGACCTAAGTGTGGGGGTATCATAAACTTGTGGAAGGTGGTTGAGTTTTCAATGCATTTGGAAAGCCATTAACATGCGTTATGGACAGATTTCCATCACTGATTCCATGCTGTTACATATGACCAAAAATATCATTGAAGTGTATATATAGAAAAAAGTTATGAACTGCAGCCCCCATTCCTCATTCCCCTGTGCTGCTTAATTAATTCAATTAATTAATGGAATAATTGAATTAATTAATTGAAGTTATCTTCTTAATTTTAAGCAGGGAGATGCTTCATGCTGGCCCTCAAATCCCAGTTATGACTCTCAAATGTGTCATATGTTGCTGCTCTCCCTTATGTAGTGACGTTTAAAGCCAGAATGAACTACAATAAGTTTGAAATGCTAGACTGTGCCATAGGACATGCTTTAACTGATGCCTTTTTCAAGACTCTTAAGTATCCTACTTGATTTGCAATCTAACTTTCTTTAAAACATCCAATATTGCTTTAAAATTTTCCAGTGATAGAAAATCCATCATAGCTGTTGGTAAGTTGTTCTGATTGTTTATTACCTTGCTTGTTAAAAGCTCATAACTTATTTACTGTCTAAGCTTGTCTAGACTAGGCTAGCTCTTTCTGTGTGACTGCCAAAGATGGAGGTTTAGTCCACTTTTCAGTTCTGTATGTGATAACTGGTGGGTGGTTTGAGTTAACCACACGACCCTGGTATTTTTATACTCAACCTGAACTATCAAGTCCAGAAATACAAGTAGTCATCATGATACTATGACACCTTGCCAAAGTAAGAAGCTGCATAATATCACTTCATGCACTCAGAAATCCTCAGATTTATTTATGCAGGAATCTTATTGTTCCTTCTGACTACATCACTACTCTTGGAATTCACGATCTTTTCTGAAGTCACCAATTTCCAAGATGGAATGTAATCAGTCTTTTTTTCTTCATCCCTTCATGTATAGCTTAATATATGATAAAAGCATACTTTGTGTGTGCCTACTTTATTAGGCAACTCAGTCTCCTCTCTTTTCAGTATTCACTGTTTAGAAACCCAGTTAATTACTCTGTTTGCAATTACGTGTCAAAGAGTATCAGTCAGGCAATTGTAAAAAGTTCAGCATCTATGTATTTTTCTATTCACCTAGTTCTTGCACAGTTTGTTTCTGGTGTGAAGTCAAATAACATTCTGATATCTACAGTTTTGACATTATTGACTTTTTAAATCCAAATTTGCCTTCTCAGTAAAAAATACATTATGTTACATTAAGAAGACCTGTTCTTCCACTTGAATTCTTTTTTGTTTGTTGATATCTATAGTTCCTTATTAACTGATTTTCCTATTAGGCAGTCTATTATTTTGCCCAAGATAGATTTCAGATACAAATTTAAAACTATAATTATCTGTAGTTTTATCTTAAAATATTAGGCTATGTGAATTTTCTTCCAGTTTCTTGGAATTTTCCTACTATTCTAATTTATTTTGAAAATAAATGAAAGGCCACTTGCCGAAAAGCCCTCTCTTTTATGAAGCTGGGATGCAAAACAATGTGGACCAACGGATAAAAATGCCCTGAGTAGTTGCTGTTCCAAAATCCACCAAATCCAACAATGTTTTTCCTTATTACTTATATAAGAACTCAACCATGCATAGCTTTTTTAGCACGATAACTTCAGATAGTTAAATTAAAATGCGTATTATTCTTTAATGTCAAGAATGATGGTTCATTATGGCATTAATACTTCTTCATGATCATGGCTTAATGATAAAGTTCTCTGTTATATTTCTGTATTTCTAACGTTTTGTTCATCAGGAGAAGGCTGCATTTCAATCTACCTTCATACAGTGATGATAGTAAAAAGGAACTGAGTTTAATAGGAATTTAATAGATAATACCTGGGTGTTGGTTTTTTTTTTTCATTGTGAATGTACTTCCTTTATTATCAAGTATGAATCAGAATAAAGTAATATGGTTTTAAATGGTAGATGATGAGTGTCCAGTTTGTATATTCTAAGCTTTTACTCCTGAGAGAACAAGGGAAAGAAAAGCTTATCTAGGCCCTGGTGCACTTTTTACCAGTTCATATGCAGTTCCTGATATCAGGTTTGGATCAGATGCTCCGAATTGTAATATTTGGGTTTTGTCTTAGCAGGTGCATTGTAGTAGTTAGCTAAATAACTTTAAAATGGCTGCAACAGTCACAAGATGGTGTCAGCACCTGCATGGGCCCCTCAGCCTTGGAGACCCTGCAGAGACTGTTACCTGAAGATAAGAAAGGAGAACAAACAAGACCAAATATAGAGAAGACACTACATTCCACAAGTCCATTGGGTAGAGAGAAGATAACAGAAGTAAAGAGGATTGGGTAACACTGTGATTTGGGAGAGCTATAAAGAGTGTGTGTTGCTTACAATAAACGCCATTTTGCTGCACCATATTGGTGATCACCTCAGTGAATGGACAAGCCGATGGGTCTCCAAGGGTAACGAATAATTCACTGCAACAGTGCATTCAATCATTTGTTATCTTTCCAGTTGCTTAGAGCCTTGAGGACAGTCATCACACAGTATAAGAAAAGGCATCTTTGATCAGAATGCAAAATTGCGTGGGAGCTTCCACATGACATGAGAGGGAACGTGTTTGCTGAAGACACAATAAATAGGCACTGTTAGACATGTTCCTCTGACTGATTTAGACCAACTGAGCTTTAGTCCTTGATTACATCTTTACAAACTTCCTTCCTTCCTTCCTTCCTTCCTTCCTTCCTTCCTTCCTTCCTTCCTTCCTTCCTTCCTTCCTTCCTTCCTTCCTTCCTTCTTTCCTTCCTTCCTTCCTTCCTTCCTTCCTTCCTTCCTTCCTTCCTTCCTTCCTTCCTTCCTTCCTTCCTTCCTTCCTTCCTTCCTTCCTTCCTTCCTTCCTTCCTTCCTTCCTTCCTTCCCTCCCTCTCTCTCTCTCTCTCTTTGTACAAGTATTTAAAAACATTTTTGAGATCTCCCTGAACTTCATCTTATTGAAGCTAAACAGTCCCAGCAGATATCAGAAGGACTTAAACACAATGAATCATCACAAGTTGTGAAAGCGGTCAGTTACAGTGACTGGAGTTACAGCTGTCATGATTAAATTGTAAAATAATATTAGATTCATTGGAGCCTTGTGAACTGGAGGTAGGACACTGCTATTTCAGGTGAAAAGGGATGTATTTTCTCATCTTTTCTTTCTGTCTCAGTAGTTAAGCAGACTAATTACTGGCATGATTCCAGCACATTAGGTATTGATTTGCCTGAATTATTTTTTTTTATGTTACTGAAGGACTGTATTGAAGCATTTCATATTTTTTAAATAAAAAACTAACCTATAAACTCTATAGAGCAGGTTTCAAACCCGCCCTAATTTAGTAGGTCTTCACTGTCTGAAGGATATTCTTGATGGGCATTTACCAGTGTAATAAAGTCACCAGAAGATCATCATTTGCCACTGATCAGAAACTCCCAAGGGCTGTAACAAGGCAGAGGGCTGCCAACCAGCTTACAGTACAGACATTTTGCTTTCACACTATTGCTTTCTTCTAGGATGAAAATTCAGCTGAGGCATACATAATAAAATAAGCAACATCACCATGCTGCACTGAAGATATTACAAAGACGTATTTCAGTCATATCAGTTTAAAACACAGGGCCTACCACAACATTCAGAAGAGTTCTGGCAGTGGTTGTCCCACACCCTTGATAACGTTGTTTGGTAGGAATGCTCGGTCTGATTTTTCGTGGTTTTGAGTTGGTCCCAAAAGCAGCATGAAAAGGCTAGATGAAGATCAACCATGAAGAAAAGCCCAAAGGTCTGAGTATCATAGAATCGTAGAATGGCTTGGGTTGGAAAGGACATCAAAAGCAGTTCCAACTGCCTGCTGTGGGCAGGGTTGCCACCCACCAGATCAGGCTGCCCAGGGTTCCATCCAACCCGGCCTTGAAGCCAGGGATGGAAGGCAGCCTGTTCCAGCACTTCAGCCAAATTGGTACCCAACCTACGCAGTCTGATGGATGGCATAACCCTAGACTTTTGGATTTTCTCCAGTCTTGTAGGCATTGAATTATTTGCCCCTCTTTCTACTTTTGGTTCTCCCTTGGGAATGCTCTGGCTATCTTAGTTCTTGCAAGCAATCAAAACTAGACAGTAATTATGGTAGAAAAAGAGAATGTATGAACTAATGTAAGAAACAAAGATGCCCTTCTATGACTTGTGTATACTTACTCACCTTGAGGAGATTTGCTCTGTTTGAGCCCACTTGCTCAGCTCTCTCAACTGTGATGCTATCCTTCAGCATAACTCTCATATTTGGAATTGCTGTTATTGATTGGGATCTCAGTCTTGAGACAAACATTTCCCCGGAGACTTATCTTGTGCTTTGGATTCTGCTCAAGTTCAGATCTTGTTCCTTGAGTGTTTTCTGTCGCTGATAAAACTGATACATAACCAAGATACAACACGTTCACTTTTCTTCCAAAGAAAAGTGCCTTTTCTTTTTTTTGCCGTGCCTGTCTTCAGAGGTGCTCTAGCCTTTTGAGCGCTGATGGCCAAGTGCTTGGAAACTTGGCAGGCAATAAACAGAATTTGCTTATTGAAGTTAAAAGTAATGCAGTCAGCTAAGGAAACCTTTCCTGAATGGATAGGGGATATTGAGCACCATACTACAAAAGAACACATAGGAGAACATCATGTGCAAATGTCTATACTTGTGATTAGATACTGAAGGAGCTGAGTGTCATGTAATACATGGTAGGCTTGAGATAACTAGCATAACAGTTAGTCTTAGATGGTGGTTGTGGTGCATAGGCTCAGTGAATAAGTTAGGATAAAAGCTGACTCTTGATCTGTGATTTCTCAGAACAACCAGAACATTGAAATATCATCCATTTTATTTTTGATGGCCTGATGCACTCTGGAGTTTTCAGTCATGACAAATCCCCGAGAGGTAAAGACACAAGGAAATCACAACATCAAAACGTATATCGATGTCTGTTGCATTCAATGCAGAAACTGAATGGAGTAGGCAGTGAGCAGGAAACATGTAAACAGTTTGGGAAGAACACAGCTGGTTTGTGCCATTTGCAAGCCTGGGAACCAGAAATCAAACATGAGTGGAAGAACTCGTGATGTGGGAAACCAAACAGATAGAACTAAGATACAATTTGGGTAAATTATGCAGGTTTCTTCTAGCACAGCAGAACAATTCCTCTCTGTTCTCCCTCAAGGTCCCTCTCTGAATACTGCTATTTTTGTATTTGCAGGTAATCTTTATTTGATCTTTTTTTCCCTTCATATCTGTTTCTGGAAAATGCTTAATCTTCAGGCTAGCCACATTAGTAGAAATGATCAATCAGTTATTGGAAATAAGAAGGCCTTAGGTAAAAGAAGCAGAACTTTTCAAACACTTCTAGTAATGTGAAGCTGTAGGTTTTGACAGCTCTTCTAAACTAAGTGAGGTTGAGTACTGAGAGATCACCAAAGTCCATAAGCAGCACTTTTCAAGCAATTTAGTACAGCTCTTCCAAAACAATGTCATTAAATGTCATACATTTTATAGTGAACAGCTATAGGAAAGTAATCATGCTCAATTCCTGGTTGCCGTTCTTGAGTTCACTTTTTGTTTCAGGAAAGTTGAGAACTGCTTTACTACCCTCAATTTGATAAGAGTGTTAGATGCTACCATCCCTGTGATGCTGAAGTGGAGTTTTACATAGAGTTACTGTTACGCATCATCCCTTATTTACTGCTTATGAATGCATCCCTCCTAAAACACTAGACTTCAGCTTGAACTGAATCCGAAGTCTGGTTTAAGGGACTATTTTCTCGTGAGTTAAGTATGAACTCAGTTGGTCGGTATATGTCATATCCCACCCATAAAGGGAGGGAAGGGGTGACCAGGAGTGAAATCTTTTATGAAACTGAATTTCTAGTTACATTTTTTCCCCTTGAAATGGAACTAAAGCCAAACCATTCCTTTGAAAAAATGTTGGGTTTAAATACGTACAAAATTGTAACAGCTCAAGGCACACCTGATACAAGATAAGAGTTGAGTAAAAATGTTTCCTCAGGTGACAACTTCTTTTACAAGTGAAAAGGCCTGTAAAATTCTAAGCTCTGAAAAATAAAGGTATATACCAGCTCTGCAGAAGCAGACAGAATTGAGACAAGATGTTCTTTGTTCATGTACCATCACTAGAAGCATGAGTTCTTTGGAAAGAGAGTCTCACTTTACCATGTGTCCCTGTGTCAGCAACTTACCACCTCTCTGCAAATTAAATAATGAAGCAACTCAGGCATGAAAAGCCTAGCTGAAAGTTTGCTCAAGTGACACTTCCCATTGACATCTATGAAGTTTGGATCAGGCTCTGAGACCACAAGAGCATCCAAATCCATCTGAAGGTTTTCAGCTGACCGGCTGGATTCTGAGGCTCAAGGACAGTACAGTTTGTCTTCCCACTGATACTATTTGAAAAAATTAAAACATTGTCCTCCAACAAAATGTGTGGATATTTAAGCATCACAGCCCTGTAAAGTACCACATCCCTCACTTATTGTAGATACTCCTGGGGAAACTTTGCTAATAGGATTTAACAGTCTGTTGCACATGGAAGCCAGTGGTATTTAAAAAAAGAAACACCCTTCATTGTTCTCCTATCACTCTTTTGTTCAAAGCTGCCAGATTGAAGTTTACTTGGTAAATATGCACAGACTTAAGGGTAGCTCCCTGCTAGCATGGACTGAAATGGGAAAAATTCCCTTCTGCCTAATCTAATTTACTGTTAGTATCAAGAGTGTCAACAGAAAAGAGTCATCAATACATGGAGAATAATTCATTTCTCTATGTTCCCAGGTGGTCGTGATGCAGATGCAGTGATTGCTTGCATCCCATAATTAAGCCCCAACAGCTTTGCAATTGTATTATCTGTTACATACATTATGTTCAAATGGTCTCCCTTCCAGTGATGTATCTGACTGATACGCTGCACTGCTGAACAGCTGACATGAAATTGATGGTGATGATGATGCAGTGCTAGCAAAATGAACTCTATGGTGCATGCACTGGGATGACATACAACCCTGTAATGGCTCTATTTAACCCGGGGTGAAGTGGCAAAGTGGGACAGGTGGAGGATTTCAGGGGCTGGGGACAAACTCCCCTTTAGGTTTTCTTTCCATCAAGGTTTCTGCTAGTTTTATAACAGCAGACTTCCAAACATGTTTAACTTCCCTCTCTCTCTGTGTGTTTAGATAACAGTATTTAACTTTTTATAGCACTGCAGTGGCAGGGATAAAGGATGACAACCATTGCTGAAAATGGAGAGAAAGTACAATATGATCCTGTTCAATAGAAGATGGCAGTTAACTCCCCATTTAACAGTATCAAATTAAAACTTATTATTACTGTCCTCAGTGCTCTGCATAACTCTTCCCTTCCCTGCTTCTCCCTTTTAATTTCACTTGGAGTCCTCCTCTCTCCCATGACTGGTTTTGTTGACAAACCTGCCAGCTTTGTTAGGTGGTTAATCACAGACTCCTACTGCAGCCCATAAGTCCCATCACATGTGACTCTCTGTATAGACAGCCCAGCATCTGCGTAGATCTTCAAACTCCTTTGTGCTGTATTACTTGCAATGAACTGCACTGGATATACTCTGCCCAGATAGAGGCTTCAAGGACTGAAGAAAGAGATGATTTTTTTAGCTGACAGATACAGTAAGGATTTATTATTTGGTCGTATATATTATCCTCATTAAAATTTGTGAGAGTGAGAAGTCCAATCCAATACATATTTGACAAGAGGGTAGACCAAAATTGTGTCAGAAAGTATTCCTGCCAGGTCTCAGAAGTAAGTTAAAACTGACTGTATGCCTGAATCTTTTTCTCTTCTTTAAGTTCCATTCATCTTCAGATCATCAGCCCTTGTGCATAATATTCCCCCATCCTGAACAGAGCAGAGACTGTTCATGACTTAAAGAAAAAATTGTCTTTTTTGTAGAATATACCCTGTAACATTTTGGTGGTATAAGGGAAAGCAACTGCTTATTAAAAAGAGGAAAAGATAATGTTACTTAGCATATAGGTGGAGACTGTTTTGAAGGTCAGTTTTGAAAGGCGAGCTCTCGTGGGACACATGGAAGAGGTCTATATGGAATGAGAACTTAGGTTGGTGTAATAGAAGGAGTTATTTTATTCCAGAAGTTGTGAAATGCAGTGAGGAGGAAACATTCTGAGTTGCTAGGGAAAGTGGATGAATGATTTTAAGATCCATGAAGAATTGATTGTGATGGAAATTCCCAATTACAGGAAAAGCTACTGTGAGGCAGTTAGGAATGCACTAATGAAACTTCCTACTAGACAGAGTCAGCGATGGTCTTTATAATAAAATACAGAGAGTTACAGGGAAATTAAAACCAGGAAAGGAAAAAAGTTCGTATATACTGAAAAAAATGCATAGAAGTTGATGATAGATTCTAGACTTGAAAAGTGGAACAGAAACGGAATTAAACACTACAGCATCAGTGGATAAAGGAAGAACAACTGATGTCATCTACCTGGACTTGTGCAAGGCATTTGATGCTGTGCAACATGACATCCTGGTCACCAAATTGGAGAAAAATGGATTTGATGGATGGACTACTCACTGGACAAGGAGCTGCCTGGATGGTTGCACTTAGAGGGTTCCGGTCAACAGCTCAGTGTCCAAGTGGAGACCAGTCATGAGTGGCATTTCTCAAGATCATTGCTGGGACTGGTGCTATTTAACATCTTTCCAGGCAACATGTACAGTGGGATCAAGTGCACTTTCAAAAAATTTGTGGATGACACGAAGCTGAATGGTGCAGTTGACACTCTAGAGGGAAGGGATACTATCCATTAGGAACTGGACAAGCTTGAAAGGTAGGCCCATGCTAACCTCATGGAATTCAACAAGGCCAAGAGCAAAGTTCTGCACCCGGGTCAGGGCAATGCCAAACACAAATACAGTCTGGCTGAAGAATGGTTTGAGAACAGCCCTGAGTGTGTTGGGTGGTGTCACTTGATGAAAGACTCTGCACGAGCAGGATGTTTGCTTGCAGCCCAGAAGGCCAACTGTATCCTGTGCTGCATCAAGAGAAGCATGACCACCAGGCTAAGGGAGATGATTCAGCCCCTCTACTCCGCTCCTGTGATACAACACCTGGAGTACTGTGTCCAGTTCTGGGACTCTCAACACAAGAAGAACATGTAGCTGTTGGAGTGGATCCAGAGGAGGGCCACAAAACTGATGATCAGAGGGCTGGAGCACCTCTCCCTGAGAGAGTTGAGGCTTTTCAGCCTAGAGAGGAGAAGGGGAACCTTATCGTGACTTTCCAGTGCCTGAAGGGAGTCCATGGGAAAGCTGGAGAGGGACTTCTTATAAGGGCATGTTATAGCGAGGATGAGGGGAAATGGTTTCAAACTGGTGAAGGGTAGTTTCAGACTAGATACTAGGAGAATGGAGAATTCAAGACCAGGCTGGATGGGGCTTTTGAGCAACCTGGTGTGGTAGGAAGTGTCCATGCCTACGCAGGGGTGTTGGAACTAAATCATCTTAAAGTCCCTTCCAACCCAATCCATTCTATGATTCCATGATTACAGGATGTGAGTGGACACTACAAACACCACAGTAAATCAGAGTGATATAAAATTAGTCTTTCTACAGACTATTTGTTTACCTGATTCAAACCAACTTTGCAAAATTGACCACTGCCAAAATACCACCTAGGTGGCAGTTAGAAGGAGAAGCCATCTCCTCTCAGAGCACCACTGATCCAAGACTTGATTGAAAGTCATACTGGAACTGCTTTCCACTCTTATGGTGGATGCCTTATCCCTGCAGGCATTCAAGCTTAGGTTGGATGGGCGCATGGGCAACATGATCTAGCACCTGACTTAGTGGTTTACAAACCTGATTGCAGTAAAGATGTTGGAACTAAGTAAGTGATCTCTAATGTTTCTTCCAACCCATGCCATATTATGATTCTATGAGTTTATGACACTCAGATCTTTGGGCTTTTTTTCATGGTTAATCTTCATCTAGCCTTTCCATGCTACCTTTGGGATCAATCCAAAACCATGAAAAATCAGACTGAGCCTTCCTACCAGTTCAAGTGATTTTTGAAATGATAAATAAGGTAAGAAGGGAATTAATTAGATCCCAAAATGAGTAAGTGAGGTTGGTGCATGGCAGCACAGAGAAGGCGCCAAGCATGGCAAGCATCTTTGAGAAGATGGAAAGCCCCATTTATTAATACAGAGTAATTGTGGAGGGGGAAATACAGAGGATGCCAAATGTTTATTGCTAGTTCTGCACAGGGAATGTGTAAGGAGAGGTAGTGACATGTCATCAATAAGATCTGCAGCTCAGGGTGTCTGCCGTGATCCCTGGAGCAGAAAGTCATAGTGAAAGTCTCAGTGTGCAATGTACTATGGGATCCTGCTCCAGGGATAGTCATTTATTATCTTTCTCTTTGGCAACTGGGCAAAAAAAGAAATGCGGATTTTTAAGCTATGATGTAGAAAAGTCAGAAAACCAGAATTTCTCACACATATCAGTTCAAAGCATTTAATGAACTGTGATTAAATACTTCAAACTTCAATAAAACCTAACCTAAAGTCAGTTCAGGTCCACGCAAAAGCTAACAGTGAGTTCAATTCTCGTTCATACCTTAACTATTTTGTAGGAAAGCTCTGCAGTGGAGTCTAACCTGAAGGTTTACTACCTCTGTTCTGTGTATCTGTGTTAAAAGAGGCTAAAGGAAGATGGTTTTGTGTTGCATTTTAAGAATTCCCTCTTGATGTGAAGACAAGGACTCCCAGGGTTTACCCATACAAGGTTCCTCCAGATCCCTGAAGCAGACTGTACACATATAAAGTGGAAACAGTAGGTTAATGCCCTAGTAACGAGTGATCAGATGAAGGACCTCTGAACACGATCCCCCAAAAATCATTCCTACAGGAGGTGAAAAGCTCTGTAAACATAAATACACATTTGGCCTCCTTAAGCCTTCGTATTATGTGAGCGGATAGCTGCCCACTTCATCTTGGTTACCTCTACATTTCCAAAAGGGGCAACCTCAAGCTCCGTGGCCTTAGATATTCTGCTTTGTTCCTCCTCCTGCCACATTGCTGAGGTGCATTCAATGACTGCTTTATTTCCATTACAGAGCTGATAAGCCTCCCAGTACCTTAAACAGCAGCCGCCGGTTAAAATGAAATATTTTCACATATCATGCTTTTTAAAATTAAGTCCTTCTCAGTTTGCAGTCTATTCTTTTACCAAAAAGGTGTACTATCAGAAATTACATATTTGAAAGTAGAATAGATAAAGTGATTGTAAAAGAAAAGTAATTTAAAGGATTCAGTATAATTTAATGTAATTCCAGCCTATATTCTGTATCATTTCAGCTATAATAGCCTCTCTTTGACGATACAAAATATTCCGTAACTCAATCCTACTCTCTGACAATTATCATAGAATCGTAGAATTGTAGAATGACTTACGTTGGAAAAGACCTTGAGGATCGTCTGGTTCCAACCCCTGTACAGTGGTCGGGGATGCCACTCACCACATCAGGCTGCCCAGTGCCCCATCCAACCTGGCCTTGAATGGATGAGGCATCCACAGCTTCTCTGGACAGCCTGTGCCAGCGCCTCACCACTCTGAGTAAAAAAATTCTTCCTAACACAGAACCTTATTTTCCCCTCTTTTAGTATAAAGGCATTCTCCCTTGTCCTATCACTATTAGCCTGTGTAAAACGTCAGTTCCCCTCCTGTTTACAATCTTCCTTCAGGTTATGGAAGGCTGCAATGTTATCTCCCTGGAACCTTCTCTAAGCTACACAGCCCGAGCACTACACACCCTGCCGATTGAACACAGCCCTGCCAAAATGGGCCACTTCATAGGAGAAGTGCTTCAGACCTCTGATCATCTCTGTGACCCTCTGGACCCACTCTAACATCTCCACATCTTTCCTGCGCTGAAATCCCAGGCCTGGACACAGAACTCCAGATGAGGCCTCAGAAGGGAGGAGTAGAGAAGGACAATCCCATCCCTCTCCCTGCCACCACCCCTCTGTTGATGCAGCCCAGGATACTGTTGGGCTTCCCAGCTGCAACAGCACACTGCTGGCTTATGTCCATCTTTTCCTTCATCAGGACCCCCAAGTTATCCTCTGCAGGGCCACTCTCAATGAGTTCTTCTCCCAGTCTGTACTTACATCAGGGATTGCCCCAACCCAAGTGCAACACCTTGCACTTGGCCTTGTTAAACCTCATTAGATTCTCATGTGCCCACTTTTCAACCATGTCCAGGCCCCTCTGGATGGTGTCACTCCCTTCTATTTTGTCAGCTGCACCACTCAATTATTCATATCCCTGTCGAAAGGCTTTACATTGCTTTAACTGTAGTCTTTTATATTAACGATTTGCACATCAGCTACCCAGTAAAATTTTATGGAGATCTCTTATTATACAAAATTCCTTCCTGTTTCATAACTATTCAGACAACAAAGAACATAAAACGTGTCATTTGGAGAAGAGTTTTTGATACCCCTTGCTCACTGGAAATTGTCATCTGGAAATTCTCCAAAACTGACAGTCTTCATTTCATAATATTGCAGTAGCTTCAACCACAACAACACTGAAACCAGGATAAAGATAACTTTGGAGTCAAAGACTGCAGGGATAGAATCTTGAGTAGTTGCTTGTTTAGAAATAGTTTGAAAGTAGTTGTAAGTTCTTTGGAGTACCTACGTTTGTAAGAAGGCCAAAAGTCAAAGGCCACTTGCCCTGCTTTGTTTAGTTATCCCACCAAAAATTTGTCAGAAAATTTTTCCTCTGTCAAAAACACTACGCAGGATGAAAGTCAGAGCTTAAGAGAACCAATAAGCTTTTAATGATACACTGGCTCTGCAGGAACTCAAAAACTGTCAGACAGAGTGTACAGTGTGTCCAGATGTTATTTGGTGATCAGCCTATTGTCACTGTCAGGGAGAACACGAGTGTACACTGTTTAGAGATATGTCATCCATGGCAGTTTTGAACTGTTTTTTAGAGGGGTGATTTATTTCTCCTGTCTGAAGGGATTTCTCATCTAATTGTGGAGGCCACTTTGACAATTATTTCATGAAATTATTTTTATTTGGAGAGATTGAGTACTGGGATGCAGATAAGGTTTCATACAACTTGAAGTAATTTTTCCTTAATGGAACTATATTAGCAAACGGTGTCAAGGAATGCTTCGTGAAAAAGCAAAACTCAAAAAACTTTCCTCTAAACACAACACATCAACATTATTGCTTATGTGAGTCTGTGCCCTAGAAGTTTCTCTTCCAGAAGATAAAGAATACTGGATGAAAAAAAAAGAAATTCTAACACTTCAGAGGGTAACCACTGAACTAATAATGTTGTAGTGTAACCAATTATAATTGCTTGTATTTAAGATCCAGGAACATCGTTCCTGTAAATTGCAGCTCACTTTTTTCCCTTCATACTCACTGGAATACAAATTCACATCACTGCTGTAGCAGTTTTCTAAAACAATAATTCAGGTTGGCTTTATCTTTCAGGACAAAAAGGGACATCAAATTGCAACTGCAAATTGGAGTCAGACCATTTCACGAAGGAAAAAGAACAGGACAACATGCTTCTTCTAGAGGAGTCCTAACTTAATTTTTTCCCATTCACATTTGTATTCTTGGAAAAAGTGATTCAAGTTGCGAAATAATTGACACAGGAGATTCAGAGTAAATTCCAGTTATTGTTATTCCTGGTAGATGAGAACATCTAATCTTTCTCATACAATGCTCTTAATCTCAGGCTGAGGTTTCTCTTACAATACCACAACTGCACACAGTATAACTGGAATTTCTGATTTAATTGTGCACTGTAGTTGTGCAAAGAGCTAAATATAGGCTTGGAGAAACAATATCATTTATAGGAACACAAAATCCAGGAGTAAAACATCCTAAGGAACCAGTAGTATCTGATCTGTTTAGTAGCACAGCCTTTGGGAATTCTCTAGTTTTATTTGTGATAGAACAGGAGGACAGAGAGTCATAGAATCATAGAATGGCTTGGGTTGGAAGACACTTCAAACATCGTCTAGTTCCAATCCCCCTACCACTTCCATCTCACTGTCATTTGGCTGCAAAATTCTCTAAAATTACTATTCCAACCATTCTGTGCTAAAATTGTAAGTCTAAGGTCGAGCATGGTTGTCTAATTGTGGACATTTGTCTACAATTCATGTCTATGCAATTCAAAAGCTCGTTATCCAAGAATTTTATTCATTTTCTGCCCATCTCTATAGTCGTGAGATTTTAGCAGAGGGGAAGAGGTAGAAGGCAATGGAAGCAAGAAGTAGACAAGCATAACTCTACTTTTGTGTACAACAAAAGGAAGATGAGTAGCACATGTGCCCCCCCCCCCCCCCCCCCCGTTAATATCACAAAGATGGGAGGAACATTACAGAAATTTATTTCTTCCCACAGCCTTTGCATGTTGGAAGTACCATTAGGATACCACATGCACAGTTTACCCCTGGAAAACTGTTGTCTCATTTCTGGAATCAATCAGATTTGTTTATTGAATAAACATATGTTCCAGAAAATCAAAGCTGTATGGAAATAAAACAAAGAACAACAACAGAAGCAAAAGAAAAAGAGAAAAAAAAAAGCAAAACCAAAACCAACAAAAAAAAAAAAACAAAAACAAAACACAGCCAACAATCTTCTCGCAGCTGAGAAGGATGCGGTAGCATGAAATGTACTGATATAGGATACCTACATTGAAGATGAGTTGTCTTACTAGATTTTCAAATATTTTTCTGAGAAATACACAATCTTACTGCTTCTCAAGGATTTTTTGTATGCTACTGTAGAATCTTTTTATGGTGAGACAGGTTCTGTTTATTTAGTTGCCCTCAGGCAGCATGCAAGCCATTCCTCTGGTGGCTGTGGTGTTACGCCAGTTACCTCCTGCGCAGACAAGTGAGAATCTACCTCCCCTTAATGAGGTAAAGGTGATGAATCAGGAAAACACAAATTAGGAACACACAAGGATTGAAAAAACTTTTGCAGAGGGATTTTGTGGTGGCCCTTTTGCAGAGGGCCATCTGTGGCCAAGCTCTTTAGAATTCTCATTGTTAATTGCCTTTCAGTCCAACTTACCTTCATATGAGATTGTTGCAGGGGACCACAAATCTTGAGGTGTCTCAGTCTAATAGAGCACACACACTATTTTCATGGCGTTGAGCAAGGATAAGCAAGGATGAACAAGTAGCATGTGAGATCAGTGAAAGGATCTTTCAATGTATCAAGTTAGGCAACAACTTTTAATGAAGGAAGAAGTATGGGTATATTACCCTGAGGAGCTTTTGTGGAGCACAAGCTGATCATGGAAGGTAAGATCTCTGGAGATCTTGAGAAAGTGCTGTGACACCTCTGGAATATTCAGTGTCACTGCTACCAGATAACAACTCCAGATAGCTAAGGAGGGAGAGACCTGGAGAAGAAATGGCACAGCATCACTCATCAGTGATGAGGCTGTTGTGGCTGGTTGTTGGATTTGTGAAATAGTAGTGTAGCACTCAGATGCTTGGCTTTTGATGTGAAAAGGGACCTTTCCGAGAGAACAATGGCAAAACTCTTATTCTTTTCTTGGTACAGCTTTGTAGATAACTTGTCTCAAAGACTTCTTTGAAACTAGTGCATTGTTATGAGTGGAGGGGAAGTGGAAAATGAGTCTGACAGTAAAATAAAAATCATGCTTTATAGTATGTTAAGGATCTCTTGGCTTTATTTCGACCAGTCTTTAGCAAATTAGTCTGTTATAGATTTTTCTCAAGGGGGCAAAGCAGAGAGAACTGCATCTTTTAATACCAGCTTGGATAGAACAGTCGATTCCAGTTTCATATACATTTACAGTGAATTTCCTACCCACCTAGCAATCAGTTATCTGGCAACGTTCTCCATTTGTCTCACTTGTACTCTGATACGATGTGTTTGTGTTTACACACTGACTCACAGCTGAGACTTGGAAACCCTATTGAATATTAACAGAGTAAAGGTATCATTAAGAAAATCTTGATCTTATACATCCATTTTTATTTCAAATACTTGTTTCCCCCTTCTCTCCTGTACTCTTTATTCAAAGATGCCCTCTCTTGTAGAGCAAGGAGTTGATTTATTTGATTCTCTTTGCTTTAATAGAGAAGAAGCAATTGTAGTAGAGATATTTGTGTTGTAACAGCAGTACAAGCACAATTTATATAGGAGCAAAAGCAATTTACGTGTATTTATTTTTCATTGTAAGCCTGTGTGGCTGAGGAAGTTTGGTTGTATCTTTATGTGATACACAAAATTTGTTGAATTTCATTCTTCATTGTTCTTCGGTTTGCTGTACAATCTTCCTCATGCAGAGTCCACGTGAAAAGCTAAAAGCAAACATCATATTCCACCTGGTTCAAACTGGTATGCATGAATTCATGGTACAGAATGCAAAGATTAGCACAGAAAACTTTGGTTGGAACTCATCTTGCAACTTGAGATGGGACCATTTTTATTACAAATGCCATATTCTCCTTGCCCTTGGAAAAAAATTGAGTAAAATAAGACAAGAGGCCTTACCATATTGTAGCAATATGCACTTTAACATTCCTCTTGGAGAAGTTAGTTACATGGAATATAATGCCTTTGACTTTGCTGTCCTCAACAAAACTAATGTTGAATCCAAATTTAGAGTTTAGGATTGTAAATAGTAAATTTTAAGATAAAGCATGCAGTGAGAAGTATGTTTAATAATACCAGAATATATAGTAGGAACTACTGAACTAGAAAACCAAACTCAGAGATAAAGAACACAGCAAGGGTTTAAGAAAAGGAAAAAAAGGATAATTTTGATGAAGAAAAATGTCTTTGTTTTTGTTGACATTGAATTCTCATTCCCCCTTGGGTGTTTCCTCTTCCACTCTATTATCATCAATCCATTGCATTAACATGATGTTTTCTTCCTCTACTACACTGCTAATAAAAGTGTTCAATCTTCGGTTCACTAATTAAATCTGACTTTGGTAGGGACAATTTAGACAGGCACTAGGGAACAGAAATCAAGTAGGAGAAAATCCTTTGTGAGGATTTCTGAGTCGGAGAGGGTTTTAGCAAATGAAAATTGCATGTCTGAAGTCAGAAAGTGCTCAATTTTCTGAAAATTTTGTAATGTGACACGATTCACCATAAGAAAAACAACTTAGCCTCTGCTTTGTCAAGAGGGTGTGATATCCTGTGGTCCAGTGATTATGACAGAAGAACTACCTATGATCCTGCATCCTGAAATGCACAGTAGAACTTACTGTAAATTTTCCAGTTAATCTCACTTTACCTAAAAGCAGTCTAATAATACAAATGACTTGAGAGTAATGACTAAGAAAGTCTCCATTTTGATGACCATATTTGTTAAATAAAAATAGAATTTTGGAATAAAGCAGGTTGTTTGCCCAGAAAGTCAGGCAAATATACGACGTTCATCATTTGATACCTGCTCATTTGAGATTTTCATTGTGTAGACATGAAAATGTATCATTTATAAACAGAATAACAGTAAATGGGGTAATGCTGAAATAAAATCATTTGTTCGAAGAATACCGTGAGCAGAAGAAGCATTCTATCTGTCAGGTAGCACAGAAATGAAGCCCTCTAGCACACATATGCAATTTTATATAGAGAAAATCTTTTATAAGGGGTTGTCTCCAAATAAAGCTTCAGATATTAAAATTAAAGATTTGATTCTTCCTTTCAAAAATTATGCAGATTTGCAGGATATGCAGATATGCAAGAAAGAGTCCAGTCAATGTTCCATTACAAGATAACTGTGCTGAAGAAACAAACACAAATTAATCTTTCTCCATTAGCTGTTGGTACAGCAGCTTCTAGAATCTGGGTGCAATTGTGACTGCTTAGAGGGAGATGAGCCCTCCCTTGTCCTTTCAGTCTGCTATATTCTCTCTCATGAGTTCGCAAACCTTACCCACTGTTCTCAGAAGCCAAAATACACAATAAAGTTTTAAATTTTGCTGCAATTTATTATAAGATTTGAACACTGAAAGCTGATATATCCGCACCAGGTGAGAAAATGAACAGTATTCAAATTAAACGATAATGGTTTTTTTTTTTTTTTACAAAATAAAAACTCTTGAAATTAAGCAGCTGATGATGTAGCAATGAGATAACATAATTCATCTCAAGTAAAACCTCTGCAGTGTGCTGACATATATTCTGTAGCCTCGGGTCGGCCGTGGTTTGTTCAGTTGCAGACCCATCTGGCTAGCAAGTTTGATAGCTGGAATCATAAATCATTAAAAAGGTATTCTGTTATTCCAGGCACTGATGCTCCAGTGTGTTGATGCTCCTCTTATTTAGGGGCACACCACAGCAAAACAGGTCATTGTTTGACTTATGCAGCACTTCTAAGAGAGGTTCGTAAAATGCTCAGAATCTTTAATGCCCATTACGTGTCCAATGGCAATAACCTTTCTGTGAGATACCCACAGAAGCACAGCTTGCACTGATATGCCACTAGGAGAAGCTGGAAGCTCAGTTGTTGCTAGGCAGATGTTATGGATGAAGATGTCAGCTGGTAATTAAGCAAGCAAAATTCAGGACCACCATATCCCTGAGATTTTATCTTTTCCAGCCATTTGAGATTCACACTGCAGATGTGTATGCCAGAAATTCCTAGGTGCATAATGTGTCCTTGCAGCTTTCCTTCTCTAGTGAGTACTTACTATATGGTTTTTGTTCCCCACCACTAATGATAGCTTTTGTAGAGCAAAAAACCTGTCCCTCAAAGAACTTCCCAAGTATGTATGAGGGAATGCAAAAGGAGCAAGGGAAAATGGAGCAGTGACACAACATGTACGGGATATTATCATGAAAAACAGTAGTGAATATGCCAGATTTCTGACCACTGTTCATTATTGGAGGACCCTGCTACCAAGTTCTCATGATGTGCTGAAAGTTCATCAAGATAGCTATGATCCTGAGGTGGAAGATGAGGTAAGTAACACAGGTGTTGTCAGGTACACTGGCATTCGTTATGTTGCTACCCAACTGCTAGACCTTTACTTCCAATTGTCAGTGTTAATGACAGTTGGATGCAGTTCCTAGAGACGATTCAATGAGTTGTACAGGGCTAGCAAGAGGTTATGCTGGGAACATGGAGAGACTGGAAGGAAATGTCAGAGATACAAAGTATGTCAGAGAATAAATAAAAAGGAGTTTATGTCCTAAAAATGGATCCAACCAAATAAAGATCTTTACCTTAATTGGCCCACCTACTGAATAGGGTGACAGTGTTGTTGCTTAATATCGCTGAATTGTAGAAGGCAACAGAAAAATCATCCACAGGCAGTCATAACATATAGTTTCCTAAGTATTGGAAATGGAGGGACTTCAACCATGTTATTTGGAGAAGGCAGGAAGTAGATAATGGATGAGTAGCTGTGCATGCTGAATGAATTGCAGTCCACAGGTCCATGCAGACTGAGCCTTCATGGAGATTTTAAATTTCTATCTTCAGCTTTCAACCTACTTCTGAGACTCCCATTTGACTGTTCAGATCCTTCCTGCATCTCTAGTCCTCTGGAGCTTGTATGCAGATAGCACACTTCTCCATCAAATACTCTGGGCCACAGGAGAGGTAAGCTCTGCTAAATCTGTAAAATCTGCTTCTATAAAATCCAGTGCAAGTATCTTTGTCAAGTTCTCTTCTCATTCTGCCTTTATTCCAAACACACCACACCACCTACAGCACAAATTCATTTTGCATAGTGTCTCTAGGGCAAGCTGCATCCTTACATTTCTGCCCAGAGATAGAGAGTGAATAATGTCACAAAGAGGGAAATCGTAATTCCTGACACGTGTAGGAAGCTGGGGCTGCAGAATAAATCAGTAAATGAATGGAAAAAAATAAATGAGCAGCAAGAAAACTGCAGTATCTGCTTCAAGTTTGGGATATCAGCCAGAGCTGAAATACCCCAGCCCAGAGTGGTTCTGCTGTATGGCTGAGCACTTCAAAAAGCCAGTTTTCTGTTGGTTCATATTTATGAACAGTAAATCACAGCATATAAAGCTGATTCTGCCATTAAAACAAGAGTCAGATTATCTGGCTATTCACTTGGAAGAAGACTTCCTGGTTAATTAACATAAATATAGCCCTTGGGACTCCTAGGTATCAGAGCCAGGGCACAAGGGAGAAAGTGATAAAGGAAGGCAACTGTGAATGGTAAGATGGGATGATTCTTAAAAGGGCTCGAAATGGACCTGTCACATTTAATTTTGCTGGTAATTTGATTATTAACGAAATAATATTTGATGCTCTTGGAGAAGAAATGGCTCATTTTACAGGGCTGGAAGGCAAATGTAAAGTGGAGTAAAGGAAGTTGCAGACTCCAGTATTGATCTCTGCTTCATAAAACTGGAGGAAAAGCTCTTCAACTGGTAACTGCAGAAATGCTCACAAGACTTGAAGAAAATTGTTCTTTTTCCATTACACCACTTCTGTACCATAAAAATGACATCTTAGGCTAGTTCAAGCACCAGTGAAATGCCTTGTCTAGGAGTATGATCAATGATATTTTCCTAGAGAAAAGTGATACAAAGCAGGCGATAGAGATGAAATTTTGAGTATAAAAGGTAAAGGGAAGTGTGCACTTGATGCACCTGACACAGTGGAAGAAAGGTGCCTCTCCTTCCCTGTCTCACTCAACTCGACTGGTCTCTTCTCTCCAGCTGTAAGGTGGTACATAGGGTGAGAGCCCCTATGTACACCATAGAGATCTTGGTGAGATAAACATGCTGTAGATTGGGAAGCTCTCTTTGGATGAATCACAGAATCATAGAATCATTGGGGCTGAAAGGGACCGCTAAGATCATCTAGTCCAGTCATCAACCCACCACCACCGTGCCCACTAAACCATGTCTCTCAGGTCACTGTGACACCGATCTGCAGTAACAGCTTAAAATGGGAAGGGTTTATGTAACTTCTTCCTGTAGCTGCAGCATTACAATGACAGGTAGCTGCAGCATTACATTGACAGCAGCTGCAGATATTTCAGTCCCTCCTGAGGACTTCTCCTCCTATAAAATCCCACCAATGAGAATAGCTGACACAGCTGTATTTTGTGGAAATCTTGGAAACATCATGGATACAGCAAAGTGCTATTTGACTTCCAAAAGGCTTGTGAAAAATTCAGCCCAAGTGGTAATTCTTCCGCTTTTAAATATTGCCTGAAATCTTGCGAGTCCTAGCTGGGAGAAAAGAAGTCTCTTCCTTCTCCTTGAGAGAGAAAGCACCACGCAATACCCTGGATCTAGTCAAGAAACAATCTAGACAGAGGGAGTTGGTGCAGCGGTCACCAGCCTTAGGACCCCCCATCCTTCCAGGCATCGAAGGCCAGGTTGGATTGGAATCTGGGGCAGCCTGATGTGGCAGGTGGCAACCCTGCCCATGGCAGGGGGTTGGAACTAGATGACCTGTAGGTTTGTTCCATCTGAAGCCTTTCTAAAATTCTATGATCTAGAAAGAGAATCCATGAAAAACAGCTCCATCTCGCAGCTGTGCTACAGTCTCCAGATTCTGCCTCATCTAGCTTTGCAAGTAACCTAAATCAAGGACAAATAATAGGTAATAGCATCAAGGCACAGCACTCAGATGCCAGGCTAATCTGAAGCACAAATACACAACTGAGGATAAGACTGAAGTTTGCATAGCTTCTCTTTTACATTTTTTCCTCCAAATCCTTTCTCTTCATACTCCTAGGAATATGTATTTTGTTAAATAATAAATGTATCTTGACCCAAAGTCTCAGAGTGAACTGATTATTTTTTTTGTCTTGAGAGCTTGCTGATGCTAGCAAGTGACTCTAAACAGATGTGTTCCCTCTGAAGTATCTCTGTGAATGTAAGGGCAAGAATGCAGTTTTCCTAGAAAAGAAGTAATTTGACTTTTTTTAATTCAAAGTATTTTAAATTTCCCCCTATTTTTCCGTGATATATTTCAAATGGTTTAAAGGAATTGCTGTGCAGCAGTGGCTATGGCAGAAAGAAGTCTTCTTTCAGTCATCAGTTAAATATTTAATATTTAAATAATGGAAAGAACTTATCTTTCAGTGAGAAGCAACCTTTTTTGTTAAGTTGCCTCTACTGACAGACAGAAAATGAGAAACACGGAACCATTCAGCTTACCCTTGAAACAAGAGAAAGTTTTGAAGATTATTTCAGGGCTGGAATGTCTCTATTTTCTTCTCCATTATAGATATCACTGGAAATGGTGTGATTTTGCTTGAAACAACTTGGTTAACTTACAGTGACAGCATCCCAGGACTTTAAGTTCAGCTGGTTCCTTGACAGATTCTGGATGACCTCTCCTTTCATAGAGCCAAAGCTACTTGGAGCGAAGGCCTGTCAAACTGTCCTTTTCCATTTAGAAACATGCATTCAAAAGGGTCTATCATTACTCTCCATGGTGTAAGAACTGACACCTTAATTACAAGGTGGCTGTAACCACTAGGTAATGTTGTCAGAAAAGTCAATTAGTGAGTCTTCTGATAATGGTAGCAAACTTTAATATTCCACATTAGTATGGGGAAAGATCTGCAAATTGTTTTCAGAGTTTAAGATTTCACTCTGCAGGGAAAGTCTCTTCCAAGACAATACTGTTTTTGCTATTCTGAAACTGCAAGCACCAGATAACTGCAATGTAATACAAGCGAAATAGAAGGGAAATAACTTTTTATGGACTGAAGTGGTAATTTAATTACTTCTTGGCAGAGCCCCTATCTCTTTGAGCAGGTACCTTGCTTGGAGCACGACTTAAGCTGCAAGTTTCCCAGCTTAGGAAGTTTCTGGTGTGTACCCAGAAGAAACAGGAGTCTGGGTGTGCAGGTTCTCCCCTGGGCACTGATTTGGAAAACAAGAGACACTGGTCCTTTGACATCTGTCTGGAAAGGAACTACTATGATTCAGAAGGTCTCAGTTCCACTTAGTCCCTTGTACTTAGTGTTTTCTACCAGCTGGAATACCTGAAAGCCTGGATTCAGCCTGTGGGAAGTATTAAGCCCAAGACCACAGGTAGGATTTAGACACATGAATCCAACTCTGTGAGGAAAGAAACTGAACCTTCAGTCCAGCAAATGCCACAATTCATATAGTACAAGCATATAGGAACTTTTCTAAGTTGTGTTGTCTTGAAGGGGATCTATCACAGAAGGTGTCTTATCCAGGACCGCAAAAAACTGAGGCATTAACATAAAAAAGTAAGCCAGTCACTGAACCACAATTTGCCATTCAGGCTCCAGGAAACCTATTGTCATCGTAAAGACATGGATATCTTCTTACATAAAGCATTACAGTGCTTGCAGTGAAACAAGTGGAAAATTAGAATCATAGAATCATTAAGGTTGGAAAAGACCACAGAGATCATCTATTCCAGCCGTCAACCCATCACCAGCATTCCCGCTAAACCACACCCCTCAGCTCTACATCTATGCATTTCTTGAAAACCTCCAGTGACAGTGAGTCAACCACCACCCTGGGCAGCCTGTTTCGATACCTCACAACTCTTCCTGAGAAGAAATCGTTCCTAATATCCAACCTGAACCTCTCCTAGCATAACTTGAGGTCGTCATCTCTCATCCTATCACCGTTACCTGGGAAAAGAGGCTGACCTTTCTACAACCTCCCTTCAGGGAGTTCAGAGAGTTTCCTTCACAGAGGAAGAAAATCTCCCTTGAATCCTTACTTCTCTAGACTAAGTAATCCCAGTTCCCTCAGCTGCTCCTCATAATTAAGTTTAAGCATGCCTGAAAGAGCTACAGCAATCTCAACATCTGATTGCAATCCTATCATTCAACTTTCCTAGACTGAAGGATGCCTTGTTCTGAAAGGAACAGAGAGAAAAAAGTGGTTGTGCCTCAGCAAGGCAAGAAGAGGAAGAGGCCCATGTAGAGAACTTTGTTGAAGATCTGTAGCCTCCATATACACAGCAAATGACTTCAGTATAAAGATTGTTTGTTTAGGGGCAGAAGTTAAGTTATTGCCATAGTAACAACATTAAGGAAACTGTTCCTAATGGATCCTTTGACACTATAAATGAAGATTTGATTTGTCCCAGCCACTTTGTACCAGACAAATTGGTACTATTAGGAGGTCTCTAACAGACATTTCACAGAATTGTTTCTATGCTACGAAGGGCAGTGGTGCACAGAGCTTTTGAACTTTGGAGGTACATGAAGGGAACAGAGGTATAGACTTTAATTTGGAGTGGTGAAATTTGAGAAAAGGGCCCCACAGTAAGGGAGAGAAAGGGACTTCACAGAAACTGGGACAGTTTTACTGGGTAGTGAAAAGATGATAGTTTATGTAGAAGTTGTTAGAAGAATGGGGATTGCAGACACCATGTCTGGAATAACAAGGGGGATGAAGGCCATAAAGATAAGGGTGCAACAGCCCGAGGACAGTGAAGTGATTAGATGTCCACAGGGCAAGCTGGAACCAGTTTGGGGGGTGCCTCTCCCGCTGGGTCAACAATTTACAGTAAGGAAGACTACAAGCCTTCACTAGGAAGATGATGAGCCTTCATCCCACAACCACCCCCACGACTCACTACGCACTTGCAAGGGGGGAAGGGACTGCATGCTAATGGGGTCTCAGGAATGTAGTGAATATGTACCCGAATTCCTGCCAACTATTGATTATGTGTTAGTTCAGCCTATATTTGTAGCATGCTTTCTCCTAACGGTGTGCAAGTTAGGTGGAATTATCCCCCTTGCACCAGGGTGTATGCGCATCACTCATTAAAGATACCTGCTTTATAACTACTTTGTGGTTATGGAGTTTGATTTCTGCACGTCACTGGGAGTTTGGTTCTGTCTTCTTTGAAATGAAGACTCTTAAAATCTTTTAGTCATAGAAGATGGGTTATAAAAAGTGAATAAATATTGATGAAGAATGAAACTGAGTACATAACAACATTTTCATTAGCTTGCCCTCTCCTGTGATGCCTTATGCATTTTAAATTAATAAGTTTGTGGGAGGCCAGGTTAATTCTCACTGCCTGAAAATTTTTGTATATGTTATATATAATTTGAAGATGTTTATGAAAGTAGGAGGTATGCATCTATGTGAATGATTTGCTCTGTAAATTTTCACTTCAAATTGAGGAACATCTCATAAATAATTATTTGGTTTGGAGCCTCAAGAGTATTTAGTGAACAGCAATAGGAAAAAAACCCCGAGGCAAACAAATACTCACGTTCAGAGTAAAAGGAGCACAACAAAGTATATAAGAAGACTTAAGACAATTCTATGACAATCTTGTACTCTTTGTGCTCCAAACTGCATAGAAATTAATCCATTCAGTTTCCTGTTGAGTGTCAGGTTAATTTTTATGGCAAATTTGTGTTACAAAAACTCTAGTCAGTTCTTCACAGATGTGCCTCCTTGTTCTTATCCCATCTGACTCTTGATTCTGCCTTAGGCAAATCATGTACATTGATTAAAACTTTAATCTTTTCTGGAGTTAGCTGGCTGCCTTTGTGAAGAAATTCATGAGTGATAAGGTAGTGTTAATCAAGTAGAAGTTCAAAATTTTTCCTGCTGTTTGGATTTGAGAAATAATCTGCAGATGGAACCTTGCTCTTCAGTCTCCTTCTAACATGGCACAGGTTGTAAGCAAGTACTTTATCCAGATGAAAATATAACAGAAATTTAGGGAGGTAGAATAGGATGGATAAAACACTGAATATTTCTGATTCATTGGGACAGTGTTTTCACAGATCATATATGCATAATGAATACAATTTATTTCTCTTTAACATTGGAGTACAGTCTCCTTTTCTATTTTTACAAAATGCCCAATGCAGAGGAGAGATGGTTGAGTTGTCATTTCTTGCCATCATCTTGACTGATGAACAGCAGAAATTGCTGATCTTGGACAATGAGAGAAAACAGTAGAGTTATTCATATCTTCATTGGAAATGCCTTCGTTAGCATCTGAGATGAATGAGACTGAAAGAAAACAAATTAATAAATCCAGAACTAATCCTCAGTTATGCACTATTACAGAATCACAGTAGCACAGAATTGCAGGAGTTGGAAGGGAACTCAACTCAAGATTGTCAGCTCCAATCCCTCTGCTAAAGCATGTTCCCTACAATAGATTGCACAGATAGGCATCCAGATGGGTCTTGAATATCTCCACAAAAGGAAACTCCACAGCCTCTCTGGGCAACCTGTTCCAGTGCTCTGTGACTCTTACCATAAATAAGTTCTGCATGCTTGTATAGAACTTCCTATGTTCAAGTTTTAGGCCGTTACTCCTTGTCCTATTGCTGTGCATCACCAAGAACAGCCTTCCTCATTCATTTGCCTCCCACCTCCCTTCAGATATTTATAAGCATTAATCAGAACCCATCTCAGTCTTCTTTTCCCCAGCCTGAACAGACCCACGTTACTAAACCTTTCCTCATAGGGGAGTCGCTCCAGGCCCTTTATCACTTTGTGGCTCTCCACTTGACTTTCTCTAGGAGATCCCTGTCTTTTTTGAACTGGGGAGCCCGGAACTGGACACAGAATTCTAAATGTGGACTTACAAGGGCAGAGTAGAGATGGAGGATCATCTCCCTTGACATGCTGGACATGCTCTTTTTAATGCTACCCAGCATACCATTGGCCTTCATGGACACAGGGACACACTGCTGGCTCATGGACAACCTGTTGTTCACCAGAACACTCAGGTCCTTCTCCACAGAGGTCCCCTGTAGCGGGTCATCCCCTATTCTTTACTGATGCACGTGGTTATTCCTCCCCAGGTGTAAAACTGCACTTGCTCTTGTTAAACCTCATTGGGTTCCTCCCTGCCCAACTCTCCGGTCCATCCAGGCTGAATGGAAGCACAGCCCTCAGATGTGTCAGCCACAAATCCTCCCAGATTTGTACCATCAGCAAACTTGCTGTAGGTGGACTCTAACCCTTCATCCACGTTACTGATATGGATGCTGAACAAGACAGGACCCAGCACAAACCTCTTGGGAACACTGCTGGTTACAGGCCTCCAACAAAATTCTGAGCTCTGTCAGCTTGTTCCCAATCCACCTCACCATCAAATTCTCTATCCCACACTTTCTAAGTTTCATAACAAAGATGTTGTGGGAAACGGTGTCAAACACATTGCTGAAGTCAAAGTATACAGCATTCTCTACTCTCCCCTCATCTACCCAGCTAGTGATGACATTGCAGAAAGCCACCAAATTGGTTGAGCATGAATTCCTATTGGTGAGTCCATAAGTACACACGGTTCACGGTATCGTCCAAACTTGTGTAAAAACCAACAGATATTCTGATGAGCTTTGTAGTCAGAAGTAATAAAGGTCCTGAATGCAAACTTCAATGATGTTTGAAGGCCATGAATACTTATCCAGTCCTGCAGCTAGCATTCCCATTACCACATGTGTACCCACATCTCTACAAGACAGTGAAGTCTGTTCTGACACAACTCAATTGATTTGATCACCTTGAAATGAAAATCAAGCTAGCAAGACTGCTGAAATGAGTTGTTTGCTGCAATTTCCAGATGGTTCTGGAAATTCATTGCTTCCCTGCACGTCCATGAAGATAGAGACAACACGCTGCCTCCTTGGCGCTGAGTCTGGATGGGGATAGAGCAGAATTAAACATGAGGGGTCTGGTGATCTTTCAGGATGCTAATTGCATTCTTTCATTTATTGTTCAGTCTCAGTGGTTTGCTTCAATCAATGACAAACCATAAAAATAAACTTTAAAATATGCAAATGACTTATTCATGGGCAAAAGATGCCCCAGAAAGGCCTCAGTATACTCTAGCCAATCCCAGATTTCTGTGGCTTTTTGTCATAAGATCTAAGTTAGAAAAGATCTGTATGCACATGGAATTGTCATTTGTAATAGTATTAAAAGTGGTTGGCTCCCGACATTGCCTCTAAGTGCAGGTAGTCTGAAAAATGACAATACCACAGTGCATAGTGGCTGTTCCTCCAATTTGTTTCTTTTTGTTTGGGTCTAGCAAGACTCTTAATCATGTTCTTGCCATTATGAGAAAAGTAATACTGTATTCCAGGTCACCATTGCGGGTGGACTGGGAGGTTATCCGCATTGCACAATTGCTCGTGTTCTTACATATTATGCACAGAAATAAATCCAACATTTGTCATGAATGTTTTACATTCAGATTCCACTCCAAGCACCATCTTGGGGAAGAGAGATTCAGTAGTTAGATGTACAACTGATTAAAGTGGAGACACCGGCCCCAAACCTTGGTGCGTTTAAGTCTCATTTTAATTCATAAATATTTTCTGACTTTCAGGAATATCTGTTATTTATAAGATTTTGCTAAGTACCACTAATGAAAACTTTTCAATCTGTGCACTGTTTGCAAACTGTTCACTTCAAATCAACACTATTCATCGTATGCGTTAGCCCACATGGCCTGGCTTTTACATCCTACTTGGATGCCTGAGATACATTCATAAGAAAATAATGAGTAGTAATTCTTCAGTACAATCTGTTTAACATTTGGAACTGTTTTCTGGGGCAGGAAATAGTGCTTCTATTGACAAATGCGCAGAACATGAAGAGTAAGACCTGTTGAGCAGAGGAGTTCTAAATTGGAATCCAAATTAGATTCAACTATTCTCAAATATATTCATGAATATTTTACTTAGTCAAACTTATGCAGTAAAATATTTAAAAAGGTAGGTCTGACCTGTGCTAGAAATAACTTCAATGTTCTGTATGAATAATGACAGACACTTTATACAATAAAATTTCTCTCTGCATTCCTATTATGGCCATGTACAATACTAACATTATTCGTTACTGTAATACTTGACACCACAGAAATGTGTCATCTTTACAAGTGAAAGTAGTTGGAGAGCCAAGGTCCAGCAGTAATAAAACATCTGGACATCTTTACTAAGATGACTTAAGTTAGGCTTAACATAACATTAGGATGGGCCTGACCAGAGACAGCTTTTCCCAAGAACTGTTTCTCACAATATTATAATTGGGACTTGGTTCCTGATTTTCCAACATCATGCACTGAATTTTTTCAACTGGCCTATACCTTCTGAGGATTATTAATTCCTTACCTAACTAAGTCTAAAACAGGTTTTTCTAATCTCCAGAATTATTGAGTTTTCAATGATTACTTTAGTATTATCTCATTTCAGAAATCTTCACTGACAAATTATGTGAATGCAATTGATATTATAATTTCATAACAGCAGTAATCTGCAGCACCAGTTCTATGTTTTCTTGAGGAATGTTAAAAGCAATACATTTTTAAAGGTATCTGATTTATGCAGGACTTTGCATTATTTTATAAAAAGCAGTTTGTGTAGATTTTTTGTCATAAGAAGCAGGAAAGGATATCAGTACTGAAGAGATACGTTTTGCCAATTATTTGAAAAGAAGAAAGAAATGATAGTGCCAGAAAAGTAGAATGGCAAAGTGCTGAGTTTTCAAGAAGGATGTAGAGATCATTTCAAAGAGGATGAAACAGAAGAAGGAGGATGGATAGCAGAAGAGTGGAAGCCATACAGAAAGTGTACTTTGGCATGCTGAAAGTCTCAAAAAAAGAATCAGAGCTCCATTTCGATTGTATGTATGTGATTTATATATATCTTACAATCTACTCTCCAGATGCATGAGCAAAACAATGTTTTTAACTTTCTGACATGATGAACTACACATCACGTCCCTGTTGTGAAATTTTAATGTTCTTGCAGACTTATCTCCAGCTGCAAAATGATTGTGGCAAGTACCCGAATCTTTTTAGCTAGTCTTACAACAGCTCTTTTTATTTGTTCTGCTTTGTGGTTTTTGCAAGCAAAGTACACTGTCAGCACCATTTACAGGCACCGTTTGAAGTTAGATGCCTTGCACTTTTTGCAGTAAGTATATATATTGTAGTAAACAGAAGATATAAAAAGCCAAAGTGTAAGTGGGAAATCTTGATCTATGAAGGCTCCTGAGAAGCAGTTAGATATTAACTCAGGAAAGAATAGCACGGAAATCTTGCATATTCTTTCACTATTCATTTCCTCAGTACCTAAAAATACTCCTTTACTTCATTGTTAAGCCAAGTGTGATGAGGGCAGGTTGAGCCAGCATGAAATCAGAAGATGCGCTTCCTTTTCGGAACAAAGATATCCATAAAGATCCGTTTCTGCTGACATATC
Source organism: Alectoris magna (assembly GCA_030625065.1). NCBI lineage: Eukaryota > Metazoa > Chordata > Aves > Galliformes > Phasianidae > Alectoris > Alectoris magna. The sequence continues at coordinate 5,257,056 of CM060561.1, forward strand.
TAACCAAGGTCCTGCACTGTGTTCAAGGGAGCCATGAGCTGGTGATGGTTTCCTGGGAAGTGGAAAAGTTTTGCAAAGAAGTGGAATTTTTGGAGTTCAGCTGTAAGGAGTAGGGGATGGTGATTTTCACTGCACTGAGAAAACTTCACCAAAAGTATAACCAAATCTTTGGTAGGTGTTTTTTTTCCCTCTGGCTGCCTTCTGCATGTTTGTCTTCTCTTTTATATATGCATGAATTAAGACTACAATGATTATTCTTTTCCTTTTTTTTTCTTTTTTTCTTTTTTCCCAGTGAAAAAAGAGATTAAAAAATATATTTAGAATTCATTTTCCCCTTCTCTTTTCCCTCTAAATATCTGTTGACAGGTTTCCAAGCCTGCTTTCTCATGTGCTGTAAATAAGACAAAAGACTTGGAAGATTTCTGCTACCCGTATATAGGATGCACAGAGAACAAATTCCAAAGGAGACAATCACAGATGTCCTCAGTACGGAAGACTACATTTGGCTTAAGTTCCAAGATTAATGACTGTGCAGTTAGTTATTGTTAAAATGGGATTGACTGCCAAGATTCTTAAAAAGTATCAGTAATTAAGCTTGAAAATGCTTTCTTCTTATGTAAGCTAATCTGGTCATATCTTTGAAGTTATCACGCACCATGATTCGATTGGAATGATCAGATGTTACATGAATATTTGACAATTCTTTTCAAATAATTGAAACATCTTAGGATTTTCATCTGAACAGTTACTTTTTCAGTTATTCTGATGCCAAGTAGAAGTAGCTGATGTGCAACAGCAACAAATATGTAGTTCAGTGGAAGACTGCTCTTAGTGATCACAGAATCACACAGAATGGTTTGAGTTGGAAGGGACCTCAAAGATCAACTAGTTCCTACCCTCTTTTTGAGGGCAGGATTGCAAACCACTGCATCAGGAATATCTTACAAAGAGCAGCTGAGGAAACTGGAATTGTTTTGTCTGGAGAACAGGAACAGGAGCCTCACTCACTCAGTACAACTGCCTGAAGGGAGATTCTAGCAAGGTGTGTGTCAGCATGTTTTCCAAAGTAACAGCAATAGGATGAGAAGTAACGGCCTCAAGTTGAGCCAGGGGAGATTCAGGTTGGATATTAGAAAAAAAGATATCCTTGGAAAGAGTAGTACAGTATTGGAATAGGTTGCCCAGGGGCATGCTGGAGTCCCCATCCCTGGAGGTGTTTAAGAGAAGGGTAGGTGTAGCACTGAGGGACATTGTTTAGTGATCATGGTGGTAATAAGTTGATGGTTGGACTAGATGACCTTAGTGGTGTTTTCCAACCCTAATGACTCCATTATTCTATGATTTTTCAATTACTTTCCTTGGACTAGAAGGTACATAGGACATAAATGTGCATTAGGATTATTAACATACAATCAGGTTGGAATCTGCAGGAGAAAGCCACAGCGGGTTTTGTTTACCACAGCAGGACTCAGATCATTTTCGTAAAGATTATAATGGCAGCAGAATCTGAAAACTGTCTCCTTCTTATCCTGTCTTCTAACATAAGGAAGGTGGAACACTTGCTTAAAATATATTACACCTAAATGCAGCATGGATATGTGGAACGGCCAGCTTGAAGATAAACACATCCTGTAGCTGTTGTTTTTTTCTTCTTATTTTTCTCTCATTGTTCTTGATTTTACAAAACTTGGTAATTTTTTGATGGACCTAAGTAAGGGTAAGACTCAAGTTCTAGGTGTAACACTCAGTAATACAATAGTTCAGTAACTCCCAAGTGTCTGCTGAAACTCTTTAATTTATTATTCATTTTCTGACTTGAATTTTATAGTCAGGTTTCTCTTCTTGCTAAAACTTTGATGAACTTTCCTTGGACAAGTATTTTATGGAAAACTTAATTTCAAACTGATGGAAAATGTTTTAAACTAGCTATCCAAAAAGAAGGTCCTGCTAATTGCCCTATTGATTCTTTTTAATGTCTGCAAATAAATCAGCTACAAACATTCCAAATTGCTCCTCTTGGAAGCTGGATATTAATTAAGCTTGTTTATATGAAAGCACCTTAAGTATCTTTGCCCACTCACTTTGCTATTTGTTTATGCTATTGCACTATAAAAACAGTTGATTGAAAGAAAAACAGAGACCGTATTAATACACAGAATAGTACACAGAGTCTCCTCAATTCCTGGGCTTGAAATGTTGCCAAAATAAACAATACTTTCTGATGAGACACATTTTGTAATGTTTAATGAAAGGTAAAATGAAGACATAAAAATGCGAGGAGATAGATAAAAAAGCCTGTACTTACCGCAGCACAAGGGAGTGAGATTCATGTTTCTGCTGCATAGACAGGAGAAAATTTCTGTGCAGTGTCTACTTAACTCAGTTCAGTCTGCAAAGTATATTTTAGATGCGAAAGAGCACTGATTTCATTTTTATACCTCAAGTTTAATACTGAATTTTCTCATTTTCTTATTTTTATATATAAATATACAAATGGCATGTTTATGTTGTGTGTACATATAGAATCTTAGAAACAGAATAATACAGTATTCTGTGTTGGAAAGGACGTATAAGGATCATGGAGTTGAAATCCTGACTCCACACAAAATCATAGAATCACAGAATCCTGGAATGGTTTGGGTTGGAAAGGACCTTTAAGATCATCTAGTTGCAATCCCGCTAGTATCAGCAGGGATACCTCCCTCTAGACCAGGTAGCTCAAAGCCCCATCCAGTCTGGCCTTCAATGCTTCTGGGGATGGGACATTCATAACCTTGCTGGGCATCCTGTTCCATTGTCTCACCACCCTCACAGAAAAGAATTTCTTTCTAATATCTAGTCTAAATCTAACACCTCCAGTTTAAAACCATTTATTTTTGTCTTGTCACTAAATGCCCTTAGAAGAAGTCCCTCTCCAGCTTTCCTGTAAGGCCCCCTTCAGGTATTTGAAGGCCTCTATATGGTCCCTCCAGAGACTTCTCCTCTCCAGGCTGAAGTATCCCAGCTCTCAGAAAGTCTCACAGGGGAAGTGCTCCAGCCCTCTGATCATCTTCATGGCCCTCCCCTGGATCTGCTCCAACAGCTCCATGTCCTTGTGTTGGGGGCCCCAGCACTGGATGTAGTACTCCAGGTGGGATCTCATGAGGGCAGAATACAGGGGCAGAATCAGCTCCTTCAATCTGCTGGTCACACTTCTCTTGATGATACCCATCATACAGTTGGCCTTCTGGGCTGCAAGCACACACTGCCTCATGTTGAGCCTTCCATCAACTGACACTCCCAAATCCTTCTCCTCAGGGCTGCTCTCAAGCCATTCTCTTCATAGTTTGCATTTGTGTTTGGAATTTCCTCGATCCAGGTACAGGACCTTGCAATTGGCCTTGTTGAACTTCATGAGGTAGGCATGGGCCCACCTCTCAAGCCTGTCCAGGTCCCTCTTGATGGCACCTCTTCCCTCTAACCCCCAGCTGCCCCTCCCCTCACACAGTTCCAGGCTGTTCCCCAATGCTCTCTTGCCGTCACAGAAAGCAGAGCTCAGTGCTGCCCTCCACTCCCTGTGAGGAGCTGCAGGCCACCATGGAAAGGTCTGAGGATGACATTTCTACAAACGTGATTTCTTTTCCTTAAGCTTATGAGAAAATTATTATTTGAGATTCAGTGATTAAAGTATCTCACATATTCCATAGCCAAGATAGGTAATTGATCCTTGGAGTCTTTTAAAACTTAACTGGAGAAAACTGTGAGCAGACTGGTGTGATTTGACATCCTTTGAGCAGGTAGTTGTATAGCTTTCTCCAGAGATCCTTCCTAACCCAAATTGTCTCAAAATTTGGTGATACTTTCTTTTAGGATAACTGACACACATTTAGTCCTAGTATAAAGCTGTTAAAAAGACAAGTAGACTTCTCGTGTGTCTTACGTTGAGAGGGAAGAACTTGCAACACACATCCAACATGAAAATGAAGACAGTTGTTCTACAGAGTTGATCTGGATGGATTGGCCTCGGTTTGTACAGTTTAAAATTAATGAGAGAATTATGCATTTGAAGTTGGTTAAGATACTAAAATTAGCAGAAAACTGATTGATGTTAAAGGAGGCAATTGTAGGACTATGAGTAAATAAAGTGAAGGTAGTTCCTTTTGTTCACGAATTCTTTTGGTAAAATTAACACAAGTGTAATCTAAACTAGCAAACTACGGTATTTGTCTACAGAAAGTATATAATTAGTCATCTTTCAAGTGACTGATACAGGTGATTCAGCATCAGAAATAGTGCTGCAGAAGGGCAAGGGAAGGGATTGTTCTCTTCTATGCAGAACTGGTGACACTGCACCTTGAGTATTTTGTTCAGTATTGGGTCTCTCATTACGAGAAGCTAATTGAGTTGCTTGAATGTGTGTAGAGAGCAATGAGGCTGCTGAAAAGACAGAAAAACAATACTTCAGATGAGTGGCTGAGGGACTGTTTACTCTGGAGAAGAGGAAGTTGAGGGGAGACCTACTTGAAACGAGGTTGTACTGAAATGGGCGTTGGTTTCTTTTCTCAGGTGACACAAGGAAATGACCTCGAAGTGTGCCATAAAAAGTTTAGATTGGATATTAGGAAGAATTTCTTCATGGTGTGGGTGGTCAAGCACTGAAACAGGTCAGCCAGGGAAGTGGTGGATTCCTTATCCCTGGAGATATTCAAGAGATATATGGACGTAGCACTAAGAGACGTGGGTTAGTGATGAAATTTGGTGGGTCAGGTTGATGGTGGTACTTGATGATCTTGAAGGTCTTTTATAACCTAGATTGTTCCATAATTTTTTGATTCTGACTGGTGAAGCACTTACTGGATCTGTCTTGTTTTAGGCACCAGAACAAAGGAATGAAAAATATTCTCTAGTAGATGAAGTGAGATTTGTCCCACACTGGAAAAATCAAGGTTCCTATGTAGTATACATATGAATTCCTTTCTCTAGTATGTCATCTGAAAAACAGAAAATATTTCTAAATGGCTATTGGCACTACACAGTTTGTATTCAGTATGTAGACAATCTCTTCTTTTAATGTTTTGTAAAAGCATTTATATAATATAGAATCATAGAATCACAAGGTTGGAAAGACCTACAAGATCATCTAGTCCAACCGTCCTCCCATCATCATTACTACCACAAGCCACTAAACCATATCTCATAGCTCCTCTCTATTTCTCTATAAAGGATAAACTGATGCTCTTAAAGCCCACATTCTTTCCAGAACTGAATCTCTCCAGCCCTCAATGAGGTTCTAGATAGTTCTGCATAGAAAATTATGAAGATGGAAGATAAAGATGCTTGAAGGAACTGAGAAGTCTAGGAAATTATTACAATGGAATTTGAGAGCTAAAAAGAGAATCGTTAGATGAGAAAGATTATTTCTGTATTCAAAGCTAAGTTGTGATGCTCTTACTATTTTTTGTTTCACTAAGGATACTGGCGCAAAAATAAGACAATGCCAGCAAAAGCCACTGATGATAAATAACGGGGGATACGTTACCAAGATAGAGGAGTACTAAATTAGCATCAAAGTAGAAATTAATGGCCACAAAGACTGGAGAAATAGACGTAGGATGAAATTTGGAGAAAGGTTTAGCAGTTTTGGATGTCTGTTATATATGAAGCTCTCTTAGCAGAAAACAAAGAAATACACAGACCTATTAGTGAGCTCACAATGGCTGTGACCCATTTGAACAAGTCCCTCTGCAGAAAGTACAGTGGGATATTTTAGGTGATATTTCTCTGCATAGAGAGTGAAATTTTAATGTTATTGTAACAGATGTGGAATGCAATGTACCTCTGTCATCAACAGCATTCAGGAGAGAGTTATTGAAGTTAGAGCAGAGTTATAAGCATGGAAGAATAGAGAAAGTACATTTAAAAAAAAATAACCAAAAGCTTGCTTTGTCCAAACTAGCTAAATGAAAGCTAAGAGAGGATGTAATTATTATTTATTAATATCTACAAGAGGGTAAATTCCAGGAAGAGATAGGAACTATCCAAGCTAAAGGACAAATGTAGTATAAACTGATAATGAATATTGTTAGGCATAGAATTAGATGAAGCCCTACCGGAAGAAGATTAATGCAGATCAGCTGTTTGCTTGGAGTAGTAGGTACAGATGACATAACTACTTATAAAAGGAAGCTTAGTAAATGCATGACTGGGGTGATGTGACATGACTTCCTGTAATGATGGAAGACTGGAACTGATTAACCAGGAGATCAGCTCCTAAGTGGATACATAATTGGTGGAGAGATGAGGCAATAAGCCAAGCAGAATGTAGTTGTGAGAAAATCAGAGATTAGAATTAATTTAACCATTAAAAGATAGACATAAGAGTGTCTTCTGTATTTCTCCTGTAGACAACACAGAGAATCTGGTAATTTCAAAGGGCAATTTGTCCCATCAAAGTAGTATCATTCTAAATCATAGGGTAAATTATTTTCTGGAGGCCAGTTTTCTTTCTATAAAATATATAAGTCCTCTGTTGAAAACAGCAGGAGCTTAAATGGCTTGCATAGATAGCTATGCCTAACTTCTAGTGGCTCTAATTACTTGAAATAAACCTTACAACATCTAAGGGATAAGTGTGAATAAATAGGGAATATAGAGGGAGAAGTGATAAATTCTACTGCAGAGAAGAAAATAGGGACAGTGACTTAACTTAGGTCCTTTATTTTTATAATAACCTTGATAACTATTATTTGGCATTTAAATAACTTCTGCAAGTGATTTCCTAGGCAATAGATGTAAGTTGGCAATGACAGCATGTTCATCAGAGATGCCTGCTAGAGATGTGTGTTGAAAGAGCTGAAAGGTGAGCACTTCTTCTGAGGTTAAGAAAATCAATCTCTTCTAATTTTCTGTCAATGTTTCTTAAAGTTACAAAGTTGTTGCTCCCTAATGTTTCATTGTATTTCATCTTAAAAGTTTATACACATATTTTAAGTAATTATTTTTTGGATCGGGTAGCTGTCCTCAGTCACATTTGCTATTAAAAAAAACAAATACTTTTTTTCTTACTCTAATCTGAGCGCTAAGTTCTGTGCAATTCCATAACTGTGCACTGGATATTTTCCTTTAATATTGTCCTTCAGTATAATATAGGCAATTACCATAATACAGAAAATGCACTTACAACAGCAATTTGCAATTTCCTCGAAACCGTACAGACATCAAAGCTTGTGAGACACATGAATGAGCAATTTCAAATGCATGCCAAATTGGGCAAAAAGACAAGGGGCAAGATCAATAGCAAATACCCAGGGAGAGGAAAACCTTTCTTTCCTATGTAAAGAAACCATAATACTTAGCAAAGATCATTAAACATTGAATTGTTCCTGCTATGTCATGCAGATGAAAGCTTTCCATTTAATTTCTGTAGAGAGTTGTTGTCTATGAAGGTTCTATTCATAACAGTGACCACAAAAACAGTTCAATGTTATTTGGAAAACACTTGTCACACAAGCACACACATTCACTCTTTGTCCTTTCACTTCTTTCCATGCTTATACGCTTTACCTAGGAAATATTACATCTTCCTATCTTCCACACTGACTTTATCCAAAATACTCTAATACAAGTATTCCTCCTGACATCTCCAGGCTATGGCTGAAACATTGAAAACATCTGTTACAGGATCAGCTGTTACCCTTTCCCAGAGCATGTGTTAGCAGTAGTGGTTTATATTTTGTGTCAAGTGGCAGTATCCAACAAAGAAAAAATCTGCCATTGCCTTTCAGTGTTGCCGTCATCATGCCGTGAGCTACATGTAGTTCTAGATGAAGTGATGTAATCTCTTGAACAGAAGTGATCACCTTTCATCAAGAAGGAAATCCTTGTGATCTGATTAATTTGAGTCATCTCTCAGCTGTGCCAGTGTTTGTTTCAATGGGGAAGACTTTGAGATCTTCTCCTTTTCAACAAAGAGGTTTGTTTTCAACTAAGAGGTTGAAAAGCAGTGCAGAAAGCTGCAGTGCCACGTCAGCTCATGCCACTATTCCCATTTCCCCTGCAAACAATAATTGATGTATAAAATTCATATAAAACTTGATAGTATGCCACATGCTTCAGGCACTCGGGCTGGGGTAGGCAACACACAGTGCTGTATCAGCAGGAGAGTTACTCTTCTGTCCTCAAGTGGGTGGCCAGCTGGCTTCATAGAACTCTTGCCTTTCAATTGGCCATTCCAAGGGAATATTAATCTGCAGTGAATTTACTGAGCCTAGGCAAAGTTGGCCTGGTTGGGTTAGTTTATTGGCACATTCACATTCTGCAGCAGACAGAGGTTTGTTTTAATTACTTAAAAGTGTTGCATGCTCACAAATCATTACCAACCATTTGCCTGTAATGCAGACACACTTGGGAAAAAACCTGCAAAGCAAAAATGTCCTGGACAGTATCTTTCAGATTGCTATCTTCCAATTGAAAAAAATAAATAAATAAAATATTTTATTACTTCTTAGATTGTTTTTGGCCTCCCAAACCCCCTAACATTTCTGGATCATGCACTTGACATGAACATCTGCAGTAGAATGAGGAATACAGAGGGTTCACTTTGCATGGATCAGAATCCTTCCAGCACTGGAGCTACCCCGTATTTCAGAAGCTTCAGAGAAGTGGAAAGCAGATTAAGCAGAGTAATTACAAAACAGAAGAACTGATGATTAAATACCTTTTTCCTGCCCTAAAACTTTTCTTGGGATGCATTAATATATAGATGTTTGTGGTTGGACGGTGCCTGGAGGAGCTGCCAGTAATAACTGATATATAAAGAGAGTTGGTGTTCAGACATCTCAGCTGCGCTCATGGCAATTGTACAAATATGGAGTAAATGGCAGTGCCTACCATGAGATGCCTTTTTTGAGATGGATGAAACATAAAAGGTGGATGACACAAACAAGAGGACTAGATGGAAGAGGAGAGGAAAGGCTTTGGGCTATAATAAGCTGTAATAACACACACCAGCTGTGTGCTCAGTTTTCAGTCCATCAGTAGCAAAAAGCACACCAGTCCCAGCATACTGCATAGTTAGTCTCTGATGCTGTGGGCTGTGCTATGAATTTCCCCCCATATATAGCTTTTTATCATAGCCTGTTATTTGGTCAAATTTCTGCCAAACTAGTGATCTGATGGGATCAGACTCACTGTACAGGCTGAAAAGATCCATCCTTTTGGACTGGGCAGTTTCATCACTTCAGAGACGGGAAGTGAAATGCAGCTCATGAAGCTTATACTTAGCCCTGTACAAGTAAATACTACAAGTCACTGGGCCATAGTTGCTGTCTGTGAAAATCCTCTTAATTCATTGTGTTTGTCCTGGGTAAATTCCTCCATAGCACGTTTGGTTTGGTGGAATAAGAGCTTGGGCAGACTGTTACTATGGACAAAGGGCATGTAATTCTGCCTTGCAACTTGCACAATTCTGGAGTAACAGCAGGATAGCCCACAGCACCAAAGTGACCCCAAAGGCAGTGTTTTGGCAGCTGAACCTTATTCACAAAATAAATGAGCCACTTAGGACATGATTTGCTTGCCTGCTTGAGGCAGCTGACAGCATCAAGACTTCTGTGCAGGGCTATTTGGTATGGCAGAGAATCAATGGATGACTTGTGATTGCTATGGGACAGCCAGAATGTGGTGGGGTATGTGACTCTGGAGGTGTTCTGTAGATCATTTTTTATGGTCGATTTTACATGAGAAACACCAGGTTTCAAAATGTAAAACCACAAATGAAACCTTAATAGTAGAATTTTGCTCCAAATTAAGACATCTGTATACGGATGAGATGTTTGCTGAAACCTCCATGACGGTCACTGGAGAAGTAGAATTAATTTCTCAAATCAGTTGTCTACTTGATTGTCTACTCAGTTCACTTAATGGAGTAGAGACATTCTTGAGATGTATTTCAGGCACCTGTGTGTAGCTATCAGGTAGAACAGAGGGTCTAGAGGAGGATATTCAGCATCTCAAGAGGAAGATGAAGACAGGACAAGATGCCTGGAAACATCTGAGGTGCATTACTATGCCTAGGCAACACAGCAGTGTGAGTTTTGGCCATCACTACTTTGTGCACAACCCAGGACATAGTACAATTCTTGGTGAAACCAAGTCACCATCAGCTGTGTAGTCTAAATGCTCATTAGCTGGAATGGGAACTTGAGTACTTTCCTGACACTTAGTTATTTACATTGTGACGCCTCAGTTTAAGAGTCTCAACCAGCAATAAATATCTAATAATACTTTCTCTCTGAATGTTCCATTCTGCCTATTTGGACTCAGTTCCTTCTGAGTTGCCCATCTCCCACTGTGCAGAGATTTCTGTGAATTACTATAATAGAAATAATAAATATTTTAAAACTCAAGATATTTCTATAGAAATTCGGAAATAAAACTACTATATGTGCCATGAGCACGCTTTTGTTGTTTCTTTTCCACTTCAGCACACATTACCTGCCCATTGTGCCTGGCTATTTCAGATCTTACATTTTTACAAGATTTCTCATTGACAACTCACAATATTTTAGCACCTCAGAATTACTTTTCCTCACTGTCCCAGCAACTTGCATTGATGTGACAGGCATAAAAACTTCCAATTAACTTTATGTAAGTCCTTCCACTAATTCCAATAAAAATGTAAATCACCATCAACAATTTCTTTTCATGGTTAAATAAGAAAAAGGAGAAGAATGGCTCTTCTGTTTTAATAGCCTAGACTGAAAATAAGAATTTACTATGGTGATCAGAGATTTAAAATAAATGTACCTGCTGTAAAATCTAGGCGGCAGTTCACTGTAGGAGTATGATATTTAATCACAGCAGGGTGGTCAGGCTTCTGGGGATGTTATAAAGCCGTGTTAAGACTAAAAATAGAGATGAGTTTGTACTAAAGTACCAACCTGATTTTTCAGTGTATGTGCTCAAATGTTAAGCACCTTAACCCAGCACATCAAAGACACGTGGCTTGAATATTTATTGCATACAAAAGGATAAAGATGTCTCATGTAGAGTTCACCCCTAGTACAGTTATACCTAGAGGTAGAGCTTGTGTATTTCCTCTTGCCAACCTCTTGTTCATGCAAAAATTAACTCTAGATCAATGGGAGCTGGGTTTTATACTCAGTCAATCTATCTGTGGGTAAGTCCCCAAGCTGGTGCGCACCGCTCAAGGGGAGTTTGGATACTGACCCAAAATCAGAAGAATGGATGGGAAGCTTGGAAGAGAGAGAGCTGAGGTTGCCAAAACTGTTCCAGATTTGCTTTTCATCGTGAGAGGAGGAGGTAGTCATGATGTGCTCTTTGGACTCATGCAGGAACAGCCATGTCTTTAGGCTCTCTGATGTGCTTCATTTATCCATTAGCAGAATAAGCAACTTTTTGCAGAGCCAAAGCTTTTGGCTCACTTTTGGCTTGTGTGAAGTACGGGAAAATCTCTTTATTGGCTGGAAATTATTGCAACAATAATCCACCTGCAGAGAACATGGAAGTGTCTCTGTTGCCTCTCCTGTGAGTCAGTCCTCAGATCTCTGTGTATTCTTCTCCACGCTGGGTGGCAGAATGTTTGGGCTGCCTGGCTGCAATTAGCGTTGTCATTTTGCTGATACAAAGCAAAAAGGAATACTTTGTTGATAGCTCATGAAACTATGTGGGATAGAACAGAGCCATGTAGGTGGCTCTGACTGGAGTTGCCAGGACCAACTAGCATAATGTACTGTTTTTGCAGGAAAAAAGGAAAGAGTGTTTTATTCTGCATTGAAAAGCAATGAAAGGATACCAACTTGTACTTTTTGGAACCTTCATTTGGTATATTTTGGTGAAAGCAGAATTATACATGCTGTGGTTAGCAAGAATAATATTGTTTTATCACTTCACTGTTTACAAGTTCTGGAGAGAGGACCAGATTTGGGAATGCCTGGAGAAAGCAGCCAGACTTTGGATCTATGATATGGGTCCCATTGCTTTTGCAGCAGAAAAAAACAGGGAGACTGTTTCATTAGCAGATGCACTGCTGGAGCTTCAGAAGGATTAATATCACTAACGACTTGCAGGAGCTGAGTTCAACAAATTTGCTGGGTAAAAATCCTGTATTATCTTCCACAGCAGTGATTCCATTTTTTGTATTTGCTTTTACAGACCTTCTAGTAGATGAGCATACTGGCACACTGGTACATGGATGACATTTCTCCCCCAAGTTTGATTCAAAATCTGCATTTAAATGAGGCAGCGTAGTTCCACTAAACAGTTCAATTTATAGCATTTACACAAAAAACAAGTATGTGTTTAACCCCAAATCTGATTGTCAGCCTTTATTCCTGGTCCTTAAAGGAGTTTGTATTCCAGAGATGGGGTGGGTACCATGTCTTTGGAGACATTCAAGGTCAGCCTGGATGGGGCTTTGAGCACCCTCATCTAGCTGTAGTTTTGCCTATTCATTGCATGGACATTGGACTAGAGGACCTGTAAAAGTCCCTTCCAACTCAAAGAATTCTATGATTCTGTATTCATTGAGCTGTGTTGATTCAACACTGATGGGCAGCTAAGTACTGCCACACTGCTCTCTCACTCCTCTTCCTCAAAAGGACAGAAGCAGAAAATGCAATGAAAAAAGAAAGTTGAGGGTTGAGGTAAAGAACAAGGAGAACAACGCTCACTAATTAGCATTACGGGCAGAACAGACTCATCATAGGGAGATCAGTGTAATTTGTTGCCAACTACTAACAGACTGGAACAGTGAGAGCTAAGAGCTAAATACCGACACCTTCCCTCCTTCCACCTTATTTTACCTTCTCCCCCTGAGCAGTGCAGGGGATTGAGGGCTACAGTCAGTCCATAACATTTTGTCTCTGCAACTTGTCCGTGGTCACTCTCTTCCCCTACTCTGTGTGAGTCCCTTCCATTATATGCCGTTCTTCCTGAACTGATCCAGTGTGATGCTTTACCTCTCCAAGCACTGCTCCAACACAGTTTTGTACCATTGGTCCACCCTTCAGAAACTGCTCCAGCATGGATTCCCATGAGTAGCACCTCCCTGAGCCCTCCTGCCTCACCATGGGCTCCTCTCTGTGGCTGCAGCTCTGACCCAAGGTTGCTCCTGTGGGTACTCACCATGTGTTGTGGCTCCTCTGGGCCTCATCCACTGCTCTACCATGGGCTTCGCCATGGCTGCCTGTGAAGATCTGCTTCATGTGGAGCATTTGCTCTTCCTAGTGAAAATTCATGATTTCCAGCTGCATTTTTTTTTTTTTTTTTGGTCTGCCTCTTTCTTTGATGCATCTATAGATTAAGATTTCCACATAGTGCTGGTTGCTCCAACCTTTCCAGGTTTTTCTATAGATACTAACAAATTTTTACCTTTCTTTCCACAGCTTCTTTCATTCAGACATGGGGACTCTGCTTCCAGCCAGATTCAGGGCTGATTGGAAATATTTTAAAGTATATTTCCACAGAGTGCTGGTCCACAATTCTTATAAAAATTGGAGAGTTTGCCTCCAGAAGCACTTTTCCCATAATTTCTGTGCTCTGTGCTCAAATTACAAGTATCATCTCTACTGTAGCATGCATACTATAAGTAGTGAACTGTGTAACAAAGGGTTTAGGAAAATGAAGCTTCTTTACAGATTTCTTCCTTGATTCTGCTCTCCTACAAGTTCCCTGTGACAGTTTATTTTATTTGTGCACTCCTATCTCACCTGCATTAAAAATCTGTGCATTAGGTTGGTAAGGAAGGGAGCAGAGTATTTTTCATGAGGAATGATCAATCCTGTATCCCTGTTCTTCAGCAGCTGAGATAAACAGTTGGGATCATTAGATGATAATGCACAGCATTCCAAAAGTCTCACTTTAGGGCATGAGTGCTGCAGCTGACTCTAAACCACATTTCTTAGGTGTTTAATCTTTCCTATCAACACACACTGGTTGGGTTACCTATGTTAGATGGCAGGGAGCATGCTGTTCTCGTTGAGCACTACAACAGATGTACCACGTAAGCACTCTTTATATGGCTCTTTCTTCTGTAAGTGGGGACTGTAGAATTCTTGTATCTAATGGAGGTGTTATTAGGATATGGTAAGGTGCATTGCTGCCTGTCTTACAGGAGCTCTGTAATAGCTGAGATTGATGTGTGTTGACAACACTGATCATAGCCTGATTTATTATTCATATTACAGTGAGATGTAGAGTGCTTAGCTCCATTGTGTTAAACCGTGCATGAAGATAAAACAAGAGAAGATCTCTGTTCTTTGTAGGCTTGGAATAAAACAAGCAAAGGATGTAACAAAGAGAGGAGGAATGTTACCCGCTGATCATGGGATAATTGTTTTTACTGTGATCAGTGGACTGTCGAAATGATGTCCTAATTTTTCAACTCAGAAATTATTTGCAGAAAATACTCAACTGAATTTTTAATGCAGCATATTAAAGAAAACAGTATTCTTCTGTACTCACAGTGCACAATTCACAAAGGGGAAGTATCTGGATTTGTTAAATAAATTATTTAACCGAAATTAATTGCCAGCCAGACTTTTCTTCTGATGTCCTTCACAGCACTCATGTATGAGCTCATAGCTCAAGGACAGTGAGGAATAAATTTATGTTTATCTGAACAATAAAATTATCCACTAAAATTATGTATTTCAATACATTTTTCAGCATGACTTCACTCATAGAAATGTGACGACGCTGTGACTTAATCCCTTCTCAAAATAACTAGATTTAGGAAGAGTAAAACCAGTTTTCCTGTGAATTCATGAGAAGGGGTGTATTCTTTAACATTTAGTGAGAGTGAGGCCAAGTTGCAGTGACTCGTGGGGTCTTCTACATCCAAATATTTTTTGGATAGACAGATAGAGATGTTATTCAACCTTTATATTGGATTTACTCTTATTTTCTTGAGAAACCAGAATGAAAATTACAAAACTAAACCAAACCAAACAAAAACAATCAGAAAATATCTATTCTTTCCAGACCGCACAGTTAAATTCATCTTCTGTGCATTGTACCTGTTAGTAATTTGAATGACTGAATTCTCTAGTTTAAGTTCTCTTGCAGTAAGACTTCATTTTTCTCACTCACAATTGTCATACTTCTGTTTCTTCACAAGGTATGTTTCTACCTCAAGTTTTGTATATCTGAATATCAGCAATAAAGAAGAAAAATCAAGAGAATCATAGTCTAATCTCATAGAATGTAAAATTCTGAGTTAAATTTGAAAATCTGATGATTCAAGTGAGAAATGGTGTAGAAGGTAAGCTGGACTTGAGGTTAGGATTGTATTAGTTTATTCAGTGCCTTTATTTTAGCATTAGATGTTGTCAGTGTTATTTTCTGCCGTTCTTCAATGGAGATTAGTATTGTGACTGGAGAAATGGAGATAGATGCAGTACTTGAAAGGCTTATAGAGAAGTGACTGGTTGTGATGAAAACGTAATATCATCACAAATAGGTGTAACTAACAGTTTCTCAAAGATGAGCTGTGAGACTGATCACATTTATATTTTCATTAACAGCTTGGGATAAAATTGAGGGTATGAGAATAACATTAAGGTAAGTGACAAGAAAAAATGCATTCCACGTGAAAAAGAAGATGGGTCTATCATAAATAAGAAAAATGTTCAGGTCATGTGGGGGCAATGTAGAGTTCATCAGCTGGAAATGACAGGGGAGTACAACACGGTTGTTTGCAGGTTAACAATGAAATGTGAAGGTGGAACTGTGAAAAGGGTACTGAAGTATATATATGTCCCAGGGTATACCTGCTGAGACCATCTGGTAGACATAGGGAATTATTTGAGAGCACTGCTGTCTTTATGCCGAATGCAAGTGAAATCAAACTGGAACTTGCAGAGAAGTGTTATTTGAAGATTCATGGGAGTGGAGAGGCAGAAAGAGTTTGGCTTGCTCAGATGTGTAAAACACAGCCTAGATGGTGGTGAGGTTGCCTTTTAGCTTAAATACCTCTTTTACCATCCAGGTGTTTATTCTCCTGGATGATTCATAGGCAACAATATTGGAGAGAGAGCAAATGTCTATAAAATAGTCAGAAATGCAATTAGGTTGGAAACTGGAAGAAAGTCACTTTTAGAGGTATGAGAACTTTTCAGAAGGAGGTATGGGGAAAGACAAGTCTGATTTGTTTAATGAACACATGGTACACTGTAGCTCTGAATATAAGGGAATTGGACCTATGGACATAAAACATCTTTTTCTATTCCAATATCATAGAACACTGGTTCATGTTGATGTTTAACTGGACTTCAGTAGTACCAATTGATAGGCTAGAATGGAAGTTTTGTGAAGTCACTTATTAGTGTCTGGACCATTTATTTAATTTCTTCCTTTGCCCTTTCAAAAGGTGCTGGTGACTGGAATTGAACTTGCTTGTTGATTCATCACTGATGATTATCTCTGATAGAAGATAAGTTATGGATGATTCAGCCACTGGTTTACTACATGATTTGGTCAGTTCCGCTAATTCACATAATCTTTCTTCAGATACTGATGGAGGTCAGCACAAGGAAGATGGTGGAAGCCTTTGATTTTTCTCAAGAAGTGAGAGAGGAGGGTGGGGTCTGCATGTCACACATGTCACTCTTTAACTGACATCAAAGGTATGTCACAAGGCTTCTGCTTTCTTTGAACTCCACTCACCATAGGCATAGACATACACACAGTAGCTACAGGGCATACATATGGATGGGACTAAGATTGGTGATTATTCCTGCATCAGATTTTCACTTTATGGACATAGGGAATATTTCAGCATGTTCTTCATTCTGAATTAATTATCTCTAGCTCTTCTGTTTCTGTCTCTATTGAGTAAGGCAAACTCTACAGAAAGACATTCGTGGAAGAAGAATAAGCCCCTTTATTTTTCGGACCATATATACATCCAAGGTAATTATTTAATGTGAATTTATATCGTACATGAAAATGGCTCGCTGACACTACTGCAGTCAGAACAGTTTGGATACAAGCTTTTGGTTTTCACCTGTCACAGTTATTTATGCTTAAATTTGAAAACTTCTTTTACCTTCCTGTTACAGACCAGGAGTCTCAGATATCCCCTATCACAGAAGAAAATCGCCTGTTTAGTGGTGTTGTGTATCATTGGCTCACATGAACCAACCATAACTGATTCCTTAGTCCACATTATGGTGTCCGGGGTATTCTGTGTTTGTTGTGTACTAAAACAGGAGCTTTGGCCTGGGATCTCACCACTAGAACACATTCTCAGTCTCTTATCTTAGTCTAGTGCTTGAAATTTGGAATCGAATAATTGTCAGAAAAGGTCTATTCTTGCATTTTGGGAATCATTACTGCTTGTTGTATCTTCGGCTCTTCCCTTTGGGCTGTTTTCCTTTTGCACTGCTTTTCCTTAGTTGTTTTGAAAAGGCTGATGTGCACACACAATGTCAGGTCTCTTCAAGTGTTCCTAGGAAAGGGACTTTCACCAGCTCCCTTGGTGATATATAATAGCACTCCTTCTCTCCAAGGAGTGACTTTCAGAAAGTTACTGAAGATTTCTCTAAGGTCACCTTATTCATCCTTCCCCTCTAGGGCTTTAATGCTGCAAAGTCTAGGTCTGAAATGTGACAGTCCAAGGCTGCCTTTTCTTTTTGCAGATTACCTTTTCTGTAAGTATTACTTCTCTCATCTCAAACCTCACCCCATTAACAGCTATTACTGTCTTAATAACACTAGCAGACATTAGAAAAATGCATTTCACCTTCTATCACATTCAGATCAAAAGGGATCTCTTTTTAACTTCAGAGAAGAATTTTTTTTTCCAGGAGGTGCTTGCTATTCAGAGATTATATTTTACATTGCAATCAAAGGAGATTTAATGACCCATTCATAATAATTAGAGCTGTCGTGTTTTTGTTCCTAACACATTTTGTGAATGACTAACTGCAGCAGGTCCTGGCTGGCCCCAGTAATGCTTGATGGGACTCTTTGCCACACAAGGTCTGAAAAGTTTCATAAAAAGTATTGTTTTGAGTAATGAAAGTAAAAAAAGGGTAATGTGTAAGTCTCTACGGAAGAATTTGACACGCCTATACAAATCATTTGCCATGCTTGAGAATTGCTGGGATAGAGCTATAAGAAGGGAAACGATGGAAAGTGTTATGGTGTTATGAACAACTCAGAGTGTTGTTTACTCTGTGACTTTATTTTTGAATAACATTTTAAACATAACAACTATAGACTGCAGCCTGAGGCAGTGCTTGACAGCTAAGGAGCATGACTGTGATATACCAAAGGAATCTATAATAGCATAATAGCTTCACAGGCAGGCTAAAATGTAATTAATCATCAATTAAGAACTGGGTAAATGTAATTGGTCAGCCTGTAGAGCAGGAACTGATTAGGAAGAGAATTAATGTAAAGTTGTCATTTCTCTCACCACTTTACCTAAGCATCTTAAGAAGTCATTTACTCATTCATTTAGTCTTTTCATTCATTCATTTCTGTTCCCCGAATCTCTAAGCATCTGCTTCTTGATGTTGGAATCTGTGTTTTCTTTTATTTCTATCACTTTCCAACATTGCATGTGCTTGTACTTTGTAGTGAATGAAACATGGATGTGCTAATGGAAGAATAACTATTTACCTGATAGATCATACTTTAAAATTCAAAGGAAAAAAAGAATTAGACAAAGATATCAGTGAAAAATATGGTTGCCAAGTGGCTTTACCAAATCCTAGATCATTCTAGATCTGTTCAGTTACTTTTTTTTTGATAGGAGAAATGCATTTTATTTCCTTCTTCTGGATATTGAATTCATAGTTCATAGAATCATTAAGATTGGAAAAGACCTCTACGATCATCTAGTCCAACTGTCCATCTCTACTACCAATACTGCCAACTAAAACATGTCCCTATGTATCACATCTACATGTTTCTTGAACACCCAGTTGATGAATTAGATTGATGCAGTGTGATACTTTTTTAGTGATGCCAGAGAGACAAGGAATTAAAACATGCATTTTAAAACATGCCAGGAACTAAACTGAGGATCGGTGTGGATTTTGCAAAAAAGACAGCTAAGTTGTTCCAAAAGGAAGTTTCACCCACATACCAAATATATTAGGTGATATATGCATCCTTCCTGAGGAAGTCTGTGTATCTGGAGACAAACAGTGGCTGTGAGCACAGTGAGGCAGCGGGTGGTGTTTTTCAGCAGTGTCGACAGTGACAGTGGGTCACCTCTGCAGATTATTACGAGTGCGGCACATGGGCTCTCATTTACTGCGGGTGAAAATACATAACTAATGGTTGTGACTATGCTGAAAAATACTTTTTTTTTGTAGCCAAGAATTTGATCTATCGAACAGTGTTACTGTGCTCTTTGTATCTGTTGCAGTTTCCATGGAAATAATTAGGAGGCATTACTTTTGGAGCAAACTACTTAAGAATGATATGCACCAGTAGAGTCTAGAAGAATGAGAAGTTTCAGGGACTGTCTTACACCCTGCCAGTATTCAGCAGATGAGCACAAATTGAATTTTATGCTAACTTGCTCTGGGCAATGAGCACCCAAGTTTTTAATTAAGTTTTGGTGAATTAAGGTAAATTAATTATTATTTTTTTCCACACAGTTCATAGATTTAACAAAAAATGTTTTGATAGCGGTATTAATCTTCTCCACTGTCTGCATATGTTTCAGACAAGACTGCTGGTGTTGTTAGTGATGGCGGTGAAATATGTGCATGTGTGTTGTGAAACTTGGAAGAGCAAGTGGAGCTAAATAACCAGGTATAGTGTAAATTGATAAGATCACCAGAGTGAAACTATTTCAAAGCAACCAGATAAGGATGAGATGAGAAAAAAAAAGCTTTTTTTACTGTGAAAGAGGTTGAAGAGTGAAACAGATTGCCCAGAGAGGCTACTGAGCCTTAGTCCTTGGAGATCAAACCTCTACTGAACATGTCTCTGAGCAACATGCACTAGATGACTCCGTTCTGAGCAGAGGGTTTCAACCAGATGATCTGCAGAGATTTCTTCCACCTTCCTACTCCAATTATTCTTTGTGATTGCCTGCTATGATGGTTGCATAGAAACCCTCATTTCAGACGTTTTTTTTCCATATTTAAGCAGCACTCGATGTTGCAACAGTCTGGTGGTTACAAAATGTCCTTAAAAGTAAGGTGTATATGTACGTATGTAGAAATAGGGATGGTAGGTATGAACACACATATACAGAAAAAACTACTATTAGCTACTATCAGGCCTGTATAATGTGACATGCAAGTTGCACATCGTACTTGATTGCCAGCCCTACAAAGGTTAATTGTTTCCCTCAGGACAGGCAATGAGGCAAGCACTGCTTAAAAATAAAGGAAACCAGATCTGCTTTCTTGCAGCCCAACTGTGCAAATAACATCTGAGTTCATAGCGTCTATTGATAAAGACCGCGAGTCAGCTGCCTCTGAAAATGTATGCATGGAGTAAGATCTCATTAGAAGTAGCATCATGTTGGGAGAAGCCAGAGGTGCCTGACATTGACACAGATGAGAAATGCACTTTTGCTCAGTGATAAACAAAGGACCACTCTGGAAATTGGACGTCAGGCTGATCCATTCTCTGTCAGGATGTATCTGAGGAATGGTAGGCTTTTAACAGATGTCATGAGGGAAGAGATGAAGCAAGGAGGTAAGCAAAGCACCATGTTCTTTTGCATAAAGTGCTTGCATCTTTCTAGTTTGTCGCTGCATGCACCCTCCTCAATGAGAGCAACATGGAATTAAGAAACTAGCAAGCTCAAAAGGAAACAAACTAATCACTTTCAGTTTCAAAGATGGGTGTCTGAGGATACAACTCATAAACACCAGAACATTTTCTCTTCCAAAACGCTCAAATCGAGACTGAATCAACATTGACAAAATTGTCTTCGGGAGAAAATGAATGGGTGATCAACTCTGTTTTAATGGAATTTATGTGTCTCCAGACATAAATTGCTGCTCTCAACTGTCTACCCACCTCATGATGGTGGAGTATCACTGTGCACATGGGCTGCAGTCCAGCCTACGTTTATTCTTTATGATGATAGAAAGGGATGAGAACAATTCCTGGAAGTAGTCAAATGGATTCATAACATTCAGGAAGATAAAGAATTATAGGAACTTAGAATGGTTTGAGTTGGAAGGGACTTTTAAAGATCATTCAATCCAACCTCAAAAGGAAAAGAGGTTTCATGGCCTCTTATTTCTTGCTGGCTTTTTCTGATTTATGTTCCAATTACAGATAGACTGCTTACAGCTAGTACTGTCATTGTTTTTCTTTTTGAAATATCTTCGTATTTTTATTACTTCTAAAATACAGCCTTACTTACTGAGCCTTGCTGACTGAATATGTATATTTATGCATTTCAAGAGGTATTTAGCAAGATTTTTTTAAACTGAGGGAGAGAGGAAAGAAAGCAAGAAAGGTTTGGGCACATGGAATAAATATCATTCCTAGATCTTTGAGATGAGAGCGCTGCATGAATAAGCTGTGCCAAACTGAGATTTAAGTGCTAAAATCAAGAAAAGAAGTAAGGAATAAAATGCAGCATCATCTAACTAACTCATAACCATGGAAGAAGAGATGATCCTGAATCTGAATGGGGCCTCATCTAGTCTTCTGCAAACCTTTGACTGTCAAAAACCAACTGAGCTGTGAGTTCTCATTCTGTTTTATCATCACACTCAAGGAATAGGTGGAGAGAAAACAGAAAAGTAGTGAAAGAGGATGGTACAGAAAGCTTTCAAGGGAGGAGGAAATAATATTTGAGTATTTGGACTGCTTTGAGGGCTTTGGAGTCAAATAAGAAAGGATTCTGAAAAGACAGTTCAAACTGTATCTTGTCAATGGACAGGGATTTTCTGGAGGGAAGTATACAAAACTTGTTATAGTGAAGATACTTACTTCAGCCCTACAGTTTGGAAGAACAGTACTATCTATCTCTTCACAGTATGGGAGGAGTTTGGGCAGAAAAGATAGAAAGAACAATGTTTTCTAGAATTCATCTTTAAAGAGAGCTAAGCATGAAAAGAAATTCCTAAGGAGAATTCTGATGTTATACTGAACTGGTAACCCATTATAACCAGAGTGATTTAATGTTGTTATAGAAGGTCTGATGTAAGACTGTGTGAGCTGTGAGTGAGGGTTTCCATCACATCACTAAGAAGGAGAATAAAGCCTTAAAGGACACTAATCAAGGGCTGTGGAAGAGAAATCACTGGTGGTGGTGATAGGACTCTGAAGCAGACAAGTTACCTGAAAAGCCCTCCAGAGGGAGAATAGTGAAAAAAAAGAAACCAGAAGTGCTGCTAATGCTGACGTAAGCTGACAATCAGACATACGAAAATGAAAAAGAGACTTTAATGTTGTTGTTGTACAATAATCCTACAAGAAACACAGTAAAACTGATTTTCCCTTTGAAGCACTAAAAATGAAAAAGAATTAAGCATAGAGAGAATATTTATTAAAGAAATTAAAGATTCTTGTAGAGATAGGACATTGTCCTCTTGCTTCAACTTGCTACAGTTCTTGGACTGAAGTCCAAAACAAAAGCAAAATCAGTAGATCCAGCCAAACTGCAGCTGGCAAATGATTGCAGTTTCCTGGCACGCTGCTGTGAATGTGCCTCACTTGCATTTTATTACAGTGCTCGGTAGCAGCTACTCCAGCCTCTCCTGTAATGAAGATGTGTCTCTTTCATTTACACATATTGAAGCTGTTCCATGTTGCATAAATAATTAATTATTCATTGGAGAAGGAACTAGGAGAAAGTGTCCTGCATCCTAAGTGCATTCCTGAACTACTGTATTATGGAGAAATTCTCCCTTTCTCTTGATCACTAGGTCTTACTTCAGCTCCACAAAGCAGAGCAGTGTCAACAGAAGTAAATGAAATGGCTCTATCCCAAATATCTATACAAGGCACTGAGGAGGACACCTCCAAAGAATGTGAAAAGACTGGTTTCGAGCTTCCTGTCTTTTCATTTAAAACTGTGCTTTGAACATTCAGGAAGACGTAGGCACATGAGTATATGAGTATAGAGTTTCCTTGTGTGGAGGGCTTTTATTTACTCCTGGGGAATAAATAGTTTAAATTACAGACTTACTGAGCTAGGGAAAATAAAAATGTCTGTGTGAAGAACCGTCTTTTATCACAGAAGTGAAATCTTTATTTATTGTAGAAGGATTTCGAAGAAAGTGAGAGTGAAAAAATAATACACACAGACTTGCTCCTGCCTCCAGGGATATCACAGACCTCTGCATATTGATTTTTTTTTACAAGTGACTATTGCAGGTTGAGAAGAGAAACAAAATAATGGGGCATGAGTGAGTTAGGGAGATACCGTCTTAAATACGGGTACTTCACATTCCTTCTGTATCTCCTAGTGTCTTAGTACATTACTTAAAAGGCTATACAACCTCTTTGTTAGAAGATACCAAGCAGAAGAAATCAGGTAATTTTCATATGAATGCTAGTCAGTGAGATATAGAAATACTAAATGTGTACCAATATGCAGCATTTAAGAAGCTTTTTTGAGAAAAATTGGGCATAAGCCTGATCATATTACTGTTGCTGTGAAAACCATCTCCCTCGGAGCTTGAACCACTTAGAATCACAGAATCATAGAATTGTTTGAATTGACAGAGATTCTTAAATGGTCCAATTCCCCTCCAGTGAACAGGGTCAACTACAGCTAGATCAGGGTGCTCAGAGGTCCCATCCAGCCCGACCTTGACAGTCACTAAGGACAGGGCATCAACCACATCTCTGGGCAAGAGCAGGAGGAATGGGAAAGATTGGCCGTAGATCCTTTGTATCTCAAGACTTCCCAGGTTGCCTTGCTTTGTCTTCAGTACTTGCCTGGATGAAATAAGGAAACACTAAATTTTCGTGGTCAAGGCAGCTTACACGTTTTTCTAGCCTTGAGGAACCTGAGGCAGAGTATCATCTGTGTTTCCTGTCAAAGCTACTGAACGCAGTCCTATCGGAACTTGTATTCCTCTCACCTGATGTAGAAAAAAAAGTATGTTTGAAGTAGTAACCTTTGCCTTTGAAATGTATTTGCTGTCGCAAATACATCTACACTTTTTTTTTTTTTTTCCTGTTTCTCATAACAACCTTACAATGCTTCCATTGCTTTATTCACCTAGGACTGGTCCACATGGCGTTGATTTTTTTTCAGACAGTGCCAGTGACGAAAATGGGATTTGATGGTGAAGACAGTCAAGCAAGACTTTAGCGGTAGCTTGTTACTTCTGGGTTATTGTAAAGAAGAATTGATAGCACACCACTTCTTAAGAAAAAAAAGGAATTTTTTCTTTGGAATCATAGAAGGGATTGGGCTGGAAGGAACAATACTGTTCATCTAATTCCAACTTTCCTGCTGTGGGTTTACCTACTTTTGGATAGTAAATCCAGAGATTTATGCAACTGATACCTGCTGTTGAAATGGAATTATATTATACACAACAAAACAACCCCTTTAAGCCATTACATGGGAACTCATATGGTTTAATGGTGCCGTAGAGCATCAGTGAAATAACTTCACATACCACAGTGTGGGGATACCTGAGAGTGCTGTGTGAAAACAAGACACTTTACTAGAGAAAGTTATTTCACAACACAGTACTGGGATGTTACTGGCTATACAGTAGGATCTGTAAATAATTTTAAAGGTTCCCTATGTTGACTACTCTTTGCAAAGTTATCTAATGCCATCAAGAAAATGCTCCCAAAAAGATGTGGTTCTTCTCTCTTTGATGGCAAACTGTAAACTTTTATCCTAACTGATAGGATAAAAGATCTTTTCCATTCTTCAGCAAGAGCTGGTAGGTGAAAAGGTGCTTACACAGCCTGAAATGAAGAGCTTTTAGTTTTCTTTTTAATTCATCTCCTGAAGTGTGTTTTTTTTTAGCATACTCTGTTTATGGTCACGCTTTCTATGAATTTTTCATCATATACAGCTACAGGTTTAGTAAATAATTAATTGCTTCTATAAGCATCTTACAGACACATGCACCTGGATAAGCAGCATTTTTAATTATAAAACACTGTGGCTTGTGCTATTGGGCTACGGGGCTTTGCAAAAACTAATTTCAAATAACTTTTTAAATGATCAGTTAGAACTTAATCCTACAGCAGGCAATTTTCAAGGAATATTTCACCACATTTATTTTCAAAACTACCATTTCAGATTTCTTGGGCAATTCCTCTAGGTTCCTTCTCCATCCAGCCCATTCCAACGAGGGTTCATTTGGAACCAATAGCAGAGTAAAGCTTCTTACGTGAGCTCTGACCCACAGTGAGTTCAGGATGCCATGAAACTTCATGTTACAGCTCTTTGGAGTCTTGCATCCCATGGAGACTCTGCAGGTGACACAGTGGAAGTCTTGCTCTGGAAAGACATAAATGGGCTGTGATATTCCCATAGGATCTCCCCACTCATAAAATGAGAAACTGAAATGATCCTTTACCCTTCTCTGTGCTCCACTCATTTCAGCCTGCTCCACTGAATCACACTTCTCTGTGAGGTCTTGTCCTAATAAATATAAGATCATGTCCTAAATAAATAAACGCCTTGTTACAAGAAAACAAGTGTAAAGAATTAGATTGTAGGAGAGAAAAAAGAAACCATCCTGAAAGAGCAAACCAAAGCAAAGCCAGCACAGGTCTCAAGAACTCTCCTCTACTAGCAGTTTGTGAAGGCAGCTTTTGTTGGCAAGGCTTAAGCACCTTTTTGAGGGGTGCTAAGCCCACCCCTCAAATTCAGAGAGGGGCTTCAGCACAGGCACACACATGAGAAAACGACAGTTATTTTTGTCAGTGATTCCTTTATCTCTCCCCATCCATAGACCAAAAGGTGTTTCCCTTATGCTGAGACCCCTGGCTAGTATGGTTGGGAAGGGGTCAGGGTCAGTGCATATTTCTTGAGGCCTTAACCATGACATTGTGGCTGTAAGCCGCGGAAAAACAAGCTGTCCTTGCACGCGTTAATAGCCTGCTTCAGGCTTATTATCATATGGAATAAATATTTCCCTTCCAATGTATCTCCTTTATATACTAATAAATGAAAGGTGTTACAGAGTCTGAGGGAAATATATATATGTATAAATAGCAAAAGCTTCTCACCTGTTTAAAAATGGCTTCATGCACCATCAGCCTCCTCTTCCTCCTCCACTCTCTTCCTGTGCCTCTCCCCATGCTGCTTGGCTGCTGCATTTGCATCTCTCTCTCATGCTGGGAACGGTCACCTTGTGGAAAACAAGACTGCTGCAGAAGTCACGCAAGCAGGTCATCATCCATCCATCTTCTCTCAGGGGACAGATTCTGCACGAGAGCTCAGCCTGTGCTGTGGCATTGGAGCTTCCCTTGGCTTCTCTCATGCCAGAGCTAAAATCACAACGCTGGATTGATCGAGATGTCAGAAGTGCATTTTCCCTAGAGGTCAACTAAATTCAGGTAATGATGCAATGCTGCAGTGCACTCCTCCTAATCCAATCAAATTATGTAATAGTTTAGGCACTATCAAATAAAGTTCAAGGTAAGCATGTGAAACGAGGATGCTCCTTGGCTGCTGGCAGCTTTCCTAAGTGCTGAGAATCAGATCAGAGGAACAAAAAAAACAACAGAAGAAAAACATTCATGCAGACACACACTTGGAAGGAAGACAATACTTGAGTGCAGATTTCTTTGCCAGGCTTTTTATAGTTGTTTTTGTTTCACTCTCATCTTCTTATTTTAAAGCCTATTTCTTTTCGGTCCAGATGATTTTTTGAAATTGCTGATGAATCTGGGTGCCTTAGTTTATGAGGCGAGACCGTGTCTTGACTGGGGGACCATGACCTGTTCTCGGACATGAGCAGACTTGGTACACTGCATAGGCTCAAGCCCTTTTTAAGACATAGAACTTGGTGTCGAAATTGGTATACCAGAAAATGCTGGTCACCTCTGGAACTCTTTGGCCTTCATCTCTACTCAGTAAAGTCATCAGTGTTACTTGAGCAGTTCAAAATATCACATCAGGGGATATAAGTCTATGTATAATTCATTTGGTGTAGGATAAGTACCATAATATGGTTTCCATGTAAATTTAATCCAGTGAATAATAAATGCACCAGCAAAACTTCACACAGATATTGATCTGATTTATTCCATATTAAATGTTAATTGAAGTTTCTTCATCACTGCTTCATGTGCTGTGAAAGTTGTCGACTTGTTTTAGAAATATATGCCTATTTATCTTCGACATAATGTGGTGCATTCATCCAAGCAGCATGCAGCATTGCTTAACACACCGGTTATTTCCTATGCAGAACATTTGAATGAAAGCAAATTGCAGATGCTCTGAAGATCCATCTGCTACCTTAGTTCAAGCCAGTACCCCACTAGCCAGAGGTTTTTCTGGCTTCAGCAGGTGCCTATCACTGTTACTCTCTTTATATGCTCTGATCTCCAATAAAATATGTTGTGATGTTGTCCTTTAAGTTTGAGATCCACCTGAAGGTACTGAAAAAGCCAGCAGAGATTATGGCCAAGCTACCATCCGTTAGCATTCCTGGTCAACTAGAGAGGTCCCAGAGGATTGGAGGCTTGCCAGCGTGGCCTCAATCTACAAGAAGGGTTGTAAGGAGGATGTGGGGAACTACAGGCCTGCCAGCCCAACCTCAGTGCCAGGGAAGGTTATGGAGTAGACTATCTCAAGAAAGAATCCAGAGCGTTTGGACAACACTCAGATACAGGGTCTGATATTGAATGGTCTTTTGTGGAGCCAGGAGTTGGACTCAGAGATCCGAATGGGTCCATTCCAAATCAGGACATTCTATTCAGGACTCAGGACTATTTTTTTCTCATGAGCCTCATGTGCCCATTTCCCAGTTTCCATACACTTAGAAAATTTTTCGCATTGTTGTAGCGCAGGTGTGGCGTATAAGGAGTGAAGCAGCTCCTCTCTGATTTATTTGAGTTTCCTGTGTGCTGTGTGCCCACAAGTCTGACTCTACCTCAGCAAGATCTTCTTTGAAGTCTGGTTGCTCTTTCTGAGTAAATGAAACACTTTCCAGTGTTTACCAAAGGGATTTACTTGCTGAATGGGAAATGCAACTATTTTTTCCACGCTGACTGTGACTCTTGCCAGGCACAGTTTTCAACTGTGCATTGTTTTCTGAAGAGTTCATCACACTGGCCAAGCTTTCTGCTTTGCTTAAGAGCAGCTCTTACGTGTACTGTGTGCGTCTGTTATCTCATCTCTTGTTGTTTTTTTTTTTTGTAAACTTGTGATCAGATGATGCCCTTCACCATTATGAGTTGATCACGACAGATTCAGTCATACCAGCACAAAACCTGAATGATCACAGAGCAGTGTGCAATGAACCAGCCCCCATCCTGCATCCAAACCCTATTCCCTCTGACATTTCCTAGACTTTCCCTTTGGAGTGCATCAGAGAAGAAGCCATGGCAGCCATGTGCTTTGCATTATTTTGGACCATATGGATTTGGAAGTTGAGATTTAGGGGCCTTAAAGATCATGACACCCCTTAGACAAACAATAGCTTTCACCTTTTCCTGGAATTTGATTCTGTAAATGTATGAACAAACAGATCTTGACGTAATGGCTTTTGTCTGGGATAAGATATGAATGCAGACATACGAAGTAGGAAGCTGGCTCTCTTTTTTCTTGGGAGAAAGTAACCGGGACTGTTTTATAGCACAGCAAGAACCATTCACGCACAAGATTTAAATCATGTTATTCTGCTGACAACGTGAAACCTATTGGGAAATGGATTATATTTGCTACTTAACTGGATAATTCTAGGGAGATGACAGTGAAAGGAGGGAATCTGACAGGAGTAGCAGTTGTGATGGTGACAAAAACAGAAAAATTTCATCCAAAATATGTTCACTAGACAAGCAGAAATAAGCAGTTCTCTATTTTCTGGGTAAAAATAACATTTCTAGATGGTATTCACTGAATGCTTATTTCATTCTATTTTTCTGAGGATTTTATGATTGAAAACTTCCTTACGTTTTCATCTGTCCTTTTTTTTCCACAGGGTAGGAAAAGAGTGCCAAGACTTCAGTTCAAGGAATAAAGGATGAATGTGGTGCAGAAACTACCCATTCTGGCCTAGCAACTGACTCCCTGTTTTCCCTTCAGCAAGCTTCTGAAGGCCAAATAAATAAACGATCCAGAAGATTAGAAAAGTACCCCAAACATTCAGTGTGCTGAGTGAAGAGAGGCCCATCATCCCTGTGCTCAACACAGAGCTGACCAGAATGAGCCATTGGAAGATGCTGATGTCAGGGATGATTTAACCTCGGCTATCTGCTATTTGATTCACAGCTGCAGAGAAGTGCCTCCATTTTCTCTAAATCCAGCCTTTGGCCAGACCTATAATGTGTGAGAGTTCCTAATTGTCCCCACATTTTTTTCCAAATCTCCGTGATATTTTCTGTTATCACAGAGCTCCTGTAAAACTGTAGAAATACAGTTTTCAGACATGGAAAAGAAGGAAGGGGAAGAACTTTCCTCTACCCAGGATGGAGGAGAGGAAAAATTATTGCTCTACAGATCAGGATGAAACGTGTGTTGATCTCACTAGTGATAGATATCTGTCTGGCCTGTTCTTTAAAAAGTCTGCAGTTGGAGATTCCCAAATCATTTGAGATTTTTCTGCTGCCCTTCTTCATGAACAACCTTCAACACTCTGATGTAAATTGCTTATTCTTCAACTTTTTCTTTTATTTCTCTTTCCCCATAGGCCTTTTACATAATGGCTGGAAGACCATTGATATTATCCCCCTCATTCCATCCTTTCCTGATCAAAATATAGTCAGTTCCTAAGAAGCTACTTTTAAAATCTGCTATCTTTGCTTTTATCCTCTTTACTCCTCCCAGTTGTTCTGCCTCCTACAGGGATGCCCAATACTGGGCAATGCTGCAGCTGAGGTTTCACCACCAGGATAAAGGAGAGTAATTCTAGTTACCTTCTGTGTGCTCCATATGTTAATTCAGTCAGGAATTAGATGTAATTTTTTTTTTCTTTTTTGGCAACAGCAGCATATTGGTCAGCTCTCACCCAAACTTCTTTTCTGTAGTATAACTGCTCAGCCAGTTATTTCCCATTTTGAATCTGAATTCTCCTTTCTAAGCAGAGCACATATTGATTTTGATTTTATCAGAGCAACTCTTCAATATGTCAAGATCGTTTTGGTTTGTGATCCTGTCCTCCAGGGTGCCTGCAACACCTTTCAGTTTGACTTCATCAGCAAATCTTATGAGCCTTTTCTCAACCACCATCTGAAGTAATAATAATATTGAATGAACCACATCCATGAAAGACCCTCACAGGACCACTTCTAGTGTCCTCTGAGTTTGGCAGCAAGCTTCAATTAACTGTTGAAATGCTGCATTTATCTGAAGCTATGTCTATATTTACAGAGTTCATTAAAGAGAAGAGTTTTAATGCACGGACAACCTTCATAACCTTCACCGGAGTAATGATCACATGTATATAGAGAGGCAGACATAGGAGGCTGTTGGTTGTTTTTTTTTGCATCTCCTGAACTGACACTGGGAATAATCAAGTTGTAGGTTCCCATCCAAGGCAGAGGAAGTTACTCTTCCTTTGTAGAGGCTATCACACATTTACCAATGGGAAAAGGACAGTATACAGCTGTTATTATGAAGCAGTTAATGTGTGACAGCTTCTTGTTCTGCTGACTGTCTTTCCCAAGACAGATGAGATAAGTTGGTTCATTGCTGACAAACTAATGTTAATTTGAACGTTCAGTCCTGTTGGGCCAGAAAATAAATAAATAAATAATGCATCTTGAGTGAGGACGTATGTGTTTGCAATGATCAATCCACATTTTAGAAATTTAATCTAAATCTTCTTCTTGGCTAGAATAGGATACTATACGAATTTCGAAAAGCATCACTAGATTCAACTGAAATTACACCCACCACTGCCTCTTCATCCAACAATTGAGATACTTCGTCATAGAGAAAACTCAATCAAACTGACATGATAAATACTTCACAAATCCCTGTTGGCTGTTTCCTATCACGTGATTTTCGCCATGGCAACTACAGACTGTGCATTCATTTCTTCCTGAATCAGTCTATGTATAAACCATGAGGTGGAATGGCCTCTTGGTTTTGGGTCCTCTTTCCCCTCTCACCAAGCACTCTTATTCCTCTGCTCGAGTCTTCTGGGATCTCTCCTGTCTTCTGCAAGTCCTCTGAAGTAATTGCAAATGGTTCAGAGATCACTTAGGTGAATACCTACACAATCCTGTTGTGAATTCTGTTATTCCTCTATCTTATCTACATGTCCTTTAAACTATTCATGCTCTATCTGAGCTTGTTCTCTTGTTAAAATTAGTTGCTGTTCATAGTTCTTTGCATAGTCTGCAGTATGTCTATCACTACTTATCACTAATTATATTCATTTTTTTGGTGTGTATTTACTTTGTAACTCATTTTGTCCCAAACCCTCCCTGATTTTTCCTTGCTCATCCTTAATCATGCTTTTTTTTTTTTTTTTTTTTTTTTGGTCTTTTTTGCACAATTTTTTTTTTCTGCTTAGTTTATTTTTGGGCCCCTAAAGATCTCCTGATGCAGCCGTAATGGCCTCTTACTGTGCTCCTTGTCCTTTTGCTGTATCAAGATAGGCTGCTACTGTGCCTTAATACATTCTCTTGTTGCAACTGCCAGCTCTTCTGCAGTCCTTTATCCCCTAAATTATCTTCCCAAGAGACCCTGCAGAGTTCACTGGTTTTGTTGAAGTCTACTATTTTTTTTTTTTCTCCCTTGGAAGTCCATTATCCTTACTTTTCTTCTGATTCCCTACTTTTTCTTGGAATAGTTATTTACAGTCCTTCCACCTAAGTCTCCTACTCCTTTTAGATTCTCTACCAGTTCCTCTCCACTACACAGATCCAATTCCAGAACATTCTGTCTCCTTACAATTTCCTTCAGTGTTATATATGTCCCTGGTTCATGTCAAGGATTTCACAGATGGATTGAATCCTACCATGTTTTCCTAACAAATATTTTGATATCTAATTTTTCTTTCTGTCACCACATTTTGTCCTTTGGATGTCCACAGTCTACAGAAAACCCATCTCCTCCCATTACTCCTCCTTATATTTCTGTACAGACAGCAGAATTCCTGCATCACTTCTGAACTTCAATGAGAAATGCACATGTTCTTCATGTACTGTACAACAAACTATTTCCTTTCCAACCTTACAGAATAAGGTCCCTCACTCATAGAAGCACAGAACCATAAAATGGCTTAAGATGGAAAGGACTTTAGAGATCACAAAGATCAGAGAATCATAGAATCATGAAATTACTCAGGTTGGAAAAGACCCCAAAGATCATCAAGTCCAACCGCAGCCTAACCATAGTACCCTAACAACCCTCTGCTAAATCATATCTCTGAGCATCACATCCAAACAGCTCTTAAACACATCCAGGGACTATGACTCAACCACCTCCCTGGGGAGACTATTCCAGTGTTTAACAACCCTTTCTGTAAAGAAGTGTTTCCTAACGTCCAACCTAAACCTACCTTGGTGCAACTTGAGGCCATTTTGCCTCATCCTGTCACCTGTCACCAGTGAGAAGGGACTTGCCCCACTGTCACTGTAAGCTCCTTTCAGGTATTGGAAGAGAGCAATAATGTCTCCCCTCAGCCTCCTTTTCCCCAGACTAAACAGCCCCAGCTCCCTCAGCCTCTCCTCATAGGGCTGATTTTCCAAGCCCTTCACAAGCCTCGTTGCCCTTCTTTGGACCTGCTCCAGTACCTCCATATCCTTTTTGTACTGAGGTGCCCAAAACCGAACACAGTACTCGAGGTGAGGTCAGGAGGCTTTCCAGCCACTCCTCCCCAAGCCTGTAGGGTTGTCTGGGGTTGTTGTGACCAAAATGCAAGACCTGACACTTGGCCCTATTGAAACTCATGCCGTTGGGTCATGAGTTGGCCTAATCATTTTAGGAGTTATGAAAGAGGTGTTTCTAGAAAAAAAACTTCATCTGCATATACAGTTGAGGCTCTTAAGTTGGAGTTATAGCAGAGTCAAACTAGATCTGATGACATTCCTTCTTGTTCAACCCATATCACTCTACGGCCATAGCAGATACCCAAGGAAAGGATATCAACACAGAGCATTCATACACAAATACTGCTCCACTTCTGTGACACAGTCCTACCTTCCAGCAGCCTCTAGCCTAGGGATTTCATGAGCTGCAGGTTGTATCTCTGCTTTGAATTTAAAAGGCCCTGATAGTCTTTTCTTCCATGCAGTGCCTAATTGCTTTTTGAACCTATTTATAACTTCCACAGCATCTTATTACAATTAATTCCATGATTTAATTATGCACTGCGTGAACAAGCAGTTCTTTGTGTAAACCTTCTGGCTGATAATTTCATCTGATACTCACGGGTTCTTGTGTTGTGACTCCGTGCTGCGTAATGTTCTGCCATAGACTCTCCATATCTCTTCCTTTTCATCTGAAGATTCTCCTTGTTCAGAGTTCATCTTTACCTTTGATCCCCTTCTCAATAGCCTTTCAAGTTCTCCTTCCTGAACTGGGATAACCAAAAATACACAAATGACTTTGGAACAACAGAATGTACAGTTGACTGGAACAAAACGTCCTGGTTTGTTCTTTACTCTTTTCCTAATATTCCCTAACACGTTATTTGATTACTGACCTTTTGCTGACATTGTGCAGACATTTCCAACATCTCTTTTTGTAATTATACATAGAATTTTACTGTCCACTACTATGTAGGTACAGCTAAGAGTTTGGGATTTTTTTTTAATTATTTGATGTTTCTTGTTTTTATTTTTTCCTTGCTTTGCTTTGTATTTATTGAAGCACAGTTTCATTTCGTAGAATCATAGAATCATAAAAACTGGAAAAGACCTCTACGATCATCTAGTCCGACCATAAGCCAACACCGGTTTGACCACCAAACCATGTCCTTCAGTGTCACATCTACCCTTTTCTTGAACACCTTCAGGGATGGTGACGCCACCACCTTCCTGGGCAACCTGTTCCAATCTGAAAACCACTCTTTCTGAGATGACTTTCTTTTTCCTAATATCTGACCACATTACTACATTCAATTCTAGCATCAGAAGACCATTCCATAAGTTTTGCTATTTTTATGACAGTGTGTAATATCGATTTTGCTACAAACATTTTTTGTCTTATTACTTAAGATTGTCTGCCTTTACTTAAGTATTGTTTCTACTGATTACATGGTTATTCTTGGCTCTCACATCTATCAATCTATCAATCTATCTATCTGCCTATTGTCTGCCTATTTATTTAAAATCACACAGTCTAAAAAATTGACTGAGATCAGAGCATTTTTGTAGGCTCTCTAGATTTACACTGGAAATTCTTAAAGAGGCTTTTTGGATGCTCTCACATAATCCCACTGACTGGTAATTTACAGTTGCTTGGTGATCTGGAGCCTCCTCTGGTTGTGACAGAGTAAGTTCTCTGTAGTTATGAAAAAGGTGGTTTTCCTTTACGAGTTCATATAATAAGCATTAAGGGCACTGACAACACGGAAATTACTATCTTTGCTTTGAGGAACCGTGGCATTTTTTGCAGCTGCAGTTCCAAGCAATTGTTTAGCACGTGGGAGGCACTACAGAGCAAGTCCCTTTATCCATCACATTACCCTAATAATTAAACTGTCAGCCAGGGATGTCAGACTTTAATAAGAAAAAAACAACACATTGGAATCAAAAAGTCATTAAAAAAAATTCTGACTGTTCCTCCAGTTAAGCCTATAATTTTTTTATCTTAATCGTTATGTTTGCATGAGGCATTCCTTAGAACATGCATTTTAGAATGCTTTTTAATACTTTTGCATGTTTTAAAATAACAAGAAATTATTTAACCACTCTCCATTGTTCCTTTGACTCCGGGAAACCATTATCCTAAAGAATCACAGGTAATCTTTTTTAAGAAGCTTATTTCTAAAATGAGCTGCAGGGGTGTTTCTAAAATCTTCAGGGACCTTTTCCTTGAAGATGTAAACCCATCTGACAGTCTGCTTCTCCTGAACTTTCCCTGTTGACTGTTTCTCCTCAATGTCATATCACTGAAAGTCTATTAGAAGGAGTAGTTACCCGGAAGCTCTATTCCATCTGTGGTAGAACATGGATGGTGGTCCCCTAACTTTTGGTCTAAACTTGGATTTTCCACGAAGTTTTTCCTATTTTCTGTTTTCCAGCTTGTGCTTCAGGTAGTAACATACTTCTCTGTTGTGAAATGGGTGATGCTGAACTGAGGCCACAGAGACAGATTGGAAAACCATGAAAAATTAACAATGAAGTGACGTGTTTGTCCCTGGCAGGGGGCTCTGTTCTGGTACAGAAGTACTGTCTCTTTAAAAAAAATATTGCTCTTCTGCCTTTACAGTTAGGATCAGTCATGTTAAATGACTGCTAACTGAGCTTTGAGGCAGGTGTATTTTTTTTTCATTTTTTTTCTTTTTTCTTTTTTTTTTCTGAGAAAGACTCAAAACCCACTGAGACTTTTCCAGGTTGGATATTAGGAAAAATGGGGTCGATGCTGGGTCTGGTTTTGTTGAACATCTGCATCAGTGATTTGGATGAACGGATGGAATCCACCCTCAGCAAGTTTGCTGATGGTACAAAGCTGGGAGGAGTGACTGACATGCAGGAAGGCTGTGCTATCATTCAACAAGACCCGGACAGAATGGGGAGTTGGGCAGGGAGGAACTTGATGAGGTTTCACAAGATCAACTGTAGAGTCTTGTATCTGGGGAGGAATAAAGTGTG
Organism: Alectoris magna; assembly: GCA_030625065.1. Taxonomy (NCBI): domain Eukaryota; kingdom Metazoa; phylum Chordata; class Aves; order Galliformes; family Phasianidae; genus Alectoris; species Alectoris magna. The sequence goes on from CM060561.1 coordinate 5,292,912, forward strand.
CATCAGTACAGGTTAGAGGGTAAACTGCTGGAGAGGACAGCTGTGGAGAAGGACCTGGATGTTCTGGTGAGCAACAGGGTACTCTTGTGGTCAAGCAGGCCAATGGAATCCTGGATTGTATTAAAAAGACCGTATCCAGCATGTCAAGGGAGGTGATCCTCCCCATCTACTCTACCCTCATGAGGCCACATTTAGAATACCGGGTCCAGTTCTGGACTCCACAGTTTTCTGGTGGAGTCACCATCACAATGGTTGGACTAGATTATCTTAGTGGTCTTTTTCAAATGCTATGTTTCTATGATTCTGTGATTTTTCTCTCATCAGTAGAGCCCACTGGATGGAGAGACAGCACCTGTAGTATCACGTCCAGGCAAAGGCTATTGAATCCAGAAGACTCAACAGTTTGTCTCATCCAGATGATACTGCTGGCCACAGAAAGCTAAGTGATATATATGAATTCATACTTACAGAACAAAAATCAAAACGATTATCTATACTTGGAGCAGCCATGGAGAAGATAACAATAACAGCACTTGCTTCTGTATTTCGACCCATATTTCTCTATACTTGGAATAATAAAGGAATACAGCAGACACCATGCTGTGTGGATAGCTGAAAAATGCTGATTTCTTTATTTTATCACTTTCTTTAATGGCTCCCTGTGGTATATGACACTGTGACTGTCATCGCCTTTGTCTTCTTCTAACTAGGACCAGACAGAGAGAAGTGCAAGGTTTTAGTATCCCATTACCAATTTCCTGATCAACAGAATGCCAAGTTCCAATTTGTGTTCTAATTTTAACTACAGTATAGATTTTTAAATAAGCCTCAAGCTTCCTATTAACATGATCTGTCTGCTCCTTTGGTGCTCTCTTGTTCCATTCTGATCGACCCATGAATGGGCTCCCTGTATTATTCATTGTACACTAAATTAAGCTTTTAGTGTTAAAGGCTTTCAAGTGTAGCATTCCTTCCGTAGAACTCATTACCTGTGTCAATACACAAAGCAGAAGTGCTTAATAGATTTAAAATATTTAGTATCTCCCTTTTTTCCCCCCCAGTTGTTGTTAAGACTCATGAGCATATATTATTCTGGCAGTATTCCTTATTGTCCTAATATTAATTTCACTAATCAGTGAATTTGCATCATAGATTTCCAAAGTGTCTTTCCATCACATGAACTTTAATTAGTCTTGAGGTTTTCTAAGAAGGAGGAGGTGAATGAAAACTATCATAGGTTATTGTAGCTTTATATACCTTACAACTTCAGAAAATCGTTTTCAGCATCTATGGGAAGTAGACTTAGGAACATAGTAAAACTCCACCTACAACCCCCATTCCAACTCTGTAAAAATATGAGATAGAAATGCTCCAAGAGCATATCTTGTATTTTATTATGTAGACACATGACGTCATAGGTGGAAGTTGGTGATATGGCAGTAGAGATTGAACCTTCTTGCCAGTATTCCATTACATTTTTCTGCCATGTAAAAGATGGCAGCAGAGGGGCAGTCCAACAAAATGATGTCTGACATGGAAGTGTGTATGAAGCAAAGGCGTAGAACTGAATTTCTCCTCATGGAAAAATTGGCACCCATTGACAATCGTTGATACTTGCTGAATGTTTGTGGAGACCAAACAGAGGATGTGAGCACAGTGAGGTGGTGGGTGTTGAGTTTCAGCAGTGGTAGCTCTAGATAGCTATGCACAGCTGTATCACCATGAAATGAAGAGTAATTTGATCAGGTCATCTGTGTGAAGTGGCAAATTACAACCAGAGAATTGTGTACGGGGCTGAATATTGGCTGCACTGGAAAAGATGGTAGCAGTGCTGGAATGTTGCAAAGTTTGCACCATGAGTACTCACATAGGGACAGAAAGAACACCGCATGCAAATTTGTCAGGATTTATGGAACCAAGACAAGGATGAAGGTTACAGTTTCCTGAAATGCTTCATTGCCAGTAACGAGATCTGGTATCACCACTAAAAGCTGGAGTCAAAATCACAGTCCATGAAGTGGTGATATGAATTCTCCATTGAAGAAAATGTTTAAGATGCAACTCTTAGAGGGTAACATGATGTGCACTGTCTTTTGGGTTCAGAATTGAATGATCCTTCTGGATTTCCTGGAACCTGGGTAAACCATCAACTCTAACATCTACGCTGCGACACTCATTAAGATGTAGACTCAAACTTCTAAAGTCAGGACAGAGAAGAAGATAACTTTTCTCTTACAACACAATAACTTCAGGCCCCACGCCAGTCTGAAGACCATGGAGCACATTGCCAGTCTTAAGTAGAGTGCCCTACCACACCCACCACATAGATTGGAATTGGCACCTTCTGACTTCCATGTTTTTGGACCAATTAAAAATGGACTGCAGGGGAACATTCTCCTAGCAACACCATTATAGCAGCTGTGAAATAATGGGTCACCTATGCCACTTAAGATTTTTACAAGCATGGCATTCATTTTGTTAGCAAAACTGCAAACCTAATGGTGGTGACTGCATTGAGAAATGATATCTTGTAGCTGAGACTTTGCCCAATCGAATAGTGTTAGTGTACTCTTTGTATCTCTTGTTATTTATGTGAAAATAAATAGAAAGGGTTACTTTTGGAGCTGCTTACTTACAATGCAAGTTTAGGTTATATACTTCTGTGTTTTGTTACAGTCCTTGAACTAAGACTTTTGGGAGAAACATTTGAATAAGTGTTTACTTCATGGAATTATTTCTCAACATTATTCAGTGAGACACCTTACCGTTGTCACCCACAGATATGTGACCCTCTACCTCATTTCTGGCACGAAGAATCAGAGTCAGCTTGACTCTATGATCACTAAGTACTTATGTGCCACTTCAAGAAGATGGATTGACAGCTTTCCTTTCTCAAAACTGCTGTCCCAAGCCTCTGTGAGGCTGCAGATGCAACAGCACTTAACATTTTCTTTCCAACACTTTCAGTGCCCCAAATACTTTACGCTCCTAAGCTGAAACGTACCATCTCCTCGATTTACATATGTTACCATTTGTGGAGAATAGATTAGACTGAAGCACAGAGAGCAAAGCTTTGAAAATCCAAACCATTTAATAGATGTAGCTAACAGTGGTTTGCATCCAACATACTCCACTCTATATCTTGCCCATAGATGTAATTTCCAGAAAAGCCTTATGGACTATTTTAGTTGCATTTAAGAGAAGCTGTGGAACTGAAATTTGTCACAAGGAAGAAATGACTGACAGGGCTCAGTAGAGGGTGGAAAGTTGTGAATTTATATGCTGTGGCAAAAACATATCAATGGGGCAACACCTCAAAAATAGCTCTGTGGATAAGATTTTCTTCACAGGTAGCATGCACAAAATGCTGGGTTGATAGGTGGACTAGATGATCTTAGAGGTCTTTTCCAACAGTAATTATTCTATCAATCATCTATGATTCAATGAACTATGAGTATTCACAGGTTTGCTTCATTTTTTCAAGGAAAGCTGAGATAAAAAGGAGCAGTCTGCAGAGCAAACGAACACTACCAGCTATCTCAGAACTTCATATAATCCTATTTGATCCAGATGTAAATCCTCCTGGATTTTATATCCTGCAATTTCACTTCCGTTAGTTGAGAAATTCATATTGTACAAATAGTGGTCAGACAGTGCCTTGTTTAATTGACCTTGTTGTAAAAGCCCCAGGCAGAAATATTGCTGCATGCCATAAGGGACCAGTAGGCAGAATGGAACTGGCATTTAGACCTGAAGTATGAATGAGCAAGAAAAGTTAACCATTCTGCTCTTTTCAGCTCCTAGTGTGAGTTTCTTTTCTGTTAAAGGATGACTAGACTGTTGAAAAGAAAAGATGCACAAAGGGTTTGTTTTATGTATCTTGTGGCTGAAGAGCACAAATCTTCTGAACTTCCCTGGTTTATGCCTCAGGGTCATAGCATCTGTATCTCTTCTCACCGTGGAAGTGCTCTTTTCTGTTGGGTAGCATCAGCCACACTGTTGTGGATTCAGGATTTTCAAAAAGGCACTCACTGTCTCAGTCTTTTCAAAGACTAGAATTTGGAATGGAGGCTGACAGGTTGGAATTTGCCTCCTGTCTGATAATTCAAGTCCTTGCATATTTCCCAAGTTGTTTTCTCCCATAAGCCATTCAGATTTCTGCAACAAAGACCATCTTCCTACATTGTTGGGAGCTGGTAATCAAACTCCAGGAGCTTAAACAGATGACCTACCACAGGAGGTGGGTGTAATATATTCTGTTGCATGAGGTAATATATTCTGATTCTCTTGGCTCCAGGGGAGAGAATAGAAAGGAAAAAAGAAAAAAAAAAGAAAAAAAAAAAAGAAAGAAAAAAGAAAAAGAAAAAAAGAAAAGAAAGAAAAACCACAAAACCCAAACCACAGACATAATCCTGGCTAGGGGAAGAAATGATTTCAGCTTAGTTTCTGCTAAGCAGCCCCTCCCTGCTTGTCCCCATCTTCACTCTTCTATCAAGGTGAAAACAAGAAATCAGTAAGCCAGGAGTAGTGTCAGAGTGGAACATCTTCCAAGCTGCCTTTGTCTGCTTGCTAATAATGAAATTCTATTTATAGATCGGTGCAGAGCAGGGAGAGTGTGCTGTGGGTGACAACGTGATATGGATTTCACAGTCCATCAGTTTGGATTTCAAGTTTACAGTCCTCTCTCAGACTAATTGAGAAGTCAGACACTGTTTTGGGATGTTACAGGCAATGCAAAATAGGGCACTTGGTGCTGTGTTTAGCGAGCATTTGGGGTCAGATTGGCTGCAGAGACAGCAAAGCACTCACTCTGAGATCAGTCTTTGCACAGTGGCCTGAGAAAACCCAGCTCATGAGAGGTTTTGCATGCTGAGCATCAAGGTGCTTGTGGGCTTGATATTATCTGTCATAGTCCATCTCTTCAAGGTAGTAATTAACTGAAGCCCCAGCTCAGACTGTAGCCTGGCTCTGGGACCAGGCACTGTGAACATGATGAGTGCCATGCAGTAAAGCCTCCCAGCTATCTCTCTTCCTTCTGCCCATCCTAAGTCTGCATGTCTGAGCCATCAATGTCCTGTTCCTACAGCTGCTTCTGGGGTTGCACACTGAAAGGGTATCAAAACCTATGCAACCACAAAATGGAAATGGGAGGAGGTGTTCTGAAACAGCCCAGATCCCCCATCCCCGCTTTACTGGACTGGCACTGCAGCTTGTGAGATCAGAAACACACTTCTCTTACACGAGAAGGGGGCAAAAGAAACAATCTCGCACTGACCCACAGGGACTGCAATAAACAATATCTCAGAATGTCTGACCATAGCATCATTCATCCTGCTGTGGTCATAGTGGATGGGTCTCATCCTGTCACTGTGCTGGTGCCACAAAGCTGGTCCCTCTTGGATTACACTTGAAACTCTAAGGGTGCACGTTCACTGGTCTAGAAGAGCTCCCAAACTCATTGAATCATACAATCACTGAATAGCTTAGATTAGAAGGAAACTGAAAGATTCCAACCCCCTGCTGTGGGCAGGGTTGCCACCCACCAGATCAGGCTGCCCAGGGCATTCAGCCTGGCCTTGACCACTTTCAGAGATGGGGCATCCACAATGTCTCTGGGCAGCCTGTTCCAGTGCCTCACCACATTCTGAGTGAATTTTTATCCCCTGACGTCTAACCTAAATCTGTCAAGAGAAAGCTACTTTCTGTTCATGGTGCCGGGACTTGGGCAGACTCTTGCTACAAGACCCTAAGTCTTAATTCACCTATTTGAACCTTTCTGGGCATATTTTCACTGAATACTGTCAGATAGTGTCTTGACAAAGTACTTCCTCCTAGTGTTTAATTTTTCCTGTTGCCATTTCAGCTGGTAACCCCTGCTCTCAAGAATGAAGAACTTAATGTTAGAGCTTCAACCACTGAGGAACTGAGGATGGAGTCCATGCCAGGAAGTATTTCATCCAAACACTTCGTGTCCACACAGACAGTGCTTAGGTTCACGCGGAAGCATGGAAGCATCTGGTCATTACATACCACTGAACTCAATGACAAGGTCTAAGATAGAGCACTGATTGCAGTGCCTTACTTCTAAGCCTTTGGGTTTCAAAGCTATTGGCCTATATTTTATTAATGCAGGGAGGTAGACTACATAGCCTTCTGCACTTTGACTCTAACTAGGAAGAGTACTGTAAGGCTCTGTAGTTTCCTAAAAGAAGAATCTGTCTAAAGCTCTGCAAGTGCTAGGTCTTTACTTAAGAGTCACTGACACAGTTTTACCTAAGTCTTTAAACACCAACCTGCTTACAACTGCAGCAATAGCTGCCCTCAGCTTCATCGTCATCTCTTAAAGAATTTCATGGTCGTGTAGGATCCTGAGCTCACTTTGAGAAATCAGTAGGCACCTGGTCAAGCATTCACAAGAATGTTTGGATTTGAAAATTCATCATTGTGGTAGAAATTGAGCTGACATCTCCTTGCGGATCCGGCCATAATGATTGGACAGTCTGGAAGCTGCTTATTGATTGAGGACCGAGATGTGTCTTGAGATGAGCACTCAGTTCAATTTCCACTATCATGTTCAGTTTTCAGTCGGATTCAGTATTTTCTGAAAATTAATTTAAGATTGGATTAAAGGAACTGTATTTTCTAGTTCTTGCTATTTGGTGAAGTCTGTTATCCTGAACTCACCCTCCTGAACCAATGGTGGAATAGTTACACCTTCTTCCCCTCATTTCAGACCCATCACATGATTGCTGTGACCTCATGACTTCATAAGGTCTGTTGCCTGGCAAGGACTACTGACTTTGCATGGTGTTTGACAATGAAGACCCTGGGCTGTGTCCCACAAGGAAAAAGCACTGGATTTTTCTGCTTTCTTACTGTCAGTGGCATTCAATAAAGACACTGAGAAAGGAGGAAAGGTACTTAATTTAGTCAGTGATGCTAAAAATATGCTCTTAGAAAATGTATGAAGCAAATTCCTAAATTGTTACATGTTCTGATAAGAAGCATTCTGAGTACAGCATGTTGTCACTTGTCAGAAGCAGTTTTCTTCTTTCCTTTGCTTGAGTAGCCTTTGGGTTCGGTTTCTGCACAGACTAAAATGCAGCCTAGATCATCTGGTGATGCCTATATCAATTCCCTTCTTTTGAAGAAAGAAATATCTCTCTGCTAAAAGAAAAATACTGCAGCTTTAGCTCTACCAATTTTGTCTGTTGCACTCCAGGCTTGTAAAATCTCCAGCCACTGAAAGCAAGGTAAATATCTGTATGGCTTCACTTTGTACTTTGCTCTCAATCAATGGAATGTATTAATTTATTCTGAATTCTGGTGGCTTTTTTTTTTTTTTCTTTTTTTATTTTTTCTCATTCAAAAGCTCATCCTCCAAAAGCAGCATAAATTGTACCAGGTCTGTTTGCTGAGCTTGTGCAGGGCCTGGATGAATCTGCTCTTTGTTTTGCACCAGACTCCATGCTTTGGCATTACTTGACTGCATGTACCCTTAGGTAGAGCTCTTGGCAGAAGAGAATCATAGAATCACAGAATGATAGAATATCCTGAGTTAGAAGGAACCCATAACGATCATCAAGTCCAACTCGACCTTATTAAGACTTGAAAGGATGTTGAAGTCATCTCTAGCCCTTAAGATAGAAGTCAAATGCTGCCTACGCCACATGGCCGTGCTTCATCATTTGTATTGATTCATATTTTCTCTGTAGTAATAATTAATACTTCAGTCTTATTTGTAATTTGATTTAACCTTCACAGCCCTCTGCAAATGACTTCCTAGAAAAATAGCTGATATGGGTGGAGGGTGAGGCTCACAGTGATCATCAGTCCTAAGCTGCCTAAGTCTTGAGCCACCAATGCATCACACTTTCCCACACAACAGCAAGTGCAGCACAGCACTTTGAATCCATTCTTTTGAGGATTCAGAGAGTTCCAAAATGTCTCCACTACCACCTGCATGCGCTCCATCTACCTATTCACACGGATTCTCTTTCACATTTTAATTATAATTAGCAAACTCTCACTGGGAGAATTGCTAAGATAATATGGACTACCTCAAGAGCAATAAGCAAGTTAAGGCCATAAGATTGATACTGGGCTGCATGGTGTGATGTTCAGAAATCAAACGTAGAGCCAAGTTAGTACAGTCATGTAGTACAGTGTTGAACACAGGTATGTGCAAGGTCTTGGGAGTCATATTATTATGGCAGTATGCTATAAATGCCCGTCAACTGCACAGTCAGTTGTCAGTACAGGGTCATTGGTTGAATTTTTGGACTCACTGTGAGCTCTGCTAGCTGACATGCCATGAGGTGGTCCAGCGTTCAAGCAAGAAACGGTGGTAACAGACAAGAGAGATATAAGAGGCTGTTTTACAGCAAAAGCTGCTGGTGTTGGCACAAGAGTTGGGACAAACAGAGGTGGGGACAGCCATTTTTTCACTTTGCCAATTTGTTTCCTCCTCTGTGTGTTGCGGAGGACGTACAATGCCTTCCTCTGTGAAGTACTTGGCCTAGGCTGTGTTGTGGGTTTTCCCTATTTATAGGCAAACTCCAGATTCTAGTCAGTGTATTATGGGGAGTCAGAGGCATTCTTGAAGGGAGAAAAAGAAATTACTAGCTTCTAATGATGGCTCTGGATGTGAAAGATGTAGATATCATAGTCATGTACAAATAGTGATTTGATGATCTTGGTGCAGGGATACTGTGTTGGATCATCTTCATCAATGATAAAATAACTTCTTTGATTTACTCAAGGCTGGATTTTTACTGTATTTTCCAAATTTGTCAGTGGAAAGAGGTGAAGTGGAGAGAGGAGAGGGGAAGCCTGAGATAGCTGGCAGTGAATAAAAGCATCTCCAGGCTTAAACAGACTCTGGTGACATAACTTAATTAACTAATGGCTTGCATAGAGCTGTAATGGGATCTGAAAACAGAAAGCTTTTAAGCCAAACTTAAAGCCAACAGAGTCAATAACAGTGAGATGAAGGCACTTACCCTCTCTGTTTTTCCTGTAAGGCTGGTGACACAGCCCCTCATCTGTTCTCTAGCCCTAACGGCATCTCCATCTAGTGTCCCCAGGCAATAATTGCAGCCATCTCGGTCCTAACATCCCACTTTTTCTCCCAGAAGGCTCAGAGGTTTCCTCCAGAATCTACAAAAGACTTAGGAAGAATAAAGTAAGGGGATTTCTGGAAGGATGTTCCATAGATCTGAAACCACCTCCCATGGGTGCCTCCAGTCACCAGCTGTTTCTCTGACATCTGGGGGTAATCCTGTTGCCCTGCCTCCACAGAACAGGTGGTTTTTCCACTTTTGTTTTGAACGATGCTCATACCCATTTAAATGATTTTTTTTTTTTGCCTTAAGTACACTCTGTAGGATTCTTTCATTTGGCAGACATGGAAGACAAAGTTTCAAGTTGCTGGGATTGTACTGTCTGCAGGTATCTATCTTCAGGGGGAATTTAGTATAGGAATTGCCCCCTGCTTCAAAACATAACCTGAAAACTTCCCACAACATTATTCCAGCTTGAGCCATATAAATGGGTCAATATTCACATAGCAGTGAAGTCTAACGATGTGCTTGGTTTAGGCAATATGTCTAAACTAGGTAGGCTAGCAAAATCTGTCGTATCACCTTTACTACTTGCATTTCCCCGAGCTTTTTGTGTGAATATCAAGAATTGTAAAATCACAGAAGGGTTTTAGTTGGAAGGAACCCTAAAGATCATTCAGTTCCAACCCCCATATTGTGGGCAGGGTTGCCAACCACAAGATCAGGCTTCCCAAGCTCCCATCCAACCATTCAACCTGGCCATGAACATCTCCAGGGATGGGACCCCCACAGCTTCACTGAATAATCTGTTGAGTTCTATATGAGCCTTATATTATAGAATTTCTTCTTCATGTCTGATCTAAACCTACCATTTTTTAGTCTAAAACCATTAACTCTTGTATTATCACTACAATCCCTGGTAAAGAGTACCTCCCAATCTCTCCTGTAACCCCCATGTATGCACAAGGCTTCAGTGAGGTCTCCCCGAACCTTCCCTTCTCCAGGATGAACAATCCCAACTCTCAGCCTGTCTTCATAGGAGAGGTGCTCCAGACCCCTGATCAGCTACATGACCCTTCTCTAACTCACTCTACAGTAATTAAACTACAGCCTTAATTTACAACTCTATTATTAATTTGTCGGATGAAGATGTTGCCTCTCTTTCAGGCATGGCATCCCTGGAGGCCCCAAAACATGCACATATGGTGATGCACCACTTTGTTCCAGCAAGGTAGGTGGTCATGTTGTTCTTCCTTTTCTCACTCATTTCCTCTCACATGCATACCTCTCTTTTAAAGGCAAAAGTTGCTGGCTCCCCGTGATGACTTCTCTCAGCACCAGTTTTTAAGTGGGGCCAAATGCAGTTCATTGTGCAGGCTTGTGGGAGCTTGCTGGACAACAGCAACGGCAGTGGCAGAAAGTAAGCACGAACAGATGGCTCTTGGCCTAATCTCCTGCCTGTCAGTGGCTGGCAACTCTGATATCTGGGGTTTCTCAGGGAGAATGGGCAGAGCACTGCCAGCTCCTATGTTCAGCATTGCTAGCTGCAACCTGCCAGGGAACACATATGGTCCACACTACCTACAGAGTGAGTTGGATAGGAGATGGCTGTGGGTCTCCCACTGTGATTCAGGGCATGCCTGATTCTGCTGGCTGGTGCCAGCTGAAATGCCACAGGGCAAAGTATCTGGGAGCACTCCTGAGAGGGCACCCCACAGTCAGAAATTGCTGAAGGCATCAGGGAACTGAAAATACTGAGGCTGTGCTCTGTTCTGTGTAACATCATTTCACTGAAGGTTTTTGGAAACCAGGATTCATGCATTTCTAATGAAAATGACACTTTAAAATTATATACCTGCTCTATCTTTACATGAAAAAAGTGAAGCCATGACACAGCATGGATACGGCAATGTCATTTGCTCACAGAATGATCTGCACTAACAGTTTGCATCCTACTTTGGGATGAGCATACCTCTTTGGGCTCTACTGACTTTGCACACAGAGTCAGACCACAAAATTCGATATCTCCTTAGGATGCAAGGGAATAATTCATGGATATAAAACACGTGTTTCTCAGCAGCGCTTTGGAGCTCCAGGGGGAGATCCTTACACTGGGATGTATTAAGATATACAGGGGGAGCACAAAAGCAGGTGAGTGGGAATGTCTTTAAACTAGAAGAGGGGAAATTCAGGTTAGATGTTAGGAAAAAATTCTTTACTCAGTGTGATGTGGCACTGGAACAAGTTGCCCAGAGAAGCTGTGGATGCCCCATTCCTGGAAGCATTCAAGTCCAGGTTGGATGGGGCCCTTGGCAGAGTGATCTGGTGCATGGCAGCCCTGCCCACAGCAGGGGCTTGAAACTGAATGATCTTTAAGTTTCCTTCCAACCCAAGCCATTCTATGATTTCATGATTTATATTATAGGAATCACATTTAAGATGTAGTATGGTTTGGTCACGTGACTCCAATGGAATTGCTATTTTAGGTCGTGTAAGAAAGAGCAGAGAGTCCTAAAACCAGCTTTGTGGCTGGATCTTGGGGGGACCTTCTTGCAAATCTTGATGGGTGCTCTTGGAGGTTAAAGTTCTGTCCATTTGGATACAGGAGAAAACTGAAGACTCCGTTCTTCTGTACTCTTCCCGCAGACAAAAGAAACCTGACAAATTTAGGGAATTTCCACACATGAGTTCTGCTGCCGATCACAAGACAACAAGGGTGTGACACAAACATAAGTATAAATACTAATGCAAGGTAGTAGCAAGCCTGAAGAGCATTTCTGCTGAGGCTGGATCATACTGCAGGTATTTAATGGCAAGAGCAGAAATATTTCATAATATGGCTAAGACTTTATGTCAATCAGAATTGTGACTGCAGCTGTTACACACATGCCTGAAACAGTTTTTAATTAACTAACAAGAAGGAGCTTAACACAAAGTGTCTTCAGGGCCACATGGGGGTTTAGGTTCTGATAATGCTGTACTTACTACATAAATTACCTGATTTAGAGTTCACTTACGTACCTCTCTCCTGCCATTCTCACCATTTTTTTATTTTTTTTTTTGGTGGACTGGATATTCCCATTGGAAAAAAATGGTGTGACATCCTGGCATTCAACTCCCTGTAATCCTCTGCGAAGAGAATAACATACTCTCAGCATTTCTGGCCAGGAGAAGCAGTATGTGAGCCTGAGAGCTTCAGTTCTGTAGTCCCGAGTTGGATTTATTATGTGAACTGACTTCTTACAAAATAGTTAACTCTTCCGATTTCTTTATCAGTTTTTAAGTCAAATGGGTGACCGTGTCTTTCTGTACTGAGAGATAGAACTTAGCACAATACCATCCAAAACTCAGTTGGACAAAGGCAGTGTTTTAGCATAAAGAGGTGATGACAGTAATTGTCTGTATGAGAGAGATGGAGACCCTTTGTGATAGTCAGTAAGGCTCCCTTGTGCCCTCTGGTTGTCATTAAGCACACAGCTTTGAAAACAGCAAGGAACTTCACAATTCCAGAAAACCTCAGAATCGTTAAAAGGATTTAGTTTGCAGTTAATCACCATTTCTCCATGAAAGGTGAAATGCTAATTATTTTCCCCTCATTACGTTAAAATCTTCAGAGGATTCAAATATTGGCATGACCTATAGTTTACAGCGACCCAGAAGACACCCACGTACTACCTAATTAGCAATGACTTTCCACAGAAGGCAGCTCTTTGAAGCATTACATTTTCCACATGCTTTTTCATATTAACACTGTGAAATTAACACTCCCTACTTGCTACAATAGGGGATGAGTCAGACACATCAATGCAGCGCACCCAAAACCATCCCCTACCAGAATAATCCTTGTAACTGTTGCTAATAAGTAAAAGCGGAGGGAGTCTGTTCTGATCTCCTGTCAATGGAAGTTAAGTGTGCGTAGGGAGGAGAGAACAAAATTAAAATGAATAATTTGCATTAGATACACAGTATAATGAATGCACCTCAACTATCAGGGAATAATTTCCTGGTTGTATTAGTAACCAGGTCATGCTTTGGTCCAGGGCACTACTGCTGAAAGGTATGAATTGCCTCAGTCTCCCAAAAGCAGTGATGCTTCAGAGATATCCAAATCAAGTCAAGCACATAGCTGCTAGTGGGAGCAGAGCTGGCAATTAACCATTAGTGTCAGACCTGTATATGTCCCTTGGCTTAGGTTTTGTTGTCTCTTCTCCAGTAGGAGAGAAGAAACATTTGGAACTCCACAGGTGCTGGGATCGCAAGTTCACTGATGATCTTTGAGGTCCCTTCTAACCCAAGCCACCCTATGAATTCATGAATCTATGATTCTATGAATCTATGATTCTATGACTTCTGTGTTTCTATGACTGCTTAACTCATGAACTGGCTTCCTCTGATTCGTCCCATCTGAATTCTACAAAAAGGGAGAAAAAGTTTTACCCTGCATTCTTCATCTCTTTGTCAGCTCTAGATGTTGTTCTGTGTTGTCTAGGATTTAGTCAGAGCAGTAATGTGAGTAAATCATTCTCACTGCAGCACTGAAATACATACACTCCTATTCATGCTATGGGGTAACCAACAGGCAAAGCTGGAAGTCAAGTTTTATGGAAACATATTACTCTGTTGGAAACATTTTCTTTCATAGGGAAAACTAACATTTCCTGCGGGATGATGCTCCTAGCGTCAGAAATCTTCAGGTGTATGAAACAGCACCTAGAGAACTTAACAGGAGAGAGAACAGGGGGTGAAATAAGCTTGGTGTGGAAAAAGTTCTTCCTTACCTCCCTGATTTGTCTCCCCAGATCCAGATGACATACATAACCAGTAATTAAGAAAAGGTTCTTAAATAACATAGATGTTAACCTCAATCCATACTTTGAGAGAGAACTGTTCCATGCTTTCCCTTCATGCTAGTCTGGCTTCCTCTGCCTTAAAAAAGACTGCCAAGGGGAAAAAACTCACCCTAGGGTAATGGCTACATAAATGAGGTTTTAGATTCAGAATGGGAACCATGTTTACTTTCTCATTTAAGGAAACAACAGTGTTGTTTATTAAGTGTTTGATTGCCCTTACAAAACAAAACAAACAAACAAACAAAACCCTTTTCTCTTCACAGAATCACACAGAATTATCAAGGTTGGAAAAGACCTAGAAGATCATCTAGTCCAACCATTACCAATACTTCCCAGCTAAATTATATCCCTCAACGCAACATCCAAATGTTTCTTGAACACTCCCATGGTTGGTGACTCCACCACCTCCCTGGGCAGTGCATTCCAATGCCTGACTACCCTTTCCGAGAATAATACTTCCTAATGTATTAATAATACTTCTTGTTTACTTTCTGCACTGAAATGCTTATGAAATCCTCTGACTTCAGGTTGGTGAAGACTTACTTTGTTAGAGCAAATCACAGAGCAAAATGCATGAAGATCAGCGAGAGGATATTCCAGCAGTGCTGGAAGGCTGCTTATTTTGGTACTAATCTTGCAAATTGTTTCTTATGTGATAAGAGGAGGTCATTTACTCTGTTGGGTGCCTGTAGCTAAACGGGCACTCCTTGTACAGAAGAAGAAGTTCTGGAGCTGAATAGTCAAGAATGATCTCACTTACACAGAGAAAGCCAAATAAGCAAACTAATACATCTTTTATTGATAAATACTAAAAATTCATCTTCTTTAAGAAGAGGTGATTTGGTAGAAGTTTAATCTTCTTCCATCAATGGCGAACAACATCACTTTAGGATTGGAGCAACTTTTACCCTAAAATAGAGCATAAGTTTAAAAACATACTTCACAAAATATGTTTGAGTAATGCTTGATACTTACCATAGTCGCAGAAGGTAACTGACATGAAGTCCAATGCCACTAAGAAGCCATTAAGTGATCATCTTCTCAGGATTAACAGAAGCTCCTAGAAAAAGGACTAAAACCGGCACTGGTTTGAAGATGTAGCTGAAACCAGGTAAAGATGATCAAGCCTGAACTACAACAACTGTATAGGATTGTTCATTAAATGGTCCTGGAGAGAGGGTCCTTGTCCCAGAGACAGGAAACTGCTGAATATTTCCAACCCAACAGTCAGATTTCCTTTACCTGGGGAACAGCTCTTCCAGGAGATTGCTCTGAACAGAGCTAGATTCAATAGACATGTGTTTCCTACTGAAAATTTTAGAATAGTTCAGTCCACTTAAGCGAAGTTCTGTAGTTTAGAGTTAGTGCTGAAGATAATAAAGGGTTTGTTTATTTTACCTTTTCTTTTTCCATATTTGGGAAATGAATTATTTGATCTCATTAGTTTTGCTCTGTGGTTTGCACAGTCCTGTTTTACTGAGCAATTTACACAGTGGCCACATTCAAATAGGTATTACTTGGAGTTATTTTTCATGTTCTTTGATTTCTTCTTAAATCGTCTATCAGCTGAAATGCTTACACCTATTACATACAACACCTACTTCCTTATTTTTCTTTACCACTCCTCGAAACAAAGGATTTAGGGAAAGGAACAATTGTGTTGAATATTAAGCATCGTTCATCCTTGCCTGTAGATACATGAATTGTCATTCCTGTCCACAAAATTGCTTATATAGCAGCTTCGTGCAATGCAGCACAAAACACTTTACAAATAATAGCTTAATGAAAGAAAATAGAACAACAAATCATTACTAGAGCAAAAGGATGTGTCATAAAATCTATTTGAACTATGCAAGTTATATCAAACAATCTTAAAACACATACAGCCTGTGCTTGTTGTATTCCTCAGCAGAAGGCAATTCTGAGCATGATGTGCATAGCAAGTAAGAGCTTTTGAGGCATGCAGTTTTCAAGCAAACTTTTCTGCAGGCAGATTTTCCTCTGATCTGTAAGTGTGCCCCTGGATTTAAAGAGGCAGATAGTGCTTCCATTTAGGACTTATTGTGCTAAGAAACTTATGATTTAGTCGTATCTGAATACAAACAGGACAGGGATTTAAATTATATGAGTATTCCTAGCTAAATTCCTTATATTTGGAGTTTAGATAATTCCAAGCACTCAATTTCCAATGCAAAGAAGGCTACCTTGCATTTATGGGTACCCTAGTGGGACCTTAATGTGAAATAGGTTGAGAGATGTCCATTCAAGGACATCCAAATTGAATGTGTTATGATTTATTTTTCACAGAGTTGTTCTTGACTTGTTCCGATTAGAAAATTCACATTAAAATCTGTTTCTTCTACACCTTAAGAGGCAACATCTTCCTTTTTTTCACGTAGTGTGAAGGCAGATTAGAACTGCAATGGATTGTAGATTAGCTGTTTCTTTTGGTTTTGCTGTGTGTTCAAAGGCACAGCAGCAAGCAAGATGCAGTAACAGTGACATCCTCGCTGTGCCAAAATTGCTTTGGGGTCTGCACAAATAGCAATACCTTACGTCCTTTTGCAGGAAGAAACAAAGAAGTTCATCAAGTATAAAAGAATAATTTCCAGGAAGAAGTGGAAAATGCTTATGATTTGCAAGGTATGCAAAAAATGCTTCCCAGAGACTGTTAACTCGTACAGCTGTGGACTACCATTGATAAATAGTGCCATGAAGATCTGAAATAATATTCATGTGGAATACGCTGATAATCTTTTCCAGTTACATGTTAGACATCAATGACCATCACCCAGTAATATGTCTTAAATAGGATAAAGATAATGTTTATATTAGTACTTATTACACCATTGATTATGCCAAGGCAACTTTATCGTGCCGAATGGGTGAATGCCCTCTGCTAGATACTGAATCAACTCTTTACTGCATAAGGGCAAGGGATGTTTTATGCAACTTGGGGAAGCATTCAGAATTGTTTGGAGTACTTGAAAGGTACTCAAGAGATACCATGGTACAACAACTTGCACAACAAAGGCATCTAGAAACTGCGGTTGAAGGCAGAACCGGATGCTACCACAATATGGATAATCAAGAAAGGTCTGCTGTGCTTAGTAGGAAAATAGGGGGAAGGTGATTTACTTAAAGTCCCACAAGAAGTCTGTGATTCCTTTGATTGCATCGCCAACAGCCCAATTTCTTGGCAACATTATATCCTTAAATATTATATCCTACTCAAAATGATGTAACTTAAGTGGGAAAAAGGCAAGTGAGGGCATTGATTTTTAGTCAAGTATGGGAGTCTTAGTGCAAACAAGAATTGTTTGTTCTGGCTCCTGTGTGTCCTCAAGCAGTTTCTAACAGCTTTAGTGACCTAGAGTTGAAAACCACTGTAGAAGAGCTGAAACTTTTGAAACTTGATGCAGTGGATGTTAAATGTAGGTTTTGTTTTGTTTTGTTTTGTTTTGTTTTGTTTCTGAAACTGACAAAAGCTTCTGCTGTTACTAACATACCAGGCTCTATCCTGTTAAATTTGTACTCATATATATGCTTTTATTTTTTTAAATGCTCATATACTTTGCATATATTTCTGCATTAAACCCTTTCTCTTAGAGCAGAACAACCATTGCACAACTGAGCAGAATAATAATGCTGTATGGAGGAGAACAGGAATGCTATAACCTTGAGTGGGCCCAAGCACATTCGGCAGTGTAATATATTCTAGATCTGGTACTATCCTCCAGAACAGATACACAGACATAACTCATACAAACAGACTTCCTACTTTTATGGTTTGCTATTACGCTCTCCACTCACACTAAGTATACTCAATACCTTTATCTGCGTGAATTTCAGAAATATGGCCTCCTTCCAAGCATAAAAGCAAAGTAACAGGAGATAAAAACTGCTTTAACGAAGTCAAGGACAATGAACTCAAAATATTGATATATAATGGAGAAAATGTTCTCCCAGTTTTTCTCTTCCCTGATCTACGTTTGGGCAATGCTGTAGATGAGTGTGCTTCTATTTAGAACCAAATCATTTCAAATAGTTTACATTCCTGTGAAATCTCTTTTCCTGAATATTTGGGATTAAATATAAATATATTTTTTTAAAAAAATGCCTTGAATAAGAAAAAAATCCTCCTTCTAATTATAATGTGTGTAGACTGATGTTTAGAGCCATTGACAAAGTATTCATAGAGGTGTGTAAGCTCCTCAGTCCCATCCACCATTAACACTATCTTATAATTGGGAATTGTAGGTCTTCATCATAATCCTATACAGGCCATGGATTAAAGCAATAATCTTGAATAAAGACTTACTTTGTATTTCTGTCTGAAGTGAAAAGGCTGTTGAACTTTCTGGCTGACAGTTGGATGGCAATGGTCTCTCCTTTCACTTACAGTAACTGCGTGCTGGATCCCTTTGTGGGGATACAGTCATTAAGAACTGCCTGCACATAATGGAGAAAATAGCCCCATCTATCATGTAACAATCCCAATAATTATCTGTGCTCCCAAAGCACTTCCCTTCCACCCACTTCTGCAGATGTTTCTGTGCTTAGAGTACTAGCAAATTCCCATCCTTGAACACAACACAATAGCTTGGAGAGTTTGCCCATCGGACTAATATTCTTTCTTTTTCAACAGCTAAGTCTAGATTTTTAGAGGAAAAGAAGCCACGAATTCACATTACAACAGAGCAACTCCTTCCTGCCCTCTCTGTCCTTTGGCTCACACCTCAAAACAGGAGATAAAAATGAAAAATACCTGGGTTTTAATACGACTTACTTAAAGGACACATGACCATCACCACTGGTATGATCCATCACCTCTGACAGGCAACTGGAAAAGAGGCTGGAGTATTCATGTGGCTGGGATGGTTTGCTGGTATCTGCCCCTCAAATACTCCATTCTGCTGAGAGAAGTCAGCTCCTGACAGCTTAATTCTCACTATTCACCGCAGGCTCCAAGGTGTTATCATGGCAGTGCTGACCTCTCTACAATCATCAGTGGGAAGTTCCTTACCTTGACAAAAACAGAGATGGAGAAACCTGAAATCTCCCATAAGCACTCGCACTCAAGGAAACTTTATTTTCCTTGGGAAGGGGTATCGGAATCATAACTCTGGCTTTGTAGCTGTAGTACTGCTTTTCTGCAAAGCCTTGTGTGACTTGCCAGCTGTGAACTAAATCCTGGGATCCCAGTGAAATCCATGCCAAGGCAAAGGTTTCACCGATGCCAATGGCCCCTTAGTCAAAGACAGTGTTTCACTAGGTTATAAGAAATATACAAATACCTTCAGTCTGTTCAAATACAGCTTCCTTTGGGGGTGACAAGGGACTGAAGAATAAAAATTATGCAGGTATAAAATGGTGGAATAAAATTAGAAAAAAAGAAAATCCATCTGATACTTGAAAAACAAATGTTTGTGTTTAAGAGAAATCTGAAGGAATGTTTGCTTGGCAAATTCTGTTGTTTTTTTCTTTATCTTATTCAACTAACTTCTAACCAGTAACTATATAATGATTGGAGTTAAACAGAGTCTAGGTAGTGGATTTATGCTCTTTGTACAATAAATTGAGAGCATACGGATATTAATCCTTATTAAAATCACCTGGAGGAATGAAAACCTCCTCACAATGCTTTTCTCTAGAACTAACAATACTCATAATTCTCACTTTCCACCTCTGTCTTATACAACAAGCAGAGTGCTGTGGTGGTCATATATTTTTAATATCTTTTCAGAATGGTCTAGTAAACATTCTCCAGAACAGAGAAACTGCATTTCCTTGGGCTCAGATGAGATATCTTCAACAGAGCCCAGCCCACAGACAAATATAAAATTAATAAACCATATTGAAATTAATAAATCAGGCCAGGCAGGGCTGGGCTCTGAGCAACCTGATCTAGCTGTAGATGTGCCTGTTCATTGCAGGGGGTTTGGACTAGGTGGCCTTTAAGGATCCCTTCCAACTCAAACAACTGTTATTCCATGATTCCAAATATGAAGGACAGGGTTTAGACCCCTGGTTGTACACAAACTGTCTGATGCATGAAGAAGACTTCTTCCAACATACATAAACTCTCCTGAGAGATTTGGGCTGGGCTCGTTTACCACAACCAACATGAGCAACCAGGAAGTGCTGTGAAGACCAGCCTTGCCAGTAGAAGTGTCACAGGCAATTTTAAGTAAACAGAATGCAATTGAACACAGTCATATAGGTAAAAGTAGGGGGGACGCAGGTATTCATGTCTATTCTAGGAAAAAAACTCATGTTTGCTAAGCTCTCAGTCATTGCAATGGACATGATATTTGCCTCGGTGCTCAGATTATATGAGAAATACACAGTGTTATTACAGGCAGGCAGTGATTTTTTTTTAGCTCTGACATTAATTTTTCACCCCGTGTTCTTTCTTTTCTGTTTCTAGGAAGAAAAGAAATGGAGCTAACCATGCAAATGTCCTTCTGCTCTGCCTCCAGCTAGAAGCTTAAGTTATAAGCTTAACAATGCTGAATTGTAGGCAACCCCCCCTTCAGTGCTTTCTAGTTCAGTGGCTCCGTGAAGACCTCTCTGAAGGTGCAGCTCTTAAAAAAGACTCTGTGGAAGCACAACTGAAGCGTTCACTGCTAAATATAGAAATGCAATTGCTCTGAGTGAGGACTGTTTTCCACACATTCACCTTTGGAGTTGCATTTTATAGGGAGTGTATAGATTTTATGAAGAAAAAATGAGAAGTAGAAGCAAGAAATGGAAAAATGGGTCAGTAAGGGTGCATGTCCTTTACAGATGAAAGAAAAACTTGGGCTAGCAAGGCTGGGCTAGTGGCCAGCGGTTTGCAGGGGCCGTGGGAAGCCAACAGTATCCTGGGCCGCAACAAAAGAGGGGTGGCCAGCAGGAAAAGGGAGGGGATTGTCCTCCTTTACTCTTCCCTTGTGAGGCCCCATCTGGAATACTGGAGTGAATCCAGAGGATAGCGTCAAAAACGATCAAAGGGCTGGAGCACCTCTCTTATGAAGAAAGGCTGAGGGAGTTGGGCTTGTTTAGCTTAGAGAAGAGAAGGCTCTGAGGAGACCTTATTGTGGCCTTCCAGAACCTGACGGGAGATTATAAGCAGGAGAAGAACTGACTTTTTACATGGTCTAATAGTGACAGGACAAGGGCAAATGGCTTTAAACTAAAAGAGGGAAGAATTAGGTTAGATGTTAGGAAGAATCTTTTTCTCAGAGTGGTGAGGCACTGGAACAGGTTGCCCAGAGAAGATGTGGATGGATGTCCCATTCCTGTAGGTGCTCAAGGCCACTCTGGGTTGGGCCCTGGACAACCTGATCTGGGGGGTGGCAATCCTGCCCATGACAAGGGGGTTGGAACTAAATGGATCTTTAAGGTCCCTTCCAACCTAAGCTAGTCCAACCTTCATGGAGATGTTTCCAGCCCCTCAGTGGGATGCCCACCACCTGCCTTTCCCTGCAAGTCCTCCTGCTGCTGCTCGCTTTTCCCAGTTGATGTGGAGGGACTGGAAGCAGAAGGCAGGGCTGCAGGAGCAGGAGGCACTGAGGGCTGTTTTTCAGAGAAAGAGATGATAAGAGCAGTGAAGGAGAAAGCCAAAAGCAGAGAGGTTTGTGGAAGAATAAAAGTAAATGCTATATAGGGAGGCAGGAGCATATCAGTGAAAGCTGAGGTAGGAATCTGAAAAGATCCAATGAGTCCCTGGACAATAGTAACTGATGGAGCAATATTATCTTTCTTTTAAGTTGTAAGGAGTATGCAATATGGCTTCACTATCTGAAGCTTCCTTTTCCCACAGAAGAATTGAACCCCTTGTAATGGTTGAAAACACAGGGGTGAATTTCCTTCTGTTATTTTTGTTTTCAAGGAAGCCTTGTGCTCCTAGCTATTGCTGTGTCTGAAATTGGACATTTTAAGAGAGGTGGGAAAAAAAAAAGAACACTTCAAACATTCACTTATTTAATGAATGGTTCATAACAGATCACTGTCATGAGCAACAGCAGAGGTTTCAGTCTTCTGGGGGGGGAAAAAGCTGGGGCAAGTGACCTCCAAAGGAATTGAAGAACAGTCTGTGAGGGCTTTTTCCTGTTTAATACTCGTGCAATTTTTCGCTTGGATGCATGTGTGACAGGCACAAAAGAAACAGAGATATAAGCACTTGTCTAATACCATGTACAGTTCTGACCCCAGTGCAGAACCTTTGGGAGGTATTGCTGCTCAAGCCAAAGAGACTTTGGAGCCCAATAGGATTCCACGACAAACCACCAGTTTGGTAGTTGCTCCAAGGCTAGGAGGAAGGGAAGGGAAGGGAAGGGAAGGGAAAGGAAGGGAAGGGAAGGGAAGGGAAGGGAAGGGAAGGGAAGGGAAGGGAAGGGAAGGGAAGGGAAGGGAAGGGAAGGGAAGGGAAGGGAAGGGAAGGGAAGGGAAGGGAAGGGAAGGGAAGAGAGAAGAGGAAAAGGGAGGAAAGGGGAGGGAAGGGGAGAAGAGGAGAGGCAAGAAAGGAAAGGGAAGGGAAAGGGAAATGGAAAACAGTTTTCTGTGCAGATGAATTCCTCACTTTTGGGAACTGGTGAGAGCCAGTACAGTAGTGTGTGGGGAAGAGGCCACTGCCCTATCCTATGTGTCAGGTCCTACCATCACTGGTTGGTCCTTGGCATGAACAAGGTGGGTGTCCATGCATTCTTAGGTTTAATATTGGTTGCTTGTGTTCCTGTGCAAACTTTGAAATGTGATGCCCCAAGTACTACTAAAAGAGTCTTCTTTTGCACATTGTCTATTTTCTTTTATTTATTTATTTTTGTTCAACCCTTCCTTAGCTTATTTTGGTATTTGTTATGAAAAAAAAAGTTCCATCACAATTAGTTGCCTTGGTTACTAACGATTTTCTTGTATTCATATGTAGCTCCTTGTATTTAAACATAGCACCTAATCTATCTGCATTTGTGTTGCTTAATGTGATAAGGCCATAGGACACATTGATCCTGTGGTTACAGTTTTGATTACATTAATGGCATATTCAGTTTGGTTTTGGAGGAAGATTGTTTTTCTGCAAGTAGCATTTAGCAAAGGGACTTGGTGAGATTACTCTGATCCTGATAAGGTGTTCACAGTGCACTATGGGAGGAACTGTTCTCTGACTACTGGATTAAAGAGATGAAGGCAGCAGTACTGTGTGCAGGTATACGATACCTAGGAACATGCAAGACTGTGGATTTTTGCAATGAGATATATAAAAAGGAGGTGCCCAGTGGTTCTGGCAGCTCATACAGCCAACCACCTGTGACAGCTGTGAGTAGATCCTGATGTTTGAATAAACAGTGCCTTTTTACACTGTCATTTTCGAGTAAAAATAAAGTTAGCTGGCAAGACACGTCTAGTCCCCATAAGTTACTCCAGGTCATGACAAATGTCTATAACTGGGCCAGAAGACGTCTTCAGGTCCCCTCACTTGGCCAAAGCTTTTAGCACAAGGCCAACCTGCTGTCTTTGAGCTACTGCAGACTTTAAGGAACAAATATTCACAAAGGGCTTATGGTGGTCTCTCTCATGGTTAGGTTGGGGTGATTAATGCCCAAGATAATTCTGCATCAGCTCACTAAGGAGTTACAGCCTGCTTCTTTCAGCAAGAGAAAGATGAAGTAAAGAGTATGTAATCAGGTGCCTGAAATCAGTTTTGTGTCCTGTCAACCTACTTGTCCCAGGAATGGGACACAGTTTTCATTCCAGCTGAAGTCAGTGGGAGCCAGGGAGGCTCAGCATCTTTGAAAATCAAGCCACTTAGCCTCAGTAAAGCCAGGTGAAAATAATGGAGAGAACACCTCATCTTCAAACAACACCACAAGCGCTGCTCAGCTGGTGTTGGTGACTTCCTGCCAGCAGCACCTGTGCCACCATTTCTGCGCCTTGGCTTTGTGCAAATCCAGTTTAACATCATTTGATGAAACGTGCAAAAAAAAAGCTTTTTGTGCACACAGGGTGTATGCTAGGTGAAACTATTTCCATGAGAGTAGGCAGGAGCAGTGTAAAGGCATCATCACATATGCATCACATTATACATATCATCAATGTAATTCATCCATCAGGCTTAGGAATTAACACAATACTTTGGTGAACAGAAACACACAACAGTACTGATCTCAGCAGCTAGAGTGGACTCATCTTAGCTTTAAGTGTTAGTTGTTCAAACGTTAAAATTTTGCCTTCGAGCACTTAGACGTAGCTATGCTCAGTTTGGATTGGCTCAGGAATCAAATCATGCTTTGGTCAAGGCTTGTGGCTGGTCAGAGAAATAAATTTACAGCATGAAATCTTAGCCCTGGTGAAGTCACTAGGAATGTTGTCATTATACTGAATGAATTGCACTCAAAGCAAGAAGATGAACCATTATGATCATGCAGATCATGCACTTACTCAGTGGTTCCCTCATCTCATCCTCATAACACATGGCTGAACTTAATGTATAATGTCAAAAAGGCATATTACTCTTTTAGTGTCAAACGGTGTGCTAGTTAACTACTTGAAATATTTAACAGAACCATTGGAGCTTGCATTATATTTCCAGCTCGAACCTCATTGACTTGAATCCCAGTCAGTAGAACCACAGCGGATATATTTATGGCCTTCTCAGGTTGTTTTCTCCATCTGTACAAAGTTTATTTCTTTTGAAGTACAGATGATTTAAGTGGTATGACTCCACTTTGAAATAGAGCCTTTTGAAAAAGTCATGCTGAACAAAGCTGCTGCCCATGTTTCTTTCAGTAATACCTGCTTATGCAGATGATCCTATTGCTTTGCACTGCAGAAACAATCTAGACTGTGGAAAAAAATGGGAATCCGTCCTGGATGTTCTTAACTACCCAAATTAGCAACTGAAGGTATGGCCCAGTGGAGTGGAAGTTCTTGCAGAGAGCCCATATCTCATTACGTTCACCCGTTATCAATTGCAAGACCAGTTAGTGGTGCTGTTAAGCAGGACTCTTTGCACTGACAACTACTCAGTGCCACAACTAAACTCTGAAATAGAGCTGATGTCCAGACAAGCTTTCTGCTCCGTGTGTGGACTGATCTTTACCAATTTCTCCTAGCATTAGGTTCATCGAGATGGTGCATGTAGTCAGAAGCAAAGCCTTGAAAATGTGGCAATCCCAGATTTACTCCTCCCCATTTGCTGTCTTCATTTCTGAGTTCGTAGGGCCAACAAGACAGTTTTTACAGGCAATTTAGTCTGGCTGAAGTGTGAACAGCAGTTGCCTTCAGCTCTTGTCACTCACTGACAAGAGAAGTTTCTCTGCAGAGTTGCTCCCTATACAAAAGCATTTAGACACCTACAATCAGAGAGGATGAAGCCAGCGCCAAGGGACACGCCAGTCTTCATGATGTGGTATAACTGCTTTGCTTCTTAGAACTGCTCTGAAATATGGATGTATGTAATGGCTTGCATGTAAATGCTTCAGCATGGATGGAAAAAAAAGTGCAGCGCATTTATGCTAAGCAGTCTTACAATAACCAAACAACAATTTGTGTATCTATTCAAGGCAAAAGGGTCTAGTAATAAGTTAGTGTCAAGCTAGGGGATTAATATGCAAACATCACGTTAAATATATTTTATTTTTAAAAACACTCAGGCGGCATCTTTCTACACAGCATGTTATTAAAACTGACATGAGTGACTATTAACTACTGTACATAAGCACACTTGTGTCATAACTCATGTTTTATTATGCAACTACAGGTAAGTACATAAAAGTTCAATGTACTGTATTACATCTTATTTAGATCACTGTTCCAGTGAAATATAAAGTGTCACTAATAGATTTTCTCTACTATAAATTCTATTGTAAGTAACAAACAAAGTCAGTGAAGCTAATCCACTTGTAATTTAATCAACATGATTTTTCCATTTATATTCAAGGTGCATTTTGACAAATATACTACATCATTAAAATAAATAAATAAATAAATAAAACTCAGATCAAACAACAGTGAAAAAAGCCCTTGTCTCATGGGACCAGAATTGAATAGCTACTCACCTAGACCTCTAGATTTAAACAAACTTCAACAGAGAGTCCTTCGTCTACTGTGTTTATGGATAAAAACTGTAAAAGCTACATGAGAACCCATATAAGAACAGGGATTGAAAAGACCTGCCTGGTTTCGACACTGTCTCTGACACAGGGGAAGTGTAGAGAAAGGTTATTTCATGCACTGAGAGTGCCAAGGGAGTTTTTTCCTCCTACTGTCGAGCAGGCAATAATCTGACAGCCTGGGCCAAAGTATTCATCAAGATCATTGTTCTTATCAGATTCCCATATCTTCTGTAACTGCATAGAAACCCCACATGGACAATTTTCCACTGTTATGTACAGTTATGTCCTGCGGCAGTAAGTTGGAAGTTTTGTTATGATCTTTCTAAAAAAATAGTTTCACTTGTTTGCTTTAAATCTACTGTCTGAACATTTCAGTTGGTGGTTTACATCTCTGTGTGATGAGAAATAGGAAATAACCATCTCCTATTAATATTCTCCACCTTAGTCATAATTTTCTTCCTCCTTTGACTTTTTTCATCTTCAGGTGTTAGATTTTTTTTCTATTAAATCTATATAAAGATGAAGTACCTTCCTTGCCATCCCCAAAGTACCTGGGATTTAAAAGAAGGCCTTCAGTAAGGCCTTTATCATTATCCCGCTTAAGATTCTTATAGACAAGCTGTTGATGCACGGACTGGATTGGCAGACAATGAAGTGAGCTGATAAGTGGCTGAACATGTGGTCTCAGACAGCGGTGCTCAGTGGTGCAAAGTCTAGTTGGTGTTCAGCTATAGTGGGGTACTCCAATATTGGGTTCAATCTTGTTCAAATGATTAATGATCTAGACAGTGGGGTAGGATGCACTCTCAGAAAGCCTGCAGATAACACAAAGCTGGGGAAATGGCTGATACACCAAAGGGTCACGCTGCTGTCCAGAGTGAATTTGACAGGCTGGAGAAATGGGCCGGTAAGAATTTCATGAAGTTCAATATAGAGAAATGAAAAGTTCCTCTGCTAGGGAGGAGCAATCCCTGTCACCAGTACATGCTGGATGACACTCAGTTGGAAAGTAGCTCTGTAGAAAAGAATGTGGGGGTCTTGGCAGATGTCAAGCTGAAAATGAGCTAACAGGGTGCCTTTGCTGGCAGGAAAGCTAACGGTATCCTGGGCTGCACTGGGCAAAGAATCACTAAGTGATCATGAGAGGTGGTTCATGCCCTCTGCTTGGCATATCTGTAGTAGTGTGTCCAGTTCTTGTCTCTCCAGTATGAGTGCGATCTACAGGTCAGAAAGCCTCACTTCTGTGTCTGAGGAAATCATGGAACAGGTCCCCCTGGAGGCAATGAGAAGGTACATGCCTTAGACAAGATGATTCAAGACAGATGGCATGGCTTCACCAAGGGCGACTCACACACGACTTGACTGTGCTGAGAAAGGTGGCTTTCTACAATGGATTGCTGGCATCAGTAGACAAGGGAAGACCAACCATTGTAATTTACTTGGATTTCTGTGAGGTCTTTGACATAGTCCCGTACACATCCTTATCTCTATATCGAAGAGCTATGGTTTTGAAGGGTAAATTGTGTGGTGGATAGGGAACTGGCTGAATGGTTGCAGCCAAAGAGTTGTGGTCAGTGGTTCTATGTCCAGATTTTGATGCTAACTGTCCATGAAATAACTGCAGTGCAATTACAACAAGAAAGGCTATACAAAACAGAAAGCTGATCACGGGCAGTTTTCTACTCATAAAGGGCCACCTATCAGGCGCTTGCTGTAAAGCTTCTATGTAACCAGGTCAATACTAGGATTATGTAGAAATTAAATGAGACTAAAATAATTGCCATGAACATAGAAAGTTTGTTCTCCTTAAAAATGCATGTGCTGAAAGAAAAACTCTATCAAGATAAAAGTGAAACAAACAGGAAAAAAAAGAAAAAAAAAAAAAGGAAAAAAAAAAAGAAAAGGGATTCTAGAGAGAAAGCTGAGAGATCAATTCCAATGATTAATCTTGATGTAAGCAAGATACTCTTTGGTTGGCTATGTTGACAAGAACCATATCAAATGCTCTCCACAAATGGCCACCAAAGATGACAAATGTTTTTTTGGCATCTCTTAGCTGTTTCAAATTTTAACTTTCACAAAACAAACACTGAGTTTATAACTAATGAGAAGCATTGGCCTGGTCAGCTGAAGACTGTTCTCCCTTCTCTAGGTACTCAAAGCAGTGAGCTATAATGCCAGCTGCAGTACCATATCCAGCAGGCACCCAGACCTGCAGAATTCCCTGGGATTTATGGAAATTATATGCCAAATTTCCAAAAGAATCCTCTTGTGAATAGACACTTCAGTCTCCCTCTGGCAAATCCTATCCTTGGACCCTTCCAGCAGTACTGTCTTTGGCTGCTGGTTCCTGTATTAATCAGAGTGCGGAAATGAACAGTGCACATTTATGTAAGAATAGTTATAAAATCTGCTTCAGAAAAGTATGCAGTCAACTACTTAGTCCTTAGAGGCGTATTTTTACTGTTCATTTATTTATTTTTAAATTGTTCATTTATGTATATAGAGTAATATCATTATAACCCACTCAATCCAATTAGCAGCACCATGAAAAAAGAGATGGAGGTTTTTGTTTGATTCAATTGTAAGCAAATGAAGCAGTAATAAATCCCCAATTAGCAGTGAGGAAAATAGGCTGAAGGATTTTTTTTACCCTAGAATTTCACTGTAAACAAAAATGTGTGGCTGGCATTCAAGAGGAAGGAAAATACAATTTAAAGACACTTTAAATCTTCAGTGATTAATGTCATGCCAAGTTATTCATTAAAATTTCCATAAAAATATGACCATAGAAAAGAATTCTCTTCTGAAGAAAAATCAAATGTAATTAAGAAGAGAGAGAGAAAAAGAATGGGGGAAGAATTACCAGACCAAATCAAGCTAACTTAGACTAAGCTGCCAAATAATGCTTTCTGAGGGGAACAGTCAGACCCTTGTAGAGGGCATCAGGCTGGGACTCAGAAGGAGGGCACTCAGGTCCCAGTGTTGTCGCAAACACTTTGTGTTACATCTGGCAAAGCGCTCATCCATGGCATGGTACTTTGGGCATGCAGCAAAGATTATGACAACTCCCTTCTCTTCTTGGACAGTCTCGTTAATTTTGATTGTTTGTGGTGAATGTGTAGAGTAAGACCATGGAGATGGTAAGATTAGTTGTACCTTTCTTGTGGTGAGATGGGGCAAGATGTGGCTTGATTGAAAGTTATTGGAGGTGTTAGGACCTCCTCCTCTTGGCATCAAGTACGTAGTCTTGAGTATCAGATCCCAAAGCATCATGTTCTCTACTCCTAGCTTGTAAGGAGGAGTATATCTACACATCTGTCACATAGTATTATGACTTGAACTGATTTTGGGCTTCTTTATGTCACAGATTTACATTGCTGATGATTTTTCAGTGTTCTCACTGACTTGTGTCATCGTTCCTGACACACAGAACATTGCAGGGCTAGGTTTTGTCAGGAGTCAGGCACAAATATCCTCTGAACACTCAGATTTTTATGTTGCAGCCCCCAGCAAATATTTGAAGGTTTGACTTTAATGGTGTTGTTCAGCATACATGCTGATTCATGTCTGGCTCCAGCACATTCTATGCTATTTTTGAATCAGGAAAAATGTTATTCAGATGGTCTGGTAGGCCTGTTATGTGTAGTGAAAAAATAATTCAAAAAAAAAAAAAAAAAAAAAAAGGAAAGAAAAGAAAAGAAAAAGAAAGAAAAAGGCATTATCTCAATATTTCATCATTTCTTTCTCGGTTAGTGATTCCCTCACTTTGATTATCATGGGCAAAATGCTGATCACATCTGATTTCCCATTAGTTAGAGTGTTCAGTATTTTTTGTTTGTTTGCTTCTAAAAAGGAAAAAAAATATATTGTTTCATAAATGGCATACCACATATCGTAGATGTCCTATGAGGAGTCAATATGAGAGAAATGCATCTTGAACTCAGAATGCAAGCAAAGAGAGGAGAATGAAAGGGACCAAATGCTGGTTATAGTCTATATTTTAGGAACCTGGACTAAGCATTGTATCTACTCCTCTCTACTCCACTGTAACTATCTACTCTCTATTGAAACTACTTCTCTCCTCTATCGGCAGTGAAGGGTGTCAGATTGGAAGGCTAAACTGGGCTGGCCACACTGCTCTTGCACAGGAATGTCATGACTTTTGCATGCCTAATCATAGCATGTCTCTTAGGCTGCCTGATTAGGACCTGGGACTCTCAAGCTACATCTAACTCCAGACAAGGCCTATAGTTTGCCCTTGAGGTAAAATGAATGGCCCAGTGCATACCCAGAATCTCTATAGATCCATCCAGGCACAATCCTGGGTGTGATAGTCCCTGGGTATTGACTTGCAGAATTAATGTAGTCATGGGCTGAAAGCACGCCAGGGTGATGATAAAAGTTGAATCATCTAGGATCATCATCTCTCTAAAATGAAAAGTCATTTATAGCTGTCAGACCAAGAAGTGGCAGCCTAGATTCTCATCTTGAGGCCAAATATGGTACATACAAATAACTTGGGCCCCTCATAAAGTAAAATTTTCCCTCATTAAACATAGATGCATGCGGTGCAGTGTTCAGCAGTTTGCTCTTTTATATCCAGGCTCTGATTGTTTTATTTTTATCCTTTAAGAGAAATCAGATGTTAAAGAGGAAGCTATTCTTAGGCTGACTGTACAAGTGATCAAGCCAAGCATATCCATATAAGACAGCTGCTGGCAAATGATAATCCAGGGTTGTGCCTCCAGCGCAGGAACAGGAGTGTGAGTGCTGGGCATGCAGACATGCCACCCCTGGGGAGCAAGAGAGGAGCTGTCATTGCTTTTCTGGTCCTCATCTCAGGTTCTCATAAGAGTAGAAATCAGTTTATGACAAAAATTCCCATGAGACATTTAATTCCTTGGCGTTACTGTATCATTTACATAACCATTAGCCCTGCTGAGGTGGCTGGCTTCAATGGCAGTAACCCCATGGCAATACTTTGTGCTGGATGACACTTTCTGAAGTTCATCAGGAGTTCTTGGAAGGTAGATGAATGTAGTGAGATCAGGTGATGCAGCCACCAATGGCCTGACATTGCTTGGGCTCTTTCTCTTACTTGTACTTGTCAGACTCTCATCAAAGAAAAGTTCATGACAAGGTGAAGAACCATTGCTCTACTGCACTCTCTACAAGGGAGCAAGTCCCTTAGCAGCTGGTGTGGCCTCACCTCTAGTGCTGTGTGCAGGTTTGGGCATCACAATATAAGAAGGCCATGAAAACACTAGCGCATCCACAGGAGGGCTATGAAGGGGAGGATCAAGCTGGGTGTTGTGAAAAGCTTCTGCCTCAGAAGGTGGTGCGCATGGAACAGGCTCCGTAGGACAGTGGGCATGGTTCCAAGCTGGCAGAGTTCAAGAAGCATTTGGACAATGCTCTTAGATAAGTTTGGGTAGTCCTTTGTGGAGCGAAAAGCTTGATTTGTTGATCTGCTCTCAATGATATTTGAAAAATCATGGCAGACTCTGGTGACTGGAAAAAAGGCAACGTCACACCCTTCTTTAGGAAGGATTCAAAGGACGATACAGGGAACTGCCAACCTGTTAGCTTTACCTGGGAGGGTTCATGGAACAGATCCTCATGGAAGCTATGCAAACAAAAATAGAAGAGAAGGAGGTGATAGGACATAACCAGCATGTCTTCACCAAGGGCAATTCCTGCCTGACCAAGCTAATGGCCTTCTATGGTGGCATAACTGGGACAAGAGAAGAACCACTAATGTCATCTATCTGGACTTCAGTAAAGCCTTTGGCACACTGGAAAGATGGTGGACTGATTTGATGGACAAAAAACTGGTTGCGAGATCATACCCAGAGATAAGTGGTCAATGGCTCATTGTTGGTTGGGATTGAGATCTGTGATGAGTGGGGTCCCTCAGGAGTTCATTGCTCTTTAATATCTTCATCACATGGATGGTGGGATCAAGTGCACTCTCAGCAAGTTTGTGGATGACATCAAAGTATGTGGTATAGTCAACATGCATTCCGTGATCCCCCTACAGTTCTGGGCTATACATCAGTTTCCTGTCATGAAAAAAGACATTAATTCTTCCTTTTTCCTGTCTCTCTGGGGTAGATATCATCTCTTCCGATATGTCCATAAAGTACCTGTCACAAACAATCTTAGTTCTCATTTAGGATCTTCAGATGTCGCTGTACCAAGAAGGAACCCAACAACATGTGTGAGTGCATGTCCTCAGGATCTTTGAACGGACATTGTCCAACAGCTCAAAGTGACAGTAGACCTACCTGTCCCATGCGATAGCTGAAAGCACCTTCTGGCACAACAGCATGAGGCAATCTCAGTTACTTGTGCACATCCTGAAGCACAAGTGAGATTTTGGTTGGCCTAGAAGTGTCAACACTGAAACAGACTATTGGTATTGAGACCTCAGAGACAGTAAGAATTACATGTGTTAACAAAGGTCTGTATTCTCTTGCTCCTAAGGAACTTCCAGTGAGCTCACATCCTTTTCTGATCTAGTGATAATGAATCAGATCACCCAAGGCAAAAGTAATTAACAATATCTGTGCTTTGGTAGGCCCACACAGAGTAATATAGAGGGTATGATATCTTGTCTTGTTAGAATTTCTACTCTACTTTGTTGGGATTTTTTATTAACTTCATTTAGTGCCAAATCAGGAAGGCAAGTATGGTTGTAAATTTCCTTACTGAGGCATGGTTAGCTTGTAAAATATAGACTATGAGATCTAATGCTGTGCAGTATTTCAGAGCACTGGTCGCTTTTCATAAATGTAAAGGATTCTCTTTTTGTCTAAGTCTTTTCTTGCAGCTGAGGATTCTGAGTCTTGCCTACATAGATTGAAATCTACTGAAAACATCAGAAGGGATGGAAAAAAGAATCAGAAAACGGGCCAAATAAAACAGAAAAAAAGGAAAAGTTTGAATGATGTAAATTTCTGCATTACTTCATTGCAGTAAGAAATGCAATTAATGATGAGCATAGGATTCTCATTCTTAGTCATCAAATCACTTTCGCTAACAATTAATTGCAAACACTTAAAGCCGATCTGATCATGCACCAGTAATACCTGTTTGCTTTTTGTACTAAGCAAGCAAACACCAGAGATAGTGCCCAGCAGGCAAGTCCTGAACCAACCCCAAATCTCCAACCATATTGTTGAAATCTGCTATAAGGATTGAGCAAGGAGAGACTCAATGGCAGCAAACAAGGGAGGCAGCAGCTCTGCTGTGCTGGAAGCTACTGGCATCTGAGTCTGTAGCATACATACACGTTTGCACTGGTGTGTGAGGAGGTAAGGATATCAGGACAGCACAATACTTTGTGGTTAAACTCTCCAGAGGCCCATGGAGATTTGAATCAGTTCATAACCGTGTTGTCCAATCTACTCCTACTGCTCCTCACTTAACTATTGCCTTTGGAAAACAAAAGGTGTATAGAAATATTGTATAAAGAGACTTGATCAGACTCAGTAAGTGACACTTACTCCTTCTGGGACAGCAGCAAAGAAATGATGCAAGGAATTGGGGTTACTTAACCTGGAAGAATTTAGTCTGAAAAGAGCTGTCACCTTACTGCAGGGCTTAAGGGAATATACTATTCTCAGTCATCCCCAGGGTGTATAGGGCAAGAAGTACAGCATTTAAATCATAATAAAGGAGATTCAGATCAGTAAAAAGTATTGTAACTGCAAAAACTAGGGAAGAGGTGGGTATTTTTTCAACAAGATTTTAAAAGCAAGGTAGACAAATACTGAATGATAATAATTGAAGTGTACCTTTTCTATTTTAAGGAAGATGGGTGAATTATATATGTCTTTATTTTCTATGAGCCTAATCCTCCTAATTTTCAAAGAAATTGGGTGCCTGTTTTCAAGAATTCCATTCAAAAGTTCCAGACAAATAGGTTCTGAGCATTTTTGCAAATAGTTTTGCTATTAACTGCATTAATATGAGCTAATAATTAGTGTGTCTACTCAGCTGGCAATTTACTTATTGGCTTTTGCCTTTGGAGGGTCTGATCCCATCACACAACAAGGTCTGGCTGCTGAGCATTAGGAACTCACTGAAGTCAATAGGAGTCAAGAGTCTTCATTCATGCCCCTGGCGATGCTTTAATTTCTATTAAAGTCCTTAAACATTTTATTTATGTCTTAGGATATTATCATAAGATCTCTAAAACTACTCTCTTGTTGATGATTTTGGGAAATTGCCAGAAGATATGTATTCTTGCCCTTTAACCGAATACAGAATTAATTTACATTAAAATAACCTCAGTTTTTTCACTCTAATCAATGCTATATTTAACTTGCTTTTTATACCACCGGGGGCTTACACCCATGAATGTTAGTACTGTTGACTCATATGACCACTGGGTGATTTTTAAAAGACTTGCTTATAGGAACAGGCTTTGGTTCACTCCACCCCACCCAGACCCAATTCCTATAAAGTAATCCTGTTCTTGGTTTTCCAAACTGCAGCTATAGAGGAACCTACTCTTGAACTTCAAAGGAAGCATCGGTCATCTTGACAGCATTTGACATGCAAGAGTTTCTGGGGATCTTGTTTTGTGTTGGACAAACTGTCCAACATCATGAGTCCTTTCAGTTCTCAGCCCTTGTGTGGGCAAATTAAATTCCTATTCGAGAAAGCACAGATCTTACCAACCACACCTTGATCTGTAATGCAGAGAATTTGCAGAAATACCTGTTCCTCAGAGTATGGCTGTTTCTTTTGATGTAAGACTAACCCCTAATATCAACAGACCCTTTTAACCACAGTCAGAGGGGCCTGGATGGCAAAACTGTGCTCTGCCATTGCTCATAGCCTTTTATTCTCCGACTTTTTTTTTTTTTATACTGACTCTTCTGCTCATTAAGTACCCTTCTTTCTGTAATTACAGTTTCCTGGGGGTGTTTTACCATCAGTTCTGGAGACACTGCAGGTGGAAGCAGTCCTCTTCCTCCCTCAATGTATCTACAGGGGAAAGTGCCAACTTTTTATTTACTTCCTGAACTGGTTCTTCTGTCTTGCTGAGTGAGGTCTTTCTTTCTCACTTTGTAACACACACTGTATTTGCATGGCTTCAGATAGATAATTAAAGCACTCATCACCACTCATCTGAACCCTGCTATAAATCTCCATGTAGCAGTGTGTAGCCTTTTGGCAGGAGCAAAAGCACAGCCCAATTGCATGCTGAAGAAGTGCATAATGGCTGCTGACATGCTCTTTCAGCTTGTACTTTTGGGAATGAGTTCACCTTCCTGAGCCAACCCTCAGCCATAAACTGAAGCCCCTTTTGACTGAAAACCACCAAGATTCCTGTTGGGAATCAGGCAGAAGATGGGAATTCACTGACAAACTTGAAAAAGCAGATGTATAATGGTAAGTGATGTCTTTGGGGGAGTATTGATTGGGGGTAGGGAGAGAAGGTTATTGATTCAGGTATTTAGCTTTCTGCAAGATGAGTGTTCACATGCTTCCTTGCCCTCCATCTCCATCCCCCTGCAGCCCCAGGTTGCTAGCCCTTCCTCACCACAGAAGTTGGTCCACTCCATCTGATCCATGTTTTTAACAGGAGGAAAAGATTCCCAAAGGTCTCCTTAATGCTGTGTAAATCTAAATAAGAAAGCAGTTGGGCAACTGAGGAGGCTGGGCACTGGGCATAGGTTTCTGTGTGCTCCCTATAATTCCTTAGTCTGGTGATGGGACACCCCATGTACACATGGGAGGAAGATAAGGAAAAACACTCAAGAAGCCATACAGAATCACAGAATCACAGAATCGTAGGGGTTGGAAGGGACCTCTAGAGATCATCGAGTCCAACCCCCCCGCCAAAGCAGGTTCCCTACAGCAGGTCACACAGGTAGGCGTCCAGGCGGGTCTTGAATATCTCCAGAAAAATACAATTTCTCCAGGCAAAAATACTGTGCTCAGAAAACTCTTGAAATAACACAGCCCAGGAGATGAGATGCTCAGCCCTCAGAAGGAGGAGATACTGGCATTTTGAGGTCCTTTGAGGAGCTCTTCGTGTGGGTGAAGTTTGTCCATGATCTATTTTAGCCTCTTTGAAACTCCCACAATGCAAAATCTGATATTGGTTAGTACATTGTTATTCCCATTGGATATCAAACCACAGAGGGTCCTACAATAATCCAAAAGAAGTATCTGATGCACTAATCCCTGTGATGCCACCTTTGAGGGTAGAACCATGGAATGGAATCATTCCTTATGGCTCTTCAAACTGCATTGCCTCAGGGAAATTTTAATGCAGTCAGTGAAGAGATT
Organism: Alectoris magna; assembly: GCA_030625065.1. Lineage (NCBI taxonomy): Eukaryota > Metazoa > Chordata > Aves > Galliformes > Phasianidae > Alectoris > Alectoris magna. Next base: position 5,329,230 of record CM060561.1, read on the forward strand.
TCTTAGCAAAGAAGATAAATTGGTGGTGGATTCCCCATCCCTGGAGACATTCGAGGTCAGGTTGGGGGATCTAAGCAACCTGATCTAGCTGTAGATGTCCCTGTACTTTGCAGGGGAGTTGTACTAGATGAACTTTAAAGGTTCTTTCCAACTCAAATGATTCTATGATTCTATGAAATTTTCTTCTCCTCGACCCAATTTATTAATTCTCCATTTTGGCTCTCTTCAAGCTCTCTGTCTCCTCCAGCAGTACCTAGAGTGGGTGGAAGATCCCTGGGCAGTGCAGGGTTACTGAAAGCTGGCAGTCATGGGGAAGAGCAAGGGAAGTCACTGGGCATCTGACACAGCCATTTGTTATGAAAATGGTTCTGCTCTACTCCGTTCTATATCTCACCCAGATCTTTTTCCTCTGTCTTGCACTGGGAAACTATGTCAGCAGAAAGCTCAATGCACACAATTTGTTCATAGGAACCCAGCTTGCATTCCTGTAGCATTCATCATTCACTAATCAAAAACTCACTTCCCCAGCTACTGGCTAATATTAATTTCTGTTGTGTTGCAAATGGAAAAAGCACTGTCTGCAGAGGTGGAATTGAAGGCTGATCATGCCTTCTTCCTGCCAAGGGCTTTGCAGTGAGCTAGCATCTGAACAAAATCTTATTTTCTTTGGTCTGTTTGTATTCACAGCTATCTATCTGTGCTTCCTAGGTTCTGCTCTCTCTCTAGCACTGCCTTGTGCTTGTCTGCTACATCGTAGGATTGTTTCGTCTGGAGAAAGGCATGTTCAGGGGAGACCTTATTACTCTCTACAACCCCCTGAAAGGAGGTTGTGGTGAGGCAGGGATCAGGCTCTTCTCCCAGGCAACAGCAAAAGAACAAGAGGGAATGGCCTCAAGTTGTACCAGGGGAGGTTCAGGCTGAATATTAGGAAATATTCTCAGAATATTTCTGAGTGGTCAGGTACTGGGACAAATTGCCTAAGGAGATGATGGAATCACCATCCCTGGAGGTGTTTAAGAAAGGGGTAGAGGTAGGGGTAGTACTTAGGGACGTGGTTTAGTGGGCAATCTTGGAAGTAAGTGGATGTTTGGACTAGATGATATTAGAGATCTTTTCCAACCATAATGATTCTATGATTCCACGACTCTGTGATCCCCTTTGAATATTCATATTTGCTTCCTGCATTATATACATTGAAACAAAATGAAACTAAACAATACAAAAAACATTTGTCCTTAGCAATTCCCTGTCCTCAACATAAGAATCCATTAGGTACGAAAGGAAAATAGTCCAGGAAACTGGACTCATCCAGTTGGGTATTCACTGTTCAACTGAAGATTGTTAGTGAATAAGGGAGTGCAAAATAACCTGCCCTGTGGTAGCATTTGTCTCTTGCCCTAGATTATAATAAATATTAATTTAATTGACCATACAAAGCCTTTTAAATCTTCTAGGCACTTTTGAAACATTATGCAATTAATTTGTTATTCCTCTTTGCTAAAGAAGATATTTTGTCCCTGGCTAATAAAGATATCTCCGAGGAAGAAATATTTGAGTTTTTTTGAAAGCACAAAATTACAGAACTCTGCTGTTATTATTGATGTTTGACAAATAAGTACTCCCCAAAGGTCAGGTTCCCAGAAAAAGATGTTTTAGTTAGTGGAAAGCTGTATCACAATCCATTAGCAGTCATCTTCTCACCGAGAAATGGCATCTCCAGCAGCAAGGCTGAGAAGGTGCCTTGTAAAGGTTGTTTACCCAATGGTGAAAATGTCATTTAAGAGCTACTCATAGGCATGTCTTTTCCAGATAGCCTACATGCTATAATCACTAAAAGAAGGGAGATTTAGAGTAGCTGTTAGGAGGAACAGCTAGACCTGCTCCCTGTTGCATAACAACTACCACGACTAAGAAAAAACTGTGGGTGATGGTGGTGGTACAGAGGCACCTATTTGTCATCCTGATCCTCTGTGTAGAGGGGTCTGCTGCTTTCCAGGGGCCTGCATCAAAGATGTGACAGACAGGCTGCCAGACCTTGTATGTCCCACAGACTACTACCCACTTCTTCTGTTTCATGTAGACACCAGTGACACAGCTGTTAGCAACCTGAAGAATATCAGGTTGCAGGAGTTGGGAGCAGCAGTGATAAATTCAGGAGCATAGGTAGTCTTCTCATCAATCCTCCCAGGTATGGGTATCGGGAGGGAAAGGGCTGATGATAGAATTAAGAAAATTAATAAATGGTTAAGGGAGTGGTGTCATGAATAGGGCCTCAACTACTTACGTACTGGAACTAGTTTTGAGGAATCTGGTCTTCTGGGGGAGGATGAGGTTCATCTCTCAGAGAAGGGAAGACAATCTTTGGCAACTAGCTTTCCAATTTAATCAAGAGGGATTTAAACTACAGTTGGTGAGGGAGGGGATCCTCAAACCGTCCTGCTTTGAGGTTGATGATGGTAATGGAAGCCCAGGGCCTGCAGCTGGATCACAGGCCAGTAAGACAGCAACTAAGGTACAGGATAAAGGAACTCCAATTGCCAACTCAAATGCCTGCACACTAATGCACAGAGCACGGGGAAAAAGCAAGGAGAGTGACAGGCATGCATGTGCCTAAAGGGCTATGATGTCATTGGCACCACTGAGACGTGGTGAGATGGCTCTCATGACTGGAATGTAGGAACAGACAGGTATAAACTCTTTAGGGGAGAAGGAGGGGGGTGTTGCCCTCTACATCAATGACCAGCAGTAGTCCATGGAGCTCCACCAGAGAGGTGAGGAGCTGCCAGAGAGCTTATGGGTTAGGGTTAAAAGGAAAGCAGAGGAAGGAGACATCATAGTGGGGGTCCGCTACAGGCCACCTGACCAAGAAGCCTGAGTGGATGAGGCCCTCTATAAACAGATAGGAGCAGCTTCATATTCACAAAACATGGTCCTCATGGGGGACTTCAACCACCCTGATATCTGTTGGAGGAACAACACAGCAGGGCATCAGAAATCAAGGAGGTTCTTGGAATGTGTTGATGATAACTTCCCCTTCCAAGATTATATGGCTGCAGGTTTTGAATTTACTAATGAGGTTACCTGGAGTCTATCAACAGGTGGAATTGCTATGAAAAAGCAGTTACTACATTTTTCCATTAAGCTCAATGGCACCCAAGACATTAGCTAACTCACCTTCCAAGAGAGAAGTTGATGTCAAGATGCAGTGGCCTCTAGAGAGTAATTCATCCTATCTTAAGCAGTGAATCCCCATTCTCTTTTTTCTCTGATGAAAGAAGGAACCCTAGATACCCTCCCAACCTTGTTAGACAGGTAGAATACTTCATTTTCATGGTTTTCAAATTACAAATCAAATTTATTATTAACCTGTAGAGGTAAGATTGCTGTTCTTTATTCAGTGAAATTCTGATAAGCTCGTAAGCATTCAGCCCAGAGACAAGCATGAGCAGAGACACTGCAGTGGTACCTTGAGAAACACTGACCAGGCATGGACTTCAGGACCTGTTGTGTTGCTCCAAAACATCTGCCTCATACTAGATCTTGTATTCCATGCCTGCAGGACAGGATAGCTGTACTTTGCCCAAAAGGTTTTACTGCTGATTAAACTACAGGAGTTCACTACAGGTGAACTACTTTAGCAAGAACTGAGTGGCTCTCTGGAAGAAGACATACTATATGTAATGCAGCCTCAGCTGTTTCTTCTTAGCCAACCAGTCCCTGTACTTACAGAAACTGAGGATGCAGCTCAGGCCTCGGATCCCGTTTTAAGCTAATTGCCATGTGCTTTCCACTCTGATCCATCCCCATGTTATGTTGCAATCATACAGTCTTTTTCCTAAGTGGCTGTTTACTGGCTCATCGTGATGAGAAGAGCATTCAATATTCACGCAGATACACTCAGCTCCCTTATGCTTTCTTCAGTTTCCAGGCAGTGATATTTAAGCCTTAATCCCAGAGTTATTGGTCATTACTTTAGTCTTTAATCATTATGATAGACCAATGAGAAGTGCTAACCCTTGTATAAATCGCCCTGTAACAAGAGCAGGAATTAATTTTTTTTTAGAGGAATTATAACTTGAAAGCCATTCATGGTCAAATCCAGACGAGTTTATGATTTGGCCAGAGAGCAGAGGATTACAATTCAGTGGCCTGAATTCTCAAGCCTAAACTACTAGATCTTGTTGATAATGCCTTAAATTTCTGTAAGAGTATAAGAATATCTCCAAGCTTTGCAAGAGCTGTTCTGTTCTGGAATAATTCAGAACAATAGGATTTATGTTTTCCTTTCCTTGACTTGGCTGATTCCCTTCTCTTATTTGGGAGTATGGAAAAGGAGGGCTCTTCAGCAGGAGTGACTGTTGCCACCAGCAGCCTGAACTTCGAACTTCATTGCCATGAGGTTATTTGTCATACTGATTTATGCTGAAGGTGAAACTGCTTTGCATTTGGCTATCTTGGCACAACCTCTCTCCCTGTATAGCACCAGATAACTCAAAGATGATGGTGAGGAGCTTTCTGGCTTTCCATAGAATCATAGAATCATAGAATCATACAATCATACAATCATAGAATGGGTTGGGTTAGAAGGTTCTTCCCATGCTCTCACCTCCTTCTGTGGAGTTCTACAGAGCCCAGAATTGGGTTAACCCTGGGATTTCTGGCCATGGGAAGTGTGAATACATTAAGCTCAATACGATTGAGAAGCAGAGTGCAATATGCAAGGATTTTAGAATATCCCAACCACCAAATTACTTTTATTAAATGGAAACATACAAGAGCACTGTTCCTATATTAAACAAGTGGTCATTAGGCTGCAATAATTAGCTCTGTGTCAGGAAGAGAATGGAGTTTAAAGCCTTGAGAAACCTCTCTGCTAAAACACATTCTCAAGTTGATTGTGCCAGAAAAGAAGCGAGCTGCGTAAATTCATGGGACTCTCTTAGGGTCAGTCTGTTGTGGGTACTAGAACCAAAATGCTGCCTGCCCTTCTCACCTCTGGGCTATCCCAGGCTGCTTTTGTGTAGTGACTGAGCAGAAAACTTGAAAGCAGCTATGGCCTGTTTGAGGGAAGCACCTGTCCTCCATAGATGTTTCTTTGTGCATCAGTAAATCTCAAACCTCACTACTGTCAGCATCACATGAACTTTATGGGAAAAAGACACTCCATACTCTCAAGGCTGTAGATACTGTGGACACTTTAAAAGTGTCTTCATGTCATTATATTCACATTAAAATAATAATTTATCTCTCTCCATTCTACCCTTAATAATGATTGAAAATAATGGGCTTAAATCAATACTGTGCCCATTGTAAGTGTAGTGGAAGAAAAGGGAGGACTTTAGCAAAGCTGATTTCATTTCCCTAATTTTTGGCTGATTTGATGTTTTGAAAGGGTATCTGCCCAAAAGAGTACGTTTCTGCTGTGCATATTAATTCTACTGAGGGGCAATATGAGACCCATAAGTTGTATGTCAGACATAGTATTCTGATGTCACCATATACGCTGGGCTCACATGTTCAATAAAGCACTCATTTGCTCCATACATTCACATTAATGGGGAGAAATGATACATTGTGCCCCGAGATCAAAAGGGCGCAAGTCAAGAAGTTGGTTCTTCTGAGCTTGTATACTGTGTCCTGCAGTTTGTGTTGGCTGTTGTAGTTATTTCTCGCTAGAAAACTGTGCACCAAGAAGTCATTTTGGGCTTAAGTACGGAAGTTTGCTTCTTGCTTCCTACAGCTGCCATGCACACACAAAGCAGGTACCATATCCCTTCCAAGTGTGGCTGGTCTTTAGGAGAAGGCAAACTCTGAAAAGAGTTTCCTCTCCTTATTCTTCCCTAGGTTTGGAAATCTCTGATATGAAAGGTCTCATTTTCTGCTGTGCCCAGGACTGGGATGCTGCACTGCATCAGCATTCCTCCACAAGCATCGGTTTGGGAACTCTGTTATGCCTGTATTTGACTTTGGCAAAATGATAAAATCCATTTCATTCCTCAGGTATCAAATGGATTAAAAAATAGCACCAGATCCTTGGAGTAGCTGTGAGTTTAACAGACCTTCAGAGGTCAGCAAAGTTCATCTGCAATTTCACTCTACTTCTCTTCACACAGTGAAAGTGGCTCCAGAAGATGGAGAGTGGTGGAAGGAAATTTTCTGGCTGAGGCATGAGATAACTCAGAATAAGGAAAGGAAGAACCCTCCTGAATGCATCTTATGGCTCTGCCGTGGGGGAGAGACACAGGTTAATATTCTATTTACTAAATGGAAGAATGAACAGGATACTACTCTAAATATGTGGTCTGAAAAGTCAACCTTCTTAGGTCTGTGTCAGCAAACAAAATGGGCCAAAGACTATTTTATGGCCTTCTGGCAAGTCACCAAGCACAGCCTATGCTGCTGAATACGGTGCCTGTGTCCAAACTGCTTACTGGGAAGAATCCTTACCTCATGCTAACTCCAAAGTCAGCATGGACTGCCTGGTACAGTGCTGTTTGGTTTGTGCCAAAATTGTGATGAACAGCATGGTAACAAAAAGAAGTGAATAACATTCAATTCTGTGCCAAAGTTGTGATGATTCTAGCCCTACAAATGTTAGTTCATTTCTCTTTAACCTCCTCTGTATGAGACTCATCCAAAGGTATTCATATTTGCGGAGAAGGTTGTTGATGACATTCTAACTTAAAATCCCAACAGATACAGTTGTTGTCCACCCCAGCCTTAGCACGTAAGAGAAGCCTCTTCTTAAGCCTTCAGTAGATTTTGAGGGAAAAAATGCCAAACCTCCAGATGGAAAGAGATATGGATATAAGATACCAAACAACTTTGCATTCAGATGTGTGGTAATGATTTGAGCACTCACCTTGAGGCTGGATATGGAGAATCTTGAGAGTACAGGGGAGTAATTCCATCTCTATGCTATTTTCAGGTGTGTAACTCCTAGTTCATATATTCTTGTTTTGAACGTCCTGAAGGGAGGTTGTGATGAAGAGGGGTTTGGCCTCTTCTCCCAAGCAACAAACGGGACCCAAGGAAATGGCCACAAGTTGTACCAGAGGAGGTTTAGATTAGACATAAGGAACAACTTTTTATCTCAGAGAGTGGTCAGACACTGGAATGGCTGCCCACGGAGGTGGTGGAGTTGCCATCCCTGGCAGTGTTCAAGAGGCGTCTGGATGAGGAGCTACGAGATATGGTTTAGTAGCTTGTGGTAGCAATAGTAAAGGGAGGACAGTTGGACTAGATGATCTTGTAGGTCCTTTCCAACCTTGTGATTCTATGATTCTATGATTGCACTGTTGCTGTTTAAGGGAAAGTTAAACCACGGAGTTGAACAAGCTAAGGACTTAACCCAGCTCAAGGCAAGTTCTAACTGTCACGTGCCTTTAAGTTCTTTTCATGAAGACTTTCAGCCAAAATCTGGAATTAGCAAAAGGCCTCCTGACAGCACTGTCAGGTAAATGGCACATAGAGTACTGCTATGGCTATGACTGAGCCAAATAGGAATAAATTTGTGCTTTGTCATTCATGCCTGTCTCTTCCCCTCCATGTCAGTTAATTAAATGCAGTAAATTTGCTGTTAAAAAATAAAAAATAAAATAAAATAAAAAATTGTCCTTTAACACAATGTTTGTTGAATATATTTAAAAAGAGCTGGCTCTCATTTCACAGATAGCTGCAAACAAGTACTCTGAGTAACTAGAGTTCTACTTGTTCCCACATCCACAGTTAAAAAAGCAAATGAATGTACGCATCTACATCTTCACATGTAGGATTTTTTTCCACGAGATATCTGGTATCATAAATCTTTAAGCAAAGTTGCACTGAAACTGAAGAAGGAACTTTAGGAGAACTATGGAATGTTTAGTCCAAGTTCAGACTTTAAGATAGAAGTTGTGGTTCCTACAGAATGAAGGGATGCCATGTGGCAATAAGTATTCAGAGTAAATGGGGTCAGAACATCTGTTTCATGACTTCAAATCTCACAGCTTACATTCTTGGGAGAAATTAGTATGCCATGGGAAGATGTGTACTGATGAACTTACTAATGCTTGGCTACAGCCTTTGTTTTGTTTTTTTTCATTAGTTTCTAGCTTTTTTAGCGAGAATTATAGGAAAATAGAATGGCTTAGGTTGGAAGGGACCTCAAAGATCATCTAGTTCCAACTTCCCTGCTACAGGTTAGAAAGAACATAAACTTACAGATTACAAATTTAAGAGAGGAACTGGTATTTCTCAATACTCTGCAATGGGACATAACTTCTTTATTTCAACAATTGAGAACATTTAAAGTTGTGTTCCTTATGGATTGTCTCCAGCATATATGACAACTTCAGAGTAATACAGTATATTTAGCAATGAAGGAGATCAAAGCTGTGAGCTCTATGTGCTGTCTACCTTCAGTTTTCTTTCAAGTGTGCTGCATGAGCATGGCTGGGGTGTGCAGATGGAGCTGTGGTACAGAGCCTGGAAGGACCTGGCATCCAGGCTACAGATACTGTGGAAGACAGAAATTAGTATGTGCAGTTAGTACATCCTCTCTGTCCTTTGTACTCTCAATCTCACCATAAAACCTCTGCAACATCACCTGCCTGCAGCAGATGACTGTGCCTGTGACTACTGTGCAGTGCCGTCTGTTATGCTGCTCCATGGTGCCTGATCAGCTGTGATCAGCAGAGCAAATACATATGGAAATATCAACGTATAGCATCCCTTTCCTGTCATTCTAATGCAGTGGGAAAAGAGGAGGTAAAATATTTAGACTCCAGATGTCTTTATTTGCCAAAATAAAAATTCTTGCAGTAAAATATCGACAAAATGTAATTAAAATTGCCATTTATTTTTCTCACCGTTGCTAACATTTCTAGCAAAACTGAGTCACTTGATGCTGCCAAATATAGCATTCCAGGTGTAAAACATTAAGATGTTCATGACATTTTGCACATAAATAGTGAGTCATTGAGGATGATCTGGTACTATCCATATGCCTGATACAGAAATACTGCAATGAGTGGGAGATCAGTATACACACATGAAAGGATAATGTTTGAGAATGAAAAGCTTGTGTTTGTGCAAATTTCATAGAATCACAGAATCACAGAATAGCAGGGGTTGGAAGGGACCTCAAGAGATCATCGAGTCCAACCTCCCTTCTAAAGCAGGTACCCTGCAATAGGTGGCACAGGTAGGCGTCCAGATGAGTCTTGAATTCATCTCCAGAGAAGGAGACTCCACCACCTCTCTGGGCAACCTGTTCCAGTGCTCCATCACCCTTATCAAAATGTTCTTCCACATGTTAGTATGGAACTTCCAGTGTTCAAGTTTTAGGCCATTATTCCTTGTCTTATAGCTACAAAATACTGAGAAGAGCCTCATCCATTTGCCTCCCACCTTCCTTCGGATATTTATAAGCATTAAACACATCCCCTGTCTTCTTTTCCCCAGGCTGAACAGACCCAGATTTCTCAGTCTTCCTCATAAGGGAGATGCTCCAGGCCCTTCATCATCCCTATGGCCCTCCACTGGACTCCTTATAAGAGATCCTTGTCTTTTTTTCAATTGGAGAGCCCAGAACTGGACACTGAATTCTAAATGTGGCCTCACAAGGGCAGAGTAGAGAGGGAGGATTATCTCCCTTGACATGCTGGCCATGGTCTTTTTAATGCACCCCAGGATAACACTGACCTTCTTGACAACAATTGCACACTGCTGGCTCATGGCCATCTTGTTGTCCAGTGGGATCCTTAGGTCCTTCTCCACAGAGGTCCTCTCCAGCAGATCATCCCCTATCCTGTACTGATGCACATGGTTATTCCTCCCCAGATGCAAAAGTACACTTGCTCATGTTAAACCACATCAGGTTCCTCCCTGCCCAACTCTCCAGTCTGTCCAGGCCTTGTTGAATGGTACCACAGCCTTCAGGTGTGTTAGACAATCCTCCCTGCTTCGTAACATCAGCAAACTTGCTGAGGGTTCATTCTATCCCCTCATCCAGGTAATCAACACAGATGTTGAACAAGACTTGGACCCAACACTGTCCCCTGGGGAACACCGCTGGTTGCATGCCAATCACGTTCTGCATCACTGATGACCACCCTCTAAGCATTTCCAGTCAGCCAGTTCTGTGTGTCCAGTGGCCAAGACCAGTGACCAGTGACCAGTGTGCCCAGGTGGCCAAGAAGACCAACTGCATTCTGGCCTGCATTAGACATAGTGTGGCCAGCAGGAGCAGAGAGGTAATCATCCCCTGTACTCAACACTGGTGAGGCCGCACCTTGAGTATTGTGTTAATTTTTGGGCCCCTCACTACAAGAAAGACATTGAGGCCCTGAAGCATGTCCAGAGAAGGGCAACAAAACTGGTGAGGGGTCTGGAGCACAAGTCTTATGAGAAGTGGCTGAGGGAGCTGGGATTGTTTAGCCTGGAGAAGAGGAGGCTCAGTGAAGACCTCATTGCACTCTACAACTTCCTGAAGGGAGGTTCTGATGAGGAGGGGTTTGGCCTCTTCTCCCAGGCAACAAACGGGACCCGAGGAAATGACCACAAGTTGTACCAGAGGAGGTTTAGATTAGACATAAGGAAAAACTTTTTCTCTCAGAGAGTGGTCAGGCACTGGAATGGCTGTCCAGGGAGGTGGTGGAGTCTCCGTCCCTGGCAGTGTTCAAGAGGCGACTGGATGAGGAGCTATGAGGTATGGTTTAGTAGTTTGTGTAGCGATGGTAATGGGAGGATGATTGGACTAGATGATCTTGTAGGTCCTTTCCAACCTTGTGATTCTGTGACTCTATGATTCTCAATCCACCTCACCATCCACTCATTTATCCTACATTTTCTACGTTCCCTAAGAAGGATGCTGTGGGAGATGATAGTGCCTAACACCTTTCAGAAGCCAAAGTGCGCAACATCCACTGCTCTCCTCCCATCTATCCAGTCTGTGATGACATCCTAGAAGACCATGGCTATTTCCAAATAAAGATATAGAATTTTGAATCTTCTGATTTAAAGATTGCTTTGCTAACAAGGGTGACCGTGATCCTCTACCTACGAATTGCTGCCCCGTCTCTGAATATCAGATTGGAACTATTTTGTTAATGTTTTTTTCTCTCTCTAAAAACTAGCTTGTGTGTAGGACACGATAACTGTGCTGCTGTGTGGATGACATCTGAATGTACTGAAGGTAACAGCTAAATGCCTGGTGTGCTGTTGTCCATTCAGAAAGACCATTCTCTGACAGTCACCTATTAAATCTGCATTTCTGCTACTGCTTGGCACAAGTCAGAAACGTAGGTTGTATTTTCAGGCATTGTGTTTTCCTGGGGAAGTGGATATGCTTTTGGAAAATGTACACCCTGCAATCATGCTATGCAGTCTAAGCCCCAAAGGCTGTGCTTTGCTGAATTGAGACGAATCATTTCACCCTTGCAGACAGAAGTCTTTCTTCTCATCAGTTACATAAGGATAAAAAATCCTCTGCTGTTAGAATTGCATGAGTTCAGCATCACACCTCCACTGCATTGCACACTCCAGGCAGTCAGGCTGCTCCTAGTGAGACCCACAGAAGCCTCCAAAATCAGAGCAAGATCAGTCCTCATCCACCTTCACTCTTGTATATGATAGTAATAAAATTTCATCTTCAGACTTTGTCTTGCTTGACAAAGCAGTGGATGGTAGGTACATTATACTCACTCTTCCTTGGTCTTCTTGAAAGGAAAGGATGCTTTTCTTCTCATTTCTCTCACCACCAAGTAAAATACACTAAATTGTGTTTGTGCAGCATCATTAACCTTGCTGTTACACAGTTTTACTTGCTTTCTCCCTGCTTTCTCAACTTAGAGAGTTCTTCTTGTCATCATCTTTTGCCTTGCATTGTTGATTCTGCATTTCCATGTTTCCTTTCCTTCCACCAGTTTCCCCTCTTTTGAAACCAGATCCACATTCTATTATTTCTTCTGCATTTTCCTGATGTCTTAGAATCATACAATCGTTAAGGTTGGAAAAGACTTCTGAGGTCATCTAGTCCAACCCCAGTCCATCCCCACCACTAAACCACATCCCTCAGTGCCACATATATCTTTTTCTTGAAGACCTCCAGGGATGGTGACTCCACCACCTCCCTGGGCAGCCTGTTCCAATACCTCACCACTCCTTCTGAGAAGAAATTTTTTCTAAGATCCAACCTGTACCTCCCCTGGGGCAACTTAAAGCCATTACTTCTTGCCATACATTTTGTCTTCTCATGGTGATCCTCGTGTTTCTGCTCTAGAGGAAGCAGACCAAAAGGCATCTCCACAGGAAGGATTTATAGGCATGATCTGTAGATGGTTTCCATCAATGCCTTCAAGATTCATTAAAGAGTGGTAGGAATGATTGAGTCTGTCTGAAAGATCATTAGAATGCAAATGTGATTTTCTTATTCTGGATGAAGTACATGAGCATCCCTATTTCCTTGTTCAATTTTATGTTCCATTTGTCTAAATCAACCAAATTCAATGCTCAGATGCCAGGTATGAATTTTGTTTTTTAAAAAAACAAACAAACTATAGGACTAAGAAGGTTGATAAGAGGTCACCCTTCCATGCTGCAACAGGATTAAACAAATCTTGGCTGCTACTAGTGCAAGTTTGTGTAACATCTCTGAAGCTTCTTAGTATGTAATCCTCTGCCCTTGGAAGCAATCTGTATGTGAGCTCTCCTATCCATCGTGTTGGAAACTATGCTGTCTGCTTCTCCTTTCCTACTAGCTAACATACTTCTCCCTTGCTGAAAAGTAAGACTCTTACCTTTTCTTTGCCTGTCAGGCACACAAAGAGCAATGGATAAACACTCTCTACGTATCGACCTCGCAGACACTTGAAGGTGACTACAACACATTCACATAGGTCCCAATTATTTTACTGTTCCTTTTATCAACTATGTTTATTTCAGCATCTCTATCACTCCTTTCTTTGCTGTGCGCTGTCTCACTCTTGTCTGCCTCCCTGCTAAGCAGCAGTGCTAGACATGGTTCTTTCGCTGGAGTGTCCTCCCTGCCTGGTTCTAATTTCCTCCAGGGCCTTATGGAAATTATGGTGTTGAAGAAGCCCCTGAATTCCACGTACCTTGTTTGCAGCAGCATTGCGAGGTTTGCCTACAGAGGAAAGTCACTGTAAAATCTCTTTTGGTATACAGTGCTCTGGTTTCTCTGCATCAGTTTCATGCAGGGACTCTGTAGGCTGACATTAAGTGCAAGTGCCTTGCTTCAAGAGTAAAACTGTGTGCTAACAAGGTATGATACAGCTAAAACGAAGTCCAACCTTTTTGTGCTTACACGTAGGCTTCTGCCTGTCAGCAGGGTATCTTAACTTAGCCACTCAAGACTCAAGCAACTAAAAAAAGCTGTCTAGAAGTATTGAATCATAGAATCATAGAATGGCTTAGATTGGAGGGGATAAGATAATCTAGTTCCAACCCCCGGCTGTGGGCAGGGTTGCCAACCACTGGATCAGTCTGCCAAGGATCCCATCCAACCTGGCCTTGAATGCCTCCAGAGATGGGTTATCTACATCCTCCCTGGACAACATTTTCCAGCACATCACCATCCTATGAGTAAAAAACTTCTTCATCATATCTAACCTAAATCTCCTCTCTTTTAGTTTGAAACCATTCCCCCTTGTCCTACCGCTGTCAGACCATGTAAAAAGTCCATTTTACATCTTCCTGTAAGTTCCTTTGAAACTGAAGCTCCCCAGGGAGTCCCAGCTCACCTCTGGAGGCTAATTCCAAAGTGCAGAGGCTTCCTTTATACTCTGTCTTTTGTCTGCCAACCCAACCTGGGAGCCCTCTAAAAAATCTGAGACATTATTAGGCACTAAACTAAAGTTGAGACCTGGTACCTGGGATAGGATGAGCTAAATTACTCACCAAAAGCCACTAACTACATTGACTAAGAGTCCATAGAGGTCCTTCTGTCACTCTGAGTTAAGCCTCTAGTCCCCTACCTGCTGCTCTCCTTCTGCTCTACTAAATATATTGATCGATCCTCCATCGAGCATCCAAGGCTCAGCTCAGTTGTTTACACTCAGGTGTTGAGTGCGGTTTCATTTGCCTCTGGATGTTCTTCCATCCAGGAAAAAGTGCATTCTTTTTGCTTGCTCAGAAGTATAATATTATCCTTCCAAGAATTATGTCAGTTCCAGAGAGCTGCTTATGATGCTGAGGCTGTGTTCATTCCTTTGGCATCACTGACCGGGCAAACAGGTAGATCTCAAAGAACCAGCATGGGTACTTTCATCACTATTACACTAACTCAGAAATGCAACAAGCTGTCAACTTGGGCTATGAAGTTAATATACATATTTTTTAAAGTTAAATCATTACAATTTAAGTGAAATAAAAAATCCATAGTCTACCTGGCGGAGGTTGTTGAAAGTCTATAGAAATGTATTTCCACAACTGGAGAAGTTGAAGTTGCAAATTTCACAATGGCAATGGAGCATAATAATAGAGATAGCAATGTGTTGGACTTCAGTGCATCAGGTGGCACCCCACAGTCATTTGGTTACTCCCTCCATTCTCAGTGGAACAGGGGAGACAATTGAAAGAAAAAAACAACAACAAACAAACAAGGCAGAACTCATGGGTTGAGATAAAACTATTTACTAAGACAGATAGAAGGAAAATAATGACAATTATGACATATATATGTGTGCGTGGAATACACAACATCCAAGGAACGACTGGATGTTGTGTTGAGGGACATGGTTTAGTGGCAGGTATTGGTGTTAGGTGAACGGTTGGACTGGATGATCTTTCAGTTCTTTTCCAACCTTGGTGATTCTATGATTCTATGGTTCTATGTGTGTGTGTGAATTTATATAACAAATGTTGCACAAGCAATTTCTTACCACCCGCCGACAGATGCCCAGCTTGCCCCCTGAACAGTGGAAGAGAGAGAAATGGACTCCCACCTCCCTTCAAAACATTCCTTCCACATGATGTCACACGGCTTGGAATATTCCTTTTGGTCAGTTTAAGTCATGTCTTTCTTCTGTCTTCTCCAAGCTCCTTGTCCCCTCTGCTCCTACACCACAGCCCTTCCTTGACAGGAGCTGAGAAACAGGAATTTCCTTGGCTCTGTACAACACTACTTACAAAGAACTAAAAACATCAGTGTGTTATCAACCAAAACATAGCATCATACATGACACTATGAAGAAAAAAACCTCTGTTCCAACTAAAACCAATACACAATGGTTTGTTTCCTCTTATTCACCAGGTAAATTGTCTTGTCTTTGGCTAGATAGAAGTGATCTGTTTTTTGACCAACAAATGTTGGCTGTTTCTTGTCACCTTCTCCTTTAGGTGCTTATGTAGCAACTGTTTTAACTGTTCCTCTTTCTTTCCAAGAAGTAAAGTTAGGCTGGCTCATAAGTAATTCATTTTTCTCTACATAATGTTTGCACTTCTTTGCTCTTCTGATACTATCTACCAACAGTAAAACAGTTACTATTTGTTGTTCCTGTTGTACCTTAAGGCGTATTTCATCAGTCTCCACAGACTCGCAGGCACCTAACTTATTCAAATATTATTTAAATTGTGCTGACCTGCCCTTTTCTCTATGCACCATTAATTCCAATTAAATTGATAACCTGGTTGAAGTCCTTTTTTTTTTTTTTTTTTTTATCCTGTTTTTTTTTCTTTTTCTCCAGTCAGGCTGAAGTAAAAAGGCACTGTACCAAGCAAGAAAGACAAAGCCATCACACAGATAAAGCACTCCAGGTATGTAGCTTAGGAGTTACATAGCAACAGCTGGCCATGAATTACAGGGAAGAATTATCTACAATTGAGATTGCTCCATTCAGCTAGAAAGTAGAACTCCTCTGAAGCTAAAAATGACATAAAAATCAAAGGGGGCCTAAAATTTTAACTGTGCTTGAAAGGAAGGGAGGAGTTTGGGTAAGTGAGGCTAATGTGAGTTAGTGAAAGGCTGACAGCCTGCTTGTCTCACAGAAAGGCAGGAGACAAAGATATGGTGACAGACTGAGATGTTTCTAACTCTAAAGGATGAAAGGATGCAAATTTATGAAGATACACTTAATACCCATGCATTTAGCTAGAGAGTGGTTGTTAGACATTGCTCTGGAAGCTTTGTACCTTACAATAAGAAAATAATACTGTCTGCAGAAGGCAGTTCCTTTTGTCATTGCAGATATATGTAGCTACAGGCAGCTGAAAGGGAACTTTGCAGGGTCCAGGTGTCTGATGAATCTATTCAAGCAGACAAGATGGGACCTGTTGATGCTAAGGTAGCTTTTGGGATACATAAGGATACTCAGAAAAGGATGCACAGGAAGGATACTCCACCACTGTAGGGGAGGGTGTCAGATTCTTTGTCCTCTTACTATGACATAGAAATCCAAGGACAGCTCAAATAAAACCTGAGACTGATAAAATGACAGAAGTTGGTGGCTTTACACATAATACACTCCATTTATGCCAGAAAGAACTGCAGACAGAACAATGATCATATATGACTTTTTTTTTGTAGCTGTAGATGTCTATGTTCACTGCAGGGGTGTTGGACTAGATGGCCATTAAAGGTCCCTTCGAAATCAAACAATTCTATGATTCCGTGTTTCTCCAAACTTTCATTTTTGTAACTTGACATCAAAAGTTATGTTTTACTTCAGTGTGGATTAACCTGTTCGACTCCAGATTGAGTTCCTCACTGGAGATCAATTCATTTGCTGAGCTTCAGAAAAGATGCATGAACATCACCTAGTAACGTAGTGCAGGAGGCAAGGACGTACGTATCTATATATATCTTTGATAATCCTGTTACTGTGAACTTCTTGGGGCAGAGGCTGCCAGTGTATAAATACAAAAGGACAGCAGTCATGACCCTGAACGGCTTTTAAATATTTACATAATGAAATAATAGACAACAGGTTTCAGAAAGGCAGACGGCTTATTTTGGAGGCTGGTTTGTTACATAGTTTTGTCGTGTTATCACCTTGTCTAGTAAGTCCTCAGTGTTTGCATCAGCCTCTTATCTTGAGTCATAAAGAGATTAAAAACTCCTCAGTGCAAGGGAGATTTTTATTATACACATATAAAATGGCAAGCATTGCACTGGAGCCAAGCAATTCCACTGCTTACTTTGTTAATGTAAACAGCAACAATAATAATGATGAATTGATTAAGGTCCCTACAGTGGAAAGTAACTCAGAGTAGTAGGCTGAATTTAAAGCCGAAAAAAAAATAATAATCTGATTATCAGCTCAAACTCCTTACAAAGCCATTGATCAGGATATGGCAGAGTCTCCCAGGAAAAGCAGTAAGAGAGCTATTATTTGTGTTCTTTGTGATCAAATTGGATAATATTCTGTGTGGAACAATCAATCCTGTATTAGTCCAGTGGGAATGGACAATGATTTCCATCTGTAATTTCAATTTCAAACAGAATGTATGACCTTGTACAGAAAGCGCATAAGTTTGGAAAGTTTTATGTATGAGGGCTGCTCTGAAGGTGATGTCTTTTACTTTATTATGTGGGCCCACAGCATCAGAAGTGGATGTTGGTGGTGTGGCAGTAGAATTTGAACCTTCCTTCCAATATTCCATTCCATTTTGTTGCCATGTGACAGATGGCAGCAAAGGGCAGTCTGACAAAATGGAGTCTGTCATGGAAGTGCGTATGAAGCAAAGGGATGTCACTGAATTCCTCCTGCCAGTGAAACAGCACCCACTGACTTTAATTAGTATTTAGTGAATATTTCTGAAGACCAAACAGTGGATCTCAGCACAGTGAGGTGGTTGGTGGTGGGTTTCAGAAGTGTTTCCCTGGAAATGTATATGAGGGATTACTCTCAGAACAACCTACATAACTCCCTAGGCAGCAGAGATTTGGGTGGAATGAGAGGAGAAGAGCACAGAGACAGATGCTGCCAAGTACTTCTTGTTTGTCCATGGCTGGGATCATTTGGTGATTGACCTGAACTCCCTGGAATCCTATGGAGAAGCATTTTGCTAATTTTGTAATAACAGCATTGAGTTGGTCAGTGATCAGATCTCAGACTTTTTGTCTAAGCAATACAAAAAAACAGCAAGTGATGAAAAATACATTGACTCAGCCTAAAGGAAACAAGAAACAGGAAGAAGTAGACTGGCCAAGAAGGTAACCATCATGAGACAAGATAGGCACCCCCCCCACACACACACACACATGCACACACAAAAAACTACAGTAAGGCTAAGGTGAAAAGATATGAAAAACATTAACACATTAAGTAAAGCTCTAGAAGCATAAAGCAGCCCTTCATGAGATGGTGAGACAGAAAAAGCTGCAACATACGTTTTCAAAGGCCTTTGGGGTTCACACTGAGAAGCTATCTCCTGTTCATCTGGATGTAAACCAAGCCTTTCTAACAAAGTAAAAGGACACTGATCAAGAACATGGATGTTTGGCAGTCAGGACCAAGATACAGTTAATCTGAATAAACACATTTTGCTTGCTGAACATGCAATATATTGATTATGCCTGTTCATTAACAGCTTGATCTGACCAAAAATCAGACAGATGTAGTATAGATGCATCTTGCAGACACCCAGCTGCTCCAACCCTGAACATAAGCTAAGGGATAATGACTCCAACTAGTTACTACAGTCATGGAAGATGTACCTAAGAAAGTACAACGAAAATGAAAAAAAGAATAAGAATACAGTTTCATTCCTGTTTCCCCTGTATGGACACTGAGCAGCACAATGGCCTGCTGAAACTGATGAATTCCAGAAAACAGGAGGAAGTCCAAGTAATTGAGCATATATTTGTGTTTGCTAGCAGTTTTAGTTAATAAGAAAGTAGATGTTCTTCCCCTGGCAATTGCTTAGCTTGAGTATGATAGCAAAAGTACCCATGTTACAAATCATCAGCATCAACTAATATTTTCAAAAGATAACACGGTAATAATTTAAACAGAGGAATGGTCATTTTTACAGCCTTCTGCTTTATCTAAACATGGCTTGTGATGTGGCCTAGTGAGGCCACTGGAGAAGAAACTGCCAAAACTAAAATGAGACATCACTATATCAGTTATAAGTAGTGCTCTATAAGGTGTACAGTCTAGGGAGATAAGTTTATCTCGTGACTACTTCATAGAAACTGTATCAGGCATCAGAGAGTCCTGCAGGCATTAAGACTGCAAAAGACAGCAATCTTCCTCAAGGGCAAGGAGGAAGATATCTGGAGCTGTGTTATGAAACTGAAATATTAGACTGACAGAAGTTACAGCTCAACAGAAGAGAAACAGTGACGTTATGTCAGAGTCTCCATCAGCCCTTACACAGAGAGAAATGGATGGAGCTGTGTCAGAGGAGGGTCAGGCTGGGGGTTAGGAAAGGTTTTTCACCAGAGGGTAGTGGGCATGGAGCAGGCCACCCAGGGCAGTGGGCACAGACTCAAGCTGATGGAGTTCAAGGAGCTTTTGGGCACCGCTCTCAGACATAGGGTTTGGATTTTGGCCAATCTTGTGTGGAGCCAGGAGCTGGACTCAGTGATCCTGGGTCCCTTTGTGGGTCCCTTTCAACTCGGGACATTCTGTGATTCTATAGTTTGTAAAGACAAACACCAAGAAATTAATAGGCTGAGGATAACAAAACTGATTTTTTATTAGCTTCAATTCATGTGCATTTAGTGAGCCAAAGTATGTGGTATGTAATTAGCCTTTCCATTCAGCGAGAGCTTTCTTGGTCAAAGGCTTTGGGAACTATTCTGTGTAATAATTCCAGTTTCTTTAATGCAATTCAAATAAACTGCTGAAAAATTCAGTGTCTGATTTGTAGTATTCTGTGATCTTGTAAAGACTGAAGCTAGTTAAAAAGAGTTTGGTAAAATCGTACAATTATAGAATTGCTCAGGTTGGAAAAGACCTTAAAGATCATCGAGTCCAACCACAACCTAGCCATACTACCCTAACTCTAACAACCCTCTGCCAAATCATGTCTCTGATTTCACCACATCCAAATGCTTTAATGGGTTTGAAATACACAGAAAGTTATTGCTTTTTGATACAAATAAATGTAAGATGAACCACGGGATTGTGTTATGATGTGTGCAGGTTTATTACAGAAAAAGCCAAAATTAGTGCTAAAAGTAGTAGAGAGCACAACAGTGTAGAATAAAATTCTGGCAAGGTTTTTAAGCACTGCTAACCTCATAATTAGTCCAGAATGCTGGAGCTGGTCTTTAGCAGTGATTGAAGACTACAGTCAAACACTTGTAAAGTGTGGAGATGTTAAAAACCTCATGCTGATCGAATGGCTGGGAGATACAGAGTAAAGAACCAGGCTCAAGCAGCAGAAGAGCAGCCAAGGAGCAGCCAGCTGTGATGTGAACCCCAGGGAGGTCTGGAAAAACAGCCAGGATGATACATGAGGTGGGAAACGTCAGCTCTAATCATATGGCTAAGAGTTGCCTGTGGCAACAACCCAAGTGTCTCCTTCTAGAGTCAGCTGAGAAGGTTTTGGGATTGAAGTCTTGCCATATGTATCACAGTAAAGCTTTGTAGCCCACTAGCTATGATCTTTGCTATTACTGCTTAAAGGTCACAATATTTGCCTTGATCTGACAGTCAAGGCTGAGTCAGAGGGCACTGAGGATTTGCCTCTGCTTGCCTAGGCTGAGCTGATTTTTACTCTTCTGTTATGACTGCAGCTATCTAGCAGTCATATAACTATGGCCTACACCTGTTGGAGAAGAGAGGATGAAGAAACCTTCATCACAAATATCACATTGCACACAGCACATACCTCAGGGTTCGGACAACTCATAACAACCCACCCTCAGCTCTTCTTGAGCAACGGATCAGCTGCAGGATACAGCCCGATGCTGGAAGAATGAGTGTAGTACCAAAGAAAAAAGGGGGGAAAAAATCAAGATTTTTTAAGTGAAACTTTCATATACTAATTTAGGCTATGTGTGCATATTTTGTAGTTGAACACCTCTAGGTGTAAGAAGTCACCTAGCCTTCTTGAGTACAGACTGTAACTACTCTGTAATTCAGCACATTGCATGCAATGAATGCAGTTAAAATTATTTATCATCCTCATAAGAATAGAGAATTCTGACTGGATTTGTCCCTGATGTCTACAGTGATGCATAATGGAAGGCAGAAAACAATACACGTCTGCTTGGGTGAGCATCTGCTTACAAAAGGGGTGTTGTTCGAAGACAGCGAGATCTGAAGGTGTCTGAAAATTGTGCATGATTTTATTTATTGTATGAAAGCAACCCATAAGCTGATTATCCTTCGTCTCCATTGTATTTCAGACTGCAGTGTCATTTTTCTTTTGCTTTTCCTTTATTCTTCATTTATACTAAAGAACAAGATTTTGTGTATTACTTCTTTAGAAAAACCAAATCCTCTTTTTTTTTTTTTCTTTGTATCTTCTCTCAATAGACACCCTTTTTTTTCCCCCCACACAGACAACTTTTGAGAACTGTGCTTGAGGCAGTTTCTGATTTTTTTGTTTGAAGTCAGGTGGAAAGTCAGAACAGGGTACTGGCATGAGAAGCTTAAGCATGACTGTACTATTGTCGCTGTATGTGCGCACAGAAGCATTTCAGAGAGAGCTCATGGGTTTATGGTTCACGGGGAAGTGGGCTGCAACAGATACTTTCGAAACAGTAGAGTTAGGTAGATCCTTCAGGAAACCTATGCTCTGCTTTGAAGATGTTGTCTGCCATTTCTGAATACTTTTTGGGTCTTTTAAGTTTATACTTTTACAAAGATTTGTGTCAGTTTACACGAGCAGGGGTTCTCCAAAGGTCTTGATGATCTATTGGTGTATACCAATACTTTTTATTTGACTCCTAAGCTAGAAAGGCTATTCCAAGCTCTGATTTAGGAAGATTTTAAACCTGATGTTGACTCACAAGCTACTTCACTTCCATGAGCTGCATTACACAGAACAAGCGATTAAAAAAAGCGTGCTTAGGCATTTCTTTCTTCTCAGTATTGAAATCCCAAGCAATTCTATGGCAAACTGTAGGCACATACCTCTTCTCTGTTCTTTCCAGTGCAACTCTGTGGGCTTCAGGCAAACAGCAGCAAAATACATCAGAGATAGAAAGGTATTTTAAATGAAAAATAAATAAAAAAATCAATAGTCTATTTTCATGGGGGTTGAAAGACTTGTCCTATGGACCATGTTATCTGTCGAATGGATCCTGGCACAGTCAATAGAAAGTCCTGAAGTAGAGAGGTAACTAATTTAAACAACTAATTCCTATAGTGCTGTGCTTAGCTCATATATTTATGTTTACAGCCAAATGAAGAGTTTATAGTTTTATTTTCTGGAAAAGTTTTATTATTTCCTCTTTTTATCATGTTTTGGTTGGTAATTTTTTAAGAGACAATGGAACTACTTTCCAGACATTACCCATCACCATCTGCAAGGATCTATCCTAAGCAGTATTAGCATTGCCTTATATGCGAGGTGCTGCCCTATATGGTGAGGCACTGGCACAGGCTACTCAGAGAGGCTGTGGATGCCCCATCCTGCTGGTATTTGAGGCCAGGTTGGATGGGGCCCAGGACAGCCTGATGTAGTGCTTGATTTAGTGATTTGCAACCCTGCCCATGGCAAGGGAGTTGAAACCAGATGATCCTTGAAGTCCCTTCCAACACAAGCTATTCTATGATTCTATGGAGAGTGATTCTTGTCCTTCTGGGACAGCAAAGTCCCAAGACTCTTCAGAAGTATTAGCACCTCATAAAAGGTAGGACTGTTTTGGGAGTGTGTTTTATAGGGTTAAAATGAGCCATCTGGCTCAGTCAGGCTAAAAAATCCAAGAAGAATACATTGGTTACAAGACAAAAGCAAAGCTCAAAGGGTTAGAAGCATGGTCCACAAGAGCCAGAGAGCTGGAAGGCACCTGGGTTGCCCAAATGGCTGCAGTTAACCTTCCTTCTGCCACCGGAGAAGGTCACTTCTCCTCTGTTGGCTCCATGTTCTTCATTATCTCTTTGCAAAAGTTTGAGAACTGGTCAGTGTGAACTTTTCATTCCCATCTTGTCTTACACAATGAACAACAAACACAACAGTATCACTGGTCTGGATTTTCCCATAGTTTTCTCATGCAGTTACATAAAATCGTATTCACATGTATAATCTGAGTGGTAGTAAGGGTCCATATACTATCCCCACCGTCCCACAGTTTGGATGTAATTTATCATGTTTACCGCTGAAAGTTGATGCTCATCTACAGCTCCCCAAGGTTCCTTCCCTATGGCACAGCACTGCTGCAACAGTCCCACTACACAGTGCTAGATGGGAAACATGCATAACACAACAGGGTTGATGATATGCTCAGTATATTCACAGGGCAGATGGTTGCCCTCCAAAAATAAACAGCATAGTGGGAAAACATCAGATATTCATTTCTCCCCTTGAAAAGTATTCCCCTACAAAAAAAATAAAGTCACTGCAGACTGAGGTCATGGACTTTTGAAAGCAGAAGAGATGGTTGCTGGTGTCACCAATGACACCAATAACATTGGTAATCACCCCTTGTTGTAGAACTGAATTCTCTCCTTGTACAGTCTGATAGTGACCACCAATTTGGGCTGGGCAGACCACATTTTGACTAACACAGTGCTCAGATCCTTATCTTTATGCTGTAACCTCCATCCCTGCTAACAGAGTATCTTCTACACCCAGACCCTCTGAGGATTTATCTTGCTCAAGTCAATCCAACAGCATCAGGAAACATTTTGTGACACTGGCACTAGGATGTCTGTGCTACTGAAGTGCTGGAACACTCCCTGACATGCTTTCAGTCCATAGTTCCTGGGCACAGACTGGCACTTAGGAGCTTCCAGGGACCATGGAATGGAGGCAGTTTGCATGTAGTCACACTCTTTTGCAGGCTATACACTTTATTACCATAGATACGGTGTGCAAAAGGTACACTGGCTTCAGTATACAAAAACATATCCAAATACGTTTCATTTTTTTAAATATAGATTTAGCCTGATTAAATTCCAGTGTCTTTCTGAAGTTCTGTTTCTTCCCTGGATGCATGGAACTGAATTGATCTGTTCCTGCTGGTTCTGATAAAAGCCTCAATCCTCTTGTTCAAGACAGAAATGAAATATAAATAGGCTCAGGAACCACTCTTTGGTTACTGCACATCAACCAAAATTGTGAATAGCTTTGCTTTCCACAATAGAATGGCTTAGAAAAACATCAAAGACAACAGTGCTGTGAACATGACGTTCATCAGTACATCTGATGAGAGGCTGAAAATAAGCACTGATGTTGCCAAGCATCTGTCAGTGGATGTGTTGGCATTGGCCAAATGGGAAACATCTGCGTCTTCTCCAATCAGGAATCCATGGAATAGATGAAAAAGTGTGGAAATTAGGCTTTTCTCTTAAAAAAGACTTGTGGGTGCTACACTGCACAGACCAGAGTGTGAGGTAAATCTGATGGTCTCGCTATGAGGCTATATTACAGAATAGCAAAAATTGCAGATGGTAGGACACAGGACGAAAACACTGAAGCAGGGCTAGGCATAAGTGAGACTGCATGGCAGCTAAGCAGCTCCAAATAAGCAGTCAAAAATTACATGATGTTGTTGCTGGAAGGAACAAGCCTAAACTCAGATATTCATTTGGATGACTAGCTAACAATGAGGACTCGCATGTTACAGCTTCACCCAGTGCCTCCAAAAGGGCTGCTGACAGGGATGAACTGCTCATAGGATGCAATTAGAGGAAGCCAGATCCTAAGAGGTTGCTGACTTTAGCCTTAGACGGTGTCACATTGGAGACACAGCATAGATCTGTTTTCCTGTTCCCACCTTTCACTTCGCAATTTCAAGGTATCCAGTGCTTCTGTTGCTCAGTGGTTGGTCACAGAGTCCACTCTCACAGAATCTGCTAACTGAACTAATTTAGCCATACCTGTATTGTCACCATCTCCTCTGGTAGGCTGGGCTGTCTCGTGGCTTCAATTTCTCAATTCCTTCTTTTTCCCTTTGGGCACATAGCTGGGATTGGTCTTAATGGACCAGGCTTAGGACTGTTGTTAAGACCTCTAGTGTGACTGAAACTTAACAAGAATCTTCTGCTCTGTGCAGTGAATGTGCAGATTCAGTGCATTTAAGTGGGCTGACATGGCTTGAAATGCCTCTAGCTTCACATACCTCACTGAAAGCTACTAATCTTACGCAGTCTACCATACACTAGGATTTGGATGTAATATGAAGGACAGGGCTTTCAGAAACTCAGTATATCCAGAAAGCCCATCAGCGATCCTGATAGCAATCAGATAATTTCTACTTAGGTGCTGAAACACAGAGTTGAGAACACTGTTTTAGGAATAAACACCTTAATTTTGGAACAGGCATGATATGAAGATTTTAGGGCCATAAGCAGTAATGCAAAGAGAGAAGAGAATGTAAAGGACAAGCATGGAACACAGGAAAATTAAAACAGAAGGAAAGGATGAAAAAGTGCATAGTAAAAGAAAGATAACTCACTTTAAGATGAATACTTAACCTGAAGTAAGAATATTGCTCTATAATGGAGTAAGAAGAATATAACACATTTGGATTGGATTGGATTGGATTGGTTATTTTTTTAGAGCATAGAATCTGCTCAGGACCCATCTCCCTACGTGACCACAGAAACGTTGACACTAATCTCCCACTTCTTATCTCTCTGTAGGGGTTTTAAGCCTTTCAGTCCTCCTGAGTGAGCAAGGTACCTCTTCACACACACTGCCAGAGCAGCTTGAACACCACAGAGTAACCAGCTCTCATAGACAGGAGGAGACCCTTCTCAGGAATGATAAAACAACGAGCAAAGCAAGATCTGCCAGGCCGGCTGGTAAGTGTGGGAGCTGTTGGCTTCTAATTGATTGTACGGGGGTCTGCTTAGGGAAATGGATAGAAATTTTTATGTTTGAAAATGTTACTCTGAGGAAGCTGAGAACAAGCCATGAGCTACTGCTAAACAGAGGAATCGCTGCAGAGCACAGGTGGAATGAGACTATTAATAAGACCAAACTTGAGAGCTAATCAAATAAAAAAAGATATTTTCTAGTCGAGGCTTTGCACAGGCACTTGATTGTCATAGTAATGACAGTGGAGAGATTAGAAACAATGAACTGTTCAGCAAGAACTGGCTCGAAATCTTTCCTTGTGGAAGCATCTATTTCAAAGACTGGCTGAAGCTGAACAATTTCTAGAAGAGATGCATTTCAAGATATTTAACAGGGGTTGTAAAAAGGAATCAGTGATCTTTGGAGCATGTAAAAATTGAAACTAAGTCTGGCAAAAGATGCCAAATAAACTTGCAATCTCAGTTCTTCTAGCCATTGCTAGCAGGGTGACAATTTCACACAGTTTGAAACGGAACATCTATGCTCTACAGACACCTTCATCTGCAGGGATCATTTTCAGTTTTGCAACATTCCCATTCGGCCTTTGGAATCTTCCTCTGAAGAACCACTTACTGTCAATTTTAGAGGAAAAAGCCTGTAGATGTGAATGAAAATGAAGCGCTTCCCCCCAGTGCTGCTGCATCTCCAACAATGTCTGTTTTTCCTAATCAGTCTTCTAGGATGGGGGACAAACTCTGGAGACCTCTACAAAATTAGATGTAATTTTTAACTGATAGCAGTAAAACCTTTTTTACATCCCTTCTTAATACGTTTCTTAGAATTCTGTCTATACCTAAAGCATGTTTATAGCTTTTCCTGAAAAATTTGCCTTCTCTGTTGAAGTCCATTGTGTCTTCTGATAGATTAGAAAATCGCTACTACTAAAATAGACATGTTTATCCAGTCACATAAGGAGCTCTAAAGCCAAGATACAAAATAACAACCACCATCAGCTTTTCACTGCTGGGGAAAGGTTCCAGGAGAATTTTAAGCCTGATTTGCCTAATTTCCTTAAGGAGATCTCCAAGATCCAAGGATTGAACCAGGCAATTAATGGGAAACAGATGAGACTGCTGGTCTTATTCCT
This sequence comes from Alectoris magna, assembly GCA_030625065.1. NCBI lineage: Eukaryota > Metazoa > Chordata > Aves > Galliformes > Phasianidae > Alectoris > Alectoris magna. The sequence continues at coordinate 5,356,243 of CM060561.1, forward strand.
ATATGTGAAGGCATCTAAATGGGGAAAAGCCCAAAGGAAGGATATCAGGCTCAGGGAATTTGTAAGCTTAGTTTTTAGTGGGTAGTCTTTCAAACGAGGAAAGCACTTCAGATGCCTGTTGTAGAAATGGGAGAAAGCTGGTATTTCTATTCTGCTATTAGAGATGCTAGTCATGCTGCTTTCCTAACACATTGGTGCTATAAAATCCTGGAACAGCACACAAAAATATGGAAAGGCAAAAGGTATGATGCTGAGAGTGAAACTGTGTGTAGCACAGAGTGCAGGGCACGTTCTCTTCCTGAGCAATGCAAACTTTTTACAGCTCATTAGGATGAAGAAATCTTCAGGACCATGCTGTGAGACATACTGTGCATATTGGTGACTTTGCAGGTGTGTGGTACTGTATGGCTTCTTGATGAGTCCAGAACAGGCTGGTTGTGCCTCAGTCACACTCTAAGGCCAACTTTGCTGCTGCTGTCACAGCATAGAAACGACAGCAGTGTTCTGGGAACACTCCCTTACGAGTCTCTGACAGAAGCAAGCAAGCATTAAACAAGAGCAACACACACTTTCCAATCAGTACCTCGGTTTTATGATAGAATGATTTGATGCTACCCTCAACGCTATGGAGATGTTTATTTAGTCCTCTTTCTGTGCAGGAACCACACTAAGAGTAGTTGGTTTTACTTTTCTCCTGAGACAGAGCACTTGGTTGAGCTGAGATTTCTGTTGATTCCCTACAATTTTCTGGAAACTGCAGTGAGAGATTGCAATGATAGACTGGAACAAATGGCTTGCAGCACACTAGGAGGACTTGATTTGTCATTATTTAAAACTCATATGTGCAGCTTAAGCCCAATTTTGATCTGTAAGTGCAAGAGAAAGTAAAAGCCCTGCATATTCACCATACAATTTATACACATCTCCAATACACAAGGTGCTATTCATTGCTCTGAAATGGCTAAAGATCATCTCAAATGATGCCAGTAGCCTGTTCGTATCCTCTTTAATTCCTTCGCCCTTTCTGAGAAGGAAATGCTTAAAACAGCCCTGAGCAGGAGGTTTATAGAGGGTGAAAAGACATAGACCTACATGCTACCAATTGTCCTATCCAAGAAAAAAAGTGCATAGCATCCAGTTGCCAAATGATACGTATAGACAGAATGGTAACTTCAACAGGATAGGAAATGAGTAATAGTTCAGAACTGAAGTAAACCATTTAAATAGACAGATGAGGAATCCAACTAGGAATAATGAGCAGGGCCATGGAGGAGTCAAGAACAGGACTAGGACTCTTCTTGCTGATACCTGACCAGAGCATAACAAAAACTCACAGAATCATAGAATCATTAAGGTTGGAAAAGACCACTAAGATCTAAGTCCAACTGTTAACCACCATGTTAATCACCACCATGCCCACTAAACTTTGTCCCTCATTGCCATATCTGCATGTTTCTTGAAAATCTCCAGGGATGGTGACTCCATCACTTGCTTCATTGAAACTTCTTTTTAGTAGGTGTCATGAGTCATGCTAGGTTTCTCCATGCCTCTGTATTTTTTTCTGCTGGAAGCAAAACTGATAGGAAGGACAGCCAGCAGATAACTATTCAATGTGGAGCCCTTCCCCTAAAGATGTTCCTAGAGATGGGAAACCAGAAGCCACTTCTCCTCCACAGTCAAGGCCCTGCAATGCCTGTTCACACATACTTGTGCCTTTATGCATTAGCTACTGGATACCTCATTAACACCTAAAACCCTCTGGAGGAGCTGATATTTATTCTAGATGTTGAGAAAACAAAGAAAATGGAGCTGACGCTGATTAGAGAGCACCCCTTATGACTTCTGACCTGTTAAGAAAGTGCTCTGTACAAATAGCTTTAACTTCCCTTCCTATTATGCTCTGATAGGATTTGCCTTTCAAAGCACTCTCACAAGGTAAGGTAGTAGGCTGTTAAGTTGGAATAAGTAATGTGGACACAGAGATTTGGAAGTCCCAAGACACATCGATTCGATGGCTAAGGCAGCCAACTGGGTCCCTTGCCAGATAAAAAAGTCTTCCCAAATCTGATGTGGGGAGAGAAACTGTCTCCTTCATGAGTGAATTGCAGGGATCAGAAAACTCTGGTGAGACAGAGCAAGGTTTTGAGAAAACTAGCAGATGGTTATAGCATGCTAGGAGCAAGCATATGGGTGGTCTGGGTTATTTGGGAGATAGAATTAGTGGTGGGATTTCTTTATGCCAAACTTAAAATTGTCAGAGGTGCTTTTAACAGAGCCCAGAGCTCAATTCTACTGATACCAAGTGTGCAATTCTACTTAATGTGGAAAACACCAGTTTTCCAGAAGCTCAGGAGGAAACAAGACTCTACAAGCAATTTATTTTAAAGCCTTCCATGAAATTCAGAAAGCAGGTAGATTCTGTGTTCACCCTTTTCCATTAAAGGAAATTTGATGGCACCGTTTCCATGTATGCAGTGACCTTTGAGTGCCACCATTTAGCACTGGATCCTTAGCCACAAGGCTTGCCCAGTGTGAGGAGGAATATCACTGGGAGGTTGCAAATACATGATGAACAGGACAAGTAGAAATTGCAGTGGGTTTACTAAAAAATGGAGAGAACAAGGAAGACAATTTATTGTGTGTGCCTGAACTGGATCACTCAGAAAGCTGAGGATGAAATCTGTTTTGCAGAATTGCCAGAAATAAAAGTAATTTTTGTCAGATCAAGGAACATGTAGCACCAATAGCCAGCAATTTGAGGAAGTCCAACCTTTGCAACTTTTCCCTTTGGGTGTGGAAATAGTGAATACTGCTGATAGGTAGAAGCTTTTAAAAAGTTTGATCTAAATTCTTGCCACAAGGTGAATTCACAGATCTGAAGAGCCTCATAGAAAACAGTCTTGAAGGTTGTGAATAGTATTTAATGCAGTTGTTATCAAGAGACTGCCTTCATTATTCTTCAGCTTTATATTAGTTTGGGTGATGAATGCATGCAATTTGTAAAAGTGAATTTGGAAAACACCCCCTTTTATTCTGCCTCTGTTGAAATCAAGGGGAGTGCCTTCACTGATTGCAAAAGGTTTAGGATCAAGGTCTTTTAGAACCTGTAGGGATTTCCCAGGGCCTGTCTGTGCATTACAACATACATATTGCCTTCTGGTGACACTAAGGAACTTGTTGAATTAGTTCAAGCACCCACCAAAGTGAATGGAAAGATTCCCACTGAGCACAGAATTTCTGAGTGTTGTGCTACACACCTCAGTGTAGAACAATCTTGTATTAAGAAGTTCCTTGATAATATAATGAACTTGACTAGCAGCATAGAGCATGCTGGAGACGGACACATACTCTGTAGCTGCAGATCATCCTCTACAGAAGAACTGGAGTTATGTCCATGACCAGCCAGTCATGTAGCAGGAGAAGAGCTTGTGAATTCACCAAGGAGCAACATCTGACCATGAGCCAGCAGTGTGCAATTGTGGCCAAGAAGGGTAATGCATACCCTGGGATGCATTAAAAAAGTGTGGTCAGCAGGTTGAGAGAGGTGGTCCTCCCACTCTAATCTGCCCTGGTGACTCCACATCTGGAATGGTGTGTTCAGTTCTGGGCTCCTCTGTTCAAGAAAAAGACAGGCAATTTCTAGAGAGAGTCCACAGAAGGCCACAAAGATGATGAGGGGGCTGGAGCATCTCCCTGAGGAAAGGCTGAGAGACCTGGGACTGTTCAGCTCGGAGAAGAGAAGAATGAGAGGGGATCTCATCAGTGACTCAAGGATGGGAGTCAAGTGGATGGATGGGGCCAGACTCTTTTCAGTGGTGTTCAGTGACAACAACTGGGGAAATGGACAGAAACTGGAAGATAGGAAGTTCCACATTGACATGAGGAAAAACTTCCATCCTGTGGGAGTGACAGAGCACTGGAACAGGCTGCCCCGAGAGGTTGTGGAGTCTCCTTCTCTGCAGATATTCAAAAAACTCCTGGACATTTTCGTGCGCAAGTTGAACCTGCTTTACCAGGAAGGTTGGATTAGATGATCTCCAGAGGTCCATTCCAGCCCTTATGATTCCTTGATTCTGTGACTCTGATTTCTTGAAGAAGCACAGGGCTGCCTTGTTCCTGTCATGATGCTGGAGAGCTGCTATTCATACAGGCTTCATTTACTTGTGGTGAAATGTGTTTAACTCTCTGGAGAATACCTGTTTTCTTTTCCAGCCTAACTCCTGAGTGAAAAGCTATCCCCATAAGTTTAAAAAATAAAATAAAATAAAATAAAATAAAACAAGGAAGAAGAAAGTAAAAAAAAAAAAAAAGTATGGAGGTGAGTAAAGGCCTCCCAGTTCCCAGGAAGCTGGCAGTCAGGAGCACATGCCAAAAGTCCACACTGAAATGAAGAGAGCTCCCTCTTACAATCACATTTGAATTAGAGTGCTCATTGACAAGTAAGGGTGTAATCTACATTGGCAGAGTCATCGAACCATAAAGAGTTCTGATGCTCCCAGGATAGGCAAAATGGGTGTTTCTTCTCCCTGTGACTGTGCCTTGCTTCTATAAGTCAAGATACAGAGGATGGAACAAGAGCTACAGCTGCAATGGGGCTTTTGTCTGTTTTTAAAATGGTTATCTCTGATCCAAGAGGTGAGCACAGAGGCAGAGTAAAGCAAAGGGGTCTATTTCTCTATCCAGAGCAAATGAAGTCATCTGCTAATCATTGAAACAAAAAAGTGACTCTTGACTGACAGACTGGAACATACTGAGAAGCACAAGGCACCATGAAGTGCTGAGATCTCATACCTCACAGTTGAGGAGAAATAAAAATTTCTACCACCGTTCAGTGGTACAAATCACATTAAGAGTCTACATGGTACCATCAGTGACACATGTGGACAGGGAAAGCAAGTTCTGCTTCAGAGAATTACACCAAGTTCTTGAAACAGGGCCTGTTGCAACATTACTGTACCATACGCCAAAGAGAGGGCAGGATAAATGCAGTGCAGAATTCACCAACCCTTAAATGACCTTTTAGTAATAAGCTCAGTAACATAATAGTGCTTAGCTTCTTGAGCTCCTAGGGATTGGGGAAAATTGCTTGGTACAGTTTTACTAGAGATGTGTTCTTGTTTTTGAATCAACCGCTACAAGCAGAGCAACATACCTCCTCAGAGAATTTTGCACCCAAAAAGCTGCATGGGTAAAAAACCCACCTTTCTACATAAAGGGATCAGAAATTGATAGAGGATCCTGATATCTGGACCCAAAGACTCTTAAATGCTCCTGCCCTTCCCAGAAATATTGGCTGAATGCTGAGCCTAAAACAAGAGGAGAAGGACACGAAGCTCCCATGAGCTTTATATGCCACAAAAATTCTGAAGGGGATTTCAGCATCTCAAAGCACAATGCTTGTCCTCATACTGTGACTGTATAACAGGAGCATCTGGTTGGAATCCCAAGTGTGCCACTTGGATACGAATTTAATTCTCAGTAATTCACAATGAAACTTTTTCAAGATTTCTTTAGCTGAGTCAAATTGGTTATCAAAGGTATTATACCGTGACTTGTCTGCCATAGCTCTCTCTGTATGCTTTAACCATTACAAAACATCTCTATAGACAGACATGAATGAAGAGGCATCTTTGTGTTCGGATTATTTTTTCCAAACATAGTCTGAAATTGCTATTCTGATTGATTCCACTTGAACAGATGGACATTTACAAACACTGTTAGATCCAAGGTGGAATCTGTTTTACAGTATATATAGAGAGAAATAAGTCCCTACATTGAGACACTGTGAAGTCCTTCTATCATTTCCATCCCAGTCCAGCCTGGTTTTGAGAGGTTTAAATGAAACCTGGCAGCAAATTCCATCCTTTAAGTCAAGTAAAATATGTTCATTCAGTTTAAGTCACAATTTCTGGTAAGTAAGTTTGGGATCATATCTATCTGAGCAATCTAATCTAGGTGTAGGCGTCCCTGTTCCTTGCAGGGGAATCAAGACTAGATGATCTTTAAAGGTCCCTTTCAACTCAAATGATTCCAAGATCCATGATTCCATGATTCTATTATTCTATTTGCTCTGCTCTTTTATTTATTTATTTATTTATTTTTTCCAGTGATGTTCTCTTGCCAGAGAAATCTTTCTTCTTGCTTGTGGTTTTCCTTTGTTTTCTGTTCAGAGAGCATTGGTACAGATTTTGGCACCGTCACTATGTAATCACATACATTTGAATGGGTAGACCTGAATGGACAGACTTGAATGGGCTTTGCTCCTATGGTAACAGATTTTTAGCTGCAATTGTTCTTAGCTGTTTGAAAGTGCCATTAATCTTTGTTCCCAATGGCCTGGTTATCTATGTGGCTTGGGCTTTCTGAGTCTGGATCTCAAATGGGTCAGGGCTTCAATAAGCAAAGTTAATGAAAGTGAGTAACTGGGAAAATGAGATCAAGCCTTTTTTTGTTTTTGTCTTTTTTTGTAATCCTGGATGAGGTGGTGAACAAAGCAGCCCCAGCAGAGCTAATGGCATCTAAGAGGTCACTGCAGATTATGCCAGCCTCAATGATTCCTTGTGTAGGGTCATACCAACAGGACTGTGACCCTTTCTGCCACATCCTGGCTCCCTTCCACAGAAATATGCCCTTTCCTCAAAGGTGAGCGAAGTTCCCACCGTGCCAAGCTGCCGCAGGGATCTTCAGTTGCTTCTTGAAGACATTATCCCTGGGGATACATCAGCAGACCAGGTGGGGTTGCAGCTTAGATTTTTTCAATATCTGCAACTCTGGGACTGTGTTTAAGGTCACATTTCTGTAGCTGTGCTTGCTTTCATTTAATCTTGTTTGCTCTGACGTCAATGCAAATGTAGCAGCAAGCCCATGCTGTTACACGGTGTTTTTTTTTTCCCTCTCTCCTAAATCATGGCTGTTTTCTTATGATTGAACTAGATTTACTATGGAGAGGGGCGGGTTGTTTTAGCAGTGCAGTAGCTAGTGTGTTGGCATATTCTATCCAAATAGCATATCTGCACTTAATAATTCTGCTCAATTGCTTCTTGTTCTAGCAGCCAAAAAACTGAGTTCACTGTGAGCTGTGTGTGCCTGCATCCTGGTGCGATTCAATCCTGCATGCTAATGTATTAGTCCTGCCTATTTTATACATAAACAATTTATTACCTTCATATGAATTAAATTTTCATGACATAGATTAATGCACTCTGCCAACCATCTGGAAGGTCCTACAGCGGTCTCCAAATGGTGCAGGGATCTGTGTGTCATTGAAATGCAGCCCTTCCCAGAGCTCAGCACAGTAGCTGAATAACGCTGCCCAAGTTTTGGAGCACTGGGTAATATGGAATGAAGCAAAGTGCGTCTTGTTGAAGCTAGAGGTAAATTTAAGATGGAAGAGGTTACTGTGATTTTCTTGAGCAACTCAGCACGTTTAACAAACAACTTCCAATTGCAAAATGTCTGAAGGGCATCCCAAGGCACGGAGATGTTCAGTGACTTGACTACCGTTGTGGAGCAAGTCCATAGAAAAAGCAGTAACAGTTCCTATGTTCCCTGCCTGCCCATTGCACTGCTCTATAAAGCAACCCCTGTTTGAAGAGAGAAAAGGAGAAGAGTCAGATAATAGGCTTGAGGATAAAAGAAATGACATCAAAATCTTTTAACATCCATGCCATTAATGGATGAGATGAACTGCCGTTGACTCTTCTGGCCTTAAACACTACAGCATTCAGGAAGGAAATTGTAAGTTTTCAGGGTATTGGAAAGCTGTGGACTTTCAGGTCATGCTTAATCATTTTGTACAAAGAAGCTCTATTTGTAATATGCCCGCTGTCAAAGCATCAGTGGATTAACAGGACTAGCAGGTAATTCTTCTGCAACATCACTACTGTTAGATCAACAGGAACATTTGAAAAATGCATTTGTGAAGTGACAGTATTAAACGAATAATAGATACAGAATGTGGGTATGAAAATCATCCCAGTGGGTAGAAAAAATATTCAGGACATGTTCTATGCATTAAAGAGATGAGATCTACTTTACAGGCTCTGCTGCAAGCTTCCTGGTCTGTATTTCCTCTCCTTTACCTTTGCAGATCCCTCATGCTTACTGAAGCCACAAAGTCACTGTAGTTGGACAGGATCTGCTGACAGATGAGTCACCCCACTATCTGAAGTAATGTCTGAGGCACTCGTTCTCAGATGGTGCAGACTGGTCATCTGCCATTCCTATTGAGGGAGCCTTAGACAAACGGTGCACAACTGCCCACTCAAAGCCTTTTCTACTTCAAGGAATCCTCTGGTTTGATGAGAATAGACCTAAAAATTCCCTCTGGGAGCATACCCTGACTACAGTGTGAGGTCAGCATGGGCTGGAAGCATTCTCAGCCCCTTCTGTTCAGCCAGTGGAGGTGCTAATGTCTAGTAGCAATGGATAATGAAATGATTTTAAATTTTCAACTGGAAGATTTTGGTATGGGACCTCTTTATGTTAAAACGTCCTTGTCAAAAGGCATCTCCAAGACAAAGACCCTTATTGCCAGCCTGTATAATCATGACAATTTTTCACTTTTGACTTAACTGATCTAAGAAAGTAAAAAGAAAGATATCTGGCAGAAATAACACCCTCTCAATGGTGTGAAGTAATGGGATACGGGGACTTGAGGATCTATCTTATAAGTAGTTAATTTACTATCCTGTTATATTTGAAAAATGTTAATGACACATTTGACGCCTCCTTTTCAGAAGACAGAGCTATTCTATTCTATTCTACTTTATTCTATTTGGAATGAAACATTACAAGAGGGAGCTGAGAAATACATGCTTGTCTCCCAGAGCATTTCTGAGTGCAATGGATGAGTGGCATCCAGAGAAGAGGCAGACTGAATGATTACAGAGCTGCTTTCACTGCCTCCAAGGTTCTGGCCTGTGTTATCAGTAGGAAAGGGCAAGATATCAAATTTATTCCCAGACAGGAGTTTCTACTATAGCAGATATTTTCACCTCTCCAGTTTTTACAGGGCCAAGCTCAAAATCAAGAAAAACTGGCAGGGAAAGAGCTCAATCTCTTTGTCTCTGCAAGTTCTGCTCATGCTATCTTTGTGGACATGTAATGCAAGCAGGAGCTGCTGGTGGACAACAGGTTTGCCATGAGCCAGTTCTTGTGCCCTTGTGGCCAAGAACGTGAGAGGTATGCTGGGGTGCATTAGAAAGAGCATGGCCAGCAGGTCAAGATCTGGTCTTATCTGGAGTACTGGGTCCAATTGTAGGCTCTCCAGTTCAAGAAAGATGGGGAACTGTTAGAAAGAGTCCAGCAGAGCGACACAAAGATTATGAGAGTCCTGGAGCATCTCACTTATGAAGAAAGGCTGAGAGACCTGGAATGAACTCTTCAGCCTGAAGAAGACAAGACTGATTGGGATCATATAAACACTTATAAATATCTAAAGCATGGGAGTCAAAAGGATGGGGCTAGCCTCTTTCCAGTGGTACCCTATAATAGGACAAGAGGCAGCAGGCACAGATGGGAACATGGGAAATTCCATACAGACATGAGTAAAAACTTCTTTACTGTGAGGGTGACAGAGCACTGGAACAGGTTGTCCCAAGAGGTCGGGGAGTCAACCTCTCTGAAGATATTCAAAATCCACCTGGACACATTCCTGTGTGACGTACTCTAGGGAACCTGCTTTAGAAGGCATTTTGGACTGGATAATCTCCAGAAGTCCCTTCTAACACCTGCGATTCTTTGATTCTGTGATACTGCTGTGATTTGCTCCCCTCCAATGGCTGCAGTGCGATTTATGTTAGTGCTCTAATGTCACACAGGCACGCAACGCAGCCCACAGCCTTATAGGTCTGGGCTCTCCATCTTGGGTCCAACTGCGTGTGCAAACCTTCACTTCTCATAGCCTTGTTGAAGGGGCTGGGAACTGCAGGTGCTCAGGTCTTTGGGATATCAGTCTCCTTATTTTGACAGTTAAGTCTTAGATTTGTTAAACTGAAACTTGCGTTTTCAGTTACAACATAGATCCACAAATAAGTTGGCCAAATTTAAGAAGTATAAAGCCAGTACTCCTATTGAAAAACAGGTCATTTATTTTTATCTTATGTCTGTATTTAGAAATCTGGTATTCATTTTTTATAAATCTTTGTCTCGATCTAAATAAGGAACTGTATCCCTATTTAGACGTAGAAGTTGCAGAAGTTAGTTTAAGTGACATAACTGTGGTCAGAGTACCAATAAGAAGTTCAGGACTGGAGTCCCATAGTTCCACATCTTCCCTACAGGAATCTTCCAAAGAGTTACCTTCTTCAGCAAAGCTAAGTTATGCTATGAGAAGTCTTGGAGGGTCCACAATTGGAAAATTGTTTGTATCTGCAAGGGTAAATCTACTGCAGGTTTACTAAAACTCAAACTGGACTCTTCTTGTATTCAGGAAGGAACTACAGAAGTAGTGATATCAAAAGGAATGAGGCAGTGCCATACAAAATGATTTAATTCCTCTTAGGATCTCCCTCAACTTTTAAACAAATATTAAATATGGTTTTATGAAATCATAAAGTTCATGACTGCAAATTCTAAGTCATGTTCAAAACTCTTTCTCACCTACTAAATGAAATCCATAATATAAAAACAAGTCCTTTACAGGACATAATTTCTGATAAGGACCTGTATAATGCATTTCCCGATATAGTATGTAATGAAATGTGCAGAATTTCATAGGGAGAAATATTGCATACACATTCAGCTTTACTGATTGTAGTTTTTGAGTCATTACAGGGCTTTGAATGCTTCTATTTTTGGATATTCAACAGGTGCTAGCTTCTGTGAAGCACTTGTTTTCTGAAAATTAAGTTATTTGGAAGTGAACCTATTCTGGGATCTAACGTAACATCATTTCAAGTGTTTCTGAGTAACTTGCAATATTTTTATATCTATAATGATTCTGTGAATTAGGAGGGGGAAGCAGATCAATTTTTTCAGATGGAAAACAGACTCAGAAGGATGAAGTGTCTTCCTTGCCATTCCACAAGCAACTTGTGGTGGAACAGGGTTTGAAGTGGGTCTCCTGATGCTGAGCTGGAGCTTAGACTACATATTAAGATAGTAAGAAGTACAATGGAAGGAGAACTGTGACGAAACCACATACTCCACCTTGATACTTGCTTATATTGAGGTGAATGGCATAGAATCATAGAATCGTTGAATGGTTTGTGTTGGAAGAGACCTTTAAGATCATCTGGTTCCAACACCCCTGCTATAGGCAGGGACACCTCCCTCTAGACCAGCTGTGATATTAGCACTGTCTTCAGTACCGCTAATTACAGATAGTATTATATTTTAGTATCACCAGACTGATGAACCATCTGATGTCCTGGAACCACTGCCTCACAGACATCATTGTCCTAATAATTTTTTCCAGAGCAGCAAATGACGATGTAGCAGTGCATGCCCCTGATATTGCACGTGTGATACTTATGCCAGCTGCCAAAAACAGCTGGAGTATCAACAGACTGGATATTTGGAGCTTTTCTGGGAGTTACTCGGCTTCTGGCTGTTCCTGCTATGTGTTTCATTCATAACAACCTGAACCATTCACTGTCTATGCAGATCTGCAGTGGAGGCAAAGACATTAATTCCTAGATGTTTAAACTGAATCATTTCTTGCTGCTGTTGAATGACAGCATGTGTAATGGCTATCCACGTGCCAGAGGGCTTTTGAATAGCAGAGATTCAGGCATCACATGGAGAATTAAGGCATGCTGAAGGCCTGGTGTTTATTTTGGAATTGAACTCAGAAATCTCCACTCTGGGAACAAGCTTTCAGCTAGATAAGCTGAAGGATTTGATCTGTGAACTTCCTTCCTTAGGTATTTTTGTCCTCACCTTTGAACTGCAGCCATCAGATGATACATGTGATGATGGGGAGGAAAAGTATCTGAGTTGTGTAACATCTGCTTATCGCTACAGATTATCCTGTAGCAATGAGATTAAAGCTTTTCCTTCTGTAGGAAGGGTTTGGGATTTAGGGTTTGGGGTATTTTTTGTTTGTTTGTTTGCTTTGTTTTGTTTGTTTGTTTTAATGTAATGTACTATAAATCTGTTTTCATTGAGCAAAGAGAGAAAACTTCAGAAGTGTGAAAGAAAAAGGGATTTTTAAAGGATACTCTTCAATCATGGTGTACCTATAATGAGGCATAGTACAATCCCAGTATTGCCTCCTTTTGATTATGCGAGGTTTCAAAACAGCATCAGATTTCTTTAAGATTCATTTTCAAATCTCACTTTCTGCATATAAATCAAGTGTTTATTGCCCTGCAATGAGCAGACTCTTGAAATCAAACTGAAGTAAAAATAGTAGAAGTACCTCTCTCTGAGGACCATCCAGTCTGGGCACTAAGTCAAGCTAGCTTAAGCAGAGGATCATCAGATTCCCGTTTATGGGGGGACACCAAGTTTCTTATAACTCAAGCCACTCCATGCTAACTGGCCATTTTCTGGGGTCCTTCTGTCTCTGCCTTTCTGCACAACTGTGCAGTTTATTTCAGAATGATCAGAAAGCCGAGAGTAGGGAGGAAAGTCCTTAAATTACATGAAGGTTGTGGTTGCTAAATAAAGACTGGTGGTCCCTTTGATAATACCACTATCGTAATACTTTGATCCTGAGAGCTTGAAACAGTCATTCTTTGTATGGGTCTCTCAGTGACTGCAAAGGGAATTTTGGGCACACAGCAATTACCTACACAAGATTGGGCCAATTACTTAATTAAAATTTATGTAGGAGCATACACACAGCAGATGGACATTTTGAGAAGGTATTGAGTAATGTGTGCACGGTAACAGAAGACACAGTTTATCTTGTACATTAGCCTTGGACAGATTTTAAAAGTGCATTGACATTAAGAGTCCAATAGGATTTAGATGGTGTGCAAAATTTCTCCAAGCCTTCTTAGCATGGCTAGATTTTCCTCTTCTGAAACTATCTGTTGTGGTTTAGCTTGATAGGCAGCTCATCACCATACACCCATGTGCTCAATTCCTTGCCCAGTGGATGAGAGAATGTGAAAACGGGTAAAACTCACAGGATGAGATAAAGGCAATTTAATGTGACAGAAATAGAATGGAAAATAATAATAATAATAAAAGAAGACACAAAACAAGTAATGCACAATGCAAATGCTCATCACCTGCTGACTGATGCCCAGCCAGCCCCCAAACAGAGGCAGCCCCTTGGCTAACTCCCATAGTTCTATTGCTTGGCATAATGTCATATGGTATGGGATATCCTGTTGGACAGTTTGGGATAGCCATTTTGGTTATTTTCCCTCCAGGCTCCCAGTCCCCTCCTAGCTCCCAGCCTCCTCCCAGGGCAGTATGAAAAGCAAATAAGTCCTTGCCTTTGTGTGAGAACTGCTTGCCAGCATCTAAAGTATCAGTGTGTTATCAACATTATTCTCATCCTAAATCCACAACACAGCACCATACCAGCTACCAGGAAGAAAATTATCTCAGACAAAACCAAGACAATATCTTAAAAACAAAGAATGTTCATAGCCAGAAGGAGGCACTGTCTAGGTAGATCGTTCTCTAGGCTTAAATAGCTGGCTAGGTTTTAGATGACCCTTTTCAAACACAGGTAAAAGGCTTTTCAACCCAGGACTTTTAAAGCATAATCATTTGGAGGTACTATATTGTTAACCTTTTCTTCTTTTCCATTGCCATACTTCACTGTGCATTGGAGCTTTCATTCTGTCTCATTGGTTTATGTGCCTGAATTTTAAGGCAAGATTTTATTTAGGTTTATTGTATTTCACTTTGCTTCTACAGAGCTGTAGGCAGCCTTAATTGCTTTCTTGGAACACAGCAAGATAGGGGAAAAGCAAGAAATGTATTATTTTATTTATAATGATACTAAGCCCAGGTACTTAAAAAAAATAAAATAAAATAAAAAATCCAATAATATCAGTGAACAGAAATTACCAATACAGAAATTGATTTGAGAAATGAGAGGAGTTGTGAAGTAAAATAGCTCATGTACTTCTCTGTTCACCAGAGGAAGAACAAATTAATGCTATCATTTAGTAAGTTATCTTTATGATAATTGAGTCTAGAGGTTCCAGCTACAGCCAAGAATACTGCTTATGACTGCCCCAAAAATGTGAAGTTGGTTATAGACACAGAGAGCAGGAATGGAGAAAGGACTTAAGAGAGGAGGACTTACTCACCTGGGCAGAAACAGGAACAAAGCTCATTTTCTGATGCCACCCATGAGCCCTTCATTGTTTACACGGTACTAGAAAATTCAATGGCAAAACTCTTTTTCCAGTGAGATGCCTATATTATTGATGACAATCAGGACCTTTTCCTAACCATGACATAAAGTTCCTCTGAACAAAGGCAAGAAATGAACTTCATGTTCCTCAAGTTTTCCATTTAGTAATTATTTTAATTAGCCTGTCACTTGTGTACTGGAAACTGAATAACACCAAGGGTATGAAGAGCACTTTTAAGATCCATTTCAGTTTTTCTTCTATTGACACTAGCAAAATCACCACTGGCTTAAGTGTCTGTCCTTTAGAGAAAAGCACCTTGTGAAATTAGGCAGAGTTTGAGGGGAAAGTAGGGCACTTTCCTGAGGTAAAGTCCTTATAAAGTACCTGTCTCTGTAGGCACAGGAGTGAAACGGGTGGTCACGCTTCTTAGAAATGCCCATCTCTCAGCATGTCAGGGGAAGAAGGGAAAGATTCACGCCTGATCCTCAACGGGGAGCTCCTCCCACCTAACATTAATGCTCTGGTTAAAATGTTACTTTCCATGTGTCTAGGAGGTCTTTGTCTTTCCTTAAGTTGGTGATCACAGCATACAGGCTGGTGCTGACCACTGCTTAGAAAGGGCACACTATATATGGGACAACAATAACTCGTCAAGTCTCCATGCACGGAACCCTCTATAGATTAGCCAGGGTTATGTCAAACTATGGAGCACAGAGCTCTGCTTGTAAATATGAGTACACTTCAAGGGACATTAAGATTGCACTCTTTCCAGACTCTCAAACATTATTAATGTGATGTATGATAGTGAACACTGTATCTGTTTGCTTTCTTTAAGGGCGCTCCAATGGCCAAGGAAAAGCTGATGCCCAGGTATAACTGCAATGTCAGTGAAGTTACTATTGTGAACCTGCAGCCCAACAAGAATCCTATACTTATCCTGCCAAAAGAGAAGCCAGGAAGCGAACACAGAAACCCTGGTATACATCCTCCTTCACCCAGGATGTCAGAGAAGAAGACAGCCCAGGGAGATAAAAAATTGTGGCCAGAAAAGGTAAAGAGAGAGGGGTCTTTGTCTCCCAGCCTGCACCGTGCAAATGAGTCATATAGCACAGAGAATGTTACCCTGAAGAGGCCAGTGAAGTTGGCTCCTCTGGAGATCCCTGTGGAAGTGAAAGAAGCCCAGCTCCAAAAGATTATGAGCATCCAGAGAGAAGCCCAAATGGCTGCTCAGAAGCTGACAGCTATTAGCTCCACCAGCAATGAACCCCATGTAAAAAGAGTGAAGAATCTGGCCCAGGGGGAGCTGGAAAACCTTCATAAGACAAAGCTGAGTGAAAAGGCTGCTATGGAAAATAAAGATGATCCCCTTTCCTCTAAAAGCAGCAAGCCCCTGGGAGAAATTCAAGTTATTTTGCCTCCAGAGACAGGCTCAAAATTGACTAAGCAACCAGGTGTTGAAGAGGCTCCCAGGACACTTCACAAGCCATCAATTCCCACTCTGCAGGTGGATGTACATGAAGACTCTAACAGCCCTGACAGCATCCCTGATCCTTACCAGAACAATTGTCGACGCCGATTCAGAGTAAGGCACATGAAAGAGCAGCAGGAAGACCAGGGGAAAGCCAAACCCTTAAAGGTCACGGATTCAAGTGTTGGAGAAGGGAAGAAGAAATCTGCAGGTCAGCGAACACAAAAAACCCTCAGTGACGCAAGCAAGCTCATTGAGAATGTGGCCAAAAAGCAGAAGGAAAGAGGAGCACAGCAAGAGGAAACAGATGAAGCTTCTTTTGTAAAGAGACAGTCTACTCGAAGGATGGCCTTAGGAGACATCATCCAGGTGGATGAAGACTGAATATCATGCCCCAGGTCATGCAAAGGAGGTTTAGATACAACAACTATTCAGCTAAGTGCTCTAGACTGACTTTCTAGGTAGAAGTCTTCAGAAGAGTATCTACAGACATTAGTGGAGCACAATGTGAAAAGAAGTTAACACTGTTGAATGTTTCCATAATTTCTGAGATTCACAGAAGTAGTAAATATCCTCCTACTCTGTTCAGTATTCGAAATGTGCGAGCTAAAGTCCTGAGTTCAGCGTGGACTGCAAATCAGATGTCGACTACACAGGGAAAATCTAGTTGTGGATTGGGTGGAAGTGCCCAGAGAAAAGCAGGATCTTAGAAAATATTCTGTCTGGTATAAGACTGAAAGAAATAGCATTATTTTCTCTTTGAGAATACA
This sequence comes from Alectoris magna, assembly GCA_030625065.1. NCBI lineage: Eukaryota > Metazoa > Chordata > Aves > Galliformes > Phasianidae > Alectoris > Alectoris magna. Next base: position 5,372,751 of record CM060561.1, read on the forward strand.
GCCCTGTCCTCTTGAGCTGCGGCAAGTTTGTTGAAGACAGGAAAGGCTGAAAATGTTCTTCCTATCCATTGCGGGCAGGACAAAAAGTAATTTGCTTAAAGTTTAGAAAGAGACGTATGAGTTAGAAAAGGAGAAATAATTTAAGGACAATAAACAGTGAACTATGCTGTTTACAGAGATAGGAATCTTTGTCATTGCAAATTTAAATAATACATTAGACAAACATCTGCCAAGAATGATTTCAGAAGAGCTAATCCTTCACTCGGATACAATGAGGGGTAGATGATCTGTAATATCATTCCACCTGTATTTTCTTACATATTTTCTTATATTTTACAGTGCGTCTCTCAGTTATGCTGTTATAGGACTACTAATCACGTAATCACTATTTAGTACAAAAATATGCAATAAAAGTAATTTTTCACTTTGCACTGATTCTTCTTCATTGTCTTATAGCTGGCGTCAAAATATTCGATGAATCTTATCTAATAAATGTCTGAGTCTCCTTGATTTCCTCAGACACATCTCTGCCTGTTATTACCCAGTTTCCTGGCGAGGAAAGGAATATGCAATTCTTACATTTTTGCATCCTTGTGTTAAGCAGCTGTTAAAAAAATCACGTTTTTTTACATTTTCATCCTTGGTCATCTTTTAAGACCACTGCTGTCTTTTGAAGACAGAGTATTATTCTTCCAAGGGCTGCTCTGAAAGAAATTCCTCCTATTTTATTACGTTGGCCCACAATGTCAGAGCAGATGTTGGAGGTATGACAGCAGAAGTTGAACCTTCCCATCAATATTCCATTACATTTTGTTGCTGTGTGACAGATGGCAGTGAAGTAGCGGTCTGACAAAATGGCATCTGACATGGAAGTGCAGATGAAGCAACGGTGTGTCACTGAATTCCTCCATGCAGCAAAAAATGGAACCCACTGACATTCACTGACACTTGCTGAACTTTGTTTGTGGAGACCAAACAGTGGATGTGAGCACAGTGAGGTACTGGGTGGTGGGTTTCAGCAGGGGTAACAACAGTGTGAAAGACAAGCCACATTCAAAAATGCATGCACAGCTGTCACACCAGGAAACGATGAGCATCTTGAACAGCTCATCCATGCTGACCATCTATGTAATTGGCAAACTGCAACACAAGAACTCTTAATGGACATGCATATCAGCTTCAGTACATTGGAAATGATGGTGGCAAAGTTGGAATATCACAAGGTTTGCATAAGGTGGGTCCCACAAATGGTCACACAGGAACAGAAAGAATATCATGTGCAAATACATTGGGACCTATGGAACGAATAAGATGTAGAAGGTGACAGTTTTCTGGATAGTATCTTTACTGTCATGAGATATGGTGTCACCACTATGATCTGGAGTCAAAATGGCTGCACACGAAGTGGTGACATATGAATTCCCCATCAAACAAAAAGTTCCAGATGCAGCCCTCAGAGGGTAAAGCACTGTCTTCTGGGATAAGAAAAGGATGATCCTTCTGGATTTCCTGGAACATGGATGTGACTGTCTCGTAAATGACTTCTTCAGCAAAAATTGGGATGTTCTCTTCCTTCTGGTAGTTTGCTTGTTTGATTGTCTGGTTTGTTTTTTAGCAAAGGTGATCTTGTTTGGATATCAAATTATCTTAGAAGCCAATATTTCAAAAAAACCAAATGGCAATACCTGTCATAAAATTTCAGAAGTTAGCAGAAATGCATGGATATATATATATATTTAAATCAGCAGTTATATATGATAACTAGAAAAAACAGAACTCAGTCTTTAAACATGCTAGAACTGGTGGAAGAAAAGAAGAACAAAGAATCTTAATTGTACAAAAGAAGTGAGTCTTCTGCTGTCTTTTTTTTTTTTTTTCCTTCAAATGTGTAGATAATGAAGACAGTCAAAGTTATAGGAAAAGAGACAATCAGTCAAGTAATTTTCTGCATTCCAGTCATGCCAGAAACTGCAAAACATTGTTGTTTTTAATATCCACAACCTCCTTGGGTAACCTGTTCCGGTCAACAACTTGCTTTGTTCCTTTACATGGCTCTTTGAGTGCAAATAAAAGCAAAATTGTGTCCAGGAACAAGTGATGCAGTATTGCTTTAAAGAGATGTAAAATGGTGAGACTGAAAAGGACCAGGAGGGCCCAGTTTTGGCCTAGGCTGCAGTGACAAGCAGTGTTTTGGATGCATAAGAAGGAGAATTGTGTGCAGCATTTCACCCAAAGCTGCAGTCTCTTTCATCCCATATAAATGCATGCTGCCCTGGCTCTTGGTGCTGGTTAGGTCTTTCCACCACTGCTTTCTGATGGCATGGCTTCTCAAATAGAGGTATGGTGACCTGGAACAGGAAATTTAGCATAGTAAATTCCTCAAAATGATGAGTTTTCAACTAGGATCTATCCCAGTGTTGATTCACTGAATGACTTCAGCAGTGCTTATGTCAGCATGAAGAAGGCAAGGACAGGGACGAACACATCCATTTTAGTTACTGACTGTACTTTTGTCATGTTAAAGTGTATCTAAACTATACTCTGAGGGCAATAAACTGCTGTATCAAAGTGCTAAAGAACACAGTGACATGAAATTAAGCCTTGAAAAATCTGGGCTCTATCCTTAAACTTCTGTATACTGAAGAATAATTGCATCTTTGGTTTAGAAATGCTCAGCCAGTATTCACTAGAAGAGCAGGCTAGGGAATATAATGATTCACTTTCCTTTTCAAATCTTTCTGTTCTTCTAGATTTTTAAAATCTATTCAGACTGAAATATGATGATAGTCACACATTTTCCATAATGGAAAAGTAAATCTCTATGTGAGGATCGATTATGACACCAAGTTAGGAGGAAGTGTCAATCTGCCTGGGGGTAGAAAGGCTCTACAAAGGGATCTTGACAGGCTGGATCGCTGGGCCAATGGGACGAAGTTCAACAAAACCAAGTACTGAATCTTGCACTTTGGCCACAACAACCATGGGCTTGGGGCAGAGTGGTTGGAAGACTGTGTGGAAGAAACACTCTTTGTTGGTCAGCGCTCAGTTGAAGATGAGCCAGCAGTGTGCCCAGGTGGCCAAGAAGGCCAATGGCATTCTGGCTTGTACCAGAACTAGTGTTGCCAGCAAGAGTGAGGAAGTGATCATCCCTCTGTGCTCAGTACTGTTGAGGCCACACCTCAAGTACTGTGTTCAGTCTGGGGCCTCTCACTACAAGAAAGACATTGAGGCACTGGAGAGTGTCCAGAGAAGGGCAACAAAGTTGTGAGGGGTCTGGAGCACAAATCTTATGGGGAGAAGCTGAGGGAACTGGGAATGTTCAGTCTGGAGAAGACACAGTGGAGACCTTACCACTCTCTACAACCACTAAACAACTCCATTCCCTCGCCTGCTCTTCATATGTCTTGCTTTCTAGTCACTTCACAAATTTCGTCACTCTGCGTATTTGCAAGCAATTCATTATCCTTCTTGTAGTGAGGGGCCCAGTCGGTGAGGATGACACAATCTGCACCTGAGACCTAATCAGCTCATAAAAATAGTTTCAAATACTGAGAATACAAACAAAAATTCTAGAAAATAAATAAAAAGAGGGATCCATTCTTCTGTAAAGAATATAAAGGATTCATATCAAGGATGTCTACAGGGATATGTGGTGGCTCACTGAAAGTGTGAGGAGGAAATCCTGGCGATAACTGGATCCCAGTCATGACTTGTAACTGTTTGAAATGCTATGAAATAGCCAGTTGTCATGGACGTCCCCCAAATTGTGCAGAAGTGTTACTGCAGACAGTCTGGTTGTTTGCTTGCTGTTCTTCCTCCCTTCAGCCTGCAGTGGGAAAACTCAGTCCTGAATCAAAGGCAAGACACAGAGAAAACATTCAGAAAAGCTTTTAGATAAGAAGATGTGGAACAACAGGATAAGATTTTTTGGTTTTATTATTGCTTACGATTAAACTCTCTTTGCAGTTGCCCTTATGTTGGCATTGATTGTCAAATGTATTGTGTGGAAAAAAAAAAGACACTATTGTTTGGGAAACAACAATGTAGTCATCAACAGAGAGAAGGAAGGCAAAAGTAAGAGCCAGAAGCATGGGAACTGAGAAACCCTCCAGAGACTATCCTCAATCTCACTTCAATTTCAATTACCTGTAAACTTTTCTCTACCTCTTTGTCTCACAGCTCCTCAAATTGTGAAGATAAGGACGATGTAATGGATTCACCAACACTTGAGACCTATAAGGTTTGTCTGGACAAGGTGTTAGACAAGTTTGTGCAGGCCCTATTTTTATGATAGTAGGTTGGACTGGATGATCTCTGAGGCCCCTCACACGGGCTTTTCTGAGATTTCTGTGGTACCCATAATTTCCAAGAATCACAGTGCAAGATCGTGTCTAGCACTGTGTACAACTCTGGAGCCAGTAATAATGCATTAAAGACTCTGCACTAGACTCTGTGCACTTCTTTCAGTTGTAACATGGGGAAGAAGTTTTCACAGTAGAGGTTGTGATCCTGGTAGTACTATGTGATTTGGAGTTTAATGAAGAGTACAGTCTTTTCCAGAAGAGCAATTAGCAGTAGTAGGGAAAATTGTGTTATTGTAAACCAGTATCTCTATCTATCTGTTAAGGTGAGGCTGGGAGAGAGCAAATACTGGCTCTGATTTTTTCTGATCACGTAACCTGGGCACATTAAACTCATGGAAAACAGCTTTGCAACTTCAGAAATGAGCTGGCACTGAGATTGCTGTCGGGATCAATGTGCTAATGCTCTCAGGCCGTTTGTACCAACAGGTTGCCTTAATTTTCAGTTTGTTAGAGACATGATTTTAAACATAATCGTTTCCTCTGAATATTCACTGAGGCCCTGGGGTGACATGCTTTCAGACAATTATAGCAGAAATGTCAATAAAAGGAGCAGTACTGGAAAATCATTAGCAGAATATACTTTTAACTTTGTTCCTTGAGTACATGGGCTTCTACCCTGGGCAGACTGCAAAGAGTTTGTCTGTCTCCAGAAAGTTATCATAGTAGAAGAACCTGAAAATGTTTCCATTAAAATAAGAATCTATGGAGTCTCCAGCCAAATCCAGAAGCAAATCCAAATCATGGTCTCTTAGAGGTACAAAACCTTCTGTGTTTTTCTTTCTCATACTTGTTTTCTTGCTAGTTACCGATGCAAGTAAGAGCAGATGCACTGAAAAGCCTTTTTAATGTTTCTGGCCCAGTAAGGGAGAGAAAGCCAAATGTAAGCACCATGTGAAAGTTTCAGACAGGTTTTCAGTGCAAGAAAGATCCAAAAAGTCTACTAAGATTGAGATGTACATAGATCATGGGGCCTCAGTGTGGCCGAGCCTTCTCATTTTGTTTTGTATTTGCTGGGAATCAATTAGAAATACGTTTGTGAAGCAATAATGTTTTTTAGGTCTCTGCAGATATAACTCTCCAACATCCTGACAGATGCCTGAACAGGGATTTGTTTTGATAGTACTACACTGTGCTAGAGATGAATCAAATGCACAGTGAGAGATGGCTCAGATTGAAGGTTTTCCCCTTTCCTTATGTTGGAAACTGAGTGATGGGCTCAGTCTGAGTCACGCATCCATTTGAGGAATCTCCATATCCACAGGCAGCAGGTGATTATTACCATCTTTATAATCTCTTACAACAACCACGACTGCTTAAGAACAGAAACACAGAAGATTTTTACTTTTCCTCTTGACAGTGAACATCATTTTTCATGTCTTTAATTCAATTAATATTTTTCCATCTCCAGGTTTTCACTGTTCAACATCTTCTGATTTGAGAGATCTGTCAGTAGATAATGAAAATGTAAGTAATCCAGGGTTGTGTGGGTGGGAAATAAACTTTGTTATTAAGTTAAAAATCACAGCTTGAGGTCTGGGTGCACTTCCAGCGGTAATTCATTTGGTAAATCAACCAATTTGTCCTATCATCAAGCTGTCATTTCTGAGCAGTGCTGTATCAGGTCCCTGCCAGGGACTATTACACAAGCCATTATTATTTCAGCCCCATTAGCTTACGGGATACACTTCTTTGCCCAAGCAAAGATGCTAATCAGCTTCACCTTGAAACAGAATATTCAACCTTTTGTTTCTGAGATATGGCTTCCTGGATCATTACTAAATATCAACTCAAATTGTAGAGCAAAGAGCACAGCATTGCGCTTATTAAAGGGCAAGATAACTTGATCCTTTCTTCACTAGGCTGTGGTGGCAACTAATGAAGACAAACCTGTGACCAGAGGTATGGTTTCCATCAGGTATGACTCAATAAGCATCCATCAGCAGTCCACAAAGCTGAAGGAAGGCGTTCTTACTTCTGGTCATGAATGGGCTGCATGAGACTTGAGTAGATTATCTGAGACCTGACAGCCTGAGATTTCAGTTCATTTTCTTCTGACTGTGAATCTGAGTCAGGCGATTAAATTACACAGAGACTAACAGCCAATAGGAAACAGCTGCAGAGGCTGGTTTGCAACAGAAGTCGAATTCATAGGCACTATATCCCTATCTATAGAGGTAAGTTAAATGTCTCATTGTGGAGGCTTGGTGACATGTGCAATATTCATCTATATTTTTTTACTCTGTTACATGTAGAAAGAAGGTGACTACACCTAAGGTATGTATTAGGAATGGTTCTTGGCCCACAGTGATTTCCAGAGGCCCAGGTACTGCTTGGAAGACCACCTAACAAGGCAGAAAACAGAGTCCCCATTCTTGGGAATGTGCCTTGGATCAATTTAGTTTACTAATATGGACCTAAGATCAAAAACAAATACCCATCGTTAATTTATTTTACAGTCCCTGAGGAAAATTATGGACAAGAATATTTCAAGGTATTCATCGATCCTTTGATCATTCTCAGGCAGTGTTAAGAATCATGAGTATTGTGTTTCTTGCTCCCAGAACTGTGAAATGTTTGTTAAAGTATATTACTGCTGGCGTTATCCAAATGTCTCTTGAGCATTGACAGGCATGGGACATCAACCACTTCTCTAGGAAGTCTGTTCCAGTGTTTGACCTCTCTCCCTAATATCCAGTCTGAACCTCCCCTTCCTCAAACATTGAGTTTGAAGAAAATGATGTATTTTTCAAACATCAGCAAGCGTCTGTGTCCTGCTGTCCTAGAAAGGGTTATTGCAGCAGCACTCCAGCAGATGGCTGGCTTCTGTCATGAATAAAATTTGCCCAAGGAAAACATATCGTGCAGCAGCATGTTTGCAGAAAGAGTAGAGATTTATTTCCTTTGGCTGTTGATTAATACAGCAGCTCTTTTCCCACTTTGGACTTGGTAATGATGCTAAAAATAAAAACAGCTCCGTGCAGTTCAAGGAAGACAAATATGACATAGCAAAGTAAAATGCTGATATAAAAAGTCTAACGTCCCCCCCCAAAAAATCACCAAACTCCATTTCTGGTTTAACTCTCATTTAAAAAAAAAATAATAATAATAAAAATCTGGCAATGCTTTAGCACTTAGTATTTAATGCTTTTATTCTGGATAGATTTTCTTCGGGTCACGTTCAGTTGTCAATCCCCTTCCCTAGAACCAAAGGGAAAAAAGACTGCATGCATTTAAGCAAATAGATCTGATTTGTCTTGGTGGGAGTATGAAAGATGAGACAAAAGAAGCCAGATGAAGGGATCTTGTGGTGCTTGAGCCTTCAAAACTGTCAATCAGAGCACACCCAGGAAGAAGGAAAGAAATATTCAAAACTGGAAACTGCTGGACTTGGCGATGTTTCATACAGAAACGTGGTCTGAAATCTTCCAGTTTTCAGTCTCATCACATGCAAAAGTATTTAAATCCCAGTTCTTCCAACTTTCCAATGGGGGAAAAAACTGTCTCTAGTTTAAGTGTTACAAACAACATACATGGAAGTTTATCCAGTACTGATGCACTGGTATTGTCACTGCCATCTGTGCAATAGCTAAGTCGACAGAAATAATGAGTTTTGCCACTGTATTCACTAGAGGGATGAAATTATTGCCAGGGAGCCACAGGGTGAATATTATGGCATAGTGAATCACAGGAAATAAGGCTAAAGGGGCTTTCATGGTCTGTCACCTCATCTATGTTCCTGGTACGCACAAACCTGTCCTAAATGCATTTGTTTTGCTAGTTATTTTTTTTTTTAAATCTCAGATGAACAAACAAAGAAAAATTCACTCCACACATTCCAAGAATAGAGATTCCATACCTACCCCATTATTTCTACAGCTTTGTGAACATTCATCTTTCCTCTGGCAATTGATCTCCATAAATGCAACTGAAGTCTATTGTTTGTTGACCTAACCTAGATGGTTGTGCAAATATATCTACTACCTTTCTCATTCCAGCAACCTTCTGCATATTTCAGGGCTTCTGTCATGTTCACCCTCAATTTCCTCTGTACTAGCCTAAACTATCAATCCTTTCAATCTGTTTTTCTTAGGTCATGTTTTCTTGACTTCTGTGCACTCACAAAACTCTCTGCATATCTGTCCAGTTCGGCCACTTCATTCCTGTAATGTGGGGCCTGAAACAGAGATCTAAATAACTAGTATTTAAGACTACTGGATGAGCATTTTTAGGTCTGCAAATGAATGCACCTGTTCTGCCATATGGCTGTTGTCAGTTCTGCATGTCTTTCTTTTTTTGTTAGTGTAATGCCCTCTCCAGGTGAAGAGTTGAAAGGATTAAACATATTTGCCTGTATTCTAAATAACGGTATTGGAATTTATACTTGGAATGTGAACGAGTCCATGAAAGTACTGCATTTCAAAGGTCCTCTTTCACATCCCATCTGTGCCACGGGAACAAACGGAGCCATAGGTCACCCAGGACAGTATTTTCTGTCTGACAGTTGTCATTATTGATATTTAAAGAAGGTACCATTAACCTCACAGGAGATCATTGTGGGATACTGTGGCCGTGGGAAAGTGTTTCATTCCAAAGACAAAAAGACTGGCTAGTGCCAATTTGATCGTTTATGTCTTCTTTTAAAAGTATGGTATAATCCTCATTCATGAAGCTTGCCCAAGTTCTCAGACTGCTAAATTCTTGGGTATACAAAACTATCACACCATATTAAATGAATTTATTAACCTTCAGGAGGAAGTAATGGATTAGTAGTTAGAGGAAAAGTGATGTAATGGTACCTCCTGACTACTGCCCGCTTTTGGTAAGGCCAAAAAATCCACTCCTAAATGTACTCAGTTAGTTAGATTGAGTTTGAAATGTTGATTAGGCTCCTACCAGAGTCTGTACCAAATCCACAATTTTTGAGTTATCTTCATTAAAGCCTTGCGTGTTGAAAGAGAGGCAGCAGTAAAATGTACAGTTAACACCATGATAACGGAAAAAAAAAAGCTGAGACTAAATTATTTATCATTATTCGTGTTTGTTTATGAATAGAAGAATATGTGCAGTTACTGACATCACACTTTAATACATGGACTAATCAGATGGGTATGAGCAAAAAAAAAGTCATGTATGTCTTCCAATTTCTTAGCTGTGCTCAGTGATCAGGACTGATTGTTGTATATGATATAAAACACATTTGTTGCTACCAGAAAAGGGTCCAGCCCTGTCCAAGCTAGAGATTGAGAAAAGTGCTTTCCTTCATGCATTTAACAGAGCATTCAAGGGTGTATTCACTCATGAAACCCATACCTGAAGATCAGATATTATTTATGTGCACAGTGTAGTTAAGTGGATTTTATGTAATTTTATTTATTTATATTTATTTATTTATTGACTTGTGAGGAGTCTGAAACAAAGATCAGATTGATTCTCAGCATTTTAATCATGAAGCAGTTTTTAGCAAAACACCCGCAAATTAAATTTTCCACAGTTAAATCTTAGGGAATTTTAGAAGGAAAAAAAAGTATAATTTTCAATGGAAAATATTTTTAGTAAATCTCTTTACCTTACATTTCAGCTGAGGTTTTCTTTCCTGGATTTATTATTTCTACACCTTTATTACTTACGGGATTCCATCACACTCCTGCCTATGGGACAAAATGTGAATGACTAATCCAGAAAACCATGGCTGTTGTGTTTTCCTGTTGTCTAACCATTTATCATCCTCCAGGATTTACTGGATTTGTCTCACTATATGCTTTGTTTCCCTGTGACATCAACTGGCTTCCCTTGGTCATTTAAGTGGTTAATCTTGTCATAAAAGGAAATGAAGTTAGTCAAACAGAACTTTCCCCTTGTGAACTCACGTTGGCTGTGACCACTGACTGAATTGTCTTTCAGGTGTTATTCAGTAACTCCCAGAATAATCTTCCCTGTAATTTTACCAGGCACTGAAGTGAGACTGACAGGACTGTAATTGGTTGGAATGATTGGTTTGGAAAGCAAAAGCTTACAAGAGACGTGATGTGCACAACTGTCAATTAAGCGTAGGTCTATGTTTGCACTCAGGCTAACCTTACCCACCTTTTACATTGTGTATTGTGACTTGCACTTTGAAAGAAGGTTCATCAGCCTGAGTCCCAGAGCTGACATTTGCATCTTCAGGCTGTTAGCACAGAGTTAACGTCCGTTGTCACCTTACACAGCGCAGATAGAGCTGAGATGTATGTGAAGATGCTGAAAACAAGTCCTCCAGTAAACATTTCAGGAGGCCTACTAATCAGTTCTTGAGAGATTTCATGGTCAACATAGCAAAGAATTGTCCGAAGAAGTCAAGAAAGCTGGTGAAGGACCTGGAGCACAAGTCTTAGGAGGAGTGGCTGAACAAATTGGAATTGTTCAATCTGGAGAAGGGGAAGGTCAGGAAATACCTTATCGCTTTCTACATCTACTTGAAAGGAGGTTGTGTCAAAGTGCAGGTTGGCTGCTCATCCCAGGTAACTGGTGGCAGGATGACAAGTAATGGCCTTAAGTTGTACCAGGGCAGGTTCAGGTTAGATATTAAGAAAAATTTCTTCTCAAAAGGAGTGGTAAGACATTGGAATGGGCTGTCCAGGGCAGTGGTAGAGCCACCATCTCTGGAGGTGTTCAAGAAAAGGGCAGATAAGGCACTGAGTGACATGGTTTAGTGGGCATGGTGGGAACGGGATGATGGTTGGACTAGATGATCTTAGTGGTCTTTTCTAACCTTAATAATTCTGTGATGATTCTATGGAAGAACTATGAAATATTTTGCATGCTTGAGCCTGGGTCTTCCTGAGCACAATGTGGACAATATATTCCAAGTTATGAGCAGCCAATGAGAGGGCTAAAGCGATCAGTGTGAGGAAAGTACAACTGCCTCAATATGCAAAAGCATGCTCTTGCATGAACGTGGCACCTTGTAATGCAGGGAAGTATTTCAGGGTGCAAAAGCTGCTGTAATGGAGGTAGCACATATTTTCTTTTGTGGTCACAGAGTAATGTAAAAGAAACAAACTTCGTAATTGCAATGAGCACGAAAATTTAGAAAAATCTGCAGGGAATGTTATGGGAGTTCCTCCATGAGAAGAGCTCATGAACAATGTAAATAAATACTTGTCAGAAAATGACCTGGGTAAACTGCATCCTGCCTCAATCCAGGTTGAAAAGAGAACACTTTACAGTCCACTGCAGCCTCATTTTTGATGCCCCTCTGTAACTGAGGGAAAAGTGGAGCTGAATGTAGTACAGATTATCACACTAACCAAAAGAGCATAACTTCATAATTCACTTGCTAAACATACAGACCCTTGTACTTTTGCTCTGAATATCACATCTGCTTTTTTGAACCTGTATTTCAAGGAAAAGATCTTCAGTGATCTTGGCAGGATGGAAAGCTTTCCCTTAAGAACAGAATTATATCTGAAATTTGACAAACAAATTCTATTTTAAATGAATGTCATTGTCTCAGAAAGCAAATGCACTTGATCAATAAAAGCTGGAAACTGTTGCCAGACTTTCAGTCTCCCCTTCCACTGCAAGTGACAGTCTTTTATTTTTGTTACAGCTTCCTACAGAGTGCTGCACGGTGTATGGCTTCACAGTGGACAGAGGTCACAAGCAGAGTGTGAGATCTTGTCCTAGAAAAAGAGCTGAGTAGCAAGAAGACAAAGCCCTCTAATAATATTAAATCATTCATGTTTAGTAAAGACAGAAGCCAAATGCACACAGTGACAGAAAGACTTAATGACATTAAAGGACTAAAAGAACAAATTAGATTTCTTACAGCTAGATATAAAAGGACACAAGGGAAACCATTCCTAAATATATACACACAGTGATGAAATTTGAACCAATTATTAGAAAAAAGGTCTTGGAATTATATTAGTTAGATCTATGAAATGTCTAATATCAGCCAAAGCAAAAAGCGTGTCACAGTTATCAGGAGAAGCACAGAGAGCAAAACAATAAGCATTAAGTCATCTGATATATCCTGGTACAACCAAATGTTGAGTACCAAGTCTGGTTCTTACTGCTTCTAAAAGAAATCTTTATGTTAATATGGATAAACGGGAAATTTAAGAGGCACGTAGAAAACTGACAGGAATAGTTAAATGTTTGAGAAGTTCATCGTATGAAGGGCAAACAAATGAACTAGAATTCTTCAGCATTCAAGAAAAGAAAACTTAAGAGGACTATAATAGAGGTTTGAATGATATGGAGGTGTTGATCAAGGAATGGTTGTACTCTGGCCTAACGAATGTACCAAGGGCCATCCAACAAAATGAGAAATTGGTTCTTTGAACAATGTGGTTTAGAACTGAAACATCCTGCAGGAAGAGTTTGCACGGGTTCCAAACAGGATTCTGTATTTCATGAACAAGGAATCCATTGAAAGAAAAGATGATAGATACCACCCTCTCATCTAGAAACCAGCTAAACTACAAATTACTGGAGCAAGGGAGATTATTCTAGGAGAGCTTCATTGTCTATTTGCCCAGTTTTTCTCAATGTTTGTCTCATTAAATCATGTCTCAAGGACATGATTTAGCGGAGAGTTGTTAGAGTTAGGGTAGTACAGTTAGGCCGTGGTTGGACTCGATCTTTGAGGTCTTTTCTAACCTGAGTGATTCTATGGTTAACTAGTAGTGGAAACAAGATAAGGGCGATACTTCAGTCTGACTCAGTAGAGCTCTTCTTGAGTTTGTGTGATTTCTAAAATGAGTGCATTATCCCACCATCTTCATAATACAACCAGTAAAACCATCCTTCTGGTTAGCCACTCCGCCAAGTGAGAAGACCATCCTGCCCTAGGCAGCCTGATATGCACTTTGTGAAATTCAGTCTTCTTTAGTATTCCTAAAGAGCCCTCACAATTTTTTTCTCTTCTGAAATTTTCCATCTGTTCATATTTTACATTATGTCTGAAGGCCAAACTCGCAGTCCCTTGCATCTCACAACAGAATCTGGATCAGTTGTGTGTTGTATTATACGCAAAGAATAATCTTCAAAGTTACTTTCCTCCCCAGTTTCACCTCATCTCATTCCATCTTTCTGATTGGACAAATCTTGTCTTCAGTTTTCTCTTCCCAAAACCTCTGCTTTTTTTTTTTTTTTTTTTTTCTCATGCCTCTCTTCAAACAATCTGTGAGTTCGTGCGTAAATATTTTTTAACAGGATCAAAAGAAATACAATCAACTCTTCAATTAAAAAAAAAAAGGATTTTATATATTCCTATCTTTTTTCACCACTTCGTTCAGGATGCGTTTGTGTTTTGTTGTCATTGCTGACACGGATTTTTCTCTGTATGTTGAACTCCAGTGAAAAGGAAAAAAAACTCCATCTAATAAATATACTATAAATGAAATATAGATATCTATGTAATAAATTCATATATTATTTGCCTTTGAACCCTTCACCAGCTCTGTACCCTCTAACCTATCTTCCCAGATTAACTGTAATATTTTAAACCTTGAAAAAACTTCAGGCACTTATCATTTAAAATAAGTTATCTTGTCTGAGAATATCATCTTTGTCTCTCAACCTTATTCCTTAAAACTTTCCTTCTACGTTTGCTTTGGCTTTAGGCCATAAATAAGCCAGATTCTATCTGGGTCATTATTTTCATCTTCTGTGTATAAAAATCTACAGAACTTTGCTTTCTGGAAGTCACAGAATGAGAAACTTCAGTTTATCTTTGGATAAAATGAGATTTTTGTCTCCCAGTGGGATATAAAAAGTGACTTACAGACCTAAAAGGTACCAAAATATGAAATAATTCACACTGGAAAGGTATTTCTGCATTGCGAATTTTGTACTGAAACTATATAGAAAAAGTGGTTTAGAAATATTTTTGGTCTTTTAAAATGGCATAGAAAGACATTGGTGTGGGTTGAATCTATGGCTGATAGGATATGCAACATCAACTTCCAATCCTTTAGCATACCAAATGACAGGCTAATATAGTGCAAAAACAGGGTGTGTGATTAGTACTTATTTAGAATGCCCAGCTCCTTTGTACTTTAACAATAGCCTTGTATTTCTTTTGTTTATGATATACACAGTCTCTTACATCTGATTTACTGCTTTCATGCTCCTATAAGTTCACTTACATATTCTCTAATGTGGTTCCAGAATTAAGCGAGGATGCTCAGTCTATGAACAAGGTCTACTGGTGTGGTGCTGTTGCAAGATATAGCAATCAGAAGAAGATGAAGAGGAAACCATTTCAGATCAACCCTTCAGTATAATAAAGAACATGGTGCTGACTAAGATATCAGAATGTATTTATTTATTCTTATAGGTGTTGTTACAGGTTCATGAGTGACTACAAGGGCATGAAGCTGCTTTCTTGCTTTATTCAAACTATGGATCAGGACATCTTGTATCTGCATCACTACCCTTAACTCTAGTGTCAAAATCTTATCTTTAATTCCTCCTACTGTTACGTTTTTCCTTGCTGAAAGATTGAATGTTTAATTTCAGTGACACAGAAATCAGAAAAAAATAGAAAAGTTTTGTAAAAATAAGACTACATAGCAAGGTGATGTACAGATTAACCTCCTCACTCAATCTGCATTACATTCTCAAGAAGAGGATGAAAAAATTCCTCTCCTCATATTTAAAGATGAGATAAAACACGAATGTTTTAGTGAATGTATTCAACGTACAGTCCTACTCTGGGCATATGCAATGCCACTAAGCAGCATTTTTTTAATGAATTAGGACTTTGAAATTCCAGATTCTTGTTTCATGGCTTCTGAGATGTAAATGGAAGAGAGGAACAGATGTGTCTCACTATCATAACAGAGACAGAGATGCTGTATTTAAGTTTTACTTTCAGCAACCAAAAAGAGAATGCTGTGTTGTTTGATGTGATCCAGCCTGGCTCCACCAAATCCCAAGAGGCACTGGTGTTGATTTATGATACTACAAGGAAATAGGAAGTGTAAAAAGAAATATGAAGATATGAAGGCAAGTCTTTGAAATGTTCAGTAAAAAGGAAGGGAAACTGGTCAGTGCTACTCCATCAGGCAAGATCCATTTTCAGTTCACTGACTCTTTCAGCAGGTCATCACAGGCATTTTCAGAAGCCCTGACCAACTGTATCAGTATAATTAAATGTGTCCCATTTTAAGTGTGATATCTCCTTGTTCCAGAACTCACCATCACAAAAATTACGACCTACTGATGGTGAGAAAAAATACAGTGTATAATTTTAGAACTGTATTGTTCCCTGTGGCTAACGATAGGACTTAGAGAGTAATAGAACCATTAAGGTTGGAAAAGACCTCCAAGATCATCCAGTCCAACTGTCCAGCAACCATCAATATTTCCCAGCAAACCATGTCCTTTAGTTCAACATCTAAACATTTCTTGAACACCTCCAGAGACGGTGACTCAACCACCTCCCTGGGCTGCCTGTTCAAGTGCCTGACCCCTCTTTTGGAAAAGGAATTTTTCCTAATATCTAAACCTGAATCTTCCCGGGAGCAACTTGAGGCCATTCCCTGCTGTGCTATTGCTGCTAATGTGGGAGAAGAGACTGACCTCCACTTCACCACATCCTCCTTTCAGGGAGTTTTAGAGAGCAATAAGAAGTTATTAAATCTACCAGTAGTCTTAATTTTCAATAATTAAGTCACCAAATTATATTTGGTTCTCTTTGATATTCGTATAGCTAACTGGAACCAATTTGTGTTTGTTTTTTACATTGCTTTTTCAGACTATTGTGGAAGGAGCTGTATGTTTAACCACATATATTATATATGTTGAATTTTGTTCCACTGTGCATTCTGTTTATGTGTCAGCCTAGTGAGCTGCTTCAAATAGTGATGTTTGACTAAAACAGATTTTAAAAATTTGGATTGCCTAGAATAGAATTTTCATTCCCAAATTACATAGAAAATACAGATGGGTCTTATTAAGTAAAGTATTGCATCTGTGACGTGATCTAGGTACAGATTATCTTAACTCATCAAATTAAGAGCTACATATATTTGTAAAGATGCTTTGTGAATGAAGAGTTACTGGAGAGATGGTGCAGCGTGTGTCTATCGTTAGGTGAAGCAGAAAACAAGAAATACTTATGCAGAATATAGCAGGAATAATGATTTTTGTGGCTTATCATTGTTCTCACAGCTGCTTTAGATTAAATGGGATTTAGATGTAGCTGGATTTATCAATATGGAAATTAATTGTATATGGCTTAACTGAAGAATGATCTCTCTAAAGACAAGGCAATAAATTTTGAAAGTCTTAGCCAGTGATGGTTCATTTTTTTTCCCATTTTGTTGCTATTTCTCTTTAATCTTTAAGGATTTATTCCAAAAAGTACTGTAGAATTAATGGAATTTTTATTTGATGTTAGATTAACTCTGTGAGTCTTTTCAATAAACTGTGAGAATTTCATAATTCATGACTCTGTAACCTTCAGTACTGGATGAAGTGCTGTAAGCAGTGCTCATCAAACAGAAATAATTTATGGATCAGGATTTGGGAATTATAAATCCTGTAATTTATTGACAACAAAGTAAGATAACAAGAAATAAGACTGAAATATCACGGTGTCTTGATTCATGTATTATATAAAACTCAAACTAAATTGTGACATGAGTGCAACAACTCGACAGAGCACACAATGCACAACGTGGGATGGCACATATACTCTACTGCAGAATTTAATATTTTTCTTTCGTTGTCTTCAATAGCTTTTGGTGTAAAAAATTCTATACTGCAGGAAAGCAAAAAAAATCTACTTTTCTTGTAGACCGAGATCATTTGAACCTGTTTCATGCCTTGAAATGTAAACCATTTGGGACTGTAACAAATAATGAGTACAGGATAATGTATATAAAACGCACAGGAGTATTCCCCAGCGATATAAATCCTTCTTTCCTAGGGATTTAGGAACCACCAATATGCAGCTACTAATCTGAGCCTTGCCAGCACCGCAATTTTCAGGAAATTTGTAAAAGAAGAACAGTTTTATCTGTGATCAGACAAAGTAGTAGTTTCAGGCAGTTAAGGACCTGTGATTTGAGGCCTGTGCAACTCCTGGGAGTGAACCATTGTGGGTTACATTGCCACAACAAGTTTGGAAGCAGTGTTTATATGGATACAAATGCGGCTGGTCTGATTTACTGAAGAAAGCACTGAGCTGTTGGAGTCATGCACCACATCTTTGTGAAATCCCTCCACCACAATCGCTGACTGAGAAGTTATTCTGGGGGAGCGCCACAAAATGATTACTGTTTTCTTAGCCACCTGCTGAGGCATCCATTCCTGAGGATAAGATATCAGCTTTGCAGACCTTCCTGACCTGCTCAAGCCGTGTTCCTCACCCCGGGGTGAAAATGGAAATCAAAGGCTCATGATCAGAACAGAAAGAATTGCAAAATTTGGATAAATCAAAGCATAAATCCATGCAACATTTATCATAGTTCTCTGAGCTGCTGGTAGAGTGTTGCTTCCGACAGAAAATAATACAGCAATAGCAAAGTACAAAATAAGAGTGCATTTTGAATTACCATCTATGTATTATTGAAAGACTGCGTGTTTCTCTCACGATCACTGAAGAAAAAATACCTGCAAAGATACTTTTCACAGGAAATGTTTTACCTTCTGTTAATTATTTTGATGCAATGTGAGGAAAAGCAACAGCTTTAACAACTGATTTTTTCTTGAGGCATGTTTTCATGATTATTATACGCAGTAGCTGAAAAGCTAAGTGCTAGAAAATATATTTATATACATACCGTGCCATTGCCAAAGTGAGGATCTTAGGTTTTCTTCACCATATGCAACACTCATATTGATGCATCCTTTGATTCAGTCTCTTATAGCTGATTGAACTAATGTGCAAATCTTGCAAATCTTCCTTTGCTGTAAGTGCCACCAAATTCTTGGGAATCTCCAGATTTTTGAAGAAAGCCACCAGCATCCCATAGACTTGTTCTTTTGACATAAGGTGAAGATAACGCTCAATCAAACATTGGGTTGAAAGATAAAGTAGCGTGAAGAAAAGGGAATGCAGACTGTTGGCACAGATATTTTATCAGTGTCATGAGAAAAGTTTTGGGTTGTTTTTTTCTTACTTCATCCTAGAGGTGAGCAACTCCTTATCATTCTCCTTGGTTTTTTTTTTATGTTGTACGTGAATTCTGGAATGGGAACAGTCAGACAGATGTTTCCTTCCCTAGTTTACAGATACACATGTGGAATTAGCTACTTGTATGTATTATTTTCTGTGCTTGTGAAATAATGAAAAGAGAAATAGTGGTAGAGCAGTGAATAAACTGCACAGCCAGTCCAGAAGCCTTGTAGAAGTCAAGCAGGTTGTGGATCTCAAGAAATACCTCACTTTCCTGCATTCACTTGCAGGTATTTTCTTTCTTGCCTCTGAAACGGTTTTTCTTAGCAACCTATGCCTGAAATGCAATCCTAAAATTTTGAAACAGCCACACCAGGAATACTAATTTCACATCCTAATTCAGGAAATATGTACCTAAGTGCTTTGCTGAATCAGGCTTTCAGTTGTATCGAGGTAATGATCCCTTCAGGAAACCTGAAAGGGAACAGTAATGGCGATGATCTTTCTTCATTAGCAAAGTCTTTCCATACCCACATATCCTTGTCTTCTGCACAAAGGTGGAAGGAACTGACAGATGAAATGCCTCTCTTCCAGATACAATTGGTCAGACAGGATGACTGTGAATTGGTCTTAATAATGTTCAAAAGATAACATTCTTGTACCTTGTCTCAGTGGCGACGGTGCTGAGTTGACTGAAAATAATGTCTGCCACTGGCAAAAGGGCTTACAGGAAACACTAGGGAGCTGCCACTCCAGTCATCTTATCAGACAGAAAACCAAAGTGACTTCAAATAATCTATGTCTGCCAGAAGATTTTTTGGCTGTGTGAGTGTTGAGAAGAAGGGGCAGTGTACGAAGGGGAGCTTTGTTTTCCTAGAGGCATTACACCAGGAGAAGCCTTCAGAAATACACAGTACACCACTGTGTCATACCAAGTGGGCACCATATATGTACCGTGTACAAAACTGAGGAGAGTGGCTGACTCATCAGGGCTGCACAACCATCCAGAAGGACCTCAACAGGCTGAAGAGGTGGGCTGACTAGAACCTTGTGGAGTTCAGCAAGTAGAAGTACAGAGTGTTGCACCCAGTGGGGAACAACCACATGAAGGCATGAAGTGCTGGTGGACACCAAGTTGAACATGAGCCAGCAAAGTGCCCTTGGAGAAGAGTGAATAGTGTTCTTGGCTGCATTAGGCAAAGTATTGCCAACAGTTCAAGAGAGGTGATCCTTCCCCTCTGCTCAGCATTGGTGAGGCTGCACCTGAAGCAGTGTGTCCAGTTTTGAGCTCCCCAGTGCCAGAGAGATGTGGACATACTAGAAAGAGTCTAATGTAGGACCACCAAGATAATGACAAGATTGGAGCACCTTTCCTCTGAGAGAGCTGGAACTGTTCAGCCTGGAGAGGAGGAGGCTCTCTGAAGTCCCATACAACCTCAACTATTCTGGGATTCTGTGATAAATTCTGCCATGTGAAACTCTGATTCTTTACCACAGCAATTGGTCACAAAGCCTTAGAGATCCTGGTCTTCCTCAATTGTGTTAGCTTATAACTCATGGCAATTACTAATGTGAGCCCTATGAGACATTGACAGAAAAACGTGAGAGGCTAAACAAAAAATAGCGTCTAATTCAGTTCAGTTTACCACTTACCAGAAACCGCTATGGTAGTGCTAAATAATTTATCATAGTGGGACAGCTTGATGTTAAATTTGGGCTTTTTTTTTTTTTTCTTTCTTGAAATTATAGACATACATACATACATTTGCTAAGTGAATATATATATAACTATATATAATGTATACATAAGTAAATATTCCAATGAATACTGAAATATGACACAGTGGGATAAACTGAGTTTGGTCAAATATTTTTCTCTGTAAAGTTGAAAACTTTGTGGAGGGGTTCCTGTGGTCTTCCTTCAGCTTCAGAGTGAGCTGTAATGTAACAGAAATCATCAACACTTCTGCATGTGCTGGTACAATTTAGAAGACAGAGTAAATAAAATAAGATTGTGGTCTGCCAAGAAAAGTGTCACCAACTCATGGTAGAGCTGAGCTGTCTCAACCAACTCGATACTCAAGAACTCAGTCCCACACTGGGAAATGTTAGCAGTTGTATTTTGAGCTCATGATATAGATCGGTGTGTTGACTGAGATGGGCCCAAATGAACCTTGTGGGGTTCAACAATGCCAAGTCCAAGGGCTTGCACCTGGGACAAAGCAATACCTGCTGCCAGTACAAGCTGAAGCTGGGGGATGTAAGGATACAGCACAGCCCTGATGAAAAGGACCTGGGGGGTGCTGGTGGATGGAAAGCTGGACATGAGCCAGCAATGTGCCCTGGTAGCCCAGAAAGTTAGATGTATCCTGAACTGCATAAACAGAAGTGTGGCCAGCAGGGCGAGGGAGGTGATCCTGTCCCTCTACTCTGCGTTGGTGAGGCCTCACCTGGAGTACAGCATCCAGATGTGGAGTCCTCAATACAGGAGAAACATGGTCCTGTTGGAGCGCATCCAGAGAAGGACCACAAAAATGCTCCAAGGGATGGAGAACCTCTCCTGTGTGGACAGGCTGAGAGAGCTGGGGCTGTTCAGCCTAGAGAAGAGAAGGCTCTGGGGAGACCTGGGGGTGGCATTTCAGTATCTAAAGGGAGCTAAAGGAAAGAAGGGGACAGAATCTTAGTAGGGTCTGTGGTAATTAGACACAGGAAAATGTGTCCAAACTAAGAGGGAAGATTTAGATTGTATATAAAGTTTTTTACAGTAAGTGTACTGAGGCAGTGGAACAGGTTGCCCAGAGATGTAGTGGATACCCCGTTCCTGTGGGCATTCTGGGGTCAGGCTGGATGGGACTCTGAGCACCCTGATGTAGCTGTAACTGCCCTGTTCACTACAGCGGAGTTGGACCAGAAGACCTTATGGATCCCTTCCAACTCAAAAGATCCTATGATTCCACTACTACAGAGCTGTTGCTGCTCCTGCTAAAATTTCCCAGTGGTTATCCTTAAGGTGAAAAAAAATCTATGTTCTGATACTTGCTGCTGTGGTGCTGCTGGAGGGATGGATGAATGTGTCTGGAGAAAGGATGAAGGACTGTTGGCTCCAGTACCCACGTCAGAGCTGCAATTCAAGCAGAAATATCCCAGCAGAGGGCTTTTTATATAGACACTGAGATTACAGAGGGGTAAAACCAGAGGCCACCTGTTTGCTGATCCAGAAAGGGCATTTCCTTCCCTTCCTAGACTCTCTGGGGACACATCACTCAACCTGGAGATGTCTTCCCTGGAGCCATTTCTCTTCCTTGAGGAGGAGGATAGGAGCTCAGCGTGCCCCACACACCCCCTAGTCATACACCCTCAGTGCTCCCTCCTCTGACATCCCTCTCACCCTCCAAAACCCTCAGCCCCATCCCCACACCCCCTCGACTCCCTCAGCCTCCATTCCTGCCCCCCCCCCAAGCCTCACCCCCGTTCCCAGGCCACCCCCCGCCCCCGCTCCGGCCGGCGGCGGAGCCCGCAGCCCTCCCCGCCCCGCGCCTTCCCCTCCCCTCGCTCCTTAAACCCCGCTCCTGCCCGCCCCGGCCCTCTCCCGCCTCAGCGCCCGGCCAAGGCCGCTCCCGCCCGCCGGGTCCCGCTGCCGCCCGGCCCTGCCCGCACCGCGCCTCGGCTCCGTCCCCGTGCACCTCGTTCGCCTCCCCTCTCTTTGCTCTTCTCTGTTTATTTGCTCTTCTTTCTCTCTTTGCTTTCCTTTTAGTTTTTTCTTTTTTTCTTTTCTTTTTTTCTTTGCTCCCCTTTCTTTCTTCTTTTATTTGCTTCTTCTTTTTTTTTTTTTTCTCCTTTTTCTTTTCTTCCTTTGCTTTATTTGCTTGGCTTCTTTCTCTATTTTTCTCTCTCTCTCTTTCGAGTCTCTCATTTCTTCTTTCTCTTTCTTTCTTTCTTTGCTCCTTCTCATTTATTCTCTCATTTATTTCTCTTTTTTTTTTTTCATTTATCTTTCTCCTCTTTTTGTTTCTCCTTTTCAGTTTTTTTTTCTTCTTCTCCGTACTTTTTTTTTTCTCCATTTACTCTTTTTGATTTAATTTCTTCTTTCTTTTTTTCTTCTTTTTTTCTCTTCCCTTCTCTTTCTCTCTCTTTTTTTCCCCTGCACTTTCTTCATCTTCTTCTCTCCCAACCCCCCCCCCCCCCCCGGGAGAGCAGAGGATGAAGCATTTTTCCCATCCTTGCTCTGTCACCAGCACCTCTATGTGAGTGCATGCGTGCCTGTCTGTCTGCGTGTCTGTGTGTCCCCTGCACGCCCACCCACCACCCATCCCATCCAAGCTGACAGCTGCAGACTGCAGTGGGGCTGAGGCTGAGTGTAGACACCAGGCTCCCTCCTGGTGCTGTAGTGCTTGCGCAGGTAAGAGGACATCCTGACACCCAGGACTCTGTGGCTCTGCACACAACCCTTGTTTTGGCTGTTCCTTTTAATTTTTCCCTCGTATAGCGAGGCAGCTCAAGTTCAGAAGAATTTTTGTTCAGCATGCAGACATGCAGGAACAGGATCTGTGCGTTAAAAAGAAAATCGAGGAGGAACTGTGTTAAATTAATCTTAATTGGAAAAAAAATTCCTCTCAGAAGGAGTGGTGAGGTTTTGGAACAGACTGCCCAGGGAGGTGGTGCTGTCACCGTCCCTGGAGGTGTCTGAGAAAAGGGAGGGTTGTGGTTTAATGGGAATGGTGGAGATAGACTGATGGTTGGACTGGTTGATCTTAGTGTTCTTTCCCAACCTTAACGATTCTATGGTTCTATGATTAATCAGGGTTCACTTTTTTTCCTTAATCAACAAAGTTTGTGGACCGCAGGTTCTGCTAGGTGGATCTCAGCCAGTCTGTGTCAGCCCTTAATTTGTGATCAGCAGTGCAGAGCCTTCACCGTGGTCTATCAGGAGAGACTGGGGAAATGCCCTTATGGAGGAAAGCCATCAAGAGTTCAGAGCTGACAGATGCTTATAGCTGTCAAGATTGCATAATGATTGCTCTGTTCAGTGTTGGTTCTCCTAAGGACATATAGCTTTGGATTTTGTTGGCCTAACATCTTGTTTTCTCTTTGTGTGGCACTCTTCTATTGGTATGTGGGAATACCTTGATGTGTTAACAAGATATTTGGTTTTCAGTTCATATTCATTATGAATGTGCTTCGCCTCATTTCTATAGCCTGTATGTCGTCCTCTATGCTGCCTTATTCAGCAGTTCTTTCACTTCTGTATTATTATATACCCAGTGTTCTTAAAAAAAAATAGTACTGCTTGCCTCAATGCTGACACTTCCCAGGCATTAGTATGCACCCAGCGCTGTGTGTGTTTGCGTGTATTTTGATTAAGCCCTTAAAATATCACAGCCCATCTGCACAGTGCGGACACTAATGGAATCATTCTCAGGAAGATGCACCTGCAAACCCTACACATGTAACTCTACGCTTGATTTGCACTGAGGAGTGCTCTAGATGCATGCCCGAATGTCCTCTTTTTCTTTCACGAATGCCTGTTTAGACATCTGTCTGAGGGGGTGTTTGTGTAAAATATACTATTTTATAAAAGAAGAAAGGCAGTTTCTTTAAGAGGCCAGGCAGGCAATCAAAAGGTTTTGTCCACTTTGAAAACTCCACGACTTTTTTTTAAGTGCAAGCATTTCTGACAGCAGATTTTACTGAGAGTTCGGTTTGGCTGTGCTCCTTGTCAGTGGCTGAACAGATGCTCTGAAGTGAGCACTTAAGATGTATCAAGCGTGTAAAAACGTCTATCAGAAATTACATCAATTAAGTGTTGATGGAATTTTATGGCTAAAGAAAATTGTAACTGTATATCGCAGAGTCTCTGTGTATCTTTAGAGTGTTGTGTTGCTGTGGCTCCTAATAAGACGCAGTGTGATGTTTTCACGGAATGGTTTGAGTTGGAATGGTCGCCTTTCCAGATGAAAACTGAGGGTTGGAAGAGTCGAAATCTCATTCTGAACTCAGTGATGGGCAGCCTGCCCACAAATGAATGCCATCTGATTTTGAGTAGAATGATTCAAAGTAACTTGCTGCAGGGAAGATCTCAACACATTGCGAAGTGAAGGGAAGAAATTAGGTCTTCTGTCTTCTGGAGCAGCAGTAATGGCACTGTTCTCTCCAGGGATCAGTCTGACTTGCTTCTTTTGTGAGTACAAACTGTATTCTCACTAATTTGATCAGTCATCTCCAACTTGTATGAAACCTCTGCCATGGGGTAGAGGAAAGAAAGGTTTAGAGTTGGAACAGTCCATGTAATGGAAGACTTATGGAGGAAGTATCAGTATGATTCACGAGGATGACTCATATTAGCATGAGGAAAGAAGGAGGTCTGCAGTGGGCACCTAATGGAGGAAGAATTAAGAGGAAGAATTAGTTTGATCCTGTGTTTTGTGGGAAGCTTTTTCTGAGCTCAGTGACCGAGACAGTGTGTGGGTGAACGTATCTGTGGTATCTAAACCACACACAATTCTTTTTTTTTCTTTTTTCTTTTTTTTTTACTTCCACTGATGCTTCACACAATTTTAGGGCAAATGTATTTGCTATGTGCCAGAGCGATCTTTTGATTCTGGAGATTACGATACTGAAAATAATAGGAATAAAAGAAGGCTTTTGTTTTCAACATGGGATAATTTTCATAATAAAATATATTTCTGTAATTTGCTCGACAGTTATTGTGGCTTCAAAGGATATTTCAATTTGTCACACTGTAACACTTTCTCCTAAAGCCTGTTTTGATTAATCACTGCTGGGTGATTGCAATTCCTTCCTTTTAAATACCATTCTTAAACTGTTCCCCTTTCTCATAATAAAGAGAGAAACCTTAAGAAAAAAACCCTGCATTAGATCCATGTTTCTTCTGTACCATCATACCTAAATAGTACAGGTGATACTGGGCTATTTTAACTGTTTGGGTAGTATCAAATTCCCCAAGCTTTCTTAGGCAAATTGTATATTGTCTCCCACAGCACTGAGATACCCTTCTCAACCTTTCCTACTCTGTTTTACCAAGTGAGGAGGATGTGCCAATGCATTTCTTCATTTCTTCTATTAGCTCTATAGAGAAGAGCCATTCCTGCAGTTCTTTCTTTGACTAAATGAGCCTTGGAATGTCAGTATTGAGTCCTTTCTTACCAACATTTCATATTAGCCACCACCAGGTGTTGAAAAGATGTTTTGGGTCATCAAAACTTGTGTTCAGGAAACAAGGAAAGGAGAAAACAGGACTTACAGAAATTAATAATTCTGCAATCTGTAAATCACTGAAGCTGAGGAATTGGGAATATTTTGAAATATTTGTAGCAAACATAGGTAGAACAGGAAAAGAACACCAAAATGAAGACATTAGAAACTATCTACTTGTAGTCCAATCAAACTCTCCCACTGTCTATCAATTTGATCTTCATTCTACTTGACTATACTTTGTGTTTTCCTATTGGCTTGTTCCTGTTGCTGCTAAAAGTTCCGTGATTACCTTCGTTGGCATCAGGATTCTGAACCTGTCATAGGCAAAGGCCATCTGGGATGACACTGCCCCAGCTCAGTCAGTGGGGCCAAGCAGAAGGCTGGTATCTTGCTGGGAGAAAGACTTATGCAAAAGTCTCCCATTGTGCTTTTGGGAGATTTACACCTCTTAAGCCTTAAAGTTTTCTGCTCAAGCCATGCTTGTGCTTATTGTCTTTTTGGCAAGCAAGTATGTGGTGAGTTAAAAAATCTCAGCTTTTAGTTGGTCTGATAGTGATAGGATGAGGGGGGATGACTTTCAATTAAAAGAGGGGAAATTTAGGTTAGATGTTAGGAAGAAAATCTGCACTCAGAGAGTGGTGAGGCACTGGAAAATGTTGCTCAGAGAAGTTGTGAGTGTCCCAACTCTGGATATGTTCAAGGCCAGACTGGATGGGACACTGGGCAGCCTGATCTGGCGAGTGGCAGCCCTGCCCATGGGAGGGGATTGGAACTAGGTAATTTCCAGGTCCCTTCCAACCCAAGCCATTGTATGATTCTATGAGACAAGTGCATGAAGGTACCTTACTGAGCTTCCAGCCCACTTCCACGACTCTTGCAGTGTGTTTGCAAGCTAGTTACTGAGCAGTGAGGACGAAGATGACATGGTCTTCAGAGATAGTAATGCAACAGTGAGAACAGTCATTGTTTTTCCACCTTAGGACTCTTCCTTTCCTTTATATGCTCTCCTTCACACTTGTTTGTTGGTGCTGGCTGACACGGGAGTAGTAAGCTGCAACTATAATCCTTAGGCTGACAACCCCAGCAAAGGAGCTCTGGTGGCTTTTGGGAAGAGTACGCACCAAATTTTTCTCCCAAGTCTGCTCCTGATGTCTGACTCCACTAACCAGGCTTAAATATTGTAGCATTTAAATATGGTCTACAAAACAGGACTGTTAGTTCTGGTTGAGAAAAGAGCTGCTGTTTTCTCTGTGCCTCTATTCTTAGTCTGAACATGGGGGTGGAGAGGGCTGATAATACTTATTTTCCAACATCACTAACAGGTCCATGAAGATTAAATAGCTGATGCTTCACCTAGTGAGCAAAAAAAAAACAGGTGTGGATGCATTACTGTTGCCTTGGGAAAACTATTTCAGAATTGGCAGTAGGTGGGTAGATGGTGAGTATGTGGTATACTACAGACTTGGCGTCTGGATCAGGAATTTAATCTGGAGTAGTGAAAAAAAGAAAATCCCACCTCTATAATAAACATTATTGATATACAACAGGTGTTGCATCCTACTAATTTCACTATGTGATAAAAAGTAGCGAAGTAGTTTTTGTTTCCTTGTTCAGCCAGAAACAACTTTAAAAACAGAATTTACTCTTGGGAGATTGAAAGTTGGGCTGAGTTGCCATTCATTTTGTTTACGATACTGAGTTTTTCATGGCCAACAGCTGGTATTTTTGCAGACAGTGATGAACAAGAATCTCAGACCCTCAGACTTGTGGACATATTTTGAATTTTAAAGGCTGCTTGCCGTAATGTGGTATGAATATTTTTTTAATAACTTCCAATTTTTTTCCCTGATAGGTAGGAAAATTAGGAATAAAGAGAAGTCAGGTGAGCACTGACACCTGCTTGGGAATGCTTGTGCTACAGAAATAATGATTCAGACCATCCTGAGCGTCCCCTGAAGAGCCACAAATCCCACACCAGGGTGGATGTGGCTGAAGAGTGGCCAAAAAGGGCAGAACCCAGAGCTGATCTGATTACATATCACAAAGCTTCTCCAAGCTATGTTAGCATTGACAGTTCATTAGGAATGAATGAAATTGAATTATGGGTCACGTATTGTGAGTGCTGTCAGTCCTGATTATGCAGTCATCTAGATTTCCTTTGCTTAGGGAGTACTGCTGTCACAGAGCTTATCTACTATGCAGTAGATGCAAGCTATCCTTTTGCAGCTTATAGGAATCTATTTACTTTGCATTGATTCAGTTCCTTAGAAATTAATCTTTGATTCTTTGCAGAATAGAAGGATCCCTTGAGTTTCGTTTAAGCAACTCGATTTGATTATTGTTGTGTCCTGAATATTGATTCTTAAGTAATTTTAATAAGAGATGTCAAAACTACAGTATTTCATACAACATTTGAGGGAAAGTTTAAATTATTGACAGCTTTAAATATTTTTGGAGTCATGTTCTTTGATCTGAGCTTAGCCAGCACTTGGTTGTGGTTTGACTGCATATTACCCCAGTGCAATTTTTGCAGCGCTGTTTGCTTAAACATGTTGAATTATGTGCTTGTTGGCAGCAGCCTGGTATTTCTCTCAAAAGCAAGCAGTTTTATATTGATTTTCATAAGCAGTTGTTATTCTGTGTATCAATCACAATTTCTTTCTTTGAGCTGGAAGGTTTAGAGATGAAGGGAAGCAGGGGAATTACTACTGGCTCCACATTTATTATAAAACTAATTGCCACTTGTACAAGAGCGTGTCAGTAATTCTAATTTTATTGGTAGGTAAAGGCTACAAATAAGGTATATAGACCATCTTGATTATTGCTACCATTTTTAGAAATGAAACAACAGCTGGTACCCATTTTAAAGCATGTCCTCTAGTGGCCATCCCTGCAGCCCTTTATCCATTTCTGTGATAATGGACAGCCAGAAGATCTTCAACAAACCCTGTTAATTAAATCTAGACAGGATGGTCAAAGGCATAGTGGTTGCAAATAACTGACTGAAAAATTGTGGACTCTCAGAATGGATGAGATTTGAAAAGACCTCTGAACATCATCTGATCCAGCTCCCTACACAAGTAGGAGCACCCACAAGCACCTCCTGTTCCATCTGAACATCTTGTTCTGATGGAACCTCTCCAGTTTCAGTTTGTGCCCATTTGCTGAAATTCATTCAGTCCGTAAGACTGATAAGATAAGAAAGACTGGGGCGCAACCCTTCTCTGGCACGTGAAGATCAGCAGGTCCCATGCTAGTGTTGGTAAGGCCCATACCTAGCTCACTTATAAGCTCTGCAGTATCACAGCCCAGGATGCCCTCAGCCTGAACACATCCAGTTCAGCAATGGGCAATGACTTCACAGTCCATTAGCAGGGAAGTGAAAAAAAACTCGTTCCTTTTGTAAAGCATAGTGTTTTAGCATAGATATGAAAGTGGTCAGCTGCTCTGGGAGGCTGGAGCAGTAATGATCTACTCTTTCCCAGCAGATGGGGTGACACCTTTTGTTTGAATCTTGACTTTTCATAAGATACCTCGTGCTTCGTGTATTTCAAACCAATTTGCCCCTGTCTTGCTTTGCTGTTTAATTATGGTACCACCTGCAGTGTGCTTCTAAGAGTTGTTTTTATGTTTTGTGGAGGCTTTTCTTAATTACACGGGTAAGTACTTTTATGATTCATTCCTGAAATTAAAGCAGTTTACTATGTAGGCTTATTTTATCTTCTTTCTTTGTCATCCCTTGGGTTTATTACTGAGTGCATTTTCTATTCCTTCATTTTTTATTTTTTCACTCGTTTGTGCATTTCTAAGTACTTTTGTATTCTCCAGTTAATTCACTTTTTTATTTCCATCTTTGATTTTTTTTTTCTTATCAGTGGATGTCTTTATTATCATGTTTTCTTTCCCTAACATCCTTTTCACTTTCCCTAGCAGCTGTTCCACAAATACAGGCCATGACCCCAAGAAAGCTGTGGCAGTTATGAGTGGGCAATAAAATAAAGTTGTTAATTTTGGATGCGGCAATTCAGGGAAGTCGGAGAAATGCTGCTTTCTAGGACGCCATCCAATAGAACAGATTCCCTTACTTAAGCTGTTTCTGAGTGAAGTCTGATAATAACACATGACAAAACAAACAGATAAAGCATAAAGTAACCTTTACCAGATTTCCCTTGTATGATAAACAATGTAAAATGGTTTACTCTTCAATTTCTTCTCATTTCCACATCAGTGTTTTTGCTTTCTCTCCCAGAGAGTAGTATAGAATGTAATAATGTAGTATAGAAGGTAATAATGCATAAGGCAGATCTCATCCAGCTGAGGAATTATGTCCACTAAACCATGTCCCTCAGTGCCACGTCTGCCCTTTGCCTGAAAACATCCAGGGACAATGACTTCACCACCTCCCTGAGAAGAAGTTTTTCCTAATATCCAACCTGAATCTCCTCTTGCACAACTGAATGCCATTACCTCTCATCCTATCACTGTTACCTGGGAAAAGAGGCCAACCACCTCCTCACCACAGCCTCCTTTCAGGTAGTTGTAGAGAGTGATGAAGGCTCCCCTGAGCCTCCTCTTCTCCAGACTAAACAATCCCAATTCCCTCAGCCTATCCCCATAAAGTTTGTGCTCCAGATCCTTCACAGCTTTGTTCCTCTTCTCTGGGCATGCTTCAGGACCTCCTGTCTTTCTTGTAGTGAGGGACCCAAAACTGAGCACAGTATTCAAGATGTGGCCTCATCAGTGTCACCAGGAAGCCACAGAAGGAGCCTGCAGGCACACTGAGTGTTCAGCATGGAGGAGATTGTCCCCCTAGCTAAAGGGATTTCGGCGGCCTGCTCACATGAGGAACCTGTAGACTGCCATGTCTGGAGACAGGCTTATTCAGCCCAAGCAGTCATGGTGGATCACTTAGAATCATAGAATCATAGAATCACCAAGGTTGGAAAAGACCTACAAGATCATCCAGTCCAACCATTCACCAATAGCTCCCACTAAACCATGTCCCTCAACACAACATCCAATCGTTCCTTGAACACCCCCGGGGTCGGTGACTCCACCACCTCCCTGGGCAGCCCATTCCACTGCCTGACCACCCTTTCTGAGAAGTAATACTTACTAATGTCCAGCCTGAATCTCCCCTGCTGCAGCTTGAAACCATTCCCTCTAACCATTCCCACTTCATGTAGTTTTAAATGTCTGCTACAGTCTTCCCACTTAGCCAGAATCCCTTTACTCCCTTTGGAACTTGTGAAGAAAGATACAAAGTTTTACAGCACAGTTCATCTGACCTGTTTGAAATCTATTATTCTCTAGAAGCGTCTGTTCCTCTCTCCATGGATTATAAAGAACAGTAGTGGTTTACTCTGATATAGACAGTAACACTGTAAATCTCTTTATTTGGACAGATTAATCCCTGTAGTACCGTCAGAACTCCAGCACATCCATCAGCAAAGTTAGCCAGCAGGATGGCATTCCTCACAGACAAGCTGGGAGAGCTGTGGCCGTTGACCAACAAGCAGTAGCATCTCAATAAATTAACACTGCGTAAGAGCTTTGTATGGATTAAAACTATCAGAACAGTTTAGGGGAGCAGGAGTGTCTGGATAAGATGCAACCAGGGCGATGTGACATTTATATCCCAGATTTAGGATCCTTCAGGAGATGCATCCATTTTGATTGTATCACAATCCATTGTGATTGTGATGCCAGTGAGCTAAGTGCTCAGTCATGTGCAGATGATATAGGTAGTTCTAGGCTCTTGTCACATTTCTGTGTGAAGCAGACACTTATGTGAATGATCTTTTTGCTTATTCCTGTTATAAATGGGATGACGCTTACTATTTTTCATTTCCCATTGAGAAATGATTTTTTCCATTTTCAGTCCTACTCCATCTGCAAATATCTGCCTTTATCTATGAAATCTCTTAATGAAACAACAGGGTTATGTCTGCTCTTTGCCCACGCTTAGCTGATGGGATCTATGCTGTTGTGGCTTTTCTGCTTCATTATCAGCTCTTCTTGTTTGCCTAACTTGTTCTAGCTTGCTTGTCTGATCAGATGGTAAGCGCTAATCTATTCTCTGCTCCTTGACATGATGCTGTATAGGAAAGCTTCTCTCCTTAAATACTCTTTGTAAGAATGGGAAGGGTGAGAAGGCTATTAATCCTCTTTGAGCCCTCTATAGCTGTGTACTCACAGGATTTGTGAAATCCTATCTATTAGATTGTAAACTCATTAGGCACAGGGATCAAGTCTGGTAAACAGGACACCTTTTTCTCCTGTCCCAGCACAGGCAATATGGCAGAAAGAGGCTTTCCTTTTGGTGCAAGACTTGCTCTTCTGAGCTGCACTTAATTCCCTGTAATGTCACAGTAACCTTAGGCAAAACAAATCCTTCAGTGTCCAAGTTCCCCATGAGGAAAAAAAGTGGCATTTTGCAGACTACCTAATATTTAAAGAAACTGATCATAACCCTTTTTAATCTCTTCAGGACCTGCTTCTATTTCAGTTCAGAGCAGAGACTTGCTGGGAAATGCATGCTAATGGGAGACTTGAGGCATGGCAACATCTGGAAGATCAGATGAGGGAACATTTTATTTGAAGACTGTAAAACACTCAGGAGAGAGAAACTTGGAGAAATTTGGATGGGAAAATCATATGTAATTCTTTAGGGTAGAGCCTGACTTTCAGTTGTTCCCCTGCCAAAATCCCCTAAGGTGCACTGAGCGGGAATGTCACATAAACAAGATCTGGGGTGAGGATACACAGTTATGCTTCAGAAGACCTAGGCAGGTTACAAGAGGATTTCTGAATGCTCTTCTCCTAGCTCCCCTTATTTTTCCCACCATCTGCTTATGTTATTTATTCATCAACTAACTCGCCTTTCTCCTGCTCACTAACTTCTTATATTGCTTGTAAGCAGACAGTGCAAAGTGCAGTACCCAGAGCCCTCAGCAATATGAAGTGTGAGACAGGTAAATTTTACATGGAGCCTTACAACCTAGTAAGTGGTAGAGTCACTGTCCCTGAAGGTGTTCATGAAGTGTGTAGATGTGGCACAGAAGGATGTGGTATAGTTGACATGGTGGTGATGGGTTGACAGTTGGGCTAGACGATCTTTTCCAACCTTAATAATTAAATGTTTCTATGATTTCCTGATGTTTCACTGAGATTCAGAAAGAGTCAAATATCACCAACTTGTGGTTCTAGAATCACCGCTGTTTAAGGTGTGTTGCCTGCTGCCAAGAGCAGTTTTCTTCTTGTGCATCTGAAAGACAGTTGGGCTTGTTTTGTCCTTTTATAAGAAGATCAGGTGCACAATGAAGCAGACTAGTCCTTTGATTCTAGGAGTTACTCATCTTGTGTTTTACTGGAGATGAGCCCTTTTGATCCTCAGGTCCTAAGGTTTATCACAAAAGAAAAACTTGTGGTTGTCTTGAGGGAAGTCAAACTGAATAACAGAAATATTCTATGGATGTCAGTCCCTGAGTCATGAAATTACCCTGATATGTCACACAACAGCTGAAAAGAATGGAATTAAAGTTTTAGATACTGGGGGAAAATTTTCAAAAAGTTGTGTTTTTATTTTCTAGGAGAAACAGAGTTCCCATCTCTTATTAAATAAATGAAATACCCAACATCTGAAGAAGAAGAAACACTTAAATCTTTCTCAGATTGTTCTACTGAAGTGAAAGCTTTAAGATGCATTTGAAAATGCAAGCTGTTTCCTTTGGTCACTGTGTATAAAATTAATGGTCTGCATCTCCTGTTCAGCACCTGCTTGTGTGCCATTGATTTTAAGATCCCTGATGGGCTCATGAGAAAAGCTGGTGATGAAAATGAGTAGATTTGGAAGACTGCAGGAGGAGTCTGGATGGATGGGGACTTAGGGATTACTTTATATCCAACTCTATGCTTGAAGAACAGAAGTAAACTTTCCTGGAGTCTTTCCTTGTATCCCTGAATTCAGAGTGATGCCCCTAAGCTTGTGCTCATCGATGCTTTCTCAGACAGTGAAAACTCATTCTTGGAATATAGTGTAAACTCATGGCTGAACAGAACGGAAAATATAGGTAGGAAAATTAATGCAATCTTGCCTTTAGGTTTAATGCTTTCTGGGAATAAATCCATGAAGTGTAGGAAGGGCTCTGTCACTAGCAACGGTCTTCTGTGATTTAATGTTTCAGCAGCGTGTGTAGTGTCATATGGACTTAAGTGGAAAATGAATCCCAATTTATTGAGGCTTCTAGTCTGGTTTCTTTATTTTGGGGTAGGTTCTGTCATCCTGATAAATAAATTATGGAGTACTTTAATCTGCTAAGAGGTATGCTGAGATACCAGTGGGATTGTCTGAACATCGATCTTTTTGCAAGCTGTGTTGCTAAATCAGCAAGGCTGGCGAGTATACTGTATTCATTTCTGAATCACATAATTCAGAGTGTGGTAATAAAAAAAAAAAAGAAAAATTGTCTCAGTTGGCTTCTGTTGATGTGATGAGTTTAGTAGGACTGATTGAACTAACGAAAATATTTAACTTCTAGAATGTTTTCAGTAATTGCCAAAATTCAGCTGTTCAGCAATCAGAATTAAATGAGTGTCTGCAAATTTTGGCGTGTTTCCCATTAATTATGAGGAAATGGGGTTCAGCACAGCAACTGATGCATCTGTCTTCAGGCAAAAGGGAGGGCAAGGAGTGCTTCTGTGCTGTCCTGGTCCAGGAAGGAGGCAAGAGCTGGTGTTGCCCAAGCAGTAATCATGGGAAGCATTGCAATGAGGATAGCCCTTCACTGTTGTTCTTTTTCTGCTTTTGTGGTGGTGGTGAGGCTACTTTGGTCCCTGGGAGGGTACTGTCAGTGCTGAGCTCTGCCCACATCCTGCCTGTCCCTGCCTGTTTACTTGCAGGGCTCCAGACTGCGAGAAAGGCATTCCTTTGCCACAAGGCAGAGATCAGAAACAAGGTAGGTCTTATACACGGTAGGCAAAATACTTGTACCTCCTCCTCTCATTCACTTCCCAAGTTGAGAGGTGGGAGAACATAGTATGGTCCTAATTGAAATCTTTGCTTTTTCCATATAAATATTCCCTTTGCAGTGAGATGCACGTTATGCAAAGGCAGTGCTGCTATTTATAACTTGTAGTTGAAGAGCAGTCTCTCATCAAGTAGAAGAGTCATCTTAGAGTAACTGCTGAATGGGCTTAAATGCTTTGGTAATATAATTTAAGAGCTTATCCTCTGAAGAAAGGTGGCTAAGGCTCAGGACTGGGGGCAGTGCAGCTTTATTCGTGCTTCATACTTGTGGAATTCCATTGAGGTTGGTTTTTTATTCTTCTTCTTATTTTTGCTATCATTTTCGTTGTTTGATTTACACTGATACATAGAGTTGCAGCTGCACATCAGGATGGATTTAGAGTGAGATACCAAAGATTTGCTGTTACAAAAAAATAATTGATTCCTGCTACTTGGAATCTGATGAAACTGAAATGTGTTGAGCCTAGCTACTTAGTCTGCACTTGCATGATCTTTCCAATAACTCATTTTCCTTTGAAGTCATTTCATTGTCCTGACTTTCCTGTTCTTGAACTGTTGCCAGTGAAACTGAGTCCTCCTGGTGTAATTCATAGGCTGGAATCATAAAGCTGACACTCTTGTACACTGCTATGCATCGTGAAAGAAATCTTTTTTGCCTCCAGCATGTTATTAGGAACAGGATGACAACTTATGAATATTTTCCAGGTATCATAGTGCTTTCGTACACTGGAATGTTGAATAACTTTGGTGATAGCATCACAGTTACTTGTGACAGAAGAACTGGTGTTGTTGTTGCATTCAGTCGCATCTAGCTTTGTTCTAGCTTAAGATGGACATGAAAAATCTTAATGCTGAGGCTTGTATTTTAGCTTCTAACATTGGTTTTTGATTTTGATGCTTATAAACTTACAGGGACTTCAAGTGAAAAGCATACAAAAGAAGGGGAAGCACTGATCTAGTAGCTGTTTGGTGGCATCAGTGTGCTTATAACCAAATGCTTTACGAGAGCAATGGACTAAATTTTATAAGAAGACGCACCAAAACAAAGCTTTTACATGAAATCTGATAGTAAGCTATGAAGGATGTTGTGCTGTTGGTTGTTCTTTTGTTTTGTTTTGTTCTGGTATGTGTTGTTTTTTATGGTGGACTCTTCATAATCAGCGAAGTCAGAGACAAGCTAGACGAGCTGCTGCAAGTGGGTAAATGAACCCATATGCCAAACTAATATTGTGGTGTGGAAAGGGAATAAGGTGTCCATTGTCAGTGAAGAAACTTGGGAGTGTGTGAGTGGATATACCTTGCAATTTTGTCTGCCAAACATTTTTCCACACTCATCAGAAGTAGAAAGTTGGTGTCAGGTATGAAGAACTGTACTGTGCATGTGGTCTTTCCTGTGTTTCACACACCTTAGAAGGAAGTAAAATTCTCTCTGTTCAAGAAGTGAATGTGAAGTGCTGGGGTACTTCTCTCCAAGTGACTTGGGAGTCAGAGCTGGTGTTCGTACAGCTGGGAGCACCAGAGATGAGTTAAACCTACAGCAGTCTCCTGGTCAGATGGTTTTCTCAAAGAACAAAAGAAACCCAGCACTCTCTTCTGGTCACATATTGCTACTTCAATAGAAAAAAATATCCCTTTCAACAGATAAATGTCAAACATGACTATTGCACTGTATGATGCCAGTCATATAAAGAAGATCATGACATGGAAAGGCATAGTTTATGTAAGTAAAGCTGAGTATAATGGCTCTCCAAAGCTTTCATTTCCCAAGTAGTGTTGAAGATTTGGCACTTCACTGCACTTGGTAGTGTAAGTAAAAATAAGGCAGAATTCTGACACAGCAAGTGTTCTCCAAATCTAACTACTTAGCCATCTTGAACAAAGGTTATTTCTTTTCCCATCTCCTTCACAGAATTTTGGGATTTATACCAATTATTGCTTTAGTGCAATGCTCCTCGAATGTTAGATTTGCCTGAGAGATGTAAGTCTTTGAGCCGACACGTTGCAGTGTTTCATCACTGCAAATGAAAGCCACAGTCCAACAATTTAGACTTAGGCACACTGAATTTTGGAGAGAAAATTCCTTCCCAGAATCTGGGAGTCACCCCAGCAACTCGCATGCCATGCATGCCAAGTGGATGAGGAAGGGTGGAAGCTGAATGGAGAGTGGGATTGCATTGGGAGACCCGAAAGCTAGATACATAAACAAAAGCTGAAAAATGAACTTTCTTAGATAGCTTTAAAAAATGTTTCCTAGTAAAAAATACGGTGAATGCAGTTGCTATAGTAGCTTGGGGGGCTTTTATGGAGAACTTCTTGAGATACTTACTGTTTAGTTGTAGACAAATGCATAGTTTATCTCACTCTGAGGATTCAGCATCACCTTGTGTTTGGCTTCTTTCCTAGAGCATTTAAGCTGCCACTGGTAAGCAGTCGCAGTGTCCAGAGTTTCTGGAGGGCATATAAAAAGTGATGTGCTATGATCTTGAGAATTCCTTTTTATTTTTTTCTTCTCCCCCCTTTACTGCACAAATGAAACACTGATGGTATTTTATTTAATGTCTTATTTGTTTCTTATTTGGGGTTCTTCTTAGGTGAGGGAATAACTTGGCATTGTGGAGTTTCATGTTTGCTTTTATAGCAAAAATTTTAGTTTTTTAATATATTACTTGTGCATAGCAACTCACTCTGGACCCCAAAAAACAGGGAAGGGTTTCAGTTTAAGTATGATGATTTAAGGATGCTAGAAATAGAAGATTAACGAATTCATTCTAAAGTTTCAGTATATCATGCAGTGGTAACTGAGCACGTGAACAACTCTAGTTCTGGTGCAGGACTCACTTTTGTCTCATAAATCAAGACTGAAGGCTTTCTAGAGCAGTGAAAGTACTGTATTTTTTGTACAAGATGTAGATAAGATACTTGTATTTTGAGTATATTTTTGGACCTGTGTTTTGCAGGAGATCGGACTGCACACAATTCTCCCTTTTATCTGTAATAAATTGTCAGCCATGCTAACACGGAGACAAAAGAGCAAAACAAGCACAATCTCATAATAGTTTTTCATTTTTTAAAAATAATTGAAAGAAGAAGATATGCTCAAAATACTTGGAAAAGAGGCAACATCTTTATTAAAACTGTTACTCTTCAGAAAACTACTGCACTGGAAATTTTGCTTATTTGTGTATGGGGTGAATTCATGTGCATCTCTGCCTATCATGATGGTGCATTTGCACTTTTGCATGTTCCTCTGTATGAGAAGGAGAGGAAAGGAAAATGCTTGCTACTTGGTGGGGAAGGAGCTCCAGTAATGAAAAAAGTCATGGAAAAGGTCAAGGAAATTTGCTTTTTTTTTTTCACCTTTGTTTTTATTGGTGTTGTCTGCCCTCAGATAACTTCTGAGTTATCTGAGTTATTTTGGTCCTTCTACTCAAACCTGCCTTTTTAGCCCAGCTTTATCATTCTATCATTCTGGAAGGGATACTTTGGAATTGAGATATGCTTCTTCTGTTCCCCGTTAGACAGACTTTCTACTCAACGATTTACACCCTCTGCATCTGAACTTGCTGAAGTTTCCTATTATTGGTATTCATCTGTTTGTAGCTGCTGCTTTTGGCTGGCTTTCTTATGTCACCTTGACCAGACAGACATCTGTTGAAATATCAGTATCTAAATCTTTACTGTTTGTCTAGGCTGCCTTTATTGCCTCTGGGGAAAATAAGCATTTCTTGTACGTAGTTCATTTATTTTACTCATCCTCTTTAGGAAGATGTAAAATCAATCTGGCTATGGATTTTTTTGTTTCTCCGTGAACTAGAAAGGGAACCCATCCTCAGTAGCTAAAGCATGAAAACACATATAGCGTTAGACACCTACAATCTGAATTTTGATTAGATGAATTGGATACAACGAGACTCGAGGTGATTCTTCCAGTCAGTGTCAGGATTATTGACCTGACCCTGAGCAACCTCTTGCCTGAAGCACAGAAAGGCAGACTGAGCTGTTGTGCGGGACTGGAAGGTATTGACCTTTCTTGTAAACCAGTTAAATGATAGTTCTTCAGCGTCTGTCATTCCCTGGTGGGAGAGCTGTGTGTGGGCTGTAGAACACAAATTGTTGTCTCTTTTCCTTTCTTTGGGAGTGGCAGTGATGGTGACAGCCCCTCGTGGAAAAAAAATGGGAGTAGTGTATGCATTCTCTGGTTCTTTCCTGTTTCATTGACAGCTTCTGGATCTTTATTTGCTAATTTTTTTTATCTGTCTTCAGTACTTGCCTGTTGTTCTTACTCACATCCCTGGAAACATGAAAGCCAGGAAAAGGAGCAAACATGGAGCTTTGCTGTAGGTCTTCTGACACAATCCTGACAGGATTCATGGACAGTAACTTTCTTCCTCTTGCATTCGGAAACTTGGGAGAGGGAGGATTGAAGTGTGTTTTACCTCAATCTCAGACTTAGGATCCTTGTAATTCTACTTTTGCTTGACTCTTGCATTGCCTACTTGTCCTACATTAATGATGGCCACAGTACTGGGCAGAGATTCCTGAAAAGTCAAGGATATGCTGTTCAGCTTGTTTTGACTCAAAGCTGATGCTACCTTAAGGCTAAGCTTCTTATTTCTCTTAAAGAAGCATATTGTGATGGTGAAGACCTACATTTCAGACCAATATGGTCGGAGAAGTTGTGTCTTTCCTTCCTTCCTAGCCCCAACACCCTACGTGACTGAGAGAAGTATTTGAGGTTTGAGCCAGAAGAGTCTTGGGGAACGTTTAGGCAGCCTTCAGTCCTCTGTGAAACCTCCTACTTCTTCAGACACCTGAACTGATTTCATCTTACCTTCCTGCTCTGCTCTGTACTGATGCAGCCACACCTCGAGAACTGTGTGCAGATTTAGGTGCAACAATATAAAAAGGACATAAAACTATTAGAGAGCATACAAAGCAAGGAAACAAAAGTGGTGAAAGGTCTAGAGGGCAAGATGGATGAGGAACAGCTAAAGTCACTTGGTTTGTTCAGCCCAGA
The DNA here is from genome assembly GCA_030625065.1 of Alectoris magna. Lineage (NCBI taxonomy): Eukaryota > Metazoa > Chordata > Aves > Galliformes > Phasianidae > Alectoris > Alectoris magna. The sequence goes on from CM060561.1 coordinate 5,412,488, forward strand.
GTAGAGGAGGCTGAGGGGGGGCCTCATGGTGTCTTACAGAGGATGGTGGGCATGGAACAGGCTCCCCAGGGCGGTAGTCATGGCCCCAAACTGCTGGAGTTCAAGGAGCATTTGGGCAACATTCTTAGATGTAGAGTCTGTTTTTGGGTGCTCCTGTGTAAGGCCAAGAGTTGGCCTTGATCCTTGTAGGTTCCTTCCATCTTGAGGGTTTTTTTATGATTCTATGATTAACTTTGAGTTCTGTTGTTGGACTTCACCAGAACTGAGTGCCTTAAAGGATTTTAGCTACACATTATGAGAAAAAAGAGTAGCAATCCTAAGCGGGTTCCAGTCCTGTTTTGTATTTCAGGCTAGTATCCCAAGTGCTTTGCTACCATGAAAATTACCTGTGAATTGCTTTCTACCCTGAGGCCCGTCTGCAACAGGGAGGTAAAAAATGACCTTCTCTAGAATTTGTAGAGGGAGAGAGTCATTGAACCATAGAATCATAGAATAATTTGAGCTGAAAGGGACTCTTAAAGGTCTTCTAGTCCAGTCCCCTACACTGAACAGGAACATCTACAGCTAGATCAGGTTGCTTAGAGCCCCCTCCAGCCTACCCTTGAATGTCTCCAGTGATGAATCATCTACCACATCTCTGGGCAACCTGTTATAGTGCTTCACTACCCTTAATGTAAAAAAAATAATTCCTATATCCAATAAGATTCTGTCCAGGATTGCCTGCAAGCTGCCTGTTTCTTTGTCTCTTCAGCTGTGCTTTTCCTTTCTTGTGTTTTAATAGAGAGGTGGCAACACATGTTTTCAGTAAACGAGAGCAGGGAGGTACTCGGATGGGTTTCTGGTAGTGGATCCCTCACAGGGAACAACGCTTCCTGCAAATGTTGAGTGAAGAGGGAAAGCATCAGGGGAAAAGATGAGATTGCAACCCTGCTATCTGCACCTTCCCATGTAGTGACAGGTATCTCCTGGTTTTATGGCCCCTTGTTGTAGATCTTTCACTTTTGCTGGGGTGTTTGTGTCTTCAGGAGAGTCTGAGTTCCATTTAAAAGGCCAAGATCGTGAAAACTTCATAATAAAAAGACTTTGAAGTACAATATCTCTTAGTCAAATGTAGCCATATTTTTATTTTATTTTTTTTGCACAGACTTTCAGGAAATTAGATGGCTATTAAATTGTTGGAACAAGTGGAGGAGAGAGTCATCCACATAGTGCAAGTAGGATGCAAATGTATTCCTGTATTTGGGAAATTTTCTGTCATGTGGACAGCTCAGCAGAAGCATTGGGTAAACGGTGGGTGAGTGTGTGGTATACTACAAATTAGTATAGCTCTTTTATTAACTCGAGGAGTGTGAAACAGTTGACATCAGCTCATTTCTGAAGCTTTTAGGGATTCTAGTAATGTTTATCCATGCCATTAACATAATGCAAAGGGCAAGAAATACAAAGCAATTTTTCCTTGCATTGGCCTCAGTAGGATTTCTGGGAGATACATTCACCATGCTCCTCCCTGTTAGAATATATGTTGCCTATTTTCCAGATTTAGGCTATTACCACCATCCTGGTTCCTGGCTCCAGCTCTGTTAGCTGACTATATAAAGCCATGACATATGGGTCTTTTTACTAACATAATCCTGCACTGTACTAAAAAAGAAAATATTAGGTTTCATTCCAGGAGTTGGAAGAACTTCCATGAGGATATAAAAAGCAGGAAATGGGCCCCTCTATGGGTAAAGCACTCCTCATATTGAATAGCCTCCAGGGGCTCAGTGTTAAAGGCTTCTTCCTAGAAGTTAATGTGGGCTGGAACCTCTCTGTCTGTGCTTGAGAGGAAATCGGATTTTTGGGTCTTCGCCCATGCAGGTTACAGGGCTTAGGACAGAGGACTGGGGTTCCATGTCTGTAAAAAATCAGTGTGCTCCACATATATGGCGGTAAGGTTATACTGGGGACAAGCTCAGGATTTTGAAATAAACATTTCTACAGTTTGAAATATTGATTCCTCTGTGGCCATCAGTTTGGTCTTTGCCTTGCTCACATCAGTTCTCATTAAGCTGGACATCCATTACACCAACGACTGTAAAATTAAATGTTTTTGAATTGGGCTTCTCACGTGGATTACAATGTTATCTGTAATCCTAATTTGCTGGCACTCTGAATTACATGCAGATGCTGGACTTTCCAATTGTAGGGTATGTGTATACTGCAAACCGTGACAAAGTGGCAGCACAAGGCACATTTCATGTGTTAGAAAAATATAGGTGTGGAAATATGGAGAAAGTTTTCTAACAGCCAGGGTGCGATGGAGTCATTATTGGGATGGATGAGTTGCTTTACTGAGTGATGTAGTTTGGACTACTGGTCCAGCTGTCTGAGTACAGCCTGTTTGTAGGAGAGATAGATAACGAGGTAAATTTGGGAATGGTGATACGGATTTGGAGCTACCTAGCCACAGGCTTCAGGATTTCAGACATTATGTCACAGAAACTTTTTATGTCAGGTTAGTTTTGGGTTTGATAACTGAAAAGTTATACTTGGAGTAACTGCACCAAGGCCTGCAAACACTGCATAGCTGCAGCAGACAAAAATACATTGCAAAATGCTCACCTAGTACTTAGGGCATTTTGGAATTGCAGCAATTTGGCAGGCAACCAGTAATAGCTTGTTTTAAATTGTCTGTGGTAGGTGCATTTACAAAGGAATTAGTTTGAAGGATGCATGATCTAAGCATAGGTTAAGGAGTCAGGAACTGCTGAATTCCAGTTGTGACCTTCTCTCAGGTTTCCCCACAAGTGCCTGCGCAGTGCTATGGAGGTTAAAATAATGTTTCTAAGTTTGCAAAGTGGAACATGCAGGAATTAGAAAATGCTCATGCTGAGTTAATCCAGTCCCTTTTGGAGTATTCTTTATGACCCTTTTAGACACTTAGTTGCCCTTCTCCATATATTTTTTTCCATTCAATTCCTGTCTTGTTGAGTCTCCTGGACAGGCACCAGTCACTTACTGAACAATTATTTATTACATTTCCCCTCCTCTTTGTTTTATATGCAATTTATTTGTTGTCCAATCAAACTTCTTTCCAAATGCAGTGACATTAATCATTCATTGGGACCTGTAGTTCCAGCACCAAGTACTTCAGAGTAGCAAGAGTTCAGTTGAGGCAAACAAATTGATGGGTTTGAGTGCTCTACTGATCTTTCCTCTGTACTCCATTTAGTCTCCCATCAAAATGACAGATCTCTTTGGCTAGTAGTCATGGTAACCATCTCTATGCGACTGATATGTTTTTTGGGGATCAGTGTAGAAGTTGCTCTTGAGATGTGATAGTGAAAAAAGGAGAGGAGAAACTCTTCAGTTCTTGCAGCATTGGCAGTACTTAAAGACTGGGGATCTGTTGGCTTTCAGGGTACGTGAATGTCCCCATCCTACAAGCTGCAGAGGTGCGGACAGTCTCCTCTCTGGTTTCAGCAGACTTTGTATCAGTTTCAGTTGTTGTTAAACACAGCTGGTAAGTACATGGTTTAGTGGGCCTGGTGGTGGTGGTTGGACGGTTGGACTGGATGATCTTAGTGGTCTTTTCCAACTTTTAACAATTCTGTGGTTCTATGAATGAAGTACCTCAGGAGCAACGCTGGTGTTAGCAGAAGGTTTTCTGCTTTGTTTGATTTTGAAATAATGCTTGCTGAAAGAAGTGGCCCTTTTTTTCATTAACTACAGTTGGCTTTGGATCAGGGTTGGGAAGATACGCATCTACAAGAAACGCCACTGGATGATTTCTTTAAAAAGCATTGAACTAAGATATACGATGGCATGGGCAGATCGAGGGAGAGAAAGTCCATTTCTCTTTTGTATGGTCTCCTTCCTGCTCATATCAGCAATAATTTAGATAATTAAATTGCTTAGTTCGGTAGTTGGAACAGACATGATCAGCAAGCTGACTCTGCTAAGACGTCAGATGCATTAGTGTTCTGTGGTATTTTGTTTTGTTTTTTTCCTTTTTGAGTGTACGTGTAAAGCTTTATAATTGGATGCTGTCTTTTTCACCCTAGGCTAGCTTCTTCTTCAGAGGAGCATACTAAAGACATTTAAAATCACATTATGAATGCCAGCGTGGAAAATTTATGTGGCATACAGTGAAGGTTCAGCGGCAGCAGACAAATGGGTAAAATTAAGCAAAAAGTATTAGCAGCCCCCTTTGACTTTAACAGTAGGATGCAGAGGTCAGTGTTGGGGTTTAATAAGACATATCCTCCAGCATAAGCTCAGATATGCTAAAGAACACACCGAAGTCCAAAACTGGATGTGCTTTTTACATTCAGACTTGAATCGCTGCTCCTTACACTACCCCTGTGGGGTCTTTGAACTTTTGCTCTCATCAGGTAGGAGTGTTATTAAATCACACAGCTGAAATTCTCATGTTAATGCTGACTACATTATTTTGTGGGTTTTTTGTTTTTTGTGGGTTTTTTTGGTTTATTAATACAACTTTGTGACTGACTCACTCCTCTAAAGGATGAAAGAGATCACAGAAACTGACCTGTTTTTTTTTTTTTTTCCCATCTCTGATTCACAAGAGTTTTGGTACTGATGATGTCTCTCAAACCAGGACAGAAGAGCAGTGGCTGGGTGGGCTGAGGGAGGGAATATATGGTACTTGTGCTGAAATCAGTCACCCTAGAAATACTGTGAAGTTTTCTGCTCTGCCACATTCCTTACAACTGTCCCTTCTTTTCCCTTCATTTTTGCAGAATACCATTCCTAAGCACACACTTTTGCTGCTGCCATACAATTTCCCCTCCTCATTCCCTGAATTATGGTCATGTGAAGGTATTATCTGAGAATCAGGCTGAAACAAATCCCTGTATGCCCCTTCAGCATCACACTCAGGCAGGAGAAAGACAGACAGAGCAGGACAGAAAAACACGTCATATTATTCGCAAAGGAAGAGGGGCTTTATTTTCCAAATAAACTGATGTGAGGATATTCTTTCATTTTGATTCAATCAGGAAAAAGAACAAAACACACACACAAAAAAAAAATCAAACACAATAATATTCTGCTCAGCTGTTCATTTTGTTTCTGGTTATGTATGTGATGCTTTGGACACGAGGGCTCTGCTCTCAGCCTCCATAAAGATCAAGAAGACAAAACAGCATCTCTTAAAATGCAGGAGTGCAAGAGAAGCCTGACAGTGAGCAAAAGAATAAAGTACTTGTGAGATGAGAAGACTCAATTCTCCTTCATCTTTTTTTTTTTTTTTAAATATTTATATATTTTTTAGTGTTGTTTTTTATAAGCAAATATTTGCCAAAATGAGTGTATTTATTGTTCAAGAACAGACAGGCCTTAGCGCAGATGCTCACTGACCTAGAACTCTATACCACTCCTCCAAAAAAGCAATAGCAAAGTTAAATGTTGTATAGAGGTTGTATCCATCTTCTGCATATTGTTTGTTCAGCTGTGAGGCTGTACAAATAGCTTGGTCCTATATCTGTATTTTAAGCACGGAGAGCTCACTTTAACATTTACCAGCATTCTTTTCAGCCTGGATGCCATTCCCACATCAGATTTGCATGTAGTCAGAATTACTCATTCCTTTATTTCCCATTAAACTATTAAAAATGGGACCTTGGGCTTGAAGTTTACAAACTCAGTCATAATAGGGTTTGTCATTTCTTTTTGTAGTATCACTTAAAGCATGTAAATATGTCACAAAGTAACCTGACAGCAAAGTTTGCAAAATAAGCAGAAGAAAAAGAGGTGTTTTTAACGGATGTACACTGACTTATGCCACTTTAGGACAAATATTTGCACACGATTACTAAGTAATAATAATAGAAAACCATGTTGGGCAACTGGAAACAGGATCCACTAAAAATAAATTTTACTCCTGGATCACTCTGAAGCCTGAACTGTCCCACTCTGGGCTCCTTTTCAACAGTTTCTCCTGGAATGGAACGTAGATGTTGGTCAGCTGCTGGAATCACAGACTGGGCTTAGTCTTGCGGTGGTGAACTGAACTGGAGGAGGAATACTGCCCCAAAACCTCTCATGAGAAATGCTTTACCTCTAACCTTTCTTTCAATACCTCTGAAAACTTCATTGTAACAATATGAGTTTCGTTGATGTAGATGGAGCAACTTTATCATCCTGAAACATCCATTTATAAACTGGTTGAAAGTTAAGAGACTTGGTTCAATTCTCCATGCTATAAAAATGGATAAAATGATGTATTTTGGCCTGAGTGCAAGAATAACACTGAACCACAAATGCGTATTAAAGCCACCACAGGTTATGATTCTAGATTTTAAGCAGATGTCCTGATTTAATTTGCATTTCTCCTCCCCTATTTTTAGGCTAAATGACTGTTCTGAGATACTTTTCAGCATTCATAAGACAGCAACGAGCTCTTGAAATATTTTAACCTAGAGTGGGGATGAATCACTCCTTAGAAACACATTTCTCAGGCCTGGTCATATACATAGCCCTTCTGCCCCAGTAGAAGTGGATGAAGTGAAGCCTGTCTACCAAACTCTTCATCTTTGCCTTTCAAGCCGGCATGCGTCCATCCTGCTGCCATTCTGCTGAGTGACACCAGCTGGTGGTCTGCTCCATTTATCCTGTCCCTGTATGAGTTAGCAGCTGGCAAAGGCTGTTTTTAATAATGTATTTATAAAACTTTGCTGCCGTGCAAGCCCAGACACACAGAAATGACGTTTTGAGCTCTCAGCGCTGAAAGTGCAGAATGCCCCATGGCAGATCTGGTTTCCCATCTCTTCCCTAAATGCCAGAAACCAACATTTCCTAGGCAAAAAACCTTCGGCTGCAGGCTCTCGTAGCTATTTAAAGTTGCCTGCCCTGATCCCTCCACAGGCGGCTGCCTGATTGGTATTTCAGTAATGTGTTTATTTAGAAGGAAATTCTAACTACTACTATAGGGCATGGTGATATTTTAATGCCCTTTTTACCTTGCAACCTTTTCTAGCAATCTCTGTGAGAGCCTCACTGTCTCACGGAGACACTGTCTGGTTGAGGTGTAAACTACAGCACCTGCTTGTGCCCTTTGGACTTAGTTGCTTAAATAAAGCACTTTGTTTTTTGGATCCTGTCTAGCATTTATATTCCTCTGCTGGCAGATGCTTCCAACTTTTCATTCGTAGAGTGCACGATGTATTCAGTGCATTTTTTTCTCCTTGTCTGCATGTGATAAAGACCTTTGAAAATACAGGAGCCTGCATTTTGCTCTGAGAATAAGGATTTACAAGTACAGAAGGCTTTCCCTTTTATGTTTCTTGAACCAGAATGCTGTGCGATTTATTTCTGAGAGACGTAGTAGAGATTGGCCCAATTTTTGACTGATCAAGACCGTACGTGAAGAAATGCTGACACCTCTATTCTTTTTGTTCGTGATTCCCCCAGAAATTTCCTAGAATGCATAATCAGCCCTACAGCAATGATCCACAGCATACAGTGTTCCCTTTATGCCTTCTTTACACATCAAGGGGAAGAAGCTGATGTGCATCTTAAAAGAAGAGGAAGCAGAAATTCCTTAAGAAAATGAACCAAGAAATCCGTGCACTAAAGAGTAAAAGGTGGAAGCAGGAGCTGAGAAAAACTTTTCCAAAATGACTCCTCAGGGAGTAAGAGCTGCAAAGTGGAAATGATTTTCCCTTGCATGTGTGGAGTTTAGTACATTAAATTGCAATGATTTCATGATCCTTATAGTAAAAATTAATTTTTAATAGGAAATAAATGATTAAATATTTAAACAATAAGAAAGGAATTAGATTAGTGTTAGAAAATGTAGCTATACTTGGCATGGCTTGGTACAGCACTGCCTGAATCCTGTGGCTTCAGACACGGTATACTTGAGACAACAACCTTAAACTGAAGGTATTCCACCTGAGCTTTTACATTTCTTACCTAAATAGTTGAAAGATACATTTTGAAGCTGCTGAGATGATTATAGACATGGACAGCAGCAAGCACGCATAGGAAAACAGCCATATGTTTTTAGTGTTCAGCATTTCTGAGGCTTGGGAACTGAAAGCAGCCATGGGTGAGGTGGCAATGTGTTGTGTGTGATTTGCAGTGGGCTGTATCCCAGCTCCGCATTTTGTATCTCCTAATGATGAATATGTGGGAGGGCCATGTCAAGAACAGTTTCCACTCCAGTGCATTGATTGTGTAGTTGGCAGTGAGCTCAATTAAAGTATAATAATCTGGTAATCTCTCTCCTTCCCCACTCAGGCTGCTGCACACTGAATAGAGGCAGTGAAAGGCTATAGCATTTGAAAAGTAGGTGAACTTCTTGCCTCTTTGTCTGGGTGGTTTGTGTCTCGTCAACAGCATGAGAAGCGGAAGAGACAACTCCCCAAAATGATGCTCCCATGCCTTGCATCATTACTTTTGTTTGTTTTTCTGTGAGATAACACTTGCTCTTTATTTTTCCTTGGTAGGCCACAGATTGGATTTCTAGAGAGCTTCCCACCACGGTGAAAAGACAAGCTGATGTGAGAAAGGAGATATGTCTGTTATGGGAAGATGCCATTTACCCTGTCTCCTAATTTTTTTCACACTTGTGTTCAGTGAGGAAAGAACCGAGGCACAGAGAGCAGGTATGCACCATTCCACTCTTGTTAAATAGCTGCTGGGGCTTTTACAAGGCTGAGATGCTATCACTGTTATCATTGTAGGAAGAAAGCAATAAAAAAGCAAGCAAGATGTTTACTACTGAAAAGACATAAAACAGACCTTAGGAATGGAGCTAAGGGATCAGGGTTATGATTTAACTAGAGTTTCTGGTTTTCAGCCATCCAGAACAAAAGGAGCAGCATGCAACTTGCTCTGGATATGCCTTGTCCATGGAGGTGGCATGGAGATCACCCCTTATACTGATTTCAGCAGGTTTCACATTAGACCTGGTGAATCTTTCTTCTGACTGGGACTTTCCCAGTGAACTAAACAGAGTCAGGGTGCTCTTCATATTCTTCCATCTCATGGTTCATACTGTCTAGCTGGGTCCCTGGCATGGTTTTTGGCCTGTGCCATTTAGCAGTGTCCCCTGAAATGCCACTGAATGATGTGTCTCTGCTTGAACAGGGATGTTGGACCAGGTGGCCTCCAGAGGTCCCTTCTGATTTCAGTTAATCTGTGATTCCATGAATGGATTGGAGAACTGTGCAATTGAGAGCCTGTTCCTCCAGGTAGTCTTCACAAGGACATATTGTTTTTTGAGGAGGAGTGGGAAGAGTTTATTTATTTACAAGTGAATGATGCTAAAGGTCAGGGAGTGACAATGGTTATAGACCTACACAGCTTATTTGTAATGAAAGCCCAAAGGTACTTTGAGATAGAGGGTGTCTCTGTTTCTAGGAAATATACTATTTTGTAGTCAGGGCTAGTTTTTACCAGAAAAAAATAAAAGAGAGAAGAGAAGGCTCTGGGGACACTTCACAGCAGCTTTGCAGTATTTAAAGACAGCTTATAAACAGGAGGGAGACTGACTTTTTTCATGGTCTGGCAGTGATAGGACAAGGAGGAACAGTTTTAAACTAAAATAGGGGAAGTTTAGATGAGACTTTAGGCAGAAATTTCATCTCAGAGTGCAGTGAGTCACTGGCACAGACTGCCCAGAGAAGCTGTGGATGCCCTATCCTTGGAAGTGCTCAAGGTGCCAGGTTGGATGGGGCCCTGGCCAACCTGATCTAGTGCCTGATTTAGTGGCTGGCAACCCTGTTCATGGCAGAGGCATTGGAACTACATGATCTTTACAGTTCTTTCCAACCCAAAACATTCTATGATTCTTTGTTTTTATGATTCTGTGATTTTTGTTTAGTCTTTTAGTATCAAGTTTCAAAGGAATGACTACTTATTAACAAATAAAAAGTGAAATGTCATCTTTTCTAGTGCTAGTGGATCAGTTATAGAAAGGAAGTAGTGTTCATAATTTCATTATATAATTACGTTAAATAATTTTGGGCTTATGGCTTGTTTGTGAGCTATTTATAATGGCAATGTAGCAAAATGGTTGAGCTGGTGTCTGAACAGGTGACTGCAACTTTTGGAACTGTGGTTTCGGAGTGCATTCCTGTAATTAAAAAACTGAAAGTTCACTTTCTATGAATTATGTCCCACATTCCCTTAACGTGAACTGTTTCTGCCAGTAAACAACATTCTAATAGCATTCTTGGAAAACAATCAATTTTGCCCAGCAGTGGACAATGCAGTAATAAAAATGCAGATTCATACTTACTAAAAGCTTTTCTGCAGCATTTAATCTCACTGCCATCAGCAAAGAATGACCGACTTTAAGAAAATAATCCTAAAAGACCATATTTTTCTGCCCTGCAATACTGCCTGAATAGGCATCACATTTTAGTCTTCAAAAACACCTCATTTTAAGGCTCATCGCCCTTGAACACAGAGAGGATGGATTCTTTCTGTTCTGTTTGTTTTTAAAGTACAGTCATCTCATCTGCTGAAAGTCATTAAAATGAGCAACAGGAAGCTCTTTACCTTGTGGGCTTTATAGTTAAACCTTTATATTTTGTGGTTAGTCTCAGTTAATATTCTTTCAGACAGCAGAGATTAACAGTGATTTTTTCTTTCCTTATGGAAATCAGAGGTTTCTTGCTTAATTTTTTTCTGTTACATCCTTTACATTCTGCAAAAAGCAAACAGAACTACACTTGGCAATCTAGCCAATATACATGGATGTAATGTTAATTGACATTTCATAATATAAAGCTATATATTCCCTCATTTTCACACTCTGCTGAAGAGAATTACTGCAGTCTCTGTGCAACAGCTTTCAGATAGCTGCTCATGCTGCTGGTATATACAGACAGATCCTTCTTTCTCCTGTCCAGAGGACTCCTGTCCTCTGCAGGGCAGGTGCACAACATCAAAATGATCAATAGCACCAAAACTAATATTTGAAATGTAAGCTCCAATGTGGGAGAAGACTTTGTGACCTTCCTTTAGGCTCAGATATCAGAACTCCGTGAAGACATGCTAACAGTATCATGCCCATCCACCTTTGGATAGTGTGCTTCATATTTCTATTCACTGAGGTGCCTGTCATGCAAGTACTTGGATACCTCCATATTCTTTGGCACGTATGGAAAAAAAAATCTAGTCCTCAGCTAACACCTGCAATGAATGCTTTTACATTAGCATTTTAGGTCTGTTAAGGAGTGCAGAAAAGACCGAGTATTACCTGGGGAGCCACAAGTGAGAGGGTAGGTCTGCGAGTGGTTCAACCAAAGATCCAGGTCATCAGAGAAGCTCATAGCCATGAAACAGGTCCAAGATCAAGCCAGGAATGTGACTCAGCAAGGTAGAGTGCAGATGAGGTCTGAAGATGGCAGCTGGGGTCAGCCACCATCCAGGCAGTTTCGCAGAAGTGAGGCATGTCTGAGGTGATAAGACAAGGGGAAGTGGTTTCAAACTGAAGAAGAAGAGATTTATACATAAGAAATAAGTTTTTTTTTATAGAAAGGGTGGCGAGGCACCGAAGCAGGTTGCCCAGAGAGGTGATGGATGCCCCATCCCTGGAGACATTCAAGATCAGGCTGGATGGGACTCAGAGCAACCTGATCTCACTACAGATGTTCCTGTTCATTGCAGGGAAATTGAACTAGGTGATCTGTAAGAGTCCTTTCCACCTCCAAAGATTCTATGATATAACGTATCTTGGTCACTGGTATGTAGAGGTTTAGTTGCTGGAGCCTGGCTGGAACTAATCTGGGTGTGAAAACACAGAAGCCATATAGTGAGGATGTCACTGGTGTATAGAGAGCAAAATTGTTCTCAGTGAACATACTTTAGGGTCACAACTTTCCTTGACTACTCCCAGATTTTCTGATCAATGGAAGTGTGTTGATTAGTCCAGAGCATGAAGGAAGTTAATGCTATGGTTTTGATATTAATAATTCAATGGTGCGGGCACTTGTATGGACCTGTTCTCTGTCCTGAGTCACATTGTTTGTGCTTTGTTTTTCAAATTAGCCTTTTAGAGTTGGTTCAAACAAGCAGTTGTGCTTGTGAGATGGTGTAGGACAAGAACTAATGCTGAAATGATGACTGGTAGTTGTGACAATAGATAAATTGACTCAGTCTTGAAGCTGTGTGGTTTGTTAGGCACTATGCTTTATAACAGTAGATTAAATATATACATGTATATGTGTTTTCCAGGTGGCATAATGTTGATGTGTCTTGGTCACCTCTGGGAATTTTTATGTATATTTTGCCTGCTGGTTTGCATATATTCAGAGAGAGGTAGAAAACATCTCCTGGGAGATTTATTTTTTTGGCAATCAGCTGACAAATATGTGATCAGTCTGGTTTCATAGGGCAAAAAATTTGCAATTAAAATACATTTGCCTTTGAGATTACACAGGCCACAGATTACAAATATCATGGCTGGAGCCAAAAGGGTGTTTGTAGAGATGAGTGAACTTTTTCATTACAAAGAAACTGCCCTTTGTTGTCAGGGAAGCCATCCCAGTATTCAGTGAGTCATCCTTTAGTCAATAGTCAATGGCAGAGAGCCTCAAAATCAAAATAATCTTGTTATAAAGTTGCTTCACCAAGCTATCACGCTGAGCAGAAGAACAGCTTCTAGCTAAGAATACATAAATCTTAATGTTAATGCAGGAGGGAACATGAAAGCTTCACTACTCCAGGTCACGATTGGCATAGGGAAGGTCAAAACAGGTCTCTTGAGCTGCCAAGGTCATTTCAGAGCGTTGCCTGAGCAAAGCGACTGCAACAAAGTTTTTAAAAGAGAAAAAATAGCTTCATATACATGCAGATGGTGTAGGTGAAAGATTGAGCAGAGGAAGTTAGTAGTGCAGGAAGAGAAAGGGTATGCATTTCAATGAGAAGTGTGTGCTGATCTACTGTAGATCTGAAACAGAAGAAGTGAATCACAAGGAAGAACGGCTGAGAATCTGCACTTTCTCTGCAGGAGAAGGAGAGGGTTTGTTGTCTCCTCAGCATTGCTCACTGAGGGACCATGCCTGGGGAATATTTGTTATGCCTGATACTTGTATTTCAACTTTCCTCAGCAATGTATTCTGCCACTTTTGCAGGTTGCAAGAATGTTCATTATGACCTTGTTTTCATCTTGGATGCCTCCTCCAGTGTCGGGAAAGAAGATTTTGAGAAGGTTCGGCAGTGGGTGTCTAATTTGGTGGAAACTTTTGAGATTGGTCCTGACAAAACCCGTGTCGGTGTGGTGCGATACAGTGACCAGCCAACCACCGAGTTTGACCTGGGAAAGTACAAAACCCGTGAGGAAATCAAAGAGGCCGCCCGAAAAATTAGGTATTACGGGGGTAATACAAACACTGGAGATGCTCTCAGGTACATCAACACTTACAGCTTTTCCAAAGAGGCAGGTGGGAGACTTAGTGATCGAACTGTCAAAAAAGTGGCTATCCTGCTGACTGATGGAAGGAGCCAGGATTATGTCTTGGATCCAGCCAATGCAGCTCGTCAGGCTGGAATTAGGATCTTTGCTGTGGGTGTTGGCGAAGCCTTAAAAGAAGAATTGGAGGAGATTGCTTCAGAACCAAAGTCTGCTCACGTGTTTCACGTCTCCGATTACAATGCCATCGATAAAATTCGGGGGAAGCTGAGAAGACGTCTCTGTGAAAGTAAGTAGACCTCACAGTTCTTTTACACAACGAGAATGAATAGGTTCGATTATCATGTAGGTGTGAAAAGCTTTGATTTTTTTCCTTTCATGCTTACCTGGTTATAATTCTGTGCTGATAGTCCTTTATTTTATTGTCTAATGCTTTCTTCCATTCCGTAAAAAGTACCTGGCTTGTGTTGAGCTGCTCCCATTCTGGGTTCTTCTGCCCAAGTTACCTTAAAGTATAGATCAGCTTCTAGTGGTCAGCTAAAAAGCAGACTCTGAATTCCTTTTCATTCTCAAATAGTTCTACTGCCCTATCATATTTTAGACTGAATGGATTTCCTCTGATTTATTCTGACATTGGTGAGAAGGTAGACAATCTTATTTATACCCCAAATTTGGTTAAGTTTGCGTGGGAATCTTTGTGGTTTTTTTTTTTTTTTTTTTTGTTTTGTTTTTTAATTGGAGTGGGGAAGTTTTTTGTTTTGTTTTTCTTATTTTCTGCCTTTATGAGATTATAAAAAAAAAAAAAAGGTGCACTGTACAATGTACTGAGAATAGGAAACAAATGAAACTTATTTTTCATGCATTTTCTGCATTTCAGCATCTTAACTCTACTGACAACTAGTGTTCACTAGCGCTCTGCCTAGCAACCCCATAAATCTTGGTGCTGTTTTGAATGGTGTTTAGTAGAGAACAGTGTTCTCTTGTTCTTGGTTTTGCTGTGTGTGTTGCGGTCATTTTCAGTTCTTTGGGTCAAATTAATTAGATACTGTTCTGGATCATAGGTCTGAATTTGAAAGACAACAGATGAATCTCTGTGGGATGCTGTAACATGTTGCAGTGTCAATGACCTTGTCTGCAGGCTATGAAGTTGTGTTACTGTCTGCTGGCAGTAACTTACCTGGAAAGAAGCAGGCCTTCCAGTTTGATGTTGTGAGGTTCTCTGTAACATCCCTTTGCAATCCGAATGTGTTAATATAATGCTCTGGACTTCTGAGGGCTTCTTAGAGAGTTGCACTTGCATACACAGGGCTGTTGACACTGCCACACAATGTCATGATATGACTGCTTTTTGGCTGCTTGAATAAAAATGCTTGTAGATAGTGTGAGTCTGACACAAGTGAAAGTCATGCTGAATATTCGCTACATGTTGCAGATTGAAGGAGCTGAATGCTTTTCCTCGAAAATGTGTGTAATTATATAAGGCAGACTAAAACCTTCTTGGCGGATACCCTCAGACAACTCAAACAACCTCTTACTGCAACTGCTGAACAACCAAATTCTAATTTTCCTTTGAAAATCTGTCACATTTCTTTTCCAGGAAAACTGTTTTCAGTACTTCTTACCTGTTTGTTGCATTCTCAAGAAAACATTTGCCCATTTGACAGAGTATAATGCCATTTGTTTGTGGCTTTCTGAGTCCATACAACATTCACACATATGTTCATGTCACTCCTCAGTAGATCCCAAAGGATTACTAGGAGCATATTTCATCCATATGTGATAATTGTCACTCTCCAAGGTGTTTGCTTCCCCCTTCGCCAGTAGGTTTGGTGTGGAGAAATAGAGCCTCTGAAAGGGTAAATGAAAGGGAAATGTTTAGTTATTTTAGATACAGGGAAATTTAAGGAGAAAGCTGACTGCTGTATGGATTGGTTTCTATGTAAGAACAAAGGGAACTGGACAGCCGTCAATGAACATTATTAATTAAAGCAGGAGCAGTGAGGAAGGGAGTTAGCTGAACAAACAGCGAGTGGATAATGTGTGCACTTTGAGGGACATTCAGGCACAATAATGAAGTGTAAGGTAGTTGGCAGTGACACAGGGGAATTGACCATCTGAGTGCATTGGGAATTTGAGAGGAGTGGATCCAGTATAGGAAGGGGAGTTAACAACTAAGGCAGTAAACACAGGTGCCTTAAAGTGTATCAGTCTTTGCAGTGGCATGATTACCACATCAACCACAGTTAGAAGAAATAGGTCTGCAAAAGGTGTTCCCAGTGGGTGTTTTTCTGATTCAAGGATCCCAGTGAGATGCTGTAACCTTCCTAGATCCTTAATTCCAGCCTTGGTAGAGGAGACTTCTACTCAATATCTGGCCTCAGTCCTTCTCACTATACTTGGAGCCTGATCCTGTCCTGTATTAGCACAGAGACTGGGTAACCTTTTTTTGTTATCTGAATATGTGAAGTGGAACTGTTCTGGAGGGTGAGAGGGAGCTGGTGGAGAATCCAGTCTCTTCTGATGCCAGTGTCACTTTTAAATGCTGTTTTAATATGGCGGGAACAGAAGAGGAGTTCACTGTAAGGGCTATATCTTACACATATTTAGAACGTAAAACTTATAATAGATGTTGTGGTTAACACTCTGTAATTTCAATGTGACAACTCTGAATAAAACAGGAACATACAAACCACTGGTGGGTGGAGAACATGATGAGGGCATATGCCATGATGCTATTTAGTTTGTGCACGTTCTGAGATAAAAGGGTGTACCAGCAGAAGCCAGCCTAGGCTTTTAATAGATGCAATCCTCTGTGAGCTCCTGGGAGATGTGAATCAGTGAGTGGAAATGATAGAGGGGAAATTATTTTGTTGTACTGACCAGTGATGAGTTTTCCAGTCCTTTCACTACTGTATTACGAAATGGGAAGACTTATGCAGTGTTGCAAATAGAGGATTTCATGCCAACAGCTGTTCGTAATCACTTGTCTCTGGTCTCACTGGATGTCTGTCCTAGACTCTGTCATTCCATATTGCTATATCTGACTGAATTTATTGCTAAGTACATGCCATTATGTTCATTAATAACTTTTTAGCTCCCATTTGATCTTGTGGAAATGAGAATCAAAAAATAACATCTGCTCAGTGAGACGTTGTGGCAGTGGGAGATATTTTTGCCAAAAGTCTCCACTACGTTGTGGACTATATTTAGAAGGCAAAAATGGTTGATTCTTTCACAGGACAGCAGGACAGATGTATTCTGTTAAAAATTCCAGATACGCATTCTAAATAGAGTTTCTGCTTATATGTTGTTTAGGTAACAACAAGCAGCTATGGAATATTTAAAAATACACTGGCACCTGCTTCTGGTAGGTAAACAGAAGGTTTATGCTCGTCAAACAGAGCCAACTGTTTCAGATTCAATACAGGTTTCATCTGATGCTGAACTTGATATACTAGTGCATGTATAAAACTGTTGACCTGACATGGATCTGGTAGCTCTGGAGGTTAACCTCAATAAGGAAGACATTGCAGTGGTACTCTAGAACACCCACATGATGTGGTCAGGGATAATTGTTTCTTAAACAAAACTGATTACAGTGTTCTGGGCCATTTTTTTTTTTCTGTTGTTGTTAAGCCAGACAGGTGATAAGATGCTGTTTGCAAGACTGAGCAGAAATGTTCTCCTAAAACATTCTCGATCTTCCCTGACTCCATAAGGAGAAGCCTGTGGCTTGGCAAATTCGGGCTGATTTCTGAGCCTCTACTCTATTGCAAAGGTCAAATTTCACAGTTTGAAAAGAAATTTGGCATGAGAGCTATAATTCCTGCTAAAGATTATTTTTTTCTACACCCAGTAATAGGAGAACCACAAGCAGATGTTTTCTAAGGAAGTACTGCACTCAGCATTGGTCCAGGACCATCAGTGAGTTGTATTTGTAATGCAGGTCTTTCTGCAATCAGTTTTCAGTAGCCTGTCAGCTTGATTTATCTTTCATGGTGAGTTCTGTAAGTACGTGGAAGACCAAAGGACTGTGTCATTAAATCAGTCTCATATTCTTTGCAAACGCTAGCGCTAGAGCTGAAATATTTCAGTATCTGGTAGGTACCAATGCTTTATCATTAATTTCAGTGCAGATACCAACTCCTGCGATCAAGTCTCAAAAGCAATCGCATGTTCAGATGATTCATAAAGTATATTCTTCTATTTTGTACTTGTCTCTTTTGATTTTGGGTTGTGTGTGCAGTTCATAAAACGTAAGTAAGTCCTACAGTACCACAGCTCTTTTTCTAAATGCAGAAATGCTTCCGACCGTCAAGGCAAGCAGTTTGAACACCATTCAAAATAGTTAAAACTCTCGAGTTGTTTAAGTAAGTCAGCTTCCTCAGGTTCATGACATATTTGCAGAGGAATTTGCATTAAAAAAGCAGTATGTTTCTTTGTGAACTTTAATATTAAAAAAAATATCTCATACACAGAGAACATGTCAGAGAATAGGCGTCATGAGTGACAGTTCCTAAGAAGCTTATCATTATGATGGAATCATACATGAGTACTGAAATATCTAAGCAGATCAGCACTTAGCATCACTTACCTAACTGATGGCACGTTCATTTTTTACTCCTAGTTGTGCTCTGAGGTTTCACTGAAAAAAAAACAATTATTTATAAATAGCTTTGCATTAGACATCATGGAATAGGGAAGGAGATCGATAGAATTTGGAAACTGGCAGCAATTAAAAACTTAAAGTATTTTAATGAACTCAATTATGGCAGTAGTTCTAACTTTTTGCAGTTTGTTGAGCAATTTGTAGACTTGGGAATCTGCAGTCCACTCTTCCTTTCATAGTTGGAATAGGACTTTATTTGGGTTCTCCAGAAGTTCGTCTTTGCAGTAGTTCCAAGGCTTGGCTTTACTGCAAAGTGATTTAGAAGCTGTTTTTTATTATCGTAATCACTTGTAGAGGCCTTCCACAAATGTGAACACAGCTTGTCATCTGGGCAGAACTTGGGGCATGCCATACCCCAACTTGTAAAAAATTGTGACACCTTCTTCCATGTTGGGTACAGAGAAGGTTGAAGTGTTTTAGGTTGTTTTAGAGTAATCTGAGCTGTCTAGCAGGCTGGCTAAAGTCTCATTAGCACCACACGTCCCATGAGGATAATCTCACTGTTGTGCCTCTAACTCCTGCATACATCACAGACAGCACTCCTAGTGGGATGTTGTGCTAGGATGTCTGCTTTAACAAGACGTTCAAGCACTGTGGCTATCAATTTATATTTTGCTTGAAAGAGGAGCAAAACTTTCACTTCTCATGGATGATAGCCTGGGAGGACATAAAATATCTGATAGGCCTTAGTGGTGCCTTTCTTCTGCCATACGTTGAAGGACAGTTTGCTGTCTTGGTTTGTAGCTCTAGCAGACACAGCAAGGATATTCTTTTATTCTCTTCCAGCAATCTTTTTTTTTGATTTCACATCAAACACTTGTCTAAAATTATTGTATCTAGTGAAAAATCACTCCAGAACTGATGAAATACCAGAGCTCAGGAGCTGAGCAGTGACTTCCGGTTGATTCAGTTCCTCCACAGACTTATTTAGCAGAAACTGTTTTCCCAGATTGTGACTGCAGTCCTGTTCTTCTACTGTACAATCTCCAATTCACTTAAATAACTTCCTATTTCGCTTGTGACTCTGAAATGAATAGGTTTATTCTGAGATTAGCAACAGCGCTCTTTTACGACCAGTTAAACCCAGCCCCGCTGCTAAAAATGTCTTACTCCTCCTTGCTTGTTTCTCCCATCTGTCAGCACAGGCTTTTAAGTGGCCCTGCTATGAACTACAGCAGGGAGCCAGTGAATGTTCTTACTTTCTTTCCTGGATTAGTTTTCTCTCAGATTTAGTTCACTGTGAAGCCACATGGCTGTTTGCTGTCCCAGAGGAGAAACTGGCATGAAGTGGGAGTAAGTAACTGGAGATGGGAAGAAGAGCTGTGTTGTGTCTTTTGGTACGCTGCTAGTTCATACCAGCTTGAGGGACTACACAGCATTAGTTAAGGACTTCAGAAGACTAAGCAGAATCCTCACTATGTGATCTGGTACTCTGCTAGAAAGTGAATTGCTAGACAGGTTCTTTCCATCCATACTCAGCTTTTAGGCTTCAGCACAGCCTGCTTTGCCTTGAATACGCAGCCTGTTTAACAAAAAATAGCCCACTGCAGACTAATCACTTCATGATCCCATTTTACCTTTAACAAGTTCTTCAGCATTCATAATTATTATTGATAGGTGAGATGGGAGAGCTGGCCACTGCTCCCACCTGGACACAAAGTGGCTGTCAGTCCCTCCAGGCAGCACATGGATATTTTTGTGATCCTACACCTTGTACCTTTTCTCCCCCAGCTCTGCTACAGCTTCGGAAAGTGATTTATCAATTTGCTTTTCTTTCTTTGTGTGCTAGAAAACACATACGTTGTCTTCCAGTGAAGAGACAATTCAGCCTTGCAGCAGATGTGATCTTATTCCTGCCTTTTACTCAGGGAACAAAAGTATGGATCCAACAGTCAGTGAAGCAACATAATTTTAGAAGTAACTCCAGGGCAGAAAATGGAGTCATTTATGCTCTTCTTTGACACAGCTGAGAAAAGCAGCCTGCTCCAAAAGTTTATTTTCCTACAGACCACTGGAAACCTTAACAAGAAAGTAGAGATACAATAAAATGACATCAATTAAATCTTTTGCACTTGCCTTTTTTTTTTTTTTTTCCTTTTATCTCCAGTTTCTTTCATCAGTTACACTGAAATAATAATAGTATCATAAAACATAGGCAAACTTTTACATAAAACAATAAATCTCTGAACTGCCAACAATACCTTGTTCAAAATCATAGAATCTAGTTGAATGAAACGTCTATCCTAGCCTGAAATAATCTTTCTTGCTTTTCAGAAAAGAAATCTCTCTGAACAATGTTTAATGTACAGTAAAACTAATTGCAAAGGCAGAGAGAAGATTAGGCTTATGACAAATAAAAGCGAGTCCCAGACATTAGAAAGAAACATTGAGACAATCAGGAAATGTACGAGTCTCAGTGGTAGGAGAAATTACATCTTATGAAAAAATAATGTGCTATTTAGAGAACAAAAAGAGGAAAAATATGGTGACTATGGGAGCCATTCCTAAACAGTGTAGGAATGAAAGAGAAACGCAGAAATAGGAATAGACAAAAAGCTGTAATATACTGTCATGTGCACAAAGTTATTAGCAGCTTGTTTCTCAGCATTGCCTGCAGCCCTCATTGATTTTGCAGGAGCTCAGAGTGCTCAGCACTTTAAAAAATGAGGCCATGGAGCCCAATACACACCAAATGCAATCTGAAGGAGGCTTTCTGTCAGCTAAATTGGGTTCCAAATGATGGGGTGAAAGAACGGGCTTGTCCTTGGGACAGCCCTATCTGTCTTGGTGTTCCCTTTCTAATGGTCCAGTGAGGAACTCTCGGCAGAACAAATACACTCTGATAGGACCTCTGTGTTCAGACTCTCAGCAGGAGGCAAGGGCAGGGAACACAAAAACCACTGAGGTTTCAGGTTTAATTACAAGCTTTTCTTACCATGCTAAACAGATAGACAAAGAGAAAACCCTTGCCAGGTGTCCTTTGCAAAGCTAATAGCTCTCTTGTGCAGCCAAAGCTTTTTCACAACTTTATTTACACACCCTTAATCTCACCTTCATTGAAAGAGTCATAGTGCATTGAAACAGGCTGCTCAGGGAACTGGTGGAGTCGCCATCACTGGAGGTATTCAAGAAAAGGGTAGATGTGGCACTTATGGACATGGTTTAGTGGGCATGGTGATGATCAGTTGATTGGTCTAGATTATTTTAGTAGTCTTTTCTAGCCTTTATGATTCTATGATGCCGCTTCTTCCAGTTCTATGTCTTTCTGATCTGTGTTTAGAAGACCAGGATGTTTACCTGTGTGCTCAGGACTAAAGCAAAGCTTGTCATTTAAATTTCTAAGGACTTCTTATTTTGAAGTCTTCTAGGTAGGTCTCTGATACATGTAAGACTCTGCTATAAAGATCTTCACCCAGTGGTTTTTACTTGAATTCAAACTCATATGAAATAATTATTTCCATTTTCATCCAGCACTCAGCAGTGCCTCAGTAAAGGCAGGGAGGCAGAGATGTGTGCCTTGTCTCTGGAGGCATTCAAGTTCAGGATGGTCAGGGCTCCAAGCAGACTGATCTAGCTGTAGGCATCCCTATTTATTGCAGGGGAGTTGGACTAGATGACTTTTAAAGGTCCGTTCCCAATTCCAATGATTTTGATTCTCTGATAATGTAAAGTGATTCATACTTTCTGCTTTGGAAAGTTTCTGAAGTATATCAGTCCTTTCTGACATTGAACTTAATTTCTGATTTTATTTTAAATGAGCTGGGCCAACAGACAAAATTCAATTCGTAGAATCATAGAATCATAGAATGGCCTGGGTTGAAAAAGGATCTCAAAGATCATCTAGTTTCAACCCCCCCTGCTATGTGCAGGGTCACCAACCACCAGACCAGGCTGCCCAGAGACACATCCAGCCTGGCCTTGAATGCCTCCAGGGATGGGGGCATCCACAACCTCCTAGGGCAACCTGTTCCAGTGCGTCACCACCCTCTGTATGAAAAACTTCCTCCCAATATCTAACCTAAACCTCCCCTGTCTCAGTTTAAAACCATTCCCCCTTGTCCTATCATTATCCCCCCTCGTAAACAGCCATTGCCCCTCCTGTTTATGTACCCCTGTCAAGCACTGGAAGGCCACAATGAGGTCTCTCTGGAGCCTTCTCTTCTCCAAGTTAAACAATCCCAGTTCCCTCAACCTTTCCTCATAGGATAGGTGCTCCAGCCCTTTGATCATCTTAGCGGCCCTCCTCTGCACCCGCTTCAACAGCTCAGTGTCCTTCAATGATTGAATTGCTATGTACTGATCTGCTGAGAGCATTTCTTCCCCAGTGGTAGAGCCACAGTGTGGTTAAGTTGGTAGACTATTTTTGTTAGTAAATTGTAGGGTGTTTAAATCCCATCGAGGTCCCTACAAGTAACACCCAAAAGCCAAATTCTTTTTTGAATTGGTAATCTGTTTATAATGTAAAACAAAAGCACTGAGGTAATTTTGAACACCCAGCTTTTTGATAAGGTAGTAAACAGTTTCTTTAAAATGCAAAAAAGAAATTGTAATGAACCCTGTGATATTAATGCAGTTGCAAATGATGGAGTGTGTTCCGGAGTTCTGCATAAAATACCTTTCAACATGCTTTCCATTTTGGGAACTGCAAGTACTAATGCTAATGCTGACCAGAAATAGAAGGGGTTTCTTTCAGGAGAAGTCAATTGGATACAGTCATTTTTGTACCTTGTTGTTCCTAAACTGTTGAACAGTAGCCTTGTGTGATGCCAGATTTCAAAAGACAGTTCATTTCATTACATTATTACATTAGTTTGACTATAACTTGATCCAAACTCCAGGGAACTGAAAAATACATACAAACATACATATCTATGCAGATGTATTTATATACACTCTGAAAAATAGAGCTGTGTCCTTTCAGCCTGAAGCATCAGTTCTTTTTTTTTTTTTTACAGTGTTGCAGACAAGAAACCATAACATGTTAAAGCCCTAGTGAAGATGAAATACAGGACGTTTTTACTGCAGTGTAACTATACACAATCAACCAATCCACCACCATTGGACAAGACTTTATCTAGATACACCGCAGTCAAAATCCCTGTGCTTTTTTTTCCCCCAGGTTTTTATAGCAAGATGGATAACATATATTAGTTATTTGCTATAAAAGCCACTTAGTTTTGGCAGTGAAAACGTATCTGTGTGAGAGACTGCAGTACTAATATGACAGAAGTAGGAAGGTGAGGCAGAATTTTAGTTGCTTGTACTAATGCTTTATCACAAATCACTCTAATTCGTTGCGGGTGTTTAAAACAGATTTTGGATCAGAACTGAGATTCGCAAGTTGAATTAAACAATATTGTAGCTTTACCTTCAAGTATCTTCTGTGGGATTCATACCTAACTTCAGTGGCTTTAAAGTTATCTGTCTAGACTCTTTTGATAGTCAGCAGAAAGGAATAGACACCTCCAGAGAGTGATTCATCCTTTCTAAGAAGATTGTCCAAGACAAGTGGCATGATTCAACTTCTGAGAGCCTATCTCTTTTCATTAACTTTCAAGAGAGCTTAGATAACTTGCTCGTATTCCTCATATTGACAGCCGACGTCTAGCTATCTGAGGCCATGGTATCAGTGCAGTTGCAGGAGACAATGCTAGGTGAGAAAACTATTTTCAAGTATTGCTGTATATAAAGGGTAAGAAAGGGTAGATGTGGCAGCGCAGGACATCATTTAGTGGGCATGGTGGAGATGGGTTGATGGTTGGTTTAGATGATCTCAGTGGTATTTTCCAATATTAATGATTCTAAGATTGTTCTATTGAATTGCACTTCATCCCTAAATCATGTGCAGAAATGATTACATTTGTGAAAAGAATGATCTCCTCTTCCTTATCTTGTGTTTCTTTGTAAGCATTGAGGTAATTTGGCTCTTGAGTTAAAGTGTAGGGTGATACAACCTGCTGCAGCCTGTTGACACATTATAGCAAGGAAATAATGCTTTAAAGAGCAAACTCATGGCTAAAATATGGTTAAGAGTAACAGGGAAGGAGACAGCTATTTAAATTTATTGAATGAAATCTTCACAGACGATCACCTTTTTTTACATGTTAATTTTAGCAAGAAGGTTTCATCCTTCATCCCACAAATCCACTCCTCTTTAATGACCTTTCAGGCTTTCACTGTAATAAAGCCAGACCCAAACACAAATGGATCTCTCTGCTGGAATCAAAATGGGAAAGATCAGACCAGTTCACATGCTGCCAAGTCCATGTTACTGGTCCATTCCAATCATTTTTCCACGGAGGCAAGCTAAGACTGTGGGAGCTAGTGAAAAAGCCTGATAGAAGAACTGTCAGTGTATCTTGTGGGCTTTTTCAGCTATGAAGTCTGAAAAATGGCTTTTGAATCATCAGCATGCTGAAGTATGTGGTTAGGTAATTCAAATATCTTTATTCAAATTCTCATCAATGATCATATTGATGTATATAAGTACCTGAAGGAAGGATGAAATGAAGATGGAGCCAGACTCTTTTCAGTGGTGCCCGGTGCCAGGACAGGAGGCACTGAGTGCAAATTGTAAGACAAAACAAGGTTCTCTCCAAAAATGAAAAACCACTTCTGTTCTGTGTTGTGTGCTGTGGAGCCTCCTTCCCTGGAAATCTTCTAAAGCAACTTGGACATGTGCCTGCGCACCTAGGGAGGGAAAATCACTCACATGATTAAAAAAAACCCCTTGGATATCAATTTTTTTCTCATTCTTGACACTTCATTTCCCTATACATTTTGTCAGTGTAGTTTATGGAGTACCTGCAATCACATTCCGCTTCCGGAGACACAGCCCCATTCTAGACTGTCCTATTCGTCTATATATATATAATAGACGTCCTATTAGTGCCAACATCATTGCTTTAATGAAAAGGTTAACAGAGCATGAAGCCAGAAGGAAGTCATCATTATCTCAGCTGCATCTCATATGTCATGAGATTTCCTAAACTGTGAGTATGTAACATCTTGTGAAAAAAAAGGCAAAATATCCCAGAAAATTTACTGTGTTAGTTACAAATCAATATACTTAGGGAGGTATCTGCTAACTGTTCCTCCAGGCTGTCAAAGAGAACTGGACTGGAATAGTGAATTGTGCATATTGATACTTAACACAGTAGTTTAAGGATGAATGTAAAATCTGCAGAGCTACGATTTTTTTTTGGAAAATTACTTCTTGTTTCCCTTGCTTTTTTTTTTCCTACTTCTTTTACTAAGCATAGCAGCTAATGCTTGGCTTTTTTACCTATCTATCTGATAAGCTGTTCTTGGCCTTGATGATATCCTGAAGAATTTATTTCCTTGGACTCATACTGTATTTCTAATGTATTTCTCAGGAACTCAATTTTTACCCGCTCACAGCTTTATATGGTATGAGGTCTCTTAAATTATGGCTGGTTCAGAATCAAGGATTTTTATCATTCATAATTAGCAGTTTATCTTAGTGGGTGAGGGTTTATTTTTTTTTTTTAAATTGTAAATTCTTATGCATATTATTATTTAGCTAAAAATACTGTCCAGGGTACTTACTGAGTGTGTGGGAATAAAGCTCAGGACTACGAAACAAATGGAGTTAGTAGATGGATTGCTACTCCCCAAGACCACATTCAGCTCTACCAGTTATTTTGAGATGGTTACTTATCTCAAGTAGTTTGGCTTTGGAAGTACTGGAGTGCAAGGGGCCTGTAGTAAAGTTTCAGCTTTTTAGTTTGATTTTCATGGGCTCATGCCAAGGTCATAAAATGTTACACGCCCTGTCGAAATTTCCAAGCTTTTGTCTTGGTCACAGGAGAGCAAGAAAGTTATTCCTTGTTCAGATCCTATAATAAGTTGTTTCCTTTTTTTAACTTCTTATTTTAACATAACTGATCTCAGTTTAGATTATTGATAAAGGAGGAAGATTGATTCTGTGGCTCTCATCTATAGCCCATGCTCTCATTTATGTTTATCCTCAGTAATATCTCACTGTAAATCATTTTCCTTGAACTAGTAATGTAGTAAGATAATATTTTTTTTTTAATTAGACAAATCCTCAGAGAAAGCATTAGGGTGATTTTCTGCAGCATTGTGTAGCTATTTACTTCAGACCCAAATTAGTTCTAGCATATCCAATGGTTTTCTTAACGTCGTACAACAGGTACTAAAAGATTGCAGATAAAAGCTAATGTGACAAGATTGACATGCATGTCATGCTGGGATTGTGCTATTCAAGCACTGCACCAGCAGCACAGGTCTCCTGGTATTTCCCAGCAGGTTCTGAACGTCACCTTGAAGGAACATCTCTGCTGCTGAAAGAGCCACCCATGTTCCTCTCCACCTGTGGGGCTGGGTTTGAGTGATATCCTCACCAACAGTCATTTTATTGCGTTGCTAAAGCACAAATCTGCTTTTAGATGTGGTGCAGCTCCCTCCACTATGGGAAAAACTTTATGCAAGAAGCTTGGTGCTCCTGTGCATAAAGAAGATGCACAGTCCTGGAGTAAGATCTAACCATTTCAGGCTTAAAATATGACTTCTACTACCACCAGAAAAGACACGAGCAGCCAATTTAGAAATTATTTTTAGGAGCTCATTTCTCACCCTTGAATATATGTGGGTGTATTGGGTGTGGGGGTGGTGTTCCTACACTTTGCTAGCATGCTCAGCACAGTCCAGCACTGAGTGTGGACCTCGACTGTTTCTATAGGTTTCCAGATGATGTTTCTGCTCACTTGTCCTCTCTCACTGATAAACAGAAATGTTCAGTGCCACTCCAGGATGATGTCGGTGCTGGTGCAGTTCAGGAGCAGTGCAGGAGCACATCAGGCTGTAATCGTGCAGGGCTGGCTCTTTCATCTTCTGTTCTTTTCTTTTCCTTCCCAATAACTGCCTTCCCTTCACCACAAAATGTACAGAAGAAAAACAGCTTTTCAGGAAAAGCGTTTTCTACCCGTAAATCTGTGCTGCGGTGGGAGGAGAGGGAAAAGTGCCAACAGGAGAAGATAAATTTATGCCGATACATTCGTAGTTACAAAGAGGTTGGTTAGTTTGTGGCTTTTCTCTTCCCTGCCCACAATTTTTTATGGCACAAGCTTCCGAGTTACCTGCTGTCACCAGAAGGCCATGGGGCTGTGTGCACCAAGCCTGCTCCCCCCTTTATCTGTTTACCCCCCAGAGCTTCTGCCTGTGACTGTGTGGTTTCCCATGGAAAGTGGGAAAGTGGAAGATGCTGGCTGATTGTCTGTGTGTGGATATAGGCCCTTCCTGGCTGATCATTGATAGGGAGCTCCATGTCTGCTGAAGGACTCAAGCACATTTCACAATCCTGGCTTGAGATTAAGCTCCTTTGTGAAACGTGCTCCGTCCTCTTCTGCGCTCACTTTTTTTTTATAGCATCTGCTGAGGGATTTGTTTTTAAACGTATATATGTGCACGTATGTATGTGTATAACTGGATGTGAATCAAGAGGTTTTTTTTTCAGTCAATGCAAATAAAGTCTAGGGAGTGTAAACCACACGGGTGGCCAAACGTGCTATTCATGCTGGGTGGATCTGTTCTCCCACAGGGGGGGAGCAGAACATCCTAATTTCAGAATAGCACAGACTGAGTTTTAATTGAATCAGTGGAAGTTTAATTATACAGTTTTGGAGGGGACAGTGGGGAATACAGTCATGTGTGTGCAATATATTTATAACTGTAGACTTATTTCTGCTTACGTTCTTTTTTTTTCTTCTTTTTTTTTTTTGTGCATGATATTTCAAGGGTTGATAGAACCTATAAAAAAGCAGCTGGAGTCAGTAAAGAGAAACCAGTGTCTGGGTGTCAGTTTATTCCTGCTTGTAAGTGAAGCTTTTCATCTCACTCTCTGTCTGAAGCATCAGGCTGGATGCCAGGTTTGAGTCTTCCTACACTTTTGGGTTTGTAGATGAGGAGGAACTGTGCTGGGGTGGTGTTTGAAGATGTGTCAAATGTTATATTTCACCTAAAAATGTAAAACACTGTGTTTACTCCCCTAAGAATACTCCTAGAATCATTTAACCTTCCCTACTGGATGCACTGTTTCTGCTATGGCAGCTCTTTTTGGTGAAAGCAAAGCATAAAGTGATGAAATCCAACTGCAAGTGGATCGCTGAGTTAAAATGATCCAGCTAATAATGTACACCACAGCAACGTTAATTAAAAAGCAACTACACTTAGCAGTTAATGTATATGTACCTAATGCAAATAGTAGATTGGATCCCCATGCAGAGCTTTATGTTTTCCTGAATGGATACTTTATGATGAAAACCTGTGTTTATTTAATAACTGTATGAAATATCTTAATGAGAGAGTCCTGGTCCTAAAGACATGGCACTGGTCCTGCCTCCAATATAGGCCCTCTGATTCTTTGTCCTATCCTTAGCTGTTTGCCCAGCCCTCCTTTAAGATCAGCAGAGAAGACATGCCTATAGTCTAGACTTGTGTTTCTGTTTTAAATATATAGGTCCGAATTCATTCCTGCTCAGTAATTACAGTGGTGTGAATGTTCTTCACAATTCAAGGCCTGCTTCTGACCAGGGATGACATTTGTCCTTTCAGCAAAAGAACTTTACCACCCAGAGATAATATTGCCATTCTCTCTTTACTCTTTCCATGCTTGTTAAAAGTCTTCTGGAGTCTCTCTGGAGTTTCTCAGCTTTGTTAGATTTGGAGAAACATGATGCCAGTAAAATATTAAGATAATGGATTGTGTGTTTTGCTTTTGTTTTATTTCTTTTCTTTTATTTTCCTGGTCTAAGGAAATGGTTGAAAATACAGAATCATAGAATCATTTAAGTTGGAAGGGATTCTTAAAGACCATCTAGTCCAACCCTTCCACAGTGAACACCTACAGTCCAATCAGTTTGCTCAGCCCCTTGTCCAGCCTGATCTTGAATGTCTTCAAGGATGGGGCATCCACCACCTCTCTGGGCAACCTGTTCCAGTGCCTTACCACCCTTATTCTAAAAAACAACCTTCTTATATCCAGTCTAAATCTCCCCAATTTTTGTTTGAAATCATTTCCTCCTGCCCTACCGCAACAGACCCTCTTAAAGAGTCTGTCCCCTTTTTTCTTATAACCCCTCTTTAGATACTTCCTTTAGTCTGTTTAATGCATTATTCTTTGTTGTGGGCTGAATCTGAATCTTATCTTTATGTTACTGTTTTATTTGGAGTTACAAATGACCTTGCACCAAGTTAAAAAATTCATGCCACATTAAACACCAGTCTTGTTGATGATCAAAATTCTCAAACCACCTGTAGAATAATATATTAGGGAATATGACCATCCAAGCCCATCGAGCCTTTGAAGAAGTACAGAACCATGAAAACAAAGGTCTGGTCAGCTATGTTAAAATTTGCTGCACTTATGGGGATTGTGGAGACAACCGCAACCTCTGCATAACAAACTAGGCTAGAACCACTCTGGAAAACACCATGACAAGTTGATTTCCTTCAGCAATATTGAAGTGGAAAATGAAAGTTACTTCTCAAGGGACACATGAGATTCTTTTCTTTCTTTCTTTCTTTCTTTTTTTTTTTTTTAATCACCAACATTTTTAATTTTATCACCAAGAGCAAAAGTAGAGTTACTTAACTGCATGCTGATGCCTTTCCAAGAGGTGTGGTCTTGCCCAGCTTGGCCACAAACTACTGGATTTAACAGAATTTTATTCTCACAAAGTAGAGATTAATTCCCTATTGGGAATTAGTAGGTGAGACGTGTGAAGTCTGATGTCATGTGCAAGAATTATAGAATTAATTATAGAATCACAGAATCATAGAATCATAGAATGGTTTGGGTTGGAAGGGACCTTTAAGATCATCTATCTTATTCCAATCCTCTGTTGTAGGCAGGGACTCCTCCCACTAGACCAGGTTGCTCAAAGCCCCATCCAGCCTGGCCTTGGATGGTTCCAGGGAGGGGGCATCCACAACCTCTCTGAGCAACCTGTTCCAGTGCCTCACCACCCTTACTGTAAAAAACACTTGTGCCTTACATCCAGTCTAAATCTCCCCTCTTTATTTTGAAACCATTTCCCCTTGTACTATCACAGCAGACCCTGCTAAAGAGTCTGTCCCCTTTTTTCTTATAGCCTCTCTTCAGATATTGAAAGATTGATATCAGGTCTCCCCAGAGCCTTTTATTTTTTAAATAAAGGTTCACTCTTTCTGTAACACCACGTGTTACATGTAGAATGTCCTGCTTAAAGAAATACCCCTGTGTAGGCCATTGTAGGATAAAGTCACCAACGTCTGGAAGGCATTCTGCCCATGTCTTCTCTTTCCTATCAGGACAGCTGCCATTAGTAGACGAAGGCAGGATTGTGGTGAAGCTTAAGCTACCAACAGAAGCTACCACTAGTACTTAGGGACTTGTCTCCTTTGGGCTCCACTGTAAATAAAGCTGGAGTAACTCAGCTTCACCTTGCTGGTTCTAGATAACTCAGAGCGAGCTCTGGGATTCAGGCAGCCACTTTCAATAAGACATCTCTGTCTGTGGATGGCTGTGCTGAGGAGTAGTAGGGCATGCATACATGTTAGGAGAAGGAGAAATGCAATCCTGAGTATATTTGCTGTGTTAACACAAATGCTTTTAAGCTACACTGCTGCCAGCACAGGGCCTGGGTCATGGTGCTGTCCCACCATGGGCCATGGGATGCTCCATGAGATATGCACACTCAGTGCTAATGAGCACTTTCTAAATAATGACCAGACAGGGTTTGGGGAATAGCAGAGTCCTGGGCCAGGAAATTTTCCCTAATACGTGACAGAAATACGGCATCCTTTTTTGGGATGGATGCGTGCAGGAGAAGCTCTGTCTTTTTGCCCTCATGGTCAGACACCGAATTTATTTTGTATGGAAATATGCTAAGATCTTTGAGCACTGTAAAGCATATTGAATATTTGAGTATGGAAGCATCAGCCTTCTGTTTTGGAGAGTGGATAGTTTCCCTCTGCTCATCTTGAGTGGTTGATTTCTGTTGCCTTTAATAGCGTAGCCATCAAATCTGTAACTTATGTATATCACATCCTTAATGGTGTCTTCTGAATGAATTTGGGTTTTCAGTGAACTGTGAAGTCTAATGTGAATTGTTGCTAGGATGAGAAGTCAAGTGAAATACAGAAACTCAGGGCCCCTCACAGTCAAAGCCAAGACTGTGACCTATTATATATAAAGGCTCATCGCTGCTTATTAAGCCAAAGCTATCTTTGACCTCTCCAGAAAAGGCAAGCTGAGGCAAGCTGCCTTTTCTGTCTCCTTTTCTTTCTCTCCAGTTACCCTCTGTGAGCCTTGTCAAGATTAACTTCAGTTTATCTGAATGTCTGTGCAACTTCAAATTGAGTTTTAGGGGCTAGCAGAGATAACAGGAGACATTGCTGTTTCACTGTGCCTTGGTCATTAGGGATATGGCTTAGTTTCTGGTGTCCTGTGATGCACATTTAGCTTTGTTTCACTGCTATCAGCGAAAGCAGCAGGAGGGTGGTCACAGAACAAAACAGCTAGCTACATTCTGTGCTCATTTACATTGATCTAAATCCAGATTAATTTCACTTTAATGAATGAGCAACTAAGCAAAAGAGTTGGCCTATCACCACACTTAGCACTAATTAGTATTTTTCTTACCACTGCCTGCAGAAAAGCCAATCTGTTTTGTATTTCAAGCTGAAAAAAACCACCCTCTGATTTGCAGTAATTTTCATCACCAGCGTGTATGTCATTCCTCTGGGCTTTCACAGCTG
Organism: Alectoris magna; assembly: GCA_030625065.1. Taxonomy (NCBI): domain Eukaryota; kingdom Metazoa; phylum Chordata; class Aves; order Galliformes; family Phasianidae; genus Alectoris; species Alectoris magna. The sequence continues at coordinate 5,444,311 of CM060561.1, forward strand.
CATAGAAAATCCTGTTGGGGGACAAAATAATGTAGCCAGGCTGCTGGTGGTAAGGAAGTGCAGTGCAGGGAAAGTTACACATGCTGTCTGCCATGGGGACTTCCTGGAATTTGTGCTGGCTGATGCTTGCTTGTGTCTGTTTTTGTGGTAGCTGTTTTCCATGCAAACAGACTGGTTTTTGTGAAATACCAGTGTGGACCTGTGTGAATGGCAGCTGTGCTGTGTGGTCAGGGTAGCCTTGCTTTTGTTGCAGGGGTTAGTGCTTGCTTTCTGTTATTCAGAGCCGCAATTAAAGGGGAGGGAGTTGTGGTTATTAGTTGTGCTCACTGGGGCAGAGCACAATGATGTCTGCTCAGCATGCGAGGGAACCCCTGGCTACTTCAGACAGCTGAAGCTTCCAAAAGACCCAGGCGGAAGTGGGGAGGGGGAAGAAGACAAAGATCTGGGTGCCACCGCTAGGCTGGGACACTTTGGACTCCACATGTTGAAGGCAGTCCTGCTCTCCAGAGGAGATGTGGGGCAATGCGTGGGAATGGCACCAGTGCCAACAAGCTCTGGCAGTGAGGTCTTTGTTCAGCCGTGGTGTTTACTGAACTGGTGGCTCCTGTGTCCAGCGCTCTGATATAGGAGGTGGCAAAGAGCCAGATGCTCCACGCTGGAATTTGCAGGATGTGTTTTGGAGTTATTAGAAGTTTTGTAAAACGTGGATTAACTTCCTTAGCTCTCTTTTTCCATCTCCTGCACTTCTCTTTTGTGTATATTGCATAATTTTTATAATGAACTTAAACTTTCTGCCACTTCATGTTTTAGACTGCTCCAGCTAATGGTAATTATACAGAATAGTTACAATCTTATGAGAAAGTGATGAATGAAAAGCTTTAATATGACCGGTCATAATCCCATAGCAGTCTCTACCACTGTTAATTCCACGTCTATTCACACACAAAATCCCAGTGCCCTGCTACACTTCTGCAAACACAATCTCATCCTCCTGTGGTCCTTGTCCAGAAACACTTTTACTTTAGGCCAGCATAAAAAATCTGATCCCCAAGGCTATGCCTCTGTAGGGTAAGTCAGGTAAACATGAAAAAATATTCACCATATTCAGCTAAGGCTGAACTCTCTCTTTAAAAGGGGAAGCATCTAGCCTCCAAAAAGCAGCTGGTATTTCCTTACGCATTGTAGTTCCTACAGCAGCATTACTTCTCTTCCAGTTCCCCCTCTATATCAGTAACTCACAACTGCAGGCCAAACCTCACTGAACAGAAAACTTCCCTAGTTATTAAACATGCAGTAGTATTTTTGCATAGCCTGTCTGGGACAGATGCTGTGATTCAGTCCTCTGTATCATGCACGCACACACACACCGTCCCCCGTTGCTTCTAGCTCTCATGAGGGACTGGGAATGAAGCATAGGGAGCTATCTGTAGGGTTGCTTTCCTCTTGTTCTCCCTGATAAAATTAATGGCTGATTGCCCCATTCATCTCTAGCAGTTTTGAGGAGTTGTAATTGTGCCCTGTTTGTGTGCAGAGACAAGTGAACAACCCAGCCAAGCTCTGTCCGTGCTCCTCCCTGTTTTTGTTTTGCTATGTGCCCAATACACTCTGTGTAAAGCATAGGAAATAACTGCTAAATTGTTACCAAGAGCTCAAAAAATTACTTTTTTAGGTAATGACTGCCCTAGTACTAATTTGTCTCTATCTTAATGCAGAGGAAGGAGTCCTATCTCAAAACCCTTGCTAAATCTACTTTCCATCTGGTATTGGAGAGGAGTATGTAGTAGGAGCAACGTCTGGAAGTTGTCCTTCAGGACTAATCAGAGGCTCTTAAGCTGAAATGCTGTACTTCTGCCTGCAATTTGTATTATATTTCTTATTGAAACATCAATTTCAATTCTTTCTTTCCTAATGGGCAGCAGATAAAATTATCTGCCTCCCACACCATATAGCCCTACGTGCATGAGCTTGTGGACATTGCATTGTGTGGGAAAGGAAATCATTCAGAACTGTTTGGGGACCTTTTAATTAAATATCTGTCATAGAGAGAATGCTAATTCATCAAGACAGAAACTTCCTGGGAAAAGACATATTAGGTAAGTTTTTGTCGATGAAGAGGAATTGGAAAAAAAAGTTTTGAAGTAATTAAAATGCTTTATTTTGACCTTCTTTTTCAGAATGAGTTCCATTTTTGCTGGAGTACTTTTTGTGGCTCAGTAGTTGCAACTTTTATAGCATGAGTTCTTCCTGGCATATCTTTGTGGAGGCCTAGTTTGTATTTCTGCTGATCAGCTAGCAAAAAACCAGCACAGTTTGATTCCATATACACAGATAAGGTAACACATGGGTATTGCACAGTGCAACAGCCCCGTGTTATGGCACAGGGCATGGTAAATAGGAGCTTTCCTAGAAGAGACAGGTGCTTAGTGGGGAGTGGAGAACTTAGTATCAAGAAATGACAGGGCTGCAGCTGCTTATGGATATTTGTGTGCTTTTTTGTCTCTTAAATTGTTTCCATTTTGTTCTGAGTTGAATCTTTCCCCTCCTCCCTTTATGCAGTTGTCTTATTTGAAGGAGCTTAATTTCAGACCTGTTGTATCTCCTTAACAAAATGAGCAATTGCTGTTTTTATGCAGGGAAAACTTTGTAATAGGAAAAGGGGGAAGAGTGTTCTTGACCAGTGTATGCACCTGGATCAAGGAACAGAGTTCAGCTTGTGCCTACTTTGTCCCCAAAAGCTTTCCTTCTAGACTGCAGTTACAACATCCTCTGTGTAGCTAGGAAGAGAGAGGGCAGATATCATTAAAACCACTTCCAATTTGTTTTCCTTTCAGTAGCTTTTAGGCTTCAGATGAGAGATTCCTACAAGTGCCCGTGGAATTAGAGTGCCCAGGTCTCATGCAAGCCACCTTAGAAAGTATGGACGTGGTGGCACGTATGAGTATAGTCAGGTGGATAAGGCTGTTTAGATAAGGAGAATATTGGTCTGAAGTTATCTTTTAAAACATAAGTCAGAAATTTCAGCCTGATGTGTCTGAGAGCAGATCTGAGGGTCTTTAAATTAGTAAAGATGTTGAACACTGATACCAATCAGCCTTTTCAACTCAAGGAAGCGTGTAAGAAATCGGCCTCTGGGCTTGATCAAGCCATTCTTCAGTCAGTTTTAATAATGTCTCTGTATCATAGAAGGAAGCAGATCCAGGGATTTTGCTGAGCATTGAAGGCCAACAGGTTGTGGTGGTACCCAGTCTAGGGTAAGGCCTTGTTTCACAGAACCACAGAATCACAGAATCGTAGGGGTTGGAAGGGACCTCCAGAGATCATCGAGTCCAACCCCCCTGCCAAAGCAGGTTCCCTACAGCAGGTAGCACAGGTAGGCGTCCAGGCGGGTCTTGAATATCTCCAGAGAAGGAGACTCCACAACCCCCCTGGGCAGCCTGTTCCAGTGCTCCGTCACCCTCACCGTAAAGAAGTTCTTGTGCACATTTGTGCGGAACTCCCTATGCTCCAGTTTCTGGCCGTTTCCCCTTGTCCTGTCTCCACACACTGCTGAAAAGAGTCTGGCCTCGCTACTTTGCCTCCCACACCTAAGATATTTATAGACCTGGATCAGGCCCCCTCTCAGTCTTCTTTTCTCAAGGCTAAACAGACCCAGTGCACTTAGCCTTTTTTCCTAGGGGAGATGCTGCAGGCCCTTCACCATCTTTGTAGCCCTCCGCTGGACTCTTTCCAAGAGATCCCTGTCTTTTTTGTACTGAGGAGCCCAGAGCTGGACACAGTACTCCAGATGAGGCCTTACCAGGGCAGAGTAGAGGGGGAGGATCACCTCCCTCGACCTACTGGTCACGCTCTTTTTAATGCACCCCAGAATGCCATTGGCCCTTTTGGCCACGAGGGCACACTGCTGGCTCATGGCCAACCTATCGTCCACCAGGACGCCCAGGTCCCTCTCTGCAGAGCTCCTCTCCACCAGGTCTTCCCCCAACCTGTACTGGTGCATGCAATTATTCCTCCCTAGGTGCAAGACTCTACACTTGCTTTTGTTAAACCTCATCCAGTTTCTTACCTCCCAGCTCTCCAGCCTGTCCAGGTCTTGCTGAATAGCAGCACAGCCTTCAGGCATGTCAGCCAATATTCCCAATTTTGTATCATCAGCAAACTTGCTGAGGGTGGCCACTATCCGCTCGTCAAGGTCGTTGATGAAGATGTTGAAAAAGACCGGACCCAGCACCGACCCCTGGGGAACACCACTAGTTACTGGTCTCCAGCCAGACTCTGCACTGCCAATGATGACCCCCTGCGCTCTGCCAGTCAGCCAGTTCTCAACCCACCTCTCTGTCCACTCATCTATCCCACACTTCCTCAGCTTTGTTATGTCATGGGAGACAGTATCAAATGCCTTGCTGAAATCAAGGTAGACTACATCCTCTGCTCTCCCCCCATCCACCCAGACAGAGACAACATCATAGAAGGCTACCAGGTTGGTCGAGCATGACCTCCCCCTGGTGAATCCATGCTGACTACTCCTAATAACCTCCTTTTCTTCCAGTTGTCTGGAGATGGCATCCAGCATGAGCTGTTCCATCACCTTTCCAGGGACAGAGGTGAGGCTGACTGGCCTGTTTCTTCATCAGTCACTTCATCCCTGTGCTGTTTCAAGGAGTATCCCTGAGGTTTCTCCCCATAAGGACTGTCCAAGGGAATGTTTTGCTCTACCAGCATTTTCTGAAGGGCTTTATTACTGAAGAAGTGACACATTGGTTTCTGTATGTGGCCAAGAGTCTTTCAGTTGCCTCCTGCTACACTCTGCATGTGGGTGGACAGATCAGGGTCTTGCTCCCCCCAGGCCCAGTTCACTTAGTGGAAGGATGTGGGCTGCAGGCTAGAAAACCACTGAGTTTTAAGGAAAAAGAGGAGAAATGTCAACTGTTGACCTTATTGCACAAAGTCCCACAGCTAGAAGCTGCTTTGGCATAACAACAGTTCCCCAGCAGGAAAAAAATCCAGTGGAATTTGTGGCTTTTGATTTAGGCTAGGTTCAAAATGGCACACTGAAAGACACTGAAGTGAGTCCACGTGTGGCCCATGTATCTATTATTTTCCCTTCTTTTAAAGAAAGCTGAAAGCTGGGCTAAAGTAGAGCCCTGGAGAAATGGGACAATGAGGCCTGAAGACTGTAGCTTGGGCTGAAATGCATGTGAACAGCACACTGGAGCCAGAGATATCAACATGTATTGCTGGGAAGGATGGAGGGAGCCTATGGTTTCTTGTGGTTGAAGCCATGGCAGCCACCAGTTGCACCCGCCCCTCGTGCCAGGATACTAATTTATTCATCCTTCTTCTAAGAGGGAACTAAAGTCACTTACTTGTCTTCAAAAACCTTTTATTTCACAAAGGTGGTACAATTCCTTACAAAACAGAAACTCTTAACCAGAGTCAAGCCTTGAATTTTTATGGAAATTTCCTGGCTTTGCTCTTATGATATAATTATACTGCTGAAGATTTGAATTCACCCACATGGAAGATGATACTGTTCAATCTGCAGTTGTATAATTACACCAGAAAAGTAACAGTAGTCAGAATCCCTTTTAAACATGTTTTCAAGCAATATCTCTCTCTTGAAAAATATTTGAATACAAACTAGCATACATTTATTGATCAACTGCAAAGGCACCAGCTTTGAGCCAAGTTGCTTCTAATTAACTTGGTCTTGGAAACACTCTGAGGTAATAGAATGTCACACTTGGGTTTCTCATTATTATTCTGGAAAAGTTTTTTTCATAGAAGTTTAACAAATAAAGTTTTTGGTCTTCCTGGGATTTGCTTTTCAAAATCAGTTACAAACCCTATCTTGGGGCCTCACTGTTTGGCCAGTGCTTGCATTAGGAACCTCTGTACTCTTGTCTCTTTGTAATAGCACACATGAGGATAATGGATGGATGGGTTTGTATCTCTAGCTGGCTGCAGGAGCTGACGGCTTCAGCAGATCTATAGATGTACCGCTCCATTGGGCTCATTTAGGGAATGTGCCTTTCATGAGTGCTGAGTGCAAGTGAGATTGATAAGATTTTATAGCAGAAATATTGTAATGTTCCTGTTCTGGGAGAAGCCAGCGTATCCAAGTTTTGCACTGAGTTTATTTTTAATCTCAGTTGTTTCAATTACAGGGTGAACAGAATTGCTGTGTGCCTTGAAAAACGAATGAAATGAAAACATCTTCCTGTCAAAAGCATTTTACAACATTTGAGGCCATCCTAAAAGCAGCCGCTGCAATAGGAGATTTAGCTTTTTCCTACTTTTGTTCCATCTCCCTGTTGTGAGAACTGCTGATGTTTCCATATTACTTGTTTAATAGCGCAGGAAAAAAGACAAGAGAGATCCATCCATGTTAGCAGAGATTCTCCTCCTGTTTCTACAATCGATACTTGAACATGTAGTATTGATTCTCGTAAGTTTTAAAAATATAAAGCACAGATTTTCAGCTCAGCTGTTCTGAAGGACCACATAAGTCATATTTGTTCATTACCTTGATAGGTATATTATAATTAACCTGTATTAAAATGCAGGGCATTTAAGAAAAAGATGAGGATGCTCCAATAGTGGTCAAGCTCTTCTTGTGTGGGGTCCCAAAACATTGCTGTAGCAGAGCTATGGTGTGTGGTAGAACATATTTAAACCTCCTCTTGCTCCCATTCATAGACTCCGTAGGCATAGTCCACAGACTCCTTTGTAGTTTTGTTTGTTGTGTTTGAATTAGAAGCAAATTATAATAGTAATAGATCCCATGGTGAAAACTGGCATAAATTAATCTGCATTTTAATTTTATCTTGCAATTCAATACAAATATATGTAATATATAGAATTATTATCTTAGAATCATAGAATGGCCTGGGTTGAAAAGGATCTCAAAGATCATCTAGTTTCACCGTCTCTGCTATGTGCAAGGTTGCCAACCACCAGACCAGGCTGCCCAAAGCCACATCCAGCCTGGCGTTGAATACCTCCAGGGATGGGGGGATCCACAACCTCCTTGGGCAACCTGTTCCAGTGCGTCACCACTCTCTGTATGAAAAACTTCCTCATAATATCTAACCTAAACCTCCCCTGTCTTAGTTTAAACCATTCCCCCTTGTCCTATCACTCTCCACCCATGTAAACAGTCGTTAATGACATGGCATGATCCATCTGTGCTCAGAGTAGCCATGGGGATGAACTCCAACTCAACACTGTACTGTCATCCCATTGTGTGCTCTCTAGGTCATCATCAGTATATCTGCTAAGGCAGTGACTCAGAGGAAACCCTGTGGTTCTTTGGGTTCAAGCATATTTTCATAGAATGATAGAATCATAGAATGGCTTGGGATGGAAGCTAACTTCAAAGATCACCTAGTTCCAAACCCCCTTGAAACAAATGAGGTTGCTAACCACTAAATCAGGCATTAGATCCTGTTGCCTAGGTCCCTGTCCAACCTGGCTTTGAACACCTGCAGGGATTCTGCAAGGTGAAGCTTTGCCTCTTGCCCCAGATAGGTGAACCAGAGAGAGAGGGGTGGATTCATGCCCCAGAGCAGCAATCAGCTCACAGTGCGGGTGGAAAGTGCTGCTGCTGCTAATTGCTTTCCTCAAAACCTTGTGCTGTTCACCGACAAGTTCCTTGGCACCACAGTCTGTTTGTTTGTTTAGGGGCAGACACAAGCAAATGAGCCTGAAAGTGCTGAGGCCTGATGCTATATTCATAGCTCCCACAGCGCCATTTATTCCTGTGGGAGCATGTGCAAATTAATTCCGGAGGCTGCTCACTTAAATGGTACTAATTACATCAGTCCTCTTGACAATATGTGTCTGCTGTCAGCTGTCCAACAAGTTTCTTGCATTTATGTGGGCATCATAGAGAGGGATAGGCTATCAGAGAGTACTACATGTAGGTATCTCTTAGAAAGACAAGTGCTCACAAAGGTTCAGGAGCTCCACCAATAACTTCTGGTGGAGATTTGGTGATAAGCTAATGATTAGAGTATGAGATCAACCTGGAGATGGGCTATAAGGTTGTTCAGTGTACACTGTGTTCTTGGCATTGTGCAGTTGTCACTGTTTAGGTCTGAGTACCAGTAGCAGCATGGTCCCTTTTTGAGTCAAGATCATGAGCACGGGACAGATAAAAATTAGAAATAAAGAAAAGTAGTGGACTGTGTCAAAAGGAGAAAAGAAAGACTCTTATACACAAGCTGTTAGCGATGTAAATGCCCGCCACACTGATGGAAAAACAATATTTTTTCACATTTATAGGCATGATGCAGGTGTGATACAAGACAGAAGGTAAATCGTGACAGCAGAATTCAACTTTCATTTTTCCTCTTTTCTTTACCGGGTTCAAAAGTACTTCAAGTGTTTACAAATTTCAGAACTCCCCCCACTTCCTCTGTCCTGACTTAAATAGGATACCGTGTTTTTTGGCACTGCAGTCAGCCCCTACCTACTTTCTTTTGTGAAGTGAATGCATGTAAAATTGGTGAGCTGTGACCATAAAATGAATACAGCATTATATATATATGTATGTATATATATATATATATATTTGTTTTACCAAAGCAACAGCTTTTGATTTTTATTACAGAGCTCTTAGCCAAGGATGATATTTACAGGCTGTATCTGAACTAGAAGCCATAAATGTGGCTGGAGGCATTCCTGGGCAATGTTATGCACTCATCTGTGCTGGTAAACTTTGAGAATGGTGTCTGGCACATTTTGACCCAGGCTAGTTAATGCTCTGCCTGGACATTTGTATGGCCCAGATGGGTGTTCATAAGAAGCCAAGGATTGTTTGTGGTCACCAGAAGCCTGAGTTTGGAGGCAAAGACCTTTTGTTAGCGTAGATGTAAACCTGAACATGTGTCAGATCCAGGGAATGCACCCAACCATGCAAACATCGGGTGAATGTAACTGTGGTGTCTCTGATAGGTATCTGGCTTGGAAACCATGTGTCCTTAGGTTTCCCCTCTAATAATAGGAAGAAACCAGCTTTTTCAGGGGTAAATCAATTCATCTACATTGAGTTCCTTCTGAGTTGCACTCTGAAGGAACTGTGCTTCTCAGTACCTATAGAAACTTAACAAAACAAGAGCATCCTCCTGCCTGGGACCTTGAATGTGTGTGGTGTCGATACTTAGTTCTAAGGTTCTAATATCTAGTAATAGCTTTGCTTTCCCTCTGTGTGAGTTATGACAGCTACTGAATAGTTCAGGACACTGAATGTGTGGTTGTTCATGGAACCCATTTTCTGACCACAGGGCTAATAGAAAGGGAGGGAGTCATGGCTCTGTGAATGCAGACATTTACACTCGCAATGCACTCATTTGGGACCTGGTCAGCAGCCAGGGAAGTGTGGAGAGTGATCCAGATGGGTGCTGGTGCATATTTAGAATAGAATCATACACTCATAGAATCATTAAGGTTGTAAGACACTACTAAGATAACCTAGTCCAACCACCAATCCGTCACCACCATAAGATGGAGAAATGCAGCAGTGCCACTGCCTTGTGACGTTGCAAGGAGCAGGATGGGCTGTTTGCTCAATCATCTATGAGCTATTGTCCTCTTTCCATTTCATCGTGGCACCCATCACTGTGGTGGGCCTTTTGTGTGCAAACATGGAAACCTCAGCCTGAATCAGTGTAGGCACAATTGAAACAGAAAAAGGTAAAAACCACCTTGGCTACAGGGAATGATTTTCCTGGCATTAATGGACCTCAGACCTCACAGTATTCTAAATAAAACAGGATTTCAGGAAAAAAAAAAAAAAAAAAGAAGTGAAAATTTCATTAGGAATTAAACTGCAAGGTGGAATTGTATAATTGCTGTGATGCTCTGTTTTACTTACGCATTGCTACAAATTATAATGTTGGTGTAGAAGCAATTGAAGTATCATTACACTGTCAGTGCAGCCACAGTAATTGAAAGACGTGCCAGGTTTTTTTCCTGATGAGTTTGTTTTCAGGGGTGGGTGGCACTTTAAGGATCACTTCATTTGCTGAGAAAGAACATCTGACAATGAATATTTTCAATAAGTATTTAATGCGTATAGGCAAAGCGTGGAGGCATACTTTTAAAAGAAAACGTATTTTTAAAAGAGTACAAAAAGCCTGAATTTTGAGGCTTCATAATAGTCCATGCAGAATGTTTGATAGCAGAAAAAGAAGAGCAAATAAAAGGAGTGCTATACATAGGAGCCATTTTCATTATCAAGTGTCTGCAGGGAGTTAAGTGTTCCAGAGGAACTGCTGCACAGCAAACCATCTGAGTAGTTGAAGAGCAGAGCTAATGGGGTCTGGGAAAGCTCCACTGAAAACTGGGTTCATGAAATCTTCTTAACTTTAAGAAGAATTTTCTCACTGGGCCCTTCTCTTTTAATTTTAATGTTTGATGGGGAAAAAAAAAAATCACTTTGGAAAAAAATAACAATACAAAAAAAAAAGAAAAAAGAAAAATAAATGAAGCTTGTTCTATGCAGCCAGCCTCTTCCCCACTAAATCCTTCAAATCTCTCTTGCTTGCAAGGTTATTGTGTAGCTCTGAAAAGCACATCAGGTCCAGAATTGATATTTGGACACTGGCCAGAGAACAGTTTTTCCTCACAACTAATTTGAATTCGGGTCTAAATTTTTGGGAGACAGCTTTTAATCACAGAATCGTAGGGGTTGGAAAGGACCTCCAGAGATCATCAAGTCCAACCCCCCTGCCAAAGCAGGTTCCCTACACCAGGTCACACAGGTAGGCGTCAATGAGGTGTGCTTTGCCAGACCTGTTTCCTTAGCCATAGGTAGAATTTGCAATGTGGTAAAGATCTGTGTCAGAGGATTAGATAGTTCAAATGTTTAGGTCAGGAATATGCTTTTTAAGAGAAAACAGGAACTTTCTATTGCAGAAAAGGGAAAAAAATGGTAGTAGATACAGAGATAGCTGAAAGTCTAGTATTGCCCTGGATTCTGCTGAAATTCTGGAATCCCAAAGTTCTTGGTTTGGAAAAAAAGCAAAACGTGGTAATAAATAATACTTGCTTTAACCTCGTGTTTCTCTTCTCACCTCTGCTTTATTCTTGTGTAACTTGACAGCTACATGTGTTCAGCATTCACTATACACAAGTCCCTGGAGAAGCCCTTGGCAGCTGAGGACTTATTCTTGAAAGAACAAAACTGAAATTGAAGAAACTGTTTAGAAAGAATCCTAAGGATAAAGGGATAGAGTGCTGGCAACTAAGGATTGTGTTTAGTACTTGGTATGGAAGGCTTCTCCATAAAAAACCCTGAGGAGCGGTAGGACCTCACCACTCTTAGCTGGGGATCACTAATAACAGACACGGTGATGTGCCTTTAACCAAGCTTTCCAAGGGATGGAGTTGCCTTCAAATGAATGTTGGATTTCTCAGAAGAGGGAAAAGAGGACCTCATGGCCTAGTCTAGTGGTAGAAAAAGGTAATGTCAGAAAGGAAAAATGGCCTTCTAGTTTAGATCTGTCTTGATTCAGCTTCAAAGGGAGAGTTTGATAGATGTAATAACTAGAGTGCAAAACAAATTCTCTCCCTCCCTCCCTCCCTCCCTCCCTTCCTTCCTTCCTTCCTTCCTTCCTTCCTTCCTTCCTTCCTTCCTTCCTTCCTTCCTTCCTTCCTTTCTTCCTACCTTCCTTCCTTCCTTCCTTCCTTCCTTCCTTCCTTCCTTCCTTCCTTCCTTCCGTCCTTCCTTCCTTCTCATCAGCCTTTCTCTTATCAGTCTCTCTGATCCCTTTTACTTTCTCTTTGTTCTGTTCTCTCTCTTTTGCTTTTCCTTTCTTCTGCCCCTTTTCTTTCACTTTCATTTAAAAATGCTTGGAGGCAAAGAGCTTAACTATCAGATCATTCACATGATTCTTTTCTAAAGTTTTAGCACTGTTATTACAGTTTTGCAGCAATATGTTATTAACGCTAATTTAGTGCTAGTGAAAGTTCCTGAATTGACAGACTCTGCTGAAAATGTGTCTTACAGTGAGTATATTCTGTAAGATGTACTGCCTCTTTTAATTTTAAAATGTTCAGCAGCTTTGGGATTTTTTTCATAGAGAGTAGGCTAAAGGATGAAATGTAAAACTGATGTTTAAGTCACTCATTATCATAAAAAATCTCAGTACGATTTGCTTAAATAAAAAAATGTTAGCTTCATTTACAGAAAACTACACTGCGCTTCTTTGGACCAAGCTCAGATGTACCAAGACAGCATGTCCAGTGATTAGCAGGATTCAGAGAAAGAGATGTGTAATCTGCCTATATTCAGTACAGAGAAGGATATCTCCAAAGAGTGGTGCATCTCATCTTAAATCTGATTTTCAAGTCAACTGTAGTGGGTGCTTAGATAGATAGTTCAGATTAGGTAAAGCTTTTCAGTGCCCAATGTATTGAACCATTTCTTGGTGCTTTCGCTTTGAAATGAAGCACTGTAAAGGTCATAATCAGTATAGGATGAGGGCATCTCCTGGGAGAGTAGTCTTGATAGAAGTACAAAGCTTCTAGGGGTAATTTTAACGTTTTTCATTAGGTTCCATCTCAAATACACAACTCAGAAGTTCTCTCTTTTTTAGTGTAGAGGAAATCTAGGGAGGGTAGTCTTTCTGTGCTAGAGCAAAACTTTGTGAATACCTGTCCCAGCTCTCTTATTTCATGAAAAACAACAATACTTTATCAAACGCATTGTTACTGAAAGATGTAGGAGCATCTTTTGAAAGGAAATGACTGAACAGTTTTTTGAAGGAGTGATCAGGGATCCACAAAGAGTTCTGAAAAAAAGAATGTGAAAAAGGAAGCTAGAGAAAATCAAGTGTTTATCCTACATTCAGCAAGTTAGCTGTTGAGGAATCTGTTTGTAGTGGAACGAGATGTTCTACAGTTATCACAACAAAACATAGAGTCCTCACTGGCAAGTGTGGACTACTAGAGCATAACAGTATTATAAGAGAAGAAAGATACTTGGGGAAAAATGTAGCTGCCAAGTGTAACACTAACTGTAGGCCTTTGAAATGATGATGATGTATTGCTATTGAAAAATGCAAAGTTATACTTAAGTGTATGCATATGCATAAATCATAGAATCATAGAATCGCTCAGGTTGGAAAAGACCTTAAGTATCACTGAGTCCAACCATGACCCAACCATACTACCCTAACTATCAACCCTCCGCTAAATCATGTCCCCGAGCACCACATCCAAGTGGTTTTTAAACACATCCAGGGATGGCGACTCAACCACTTCCCAGGGGAGCCTATTCCAGTGCTTAACAATCCTTTCTGTAAAGAAGTTTTTCCTGATATCCAACCTAAACTTACCCTGGTGCAACTTGAGGCCATTTCCCCTCATCCTGTCACCTGTTACCAGTGAGAAGATACCAGCACCGCTATCGCTGTAAGCACCTGTCAGGTATTGGGAGAGAGCAATAAGGTCTCCCCCTCAGCCTCCTTTTCCCCAGACTAAATGGTTTGCTTCATCTCCTTAAAAAAAAACAAATATAAAACACAAGAAACAAAAACAAAACCAAAACAAACAAACAAAAAAAAACAAAAAAACAAACAAAAAACAAACAAAAACACTGATATAGAAACCATTGAAGAAAATATTAAAGAATGGGAATTATTATGTATCTATTCAAGGATTATTGTTTTATGGGAAAGAGGTCCTCTCTAACACGATTTCTTCCTTTGTGTGAGAAGTTTCAGTTTGGCTGATATAGTAACTATCAGATACAAATTTCTTCCTAGGTATTGTTACAGCCTACTGAATGACATTTGCTTTAAAAAGTAACAGTGGATTAAGAACTGACTGATCTCACGTAGCAGATATCAGTGGAAAGTCATCATTTCTAGATTAACTGTAAAAGGAATATATGTCGATATCTTGATGTTCCCCCAAATTTCCATGAGCTGCATGGTCATAAGTGTAAAATATTTGATGATAGAATTTGCAGATAGAACAAAGGATTGGTGAAGTAATGCATAAGGTGGAGGATAAGGAAGTAATTTTAAAGAAAATATGTAAGTAACAATGTAGTTGCAGTGCAGACTTCATTATTCTTTCTGCCATTGGTGCTGGATCTCATTGCTGCAAACCTTCTGAGGAATCCTCAAAGCACCACAAGGGTTAGCTCGGAGTTTGGCCTGGCAATAGCAGAAAGAATGAGTATAAGCACTCTTCTTTTGGTGTGAAAATGTTCATCTTTATCAGGGAACTTGTTGGAATACTTCAAGGGAAAGGAATGGCTTTTGTCCTCCCTTTTCTCTTAGTGCGTCCTTGCATATAGTGCCAGGACATGGTGTTAGTTGTGACCAATTGATGTACTTTCAGTCAGGCACACTCTTCCTTTGGATGCAGGGATCTGGTAGGTTTAGTTAATAAAGCACTAATCTTTTATGTGCTTGTGTGAATTATTCTGTAGCTGGAAAGCAAGCATTACAGTCATTTTCTTTCCCTTGTGGGCTGTTTCTTATACTTTAGGAGCAGACAGGAAAGGAGCACAAGGCACTTGTAAATGAAGGCCAAAGTGAGGCTACATTTCTTTAAAAGGTAATAAGAGGCATAAGGGACAAAGTTACAAGAAGAGATTATTTTATTGATGGGTATTTCCTTTTAATGGAATGATAATTTATACATCTACAGTTGATCAACATTAGTCCCTGACTTCATTAAGAGGTACCCATCTGTGTTTGAGCTTGTTTTATTCTTCTTTTTGTATCTCTTGGGAGTCCTGGACAGTGTGGGTGAATGCCATTTTAGTGATTTTGCTCATGCTTTCTGTTTATTTATTTTTTACTGAGGATAATTTTGCTCAGACTGATTTCTTTCTCCTTTTATTTTACTGTATAGAGGTACCTCTTCCATTTCTAAGACTGGGTCTCAGAAGTGCTGCTTATAGTAATTGACTCAGTGCCTATAGCTAAAAGAGCATTTCTTAGAAAAATCATAATAAGTAAATAAATCCCAAACATCAATACAACATATGACTTTTGATACTTCTAAGCAAATCTTTTATCAGTACAGCTTGGTTATGAAGGGGAAAATAAGTGGCTTAACTTTGGCTCTTGTAAGTCTTAACACTTTCAAATTTTAAAGTTTTCCTATCAGATTAGAGCTTCCCTATTATGTTGAGAAGTTGTACAGACCTCTTAGAAGGAGAAAGAACCAGATGGTTTCACATGATAATGTGAAGACATATACAGGCTTGGCTTTCAAACCACCAGGCACCTGGGAACACTAGAGACTTCTAGTGAAAACGTACATGAAGTGACTCTGTGCATCAAACCATATTGGTTTGATAGGACAAGAGGTAATGGCTTTAAGTTGTGCCAGGGGAGGTTCAGGCTGGATATTATGAAAAATTTAAGAAAGAGTGGTGAGGCATTGGAAGAGGCTGCCCAGGGAAGTGATGGAGTCACCATCCCTGGAGGTGTTCAAAAAGAGGGTAGATATGGCACTGAGGGACACGACTGAGTAGGAACAGTGGGTTGATGGCTGGACTAGATGATCTTGGCGGTCTTTTCCAACCTTAATGATTCTATAATTCTGTAGTTCCTAATGTGATACTGCATGTCCCTCTTGGGCCTCCAGACCTAGAAGGACATAGGTCTGTTATAATAGGATCAGACAATGGCTGTGAACATGGTCAGAGGGCTGGAGCACTTCTCCCACAAAGAAAGGCTGAGGCTACTGGACTTGTTCACCCTGGAGAGGAGAAGGCTCTGGTTACACCTTACTGTGGCTTTCCAGTTCGTAAAAGAGGCCTACAAGAAAGATGAGGAGACACTTTTTACTAGACTGAATGTAGAAGATGTAACAGTTTTAAGTGAAAAGAAAAAAAGGTAGGTTTAGATTATATATAAGGAATAAATTCTTCATTGTGAGGGTGGTGAGGAACTGGAACAGGCTGTCTAGAGAACTTGTGGATGTTTCATCCCTGCAGATGTTCAAGGCCTGGTTAGTTTGGGTCCTGGGCAACCTAATTTAATGGTTGACAACCCTGCGTGCTGGAGGGCAGGGTCTTTAAGGCCCTTTCCAACCCAAGCCAGTCTGTGATTCTGTGTGGTGAAAAAGGTGACTCCTCTGCATTATATCTGTAGAAGCAGCAGCCCTGAAGATAGTCCAATAAAAATCTGATTCTACTTGGCAAAAATATGTTAGCATGCTTGTGATTATCTCAAAACGCTGAGAGGAATTTGACTGAGGTACTCTAAACGTATTGACAAACTCCTTGCCTAAATAAGGCATTCAGCACAAGATCCTTATTTGAGTGAAGTCACTTTGGTACTGCTGTTTGGATACAAAATTGCCCCAGTTCTAGATGCCCTGACTAACATATACTAGCAGGACTAACTGCTCTCTGGCCTCACTTGCTACTGCAGCTAAGGAGTGGATGGTTGTATTCAACTGCTTTTGATTTCTGCATTGGCTTTTGGGGCTTTTGGCAATGCCTTTTACAGTCCCCTTTCCTTTGAGCTGAGAGTGCCTCAGCTGCAGCTGATAATCTGGTCTGTAAATTCATCAGTGCAATGGAACAGGAAAAATATCTGATTTCATTGCTAGGTCTAACCAAACATTGTGGAATATCATATTTTTTATTGAGAGTCAGGAAGTGGGAGGAGAACTAGAGCCTGGTGGCAGCATCCTCAGAAAAGTCATTCTTACAGCACAATTTCAGACGTAGCTTCAATCACAGTTCAAAGTGGACCTGCTGTAGAAAGACTTCAGAGAGCCTCTAAGTTAGGGGTTCATTTTTCTTGTCTCATTAAACTGATTCCTTAAGCTATCTGACCTCACTGATTACAAGCGTGCAATTACCCACTGATGTGGTAAAACAAAGCATAAATAAATGCTACTTCTGTGGTACATTAGGAAAGAGGTGAATAGGTAGATCTCTTCAGAAAAGCATATGGTGTTGACACTGATGGGAAGTATGAGAAATAACTTCTTATTTTCACAGTCTTCTTTGAAAATCTTTTCTTGGGCTAAATATTCTTCAAAGTTTTGGTCATACTTGATTATGCTATCTGCTTGAACAGACTCAAGGAACACAGACATGTAGACAGTCATGGCTCTAGAAGAGGACAGGGGAACCAAGCACAATTCAGTGAGATATAAAAGACTGGGCTTCACTTTGCCACTGATTCTAATTAGCTGTGGGACCATTGTGTGACTGAAGTCACAGAATCTGTGCTCCTGATTCCATTTCCCATCTTGTTTCTGTTTTGTCTAGTTAGGGCTGGGATTTTTTTTGACTAGGAGCTGTCCTATCTGGTAAATTTGAGCAGCACTGCAGTGAGAGCTGGGTGCTGAGAAATACACTTGCACCAAATCTGACAGTGGAATTGTATTTTAAACTTCTGCAGTGACTTCCATTAAGATTTACGGAGCATTGAAAGAGAGAAACCGAGTGTAATGTCCTAGCTTAGAGGAAGACTCCGGTCATTTGTTATGTTTGGCTTGTTGTCTGGCCAGTCAATAAAAAAGTGGCTTAAAACCAGACATAGCATGTTGGGTCTCTTCCTCAGCTTGTGGTTAACAGATAGGATAAGGGAAAGGAATTTAGGGCATGTAGAGACAGGAAACAGAATTATTTTTGTGGGACCATGTGATAGTGTTGAACAAAACCCAGTAAATCAGATTTGGTTAGCTCCATAACTTATAAAATGTTTAATTAACGTGTGATAATTTTGTACTCTTGTTTTTCAGATGTTCTGTGTCCGAATGTTCGTGTGGAAGGAGATCGATTTAAGCACACTAATGGGGAGACAGATGAGATTCCAGGTAAAGAGACACACTTTTCTACTGTACAGCTGAGAGCTGAAATAGTGTAAATGTATGTTTCCTGTGTGATATTCTTATGTTATCTCTTTTAGCTGGCATTTTCTTAATTCAGAACATTTTCAGTGATGGAGAAGTAGGACTGTAGGGCTGGAAAAGAGTTGACCATGAAGAGCTGACCATCTGTTGACCATGAACAGAAAAATAGTCACGAGCTTTTTTCTTTCATATGACAGCAAATTAAAAATCTAGTGGAACTTAGAGTAGAGGACAGAGGAAAGCAATAAGCCTTTGAGATGTCTCTTTTTGTTTGGGTGTTTTCTTGGCCGCTCAAGTTTTTGTGAGTTTTAATGTCCATTATTTGTTTGATCTCTGTTCGTTGTGGGATGTCAAGCCCCAGTGGCAATTGTTACTGAAGTACAGCTTATATATATGTGTGTGTGTATAAGAAAACACAAAAAGACAGAAAAAAAATCCCCAAAAGAACGAGTTCATCTGAAATACTAGTGAAAAAGCCAAAAGAAAGCAGGATTGTTGGAATCTCTGCTTTCCCTTGAGTTCTGATGCATTCTTCCAGGCAGCTAAAGGAATTAACATGTCAGACGTATGCAAAGGCTGTGCCTCTTTTCTAACCCCCAAATGCAGTTTGAGCTGTTGGCAGAGAAAATCTTTCCATCAGGGATGTGCTTTGAATATATCTGCTTGACCCAAAAATTGCAGTGAAAAGCAGGAGGCTTTTCTGCAACTTGATTAAGAATAGAAATGGTAAAGGTCTGACAGCTCTGCTACACTTCAAGAGTTTTGTTCACTGGGGGGATTTGCGCTGCCCGCACAAAGTATCAGTTCAGCTCTGCTGTCTGTAGGCAGCTTATTTTGGCTGCAGTCTGGCTTTACTGGTACCTGCAATAATGCTGAGTGGTAACACTTTTTCTGGTTGTTAAATCCAAAACTATAGCCCCCAGATACCCAATCTCAAGTGTGGTCCACCTCTAGGTCTTGTATCAACCTGTTCTGATAGTCCTCCAGTCACATGGCTGTGCAAACAGTAGAGCTATTCAACAGTTAGCTCTACTGATTCTGATTGGGTCTATTTGTCATGGAAGTTGCTGCTCAAAAAGAGCAGGAAGACTGTAGCCCTCTCACATGACCATCTTCTGCATAATCACAGAATCACAGAATTATCAAGGTCGGAAAAGACCTAGAAGATCATCTAGTCCAACCATTGCCAATACTTCCCAGCTAAATCATACCCCTCAATGCAACATCCAAATGTTTCTTGAACACTCCCATGGTCGGTGACTCCACCACCTCCCTGGGCAGTGCATTCCAATGCCTGACTACCCTTTCCGAGTAGTAATACTTCCTAATGTCCAGCCTGAACCTCCCCTGGCGCAGCTTGAAACCATTCCCTCTAGTTCTATCACTGATTACACGAGAGAAGAGGCCGACCCCCAGCTCACCACAACCTCCCTTCAGGAAGTTATAGAGAGCTATAAGGAAGTTATAAGAGCTATAAGCCTCCTCTTCTCCAGGCTGAACAATCCCAGCTCCCTCAACCGCTCCTCATAAGGCCTGTGCTCCAGACCCCTCACCAGCTTCGTAGCCCTCCTCTGAACACGTTCCAGAGCCTCAATGTCTTTCTTGCAGTGAGGGGCCAAATAATGATTTCCAGAAAGCTGGTGTTGCAAATGGTTTTCAGCATCTACTCTGTATTAATCAGAGTAGAATTTTAATTCATGTGCTAATTGATGCACTATATCCTTTGTTTTCAAAAAATGTATCTTCCATTGAGAAATTCCACTTCAGTTCTGATACATGATTTTTTTTACTATAGTACATACATATTTGCATGTATGTCCACCTATGTAAGTATTTATGCTCTTATGTAAAGTTTCTGACTTAATTTTCCTTTAATTTCAATAATAGCAAGGCTGTTATAATATTTGACTAAAAACGTCCCTTTCCACTCTCCATCTAAACAAGAGGTTTTATGTAAGGATCCTGATTGCTCTTGCATGGTCCAACAGTGATTTCTTTTTGTTCTCGTACCTTGTATTTAGGGAATGTTTGCCTTCTATCTGGGCAATGCTGAACTGAAGTTCTGGGTCTGCTTAGGGTCATTATGTTGCTGGAGATAGATCGGCACAGGACCAAAAGGCTTTCTCACTATTCATGTATCCCTTACATTCACTGTAATGGTTTTGGAAGACCATAGGCCCTTCGGGTCCAATTCCAACAGAATATCATTGCATTCTCCAAAGTTAATTGGAAAAATTCCACTGGCTTAGGGTGCAGTATATACTTTTCCAAAGGAATGTATTGTGCTGCTAGTTGTTGCTGAAGGGCTTTCATATGCTGCATTGCAGTTTTGGGGAGCAGCCTCACACCTGTGAGAGCATTTTGTGAGAGCACTGTGAGAGTTCTGTGGATTTCTATGTATTCGCTGCTGACAGCACAGAGTGGGAGGCAGTTCCTCTGTTAACCCATTCTCATATATTCAAAGCTTTGCAGTTAATACCTCTGTCTTGCACTCCATTTGGGTAGCCAAAATTGAGCCTTGCCCAACACGCTCCTAGCACAGCACTTCACACCCCTCAGACAGGGAGGAGATCACAGAACTAAGATGAAGAAAAGACTTCCTGGGGATTTTCTTTATTGTCTTTTTATTGAAGGCAATGCAGCAGCTGATGTCACAGACGTTTCACACAGAACATCACCAGTGCCAGCCCTTTCCTGTATACCATACCTACACATAGATTGCAGCACAACCAACAACTTGATGTGTGCCTGCAGTTTGGTGAATGTGAATCAAATCATTGTAGATTAGCAAAAGTAAGAATAAAGGCTTGATCATAACATGGGCTATAGAAGAACAAACTTTGTGAGATGAAGGGAGTCAGGCGTGTGACTGAGCAGTGGGAGATGCATGAGATTTTGTTAAGGCTGAGGGTGAGTGCAGGGGTACAGCTAGAAAAGTCCATTCACAGTCAGAAGACTAATTCTATGAGCTGGAAGAGAACCAAACACTAAACTGTTATTTTCTCTTCAAAAGACAGATTATTTTATTTTTCTGTAGATAAACAGAAATAAGTTGATTTAATCTATCTGGACTCATGCAAGAATTCATCAATTCTTACTGTATTGAAAATCATTGCTAAAATTAAAAATGGTAGAAATAAATAAACATTGTAAAGTGAGTCAGAAGCTGACTAGCAGGGAGGTAATGATGGAGTTTCTAGGAAAAAAAATAACAAGCCAGAGGTCCAATTTTCTCTGTGAATGTCTACAATATAAATTGGAATCAGTCTGTCATGCGGGAATAGAATCATTGTATCATTAAGTTTGGAAAAGACCACTAAGATCATCTAGTCTAACCACCAACCCATCCCCACCATGCCCACTAAACCACACCTCTCAGTACAACATCTAAACAATTCTTGAACACCTCCAGGGACAGTGGCTCCACTAGCTCCCTGGGCAGTCTGTTTCAATGCATTACTATGGTTTCTGAGAAGAATTTTTTCCTAATATCCAATCTGAATTTCCTCTGGGGCATCTCGAGGCCATTATCACTCATCCTATTGCTATTACCTGGGAGAAGAGGCTGACTCCCACCTTGCCACAGCCCCCTTTCAGGTAGCTGCGGAGAGAATAATGTCTCCCTCAAACCTCCTCTTCTCCAGAATGAACAATCCCAGTTCCCTCAGCCACCCCCCATAACACTTGTGTTTCAGACTCTTCACGGCTTTGTTG
Source organism: Alectoris magna (assembly GCA_030625065.1). Classification (NCBI taxonomy): domain Eukaryota; kingdom Metazoa; phylum Chordata; class Aves; order Galliformes; family Phasianidae; genus Alectoris; species Alectoris magna. The sequence continues at coordinate 5,465,866 of CM060561.1, forward strand.
CCCTTCTCTGGACTCTCTGCATGGCCTCAATATTATTCGTGTAGTGAGGGGCCCAAAACTGAACACCGTACTCAAGGTACAGCCTCACCAGGGCTGAGTATAGAGGGATGATCTGGGAAGAACTGGTTTGCCTCAAGAGCTGGGGAATTTTTCCATTTGATTTGGGGCTATTTGTTGAAAGTACCTGTTAGGGGAATTAAAGATCAGGGACAGGAATTTGTGCTATAAATCCATTATCTCAAAACTGGTGGTGTCTTAGTTTGTAGACTCTTGTTACCGGTAAAGAAAAAGGCAAAGGTCATTACTGGATAAGGTAAAGCAGGATAAGGTAGAGTAGGCCTTTTAGAGATAGGGAAGAATTTATGCGAATGGACAGGGCTTTGGCTGCAGCTTATCTAGAAAAGTGTGATCACATTTCCTTTGCTCAGGAAATACGGATTTGGTCTTGAGGAGCTAATACTGTGTTCAGGAGCCAGCCAGACAATTTTCAATAGATTACAAAACCAGGTTTGGTTACTCTTACCGTGAGTGTGCAGGTGGAAGAGGGAGATATGATTGCTTTCCACAAATAGATCAGGGGAGTAGCTGGAGGGAGATTAGGGGAATCACTCAAGCTAAAGGACAAAGAGTATCATTAAAAAACGGATATCAGCAATTTAAGAAATACATTCAGGTAAGACATTAGAGGAAGGTTTAAAACTGTCAGAGATATGAAGGCTTGGAACAAGCAGCAAAGTAGTAGTAAAGGAGACAAATAAAGAAAGAGCAGTGAACAGGGCTACTTCTCATAGCAGAGGGCTAAACTCTGTGACCCTCTGGTATCACAGCATTTAAATGAGAAGTCACAGCTATAGCATCCATTGAGAACTGACACAATGAGATAGGATTGCATGAGGCAGGAATATATAGGCAGCTTTACTGTACTACTGATGCAAATTTTGGCAGTAAAGTGAAGCTGCCTCTGCTGAACAGTTCACAAGACGTAAATTCTGAACATAAATGTGAAATTAGAAATAACACTGGGGATTTTGAAAGGGAAAGAGAAATCTGGTTAGGATACCAGGATAAACACTGCTCCTTTTCCAGAAAGTCTGATATTTTAAAGCAATGATTAATGATATTTAAAATGAAGTTCTTACAGCATCCTGGTGGGTACCATGCTGAGTTGTTTTGTTTTGTTTTTTTTTAATCAAGAAGGGAAATGCAAACAAAAGAGGGTTTAACTCATCTGCCCTGAAATATGCAAAATAAAACTGCAGTTGTAAGACTTAATCCCTCTTATATTGCTATATTGTTGTTTTGTTTCCATCAGCTTTTAGCGAGGGATCATAGCCTACTACTAATCATGACCAGGCAGGAAAACACAGTGATATCATTTTGCACCCTGAAGATGTATCCCTTGTGTATTTTTATGAACAATTATATTGCATTGAAACAACACATAAAATACCAAGCTATTGCAAATGAATTATTCTGCACGGGGTTTTAAAACTTCACATTTGAACTATTTGAATTATTTTAGACCTGCAGAATGTGGGGTTTGATTGCAGTAATCTAGATGATCTCAGTAATTACAAATGAGCCGAGCTCTGTTCTTCAACATATTCCACCGGATGAGACAGCACTCCTCAGCAGATACTGGCTTCTCTTTTTGGAGTGAATTTGCCACAGAAGTAAAGAATGACTTGCAATAATTCACATAAAACACTGAGAAAAAATTAACCCTGGGGAGAGATACTTCCAACCACTACATGACATTATGCATCACATACAAGCCACAGTGGATGGTGTTAATGGGCCAAGGAGGAAACATCGAAGCCCTGACTTGTAACTCCTGTGTCACAAAGGCACATACACGAGTGTGTATGATAAACAGCAGAAATTGCATTATGGGTTGTGCCACACATGGACCTCAGCAGTCTGACTCCTGACTCTCATCCCCATCTCTGAAACTGTTGTGCACAAACAAGCAAAATGCCAACATTATGTACCATCTCTTTGTTTTGATATAGCTCTGTAAAGGACGTTTGGGCATTTTACTATGGAGACACTGGTTGTAAAACTAGAAGCGTGCAATTATAGACTGCAATGGCTTTGTTTAACTGTCAGCATGTCTCCAGTATCCTGTGGTTTGCAAGACAGGGTTTGCATTCCAGAGATGCCAGTGAGTCACCAGCTAATTATAATATTCATAGGGCTATTTATGTTTGCCCACTAAGCCATGTGGTAGCAGAAGGAAAGTAGAGTGTCCAGGCAGTTGAACTTGCAGAAGGAGAACTTTAATCAGTGTCCCTCGGGAACAGAAGTGCTCTTTGTTGTGACAATGTGATGGGCATTTCACCCTCTCTTAGTATTTGGCACTCAGTATTGTCCATCTCATAGTCTCCTTGGGAATCCCTCTGAGAGGTAACTGGTGAATCCATTAATAGCTGCAGGGCTCTGTAGTGGATCACTGACTTCAGACAGTAGATGGACAGACAGTATTCAGCAAAGGCTGCATATGTTCAGCGAACTTGAAGCTGGTTGTTTGTGTAGACACTAACAATGTTCATCTACATCCACAATGATGCAACCAAATATGCAGGACTGGATTGTAGCTGCGACTTGGATGAGAAATGGGGAAGAGAGATGGACCTTTTCTCTGCCACACTGCAGCCAGGTTGAATATTAAGAAAGATTTCGTCTTGGAAAGTGTGGTAAGGTGTTGAAACAGGCTGCCCGAGGAAGTGGTGGACTCACAAAATCCAGTGCCTCTGGAGGTATTCAAGAAAAGGGTTAATGTGGCACTGAGTGACATGGTTTGGTTTGGTGAGCCTAGTGGTGTTGGGTCAATGGTTGGATGATATCATGAGTGTCAACGTTTTTACTTGTCTGGGTGAAGCCAAATTGTCTTGGGCCGCATATATGTAGGCCTCTCCAAAAGTAATACCTCCTGTTTATTTCCGTGGAAATTACAGCAGATACAGTGAGCACAGTAACTCCATTTGATAGAGCAGATTCTCAGCTACAAAACACTATCTTTCATCATAGGCACCACCATTAGATATGCATTTTTGCCAGTGATGAAAAATGTGCACCAAGAGAAGAGAACCACTGTCACTGTTACCACTACTGTTGTGCACCACCCCCTGCCTCACTGTGCTCACATCCACTGTTAGGTCTCCAGAAACATTCATAAGCATTGATGAATGTCAGTGGGTGCTGTTTTTTTCTGCATGGAGGAATTCAGTCACACAGCTTTGCTTCATACACACTCCCATGTCAAATGCCATTTTGTCAGACCATCCCTCTGCTGCCATCTGTCACCCAATAACAAAATGTAAAGGAATATTGGTGGGAAGATTCAACCTCTACTGCCATACCACCGACATCTGCCTCTGATGTTGTGGGTCAACATAATACAATTCATTGTATTATGTGGTGAATCACATTCACCACTCACAAGGCAATGATAACAAAAAGAGGATCGATAGTGCCTTCTTCCCCTATACTTTTCCTAGGAAGTCACCCATATATAATTTGGAGAAGAGTGATCAGAACTCCATAAGTGCTAATGATCTCCATTCTCTAGGGATCTGGAAAGTGATTTGAAACCTGTTTCCTGAAAAAAATACAACTGGCTATAACTACCATGTCTCCATGAGAAGCAAGCAGGGAAAATAAGAGCTGATCAGTACCTAACTTGGTGGACGTTGCTGTGGGCTGGATTCATTCTCTGAGCTGGTAGTTGGAGTACAAGTGGAGGTAATTCTAGGAAGTCCCTTTCAGTATGGCTTTCCAGGAGTCTGTGGACTGAACAAGAACCAATCTCAACATTATAATCGGGAAATCACACTTAAGAGGAATATGAGTATTTCAGAAGTCACTGAATACTTGAGTTCAAGGGCATTCTAGTATGCAGCAACTCTAAGAAAAACTTGACTACCCATGCTGACACCAGTAGAGCTAGGTTCAGGAATTCTCACAGTTAAAACCCCACATCTTAGGGGTTTTTGTTTGTTTGTTTGTTTCCCTTCTTATGTCCACAGTTGTATTTATTACCCAACATCATGGATCTCAGTGATCTTCTCATGTGAATGACTTGACCATCACATCTATGCTGGAGCAGGCAGCACTGATGGTCTGCTCAATGACAGCAGGAAACATGGAGAACAAATGGTGAAACTACCTTAGGATTTGCTACTAAAGTGAGAAAACTGGGATATCCGGTGAAAGCTTAGTGATCCCCCTGAATGCTTTCCTCTACTCTGAGTCTCAACATTAACAAATTTTGGCTTTTACATTTGCATAAAAGGCTTACATGGGCTAATCAAGCACAGAAATATGCACATAAAATATTCAGATATCTCGATATTTAAGAAAATAGCTACCCTGAAGGGTTTTTGTGTTTTGTTTTAAACAAGTAGCATTTGCTTTCTCCCAGAAGTGAAACAAACTGGGACATTTTCTTATTCCGGTGTGTTTAAGGTTGATTAAAGGGAAATAGGTTCAACTTCTGACTATTCATAGCCCAAGAAGCAACCAATCTTTTGACTATAGAAAGATTATTAGTTTAGAGAATGTTGAGATATCTTCCAGATAGTTCTTGGTCTGGATAGTTTCAATTATTCTACTTCAGAAAGAGGTTGTTGCAAAAGAAGTGACTGGAAATAACATCTCCTGGATTTGCCAGTGCAAGATTTCTGTCCATTGTGCACATATGATGGGAAGAAGGTGTGTACACTTTCCAAAAACTCCTCCTGTGCTTGGAGATAAATCAGCCTGTCTGATGTGAATGTTTGCCAGTGACCTCTCTGGTTAGTTTTTGAATTACTACAGGTCTGATCTGTTTTGTACTGATTATCTGGCATAAAGTAACCACCACAGTCTCTACTTGAGTTGTATTAGGCCTTGATCATAGCAACTTTATTTTTATTTATACAATTTTATGTAATTTTATATAACAATATGCTTTATATTATTTATTTCATTATTCTATATTATAAAGTACCTGGGAGTACTTTAATTCCATGAATAACCTGTTGGTTTTCCTTTAGCTCAGATAGAAGAACTGCAAGGAGAATTTAGCAAGTTATGCTCTAGTAAAGTGTCTTTGATTTGGTACCTTTTCTCATCCTGAAAAAAACTCCTAGGCTTTTGTTCAAGGAAACAGTAGGAACTGCGTGAGAAACAGCATAATTTGGGTGGTTATGCCAGTCTGCCACTCTCATAAATATTTATCTACCATCTCGTAGAGTTGTAGAGTCGTAGAATCCTCTTGAGACCACTGCTGTCAGCAAAACCTTTACTCAAAGAAGTGTGGAACCCACCAGTCCTCAATGGGTCATGGTAGTTGGTCTACTTTATGGCTTTCCAGAGGAAAACATGGCACCTTAGCTCCCAAAGAACTCAAAGGAGGGCTTCAAAATAGAGGAACTAACCAAAATCAGAACCTAATACAAATAGTCTTGGTAAGTTCAGCTGGTGCAAGCTTATCAGGCATACAATGACATCAAAGGAGTAATGAACCCGTTTAATCTTGTAAATCACTGGAGCAAGAAAGGAGCTCAAAGAGACCCTGTGGCAGTAAGCCAGATGTCCATCAGTGGGAAAATGGAGAATGACTTCAACACAGAAAAGCCTGCGGTAACAAGGCAAAGAGTTCAGTGTCAAAACCAGCTTTCAGTGTCGTTCAATATGCCACTTGCAACTGTCCGAAAACTGAGAGGCAAACTGATTAGGGAGAAAGAGTGAACTGATGTAGATAAACAGAACAGTGTGTCAAATAAAGTGGCACAATATTAACATGAGGTCTGGTGTTGAAATGTGCTGTTCTAGAGGCTGCTGCTGTAGATGTGTATTTATTTCCTGTTTGTACAACAGGCTGCAGTTCAGATTACAGCATCCTTTTCCCCTTGGTGTGTGTGTCTGTGATTGTTTGTTCACATACTTGCTTACTGGCTTTGAACTCTTTCTCTCTCTCTCTCTCTCTCTCGTATGTTCACTTTGGTCTCATTTTCTTATTCATTTTTCATTCCCCTTATCTTTCCTGAAGTGTTATCTTTCTTTTCCTGTGTAAGGGTATGAAGTGATTATTTTTATCCTCCTTTATGTTATTTTGTTTTATTTATTTTATTTATTTATTTATTTATTTATTTATCTATTTATTTATTTATTTATTTTGGCTGAAGCTGTAGGCTGATGTTCACAGTACAGAGTAGCTCTGTAGCTCAACCTGATGACCTCCAGCTCACCTGCCTCACTGTCTCCCCATGCTTGCTACATTTTGGAGTATAACTATGTGATATCCCTCATGCGATGATCCTGCTTCTGCTAATCCAAACATGGATTGATGCTCAAGCTGAGGTCAATTTCATTTTGGCACCTACATGAGACTGTTGTGGCTTGCCGCTGCTTTGCTGGTGCCAAGCAAACAAATCAGGATCAGTAAACTAACAGTGAATGGTGACAACACGTATCATGGTACATCTGCTTTATTATGGATATAAAACTGAGACCATCTAGAATGTCCTCTTGGCCACCTTATGGAGTAAACACATAGAAGATACAAAGCTTACTGGAAGATAGTTTCTTCATGCTGTAAGAGCTGCTCCTTGTTCTTCAGTGGAGACTTGTTACTAGCTTACACTCTTACCTGCTCTCTTCAATGAAACCATAGAACAAGTCCAGTGGATCTTGGGAGGAGAGTCAGGCCATCATGAAGTGCTGCTTAAATTTCAACTGTAATATCTGTGGAGACAAAGAGCACATCATTAATAGCAAGAACTTCTTCAGAACATTCCAAAGGCCCTTTAATCTATAGGCTTTGGAGAGTGTTATAGTTCCAAAATTCCCTTACAATCTGCTAGTAATATATAGTAAATTCATTTTTAATGACTTGTACAACCCATTTGCTCACCACACTACTTGATGTAGTCCTTGTGGAAAGCAAGTAAATCTCTTTGGTTTGTTCCTCCAAAGGTGCAGACCTTGATATTTTGGGGGTAAGTCAGATAACAGCTGTTGTATGTTGAGGCTGAGTTAAACTGTTGAGCTGGGATTGCTGGATGTGAGATGAAATGTCAGTGCAGAATATAAGGTTCTGCTTTCTCTGTCTTTGCTGGAGAGGTGAACTATGTGGTAATAAAACAGCGCAAAAATAATTCTTAACCACTGAAAATCTTTGGAAATCACTTTTTCTGAGAGAGAGACAGAGAGACAGAGAGAGACAGAGAGATAGAGCCAGAAAGGCTGTCCAGAAGACTTGCTCTCCCCTCCCTTTTCACAATCATTTATAATGAGGGAGGTCATAACAGCACCTAAACATTCTCAGTCTATAATACCACTAGCAAGCAGTTAAGACCTGTTTGCCCCACAGGGATGCTGGGACAATGTGAAGATTTAGCATCTGGTTGCTCTGATGTTGACCCTTGCAGTGCTAATCAATGGAAGTAAGTGGTCGTCGAAGAAGAGGAAAAGGCCCTTCTGACTGCATCTTTGTTAGAATGCCATAAAGACCAGCACCTTGAAGGGTGCTGATGTAAACCTTGTGAACTTCAATAAGGCCTAGCACAAGGTTGGATAGGGCTATGGGCAACTTTGTCTATTGGACAGTGTTCCTGCCCGTGGCAAGGAAATTGGAACTAGATGATCTTTAAGGTGTGTTCCCACTCAAAGCATTCTATGATGGGACTAGATGGTTTCAAGCTGCGGCAGGGGAGATTCAGGCTGGACATTAGGAAATATTACTTCTCAGAAAGGGTGGTCAGGCACTTGAGTGGGCTGCCCAGGGAGGTGGTGGAGTCACCGACCCTGGGGTGTTCAAGGAACGATTGGATGCTGTGTTGAGGGAGGGACATGGTTTAGTGGGAGCTATTGGTGATAGGTGAATGGTTGGACTGGATGATCTTGTAGGTCTTTTCCAACCTTGGTGGTTCTATGATTCTATGATTCTGTGATATCATTAGCGCACAACGTCACCTCTTGTTGCAATGTGATTAGGGCAGTAACATACTGACCTAATGGATATGGATAATTTCACCACAGTAGAAGAGCCTTGGAGATGGAGAATTCTATCACCTCCTAAAAATATCCCTAATTACCTAAGGTTTTGTTAGCTCTTGCCAGGATTTACTTTCCTGTGAAGGGAAGAATGCCAGGAACAGAAAAAAAATGTAGCAGATGAAGGCTACTATAACAACAGCAGCAACACATGTACAGTAAAGTAGTAGGCTTCCCCTTACGATGTTTTGAAACTTACTTCTGTCTAAACTGAGACATATCTTGTCTGTCCAGAAAGAACTGTTCTCAGCCTAGGGCATTCTGGAATGTAAGCATGCCAAGGGCTTAGACATAGTAGAAGAATCTACTTCATCTACTTTCTGATTTCAAGTACATAATTGCAAGGCATAGCTGGCTAGATGAACTACTGAACTTGATATGAATATTTTCTTTTTATTATTTTTTTTTCCTTTTTCTTCTTTTTCTCCCTGTACCTCTTTTTCCTTTTCCTTTTCCTTTTCCTTTTCCTTTTCCTTTTCCTTTTCCTTTTCCTTTTCCTTTTCCTTCTTCTCCTTCTCCTTTTTCTTTTTCTGTTTTGTGCTAAAATGTAACTAAGGGAGATAACAAAAGCAGGGGGCAGTGATTATGGTAGCAGACTTTCAGACCATACTGGAGTAATTGAGTGGTATGTGTTCAGGGTATAGCGAGCATGCAGGTTCTTCCTTCTGAGCATGAGCAAACGATGGAAGCTTAACTTTCAAGACTGCAGAAGTGTTAGGAAAGAAAATTGATAATACCTCGTATTTGATGAAAGACTCCCAAGCGACATTCTTTTTCCTAGGAATTTATACGCTTCTCTAATCTACCATAAAGTTTACCACCATTGACCTCCTGCTACTAAAAGTGATGTGCTGTTTTATCACAACCTATACAGATTGCCATTTTCAGAAGTCTCAGGGAAACAGTAGCTGATGACAACCTTTCTCGACCTTGGCAATTGTTGATACACTACTAGTATGCTGACAAAGCTGAAAATTCGGCTGAGAGTTTAATCAAAACTGGTGTATTCCTTTTTCATCTGCTTTCAATTTATTCCTCTGGGGTGTCGTCTCAGCAGACAATTAGACAAAGAAATGACAGTCAGCCCAGTGGCTTCCCCTGTGAATGCTACCCTGAGTTCCTTAGGAGGAACAAGACTTTTCTTTGAAGGCTTCTTTGGACAGAAGTTCTACTTTAAGAAAGCTTTCCAAAGGTGCACACTGCTGTGTTTCTGGCCTTTAAAACTTACTGCTCCTCTGATTTTCTGGATTTTGGTATTGATTCTTGTGATACACACATATATATATATGTATAATTTTGTTTTTTCCCCTAAACACAGGACACATGAGAAAATCTCAGCACTCACACTAGTTGCCACAGTATTATCCATATCAGATCCCTAGTGGAGCAAGACAGAAATCCAACTCATTCTTAAGGCAACAGACCATGGTCCCTTTAGTCTGATCTTCAAATAATTATCTTGAAAACAGATATAGTGGAATCTCTAGACAGAGATATTTGATCATCCTTTGATCAAGCCATAGAGTATGGCAGAGTGCAGTGTGAGCATCCTTCCTGCCAAAAAGAATCTGTTGAATGCTACAGTTAAACCACGTCCAATGCCAAGTTTTACCAATATTTCCCTGCAACAGGCAGCCTGCTTTCTGATTTTGGAAAAATTGACTGCTTCCTGTAAGGCGTTACTACTTGCAAGTGAAGAAACATTCGGCTGATTTGATCAGTAGAGCAGTGCATAAGAAATTGCTTTTCAAGTAAAGTATGATGTTAGGAATTTGAGCTTCTTTCCAGGCCACTGTTTTAATTTCAGCATTAGTGGAGAGTATACTGCTTTCTGGGAGAGAATCAGGTTAGAGGTTTTCATTGGCCCCATATTGTTTTAGTAGCTAGAATGAAGTAGGAAGCTTATGATCAAAGAGTGTTATTCATCTTACTAAGTGTCATATTTATGGCATTACTGATTAAATAATTCATAAGGCAACTGGGAAATTACACCTGTCCTTTTGTACAAAAAGTACCTTTTAAATCAAAGCACCTGAGAACAGGAAAGTCCCACCCTTTCATCCTGTACGTGGTGCATTGACTGGTTTACAGTAGCTTTGTTCTTGCTAATTCAAGTAGGCGTGTTCCTTCCACTTCACTTTTGGAGGGGACTGGGAGGCAATGTATTGGATCTAATTTTACCTGTAGCCCTCAGTCGGCATTTAGTTAGTGTTTTCTAACCATAGCCCAGCCCTTGAAGTCCTGTCTTCCCAGATTTGGATAAAGAGAGTTGAGGATGTGTGAAATCCAGTACTTGAAGGCAGCTTATAAACAGAAGGGAGATGATTGACATTTTACATTGTCTGATAGTGAAAAGACAAGGGGGAATGGCTTAAAACTAAAGGAGGGGAGATTTCAATTAGATTTTAGGTGGAAATTTTTTTACTTAGAAGGTAGTGGGGCACTGGAACAGGTTGCCCAGAGAAGTTGTGGATGCCCCATCCCTGGAGGGATTCAAAACCAGGTTGAGTGAGGCCCTGGACAGCCTGATCTGGTGGCTGGCAACACTGTCTGATGTAAGGGGATTGGAGCTAGATGATCTTTAAGGTCCCTTCCAACCCAAGGCATTCTATAATCCCATGATTCTATGCATTTTTTAAATCCAGGGATAACTCCATTCAATGCCACTCATTAGCACTGACAATGTGCTCCCTCCTTGACAATGGAAAAGTAATGTACAGCCCAAATTTCTACTGTCACTCCAGTGCAGAACTGCAGTGCAACAGACTAAATGGGCAGCGAATGGGGAAGGATCTAAGTAAGTGAACTGTTTCTAATGCTCAGCCAGGTAATGCCAGATGTAAACTCCTGTTCAGGTGCTGGAGAATTGGTTACATCATCACTTATTTTTTTATGTTAACATTGGTATTCAGTTCTAAATTGAAAAGATCCCACTGTTTCCTTCACAATCTTAGTCCCAGTTCTGAAGTCAACAAGGGTATGACTCAATCCCAAGTGCTTCTAGACATGTGAAATAAATAAACAAATACAATTAATACAAATACTGTATACATTTTATTCTTCAGCTAGAATAATCTTAGTTACTTTCAAGCACATACTTATTTGGAACTCTCCTTCATAGAATCATAGAATCTCCAAGGTTGGAAAAGCCATCTAAGATCATCCAGTCCAACTGTCCACCTGTCACCAATATTTCCCACTAAATCATGCCCCTCTGTACAACATCTAAATGTTTTTTGAACATCTATAGGGACTATCTTCCTTCTGGTCTTAATCAGGCAATTTACCCTGAATAATTTCTCAACTCAATTGACGATATTCAGGGTTTATTTGTTCCTTCTTCCACTTAGAAATGGGATGGTACCCGTTTAAGGAGATACTGTAAATGGTCAGGATAGCAAACTATATGATTCTGAATTTAAAAATCTGAGACATTTATTCAATCCTGAATGCAAATCAGACAATATTAATGTAAGTTGTATGTAATCACGGAACATTTTTTCCTCTTGACTTCTGCCTCATTCATTGCAAAGATGGATAGCCTATGAGTGGAACATATTGTACCTCATTTTAGTAGTCTTAAAATGATTGTATGTGTCTCCTGTATGGTCAATGCAAGAAGGTAGGGACTATCAAATAGACGCTGAGCTTGTCTTTGGATAGGTCTAAGACAGATGTGGTGAGTCATCTTCTTAGAAACTCATACATTTCTCTGCTGACTCATAAGGGAATTGAAGCAACCTGCATATATCATGTCTCCTTTTCAGATGGCTGAAATTAGATGAGGTGCATCTCACCCTCAGTACACACTTATTTCTTTACTATATGGTCACATATTCTGTAATGCTGCTGAAATCCTTGAGATAATGGATGTTTGAAGTGTTTATTACTTCGTGAGCTTTGATTGGCAATGAAGAGAGTGAGTCATCTCACTAGCTATAGACCTTTACTAGCTGAGGTTTAGAATGCAGACTGTGCATCCTAAGCTCTCTTTATATCAATGGAGAGAAAAAAAACACTGTAAGCATCCATTTTATTAGGAGATGAATCTTTCCCTAGAAGCACCTCTATTCAACTCTTTGCCTAATTGGGTGAGAATCTGTATTATTGCACTGTCTAGAGAGCTGACCTTTAGCTAGATGAATCGTATGTGAAGTGCTCTGTGATCATGGATTTATATCATATCTTTCTCTAAGGAAAACAGAGATAATATCTGAATTGAATACACAGCAGTCATGGTGTGATAAAGACAAAAACATCTGCTGGTTTTAGGTGCTCTCTGACACACGTAGGGCTCAACTTTTCCATGAAACTACATGGCACATTAAATTTTGAAAAAAGAGCTCTCATTCATTCATTTATTAGAAGTTCATTAAAAAAAAAAGAAAAAGAAAAAGAAAAAAAAAAAAAATTCAGTCTGTAGCCTGAGGAAGAAAAGTGATGTTATTTCCCAGTGAGCTTTATTTAAACCTGAATGCAATTGGACAATATACAGTGTATGTGATGGGTTCTCAGTAGTGCAAATCAGGTTGAATGTGCATCCTAGGGAGCCAGTCTGGAGCTAAAATCAGGATAGTTGCCACCACATAATACTGCAATTCCAGGAACAAGCTGCTTTCCATGGCACAGCTGTACCCTGAGGTGCCTGGCAGGGTTTAGTATCTAGGACTTCGGGTTCCAAAAGCATGGGCTCACTGTGGCTTGGACCATGTTGGTGCTGGAGCTGCATAGGCCCATGTTTGAGCTTGAGCAAAAAAGCCTTGTAAGAATAAAGTCAGAAGCTGGACACAAATATTTTCAGCCCAGATTAGCTGCTCATGGTAGCGATGAGTTGATTAGACTAAATTGTATTAAAATGATATGAAAAGTGAACGTAAACAAGTCTTGGTCTAGCAGTTTTCAATAAATGTTTCATTCTGCACCTGCGCATTTTTCTACCTTATCTTATACTTTATACGGATTAATGAATTATACAGTATTTTCAGGGTGCTGTAGCAATGCAGATCAAATAACCACTTGTTTATGTAAAACTTTCTTCTAACCTGTACAGGACTTGTTACATTTTAATTTTGAGTTTGGTTTTGAGATTTTGGGCTAAGCAGATCAGGCCACATCATAGTTTTGTTTGTGCCTTCCCTGACAAGAACAATTTTAATCTCTGAACTGCTGCATCTCTGGGCTAAGATAACCAAAATACAATTAAAGACATACCCCACTGCTCTTTTTTGTAAATAGCAGCCTAATCAATATATTTACACTTATGTTCAGGGTTTGACCTGATGGATTCGTTCAGCGTGAAACAGATCTTTGGAATGAAAGAAAATGGAATTCAGAGCTCTTATGTACGACTTGGAAGTTTCCCTGTTGTTCAGAAAACCGAGTGAGTACCTTGGTGTTTCACTTTAATTTCATCTGAGACTCTGATTCCCATTGTTTGGTTTCATGAGTTGAATCATGAGGTAAATATCTGGTACCTACATGCTCTTTCAGTTCTGCTGTCACAGAATTTGTAACAGATGTTTGAGATCCTCTATAGCAATGTGAGGCTCTACCCTTATAGAGAATGAACTAGTTTCTTATATCATCAATGGTTGTTAGGAGTAACATTAAGAAATTCACAAAAAAAGCCCTTAAAGCTTAATAATGTGAATCTAAAGGAAATGTTTGGTAGCTTTCCCACTGAAATGGGGGATCGTAAACTCATCCAGATTGGAAAAGATCTTCAAGATTATCAACTCTGTCTTAAGCTGGATTTGCAGTTTGTGCTTCTCCAAAGACCTGTGTCTTCTACTCATGATGTCTTCTACTTCATGGATACAGCTGGTGATGTGGGTCTTGTCTGCATGGTGGTCTGAGCTTTTTTTCACTGTTGGCATCAAGGACAGAGCAGGAGGTGCGAGTCATGACCTGGGTCTCCGCCTCCCAGAGGTTCTTATATCTTCTACAGCCTGGGCACAGATGGGGTTTCAGCTTCTGATCTGAATTTTCATAAGGTAGAGATGTGCCACACAATACAGGCAAGACCTTGATCTCATTGGGATCACAGAGATGAGGTCGCATTCCCCAGTCACCATGGCTGGACATGGGTTCTTTAGGAGGGCCAGGCTGGAACAGTGAGGAAGGGGAGCTGCACTGTGTGTGAGGGCAGCAGGAATGCATGGGGTTCAGCCTTGGGATGGGGAGGAGCTTGCTGGGAGTTTATTATCTTTGATGAAAAGCTTATTTTGGAAATACTGTTTTTAGTAGGAAAAGTAAAAAGTTATAAGAAAAAAATCTTAGAGGGGTTTGCTAGTTTCTAGGATGTACCGAGCTCTATGGACCAACTCTACGCAGTTGGAAGAAACTCCTCCTATCATTTGCTCATCTGTCAATTTACTATATAGGTAAGGTGAAAATTAATTCCAAAGTTAAGATAATGCCAGAGTAATACAGTGTCTAACAGCTCTGGTATAGAGAACTGCAGTTCAGTCATCCTTGAACATCACTAACATGTCTACAGACTATTTTTGGTTTTTAGAATGTATCTGAGTCCTGTCAAGACAATGTAAAATATGTTACAAGCTCACTTGTACCACAGTACTTCAAATATTAGCAAATAATTTACTTCATAATCTGAATGTCATTTCTGGAGCTGTAGCGTCTCTTCTAAAAATTGTCTTCTGCAAACTACAAAAGTAACTCCCTTCACTGCGAATTGTGTAACAGTGGTGAGTCTCTGAGTGCAAGTGGGTATTCTGTTGAAAGCTTTAGTTCAGAATACATTAATATATATTTGTTAATAGCAAGAGACCAGTTCATGGTAGGTGTTGCTTTCAGTTGGCTAATAACATTTTGGGTCTCCTAAAAGAATGAGCAATTTTTAATCCTCTGTCACCGTCAATTCAGTCCTCAGAGCCTTTTATAACCTGAGGCTGTCCGCTTTGTCATAGGCTATCAGAATGGTTTCTCTTCAGGTTGTCATCTGAGTCCTGCTAGCATTAGCCTTGACAAGAGTGAGTGCATAATTTCACTGAGTAACCACAAGACATAGATTGAACTGTCATCATTAACATCCTTGCAATAAATTTCACTGAGCTAGTTCGAACTTCAGCTTAAAAAAAAATCAATGGGAATTCTTTCCCTTCTTATGGAGAAAAGCTGTTGATTTTTTTTTCTTTTTCCGGTCTTGGCTCTTTAAATCAGTTCATTTCATCTTTCAGGTTGTCTGTGACTTGCATTTGTTTCATTTCACAACATTTTTTTATCCTGTAGCCCACCTGGATTGATATTCCCTTCTCTCCTTTTACTCCTCTCCTTCTCTTTCCATTTAAACATAGAGTCTTGAAAAAAATAAAAGTACAAATATATTATATTGAAAGGAAAACTCTTTGCTCTGAAGTCCTTAAATGATATCAAGTCTCAGGGTAAGTAAATTCAAATTCATCATCTGGGAGAAGGCTGGTAAACTCAGACACCTTGGGCTTGACAGGCAGGATAAACATTACACGTGTGTAGAAAGGGGAATAAATCAATTTTTAGGCTCACGGAAGCTTCTGGGTAGCATCTGTGCTTGCTGTGGCTCCTAACAGCAAATGATAGCATGTTTGCTGTCACTAGAGGAAGTTATCACCAGGACCATGCAGAAAGAAGCTCATGAAGTAGGGAAGTCCAGATTCTGATTAAGAAATTCTGGGAGTGATGATCCACTGATACAAAGCTCTGGGAAACAGAAATTATACAATCCTTGGGGGTATAAGCAGAAATAATCAAACATGAGTTAACTATCTCCATTACAGGGAACTCAGTCCCTGCTGTGAGGATGCTGTGTTCCGTCTTTATGTCCATAGTTCAGTATATAAGAATGGAGTGAATGGCATTTTAAAGAGGAAACAAGTCTAACAGTGAGAAACTAAAGAAGTACAGCGTAGTCAGATAAAATTAAGATGTTAATAACAGAAGTGATCACGAATTGTAAGAACCTTTGGGGAATCAAAGTTTAGTGAAGGGTCTTTAGAGCATGAATAATGCTAGGCTAAAAGTCAATGTCTACCTGGTAGCCACACCAAAAACCGGTGTGGAAGAAATACACACGTTTAATGAATGTATTTAAACTCTGGAACAAGTTACTATGGTTTATAGAGAGCTGTCCACCCACATTCCTTTTAGAAATTAAGAATTAAAATACTTTGTTGGTTGCTTTTGGTTGTTTTTGATCTTCTCCCAGAAAGACTGAAGAAGCAAAGACAGGCCAACCACGATGACTTTCTGCCTGCTCAGATTTCATCCATTTATCTGTTGATGTTTTTAAAATAAGTACAGTATTTTTTGTCCAGAACAATTAGAAGTAAAATATCCTAAAGTAGTTAATCAAAATGACTAAGCTTCCTGTTAAATGGTTAAATGAAACACAGAATTAAAGAATTCTGCCTTTTGTATGTTAACTTCCACACTCCTGTGGTTTGGGAATCAAACCAAATGGATATGTCACTGCAGAAAGCATCTGCTTGTTCAGTCCATTTTAGCTGTTGGACATCAGGATTCTGAGATGCTACATATAGGGTCATTGCTCACAGAAAATGAAATCTCATAAAGCGTACAGAGCTGATAACTGATAATAAACAAAACAAAAACATCTGTCCTGTCTCGCAGATAACCTCAAGCAATATTCAGCAACTGATAGCAACATCTCATAATTAGATACAAAATCATTAACTGAGTATTATAGTTAATTCACTTTATTATCTTCTTAAAGGATCTGTATTGTTTTATATAAGCACTAGTACTTTTACAAAGTGCCAGTTTAGTTGCATGGGAAACGTACTTATTTATTTTTTTGAACCTATACGTAGAGACTTTTTCCCATTCTGTCCTCCAATTATTTCTTCTAATCCTTCCTCCTGCCATGTATATCCCTCAGTCTTCTCTTGCCTGATCTGGTTCTTCTTGGCCTGGCATTTAGTCATCATCTGTTTGCTCTTTCCAATTTTGAAATACTGTTTTCTTCTTCAGCATGCATATGTTGTTGGATGTGGGTAGGGGCATTCTGGTTCCTTACTTCAACTTTGCCTTAAGTTGTCTTGGGCTCCTCCATGAGCTCTTGCCTTGGTATCATCTATCAGTTCTGCACCACAGTGAAGAACATTTTACCAAGAGTTGCCAAAACTTTTTACACTAAACATGAATCCTGTTGAGTGTTTCCTTGTTCTTCCAGTTATTTTCAAGCATATGTATATCTTACTAAGAAAGGCTGAGAGAGATGGGATTCTTCTGTTTGTAGAGGTGAAGGCTGTGGAGCAATCTTATCCATGTGTATAAATACCTGATAGGATATGTAGCAAAGAAGATGGAGACAGAATTCTGAGTGGTATCCACCGACAGGACAGAAAGCAATGGAAACAAATTAAAAACTTGAAACTTGATCTAAACACAAGAAAAACTTTACTTACCGAGAGGGCAGTCAAACAATGGAACAGGCTGAGGAGTGTCTACCCATGGAGATATTCAAAGCTTCAGAAGACATAGTCCTGGACAGCTGGTTCTAGCTGCCTCTGCTTGAGCAGATGTGTTGGACTTCATTTCAATAGGTCTCTTCCATCCTCAGTGATTCTATGATGTGTGGTTCAGTACTGCATCCTCTCTATCTCTCTCTGGCAGCCATATCTTTCCTTTTCTTGTGATGCTGGAAACTTCCTCTTCTTTTCTTTCTTTCTTCCTTCCTCTTCCACTTCTGCCATCCTAAGAACCTCAGGTGATCTGATGTGTATGGAAATGAACTGGCTGTTAGTCAATCTCAGCAGACTTTTAGCTGCTGTGAAAAGGGTTGCATTTTTGGAATTTTCAGATATGTGGGTTATCAACTGCAAGCACCTTATTAGTAACCATTACATTCAATGTCTGAAATGAGAACTGATAATCTTATTCTCTCCTTTGTATTATTATTATAGGTGTAGGATCTCATGCTGATTGTTGCACATGTAGGCTTTTATGCTAAAAAAATACATGTAAGAAGGAGACCATGTTGTGTAAGTGGGTAATGGCTAAGAGAGCCTCCTCCTTGGCCATTACCACTTTTCCTTTGTAGAAGTTGTGATTCACCTGACCTTGGAGATGGGTTAATTAACTCCTAGACTAACCTGCAGCACCTGGGGATTCTTATGTCTTAGGGTTTTATAATAAGTTCTTCTGCAATCCATCTTGTTGTCAGAGTTATAGACCAAGTAGCTGGCAGAGAGCTCCCTGTAGGTACCAGATATCCAGCAAAGCTCCATAATATGGATCATCAGTTCAGTTCAGCCTGAATAAAAGAAGGAAATAAAACATTTCTGGTGACAGCAGTTCCTAAGTAAATCTGAGCTTCTAGATGAAGATGGCTTTTTAGTGAGGAAAGAAATGAAAACTCATAAACAGAGGTGTTGTTATTTATGCAGTAATGCATCTCTGTAAAGGATGCAGGGACCAAGGACTTCAGAAACAGCTTTTATCGTATCTTCAGAGCAGTGAGAGTTTACAGGTTTGCTTTTGGCAGGAATCCCTTCTCTGGCTTATGCTTGCAGTCAGTTCTTCAGCACCTTCAAAAATCAGCTGAGGGTGGCTGCTAAAAGTCATGACAGTCTTCTATCACTTTAAATCTATCTGATGGACTATTTGTCAGTCCCAGTGTAATGAGGTGTGGCTGGACTCGTGAGCGTATTTAGCCGCCTAATTCCTAGTTTTTTGTTGTTGTTTTGTTTTTTCTCTGTGGGCATTAAGCATCTGAAAACCTTTTCTGGATTTAGCTTGCATGATGATATTCATGTTCCCAGCTCAGAGGTATCCAGAGAGACCGAGCACAGAGGCCAGCCACCAGGTCTTCCAGATTTGCTTGCAGACTGTCAGACTCACTGTGCTATCAATACAAGGGATTAAACCCAACCATATGTTTGTGTAACTACTCCCTTAGCAAGGTAGTCATGCCACAGTTAGAGTCACTACAGATGAGTAAGTCAGTAGGACGACCTGTGCCCAAAATGCAAATTAGGTTCCTAAGAGGCTGGGTTGAAGCTCACTAAATCCAGTTATGATGGTGAAGGTAGGTGGTAAGGAGTGAGCAAGGAAAGTGCAATAGACACATACTGTGAAACAGCAGAGTTTTAGGAGTTGAGCCACAGGGAAGTCTCCCCACTAACAGCACTACTTAGAAATATTCAAGAGGATGCATTGATAAGAAAATGCTTTTTCAACTATCAGCATTGCTACCCTGTGAAGTTCCTTGATGGGGTGAAGGAAAACAGCCCAATCTGTCAGTGGTGTTAAAAGCCAAGACATGCCTTTTCTTCTCTGACAAACGTAGAGACAGAAAGTGTACAAAGCTATTTGACAAGAAACTTGTACTAAGGCAGGTCATCAGTGAAAGAGACCTGCATGGGTGTCCTTCTAGGAGGGCTGATGTGACCAACATGATTCCCTCTTGCCAAGTATTCCCTAGTCCTTCTTCACGCCTCTCAGTGCCCCAGTCATGCCAGTGTTATTTGCCATAGCATCTCTGCCAACAGAGTGACAACTGACAGGCTTCTATTTTCAACCCGAAGAGAGGGGATCTCAAGTTATCTTGTGTGCCTTGAGGGAGGTGGATGCTGGCATGCTTATGTATCAGGGAGGTATGGCTTGTGAATAGCTGTTACTGAGTATTGAGACAGCCTTGTCAACTCTCCAAAGGGAGGGAGCTGGTGGTAAAAATCAGCTGGTGGTAAATGAGCTGGTGGAAGCCTGGCTCAGTTTTCTCTTGTGATGGAAAGCCTCAGATAGTTCTTATGTCCTCGGTGGGAAGGCCAGCTTATAATGGTGTATAGTCTCCATGGGCTTTTTATACAGCAAAAATTGCAGTAGTGGAAGAAGCCACAGTAATACTTGTTCTGAATTTCTAACTTGTTTAAAAAGTAGGAAATTCAAAGCACAGATTAAAAGATGATTGAACATTATAGCTTTCAACATTTGCTGTAATTGTAAAATACAACAGTTTGGAAGTTTTGAATATGAGATTTTTGCTTTAAACTCCAGTAACAGCTTCTAGATGAGCGTGCCTTTGGGTTAACTGCAAAGTATTCCTTAAGAGAATCACTTTTCAGTGTATTCCTCTTTATTAATTGCTGCTGTTGCCTTTATTTTCTAATGAGTGCTTATGCCTGGCTGCTCAGATGTCCAGAAGCAAAGATACGATATTTAGGAAGGGCCTATTTAGAACTAATCAGAGGAGCAGTCTGGCTTGTGTGTTAGGAACAATGAAGTTAACTGGGACTATTCAACTGGGAAAAAAAGAGATGGCTTAGAGGCAATATAAACAGATTTTATAGAATCATGAATGCATTTACAAAATAAATAAATAAATAAATGAATAAATAAGAAAGAAAGAATAGAAAAATAATTGGTTCATTATGTTGCCCCTTGCAAGAACTAAGTCCTAAATAAACAGAAAGAGGCTCATTATACAGTGGGTAGCAGAGTAGTGTGGTTACTTGCCAATGGATGTTGTGGATGTTGTAAGTTTACTAGACTTCAAGAGAAGACTGGAAGAGATCGTGCATAGCAAGTTATAAGTGTAGTAATTGCAATTGTCTCTGAAATTGACCCCTGAACCCCAACATCTAGTTGGGGGCAGGGAGAACATGCTTGTTCTCATTTGTAGACATCCATTTATGTCTAGTGACAAAAAATGGTGATACTGGGTTAATTATCCCTTCTGTCCAGCCCTGTCTTCTCGCTTATGGTATGTATGTTCTTATGTTGGGGCTGAGTCAAACAGTTCTGCTTTTCGTAAATTCAGATTTATGCATGGATAATGGAGTCGCAATGAGTAAATTTCTGCCAAATATAATTATGAAGTGTGATTCAAGAAGGTACTGTTCCCCCAGGCCACTATGGAAAATCTTCTGGGGCAGACATGAGGTGTCATGCCTATTTTGGGGAAATATTGCAATATTTGTTGCTATAACTTGCTACATTTAGAGAAGGATTCCAGGTGTGCCTGCCCACTGCCAGATGTCACAGATCTCCAGTGTACCTAGAGAAGAACAATATGCTTCAATGAATGCGTGAGCTAAAGCATCTGATGAAACTCAGCTGCTTTGACCTGATGGATCCCATTGCGAAATTTTCACTGTTATTTATTTGAGAGCTTCTGTGTTGGAATAGGGAAGGGCTCCTCAAGGACAGAACCACATGGAGGGAACAAGCTCATATTCATTGCTTTTCAGGCTGCCAAGTGCAGCAGATTTTGTGGGAGCTACGTGATATTTTTGGGAAGCATTGCTGGGACAAGCAGAGTTTTAGAAATTGTGCTCTACGCTGCTATGCCTGATACATTTCTGTCTTTTTCCCTCCCCATGCCAGGGATGTATTCCCACAAGGTCTGCCTGATGAATATGCCTTTGTAACTACCTTCAAATTCCGGAAGGCTTCCAGAAAAGAAGATTGGTATATTTGGCAGATTATTGACAAGTATGGCATACCACAGGTATGAGACCCTTTGCTGCCAGAAAGAGCAGCCTTGTTTCCTTCCGACTGCATGAATCAGCCTTCTTGCCTTAACCTCCCACTCCTTAATTTTCAGTTTTTCTTGCTGAAAAACCTTTACTTTTAATTTGAGCCCTGGAGGAAGTATTGCACAGACCTTGATTGTTGTTAGCATGCAGATATATGTGTTAGTTGGAAAGAGTAGGGGAAATACAGCTCTTCAAACTGCTTCTGGGTATGTGTACAGATTGGGAGAAGAACAGCTCTGTGGAGAAGGATGTGGAGGGTTCTGGTGAATGAAAAGCTGGATGTTTGCCTCTTTGGGAAAGGATAGCTGCATGGATATCCGCAGAACAGGAGAGCAGTGTGCTATAGCAGGTTTGCATACATACATTCTAGATAATATCTGAAGGCATTATGGACTCTTTACTTAGGAAGTGGACATAACACCTATTATTTCTCCACTGTGCTATGAGTCTTGGCTGCTGCAGAATTTGAGCCAATAGTATTTGGCAGGGACTCCCAGGAACTTGGACAAAAAATACTGTAACAGTGGAATAAAGGGTCACTTGATCCTCCTATGTGGCATTCCAGCAGCATGATGTAGTGTAGAGGTTCAGGTGTGCTTTGGAAGGAGGTGGTTTGGTCAAGTTGTTTGTTTTTCAGATTTGTATGTTTTTTTAGAGACAGCTGAAACTTGAACTGCTTGGATGTGGAGAAAAAAAGAACTCTAGATTCTCAGCAATGTTTTCAAAAGTTCCTTTAACTGTAGTGCTACAATTGTCCTAGAGCCTCAAGAGCCTGGTTTCATGCTTCAGTAGTGTTTGGGCCACTGTGAGTCTGCAGACCTGCTTAGCTTACTGCAGGCACTTCTGAGCCAGCACTGATCTGAGGTGGCATTTCCAGCCAGCATGGTGCTCATCTGCAAGCAGATTTTGGGTCAAGTCTGGAGGTAGCCTATGATGTGCCTTCCACCAAATACAGTTTAGTGCTGATGTTGCCAAACTGCTTGCAGGTCTGTAGCTTGTGAGTGTACTGCTGCTTCCCCAGGCTCTGTGCTCTGCTCCATTCCTTGCTAGGAACTGCTTAACTTTGTAAAAGAGAAAATCAATTTGTAAATGAGCTAAAGGTATAATGTCTTCAGAAGCCTATTTTTTTGCCCACTCCATAAGTTGAAACATGGGGTAGGTGTAGAAAACCTTGTGGGGGAAGAAAGGCAGAGATAAAAGAAAGACGGAGAGAGGCAGTGGTGAAATATTTATTCTGTGTAGTTTCAAATGGAGTGGCATGATTTAGTACAATATGAAATGGGACTTTCGTTTTCATTCATTGAAAGTGCTTTGCCCAAGAGTGGCCACTTAGGACTTTGTTTCTTGTGTGTTACACTTCTTTGATTTACACTGAAAAGAAGACATTTGAGGCCATCTGTCCTTTATCCCTTCTAGCTTTCCTGCATCCCTAAGCACCATCTTTTCCATTTCTAATTAACTGAATTAGACCAGGAACCAGTCTCCAGCACTGACTTTAAGCTGTGCAGTTTGGCTGTATCCACACTGTGCAATACCTGGTCCTAGGTCTCCTCTGAGCCTAAGGCATAATCATTATTGTTTGTTTGGGTTTTCCTTTGAAAGTGTCTGAAATAATGTGCAGGCAGTAGTACAGCTCAGCAGGCTGTTTTCTTATCAGGAAATGAGGGGCTTGTTCATGCCCAATGGGATGGCTGAGAGCATGTGATGGTGTCTAGATAGCAGTCTGCTGGGAAGTAGTGGAAGATTGCACAGGACCCAGAACAGGCTCAGCTTTGTCTGTAAAACTTTGGAGAGACATTCTGGACATGTGCTAGTACCCAGCCATGCCCAAGCATTGCCTGAGAGGCATCACAGTGGTACTGGGATGAAACCATGCCAAGGGGTGTGCTTATGAGCAAAGGCTTTGGATGATCATGGAGTTGTGCTCAAACCTGTGCCCTGCCCAGTCTTTCTTTTTAGAACAGGTATAGGCTCTCCATCCAGTTTAATGTCATACCCAAACAATGTTCTTTGCTCCTTGCTTGGACTTCTAACCTCATCTTGTACCATCTCTGGCTTTGGAGTGTTAGTTGCAATGGCAAGCAGAGAGTAGGAAGGAGGAGACTGCACATTTCATTAGCATTATCACTTACATTACTTCTGTTTTCAGGTCTCAATCCGACTGGATGGAGAGAACAAAGCTGTGGAGTACAATGCCATTGGGCTCACCAAGGATGCTGTGAGAGTGGTCTTTCGAAGTGCACGAGTCAGTGATCTTTTTGATCGCAGCTGGCACAAAATTGCCCTCAGCATTCAGTCAACAGCTGTCTCACTGTACATAGACTGCAAGCTTGTGCAGATGCTGCCTATTGAAGACAGGGAAAATATTGACATTCAAGGAAAGACTGTGATTGGCAAACGCTTGTATGATAGCGTCCCCATTGATGTAAGTACTGTGTTTGCTGATAAGAACTGGTGTAGCATTCAGCACTAAGCATTCAGCATGTGGCTGTGTTTTGGGGTGCTTATATTATAGTTGACTCTTTTCTTGAAGCAGCATTGCTGAAAACAGGCAGGCATCTTGTTGTGTACAAGACTTGCTGCTGCTTATGTGAGACTGTCAGTATCTCTGTAAAAGGGATTAGAAATGAGAAACCCATTTCATATTTCTAACCAGTCTCAGAAAGCACTATAGTTAAGATCAGAGACAAAATCATCCACAAGTACTATCAAAATGAATACTGAGCTACACATATGAGGGTGTTTTGTTGTCCAGTCTGGCATTATGAAAGTTTCCACCTGTGACAGCAAGAGAGGGGAAAAAAAAAGGAAGCCTATTAACTCAGTTGAGTCACAATATAGTCTCAGTTCCTTGGATAATAAACCTGATATTAATGTCTCTTTCTCCAATTGAACTTGAGACATGCACTTTGGATCTGATTGTCTGGTAGCTGTTTTAACCCGGTGTAATGTAAGCATGACTGTTTGGTGGTTTGAGATTTAGGTAATCTTTCTAAGCTGCACAAGAAGGATGAAATGTGCATATTAAATATGCTAATAACATTTCTCACGCTGGGGCAAATGGTCAGATGGCACAAGGCACAACAGAAGAACAAATCTTATGTCTAGATGACATTCTAGGAAGTACATAGGTGGGCAGAATCTGTTTTCTCAGACAGGAATTTGGCCAGGACAAAGAAATTAGCAGACCTTCTTATTTGTATTAAAAACTGCTTAAAGTTTTAATAGGCATATCAAGCTCATTAACATAGCACTCTTGGAGAATGTTGAGATACTGCTCCATTATTGATGGAGAGAGATGGGCTACAGAGTCACAGAATCATCGTGAATTTACCTCCATCTGGATTTTATTTGTATTCCTCTGCACTGTATATATCCAAACAAAAGGACATGCAGTCTTTAATAATTCACTGTCTCTGAGACTTGCCTCGCTTTGTCTTCCAGTTTGATCTTCAGCGGATGGTTATTTACTGTGATTCTCGGCATGCTGAGTTGGAGACCTGCTGTGACATCCCTTCAGGACCAGTAAGCTTCTTTTTGTCATTAATTTATTTTCATATGAACACTCTTTGTTGAAATCTATTACACAAACCAGGAAATATATGACAGTGTGGGTTTATCATTTTTATAAGGATGGTGAATCAAACCTAGCTATATAACAGGTAATTTAGCAGTGCCAGAAGAGAACCACTGTAAAGAGATGAGTATGAGGAATTTGAAGTTTCCAAGTCACTTTTCCCCTGTCAAACTGTCATGGCAAACAAAAGTCTGAAGTGACGATGGAACAAAAGAACTTCAGCATGAAATATTCAGCATGAATCCCACTGGTTTTATTTGGGAAAAGCTAACACTGTGCCAATAGCTGCTTAGTTTCCCGTGCCCAGCTCTCAGTAGACACTTCCACTCTCCCTCTTCTCCCCTCGATCCTGGTTAAAGAGATTCATTGTTCATTTTGCCACATTTTCCTCTATTGTTTGAATGAATGGCTTCTATGGGATTTCATACCTAACACACTTAACCGTGCATTATCCAGTAATGCCTATTCAGTTTCTCTGAAGTGGGTGGAAGAGAAAGCTTTCTATCATTAAAGGCTTTGTCATGACTTGGAGTGTTTGGATATAGTGCCAGGTCACGGTCCTGACAGAAGCACCTCCCATGGAAGTGAGGCCTACTGTTGGCAGCGAGCAAGTTGCCCATCTCAAGACTGTCAATTGCTCCTGTCCTGCTGGACAAAAGGTGAGTGCTGAGTGTGTTTTCTTTTTTGTATGTTGTATGGGTTTGGAAATAGAGGCATGATACCATGCAAGTGAGTTCTGAGAAGGACTGCATATATTTGTGAGGTGCTTTTAGATCTAGTGGTGGTAAATATTTAATAGAAAGAGCCAGATGTGTTATTTGCAGGTGAGATGTCTGTAGAGGTGATGGCAATCTTTCCAGATGCTTTCTCTTAATCTAACAAAGTGAGTTTCGTCTATGCTGATGGTCTTGACAATAGCTTTGAAAACAAATGGGTTATTTTTATCTACTTCAGATGTGTGTTTCCTTCTTCAAATGAGTAAGAAGAAATTCTGGACGTAAATGTAGCCATGCTGAAAAAATCTCAGACCTTTTAATGATTGCTTCTATTGGCTGTGACTGCGACGTTTGAGCAGCCAGCTTCACAGTCATTTCTTTTGAGGATGTGTCATTTTTAGTCTGCTATCCCCCCAAATGGGAAGACTTTTCTGTTGTACTCAGTGGCTGTGAGACTGAGCCTCTTGCTGCATTATATAATGAAGTCTGACTAATCATGTATTTTCTTTAGGGGGAGAGAGGCTCAATTGGCCCTGAAGGTCCTAAAGGTCAAAAGGTCAGTAGGATGTGCTTGTGCATCTGTTTAATAAAAACAACAGCAAACCTCCCCCCCCTCGCCCCCCCCCCCCAAAAAAAAAAAAGTTTCAGAGTATGCTGAGGAGTTGAATATTTTGAGAAATAAGAATTAATTTAGCATATCACTTAGTTTAGATGTATTTCAATGATCCCTGGACTGCTGGGGGCTCTGCCTGACTTATATCCTTTCTCTAGGTTTGCATTTGAGTCTCCGTTTCTACTCTATGTTACTTTAGAATAAATGTGTTCCAAAAGCTTTTCCTGTTGCTTCCAAACTGGCATTTTTGCAAACCACTGTAATTGACTGTGTCATGCACAACTTTCATGATGAGTCACCTGGAAACCCTTCTGTGCTGAGCCTTGCTCAGCAGCAATAGAGAGTTGTAGGTTAGGTAGCAGCCTCCCAATCACTCTACAAAATCTCCTGAGACTGGGGCAATGATTTACCCACAGTCTGTTGTTAACAAGTGTGTTTGAGTCATGAGTTTATATGAAAAACAGACCACTTTCTTTAGTATGCTTCTTCCTAGATAATAGGGTAGGAGAATGGTTATGATGGCTGCTTTAAATTTCACAGTGCAAGCTCCGTATTATCCTGCATATTCTGCAACCTTCTTTGGCGTGCGTATGTATACCTTCAACAGGGACATTCCCCTACTTGTTTGGCTCCAGTTAGAGATGTGAAACAGCAGACTGAGAGGGGAGCAGTTGTACTGGAAGAAAACAGAGATTTGCATTGCTTTGGAGATGGAAGTTGGTCATGGTGGTGGCTCCTATTTTCACCATCTGTGTGATTAAAAAGCCTTTGAGGTACAATCTGTATTCAAAACTGTGTCCATCTGAATCACTTCTGAAAACTCAGTCACTGTGAAACTGGTGATAAAACTAACTGCATCCCAGGAAAAGGTGTTCAGATGTCCTGAAACAACTCCCTGCTGTAGGGAAGAGGAAAAATCTGAAGGTCTTGGAAGGCCAGATATCCTCAGCACTGTTTTTTGTTGGTGGTGGTTTCTTTTTCGTAGTTGTTTTTTGGGCGAGCTTGCTCTTCTGTCTGCAGAGAGAAGTTTTGAATGATGAGGATATGTGTTTTGGGGTATGTTTCCGCTGACAATAAAGAACATAGGTGCATTAATGCTCTGATGTGCACAACTGAAATTGCAGAAATTAATTCCTTACGTGAATATAAATAGTAACTTTCTATTTTAATCTGTGACAGCTTAAATAATGAGGGTCTGTTTTGAAGAATGGCAGAGTCAGTACTGTCGTGAGGAGGCTGCAGAAGGATGATTATGATTATAATAAAACCACCCTGCAGCAACATCCTGTTGTCTTTCTCTGCTTTGAAAAGATCTATGCACTGGTGAGGACATTGGTACTGTATAAAACAGCACTGTGTAGGAGATATTAGGTGATTACCTGATGGGTATGTCCAAGCACTGCATCAGAAGGCTTTCATTAACAGATCCCTTAAGTGGGTGTCCCACCCCCCCCAAGGTGGGTGACTCAGTGGCTCTGCAGCTATGTGTCACTTCTCCTTCAGTTTAGTGGTCCATGACTTGCAAAATACCAAGGCAGGACTGTGTGACAAGCTGTGAGAGCTGGGGATGAGAGTATAACTAGTGATTGAATACAGACAACTTAGCTTCTTTATACACTGGCAAAGCACAGATTTGGTTCATCCCCGGGGCATGCCTTTGGTCTCTGGGGATGGTTGTCAGTTCTCAGAATTAATGGATCATGGCCGCCAGCTCTATGGGTAGCATGGCTCAACTTCCTTCAATGATTGTCATACATGTTTAGACATGAAAAACTCTTCTAAAGTAGGTAAAAGACCACCTCCTAGATGGTAGTCGGAGGGAATGGCTCAAATAGTGTAACAGAGAATAAGACAGAACTGCCTGTTCCGGATGAACTGATGAAGAGATGTAGCACTTAGGGACATGGTTTAGTGGTGGTGGGTTGATGATTGGACTTGATGAACTTAGAAGTCTTTTCCAACCTTAATGATTCTACAATTCTACGGTTCTATGATTCCTTACCAGCAAAAATTAAATTACTAATGTCATCAATAGCACTTCTTGCAGAGATCAGCTAAAGACCAGCTTGTCACAGTCTGTGCTCTATGTGCAGGAACTGGTGCCTCTCTCTTCCTCACTGTTACTGAGGTGCCCAGACTAAAATGCTGACAAGTGGTAGAAAGTGGATGGTATCTTCAGCTCCCCAATATTACCATGGGGTATATCAGGTCACACAGAAATGAGTGGCTTCTGTTTTATGGCTTAGAAATGTCCATACTATGCTTTAGAATCATTCAGCTTGTCTCCTCATTTCTGAGATGGGTTATGTTTTAAAGCTGTGTTGCTGTTGTGTGACATAAATCCACGAACTATGTCTTCAAGAAAGACTAAGTAAATTAAATAAAGATCAAACATAAGAGTATAGTGGTTTAAAACATGCTGTCAAGAAAGTACAGCATGAGAAAAGATTAAACATTAATTACTTAAATGTCTCTATGTAAACTAATTAAGAAGGAAAGGAGTTATCACAAGAAGGTGGAAACAGTGATGTTAGGGCTCTGAGTCAGAAATCACGATTTTCTATAGAGACATTATTAATATGGAGCATCTCTAATTAGGAGTGATTTGCATGGCTGAAATCAAATCCTAAATGACTTGACCTCAAGGAGTATTTAGGGGAACTGTAGACACTTAGGCATTATCAAAAAAACATTTTACAGACCGACACTGAGAAATAACCCTGTAAAGGACTCTGTGGCCATAAAAGAACTCAGGAAAGAAGCTGATTCAGGTGCTTCAAGAAGCCATCATTCAGTTTATGGGAGTCACCTGAGAAATTAGTCCCACCAGGGAGTACTTTTAGGTCAGTGTTCAAAACCAAAGCAAACTGCTTACTCCAAAATGGGGAATCTCTGGTGAGGCTGATAGTGGTAAGAAAGGGAAAACAACTGTAGTACCCTTTTCCTAATTTCCTAAGACAGATTTCTTAATTTCTTGCTTTGGTTTGGGTTTTGGTTTTTGTCATCGTTGTTGTTGCTTGTTTTTTAACTGGACTAGCAATTGCTGCTGGCTCGTTCTGTCCTTGTCTGAAGAAAGAGTAATGGCTATTTGTTTCATTGTGGTTTCTTTGTGTGTGCATTTGGGGTTTTTCTAGTTTATTTATTTATTTAGGAGGGAAGGTATAATCTGTCTTTAGCCATCTTTTTTTTGTATGTTACCTTTCTGACATTTCCATTTGAGGAAGCAGTGAGAGTGGTTGTGAGTGTTGTACCTTTCTGCTAGCAGATCTTGAAAATCTGGTGTGGATCAAAACAATGGTTTTTTTTGTTTGTTTGTTTTTGTGTTTGTTTTTTTTTTTTTTAAATTGGAAGCATGAAAATAACTCTAAAACCTTAACAATATTTGTAGGTGTATTTTTTTTCTACATCTTAGGTGTGTACCTTCTTGGTCTTATGCAAACCAGCTTTCTAAGCCTTTCCTGGCTTACCAGAAAATAATGACTTTTGAAGTACCCCTGTGCTTTACCAGTGCACCTGGAAGACTTCTAGCGGTGCTTTCATATGGGGGGGGAAAAAAGTATAAAATCCATCGAAGTTATTATAAATGCAGCGAAGTCCATCCCATCCTTCTGGACTTCCAGCAGGAGCTGAAACCATAGAATCATAGAACCACCAAGGTTGGAAAAGACCTACAAGATCATCCAGTCCAACCGTTCACCTATCACCAATAGCTCCCACTAAACCATGTCCCTCAACACAACATCCAATCGTTCCTTGAACACCCCCAGGGTCGGTGACTCCACCACCTCCCTGGGCAGCCCACTGGAGAGAGGTGGAAACAGAAGTGTCCACAATCTCAGCCAAATTTTCATTGCACTGCCTTCCAAAAAAAACCAACCCAAAGCAAGCAAATCTACCCACGAAATGGAAGCACCAAAATGGTGCAACTTACAAGCGAGGCCAGCAGGGAGGTGTAAGAGGACATCTCATCTGTTACTTCTGTGCCTGTCAGGATGGGGTGAATTATCTCTGTGTCACTAATGACCTTTCTTCTTTTCCAAGGGAGAAAGTGGCAGCCAAGGGCTTCCTGGACCCAGAGGAGAAAAAGGAGAGTCAGTAAGTAAGAAGTATCAGACCAATTTTAAGTAAGGGAAATAAAATACAAGTAGTTGTTCTCTCCTCTATGCTGAACTTTTGCTGACGGTGTACTCTGAATGTTTTTCTTGCTGGGCCTTTGTATCAGGGAGAAGCTGGTGTTTCTAGCATTAGTTGGTGTGTCTGAGGGAAATGAATTGAATCATTCCTGACTTCAGTTTATAACTAACTTAGTATTAACTTTTCAATCAGCATATGTGACTTGGATGTACTTGGTTTTAGTACGGCTGCACATCCAGCAGGGGACAGTAAGAGGCAATTGCACTCAGAAGATGCTAACCACTCCCAAAAACATACATCCAGCTGACCAAGCTCCAGCTTCAATTAACACAAATGCCAGGCTGAGTTTCTATGCAAGAAAATCTTTATCCCTAAGTAAGACTAATTCTATTAATGTTTGTCGGAGTTTTTGATTTTGGAAATGTAGCATTAGACTCCAACATGAATGTCAAATAAGATGCTTTTCTGGTTCTGAAGTAGGAGAATTGGAGATGAGTTTGCTGTTTTAATTTGTTGTTGAATTGTTATCAAGGAATTTTGTCAAAAATGACTTTCCGCATGTTATCTGTCCTGTGACTGTATATATATATGTATATATATATATTTATTTGTGGTATGTAGATATCAAAGAAGGGATGAAATACGTATTTATTGCACAGTTTGGCATCTTGCTAGCAAATGTACTCTTTTTGTATTTCTAGGGCAGAGCCTATGGCAGAGGAGAAAAAGGAGAAAAGGTAATGTAGTATATAAACCTTCATTGGACTAGTTAAATGAGAAATGCTAGCTGTTGCTTTATATTATCTCAGAGGGTATTTTTGGAGTGCACAAGATGCAGTGAATGTGATACAGTTGGATCTTTGTGGGAAAGTTTTATTCTGGGTTAAGCTTCCCTCTAAAGAAAATCTTTCATGGCTTTTCCCCTTCATATTCTTTGACTTTCCTTTGTGCACTGGACATGTAAAACTATTAAATTGAAATCATAATCTTTGCTTTATGTAAGCAGCTGTGAGTTCATGGAAGATAATGCTGTAAAGGAACTGGCTGGAAGGATAGAAAGTAAATGGAATGTGTAAGTTCAAGTTTATTGGATTTTCAACAGGATTAAATTCGGGTCATGGAGAGACTGCTTTAACTTCTTTTTTTTTTTTTTTTTTTTCCATTGGATTTTTTTTTTCATTAATAACCTGTAGGAAGAAAGCCAAAGTGTTTTCCTACTGCAAATATGAGCTGAGACAGAGAAATAAGACTTTGAGGTTTAAAAATACAGATATAGAGTAAAACCACTGAAAATTGTTGGGTCACCTGTTCAGTTGAGATTAATAATGAGGAGAAAAAAAAACACAACTGCACTAAACTACATTTAAAAAGGAAGTGGGTTTCCAGACAATTTTGGCCACAAATTTCCCACTCCCCTCTTCCCTCGACAAAATAAGACTGCAGAGGACAAGTAGCTGTTTCCGTGTGCAGTTCCATATTACACCTTGTTGTGGATGTTTTCCTTGTGGAATGGGAAAATGTTGACAGGAGGGTCCAGGAGACAAATGGATGAAATAAGGAAGATGTCATGCTTCCTACTGAAAATGAGATTGAGTCTGCAGAGCTGTTTTCCACGAGTTCTGTGGTTAACCAATTGCTCGGGGAATTTAAAATAATACTGGTTTGTAGTCTGAAAGGAAGAATGGTGCAGTAGCATGAACATGGCATTTATGGCCATTGGATCTTCTCATTTGTTCTTTCTGTAACTGTGATTTATTGATTGTTAATAATGGTAGTGCGTCATGTAAAATTACAATCTAAATGAGGGTTGCTCATGGCAGGAAATATTATTAAGCTGGGCTAGAGACACAGGAGTTGTAAAGCACACATTTCAGCATCCATCTTCCTGTAGTCCTCCCACTGACAGCCAGTATTTAGCCTCTGAGACTCAGAACTCAGCCTTTGGAAACCAACTCATGCTTGGCAGGTGGTGAGACTCAGCAGTCTGATGGGAAACATGATGTTTACGGTGCAAGTTGTGCTGCAGTTGAGGCGAGTTCTTGTTTTCTTACGTTCTGATCTCTGCAAAAAGTGGCAGAAAACATAACTTCATCTCTGTTATTCCCATACCGGGGGGAAAAAAAAAGTTTTCACATCCGGAGGGAAGGAGGTAAAAATAAGAAGGTCCAACAGACGCAATGTGCTTGTACAGAGCTATTCTGATTGGGATAACCAAACAAAATAGGCTGCCCTGAATGACTATGTGGGCACAGAGATCCATGGATTAATGGCCAGTTTTTGTTTGTTTGGTACTCCTGCCAGCTCAGGCAGTGTGTGCTCAGCTGTGAAGGATGTGCTTTTAGTAGCCAATGTGTGTGTGCCCAACAGTGTAGAGTCACTGCTGTTGCTGTTGGAGAGCATGGGTCTGTCTGCTGTGACTCACTGGCTTGAATAAAAGGAGGATCTGGGGATATGGCACAGAGGGACATGGTTAGTGGATGTGGTGGTTGGACTAGATGAGTTTAGTGGGTTGATGGTTGGACTAGATGAGCTTAGTGGTCTTTTTTTAACCTTGATGATTCTGTGATTCTATGTATATATAATTGTTCTTGAATGTAAAGGATCATCTTCAAGGTCATCCTTCAATTGTGAAATTAAGCCTTCAGGAGAAAGCAGTTAGATTTTATGCTGGCTGGGGGGAATCACCCATGCAAGAGGTTTCCATTCAGCGGATGTAGACCATGACTCTTTCTTTGTGTCAGATGTCGTCTCCATGAGAGGGAGGTAGCAAGAACTGTGGAGAGATGAGATGCAAGTATCTGTGATGCTAATTGCCATCCATACTTCTGAAAAAAGGAGGAGGGCAGTGTAGGAAATGAGACCCTTTCCAGGCAGAAGAATGTGACACCTGAAAGGAAAGGGAGAAAAGGGTTCACATGGTTCCTTTTCATTTTCCTGCTGTGCTGTAATGGATGCATGAGCATGAATTCTTGTTTTTCACTGGCTGTGGCAGATTTGTTTCCTTGATTTTGGTGGGTATGGGCCAGTGCTGGGGAAACAGATCAGATACTGGACTTCAAACAGTTGCAGTCTATGCAATCTTTGCTATTCATGTTCTTCAGGCTCCTTTGTAAGGACAAGGCTTCCATCCTAAGTGTTGATGGAGGGAAGTTCTCAACTTTGAGAGGATTGAGATGAGAAGTTTGAAATCGTCCCCCTTCTAGTATTGCTTTTCAGCTGTGCCAATGTCAAGCACCTGCCAGACTGTGCTTTTGCCAAGAATTACGTGTAGGGCAATTATGTGGGGTCAGAGGCATTTCTTAGGGGGAAATCCTGTACCTTTCCAGGACAACACCAGAGATACTGGCCTTGCTTCTCCAGACCATTTCCCTAGTTACACTACTAAGTTTGAGCCAGAATGATGCTTGTATTAGAACATATAACAGGCCAACCATGTCATTAGTGGTAAACCATAAGATAACAGCAGCTGTGGTTAAAAACCTAATTCATACTGACATGAGGCCTTGTATGACTTTGAAAACCAAGACGTTTGCTGTGATGTCTCAAGTGACAGCCTAGCACGTTCTGCCAGGCCTAAATAACTCTGCTTGACAGAGGATGACCAAAGACTTGCACACAGATATAAAAACAGACAGTAACACAATGCACCTCCAGGTGATAATGTCACATGCTCTTGGGTGAATTTTCCTATTCAAGTGTGATTCTGTTGCCCCTGCTCTGTATTGGATCTTAAATTTCTGCTGTTCACCATCATTTTTCAGCCCTTGAAGTGTTTATATTACACGTAGTCTGTTATATTTCTGCTCATGAATTCATGCTGTGTCTTCACTGATTTGCTTTGAACGTGCTCTTGTGACCCATCTGCTAATTTTCACACAGCGAAGTACCCAAATCTATAACATGATCTCTATAACATGATCACCATGAAGGCAATGTTTTGCCTTTATTTCATAGGTGTTATTCAAATAGATTTTTGTTAGATGAGATAGCTTTGACTTGCAGAGCTCAAAAGAAAAACCTTTGGACCTCTCGTCCAAAAAGAATAGGTGCAGGAGAAGAGTGAGGACAGAAAGAACAACTCTTGATGAAATCACATTTGACAACAGAGGTTCTGTACAGCATGAGATTAGCATTCCTGGGGCACAGCCGTCCACATCACAAGCCACTCTGTCCTTTTAATACCTCCATAACAAGTTTAGCTTAGAGGTTAGCAACTTACGTCTTGCCTTGCAAAGCACGGAATATTGTCCAGCAGTGCTGAGCCCCTTTCTAATATCCCCAAAGCCAACTGTGCTGAGCAGGCTCCGTAGGTGAGAAGGTGCCTGGGTAAGTGGTAAGTTTGTAGGGTAGCTGGTGAAAATAAGTCACTTTGAGTAGTATGGACACTTCACTAGGAAATATTTTTTCATTTGTCGGAAATGCGAAGGGTAAACAAACTTAGCATCATCTAGTTTAAAAGGAACCAAATGAAGTTGTTTTTCATACAGTATGCATTGGAGCTGTGCTTTGTGGTCTGCTCTGGAGGATGAAGTTTGTATGTTTTCAACAAAAGAATGTTTACAAATTCATTGAAGAAAGACATCTGCCAAGATCTATTTGATACAAAGTCATTGTCTCTGCTTTAGGATGTCTGCAAGTCATTTTTAATTGTGATCTGCAATAACAGGATGGTAAGTTGGTGAAGCATCCAATGAGGCCACTGCTGCAGATGAAATATGGGTTATCTATTCCTATGGTTTTGTGTTCAACTCTTGATAAATATCCCTAACAGCATCATTGCCCAGGAGGGGACGGATTTTTCCACAGAGGAAACTGAGGGCTTGTCCAATGCTGTCTGTAGCTATTGAATAAGAGTCTCTGGCTCCTCGTGTGCAGAGGAAAAGTACAGAGTAGCTTGGTCATTAATATATTTTTCCCGTAGGAAAAACAAAGAAAATAAAAAAGGGGCTTTAATGGAAGAGTTGAGTCAGGTGATTGCTCCTGTGATTTTATTTATTTATTTTTCCATAGGAAGCCACTCTAGCACTTTGTAGAGGACAAAATAATCAGGAGAACCCATCTTCATGTGTGGAGGCTTGGATGAAGGTTTCGTTATGGATTGCTGTGCCCTATGGGAGTTCTGTTGATAATATGTCTCCAGGAGTATCTGGGTTTTCCCTTTGTGCTTTATCTATTTCCCTTCATGCTAGTAATCACACATTCAGCAATGAATATGAGAAACAACTTTAGAAAATTAAATCTATTCTTCTAACAATGTAGTTTTCATTTTTTTTCTGCTCTTTTTATATATTTTCTAATGGTAATGACTTGCCCTGATAAAAATTCATGGGAATTATTATAAGATTTCTAATCAGTATAAAACCTCTGAGGTGGCTTGCTTATTAGAGATGCAGTGACTGCAGGACCAAGCATAGAAAAGCAGGCAGATAGTTAAGGCTCTGGACTATGCTGTAGGAGTTCTAGGCAGAAAGGTTGACTCAGCAGATTTGCTGACTTTGCCCCAAAAGTCTTTATTCTTGTAAAATGAAGCTGGAGAACCACTTTCCCTCCAGATTTTGAATATCTTTGCTTTTCCACATGTCTTCCAAACTGGATATGTTCCCATTTTTAGGGATTCTGGAAAAGCTACACAAATCTACCATGTTAGATGCAGTCTATCCATATCCAACCTTCTGCTTTTCCCTGAGGCAACCTAATACAGGAAATGTGTCACATGAAATCCATGTCACTTCTTTACCTCAGCACTGTGCCATCAGCATGGCCTAAAAAATTAACGTGAATGGATGCCGGTGCTTTCCAAAGCTCTCAGAGTCCTTTCTGAGCCAGCCCTGGTGGAACTGAGCTGTTTAAGAGGATTTGGACTTGATACCTATCTCAACAGCACAGCAGCCCAAACAAGGTGTATGACCTCACAGGAACACCATCCAAACCTGATGGTTTCAGTGGTGAAAGAATTCAGTTTTGAGCCCCTCTCTATAAGAAAGACACTGAGGCACTGGAGCATGTCCAGTGAAGGGTGATGAAGTTGTGAAGGACTGTCTTATGGGCAGCAGCTGAGGGAACAGGGATTCTTTAGTCTGAAGAAGAGGAAGCTCAGGAGAGACCTTACTGCTTTCTGCAATTCCCTGAAAGGAGGCTGTAGTGAGGTGGGGATTGGCCTCTTCTCCCAGGTAACCAGTGTTGGGACAAGAGGTAATGGCCTTAAGTTGCACCAGAGGAGGATTGGATGTTAAGAAGAATTTCTTCTCAGAAAGAGTAGTGAGGTATTGGAACCAGCTGCCCAGCGAGTTGGCAGATTCACCATCCCTGGAGATTTTCAAGGGAAGGTTAGATGTGGCAATGAAGGAAGAGGTTTAATGGGCATGGTGGCGAGGGGCTGATGACTGGGCTGGATGAACTTAGTGGTCTTTTCCAACCTTAATGATTCTGTGATTCCATGAAAGCAGTGCCTATTGGTCAAGGCTGGCTGGCTGGCATACAGGATCTTGAGGCTCAAACAAAAGAAGTGCAGGTCTGCACTACAAATGTAGCTGGAGTCAAGCATGATGTGGTGGTTTGAGGGCAAGGAGTGCTTTCGCTTGGATGTGTATAAAGAATGCATTTGGGGACCAGAAGGGCTGTGCCTGTAACTCAGTTGCTGGAAGTGGCATTTTAGACCTGCATAGCAGTATTAATATTTGGGAGTTAGGTCCTTGCATGTCCAGGTAAAGCAAGGGCTAGTTACAAATCAAGGGAAATGGAGGGGGAGCTGAGATGCTATGGCTGGCAGCATAAGGGATCTCACTGATCAGGGCTTGTCACACAACATCCCTGCTATGGAGCAGAGTTGGTCAATCACTGTTGCCAAAAGCCCATATGAACAGACTGGTCCCTGGTGATGTAGCTGGTTCAAGTCCAAGCTGGAAAGCTGAGTCTGAAAGTCAGGTTCAGGTACATGGTCAGCTTGCTTCAGCACATCTCAAGCAAAGACTAAATGTGAGAGTCTCATCCTAACAGTGTGAAAATAAAGGAAGAGGAATAGCCAGCTGTGCTCCTAGGAGCAGGTCATGTGCCCTGAGCTCTTAAACCATGTGAAGCTTATGCCTGAAAGGAAATGGAATTGGTTTTTATTCCTGCAGCTTCCAAGTAAAACTAATGATCTCTTCAGGAGCTGATGTGTGTCCTTTCACCACTGAAACCTTGGGGTTTGGAAGGTGCTGCTGAAAGGTTACAGGCCTTGTTTGGGCTGCTGTGCTGTTCAGATAGTTAACAAGTCCAAAATCTCTTAAATATAACTCAGTTCTCCTGGGGCTGGCAGACTGAGAAGACACTCAGTGAGCTTTCGGAAGCACCAGCATCCAGGACAGCGAGCAGTGCTCTTTGAGCCAACACATCTTGTAAGTAACAAGATGGGAGAATGGCTCAAAGTTCAGAGATACTGTTGAGTTTGAAATTGGAAAACAGAAGAAAAAAACAGTCACCCAATAATAGGTATTCATTGGAGACGAGGTCTGCCACCTCAGCGTTTGATTTGCAGCGCTCAGACCTTGTTAGTTAATCTGTATACCACAGATTGACTTGGTGTTGAAAAGTGAAAGTGCAATAGCTGCAGATTTTTTTTTTTCCTTTTTTTTTTCCCTTTATTGCTGCTAGGAATCATCCCTCTCGGAGTCCATTTTTAGCTACTGACTTCATCTGGTTAAAGTCACTCAGCGATTAACTTCCCAGTTCAGTATTTACGTATCTGTATAATCTCACCCATCTGTATAATACAACCTCATCCACTTCATAAAGCTTTCGTGCAGCTCACTGGAGTTGCTTGTCTGTCATTCCTTTTCTGAACTTTTTCCATTAATGAATAAGGTGTATTAAAGTCAGTATCTGTCTTAGTGCTCTGAGTACGTTCTGAATCCTCTTGTGTGTGCAGGCAATTTCAGAGTGCACCTTGAATATTTTTGAGTCCTTTTAACTGTAGTTAAAGTACGTTCTGCACAGCTAAATAACTGTGGTTTTATAGAGTTCTTTTTCTTAACAATAATTAGAGGGTTTTGTGGTTTTCTGTGACCCAGAATAACAGCTGCGGATTGTAATAAACAACTCAAAGCCAGATCACGTACTAATTGTGCATCATGACAGCTTAATTCTCAGCAGTGCAAGAGTACTAGTAACTTGTTTTTCCTTACATAAACTTAGAAAACAGTTGTTATTTTTTTCAGTGTTAGCTTCTGGCTTGCAGGCACACTGCTGGTATATAATGACATCTACTGGCAAGCAGACTTTGTGAAATCTCTGGCGCTTCTTAGAGTTCCTAGCCAAGATCTACGCTTGCAGTATGGAAACGAAGAAAAATGAGAAAATTTCCCATCTTTGTGCTTCTTCTGATAGAAGAACTGAAGGGAAAGGGGGGGGTGAAGAGAGAAAAACAATTTATTCTCTTGATTCTGTCATTGATTACTCTTGTTCAAATTAAAGATGATCCTGAGAGCAATACTGTGCTTGATAGGTATGGATTAGCTGTCTGGTCGGTGCAAAAGGAAAAAGCTTTTCTGGAAGATTCAAATGGATCTCATAGCCTATTGAATTACAGATGGCTGAAGCATTACACAAAACAGCTTGCTATGACCTATCAAAAACATCTTAAGTTTTCTCTGCCCCTCTCGCGTTTTTACAACTACTCCTCCAGTCCATGATAGCCATGGAGCTTTTCCTCCCTTTAAGAGTGTCTGAGTTTAGAGCAGGGTCAGTGTCACAAGTTCTGGTCCCCTGCTGGAATTGAGGATCCCAAATTTCTACTTCCCATGCTGTGTTCTGCTTCCACTGATCAAAACCTGGCTGATCTTCCTTGGCCATGGCTGGGCACTGTGGCACTCTGACCGTGCAGCTGGTACCACTGCAGAACTATGCGTCAAGCTTCTTTTACACTGTCCTTGATACAAACAATCTGTAAATCGCCCCTTTTGGATCTCGCCCTTTGTCTTTAGCACTACCTGCAGTCTTAAAAAAGTCTTGAGTGGAATACTGGGAAAAATTCTTCACAGAAAAAATAGTCTGTAAGAGATGAATATGGAATAGTAGAGGCAGTAAACATTTAAGAGCAGATTAACATTGGAGTTTGGAATACTACAGTCCTGCTCCTCTACCCCAATACACTCTTCTTGGATGTACAAAATGATACTGAAATGTTTGATAGGTATGTGGAGGTCTTAAGCATTTGAGGCTTCCCAGAAGAGGAGCAAAAGGAGTTAAGATATTTTTCTAGCAAAACAAAATATCAGCCCACATCATCCATAGGCCCTAACGTATATATTTTTTTAATGTTCAGGGTATGTATTGCCACTGGTAAAAGACATGAAATCTTACTACCTGATCTGGTTACACAAGGCAAATCTGTAACCCTTTGCTGTCTTTCACAAGCATGGGATCTTAGCTTTCACTGTGTTAAGACAGGATATAAATGATCTGCCAATCAATCCTCATCTTGATACATGTTGTTCTACAACACGAAGACATTTTTGCTATCTCTTTCATGCTTAGGTACTCCAGGGGCCATCAGTCTGTGCTGTATGTACATCTTGATCAACACAGAGACTTTAATCCTGCTTTCCCATGATAAACTTTTGCTGCTTGCAAGGATTGGTACGTAGGTAGAAGACCAAGAGAGATGCAAGCATAGCCAGCTGAGTTGTTTCTTGCCTTTATGTTGTTTTCCTTTCTACACGGACATTCACCTCACAGAAAATAATGATTTTGGTTCTTGTATTCCAACCTCTTGAATCCAGTTTTTTTCCTCTGGCAGTTCCTCTTTGTGGTGAGGTTGTGGCACCAATCGACTCCAGTTACCTTTTGCCCATTGTTCAGTATGTGCAGTCAAAACTAGGTCTGCAAACAATTGTTTTTTTTAACTTGTGAAGATTTTTTTTTTTTTTTGTCAGTTGATGGAACAACTCGTATAGCTGTTAAACAGAAAAACTCCAAATAAAACATTTAGTATGTTGTTCTCTCTCTCCCCGTGTTGCAGAGGTAGATGTATTCAAGCAAATCCTCCACTTGAGGCAGCCTTGATACAGGAAAAAACGGTAGTTCAAGAGCTGCCAAAGGTGTCTGACCATCCTCCTCTTTCAGAAATCCCATATGTAGTTAGTCATAGAGTGTCACAGTAAGGTGTGGGTAGTGTGAAGCTAACAGACAGGATATTGGGTGCTTTGAAGTCTTTGGGGGTTCTCAGGCTATTATGAGCTCTAGTGACCTGCACTGGGGCATAGCTAGTTATCAAATCACTAAACTCTGCGGAACCTTCTCATCTGCAGCACCAAGTTTATGGGTGAAAATGTGTCAAATTCACTGACAACACACATTTTATTGCAACTATTTTGATGCAAAGGTGGAGTATCAGGTTTCTTTAGAGAAAGGTATCCATTGGGATCCCTGAAAAAAGGTGCACTTACCCTAGGAAAAAAAAAAACATTCAGTGACTGGGATCATATGATGAAGGCTCAGAAGACCCATTGCTGATCTCATGGTAGGGTCCATGATGTTCATGATAAGGTTAAAAAGTTCAGACACTTGAAATACAAGATCTCCTGAATTTCTTCTGGTAAAGTACCTTTTGGGACCAACTGACATCTATGCAACTGAATGCAATGGAAAAAAATGGAAAAAAATGGAAAAAAAAAGAGCTCGTAATCTACAGATTCCTGTGTATCATGTCCATGTGGCCTTTCTGTTTATTAAAACAGAATATAATGCAGTAAACAAGCAGGATAATTTTCTTCTTTTCTTAGAATGAACTGAATTCCCAGATAAGATGAATGTCTTATTTCTTCTAGAAGTAGAAGATAATGCCAGTTTTGGTGTCAAATTTTCCAAGATATTAATAGGATTTTAGCATCATTAAGCTAATAGAATCCTGCATCTGTGCCTTAGAAAATGGTAGTCATTTGTGCTGCCTGTCTGGTCAGCAGCTTTCGAAAATGGAGCTGAATGACATATATACACTGCAGTTCTGCATCTCAGTTGGTCTGAAGATTGCTCCTGACCTTCACTGGAAAAAAAGAATCCCACACAAACAAAAAATCCTCACCAAACTCAGAATTGACAATATTTCTGAAGAAAAACCTAGAGAAGGGGAAAAAAGATACTACTTCCTTCTCAGCTCATGCTGTATTTTGGAAGTGCTCTCAAGAATTTGGACCTGAAGATAATACTAAGCTTGCAACATCTCTTGCATCCTTCTTCTCATCCAATGGAGAAAACTGTTTAGTGTGGAGCAGCACTGGATGCTTACAGTCTTCTGGTTTATACTTTGTGATCGTCAGGTTGCAAATTGAACACAGGTGAAAGAACAAGAAAAGAGAAAAGATAAAGTTATCATTAAAGCACTGACCTAGGACATAGGAAATCTGCTGTCACTTTCTATCTTTGTCCCAGACCTTGTGACCTTCCATATGTCTCCTGTTCAGTTGCGCCTTTGACTCATCACCCTCCTGGAGTGGAAACAATAATACAGTTGCTGTAAATTCTCATTTCACAGGGATACTGTGAGTTTAATTAACAAAGGAGAGAGGGGTGTATTAATAGAGAAGTAGAAGCACTGTTCAGTTCAGTGTTACTTTTGTTTCCATCTCATTTTGCCCTTCTTGCTCTGTTTTTATTCAGCTTTTGTTGCCTACTTAGGATATAGATCCCCTGGTTTGCAGAGCTGTCAATATGCTGGGTGTCTGATTCATGGAGTTCTGCCTGGCAGAGTTTTGAAGGTCACCCAGCGATACCTCCGTCGATGTTTTGTGACAGGGTTAGAAAATTTTATCTCATTCTGGGATTAGAAAAGCGATACTTTTGTGGTAGGTGTAGACCAATTTGAAAGAGAAAAAAGAAGGGGTATAGAATTGACCTCAGTGTGGTATATCTTCTGCAGACTGCTTTGTAAGGTGAAGGAAATATCCAGTGATATACTTGAATTTGACAGGAAAATAAGAATCTAACCATGTGTTTTGGAACTGATTTTTTTTTTTCCCATTATTTTCTCATTTAGTTTCCTCTCATTTCTATTAACGAAGGCCACAACCCAGAGTTTGAAATAAAATATGTGATTATAGTCCGCAGCTGTTCTCAAGTTGGAAGAAATATTTGTAAACTTGGCAGCTGCTTAAGGAGCTGCAAGTGGAGGAAAGGAAAGCAATTAAACTTGAGCAGACTGCTTAAAAATCATCACTGATGGGTTATCCATCATGTGCTTTTGATGTCTTTCTAGAATCAGGTAGTAAAGGATTGTTCTATCTTTTCAAGTATCTGCAGACTGCTTCCTCCTCCATTTTAGGTCCCTTTTCATAGAAAATATTCTGTGAGGCTGGATATGGCAAAATCTATGTTTCAGTGGTTCCTGCTCTGAGGAAACATATCATCTAGTAATTAGGCTATCTACTTTGTAATTTTGTAATTATTTCCATTTGGCCATGTGAGGATCTACATGGGATGTGGATATAATCTGGTCACAGACCATATACATAGCATTCAGCAATTGTGTAGTAAGGCTCAAAATCCCTTTGTACATGGCACTGGTGAGGCCTTACCTCAAGTACCGTGCTCAGTTTTGGGCCTCTCGCTACAAGAATGTCCAGAGAAGGGCAATTAAGCTGGTTAGCAGGTTGGGTATTAGGAAAAATTTCTTCTCTGAATGAGTGGTGAGGCACTGGAAGAGGCTACTTCCCAGGGAGGTGGTGGAGGCACTGTCCCTAGAGGTTGTTCAAGCAAAGGCTTCATGTGGCACTTAGGGGACATGTTTTAGCGGGTATGGTAGTTATTGGTTGAAGGTTGGGCTGG
Source organism: Alectoris magna (assembly GCA_030625065.1). Classification (NCBI taxonomy): domain Eukaryota; kingdom Metazoa; phylum Chordata; class Aves; order Galliformes; family Phasianidae; genus Alectoris; species Alectoris magna. Next base: position 5,509,240 of record CM060561.1, read on the forward strand.
ATAATCTTAGTGGTCTTTTCCAACCTTAATGAATTTATAATTGTAGGAAAATAACCCAAGGGAGGTAAATCTTTGGATAATACAAAACAAATTAAGGTATGTGAGTATATGGTGAACATGGAATGGAAGTTTTAAAAAGATAAAAATAATTCTTAAAAAAGACCTTAAGACCTTTATGACCACAGTGGAACACCCTAACCTACAGCTGATATGACTTGGTAAATTCATATGGCAGCGGTATACCAGGAAATTATCCTTACTCAAATCTAGAAATGAGATAACTCTGCTATTGCAGACAAGCTAATAAAGAAACCTGTCGATGCATGTTTATATTTCCACAGCTCACCTATATATTTTCAATAGCTGTAGTAACCCATAGTTGATGGGTATATCCTTATTTGTAATCTCTCTAATACTCTATAGCAGCTGAGAGTTCTGAATTCCCTCATGATGTGACATTTCCTTTTTCTTTTAGTATGGCACAGAAACTATTCACAATTTCCTCACAGAATTTCTATTGATTTCTTCATGAAAGAGTTTTCGGAGTTATTCATCTAGTGCTGCATCCTCAGAGTTTGCAGTGTTGTATTTTTGGAAATTCCTAAGCCAAACTGTTGCATTTTTAATACACCTACTCACGGGTACAACTACATGCACACTCAAGCTTTTTTTCCACAATACTACTGATGAAATAAACAATAGGTTGCTCCACCTAAAGCATAAATGTACTTAACCAAAACCAGGTGTTGGCTAAGCCAAAGAGAAATTGCCTTAGAAGCTCTACCCTATTCTTCTTCTTAGTAGTAGACTTTCCTGCCCAATTCCTTGGAGGCCTGGTCCTTCTGACTTCCCAGTCTAGTCCAGATGTCTCTCCAGAAAGGGACAACCAATTGAAGTTCAGATATCCATGAAGTAGAGGGGTAGCTGTAGAAATGCATGGGATAAACAATTATGTATAGTTTACATGTCACCACCAGAATCTCACTGTGTTGAAGCTGGGAGCGCAGCCAACTTGTGAATACACACTATTATTTTTATCCTTCTCAGTGTGCACAACTATGTTTGGCCTTGGTGCAAGAAATGCGATGAGCTTTTCTTGCTCAGGGCTTAATGCCAGCTGCTGAAGCTGACCCTTTTCTCACAGTGGGAGGCCTTGATCCTTCAGCCCAGTGCACTTGCGTCCATGTTTGCTTGGCAGCAATTTTACTAGCCTGTGCCCTTTGTCTCTGCTATTTCTTTGTTATATTTATTCATCCCTTGCAATTTTGAACTGAGCTTTCAAGTATAGTCACTGTCATTTGATATTCATACAGTGTCCACAACAGAGTGACAAAGGAAACAAATGAGGCATTGCTGTAATTCAAGTAAATAATCACAGAATGAATTTTGAAGAAAAACATCAAGTGGCATTTGTAAAAATATGTAGCTACCTGTGAGCTACATAACCTCTCTATGCTCATGGTCTGTGACTGTGTATACCATCAGTAATTGCAGAACCTACTGGCCCTATCTTACTCAGCATTATCTGCTTCTATATAGCTGATAGCACTCCAGGGCTACACTACGTGAATATTACTCTGGTCACTTTGGATCAGGTGGCAGTTTGCCAGATATAAGCCCTTTTGACAAGTATTTTGCCAACTGTGAGCTAATGAATGGATTTATTCTCTTGTTAACATTTGTGGGAAGGTTTGATTAAAGGCTGCTGGCTGTGCAGCACAGAGGATGAAACTAAACATACGTGGCTGGATTTTCAGTGAGAAAAGGACAGCATGCTCAGGAGCCTGAAAAGGACAAAGGTACTCAGGAAAATCTCCTGCCTTCCTTTTGAGCCTAATTGCTGGAGTTGTAACCTCCTCAGCATGAGCTACTCTTGAACAAAATCATTTCAGGCCCTTGTGATTTCTTCTTGGCCAATGTTGTCATACTCTAATTGCAACTTTATTGGGCCTTACTAAGTGGTTTCCAGGAGAGATGCACTGGCTCTTTTGCTAACCTAATTGACCTCACTGTAGTAGAGAGAGGAGGACACTTGACACCTTTTGGGTACACATCACTTCCCAAGATCTCGGCGGTATAGTGAGCATGATGGTTGGGATCTTACCTAATTAAAAAATTCCTGTGGACTATTGAAAAGAAAACGTGATTGTTCTGTGATGCCGTTCATGAGGTTGGCTAGTTAAAAAATAAAAATAGAATAAATGGCTTAGTGAAGTAAATCGCCCTGGCAACAGAACTCTGTTCCAGTTAGCTACATCCTCAGCGGGGGTTTCAGCAGCTGGCTGCAAGCTAAGGGTGCAAGCTGTTGGTAGCTTTCCATCACTTCTGTCACAGTTCCTTTGGCAATGTCAGCGCTTTTCAACTGAAGAAGAAGAAGCAGGAGGCCTTTCCACTCTCTTGGGTGGTGGGGTTCAGTGGTAGTTCCCCAGTGGATGTTAAATTTGTCTCCACAGTCTAGGTTGTTTCTAAACAGTTTCTTAGTAAGGCCAGTGGATACCTGAAGATTGGCAGTGCAAGCTGGTTAAGCATTCTAGCTTTATTTCTGGTGAAGGGTTAGTTCTGTAATGGGCTTCTTGATGTGTGCCTCGCAGCGCTTCAATTTATGCAGCAGGGGAGAGGCTGTGGCAATGGATACGGGTGGAGGAAATGCCTTTATTAATAGAGTTCCTTGGAGTGCTAGGCATTGCTGGATCACATATTCTTTGAGCCCAGTGCAACCTTGAAGTCTGTCTCCCTCTCTTGCTGACCCTCTATCAGATCAGTGGGCTGACCAGCTGCCTCTGCATGCCTGGTCACCCAGAGGGAGAGAGTCTGCAGTTCTACCCTGCAAGTGCCCTTGCACAACCTTGTCTGTGTAGGCCATTGGGTTGCTCTTGGCTTCACATCTCTGCAGGCAGCTTCTTGGGATGTGTGAAAAATCAAAAGGGAAAAATCACGCTATTTCAGCTAATAATAAATAAGGGTCTTTCTCCTCTGCTGAGATGTAATTAATTTAGTATGCAAATTACTGATTGTGTTTGGGAAGAGGGGCAGCCTTGTTTTCAGAGGTCTTCAATGCCAAAATGGATGAACTGTGAACAGCTTGGTGTGAGTTCACTGTCGCTTTGACTGGGAGGTTGGAGAAGAAACCTTATGAGGTTCTGTCCAGTATGGATGGCTTAATGAGTACTGTACTTGCAACTTATTGGCTGATATCAGGGTTATTTTATTCAGCTACACAAAAGAGCTGCTACTTCACAGAACAAAAAAAAAGTAAGGCAAAAGAATTTATTAACCCAATTCCTTTAATTTGCAAAGAAAAGACAAAAATCGTTCTACCTGTGCTGCACACTTTGCCATGGAACAGCAGTTCCTTCAAGTTATATTGACCTCCTAGAACAAGTGATTTCCTTAAAAATCACATTTGCTATTTTATGGGTTTTCTATTTCATTAGGGACCTATTCAAATATAGCAGATTTGATTTTTACCGCCAGTTGCACTGGAAATTCTAGGCCGAGTGCTTCGTGAACGTTCACATTTAGCGAGAAATGTGATTATAAGAGTATTTAATGACTTTAATTTGCATATATAGTACAGATAATTTCTAGATACTTTCTTTTATTAACCTCTAACTGCCTAATATACCTATAAATAAATAAGGTCAGATTTTATCATTTTGTCTGACATTGACTGGAACCTTGCCTTAGGAATACATCCATCCAAGTCTGCTCAACTGCTCATGCAGGAAAAAAAACACATCACAAATAAGGCTGAGAATGGCAGAATTTGGCCTGCGTTTATCTGCTTTTGTAGGTAGTCCATATGTATTTAAAGGTAACTTAGAAAATGACAGTTGCTGCATATATTCATGTGCTTGGTTTTAATGTTCTTTGGATGGCATTTTTCCTGTCATTACTTTGGTACAGAAGTAGACAGGGAGAAGCTCCCAGTGGATTAGCTCTGCTTTGTGCCATGTTGTTTGCCTGCAGTGCTAGCTGCTTTAACGTCCCATGCACAGATACCTACCATTTCAGATAGTGGAGATACTGGTAAACAACCACTGAAGGGCACATGCCAGTGTCTCTTGTAAAATCCAGAAGTGCTGAATCCTAGATGCCATCGACTGGAGTATGAACATGCAGGACAAATATAGGCAGGCTGCTGGATCGCGACCAGTTAACCCACAACAGAAGGCATAATCCTGCTCCATCCACTGAGCACTGAAAGGTGCTCTGAGTCTTTGAAGACGTTAGCTGATGAGTTTGAGGAGTAGCTATTGATAAAGTTCTAAATGGAGTGATTTCCAAAGCATACATTTCAGCCTACATCGAACAGATAAAAGTGGAAAAAAAATAAGGTATCTATGGCAGCAGGTTGGCCATGGAAAATTTCAAGTCCCGGTACTCTGAAATGTGGCATCAGGAGAGTTTCTCAGTGAAATGTTTTTATGCTTGAAATAGTTTTATTTAATAAGGATATGCCTCAAATTTTGTCCTTGGAAAAAAGACTCCTCTTGGCTGATATTTATAAATAGAAAAAAGAAAAAAAAACAGCCAGAGGTGAATAGTTGGATGGAAAACTGGAATTGAAATCATTCATATATGGTCAAGTTGCAGGTGACTGAACAGCCATCGGTACAGCAAGGAAAGGTTGGCATCAACTCCCAAAAGATAACTGTGCTGTGGCAATATGTCATTTCATACAAGGTAACTTTTGTGTTGGTGTTTTAGGGTGAAGAAGGAGCCCCTGGATTTCCTGGACTGAAAGGTGATAAAGGAGAAAAAGTAAGTCTAAGCTTTTATTAATTATACTGTGTAAAGTTTAGAACTTTATAAAGCTATTGAGGAAAGCTTAGGAAAATGGCCCCTCTTGGAAGTCTTTTTCTTTTACCTCTGTGTTTTCTTGTTTTTGTATTAGCGAAGTTCTATAAAGAGAAGAATGTGTTGCTGTGCTGTTTGTCCACAGAGTATCCTTTCACATCTAAACCTCATGAGTAACCGTGCTCAGCCACATCTGAAAAATGCACGGAGTCTGCAAGGGCAGGAACTTCGTCTGAAGTCTGTAAAACACTGAAACAGAATAGAAGATGGCTCAGAGCTAAACGCTTTCTCATACTGAAATACCAGTTTCTTCAATATGAGACATGGAAAGCAAAAGGTTATCATGTCCTTTCTCGCTCTGGATACAGATAACCTTTGGACTGAGATGGCCTTTTTACTGCTTACTGTGGCAGCCTCATAAAATCAATCAATCAGTCAATCAATCAATCCCACCCCAAAACTCTCCCCAAAATCCCAATATTATCCAGGACTAAGCTTGCTCTATCAGCTAGTATTTACTTTGTATACTTTTGTCAGAAATGCCTTAAATGCCATTTGCAGGAGGGATTATAGTAATTTAGACATTTTCCACCTGTTATAAAACAGCAAATGTTCAAAACTGCAAGTCAAGAGCCCGCTCCAATTAATGCACAATAAACTTGTTCTGTTTAATCAGTGCCTATGCTCGCCAATTGCAGTGCTTGTTTCTCATTTGATCCTTTTTATTTATTTTTTTTTAAACATAATTCACTTTAAAAAAGACAAACCTGCTGCAGATCCCAGAAGTAAAATCACTTGGTCCATTCCTTACCATGTGCATGAGCTTGCCTGCTCTGTGTCTATTCTCTTCCCATTTATTCTTTAAATTGCCAGCTGTATGCAGCAAAACACGGCTTTCCCCTGTTTGCTGCCAGCCTCAACATACATACTTAGTCCCATTCAGCCTGGTGGGCAGACAGATTTAAGAAGCGATGCCAGTTTCTTCTGCTATTTTTTTTTCCCCCTCCAACTTTGCATGTTACCAGCTCTGAGACTCACTTCCCCATAGGTAAAGTAGTTCCTAAGGACTCTTGAGTTTTTCAAGGCTTGGCTGTTTGCTTTTAGGCTCATTACAGCTATCATTGTCCATGCATTACAGCTATGCTTAGAGGCTTCTGAGCTTTGAGGGGGATGCTGTAGAACCACGGAGTCAACAATAAACAACAACAACAAAAAAAGTAGTACTTAGTTACAAAAACAGCAGATTTCTGTGACAATGGAAGACCAGACAGGCTGAGAGGAGATGATATTAAAATGATTCAATGCTTCTGTATCTCATCAGCTGCACAGCCTTTATGTTAATTTATTTTTAAGTGAGATAAGTGGCCAAGAGTGCCTAGTTCCTCATTAACGGCTCATCAATGGTCGTAGTGTGTTAATGTTAGCAGCAGTTCCTCCAGAGACTGTAAATAATAAATGTTTGCATTGAAATGATTCTTCTCATTCCTTATTCTTGTCTTGTAGTACTGCTTACGTCCTTGCACTGGCAACTGTTGTTAATACTGTACTGATGACAGCTCTGTTGTTGTTACAGGGGTCCCTCGGCTTGCCTGGCACCCCGGGGAAGGATGGAGCAAAAGGAGAAGCCGTAAGCCTTTTTGTTCCTCCTGTGTAATCCTTGCCTTTCAGTGAAAGCCAGGCAGTGGAAATCAATCTGTATTGAGTGGAACATGTCTCGGGGATTTGTATGACAATTTTAGGAGCAGCAGAAACAAATGGCAGGAGGTTAATAGGCCCACTAGTCATTAGTAGTGACTGAGAGTGTCATGTGGATTAGCCATCCTGAGAGAGCCCAGGGTCAGCTCTGTTACTGTTCATTAAGCTGATCGAGGAGGGTGGCAACTTTTTACCTTAGTTATCCTTGGGGAAGGGCCTTTATAATCTTATTTGCTGTCCTCTTGTCGTAGTCATTTGGTGGTGATTGGATGAACCTGGGGAAAGAACTCACTGGAAGGGCACGAATGCATAGAAGTAGTGATACATATCAGAAAAGCCCTCGTTTTTTTGTCATTTATATCCTGTTTCTGCTTTGTGCAACACTGGACACTTGTCTCACTTGGACAGGTGTGTGATGATTTTCTTGTATTGCTTCACGAATGGATGCAAGCTTATCGCTTCCTGCCTGGCACAATCTGTGATCAGACAGCGACATGTGGATTTAAAGAATTTCTTATAGGATTTATTTATTGCATCAATCAAATGTATTGTGTTATCTCCAGGGACTCAGCAATTGCAGATTGTAGTTGGTGTAAGCAGTTTACTACTTACAGAACCCATTTCTTGCTATTGAAGAGGTTGGGTTTGAAAAATGCATGAATAGCTACTTTGGTGTTCAGTTTGTTTTTTCCAGTTTTTTTGTTTGTTTGGTTTGGTTTTGGTTTTTGTGGGTTTTTTTTTTGCAAAGAAAGCACTTTCTTTGTAGACTTTCAGATCTCTGCATAATGGTACTCAGGACTGTGGATAGAGTTTCCATTCCTAAAGCTGTATATAATGACTGTTTTGAGTTATCCTAGCCCCAGAAGATAAAAGATTGGCATTTACCACTGATATTGGTGTTATTTACAGGGTGAACCAGGACAGCTGGGAGCATTTGGACTGCCTGGGCCACCAGGTCCAAAGGTAGGTTTGCCATTTCTTTCTTACATGGGTAAAAATATCTTTTACACTGACTTTTTATATATGTGGATTGCTTGGGTAATTGTCTTTTTCATTGTGACTCCTTTGTTTTCATTGGTGAATGCAGAAGCTCAAAATGCTCGTTTCTATCAAGACATCTGATAGCATACCAGAAACTAGGTATGGTATATAAAGAGAATACCTTTTATTTGATCAACAGTATAGCTGGAGAAGTTGAAGAGAACGTGTTCTGGGGCACAAACCTTGCTTCATGTTTTCAATAAATGTTCCCAACTTTGGCAAAGATTCAGGTGAGAATTATTATCTCTACTCTGCAACTGGAAAAATAAAATCATGGTAGATCCTAGCCTGGATGATTTACATTTCTATCTATTATGGGAGTTTCACTTTGCACCAGCAGACAGTGGCAAAATGTCACAGAACTTGAGCCATCCATCATATCACTGCATCAAACAATGTGCTTCTGAATGAGCATTCGGTGAGGCTTGGCTTACCATGAGAAAAGTGCCTAAGCTTTGAAGCCCTTCACATGAGCAATGCTTTGTCCTCTTTCCAAAATCTCAGCTCTCCTTGCCTTGTTTTCCCTGGTTAGTGAGAGGATAACTAACAAACGGCTACTTTCATCTGTCTTCATAAAACAAAAAGAAGATGGCTCATTACATTGATGAGTGTTTTTCTCAGGGACGTTATGCACAGCAAGCTCAGCTCAGCCTACAAAAGATGAGGCAAGGATAATGGATTGGTTCCTCAGACTTCCTTGATCCAGTTCTGTTCCCATACATGCAAAGGTGTTTGAGTGTCACATCTTTCAGGAAGAGCTGTCTGGTTAACTAAACCTCCTGTTGATTTCACTTAAACCTTTGTCCTCAAGTAGGAGTTAAATGCCTGAATACTATTCTAAATGTCATCCTGATGGCCATCTGGCTCTGTCTGAGAAGACTCCAAGAAGCAGTTTATTCATGTAGATCCTTCTGGGTGTCTCACATACAGAAAGGCTCATTCTCCAAGTTGTCTAGTTTTCATTGAGGAAAACGTTCATCTTTCCTTAAGTCTCATCAGGAGGGCATCAGAAGTAATGGTGTATTTGTGGATTAGTGGAAATACTTGGCAGCCATCCCATGGTTCTCTGCAGGAACTGTATTGCCATCAGCAACACAAAGGGGTTGATTGTGGAAGTAGCATGGCAGCCTGTTCAGCAGGGGATAAATGACAGCTGTAAAGCAAGGCTGGGCTGAGCTGAGTGTGAAGGTACTCTGGATGTTGTTTTGCCCTTCGGTGGAATTAGGAAGTAGATGTAATGAATGGGATTCATCACCCAGAAATGACTATCAGCTGCATATCATCTATTATATAATAAACAAATATGTGTTTTCTCTATGCTCTGCATATTTTCCCATAGTAGAATTAAAAGCCAGTAGGCCCTTTTTCCTTGTGTTGTAAAGTTTCTCACTCTTGCTTTACAAAGCTTTTAAAATCAAGCTAAATTGAGGCTATTACCTATAACTCCATAAGGGCTTGATTCTGGAAAAAGCTCCATATTTCCCACAAGGATTGTCAGTTGAAATTATAGAATCATAGAATCATAGAACCACCAAGTTTGGAAAAGACCTACAAGATCATCCAGTCCAACCATTCATCTATCACCAATAGCTCCCACTAAAACATGTCCCTCAACACAACATCCAATCATGATGATATTATGAGACAATGCTGAGAATATGGGCTGGGCAGGATAGGTGTTGATAGGACTCAACCTAAACGCAGTTTGATTAGACAGTGCCAAGTGCTCCCAGGGAATAGGTGAGCTTGGCTATCCCCAGCCTCTAAGCTACAGTGGCTAAATATAAAATGACTGTGTGCTTTCATAGTGACTTTTATTTATTTTAATGGATGCACTGACTGTATGTGATGTCCTTGAGCTGGATCCTGGCCTGAGCTATTTTAAGAAACAATCCAGGTTTTGTTGTCAGGGCTTTAAACTCTAAAATATGAATTAACATTCCTTTGTAAAGCCCAGCTTCCTTGCTCATGTGGAATGGATTGTATAGAGACAGGAAAGGTCATATCTCCAATCGCTCTTGTAATGATTACTTTTTGCCTGATCACTTATTTTCATTTTAAATCATCAGCATCGATACAGTGGGTTCAGGCCCTCCCCCAGGCTCCATGGAGGGCTACCTTGCAGTTTCTCTGGTCATTTGGGATGTGCTCCTTCCCAACTCAATCGTCTTCATTTCCATTGAGGCCATCAAGCACAGCAGTGCTCAGAAACTGCAATGCACCCTAGGAGGTTCAGCACCCTGTTTATCTGCTTGGCTGAATCATTTCCAATCCTTTGCCTTGATAGCAATTGCCAGCAATTTCTTTTAAGGAAGTGCAGGTTTTACAAACCTCATTAATTGTGTGATGAAATTTCCAATAGCACAGAAAGGAGTCCTGCAGACTTCTGACAATAGGACTTCAATCCCCAGAGGTACCCTAACTGGATGATTAGGGTACACATTTGGATTACAGGAATGAAATGCCCTTGATAAGTCATCTCTGGCTTTACAGCTTTTGCTGCTCAATGTAGTCTTCAAGGTTGATTGTTTCTGGCTCAGTGTCTTCATCATAAAAATTATTTTCTTCACTCTCCAAGCTATGTGGGTAAACTTCAGCGCTCACCAAGATGGGTATTTGATCTTGCTGGCTGCAGTTGGGTGGAAGCAAAGAAGAGCTCTCAGCACTAGCCTTGTGGTGGTCAGGGTCAGGGTGTGGTTATAGAAGGTGCTTTGGGGGATGGAAAGAAGTATCCATTGTTCAGTGGAGAAGGCTCTCACATAAATACATGGGAGCTGGAAAGACACTGAAATGGAATAAGTGGGTTCAAAGTAAAAAGAGTACAGTACAACCCCCTCACTATATGGCATTATAGCAGTTAAACAAAGCTTGAATTGTTGACATGACCCTTTAGCTTTTCCAATCCTGCAGCAAATACTCAATCTTTTCCTTCTTTCCCCCCCCCCCCCCATCTTTAATACAAGGTTAGAGGTTTTCTCATGGCTGTCATTGCTGTAGAACTGACATAGCCATAGCGTTGCTATCTGAACTGACAGATATCTGCACTTAATAGAAAAACAGCAGGAGAAGAAAAAAAATAAGTATTTGAAGTTTAAAGTATTAGGTAAGGCTTTCATTTTGACAAATTTCCTCATTCTTGTTCACTTCAGCTGTCGAAGGTCTCACACTTCTCTGGTTTACCAGACATGATCTCAGCACAGGCCTTGAGTGGGATCAGCAAGTCTTCCCACCCAGACAAATCCACTTTCTCTATCTGTAACTTTTGCTGACTGTTATAACCATGATTTATGTAACAGTCTGAGCTGGATGTTGATAATCTGGACAACTAATAGCAGGCTTCTGTTTCTCTAGAGGTTTTACCTGGAATTTGATAGTATTATTTTTCTGCCCTCTGAAGACAGATTAAGTGCATGCCTGCTCTTTCTCTGTTCTCAGAGAACTTCCACAGCTGACACTGCAGAGGTTCTCAGGTGCCTGATGATGCAGAGGACCCAGAGCCAACTTTGCTTGTGTATATGTACTCAGCTCTTGTTAACTTATTTGTGAATCTCCCCATGACTGTGTCATGGTTGGCTTCCACACTGAACATGGGTTCAACTCTTTTAAATCTGGGCTGATGAGCTGCTCACAAGCTTCAGGGCACAGTTTTCTCTGTTTTAAAGAACGAAGTCCTGTGTGGCAAAAGGAGGGGACAGTTTTGGCAGTGCTTTGCTTAAAACGGTTGTGAAAAGCTTGCCAACTGCAGATCAGCCAGCCTGCCAGGTCTGTGCTTAATAACTGTTACAAATGAGGTTGTCTTTTGGACTAAGGCAAATTGTAAACAGCGGTGCAGCATGAACAGCCTCCAGAGCACTTGTGTTGGGATAGAAAAGCCCTATTTCTGCTAACAGTTCATTGAAGAGAAGGATTATATTTTTAAATCTTTATATATATATATTTAATAAGAAACATCCACCAATAAGAAATGTACAAATAATTTTAAAATGCAGTCCTCATCTGTTTCAAAGCCCTATCCCATGTAGCAATTCAGTCCAGGAGTTAAGCAGATGGGAGAGGTAAAGAGAAGGAAAGTCAGATAAGAAACAAAATAATTGTCCAGGATGTTGATGGAAGAAGCTTACCCAACCCTCTTGGCTACCTTGTCAGGCCAGGGCTGTCACCACAGGGTTGTTCTGAGGGCTGATCCTATCCATGCAGGGATCCAGACCATTAACAGGTGTTGTAAGGCACATGAAAACAATCAGTGAGAGTGCTTTCTATTTTGTTTTACCATCTCCAAGGGAGAAAATCAGCGCATAACCAGCGGAGGGACTTTTGAAACACCTCTGATTCTCTTGCGCTTCTCTTATTTACAGTGAAGATGTGGTCTGTTTTGCCGTTGGGAATGTAGGATCATAGAACAGCCTAGGATGGAATGGACCTTGAGAGATCATAAGATGCAACCTTTTGTGACAAGAAGGAGCCTACATGATGCTATCTAGTACCCTGTCCAACCATGCCTTGAAAACCTCCATGATGGGGATTGTACCGTGTTCCTTGGGAGATTGCTCTAGTGATTCATTGTTCTCACTGCAAAAAAAAATTCTCTCTTACATCAAATGAAACCTTTTTTTGGTGTAGGCAGTACACAGTTCCCTCTTGTCATCTTTTCCATATGTTTCCTTCTGAAAAGAGATCCTCAGTACTCTTTGTAGCCACCCTTTAAGTACTGGAACAGTGTGATGAGGTACCTCTGAGCCTTCTCTGCTCCATGGTTAAAAGACATAACTGCGTCAGTCTTTCCTCAAGGGCCAGGTTCTCCAGACCTTTGATCATCTCTGTGGTCCTCCTCCTCTGGATCATTTCTGCATCTTTTATGAACTGCTGGGACCAGAACTGGGCACAGTACAGCAGGTGTTGTCAAACAAGTGCTGAGTAGAGGGGCATGATCACATCTCTGTCTGCTAGCAATGAACCTGTGGATACAGCACAGGATATGATTTGCCTTCACTGATGCAGCTGACTCATGTTCAGTTTGTTGTCTACCAGGACACCAAGGTCCCTTTCAGTAACAAAGATCCTAGCCTGTACAGAGCTCTTTTATGTCATTGCAGGTGCAGGACTTTGCCCTTGTCTTGTTAAACTTCATGTAGTTGTTGCTTGCCCACTCTTTCAGTCTGCCCAGGTCTCTCCATAAAATATCTTTCCCTTTTGATGGGTCCACCTCACCATGTACTTTAGTAAGCATTTCACCTCTGAAATTACCTCTAGAGGAACCTTCACATGATAGTTTGCCTTTGTGGGGCAATACTGAAAGCAGAAGAGTAAAACTTGCTATTGCCTGAGCAATAGGGACAACAGAAAACATTGGGGTGCCACTTTGGGTAAGTAGATGAAAAGTCAAGTGCTACTCTGTATATTAGTGCTGAGACAGTCAGGAAGTCTCAACAGATTTCTATAAGAAAAGCAGTATGTCACATTTCTGAATAAGAGTTTTTTTCCTTAGTCTTTTATGTGAAAATGTTGGTTATTTTACTTGATCTCAATTCTTTGCCAGGGATCTGAGGGAAAACAGGGTCCCCCAGGTATTAAAGGCTACGTAGGAGCACCGGTAAGTTATGACTATTATTAAGTTTTTGATACTCCAGAAACTTTATCCAGTTTTTCAGTATGTTCTGCCACTTTTTTTTTTTTAATTATTATTTTTAATTAACCTGAATATTGTATGTCTGACCTCTTACCTGTACTGTGCCCAAAGTGTGACTCTTGACTTCACTGAGTTTCTTCTTACTTCTTTAAATGAGAACAGAGCTGTACCTAGAGAATTGTCAGTAATAATGACTTGATTACCAAGATAACAGCTGGGAATTTTGTGATACTCCCACTGTAATGCAATTGCTTTGGTCTGTGTTGATGCACCGTTTATATGATGCTTGAAAACTTCATCATAACACCAAACAAAAACACCAACTGTCAGCAAATTTCCAATCATATTTTCAGAACTGTCAGTAAGCAGCACTTTGGACTCATGGGACAAACTTGCCTTGAATGAGTGGACAGCAATACCAAAATAAATCATGTTGTCTCTGTCTTGTGGTCTCACCTTTCTAATTACACAGGCCGCCTTAAAGCAGGTGTTACAAAGACTGATTGGATTTTTTGGGGTTTTAATAACCTGGCTGTACATCAGTGTGTTTTAATAGCATACCAGGCATGTTCATACACTGAAAGATTTCCCTGTACCAGCCAAGGTCTTACTTTAAAACTCACTACAAAGGGACCCAACATGTTCAGAATAGTGTGGGCACTTTTATCTTTGCACAGGTGCATGCTGTTTCCCTGTGAAGTCCAAGGTTGAACTCTGTTTGGCCTGAAGAAGATGATGTGAATACAGTGGTGGCATTACCTCATTACCTGCCCATGCTGCTGCTGCTGCTTGAAACATTAATGAGATAAATGAACAAAGATCTGAGAATATTCACTTGTGCTCCTTGACTTTCCTTTATGTATGAGAAGGAAAGCGTCTACATGTAGTACACTGTCACCAGGGGTTGTGTTCATGTCCATAATCAGACTGACATTTGGCTTGAGTTGCTGGGGAGCAACAAGGCTGCAGTCATCCACACAGTGTATATGAGGGCCCCGTGGTTATTACTGCATTAAAAGAGTCATGTTTAAAACCTCACCTCATCTGTTTTTTGGAAATAGTATGGTTATTGCTTTGCGGATGGAAAGCAGTATGTATGGAAGCAGTGCATGCTCATTTCAGGTCATTAGAGATAGACAGGACTGTGCAGTTTGCTCGCAGTCAACCAAAGCATGAAATCTGAATATCATAATAGTTAGATAAGTCATCCTATGGAATAAATAAGTTCAGACAGATAGTTCTCATTAGCGTGGAGTTAAGTCTTCAGTATAGTGTAAAGTTTAAATATAAATATATTATAATAAGTGATTTAAGCTTCAGCAGTTTTAGAAAGGTCACTACTGACTGAGCATATTTGTCTGCCTGTAGCCATTAGCTGATTGCACAGTTGCTACAAAATAGATGGTGCTTCCTGTGCCAAGAGAGGGTGAAATCCATTCCTGCCCATTGAGTTGATCTCCAGTGTTAGCATTGCTGTCATTCATCAAACCAATCTCCAGCAAATGATTCTGATGTACCATGGAGAAGGTGAATTACACCATCCAGTTGAACTCCAGCATTGGTTTCACAGTGCACAAATACACTTTGGTCTCCAGGACAGGGATTATTTAGCATTTGTTGATTCTCAGAGGTACCTGCTGGCTGTCTAGCTACTGCATCCAAAATCACCAGGAATGGGCATTCTTCCTTGTTTATGCAATAGGTTTTTCCATCAGTATTGTCTTTTACCTAAGTTCTCACTGTTTGTGAGCAATATGAAAAATGCTCAGTGCTGGATGGTTTCCAGATCGTCTGCAGCTGTGATGTGTTCCCTGTCCCTCCACATTGCTGCTGGCAGGAGGATTATGTTTCTGGGAACAATTGCAGAGTTGCAAGAATATATCATTACACATGGTGTTGGGTCCACAGGTCATCCTTGCTCTGTGAGTCTTCTTAGACCATGCTTGTGGCCAACTCTGAAGATTGGTAACACAGTAAATGTCCTTGAGGGTCACTTGAATAGATTGTGCAGGCATCCATTGATTTGGTGACTAATTGAAGGAACTATGTGTTTTCTTGCATTGAGATGTATAATCTCTTTTTCCTCTTATTTTTAGGGTTTACAAGGAGAAAGAGGAGAAAAGGGAACACGAGGAGACAAGGTATTCCTTCTGCATGCTTTGAAAAGCCACACTACTCTTTGCCTTTGTCCTTCAGGCCAGCAGCTCTGAAGGGTGATGATGGAGTTTTTCTTAACTGCTCTGCACCTTCTGGTACTGTCTACAAACGACCTCCCATGAGAGTGCAGGAGGAGTCTGTGGGTCTTTGCTGTCTACTAAGCACACATTTAGATCTGTGTGTAGCTGGGGAGAGAGGAAAAGAGAGGAAGATTTGGGTAATGGGATGCTGTTGAGCAGAGCTAGTGGGGTGTCCGCACTGTGCGCAGTGTGATCTCTTAAAGGAGTCTTCATCCAGCATTTCTCTGTCTCACTGTAGTTTCTGAAATTATCCAACTTCTACATTTCTGTATTCTCTCATCACTATAAGCTCAGTTTTTAATGAGTACAAGGTAGTTTCCCTATTAAGAGCTTCGTCCAACAAGTGCTGCTTCCAATTACCTGCCTTCTATCTGAGAATAGTGGTTTCACACAGCATAGGACTCTCTGGGATTTGAACTACCTTGGTTAAAGAAAGAACCAAGTGCCCATTATACCCGGAGTGTGCATTTAGAAGGAGAGCCAGGCAGACACAAAGTCTTTCATTATTTCAGTTTGCTCATCATGTTTGGAGAGATCTCAGATATGCCCATACTTCTGCTGCAGACCTGCCAGCCAGTGCTCAAAGTTTCTTAGATATGGCACTGCCAGGAGAAATGGGTACTGGGCAGATCCTGCCCTGAAAAGCGATGATATGGCACAACCATGCTCTCAGCCCAGCCAAAGTTGTCCATCTTTTCCTGCAGGCAGGACTGGCTTGGTGTGTTGCGTATAGCTTCCTCTGCTGCTTTTCTGGAGGTGAGGTTGTCTAATCTGCTGGAATATTTGGCTCCTGGAAGAAAAATCCATCTTTCTGACATCACCATGATGGGAGAGGAAGCTGAAGCTGTGTGTGGGCTGATGACTGACTAAACTAGTGAAAGATTAAAGTGCAAAAGAAATGAATTAGGTTTTGTTTCATTACAAAGATATGAACAACTAGAGATCCCCCCTCAATTTTTTTTCCTCCCCTTTTCCTGTATTTTTTCTATTCTTTTTCCTGAAGCAGACAGATCTCTGCTACAGCAATCGTGCTTTGATTTTTTTCCTGACTTTAATGCTCTTCTCAGAGCACCCACTGCCGTTGCTTTAACTTTCAACAGCTGCTATTGCTGCAAAATACAGTGGGCGTTGATGTGGCGGGCCAAATATTTCCCTGTCTGCTCTTCAGTCTGTAATTTGAAGACTGACACCTACGCAACCTGTGTTTCTTCTCTGCCTGAGAAGAAGAGTGTTTATTGTATCACACAAGAGTGTTAACCCATGCACTGAGTATTGGTCTATCCATAGAATCGTATAGAATCATTAAGATTTAAAAAGACCACTAAGATAATCTAGTCCAACCATCAACCCATCCCCATCATGCCCTCCAAACCGTGTCCCTCAGTGCCACATCTACCCTAGTATGAAAATCGCTAGTATTCGATGCCTAATGTGATAAAATACCTAACATCCCATAGTAGTATCCCATCTTGCCATCACATTCTTATATCCTATGACCCCTAATGAAAATACTGAGTTTTTATAGTATTGTTGTCTACGTCTGCACTTCAGGAGACCTGCTGCATAAGGGGAGTGACATCTCACGTCTTTTTGTGTCCCATGGACTCACTGTGGACTTCTGTAGAATTCCGTTTTCAACAAATCAGTGCATGCTGATGCATCAGTTTCTTTCAACAAGGGAAAGAAAGGGAGTCTCAAAGCGAAATGTTGAGAATAAATCTTTTGGAGATTTTTTTTTCTTCTTTCTTTTCAGGAAAAATATACTTCATCTAAATGGCCTTTTTCAAAGAAAGAAAAATAGTAATATACAGTAACATTTAGAAACATTGGGATGCACAGTTCTTTGGAACACTTTCAAACATATCTAATGTGTGCATTTGTATAAATAATGCATTTGCCTTTCTCAGTTACTAGCAGTAGGAATATTGACTCTTTTCTGTTTTGGCAGCTGAATGAGCATGTGTGAAGTACTCGCTGCCGCAGTGTATTGATGCTAAAACATTCTCCTGAGAATATAGTGCTCATTTTGTCAGCAACCCACCAGTTTGTCGCTTACTGCAAGTCTCAGATTCAGGATGCTCACAGTTCAGTTAGGCAGTGCAAATGTTTTTATGAACTTGGAAACTACTGCCCCAGTATCACGTAGGTCTGGGTATCTTACAGTGGTTTTTCAGCTGCTTTTTGTAGGGTAGAGGTCTTTCTAATTTCGCTCCTTGAGTGCATCTTTTTGAAATAACCTCTTTGTTACAAGGCTGATTGATTATCTAAAGGGGGAAAATAAATGAATTGTGATCTGCAAATCCATTTCTGAATGCTGAATTAAGGCAGACTTCAAATTAAATCCAATGCAAATAATAACACAGGTCTGATGGATTTACTGCGGGATATTGATCAGAATTAAAAATCCCCAAAAGTGAAAAATAAAAATAAAAAAAAAAAAAAAAAAAAAGGAGTAAAGCTAATGCTCTGCTGTCACTCCTTGTGCTTTTACAGTTTGCTTTTACATGTACTTCTATGTTAGCACTAGCAGGGTGTGAATGTATTTGATCATTTGAATTCAGCAGCATGTGCCGGATCCAGGCAAAAAAAGCATTGTGTTTTACAGAGATTTAAGCAATTATGCAGTAAGAGAAAGACCCTATTCAAGGATTTTTAAACTAAAGTGGCTACACGGGAAAGGGTCATAAGCTCTAAGGAAAAATAAGTTTAATGGGAGCATGGCATTGATCTTGTCATCATTTCTCTTGAGGACCTGCTTTATAGAATATGAAATGTGTGTATTCAGTTTGACTGGGGGGGGGGGGGGGGGGGGTGTTCAGTGGAGGTCAGGATCAGAATTGAAAATGGTCCTTAAGATGTAATACCGCAAAGCTGAAGGTGGCATTGAGAAGGAGCAAGTACAGGATGCTACATATGTGTAGGACAACTAATTGCACACAGCTGCAGCTTGGGAACAACTGATTAAGGGCCTGTCCTGCAAAAGGTTGTTAGGAGTAAAGCAAGTATCATCCTGGGGTTTGAACATAAGAGTAGTCTACAAATTGTGAAATAATCTTTCTTCTCAGAGCTAGCATCAGCTGAACTCAGCTTCAGGCATCCAGTTACAGTGAAGGCATGGGAAAATTGAATAGTGCCCAAGTAGGAGAAGTGAAAACGATAAGAGGTCTGAAAAATATGCCCTTTAAGAAAAGTTGAAAGTATTGAGGTGGTTTAGTCTTGGGTTTGAAGTTCTAAGGGGAAATTTTGTAAGTCTTCCGATACGTAAAAGGCCATTGGAAAGATGAAGGGAACAGCCTGTTCTTTCTATCCAGGGGGCTTAGGAAAGAAGTACTTGTTTGAAACAGTAGCAAGAAAAAGTCAGGTTTAGATATAGGGTATAAGACATATCTGCAGGTATTGAAAGTACAGTAGTGGAATAAATTGCCTGTGGACTTTGAGGACTGTCCATCTCAGAAAGCATTTAAGAATAGATTAATTGATCCCTCAGGTTAAGGAAAGCAAAGGTGAAAAATCAAGCATTTATCTGTGTAAAAGTGAGCTGCTGCTACATTGTGGCTTCATTATTTTTGTTAGAGCTGTTCCAGATTGATGTTCTCCTGCTATACTTTATGTGGTTTACATGAACCTGGCCCAGTAGGCAGAGGAAGGATGCCCAGGTGGAGATCTAGCACACAACCACTTCACATCCCAGACACGTGATGCTGAGTTTAGACAAAGATAGAGTAGATAGACAAGTGCCAATGCTTAGCAAAGTTAGAAGGGATAAAAGTTTATTAATCGCTACGCTTGGTTCACCTCCTTGTTTCTGTATGCTCCCAGCAGCCTTGCGGAGTACAACTCTTTATCTCTATTGGGATTATATGAATTGCTCTTCTTGTATCCTTATGCTTGAAAGGAATAACACAGACATCTCTTGTAAAACACTGATCTAAACATCATAGATTTGTTATAATGGTTCTTTCTCATCCTCCTCCAGGGAGAACGAGGTTTAGACGGGTTCCCAGGAAAGCCAGGTGTGGAGGGGAAACAGGTATGTGGCAAATCCTCAACAACTGGAGGCTTTTCTTTGGAGTGAGTACAAATTGCCTTGAATTCATGAGCTATCTTGGACAACTGGTGAGGCATTGCAGGACTCTCCTGCATCTGAAGTTTTTGGAATCCTTATCCTAAGGCTCTGTGTTGGCACAGTCTGCTGTTCCTTTTTTTTTTTTCCCCCTCCATTTTCTGTTTTCTCTTTTTAATTTATTTTCCTTTTTTTAATACCTTTTCTTCTTTTTCTGTTTGTTTTTTTTCTGCTTTTTTTTTTCCTATATTCTCTTTTTCTTTTCTCTTTTCATTTTTTTCTATTATTATTTTTTTTTCTTTTCTTTTTCTCTTTAAGAATTAAATTACAACACAACTTGCATTTAAAAGTACCAGTGCTTGGAACATGATAGGTTAGAAATCTGAATTTTCATTAAAGACATAAGGAAGCACACATAAAAATGTAGCTGAGCCTGATTTTTATAAAGCTGTGGGCTTTTTCCACCCACAACTTGGAAGGAGGAGAACTGGACTTAATGTGTTTGATTTCTTTTCAGTATAAAATGTTGGAACTATTTACATCTTTAGAACAAGATAATACCGGAAAAATATTCTGTAAGATCAGTACACTTCTGCTGATGAGAGAGATAATGCTCTGTCTGTATCTGAAACTACTATCCATACATCCCACAAGATGTTTTCATTACTCAGAGTGCTATACCTAATGAGAGACATTCTTTTTCTTAAGAGTCTTCTGGTCTAAATAGCAGAGGATGGAGTAGGAAGAAGAGACTAAAATGGGATGTGATTTGGCAAAAGTCATGCAGCCGTTGTTGCCACCCTTGAGCCTACTCCATCTTCATTCTAGTCACTTTCCGTCACTGCTCCCTTCTGTGGACAGGGTCATTTGAATGCATGTTTTGTCATTTGCAGAAGTTGAGACTACTTTGCTTTTTGCTCCTTTGGAAATCAGAGCTTCGATTTGATTTGGTTAGGAAGTCATTTTGTTTCCCTTTCAGACACATATATTAAGATGAGAAGGAATAGCGTCATAAGCAGTCGTAGCCTTTGTTAAACTACACTTTCCTTTCTGTGAGGTGATAGAGATCATCATGCTACTTGGTTTTTTTTTTTTCCTTGTTTTTTTTCTGTTTCTCTGTGGGAGGTTTGATCATTAATCATCACTTTCTCTCTACTCAGTTCCTCAGCCATGTTTTACCCTATACTATGAAGTATTTCTCTGGTTAGTGCTTATCACTATCCTTATAAGATGGAAATGTTTCCCGGTGCTAGATGTGGCACTGCAATCTCAATGAACTATGTTCGCTGTGCCCATTGCGTTGTTTACAGGACTGGCTTGCGCTTGAAACAAATGTGAATGAAGTGAGAAATTGCAGGGGGATGTGAAGGTGGATGCTGATTGTTTACTGCTTCTCAGGAACAATTTCTCCAGCTGACAGCCTATTACAGAAGTTGCGTTATTCTGAAGCTTTTCTGCCTTTTTTCATGTCTTGACACCTAGCAGTGGGCAAATCTTCATGCCTGCATTTTATCCTAAATTTTCTGTTTGACACTCATATACTCCTTGAAGTGCAATCCTTTTGAACTAGCTGGAATTGGAGGGCTGCTACTGTGCTTGCTGTGGCATCTTCATCCTTATTCCCCTTCTTGTCTACATAGTAGAGACACAAGCAGTCTTGTGTGCATTAGCTTATTCTACTGTGCAGTTGGACATGGCTGATGGTAATGTTAACATCCAAACCTGCAGCCTTCTGTTTATTCAGTACTTCAAGGGGAGATGCAGTTGATGGCCTGGTGTAGATAAAACAAAGGTTTTTTTCACTTTTTTTTCCCCCCATTTACAGGGCCCTGCTGGCAGCCCAGGCCCTCCAGGTGGCAGTGGGCCCAAAGGAGAAAAGGTAAGTTGGGGTAGCATACATGGAAGGGGTTTGAAGACACATTCATTACTTCCTCTGTGAGCCCCAGTGCTGGAAGTATCAGGGCTGTTGGCTTAATACTTCTTTCATTTGTGTATAATGAAACTTGTATAGATATAAATGTGTAACTTTTCTGATATTGCTTCAGTCAGACGTGGGTGTAAGTGAGGGCTAAAACAGGTCTGGTTATAGCTCTGCTGCTCGTGGCTTAACCTTCTTTGTGGAAGTACAAGATCTTCAATATTTTGCAGGGTTACTAAAGTTTCCAGGACAGCCTCATCTTTTCCTTCTTGCTCATGCTGACATGTTTTCGCTATTTCTTTAGCAAAAATAGGAAGGTGTGCCTAACTCTGAGTTTTCTTTCTCCTTTTCTCATCCAAGTAGTGAGCCTCACCCAAGAATGCAGACATCAAAAGTGAATCTTACTTTCTGATTACTTTCTGATTCACATTCAGAAGGTCTAAGTAAGGTTTCAGAAGGAGGGCTTATCCATGGATGATTTTGTGGTGGGTTGTTAGGGCAGTATGGTTAGGTTGGACTTGATAATATTGAACATCTTTTCCAACTGAGAGATTCTATGATGCTATGGAGTTAACGAGATAGGAAGATCTTTGTGCTCCAGCATGTGTAAAGTAAAGAACAATCTTGATTCATAAGTCTGCATCCTTATCTCTGTTGGTGGCTGCATCTGGCTCTTCCAGAAAATGTTTAGCTCCTTGCTCCATTTTCATTGTAGATGATGTATGTCTCTTCAGTCCTTCTGACATACTGTGGACTCTCTTTAGAATAAATAACCAATAGTAATTAAACTTGTCTTAAGAGGAAAGAAAATGAATGGTATGTTGGGTCAAGCAGAGACTTACATAAATAATGAAGAAATAGAGTGTGAAAGGAAGCTAAATGATCATTTTTGCATTGGACTGTACCTAAAGTAAAGGATATACTTTCTGGAAGCTTATTCTTAAAGCTGATAAATAGTGGGCCCTTCTGGAGATGAACTGCTGGAACAAATTGATAGCCTAGGTGGCAGTAAATCATGCAGAGTGGATGTAGCATCTCAGTGTCCTGCAAATACTTATAATGTCATTCTGCGCTGTAAAAATGACTTGAGGAAAACGGCACCACTTTAAGACAGTAAGCATCATCGAAATTGGTGTATATCATCGTAGTAACAGACAACAATCAGTTCCTGCTTGTATTCATATGCAGAGTGGAGAAACAAGTTAAATGGGGTTGCGTATTCATATCTATCAACTTTGGGATGGTACAGAAATTAAGAATATACAACAGCCATAGGAAAATGCTGAGAGGTTTGCTTTTGTTCTGCGTTATGTTTTGTGTTTTGCTGCGCTTTGTCTTATGGTACTTTTTTTTTCTTTTTCATTTTTGTTTTTTTCCTTTAGGGTGAACCAGGGCTCCCCGGATTGCCAGGGTCTTCAGTAAGATTTTTGTGTTGATTTTTTTTTTATCTTAATCAAATACTATAAGCTTTATTGTGTGAAAACAGAAGATGGAAGATGGGAATTTGGAGGCTTTATTCAGTGTTCTTAAATGGATTTTCAAAAAAAGGGAAATTTAAGCCACTTAAGGTTTCTGAAGAAGGACCACGATAAGTTCAAACAAGGAGATGTGCTGCCAATAATTTTGGGAGATCTTGATGTGTGAAGATTAGGACTTGAAGAGAAAGCATTGAAACCAAAAGTATCACTAGCAGGGGCGCAAGATATCTAGAGTTCATTTCTGAGTGAGTGGAGAAAGAAAATATGCAGAAAAGTATGCAGAGGTTTAAGACTGATTTCTGCAGGGGCTGGTAACAAAGCTTTTGGGGTACATCCATTTTGCTTTCCAAAAAATGGATGAAAATTAGGAAATAGTACTCTGGGACTATTGGTGGAAAGCATTAAAGAAGCCACTGAGACCAGTAACACTGAATATAAAATTGTGCCAATGAAGAACTGAGAGGACTGACAGCTATCAGTCACAGCCACTTTGGTTGCATTGAGGAGTACTTACTAAAAAGTTTATATTGATAGATAATGAACTGTCTTACTGCTTATACAGCCACACAGATCCTGTCACAGGCAGCTGAGTGAGCAAACCCTAATCTGCTTGAACAGAATATATCCCTCCAGCATGCACACTGGGGGAATGGTGAGGGGAGAAGAATACACTGTGTGGGACAGTCATACTCCAGCACCAATTTGTTGTCTTTTTCAGTTTTCCCCTTGATGACTCTACATTTTTATTACAGGTACCTACTGAAGGCCTGAAAGGAGAGCAAGTAAGAGAGATTTGATATCTGTGCTACCATTGCAAAGGTGTTTCATGTGCTTCAACTGCCTGTTAAGATTAGATTTTGCTTTAAAATGGCATTTCAAAATTAAAGTGGATAGAAGCATTGTCGGGGAATCAAGAAACAATATACAGTGGGAAAAGTAAACGAGAGGGAAAAGTGTAACGTCCTTCTGAAGTGCAGTGAATCTAACATGAGTGACAAGTGTAAATTGGAAAGACTGAGCTAAACAATTCTCTAAATCTTGGACAGTGTTAATATAAAAGTTAACCTGCATCTGGAATATCCAGGGTACCTCAGTGTCTTTGTTAACTTACTGCCTTGAGGAAGTACTGCCTTAACTTACTCTCTTGAGAAAGAGAGAGTCAGTTATGGTTAAATGATGACTAGGCACGGGTGGATCATTCTGCATGCACTGCAGTCAGTGCTGGTAATTCAAGTAGCCCCACGGCTAAGAAGAAAATCAGCTGGTCTCTGTACTGCTGCTTTGGAAACCATGAGGAAAGGGGTGTGTGGGTCCTGAACAGCTTACCTGTACAAGTACTATGCCCATATGATTTTTCCTGCCAATATTTTAATACTTTTATTTTTTTAACTTCTTTCTGCAGGGAGAGCCTGGCCCACGAGGACCTCAAGGCCAACCTGGACTTCCTGGACTCCCAGTGAGTAGTTTCTCTTACTGCTTACAGTCCTCAGAAACTGAATCTCAGACTGATGTGAGGCATACATGCACAACATTATACATTACCCGGGCACTAAGGTCTTATACATTGCCCCCATTTTTCTTCACTGGAGGAACCTGTAAGCCGTCATAGAATGATGATCAAAGAATGGTTGCTGCAAAGGGGTTGGCTTTATGCCACAACGTCCCAGCTATAATGAGAGATAGGTATGTGTGTTTGTATCTTAGCAAGGAATACAACACAGTATTTGCAATAATTTAGGTACAACTGTATTCATTTTACTTTTTTGTGTCTTCCAGGTACATTTTATAACCCAACTCTGTAGTAAATTTCACATTATACTGCTGCCTGATTTGCGCATACTCTGTATTTCCTCACTTTTTAATTTTTCCTTATGTTTCACTGTTGATTAGTTTTGTAAAATTGATGGCATTGTGAATATTACTTATCTTATTTTGATTATGTGATTTAAACATAGTTGTGTGCTTTGTATTCAATCAAGGAATTGTCATTTTTCTGTATCCCATTTTCTTATTCTCTTCTACTCACAGGACAGCATAATTATCACCTAAGTGTTGTCTAGGTGCCCTGCAGTAACTGCAGCCCAGCATAGTTGGGAAACAGTTAAAAAGTTTATTAGTTTTTCTTCGTTGGTTAACCTAAAAATATTTTTACTTTTAAAGGGAGAGGCTGGTCCAGAGGGCAAGCCTGGAGTCCCAGGTTTACCAGGTCAAAGGGTGAGTCGCTCTTTTTATTTAATGTTAAGTCTCAGTAGGCTGGGGACAGCAGTGTTCAATAAGTGTTGGTACTTTTACTCATTTGATGTATACTTTTCCATTTATTTAAGGATCCTTGAAGCCTGGATCCTTTCTCCTATTCTCTCTTTATGGTCCAGAAACATTCAGTACCTCTTGGATTCCACAAACTGTATTGCAGTGCCCTATTGCCCTGGGAGATTTTCTTGTCTTTTGCTCTCCTCTCTTTGTCTCTGCTCCTTGCTGTCAGGATGATTCTTACTCCTCCATGGGATTATTATATTATATTATATTATATTATGTTATATTATATTATATTATATTATATTATATTATATTATATTATATTATATTATATATGTTATATTATATTATATTATATTATTATGTTATTTATATTGATGGTTATCAGAGGTAAAATTAATGGAAACTTTATTTTCTAAAGGAATTTTCCTAAGTCACACTCAGCCACATGGTTAGTCTTTAAAAAAGAAAACAAAATATTTTCTATAGAAAAAGCAGTGACTAATAAGAAAAAATAAAAGTCTGCTGGAAATATATTTTGAGCGCTGACAAATATCACTTTGCACCATGTTTATTGGTAAGTGCTACAGGAATGTAAAAGCGGGTAGAATTTCCTAGGAAAGTCTCACAGAAGCTATTTATGAACTTGCCAAGCCTTGGAAACTGACCTACAAAATCACCTCATTTTAGGTGGAAAATGATTTGGAAGAGTCTTAAAAATGCTTTAATTCCTAGAGTCTTGCTGCAAGTGAAACTAGTAATAATGTCATCCCTATTAAGATATGAATCTGAATGTGGAGCCATTAATAAGATGGACAGGTTGAAATTTCAGAAAAACGCTGCTGTCTTGGACATAAAATCCAAAGACTCTTTGAATACGTATTACAAAGTGGAACCTTTCTGTTTTGTTTCATCTTGAGAGCACTAATGTGAGTATGGGAAGGCAGAGGACAGTACAACTTTGATATACATTTTTTTGGTAGATGGTTTTCTGCAGACTTCCAGTTAAGTTGCATTATATTGATTTGAACTGTAAGCTTGGCTTTTACGAATCTTCTGCTGGAGAAGGTGGTGCTTGCAGTCTCCATGTTAATGCTACAGTGGAAAAGGTCATTTACTTGCTTTTTTTGTAGTTTTCCAGTGTTTAGAAAATATCAGCTTATGGCTTTTGCAAATAACTTTGCTGTGCTTTACTTATGAGTTGACAAGTTCTTACTTGGCCTGGTTTTAAAGCCTGCTGTGAAACACTGCTTTTTGAATAAGATTAATAGAGCATATTAGCTGAGTAAAGGACAGTGATCTGTCAGGATCTGCCACACAATACAAAATGCTCCTGCTAATGATTGTTTGATTAGAGATGTCATTTGATACACGCTGAGTGTGAATGTTTCCCTGACTCTGTTGTGTCTAGCTGGTTAGACTTTTCCTGAGGGTCCTTATTAGTCACCAAGCATCTTAGGTGGATAGATATATATTTGTAATTAAAGACCATTATTCAGTGATTAAATAAATACCTGGGGTGAATCAAAACCTTGAGGTTGGTAGAGCTACATGGACAACCTACAGACGTGGGAGAAAGACCTGATTAGCAGATGCTGCTGATTCACCATTAGCACAGTTCTTGCTTAAGCACAAATCCAGGCATTGATTACCATCTCACATAAATTTGGCTACAAAAACAAGTATTTCTCTAAAAAGTTGTAGAAGTTAAAATGCCATGACTGGAAATCTTTGCAAGTATCTGTTCAAGTCTGTTTTTAAATGACTGGATGTGAGGTAACGGCTGGCTCTGAAGCCACAGCGCTATGAGGATGTGGTCACAGTGCTGCAGTTTGGTTGTGAGTCCGGCCCTGTGTTGTTGCAAGACATTAGTCACATCTCTTCACCCCTGTGTCTGCTGTAAACAGTAGCAGGTGTGTATAGTTAGATAACTATGTGAGCACACCAAACAGAACCAAAACAGTAGTGAGAGCATTAGTTTAAATCTAACCATGTTTCACAGCACAACTTTGAGTCACACCAACAAGCTGTCACCCCCAAATGTCCCTACTTGATAAAGGGACATCCTTCTTTGTGAAAAGGAGAGTTTGGCTGTACAAACATAGATGTCTGTGATCTTTGCACTTGGAGCCCTGACCCATTGTAGCCTTCCATGTTGTGGTGAGGACAGAAAATCAGAAATAGACAGAGGCAGATTTTGGTCTCCTTTCCAGTGTTGTTAGTAGATCTTGTGTTGAACAGATGAAATTAACTATCTACTTGGCTGACCCGCCTGCTGCTTTGAACAGGAGGAGTTTCAGGATGTGATGTCATACCAGTTTATAGATCTTGAAAATTTCATTCTTGAGGGACTATATAACTGTTCTGCATGAATATCTTGTAACATAATAGACAGATTGCAGTGTAAGGGTAAATTACAGCTTTTGATCTGCTTGACTTCAGGACCCACTCAAGTAACATACTGCAAAGAAGGACTGATATAGAAGAGTTACTGTTTTGCAGTATGGTTCAACCTCAGCATGGCCACATGGTCCACAGTTGAGGTTTAGATGAAGGCGATGCACACACACACAGATCTTCTGTCCTGACATGTATATGTGGATACAAAGTTCTGTTGGAATTCTTAGAAGGCTGCAGAGTTTTAGTTAGCTGTAGTGCAACTGACATAGGCTACTTATCAACTAAAAATGTTTGGAACAATTTTATCAGGGAATGTGTGCCTCATAATACAGTCCACTGAAAGTGGAAGTCTTTGAGGTCTGTGAAGACAAAGCCATTGTTGGTTGATGTCAGAAATATGATGCTGGGGCCACCTACACAGTGTAAATGAAATTTCACAGAAGTTGGCATATTGTGCCAAATATCCTAATGACAGTCTGGCCAACAAGAGAGGAGTCATAATTTTCAGAAGGATTTCTAAGAAAAAAGGAAGCATGATATTCTTTTGGCATGAACCTTGGTTCCAGTTACTGCTGAAGAAATAAAAGAATATGTGGGTTAGCACAGTTGGCAGTAAACAAGGCACATTATTTACAGAGACACCATTTGTGTTATAGGAAAGGAAATGGGGGATTGGTTTCTTAAAATGATTATTGCAAACTTAATCTTTCATATAAAGGCACTTATTGTGCATTTTGTCCAAAAGAAGACTTTTCCAATCATCTCTGCTTAGACTGTACAGTTCTTGGAGCAGCTGCAGAATGTTCTGCTTACATTTCACACAAATGTGGCTGAATAACAAGGGGCGGGGGGGTGAACACTGATCGTCAGGGCTTCTGATGGCCCAGGGCTTCTGACCAGGGTAGTCCATATCTGTTGCATTTGGTGCCTCACCACCAAACAAGAATTGCTGTCTGTGAACACCAAGAACTTTATGTAGACTCTAGGCATACCCAGCTGAACTCCTTCATGCAAAATAGAGCAGCACTGTGCTCTTTCAGCGAAACTTTTCAGAAGCTGTGCACTGCAGATCAGGATGCTCACAGCTACTCTTATAAGCACAGAGGTAACTAGCGAGTCCCAGAAAGTGTTCCTGAAAGCTGGAATCACTGCTCTGCAGCAGGATGCAGTCTGAGACAGCAGGGGACAGGCTGAAGTAGATACTACTGGACTCTATCTGGCTTTAGAAAGAAGTTGTTCCCAAGCTGACCTTATGATTGATTATCTTCTTATTTCTTTATTAGGAAAAATTAAGCAGAAAGTGGAATAAGTGTTATGGTCTAAAAAAAAGCTGACGGTATTGCAGCGATGTGATTGCCAAATTTATCAGAAGCTCACCTTGCTGTATATGAACCTCTTCCTCCTGCAGCTCATTCCTAGGAGCACCAGTGTGTACAGTGTATTTTCAATGTAATAATGCACACTTGCAGACATAGATCTTCAACACAGAAAGATAATAGCAGTGCTACACACATCTTGTGTGGTGGCACAACAGTGGCCACACTCTGAGAAGAGCATAGGTTGGGAAGACAAATCATCATTTGTACATTTAAAAGCACTTCTCCATTAGTCTGGTTTAGTTGCAGGTCTTGAAGTCTTTTATGGGCACAAAAAAACTCTGCATAATCCCCTCAGTACCTCTGCTGAAGTGCTAATCTGATAATTTGCTTCTACCTTCCAATCTTGTCTTGGGAGGAAGAGATAACAATTCCAACCTGAACCACACAGACGAATTATGTTCTTTTGATTAGCCAGCTGCTTCCAAGTGCCTGGCACCCAAGGTCTATATTTTGACAACAGTACCCTCATATTGATATCACACAGTGCGAAGAATAAAGCATTGCTCTTCTCATCCATCCCTAAGACCGTTCAGTGACAAACAGAACTCTTTCTCTGATTTTACTAAAATTGCCTGAAAGAAAAAGAGGCAGAACACTGACAGTCTGGATTCATTTTAGTTTTTCTTCTTTTTTTCTCCTCTCTTTCTGTCCTCCTCCTGAGAAATGGAAGAGAGTTTGAAGTACGCTGATTCTACTTCAACGTCTTTTGACACCTGTCTTACTGTTAGAAATAATGGAAATAAGCCTAACCTTTCCTGCATGAAAGACACGAAAGGTGCTTCTCTGATGGAGAGCATACAGACCGTCGTGTAATCCAGACTAAACACGGGGTTCTTCTGAAGTGTGCTCCAAATAAATATAGAGAGAAAGTTCATCCAACTGAAATGGTGCCAATTCACTCAAGTGATTGTAATTTTGATAGACAAACCAAGAGAAAACACTTACTTATCCTAGAAGAGTACTTTCCATTTAGGTGTGAGGTAGCAGCTACCTAGACCCCCTTTGGATGTGATGTATTGCAGCCTAGTTTTCTAAATTGGTACTGTCAGAATTTTCCCATCAAGAATGGTGAAAAACACTAAAAAAAAGGAGTCTCATAGAATAGTAAGAATGGTCTTGTGGGAAAAAAAACAACACAAAAACATTCTTGATGGAAAAAATGTTTTAAAAGTTGTACTCTTTAATGAATGTCCTTATCTATGATTAAGACTCCAATGTACCTGAATCAGACTCATAAGTAAATCCACATTTTTTGACTTGGTGCACAAGATAATTTGTGCAGAGTCGGGCATTGAATGAGAGTTGGTTGGATGTCAAAACAGAGATAACATAAAAAATATACTGTGAGATCCTTCTTTTGTGAGTGAATTCTGAATTTCAGGATTGTATTCTGTCAGGCTGGAGGCAAGATGAATGGGTGCAACTCCAAGAGTGAATTACCTAAGGGTGTATTCTGTGTCTTTAATTCAGCTGTCATGTTTCAGCAGGTTTTCATGTACTGGGGTCCACATCCCCTGAATGTTTATCCCTGAAATTAGAGCAGCACAAAAAGCTTAACAGCTTTCTTGACTCTTTACAACTAGATTAACAAGGCTGTGAGTTTCAGTAAATGCTACATATTTGTTTTACAATTTAGGCTGAAGGGTCCTGTTAAAACTGGGGATTACTGGGTTCAGGGCACACCCTCTGCCCAGAAGAGAGGTGTTAAAAAACACTTCCCAGTACTTGAAAGGTTTATCACTGTTGGCTGTAATGTAGGAGATAAATTTCCCAGATCCCTGGGGGCTACTGAACTCTTCTTTCTGTTTTTATAGCAGGACAGAAATACAGGTATTATACTTTCCCCTTCTTGACCTCTCTTTCTCCTCTTTAGGTGAGTTGTTGCCTATGATATTCCTATTCTGTCTTGTCATAGCTTGTATTGGGAAAGAAAGTGCTGATAGCACATCTCCCTCTGGAGATACCAGCTTTGGGAGATAATCCAGAAGAGGAAAAACAGTTTGCCTAGCAAGCGAAGCAGACTTTTTGGAAAGAGGCAGTCCAAAGGTGTGACTTCTTTTAATGTCCAGAA
This sequence comes from Alectoris magna, assembly GCA_030625065.1. NCBI lineage: Eukaryota > Metazoa > Chordata > Aves > Galliformes > Phasianidae > Alectoris > Alectoris magna. Next base: position 5,540,204 of record CM060561.1, read on the forward strand.
GTCCTAATAGCCCTTATTTCTCTTTATTATAACAGTTCCCTCTAATCACCCACATGCTGGCCAGCCCCAATGATATTTGCATCCTCAAGCCAAGAAGATGCTCTTGATTCTTAATTAACTGCCTTTGTTCAGTGCATATGGAGCCTGTAAAAGCATGGTGCCTTTAGGGAGTTCAACTATTGGTTACCACTTCTGTTTATGTAGAGGTAAAGGAACATGACTGAAAGGCATAATCCTATCATCTGACCTAGTTTACACAGAAAACAGCTGGCATTTATGCTAGCACATAACTTAACCACATAACTTAAGCACATAACCACAGTTAAGGTTCTCTCTGTGTATTTGTTACCAAAAACTCTGTTCTTGGGGCCAAATCTCTGTGATAACCATGCTATGAGAATGTGCAGCTGTTCAGGGTATTGCGTAGCAAGAGAAGAAACAGGCTAGAGCCTTTCCAAATTTCCTTGCTAGCAGTGTGAAGCTAACAACTCCCCCCATTTTTATGTCTTCCGTATGACAGTTTCCAAAGGTTAGTTGTGTTTATATGTATTTGGGGGTGCTTGAACTGTTCAAGTCATTTTGCCCGCCCTTGTGAAGTTCGGCAGCACAGAAGTAGAAATTAGGTAAATGAACAGAAAGAAGGAAGAAAGGATTGATGGTGTAGATTAAATCCAGAAATAAACTATAACTGTCATTGAGGTAAACACATCCATTTCCAATAAAACACATTTTTTAACTGTGCTATTATTCAAATTGCTGATGAAGACAAATAACATATATTTCATATAGTGGAAGGGTAGATGTTCTTACACACTTAGCTGATTCTTGCCATAAGTAACAGAGCATAGTTGCTAGTTTTCTCTGTCATATTATTAGGTGATGTGACATTTCACTGAGCATTGCTCTCATAGGTATAATTTCGCCCAGCAAGTATTTCTGTACTTTCCAGACAGGCTGTAATATTATGGAGTAACTCTGTTGTATTTTGATTTTGGCTAACCTCTGAATGGCCAAAACGTTCCCTTCACAATGGGAAATTACACTCTCAGTCTCTGTGTCAATATAATTATATGCTGCTGTAAGGGATTTCTTGGTGTTTTGAAAAGCAGCAAAGTTTTTCAGTATTATAGTCAAGAAAAGGATAGGCTCCTTTCACATCTGTTATTGCTGCTGCAGATTAGTGTGCCTGGACAATGTGTGGAAACAGAGCAGCTAGTATATATTTATCCCAGGAGGCAAAATTTGTCCTTCCTCCCCTTTCTCAGCTTTTGACATCACTTCAGGAAGAAGCTGTAGCTTCTGCCTCCGTCCTCAGCTTCCCAAATAATTTTATCATATGGGACCAGGTTTCTGAAAAGCAGCAGATTCAGAAAACCACGACTAGACAGTGCTCTTAAGTTACAAAGTCCTTAAAGTAATACAGCAGTGGACCACAAATATAAGATCCTTTTGCACTGCTCACATCTTTTCAGTTGCAAGGCTAAGAGTCTCACTGGGATTTTGCTGTCCTGGATACCAGTCATGCATCAGTGTGTGGACAGCTGCCTGCTCACTCTCCCCAGGTGGGAAAGGGAAGAGCATTGGAAAGGTAGAAGTGCAAGAACTCACGGGTGGTGATTAAGAGAGTATTCTAAGTAAAGCAGAAGGTGTGTGCTCAAGCAAAGCAAAACTGGGAAATCATTCACTCCTTCCCATTGGCAGACAGATGTTCAGCACTTTGAGGAAAGCAGGACTCATGACGTGAAACCACTTCTTGGGAAGACAAATGCTATCAACTCCGAGTGTTCCCTGCTTTCTTTTTCTTTCCTCCAGCTTTTATTGCTGGTATAGTATATTCCTTTGGTCAGTTTGGGCCATCTGCCCTGCTTCTGTCCTCTCTTACCACCTTGTGCCCCCTGCTCCTTGCTGTCAGAGCAGTGTGAGGAGCTGATAAGTCTGTGGCTGTACTCTGCAACAACTAAGACATCACTGTGTTATCACATCAAGAATCTAAAACGTGGCATCATTCAGGCCTCTATTCCAGGCAACATCATGACAATCAGTCATTATGGGGTCACATAAAGTTCACAGTAGGGTGTATTCATGCCCTCCAGCTTTCAGTAGCTGATTTGAGGTTGAACTGGATGGCCCTTTAAAAGACCCTTCCAACTCAAATAATTCTGTGATTCTATGATTTAAGGTGATTACTTAGGGAGCTAATACTATTATGCTCCTTCAAAATGTTATCAAAAGTGGTTATATCAATATATATATCAAGTTGCTGTTCTGCATTCGGTTCTGCTCTCTGAATTGATGTTTCTAAATGGAACCAAAGTTGCACACGCATTGTAAAATAAGGTACAAATATTTTAATTTTAATATTTTATACAAGGATTTTAATAGGGTGTTTTCTGTGGTCTCTTTGGCAGTTGGCAAAATCCATCCAGAGTCTTTACCTAGAAAATGTGTTGATTCATGTGGTGACATGAGACCCTGAGGTTAAAATGGGCTTTGACAAGGAAAGAAGTGACAGATGTTGAGAAAGTGGAAGAAACAATCATGAATATGAGTATATGAGGCAGATTCCTGTTGATATCAGGAGCTTGGTAATGAATGCAAACTCTTCCTGGTACCCAAGCACTTCATAATAATTCATTTAATTTTCTTTTTAAACTTTTCTGTATATGAGAGCTGATACTTTTATTATGAAAAAAAAAATATGGAAAAGATCAGATTCTGACATCTCAGCTAACTGAACTTAGACAAAATCAGATAAAATATGATGAAAACTTGATTTGCTTGTGATGTTTTAGTTGTTTCACTCATTTAAGTCAACAAGAATTATATAAATTGTTTCTGGACATATTTCAGTAAAAAAAAATTAAAGGGAAAATTATATATCAGACTTGCACATCTGCATGACAAATCACATCATCAGTCACATAAAGCTTACTTAATTATAATATCCTTTTAAAAAGAAATCAGTTTTGATGAGAAGTAGAAATGAGAAGAAAAATCACTTCTCCGACTTTCAGATATTTACATGATTTATTTTGTAACCTCCTAGTGTATTACTAACAACCTCAGAAGTATTAATGATTCAGTATCTATTACATGTCAGGGAAGGATAGATTATTTTTACAAGGAGGCTGAGTCACAGAATATATGACTTACCCAAAGTAACACAGCAAGTAAACTTTTAAGTTGAGAAACAAACCAAACTTCTACTTTAACTCTAGTTCTTCGGGCATCCTTTCTCCATCTTTTCTTCCTCTTTTTTCTCACATAGGACATTTTCCCTATTTTACCACTACTGGAGGTCAATCCCAAGGGGAGGCACACCTGCTGCAGTATTCATGTGACTGAGGGACATGGTTTAGTGGGCGTGGTGGTAATGGTTGATGGTTGGACTAGATGATCTCAGTGGTCTTTTTAAGCCTTAATGATTCTATGATTCTACCCACATGGGTATGCTCCAGGACTTTGCTTATCCTTCCCTTGCACCAGTGAAACTCCCCTGTTCTTCTGGAGGAAACTTTTCTATTGCAGAGAAGTCGGTGAGCTATGTCCCTTGGTGAAAATGCCAACCCCAGTTAGAAATGCCTTGTATGTTCTTGTTTTCTGGCTTAGAGACTGTGAATCTTTTGTATTCATCCATGTACCAGGGTTCTTAATTGTTTCTTTATGCATAAGACAGTGCAGGAAGCACAAAGGACACAGCTTGGCTTGGCTGGGGAGGGGTGAAGCTTTGTACTGTAGAAGAGAAAGTGTCTCTTAGCGTGCCTCTACATGTGGTAACCACCCTTGGCTGAATCTCAGTACTGTCAATTCTCTGATGCTCTTTGGGAAGCACCCAGATGTGACAGCAGAGTGGGATAGAGGCCAAAAGATGCATGAAACCAACTCTCCTCTGTGGAGTGAAGGCTACACACAGACTATGAGGCTTGGTAGATCTGAATATGCAAGGAGATAATTGAGAGAATTTGAATTTTCTGCAATACTGGGGAGTGTGGCCACTGCTTAGAAAGGTATTCTGCCCATTGTTGCACATACTTAGGAGACTGGGTTCCATTCAACTTATGTATTTATTTCATAAACCATATTTTAATAGAAACTTTACCATTAATTGTCAAGTGTTTAGATTGCTATTGGTGTGTTTTCGAAGCAAAGAAATCTTCTTTGCTTGGAAATAACAGATTTGTGTTAGAAGTGGGAGAAATAGTGAGCATTAAACATGGCTTCCTTCTTGCTGCGTTAGGGCTAGGAGTTGTTCTTCAGGATGTTTCATATACCTCCAGAGATGAGTCTGCTTGGACAACCAATCCCAGTTTTCCAAATTATTGGTGGTTTTTTTTTTCAAGAGCAAAATCTGGACTGGAAAGTGCAGTATTTACAAACTGCAGAGACATTACACTTACCAGAGACCAGTAGAGTTACACATCCAGTGTCTGATGCCTTATATCTAGCCCTTCTGTTTTCCATATGGATGACATATCAGTTTGGGGGTAAAAAATTTTGGAAAGTCTCAGCAAGCCGTTTTTGTCTAAGATTTGTTTTTCTGTTGAACACACAGGGTAAGAAGGGAGAACCTGGATTCCCAGGAATTAATGGTCTGATTGGCCCTCAGGTAAGTGACAATTTCTTAATTTTCAAGTAATATTTAGGAAAGATGTATTTAATGGCAACAGGTGACTTGGAACTGCAATGCAGCATGCCATAACCTTGTTCTCTTCTCATCTGCACCGTCTTTGAGGTTGGCTTTTCTCCTTTAAGATCCCAACTGATTCATCCTGATGTGAGTGAGAGAGAAAAGTCTGGTGTCGATTACATTAACTTCCACAGTTTTTCAGCATCTTTGTATGGAGACATAAGGAGCTGTTTTGTGTGTGATTTTCTCATTGCTTTTGCACAGAGCAGTATCATTCCGGAGGGAAAGCAAGATTTGTGTTTTGTGATATTTAGGACAGTGCCTGAGCTGTTGGCAGTGTGAACTAGTAACTGCAGATATGCCTCCTGTGCTTCAGTCTTGAGGGAAGAAACAGTTTTAAAGGTGTTTGCTATTCAGAAAGCACTCTTTTTGTGCACAACTTTTTTTTTTCCATTGCTTTGAAAGTCATATTTCTGCTTGTTAGAGGAGGTCAGGCAGTGGCTTACTTAAAGGTAGACACAGCGGCTTAAAACTGTTGCTTATTCTCCTGATGAGTAAGGCTGTGAGCAGTGCCTGAAGTTCATGACCCATTAGCTCCCTTTTGGCAAGATAATGCTCCAAGTTGCACCATTTGTATTTTCTAAGGACAAAATAGTGCTGTGCACTGTGTATATGTGTTACATATAGTCAAAGAGGATTTGACTCCACCTTGGAAAAGCTTGTGCTGCTGTGTTCTGTAATAGCACAGACACTTGCCTCTGGCTTGGCTTCTTGCTAACTTTGTAGCCAAATTCAGTTGACCAACTCACAGTGTAGGGTCATTCCCTGTAATAAGAGATATATCTTTCGGAATGTCCTCAATCAGGGAAGATACACCAACTGCTCAGGTGAAAACTGAGTATCTCATTCATTCCTTTTCCAATAATAAGTTAACAAACTAGGTCTTTGGCTTTGGGATTTTGTTACAATAGTCAGTTAAGTTTGGAGCAAAAATAAAGAACCTCCTCCGCTACTACAGCTGTTGGTGAGGTATTGCAACAAATGACACGCTACTTGATAGCAGGTACTAATTTTTCACTTATTTCCTCTGCCAAGCTATGCCCTTGTAACCATGAAACATAATCTAGACATGAATTCTGTAGCAGACATTTTGTAATGAGCCGCTTGCATGTCTGCAGAGGCCACCAGAAATACAATCTGGAGCTTTCTGATTCTGTGAGGGTGAGGACCCTTGTATCTGGCTGGGAACCTTGCCCTGCCACACCACTTCATAGTGGCCTACATACTTTTAAGACTTCTTCCTTTGGTACTGCATCTGGTTTGCAAGTATTTCAGCAGCAGCCTTCAAGAAGAATGAAGACTATTTCCAACAGATTCATTTTTTATTTTTTTCTTCCCCTGCAGGATAACATTAAAAGATCCCCTCAAGCCATCTGAACTATGTGTGTAGCAAACGGGAGAGGATTTTCCTTACTTTTGGGGAAGATTTGTCTCCCTTCATTAATTCTGATATACCTGACTATCCACTTAAACAACATCTTGCTCAGCTCAAGTTCTCCTTAACTTTGCAAAATATGTGTATGCATGTGTTAGCAATTTCATTAACCTATCTGAAAGAACTGCTGACACAGCGTTAAGTAGTTTTCCTTTCAGCACAGGCTAAATAAAGTTTTCAAATTTTATGTTAATTAAAACTGCACAGAGTGCTAGCCCCATCAAGGGATACTTAAACTGACTCTTCCTCCCAGCTAACTGTAAGAATGGAAAAATATTGCTCCTTTTCCTGAAGTGGCACATTGTCCTGGATATAATACTGCAGTCTTCCATATTTTTGTTTGGAGAAAGTGCTTACGTTTAACTTGTGACAAAACTACTTTTCAGCTTACCAGCATTTTTTTGTGACATGAGGTTTGTAAGCACTTTATCAGCATTTCTCTCTTTTATTTTATCTTATTCATACTATGCTCCAAGAATAACTAGGAGGTTTCCTTAGGCTGTAGTTACACATATATTCTTAAAAATGATTTATGGAAGTCTTGTGTCACCTCTTCCTGTGCTGTCTCCATGGTGTTGAGGGCCACCAAACTTGATTTGCCCATACATAAACTTGGTTAGGACACTATAATAACCTCATTTTCTTCTGCTATTTTAAATTTAAATATAATTTTGTTTTTTTGACCTTTCTGCTCCCATTGAAAGCTGAATTGGCAGAAGAACGGAGTGCAGATAGGAGCTTTAGAAGCCATGTTTCTGAAAAGCATAGAAAGAGCCACAAAAGGATGCCGGTTAATCCTGACCCCTGTCCTAAGTATCCATTGAAGTCACAGGGAAGGGTGGGCCAGCCACTTCATTACTGTGAGACATGCTGATTTCTCAACACCTTCAGAGACATACTGCGTTTTCTAGTGGCATGTGGTAGGAAAGCCTTCCTCCTATGGAGCTGCAGAGCAGGGTGTACTCAGGCATAGTGATAGAATCATCATCATAGAATCACCAAGGTTGGAAGAGACCTCTAAGATCATCCAGTCCAACCGTCTACCTATCACCGAGATTTCCCACTGAAATACATCCGTCCGTAGAACAACTAAACATTTCTTGAACAACCCCTGGTCATCCTGTTCCAGTGCCTAACCACTCCTTTGGGAAAGTTTTTCCTAATGTCTGCAGTTCATGCTCGGCTTTGTCAGGATAAATGATACCCATCATTCCAGTCCCAGCAAGAAGCCACAGAAGGAACAGGCAGCACTGCAAGGCAGTTGGCCTTAGGGATGCTCTGGAGCAGGGCCAGCAGATACAGTGACAACCCACGGCACAGATGATGCCAGTCTGACTGTTAAGGACTGGATGTCTTTACGTTACAGAGTAAGCAGCAAATCCTGAAGCAGCAGTTAGAAGGCAGCCTCTTATCTAGCCTGGATATGTGCTGTGACAACTGGGTAGCCTTAGTTTTGCCTTGTTTCCTTCCTTACATGCTCTACTCATACTAAATTTTAAGATTTTTATGATTTATTTTTTTTTTAAGCTTCTTGATCTGCTGTGGTAGTGAGCCTGTCCATGCGTTTGCTTGATCCATATTACCCGTATTAGCACCCCCAGAAATGAACATTTATTTTCTGGTGACCTTTAGAAATGGTGCATCTTGCAGTATCATTAAGCCTTGGAGTAGACACTTTGGGTCTTATTTCCCTTCTAGATATGAATGATTTTCCTGCAGCAAGGGCACGAACATCTGAACTCATAGCATATTTGCGTTGATATTATTTATTTTCACTATTTTAGTTTGCAGGAAACTTAATCATGGGTCAAACTTCTGTTACAGTAGGCTGTTCAAATGCAGACTGAAAAATGAACATTTCTATAAAGCACTTTCAATTGAAATAGATAGAAGAGTACTAAGCATGGACAGCGTTGAGCCTATGCTTTTCTGTGTGGTCACCTGAGATCTTGATGTACCTCATTTATCCCATTGTCTGCTGAGAGGAAGATTTCAGAGAAGAGGCTGAAGGCAGCTGCTTTTCTAGGCGTGAACCTTTAATATCATCTAGTGCAACCACACACCTACCCCCAATATTGTTCACTAAACTGTGTCCCTAAGCAACACATGTACACATTTCTTGAAAGGAAGCAATTGAAGGTGGAGGTGCATAAGTCCGAGCTCCCATTACAGCTGACTAAGATTCAGTTGTAGTGCTAGAGTGTTGGCAGAGCCATTCAACTTTCCTAAATCAGGTACCACTAAGCCACTCTCCAGGCTCCGTGAGCTGAGCAGGTGCATGCTGTCCACCAGTGGGAAGACAAAAATAAAACTAATGGAAATTTAAGTAAAAATGCTATACCTCACAATTGCAACATGTCTGGGTCATTACTGAGGTTTGCTTTATGGTAGATAGCCTGATGATAGAACTAAGATGTGTGAGGGAAACCAGCAGAAGCTGTTTTTCACAGAGGGTGGTGACGCACTGAAACAGGCTGCCCAAGGAGGTTGTGGATGCCCCATCCCTGGAGGCATTCAAGGCCAGGCTGGATGTGGCTCTGGGCAGCCTGGTCTGGTGGTTGGCAACCCTGCACATAACAGGGGGGTTGAAACCAGGTTATCATTGTGGTCCTTTTCAATCCAGGCCATTCCATGATTCTACAATTCTATGATTTTATGGTGGTGGCTGGCAATGAATTAATTAGAATAGGCTTATCTGTAGGGTGTGAGCTCAATCCAGCTTTTCTTAAGAAACTCAGAAGAAATAAATTATATCCTTTGAAATGCATGATGTTCTGAACGTTGTTTTCTATAATGTAAGTTAATACTGTGAAACATAAGAAAAAAATGCTGGCCCCAGCTGCAAAGCTTAGATTGAATTCAGATTTTGTCAGTGCTGCTTGAAATAGTGGAAGATACTACTCTGAGTTATCTTTAATAAGATATGTGCCTTTTACAGAACAAAGAGAGAAGAAAAACTTTGTGAGTGCAGGCCACTAATAGTTGTGAAACAAAAGACCATAAGGGAGATTTTGTTCTTGTTTTCTCTTTGCCACCCTGACACAGTAAAAGAACTGAAAGTAAACAAATAGGGCAATAAATCTTCATCTGTAGACAAAAGACATCATGTCTATATCTTACACTAAATGGTGCAATTAAACAAATTCTGTCTTGTGCTGAAAGCAAGAAGTGCTCCTACAGAGACTACTGTGTACAGAGACAACTTTATTCAGTACACTTACAACGCTGGAAAGACAGTTCACAGAATTTCTGTTCAGTGCACTTTATTTTTTTAGAATAATGCTGGTCTTCTGACTATCATGCCACCTGGTGAAACAACTGAAGACCTCATTCATTTATAAATTATGACACTATCACTGGAGTTTTCTATATAACATGCGTCATAAGCAGATCTGTTGGTTCCTCAGGCTTATTGGTTTTCAGCATTATCAGCAACACTGGTTTCCTATATCCTCTCATCTTTTTGTCTTGGTTTGTAAGGAAGGAGAGCAATATGGTGCTCTGCTGCAGTACTTCTGAAGATTCTTTTTTTTTCTCTTCTTTAAAGAGCTGTGCTGGTAGATATAGGTAGTGCCAGGAGTGATAAATGAAGAGTAGGTTTGATGACCTGATCCCAGAGACTACTTAGGTGTAGTAGAAGAAAAATGGAGAGTTGAGGTAGCAGGGGACATAGCGAGACACGTGGATTGCTCCTCAAAGCTAGCAGTTGTGGCAGGAGACAAGATGCTTCTAGATGTCCTGGAGGTTTTTCTCATTCATAAATCTGGCATGCTGCCTATAAAACCCAGACCACAGTCTGTTTTTTCACGGATTTAAGGCTTATCTAAGCCTTTTTCATAATGCAAGAGGATACAGGCATTGGCATGATATAGTATACAGAAAATATGTCTCTACAAGCATCTCCTCCAGGGACAGATATCTGGAAAAGCCATCAGACTCCTGTTTCCATCCTGTAATGACATTTGTTCGCCTTTTAAAACATAGCCATCCCTTTTCTTATGGAAAATAGATTTGAGCCACACAACCTCCTGATGTATTCACATGAAAAGGTTTTTGTTCCTTTGCAGAACTTCCTTTGGGAGTACAGAACCTAACAGTCCTAATAGTCCTGCCTTTCCCAGCCTGTCTTTCAGCAGGGTACATGCTGGAAGAAGAGAGTATCTTTTAGTGGTTCCTGGAGGACAGATGCAGCTGCTCCTTCTGTACTGTGTCAGTTTTCTTTCCTGAGAACTGTGTTGCTTTCTCTTAGGAATGGAGCTGGATGAAATATAATCCTGAGTGCCTGTACAGGTGTTGTTCCCCAAACACACACCTCTACACACTTTCCCATGGATATTAGGATTTTAAAGAAGCTTGAAATATTTGGTTGAAAATAGCTTTACTTAAACATTTCATTTTGACAAAAGATCCGTGTTTTGCCATTTGTTTTCCAAACTGATTTTGTGCAGTCCTGTTTTAGAGATCAAAGGTTTTATGTACCAGGTTTTGTTCCAGCGTGTAGGAAGCACACATCAGAGCTTTTACAAGCCACAAACAAAGCTCTCTATGACTTCTTTTCTTCTGAGTTGGAGTTTTGGAGGGACAATGCTGGGAACTGGATTTGGGACAAGGGCTCTCTTCATCAGACGATCAGCAAAAAACGTGATTAATGGAATCAGGTGCTTTTATCTGGATTCAGTGGCAAAAAGAAAGAATACAGATGCTGTGAGACTTGGGGGTCAAACATTACAGAGTGTCCTACTGCTGTTTTATGTGTTGTTATTTTTGTTGTTGTTATTATTTTTTCTTTATAACAAATAAATACTGTCAGGTAGTTTGAACCTGTCAAATACTTGGGAGAATAGTTCTTGCTCTGAAGTATACTCAGAAGTCAGGAGAAGGAGCACAAGAGGGTTTTGTATACAAGTCTTGCTCTGGACAAGTGTGGCAAAAAGGAAAGCTTTGTAAAGGATGATTATGTGATAGAATGTATTCCTGCAGCTTTTTCATGTCCATGATTTTTCATTTCCTTGTGTCTTAGTCACTTGGTGTAGAAGGTTATACTGCTTGCTGACAGATACTCGAGCAAGACTTCTCTTTTGGAGTAGATTTACCCTGTCTAGGGTGGGTAACCCACTTGGGGGATGCTCAGGGTGGGGCTGGGTCCTGGCTGAGTTTTGCTGTGGGATGACAGTGGCTATGTTCTCTACTGATTAATTGCTTACCAGATCCCATTGTTGCAGAAATCGGATAGAGCTAGTAATTCAGAAAGCTCACAAAGAAGTCAAAATAATTACTATTAAATATTTTGCTCTTTATCTTTCCTTTACTTACATATAATCCACTTTGCTGCTGAATCAGTTTCTTGCTGTTTATCTAAAGCTATCTTTGAATTCTTTCCCAGTGCTGCACCCACTCTTCATGGCAACCCTTTCTTGGTTCCCATACCAACTGTATACCTACCACCCTTGTAGGGTTAGAGAGGGGCCAAGCAGGCCCCTGACATCTGAGGCCACTCTATCCAGCTGCCCTCTGACTGTATATGCAGTGAGACATTTTTTCTTGTACTGGACTGTTGATTCTTGTTTGGAATGGTGAAGCCTCTTCTGAGTGATGGATGGGGTCATCCCATTGCCTCTGACAGGGCTAGAATGGTATCTGAAACCTCATCCTCTAAACCAGAAACTAGGCTGCCCAGGAGTTATGTCAGCAGTGTCAGTAGATCCCAAGGCATATCTTCCTGCAGATGTTTGAGCTGTGCTTGCACTTGAGACACTCTACAAACACTAATATTATTTGTGGAATGATTTCATGTCTGTTCTGGACCGAGTTGCAGTGGAAGCGGATTACAGGTGATCTGTAAGCCAGATGCATCTGCTAGTTCATTTTTAGTTGCTTTGCACCATCTATTGTTGAGATGGCACTATTTGTTCTGGCTGATTTTTTTTTGTTTGTTTGTTTCTGTGTTTTTGGATTGCAAACATCAGAACTCCTTCAATTCTGGAAACTGAAAATTATTTAAATCATGGTATTAGAAAGTCTGAAGGAGAAAGCCAAGGTTAAAGTTTCAGTTCTCTTCCATCCTTATGCTGTATGCTTAGGTCCTGATTCAAAAAACACATGAACAAATGATTCATTTTAAGTAAAGGAGAAAATCCTTCTTGTCTTCAGCAAAGCTGAAGGTAACGAACACCTCTGTATCTCAAGCAGTGATGTGTCGAGTATGGAAAAAAATCTCTTTAGCCAGGAACTCACTTTTAACAATTTACCCAATACACAGAAATAAATCCCTCTGAAAACTGGATATCTATTCAGATGATGTTTTCCCAAGAGAAATAGTTGTTACAAGGAGATGAGTAAGACTTCCAGTGCATTTGAAGCTGAATGTATACACTGAAGTATGAGTTTGTGAGGACATTTCACTCTCAGCAGGGTTAAGACCTAGCACTAAAGTGGCGGGGTATTTCTTTTAAAATACCTGATCCACCATATCCTCTGTACCATTAAGACTGAAGTGGGCTGGATGCTTTGTCTTGCATGGCTGCCATCTCTTGTAGTGGAGCCCAGGATGGAGCTCACCTTGTAGCAGCAGTAACTAGTGGTTTAAGCAGGAGATCGTGTTCTGCTGTTGAGCACAGTTCCCTGGGAGCTCGGTTTGGCATCTTGCAGGCTTAGGAGGAGAGAAGTTAATGAAATGAAGCTCAGTGCTGATGCTGTTTGGAACAGAACCCCAGTTGCTCACAGGGAGGGCCTGAGGCTTTCTACCACTATCGTGGTTATTAATGAACTATTTCTTTCTTCTCTTACAGGGACCTCCAGGGCCGCCAGGCATTGCTGGACCCCCTGGACCACCTGGAGCACCAGTAAGGAAATAGACTTTGTTTTGTTGTTGTTTAGTTTACATCAAAGAGAGAAAATAAACTAAAAAACAACAGTTTGGGAGAATGTTAGATTTCGACTTTGAATTTCAGTGGGAACTGAGTCAGTGCCTCTGGCAACGTGTGCTTTCTGTTGTATTTTCACCATGAGAAGCCCCATCTGGCCCTGCAGAACAACTGCACTGAGTACTGGAGCCATGTTAGCACTACCTGCAAATGAGTCAATATCTGCAGGACGCCCTATGGCAGAGACCTGACTACTTTGGGAGGGAAAATTGTATTTGAATTTAAAGCAGCCTGTATAGGGCAGAAATACTGATGCTTTTTGTGTCTGCTGGATTCTTTTTTCAGGGACTGCCAGGAGAAATTGGTGTTGCTGGTAAAAGTGGACCTCCAGGGCCAGCTGTAAGTTTTGAGGGACAGCTTGCATTGCCTCCCTGCTCTCCCTGACCTTACATGTTTTACTTCTAAACTCCTTACTTCTTTTCCTGCAGCTTGTCTACACATACAGTTTTAGTACTGGCTCCAATACTGTTTCCTTTAACACAGATGTTAGACTGATGCATTTTGGCTTACCGGAGGTAGCTGTCCTGTTCCTGCACACTGGGACTATGAGGCTTTATATGATACCTTTCAAAACTTAGTTTGCATTTGGTAAAATATGACTCTTCCAAACTGGAGTTTCTTGAATCAGGCCAAAGAAGTGAAATAAAAATCGTAATTATAGCAGAGCATTGCAATTTCTATTGGCTCTTAAGTCAAGAAAGGTGTATTATGAAATGCTTAGCATTGAGAAGTGTCACTTTATGCCTGTGGTGTTTAGAGACTAACTGACACCTGAAAAGAGGACAAAACTTTTTCTCACCATTTTAAATGCATTGCAAGAAGTCATTTTAATTCTTATTTTGCTGAATACTTCCATCTATGCTGTGTATGCCAGTCTGTATATACATATAAGAAATTACTGATATTTAAAAGGTGAAAGATCTTCGTAAAAAGTTATAGCTACAGGTAATAGAAATTTACAGAGAATGCCGTTTAAGACTCCACTCTTCATAAAACTTCTACTTTGTTGTTTGTCTGCAGCAACACTGACATCCTGTGGTCAGTCACTAAAATTCCTGTACTGAATACAGCCAAGCAGATACGTGCATTGCCAGAAATTTGGGGTAATTTGAGTTACAGTAGTGAAAAAGGCAGAAGATGCATGAGGTGTTTTAACAAATCTTAAGCTTAGGTTAGTGGCAAGAGGGATGAACTCAACACACTTTTTTTCTGATCTTGCCATTGTGAATTTAAGGAGCAGGCTCTTAGAGCTGATAATTTTCTCTTGTTTAGGGCTCACCAGGCAAAGATGGATTAAATGGTCTTCCCGGGCTCCCAGGTCAAAAGGTAAGTGTCACCACATGCACCAGCATAACCAGCTTGCCTGGGCAGCTTATTTGGGTGAGCTAGAAAGTGTAAGCTGAAGGGGGAGCAGATCTCCAGGGTCAAATACACCTCACCTGCTTCCAGCCCTGGAGCTCCAGGGTCAAGCCAGCCAATGTGATTGCTCTGTACTGAGTCCCTGTGAAGACTGAATTGGATTTAAATACAGCAGAGATCCTCTTCCGGTCTTCAGCTACTGCGTTTTATTCAGCAGACACAGCTGAATGTAGCAGGCAGAGAAGCTTCTACTGTCACATAGAAAACCCAAGGAGGTTGGCAAGTCAGGGCACATGTCCAAGAAGGCACAAAGAACAATGGAGTGTGTCGGGGCCCAAATTTCTTTTTCCCCCTTGAAGAGCAGGAAAGAAAATATAGCATCCCCCTACGTCTTCTGTGGGGCCATGTGGAAGAGAGGTGGCTCTTGGTGCAGTTGGAAAATGGAGATTTTGAGCAGGAGAAACTCCTGTTGAGTTCCTATAGTTACACAAATAAGCGACAAAGGAATGAACCATATTTTGTCTGTAAGAGTCAATCTAGGAAATCATAGAACCACAGAACAGCTTGGGTTGGAAGGGACCCTGAAGCTCATCCAGTTCCAACCCCCGGCTGTGGGTAGTGTTACCACTCACCAGATGAGGTTGTTCAGGGCCCCATCCAGCCTGACCTTGAAGACATCAAGGGGTGGGGCATCCACAGCTTTGTTGGGCAGTCTGTGCCAGTGTGTCATCACTGTCTGAGTTAAAATTTTCCCCTTAACATCTAAGCTAGCCTGATTATAATCTCCCTTTAAGTACAAGAAGACTGTAGTGTGGTGTTGCCCAAGCCTTACCTTCTCCAGGCTGAACAAGCCCAGCTGCCTCAGCCTTTCTTTGTAGGAGAGGTGCTCCAGCCCTCTGATCATCTTTGTGGCCCTCCTCTGGATCCGCTCCAACAGCTCCAAATGATCACACTAGATTGGAATATGTACTTAACTATAACCTGCATCGAGTCCAATGCAGCAGCACTGCATCAGCAATGGTCTTCTCAGCTCTGGTGCTTGGCCATCATTACCCCTAATTTTTCCAGGAACCCACCATATTTATACTTGAAGCCCAAGTCCAGCATTCCTCAGCCTGAGTGTACAGTTGGATGAAAGTGAGGAATTTGGAGCATATAACAAATTACTGATCTCTGTGAAGTATTGACTGCACTTCTGAGATACACAGGATATTTCTGTTCTTAATCCACCAGTTTCTGCTCTCTGTCCTGACACCACCCACAATGACAGATCAGATTCAGAGTCCTAGTGGCCAGGGCTCCAATTCCACAGTTACCTATCTCTGTTCTTAATGGAAAATGTAGACCTTTTCACCACATACAGTTTGAAGAAACTGAATGGATATTTTGTTTTTCATGTGGGTATCTTTAAAGTAACGCTGGTTAACTTTGTGTTTTTCTAGAAACATTCTAGCTGGGTAATTGTTGTTGGAGTTGTGTCTGCAAATAGTTCTGAAATGGTAAAACTTTCCAGGAAAGATACTCTCATGTGGCTCCATTTACATCCTCAGTCTGATGCTGGGGATCTGAGTCAAAATATTCCTCATCATTGCTACACTGCAAGATGTATATTAATTTTTAATGTTCCCTGCAGGGAGAACAAGGAGAAAAGGGTGAGGAAGGCTTTCCTGGAAAAGCTGGCCCTAAGGTAAGGAATTTTATTTCTAAGTTTGCTGCAGCCTCTGAGGTGTGATCACACTCAAGCTGTGATTTTAGTAGGCCTTGTACTGAAGTCAGGAGCATAAGTTTCCTCTAAAGCAGGAAAGACAAGAGAGTGAGCAGACGTGGCTCAGTGCCTTCACTGTTCATTACGTTCCAAGATACAAAACTCTGTTTGATGCTCCTTTCTCTACTCCATGTATATAGGAAGATGTGACCTGGACCTTGCATTGGGTCTCTGTGGCCAGGGGTCCCAAGCCATCAAAGAAGACTATGTCAGTGCCTTACAGAAAGTGGGTAGATTAACATGAGCTAGGGAACATAATTTACCAAAGAGAAAGCATTCTTGCAAAAGGATTGGGTCCTTGCAATGCTAACTTTGTGCTTTTGCTTTTACAGGGTGAACCAGGAAGCCGTGGCCAACCTGGTGAACAGGTGAGCAGAAAAAAAGTGGTGCTAGCAACGACACCTGCCTGTCACAGCAATGCAGAGTGATCACATGCAGTAACAAAGCCATTTGCCAATAACTTCCTTTGCCAAGGAAAGTGCAAGTCAGCAGATAAAGCTCATGGTTGGACAAAGTAATGTTCCAGAGCAAATATGCTAAATTGAATTTTGTCTATGTCTCAGAAAATTCAGTCATCTTGTTTCTGGTAGATAAGGAAGAAAAGGAAGGCAGAGTGGCATAAAAGTGATTGTTTTTCCTTCACTCCACATTAAACCAGTGTGCTGGTGATGGTTCTGGATGGTGATGAACATTTTGTAAATACATGATGCAAAGGGCGATGCAGTCATTTCTAGATCATGAATGCATGCTAGGAAATAACCCTACGTGACTGTCAGAAATTACACAGTTATCATCTTAATCATTAAGTATTAAGACTTAAGTTTCAGCAGATAAGAGCAAGGAAGCAGGGAAACATCCTGGGATTTCCTAAGGCACACAGCTGTCTGGACTCCAGTGTGGAGCACTAACCAGATATTTTCATGTTGTCATCTTCACACCAGCTTTTCAACTCCGTAATAAAATCTGTTGAAAGAGATATCTATATAAGATAGTCTTACATCTTTGGCATACATCTTTGGATATTGGGTTTCAGAGTACAAGTCAGCAATGGAAGAGTCTCAGAGCCTCAGTCATCTCTCACTTCTAGCATTTTAAATCCAGACTTCTGCTACAAGGATGAAAGAAGAGAATGGTCCCATGCTCCCACGTTGTTGTTTGTAATGAAACTGAACGCACGCTATTTATGCCACCAGCTGGAGTAGGAGCACAGGAAAAAAGAGAAGTTTCACACAGAAGACTTTTATAAGTTGTGCTAGTTTCTCCTTGCCCAATCAATTTTAGGAACCGCTCAAGATTTTTCCATATTCAACAGGGCTTTTTAGAGTTTTAATCCCACTTTCCAAAACGCCTCCCTCTCTATAGTGTGATATTCTCCACATATTATATCAGTGTTCTCTTTTCTGTCTCCTCAGATATAAATTAAAATATTGACTAGTAAGTACAGACCATTAGAGGACTTCATCTCTTTCTGAATCTGGAAGTAAACAGCTAGTAACAGATGTGTGAATGTAGGTTTTTGGGGTTTTTTGTGTGTTTTTTTTTGTTTGTTTGTTTGTTTTAACAGTTCTACACCACCCTTCAGAGACTGTTCTTGTACATTGTATTTCTGTACTTTGCTAATGAGCACATCATGTTGTCTTGTGTCAGACATCTTACTAATGTCAAGATACATCACAGAAATACTTCCTTCTTGTTTGCTTAGTTATCCTGTCAAGGGAGGAAACTGGATGGATTTGACATGATGAGTTTTTAACAGAACCATATTGGCTGCTTTTTATTACTTTCCTGTCTTTTGGCTCATAGAATCATAGAATCCTTAGAGTTGGAAGGGACCTTTAAAGGCCATGTAGTACAACTCCCCTGCAGTGAACAGGGACATGCACATCTACATCAGGTTGCCCAGGGCCTGATTCAGCCTCACCTTGAAAGTCTCCAGGGATGGGGCATTCACCACATCTCTGGGCAATCTGTGTCCGTGCCTCACCACCTTCACTGTAAAAGACTTTCCTTATATCCAATCTAAATCTACCATCTTTAAGCTTGAAGACATTTCCCCTTGTTCTGTCACCACAGACTTTGCTTAAGGGTCTGTCCCCTTCTTTTCTGTAGCCCCCCTTTTGGATACTGAAAGGCTGCTATCAGGTCACCCCTCTTCTCCATGCTGAACAGCCCCAGCTCTCTCAGCCAGTCCTCCTAGGAGAGGTGTTCCATCCCTTGGACCATTTTTGTGCCCCTCCTCTGAACACACTCCAGCAGGTCCATGTCTCTCCTGTACTGAGGGATCCACATCTGGATGCAGTACTCCAGGTGAGGCCTCACCGGTGCAGAGTAGAGGGGCAGGATCACTTCCCTCAACCTGCTGGCCACGCTTCTTTTGGTACATCCTAGGATACAATTGGCCTTCTGGGCTGCAAGGGTACATTGCTGGCTCATGTCCAGCTTTCCATCCACCAGTACCCCCAGGACTTTTTTGGCAGGGCTGCACTCAATCCTTTCATCCTCCAGCTTGTATTGGTAGTGAGGGCTGCCTTGACCCAGGTACAACATCTTGTACTTGGATTTGTTGAACCTCATGAAGTTCACCTGGGCCCACTGCTTAAGCCTGTCTAGGTCCCTCTGGATGACATCCCATCCCTCCGGTGTGTCACCTGCACCCCACAGCTTGGTGTCATCAGCAAACTCGGTGCTGAGGGTGCACCGAACCCCACTATCAGTGTCATTGCACTGAGCCCTGGGGACGTCACTCATCACCAATCTCCATCCAGACATTGAGCCATTGACCACCACCCTCTCATTGTGATCTTGCAGCCAGCTCTTTGTCCACCCATCAAATTCATGTATTTCCAACTTGGAGAGAAGGATGTTGTGGGGTACTGTGTCAAAGGCCTCACTGAAGTTGAGATAGATGACATCAGAAGCTCTTCCCTTGTCCATTGATGCAGTGACACCATCATAAAAGGTTACTAGGCTGTTCAAGCAGGACAAGCCCTTGGTGAAGCCATGCTGGTTCTCCTGTGTCACCTTCCTATCTTCCAAGTTCCTTAGCATAGCTTCCAGGAGGATCTGCTCCATGATCTTTCCTGGCACAGAGGCGACACTGATAGGATGGTAGTTCCCAGTATCCTTTTTACCCTTCTTAAAAATGGATGTGATGTTGCCGTTTTCCCAGTCACTAGGGACTTCACCTGTTTGTCACGCCTTTTCAGATACCATTGAGAGTGGCTTGCTGACTACATCAGCTAATTCCCTCAGGATTCTGGATACATCTCACTGGGACTCATAAAAGCTCATTAATATTTTTGTTTGGTATCTTTCAAGAGACCAACTTTACATTGCATGTTTTTGTTTTTCCTCCAAATCCTCCTTTTTCCCTTTTTAGCTTTATGCCCTCTGTTCATCTTTCTCACAATCTCTGAGATCTCATCATCACACAGGATCCTGCAGTGGCTCTAAAAAGGCATCACACTGTCTTGTCACCAAATGTTGCTGTCTTTCAAAATTCATTAAACATCATCCTGATGTTCCCAGCTATTCTCAGTTAGCAAAACATAGAATCGTAGAATCATCTTTTTCCTGACCTGATTTCTCTGCGTTCACTGCATCTGCACCACGATCGTGTTTAGACTCTTGCCACAGAGAGTTAATCTCTTTAAACTGATGACTAACAATTCTTAGTTCACATTCATACAGCACATAGTGCAGTTGGGTTCTGTCTGTGACTGAGATCCTGACTATTTTCGGGTGACAATCTGGTTCAACCTGGAGCTAAATTTGAGAGTTTTTGTTATATTTAGAACAAACCACATAACACAGAGATTACAACTACTCCAACAGCTTGCATTCATTATCAAGCAGAAACTAAAAAATGAGGGTGAAACAGAAACAAATCCAAACATGAGATGCATTGTAAAAATTCTAGACTTGCTTATCAGGTAACGTCTGTTCTGTTCAGATTAATAGTATTGGGTTTGCATTGCTAGGCTATACCAGATCCTTAATAGATGAAAGTAAAAGTTAGATTTATTTTTTTAGGCGCTCTTTTTTGCTTGCTTGCTTGGTGCTATTATGGAACAGTGCAAAGAAAATATATCCTAAATTTTATGATATCACTTATCAATACAAAGAGGAAAAAAAAAAAAAAAAAAGAAAGAGGTCTTAGCTGCTGTTTTAAGTAATGATTCCCCTAGAAAAAGAAATTATCTGATAATTAAACAAGATCCTGTTCTCTCTCTCAGCAAGCTGCGCATAGAATCAATTACACACAAAAAATAGGGCAGGTTCTGGCCTACAGTATAGCCTACATATATCATGATGTAACTAGGTATCAAGAAGCAGCCATCTGCAGGCATTATGGATATTTAACAATTCACCATCTAATATCAGCCATTAGACAGCTAAATCAAGGATTCATCCTTCCTAGCCTAAGGACATTGGCTAGATTAATCTACCCCGAGAGCCAGACTTGATGTACTTTTAATCTGACATGAATGAGTGAAGGGTTGGCCCACCAGTCTTCTCTTTCATTCTAAATTGCATTTGAAACTAATAAAGTTCTTTAATAGAAGCCATGCTTGATGAATGTTCCTGGATTTCATGCATGATTATTTTCTCCCACTTTCAGGGTGAAGCAGGTCTTCCTGGTCTTCAGGGTTTACCTGGACTGAGAGGAGAAAAAGGGGACCAGGTGAATTTTAGAGCCATAACTTGATTTTATTTGTCCATTTGGTGCAAGGAGGATTTATCTCAAGTTTCCCAGGATAATATTTTCTCTTGGTGATCTTGTTGTGGTGAACTGCTGATTGACATATGGGAAGACCACCAAGTAGCCCTTCCAACAGGGTACTTCACTGCCTTTTGACCATTGCTAATTGCTAATTGCGGTGGAGATGTTAATGAACTATGTCTATCTTGAACACTGAAGATTTTGACTGATGCCATACTCCCAGTTAGGCAACAGAAGAGGCACAGGGCCCTGTAGGCCTCACTTTCAAATATATCTGCATGACTTAAGAACATTAAACAAATAAAAACAACTAAAATCCCAAATTTCTCTTGTCACTAAGTGCTGGAGAACATTCTAGATGATGGGATTATTGTCTGAATGCTTAATTTCCACCCAGGTCCTGGCCAGCTGCAGAGCTTCAGAGGCACCTACACAGTGGAAAGCAGTTGGACCTGGCAGTAAATTCAGCTGTGCCAGTGAGGCCACTAGTTCTGATAGCTAACTCTGTGCTTGAATGTGAGCAAGAAAGATTTACAAGCAACTGAAGTATTACTGTTTGATTTGCTATGTTATATTAAAGTGTAGGATAGAGAATATGTTCTATCTGTGAAATCATATAAATGTAGGTCAGTTATCTCCTATTTTAATACTGAATAAATACTTTTGTGTATGCGCTTTGAGAAATATTCACATCATCCTTGTTAAGCATATCCCATTCAGGCCACCAAGTTTCCTGCGTGATTAAAAAGGTAGGCATCAGCGAGCGGATGGCTTTTTCAGCATCAACGGATTGGTAAAATGACTGTCCTCTCTAAGTCTTAAGTGTGTTCTGCTTCTCTTGCTCAACTGGAAAATTCTGAGCGTTGTTACTGCATCAGTCAACAAGACCTGTGTGTAAGTTGATTCAGGATTGGTGCTTTCCTTTCCGTGAACTTAGTCACTATACTTTGGCTTTTGAAAATAGTGTGAATTTTGTGAAGCCATTTCGAATATATTAATTACCCTTTTAATTGCTTACACTTCGTCTTGGAGGACAGATAAGGTCAACTGCAAGTGTAAAATGAAACTGATTAAATCAAATCAAAGTGTGCATACTTCCTTTTCCTGTTTTTTAGGGAGGAAAGGGAAAAGATGGCCTCCCAGGACTGAAAGGGGAAAGGGGAGAAAAGGTGAGTCATGAAATAAGCATGCTCCTCTTTAAAGAATCATACAACCATAGAATGGTTTGGGTTGGAAGGGACCTTAAAGATCATCCAGTTCCAACCCCCTGCTGTAGGCAGGGACACCTCCCACTAGACCAGGTTGCTCAAAGCCCCATCCGGCCTGGCCTTGAATGCCTCCAGGGAGGGCATATTCACAACCTCACTGGGCATCCTGTTCCAGTGTCTCACCACCCTCACAGTAAAGAACTTATTCCTGATATCTAGTCTAATTCTACCATCTTCCAGTTTAAAACATTTTCCCCTTGTCCTGTCACTACCTGCCCTTATATAAGGAGAAAAAACGGCTTAGAGACAAGAGATAGAGGAGATAGATAATCTTATGTGGATTAGCATAAGATTTGAAGTCTCTTCAAATTTGAAGTTGAAGTCTCTGACTTCAACTTTGAAGTCTCTGAGATAATCCTTAACAAAGAAGCTGCAGAAGAAACCGTGTGTGACAGATGCAACCATTCATAGAATAACACAAGAAATAGTAAGTTGTTGATGGAATCTAAGGTCAGTTTCTTTAATTCAGAGAAGATTTTAATTTGTTCCAGCATTGGCTGATCGAAACAAGCCTGAAATTAAAGAACATTTATGTGCCTGCCAACAGTGTGATATAACAATAAGGGATAGTCTACGCTTCTGTCTTCACAGCATTACTATGGTTAAAATAGGAGGACTAGAAAGAGACTGTGTTTACCAAATTTTTGCTAAAGAGAAACTGAAGCATTGACCTTGTAGATGCCCATGAGTTGGCATAGTTATCTCAGCCATAGGGAAATAGGTGCCTCCTTATTTTTATTCCTAGGATACATTGGCCCTCAGTTCAATAGCAAATTTGACCATCTGTGGCTGTGGCACTTCTATTATGGGTGGTCAAACGCCATTTCCAATGAAGCACATGAAACTCCAGTCTCTGGGAGGTTAACTAGTGTTTTTCTTAGATGTTGGCTTTCAATTGCTGGGGGCACTAAAGTTGTCCATGGAGCTCAGCCAGGAGGAAGGCCAATGACAGCTAAGATACTTGGACTATGATTCTTATGAGATAGTCCAGCAACATTATAGGTTTTGACTCAAAACTTAGAGGGAGAATTAGAATGAGGAAGTTACATTTTTGATGAAAAGCAAAGGATTTTTTTCAATATGCAAAAGAAGATTTTGTAAGTGTATGTAGTAGGAGAGTGTCTGTTCCTTTAAGGGTACCTGGTCAAGGAACTTTTTCAGTGCAACCAGGGATAATAAGAAAGGGAGGCAGGGTTGGAAACCAAGACACTTCAATCACTCTAACGGAGGAGAGCTTAGGAAAATGTAGCAGTGTGTGTTCCAGCAGGGTTATGTGACTGATGACTTTGAAGCTGGGAGGCAATAACCAGAAACATCTCCCATTGTTGCTAACTGGTGGGCTATCACACCGCGTGTGCCGCTCACAGAAAAATTAACCTGAATTTTCCAACTGAGAAGATTGATAGGGCTGTGGGGAGGGAGCTACAGAGCTCAAACCCATTCTGGGGGAAGGGAGCAGGAGGAACCAAAAGGAGGGATTAGGTAGAAGTGGATCACTGTGAGTGGAGTGGGTGCCAGCTGTGGGAGTCAGGCTGGGGAAGTGGACACCTCTGGTCTGTGGTGCCAGCTACTGAGGTACTGAAATATACTACTTTCAGGCTGGATATCAGGAAAATGTCTTCTCACAGAGAGTAGTAAGGCATTGGACCAGGCTGCCCAGGGAGGTGGTTGAGTCACCATCCCTGAGGGTTTTCAGGAAACTTGTAGATGTGACACTTATGGGCATAGTTTAGTGGACATGATGGTGATAGGTTTATGGTTGGGCTAAATTTTCATAGTGTTCTTCTCCAACCTTAATGATTCTGTGATGTTCTCTGCCACTGGTATGGAAATGTTGTATTCTCCAGCCAGCCACCAGGGTGAGACTGGTGTGAGTGAGGTATGAAGCTCTGCACCACTGATAGAACGGAAACACAGGTTACAGCCCATATGCCTGGTTCTGGCTACTGGGGGACCATGTCTTTATCTTCCCCAAAGCTGGTGTGCGTGGGGTGTGCATGTGTATTTGTTAGCAAACCAAGCTGGACCAATTGGCAAGTGATGGGAGCCTTGGGCTTTGGCCAGCGTATCAGGCAAAGTGATGAGTCCATATTGGTCCACCCAGGGGACTTGTGTGTATGGAAAGGGGAAGGCAGAGGCCTTGTCCCCCAGGCTTGGTCCCCAGATGCTGAGCTGGGCCCCAATGGGGAAGACACAGAGGTGGTGGCTGTACTTCTGCGTAGCCCTTATAACAGTATTAGCTAAAAGATGCTTTCCAATCAAGAACTTTGACAGTCTTCAACCAAAAATGTAAATTAAGCTCTATGCCAATTCTACAGTTGCCCTTGGGTTGAATTTCATCTGAGAACGTTGTATCTTCTAAATGATAATGTTGATTTTTATTTTCTCATCTTTTATGTCCATTGTTATATTCTTCTCTCTCTAGGGTGACACAGGTTCCCCTGGGCCACCAGGCATACCTGGAACAGTAAGTAAGACACTGTGCTGCAAATACATTCTAGGCATTGTCACACTTCTGCCACACAAGTGCCTCAGAAACAAAGCTTTACAAGATCTGTGCCTGTCTGCTGAAACATTAGGACTCATTTGCCCTCAGACCATCTCCATTGGTTGGAAAGAGGCACTATGAAGTTGCATTGGTCTTTTGTGCAATTTTTAGAGGTTAAGCCCTCTTCTGTTTCTTTGAAAACAGCTCTTTTCTGTGCGCTTGTTTCGTGGTGGCACTTAAATTGAACTTCTGATATGTTTAGCAGCTGTAGGAGCTGATGATGAAGATCATTGGGATGAAGATGAAGAGCATGTTTGTACTGATTTTCTAGGTGATTTGGATTTTCCCACCTGAGACCTCATGGTCAAACTGATTCACTAAGGGCAGATATCAGTGAACAACAGCTTTTCTCTTGCGGTGAACAATTCCTCTTTTTCCAAGAACAGCAGAGGGCTTCACTTCTCACTGACAGTAACTTATGGGTTGGAAGAGCAGTGCTGTAGCCTTTGCTGGGTACAGTGCCATACTGTGCTGAAAGCCCAGAAAGACATTTTCCTAACAGAACTTGATAGGTATTTGTGTTCAGAACTGGATCTAGCATGCAAACAAACATCAGTTTATTGTTTCTTAAATAAGCCTGAACAATTCCTTTCATATGCATGAGTGTGATTACTATGGAGTTAACTCCAGGCACTCAGTGAGCCTCACAGTTCCCTCCAGCAAAATCTGAGTAAGCAGCTTGGAGCAAGCACTAGGAACAGGCTTCTCTCACTCCAACAGAAAGGCTGATCCCTGTTACAGATCCTCTGGAAAGTGTCAAATGCTCACTTTTCAGCTTTGCTCACCACAGCTGGTTGCAGCTGGTGTATTCACAGATCATGAGGAGAATATTAATCAGGATCTGTTGGAGAGAATTCAGTGTCTGCAAACCTTCATAGAGCAGTGGAGGAGGTATTACAGTTTCTTCCTTGCGATCAGCTAGGTCTCTTTAGTCTGTGTTTAATAGGATCACATGAGAAGATTGAGATTGATAATAAACCTGTCTTCGTCAAAAGCTTGGAAAATAAAGTTTATAAATACAGTATCCCAAGGATAGGTGTGAAAAAGATATGCCTGACAGCTCAACCTTCCAGCGTTTGTAGGGAGCAGTCATTTCCATTTCATCTGTAAAGATAACCAGCAATTTCAGCGTACTCTCATTTCATCAAGGGCTTATTTTTTTTTCCTGATTTTGTCAGTTTTGATAATAGATGCTGCTTCTCTCTACTAATTGCAATCCTTTTATATCTGACCACTCCTTCAGGATGACCAATGTCATAAGACAGCCAGCTATGCCGAGATGTCTTGTAAGTGGTACAAAACAGAGAGCTCAGCCTTGGAGTTAGAAAGTTTAATGACAATGAAGATGTTACAATGAGTTGCTTATTTATAAACTAATGGTTACATGGAATGCATCATCTGTAATGACAGGGAGAATACATAGTTTTTGAATTTCCAGGAAAATAGACAGTGCTTCTTTTAATACTTTGGTTTCTTTTCCAGACAGCCTTCTTCACCCCACACCCTAGGATTCCTGTAAGTAATGTCTCTAATAAAGATGGCCTCTAGCTTGTTGTCTTTAATGTCTGTTGGAGTACCTCAGTAATTCCAATGCTTTCCAATGCTAATTAAATGCTTTCATTAGGGAGGTCAGTTTGGGTCTGGTTCTGTACATCACCATGTTAACCAGCAGTGATGGGAAACCCACAGCTGTCCTGATTGCACCAGCTCCCAAACCAGCTTCTGCCAAGACAGAGCTGTATACTGTCCACTGTTTAAATGAGGAATGCATTGCAGAGTACATGATGGGAATGAACTGGCATTACTTAAGATCATACCTTTTCTATGTGGATATGCTTGTTAAGGATCAGGAGGCCTTAGGGCATGTAAATGGCAGAAGTAGGCTGCAAATGTGGCATTAAAAAAAGAAAGTGCATGATGAGTTCTTCAGAGATGGAGGAAATGGGAATGTGAGGTGGTATACTGGAATTGGTGACAATTTCTTTGGTTCTCTCTTCACCTTAGCTCATAGATTGCTGCTATATACACAAAAGAAATAAGGTTTCAGAGGAGATCTTACCACTCTCTACAACTCTCTGAAAGGAGGATGTAGCAAGGTGGGGGTTGGCCTCTTCTCCCAGGTGACTACTGACAGAGTGAGAGAGAATGGCCATAAGTTGCACCAGGGGAAATTCAGGTTGGATATGAGGAAAAATTTCTTCTCTGAAAGAGTAGTGAGGCATTGAAACAGGCTGCCCAGTGAGGTGGTGGAGTCACTGTCCCTGGAGGTATTCAAAAAACACAATGCTGAGGGACATGGTTAATGGACATGATGGTGATGTGTTGATGGTTGAACTAGATGATCTTAATGGTTCTTTCCAACCTTAATGATTCTATGAAATATGCAGAATAATGACAACTTACGTGGTCTTTGTAGTGCTGCAGTCACAGGAGTTTTCTCTTTAGTTATGAGTGCACTGCTCTTGTCAATGAGCTGCAAGACTAAAAGGCCTGAAGTGTGTCAGCAGGTCAGATCACTGGGATTTCTCCATATGCAAGTTTATGGTGATGGTATTTACCATTTCACAGAACTGCATATAGCACTGCGAATTTTGGGAGGATAAAGGAAGGCTACCTTTGATTTACAGCTTTAGAAATTAAGGTGTCAGAAGGTGGTGATGTGCCGTAGGAGGTTGTCATTGATTATGTTCTAGAGGCTGCAGCACCAGCAGGGTGCTGAAAATTGTCATGCAATCTATCTCCAAAATGCAATACTTGCCACTGCTTTCCACTCATTATATGGTGTGTAGAGAGAGTGACTTACACAGGCAGAGACAGGAAACACATTGTGAATAAAAGACAGCACCTCCATTACTCTGTTTCCTTACTATTAGCTTAGATCGGTTTTATTTAAAACACACAGTATTTGTTAGAAATGGGAGACCTCTAACCAAGTGACTCTGAGCTCCTCTTTGCCAATCACCACAGCTCAGTTGTGTTTTTTTGGTGCAGCTTGTGCTGTGGGCTCCTCAGAAACTTGATGACCCAACAGGGCACAGTAGAGGGATTTCTGCCGTATATATTCAGACTAGCAAATTCAGAGCATTGAGTATTCCTTCGAGATGAGGTGTGTGAGAATCACAGCGGTGGCCAGGTATTATGGTTAGAACAGAGCAAAACAGTGAAATAGGAGATGAGATGATGGCTCCCCACTTTGCCTTCCACCTCTCACTGCAGCTGGTTACCACTGAGCCCCCACTTTGTTTCCTCTCCTTTAAATGGCACAAAAATGATGAATGCATTAATTGAGACTACAGAAGGACACTGCCAAGAGAGGAGGTCAGGAGGACTGTGAGCACAGATCTTGCCCAGCTTGGTAGCAGCTGTTAGTTGTCACCACAGCATTTCTGTTCATTGAGCTGTAGGAAAGCAGTAGGTGGCAGCTGATTAAGTCCAGCTGCCAGGGGCAGAGGTGTCTGCAATGTGCAGTACAGGCAGGAAGACTTAATGGTTTCTGTGGGCAGTCATGGATTCAGCAAATTTGGGATAGGACTTGCAGGTAGTTAGGATAGGAAATGCCTTTGTGGCTGTGCAAAGACATCAGTCTGGAATCTTGCCAATTTTGCATTGACGTGCAAGTCAAATATTGAGGAAAACATTGGAAAAATTAGAATATTAAAAAAAAAACAAACAAAAAAAACACCTCTTTTTACCTCTTGAATTGCTTCTTCTCTTTGCAATCTTGTTCTCCCTAATAGTACATGTCCTTCTTTCCATTTAGTAATATCATCCTTATCTACAGATTTATTACCATATGCCTGTGCCTCTTCTCTCTTACACAAAACAAATCCCAGACTCGACTGAGCAGGTTGGCCAAAGGGCCTCTGAGTACTTCATGTGGTTGCACTATCCTTCAGAAGGCCAGTAGATGGCATCAGGGACTGCCTGATTGGAAGTCGGTCTCAACAGCTGCTGATTGTGAAGAGAAATTCTTCAAATTATTTCTTACAAAGCATAATATTTATTCATGATGCACAATAAAAACAGACAGAAGCAGTATTTATGCTATTACTTTTATTTTGTCTGATAGGGAACCATTTGCAAACAGACTTTGGATTCCCAGGTGTTGCAGAAATGATCGGCAAATAGCAGATGTGAATCAAATACAAACTGATTTGCTCGTGGGTTCTGCATTTCTACTGATCATTATTCCTCGTGTGTGTGCTGGGGGAGCTTAATTTGCTGGGGTTCTTAATGTTTTTTGATTGCATAATTTAAACACCTCATATGATAAATAATAAATAAGTGAAGATTGCTATTGCCTGAATACATATGGTCTTATAAGTAAGCAAACGTGGGCATTCAAGTAGTGTCAGGTTTTCTCTGGCTTAATTCCATTATTGTGTGCTGTTCCATTCAATTTATAAAAAGCAGAAATATGGACTTACTGATTAATATTATAGAACTCAACACAGAGCTGATGAACACCTGTCTGAAAGCTTCTTTAACGAGGAAGAACAAGGATAAATTATTCCTATTTGTCATTAATAGTAGTGCATGATATAGTGAATTGGCATTGAAGAAGGGAGGGTAAATTGCACAAATGTGTGGAATTACTGGCAGATCTGGAAAAGCCGTGTAATACACATCTCAAGAAGTGCTCAAGATTCCCTCAGTCTTAAAGGTGGAATAGCAAACTGTTTGGATGCAGGACACTTTCCACACTGTGGGAGAGTTTTAGACTTTTGGTCTTACGAAGAGACAATGCAATGCAGTGGCCCTGGTGCTTTTGCTGTTGGATGTGTCACCTGGCCTATTAATACATTGGAGCAGAACCGATGAGATTTTAGGACTGCAAATTCTTTAACTACTCTTGTCCACAAAGGAAAACTCTTCTCTTTTAAAACTGAATATTTTTGCAAATAGTATCATACCAGTTCTAGAAGTCTAGTCAAAAATCTCCGGAGTCCTTTGAAGAAGGTGCTCTATGCCAGAAATGGATATGTGGTCAAAGGAGTCCTCTTACAAAACAAGACTAGGATGACTTCAAGGTTTTATTTGTCTTGTTTTATATCAGGGTGAACCAGGACCAAAAGGAGAGAAAGGAGATCGAGGCACAAGTGGAGAACCTGTAAGTACAGCTAAGTGTTTCTTAAGTTAGTTTTGAATTCTAGCAAGGAGAAGACATGAGAGCTGTCTCTTTTGAAGAGAGAGTGTGGGACATGCTCTTTCCATAGGCAGGAATCTTCTCTCATCAGAAATAGCCCCAGGGGTATTTGGCTTTGGCTCCACAGGAAGACAGATTAAATGAAATTAAGCACCTAATTTTTTAGCTCTGCACCCTAGTGGCTGAAGAGTATGGGATTTGCAATGACAGAACTTGTCTGACCATAGGGCTGTACAGGATTTATTAAGGATTTTGAAATGTGGCCTGTCTAAATAGTGCAGTTGGCTACACCATTTATGTTCAGCTCTGCTCCTGTTCTGGAAGGAGCTCTCAGGAGAGGTAGAGACCTGTGCAGTCCCAGCCTCCATAAAAAACACTCTTCCTTCTCTCAGTGTGAGGGGGGAATAAAATCTTTTGATGAAGGGAAGAATTGAACTGTTTTCTTCAGCTCCTCCACCTGTGCTTCTGTTTTTGCAGGGATTACCGGGGATCCCAGGTGAACAGGGTGTCCCAGGACCTGTAGGACTACAGGTAAGAAGGGCATAACTTAAAGCAAATCTTTCATATGACAGAGAGGGTTGACTTCATGGTGCATCTCACTGTGAGTAATTCTTCCCCTGTACACCAATGTCCCATTTCTCCTTGATCATTCTAAGTACGGGGACTACTCTACAGGTATTTGCTCATATTGGACAATATGAGGAGAATCAAAGCATAAATATGTCATATCTGGAGAAAGATCAGTGTCATCTGAGGTACTCTTTCCAAGGGCACCTCTCTCTTCTTTAAATCTCCTTCACCTCTTCTTCAAACTCTCCTTCACAAGGGCACCTTGTATTGATGCCACCAAATCACTGGTCTCACAGATAAGTTACTGCAATACATTAACAAAATGTTGCAGAGCATTCATTCAACCCCAGCTCACTTAACCCTGACAGCACTATTGCTCGTGTTAAATGGATTTATAATCTTTTATAATCTTAATTATATTCTGAAAAATTCCTGGCTCATGCACAGTATTTCCATGTACCACTGAAGTATGTCTCCATGTAAACATGGAAGGTTATTTACTCTGCTTTCATTTGTGCTGCGTTCAAGTCACATAATCATC
Organism: Alectoris magna; assembly: GCA_030625065.1. Lineage (NCBI taxonomy): Eukaryota > Metazoa > Chordata > Aves > Galliformes > Phasianidae > Alectoris > Alectoris magna. The sequence goes on from CM060561.1 coordinate 5,571,169, forward strand.
TGTTACTTGGAGATCAGCAGCAAAACTGGTTAACAGCAGTCTTAGCATCATGAAAACAATCAAACAACAACAAAGATACCCAACAAAAACAAACATAATACCATGCAACTTTCAAGTAACATTTGCTAAAAGGGGGACCAGATCAATGGACAGGCTCCATTCTGTCATGCCAAAATCCTAATGAAAGAACTAAGTAGTATGTAGGACCATGGCAAACTCATTGCACTGTAATCTGTTTTGACCATTTCTAAATTATTGTTGGTATTTGAGAACTGCAGGCAAAACCTCCCCTTTGCAAGGAGACCATCGGAGTTCACTAGGATGGAAGCATCAGGTTGGCCTGAGGATAGGAAGCAGCTTCCCCCAGATGAATGTTTGCAAGTTCCAACATGCAGTACAGTGAAATAGCCTCTGAGCTGATCAGTCATTAGTAATTCTTCTTATGTCTCGGGGTTTTATTTTTATATTTCATTTTCTTGCTGCATAGAGAGCTGGGAGCCATTTCCTCAGCTGTTAAACTCCTCTGCGAATTGATTAGCTGAGTGCATGTTCAGGCATCCTGAAGTCTATTTGTCTGGCAGGCAGTCCCATCCCATCTCTAATCAGCTGGTGCTTCTTTTCTTCCTGCACAGGGGACAAAGGGGCAAAAAGGAGCCCAAGGAGAAGCTGGAGCCCCTGGAGAGGCTGTGAGTAGCTGTTTCCCTTGCAGCATTTTTCCTTGGCAATAACACGCCTAAAGGGACTTGGAAGTCCCTCTCTGCTTTGCTGATTCATGGTCCCAGGCTGCTTGGGCGCAGGGCACATCCTATTCTACAGCTGAAAGAAGAGTCACTGCTGGTGGGCAAACAGACGCAGCTGCACCAAACCAATCAATGCCCCAATCAGCCCAGCTCTAAATTGTTTGTCTTTTTTTGCATAAGTCTCCCTCTCTTAACAAAAGCCGACTTTTCTGGGTGAAGTGAGGCAGAGCTTGCTGCTGCACTGTGCTATCAGCCCAGCCCAGGCAGTCAGCTGGTGCACAGAGTGAGCTTCCCAGGGAGCAGCTAGAATTAGTTTTTGATAACAGTTGGTTTTAGGCTTCATAGTCAATTTTGCTTTCTTTAATAAAGCCACATTGCCAGAAGAATCATTTCATACCACTTTTTGAGGACTGTATTCTACAGAGTGCTACTATTGTCTGACTACATGCTAAAGAACAGCTAAAGATTCAAGTCCTGTTTTATTACTATAGCAGTTGTATACTCCCTTTATGTCTGAATAAAAGATCACATACTTTCTTTGTAAGCAGAGAAGGAAAACTGAAGAATTGATTCAATTAATGACTGGGAGAGATGATGAAGACATTCAAGGTCAGACTGGACAGGGCTCTGAGCAACCTGGCTGAGCTGTAGGTGTCCCTTTTCATTGTAGGGGAGTTGGGCTAGGTGGCCTTTAAGGGTCTCTTCCAATCCAGAAGACCTTATGATTCTGTGATTATATGTTTGTGTGTGGGAGAAGAAAGCCATAGGAAATCCAAGCAAAGCATCCTAGAGCACTGAGTTTCTCCTTGTGGCCTTGTGTTTATGGTTTCCCTGCTTGGATTTGTGCTCAGACATTGCATTTAGCAGTGCTTTGGCCCTAAACTCTCCACTGCCTGTTCACAAAGCCTCCATCATCTTCTGTTGAAGGACTCCTTAGAACACGTGGAGAAAAGCAGCTAAAGGTGTCCCGCTCCCTCTAAACTTATTCATTGATTTTATTTTGTAGTATAACCTGGTGGTTTGGAGAACATTAATGATGTGGAAATGCACACGTATGCCTTTTGTTTGCCATCCCATCTTTAACTGCCACTGTTCCACATGTTTCTTTTGACTCATGGACTAGTAACTGTGAATCACACAGTAATGAGGAAACCTTTAATTCTCTTATAATGAGCCTGATAGACAGTAATTCATTTGCTGTGAATACGCTTCATAATTGTGCTGTGGAAGATTTTCACCATCATCTCCCAGCCGTTTGCACTGTCCCTCTGCATGAAATTGCTACCCAGATCTTCCAATAGGAGGGGTTTCTGTATTCCAAGTCAGGTAGATTATTTCACTTTGCCAGTGCAGATGTTTTTAGATAGTCTGCCTGTTTTCATCTGAATGGCTTAGGAATGCTGATAGAAACCCTTTTCCTTGTGAAGCTGTGACAGCAGGTGAACCCTGGCCTGTGTAGAGCGACGAGTAACTCAAGATAATGACTTAGACCTGATACTGTCAGGTTTAGAAGAAAATGTCTAACTGCAGCCTGGTAACCCCAAGCATATATTATGTCCCTCTGGGGACATAATCTGAAAATATTTCCTCCCAGGTCCCCCGTGCATGTTTGGAGGCACACATGCTGAATAGGATTGCAGACAAAAGTACTTGTAATCCAGAACAAAAACACTCTGAGTGGTTTGTGGTGCTTGTCTATCAATGAGTACTACTACAAATGAGTATTTTTCAGGTTTTTGTTTTCAACAGAAATATTGAGCATATAAACAGAGCATATTTCATTGGCCAGGATTTTGATTTTCATCCTAAATCAACATACTTTTCTCTGTTCTTTTGATGTTTTGGGCTCCGAACTTTCTTCCTGAATCTGAGCAAGACTTAGGATTTATTTTGATGTGGGCAATTTAGACTTCTGAAAATCTTCATCTTTAATTTTATGTTATTTTATTGTTTCATGCTTTTTTACACTACAAAGTGTTTTTTAAAAAATGCTGTTCTTTTGCTTTCTGCTTGCACAACACCTTGTATGATATAAACTCCAGTTCCTCTTGTAACATCTTGTTCCTATGGTGGTACAAGTTGTGAATTACATATGTACATAAATTTCACTTTCTTTAAACAGGGTGCAGTTGGACCAGTGGGGCCTCCAGGACCAAGAGGATTGCCTGGAAATGTGGTATGTATGCACCGTGTATTTGTTTTCCCATCTGTGCCCTGATCTCTTTATTTAATGTCTTGTTTTTCGTTCCATAGGGGTTTACTATCAGATTCAAAAGGCTGTGTTTCATTACACTTTTTTACAGTTGAATCAAAAGACGTTGGGGCACCTGGGAATGGTGTTTCTATGAAACATATTTTCATATTCACTTGTAACAATGGGGAGGCATGGAGAAGCTTCACTCCTCTTCAAATAGCAAAAAACATTTTTGTCTGCCAGCTCCTCAAGAGAAAAATTACAGTGTTTATTGTCTCTCTGGTTTTGTTTCCTTCACCTCATTTCCATTTGGCCTTTCCCTTTGAAAACATGCCTTCTTGATATCAAGATTGCATAGTAAGCTCCTATATTTGTTATGAAAATATGTAAATATTAGATGCTACAATCAGTGCCTTGAAGTTGTACAACATCCTCTTACCTCCGTAGACATTCATCACCATCATTATATTGTGCCTGACAGAGCTTTTCATGTCTGCACAGAAGCCTTTAGACCAACTCTACTCCCTGCTCCACCATTGTAACTTTCTATTTAGTTCTTGAAATTTCTTTAGAATTTCAGTAAAGTGAAAAACGACACTTAGACCTCAGGTTGAAATATGTTCAGTAACAATGGTTTAGCACAAAGGCTTAAGGCTCTTGAAGGCAGAGTTTGTCAACAAGGCAGTCCAAATAATATTAAATTGCCTTTCTCCTAATTGTTAAGCTACATTTCATTTAATTCTATTAGCACAATGATTTCATTTCAAACGAGAATATGATATCTCAAGTGAAGACTTTGTTCAATTTTACAATCCTTTAAGCAAATTTCTCTACCACTAATAACAATGTATTACTTATAAAAGCTAATATAACTAAATATTTTTTACTGGTACATAAAAGAAAACAGTTATCATGTCCACCCAGAGAGGAAGTCAGTCCAATCTTATGGTGCCAAAACATCATTTAATATCTTAAAATGGAGTGCAACTCTGTAAAATTTACACATGTTTTGGTGAGTCAGAAAGCCACAATATTTGATTTCATCTATATTTTGACAAGGAATGCTTTGGAATCTTCCAAGACCTGAAGAGGAACAAACATTATTCCAGTGTGTGTGGCTTTGGAGACTGTTATCTGTAAAAAACGAAATATGGTGAGACTTTTGGCTTCTCTTATAGAGAGGTGATGATTTGGAGTTTGTTGGTAATGGATTAGGAACTGCTGAGTATTTCACAGAACAAAAATGTTATTGGTAGAAGAAGAATGTGCAAATCTGGAATTAGCTCCATTCCAGCTTTTGCTGTTCAGCTCATTTTTATATTGAAAAAAAAACTACCACCCAAACCTCGTGTAAGCACTTGGTACACAGCTCTTCTGTGATGTTCTCTGGACTGATTCTCTGAATTCTCTAGTTCTCTGTAGTGGAAATTGTAAAACTCATACTAATCCTTGTGATAGGCCATATCGAACACGCTGGTCTATCCGTTTTCTTTAGGATCAAATGTTGCCTAAAAAGAGCTTAGTCTTTAAAGTTATTTTCTCTTCAGGGAGTGCCTGGAAACCCTGGACTACCAGGGAAGGAAGGAGAAAGAGGGGAAAAGGTGAGTTTGTTCTTTCATGAGTTTGTTCCTTTTCCTTGGGGCATTTTAAGTAACTTAGGATGGAAACAGCCTGAATTGGCAAATGATTTCATAGGTTCATAGTCTGCGAGGACACATGGGCTCATTGGATTATCTCATCTGACCTACTCTATTACACATGCTACAGGGATTTCACCCGGTTGCAGCCTTATAATTTACCTAATAAAACTACTGAGGTACAACTGAATATGCCAAAGTCACTGCTACATACTTCTGCAATGATGATCTTCTTTTGTTCTCATCATTCAGTACTTTGTGAGATGCATGTTTACCACTGTAAACCCGAAGCTGGAAGCTTTGCTTTTCTTCAAAGCTGGAGCTTGCTTTTCTTGTTTAGGAAACAGAGATTCCTGTTTTTCTGGTAAACTACCGTAGTATGATCTTTTAGTCCCCGTGAAAGATCTCAGACAGGAATGGTCTTTAATGTATAGTTGACAGTTTTATTGTATTGTCTTTTGCAGGGTGACCCAGGAAAAGAAGGAAAAGTGGGTTTACCTGGGCCAGCTGGTGTGCCAGGGCCTCCTGGACAGCCAGGTTTGCCTGGCAAAGGTAAAGATGGAGAACAGGTAAATACTGCTGGCAAGCTCTGTGCTCGAGTAGCTCAATGTGAGCTTGACAAACACAGCTTCTGAGGGAATGGTGGACATCAGGTGGAGTGTTGGGTTGAGATCTCATGGGTTTTTGCAAGACACCTGAAGGCGCAAAAGCCTTTATTGTGCAGGATGTTGCAGATCACAGTGCTGTAAAAAGGCAGAGAGGACTGAAGCTGTGTTTCTGAACATTAGTGTGCCATCCTGGCCATCCAAAACGGCCTCCACAACAAGTAACCATTGAATGATTGTTGTGACCATCGTTAGCTCGATGAAAGTTCCCTAAAAGCATTTACTTCTAGCTAAGTTAGCAGACTGTAATCTGCTTACAAGTTGTCAGTAAAATATTTTTACCAGGATGGTGTAGAGCAAGGAAGGGGGTGGGTGCTGGGAATTTGTGCTACCTTGCCTCCCTGAAAGGTCAGGCTCCAGTCTGGCTGTAAAATGACTCTTCTCTGGTTTTGGTTATGTCACTTTAGGGGGAAAGAGGCCCACCAGGCTTGCCAGGACCTTTTGGACATAAGGTGAGTATGGGCTTTATTGTTTATTACAGACTGCTTCCTTCCACTGCTAGAACTGAAGATAAAGTTATGGTGAAAATATGATCTGCTTTTCACTGGAAAATAGTGTTTGTGAAGCTTAAAAACCTTTTAGGATATTTCTTTCTTTACTATTCTAGTGCCTCTGTAGATGCAAATATTAAGATATGAATTAACTGTGTTCATTTTCCATGTTTAAAATTTCTTCCAGCATTATGCAAATCCAACACAGACTAAATGCTAAATGCTGCATACTTTTTCAGGCAAATTGTGACAGGGGACCTTTAATCCATTCAGCAAGAGAGACATTTCATAGCTAAAGAATGAATGACACTTGAGACCACCTGTCAGTCCCTCAAAGAGCACTCCTCCATAGCATCTATTTATTTCACCTCTCTCAAGAGGAAATCAAATGTTTTCCATTGGGACTGTGTAGTTCTGGTTTGCCCTCCTATATTGCAGCTAAGGCGAAGACTAGTTTGTTGATTAAGTTAACATCATTAATGTCCTCAACTGAAAATGAAGTTTATTCTTTTGCGAGTACATCACAAGTACACAAAGGAATAGAACAGCAAAAGTATTTGCTTCTGGAAGCATCTGGATTGTGCTTGAGTCTTCAGTCAGATATATCAGAAATTCTCCTCTTTGAAATGACTATGTCCTGATTTGGAGCGGAAGAAAAATAGGGCATTGAAACAGGTTTTGTAAATGGTAGGTAGGAATACAACAATATGAGACTGGATCCATCTAGGTCCCATATTTTTGAAATAACCAAACTGCTCTGAAACATTTTCCTTTGTTTTTGCTGCATTCTGTATAAATACATTATACTCGGTTGTATATATCTTTGAGAGTTCAGAACGTAGACACAATAATAGAGTGAAAGTAATATAAAAATAAAATAAAAAAAAAAACCCAAAACAAAACACTGAAAGAAACCTAATGAAATACGTTGTTCAATATCAACACAAGATGGTAGGAATCTTAATTGTGCATGGAAAAATACTACTGAAATTTTTGTACTGAAATTATGTTCTTGAACTAAGTAACAGATAAGGGATCTGCAGGAGTGCCTGAACTAATGAGAATACATTTTCTCTCACTGTCCTTGCAGTACTGTTTCTTTGAAATAGAAGATTAGTTTAAGAAAAAGAGAGGAAATAAAGTAGGAGATATTGCAGAATGAACTTGGGCCAGGCAGAATCCACGGGTAACCATTTTTCTATCAAGCTTCTGTACAGTTGGAAATAGTGTAATAATAAATAACATAAATAAGGCTCATTGTTATATGTCTACTGCCAGTGTGAAACTGACTCTCACAACTGCAGTATAATCCATAAAAAATCTTATTTGATATTTCTCTCTATAACAAGGAAAGAGAAAGGGCATTAAATTTAAGTACTGTAGCTGATTTTTTTCTTAACCCTCTGTCTACAGTGCCCATTAAATAGCACCAAGTAGCTGTCTGTGCTCTGCAGATTTTAATGTTGAAAATTCAGTTTTCTGGAAGGGAGATCTCTCCATTTGTAGTATAGTCCCCTAGAGAGGGTGGTAGAATTGATTTTTTAAAATTGTTAATGCACTGCTGTGAACAAGCTTGTGTTGTTAAAGGAGAATATTAAGATGCATCCAACTTCCTAATTCTGTCTTCCCTGTATAAATAATATGCATTTATCAATGCTTGCAGGTTAGCTGTCTACCACAGAAGTGCAGAGAAAGGAGATCACATTACTGCGCTTAGTGTTTGCCCAAGCCAGGGGAAGTGCCTCATAGTACCCTGCTGGCAATTGCAAATGCAAGTGTGAAACTCCATGAAAGCAGATGCCCTATTCATCTAAAATCTGATGTTCTCGAATCAGTGCAGTGTATCAGCCATTGTAGCATATGGGACTGCTGTTGGAAATTGGATGCTGTGTGCTAAAATAAATTAAAATACTTGTGGAAGCTGTGTTCCTTTTCAGTTACGCGATATGGCACGTGCTGACTTGGTGTCAGTGCTCACGAAGGTGAACCCCTCTGAAGGAGGGAGGCACTTCTCTTGGCATGGCATGACAGAAACTGTGTTGCCACAACCAGATCCCATTTCATACTGGGCAGGATCAGGTCAAGCTGTATCAGTGTTATGTTCTGTTGGAAAACCATATTGTCTTTCAGCATGTTTTCTCCACAGTGGACAAAGCCTTTAACTTCTCCCTTTATTTCAGGGTGAGAGGGGAGCTCCTGGCCTCCCTGGACAGCCAGGAGACAGAGGTGTGCCAGGAGTTGGACTAGCTGGACCACCTGTAAGTAGCAGGGGCTGTTGCAACCTGTGATGAGATAAAATTTTACCTTTTAACACATCGCCATCGGGAGAATGGGCTCCCTGTGCTCACCTCTGCCAAGAGCCTACAGCATTTCACTCTCTGAAGTTGCACAATGCTAGCCCAGAAGCCGCTGTTCACGGCTCAAATGCCCACGTGTTTGCTGTGAGGGCTCTTGATGCATTTGGTTTTAGTTGAAAGAGAAAGGCAGAAAAGTGCTATCAGAGTGATTGATGCAGCTGTCTGTTACTTGTGATTTTTCTGTAACATCTTGACACACTGGCTCTGGATGGAAGCCAAAGTCTGTGCTGAGCTACCAGAGTTGGTCTAACAGGGAGATGTAACCCTGCTGTCACCTCATTAGGAATAATGACGGTGACACACATGCCCACATCAGTGGCACAGTACTCTGATAGGGAAATACAAAATCAGATTAGTTAAATCGCTGCCTTCCAAGAGAGCCACTGTCTTCATAATTTCCCTCAGAGATTAAGTTACATCTGATCCAGCTCTGCCATCATCTCCTGCTGTGTTGAAGTTCTGCCATTATTAGTGGACATGAGATGTTTGTAGGATTTGTTCCAGAAAGTATGATATTGTTGGGATTTGACCATCGCAGTACTTAACATGCATGACTACTCTTGAGATCAAAGGGATTTGAGAGTGTTCTGACTTTGTAGCCCTCCTGCTCCACTAAACGCACAAGTAAAATAAGTCTAGAAGGAATCAGACTTCATACCTAGTTAAAATTGCTAGAGAACATCAGAGTCCTTGCAGCCTTTCATATCCCCTTATACATGCCATGATACTGTACCAGCCAAAGCCAACATTTTCATGCTCTGATTATCTGCTTGGAAGTTTCTCAGTTAGTACATGAAATTACCTTGAAATGATAAGTCATATTGCATGATACTGTCCGATAAATCTAGCCTTCTGGGGTGTACTTCCATTTAATATTTGGTTTTACCCTGCTGAATACTGTATTGTAAAGCAGACGGGGTCAGTTTCATAGCGCACCATGACCATACCATGGCCATCATGGTGCTTAACCATGGTATCAGTGTTAGAAGATTTGGTGAGTGTTAGTTTGCTATGATTTAGATAAGGAACAGTGATGTTGCATTTCTTAAGGTTCAGTCATTAATATTAAAGTTGAATTAGAAATGAATGACTTCTTTGAAAGTCACTAGGATGTGGCAAGTATTTAATTAATGAGTTATAGATCCATTACAGGGTTAGCTGAGTTCTCCTCTGCACTCTGATGTACAGAAGAAGCCAAAGTTATTCTTTGCATACATGCATGCAGTGACTAAGAACTTGACTCTGTCATTTGTAGCCATCACTTGACACACACCAGAGGATTACTTTGTATTATGTCATCCGTGTTTGGCCACTGTCAGGATAAGCAGATGGTGCTGGTACATACCATAATACTCCCAACTGGTTATTTTTTAACTGCTTCAGTAAATGCTTTCTTCTTCCTTTTTTTTTTTTTCTTTTTTTTTTTTTTTTTTTTTTTTTCCAACCACCATTATAATGATTTTCTTCACTGCAGGTTTATCATAACCTCAGCTTCATTCCAAAGACTCAGAATTTGAAAACTGCTGTATAACATTTAATGCATCAGGCTTTCACACATATTAAGTCCCACTAAAAAATAGAATATCCTCAGTGGAGATGCTTCAGTGCATATTATAGGTTGAATAAAGGTGTCAGCCTATACTCTTTCTAGTAATGTGACAAAATTGGGTATATAACATTTTCAGTTTCAGAGGTAAGAGTCAGCAATTTGCTTTAATTGGAGTCCTCACCTTGTTTCCTCCTGTGCCCTTAATCTCTCTTGAGTTTTGCTCCCTGTGTGAAAGGTGTAGATAGATTAGGGTGGGTTTTGTTGTTGTTTTTTGCTTTTACTTTGCTAAAGTACTGTATTACTATTTGCATAATACTGAGCCATAAAGTGAATATTAGCAGTGCGTGTTTTTCCCAACTGAACTAAAAGCAGAAGTGACTGCATAGAGAAATGGGGTGAATTCACATGTGCATGTTCAAGTTCCCTAGTAGAAATATGTGATGCACCAAGTTGAAGGGAGTTACTCATGATCTGCCTTTCCTTCTTCATACTGCTATGAGTTTAACATGATGCATTTAGCCCTTGCTTTAGCAGAGCATTCAGGCATCTTGCATGGAGAACTTTATTAGTGAATTAATAGCCTGAAATAGAAAGCAAAGGGAAGGAGCCGTAATGTGAACCAATTTATTCAAACACAGCCCCAGAGATGTGAGGTCAAACCATGTCTGGGATGCGTTTGGAATGTCAGATTGATCCATCCCTGCTGGATATGGGTATCGCATCACTTCTGTAGTGATGCCTTTAGGAGCAGATATCTTCTAGTGTGTTCACTCCACTATGCACCTGTGTAAGCTGCATTCCCAAACAAATAATACATGCAAATCCGCTGGACTCCCTCCTTTAACCTCATTTAAAGAGCACGCAAATCCCATGAGATGCTTTTCCTTGCTTTAGAGGAGTTGAACGCAGTGGCTTTCAGGACCATGGAGAGCTTCTCCTGTCCCAGTTCGAACGATGAAAGGCAGCTGCAGTTCCGTGTCCCTGGGTTCAGCCAGTAGCAAGGCTGAGCCCATATTGTCAGTGGGCATGTACAGTGTACACAAATACACATGCTGCCACACAAGTCAATTCAGAGAGACTAATGCCTTGATCAACACCCACTTACACTTGAACAACGTAACCATAAAAAAGCACAGGTTCACAGCCACTCAGCCCTGTTGTTGGCACTCACACTTTTCCTATTCAGCTAGTCTGACTGTCTGACTTGAAGCTCAACAAGATTCAGGCCTACAGGCTCAAATTCATCAGCTCACCCACTTGGAAGAGTGTAACAAATTGGATTTAATGATAAGATAGGGCAGAATGTGATGATGAAGTGGAGAGCTCAGTCTGACAAGCAACATGTCAACATATAGCTGTCCTCTTTAGTCCCTTTTTCTCTTTTTTTTCTCACACTTTTTCTCCATGATCCATCTCAGTTTCTCCCTTTGATCTTCCCCCTGAACATCCCACTGTGAGTATTGCATACTTCTGCCTAGGCAGCCTGTCAGATTTGCTCCCTTTCCTTTCCCTTTTTCTCTTTTTTCTTATCTCCGTTCTTCAGGGACCCACCTGTTCAACCAAATAGAATGTTAATTTTAAGCTCTGCTAGTATTTTGATTGCTCTGTCTTCTCTATTTGCAGGGCCCTGTTGGACCCCCAGGAGACAAAGGATCACTGGTACAGTATGTCTTTCTCACTACAGCCAGATTTTATGGAGGGGAAGGGAGCAAACAAATGAATTTTGTTACTATCAGCAATTTCACAAAATCATGATTAATTTTTTGGTTCTGTATTTTTCCAAGAGATGGTAGAGTCATATGTTGGCTGGTTAGCCAAATGAGACTTCAGATGTGTACTACCACTATGTGTTTGCTGTAGTGGGTTATGAGAAAAAGAGCTATCCAGACTCTTGTTTTGGTGACTACTTTTCCTCACCCCTCAGAACAGCCCCACAGGTGGAAAGAAAAAGTATGCCATGGCACACAATTCAAGGCATGTTGTTACGCCTTATAGTCAAAGCCTCAAACGTATAAATATTTGTAAGCATTTTTCTTGCTTAAGGCTTACAGAAAACCCTGCATTTAAGTATTTACCAAACACACTTATTTCCTTCATGGTTTACCAGGATGCAGTCTATAGGTGTGAAGCAAATAGCTGTTTGTTGTAGTTTCACTATAGGCTGGCATGTGTTTCCAGTGGTATAGTCCAGTCATGGTGTGTACTAGTTTGACACCGAGGAATTGAATCTTCTTTTCTCCTCCACAGACCCATGATCAGTTGTATTTTCTCCCTGTTCATATACCTGCCTTCTTATAAAGAGTCATTATTACCTTTCCAGTTGAGATATGTGAGGTTTGACTGGAGTGTTGCACTTACAGTTACCACAGGCACAGGAACAACTGATGTTGTGATAGTTCATTGTGGAATTATTTTTATGGTGGTGGTGGTGTGGGTTTTTTTTTTTTTGTTTGTTTGTTTGTTTTCCCCAAATAATTATCAAGTTGAGTATTTTTTTGTCTCCAGCTAAGGATGATCTGGCAAGTACTGCTCATGTTTCTGCGTTTTTCTGTTCTCTCCCTGCCAGGGTCCTCGTGGTGTACCTGGTATCCCTGGACCACAGGGGCCTCCTGGCCAGGATGTAAGTAAAACAAAAGTGTAAGTGCTTACAAAATTTGCTGATGCTTAAGTCTAATTTCCCTAAAAATTGTGTGCATACTCAACCTTGGTTGTTGAGCGTTACTAGGATAGTGCAATGGAGATGATTTGCAGAAGTTGAGCTCTTATATTTCAGGATTTCAGGGAAAAAGAAATTTAGGCCATAGAGTAACTTTTCAAGGAAAGCAATGGACAACTTTTGTGGCAGCATACACTGGCGAATGATCCTACAGTAGAAAAGGATGATAGTTAAGCTCTTCAGGAAATTCTTAGAAGCCTCTAAGATAAGTAGCCCGTAATAATTCTATAAAAATAAGGCCACCCCCACTGAAAAGCTTTTTATGAGTTCATTTTGCTGCTGCTGCTGTGCTTGAGAGATGACACTTCAACCTCCTCTCTGTGCGTTTTCCTCACTCAACTCTCTGCTGTTGAGTCCTGGAGCTAAGGGATAGAGGGAAGCATGGCAGACTCCCAGTTTGATAGCTGAGCTCTCTCACTGCCCAGTTTTGTCACAGTATTGAATCAGAGAGGGATTTTCTCTGCTGATAAGCCAGATCTGTGACATGGAAACCTGCCCTGGAGGTAAATCAGCAAGGGGGCTGTGAAGATTTTGAGAGATGTAATCTTTGCATTTCTGCCTGTTGAAGGAATGCTGTGGGAAAAGGACAGTGGCCTTCCGTAACTCTCCTCATCATGCTTTCTTATGCTGTCTTATCTGAAATGGGTACCAATTTTCATGAAGCACATGCAAGCATGTTGTCCCTCATGCATCATTACTGACATACACCAATTATCATAAAGAGCACACTTTTCTATTAAATAAATCTAAATCTCCTTCTCTCCTGAAACATTTGGAAAGGATGGTTTTTTTTTTGTTCACCTGCTCCATCATAAGACAAATGATTGTGACAGTGGCATTCCTCAAAAGCCTATTGTGGCAGAAATGGTCTATCACTTTGTGTCCCCGAGCAACCATAGCAAATGTATGAGTTCTTTAACCAAGAAGTTTTAAACTAGAAATACAGAGCTATATACAGAGAAATACAGGAGATAAAACAGACGAGCTTATTGCAACTGCATATGAGGATAGTGCAGAGCCAGCTTTTCTAAGTCTCTTTCTGGCTCTGCTCAGATCAATGTTGACTGGTCAGCTCTTGGAGAAGCAGCACTGCAGTCTTTCTATCTCTCCTTTTCCCAGCAGGAAATTACCCAAGCAAAACCATCACTTATGGTACTTAGAAAGCACATCTTCTATTACACAAACTGATTTAATTGCAGTCAGCATGCCTTTCAAGAGCTATGTACTCTGGTTGATCACCTATTAAGCAATTCTACCTGTGTTTCAGGGTGTGTAAGTGTAACTATGGAGCACATTCTAACATTTCTTGGTATAACAGCAGGGATACTTTGTTTGACAAGATCTTGCACTTCCCAGTTTCTTGATCTCCACTTTCATTTATGAGTAGTACAAAGGATTTCTCGTTCTGCTTTTTGCACATTTCTGTATCAGTGTAGCATTTGTGTGTTCTTTGAAGCTTGCCCATTTTTGTATTCTCTTGTGTTTATACAGTATGTCATCAGTTACAAACGCTCTGATTTGAATTGCTGATAGGAGCTTGCCACATAATTCCCAATATATTCAGTGGCAACAGCCTTAATGACTTGCCTCAATGTCTTGTCTTTTGCTGTGGCCTCTGCAAATGCATTTCATGTTGTTTTTTTCCCCAAGACTGAGTAATTCTTCTGAATCACATTTACATACAGTAGTCTATTCTACGCCTTGTTTTTCCAGCTGCAGACTCACTAGATGCCCTTGGAAATGTGTCTGTTATATTCTGTGATGCTGCAATATGGTATTTAGAGTTGTATTTCAGGAGGTGAAAGAATAAATATTTCCTTGGCAGTAGCTTTGACCAGAATTCTCTCCCAGAGGAATACATTGGTTTTTTTGCATGACTGCATCCTGGAAGGAGTGGCTGACACACCATTAGGCTGTGTTGCTGTTCAGTGAGACCTCGCAGGCTGGAGAGTTCAGTGTGGAATTTTTAGAGAGAGTCCAGCAGAGGGCCACAAAGATGAGGGACCTGGAGTATCTCCCGTACGAGGAAAGGCTGAGAGACCTGGGACCACTCAGCCTGGAGAAATCCGAGGGGGGACGTTATCAATGCTTATAAATATCTAATAGGTGGGAGTCAAGTGATCACAGATTGAATATGGGAAGTTCCATCTGAATATGAGGGAAAGCTTTGTTACTTTGAGGGTGATAGAGCACTGGAACAGGCTGCCTGTAGAGGTTTTGGACTCTACTTCTCTGGAGATATTCAAAATCCACCCACACACTTTCCTGCGCAGCCTTCTGAAGGGAACCTGCTTTTACGGGGGGGTTGAACTGGATGATTTCCAAATGTCCCTTCCAACTTCTATGATTCCATGGTTCTGGGATCAAAACATCTTTCCAGTGCCCTAAAGCATGTGCTGTATGTTTAGCAGTAGTACTGCCCTAGGTTACCTTAGAAACCTTGGCAGCTTGCTCAAATACCAAGTGTTCTCAGGACAATATCTTGCTTTATTAAAACTTAGGCTTTAAAAATCCTTGCCCAAGTTTACAGTACATAGATGAGTAGGATTGGCTTTGTTCTGTTACTCTTAGCATAAGGTTTGGTGTTTATTTGTATGAACTATTCTTCAGAGTTCACTATGCCCATAAATCCCTACAGAGCCTCTTCTTCTGGACAAAGCAGTGAACAGCTGAATCTACTGCTTTGTTTTTCTAAATCATCCTTTGTCTACTTATGTTATCCTCTCTAAATTTGTCTTTTTCTTCTTTCTTTTTTCTTTTTTCCTTTTTCTTTTTTCTTTTTTCTTCTTTCTTTTTTCTTCTTTCTTTTTTCTTCTTTCTTTTTTCTTAATTAACTAAAGCCCCAGTTCTTAAAGCCTGAAAAATTACAAAACCATGACACAAGCTTTTTTAGATTCTTCTTTTTGTTTGTTTCTTTTGGGTTTTTTTGTTCTTATGTTTGGGGTTGGGAACAGGAAAGCCAAGGAACAGCTGGAACTGAACGTAGCAAAGAATGCAAAGAATAACAAGAGATTCTGTGGGTTCACTGGTTAGAAAAGAAGAACATACCCCCAAGAAGAGTGAATCAGCTCTGATAAATGAGAAAGCAAAGGGGCTATAATGAACACACAGAAGGCTGAGATACTCAACATGTTCTTTGCCTTAGTCTTCACTGGCAAGCAGGCTTCCCACATCTT
Source organism: Alectoris magna (assembly GCA_030625065.1). Taxonomy (NCBI): domain Eukaryota; kingdom Metazoa; phylum Chordata; class Aves; order Galliformes; family Phasianidae; genus Alectoris; species Alectoris magna. The sequence goes on from CM060561.1 coordinate 5,586,694, forward strand.
TCATGTCCCTGAACCTCCAGTTAGAGGTTGGGGGAGCAAAATCCCTCCCAGTGTAAGCAGAGAGAGAGTTTGAGACCACCTGATGAGATTGAATATATAGAAGTCTAAGGGCCAGATAACATGCATCTCAGGGTCCTGAAGAAACTGGCTGAGGTGGTTGCCAGGTCACTCTCCCTCACATTTGAAAAGTCATGTCTGTTGGGCAAAGTCCCCACTGTCTGGAAAAAGGGAAACATCACTCCCATTTTTAAGAAAGGTAGAAAGGAGTGCCTGGCAGACTACAGGTTGGTAAGCCTCCCTTCTGCACCAGGAAAGATCATGGAACAGATCCTCCTTAGAACTATTTTAAGACACATGCAAGGTGAAGAGGTGATCTGAGAGCCAGCATGGAGCAAATTATGCCTAACCTCTCTGGTGGCCTGCTAGAATGGAGAAACAGCGTCAGTCAACAAAGGAAGATCAGCCAATGTCACTTACCTGGACTTCTGTAAGGCCTTTGACACGGTCCCACGCAACATCCTTGTCTATAAATTGCAGAAATGTGGATTTGTTGGGTGTTCTATTTGATGGATTAGGAATTGGCTGCATAATCAGAACCAGAGAGTTGCATTCAATGGCTCTGTGTCCAGGTGGAGACTGGTGATGAGCGGTGTCCCTCGGGAGTCTGCACTGGGACTGGTGCTCTTTAATATCTTTAGCAACAGTCTAGACAGTGGGATTGAGTGGGCCCTCAGGAGTTTTGCTGATGATGCTGAGTGGTGCAGTTGATACAAAAGAAGGAAGGGACGCCATCCAGAGGGACCTGGACAGACTTGAAAACTGTGTGCATGTGAGCCTAATAAAGTTCAATAAAGCGGAATGATTTTAAACTAAAAGAAGGGAGATTTAGATCAGGTTTCAGGAGATGATTCTTTACTCAGAAGGTGGTGAGGCTCTGGAACAAGTTGCCCAAAGAAGCTGTGATTGCCCCATCCCAGGAGGTTGGATGAAGCCCTGGGCAGCCTCATCAGATGGGTGGTAACCCTGTCTGTGGCAGGGAGTTGGAAGTTTTATGGACCCCTCTAACTCAAGCCATTCTATGATATCATTCTATAATTTGTATTTCCCTCTAGTTGGACTACTTTTCTCCATAATAGGACTGTTACATGCCTAATTTCATTCCCTCAATGAAATTACTTCAAATATTAATTTTACTTACTTTTGGAAAAAAGAAAAATCCAAGCACATTTTAAGCTGGCAGCATTCCTGTATCAACTATTAAAAAAGCATAGCCTTAAGTAACTTATCCAGAGAAATTGGCCAAATCTGTGTCATGCTCTGAAAGCTGCAGAAAATGATTCTATGCTTTTCTCTGGAAGCATCCATTCTGCTCTGGCTGTCTGCTGGGAGAGAAAAAAGTTTCCTTTCAGCATACCTTAAATTAAAATACAATCTGAATGACAAAGTCTCTTGTCCTGCGGGTAGCACTGAGGGCACCCATTTAATTTGGTCTTTCTATATTTTGATTCTGATAATTTTAATTAACATAAGCATTAATCATTTTTAAATGTGCTAATTATTACTGATAACTACATTCCAATTTTACTGGGAAGTTAATCTTCCCATCTATTTATTTTTGTAATTGCAAAAACTTAGTATATGCATACATTACTGCCACTGGATCTGAAAAACAGACTTTTCTTTCCTGGGGTTGGTTTTCCATGCAGTCAGAAGGCCATTTCCAAGGAGTTTTTGTCATTGCTTTAGAATTCATGCACCCCGAATCAAATGATACTTAATTAAGTTTCCTTTTTTTCTTGTTATTCCTTGGAATTAGAACCCATCTATGCTAGTGACTTTATGTCTAGTTTTCTATTTTGTAGTAGTATTCCCCAACCATATGCTTTTTGATTTTACTGTTGCACGTGGCTGGCTTCCTTATAAATTTTCTTTGTTTTATTTTTCAACATGTCATTTACACAACTTCCATCCATTCCTGCTTTGGGACCTGGATCCTGCGCATGTGCATCACACCTCCCTATTGCTGCCTGCTTTGTTCTCCCTGATATCCAGTGGCACTAGTAATTGATATTCTAATATCAATTGCAGTTATATTCTGTATCTTCTGTCATTTTCAGTGAGCTCAGAGTAGTTCACAGCTTGTAGCTGGTTATCTTTTCTAACTCCAGGTCTCTATAGCTCAGCAGTGTTTTCTTTGTTTTGGACTCAGCTCATTGCCTATTCTGCAATAATGCAACATGCTGAAGTGCCACCGTCCTATATTTCAGCTCAGACAGTCATTCATCAAAGGAGGCTCTCTTTTTGCGGTCTTGTACTTCAACTTTTTGGCTTTTCCTGGGGATGCTGTGGTTTTCAAGTTCACCAACCATGGTGATCCTGATTTATTTACATCATGTTAAAAGACATCACCAGCTCCACATCATACAGCTTTCTAAAAAAGATAGGCCTGTCTCTTTGTCCCAAAGCAATCTGATGCAATGTAGATATCATAGCCATGTTTAAGAGAATTTCAGTTTCAGTTACTTTCTGGTCAAGGGTGATTCTCATGGCTCAAGTCTTTGCTTTCTGTTGAACTCCTTAAAACAAATGCTGTGTGAGTCTTCCTGAACATGGGTAATATGTGAATGTAAGATCAGCGTAATAGGTATGTAGGGAATCCTCTTCCCACTGTGAGATGTGGTTTGAGAGGATGCCAAAAACATAAGCTGAAGATTAGCAACAGAAGGAATTTGGGGAAGATCACAATCTTCTAACAACCACATAGTTGCTCTTTAGAAACTGCAATCTAGAAATGGTTGAAATTTCATCTTGTGTTTCTTCATTTTCCCATGAGGACATTTGTGGGTAATTTTGAACTGAATATCTCCTTCACACTTTACCTTCTCTTGAATCTCACCTGTGGAAGGTTTACTTTCCTCTAAAAAAAAGCTTATCATCCATGGAATTCATCACCACTTCAGTTCCACTTCTGTCACTTCAGTTCGTATTTAATATTCATCTCTTAGGAAGCCAAGGTAACTGAAGGGTTGTCATTCAATCAGAAGTGTTTGATATGGACATAGAAAAAGAGCAACCAAATGTTTTTCATTTTCTCTTTCCTCTGAATGGACTACAGAATTTAAATTATAAGTGAGATACAAGGATGAAATTCTGTTTTGCCTTATGGCTGTAACTGCAGTATAGTAGGTTATCACAACTGCCTCTGTACACACTCTGTGCATGTAGATCATGAGTTCCCCAGTCAGCCCAGGAGCTCCCCATCTAGTTGGCTTCATTAATAATACAGTGGACTTACTGGAAATGATGAACCAACTTGAATTCAGGGGATTTACAGAATTCCTAACCCCCTTCCTAACGAAGCATTTGACTAATTCCTAAAGTTGCTTTCCATGTTCTAATTTGTATAGCCTCAGGTGTTCCCTGGGTGTGCTGAGCCTAGGCCAATTTACAGGCATTTCTTATGTTGATTAACATCCTGGCTGGGGAATCTGGCACTGTCACAGAGACCTCCTCAGGTGGGTCCTACTGCAGAAGCAACCGAACTGAGCATGGATAAGATACTTCTAAGTAGTAAGTAGAAACTGTCCTGCACACACAAATGTGGTTGTGTAGATCAGTCTTTTGTATGCAGTTTAAGATGATCAGTAGCAATGGATCACACGTATGCAGGAGTAATTACATAGGACAACAGCTTGATAGAGAAGTTAGAAAATGGTTTTGGAAATCTCACTCAGTCCAACTGAAGATTTCTCTCACTGTCTGAGTTATGACTAACTGTTCTGTTCAAGAGACTCAGTTCCTCACGTAAGCATTATTTCATGCAAAGATTCATAACAATGTTGTTTGTTTTTTAACAAGTTAATGACTTGCTAATAACAGGCAAGAGATGCCCATTAGAGTTCCCTTTTCCCAACCATGGCTTCCTGCACCTTAAATTCCAAAAATGCTGCCCGTTTCCTTATTTTCATCTCATGAAAACTGACACAAATACTTTCTTCACATCAAAAAAGAAAAAAAAAACACCAACAGTTTACTTACTATTTCAGGTGCAAGGTCTTGTTTACAACACTAATGCAAAGAGAGGCCATGATTTTTCATTTTACAGGTGTCTTCGGAAATTTAAAGCTTCATCCTTCACACTTCTGCAGTCATAGTGTTTCCTGGGACCAGGAGACATGCCAGAGCAATTTCAGTTGTGTGACTCAGATGAATTTCACTGGGTTATAATGTAGATAAGAGAGATTTAGGAAGGAATGGGAAAAAGTGATTAAGAAACAGCAAAAAAAAAAAAAAAAAAAGAAAAGAAAAGCAGAGAAGGACAACTTCTAAATTTGTACATGGAAGAGTTGACTGTGTGCCACATGCAGAGAGCAGTGGTGCTCAGCGGAAACATTTGTTAGTCCAAAGCAATCAGCAGAATATGGGAGCAACCAGAGGGTTAGCATCTCGTAATCTAATAGGATTTTCCTTTTCTTAATTTATAGGGTCTACCTGGAAATCCGGGGGAAAGAGGACCTCCTGGAAAACCAGTATGTAACTTTTCTTCCATGCTGCATCCCCCAAAAGTTTTTGTCCTGTTGTTCTGTTTCCTTCTGTCTCATTTTCCTGCAGTACAAGTTGTCTCAAGTATGGTTTGGTTTTTTTTTTCCCTGCTGCTCTTCCCAGCAAAAAAACACAACAACAACAACAAAAACTAGGAACTATTAAAGGATTATAATAAAAATACCTGTGATGGGTTTGGAACAGCATGAAAATAACTGAATGTTCTGTGTGCAAAAGAGAAGCCAAAATTGTAAAGGCAATTTCTTCAAAACACTACAGTGTGCTATGGGCAATTACATGATCAAGAATACAAAGAGGTCTCATATATGATGTTCATTGATAATGTATGGAAACTGGTACTTTTTCAGCCCAAAAAGAAACTTATACCAGGCCACAAAATACACAGAGGTCTCAGATAGGATGTTTATTGATTATGTAAGGGAACTGGTATGTTTTTAGCCCAAAGAGAAACTGGTGCCAGTCCACAGACACGTTCAGGAAGATTTCTTTCATTTATACCTGTTAAAATTGCCTGAATTTTTCACTCCACAGGGTACCTCACCCCTGCTATCTCCGGAAGACATAAATCTCTTAGTGAAGGTAATCAACTTTTGAGGGTGGTGGGAGTTCATCTGTATGTTTGATTCAAACCTAACTAACACCATGCAGTGGGAAAGTGTCAGAGCTAGAAGTGCAAAAGATGCCTTAAACTGCTCCAGCAGAGCTTGAAAATTGCAAGTTTCCTGCTGGCACGGCTGTTGGGACACACAAGGATATGCTGGAGATCAAAACCCAGTGCTCTCCAGCAGCCCACACTAGTGACATGGCCTACAAAGATCTTTGTAATGCGGTTTAAGTTATAAAAACTCTGAGACTTTTTCATCTGTTTGGGAGGCTTTCATTTCCAAGCAGAAATAACTATTGTGAAGTTGTATTACCTAAAGCAGAAAATGGAAACCACTTTAATCAAATGGCTGATCTTTCACGTACACCTGCAACAGTGGTTGCAGGGCACCCACTTGCACTTTGGGTGCAAATTCAGTTTGCATAATGCCTCTAAAAGGATGCAGGTAATTAACCCCACATGCACCTGTGTTTCAAACATGGTGATCTGCCTGCTTTTACTTTCCATGTAGACAGTTGTCTGGAAAATGAGTCTGTATTCGAGAGGTGCTGATTGCAAAATCTTTAAAGATTTACGTGGGCTGAGTTGGGAGATTTTTAAGCAGGTTTGACACATGGAAAGAAATCCTTCCTTATTGATTAAAAGAAATGAAAAAAATACTTTTTTTTTTTACTAACCACATTAACAAAATGACCCTTTAAGATTGCTGCTTTGAAATGATTTCGCTGAAGAGCTGTTTTTCTCAGGCAACAAAGTATTTTTTTTTTTTTCCAGAGAGTTCACAGTATTGCATTGTTCAATGTTTCTGATCAAGAGAGTAGCAACAGACTGTTTCTTGGGTAGGGAATGTCATTTTGACGTTCCTTTCTTCTTATTATTTTTATTTATTTATATATTTTTTTTACTTTGATTATGTTTCAGTTGCACACACACAGCATGTTCTTTGTGTTTGGTACTTTTTCACTCCATACCTGGCCCAGCTTTACATACAGCATTTCCTTCAGACCCTAGATGCAATTAAGGCTCTGTTGTTCTGGGTCTCTCTCAAGTTCTTTCATTTTCAGTAGGAAAATATTAATGAAGGAGCTGAGGTTCAGAAAGACACTTAACCCTGCAATTTCACAATGGATAATTGACTGAGCAGGGAGTTGTACCAAGCTGACCTGATGTCCCATCTTTTGGGCTCTGTTGTCTCTCATAGCCAGGACTCACTTCCCTTTTACTAATGGAAGTCTGTCTTTGAAGTGAAAATGTCACACGTTGAGGACAGCAGAATTGGAAAGTGTTGAGATGATGCTTCAAATAATTTTTGAGGGAGGGAGGCTGTAATTCTCATGACTGAGTTTGGTCAAGACTTTTTGATGTTCACCTGGTCTTCATGAACTCCAGCAGATGAGTTCTCCTTAACCAGGCTAGCTGCAGAATAGTTTCTTTTGCAAAACACCCTTTCTGGTTCTATGCTGCAATAATGTAGTTTTCCATAGCAGTATGCCCTCTTAGCAGTAATTGAGGTCTTCTTGACTGATATAGACAGGGTTTTCTTCAAGTAGTCTTGTAGATTACAAACAAAGCTTTTCTTGATAGTGTTGCTTTGTGGCTATCTGATCTTGTGTCCTCAGTTACTTGATCATTAAGATCAGTTAAGAGTAGTCCAAAACATCCCAAGGGATCCTGTGCAAGCTCAGCATCTGGCCCTCTCTCTCCTTCACACTGACCTCTCTTCATTGTATGTCAAAATAACCCAGGTGTGTCAAAGTGCAGTGGCCTACAGGTTATGCTATCTCCCCACTGCTGCATTCGTATTCAGCATCTTCAGGGTCTACTAGATACCTTCAGTCTGTTGCTAATTTACTTCTTAATGTTCTCTCCTAGGATGTGTGCACTGAATGCCCACCTGGCCCACCAGGACTGCCAGGCATACCAGGTTTCAAAGGTGACAGAGGTCTCCGAGGACCACCAGGTAGAGATGGCCAGGATGGGAAAATGGTAAGAGAGCTAGGGAAGTGGTCATCCCTTGGATTTAGTTGAACTGTATCCCTTGGATTTGCTTTAACCTTTATTTTTTTTTTTTTTTCTTACAATATTTTTACATGGTTGATTTTTATTTTTTTCAGTTACAATGTACTGATTCTTTTATAGCTGTCTTTCGACTCGGTGGAGTGGATTTCAGCTGCTTCAGAGAGCCATAAGGTCTCTTCTGAGTCTTCTTTACTCCAGACTAAACAATCCCAGTTCCCTCAGCCACTCCTCATAAGACTTGTGCTCTAGACCCCTTGAAAGATTCACTGGACACGCTCCAGAGCCTTGATGTCTTTCTTGTAGGGAGCAGCCAAAAACTGAACACAGTACTCAAGGTGTGGCCTCACCAGAGCTGAGTATGGTGATCAGCTTTTCTGGAGCACTTTACCTTTCAGGAGAGACTCCCAAGGGACCCTCCTTACCAGTGTCCTGAATAATTCAAAGTCTGCCCTCCAGCAGTCCAAGACAGCAGTTATGGTGGCACCCCTCCTGACTTCACCAGTAGAGAACTCTAGCATTTCATGGTTGCTCTGCCCAAGGCAGCTCTTGACCTCCACATTTCCCAGCAGTTCTCTGTTTCTGAACAGCAGGTCTCATGGGGCACCTCCCCTGGTAGGCTCTCTTATCAGTTGCATCAGGAAGTTATCTCCCACACATTCTAGAAACCTCCTAGACTGCTTTTTCTGCTCTTTTTTTTTTGTTGTCCGTGCAGTGTGCATTGGTGTAGATGCGCTTCAGCTGAGACAATCCTGTCATTATTCCCCTAGATTCCTCATCTTTAGTGAGCCTTATTTTATTCCCTTCCCCTTTCACATCTGCCTCAGTGAGCCCTGCCAGCCCCTGGGCTAGGATGTGTTTCCCCCTTTGAGACTGGTGAGACCTATCTGCAGCCATCAGGACAGGCACTTACTTGGTAAGCCACTCCATGGTCAGAAAACAGAAACTCCTGAGATTGCACTGTCCTATCAGCCACGAATTTGTGAGATGGGTTTTCTCCTGGTCCTCTCAATAGCCCTTGCTGCCACTGAAGGGATAGAGGAAAACACTACCTGTCCACCTGTTCTTGTCCATCATCTACTCTGTAGGAAAAATCAAATAACCCAGAAGCTGTTTTTCAGTCATGTTCATTGTTCAGAAGGAGAAATAGTGGTGTGTGAAAAGAAACTAGAGAACAGTGACTGAGGTGTGACTAGAGTATGTTGCTGATTGAGCTGTGATCATTATGTGGATTTTTTGTTGGCTACAAGGATGCCTAAGGGAAGTTTTAGGAGTAGCTATTTTTTAAGAGACACAAATTTTGCAGAGGACTTGAAATAAAGGAAGGAGGTTAAGGGGTTTTAATAAATGACATGTGCTGAAATTAATCCCTTAACCTTTTCAATTATCTGTCAGGACGGAGTGAGAATAAAAGTGATGGCTCTCTACCATCCAGAGATCCTGTGTTATTTCACAGCCCTAGAAAGCTCATCTAATGTTCTTGGTTTCAGTTTTCCTCCATCAATCATGCTAGTAGATCTTTACAGTTCTACTAAGTGGAAATAAGTGAGTGAAAAAATGTGTGGTGTAACTGAGAATTTGACCCATCTGTCCACAGTGAGCTTTGATGCATCCCATTTGAACTGCAAGGAGCAATTTGGAAGAAGAAAATCAAAACTTTACTGCTCCAGGAAACCAGCTACTCCTGTAAAAAGCCACATAGAGAATGTTATTATTCTAATTAATCAAGATATTGACCATACTGTACCATATGGGTTTTAGCCTGATGGGTTCCAGAGTTTTTCAGGTGGGAAGCTCCCTTGTAATTAATCCTTGTGGAGCACTCTGGTTGTGGCTTCCCCTTGAGATCATGTGTTTCCAGCAGTGGGCAAGGCTGATACGTATAACCACAGAGATTTCCTAAGGGTTAGTTTGTTTGGAAAAGAGCCAACTACAGTGTTAGGCATTGTTGTAGGTTAACCAGGAGGCATACATTATGTGCTGATGAACCTTTCAATACCATATACAAGAAGATCTGTGTAGTACAGTAGGTGCTGGAGAACAGATCAATCTATCTGCCATGCTGAGCATAAAGGTGGCCTGACCACCTTGGCTCCAGTACTGAGGATGACAGGCTCTGCCTTCTTGATCTGTAAGAAACCAGTATTTACCTCTGCTTCTTCTGCATTGCAGGGAAGTGCTGGTCCCAGAGGTCCTGCAGGCCCACCTGGGCTGGATGGCCAAAAGGTTGGTTGATCTTCTAATTCTAATGATTTCTTCTAAGCAGAAATTATTTGTGATTAGTTAGAGCACCGGTGACACAGGCTCTTGGTAGGACCCACTCCTATATTAAGGGGTAGAACTGACCTGTTGGGTTGGCCCTGCTCTGGTGATTCAGTGGAATACCACAGGTGAACAGAACTGCACAGCTCTCTACATGAACACTGTTCCATTTAAATACATTCTTCTACCATCCCTCTGTTCACAAAAAAAACCAACACAAAACAAACAGAAATGAAACAAAACAAAACGCAAAGGGTTTGATTCTTGATAAAGAATTTCATTTCACTGATCTTTTGATGAGAGAGATGGAAATCAGAATCAACTGTCAATGCAAATCAGGTGAGGAAGCAATTAAAGCTTCAGCAGTAACTTTCTTCCTGCATTGATTCTCTCCTTTCTATATCCCACATGTTGGAACCCCTTTAAGTTAAGGTGTGGCTTTCAAATACACTATCTGCAATATATGCTCCCTGAAATACACTGTAAAAAGAATGACTTGGTTCGGATGTATCTTTCTGCCTCATGATTTAGGGACGTAAGCCAATATCAAACACAATGTCTGAAGGATTCCAATAATATCACATTTTGAGCATTTCCCACAAGTAGCTCTGTCAGCATTCTGTTCACAGTGCCAGTGCCTGGTCAGTCAAAACCTTTAAAACTACCTAATGTGAAATAAATCAAAACAAATCAATAGAGGGAGAAAGAAGAAATGAAGGCCACAGTTCCCTCCATACTTCCCTGCATCCTGACCTACTGTTTAAAACAACTTCTGCTATTTTAACATCTTTGTATTTGCACTTATTAGTGTAGGACAAACTAATACTGATTCATAAATTAATTTTAAATCTTGCAAATTAAAGTGTGCTGAAGGTGAGCAGTAGAGTCTCAAAAGCAAACATAAGGCTGATCAAAATGAGAGTACCTTCCAAGATTAAATTTTCAAAGGAATTAGTATCCCATAAAGACAATAACCAGTGGAAAACACAGGTAGTCTAAGACTCTCATACGCTGCTTTCTTTAATGCTATGCAAAAGTGGAGGTCTGGGTAGCAACTGAATAGAATGGTTTGTGTTGTAAGGGACCTTAAACATCATCTAGTTCCAACACCGTACTGTGGGCAAGGATGCCTTCCACTGCGTTAGGTTGCCCAGGACCCCATCCAACCTGGCCTTGGACACCTCCAGGAATGGGGTAACTGCAGCTTCTCTGGACAGCCTCTTCCAAAGCCTCACCATCCTCATAGTGAACAGTTTCTTCCTTATAGCTAATCTGAATCTAATCTCTTTTAGTTTAAGGCCACTACTCTTTCTCTTATCGGTATCCAGTATACTCCTTTACTGTAGGCCCCCTTCAGCTGCTGGAAGGCTGCTATAATGTCTCTCTGTAGCCTTCTCCAGGCTCGCAACTCTCACTGCCAAGGCTCTTCACAACAGCTTCTCAGCCTGTTTAGTTGAAACCTGCCCAAGGAGGTTGTAGATGCCCCATCCCTGGAGGCATTCAAGGACAGGCTGGATGTGGCTCTGGGCAGCCTGGTCTGGTGGTTGGTGACCCTGCACGTAACAGGGGAGTTGAAACTAGGTGGTCATTGTGGTCCTTTTCAACCCAGGCCATTCTGTCATTCTATGATGATGGTTCTTTGAAATAACGAGACTTAAACTGTACATGTGCTTAATATAAAATCAAGTAATTGATAAATAATCTGACTTGCATTCAGTAAACTGGCAAATTCATGGCATTTGTAATGGTTAAGAGCAAATATTGTAAAACTTTTCAGAAGAGATAAAGACAAAGGCTGTCACTGTGACTCCTTTCCAAATATTTGAGGAGGCTCTGCATGGTGAAAAATCTAGAGAGCTCTGCACTTTTGAATGTGCAATATGTTGTCTCTACCAGCACCGTGCAAATCTGTACAACTCTCCCTTCCCTACTTGGCTCCTAGCTCTCATGGAATGAACCAGAGAATCATTTCAACGGCCTGCAACTCATTAGTGTCCCCTGTGTTGTTCAGGTCATAATTTGTATAGCCAGCATCTCAGTATTTTTTGCTGTGTGAGTTTCATCTTGCCTGTAAGCAACTGCAAGCACTGATAATACAGACATCTACTTTTGAGTTAGTTGCTTCTGCTCTGTTGTCAGAGACGCAGAGAGATTAGAGGGCACATTCTGGGCATTAATTTTCTGGATGCACCTTAGAAATGCTGGTTTTGACACTGTTGGCCCTGAGGAGAAAATAGATTAGTACCTGGTGCTGTAGATGCCTTTAGTGGGACGAATGATTCCTTACCAAAATCCCATTTAGTTCATCGCCTAACAGCCTTTTTATTTTTAAGGCTATTTATGTCCTCTTTGTGTCCCTAAGCCTGAAATATATATATATATATATATACATATATATATGTACAATATATATATATATGTACAATATATATATATATATGTATATATATATGTAAAAGGCCATCCTGGATCTGTTCAAAGACCATTTTCCCATATATTGCTAGCTCCAGTAGTGATAGGGAAAACCACAGGCAGAATTTAAGAGGAGCAGGATCAGGGTTCAGTTCTTATTTCTGTATTTTATGCTCAGATGACCAAGTGCCTTATGAAATAAGTCAAAAAGCTAATAAAATACTGAATCTAAGTGACTTTCAGTGACTTTTTTTTTCTCATTATCAAGGGTGCTAAAGGAGACCGTGGTATAACTGGGGATGTAGGAGAAAAAGGCGAACAGGTAAAAATTAACTATGCTTTCCAGTACTGCTTTCTCTGTGATCACTTCTTCATCAACAGTTGCTCTAATGCTGAAAAATTCAACTACATGAAAAAAGGCAAGGAAGATGGGAGCTATCCATCACTGCTAAGCCTCAAATGGACTTTACTAAAGAGCAGGACCATAGAAGACCTGCTCAGGATTCCCTTCCAATCTCCAACACAGATCTTCCCTGTGTTGTGTTGCTGGATTCTAAGATGATTTTTTCCTCACCTCTGCATTGAATACATTCAGTTCTCTGCAGTACCAACTTCTGTTCACTTCCCCAGCTAACATCTACATGAGGTCCAGGAGATTAAACACCCCTGGACTGAAAAGGCCAGTTTTGCTATTTGTCCTAGAAGGTGATGGACTCTTATAGGATGTGCCACAGGAAAGAAAACAGTCTAAATTGTAGAAAATGCTCACACTTACTTTTGTCAAGGGCTGAGTCAGTAGTTTAAGGTGCAAATTCAGTCTTCAAAGAAAATTGTATGATATTTTAAACAACATTGATTTCCAGCCTGGTCTTCTCCCACAATATTTGTTCTCCGCTCCTATTAACATACCGTGAAATACATATTACAGAATGTACACCCTAAATCTAACTGTGTTCATTACTGAAGTGCATACTTTGAAAACCAGCACTTTGATTTAAAAAGCTGCAGTCCATTATTTCCTTATAACCAGCACTCTGTGTATTGTCTCATTTTGATGTTACCTCACAGTACCCAATGATCAATGAATAATATATAAAGCCTCTCTGTTTGTTTTTCAGGGACACCCGGGAATGCCTGGCTTTGCAGGGGATCCTGGAAACCCTGGCCCACCTGTAAGTTCCTCTGTTGCAAAGCAGCTGGTCTTATATTTTCCTTGCTAGTAACAGTAGCCGCAGAAAGGGCCATTCTCACCTGCCTGCACATTGCATATTCCTTTTCCAGTGGGTTCCTAATGGTCCCTTGAGTGTCATAGATTTCTCTGCTCGTGATAATTGCTATTTAATACATCAGCCACTTTTCATTGATTGCTTCATCTCACTCTGTAAATTGATGCTAAGCTTCAGTCCCTCTCTTTATACAAGGCAATAATCATGGAAACTCTTCCACAGAGACTACTTAGGAGTACATGTATAGGTGTTTACTTATAGGCAGAATAAGTTGTCAGACTGGAACCAGCAGATCTAACAGTGTTTTTGGTGTTCAGTTGTATGCAGTAATATGAGTGTGAATTTTCTCCAATTTTTGTGTCCTCTGGATTACTTTTGAATCAAGAGGCCTTTTACATGTGTCCTGCTGTATCACAATCCTTATTTCTTGTTCTGCTCTCTCCACAAATGCAGTTATGCTTCTTTGCATATATAAAGTCATAATACTGGGGTGTCATTGCAGAAGCAAGGCTGAAATACCTTGGCTCTCCTGCTTGTGATATCACCATTTGCAGTCTCCAGGAGCAGGGACTTTTCCTGAGCAAAGGGCTTTTCTTTCCAAACCTTCTGTCTTTGCCTACAGTCATCACTACTCACATTGCTGCTTGCAGAGCAATTTGACTCTGCTATGATAAGGGTTTTCAGCATTTGTCCTTTATGGGAATCAGCGCAGTCTCCTTAAAGCTGAGTTTACTTGTAACTCCTAAAGGACAGGAAGTACTGGGAAAAAAAAAAAAGACTGTGTTAAAATTTTGCTTTCAGATAGTAGTGATGCCTAGAGGCTGCTGAATGCTTTGCCACCAGGACAACACGTGGGCCTTCTTTGTGGGTCATTTGCTCTTCTGCAAGTTCATTTCAAGAAGCATATTTTTAAGAGAAACTGATAATACGGGAACATTTACTGCCACAGCCATAAGTCTGTTTTGGTAGGAAGAAAATTCTTAAAGCTATCCCATGACATCCTCATGGGAGTCAGGAAGAGAGTGTGAATGGAGTCAACTGAAATGTGAAAAATAAAACTGATTTTGTCAAAGGAGAGCAAGTTGCAGTGTTCCGATAGATTCTTTTTCTTGACATGCCTTTTTCCCCTGTCTGCATGGACCTGTGGTTCTAGGGTGACAGGGAGTGCACTGACAAACGTACAAAATGTGTTAATTATTCATGTTGTTTCTGCTTTTTTTGGTTTAGGGACCGGATGGAGCACCGGGACCAATAGGACCAGCAGGAAACCCAGGAGATATAGTAAGCTCTAAGCTATGTGTTTCATCACTAGCTTTACCTAGCTTTATCCCTGTGAATAAAGCTCAGCTGGAACTGAAGTAATGTCTTTTCTTCCCATGTTATGCATTGTGAAACAACTCTATACTTGCAAGTAGGACCTCCACTAATAACAACAGATTACTCTGTTCCTGTTCCTCCAAATTAGCCAGAATGAAATATCCACTACATGGAACTAATTCAGTGCACTCTTGGCCTACCATCTAAGGAGGTAGTTGTACCTCTCATGCATCTGTCTTTGCTATTAACATCTTGTAGCCTCTGTGGCATGATGACTTAATTTGTTAAGCTGGTACATGACCCAGGGAAATGCTTGAATTGTGCTTGAGGATTGTCAAAACAAAACCAGCAACATTCTGAAGAATGCCACAGCACGGACTGCTCAGGTCCCACCCTTTTAGACTGTTCCTTGGCACCACTGCAAACTCTTGTATATGTGGAAACTTCAAGAAATACATGAAGAATTTTGCTACTGCTGTTTCATTTGAAAGTCAGATTCTATTTTATGGTAATGCCTCAGAAAACTGTAGGAGAGAAGGATAATCTGATTGGAATCTGATTGATGCTTACCTAAGTGTGAAAAAGAAAAAAAATCACGATTTAGGACTGTGTAATTCTGTGATTAATTTCTGGAGCAGGGTTTCCTAATGAGCAAGACACCTTTTGCACATCTGTTTCAATCATAAGGGACCCAGTAGCTGTCCTTCTGGTGGCTGCTGTGAAATCAGTCAGCACTACCATCAGAGAGGGCACAGATTGCATGGACAAGCTGGCTGAACTTCCCTTTCAAACGGATGATTAAGGTTGAAATAATTTGAAGTACCTTGGATGCTTTCGTGAGACCTGTTTCCTATCCCTGGAGGCATTCAAGGTCAGGCTGGATAGGGCTCTGAGCAATCTGATCTAGCTGTAGGTGTGTCCCTGTTCAATGTGGATGAGTTGATACCCTTTAAGGGTCCCTTGCAACTCAAACAATTGTTTGATTCTGTGTCTAAGAGGGGATTGCTCTCTTAGAACAGTCAACGAGGCACTTCTTACTATTTGCTGATTTGAGAGATATAAAATATAGACTTTCTGTTTTCTGGATGGACACTTCATGAAAGAAGCTAAGCACTCAGTGCTAAATATAAGTAAACCAAGGAAGAAAATACTGGTGATTTTAATGGTTTCTCTAACTGTAACAACTTATAAATAATACTCTATGCTTTTTTTTGGTAAAAACTTTCAAGTTTAAGCAGAAATGAAGTCAAGAAAACCTGAACACAGCATGATATGAATCTGCAAGACCAGATTCTCACAGTGGTGCCATGTCAAACATTGCATTTGATCTTTATATGAGAAGCATCTGAGAAACTCATCTGAACCTCGGTGTTTCTACTTTCTTTCCAGGGTAAAGATGGCCCTCCAGGTCCACAGGGCCCACCGGGTGTTCCTGGACTTCCCGTGAGTGCAGTTCAGCACCTTCTCTTTCAATACATAGAACTGTTTGTAAGCACATGTGGATGTGAACCAAACAGATTCCTGAGGTGCTCTGAAAGCTGTGCATGATCTTTAAGGGATACCTGTAATGTTGGTGCTATGTCCTCAGTCCGGGACATCATGAGTGCTGTATTCGATCACTTCAAATCTAAGTGTTAACTGCCTGAAACAGGCTTGTTCCTCATCTGCCTCTTCTTTTCATTTCATTTCATTTCATTTCATTTCATTTCATTTCATTTCATTTCATTTATTTATTTATTTAATAAATTCTCTTATACAGGGCACAAAAGTAATGTAATAGCATCAGTGTAAGGGAATAAGAATTCATAGTCTGGAATACCACCTTCCTCTCAAATCCGTAGTTGAAATGATTCCTTTGCACTGACTCAAGTGCATCTGAGGCATAAACACTTCTCTTCTGGAAAAGGCATTAGTACATTTAGTTTTGGGGGTTTTTCCTTATTTGTGTAGGTCTAGTTATTTGCAGTGTAAAGTAGTTTAGGTGAATGCCATAATAATGACATTATAGTGATTTATAACAGCTGTCTTTAGAACCCTCTTTTAAGACTGTTGACATGCTTGCCTTGCTGAGGAGAAAGCCCCTTAGAATTACCATACTGAATAGGAAAAAAGCGCAATGTGTTTCCCTACAGAAATGTGACAGAAAAAGTTTATGTCTGAACTATAGAAATAACAGAATTTCTGGTGCATTGGGCAAAATTAAATACAATCACAATGAAGTAGAGGTGCTATTTTGAGTTTTCATGTCGACACAAGTATACCGATCTCTCCTGCAGACTCCTTGTTAACCTTGTTATGCATTTTATTAATAGGGCATTTCTGGGAATGATGGCAAAGATGGCAAGCCAGGATCTCTTGGAGAACCGGTAATGTAATTTAAAGGTGTTTCACACAGGCAATCACAGACTACATCCAGTTTTTCCTTTTGTAGCTGCTTATCTATGGGCTCAGTGGGGGCAGGAAATCTGTTGGCACATCTTTTTCTAACACCAGAGGGGCTATATTGTCTTGAGCAATTTATAAGATTCACTCTCTGGGATTCTTGAAAAGAAACTGGGTTCTTTTACAACTACTATAAATACTCCAAAACATAGTGATTCCACCTTTACAAGTACTGCAAATATTGCAAAGAAAGAAGATATTGTCTTGTAACATTAAATCTAAGGATTGCATTTTTAGGTAGAAGATTACGGAGCATAAAAAGTTTAGAGGAGGTATCTTAAAAGAAAGCCTTTTCTGAGTTGTTCTGTAATGGTTCTGTTGTCCAGGATTAGAGAGGTTTATGTTTGATGTTCTCTACTTAGTCTATGCTTGCATTTATTGAAGGGAAAAAAAAGCTGAGCCATGAAGTTGTCAGCCAAAAGGAAATGTTAATAAATTGGGCAGTGAATATTATTCCTTACTACTGTGTTTCTTAGAAGAAGAATGTGCTTTCAGTGTCTGGCTCTGCTAGCCTCCTTCTGTGCCTTGTCAAATGGGACTCAGTCCTTCTGTAAAAAGCCAAGTCCCCAGTCATTTAGGAGAATGGAGAAATGCTTGTCACAACAGCTGCAGGTTGTGTGCTTCCAACAAAACATCTGGTTTCTGTATGCAGATACTGATTTTGTACGTGCTGACCAGGTATTGCTATAAATGTGTGCATTATCCCTCTGAAAGAAAAAACATTGTATAGGTGCATCAATCCAAATGCATAAATACCTTTGAAGTTCAAAGTGTATTTTCATGATGGTGCAGGTATGGAAATATCTCTGTCACTACAGTCCTTGCAAGCTCAGACAGAGATGTTGCTGGAGAAACTCCAGGCAATCACAGTTCTGAGTGCTGTTACACATAAGGAGGAGAAGTGGGAAGAGTTTTCAACAGCAGAGGGATGGAGCTGAGACTCTCATTAACATGAACATGATTGTGTCCCATAGGGAAAACCTGGAGAACCAGGCCTCCCAGGCCAGGAGGGTGCCAGAGGCTTACCGGTAGGTTCAGTCCTGTAACTCTTCTGTACTGTAGCTAGGAAGTTTTTGATGGAGGGATGGTAACTCTTAGTGATGTGAACATCCGTTGTTGGTGACATGGACAGTAAGACTGAGTAAACCTTCAGTAAGCTTGTGGATGACACCAAGCTGTGTGGTGACGTTCACTTGCTGAAGGGGGGTGGGTTGCCATCCAGAGGCACCTTGATTGGTTTGAGAGGTGCCCATGAGAATCTCAAGAAGTTCATCAATGCCAAGGGCAAGGTCCTGCAGCTGGGTTAGGGCAATTCCAAGCACGAATACAGGCTGGGCAATGAGTGCCTAGAGAGTGGCCCTGAGGAAAAGGACTTCTGAGAAGGTTGTTAAACTCATGGTCATGATAGAACATTCCCACTGCTTCAAGTGTTAGTGTAATGGGCAATTATTTATTTAATTCTCTTTTTCAGGGTTTCAAAGGACAGAGGGGAGATACAGGTCCCCCAGGACCACGGGTATGCAACATGCACTGCATGCATGATAGTCCTTTGTAGAAAGGTGATGTGAATTGAAGTTATGCTCCCAGTTAAGGTGAGGCAACTGGTAGATTTGAATCCTCTGAAACTGCCTTTGAGATAGACCTGTGTGAGAAATTTTCACAGGAGGCCTCCACACAGCATCCTACTTGTAAAACTACTGATATAGAAAGTGAGGAAACTTACTGCAGTCATTGAATGAGTATCAGCTCTCCTCCAGAAATGCCTAAGACATGCAGAATATGTTCAGAGCAAAACATAAAGAAATGAATGCAGAAATGACTTTAGCCATTTGGCTTAGTTGCCTATTCATAATGAAGCTCTAAACTCAGGTCCTGCATGTAAAGTTGTTCTCATTTGTGAGCAATGCAGTACAAAATGTTCCTTAATGTAGACAGTGGAACACAAAACTGAATTTCTTTCTGCCTAATTAATGCTGACTCTCCATAGGGAAGGAAAATACTTTGCTTGGAGTAGCTTAGCTGAGCAATCTAGTGCTGGAGCTCCTCGTGTTTTCTTCATTACAATAGTTTCTGTACCACAAGTATGTTGGTGGGTTTCACTTACTATACTAGCAGCAATAAATATTCCGCTGGAAAACAGTGTGATGCACAGATGCCCTGTGCATCACTGTCAGGAGATGTTTCTGAGTTATTTGTAAAAGCTGTGTGTCACGTATGATGTACAAGGCTTTTATTGTCTTTAGAAATTCCTCACTGAGCTCATTTGAAACCCCACACCACTTGCAGTGGTGTTACTGGTCTGCCATTGACCTTGAGCTGATATCTCTTTCTTTTTTTGCTGAATTGCAGGGGGAACCAGGTGCGACAGGTCCTGCTGGGCGTGAGGGGCCACCAGGGAAGGACGTAAGTGTACTGTTTTGAGCAGACATTCATCTTCTCCCTGACAAATGAAAAAAATCATTCATGGTGACCCCTCCCTAAAAACAACTGCAGAAACTGAAATGAAGGGTAAATTACTGCAGCAGTGCATAGGGAATGATTTGTATGAAGCTCGTTAGAATACCGATAAATTTGAGGGCTTTTCTCACCACTCAGCTGCTGACATGTGAATATCAGGGATATCTTTGGCAAAGGAGGGAGAGCTGTACTGTCTGAATTGCAGGCTGTGCTGTGTAGCCACGGACCTGCTTTCTGCCGCTCCTCTCCAAACTGTGTTTCATTCTGAAGATCCCACTGGGCCAGGGTCCGTTCCACTTGCTCTGCAAAAGCTGTACCTTACTGCATGCACAGCTGAAGCACAATCTATGACATACTTGTGGAATAAAATGCTACCGCTCAGAGCAAAGAGAGATGGTACAGACAGATCCTTTGACATTATTAGCATCAAATGCAGTCACATAGCAAAGTCTCTGGAGAGCACAACTGAAACAGCATTCTGCAGCAGCTGCTCAGCAATGTACCGAGTGGCTGATATGCCATTGTCATGGGATCTGGGGAAGTGGTTTCACCCTTGTACCCCCTATATAGTCAACAGTACCCTACGAAGTAAAATGGAAGATAGGCCTAGGGGAACCCCTCAGAGAAGGTAGGAACAGCTTAAGGGAGAGCAAAGGACTTCCAGTCCCTGACGAATCCAGCTTTAACATCAGACGATGCTAATGGGTTCTGCTTGTGATCAGACTGCACTCACTGGGTGACAAATGTTTAAAATTCAAGAGGCTAGTCATACATAACAGGAAGGGGGCAGTGAAGCTTTTCTTGTTTTTCCTTAATACACAAACAGTTTAATTTAATAGGACCAGTTTAAAATGAAGGCTTGTTTGCCTCCCTATCAGATCTTTCCTACTCACCAAAATACTTTTCTTCATTTTAGGGTGATACTGGCCCCATAGGACCACAGGGCCCTCGAGGACTCAGAGGGCAGCCGGTGAGTTTTTCTCCTGATAAGCAGTTTCTGGAGGTACACTGTATTTAGTGGGAATGTTCTGCAGTCCAGACCTCGTTCGGAAGAAGAATACTATGCAAGATCCGGGTGATGTTTGATGAAATACTACCTAATTTGGGAAAAACCAATTAGAACTAGATTGGTGGAAACTGATGAGGACTAATATGGAGCACAAAGTAACGTTAGTTTCTGACTTGTGTGGGAAAGATAGTTTAATGGTTTCTACCAAGACTGCAGTGTCAGAAGTGCTTGTGTTCCAGACTTGCGACTGGAAAATCACTCCTTATCACATGGCCTCTGCATGTGGTTTTCAAAGGCAGGCAGTAGTTGCAGATGCCCATGTTGGGATATCTGGGATCCTGTTGTGATACTATTCATCTTTGTCATACTTTCTAGAATTTATCCTGATTTATTTTTTTATTTTTTAAAGCATAGCTTTGAAAAAAACATTTGTTTAATTGAACACTTGTAAAGTTTGATTACATCTTCAGTGGAGAAATGGCAATTCAGTTAACATTTCTGAAAGCATCATCTGGAATGGCTGAGAAATTACTTGTATTAATTTAATAGGCTTTTCAATTCTCTTTTAAAATTCAATCGTTTCCAAATTTGAATGCGTATCTCAGTTGCTGAACATGAGCACATCTTTAATGTGTTATAATAAGAGTGATTTCTTTTCCTTATGGGAAGGTCTGCTAGTGAAACAAATTCTACAACATGTTCCATAATCAGGGCAAAGTGCTGATTCAGCCAGCAATTCCAGGAGCTGGAATGGCAGGTCTCTGGGAGCTGGGAGGGTAGGGGGTTAGATTACACTGTAGGAACATATGGAAAGCTCCTCTGTGTACCTTATAATTTATCTCATTATTTCTGCACTGCTAGCATCATTCACTAATGGGTCATGCCCCTGCACCACACCAGAAATGCATAAATTTTTTTGAGAAAATGGAAGTTATCACCATTCCAAAACACATTCTTCTTTAGAGGAGAGCTACATGGATTTTTCTATGGCCAAGGGCGAAGTATCAGTTTCTTTTGTTGCTCGTCTGCTTTATTTCTACTTTATTAAAGAGCAAGAGGTATGATTTTGAATATTGACATTAAAAAAGGCTGGTCTATACCATCAATCCAGTGCAATCAGGTGATGGTGAACACATCTGACAAGTGGTTTGCAGAACCTATCTTACTTATTGGAAACAGGAATTTTTTGAACATAAGAAGGTTTGGGGTGATCTGGAGGTATCTGTTGGCCAGTGCAGATTGTTTTCACATTGATCATGGAGTTGCCAAGAGTTTGTCAAACACTAACTAATGGGGCTGCCATAGTAGGTAGCTGCATCTGTACAGGATGCATGTGACAGGAATAAGGGTAATGAGACAGAGAAGGAGTGCTAGTTTGCCCCTGTTCACATTAGGGCGTCTGGGTCCTCATCTCTGACTTTTTATCCAGAGATGTGGTCAGCCGTGCAATCACAGATGCAGAAGCTGTGGGATTAATAAAAAACAGGAGAACCTTACTCTGTAATCTGCCAAGAGGGGAGGTTGGAAAATGTTAAAGAAATCCGTGCTGGTACAGCAGCAGGTGGATACTTCTATTGATCACAGTATATTTTATTTCACTAACCTTTTTCCTTTTCACCTAGGGCAAGAATGGATTGCCTGGATCTGCAGGAGAACCTGGCCCAGCAGGTAACCCAGTAAGTACCACAAAGGGAAATGTATCCAGCTAGCCGTTATGTCAGGGAGAGGTGACTGATGAAGTATGGATGGGGTGGTTTGTGTGTAGCTGCTTACAGTCCGCCAAGTTGCAATGTCTGAAGGTAGAGGTCAGTGACCTGAAAATCACTGACTGGCCATATTATCAAAGGGATTTTGGCTACATTCCTGGAAAAAAAAAAAGAAAAAAAAGAAAAAAAAGGAAATGATTGATTACCTGGCATGGAGAAAAGATTGGCATGCCTCATCTTTACCAGTTGATTTAATTTTGCCAAGCAGAGACTCTGCAGCCAGCAGAGAGCTGTCACAAGAAAGGAGAGGGCTTCAGGGAGTTGGCAGGCTGCCATGGAGGAATAGCAGCAGTAGAGAAATTCTCCCCAGGCACATGGGGGAAGAGCAGGTAGTGGGCAGTAAACCAAGATCATGGAGCAGAATGAATCCCCTGGGGCCATCCTGTGTGGAAGAATAGAATGGTAATGAAGTGCTGTAAGGAGCACAGAAAGAAGACTTTTTTCTCTGTTCTGCTGCTGAAAATTGTTCAGGATTCAGCACATCCATGCAAATTAACCTTTCTGTCCAGTGGCACCTTTTACAGTGCAGGGCTTTTCTTTCCCTTTGCCCACCAAGACATTACATCTTCTTGGTCTGGTAAATTCTGAAAGAAACAAAGACATAGCAAAAGGAATCTGAAAAGTATTGCAGAGGGACTTCACTCATCTTTGTGGTGTTCTGCCCTTGCAATACCAGAAAGCAACCCCAGCATTGTTGCTGACATTTGCCCCGAGGAAGTGTCTGTGAAGATGATCAGAGGGCTGGAGCACCTCCCCTACAGGGACAGGCTGAGAGAGCTGGGGCTTTTCAGCCTGGAGAAGAGAAAGCTCTAAGGAGACCTTCCAGCACCTGAAGAGGGCCTACAGGAAAGCTGGGGAGGAACATTTTATAAGGGCAGGTGGTGACAGGATGAGGGGAAATGGTTTTAAACTGAAAGATGTTAGATTTAAATTAGATATTAGGAAGACCTTTTTTACTGTGAGGGTGGTGAAACACTGGGACAGGTTGCCCAGAATGATTGTGAATGCCCCCTCCCTGGGAGCATTGAAGGCCAGGCTAGATCAGGCTGTGGGCAACATGGTCTAGAGGGAGGTGTCCCTGCCTATAGCAGGGGAGTTGGAACTAGGTGATCTTAAATTTCCCTTCTAACCTAAACCATTCTATGATCCTATGATTCTTTGCTGCCAGGATGTCTTCTCCTAAAATTTCACAGAGAAGTAAGCACCTTTTATGCATAGGTTGGTAATAGCATGCAGATTACAGGTGGGGTAGAAGTGATGCAGTCTACCAGCCTTTTTGCAGCCAAAAATCATTGCTACTGCTTTTTTTTTTGTCCTTGCTGCAACTCATTGCCTTGCCTAGACCACTGTCATTGCCTCTTACCACATGGACAGCCTCTGTTGCCCATTCCATCTTCATTTCTTCTCATCATGCCCACCTCCTCTCCCTATGTCTTTTTCCTTTTACTGCTTTTTGGCTGTATGAGTTACTACTCATGTTTTTTCCAAGGTTGCGAGGGTTCTGGAACCATTACCTACCTAGATGGTCTGGTAGTGACCCACAGTTTCGTCAGGCAGCTTCCTGCACAAACACAGAACTAAAGCACTCTCTACTTCAGAGGATTTACACTCCAAAAATAACATAAGAGATTGAAAAAGGATAAAGTCAGATGGATGAGAAAGGGGAAACAATGACAGTATTGGTCAGCAGAACAGACAGTCTTCTCATCAGTATCCTTCTCTGTCATTAAAATGAATCCTGTCTCCTTCATAAAGGTTATTATGAGAAGAGCTTCCGTGTACTGTACACTAGTCCATTTATTTCCAGCCTTGTCTGGAAATGCAGTGATTTCCTTCGCAATGTGGTGTGACAAGCCAGCATATTATATTTCTGTTTGAAGAAAAAGAGAAGTGAGAAAGATGATTGTGACAATGAGGGTTTCTTTTCCACCACGAGTTGCTTTACCATTGCTGACTTGTAGTCACAACACTTGCCAGGAACCTGCTCCTTTTATTTGACAATGCCTACACTGCTGAACAGTGCTCATGCCTGTGTACAGCAGTACAACAAAACCCCTGAAATCTCCGGATTTTTCTCATCATTGCATCATATACTTTGAGTCACTGCATACTTGAAAGCCACATGCTTGGTTCCTTGTTGCCACAAGACAAGCTTCAAACAAAGGCAAGTTTTATTCTAAGAAGAAAAGTTGCATTCTGAATCAGAAGGTGTCGAACAAAGTTGTGAAAGAAAAGGTTAAAAGAAAAAAAAAAAAACCTTTAAAAAAAATCAGAAGTATATGTGAAATGGATCTGTTTCCTGAGCTGACGTTTAAGCTGCTCTGATCTGTAAGAAGAAGGGACAGTTTGGCAGAATATCACAAGAGATAAGTAAAAGGCAGACGTTTCTTAAATTGAAGCTGAAAAGAAGAGCAAAGGAGCAGCTCGGTAACTGTTGTCTGCTAAATGTATTCTCTGATTTGAACTATATGACCGTCTGCACTGCTTCCCTGCTGTTGTGCATCACAGCATTTCCACAGCTGCACCAACATGTTATAAGCCATACGGCACCAGAAGTAGCTGCTGAACACACCTCCTGTCACTTCCATAACTGTCACTTCCTTATCAACCTTTCACAGGGACCCCACACAGCTTGTTAATAATGCAGACCTAGTATCTGCAAACTGCTTTTCTTCGTTCTTCCTTTCCTTGTCGGTTTTGGGAGTCCTGCTACTACAGTGAGATTTCCCCGTTCCAATGTATCTGTAAATTCATGCTCTGAAAAAGAGATATTGGAGAAGGGACTGCTAGTGTCTTCCTCCTTTCTGTCCAAAGGGTCCTAAAGGAAATAAAGGAGAAAATGGCAACCCAGGACTCCCTGGCTTCATAGGACCCCGAGGACCACCTGTAAGTATGGCTGGGGATGGATTAGAGCTGCTAATTGCCTGCTTTTATGTGCTGGACAATGAAGATAGGATAGTTATCTTCAATTAGGTAGAAAACATAGGCAGGAGATCTCACAAATCCAGAAGCCATATGCCTCACTTCAGAAGAAAACTGGACTGCAGAGACTAGCATTACTCTTATGGGAAAACACCTGTGACCCCATTTGAGGTACTGGTTCTTGTCAGTCAGCCCTGGCATTATGTGCATTAATTAGGCTGGTTCATCAGTGCTCTTTACATGCGCATGGGGTTACTCAGACTTTGTCTCTGCGTGAATCCTGGAATGGCTAAATAGGGAATTTTTAAGTGCTGATAGTAATAAAGTTATTATTGATATTTGCTGTTCCCAGGAAAATTCTTTTGTTACCTGCAACAGGGGTACACCACAATTAAAATATGCAGATAGCTCCCAAAGTGATGTAAAATAATACCTATTCACATAAAAAACATCACAGCTTTGAAATTCGGTATCTTTAGCCCTACCAAGGCAAGAAAAATATATTACATTCTACTTGAAGGATGGAAAAGAATGAATGTTAGGTAAATGTTTTCATTTTCATTTCTAACTCTGGTGCGACAAAAATGAGATTGTAATTGTTTTCATGTCAGTGTAGCAGAAATGAGTCTTCCACAGGATGAATCATTTTTTTTTTTTCCTTCCTTTTTTCTTTTATTTTAATTTAAGGATTGAAAAGGGAGTCTTGTGATGAGGAGAAAGACATATTTCTCTGGAAAATTAATTTTAGGCAGCAAATGCAGTGGCCATTTAAAGCTGAAGTGGCCCTAAGGAACATTCAAGTGGGTCTGATGCTGCCTAATTGGAGCTGATGTGATCACACATCTGTGATTAGATACATTGCTCATGCATACATCGATGTGTTCTGGCCCAGTGGAAGCTATTCTGTGTATTTTCAGGTTATGGAAAAAACACTGTATGCATACACACATTAGAGATATGATCACATCTGTCAATTGTAAATGCATCCTTCCATTCATAGTACAGGAAAGTGGATACAATTTTAGCAGTGTGCTTCAGGACTGCAGTGACTTTTTTTTTCTTTTTTCTTTTCTCTTTTTTTTTTTTCTTTTTTTTTTTCTTTTTTGGCTGAAATGCTAAAATGCAAATATTGTTCTGCCTTATTGGCACATCATAAATGCAGAGTATAGAAAAAAATTTTTGATGGAGTGCTTATTTAAGTTGTGGTTATTTTATGTAGCTCGAAAATATGGGCAAGTTTGCAGGCTCAGAGTTTCTTTATCCATGGCTCAATATCCCGTTTCCAGCTACACATATCCTGTATCCAGATATATAAGATATATAAGATATATAAGAACCTCTCCTTAACAAATATACTTCCTTTGCATCTTTAGAGTATTATGGCTATAACATTGGCGCTTCCTAAGCTAAATGGGCTGGAATAGATAGTCTTAGTTTTTTGGGTGTTTTTTTTTTCCCCAGCTGTAATGATTCTATAATTCTATGACTCCATGATTAAACCAGTTGAAGTAAAGCTTACAAAGCTTTGTGAAATATCTGTAAGAAAAAGGAATGCCGTTTTTGAAAGCAGAAACACACTTTCAATAAAACATCTGTCCTAATCTCAGCTGGTTCTTTAGATAGGTTTCCCTTCTATTTATGAACATTTGCACTGTATACAGACTTCTAAAAAATTACACATCAGAGGATGTGCCCTTCCAGGAACGACCTATAGCAGTAGGCTAATGTTAAATATTACAAAGTCACTTCTGTGTGGCAGAAAGCTTGTGCTCTAGACACAAAGAGAAACTCACGGTTAAAAGGTAGGCTCTGTCTTCCAATTCTGCAATATGGTGCTAAATTCACTCTCTGTACCTCTCAGGGTGATCCAGGAGAAAAAGGCCCTCCAGGAAAGGAGGTAAGTTGGATTCCCAGTTGTTTCAAAACAGTGTGGGTTTCTCAGGAAAAAAAAAAACACAAAACAAAACAAACAGGGATGCTACCTGGGTTCCATCAAAATGTTTGTGTTTCTTTTTGCTTGATTTCTTGAAACGTGAAAAACAGAGGTTTCAGAGATCTATGGGACCAACAGGGGAATATATTTTCTCCAGGTCTCAGGAATCATTGTGAATACATATGATTTATTACTTATTGCAACTCTTCCATGCTAACCCTTATTTTGTTGCAGGGCACACCAGGGAAACCAGGTGAAACTGGATCCAAAGGAGAGAGGGTAGGTTGGAGAGTATTATTAGTTATTTCTTTACAGATAGCACATCCCTGCATGTGCTCAAGGCTATGTTGGATGGGACCCTGGGCAACCTGGTCTAGTGTATGATTTAGTGGTTGGCAGCCCTGACTGTGGCAGGGAGTTTGGAACTAGATCTTTGAGGTCCCTTCCAACCCAAGCCACTCTATGATTCTATATATTCTATGATTACGTTGAAATAAAGACAGCTGTTTTGAGGTAGGGGCTGGGGAAGGGATCATTTAAGAGTGAGGTGTGTCCTGTAGAGATCTTATACTCTCCCCCTTTTCTCCCAGCCCTCTCTTTAATCATTCAGTGTCAGTAATAATTTGTAAATCAGTTGTAATTCACCAGATGTTGTATTCAGTAACTGCCAGCTCAGCTGTTTGTGTTTTGCAGTGCAGGGAAATCACAAGTTTGCCTTTTATTTTGTGGTGATAAGGTCAGGGTTTTGTTGTTTTTTTTTTTGTTTAGGGAGAGCCTGGCATCAAAGGCGAAAAAGGCCCTCAAGGAGAAAAGGGCCCTCCAGGTGAGCCTGGGATACCTGGTCATAAAGGCCATCCAGGACTGATGGGACCTCACGGACCACCAGGAGACACTGGGCAAGTTGGGCCTCCTGGTCCCCCAGGACAGCCAGGATTTCCAGGACCACGGGTAAGGCTGCCAGATAAAGGCTTTATACAGTAATTTTACTGCCATAGTGGGAAATCAGAAAAGCTTTTAAGGTTGCAGTGGGGCTGGGAGAAACCAGAGCAAGTATATGCTACAGTGGGGAGACAGCATTTTTATCTATCATCTCCCATCTCTTGATACATAAAAAGCAGAGCTATGTTTTCTGGGGGTATTGGGTTAAACTTCAAGCACTAAACAATTCAGACCGACAGCCAAGGAGGCCAGTCTCTGACTCCTTATACCTATAACAGACTAAATCAGGTCATGCAACTATGTCCATGCATACCCGGAGTCCAAAAAAGCTTCTTGCTCTATGGGTGTTAATGCGTAGTGTTTCATACGGAGGTCTTATGTCTTCCTCTGCTGCCGGTTGCTATGAGAGACAAAGTGCTGAGCCATGGAAAGGTCACTGCTCTATTCCTGGAAATTCTGGAGTCAGCTCATCAGAATTCATGAAATCCTATTTTTGTTAAATATTCTTTTCTTTTTTTCTAATGGGAAACAATCTAGCTATTGAAAGCGCCTGAGGGTAATGTATGTAGAAGAGTGAGAACAACGACTGACCTGACATTAGTGAAGCTGATATGTCCATTCTGAGAATGAATTTGAGATTACCTCAGGGGGGTAATAAATAGTAATCTCCAATAATGTAAATGCTGGGTAAATTTTAGACAAAACATCCTTTTTTTTTTTTTTTTTTTTTCCCATGTCTCAGCAGAACAGAGATTTGATGCTATCCAGTGATGATTATGGAGACTTAATGCAACTAATAGAGTTAAAATGTCAAAAGATAATATGTAGGCCTTCAAATTATGTTCCACAATGATGTTTGCTTATTGGGATATTCACTAAGAGCCATCACAAGTGGTTAACAGTAATGACAAAATTGCTTCTTTTGTCACCATCAAATACATATTTTCCTCACACAAAATTTGCTTTGGGAAGAAGGCAGCAAATGGACCAACTCCATCCTTATTAGCAATTTTAATGGTTAAAATGGAAATGTCTCTTGGCTATTTAATAAAATCTAAATTTGTTACTGGAGAATAACTTCCGATTCAGAAGACTTCATTAAGGTTTTGTAAACAGAGGAGACAGTATGCATTATTATATGTTAGAAGTATTAAGTCTGAGGGAAAAAAAACAAAACACGCTTTCATGTAAATTCATAGAAGAACTCAAGCCGATAAGAAATATTCTCAAACAGATGGAAAGAACAATTTTAATTAAAAAAAAAAAAAAGGATTTTTCAAGTGAAACAGATCACTGTACAAAGGAAAATATTTGATCTTGTTGGTTCAAAATTATTTTTGAAACAGAGCTAAAATAATTATTTTGAGTTTGTGAAATATGCAAAGACGTGTCTAATTACCTTAAAAAAAATAATAATAAATTGTTCTTGGAAGGTCTCCACCAAAAATATTCTCCTTCTAGTCCACCAAAAATGCTTTCATCAGTTTTTCAGGGGGACGCACAATGTTACATATCTTTAAGTTTTAATGGGTATTACATCTGTTTAAGAGCATTGTCACATAAAGGAGTTGAAAGTGGTGACAAAGGGCACTAATCCTTGGAGGATGGACCAGGACCAGGTAGCCCTGTCTCCTTGCCTCCTTTCAACTGCTTGCAACCAGGCAGAACCTTGTGTGTGTTTGTAAGGATGGGTATGTGCGTAGATTGGCTGTTCTGCTGAGATAAGGGCTGTCAGCAGGCAATGCATACAGTATCAGTGCCTATACCTACCCTGGTTACTTACCTTAACTATCCTGGAGGAAACTGGAAGTGATGAAGAAAGAGGCAGGCTTGAAACAGTGGTCATGTGGAGCAGAAGTCTCCTGATTGAATTTCTATTACTCATCCTGGTAGTGTATTTAGAGATTTTATCAAGGCCAGTTTGGGTGTGGCCCTGGGCAGCCTGTGGCAACCCTGCCCATGTCAAGGGGTTGGAGCTCAATGATCTTTAAGGTCCCTTCCAATCTAAGCCATTCTATGATTCTATGACTTTATGATTTAGCCTCTGACCAGGTCCCCTCCTTACACTGTTGAGTCCATGGCTTGACAACAGCATGGGAATTATGGATGATTTGAATCCCTTTATGTTCTTCTTCTTCCAAGCAGTCTCTGCAGCCTTGTGTGTGCATTGTGTGAAGAAATGCAATCCTCTAGTCCCTTCATCTAAAGTTTCATTTTTACTTCCCCAGACTGTGATTATTATATTGTGTTACTGCTATAATTATTACTCCCTAGGGGGAACCTCCATCTCTAGAGACTCTGAGAAGACTCATCCAGGAGGAGTTAGCTAAGCAGCTAGATGGTAAGTAATATTTGCTCTGAGAAGCCAGCAGATAAATCTGAGAGCATGAAAGATAACTCTCCATAGTTGTGGTGCTGTAGCTGACACCTGAAACTCTCCTGCTTATGGAAGGCATTGTTGCAACAAATCTACCTCGAAGACATGTTTGTGTAAAATGACATTTGATGCCCACATCAAAGGATGTAAGGAGAGGGTGTAGAGTGGATGTAGGTTGCTGTTTTTCTCAAAATATTTGAATTGCAGGCCAGTATTGACTTACATCTACAGTGAACTGAAGAGCTGTAGTGCTTCTCTACGCACAGCTCTTGGAGCAGCTGAAACATATCCATGCACATTTTCCTCCATTCTAGAGATCATGGTGAAATTAGGTGATTTGTTTGAAGGTGTTTATTTACATGTTCTCAGAATTTGATTTCCGCCCCAGTCTAATAGCAGTCAAGAGTTTGCGTCACTGAACAGAACATAGAAAACCCTTTTCCCTGCATTCTGTAGGATGTTTTTGTGATGCTAAGCGTGTCTAAAGAGCCCTCAAGGCTGCTCAGAGTTTGAATCTGAGAGCTATGAGCAATGTGGCTGCATGGAATTCAGATGATATGTTGACACAGGGAGCTGCCATAGTTGTTGCGATTTCTGATTTCCCAGGCAGAGAGGGGTACATTGGCTGATAAGTGCATTGGCTTTCAGTCCATTTGTGTAACAGCCCAGAATAAGAAAAGAAAGCTTTCTCCCTGAAGAGCAGCCATGTAGCATCCCACTGTATAGCAGGAGCAGTGGAAACATTCTTCTTTTCAGATCAGCTATGATCTGAGTTCTACAGAAATTCCACCAGCTGTACTGTTTAAGAAAAGGACATTCAGATCCTCCTTGAGCAAGGAACAGAAATAAGTAAGTGTTTAGGATTATGCATGATATTCAAGAGAATTATGAAACTATGGAGAAGTTAGGTTGAAATAGTTTACAGAGGGTAAGGTACTATCATGGCAGTTGGGAAAGGGTTATGCAGCATGAATGGTCCTGAAAATTTCATCAGTTTCCTATTTGGACTTTACTGGACCAATGTTTTTAGCTTCCCATCAGTTGGAGTGCTGATCTTGTCTAACAAACCCCATTCCCCTCTCTTCACAGCAAAGTTAGCCTATCTCTTGGCTCAGATACCACCTGCACATGTGAAAGCGTCCCATGGCAGACCAGGACCTCCTGGTCCCCCTGGAAAAGAAGGACTACCAGGAAGAACTGGCCCTCCAGGAGAGCCTGGTCGGCCTGGACAGACTGGATCTGAAGGACCACCCGGACCCATTGGTCCCAAGGGTGAGCAAACCTTCGTGTGTTTGGGGAATCCAATAAAGGAAAAAATATGTCCACCGCGTGTTCTTCAGTGAAAGCACTGAGTACCAAAAAGAATATCCTGAGTAGTGGTGTGAGAAGCAGTTCTGATGAAACGCTAGGAAATGAAGCAAACTGAAAAGGATTTTGTTCTATTTATTTTTAAAGAAAAAAAATAATGCTTCAAATTGGTTAAGCTTTTTATCTGCTTTTTTTTACACCCTAAGAGTTGTAATTCCTGAAAGCCTTTATTATTTTAACACAAACATCCCATAGCTTGCCAGATATCTGAGTGTGCTGGGAATACCTAGGACTTGAGTTTGCATCATAGTCTTACTTGCCTTTGGCAGATCTTATTGAGATGTTGCAGTGATATAAGCAATAAGCTGAAATTCCTTAATGATCTTGGTATTCACTTCTTCTCTTAATAGCATCAAAGTAGTACCCAAAACTCTTGATAGAAGCAGCCCCAGTCTTTTAAAGCAGATTGTGTGAACGTGACCAGCAACTGCAGAGTGTGTGTTTTACCTTCGTCCAGAATTGAAGTGGATTAGGTCTTCATTCCCACTTACTCCTTTTCTCAGAGGAGTGACAACAATTAGGAACTATGTTTTTTTTGCAAATATGTTGGTTTAAATGTGGTTAAAAGACCTGTGGTAGTTTGTTCCATAGATAATGCTTATCAATTAATTGTTGTCTTTTTCCCCTCTCTACAGGAGAAAGAGGAGCGAAGGGTGAGAAAGGAGATGCTGGCATTGGCCAGCGAGGTGAAACAGGTCCTCCAGGAATTCCAGGTATGCTTTTTCAGAAAGTTACACAAGCACAAAAAAAGGTATATATATATATATATATATAACTCAGAACATTCACAAAGGCAAAGGTCTCTTCTATGTTAGATAAATAATCAAGTAGACATAAATAATGGCATTACGCTATTTCCATAGCCGGTGGCCCAAAGGTAAGAAGTAAAACACTAGCATCATATCTGACCACCTTTGTTTTTTCAGCGTGATTGGCAAACACAATGACCCATGTCCGTAACAGGTTAACTGACCTTTGGGACAAGTCCAAAGTGAGGCTTTATTTACTAGGTACACAGTGTGGTGCCTTATCTGCACTTGACAGAATCTTTTTGTGACCAAACTGAACTCAGAGATCCAGGCAGCTTCAGCCTGTTATAAAAGATTCTATCTAACACCTCTGTCTTGGGCATACAGCTCAAGCCTTATCTTTGCTGATAAACAAGAAGCAAATAAATTTTGTTTCTAATTTGTAATTAGGAGCCATCGATCATCTTTACCTTCACCCTGCTTTGGTGGGAGATGAAATTATGGAAAATATTCAATACTCTATAGGCTGCATCAGGCATGCTGGTCCTGCGTTGCCTTAAAATAACAATGAATCCATTATGCTTCATACAAATGACTCTTGCCTCATATTTTGCCATTCTCGCCACCTCCCTATGAGGACTATATGTCATTAATTGGCCTGTGCAGCTGCACAACTTCAGCAACAGTTGAGAGCACAGTACAGTTGTGTAATCCAATTATGCATACAGGATGGAAATCTCGCATTCAGAGGAGCCATGTTTGCCGTATTCTCATAGAAATATGTCAGCCAGACCCAAATCTGTGGAAGGTGATGCCTACATCCCAGTATAGGCAGTAAAGCCGTCTTCTGTCCTGCTATACTACTAAGTACTGCACTCTGAAGTGCCACTCACCAAAAGCATTATGTTCTTTGTTTTAGGCCTCCCAGGGGAGCCTGGCTATGCCAAAGATGGTATGCCAGGACCACCTGGCCCTCAAGGTGAAGCTGGGTTACCTGGTCTCATGGGCCCACAGGGACCTCCGGGAGCCAATGGACAGTGTGACCCCGCTCAATGTGCTTACTATGCAAGCCTGGCTGCCAGGCCCGCCAATGTCAAAGGGCCCTAGGATACAGGGAGTATCCCCAGACTTGTTTTTAAAACTTGAATTCATCCAGCCTGCCAGGAGAACTCAGATGTCTTCAACTTCTTTGTTTCTTTCATGGGAGGCCTTCTAAAGCCAACAAATGCTGCCGGTCGGTCAGATTATTTTTATGAATTATAATAATAATTATTATTATCTTTGATGTGATATGTGAATTTGTTCTTGTTTCTCTAACACCACGTCATATTAAAACATTAAAAATGTGTTTTTTTCTCTTTTGAAGAGCATACAACATTGATGCATTGTGTAGCAGTTCATGAAAAACCATTTTGATACCAATTGTTTTTTCCTTTTTGTGGTTCTTTCCAAAGCTTTAGCCTTGGAACTGAAATTAAACCCTGCACTGTGCAGCATGGGGCATTAACTGTGTAATCATAAGACTGTGGTGCTAGCTGCCATCCACACAGAGGACAGGAAGATAAGGTCATGGCAAAGCTGGGGAAGAGATCTCCAATACACTCCGCTCACAGTGGACAGGCAATTATAGGCAGGCAAGGTGTTTCCTGGAAGATCTCTTTTACATTTATTATTCTGTCCACAAAAGAATTGGAATTCTATAGAAGCCAATTTTTTGGGACCATGTGAAATCTCACAGTGAGGCCTGGATCACTGTTCCTTGTGCAGTAACTTCAGTAGATGAAGTTATTATTCAATTCATATCAGGTGGAGCTTATCTTCCTTCTGTCAGGGAGACGCCTCTGAAAAAGCCACAATACTATCCTCCATCAGCTCAGGGCTGCCAGTTCTGATTTTCATTGTCAATGCACGTACAGCTCTCTATCACTGCTTCACTCAAGAAATCTGCCAGTGCAGCACAGAATGTCTTCTACTGTTAAAAATCTCAGGAAGCAAAATGTCACCCAACTTCATTGTTTTGAATGATACACCATGACAATAACTTGGAAAAGTTGTGTTTTAGAGGGAGGCGATTGATTAGAGGCTGGTTTTCCTCTCTGGTGAAAAGGTCAGAACAAAGAGGTTCAGAAACTTTGAGGAAATTGAGAGTGAAAGCCAAAACTCAGACATAGGCCATTTTACCTATCAGCTAATTGCCAAAATCAAGTTGGGAATTCACTTAGAAAATAAATAGGGGACAGAGTCTGGGAAGACTTTCACAACTGGTCACTTTTCAGTCTAACAACATGTGGAAGTGTGTCATCAAAGGAGCCAGATTTCCGGAACTCTTCTAAATAAGCAGTTTGTATTGAGGGATCAGAGTAACAAACATGATACAGACACTAAGTGCTGAATCTGTTTTGAAATCTCATCTGGTCTTCTGGGGGGATAAATGTGGCCCACTGCCCTGCTGGCATGTTCACCGTGTGGCATGGTGCATCCAAGCTGGCTAAGCCAAGCAGAAGGCAAAGCTGTCTATAACCATCCCAAAATCAGACACTGGAACTATAAGCCCAGAGCTGATTATTTGCAAGTCTTGGAGTCTTTTTCTTACCCAGAAGATTATACAAAGTCTTTTCTATGTAGATCTCAGTGGTGATATTTTTTGCTATTTCCTATGCAAGTAAATTCTTTTATTGGATTTTACTCTCTTTCTGTCTGTGAAAAGACCAAGCAAAGCCAAAATATCATGAAGTGAAGAGCATAGTGCTTTTTAGTAACTCAATAGTATATGCTACTGTAGTGCACCTTAGGCCAACTTTCTGTAGTTCAGTTTTAGGCAACCATTGTTGATAGCAATGAGCAGATTTTATGGAGGTCAGGCATATTAATTGTCCCATATTAATGTGACATGGCGTGATGAGTGATAAGCTGACGATCGGGCTAGATGGTCTTTTTCAACCTTGATGATTCTATGATTCTATGATGTGAAACTCCCCAAACTCTGCATCATGCACTTTTGCGTACACCATTCATGGCACAGACTTTAATACACTCAAGTATACCATGTGATGGGTATATATATAATGATGCTCTATGGAACAAATTCCAGGGTCTTTCATCTCTCCAAAATGGTGCATTGGTATCTGGATAAAGGAGATAGGAGATTCTGGAGTTCTGTTGGTTTTTTTTTGTTTTTGTTTTTGATAACTCATTTAACTCTGTGAGTCTCTTAAAGCCTTTGCCAGCAGCAGTCTGTGTTAGGAAAATGAGACACACCGACATCTTCAACAGAAATTAAAAGATCTGCAGTGGGCAGCTGTACCCAGAAAAGGGGAGACAGCCTAACTCCCTTTGCTCTTGCGTATTCTCTGTTTTATTGTTACTTCTTCAGTCCATTCATGCCTTTGTGTTCTGAGTTCAGTGAATGCCATTTCCCTGCTTTTTTCTTAAACCTCGTTTCCTCGACAGCCAGTTACAAGACATTTACCAAGAGCAGTCTGTCAGTAGTGAGGAGTATGAGACACTTGCCACAGACTCAGATCAAGACTGGTGCTTATAGCCACCCAGTACTATCTTCCAAACAGCTTTCAAGGCAGCAATGGATGCAGGAGGTGAAAGACAGGGCAGAGGTAATGAGTGTGGCTACTCTACTAACCACTCTTGAACAAGATGAGGATGTGGCTTTTGCATCTCAATGTTCCTGGCTCAGAAACAAAGCATTTGGTACATCGCAGTGAAGTTTATTCAGTGTCTCAAACTTAATCCCAGGAATCCAGTGTTATTTTTGTATGATTTTTTTTGGCTGGCCACATGATAAGAGAGAACATACTGATAAGATGGCATTAGAGAGCCAGAGAATTGTCTGTGCATTACCGAGGTGCTAATGATAAACACATTTTATGATATTGCTGAAGTGGGTTTTTTTTTTTTTTTAATCAATTGTGTAAATTACTACAGTTATAGCAAACAAACTATTATTCCATTATATATTTTGCCTGTCAAATAAATAATTTAAAATTTTAAAGAGATTAATTTGGGGAAAATGGTTTTTTGTGTTACATTATTTAACAATTTACACTTGTATTCTGAACTGCTCTAAATTAGCTTTTTTTGGAGCTGTAGCAAGGAATAAATTATTTTCCTTCTTTGCTGCTTTTGAGAGGCTCATCTCATTACAGTCTTGTGATGTTGTTTTTCTGAGCTGTCCTTTTCACACCTCTTGTTAATATGGGATAATTAAACTGTCTAAGGTTGAACTCAGTTCCACATGTTTATCCAGAAATGTGTAATCAAAGCAGAATGGTGCTGCTGAAACAAATGTGTGTTTTTTTTCCAGAGATGCAATAAGAATGCAGCAGCAGCTAAGCCTCAGGTCTGTGCTCTGAGCACAGAACTGTCAGGAAGATGAGCACATCTTTTGTTTTCTGGGCTATTAAGAAAACATACAATTAAAATTAAAATAAAAAGAAAAATATGGAGAAATTTTGATATTTTAATGTGAAAAGTGTCCAAGCCTTAACCTGCTACAGGCTGGTTTTTGGCAGCTTCTGAAACAGGATGTGATGCTGATGCATGTCTGGGTATCATCATCTGAGAATGCATTGTGCACCACAGACACCAAGAGAGTACTTCATGGATTCATTTGAGTTGGAATGGACCATTAAAGGACATCTAGTCCAACTCCCCTGCAATGAACAGGGACATCTACAGCTAGATCAGGGTGCTCAGAGCCCCGTCCAGCCTGACCTTAAATGTCTCCAAGGATGAGGCATCCACCACATCTCTGGGCAACCTGTGCCAGTGCCTCAGTAACCTTATAGTAAAAAACTTCTTCATTCTTCTTCTTCCTTGGTCTAAAATACTTCCAGGTACAATGTAAGACCAACGAGTATCCTAGATCTTCAGCGAGTGTCCCTGAGGGAGATTATGTATACCTCAAAAGATGTGAGATGCTTATGTCTAGGTTCCTGAATCTCATGCTCAGAGCTAGGCTGTGACACCTGCGTTTAGGATGTTCCAGTGTGAGGTTTGGACCCTGGATGAGCATCCTAAAGTAATCAGCTGAAGCACTCTGGGCTGCATTACTTGAACTAGCCTGGTGTTGATAGAAGAGTTTCTGATAAGTGTCTGTCTTCCACCTTTACTGATTCATTTTGCTACTGGGTTGACATGGGGATGGATTTGTTACAGACAACGAGGTGCTGGGTACTATGGGAATGGCACAGGGAGATGGACAATGTTAAGGCATAAACATGTACTGTCCTTTTGCCAGGAAATAACAGAAAATAAAACATTAAGTTACTAAAAAAGTCTGCTACCACCTCTTTCAATCTCTGTAAGATGGATTTTAATGCTGCTGAGGGTAAAGGGTGCTGATTTGTGACAACCCTGCACAGGGTGAGCATCCTAACATGAGGAGTCCTCCTTGATGACCCTGCAAAGCCATCTCTGCTGAAGGGGAGAATCGTTGCATCAGCCATCTAGTTGCCTCCTGCATCCTAAGTTTGGCACTTCTTGTAGGTTAACAAGAGTCCGTCAGAGCCTAGACTTTCATCACCTTGTGCTGGTGAAGCTAAGAAATGGAAGAATGCTTGCCCTCATCAATCTACTTTAAACCTAGAAATCACAAGTGGATTTTTGTGTTGTGACCCGTGAAATGTGAACAACTCATTAGAAAAGCCTAAAGAGATGATGAACTTTTCATTATCCAGGTTGGTTTCCAAACAGATTTTCAGGCTAAATTGTGAATTCATCATGCACCTTGATTTAAGACTACTGACTCTGGCAATATTCTTATTGGAGTTTGTGTGAACTGAGAGTGAGAATATCCTTCAGGGTCTCTAGATGGATCACGTGTTGAAAATATGGGCTCCTTCTTGTAATTTTATTTATTGGACCATGAACTGCATGTAGAAAGGACAAGGGAACAATGGGACAGGGAGACATGAATCATACACTGACATTCCTGATAAGACAGTGATCAGCATTAGGAAGAAGGATGTCTTGCAGGATGGAACAGAAAAGAACTTGCTGCCTTGGTAAAGAAAAGCCCAGGGTCACGCACCTGGAGAGAAACAGTTCAATAGGGAGAGCAGTGCCCAGCATCAGAAATGCCTTTCTCTCTAAGCACAGCTTTGGTCAGTATGATGTGCTGTTTGAAAGGCTTGGATTTTGATGTGGAGAGTGTTGAAGCAGAAAGCGGCACACAGAGCAGTTCAGTGTATTTCACAGGATGGACATCGCTGACAGTGTATTTTTAGAAACACATTGGGATGGCTTTTGTTCAAGTCTGAAATGTGTCTCATTGCAGTAACTTCTTCAGCACTCTCTTGGTGGGAATTGTGTTTCAGTGTTATTTTTATGGTTAATTGTAAGGTCTCTTATTTCTGGTCAGAAGCTTTCCCCTGCAAGTGAAAAAATCTCACTTGTCCTTTGTTATTATAATCATCTCTGATATATACATGCATTTCCAAGCTATTGTACCCATTCCTACTTATGAAAATGTATTAGATTTCCTCTGTTGAACCTTTTTTTTTTTTGATGTGTAAAATGTAGACCACTTCCTGATGAAGGCATCTTAGCCTTCAGATCTCATTGACATTAATGGTGATCCTAAAGAACAGGAGTAACCACTTTGTGTCCACAGGATTTGCTCACACTGTTGTCCACTCAGCTGTGATTGAGCCAGCTCAATAGCTTGCAGGCTCCATCAGGAAACTACCAGCATCCCAGGTACTTATAATTCAAAAACAACCTCTTAGCACTGACAGATACCAGACTAGTGATGTGGTTTTATCTTACAGATGCTGAAGATGAATCTGAAAGAAATCCAGAGCTTGATTTCAATAGGATTTAGGCATTTGCATGCTGAATCCAAGCCAAGGGTTGGTATGCAACAGCACCAAAAATCTGTATCTCAGGACAAAATCCATTAGAAAACAGGAGAACCTAAATTATAAGTTCAGAGGTTGAATTATGATCCTTACATCCTCTGGTCAGCATCTTCTGTCTAGAGTGCTTCCAACTCTGCCCACCCATCTGTACTGCCATGCACTTCCCCCGTGCTGGGTCACAGGCCCCCTGCAAGCTCAAGCACCACACGGGCCTGAGGAGATCTGATGGATGGGGAATTGGAGTTGGGTGGGGAACTGGAGCATCACTGTTCACCAGATCTGACCTGGGAGATCTTTTCAGGCCATGCTCGTAAGGCATTGTGTTCTGTCTTTGATAGCCTGTAGGAGAATGTGAAGAAATTTCTTAATGAAAAGCATTTTAAATTGTCATTCTAAGCATTTTTTTTTAGCTTATGGATTAGAGGATGAAATAAAAGAGGTGGCTTTCTCAGCCTGAGGCTTCAAACCAACAATTGTCTCCTTCTGGGAAAATGCCCTTCTCTGTACACAGCATGCTGTGCTGAGTGGCTTAGGATAAACCTGGTATTTCTCATCTCCTATGAAAGCTATGTTGTGAGGAATAAAAAATTCTTTTTAAATATGCCGGAGCAAGTTCAGCACATGATCCTATCTCTGTGGCACAGAGGGTCATACACTCAGCAGGAGGGAGGAGGACTTTCAGATTTCAAAACCGATGCTTTATTGTGTTTGCTTAATGTTAAAGGCACAACTGCCCTGAGGGCAGGCCCTCTTCTTGGCTGCCAGCTCCCAGGCACCAGCTATATGTCTGTCTTCTTGCCTCATTTACCACATGCTTTATCTTTTTGGCTGCTTCAGTTGCAGTCCCCTGGGACTGACCAACTTGAATTCCACAAACAAAGCTACTTTACGTTTGCCCACCCGCTGCTTCACTTTATAAACACCTTCACTTTCTGAATACCAGCAGATCATTGCCACCAGCTCACTGCCTGAAACAAGAGGAAACATCCATAAGCTGGGTTTTGTGTGCATTGCAGTGCTGGAAGGGAAGCATCTGGCCATGTGAGAAGGGCAAATGTTTACTCAGTGGGACGTATCTGAGCAACCCAAACGCTCTGCATGTGTATTGTTAATGTGCCTGGCAGAGAAGAAAGCTGACAGAGAGCCTCAGTCAAACAAGAACCACAGCGGTTGCCCGTGGTGCAAGCAACAAATGATCAGTCACCACTGTGCTCTTGGTTCAAGCACTTTCTGGTGGGAGAATGAACGCAGCCACCTCCTTCAGATGCACCTCTATGGGTCCTGACTTACACTGGAGGTATCTCACAGAACATGATCCAAAGTATGAAGGGAAGAAGAAACTAAAGATTTCGGGCAGAGATCTGGCATCAGTCCCTGCGCAGGTCTTTGGCCTGGACCAGCTGCAGGCCCTGGAGATGAGCCCAGAACGAGAGAGCTGCCTGAGGTACCGCATGGAGCTGCTGCCCCGCGAGATCAGCCGCTTGAAAAACCTAACCCTCCTCTACATGGACTCCAACAACCTGAAGAAAATCCCTGCTGAAATCGGCACCTTGACGCACTTGGAGAGGCTGACGCTGAGCAACAACCTCCTGAGCTCCCTGCCTCCAGAGATAGGGGCCCTGCAGCGGCTGCACAGCCTCCACCTGGCCAACAACAGCCTCACCCACCTGCCTGCAGCCCTCTGCCAGCTGAGGAGCCTCACCTTCCTGGACCTGAGCGACAACAAAATACACACCATCCCCTCCAGCATCCGGCAGCTAGAGAAGCTGGAAACGTTGCTTCTGCTCTTCAACTCACTGGAAAACCTGCCCGAGGATGTCTGTCTTTTAAGGAATCTACGCACACTTTGGCTGGGAAACAACCATCTGCGATGCCTTCCACCACGATTTGGGGAGCTGGTCAACCTGGACTGGGGATACAACTACTGTTCCTGCAATTTTGAAGGGAATCCACTAGAAAGTCCTCCCCCTGAAGTCTGTAGCAGAGGTTCCGAGGAGATCAGAGACTATTTCTTGTCGTTTCATAGAGTACTGGCAGAATAGATGACCAGGGTCAGCCCTTTGGCTGACTGACGTGGGTTTATGCTGTGCAAATCATCTGTACAAGTGAAATGTGTTTCAGATGGAAAAATGTGGTGAAATCACTCTGTGAAGCAAAAAAAGCTTCCTCTCTGCTGTAAGGTGATTTTTCTGACAGTCTTTTTTTGACACTAGTATTGAATGATGGTGTATATCTTTCAGCAATTGTTTCAAGGACAGCTATAATCTTTTCATTATTTATGGCTGTATAAATCTATCTCATGAAATGTTGCAGCCAGCGTTCAGTCAGAGAAAATGAACAATATCGAGTCGGGGAGGATAGAGTCAGGTAAACACCTTGTGGTCTGTAAATAGAAATAACATGTTTGCACACTGAGTCAGTGCTTGAGTCTGGGCTTGAACAAGTGCAGACTGAGATTTATGCCACTGTTTAAAGACTTGTGGATTTAGATTTGCTTCAGGTGGCTCAGAATCTCTTTACTTTCCACTGTACTTTGCTGTTTTGCACTTGTAGAATCACCTCAGGCTTATGGATAGAAGCAACCTATGTCCAGGTCCTAGAAGGTACTATGCAAGTGATGTCTCCACTGCTTTGGCAGGACATAATGTGTATCTTACCATGCTTCTCTTGAGCAGCAGCTTTGGTACAGAACTGTGGCTCTCCTGGGAAGCAGCACGGAGCTGGGGCTGGCATATCAATCCCTCTGGAGTTACACAGGGCAGTAAGCCTCAGTGAAACATCTCCATGGAATGTGGATAGCCCAGCTTTAGAGCATGCAGCTCCAGCAGGTTTCCACCTCTACCACGTCTAGGAGAGTGTTCAGAGATATTAAAATACAAGTATGCAAACTTCCTGCAAGGGAATATTTCTGAGCATTTTTGTTTACAGTCATAAAAGGCTTCATCAGTGTTGCATTATGGAAATTTGCTGAGACTCCTTTCTCTTTCATTTTACTCTCTCTTCCCTTAATCTCTCTCATCAGCATTTTCTCCCCACCTACCCTTTGCTCTTGTTGTGTGTTTTCTCTCTGGCTGTTGCCTCTGACCTTATCTTCCTTTTTCATTGTTGCTCAAAAGTATCTCTTTCCCTTATAAATGCCTTTATTTGCCCTTTTTCTGCTTTGTCTTTTATTTTTCATTTGACCAGTGTGCAGAAAGCTGCATCTTTCTGCCTTTCCAGGAAAGAAGAAGGGCACTGTTGGGCCTGCTGGGATCTGAGCATGGGCTTCCAGGGTTTGTGGAGAAAGGGACTGTTGGTGTTTGAGACACTGATATATGGACCATTAAGTCTGTTGTTCAGGCATTTTCTTCTCCTTGGTCAGCAGGAGAACAGGGGACCAGAACAGATGCTGAAATTGTAATGAGTAACAAAACTGCAGATATTCTTGGCATGGTCTGATTTGTACAGTGCTCTGACACTGGGTCTGCCCCTGACCTCTGTTCTGTGAAGCTTTCAAGCCAGAATCACCTTTTGGTAATTTAGTAATCAGATTTGGTGTAGGTGTAGTATATCACATAGCAGTAAATTAATGCATGATAATGATGGGCATGCAATAATACCACAGCAGTTTCTTTCTTTGTTTTCTTGCAGGCAATTATTTTTAAAAGGCTCGGAGGCGAGTTATGTGGCACAGGAAATAAAAGATTAAAGGGATTATATTTCCTTGCTTGTCTGGGTCTTCTGTGGCAGCATGAAGAATCAGAAACCTGTTTACTTTTCAGAGGAGATTTGCAGCATGATAGGAGACTGTATGTGAAGTAGCTCCTAAAGCTGCTGTTAGGTGAGATAGAGGGTGTATCAAGGTGGCAACACTGAAGGACTCAGGTTTTGTGTCTGTTTCTATCATTGATTCATTGTGTGGACTTGTGCAGGTATTCTCAAGGTCTGCTGTTGTATTTGCCTGTTCTGGGACATGTGTGAGACTGAAATTCCCTAAGTAAGTGTGATCTTTTTAGAGACTTACACACTGAATCCTGCCAGGGCAAAATCTTTAGCCATGTGGTAAGAGGGACAGTTTCTCATGTCGTCTTTCAAACCATTTAGATTCTGTCTTGCTGTTTCTCTTCTGCACTGCACAAGGTTTGGTTTTGAAGATCTATTTATTTCCTTTCTCTTCAGCTTCCTGGGCAGTGATTCCCAAATGGAAGCAGACTTCAGCTTGCTTGGGGAGTTTGCAGCATCTCACAGCATTCATTTTTGGTTTTGGCCAACAACATTTCAAATAGAGTCATAGAATCATAGAATCACCAGGGTTGTAAAAGAACTCCAAGATCATCCAGTCCAACCAATGTCAGAGGATCCTGCAAGTTTCACATTGAGGAGTCAAGCTGATTCCAAAGGCAGTCAGAGTTTACTTTTTATAGTACTTTCTCTCCAATAACTCCGTGAATTCTAAAGCATGATTATATCCATTAACCATATAACTGTTCTTCCTGGTAATAATTTAATCTAAAAAGGGGTTTTAAGGCCTATGAGAACATGGAATCTCTAACAAATAGTGTCAGTACCTTTGCTATAGTTCTTCAGTCTGTAAGGATCAAGAAAAAATTCATGAAATCAATGGAAGTGAGAGCACTTTGCCCATACCATCAAGCTTCTTGGATAGACTGAACGTCATGCAGCAAGAAGAAATTCTCCTTCTGTATCATATCTGATTCATATCTGATGCCTCTTCACCTCCCTTGGTGGCTTTCAAAATCTAATTTCCCAAAATGGAAACCCTAGTAGTGTGTAAGTGTTGTAGTATTCCAGCATCGGTGTTAGTGCCTTAGTTACACAGAGCAATAACTAGATCTTGGTGTTGTCATTAAGACGGTATTAAAATTTAATTTCA
This sequence comes from Alectoris magna, assembly GCA_030625065.1. Classification (NCBI taxonomy): domain Eukaryota; kingdom Metazoa; phylum Chordata; class Aves; order Galliformes; family Phasianidae; genus Alectoris; species Alectoris magna. The sequence goes on from CM060561.1 coordinate 5,630,804, forward strand.
AACTGCTTATCCTTTGTTTGTTGTACTGGCTGTATTGTTGCTAAGCACTCATTTTCATCTGATCATTAAAACCTCAAGTGTTAATATCAGTGAAGAGCAAACTGCTTGGATGTACGCCCCCAGTGAAAAGGCTTAGATGTATGTCTGGACCCCCTGTATTTTGTGGGGGAACATTTGCTGAAGCTGACATTCAGTATTGACAGGAGTTGTATGTTTACTTGTCTTCATTCCATGCCATACTACGAACAGACTGGCACTGGAGAACATTGTACCCTGGAACTGCAGAAATTTCTCTTTGAAAACTTTGATTTCTTGCAACAGAACAGTAATGACATATAAAAGCAGTGGGTGAAAAAGGCTTCAAATAGAATTTCAGAATAATAATATATATAAGGGCAGAGAGCTCTTTAATTTAACATACAAATGTATGACACTTCACAGACTAGTACTTCAGACTATAGATAAACTGCATATTTTTAATGCTGGAGAGTTCACCTGAGTATATAGCAGATTCTCCACCAACTGAAGTCTTTAAAACCCACAGTCTAGTTCACCCAAGGGTATGATGGTAACACTCCACTTTGTTTTATGCAAAATGAAGCTTACAAAGATTTTTTCTCCCTTTGAAAGTACATGGCTACAATCTATAGCTGCTGTAAATCTAAAATAATAAATCTTGTGCCTCAGCATGAACTTCAGCTTCTCAGTTTTCAAGGGATAAGAGCAATGCTGGAAAAACTGAAGGTCACTAAGCCAGGAGAAGTGAATAACAGGCTCTTGGATTTGGTGCTGATGTCTCTGCGGTGGTAAAAAAAAACAACCAAAACTCAGAAGTGGTAATTGCTGTTCTCATTCCTTTTGGAGTTATCAGCAGACTTCCAGAAGCGCAAACAGAAAACTGGCTCTGAATTGCTTTTGAATGGAGTGTAGCATCCTCCAGTTTTCCAAGTCTTTGAAAAATCTTGTGGCTGATCAGTCAATTATATTTCACATTAACAGACAGAAAAAGAAATGTCTCTTGGGAGATCCCAGAAGACAAAAGACACTGCAAATCATGTCCTACACACAATGCAAACGCATTTGATATCTGAAAGAAGGATGCTTGTTTCTGAAGGTGTAGTTGTTAGGGGGTCTGTCCTCAGATGTTTTCCATGAGTTCCCTAGTCTGGGAGGGTATCCATCAAAGTGGCCACCGTCACTGACCACTGTTTCTCTTAGGTGGACCTACCCCAGTGCCACTTTCGTCCTTCCTCCATGGTCAGTTGTCTTGTCTCAGAAGTAGGCAGTCTAACTGTCTCGCACCAAATCCCTGTCGTGAAGCTTAGGAAGTGTGGGATAGATCAGTGGACAGCAAGGTGGATGAAACAGTGTCTGACTGGCAGAGCTCAGAGGGTCATGGTCAGTAATGCAGAGCTATCTGGAGGGCTGTAACTAGCAGTTTTCCCCAGGGGATAGGTGGTAGGCCTGGTCTTGTTCAACATCTTCATCAATGACCTGGTGAGTTTCAAAAAGAACAAGCATAGAGTCCTACACCTGGGGAGGAATAACCACATGCATCAATGCTGGTTAGGAGCTGGAAAAGTCACTGCTGGAAAGGAGCCCTGCAGAGAAGGATCTGGGTGTCCTCAAGGACACAGGTTGGCTGCAAGCCAGCAGTGTGCCCTTGTGCCCAAGACGGCCAATGGTATCCTGAGGTGCATTAAGGAGAAAGCAGCCAGCAGGTTGAGGGGGTGGTCCTTCATCTCTGCCCTGGATCAGTGTGTCCAATTCCAGGCTTCCCAGTTCAAGAAAGACAGGGAACTGCTGGAGAGAGTCCAATGGAGGGTCACAAAGACGATGAGGAGCCTGAAACGTTTCCTTTATGAGGAAAGTCTGAGAGACCTGGGACCAGTATGAAGAAGAGGAGACTGCGAGGCATCTTATCAGTGCTTATAGATATCGGATGTCGAGTGGATAAGGGCAGGCTCTTCAGTGGTGCCCAGTGACAGAAAAAGGGGCAATGGGCAGAATCTGGAACATAGGAAGTTCCATACGTACTTGAGGAAAAACTTCTTTACTGAGAGGGTGACAGAGCACTGGAACAGGCTGCCCAGGGAGGTTGTGGAGTCTCCTTACTGGAGATATTCAAAACCCACCTGGACACTCTCCTGTGTAACCTGAAGTAGGGAACCTGTTCTAACAGGGGCTTAGACTGGATGACCTCTAGAACTTACTTCCAACCCCTACGATTCTATGATTCTATGATCAGAAATTATGACTTTTTTTTTCTGGTGATTTGGCAGTGAGTCAAAGAGGATCAGGTCTGACATGAATCAATTGGCTTAATTATTAATTGCATATGATCAGTCCCTGCTAGAGGAATCAGATTCAGGGTGCGCTGCACTTGGGTAATGGTACCGTAGGAGACGCAAAGCAATCTGTCATGAGCAAATGCCATGTCTTTCAGCACACCAGACTGCAATATAAGTCTAAATAGCATATCTGATGAAGATCACTCTAAACAGTGCAAAGAAAGAGAACTAGACTTCTCAGAGAGTTCTGCCTGTGAGCCAAGAGGCAGGTAGTAAATGTGCTTAAATAAATACCACGTGTGATCCATGGAGTTCTTATGTGTCTGTTTGTTAAAGATCTCAGCAGCTGTCAAGAAGCTTTTTATTTTTCCACCACCCTAGGGAAACTGTAAAATGTGTTGTCATTCTCATTGCATGCAAACAAACTTTCCTTGAGCAGTTCAGGAAGGAAGAAAATAGCAGGTGTGGAAACAAGTGATGCGGCAAGCAAAGTCCAGATGGAACAGCCCACACTGAGTCCTTGTCTTGAAACTCACTGTTGTTGTTTTTTTTTGTCAGACTGATGGAGCCAGCATGGAGCTCACTGCAGCTGACTCCCAAAGTGATCCTACACCCTGTCATCTGGTGCACGAACTTTAGGAGGGCTTGTACTCAGAAGGTTGTGATGACTCTCACATCAAAGGTACTGGATCAGCTGCGTTTAGACTGTTAGCACCAAGTTATATTTTAAAGAAGAATTGTTTCATTACTTTGCAAGCATCACTGTTGAAAAGTTCAAATTGAAACATCTTCCTGCAATTTAAGCATACTTTTGTTCCATTCCCTGGAGACTTAGAAAAAAGGTTGTTTTATTCCTGTTTGCATTAACTCTTTTACACACCTGAAGCTTGTTGAAAAGCTTCTTGTGAGGCTTGTTAAAATTAAGCAACCATCAAGTCTGTCAGTCTTTCTGTTTTCAGGCCACATTTTCTTCATCTCTGATACCGCTGTTCTCTGCATTATTGCTGCCTACTTCTATGAAGTTGTCACTTTCAAAACTGGATAGAATGAGGTGTCTGAAGTTGTTCTAGTGCCAAGCCGAAGGACTACTGCATGACTTGAAAGCTATACTCTGTTCATGCTGATTTGGTGGTGATTTGTGTTTCTTCACATGATCGTGACACAATCTGGCTTGCAGTCCACTGTGGTAACATGATTCACTATGGTTGTGATATTGGCAAATTTTGCTATTGGCGTACACACTTAATTTTAATTTTATAACCTTGCACTTGTCCCCGCGGAAATGCAGCTTTCTACTTCCCAGTTAGGTTATACAATTTTTGGAAATCATTCTGAATTCGAATCCTGTCCTCCCATAGTTACAGTGCCTCCGAGCTTTATGCCATCTGAAAATTTAATAACCTTGCTCTCATCATCTAATTTGATAATGAAAACACATACCAGAACTGGATCCAAAACAGATCTGGCTGAATTCCACATTTTGTGTCCTTCCACTCTGACAAAGCTCTGCCTATAACCTCTCCAGTACATTATCAAAGCAGCTTTGCACCCAATCTATCATTGTTTCTTCTTGACCATTAACTGCTGCAGCCTGTTTCTGAAAATGACACATGTGGACATTTTGGAAACCTTAGTAATGGTGAGATTTGTGACCAGTACGTTTCCTTTATTCTTCATGCCTGTTACCTTGCTAAAAATGGAGATTAGATTAGTTCAACACAATTTATGGTTGTCAAATCTGCATGGGCTACTTGTCCTTGCTGCTACATGAAGCAGCTGCTGCTATGACTTACAATCTTGTAGGTGCTTGTGAAATGTACATTTGTTTTGGAAGCCCGAAGACAGGTTAGAATAATTTCCTGCACACCTCCTCACTCACTGCGCTCCCTCCACCCCACCTCCAAAAAAAGCTCATGACCAAAAGAAAAAGAAGAAGGAATTACCATTTAGCTTAGACTTTAAATATGACATGCTATCATGACTTTGTGGCCCCATACAGTCCTGTTGCCTAGTGAAACAGTTATCTTCACTGCAACAGCCACTTGCTGCTTTACCCTCCGCAGAAAGGTGTAGGGCTGGTTAAAGACCAGGGCTCCAGTTGAGCTCATCAGGGCACAAGCACATCTATACTGGAAGAGTTTGGTTTGGTCTATGCTGTGTTGTGCCAGATATGCTTTGGGTGACCCCATGGTGATAGTGGGGGGCTGCAACTCTTGCAGTTTGAGAAATAACCATTCTATTCCTCATTCAGTGCATTTCCTTAGGTGGTTTCTGTGCAGGGTACATTGTCCCGCTCATGGTCCAGGGAAAATGCAGTCACGCAAAGAGGGGAAACAACACAACTCTTGAGATATCCAACTTTTTCTGATCCTGTCTACTCAGCCAGGAGCTCTCCTGACTCTTCTTGCTGCACAGCAGAACTAAATAATCCTGTTATCAAACTGATGTCCTTAATCTCATTGCTTGGACTCAGAACAGGAAGAGTAGCATGATATTGCTAAGAGAGCAGCAGTAAACTGATAGTTTTGGTCCTGAATAATCAGCTTCTGCATAGCTCACAGCGTGCATCTGTGTGTGTTCTCCAGGCAGCTACGTCACCTGGAGAATCTCTTCACCATACCTACCCTCATAAAAAGGCTCTTTCAGATCAGCCAGACACCTTCTTTTCATCTAGATGAAAAGAAGATTCCTTTTTGTTCTCAGCACTACCACTGGCTGTTGGGAAGACCACCCTTTGCATTAGGTCTGTATGCTCATGGAAAGAATAGAAGAGAAATGTTAGTTCACAAAGGCGTAGTATCTGCCATTCAAAGACCTGTTGTTTCAGTACAGCTTTCCTACATCAAATGCTGTTAGACTTGAGCAGTTTTTAAACATCTATCGAACAACAACAGCATGGTTCTGGATACTACTTGCAAAGTTTTTTTTTTTTTTTTTCAGATATAAGACAGGTTTTATCCACTAATAACTGTGGTTTGTTTCTAAATTATTCCTTTTATTTCTAACACTTCTCAACTCTGAGGATCAAAATCACGCCCCTGATTTTCCTTTCTGCTGTCTCGTGGTGCCAAGGTTTGCACAACTAGGAAGAATTTCATGTCTCTGTAGATTCCTTTGTAGCTAACATCTATCCAAAGGCTACCTATCTCCCATCCAAGGAGTAAGACTTGGTGACTCTGCTTGTTCCTTCCAGTTCTGTGCTCTTGGTCGTCTCTTTGCTTAGTTGATTGTTGCTGGGAACAAGCTTAACGGATGCTTGATTGATTTTGTTCTTGTTTGGAATGTTAAGGTTATTATAACTTTTTAAGTGTTACAGTATCTGAAAAGCTACATTGCAGTTTAACACCAGTTTTGCACATCTGATGCAATCTGAAAAATGTCATTTGCTGGGATTATTTATTTATTTATTTATTTTGCTGGAAAACTTTTGTTGATCTGTCTGAAACTAGAAAAGAAAATGAATGACATTATATGATGCTGAGAGTATGTGTATATGTGGATTCTGCATGCTCATTTAGAGGAGCCAGAAAGTAGATGTCCTATAGAGATTCCAGTTCCTTGCCTTACTATAAAATGCTAAGCACATTACAGGCTCTTCTGGGTGTCATTGTGTGTCAGACCTTCAGATGTTTCTTTAGAAAGAAAGGCTGATAGTGAACTGATAAACAAACACTTGCGCTACTTGAACTAGTAAAATTCTCACTGCAAAGAGCTCACATATCTGATGAATAGAAAGATCCTATGCCAAAATGATCTTCCTTTCAAGAGGACAGCATAAAGAATATTCTCCAAGTATTTTTCAAAATGAAATGTGTTTTTTAGTTACACGAGTTACAAGTACTACCCTGCCCACTCAATAAATAAATAAAAGTAGGAAGAATGTTTTATTTCAAAAGCATTGTGAGTTTGCCTTTGATTTTTCTCATGGCAGACAATAGTAACAAGTCTGCAAACATTATATGTATCATATGCTGTGAAAATATAGACATTGCTGCTGCAGACAAACCTGAGAATGTTTTGATCTTATCCCTGGGATAAAGAGGATCCTTCAGGAGCTGGGCAGCCTGATTCCTTCACCACCAGAATTGATTGCAGTCATTAGCTTCTAGTGCTAACTGGGCAAACAGTCTCAAAGCAATTCCCACTAGGGACCTCTTCATATGGCACCAGTGCTGCGTATGGGCAGCCTTGCTGGTGCTTCTTGGAGAAGAAATGGGGACACCGGGGTCCCCAGAGAAAAGATGTTCACTGTTCTACAAAGTGGTTTCCTTGGACAGGATGCTCTGTGGTAAGAACTATCTGCTCCCGAGGTAGGGTTGCTCTTTTTTTATGGCAGTTTTCTGTAGTCTAATGAATAGATCCTGGCTTAACCTTACAGGTGTGAACCTGTTCGTGATAAGATGCAGTCAGCTATCAGATTTAATAAACATTGTAGAAAAATCAGCTATCTCAGCTGATGGAACCATGCCCCTCATTTTAATCTACAGCCAGAGAAGTCCAAAACGAGTTTTCAAAAACTGGGGCCAAAACGCTTTGGAGGTTATGGAAAGGTATTAGTTATACAGAGCTACACATGATAAGCTATGCCTCTGCTCCTCTGGTGAGTGAATATGGCTGAAATTTTTGGCTTCTCCTGTCTACACATCTGGAAAACAATCTGGTGGGTTCAACCTGCTGGAAGCAGAGACTGTAAGCAACCGCCTGTTGTTTGCACGCTGAGCACGAAGGGCAGAGCTCACAGATGGATTTGCCTCTAAGTTTCCCTGAAGGTACAACACACCCCCACACAAAATTTCCAACAGTGATTTCAGTCTCAAAAGCGAGATGATTGTATTAAAACAACAGAACGAGGGCACTAAAAATTTTAAAATGGAGAAAACTCGGAGTGAGAGAGAGAGACTCTCAAAAATTGGTTTTTGAACAGAGCTTCTGTGCTGGCAGCGGAGTTCTTTATTTAAGATTTGTTGTCTTCCCAGGAATCTTTCAGTAGCTTCTGGGATCACAGCACACCACACAGGGTACCCTCTGAAGTAGTTTCTTTTCATCCCTTATTAGCCCTGCCTCCCTGGCCCCAGCACAGCCATAATAGATGAGACTGAGGGTTATCTTGCACCATCTGTGCAGTACTGTCTCTCCAATTATAGCCATAAAAAAAGAAGCCCAAGGAAAAAAAAAAAAAAGAAGAAGAACAAGGCAAAGAAAAAGAAAAAAGAAAAAAAGTAATACTAACCATTAAAGACCCTGTATGGGAAACTGTTAATCGCAGCCTGAACCTCTGATTAACCATCTGAGGCAAGTGACGGGTCAGCTGCAGGAGCACAGGTGAAGGTAATTCAGCTGTGCTCCCGGAAGGGGTGGAACTTGACTCCACCTCTCCTAGATCCCATTTAAGGACTGACCATCACTAAGGTAGTATCTCTTCTGGAGACTACTCCTGTGTGGAGTTCCTTGTAGTGAGCATCCATCCTGGCTGTGAGCTTCAGTGTGGGTGAGTCGTTCCCCTGTAACCTCTGGATATTCGTCTGTTACAACCTTGTATAATATCAACTATACAGACCCGTTAAAGTTTTCTCAGTTTCTGAGTATTTTGATCTGGGGAGGCCTTGGTCTGTTTCAGCATGCCTGCTTAGCAGATAATCTCAACCAATCTCCTTTCCAAGTTTGCCGAGAGGCCGTGCAAGCTGCTTGTGTCCACAGCATTCTTGGCAGGATGTTTTCCAGGGCTGCAGCCCTTTTCTTCAAGGATGACTTCCACAGGCCACCACACCTTGTGACCTTAGAACGGCTCTGCAGTCAGTCCCCATCCACTGTTTTGGGTACTGCAGTACCAAAAAAAAAAAAAAGAAAATTATTAAGGTCCGAAGGAGGACTACAGAGATAGTGAAGGTTGTAGAGGGGAAGACATATGAATTGCAGCTGAGGTCCCTTGGTTTGCTCAGCCCAGAGCAGAGGAGCTGAGCAGAGGCCTCATGGCAGCTGCAGCTCCTCACAGAGAGCGGAGGGCAGCACTGAGCTCTGCTCTCTGTGACAGCAACAGGGCTGGAGGGAATGGCATGGAGCTGTGTCAGGGGAGGGGAGGGTGGGAGTTAAGGAAAGGGTCTTCACCCAGAGGGTGGTGGGCATGGAACGAGCTGCCCAGGGCAGTGGGCACAGTCCTGAGCTGCTGGAGTTGAAGGAGTGTTTGGATAATGCTATCAGACATGAGGTTTGGATTTGGGGTGGTCCTGTATGGAGCCAGGAGCTGGACTCTGTGATCCTTGTGGGTCCCTTCCAACTGAGGCTATCTTATTATTCTATGATACTGTGATTCCTTGTTGCTTTTATCTTGATTTAAATAATCTTCCCCCCTCCAGTCTTCCCTTCTCCTCTTCCCCTGGCAATTTTTCTTATTCAAAAAGTGACATTTATTTGCAATTAAAAGAACAAGGACCCTTTTAGAGCAAATATGTAAATTTAAACTAAACATGTTTGGTCTGAACTGCAAGGTCTCTGTGGGATAAAAAACATCTTGGTAATACTAAAAAGCAACGATTCAGTCATCTAGTACATAAGTGCAAGTTAGATCTGTAGTTAAAACTGCTTTAGTTCCACGCACTTCTGAGCAACTGCAGCAATTTACTGCACTTGACCTTTAGCATGAGATTTAGAAAGGAAATGTTTGACATTCTGCTCTGTTTGCAAGAAGCCTGTGAGGCAAATAAGTAATACTGCCTTCTTTTCCAGATTGTTCCCTGAATAGCTTTGATACACTGTTAGAATTCAGAAACCTTGATTTCTTTCTCATAGGTCTCTTAGGAAGAGAGAGAGAGAGATGGCCATTGAATATACTTAACATCATGAACCCAAACTCTCCTGTTTTCAAAGTTTTCCTTAAAATCCTTCAAGAATTATGCTGAGAAGCAGCACAAATCTTTTCTTTAGGAAAAAAAAAAGTCTATAAAGTATGTTTAAGCAGGTGGATATCTTTCTGTCTTGGAGGTTAGTGTTCTGGCTTTGTTTGCTCCAGCAATTTGTATGATTTGAGAATCAGTTCCAGATTTCACATGAAATTGCCTCTGCAGGAATCCCATCATACATTCACTGTGTAATCTGTGGCAAAGTACTGTGTTTTTTTCCCTACACTGTTCACTGGCAAGTGGTGCTGGCTATGTGTGAAGTCATTATGGAGCGCTGTTTATTCTGGAACTCAGAATCTTTAAATAATGGATGAGGAGAACACTGATTCTTTTTTTTTCTTTTTTCTTTTTTTTGGTCATCTTCATTTTACTCTAGAACTTCAGTGTACGTGTGCAGACAGCTGCATATAGCCTTCCGTCTTCTGCCTTGCTAAAACAAAATGGGAATTTTATTTCTGAAAGCTTTCAGAGCTCTAAGAGAAATGCAGTACAGTCAATGTGCTGAAGCACTATAAAGTACCTATACAAGGCAATCTCTCCAGTTTATAACATACTGTCAGATGAATCTCCCGTACTGCAAACTGTGCAAGCAGAATGCTGCAAAGCTGCACATACAATGCCTTATGAGACATTTGGGTACGAGAATGAGCACTGACAGAAACATGACCAGTTTTCAGGATGGTTTCTGTCAGTATTATATCAGCTAGATGTTTAAGAAGTTGACTTGTATTCATGCAATTAAATATCTAATTCCAGAAACTGGTCTGTTGTACTGGCCACATTGTATGACCAATACTGATCTTTCTTATAGACCCACATCTCTCAGTTTTAATGAAGAAAATAGGTTTTCTCTTTAATCTCCCCAATGGTTTCCTGTTTGATATTTACTGAAAACATTACAAATTAATAAAATCATGGACTCATAGAAACATTAAGGTTGGGAAAGACCACTAAGATCATCTAGTCTGACCAACAACCCATCACCACCATGCCCACTGTCCATGTCACTCAAATATAATTAATTAATATAATCAAATTAAAATATTTTTTCATGATTACTTCTTGAACTGTGATTCCTTGCCTAGTTAGTTCACAAAGGAAAGCAAAACCAGTATGAAACCTTGGCAGTGAGACTTCAGACTGGATTTTATAGCATCCACTTTTGCACATGAATAGGTTTTCCAAGCTAATATGAGCTTGGAAAGCAAAATGAAAATGAGGTTTTGAAGAAATTGTGCTTTTCCCATTGTACTGCCATTTCTTATGTGCTCATGTTATTTTCCTTTTTTATGATGCAAGTAAATTTTGTGCTGTGTTCAGTAGAGCATGTTTGTGATGAATAAACTTGCTGCAGAGAACACAGTGCTGGAGATAGCTTCAGGTATCTGGAGCTCTGACATTTTTGTGTGGAGAAATCTCACAAATGAAAAGTGAAAATGCATTGTATGGACACAGCATGGCATTCTCAGCTTTCAGAACTGTCTAAGGGCTCAGTAAACGTAATTAATTTAGTCACATGCTTTCTCCATGCCATACTAACTGAACAGAAGAAAGACATAAAAACAGCGAAGCCTGATAAACTTTTTGCCCAGACTTCATTCATTCACACATGGAAATTGCCAAACAAACTATATTTTGCTGTTATTACGGTGAATGTATTAAGAACCAGGCTGGAGTTACCACAACAGTGAGCATTCTGGGACATTATGTATCTGGTTCAATAGCTAAAGAGACGTTCTAAAGAGTTCCTTGCCTCCAGAAATGAAAATCGTCGTAGTACAAAACTGTAGTCAGTGAGCATTCATGTTCACATTTGTCTTCTTGGGACTTGTCTTCTTGGGACAGTTCTAAGAGATTCAAGAAAATCATTAAGTGGAGAAGATAATATTTTGCAGATGGGATTGCTGTTCTGTCTCTGTTTACTGGACTTGAGACGTCATCAGGTAACATGGTGAAGAACAAGTTCAAGAGAGGAACTATCACCAGCTTGTCTTTTGTGAGAGAGGGCATGCTGAGTGAGTGACATGCTGAATTAGAGACAGAGGAAGGCAAGGCCTTCTTGTATGATGTTACATAGGCTTTTTTATTTGTCTGCTGCTCATTAATCTATCAAAGGTATCTCAGGCTAGACCAGATTCAGTGTGCTGGCCCACTCATCTCACTGAGTATAGATTTTTCTGGTTGCTGTTTTTATCAACAGCTCTGGAACAAAACTGAGAAAAAAAAGAGCAAAGTCAATAAGATTGCGTGCAAGTTACTGAAGAACCTCCAGTCCTGAGGGTTAGCAGCAAAAGTTTCTGTCCATTTTTTGTTGTTGTTGTTTTGGTTTTTTTTTTTACTGTAACAGCTGTAGAAGTTGTGTAAGAACACCAGAAAGCATTTTGAGAAAAGATTGCTTTTATCTGTTTGACAATCTATCTTCTATTTATAGTTGGCAAATGTTTCCATGGTTCAAGTTTACAAGCACTCTGTATGCTTCGGTACTGTGGCTCAAGCTTAAGCCAGTCATAACCGTGGGCAGGTTATATGTAAGCCTTTTCTGCTGGGAGCAGCAGTAGGTGATCCACCAGTAGCATTCATCTCAAGACCAGAGCTGCTGGAAACAAGGCCCAATAAGTGAAGAAAAAATTGTGTAGGCCCCTAAAATTCAAGAGTAATAACTCCCCCCCCCCTCCCCCAATGAATAACAAAACAAAACGAAAACCCAAACAAACACAACAACAAAAACAGAGGTAAGATACCCCAAAGTCTTGTTTCTTCAATATATTGAATGATTATTATGAGAAAACAGATTCCTAGCAGAAGGTATGCAGACTGAACCTCAGATTCTGAGTACATATGATGAACAATAGCATTGCAGTATTGTTTACTTCCTTGGATGCAGAGCAATGCAGTACTGAGGTACCAGTCTAGCATTTATTCACATTTAACAACCAAGGAGGCAGGAGTTTGTACCCTCCTGATTATCATAGAATCATATAATGGCCTGGGTTGAAAAGGACCATAATGATCATCTAGTTTCAACCCCTTCATTCACGTTCACCAGGACATGATTCCTTTTTCCTGTAGGAAGGTTGCTGCTGGTCTGGGATACTTGGAATAGAGTTGTGCTGGTCCTTGCTGTAAGGCTACTCTTGATTACAAGACTTATGGCTACTGGTTGAGGACCCTGTGTACCTCCAGGATTTATCTTTGTGCACCTCCTCCATCTCCCATACCTTCCCCCCAATCCCAGGATGTTTCCTCCAGACAGATCTTTACTTTTTCCTTTCTATTTCTCCTTTTTCTTCCCAAGATCACTTCTTCTGTTCAAGTATGTCTTCTTTTCTTGCCAGACTGTAAGCCTACAGTTTTCCCTTCTGAACAGTCTATGTGTAGCAGCACAGCATGAGATCAGCCTCCTATCTGATGGTCCTGTTTCGTGTCTCTTTATTAACAGGAGGATTCAGGATGTGTCATTTCTGTTTAGACCAGAAGTCTTCAAAATTTACAGCCAGCCTTTGCTGGTTGCTGCTAGCAAATAGCAGGCTGCTACTTGAGAGTTCAAAAGTTCAATTTCAGACATTTCCCACAAACATGCATACACCCAATTATCTGCTGTCTGTCAATTTTCATAATTCGAGCTATTTTTTGCCTATGACAGGGTTATAATTTGAAAAAAAAATGTATGGAACACTAGATGAGAAGTGTTGTCATTCAGGATATTTAAGCAATCTTAAACGATTGTCTCCAGAAGGCATCGCTGTAGTCAGACAATATGATTTTTGAAATTTCTGCCTATGTTCTAATAATTAAGTACCCTCAATTCTATCATTTCTTTTTCAACTAAAAAGCTGCTTAAATTTGATACTTTCATAAGTCTACCAGAGGTCATTGAAAAGTAAATGGCAGCTGGTCTTTTTACCTATAGAATCTCTTCCCCATTTTTTTTTTTTGTTGTTGTTTTATATTAATCATTGGAAAGTCAAATTATGAAGTCTGCTGTTTTGCTTAGAATTGCTGAACTTGCAAGTTATAGCGTTGTGGTCTTTGACCACAGAGCATTGCTTGCTGAGAGATTGGGTCCAGAGGAGTTCCAGGTCCATGTGCTCTCAGAGAGCAGAGAATCATTGAATCATTAAGGATGGAAAAGACCATGAAGATAATCTCATCCAACCATCAACTCATCACCACCATGTCCACTAAATCATGTCCCCCAGTGACAAGCTACATGTTTCTTGAACACCTCCAGGGACAGTGACTCCACCACCCCCCTGAGCTGCTCGTTCCAGTACCTCACCACTCTTTCTGAGAAGTTTTTCCTAATTCCACCCCCTCTGGTACAACTTAAGGCAATTACCTCTTGTCCTATGAAACCAGGACCAAAGCAAATATCTCTGCCAGTTTTTACTTTGACTATAGGCTTCATACCTTTCATTTGTTATCCCATCTATGGCAGTCTTGAAAATGATTAATTCTTAGTGCTATTCAGTGTATCGTGTAAAACTTTAGAATTTCCTAACAGATTGTTGTGATGATTGAGGGTGAGGCGTATCTGACATGGAGCAGTTGTTCTCCTGGACTTGTCCTCATTCTTCATTAGCAATGGAGGCTGAACTGTGTAGTGTGAAAGTAAACATTTCAAAGTTCATAGCTCAGCAGCTGGTGAGTCACTCCAGAGTCAAGGTGAATGTCAATAAGAAGAGATGCACTGTGAAAGGTGATTAGTTTCTGTGGAGAGACTCAGTGATTCATTATCAGGCCTTGCTGCATTTTAATTGAAAGGGTTAGAAAACTATATTTTGACCTAGCAGATAACAAGGAAAATAACAGATTTTTGTTGAGTGGAAGGTCTTAGCTGAAACATTTACTTGGATCTGTTTGTAGCCGTTATCTGTGCAAGTATTTCACGTCTTTTTCTTGAATCTGTGCTTTGGTATTAAGAAGATGAGTCCTGTGCCATGACTGCATCAGAAAGCTGTGGAAATAATAGTAGACTCTGACCTAAAAATATGCTATCATTGTAGAGCATGAAAAATATGTAGGTGCGTACTGGTGGTGGGGAAGCACAAGGGGAAAAGAAGACAATGCAGATTGCATGCAGTGATCTGAAAGAGGCAGGGATTTGGGAAAACAGTTCTTTAAGTCCCATGCGGGTGTAATGGGAGGAGGTCGGAAGAATGGAGGCACACTGGCTGAACTGAGGAAAGATTCTGACTTTATTAGTTTAGGCAAGAAAAACTAATTTGTGCTTTTATCAATAGACTATAAGAGCACAGAATAGGACTCCGTTCTGGAGAAGCTGCTGAAAACAAAGAGGAGGAAACTGTTTAGTGCCAGTTGAGAAACAGGTACTGCTATCATGAGCTGAGCTAGGAAAACCAGATATGGTTAAGATTATGCAAGACTTGCCCTCATTTCTTACTTGTAAATTTGCCAAACTTCAATTATCCTGGCTGAAACTTTTCTTGCGAGGTGTGGGCCTATGACTGAAGGGTGTGTGCATGTTTCTCTGTGTTATCCTATTTCAGTTATCTTGAAAACCAAGAACTGAAGAAATAGTGCTTTTTAGCCAGGTGAAGGAAAATACAGTAGCCTTTTTCTTCAAGCAGCTCTAATGCACAGAGTAGCTGAAAGTCCAGCTGTTAATAACTGAGATGTTTCCTTTGCTGCTGGCTTGTGAATGTCAAAGCATATAAATGTTATGAAAAGCAGAGAAGAAAAAGCTCTCGGGGTGCTCTATTGAGAATGATCCATTAACTCCTAACCTCTCAGTATGCACTGGTGGCATATGTACCTTCCACAAGGTGGACAGAACTTTCTCTACATAGAATCCATGCTTTGCAAGGACCTGAAACATTGCAAACTAAGCCAATATATACATGAAGCTTATGAATGTTCACATGCACTTTAGGCTCCAAACAAAGCCGGAGGAGAGAAGAGTTACCAAATGGTGAGGAGAGCTGAGCTGTTCTCTAGGTTCCCTGTTGTCTTACTTAATGGGAGCTTGAACACCTACGTCTAGATGTAAGTATTTGAATTTGGAGCTGATCCCATCCCTCTCATCTCTAGCAAGCAGGAGATAAAGAGTGTTGACAGCAGAGGGAGTTGACAGAGAATGAGTGTTGACAGCAGAAAACCTATCATTTGTGCTCATGGTTATTTCTTCTGCAGGCACCATGATGGAGGAGAGGAGATTCTGGATAAAACTGACAGTATGGCGTTGTAAGGCCAACAAGCCTGGGAGGAAAGCCCAAAGAGCCCAGATACATGGAGTCATGAGGCTGAACTATGCAGAAGGGCCTGGGGAAAGACAGCTGGAGGGGAAAGTCAGACTGAATGGAAATGGGGCAAAGCAAATTTAAATAGAGCCAGTAGAAGGGGATTTTCTCTTGTCTTCGTGAAATTATTTCCTGGATTGGACTATGTGAGCTAATTTTTTTCTATTAGAAATGTAACATAAGTCTCAAAGCCTGCCCTTCTATAACAGACCTCAGGATCAAATTCCCAGGCTTGAAAATATCTATGTCATAACCTCATTTTTTTCAGTAAACAACAGACACACAGGGTAGAAAATAACTCCTGGAACTGTTGTGGTTTTCAATACATATAAAAAAAGTAATCAACAACAATAAGAAAACTTTAATAGATCTTCATAAAGTTTGCTACATGCTCTCCATAGCTCCACATCACTTGTGCTTCCCAGAGCTCTCAACTGGCAATGACCTTGCGTGGGGATTGTTCTACTGAATCAGTCTGTGCTTGCTCAAGTATATGGCTGAAGTTTGAGTTAAAGGATGGGAAAAAACAAAGCACTTGGCAACTCATCCACCTATCACTCCATTATGTCTATACCCAGACTAAGTCCTTAATTCAGCTACATTTATTACTAATCTTTTTGAGAAAAACAAACCAATTTTATTAGCTAGTAATCTCACCACTAGCTAACTGTTCCAACACTGCAAGGTAAACGTGTTTAAGTATGGTCCTGAATTACAGCTAGTTATCAGATCTAGCACTTCTGGAAGTTCTATAACAGGTGAACTTTAACTTTGGGAATCTATGCAGAGAACTTACATTTCAGTGTTTCAGACTGTTGGTATCTCATCCTAAATATAAGAAAATCAATGACAAGTGCTTCAGTTTGTGTTTTTTGGCTTGTCTTTTCATATAGATGGGTTTTATAATTTGTATTTCATCAGCATCATAACCCTAGTAGGAACCCTGGTCATAGATCAAGAACCTTCCTGCATTAGCAGCTGCACAAAATGACAGAATGAGCTCTCCATCCTTGTGGCTAGCATCCCTTCCTGCTGAAGTCAGGTCAAATTCTGTTGTCAGTTACCCTGGTGTATATCGAAAACCACTTTGTTGTTATTTCAGTGGAAACAGAGATCAGAGTACAGAAAAAGGTTTTTGCTTGTGGACTGAATGCCCTTCACCAGTGTAGAACTGCTTCATACAGCAGAAACCTATCACTGACCTGTGCTGCTTAATCCATCAGATGCTGACAGTTAATACACTTAATGCTAGAAGTGCCAGCTGGCAGCCTGTTGCTTGGGTGGATTAAACCAATTATTACAGTTCTCGGTCTTTCTGCAATTCCCCGTCGTCCTAGCTCTTTCTCTGTACAATTCCCAGTGAAGCTCCTGTGATTTTATAGGATTGATAGAGTGGTATTGTCTTTATGTAGAAGACGGGCACAGTGTAAGCCTCTGCATATAGCTGCTAGTGTTGAGCAGGCTGATCAGACAGAGGTCCTGGTGCGCTGGGAATGTTTGGAGGGTGGTGGTTCTCCTGAATGGGTGTGTGAACATCAAGGACAAGGCTCTTTTCTGTTAGGGCTGTAGGTTTTATGTCCACCTGTGTTCTAGAAAAGGGCTGTTTCACTTGGTGTGAGAGATGAAGTCTATCACTATGTATGCACAACACTAGATACACTAGATATTTGCCATCACTACAAGAAAGATATTGAGGCTGTGCAGTTTTTCCAAAGAAGGACAGTGAAGCAGTGAGTGGTCT
This sequence comes from Alectoris magna, assembly GCA_030625065.1. Classification (NCBI taxonomy): domain Eukaryota; kingdom Metazoa; phylum Chordata; class Aves; order Galliformes; family Phasianidae; genus Alectoris; species Alectoris magna. The sequence goes on from CM060561.1 coordinate 5,647,992, forward strand.
GGAGCACAAGTCTTATGGGAAGTGGCTGAGGGAACTGGGATTGTTTAGTCTGGAGAAGAGGAGGCTCAGGGGAGAACTTACTGCTCTCTATAACATTCTGAAAGCAGGTTGTAGTGAGGTGGGGCATTGGCCTCTTCTCCCAGGTAACAGTGATAGAATAAGAGGGAATGGCCTTAAGCTGCACCAGAGGAGGTTCAGGTTAAATATTAGGAAAGATTTCTTCTGGAAAGAGTGGTGAGGCATTGGAACAGGCTGCCCGGGAGGTGGTGGAGTCATCGTCCCTGGAGGTGTTCAAGAAAAGGGCAGATGTGGCACTGAGGATCATGGTTAATGGGCATGGTGGTGATGGGTTGACAGGCTAGATGATCGTAGTGGTATTTTCCAACCTTAGTGATTCTATGATTCTACATCCTCGCCCCCTCTGCCTTTATTTCTCTTCACTGTAGATCTTCAGCGGGCAGAAATCTTGTTTTCATAACACTAGTCTGGGTATTGTCCTCTATTCACATCTGTGCAAAGTGCTGAGGTAGCTTCAAAGTTTAAGGGCTCCTCGCACAGCAGAATGATTTGGGGTGAATCACCGTGAGGCTGCTCTAACCAGTTCCTGGCTGATGAACATACTTCTCCACAAAAAGTATCAAAATGGCAGTGTTGGGCACACTACTGTTTTGCACATCTGTGACTGTGTGTCTTATAAATAGCAGATCAGCCTGCTAGGAAGTGGTAAATCCTGGATAAATCTTACCAGTCCAGTTATACTGGATAAACTCAGATCCAAATGGCTTCTGATCTTTTTTTTTTTCTTTCTTTTTCTCTTTTTTTCTCCCCATGTATCCTGGATGTATGTTGTGTTACTACTGTGAATAGCACCTTTCTGTTTCCCATGGCATACCATGCTGGGCTGAAAGACCTCCAGAGGAATCACAGAAAGCTGTACCACAGGTTGTGCTATAAAAAGATACCTGCCCTTTGCCAGGACACCAACCCATATTTTTGATTGTTTTTGTTTGTTTGTTTGTTTTGATTTATTACTTTATTTTATTTTTAATGCCGTCATTGTCTGTTCTATTTTGGAGAATAACATACATAAGTCAGGCAGAAATCAATAGAAATAATTAATTTTCAGCTTTGTTGGTGGCCTTGTATGATTCTTTTGACTCCTGTTATTGCATCTATTACATTCTTTTCCTGCTGTGCCATAACTGATCTCCATTACAGAGTTGCTGGTGTTGCTTTTTGTTTTTAATACACAGAATATCAGATTCAACCAAGGCCATTAAGTTTATTCAGAGAGTTAGTTTTGTTCTTTAATATAGTCAGATTATTAGATTTCCTAAACAGTTCAGCAAATAAGGAATTCTCATGATAAAAACTTGCCTTAAGATTATGATCAGATGTCTCTCTGTCCTAAGAAAGAAATGCAAAAAAATCATGTTGTGGTTGAATTATTTAATGCATGATCTTTTATGTCACCTCTTATAGCTGTTTTAATATTAATATTGGAACAAAACCTAAGTCTGCGTAGGTATTGTGAAGCTTGAGAAAATATCTGCCTTATATATTAGCTTCTACTGAATGGCACTGGGATCCTGTTTCTTTTAAAAAATGAAAGAAAAATAAAGGCCCCAGTATTGTGCTTTACTTCTACTGGATGGATGAATATTTTTGTACTGGATTGTACATATCCAGTTCATATAAAAATGTGAATTTCATTACATCTCCATCGCTTGTCTTCGATGCATCTGTTCAATAAACATCCAGTTATACAATCTATTGCTGATCTACAGTGTATCAATGCCTTTACCAGTGATCCATGGGTTTGATGCCATAAGGCCTTCAGCAAACAGATTCAATTGTGTTTGCAGGTGCATTTGGCTGGGAAGAGCAGCACTGTCCAGCTCTCCAGTGTATCAGTCTTCTAGCTTTTCCATGGCAAGGCTGAATGCATTGGTAATGAAACACTGGAACAGGATGTCCAGATCTGGTAGATGTCCTGTCCTTGAATACATTCAAGTTTAGGCTGGACGAGGCTCTGAGCAATCTGATCTAGCTGTACTTGTCTCTGTTCAATGTGGGGGGGGTTGAATGAGACAGCCTTTAAATGTCTCTTCCACCTCAAATGAGTCTGTGATTCTATTCTATGATTCTATGAATGGAGTGTTTTAGCACTGATGAATCCATTTAATTTAACTTGAACCACACCAGGCCTTCCAGAAAGAGTAGCAAAATATTTCCCCCATCCGCAAAAAAACACCGGAACATGAATGAATATTCCACCTACAGATGTGCTATGTCTCTTTTCCATGCAAATAGCAGCCTGAAGATATGTCTTCATTCTAGCTACTCCTCTTTCTAGATTAAAGTAGAAGAGTAACATGTATTGCACTGATTCAGTAACTCTTGCTTTGACTGAAAAGGGTAGATGTGCTACCGAGGAACATAGTTCAGTGGGCATGGTGGTGATGGGTTGTCTTAATGACCTTAGTGGACTTTTCCAACCTTAATGATTCTATGATTCTATGACTGTGTGGCTGAGTGGATGAGTAACTGCCTGATTTGGGTCCTGTCAGCAATCATTAAGGCTTCCCAAAAGAATGGCTTAGCTAGAATTGGAACATGCTTTCCATGTGCAATGTGTGACATAGTCAGGTTGATGTAAGAAAGGATGAAACGGGAGCCCTCATACTGCAGAGCTCCGGGGGAGCCAGGATATATGTTGGGCAGTTTCATTTTACAGTTTACACTTGTCTATTCTGCATCTTAACCCAGATGACCACCTCAGTGGGGAAGGTGGCGGAGAAGGCAACGTCCTAGCCAAGCCCATTAAATTAAACTGTCATCCATTTATCTTTATTCTCCAGTATATGAACTATGACAGCCAAGAGCTCTGCTTCTCCATCTTCAAAGATTTATAACACATTAGGCTGATGTAGGACTATGACTTGGGGCTTTGAGTCTGATTCAAAGTAGGTGTTGGTCAGCAAAAATAATCTCTCTGAATGAAATAGGAATACAGTGTTATACTGTATGTTGTATGCAAGCTTTGGAACAAAGAAAAGTGATTGAAGGAAACTGGGGGGGATATTACAGTACTAAGCTAGCTGGTGACCTTTTCAGCAGGAGCTTAATGACAGCAATTTGCAGTTGTTTGTCAAAATTTAAAGGTGAGCACAGAGTATCAGAAGGCTTCTTTCCAGGTACGGCAATTAAGGCATAATTTGAGCAATTTACAGAGAAAGCATATACTCTTCCTCACCTGGGAACATAGAGATTTATCCTTTCCATTCAGTAGCTCAGCTGCAACCATCAGTCCAGGAGCCAGGCATCACACTGTTGTTCCTTCTCTGTTTCTGACTAATTATTTAGGAGAATGTGTAAGGGAAACCCTGATCAGTACTGTTAATATCTAGGACTGGAGGACTTTTTCCATCTCCCTAACATAGTCTCTTCTTGGTGATGGGTTGATGGTTAGACTTAGATGATCATAGTGGTCATTTTCTATCTTAACGATTCTGGGATTCTAAAACTACTTAATTTTCTTTCTCTGAAGGTAGGTAGCTGTTTGCTCTGCTCACATTACCTGAGTCATCATGTATGAAGGTTTTTCCCTGCATGTTTTGTCCATTGCTTTGGTTTTGATTGTAAAGGACACGAGTTTATTATTAGTCTCAGACATTCATTTTGAGCTAAGATAAATTTTCCATACTGTCAGCTGGGGAAGACCAGAATTAAATCATTCGTAGTGGCCATAAGGAAGAATCACCCTGTGTTTTCTTCCACGCTATGAGACTGACTTCCTTGAGGGTATTTTTAATCCTACAATACTCTGTTTTGAATACTCAGTAGTAAGAGTGGCATGAGAACTACTTTGGATATTTTATTGAGGATTAAATTGCTTTCAGGGGAAAATCATCCTTTCTATCTATTTTTTTTTTTTTCCCTCATCGTAAATGCAAGGTCCTAACCTTTTTGAATACATTTCAGGGAAGCCTGTAATAGATTGTTCTTGTCTTTATCTAATTGGAAAAATAGTCACAGGTTTTCATTTTCCCTTCACCTCTCCTTCTCTTTGTTCAGTCTGGATAAGCTAAGTCTCATTAAGCTCCTTTCCCATTTTATCCCTTGCAAGTCTTTCACCATTTGTGCTATGCTGCTTTGTTTCAAGTTACTTCAAAACCTCACTACTCCAATTTCTGTGAGACTGAGCAAGATGCTGGCATGGCAAGTATTATTAGCAAGCTCAGATCAAAACTGTCCACACTGGGACATTGTAGTCAGAACTTCCAACTCCCTACATTCCTCAAAATAGGTACCACTTGAACACTATGAGAGGAAACTGTATTAAATAACTTTATTTTATTTATGCCCTGCCAAGCATCCTGAACAATGAGGCTGCACAGAACGGTATTGATTAACATATCATTAGTTTCACAAGTAGAGCCTATGACTATGGGTTTTCTATGAGTAATCTTGGGGCTTCTAATGACAGCTGTGGGCAGAATTATGGAGAAGGTGGACTATGCTTAAACATTAGAACTCAGCTGGTAATTGTCCCCCTGTACTCAACACTGGAAAGGCTGCACCTCAAGTGCTGTGTTCAGCTTTGGGCCTCTCTCTACAGGAAAGACATTGAGGCCCTGGAGTTTGTCTAAAGATGGTCAACGAAGCAATGAAGGGTCTGGAACACAAGTCTTAGAGGGAGCAGATGAGGAAACTGGGATTATTTAGTCTGGAGAAGGGGAGGCTCATGGGAAACCTTATTGCTCTCTAAAACCCTCTGAATGCACGCTGTTGAGTTTGGATTTTAGACCCAACATTCTATTATTTTACCTTTTTTAAGCCAATTTAATAAGGAAGTAACTAATTAATAAGCCAATTAAGAAGAAATAAGAAGGAAAAATGAGAGAATAACACTCCAAGGAAGTAGTGGTGGGGTTTTTTTGTTGTTGTTGTTCTTTTGTTTGTTTTGTTGGGGTTTTTTTTTTTTTTGCTTTTTTTTTTTTTTATTGGCTTTTGCCAGAAAAACAGCTCTGATGGAAATCTTTCAAGAATGTCTATTATAAAGACAGTGTTGTTTCTATTTCAGTCAAAGTTAACAGCTACATATTGTGGCCTATTGTATTATTATTTTTTAATGAGTTCATGTTCCTGACAAGTGATGACAAGACTAAATGCAGTGCCATTCTGTTATAGGGCAGTTGCAGCATATCAGCTGTCACTACGCATCATGACACACTTACAGAGACTTTGAGGGACTTTGTGCAAGCAAGAGTTTCTTCTGCTACCTATTATTTCTGAGAAAATAAGAAAAGTGATAATTAGGCCTATTTAGGAGGTCTGGTTGAGCATTATGTATCTTTCACACAGGCTACTGGGAATTATTTATTAGAAATAAATTTAGCTCATGACTAATCTGAACCATATTTAAACCATGATCTCACTCATTCATTAATTTTGATCACAGTAGGATGCACTGGAACGAGAAAACTTATCTGCATGCTTTTCCTTCACATAACTTGTTTACATCAGTAATGTTTTCCAGTCAAAAGTATCAACCTCCACACAAAAATCACTAGACCTAGAAAGAAACCTCAACTGTAAATCCAAGTCTTATGGGTCCAGAGTATGTAATTTCCTCTAGGAGCATTTCTTTCCCTTTTTTTTGTGTGATCATGTAGGAAGCTTAATATGACAAACAAAACCAGAAAATACTTACTGATTTATATAATGTCATAAAGGCACAGTGAAAAAGCCAAGCTACCCCCAAAGTATATTTTGAACTGCTGCATAGCAAATGAACTTTAAATTAAAAATATGGAAAATCATATCAATTCAAAACTTGCTCATGAAATCCAAAGCAGAAATGCATAAATGACAAAAAGAGAGAAAGGAAATGGTCATACAGGGATTACAGTGTGAGAGTGTATTGCTATAGAGTAAGGGAAACAATCAAAAATAGTTATACCCACAAAAAATTCCAAACAATATATATATATAATATGTATCCCAACCCCAAAACAACAAAAATGCATTTGTCCTGCATTTGTTAGAACTATATGCCTAAATCTCTTTGCCATCCATAAATGTTAATGGCTTTCTAAAACATTCTTACTGGTTGACTGTGGAGACCAGACTGTAAGCACTTCCTGTATCTGTTCAGCAAATGTTTCTTGTATAGAAAGGGAGAAGCTTCTTCGGAATATTTTATCCTATCCTGGGATCTGAGTGCCTGTCTGGAGAACTCTGACTCACATGGATTGCCTAGAGAGAGGATGGATGAACTTTTTGCACTGGTGGATTGAGTCTGTGTTACTCTGAATATTGGCTTTTCTGTGTTCATAAAGTGATTTGAGATATAAGGATATTTGCTGTGAACAGAAAATATGCCTTTGATAAAGCAAGTTTCTTCATTTCAAGCTTTGAGATACAGACAGCTCATATAACATGCATATATATCATTAGAATCTAAAAAAAACGTGTTTCCTAGGGCAAATCAAACAACTTATAAAGGAAAAACAAGTATTTTGGTAATAAGATTGCCTATCTTCTAAGTAATACATTTTAGTTTATCTATTGGTCTTGATGCATGTTAATAAAAGATGAGTAGCCGTTATGAACTTCTGTGTTATTACAACTCTGAAGGGGACTGCAGAGGTCAGGAACCAGCAGCATGATGGGAGATTTTTAATGGGATGAGTTCACTCATGCCTGACCCAGGTTGAGGCAACTGGGCACAGCACTGATGTGGAGCAGGAGGGTCTGAGTGTGTTCCCAATGGGTATTTTGTAAAGTGAGGTCTGTATTCGGGCAGCATTTGTTGAAGCAAGGGGTGGATATCACCACTGGGATGGAATTCTTTAGTGACAACACTGGTGGAAGGACAACAGAAATTGGTATTGTTTTCAGGTACTAAGTGGAATGGGGAATAGCTTATCAAGGTGCTTAGGTCTTCTTTCTAATGCACAAAGGAAGATGGAAGCATCAAAGGGAGTAAACTGAGAGCAATATGGCCAGGTTAGCTGCAGCCTGGTAATCAGGAGAGCTGTAGTAACCAATGAGTAGAAAGGAGGTGAGCTGAGGAGAGTCTTTTCACCGTGTGCGGAGACTAAGCCATGGCTATTTTTGTACATCAAAGTATAGGAAGCATCAGGGCAAATTTTGGCTAGGATTAACTAGTAAGCATGAATCACCCAAGTGAATCTTCCCAGGATTTGCAGACAAACATTATTGCAGGGAAAAGAAAAAGAAAAGGAAAAAGAAAAAAAAAGAAAGAAAGAAAAATCAGAACCAGAACCTTCTCACAAGAAGACAGCAGTATTTCTTGCAGTATTTGCTTTCAATAACTGAAATCTTCCAAAATAGTGGAAATGCCACTTGGGAGAGTGTTTTTCTGTCGTTTGTTTGTTATTTTCAGGAAGAACCTATGCAGAAGGAACAAATTTCTAACCTGGCTAAAATTAGAAAGCAACAACCCTAGGTAAAGTATCAACCAGCTGATAAATCAGTGCAGTTCTGGGGCAAAGGTGGGATGGAAATAATCATTGGGGGGGCATAAGATCATGAGTCCAGCTGGAATAACTCTGACAAATGTGTATTAATCAGGCTTGCAAGAAAAACCTTGACAAGGCATCACCTCTAACACCATATCCAGCTTTCCTGGTACACAGCTGGGAAGTTGCCTTCATTCTCATTTTCACAGGACAATTGCATGGAATAATTAGCTAGCCAGTAAAGACCATAACAAATGGAAAGCAGCACAAGCTACTCTTAATTAGAGCAACTAGGAATGACAGAATGATCTCATTCTCCTCAGGTGCAAGTCAGCTAGCACAGAGATCAATTTTTGTTAGAACTACATGTCTTGAAATTAATTATGTAGGTACAGAAACGATCTCCGAATGACCAGTGATGAGCAGGGTGACAAAGGGACTTTGGTAAGTAATCATTGACAAGTGTTTATTTTTAGGGGGGGGTGCTCATTAAGTATCTACTTGACTGTATTATTCTGGAGGCACTGAAATTTTAGGGGCAGTTTCCTTAGACCTTCATCTCTCTATTCTCGAATAATTTGAGAAGTACCCCAGTCTTGAAAGTCCTGACTAGCTCATGTCTCTATCTGGACAAAAATCTCTAGTGGTGGCCATCCATTTGCACTTCTGTTAGTGACTGGAAGGTTTCAAGCATCTCTTTCAAGAGCTGTCCTTGAGAAGGACATAGAAGGAGTAATTTTGAAAACTTTTCATCCACTGGATCAGTAGTTAGGGCAATTGTGGATATCTGGGAGGCAGAACTACTTCCTTTGACAAAGAAAATATAGAATCATGCTCCCAATTCAAGGCAAAGGCCTTAAAAACTGGATTTGAGGATGTTCACAAAAGCTTCCTTTTACTAAGTTATTGAAGTGGTTCTACTTTGCTTTAAATAGTGATATGTTTTAAGGTCAAAAATGAGAGAGTGTAATTGGTTGGGTTACTGGCAAATCTCACCTCACTAAGTAAGAAAGGGAAGATTTTGTTTCAATCTTTGGTTCTCTGAGTATCTAACAGAGGAAACAAAAAATAATGAAATGCTGGAGGGGGGAAGGAGTTTGATATCATCACTAGGTTCACAGAATTTCTTGTGGATTCTGAACCCTTAAGTAGTCAGATCTCAAAGTGAAGTGCATTATTTATCACATAATCACTAATGGTGCAGAAGACCACTAAGGCCATCTAATCCAACCATTAACCCATGTTTTCTCAGTGACACATCTACATTTTTCTGTTTACGAGGGTGGATAGTGCAAGGGGGAATGGTTTTAAACTGAGACAGGGGAGGTTTAGGTTAGATATTAGGAAGTTTTTCACTCAGAGGGTGGTGATGTACTGGAACAGGTTGCTCAAGGAGGTTGTGGATGCCCCATCCCTGGAGGCATTCAAGGCCAGGCTGGATGTAGCTCTGGGCAGCCTGGTCTGGTAGTTGGTGACCCTGCACATAGCAGGAAAACCTCCAGGAATGGCAGCTTCACTACTTCCCTGGGCAGCCTGTTCCAATAGTTCTGAGGGAATAGCTATTAGTACTTAAAGGATCAAATCCCTTTGGGTAGATTGAGAGAAGACAATATGAACTAAGGTCAGTACAAGCAGGGCAAGAGAACTGATTTTGGAAGTCTATCGTGTGGTGGTTAATAGTTTATTCGTAGCACTTCTGGATAAAAGAGATAACTTTGTTTACTGTGTTTTTTACAAGGAGACTGAATACAGAAAGTAGGTTTAGAGTGTTTATGTGTCCCTTGTCCTTTCTCTCTTTGGTAATACTGGAAGATATATTCTTGTCTTGGGGGACCTCTGTGATATGCCCCTCAGCTATTCTGACCTCTCAAATAAATTATGTCTGAATATGTTGTCAAACTGTATATAGCAACTGAAATTAAACATCAAGCATGCAGTGTAATACAGGAGTGTGTAGTGAGAAGGGAATGTCTGGGTCATTTTGTTTGATCCAGGTTTTGAAAGCACGAACAAGGATCAAGACAGTGGTGCATTTAGATGAGTTGTTTGCTGTGTATCTATAGATGCTCTGATGTGTGGATGTTTATATAACATGTGTATATAACACATGTGAATTAATCTGCATAATACAGGTACCAATGCCTGGAGACTCTGACAAAAAAAGTGAACAAGGATGAACTCTTGCAATAAGAGGGATTGCTGGAAAATATGGGTGAATGAGCTAAACAACAGCTCCTACATAATTATAGATGTGATAAGGTATCAGACAGGTGATCATAAATCAGTGTCTCTGATCTACATTGAGGTCCCTAGCACAGACCCTCAAAGCAGTCAGTGAATGTAAAAGGTCTACTTTTCTCTGTGGGTCAGAGAGCACAGTTTGCTAATGCATGGGGGCATGCTGACGTACTTCAGATTTGAAGTATTTATTTCCTCTGAATAGAAAGAGTCAAAAAGATCTGAGTTATCTCAGCAAATTAGATGCAAGTTAGATACTGGTTTAAATGGGTTAATCAACTGAACATTTTAAATATTTCAATCAGTGAAATGAACCATGTATTGTCTGAAAGTTGTTATTAGGTGTGTGTGAGGAGCCTCCCGTTTCAGCTGCTGCAGTATAACGTGCTGCACTCTCCTGTGTGTTGCTACGGCATTAATATATGAGGGCTGCTCTGAAAGAAATGCCTCCTATTTTACTGTGCTGGTCCACAATATCAGAGGCAGATGTTGGTGGTATGGCTGTAGAGATTGAACCTTCCCACCAATATTCTGCTACATGTTGTTGCCATATGACAGATGGCAGCAGAGGAGCAGTCTGACAGAATGGTGTCTGACATGAAAGTCTGTATGAAGCAAAGGCAAGTCACAGAATTCCTCCATGTAGGAAAATTGGCACATTGACATTCATCAGTGCTTGCCAAATGTTTATGGAGACCAAAGATTGGATGCAAGCACAGAGGTGGTGGGTTTCAGAGGTGGTGACAGTGACTGGAGCACCTCCACTGGTGCAGACTTCTACAAGCAGAGCATTCAGGCTCTTATTCATCAATTACAAAAATGCATAGCTTAGTGGTGGTGACTATGTTGAAAAACAGTGTTTTGTAGTGAGAATTTTATCTATCAAATAGTGACATTGTGCTCTTAGTATTGGTTATACACAGTCTCCATGGAAATAAATAGGAGGCATTAATTTTTGAGTGACCGACATATGCTTTTCTCTCTCTATTGCTTGTTTCTGTCACAAATGCAACCTCCCCAACATGCCTGGCCAAAATATGACAAAAGTAACCAACCAGACCTACCAACAAAACATGTGACTTGAAAATAGCTGGGTCTTTAATAGCAATTAGAATATCAGTCGATTTCAAATGTAAAACCTGAAGTTTGCTCTGCATGTGTTTGTGCAAGTTGCATGATTTTCTAATTGTTGTAATAACCTAGCTGTATGAATTTGTTCTCCTAAAAAGGGAAGTCTTTTTTTTTTTTTTCTTTCTCTATCTTTGGGTGTGCAACTGATTTGTCATCATTCTGGGATTACCATCAATCTGAGCTAATTATCATCCTAAGCAGTCAAATTAAGAGTGAGGAGGCTCATTTTGTCATACCTAGAAATTTTTTCTTTTTGGCTGGATCATGCTGGCAGAGCAAGATGATCAAGGTAAACTTTGCAATACCTATGCTGTAATTGTTCGGAAAAGATACTGAAACCCTGGGGGAAGCACCTTGTGTATTACTTTTTCCTCTGCCCTAAATTCACTTTGTTTCAAAGGATTATTGATCTGAATGCTCAAGTCATTAGCCTCAGCACTTAACTGAGGATAGGAGTAACTTCATTTAGGTTAGCATCTCCAGGTCAAAAGCACATGTGAGATGGAAATAATTTCTGGAGTTCCTGTGAACTGACCCAGTAAGAGACAATGTATCTGCCTGAACTTCCTAGTTTCCTATAAGTCGTGTTTTATTTCCATATGCAGTTGTGTCCCCTTTGTAAGCTACTCTGATTTTTTTTCTCATTTTTTATTTTTTTGACATCCAGTCAGTACCAGTATCAGAGAGAGCAATGGAGATAACTGGATATAATTTATTTTCCACTTTGCACCTTAGCCTATAGAATTGCTCGGGAAGATGTTTTTAGGTAGTAAGTGTTAACGTATCCTCCAGAACTAATGCTTCCCACCACAACAGAGGAGGAAGACTATTTCTGGGTAGAATGTCACCATGGTTTAGGATTGAGAAATGTCAATTAGCCCTAAAGCAGCAGAAGTCTAACCTCACTCATTTGAATCCATAGGTGAAGATCAGTGGGTTGGAATTAACAATTGGAAGATGTGAATAATCTGCTGGAACTCATTCAGAGCCCTTAATGTTTGGAGATTCTCTGAAGTCTTACAGACTGAGATTTAACATCCTTTCTCAATGTTTTGCGAGGGTGAATTATTTTAATTAAAAATTTTGATCTTAAAAAAAAACAAAAAACAACTGTAAGTATTCCTGGTATCTATGTAGATGCTTTATCACATTTAGAATCCTGCTATTTTTCTTGGCCTCAGCCCCATACTTTGGCAATTAATTACAGTTTAATCACATGGTGAGTTAGAAATGACATTCCTTTGATCTGCCTTTCATTCCTCACCTCTTAATTTCCTTGAACATGTATTTGGACTCACGAGACAGAATCTTCTCTGGAGCATTCATTATCTTATATTCTTTCCACATCCCCTCCTAGCCATCTGCTTTCTAAAATACATAATTGCAGCCTTTGAGAGGTTAGGATTTGGAATAGTTTTATAGTGTTTTATAAAAGGGATCATTCACACTTAGATTTTCCACTCTCTGCTCCATGAACAACAGTTTGTGATATGCCATGTTCAATAGTGAGATACTACTGATATTTTAATACTACTTTACCTTATATTTCTGGCTTCTCCGCATTATGTTTTATATCATTTCTGGCAGAGTAATGTCAACACTGAGATTCTCCACCAGTTCAGATGTCAGCTCTCGCTGCCCCATTCATCTTGACTAATCTGCTCCCCATTTGTTCTGCTTCAGACTTCTCAAGTGTGGCCATATCTGACCTCCATTTCATATCAGTGTACCTAGCTTCCAGAAAACAAAACAAAATCTTAACCAGACAAAAGCCATGAACACGAGCCAGCAGTGTGCCCAACTGGCCAAGAAGGCTGAGAGTATAGTAGCCTCCATAAGAGATAGTGTGGCAGCAAATCTAGGGAGGTATTGTTTCGTTGCATGTGACTCTTGTGAGATCATATCTAAAATACTGTGTTCAGTTTTGGGCCTTACTAAAAGGATATGGAGTTTCTACCTATGAAGGTAGTACTTTGGCAAAGAAATGCTGAAGGTTACAACGATTTGCTGCTGCTGGCTTTTAACCAGTGAAAGGCCTCACTGATAAAGGCCTCTGACGTGAGCCAGGAGGAGGGCAACAAGGAAGAAATGAAAACCTGCAGGAAGGTATAAAAGAATGGGTTCGTCTTGTAAGTCTGTCCTTCTGCCTCTGGAAAAAAAAAAAACAACCAAACAACAATCTGCTTCTATGTGATTAAAGCTATGAAGCTAGGGCAGGCATAAAGGAGAGGGGATGCAAACACTTGGAAATTGTTCCAGGAGTAAAAACAGAAAAAAAAAAGTTTGAAATATGATCTGTTCTCACCGCCAGGAGCTGAAAGGAAAAACTCAGCACCTGAGATCAAATATGCAGGAGGAACACAGCAAATGGCAAGTCCTTATCTGTGGTTGCCATAGAATTATGTGCACAGAGGGCAAGAGGGTGCATCAGGAAAAGTCGCACTGCACAGAACCAAGTAGCTGATACAACTGGTGTTTGCACATCACCTCATTAACACCAGCGGTCTGTGTCAAGTGCTGCCTTGTTTTGGAGCTGGAGATGCAGTCCTGCCACCATGGTGCTATTTTTGTCCGTAAATAGAAGGTTTCTGAGTTAGAAAGGACTTCATCTGGCAAAAAGCAATGCTTTGCTTTTAGGAGAAACAGCAGCTTGCTCTCTACTCTGTATGCAGGTGCAGCAAGCAAGACTCATGCTTGTTTTATTTCCAGTATGGTTGCATGGTGCAAGTGAAAATGTAAGAAATATAATTGCAAGGAACACAAAGTCTTGATTATTATTATTGATTTTATTCCAGAGGACTTAATTACTTCTAACTTGAGCTGCCTTCAGCTTTTAGGCTTAGTTTCTCAGACATGAGGCCTGAAATGATGCCATTTTTCCTGCTTTAACTCAGACTGACAGCCACTATGGTCAGATATATGTTGTAGCAAAACCTCATTATTGCAGTATGTTGTTCTCTGCAGTACTTGAATAAAATTTTATTCGGCTATTATCCCGATCACTCTGCTGTTGCAAACACCACCACATTAAATGTCTATATCTCTAAGGTATTTCTGCTCCTTAAGAAAGCATGTTTGCATTCAGAAGAAACAAAACTAACCTTTAATACTATACGTACAAACTCTATGCTTTAGCATCAGCTGTCTCTTGCAGCAAGCTCACGTAATGCTGTCAGTGATGCTGTGGGTGTAGATGAATATATATTCATATGTTTGGGATCTCAGTCCTTCCCACCACTTAACATAATCTAAACTGTGGTGGAGTTTCTCCTATAAACACTCTGACTATTAAGGCGTATATCTTTAAGAAGATACTATTCGGAGGAGAGAGCTTGCTGAAACAGGTAAGTTATTTGCGCTGAGAAAGAATAAAGATGAAGAAAAGCAGACTTGGTAAGAAAGAGAATGTTATTTTGCATGGGAATAAGATAATGGTGTGCAGTAAGGGCTAGAAACAAATGTTACAAATCAACATTATTCTCTCTACAAAGAGAGACTTGAAACCTCCTGGCTGTCAGTCAGTCTTGAGGTTTGTTCATTACTGTGTGAGACTTCCGTTGTTTTCTTCCTGTGATTGGAATGCATTGAATACCCCTTTTTGAAGGAGGTGTCAAGATCAGCTGTCAAACCCCAACTGTAAAGAAAGTGAGATACCATAACTTCATTAATAGTTTCATCTTCCCCACGGTGATTACATTCTGTTCTTACTATCATCTTGTTTTAGTTATCAGGTTGAGGCAAAAGTAGTAGTTGTTTTTTAGTGATAAAATAAGGGAAATCCAAATTGCATGGAGTTTCTAAAAATTATTTCTGCTGTGATACATGTGGAAATTTGGATGCTAGCTTCTGAGCTTTCCTTGAGAATGTTGGTATATTAGTACCCATAATGATGGGTGATATAGTAAAAGCTGTATTGAAACAAATTATCCAAGCAAAATTAAAAGAGCAATCTGTTTCTTTACTTGCTGATGCCCAGCTTGGCTTTCTAGCTCAGTGGCTTGTGCAGAGTTTTCCTGTAAGTTATGGGCTTGTAAACAGATGTGTTAAGCTAATTGTAGAAATGATGTTAAGCTTTCTAACAGGAGACTATTCTATTTTGTTGTTATTTTCTTCCTGAGTTAAAACAAAAAGGAAACAAAAACTCCACCACTCTGTAGCAACAGCAGCAATTTTTGTAGTGGTATTGATTTTAAGAGATGATGCAGTCTTTTGTACTCAGGACTTGCTGGTGTGGATCAGTTAACAGATTTAGCTGTACAGATGAGTTTGACTGTTAGGCTTATAAAAATGAGGAAAAACAAATGGAAAAGAAAAGGTTGAGAGCAAGCTGGAAGTAGAAGATCTAAGATGGTCTGAAGGAGGAGAGATCTATTTAGAAAACCATAGGCCACAGGAGAGTTTGTGCCTTCAAGGTGTATCTACAATGTATGATCAAGTCACGCTGCAGAAAGTTTTGTGGAACAGCATGCAGACCAGGTAAAATGGAACAAAGTCAGTTATTCACAGGCTCAGTGTGTTTATTGAGTACCGTCAAGGAATGTTGAAAGAGAGAAAGTCCTTCAAGCAGAGGACTGGGTGTCAACACACTGAAGGGGGTGGTAAGTACTGAAGGCACAGGGGAGCTCTACGTATCAAACTGTGGGCGTACTGTTCTCCTACCATGTGGCTTATTTGAATTTTCTGGAGTGATATTAGGAAAACCATGGGGCACACCTTGAAATAAAAGCAGAAGTGAATTCTTAGAATCACTTAAGTTTGAAAAAGACCATTAAGATCATCTAGTCCAACGGTCAACCCATCACCACTACGCCCACAAACCATAACCCTCAGTGCCACGTCTGCCCTTCTCTTGAAAAAAATCCAGAAGGGACAAACATTGTGGACAGGTACTTTGTTTATTGTACAGGACAGTCGTCTTGGCAGAGCTCACAAAGTAAAAGGATGTGGGCACAGGCATGGGTGGCATCCATAACAGTCCGTTGAAATACCATGTTTTATTGTGGAGGGGTGTTCCACAAGCAAGAGTCTGGCTCTGCTCCCAGGGAAAGCAGATGCCTACCTTCCCTGGAGCAGAATGACTAAACTTCTTCCTGTTTGACTCACTGTGAAATCTTGGCCTCCACCAGAGATTTTGCATGCTATTTATCTAGCTTGACTGGAGTGGTTCAGTCATTCTGGATGATCTCCTTTCTACCGTGAACTCAGGTAACTTTTGCCATAGTCTCTTAATTATGCAGTTGCCCTGACTTGGCAGGATATTGCACACACCCTCTAATCAGAGGCAATGCCAGACAGGACTCGCTGTGGTTCAAACGCAGGAAGATGTAGTGTGTGAAAGGAGAAACTTCAAAGGAAATTTGCACGGTTGCATGTTTTGAATATTTACTAATGTTAAGTTCCCCTGAAATTAACAGAGATGAAAGTGCTAGTGAAGAAAGGTAGAAGGCTGTAGGTGTTTTCTTTTGGGATGTCCATTACTGAGGTAGGCTAGGGTGCTCCAGTAATTCTGATTTTTGCCTTGCTCTTCTTAAGCCTCCTCTGGAGTTCGGGTCTTGCCTGGCAGGTGTTTTATAGCTCTGCTGTCTCTTCTGCTGATATTTATTTACAGGCATCATTAAGTAGTATTTTCCGTAGTTTAATTAGGGACTTCTCAGCTCTGATAGATTATATTAGGTCTTATATAATCTCTGCTTGGCTTATTTGTTTGCAGTCTAATTCTCCAGCCATGTTAGCTTAATGAGACATCTTTTAATACTCTGCTCCACCTGTTTTTCTGTGATCCTAGTGGAAACTAAAGCTTTGCTGTGAGCAGTCTTCATGCTAGAGAGATGCATCAAGGCTGTACTTTTTTTCGCTGGTGGGCTTAATTCAGACCTTGTGCAACTTTATGGTAACTCTGAAATCAGTGGAATGGACCTTGAAGTTAGAAAACTTACCTCCAAACAACTGGAAGAGAAGAAAGTTATCAGAAGTAGGCAACATGGATTCACCAAGGGGAAAAGCATGCCTGACGAACCTGATAGCTTTCTATGATGTCATCACAGGCTGGGTAGATGAGGAGAGTGCAGTGGATGTTGTGTACTTTGACTTCAGCAAGGCGTTTGATAGCTTGTCCCTCAACATCCTTGTTTTGAAATGTAGAAAGTGTGGCATAGATGAGAGGATGGTGAGGTGGATGGAGAACTGACTGACTAACAGGGCTCAGAGGGTTGTCATCAGTGGCACAGTCTGGTCGGTGGCCTGTAACTAGCAGTGTTCCCCAAAGGTCAGTGTTGAGTCTGCTCTTGTTCAACATCTGCATCAATGATCTCAATGAAGGAATAGAGTAAACAGCAAGTTTACTGATGATACAAAGCTGTGAGGAGTGGCTGACATCCCTGAAGGCTGTGCTACCATTCAACTACTCCTGGACAGAATGGAGAGCTGGACAGGGAGGAACCTGATGAGGTTTAACAAGAGTAGATATAGTCTTGCACCTGGGAAGGAATGACCACAAGCATTAGTACAGGTTAGGGGATGACTTGCTGGAGAGGAACTCTGTGGAGAAGGATCTGGGAGTCTTGGTAGAAAACAGGTACGCCATAAGCCAGCAGGGTGCCCTCATAGCCAAGAAGGTCATCCTGAGGTAAATTAAAAGGAGCGTGGCCAGCAGGTGAAGGGAGGTGATCCTCTCCCTCTACGTTGCCCTGGTCAGGCTTCACCTGGAGTACTGTATCCAGTTCTGGGCTCCCTGGTACATAAAAGACAGAGATCTGGAAAGAGTCCAGTGGTGGGCTACAAAAAAAATCACGAGAGATTGTGGAGTCTTTTTCTATGGAGATATTCAAGGCGCACCAGGACACTTACCTGTCTGAACTATTGTAGAGTGCTTTACTAGAGGAGTTAGACTCGATGATCTCTTGAGGTCCCTTCCAATCCCTGCAATTCTGTGATACTGTGATTTTGTGAAAAGTCTTGGCTCTTCATAGAGAGCTGGTCTAAGCTAAGAACCTGAACAACCTGATCTAGCTGTAGATGTCCCTGTTCATTGCAGGGCATTTGAACTAGATGAACTTTGAAGGGCTCTTCCAACACAAATGATTCGGTGATAACTTGATTAATGGATCTTGGTTTTGTATTATTATTATAAAAGTTGTTTATTTTTAAATAAAATTGTTTTTGACTCTGGTAGCATCAGGTATCAGTCGCTTTTAGACTCTTACCCTGGGCATTATGCTCTGGTATCTGAGTCGTTCACGTGGAGCTGACAAATGTGACACAAGACTTGCAGGAGCCCTGGTCTCTGTTGGAGTGGGAAAGACTGGGCATCTCAGATGACGTCTTGCATCTCCTTTTAGGCAACTGAATGCCAAGATGGGTGACAGCCTGTATGATGTAAAATTATGTCTTGCTTTTTCCACAGGAAAGTTTTCTAATAAAGCATGTTGTATGCGAATTTGGCATCTTATGTTCTGGATAGGACTATGAGCAAAATGGTTTTGAGGTTTACTGTGGCTGCGCACTGTTACGGTGACTAGCAACAGGAACAGCTCTGCTAGAAACGCAAGAGTATATTAAACTACTTGCTTTTAGCACTTCAACCAAAGGAAAATGTGTCAGATCTTTGTTATTTAACATTTCTGTTAATTTCTAATCAAAATAACAAGCAATGGTATAAATAGGGAAGATCATGTAAAAGATCCTCATCTTGAATATCTGATATTACAGAAACCAAAAATACATAACTAAGGTGAGGGAACCAGCTGAAATGCTGTTTTTGTTGGACTGCCTTCCCCAGGCACTGCACTTTTCAGACGCTTTCTTGCATAAGCATCTTGTAATACAAGGCCAGGCTGTGTTGTCATGGAGACTTTCAGGGTACCTCATCAGCTTGCTAGAAAGGACAAGTTTTGGAGTGGCTGTCATTTTAATTTAGTCACAGAACCATACTTCCCACTGGTCCTATCCCCTCAGACCTCATTTCTGTTTACACTAAATCTTTTTTACACCATTTCAGAGCATAAGAGTGGTTGCACGTTCTTTTGTGAAGCTGTCTTCATGTGTATTGGCAGGGCACGCTGGAATAAATAAGTATGAACAGGGATTTATGGCATGACTGAGAAAAGCATGCAGAAAGTCTTCAGTTTTATGAGGGAAGAAATGTGTCTTGCCATCACCAGAAGTCTGGTTTACCATTTGCTAGGTCATGTGGCAGCGAGCACAAGGTGCCTGAAGAAAATAAATCCAGTCTCTGTGTATGGGGCATCTGAGAGAAAACTCGAATGGGATGATTCCAGTTTTGGTACAAGGAAATTGTTTGTGGACATAGTGATGGGGTGGTGGCACAGGCTACCCAGAGAGGTTATGTATGCTTCATCCCTGGACGTGTTCAAGGCCGGGTTGGATGGGGCTCTGGGTAGCCTGATATAGACACCGATTCAGTGTTTGGCAACCATGCCCATGGCAGGGGAGTTGGAACTCAATGATCTTTGAGATCCCGTCCAACCCAAGCCATTCTATGATCATTACCATGTACCAAAAGAAGTGGAGCCCTGCTGAGTCTGATGCACGGACTCAGATGTGAACGATCCAAATCGTTTATTACAAGTTCTCACATCACTTAAATACGTTCACAAGTTTTCTTTTCCTAGCTTTCCCATTTGCCCCTACATGTCAACAGAACATTCCACAAACACTCTTCAACTGTTCATGCTGGCACTTGTACAATCAGAGCCACAAGCTGTTCCTTCTTCTTCTAGAGGTGTCCTTGGTTCTCATGCTGTTTATCTTGCTCTACAGCTGCTGCTCTGTACAGTCCTTCTTGTATTCATTCCCACAGAGCCCCAGCTGACATGAGAAATGCTGAATTTGGATGTATGAATTTGTATAATAGCTATTATGTGATGTGTAGCGGTAGGAAACGTTCCTAGGTCCCTAGGTCCATGTGTCTCAAATGCACACAGGACTCCACCTCTTCTTTAGATAGGATTTGCCCTGTAGTTCTACAGCACTGCAGTTATATGGGCCCTGGAACAGGATCTCCAGGCCAGTGGTCATGGCACCAAGCTTGCCAGAGTTCAAAGAATATATGGGCAACTCTCAGGCATACTGTCTGTTTTTTTGGGTGGCCATGTGTGGAGTCAGGAGTTGGACTCTATGGTCCTTCCAAGTTCAGTTATTCTGTGATTCTATAAAACTGGGTCTGGCTTGTGATGTCTCTGCTGCACTGGCTTCAAGCTGCCAGCTCACTTAAAAGGGAGTAATAAAGAACTGACATAAAATTTTTATGAGCAGCTTACAAACATGGCTTTGACTCTGACTTCTCTCAGCTTTCCAATGACTCTGATCACATTTGCCTTGACCCTCACACCAACATTTTTAACTATCCAAGGAACGGAACACTTATCCTATGAGGACAGGCTGAGAGAGCTGGGCCTGTTCAGCCTGGAGAAGAGAAAGCTGTGAAGTGACCTGAGAACAGCCTATCAGTATCTAAAGGGGAGCTACAGAAAAGGAGACAGACACTTTTGTAGGGTCTGTGGTGATAGAACTAGGGGAAATGGCTTCAAGCTTAGTAAGGTAGATTTAGGTTGGATATGAGAGTGAGGGTGGTGAGGCTCTGGCACAGGTTAATCAGAGATGGAGTTGATACCCAGCCTCTGGAGACTTTTGAGGCAAGGCTGGATCAGGCTCTGGGCAACCTGATCTAGATGTGCATGTCCCTGTTCATTGCAACGCAGTTGGACTAGATTGCCTTTAATGATCCCTTTCAACTCTAAGAATTCTATGATTCTAGGATTTTTCTCTAGGTTTTCATGAATCCTCACTTTCTTCATCGTGCCCCAGCCTTGAACATACTTAAACCTCCATGATCAGAGAATCATAGTATCATTTGAGTTGGAAGGGACCCTTAAAGATTGTCTAGTCCAACTGCTCTGCAGTGAACAGGGACATGCACAGCTAGATCAGACTGGACAAACTGTGCCAATCCCTCACTACCCTTACTGTAAGAAATATTTTCCTTATCTTCAAACTAAAGCTTCCCGCCTTTAGTTTGAATCCATTTCTCCTTGTTCTATCACAACAGACCGCGTGAAATGTCTGTCCTTTCTTATAGTATCACTTTAGGCACTGAAAAGATGATGCTCTTGCTTCCCTAAGTACTGCCTATCCATTTCTTGCTTGAAAACAAGATAACTATCTGATGCTGCTGGCATCAGATAAATTGGATAAAATTTACAGGGATGAAAACTTTTGTTTGGGCACTTCTCCAGGAAGTGTGTGTAGGAGTAGCTGATAGGTGACATCGAGCCTTCACAATGCTGTTTCAGATGATGCAGAAAGAAAATGAACCTACGGTAGGCTAGGTTGTTGTGTCCTGTCTGCTCTCCCTCAGATTTATTTCACTTCTTCAGGATATGGAGATTATAAGAAACCGATTTCAGGCTGATGTCCAGAAAGGACTGATTGTCCCTGTGTCTGCCTTATTTCTTTTTCACCCTTGCCAGATATAGGCAAATTAAAACATCTTTGAGTGATTGTAATTTGTCAATGCAAATACTCTTATCTCTCCAAGTCAATTAATGTTTCCAGAGGACAGGGTTAAACTTTGGATTTAACTACTTGGTGAAAAATCTCTTTGCTTTCTCCTTCTGTATGGTATTTTCATCCATGTTAATGGATTACGTGGTGTGGATGCCAGCAAAACCCTATGTATGTGATTGTACCAAGAAAAGGTTCACAATGCTCAAGGCTCTTCCTTTCCGTTCTTACCTCCTAGACTTCCTATCCAAACGTCTCCCCAAATGCTTCAGTCCTCCCTTTGATGACCCTGGACCCAGTGTCTTGCCCAGTAGGTGGCCATAGGATGGGCATGGCTGATGCAGTAGCAGGATGGGACACTCACTGTTGTTCCAGGGCAAATTATGTGGTAGTGCTTAGTACTCTCATGACACCACCTAATGTCTATGCATGAAGACACTGCATAGAGTATGATGAGGAGTGATGAGATATAACATCTCTGCAACATACATGCTCAGGTATGTGAGGTGTCACAGGTGTAAATGAGAGGCTGGGCACTGGGTTGATTTGAGTAGCTGGTGATTACTGCTTTTAGAGTAACACCCAAAGCTTGGCTAGACAGAGCTTCTGTTGGAGATAAGGGCAGTTTTGTTTGCTGATGGGGTGATATGTTTGTCAGTTATCCCTGTGGTTCCTTCCCCAACTTCATCAGGGTGCTGGATCCCTTGCAAATGCTGAGGGAGACGTCATCCATAATGTATGGACCTTGGAAGCCCCTGCCCATCCTGAATCCTTCAGATCTGCAAAAGCTATTTGATAATCTTGCAAGATTTTGACAGGTTACTTTTAAGTCTTCCAGGACCTGGCATAGATAATTCCACACACAGTTCCCCATGTCTGAAATGGACTCCAATATTTGTGTACACAGAAAGAGAGATCTAAACTGTCATAATAATTGCTTCTGTAGAGCATATTGACATTTTTTCTAGTCCCAACTTAAGTTAGTGGATACCAGACAATATACATTTCCTGAAAATTACTCCCAGAGAATGCTGTGTCCTGCTGAACAGCTCATACTACTCATCTTTACACCAACAATTAGCTTCAAGTGCAGTGAGGTAGGAATGGAACTAGCTGGTGCTCATTCTCACAAGCAAGTGGGTTGTACTCTGCAGCACAGTTATCCAGGAGTAGAGGTTCTTGTACTGCTTCTCAAGAGTAAACAAAGAAAAAGGAGCTGTTTTCTCTCAGTAGTACCATGTGAAATATTTTCAGAAGTGGACTTTTATTCTTTGTACCTTTTTTTTTGTGTGTGTGCTGCTGTGTATATATGTGTCTCCAGTGGAAAGCACTGCAGTTGCTGCAGTGCTGGATGGTGACATATTTACTAAGGCAATGTTTTTCCCAAAGCTGTTGAAATAATTAGAGTCAGACCCACGGTGACACGAGAGAACTGATTATAGTTGCATTCTCAGCGCAGGGTCCTAGCCAATGTATTTGGGTCCTTTAGACATTATATTGTTGAAGAAAGGTATTTTAGTTTGAATACTTTGAATTTCAAAGGTGTTTTAGTTGCTTAGTATCAAAAAAGAAGCCTCTTAGTCTCTGGAAAGCTAGGCAGTGGTAAATACTTGATGGTTATTTTAAGCAATCTTCTCTTGCATTCAGCATGCCACCATAAATCTTATTTAGAAATGCCAGCATAAACATTTGGAAAATATAGATGTGATGAAGCAGACTTCTAAGGAATGACAGAAAATTTAGTTCTTGGGGCTCTTTATCTGGCTCTTGCTGGTCTTCTCCAAATGCAGTACATTAGCCAAATTGCTTCAGTGCACCCTACTAAAATAAGTGTCTTGGTAGCAGAGGTAGAGATATTTTACAGCCCCAAAACATTTTTCTATAACCACAGAAAAAACAGTCCTAAATATGCATCAAATTCTGCAGTAATTCTTTCTTTAAGAAATCTTTTGAATAGTGATTGATCAAAAATATCTCAGTTATATATGCAAACAGAATACTTGGAAGAGATGGATTAAGTGGTTTAGTGAATTCCTTTTCCTTGTTGCCTCAAATGGGTGGATAAATGCCAGCTATATTTATCTGGCAGGTGTTTCCTATCTGTCTTTTTGTTTTGTTGCTCTCTCTCCTCTTAATCCACGCAAGACTTAAAGGGAGAAAAAAGGATAAATTAGAGAAACAAATAAGATGCTTAAGCAGTCTGTATCAGCGTAGCAGTGTGTGACGTGCAGAAATCAAACTCCATAACCACAAAGTAGTTATAAAGCAGGTATGTTTAATTAGTGATGCGCATGCACCCTGGTGCAAGGGGGATAGCTCCACCTCACTTGCACACCGTTAGGAGAAAGTGTGCTACAGATATAGGCTGAACTAATACATAACCAGTAGTTCGCAGGAATTTGGATCCATATTCATTACATTCCTGAGACCCTATTAGCATGCGATCCCTCCCCCCTTGCGCATGCGTAGTGAGTCATGGGGGTGGTCATGGGATGAAGGCTTGTAGTCTTCCTCTCTGTAAACTTTCAACCCAGTGGGAGGGGCATCCCCCAAACTGGTTCCAGCTTGCCCTGTGGACATCTAGTCACCTCACTGTCCTCGGACCGTTGCACCCTTATCTTTATGGCCTTCATCCCCCTTGTTATTCCAGACACAGTGTCTGCAATCCCCGTTCTTCTAACAGCTTCTACATAAACTATCTTTTCACTACCAGTTTCTGTGAAGTTCCTTTCTCTCCTTTACTGTGGGGCCCTTCTCTCAACTTTCATGTGGAAGGCACTTAAATATCCTTGAACACCTGATGGTCAGACACTACTGCATGTCTGGTTAGATGGGAGAGCTGAGATAGAGGAATCAAGACCACAGCAATTAAGGGATTGTATCACAGCTGGAGTGCTTTTTTTTTTTTTCTTTCTTTTTTTTTCTTTCTTTTTCTTTTTAAATCTGGCATTCAAATAATATTTAACTTATCAGTATCTCTACAAATCTTACTATTTTTTATGTATGTCCTACATTGCAGCAGCATGTATACATGGCAGGGAAAATAATGCAAAATGCTGAAAGATTGGGTAACGTGGTATGCGATGGAGAGATATCCTGGGTAGTATGATTGAAGAAGTCTGGCCTAAGCTCAGACTCAGAGTAAAGTTTGTTGAGCACTAGGTAGGAGATGCTTTGCCATCTACCAAACTTCCAGCTCTGACATCATGTCAGTGGTACACAGCAAACAAACCTAAAGATATCAGCCAAAGATATTTAGAAATCTTTAGATCTTTGAGCAGCCAAGTCCTGGGTTTCCACAAAACCACCTCAGGGAGGTAGTGGATTACCAGGAATCTTCTAAACCAGAAGAAAAACAATAGGTTCAGGTAGGATTTTAGCAGCTATGTTTAGGCTGAATGCAGCCTATGGCTAAATATTTAGATGAGTTTTGATTTCATTAGCTAGTTGACTGAGACCTCCCATACAGTCTTAGTGTAAAGGTCCTTGCTTTTATTTCCTCCATCCATCCGTCCAAGGATGCATGTATCTCTGTAATATACTGAGACAGGTGCTGGACCAGGAGACTGTGGCAGCCCAGGGGAAGTCACAGAATTGCAAGTAATATGTCAGCTGCCAGCTACATGGGCAGCTTTGCTGGCTCATTTGGGTAATTGACCTTGCTGCTCTGTTTCAGGACACCATTCTGAATACAAGAACAGAACAAACTTTCATCATCTATAGCCTCTTCAGAGAGATTGAGAATAATCTTATACCCTTCTGTCCACCTCTGAATGAAGCCAATGACTATACTCTCCAAGTTCTGTCACCTGAAGTCCTGGGAAGATTGCCATAACACGATTTCACCTTCCTTTCTAGCTGTCAGCTCTATTGCTGCCCAACACAGTGCTGTCTGCCCAAGGCTCTCCAAAGTCAGAGAGTCCCCGGGTAGAAGTGGCAATGACAATTCCAAATTGTGGCCGCCCTTCTTCCCCTAACCTAATGATCAATTTTTGTGTGTCTGTGCCTGTAAGTCACTTTAAATATCTGATGTCATTAGAAGCACTTATCTGCCAACCTTGGAGGGAATTCATAAAGCTTAATTAAATGTTTGCAAACTGTTCTGCCCTGCTGAGATGCAAGGTGGTGCAGACAGCAAAATATTATTACAAATATCAAGTCTATCAAAATCTAGGAAAGAAGTCTATTAAAAAAAAAAAAAAAAAAAAGCACTTAGAGTAGTCACTTTCTGTTGTTATTGTTATCTGCAACAGTGTAAATCTAAGAGCTCCTACCTAAAGGCATGCTCTCGGTTACACAAGAAGCTGTCTCCCGCAAAGCTGGTAAATTGTGAGTGTATGACAAACATACAGATAGAAGATATAGATAGAATTAATTCGGGTTGTTCTGCTTTCTCCCCTCTTCTTTTTCCGGAATGCTTGCCTTGTTGAGATCAACATCTCATTAAGCCACTTAACCTCTCTCTCTAGCCGAGGAGAGAAACGAGCTTTTTAGTCACAATCCCCAAATCTGGTTTTGGCTTTTTGGAGCAATGTAAATTGTGCCCTAGACCGTAACTGGAAGAGAAGTTTAGGATTTTTCTTGCATTTGTATGTCTACACTGTATGCAACTGTATAGTGTCTAGGAAATGTGGATCTTGTCATTTATCATGAGGAAATCCTGTATATAGTCATGATGGGTCTATGATTCTGTAACATGAGATTCTATGATCCTCCTGAGCCTCTTCCAGCTCAGGATATTCTATGATTTTAATGTGTCTGAAGTGCTACAATAAATCTAAAATATCACAGAATTGTAGGGATTGGAGGAGAGACCTTGAGGGATCAAGTCCAACCTCCCTGCAGGTTCCCTACAGTACGTTGCAAAATATCTCCAATTAAGTTGAAATCCAGTGGATGCCGAGACCCCGAATCTAGCCTGATCTTACCTATGAGTCTGAGAATGGCTTTCACAGAACTTCTCCCTCAGATCATGGGGTGGGAGATCAGTATGATGTTCAGACTATGCTTTTACTGGAGCTGGGAGATCTCCAATCAGTGTATATCTTGTCAGCAAAATTGTTCAGTTCGATAATAGCGAGGCCTGCAGTTCTGCTCACGTTTTATGCTGTTACTTGTTTTGCATTTGATATCTTTCAGTGGGTGAAGAAAATAGTACTTACATGTCACTAAGTGGTAGCCATAAAGAAAATCAGTTAAGCTTGTCCTTAGTGTCACTGGAGGGGAGCAACACTGAAGGCAAAAGAAGATAATATGAATCACAAAAGAAGAAAATTTAATTCCTACCTCCTTCTGCAACATCTCCAGGCATTATTTTTTTTTTTTCTTACTACAGCAAAATTACAGCCAGTGGAAAATCTCCAGATATTACTGTGACTCTTGTTTTTATTAGCACCAGTCTGAAATTAGTGCCATATGCAGTGTTTGCCTCATTGCTATTTGAGAACAGATTGAAAAGCCACAATGCAACATCAAGACAGATAAACTGAGGGTCACTCAAGAATATGTGTTTTGTTGTTGGGACATAAAATTTGTTTTATAAATTGACAGTATTCAAGATTTTCATGGCATAGAAACCAACTTATATTACTCGTAAGGAATTAACAGAAACATAAAATACTTTCATTTTCCTCTCCAGCAAACAAATGCCAGCAGTGGAGAAGGTGACAGTGGTGCGGCAAGAGTAGAGTGGTTGGAGCAGTGGTGGGAAGAGGGAGACAAAATACCCAAACATTGGTGCCTGTTGGAAGGAAGTGGATATGCACCAATTGGCAAAGACAGCAAAGTGTTAACATCTGAAGCGCAGGCAGCGATCAGTGATGTTGCAGCTCCTGTTGTCCAGCATAACTTGCTTGAGGGAGACTTTGTTCTAATGGGGAGGCTTCCTGAGGTTTTCTGAAAACTGAGTCGGTTAGATTAATTTTGATTATATTTAATTAGAACTTCAAAACTATCTGCTCTCCTTGGCTCCATCAGTATTAAACACTTTTATAGGACAGTAAAGATACAAGAGCAATTAATATATGCACTAATGTAGGAGCTGTAAATATTTTCAGTGCAGTTAAAGTATCTTAAATAGCACTTAAAGCACTGCTCTTTGTCATTCAAAGAAAAATATTCTGATTCCTCAGAGTATGTATGTGTTAAAATCATTTATGTTTTTTGAAGCATTTAGAGTCATGATGCACATAGAGTCAGGCCCTTCCAACCTGGCTTCACTTTCCCTCTTTCTCCACTAATGGTGTTGTCAAATCCAGTGTACCAATCACCAAGGCAAGAAACCTTGTAGGTAGCTTCTTCCTTGATGGCTTTCTCTTCCTGTCTTACTGCACCTGTTGCCTTTATTTGCCCAAAGTGGTAAGACTGGGAATGTTGATGAAATGACAGCTATGTTGTGTATCCTCACAGAGCCTCTCACCTCCTCAGCTCAGCCAGGCACTCCACGATTCGGATCAGCCCAAAACACTTTAAATTGTGCATAGTTAAGTTACTTAAGTGAATTGTTGGTGCCCTTAGGTAAGTCCTTCCCGTGTCTCTCAGCTGATCTCAGTTGATTTTTGGTATCACAGACCCACTTCAGGGGAAAGATGAACTTTAATTCTTGCGTCGAGTACAGAGTGGAGAGCAGGTCTGGAGAGGAACCTGCTGTGCAAAAGATGGGAATTAGGATGGACAATTGTATTTATTTGCAGAAGTCATTTTTTGCAAGAGTTGCCCTGAAAGAAATGCCTCCTATTTGATTGTGTTGGCCCATGATATCAAAGGTGAATGATGGTGTCATGGCAGTAGAGGTTGAACCTTCCCACCAGTATGCCATTACGTTTTGTTTCTGTGTGACAGATGGCACCAGAGGGGCAGTCTGACAGAAGGGCGTTTGACATGGAAGTGTGTATGAAGCAAAGATGTGGAACTGATTTCTCCACACACACAAAAAAAATATAACACTTTTTGACATTCATCAATGGTTGCTGAATGTTTATGGAGACCAAACAGTGGATGTGAGCACAAAGAGGCAGTGGGTGATGTGTTTCAGCAGTGGTGACAGTGACAGTGGGTCTCCACTCCTGGTGCAGATTTTATGAGGGTGGCATGCAGGCTCGTGTTGTGTTTCGTAGCTGAGAATCTTCTCTATCAAATTGTGTTGGTGTGCTCTTTGTATCTGCTGTAGTTTCCATGGAAATAAATAGAAGGCATTACTTTTGGAACAACATATATAAAAGAAGCTATAAGGAAATGCTTTTGCTTTAGAGTTGTTCATCTGAAATATTGAAAGTATATGAAGTTAACTTATTCTGGAATCTTTTCCTATCTCTACTCATCTTTTTAAGGATTATATTTTAAAGATTTTCTGCAGTGATAAGGATTGAGTATGCTACACCAAAAACAAGTTTTGTCTTCATACCTCTGTTTCTGCAGTCTTGTAACTTAAGAAAAATAAAAAATGTTGTGAAATAAAAGAAAAAAGAAAAGAAAATGGCAAGTGGCTAATGGCATTACAGTGAAATGTCTTTGAATTTCAGTAGAGCAACTGCTAAATGAAGCTAAACTATACATTTCAATGATGCCAACTTTCAGTGATTTGAAAAGGTGTGAAAATAAAAACAAAACAACAACCAATGAGATAGTGTCTAAAATTGTGAAGGTTAAAGACGAAATGCATTTTGAGTGTAAGTCTACCAGGTGTCCATCAATTTAAGTTCTAGGCTGCCTACCTTTGGTAGCTTGGCAAATCTAATCTGTGGAATTGGGCAGAACAGTAAACTCAGTCATTACCCACCAGTATGTATCATAGAATCATAAGGTTGGAAAGGACCTACAAGAACATCTAGTCCAACAATCCTCCCATTACCCTACCACAAACCACTAAACCATATCTCATAGCTCCTCATCCAGACAATGGATCTACATAATCACAGCACTGTGGCAGTTGCATACAGACAGGATTTACCACATACTAAAAAAATTTTGTAAGCATAAAGCAGGGGAATGGCTCTCAAAGTGAGTACATGCATCTGTAGCCACCTGACCTGGAGGTCAGCTGAGATGGAAGTTCTCTACAACTTCATAATAATGATCACCACACTTATTGAGGTTGTGCTATGCAGAAGGCAGCTCAAATTTCATTTAAAATGCAATTTATTGCTGTAGATTTATGATGGAAAAAAAGCAAGTAAAAAGCTACAACCTTTCATTTACATATGGTTATATGAATAAATTGCCATAAGGTAATCTGTCTATGTGAAACTCATCACTGTGGTAAAGGCACCAGTACAGGCTTTACTTCTATTTAAAGGGAGGTGGTGTGGGAAGACTTTTATTTTATTTTTATTAAAGAAAAGATGACTTAATAGTGCTTTTAAGTGGCTTGACCTTCATTCTACTTCGACGCAGCTACCTAATCTGTTCCAGACTGTGTTTTATAGGAAATATCTCAATAATGGAAAATGGTATCCATATTTCCATTAGTGCTCTGAAAATCTAATGCATAATCAATATGCTGTACAGTAAAAGAAAAGCCAATAATTAACTAATACATTAATGAAACAAATGAGCTAAAAAGATGGAGATTGCACTTGGTCATTTATTATGTCTGATTAAATTCCCATGAATCACATGGGGCATCCTTCAGAGTGGCTCTAAAAAAAAAAAAACCTGATATAGGAAAAAAAGCCAGAAGGGCTAGGAAGACTTAATAGCCCTTTGTCAGACATTCAGGACTCAAATCCAAGTTTATGTGGGAAAAGGAAAGTTGGTTTTGGTTGTTGTTTGTTTGTTTGTTTGTTTGTTTCCCTTTGTCTGAGGAAGAAAAACTTTATTGGCTGATGAAGGAAGTTGTGATTCATGGTTTAGGTCCAGACCACAACAGAAGGAAGATATCTGGGAGATACTTGTGCCACAGCAACCACAATCAGGATGCAACTTAGCGGGACACAGTACTCATTACGTTGTATCTGAAAATAAGAAAAAAAAAGCTTATTTTTCTCTGCTTGTAAGAAAGCTGAAAGTGGTTTTTCATTTGTGGGACCCCTCTGATGTAATTCAGCTGTAGTAATTTGTCTCTAGAGAAATAACAGGGATTTTGATTTTATCCTCACACCAAAAGCGTGAATGAAATATAACCTATCTTGCCAAAGAAGTATCTTTGCAGGGAAAAATCTTGTAAATACAAAATAGTAGTAATATATGTTGTTCTTTCCTACCTCTTTTGTTGCAATGTGCTCTCAGGGTTTCCTTCTCTGATTTATCTAGAGAGAAGAACTTGACAAATATAGTCTTGGCTGTGTTGTATACAGTACCTTAATAATTAATTAGTTATTAATTAATAATCAGTGAGAACCTGAAATTCAGAAATGGGTTAGGCAGCAGCCTAGCCTACCCCAATATTATGGGACCTCCTAGTCTCTGTGGGATAAAGAGTATCTGCAACATGCGGTTGTGTCATTATGTGTTCGTGTTGAGAGAAGAATAATCTATGTGGCTCATCACAAAGAAATAGCAGTTTTTTGACAGCTTTAGCTAAAAAAAAAACCAACAAAAAATGCTGCTAGCAAAGTTGCAGAACAGATTAGTCACCTTGATGTAGAGCCTATTCATCTTTTCTGTTGTAATTATGAAATCTGTTCCTTTCTTGAACCAAAGCAAAAATCCTTCTCACAGGTGAAAAAGCACAGGCTTTAACAATATGAGAAAATTCATTTCTTATTGCCATCTGCCTCTGGGATGCAAATAGGAAGGGGGTTGACACTGTATATGCTCTGCCTTGGTAATTTAGGCAATCCTGCTGTGATCTAGTCCCACATCTGAAGCAGTGACTGTCAGCATTTACTTTGCAATAATACACATAAAAAGAGGGTGAACAAAAGAAATACAAAGCCAAGAGGAAAAAAGACAACAGAAGAATTTCAGTTGTAAGACTGCACACCAGCTTAATGATCATAATGTTTTTATGTTCACGGTGGTTTTCTACCTTCAAAGGTAGAGGGACAGAATGATGGTCCAGTGCTGTGTGGAAAAGCCAATGCGCTTAGAAAATGGTTCTTTGACTCTTCTCTGTGGTAGGCTTCCTTTATGTCCTCTGGCATGTCACTCACTGCCTCCAGATGCAATTTCACATAATAAAAATGGAAATCCTTACAACAGAGGGACAGTGATTCCATAGCACTGAAGATGGTGGGGTGCTCATATACCTGAGCCTTTCAACTGCTGTGGGTGCTGCTGTGAGAAAATACTGACATGATACTATTGTTGCTGCTTTCTATATCTAACCTTGACTCTGTCCGTTTCTGGACCTGCAAGGACCCTGGAATTACTTTGACTATTCTACATGGATTCTTCCAAAAGTAATAACTCCTATTTATTTCCATGGAAATTACGATGGATACTAAGAGCACAAGTACATTAACAATTTGTTAGAACAAATTTGCAGCTACAAAACACGATTTTTCAATAGAGGCACCACCATTAACAGTGCACTTTTGGTAGTGATGAACAAAAGCCTGCATGCTGCTCTCAAAAAAATCTGCACCAGCAAAAGTAGACTCACTATCACTGTCCCTACTGCTGAATTGCACCACCCATCACCTCTCTGTGCTCACATCCACTGTTTGGTCTCCATCACTGTTCAGCAAGTGTTGGCGAATGTCAATCAGTGCAATTATTTCCTCATGGAGGAATTCGGTTCCACACCTTTGCCTCACAGGCATTTCCATGTTAAATGACATTTTGTCAGACTACCCCTCTACTGCCATCTGTCACACAGCAACAAAATTTGATGGAATATTGGTGGGAAGGTTCAACCTCTTCTGTCTTACCACCATCATCCACTTTTGATTTTGTGGGCTAACATAATCAAATAGGAGGCGTTACTTCTGGAGCAGCCCTCATAGTGTCATCTGGTCAGGACTTGGCCTGTATCAGTACTGACTCCTTTGCATTTCTCTCTGTGTCTTTTACTACCTCTGACCATAGCCTGTCTCACAGGCTTCTCTGTGCTGCAAATAGCAAGCCCAGGCACCTGTGGTTAGCCATGACACTGAGATGCAGATGCCCAGCAGCTGGCATGTAAGGATGTAGTACAGGTCCCCATTACATGCATTTAACTATGTCTCTGCATGTTATATCATTTATTTTCTTCTTTTGTTTGCCTTGCTTTTCTTTGAACTGAATGCCTTGAAACCCCTTCTGATGTAGGTAGAAGAATTAAGGTAAAAAAAAATACTATTAAAATGCACTTTTTCCCCTTTAAGAATAAACACTAAGAGTTTTTTTGTTTGTTTGTTTTTGAAGATGATCTTATCATAATTGCATAATGCCTACACTGAAAATATATAGGAAAGTAATAATATCAGAAATATATATTCCTCTTCCATGAGATCTGATCTGATTTCTGAAAGCATCGTCCTTAGCTCTGTACAGCAGGAAGAGAGGTATCAGAAGCAGCAAGGATTGCTCTTGCAGTTGTGAGAGATCCTGGGTGCTGAGAGTAGAAAAATCAGAAGCGTCATTCTGCTCTATCAAAGCAGATGGTGTTTTCATTGTCTTGCAAAAATGAAGCTGAACTCTTGTACCATTGCTTGAAGATACCTTTCTTGTTCCTGAAAACCATCACACAAAACGAGAGGAAAGGATCACGATCATTATTTTATAAAGCCTTTTGTATAAAACAGCAGACATATAATACATCTCAGCTGGCCCAGATGCAATCTCAAATAGGGTGACTGCCATACATCTCACTAACATATTTGACCTCGTTCAATGACAGTTTAAATAACTTAAATGTAGGAACATACTAAGGAAGAAGAATCTTCCCTGCTGCACTGAGTGAAAGGGTCTAAAGCTGTCACGGAGTAGCTCAGAATAGAAGATTGTTTTGTGTTGTTCCCTCTGGCCTTACCTTGGAAACCATAAATGTATGCTGTGGGAGATCTATGACCTTTGCTAAACTTTGTAAATCTTTCTTAGCTTTCGCTTGAGGGTAGCTACATGGCCATATTTGGTACTTAGTTTCCCTCAAAAAATGAAGTTTGTTTCACTATAAATTACATTTTTAACAGAGCAGATTGCAGAATTCTGTTAATTACTGATGTAAAGGTTAAAAATACAGCCTTTGCTAATTCAAATACACTAAACTTTAAAAGCTTGTGAATGCTTGGGTGATATTTGGCTCTGCTGAGCACTGAGAACACGTGCTTGGCAAAAAGTGTAAGTTGGAGATGATGGTACCTGCAGTAGAAGCCATCTCTACCTAAGTCAGAATACGGTGAGTTCATGACCCCTAGTTAAGAAGGGGAGCTAGGAGTTATCCTGAAGTGCTACTTAGCCTCATGTGTCTGGGCCTCAGATCAGAAGAACAATGCTGTGCCTGGAAATATTATTACTACCTTGTGCTTTACAGTGGTGGTAGTGACTGGGGGTTCATATCTAAGGTGGTTCCAGCTGCAGCCCAAAAATTGCTGAACACTCTGAACCTGAGAACAAATGCTTCCAAACAGAACTGTCCCTTAAAAATGATAAAGTGTGCTTCCTGAATAAGATAAAATATGAAATGCAATAAAAATGAAATAGCTATATATACATATATATTTAATTGACAGTAGTGTTGACTGAGAGTAGAATTCAGAGCTGAACACTGTGATTTAAACACATCCCCATTTTGTGTTCCCTCTGCTCTAGAGACTGTTTCTACCTTAACCAGCAAGAAAATATTGAACACTGTTATTTGTTTCTTTTGCTGGAAGTACCTTTCTTAATTTATTTCTAACCAATTGGTGCCAGTTGTTGTCCCTCTATAAGGATTGTGTGAGGCAATAAATATCTGCCATGCGGCCAGCCAACTTGGCCAAGGCTTTTGATTTATTTTGAACAACCCCTTTGATATTTTTCTTTCTTCAAGACTGATTCTGTAGTAGGAGATGACACTGTTGTCTTGTGTCATTAATGTTCCTCTCTTCCAGTGACACAGCCTGTTAATTAGAGAAAGGAGGTAAATTAAAAGCCAGGTGGCAATCTATAAATCTCAAGTGAAAAAGATTGTTTTTCTTTGTATCAGGCTTTGGCAATTTTATTCTAGTGTGAAATAAAAATAAATATGAGTTCTTGTTTTTTTTTTTTTGTATTATTTTTGCTACGCATTTCAATGCTGATGCTACAGTGCAGTTTTAACCATTTCAATCTCTGTGTTTTTATTATGTGCTTCTTAGATTTCAGCGCTCACCCTGAGGGTCCTAGGTGTTGCCATGTATTTCTTTCAAATGCTGCCTATTACTATGTTACTATTCTGAAGCATCATAATCTGTGTTTTCTCAAATTTTTGAGTTGCGACTACAAATGATTAGATTTGACCCCAGCAGAAAAATGAAATTATTCTGCATATTGTTGGAGGTTGCTTATCTGTGTTGGAATGTTATTTACTTCTCAGTGATCTTTTGAGCCAATGGAATACACACTTTTTAGACTATACCTGAACAGCAGCAGCAGCAGCAAGAGAGATGTGATGCCAGGAGTAAAATGGCAGTAGTGATACAGAACTTTGATGCTTTCACCTCTTTTGGATTTTCTTCATAGTTAGGACTTACTTAAGACTTTAAGCTTCCCTCTTGGTAAGAGCATAGAAATGAGTGGTTGCAATTGGCTTACCATAGAATATTACAATATATGGAGTTGAAAGGGACCCGTAGGGTCATAGTCCAACTCTGGGCAACACAGGACCATGCGAAAATCAGACCATATGGCTGAGAGTGTTGTCCAAACACTCCTTGAACTCCATCAGATTGTGCTGAACAAACCAATTGACCTCAGCTGTTCCTCATACATTTGACTTGTCTGTCTGAACAGTTTTCTGGGTGGACAAAAACTCTATTGTTCCAGCCTGCTTGATCTGGGCATCTTTGGTGTTGAAACACTCCAAACAGCAAGTATGCATCTTAAGAGCACACAGCAATTCTTTGCTGGCTGATGCACACAGTAAATAGCCAGGTTTAATGACCTAGCACATCAGGCATTAATATGCTCACCACAGTGTCTGCTGGCAAGGCAGTCATCAATCAGACTCGAAAGGGCTCATCTCCACTGCTCGCTGGAACAGGCTGATCTGTGATGCTGCTGAGCTGCCATCTTCCAATTTTCTACTTTTTTAATTAGGGTCTCATACCTTTTTTGTGTGTCAATGCTTTTCTTTCTTGAATGCTGAAGCTGTTAGCTAATGCATCTCTGCCACTCCTTTTCTCTTTGTTTTCATTTTTCTGGTCTTGCGTGGCTTTAACTCATGTGTGTCCTCACCATGGGGATAGATGTGCTCATCACCATGTCCCAACAATGATTTTATTAGGGAAAAAGAACCAGGGTCACATAGCTGTTCTCTACCATGCTTGATCTTGGCTCAGAAGCTGCTGAATCTTTTAGCCAAGGATTTCAGGGCCATCAGCAAACAGGAAAATTGGACTCTTACAAATTACAGTGTGAATGCCTCTACTAGATCTGTCACCAGGCTGATGCAGGTTATATAGTGAAGTGTTGTAGAATAAATTTGGGGTTGATTTACTATTGCACGTGGGGTGAACAATATCTGGTCAGTGAAGGCTAGTTTGCCTTCTGCTTCTGTGGATGTAGACTGCTATATGGTCCATTCTTACCATTTTCAATTTGCTCATTCACCAACAGATTGATTCAGAGGTGGATCTGTAACACGCTGAGTTTCTTCTGTTCATTTCAGTACCCCCTAAAATCAAGGAAGCCTTCAAGTGCTCAGGATTAGCTTCCAGTTGAAGAAGTTGCATTCAACTTGCTCCTTTTCCTCTGTGCAGTCTGTTTTGTTGACAGCAAGCCAAAATGTTCTTTCTGTTACACTTGGAGTAAATACTATGGATCTGATAGCTGTGTGCGTAAATTGTTATTGCTCTGCTGACCTGGATTTATGGTAGGAGTTACTGTATTGATTGTCTAAGACGACATCTGATTTGTTCCCTGAAATTATACTGTACAAACCCCAAATGCAATTTGTCTCCAGCTGAGGGCTGATCTCTGAATGTGTCCCTCCCTCCTCTTCCTCTCAGTGTTCCTGGTTTAACAGGTATAAGGTAGGAAGCAGCTCACGTTGCATCACCTTAAGAAGTAACTCACACATTCTGCCTGCCTGGTACAACAGAAATCCAATTTCACACTGATATTCTTTACTTTGCTTTGTTTCCTTTTCTTCACAACCTTAATCATGGAATCATTACAGTTGGAAAAGACCACTAAGATCATCCAGTCCAACCATCACCACTGTGCCCACTAAACCATGTCTCAGTACCACATCTACAAGTTCCTTGAAAACCTCCACCACTTCCCTGGGCAGCCTTTTGCAATACCTCACCACACGTTTCTGAGAATAAGTTTTTCTTAATATCCTACCTGAGCCTCCCCTGGCACAACTCAAGGCCATTACCTCCCCCATTCTTTATCTGTGATCTCTGAACCCTGAGGTGTACAGCAACTTACTATCCTATTTTTGATTGTTCCTGCAGCTATTTCAATCTAGAAAAAGCCACAAAGAAAGCAAAACAAGGAATTTGTTCACTCCTTTCCACCAGCAGGCAGATGTTCAGCCACCTGCAGGTGAGCAGAGTTCTCCACACGCAATGGTTTCTTGGGAAGACAAAAAACTCAACTCCTTCTTTCCCCCAGCTCTTATTGCTGAGCATGACACCATAAGTATGGGACAACCCCTTGGTCAGTTCAGGTAAGTTGTCTTGATACTGTTCCCTCTCAGCTTCTTGTGCACCCCTATCTCCTCATTGGCAGGGTGGTGTGAGAAACTGAAAAGATACTGACGAATTGTAAGCGCTGCTCAGCAACAACTGAAACCTCAATGTGTTATTAGGACTATTTTCATCAAAATGATGTTACCAAACACTTAATTATACAAATCTCAACAAAGAAAATTAGCTCTATCCCAGATAAAACCATGACAGTATCCATCCCTTATTCCCTACCTTTTGCGTTATGCTCAGGTCCCGCACTTTCCTATATGTTCTCATGCATCACTTCCCTTTAATTAATACACAGATTGCATCAACTCCAAGGCAGCCAATGGTAAGCAAAGTAACACCATTTGCTCAGTGGAAAACAGATGCTTCATTACCTACTGTTCTATTTCTGCATTTCAGATTCAGACAAGTTTTATGGATTTGCACCAGCCTAGTTAGTTGTCAAGAGGCTTCACACTACTACTTTGGGGTAAAATGCAAGTCTTTTTCACTACCGTCCTGAATTAAAAAGGGATTAGCAGGACTAGAGGTCATTGGTTTGTGAAATGGGAAATACAAGTTCTATGGAAGAGTGGAGAGCTGATGAGTTAATAAATACCCTGGATGCAGTTTTATTATTATTATTTATTATTATTATTATTATTATTTTTATTTTCTACAAGGGAAGAGGAAGCACTTCCTTATTGAAAGTCATGTTGGTTTTCCTGCTTCTGCCTTGTCTGACCCCACACGCATCTGATGACATGACAGGAGCTCTATGAGGGATGCAGGAGTTTTTCAAGAGCTAGAGAATTGTGTTTTTGACAAAGGCAAGATAATTCAATGTTTGGGTAAGTTAGGGGCTACCCTGCAGCTTCTCCTAGGATGCATGGTGGTGGTTGTGCTGGTACCTTTGGATGTGTCAAGGTAATTTGACCTTCCTATAATGAGATTCCTAAATGCTTCTGAGGCCAAAATGAAAGAATGAGCTATGTCTTAGTGGTGCTGCCCCAAGACTGATAAACAGAGTCTGTTCATTCTGTTGGAGCTGGGAAAAATGAGAATCTTTGGTTTCTGTTAACAAGATGCTCATGAACCAAAAAAAATGTAGATTAAGCTAGACTTTTATAACACTAAAGAAACATTTGGAAAGGGTCAAAGGAGGTTTTTACTGTGTTGTACACCCTGCAGAAGCATCCACAGATGGGATATTTTGATGAAGCAGCTGCCCCATCCAAATGTAGCTCAAGCAGTTGGTTATTTCCCGCTGAGACGAGAGATACACTTGGCAGGATGCTAGCAAAATGTTAATGTATTGTGAATGTATCTGCCAGCCAGCCATTTGAACTGTCACCATTCTGTGCTACACATGGCAGCGTGGCAAGGGCAGGGCCACGGGCACTGAATTTCAAGGCATTTGTCAGAGCTGTCCTCTTGGTTCTCTCTCGAAACAGATTGCATGCCAACAGCCAAGTTATGTTCAAAGGGAACGTCCAACTGCATTACCATCAGCATCTTTGCAGTGCTAGCTGTGCTTATCCACAGGTGATTCTTAAGCCATTGTGTGATGAGCAAGCTTACTTGTTGGAGAGCAGGGAGACCTGTTAATATTTATTTGTTTATTGTTCAGTTTTGAGTAATCTTTAAATTAGAGCAGCACTGATTAGGAGGAGAGGAGCAGTACAGTGTCAGGCAGCTTTCACTGGGTTGTGCTATATAGCTATTAAAAGCCTGACTCAGAGCAGGAGCTTTGGCACGGTGAACAGATGAGTCTAAGAGGGGTAGAGTGGTGGAGGGACTGTACATCCCGAAAATAGGCACAGCATTTGATGTAGCTCTTCATGACACCAGAATTAGAATGGCTGTGGGTGTGTGCCTGACAGGTTGTCCCTGCTAAGGATGTTACTGCACCACTGTCATCCACAAAGACTGAAAATAGGTAGAAAACCTTCAGAATAAATACATTTTTTAAGGGATTAACAGAATTTCTTAAGTGCTAGGAGAGGACTGCTCTGGTCAGATGGTGTCAAGTGCTACAGGTGTGTAGGTTTGGTGGCACTTTGAAAAGGCTGCAGCTGCACACAAGTTCATGCAAATGTGTCTCCAACTGCAGTCCACTGCATGAACCCATCCATGTTGTGTCCTTTGGTGTCCCATTGGGTACTGCAACTTAATTAATGCTGAAGGCATACAGTTTCTGCTGCTCTAAGAAACAAGACTGGCCTCGACGCATGGCCCTTTACTCATTTGAACTGTCTAAGGCAATATTAATAGGTCTGACCATTTCCTTTCCTCTATTAAATATATATCGAGTGCTATAACGGTTAACACAGTGATGTTAATTACTGTTTAAATAGGTAAAGGTAGTGTATGCTATTGCTATTATTGTGGATGTTGCTTCAAAGGTAGAAATAATGAGGCAAAGTAAATCTGGACAGAATTAATGATTTTTGATGGAATCATTTTTTGTCTTTTCTGAAAAGACTGACTTTTATACATAACAGGATTCATTGCAGCAGAAAAAAAAGTATCCCACATGTTACTTTATAGCCCTTTGTTGGAGATTTCCTCAGGAAACTGGAATGACTGCAGTACCTCCATATCTCTATTAGTTACTAGTGCCAATATAGCTAATCTCTACTGTAATTAATATTTAATTATAATTAAGCAATAGCTGAATGTAAACTTAATGCTGAATTCATCACAGAAGAACCTGTCTCTTTCATAAAGAACAAGAACAGCGTTAGGAAGAACGAAGACTGTGAATCTTTTGAGATTGTAGAACCATAGAATAATTTGAGTTGAAAGGGGCACTAAAGTCACCCAGTCCAACTCCCTTGCAATGAACAGGGACCTACAACTAGGTCAGGTTGCGCAGAGCCCCTTTCAGTCTGACCTTGAATGTCTCCAAGGATGGGGCATCCACCACCTCTCTGGACAACCTGTTCACCATCCTTATCATAAAATGTGAGTGTATTGGATGATTGTATCAAACTGTGTGTTCCCTACTATCCCTCTGTTTCTGAAAAGAAACAGCACCAGAGAGTGGTTTACCTTACTGTTGCTTAATATATTTAGCATCATTAAATACTGTGATGTAATTTATTAGAAAGTAGCTTTATCTTCATCACTCCATGTCTTCATAAACAATCCTTACAGTGTCATTTAAATTTCCAGTCTAATGTGAAATCAAAACAAACAGGCAGACAACAAGAAAAGTTTGAAATGCTGCTTTATGAGTTATAAAGAAAAAAAATATAAGGCTGTGTTGTCATTACAAAGGAGCCTAGAAAATGCTCTTATGTGAATTTGTTTCTAAAGCAGCTAAGACACCTTTCTGAAGGTCAAAATGCTTCAGGATGTTTATTTAGAAGCATAAGCATATATTTATTTTAAAATAAAACATGGTCCTCCTTGGACACAAAGTCATCAAGTCTACTATATGTCTGGATTTGACTTTCAAAATTCAATTTCAGGCTATAGGATAGCATGTGTGTTTTTGTGACATTTCCTATATTTTTAATGAAGAGGATAAATAGGCACACGCTGCCAGAAATTCACTGTGAAAAAGAGAAGAGGAAGATTTAAAGAGAATGATTCAGGAAAGAGCAGTGAAGAAAGGCTGGCTCAGGTCTGTGGACACAGATCTGTGCAGTTCCATGAAGGAGAAGATAAAAGTGTGACGCAGGCAGAAGAAAGACAATAAAACGTCTTAAAGAGCTTACATGACAAATATTAAGATCGGGATATATAAGATGTTCCTTTCTTAAATGGTTATTCCAAGTGTAGTGACACAAGAGTGAAGACCTCTGAAAGAAGCAAAGGATGCAGTAGCTGTAGAGATAGAGAAAAGCTGCCAAATGCTTGAGCTGGGCCCTTGCTGGATGTTGCAAAAAGAGGAAATCAAAGAATTTGGAAATGCCTAATACTTTGAAAGTAAGGAAGGAAAACATTCCACTGTGGCTGGGAAAGAAGAAGCACAATTGATTAATAAAC
Source organism: Alectoris magna (assembly GCA_030625065.1). Lineage (NCBI taxonomy): Eukaryota > Metazoa > Chordata > Aves > Galliformes > Phasianidae > Alectoris > Alectoris magna. Next base: position 5,689,093 of record CM060561.1, read on the forward strand.
ATTATTATGGGTTCTTACAGTACCAGTGTTGATTTCATGCATAACATCCTAAACCAGCATCTGCAGTACACATCCTAGATGGTGATGCCAATTAATGAAAGAAGGATGGAGAAAACAGTTGAGAAATCTGATATCTTTTTTTTTTTTTTTTCTTTTTGCATAATTATTTATGATTTTGTGGAAAAACGCTACCCAAATAGTACGACAGCGATTTTATCTTGCTTCATATATTTGGAAATTATTCTGCCAGACATGATGGACAGGTGAACCTAACCTGCATAGAGATGTGAAGGCAGAAATGGGCAGAGGCCAGCCCAACTTTTGGGAGCTGATGGGTTTGGTAGGCAGACAGATGTTGAGCATTTCTCATCAAAAGAAGGCTCACAAGTATTAAATGGATGAACATAGGTCCTGGAGAGGCAGGGCCAGTGGTGAAGCATTCAAGATGAAGGAGCAAATGGTATCCTGGGCTCTATCAGAAGAGGGGTGGCCAGCAGGGACAGGGAGGTGATTGTCCCTCTCTATGCTGCTCTCATGAGGCCCCATCTGGAGTACTGTGTCCAGGTCTGGAGCCTGATATCTCTCCCCAATACAAGAAAGATGGAGAGCTGTTGGAGAGGGTCTGGAGGAGAGTCACAAAGATGTTAAAGAGGGCTGGAGCACCTCCCATACAAAGACAGGCTGAGGGAGATGGGTTTGTTCAGCCTGGAGAAAAGAAGGCTGCAGGGTGACCTCATTGCAGCCTTCCAGTACCTAAAGGGAGCCTATAAACAGGAGGGGAGTCAACATTTTACCAGGTAGATAACAGCAGGACAAGGGGAAATGGTTTTAAGTTCAAGGAGGCAAGATTTAGGTCGGATGTCAGGGGGAAGTTCTTTACTATGAGAGTGGTGAAGTGCTGGAACAGGCTGCCCAGAGAGACTGTGGATGCCCCATTCCTGGAGGTGTTCAAGGCCAGGTTGGATGGGACCCTGGGCAGCCTGTTCTAGTATTAAATGTCAAGATTGGTGGCCCTACCTGTGGCTGGCAGAGTTGGAGGTTCATGACCCTTGAGGTCCCTTCCAAGCTGGGCCATTCTGTGATTCTGTGTGATTCTGTGATTCAATGAAGGATTAGTGCAATAGCCAAAGGAAAAGAAAAACTTTTGCAACAAAAGGATAAAACCATACCCATCAGCCAATGGGCCCACTGTAAAGTTATCAGGGTGTTTTGCAATGGGAATAGAAGAAACTGGACTACAAAGGTGCTGCTGTGTTAATAAATAAAACAGTCCAGGCATTGTTCCATGGTTCCATGGTGAAATGATGAGGCACTGCTTATATCCACACTACTAAACTCTCTGTCCTCCCCTTCCTTCTGCACACATTGCCTTCAGGAAATGGTTCCTGCTCTTCCTAAACCTGTCTGAAAGGCTGCTAATTGATACTCTAATTACGCCAGAGCATAATAATTAAAAGGTGTAAAAGATTGCAGATAGATAACTTTTCAGCCTGTGCTATGGTCCTGTTTTTAAGTAGTAACACGGCTCTTACCCAAGGAAATGGGATGGCAACACTATTAATACAACAAACTATGCCAACCAAGTTTGAATGCACAGAGAGGGGCTCACGGGTTCAAAATGCGGTGTTGAAAAGTGTTTTCTATTTGTACTTGGGAAACAGGCATAAATATGACAGGCATTGGATAAAAAGGAAAGAATTAGGCTGAAAATGAGCCAGTCAGAAATTGTGGAGCAATGGGGTCATGAGGGCGAGCCAAATAGATAGAGATCAAGAATAAAGGAGAAAGGTCTGAGTCAGCAGTACTGGAAGGAAACCAAGTGAATTTCTCTCTAGTGGTCTGGGGTCTTTTTATATCACTTCTCTGCAGTGCTGGCAGCAGCAGTATTTGCTGTAGCAGATGTGGATTTAATTAATGTGCAGCTTATTTCTTTATCCAGGTCACTCTGAAACCTCAAATGGAGGGCAAAAGTGCACGTGGTGAACTACTTGCAAGTTCAGGTTGGGGTAAGGGCTGACAGTAGGGTTGCTCCTGGAAGTTATGGTGTGAGGTAAGGAGTGATCACTGTCCCTCACCCTCATCTCTAGGCTGAATTTGAGGTCAAGGGCACAAGTGAGACATGGCTGTTATTTCTGAAATTGGAGTTCTGGGCACTGTGACCAGTACAGTCTTCAGGGAACTTTTACAGCAGCTCATTAAGCTCCAGACTTTGGCATGGCTGTGTAGGTCACCGTGAAATTTGTTTTTTGCTCAGTTGCCCTTTCCTGAGAACCCAATGAAACAGACTTTTTTTTTAGGAAGTGTTTCCTTGAAGAGTGGTCTGTGATAGCAAAAATATCATAAAGGAGTAGATTGAAGGGATGGTGTTGATAGAAAAGTTCCGCTTTTTTCCTCTGTACCTCTCCCTCTTTCCTCTTGCGGATGTTCTGACCAAAATGGAATACTTTTTTCTTCTTGAATAATATTTATAGAAGCAAAGAAATGTTCCTAGGGAAAAAATATGAGGTCTGTGTTTCCTAGTGCTTTATTTTTGGGAGTGAGGGGTAGATTTTCAGAAAGATATGATGATACTTATTTTAATATGTGGCTACTAAATGAAGACAGAACATCTTAGTGGAAGAATTCACTTAGTGGGAAAAAGTTGTAGTTTACAATAAGACTGAAAATACATTTCTACTTGGAAGCTGTTCATACAGTATTGATGTCTGATGTTCATGGCAGGGAAACTGCAGGCAAATCCCCATCAGAAAGGCTGCAGCAGAGCTAGCTGGGCCTTCTTGGAAGGGAGTGAACCTGGCAAATGTGATTTTGGCTAGTGCAAGATTGCTGTAGGGTGATTTCACTTGACTCATTCCACTGAATGGAAAAATGATAGAAGCACTGCAGAATCGCTGATGAGGTGGCTGAGATTGAAATGGTTGGATAGTACCAATAGTTGGAAATGCTGCCAGAGTAAACAATTCAAGATGAAAGTTTAAATGACAGTAGACAAAGATGCAGCAAAGATTTCTCTACCTGTTACTGTCAGCGTAACAAACACCATTTTGCAGCTCACACCTCCTGTTGGACCTGTTCCTGCTTTCCAGTCCTGCCACGACAATGCCACACTTTGTTCAGGACCTGCCTGCTAGCCCAAATCTATAAGCTCATAATATGCCATGGCTGAAAGGAAGCTTTACAAGGTCCATCATTGTGAGTCTCAAAAGAGAGACTGATTACCTTCTGTGGCCAGTAATTTCATAAGGTACTCACTGCTGTATGTTGTAGGCATAATAATCAGTGGGACTGAATTTGGCTGGGTTGATTTACTGTAGAAGAGAACAATAAAGTCTTTTGGCGCCAGCTATGGGGTCATTAGTTTTTTAATCACTAAGGCAATGCAGAGCTGTCTCTGATAACAGATTTCTTGTTCCCTCTCTCTTTCCATTTGGAAATATCTCATTTGCTAAGTGGCTGCCCCACTCCTCTTGAAGTCTAGCCAGGTAAAAAGAACAGAAGGAGATTATATTAAAGTGTTCATGTTGAAATAAAATATGTAGAGCTAAAACCAAGGCCAAGGGCTTGTTCAGACTTTGGAGGTTTCATTTGTAATGGTGGTTGTCTTTCCCATCCAGAAAGCGAATCTGCAGCAAAATAAATGAAGCCCAAACTTGCTAGTGACATTGTCAGAACAATGACAGTTCTGCTAGTCTTTATTTCTGCATAGCAAGTCCATATTTTCTGTGATTGTATTATGGTACTGCTAAGGAAACTCCTCTCAAGGACTGAAAAATATTTACTACAAAGGCAAACATATGAATTAGTATTATTGCTGTAAACTGATTTCTTAAACAAGATCATATAAAGCAAGGTCTGTAAGAAGGGGCAGAATGTCTTAGTAGACTAAGATAGACATCCTTATTGACTCAGAAATCTTGGCTCATGTTCAGATTTTCATCCACCAGGACCCCCAGGTCCTTCTTTACAGGGCTACTCTCAAGGAGTTTTCCAAGTCTGTATACATAACTGGAATTACTCTGACCCAAGTGCAAAACCTTGCACTTTGCTATGTTGAACCTCATTACATTCCTTTCCTTCTGCCTTCCAGCATTTATTATGCTCCCAATGCTCCCACTTTATCTCATGTCAGTCTAGTCTTTAGCCTCTGTGAAGGAGATGGCAGTGAAAGTTCCACTAGTAAGTGTTTAAGAGAAAAATAAGGCAAGCAGGAAACTGGGAACTGTACTCATTTGGGACAACTTAGCTGCTTCTGCTGTATAAGCAGGTGAGGCTCTGTTAGTAACACTGAAGGAGCTCACTCTCTCCTGTCATCCCTACTGACTTTCAGATTGGACTTTTAGGATCAAATTGTCTCGAGAGGACCTCAGAGTGTCCTACCTTTTCCATACCCATTCTATTCCATGAAAAAGAAGTCTTATTCCCATTATTCTGTTTTGTTTGAGGATAACAGAGCACTGGAACAGGCTGCCCAGAAAGGTTGTGGAGTCTCCTCCACTGGAGATATTCAAAACCCACCTGGGTGCTTTCCTACTGCAGGGAACCTGCTTTAGCAGGGAGTTGGACTGGGTGATCTCAAAATGCAAAGAATTGTTAACAGCAGCTGGTGGAAGATGCTAGGATATGTGTTTTCCCTTGGCACAGGTTTTATTTTGGAGCTCCTATAAAGAAAGTTTCCTAAGAGGCATCTTTGCCTTGCCAGTGTGTGCTCTGGCACTGACCCAGCCCTTCCTAACTGCTTACCATTGATAACGAGGGGAAATTCCTCCTGATGCAAAGATGGTTTTGCACCTTACTTGTAAAAGTGCTGTAACTCCTAAAGGATCAAATCCTTCCATGCTGGTAGTGTGTAACTGCCACAGAAGGAAATGGAAAGAATCCCTTTTTAGCACAAGGGTTTCTTACACCATCAGCTTGCTCAAGAGAAAGTTCAGAGGAGATTATTAGATACACCTTCAGTGTTCAACTCTCTTTCATGAATGACTCATTCAGAACCGTTTTTATTCAGTGGGTGCCAGATGGCATTTGTCAGCCCTGATTTTCATGCCACATGTTTGAAGTACCTGCCAATCACTTGACTCTCACAGTCAGTGTAAGACCACAGGTCTTGCTGGCTGAGAAACTGAAGTGGATGTTATAGGGTGAGTGAAAAAAAAGAGGTGAGGTTCCTCATGATGTTTTCCCCTTGTGCCTCTTGCAGCCTTCTACTTTTTTTTTTTTTTAACCTGACTTCTTGAGCCACAGCTAGTTACTGTGCCTTTGGAAACCCTCAGTGGATTTCTCTTCATTGAACTTGTTTGATCTTGCTTTGGCATCATGCAAACTTGTGTGCTCAAAATTATTCTGCCCAGCCTGTCTCTGTGGTGTCTAGTCCAGTCCTGGTTCCAAACAAACAAAAAAATACATAACAACAACCAACCAAACAGAAAACAACAACAACAACAAAAAACCACCCAAACTGTAAAAAAAATAAGTTATTTGTGCAAGAAAAGCAGTATTTTTCCTAACTGAATTCTTGATGTCTTTCATTTAGGTATAGTAAATATAAAAAATCCTGTGTTGTTACTACCCAAGAGGGTTGCTTCATGGAAGGAAAAATATTTTGAGCTGTAGGTGTTTTAAATCAGCACCTTAGCACCTTACAGGAGCTATGTACTTAAGGGGTAGGAAGAGATATATTATAAAACAGAAAATCTGTACTGATTATGTTCTGTTTTCCCCTTCCATTCTCCATTAATTTCTTTGTACCAAAGTTCAGACGATGGCCAAGCTGATGGGGACAAAGGAGAGCAGCTCATTTAGTTTATCCCATTAGGTTGCTTTTGAAACTAGTGGGAAACAGGAAGAAATAAATCTTTTCTGTTTCAGAGAGAGCACTAAAGGGCCTCCAGTACCATTCAAATACATGCTAAGAGAGCAAGCAGTGGTGAAGTTTTGCCCTTTTCCATCAATTTTAGTGTCCTACACAGGCAAAAACTTTCAACAACATCTGGGCAGAATGGAGAGCTGGACTGGGAGGAACCTGATGAGATTTAGCAAGAGCAGGTGTAGAGTCTTGCACGTGGGGAGGAATAACCACATGTCTCAGTACAGGTTAGGGGATGACCTACTGGAGAAGAGCGCTGAGATTTCATTTAGTGTACTGTGTCCAGTTCTGGGCTCCCCAGTTCAAAATAGACAGGGATCTCCTAGGAGTCCAGCAGAGGGCCACAAAGATGATAAAGGGCCTGGAGTACCTCCCAAATGAGAAAAGGCTGAGTAACCTGAGTGTTCAGCCTGGGGAAAAGAAGACTGAGAGGGGATCTGATAAATGTTTATAAATATCTGAAGGGAGGTGGGAGGCAAATGGGTGAGGCCAGGCTCTTCTTGGTAGTGTGTAGTGATAGAACAATGAATAATGGGCTAAAACTTGAACACTGGCAGTTCCATAAAAACATGCAGAAGAACAACTTCATGGTCATGGTGTCTGAGCATTGGAACAGATTGTCCAGAGAGGTTGTGGAGTCTCCTAGGGAGATATGGAGATATTCAAGATCCATCTGGATGCCTCCCCGGGTTGACCTATTGTAGGGAACCTGCTTTAGCAAAGGGGTTGGAGTTGATGATCTCTTGATGTTCCATCCAGTCCCTGCAATTCTGTGATTCCACGACAATTCCTGAGGAGAGGTGTAGGTCTGTGCTAACATACTTATATATCATATATATATAACATGAGAATGTACTGTTCTGATACACATAGAGCATTTAAATATATATATATGAATGAGAAGGAGGCATTGCTAAGATCTCAGCTCCATTCCTTTCTTTGGCTGAGAAATTTTGATTCCAGTGGAGCAGGTTATTGACTTGCTGAGCTCTCAAGGAATGGATCAAGTAATCAAATGAGTAAAAGGAGCATCTCCAAAATCCTTGTTCCCTTTATTGCTAAAGTTTTGAAATGTCATGGCAGTTTGCAATAGTTTTGGAATACTTTTGGTTTATATAAATAGCTGCATCAGTTGTACTCTCTGGAGTATATTGTTGTATGTAAACAGGCATTTCCTTTCCTGTCCCTGAACGTTTTTCTCCCCTTGCTCCCCTCAGCTGCATCTAGCGGAAGAAAGTATATTGATAGTTAAGTGGCTAAGATTGATAATGCTTCCTGTCTGCAAAAAGCAAGTGAACCAAATGTTCTCTTCTGACCATAGAGGTGTCTACTCTATTGAATGAACCATTAAATCAACCATTCCTATCCACCTAGTTAGCCAATCACAATAAATCTGAATTGCTCTTTTTCCTGCCTACTATACTTCTCCAAGGATAGAATTGATAAAGATGGCATATCTGCTTGAAAAAAAAAAAGAAGTATTTAGTGGAGAAATTATTTGATTATGAACAGTGTTACGAACCATACAACTATGAATTATAGATCAATTTTCAGTCTGCTTTCAGCAAATTGCTCTGAAATACTTTGGCAGCTATAATAGTGAGCCAAAAGCTTGGAGAATGAGTTCACTAGAGTTCTCAAGATGAGAACAGCACATATCTAAAGATCTGGAGTTCTTGGAGACATGGTTCTTGAAGATTTTTTAAAGACTGATATATTTTCAGTCAGCCTAGTGGCTCAGAATCTGCCTTAGCTCTGTGAATGAAAATCCTCTGTATAAAAAGTTGTAGCCTTTCAAAATACTGAATATGGCTTCTTGCCTTCCCTGGCAAAGACAGTAAAAGCAAGTTGCTATTGCTTGCATCTGTATTTACTGAAGAGTAGAATGAAGCTGTAATTCCTGAACAGAGAGCTTTCTTTATTTTTCTTGTCTTTGGTTTCCTATAAGACAGCATATAGTCTTTTACTTTGCCAATCCTTTCCAGCAGAGCTTAGCTCAGGAACTAATTTCCCTATCAGTTACTCAGCCAGCTCTATATTTGTGTTTTCAATGGAGACTTGATTGCATAGACTCAGCGTGGGGTAGATGCTGTCTGGCTTTCAGTGATATACTTGGAAGGATTCTGTTTATGAAAGTATATTTAGTGGGTGAAGAAGTGAAAATGCATGATTTAATTCCACCCTTGTTTGATTCAGTGTTTGCATAAAATGGTAGGAAGCATTGACTACACAACTTTGTTGGGGAAAGAATATGAGGAGCACATTACATTTCATTTGCCCTGCTTTGATCCCTTGGACACAAGAGCTATATTATAACGATATTTTTTGATGCAGTTTCTTATTTTTTTTTCTTCTTTTCTTTTTTTTTTTTTACATAAACAAGAGTGCTTATACATTCTTCTGTAGTCAATGCTCTAAATAAGTATAGCGGAGAAAGTGAGGTATTATGTATCCAGTATTTATTACCTCATCAGAAACAACAAACCTGGTTAGGTTTTCCCCGTGAGAAGGAAATTTTAGTCTCCTGAAGCATGCCCGCTTATGAATGAACATGCCTGAAAATGTTTGGTTGTCACAGAATGGTTTGAGTCAAAAAGGAACTTTAAGTCTACTGGTGTGTCAACTGCAGCACTCAGCTTGGTGTCATTTGCAGATTGCTGAGGTTGCATTTGATCCCACTGCCCATGTTGCCTACAAAGATGTTATATAACACTGGTCCCAGCAACAATCCCTGAGGAACGCCACTTATCACCAGTCTCCACTTGGACACTGAGCCATTGACTGCAACTCTGAGTGTGACCATCCAGCCAATTCCTTATCCAGCATGTGGTCCATCCATCAAATCAATTTTTCTCCAGCTTGGTGACCAGAATATCATATGGGACAGTGTCAAATGCTCTGCACAAGTCCAGGTAGATGACGCCAGTTGCTCCTGCTTTCTCCACTGACACTATAACTCCATCATAAAAGGACACCAAGTTTGTCAGGCATGCCTTGCTCCTGATGAAGCCATGTTGGTTACCACCACTCACCTCATCTTTATTTTCCACGTGTCTTAGTCGGGCCTTCATGAGGATCTGCTCCATGATCTTGCCAGGCACGGAGGTGAGACTGATTGGCCAGTGGTTTCTTCAATCTCTTTTTTTTTCCCTTCCTGAAATGGGCTTTATGCTTCCTCTCTTCCAATCAGTGGGAACTTTACTAGACTGCCATGATTGTTCAAATATGATGGATAGTAGCTTAGCAAAATCATCTGGCACTTCCCTCACAACTTGTGAATGGGTCCATGGATTTGTTCATCTTCAGGTTCTTTAGATGGTCTCAAATGTGATCTTTACTTACAGTAGGCAGATCTTCCTTCTACCAGTTCTTACCTTGGCTTTCTGCAACATACTTGGTAGTAAAACAAAATGCATTCTACTACTGCACATCTCTTTGCTTTGAGCACTATTCATTGTGTCTGTGAATTCAGTTGGTCTCTCCACTTCCCGCCTTTTGTTTTCTCCATGGGCAAAAGGAAATCTCTAGAAACCCAACCTCCTTTAATTAACGTGACTCCTATTTATCAAGAAGTTCAGATGTTTTGAAATGTTCTACAAAAGAGAAATTTCTTTGGAGAGAAAGACTTCCCGTTTAATTGGCAAAACATGAAGTTTGACTGCAGCCAATGTAAGATAGACCTATAAGGTCTAAGACTGTCTTGAAGACAAAGTCGGTTGCTCGTGTTTTTCTGTTGCCAAAGCCTTGGGGAGAAGTGCAGGCTCTGAATTATGAACAATAAGAATGAAAAGTCTGCCTACAAGTATTCATCCTAAGTCCTCACAATGGGCAGAAAGCAGAATTTTGACAATATTTGTATTAAAAGCACATTTCGGCAATATAATAAATTTTATGTGTGGACCTACATGCCAATATGTACAGTGCTTTCTCTTATGAGCCATACAGTGTTGTGAAATGCATCATGGCAAAGAAACCATGTGAAGGACAATAAAGCAGTAGTTCTCCATACATGTCTGGATGTTTGTTTATGAGCAGGAAGGCCAAAGCAGGAGAGGAAAACACAGTTTGACTGCTTTAGTGAGCTGTGAATCTCACTAACACTGAATAAGGGATGAAGCGAAGAAAGTGAAGTGAATGGTTTGTTTCAAACCACTTTTGGCAATGGAGGGGCGGTAAAGGGTTACTAAAGCAGAAAATAACCACATGGTGCACTAGGAAAGTGTCCTTTGAAACACCACTCCAAGCAGACAATGAGCAAAGCAAAACTGCATTCATTAAGGCAGGGAAAAGGTTGTTTCTAGTAAGCGGGAGAGAGATAAGGGGAGTCAGGGGATGAGGTTTAGCTATGTGCAGAGATAACAAAGTTTTTGTCAAATGAAACTGCCAAAGTACAATCTAAATATAAGGACCTAGATGCTTTCATTTAGGTTTAAGATCTTCCTGGACTAAACCTCCTGTTTCAGGCAGAATAACGATTAAATTCATAGTGATCAAAAAAGAAGTAACTGGAGGTCAACTTAGAGGGAGCTTGGTCATAACTTAGCAGAAGCTCTAGATCTGGCCATGATATGTGTATTCATTGCTAATAATTTAATATAGAGTAATGTATACAACAAACAAACAAACAAACAAACAAACAAACAAAAAACAGAGGAAAAACAAACCAACATTGATTCTTGGTGCACTTTCATTTTTTTCATTTTTCCCCAAACATAATCTTGGAAGGGAAGTTGAAGACAAGATTGCAATAAAAGCTATGAAGCAATGTTTGTAGTTATAAGTACTAACACAAACAAATCAAAAACCCCTAGAGAAATCCCGGTATAATCAACATAGAATTTTCCAAAATATATTTCCTATCAGACCAAGTCAAAACATTGTTTAGAGGTTATGGAGAATAGTAGGTGCAGAGTGAGGATGGAAGGAATCAGTCTTGGAAGGTAAGCATCCTATATCTCAGGAAAACAGAGACTTTTCTGTCTCTACTTCTTTCAGAGCAACTGGAACCAGACTGCATATCAAAGAAGAAAACTAAAGTTTAAAGTAAGGATGATGGGGCTGTAAAGGATTTCAGAAAATGAGCTCACCTACAGACAGAGCCAAGAGATCTCCCTCCCAAAAATTCCTCTGTTAGATGACATGCCGATGTTAGAGACCCATACTGATTCTTTGAATGCATCTGCAAACAAAGTATTACCACTGTATTAAAGTCCCTAAAGACTTAGCCAAGTGTTGAGACTGCAACTCAAGAGCATCATAATAATTTTTCTTTTTTATAGCCCATATACATTGGCTGGCATAAACTATCTCACATGGATCATAATCAAAGATGCCACAGGGTCAGTCATGTTGGAACAAAGTTCATTTTGCAATTTAACTATGGCCGGAGACTGGTCTATACTGAATGGTTTCCTCTGCAGTTGGGCAGTCTTACATGCTCAGTCATTACTCTAAAAGAGCAAGCTTTTGTCTCGGAGATGGTCAGGACAATCATGTTTTAGTAATGAGAGTGTTTACAATCGCGGTTTTTCTTATCTCTGGTTAATGTTGTGTTGTACTGATAGTGATATGAGGAAAGTCTCTACTGACTTGTGAACAATGCAGAAAGATCGTTGTAAGTTAGCTCAGCAAAGATAAGTCCAAGCAAAGATACTACTGGTGGCTCTGAAGATATCACAAAGCATGCTTTATTTGACTGAGTTAAACGTATCTTCAAGGTGAAAATCAACTTATCTGTGCTATGTTTCAACTCCGAACAGTGTTAAAAATGAAACTTACTTAAATTATGGCAAAAGTTTTTATGCATTTTGATACAGTCCTGTGAGCTGCAAAAAACATGCAGCTGTGCTTTCCGTTTTGATAAAGGAATTTGAGAATACACCTCATGATTTCTGAAACAAATATTTATTTATTTATTTATTTATTTGGTGTATTTGTGACTTAGTTTTCAGTTGACATAAATACATTACTTGTGAATTTTCCAGTGGAATGTATGGAGTTGCAATCAGACATTCAACTCAAAGTAGACTTTGATCATGTCTCTTTACTAGATTTTTGTAAGATCTATCATACCAGAGAAAAATATCCCTTGCCATCACACCTTATTCACGTCATTGCCTTTTGGCAGTACAAACATTTATTAACAACTGTTTTCAAGGATGAAGTGCAGGAAGAGTAAAATTTCATCAGAAAGCTCTGACTAACAAACAGATTGAGAATTCTCCAGGAATTGAAGCTACTTCTGTTGAACCAGACATTGATGCATTAGTTTCACAAAAAAACCCACAAGTCAAATATCCCACTAGTCTTATGTTTTTTGTTGCCCTCTTTTTTAATGTATTATCAAAAGTATTAAAAAAAAATAAAAGAAGTTACACTTGTTCACATTGAGATATTCATGGGATATGTAGTTATGAAAAAAGTCTGGGAAGCAGAAATATTGATGAACATTTTTGAAGTCAGAAGGGGAAGATATTGATTGTGATGCTCTTGTAAAATGAGTAAAATGTGATTTTTGTTATTATGAAAACTAGGATTCCTAAGGGGAATGTAGAAATTCAGTTTATATTGATATGCTGCATTGAAATTACAAGTTTTGAAACTTTTACACAAAATCTCTTAACTTTAGCTTTTGCCTTATTTCTGGCAGCCTTTTCTGCCACAGATCTCTGACACCACCGCTACAGGTTTGTTTTGCCTCAAAAAACATTTGTGCATTTTCTCTCTATGAGGAATTTCTAAAACATGTATAGAGAATGAATGTACTTACTGAATTAAAGGTACAAATTAATAGCCCAAGTAACCTAAGAAGCTAATGACATTAATTCAGCTCAGACAACACAAGAGGGATGGGGATCTTTCTTTTAGCATGAAGAATGATGCTTTTTGCTTTGGATTCTACTGTAACAAAGCAGAGAACCTACCGCTTTAGATGTAGGCAAAAAGGAGACAAATCTCCTGTTTATGATTTTGTGTCTAGAAGTGGCTTGAGCTCATTTTTACTAACTTCAAGATATATTGACTCCTTTTCTTCATCTTCTCGTAAATGCGTAATATACATATCATTTAATTTAATTGTTTTAATTCTCATGGTACGTGGTTGCTGTTGTTTGATTGTGACAATATCCTGTGGCTTTGGCTAACATGCACTAGGCAAACCTCCTTATCTTTGTCTTCATATCTGCTGATGAAATATGTTGTTTTTGAAGGTCCCGAAGGGAGTTTTCTGTGCCACCCCCCAACTTCATTTCAGTTTTTACTGATGTTTTATATTCCCAATGAGATCTGAGACCCAAAGGCTTACAGTTGTCTGTGTTCATTTATTGTCTCTCAGTCCTGATCTCGGTAGTGCCGTATGCCATGGTAGCAACTTACTGAGATTTTGGCTTTCAATGTGAATTTGCAAATCTGCTTCACTGTTTGATTATGCTGGATTATTGCTAAGTGGAAGACAGGAGATGATGGCTTCACCAAGAGCAAATCCTGTTTGACCAAACTAGTGGCTTTTTATGATGATGCAACTGCATCAACGGACAAGGGAAGAGCCACTGATGTAATCTGTTTTGACTGTAGTAAGGCCTTTGTCATGGTACCCCTCAGCATCCTTCTCTCCAAATTGGAAAGATATGAATTTGAAGGGTTCAGTGGATGAAGAATATGCTGCAGGATCAAGTCCAGATAGTGGTGGTAAGTGCCTCAGTTTTTGGATGGAGATCAGTGAGTTCTTTAATATCTTTATCGGTGGCATTTATAGTGGGGTTAAGTGCACCCTCAGCAAGTTTGCTGATGACACCAAGCTGTGGGGTGCAGGTGATGCACCAGAAGGATGGGATGCCATCCACAGGGACATAGAGAGTCTTGAGTAGTGGGCCCAGGTGAACCTCGTGAGGTTCAACAAATTCAAGTGTAAGAACTTGCACCTAGGTTGAGACAACATCCACTACAAGTACAAACTGGAGTATGAAATGATTGAGTGTAGCCCTGCTAAAAAAGACCTTGGGGTACTGGTGTATGGCAAGCTGGACATGAGCCAGCAGTGTGCCTTCACAGCCCAGAAGGGCAACTGTATCCTGGACTGCATCAAAGAAGTGTGGGCAGCAGGTTGAAGGAGGTGATCCTGCCCCTCTGGTCTGCTCTGGTGAAGCCTCACCTGAAGTACTGCATCCAGATGTGGAGTTTTCAATACAGGAGAGACATGGACCTGTTGCGAGTGCATCCAGAGGAGGGCCACAGAAATGCTCCAAGGAATGTCACACCTCTCCTCTGAGGACAGGCTGAAAGAGCTGGGGCTGTTCAACCTGGAGAAGCGAAGTCTGTGAGGTGATTTGAGATCAGACTATCAGTATCTAAAGGGGAGCTAAATGAAGGAAGGGGACAGACTGTTTAGCAAAGTCTGTGGTGACAGAACAAGGGGAAATGGCTTCAAGCTTAAAGAGGGTAGATATAGGTTGGATCTAAGGAAAAAGTCTTTTACAGTGAAGGTGGTGAGGCACTGGAGCAGGTTGCCCAGAGATGTGGTGGAGGATGCTACATCACGGGAGTCTTCCAAGGCGAGGCTGGATCAGGCCCTGAGCAACCTGATTGAGCTGTGCATGTCCCTGCTCACTGCAGGGGAGCTGGACAAGATTGCCTTTAAAGGTCTATTCCAACTCTAAGGATTCCATGAAACTATGTACTTTTCTTTCTAACAAGGAGTAGAAAAATAATTTTGTTAAGGAAGAGCACACTGATTATCAATTTTGTTCTTTTTATGGTGCCTAAAGGCTTAGAAAAATAGTGGTACTTTGTAGCTTTCCAGGGACAGTCTGGTGCACAGGTCATATTTTGCTATAGAGATGTATTTGCTATTTGATTGTGCTGAAGGAAAAAAGAAAAAGAAAAATGAAAAAGAGCCAGGAGAAGGGATTAGATTTTCTTTTTTTTTTTTTTTTCCTTTTTTAAATTTTATTTTTCCAATAAAGATTTATGCATCTTGCTTCTGTATGTTTCTGTCCAGTTATAAAACAGGACTTCAGTAATCACAGTTAGTTTAGCTCTGCTGGCTTAGATCAAGAATTAGTATTACCTCTCCTATTTCTTACTATTCCCTTCTAGTGAACTTGCATCCTTGTTGGAGGGTTTATCTTTTCCCAGTTGGGTAAATTCTGCTGAGCTTGCAGTGAGACTTATTACTGCAAATGCCCTGCTGCAGAGATTTTTGGCATACCAAGGTCTATCTCATCTAAGACTCCTCCGTTAGAATGCAACATAGGAAACAGCTTAGCAAAAAAGAGATTGCAAATTCCCTTTTTTTCTGTTGTTAACAATATTTTGCCTTACTCTGGAGCAGACCATGTTTGGGCTCTGAACTTCAGTCACTGTTGTAATTACTGTGGAGTGTTAGGTATTTCTTGAATTTTTTTCTGAGAATTAGTTTTGAGACATGGAGGAAACTCCATATCCCAGTATTGCTATAGCCTAGCAGAAGGTACCACCACATTACTGCAGCACTGCAATATAGATATTGCTCTGACTACTCAAGATATATTACATTTTGAGGTTCATGTTTGACTAGTCCCTCTTTGCCACTGGCAGTCAATCTTTGCTATGCACCTTCTTCTCTTTAGGTGTTTGTCTAGGGCATTCCTCTCAAAGGGCCTATCAAACTTGTTAAGTACGGTTAACTCTTCAAACCTGTTGCTCTTTCCCCAGGAGCAATGCCAGCAAGCAGCTAGCAAAACTGGAACTCTACATTTTGTTCACTCATTGAGGGATGCTCATTAATGGCCAGATTTTGGAGGGCCACATACTCACATCTCCCATCTTAAGCTGGTGGGAGAAGTGTAGCTGCCCTGCTGAGAAAACCAGTCTTCCTTAATTTCCAAAAGCTGTTGTCGTATTCAACTGTACAAAGCCCTGAAGGCATTACCCAAAATACAATCCTAAGCAAAAGAGATTAGAAGAGAGGGAAAAAAAAAACACCACACCAACAACCAGTCATTTTCTTCCACTGGCTTCCATTATTCATATTCACGAGTACATTGATAACTGACAGATTTATCGATTCTTTCTTTTGCCAAGTTCAGGCTTTCATGTAGAAGAGGGAATATGTTTCAAAAGACACAATGTGGTTCTGAAAGCATGAGAAGTGGCAGTGTGTATGAGCAAAAGCAGTAGAACTCAATGTGCTAAATTTAAAAAGAAACAACAAAAAAACAACAAAAAACAACAAAAAACAACTGAATTTTAAACAGAGTTGCCTTTTAAGTGCACTTCAGAAACTTGACCTACTGTTTAAAAACCATGCTACAAGCTACTGTCTTGAGAAAATCTTGCTTTCATCCTTAAATGAGAAAAACAGGATAAAATCACAGATAACTCCTATAGCAAAAAGAACTGTTGAGAATACTGGGAAGAAAAATCAACCCCCTTTTATTTATATACAACTGAATAAACAATCAGTTTTATGTTATGTTCTTCCAAGACATCTCAAACAATCATTTGGTCCAAAGTTAGATTGCCATCATTATTTTCATGTGACTAGTTTTATACCTTTATCTGCTTTGAAATGATTTCATTGAACCAAAAAATAAACCACCAAACCAGAACAAAAAAAACCAAACAAGCTCAAGCCCCAACCAGTCTGCTTTTGTTATCTGAAATTTTAAAGAGAATAGCAGAAAGCATAGTATGATATATAAGGACTATACTGGAGACTATTGAGGAGAATAACGCATCTTGAGATAGTATGTGCAGAATTGGTGCCTTCTCTTAGAAAGGGTATTTCAGACATCAAATGAATGCAAAGATTTATGATGATTCTGTTGGAGTGCAGGAAGATGTGCACTCTTAGGAAAGGCTATGAAGTTTAGTACTATAAAACAACAACCTAAGAATTTAATAGTCTAGAGGAAGTAAATGAAGACCTTCTGTGTTTTTCCCACACTTGAACATTTGGACCAATGTGCAATCAGTGAAACTAGCAAGAAGTTCAAATTCAACCAAGGGAGCCGTTATTCTCCACACAATTCATGATTAAGCTGTACAAACTCCTGAGAGCAGCAGTGAAAGAGAATTAGAAAGGGATTAGATGTTTGTACATGGATAACAAGGGACTCAGTGGTGTTGGTGGTAAATGTTTTGGAGTGAATCATAAATCCAGTGCTTTGGCACTTGGAAAGTTGATAGAAATCAAGAGAGATTGATCAAACTTTTCCCCTGTAGATTTTATGTGTGCCATTCTTTGAAACATCAAATACTAGGGAGGCAAAACATACCGTGATAAATGTACCTCTTCTCTGACCCAGGATGTTAATTTGGGCAACCAGGCAAAAGTGTTTTAGGCTTTCAGCTAAGAGTTCAAATACAGTTCTGCAAACAATGTGAATAAAGTAGGCATCTCAAATTAAGCACTTGTCTACATGTCTTCTATAAGAATGCTTTTTCTGTCAAGAAAATGTTCCTGTTCATAAAATGTGATGAGAAGAAACTGTACAAAATGAAGGCAGCATGAATTTGAAGGGTTGTTTTTTTTCCCAGTGCATATTCAGGCCTGATACATTTAGAGAACAGTGCAAGCTTCTCTCAAGTTTCTTCCACTTAGAAAAATGTTGTCACTGATGTAGTGGTCTTTCCATCACAACTTCTTGGCTGTATCCCTAGGTTTCTTTGTTGTTGTTGTTACAATGGCTTGCAAACTCAGGAGCTACATTCTGAACAGGTGTGTGTAACATAAGCATTTGTCTGCATCAAGGAAAATATTTCAAATGATCTGCAAATATCTATGTCTCAGTCAGGGAAAAAAAAAGAAAACAACACAAAAAACAACAAACCTCATATCCTGAGAACCTAATGCAGTTTTTTCTGTGCATGTGTATCTAATTTACTGTCATTAATCTTGCTGACCCACCTTTACTTCTATGTGTGTTGTCTTTATGAAACTATCAATGATCACTCTGAGAGCTCAGATTTCCAATTAACCTAGCTGGACCCTTATGTTTGGTATTGTCTGCATTCGGTGGGACAGCAAAAGAACAGCTCTAAGCTTGGTTGATGCATATATTTTCAGAGAGATTAGGCTTTGGCTTTTTTTGTTTTGATTTGGTTTTTGGTTTCTTTTTTTCCCCATTCACACAACAATTAATACTAAATAGGCTGAACACTGTCCGAGTACACAGATAACCTTTCTTCTAGGAAAGCATAAAGAAGAAGGAAAACACAAGACTCATTGTGTTGTGTTTCTGGATGGACAATGCATTTCTCAGGTAGCGTATTTTTCAGTTTCAACTTCATTAAAATATAGCAGAGAAGAAAATCTCCTCAATATGTCTTTTCTCAATAGCAAGGTGCATGCTCCCTTTTATAACGGACTCATAAAGGGAATGGTAACAGTGCTATTTCGGCCTTTACCAACATCTAAATCTTTCTTAAATAATTCAGCAAAAATCTCAGCTATGGTGAATAGCTCCACAAACAAACACAACTGCAGGTCACTTCACTCATACTGAGCAAGTAGTGCAATTCTAGCTTGATAAAGTTAAGACCAGAAGATATTTGGAACAGTAGGGATTATGGAAAGTTTCCAAGTGTGTAACTGGAGGAGCATACTATGAGTTTGATATTCAACCATATACATTTTTAATGCATTTCAGAACGATTTCCTTGTCTTATTGTACCACATATGCCACCCAATTTCTTTAACTTTTTTGTATAATTAACAAACTATCAGAGAATCATAAAATCTTTGGAGTTGGAAGGAACTCTTAAATGTTACCTAGTCCAACTCCCGTGCAACAGTCAGGGACACCTACAGCTAGATCAGGTTGCTCAGAGCCCCATCCAGTCCAGGCTGACCTTGAGAGTTTCCAAGGACAGGGCATTTACCACCTCTCTTGGCAACCTGTTCCAGTACCTCACCACCCTTATTGTAAAAAGCTTATTCCTTATATCCAATCTAACTCTCCATTCTTTCAGTTTGAAACAAATTTCCCTTGTCCTATCACCTTTTCCTCTTGTCCTGTCAAACTTTGGTACTGTGCTGTGTTCTTGAATACCTTCTGAATGCCTGCTTAGCTTTGGGGTCAAAGAAGGAGAACATTAGTGAAATAAAAATATTGTAACAAAATAATTGGATCAATTCTATGCAGTTTGCCTTATCATAATCCTTTCAACTTGCTGAAGTTCTGCCTTTCAAAGGATAATAGTCCGTAAAAAGACCATTTTTTTTTTTCCATTGAAAAGGTTAAATAAATAATCAAAGGAATGAACAATACTGCAATACACCCTAACATTATGCAATCAGTGTGACTGATGTGATTTATCAGCCTTTTACAACTCCTTTTGCTGCCAAAGGGACTGTTCCATGAAAAATATTCTGCAGAGTGGGAAAGATGATTTTTAGGTACGTCTTAATTTTATGATATGCATCAATGTAGATTCACTAAATCTGTAGGAAAAACCAGTCACAGTCATCTGCCTTTTTCTTCTTTCCCCGTTGTTTTCCACTGGTGTTCCCTGCCTGGGGAACATGCCCCCTTTTTTGCCTCTGAACCACTAAGCTAGAAGCTGAAATCTGTATGCCTGCACAATTGTTTTCCTTGCTATATGCTCAATGTTTAACATGCAACATTCAGCACTGTGTTAAAATGTTCAATAGACTATATATTATTCAGTAGGAGAAGCTTAGCATGTTAAATGAGCAGGAATTTAAGAGCCATTTGTATAGATGGATCTGATTACATAACATTTCTTTGCTTCATTGTAGGTTCATTATTTCTTTTAATTCTTTCATTATTTGATTAAATTGAAAGTCAAGCAGTTTCCCATCCAGGACACTTCTAGCATTGACCTCCTTTCTCTTAGATAAGTACTAATGTGAAGTTAGTACCTGGCCTGAGTGTGTAATGCATGCAAAATTAATAGATGGGCAAAATCTGCTTGAGTGTTACAAAACAAGGACAAATTAATGTGCTGTATCTTTTTTTTTCCCCTCTCCATATTATTTCTTACTAAGATTTAGAAACATTTTTGAAGAGCTGTCTTTAACAAACGAGGGTGGAGGATTCATATTTGCTAGGATTATTTACTATTAATTAGTTATGTATTCTCAGAACCTAATGTTATTTATCTCACGAGAGCAGAAGTCCATACAAAGCTGATTTGTTGTGTAAGTACATACTAAGAGTAATGTATCCTCAATGAACCATGCAGTTCACAACTGTCTAAATCTAGAGAAATGTCAGAGAACATCAGCACAGTTTTCCTGTTAAACATTGACCAGAGATTGAAGTATGACAAAAAAACTGGGGCCCGTTTTTTCAAGTTTTCTTGCTGTTTCACTCCCATTTAAATTAATATGAACTAGGTGCCAAAATTGTCTATTGGTGACATCTGAAAACTTATTTCTTGGGTAGAGTCAAAAATTGCACTCGAGTTTGATGTCAGTTTCAACATCACTATGGGATGCACAACCATGAGATTCCTTTGGTGGCTATAAACAATAATACTAACCATCCCAGCACCACAGAAAAACCTAGAGCTGCTATGATATGATCCCTCAGCAAGAGAGATGGCTGTTAGCACTTTCCTATTATCCTGCAGCAGCAGAAATTCAATCTAACAACCTTCTGTGAGATCAGAGGAACATGACAATGTCTAGTGGAATTAAGAGAAGCAATTTTTTTTCCTCTCTTCAATCCATGACAATTCATTCAAATCTTGCCTGGGAAAAACCACTGTTCTTGGATTGCTGGAAATCATCTTGTAATTTCCAACCTAAATGTATTTCTGAACATTTTACATCCAATTGATCTTGTACTAGTATCATGCTTTAAGTCAGCTAACTCTTTGACTATCTTGACGTTTATCCTTTACAAGCTTAAGAAACTGTATTCTTCCTTGTCCTTGGTACTTCTATGCCAAGTCAAGATTTTTGTGAATTCTTGTCCCTCAGTGATCTCAGCTGAATTTTTTTTCTGCCTGTTTCCATTTAAGTTCATTTCTTTTGAAAAGCATATAATAGTTTGAGTTGGAAGGGACCCTTAAACACTACCTAGTTCAACTCTGCAATGAACAAGGACACCTACAGCTAGATCAGGTTGCCCAGAGCCCCATGCAGCCTTGCCTTGAATATTTCCAAGGACGTGGCATCCACCACATCTCTGGGCAACCTGTGCCATCGCCTCACCATACTTATTATAAAAAATTTCTTCCTTATGTCTGATCTAACTCTCCATTCTTTAAGTTTGAAACCATTTCCCCTTGTTGTTTCACTGCTAAACAGTCTGTCCCCTTCTTTTCTATAGCACCTCTTTAGACACTGAAAGGCTGCTATCAGGTCACCTCCAAGCTGAACAGCCCCAGCTCTTTCAGCCTGTCCTCAGAGGAGAGGTGTTTCATCCCTTGGAACATTTCATTGGCCCTGCTCTGGACACTCTCCAACAGGTCCGTGTCTCTCCTGTATTGAGGACTCCCCATCTGGATGCAGTACTTCAGGCAAGGCTTCACCAGCGCAGACCAGAGGGGCAGGATCACCTCCCTCAACCTGCTGCCCACACTTCTTTGATGCAGCCCAGGATACAGTTGCCCTTCTGGGCTGTGAAGGCACACTGCTGGCTCATGTCCAGCTTGCCATACACCAGTACTCCAAGTTCCTTTTCGGCAGGACTGTGCTCAAACCTTTTGTCCCCCTGCTTGTACTGATAGTGAATGTTGTCTCAAACTAAGTGCATGATCTTTCACTTGGTTTTGTTGAACCTCATGAGGTTCGCCTGGGCCCACTATTCAAGCCTGTTTAGGTCTCTCTGGATGGCATCCCATCCTTCAGGCATGTCGACTGCTGCACACCGCTTGGTATAATCCATAAACTTGTCGAGGGTGCCCTCAATTCCACTGATAATGTCACTGATGAAGGTATGAAATGGCTTGAAGATATTATGACTTGCTCTTGGTGAAGCCATGCTATATGAGACAACTGTCTAATATGAGACAACCGTCTCATATTACCTCCCTCTCTTCCATATGCCTTAGGATAGCTTCCAGGAGGAACTGTTCCATGATCTTCCCTGTCATAAAAGTGAGGCTGACAGGTCAGTAGTTCCTTGGTTGTCCTTTATATGCTTCATAAGAATTGATGATGTACTGTCTTTTTTCCAGTCACCAGGGACTTCACCATATCACCACAACTTTTCAAATATCATAGTGACTACATTAGTCAGCTCCCTCAGGACTCTGGGATAGATACCTAGATATGTAATTGAAATTGTGGCCAAAATTCCATCTCAGACTTTTTTTACAACTGTACGCACAATTTCTTACCTGTACTGAAACAAATATATAAAACTTTGTCATGTATACATTTTACTCTCAGAGGCTTGGTAAGCACCATGAGTTAGCGCTGGCTTTGGCCTTACTGTGAGGCTCTTGGGTCTGAGTTCTTACACCTACACAAAGGAAGGTCTGTGGAGATGGGCCAAGATGTTGTTTGTTGGATGGGGAAAACAGATTTCATCATGGGCAAAACAGGTACAGAGTGAAGAGGCTCCAAGTGAGGGAGAAGAAACAGATGGGCCCCAGGCTCAAGGAGTAGGAGGGCAAGAGGGACTTCCAGGCTCACAAGGATTTTTCCCATTAAGGCTTACACGCCACAGAGGTGACTATATTATTTGGTTCTTATAAGGCTCCTCTGAATGATTTCTGAAGGATTGCAGGTGCCACTGATGTTTTATAAAGGGGGAAATGGCACCTGTTGTGGATGCAGTTGATGTGATCTTTTCAGCCTGCCTGAATGTTTATCACGCTGATGTTGTGTTTCTGCTCAATGGCCAGAGGGCCAAAGAGATGAGTTTTGGCTTTCCTAGTAGGCCTAGAACAGCAGGGAAGCACTAAGATTGTTGATGGTGTTTTTGCATACTGATGAGAACCAGCTCTGAGCTGGATTCTGTATAACATGGCTACATGTGGCTTTACCCAAGTTACTAAGTCCAGAGGGCCATTGAGATTTATTAGTTCAGGCTTTGAGCCACACTAATGCAGCTGTATGTCTGTGCCTATACTGTCAGCCAGCAGAGACTGGCTATTTTTGTTTTCTCTGCCTGCATAAATCCACAAAATGTATTCTGGGAGATTCTGAACTGAGGTTTACTAGAAAACAACGTGGCTTGAAGAAGAGCAGATTTATTTTTTTCAGCATTTGGAAGAAAATAGCTTCCCCAAACATCGAGGTACATTCTGCATAGCACTAAATGTTGTGTGTGGGGGGGGGGGACTGCAGTGCCTGTATTTGCATTTATGCTGAGAGAGCAGAGCTGAACAAGGAGGTGCATACTGAGACATCCTGAATTATAGCAGCCTGCTAGACTTTTGGTGGTGAGAAGGGACATGTTAAGGATGTGCAAAAGAGCATGATTGCTTTATCCCAGGTGTGATTCTGAGCTTTCTGTGAGGTTGTGGTTGACTTTTTAGAAAGAGTATTTGTCCAGGCTGCCCTGCAGTGAGGATAAGTTGTCTCAGATTCTAATGGGATGCCTGCTTCTGATAGCACTAGGGAGATAAAACTTCCAATGTGCATAAATGTGCTTATAGCTTCTGATATGCATGTGACCTCTGCATCTGTATCAGAAACTGCTAACAGGTAGGGGCAATAGAAATCTCATCTTCTCTCTCAAGTGTAGGAAACTCAGTGCATGAGGTTGTAGGATGAGGCATACATTTACGTTTGTGGAGGGTGGAGGACTGTGGCTTCTGGCTGGAGCAAGGAATTGTAATGTGAAATGGATGCCAAGCAAGTGAGAGTCTCCTTGGTGAGGAGCTGATGGTTGCACTAGATGATTTTAATGGTCTTTTCCAACCTTAATGATTCTATTGTTCGTGTTTAATATGCAAACTTTAGTCCTGGATGTTTTGATGGATGTAACTCAGATGTGCTTGCAGTATCAGTATGCATACAAAGGTATGAAAGATCCTTCTAGTTTGGGCTACAATAGAGCTCCTGATGTATAGAGTTATTGCCATGAATGGTTTCCCATCAGCTGCAGGAAGCATAAAAACAAATGTCCTTCAGCCTGGAAATCTGGATTCTTCTCAATATTTTTTCAGCTTTGGTTCTCAAAGAATACTTAAGAGAGAACAAAATTCTATGTAATTAGTTATGACCATTGGTGTAGATACTTAAAGTTAGAATACTCCCAATTAGTTGTAGAATATACAGTGAGAGTACAAATCATGTGTCGGCGACTGAATGAGCAGTAAAATTGATGGTTTGTTTCTAATCTGCCCTCTAGTGTTCAGGACACTGTATCCTCTGGTGCTTGTACATCTTCAAGGACTTTTATAAGCACAGGAAATTAAAAAAAAAAAGAATTGGAATAAAGGTTGAAATGGTGGGTTAGTCGTATTTGAGGAAAAGGAGAAAAAAATAAGTGGGAAAACTGATCAACAGCTCCAATCACATCTCAAATTTCTGAGTCTTTTAAAAGGGAAAGCTGACAAAATCTTTTTATGCGTGTAAAATAATGGGCGGAAAAAGGCATTTTTAGATATCTATTTCCTTGTGATTGAAATAGGAGCTTAAAAGTACTTATTTATTACATTTAGAACATCAGAAATACAAATTTGAAAATAGTTTAGAAAACCATTCTGTCTTAGGTGCAGCAGAGCTCATCATTTATAATCAACATTTTTTTAGATCTCCAAATCCAATAGGAAGAGGGATATCAAATGCAGAAGTATCACCTAGTGCTGGAAGCATGAAATGGCACTGTGTTTGTACTAAAATTGTGTACTAAAGCTGTATGGAACTAGTGCAGTTGTGTAAGACCCAAATTTGTGTTTGTGTGTCTGTATAGAAGAGCACACACACATAGGCCTGTATATCAGTACATGATTCTGGACTGAACTGTATTTTCTGTGTGTATGGAAATATGAATAAAAATATGCAGATTTAAAAAAAAATATATTATGTATATATAATTCCAGATTGATAAAACATAAGGAACTGGAAAACTATGTCTTCTATGTTGTTTCTGTAGATTCTGGAGGATTGGGTATCTTACCTGAGCAGGCTGCTTGTCTTCATTGAGATGGTGTAAATGTCCCCATCAGTGTTTTCCTGCCCCAGCACTAAAAGGGAAGTTCCTGCAGCAGGTCTCATGCTCATAGTCCTAGATTTGTCAGTCTCCCATTTCACTCTATTTGCTCAAGGTGTAAATCACTTCCAACTGCTTTTTGGGTGGCACATCATTACTCTGCATCCAGCCTGACCCTGCTTGTACCTCGTGTTACAGCTGTAGCTCAGCAACGAATTTATTGATGTTCACCCTGAAGTGAGTTATGGCACTATTTTGGTTATAAAACACAGTACACCAAAAATGATTCCAGTTTTGTTTCAAGCAAAAATATATGTGTGTGAGATATCTGGCCACATTAATGAGTCTGTTTCTGCCTGGAAAAGTAAGGAGGAGTCTGTGCAACATAATCAGGGTTTGAACAAGTTCTTACAAGTTTTTTGCCCCTTTATGGCCAGTGATGTACAACATGGAATATGTTGCAATTTTTGTTAGGAAGCGGGGCTTGACCTGGATTTGTGTTGTGGTCACTCAAGCATAAGGTCTCCTCTGTTTTGCTGTGCTAAAACCCAAACAGAATGTGCTGGTTTTGGCTGTTTATGTAGATAGCAGGAGACAATGCTGACTCCTGATTCAAGCATAGAGGGGATAATACTATTCCTTGCCTAGCACAGAAGGGCAAACAGAGGCATGTTCACAGAATCACAGAATTGTAGGGGTTGGAAGGGACCTCCAGAGATCATCGAGTCCAACCCCCCCTGCCAAAGCAGGTTCCCTACAGCAGGTCGCACAGGTAGGCGTCCAGGTGGGTCTTGAATATCTCCAGAGAAGGAAACTCCACGACCCTCCTGGGTAGCCTGTTCCAGTGCTCCGTCACCCTCACCGTAAAGAAGTTCTTGCACACATTCGTGCACAACTTCCTGTGCTCCAGTTTCTGGCCGTTTCCCCTTGTCCTGTCTCCACACACTGCTGAAAAGAGTCTGGCCTCACCACTTTGCCCCCCACACCTTAGATATTTATAGACCTGGATCATCGGGTCCCCTATCAGTGTTCTCTCATGGGAACTGGACAAAGGAATAGATCAGTTCTCAACAGACAAGCTATCACAAACGTCTCACCTGCTTTTCACCTTCATTTCTCCCTGCTTTATCTTCTGTCATGCTCTCATATCTGGGTGTTGGCAGTGAACTGGGTCATGTAGGCTTTCAAAGTAGAAGGAAATGTTTACTTTTCCCTTTATATTAAAGTCTCTCTCTTGCCCCATTTAATTTCAGAGTTGGTTAATGAAGCCAATGCTATTGCTGTGTTTGTGACTGGGAAAAAAAAAAAAAAGAGAAAAAAAAAAAAAAAAGACCATGATGTAATGCTCTGATAAATTCAGTGATTATCTTTAGCGTTCTGTAGTTCTCCTTTATATTGCTTTGACATATACCTGCTGTGCCAATCTGTTAGCCAGAATGACTGTCGTCATTGAGAAGTACGCATGCACGTTATCTCTCTGTTTTTCCCTTTCACAGTGAATGTAATACAGGTCACTAACAGAAGATTTAGAAAACAGGGAAAGAGAATTCTGCAGTGAGCCAAATAGTAAGTAAGTATTTTAACGTAATGCAAGAGGTCATCTCCCTGCTGAATGTGGTCAGCTGTGGAGTCAGCTAAGATTGCTTAAAGTTTGTCTGGCCCAGTTTAGAAAACCTCCAGGGATGGAATATGCTCAGTCTCTCTGGACAGCAAGTTCCACTGCCTGACTGCCCTTGTGGAGAAAACGCTTGAATCTCTCTTATTTAAGTTTATTTACACTTACACCTGTTATTTCTTGTTACACGGTTCAATCCTTCCTATATGGTTCCCTTGTAGATAGTGGAAGAATGGCAAGCCCCGTGACAGTGCTTCCAAAGCAATCTCTTCTCCAGGCTAAACAAGTTCTTATCCTTTTTCTGTCCTTACTGGGCAAGTGCTTCAGATCCCACTGTGTTGGTGGCCCTATAATACACTTGCTCCAGTTTTTCCATGCTCTTGTTGTGCTGTGAGGACTAAAACTAAGGTGGTGAAGTCTGAAGAGTCCTGAGAAGAGGCAGATAATCCTTCCCCTAGGTCTGCAAGCTGTGCTCTTGTTTCAATCCAGGAGGCTGATTATATTTGCTATTTGCTGTCAAGTCTTACATTCATTTTACTGTCCACCAGAGCCCCCTGGGCCTCTTCTGCAAAGCTGCTCCTCAGACTGTAAGCTGTGGTCTCTGTGGTTTCCAGGGTTTCTTCCTCCCCAGTCTCCCGTAGCAAATGAGTAACTCCAAGGATACGGCAGTGTTTGCATCAGCCATGTTTTGCAGTTCTCTTTATTGATTGCTTGCTGGATCTATATGTAAACAAGATGCTTTCTCCTCAGGCTATGATATGGTTTCCAGGACTGAACTACATCTGTGTTGCTGGGAGAAGACTACTGCTGGGTGTCTCACACTCTCACCTATGCTTTCTGCTGTGGTGTGTACACATAAAGAATCCTACTTGAACCTCTGTGATGGGGAAGTGCATAATGTATGTTCTGAAGATGGACCTTTGAGTCTGATTCAAGCTCTGTTATTGTTGGTGAAGGTTGGATTTTTTTCTGGCTGGGGTGGGATATGGTAGTGGATACAAAAACATGTTTCTCTTTCTCCCCCTGCCACCAATGGGAAGAGAATTAGAGAAGGCAAAGCTCCTCTCCTTCTGTCACATGTCCAGCCTCTGCAGTAATCCCCTGGATTGTGACCATGTCAAACTGTATGAAGTGTACTACAGCTGTTCATCACACAACATATTTGTATCAGTATCTAGGCTGTACGGTTTCATTGTTAAATATATTCAATGAGAGGGTGCTACAATGCCATCACCCTGGATTAGCTCCATCTACTCAGCTGCTCAGCCTTTGTCCCCCCCACTGAGGTAGACCCGGTGGAGGCATGTATTATCACTGACTAGTGTTGTGATATGATCTACAGAGGCATACTGTCAACTTAAGGGTATTGAATGTATTTGAATTTTGTACCCATGGACTTCAAGATAAATCCTATGCTATAGCAAATCCCGGAAGCCCTCTAGTTGTTCTCTGATCCTGTACTTAAAGTAGTTCTCGTTCTCTCTTCAATAAATAATAAGCTATAAGATTATCAGCAGATGTCTACATGGATATTAAGATGTGGTTCTGTGGTTTCTTACATGAGGCAGTACCTTTCATCTTTCTTCGAATTGTCATGGACTAAAGAGGCTCATATAGCTTGTGTAGCCTCCCCTGTAAACCCTTAATGTTCAGATTATCTTTAAGGTGAAACACACCTTAGTCCTTTATAACCACCGTTAGGTCTTACATGCAAAGAGAGAAAGTTAATTCTGCAGGTTACAGGTAATTTTGATTTATCTTGTTCAGTTTTTCCAGCCACCCAGGATACATGTGAGAATTAGTCCTTTATCACTATGTACCATGGTCTATGGGATTGCAGCTGTTAGTAAGACTAAGACTCAGAAAACATCCTCTGAATTTAAGGCAATTTACTGCCTCCAATTCTCATTTTAAATAGTCAAGTTCAAAAACCATAAGGCACTTCAAGAAGTCCAGTGGTACTAAAGTCCCACTGTTCTACATGAACTGTTTGTTTTCTGTCCACCCAAAACATCCTAGCATTTACTTAGATTTTCCAGATAATTTTTACCATGGAAATAATAAATAAGATGAAAGTAGACATAAAAGGAAAAGCTCTCCTGAAAGGAATCAGTGACTACTTTATCTACAAAATAGTCACAGAACACTCCTGGAATCTTATCCCCAACATCTAATTCCTTAGACTGGGTGGTGGATGCACTTGCTATAATACGCAGCTATGGTTGTGTAAGCACAGGCCAGACATTTGCCTGAATTCATTCAGGGACAAGGAAGAGCAGAAATATAATTCAATTTAACACCAGAAACACTATTGTTTTTCTATTATTCTTATTTTTTGAAGTAAGATCTCATGAAATTTGAGTCATTTATTCAGTGAAAGAAGTCTCTCCACCATTAACAGTAGTGAAAGGTTTAGTTTGATCAGTTTGACCTAAACTCAACTTTATGGTATACATCATCTTAATGCTTTTTTGGTTACGAGTTCACTGTTCCTCCCTATCATTCCCTAGAGTACTCTATTGAAGTTAAAACTTGCTAACTTGCTTTGCAAGTAGGACCTGAGGCTTCATTCCTCCTAATAACTCAAGAGAGGAGAAATGAATACAAGGTAAAGAGAGAGAATCGGTAGTTATGTATTTCTTTCTTCTTGTAGAAATAGAAGTAGATTCACTTAAGCAACGCACTGCTGCACTTACATTATATTTACACTGCCTGTGCCAGTTGTGCAAAACAGTCTGTAAAGTAGATAGACCTCAAAAGTTGTTACGCTGAGCTCCTTCCACCATTTGGTGCTATGAATGCTGAAAGCCATTTTGAGTACGAGGTAAGGAAGTTTCTACTAGCAGCTTCTAGCATTAACAGAGTTGGCTGGCATACTGAAAAATTGCTTCTTCTATTTTTGTTATAATGGTCACTGTAAAGATGTGGTTGAAAGTTGAAGGTCATTGGTGTGGATAACAATATTTTAAGTTGCTTTACCCACACCTGTTAGAACTGTTTAGAGTTTGGTCTTTCTTCTTCATAACATTGCCATTCTACCTTGATCCAAGAAGGACAGTAGGAATTTCTATCTATCTTACCACTGCTAAAATGGATTTTGGAGTGTTGTTGACCTAGAAGGCAGTACATTTGTTGGAAGTTAGAGATCAGTGCTTAAATCAGCTAAAACTAGCTGTTCAGATCTCAAGTACAGAACTCCACCACTGTTGAAAGTGCTTGTTTGCCACTCGCTTGGGTTTTGTACAGCATCTTGCCATCCTGTGACTGAATAACGTTCCATTTCTTGGATTCAGCTCTTTGCTACCTGGTCCTTTTCCTACCTGTAACAGAAATTTCCTCTACCACAATTAGATTATCTGTGCTGTGGTTTATCTAGAGATGAATGAAGATAATGTTTTTCTTCTACTTGGAGGGCTGCAATGTGAAGCTTATTGAATTAATATTGATATCAAGGTACTGACATACTTCCTGCCAACTGGTATTTTGCATTTAAAAGACGCATATATAAAACAAGCTGAAAACTACCACGGAAGAGCCTTAAACAAACAAGCTCATCTGGCTGCATAGTAAATTAATATGTATTTTAAGCAGGAGTGATATCAATGAGTGTTAGGGTTGTCCAGCATTTCTTATCATATAATTTTGCTGTGTCTTAATTGCTTGGGCTGAAATTCTATGCAGGGGCATCTGCCTTGCACTGAATTCATTTTGGAAAACTGTAGCTAAAATACCTCAGCTGTTTTCATAAATGAATCGAGGAGAAAATGAAAAGGCTTATATGCTTTTCTTTGGAAGGCTTGCACTTATGTGCTTGGGAGCAGATATTTGGGGGGGGAAAAAAAAAGAAAGAAAAAAAACAGAAATATCATTTCACTCCAGTGTTTGGAGACTTCAGTACAGATATTCAGAAAGTCTCAGCTGTATGTGTGGGCATCTCTGAGAAAGTCCATGTTGTTCTTTCCCATGCATCAACTAAGTGGTAATGGCAGTCATCTTTCCCATAGAGGTGTTCAGAAACATAATGACTGTGATTCTGTGTGGTACTACTGCAACTCATGAGGATGTTTGTTGCTTGATTTTCAACCCTGGATTACTCATATTTCCTCATGGGCATGAAGCTGAATGGTAATGGTCTTCTATGTTTGGGCTCATTTTTTTTTTGCTGACATCTATATTCAGGCGCCATGAGTCAGCTAATGAACATACCTCCACATTTATGTACTGATTTTGCATAGTCCTCTAGAAAGCTGTACATAAGTAGGTATCTGATTCTGTTCACTGTTTAACAATGTGCATGTACAGAATGTGCTTATCTTTCATTCCTACAGCGCACCACGGGAAGATGTGTTATTTTTCCAGAACTTTGCTCTAAGGCACATGAAGACAATTCAGAAGTTGTTTTTGTGTTCCTAATGCTGCTGTAGTTCCTTCAAGTCCAGTCAGTTGTTTGTATCATGTTAAGCATTTTAAATGTGATTAATTTATTTACTCTGGGTTTTCTAT
This sequence comes from Alectoris magna, assembly GCA_030625065.1. NCBI lineage: Eukaryota > Metazoa > Chordata > Aves > Galliformes > Phasianidae > Alectoris > Alectoris magna. Next base: position 5,720,135 of record CM060561.1, read on the forward strand.
CTACTGTGCAGTCCTCAAGAGCTGTGAATGAGATAACTGTATTCCAAGCTTTCCAATTGCCTACCAGGTAACAGAAGCACTGTTGGGTAAATGGAAATTTTTCTTATTTGAAACGAGGCTGTTGACTTAGCAATTTAGCTGCAGCAAATAAGATGATGGGCTCTAATTGAATGGCAGAATGAAACAAAGTATTGAATGAGTGGCAGCTGAATAAGAACTCCGTGAATTGACAATGGGATAAGTGTGAAGACTTGTAATGAAAAGTATAAGAGAATGTCCTTGAATATTTTCTGGGATGCAACTATGAGCAAGCCAAGTGTTCATGATGATTGTATATATTGCATAGTACAGATTTTGTGTAAACTGTGCACTGAGTAAAATCATAGAATCATAGAATGGCTTGGGTTGTAAAGGACCACATAACCACATAGTTTCAACCCTCTGCTTTGTGCAGGATTGCCAACCACCAGACCAGGCTGCCCAGAGCCACATTCAGCCTGGCCTTGAATGCCTCTATGATGAAATATACTTTATTGAGCAAGGGATTATTATCCTTCTAGTGCTATAGACTTGGCCCGTAGTTCTCCTGTATGATATATAAAAATGCATGATTTTAAAAACACATTTACAATTAGAATTAGTTATATTTATTAGCTCTTGCACCAGCTACAACAAAACAAATTTAGATACATCTTAGCCAATCTGGACACATTTTATTGAATAGCAGCATGAAAGATTTCCTCTGATCTCTTATCCTGTTTTTCTCCTTCTCCCTTTGCATAGCTGCTCCTTTATTACATAGCATGAAACTGGATTATGTGAGGCTGTGCTGCCTGTTGTGTCAGTGTTTCAAAAAATGCTGTAGCAAGCCTTCTTGAAAGGGCCTTTGTCATCCAAATGCTCCAAGAGGGTCTAGAGGATCCAGCAGAAATCAAAACCCTGAGATTTGAAAGTGCTGTCTATTCTTGGACCAGACACCTTCTTCTTGAACTTTACCTTTTCTTGAAATGGTGAAAAGTAGAAAGCTTCATCACCATAGAAACTCTGCATCAAAACTAAGAGGTAAATTGAGCATCTCAATTAATTGCATGAACAGCTTTTTCTGTGCATTAACTACTGAGCTGTTTTGTATCCTGCTGCTTGCCTGAAGCATGCATTTGGGCCTATCATCTGCTTGCCAGCCATGGTATTGATGTTGCACTTCTACAGTGCGATGTTAAAGGCTTTCTTGTGCTGTTGGCTGTATCTCAAAACTTGAGGAAAGGCGTTGCAACCAGTATGGAGTCTGTGCCTGCAACCAGTTGGGTGCTTCAGGTGTAAGCTTAATACTGTAGTCTTTCCCTGCCATGTGGGGTGAGTTGCTTGAGACGCCCTTGCCTCCTTGTACTCTATATGTGCTTAACTTGCACACCTGTGTCTCATCATGTAAGGTATTATATACTGACATTTAGCTGCTTGGAGAAGTTTATGTTATCAATCTACTTCAATTTTAAATATATAAATATATATATATAAATATATATATATATATAAAATCCTGTTCTTACCAGAATGGATAGAGTAACTATAATGTTACAGTTCAGGTAGTACAAGATAGTGGAGCAAAGAGGAGTCCACAGGGTATAGAAATTATTTGCAACTCATCTTGGGCCTTGCAGCATAGACTACTCCATTGGACATCTGTTCAGTATATTTCTACCTAATGGGAATACCAGTTCCAGATTATTCTTGAATGATCTAAGGTTATCTACACAAGGAATCAAGAATATAACATTTGCTGGCCCTGTGACTTTGAGTGTTGGTGCCAACATTTTGATTTTGTCTTTCACTGGCAGACATCAGACCTCAGGTGGTTGGTTTTGGTGAGGCAACCCTTCCAGATAAGTGTTAGGGTTGGGACTGCTTATATTTCAGAGTGGTTCAGATAAGTACAGCTTAGATAGTCAGCCTTGGGGATTTGTCATAATGTCAGAAGAAAGAAAACGTAACATAAGGGAAAATTCAGGTTGGATGTTAGGAATTTTATTTTTATTTTTTTCTCTGAAAGAGTGGTAATGCATTGGAACAGATTGCCTAAGGAGGTGGTGAAGTCACCATTCCTGGAGGTGTTCAAGAAACAGGTAGATGTGGCACTAAGAGACACAGTTAGTGGGCGTGAGGGGGATGGGTTGGCTGTTGGACTAGATGATTTCGTGGTCTTTTCCAGCCTTAATGATTTTATGATCTAACCTGATTTGTTACAGAATTTTACAGTAGGCTAGAATGACTTACCTCTTTTGGCTTAAGACATGATTGTGATACCAAAACATACGTGTATATTACCATCAGTGTCCTCAGAAGTCTGTAATTCCTGGCTTGAAACTGTGACACAGTCTTTAGCCTTAAAAATGAAAGTTATGACTGAAAATGCAGACGTTTCTCTAGGCTGTGTCACAGATGCCTGGGATATGTCCTTCATTAGAGAACTGGAGCTACTGCTGAAATCAACACTTTATGCATTGTACATGACTTAGTTCCATGTTGAACTGGTGCAAGTCACTGCTCCCACCATGCCAGACTTTCTTCCATGACTGAGAATATATATATATATATTTTAAATGTTGAAGCTTTACATCCATATTGTACTCCCTTGATACAGCTGAAGGTGTCCACTCTGCAATTACCTGGCAGTGAGGTAAAGGAGCCATGCATTTCAGTGGGCTCTACATGTCCTTAGGGGTGGATATTTCCTCCTTGTTGCAGACCAGTGCCAACAAGAGGTTTAAGGTGGGTAGACTGTCAGTGGTGTAACATAGCCATGCTGATCTAAGGCATCTGAAGACAAAAGGACTGACTAGTTTTTCTTATATGTGCTTTTGTAACTCAGAGATGTGGCTTTCAAGAAATAGCTCTTATAAGCAAAGGCAGAAAATACTTGCTTTCAAGCAAGTGGTTACATTTTGCAATACACTCACTGACTTAGCAGAAATAAAGTCTGTCTGAGGTTTTAGTGATCTTTTCATAAGAACCAGGCATTTCACTGTCAGCTAAGGGGATGATGATTTGGATTCGTTTACAATTAGTTATGCAGTGAGATCATCTCCCCTTGCACCCCAAATCACAGCAGGGAAGACCCTTGGCCATACATACCCCAAATACTATTTTTCAGCTTTTGAGAAATGGTTCACAACTATTCCTTTGAGTGGGGATCAGAATTGTTGCCTAAAAGTGAATAAATTAAAAACCTTATAGGGACAGTGGTTTATATAGTAAGTAGTCTTATAAGATATATGAAGATTGAGAAATGGAAAATTATTCCAAAGAAAGCTAGATTTAATGTATGCTAGCTGATGCATTTTGCTCCCCAGATAGGTGATTCCTGTAGCAATTTAATGTATAGAAAATGCCTTTATTTGAACCATATTATGACTCTTCAAATCAACATGATGTGGACACACCATGTTCTAGAATACTTCAGGGAGAGGCGCTGCCAGCACACATCTTGCAACCACTTCTCTGAGTCTGATAATTTAATAGAAAATACTTTCCAGTGCATCTCCTTGCTGCCTCAAGCTCAAGGGTTAATACCCTCTGTGGCATCCAGGCTGCAAAGAGAGCTTTGGCAGTAGGTAGCGTATCCCTTTAGAAAGTTTCCACCAGTGATTTTTCAGTTTTAGTAGCTTTTAGACAGGGTATCACAGTGTCCTGCAAACAGTACCAGCTCAGGAAAGAACTGTCATGGCTTATGAGCAGTATGCAGCTTTGTACTGACATGTCTGGACGGAAGTGACATTTATTTGATTGTTGTGACCTTGATGCATCTTGTGATGTTTGAGTGCAAAATCAGATCCTCGTGACATGCGTATTTGATAGATAAATGGCAACTGAATGCCTCAGTTTCACATGTGTCTCTCTCAGTTAGGACTCCACATTTTGATCATGCGGCAGCCCATCTACTTTGGATTTTTTCCATCTTATTTTCAGATCCCTAGAGATAGGCAAAGTTCAGCTTGTTTGCTCCATGTAATTAGGCATGAATTATAAATGTCCTGGGCTGTGTAAGAGGGGTCCTTTTGGAGATATTTTTTCTGTGTTTTGTGGTAAGAAGCGGCTCTCTCTCACCCAAGGAGCTGGGTCATAAGGGGATTTCCCTATGCAAAAGAGTGCAATCACAGAATCATAGGGTTTGGAAGGGGCCTCTGGAGATCATTCAGTCAACCCCCCTGCTACAGCAGGTTCCCCACAGTAGGATGCGCAGCAAAGCGTCCTGATGGATTTAAATCACTGCAGAGAAAGAGACTCCACAACCTCTCTGGGCAGCCTGTTCCAGTGCTTTGTCACCTGCAAAGTAAAGAAGCTTTTCCTCATGTTCATATGGAACTTCCTTTGCTCTAGCTTGTGCCGGGATAAAATCCTATTTTTAAGTCCTATTTTTAAATCTTGTTTTAAAGAAAAAAAGATTGACCTTCATTTTAAATGATAAAAAGTTCCGACTTGCACCAGAACAGGAACTTTGAAAATTACTCCCTCTTCCACTTTACTACTTGTTCCGTTCCCTACAGAAATGCAAAGCACCCCCAAAATAACCCCCTGTCCTCCCAGAAGCTGCTGTTTGACCTTCACAGTGATAGACTTCATTTCCACGCACCCATTTTGGACACAGCGTGGCATCCCTGAGCCCTGACACTTCTCCAGAGAGCAAGTGCCCTGTGTGCTCCCCTCCCTCCCTGTCCCCCTGCCAGGGCTGTGGTGATATCCCACACCCGTGCCCTTCCATCCCTTTGGGTGCCGAGGAGTTCAGGGTGCTGGGGCAGCTGTTGCGCTGAGTGGTGCTGCCGCCGTGGAGTTGGGTAACCATAGCAACAGCATCATCGCCAGCATCCTCCTCCTCCTCACCCGCTCTCCTCCTCCTCAGCATCATCAGGAGCAGCAGCAGCAGCCCTGGCAGGAGCCAGAGCCCGGCAGCCGAGGCTGCAGCCAGCCGCCTGCCCACCCCTACCTGCACCGTCACCCCTCCGCAGCACCGGCCCCGCTGCTCCCCACGGGTGGCAGAAATAGGGGAGAGGGAGTGGAGGGATCCCGCACAACGCAGGTAAGAGCCTGCTGGCAAACTCCCCGCGATCGATGTGCTGTGTGCCTGCTGTGTGTTTGCGTGCGAGTGTTTGTTGCTAGTTTTCCGGCTTCCAACGGCAGTGTGATGACAATTCAAGGCAAGCATGTTTTCCGGCTCCTATTTCCCATCTCTGCCATACTGTACCCTCTCCCTCTCCTGCATCGCAATAGATGAGGAATAAGGGATTATATTTTAAAAGGTTGTTTGGAAAGGAAGTGATTGGGGCACCCGATGTGATTAAGAGTGCTGAACGGCTGTGCTTCCAAAATAAAAGTGGGCAACAGCAGCACAGCAAAGGTTGACATGGTAATTAATAACCCTTTAAAAAAAAAATGTCATGCGACAACACACTTCTGTCTCTGCCCACTCCACAAATAAATCTCTCTCATCGTGTTCAGCAGAGCTGCAAGCCAGAGAGGTGTGCGATAGCAAAGACCAGCAGCCTCACTGTAGTCCGGCAGGTTCACCTTAAGTGCTTTAAAGCCAGACTGAATCATTGCAATAGCAACACAATCATATCTGCACACATATATACACATATATGTATTTGTAAAAATGCCGTTCTTATGTCTTTATACGTTCTAAGAAGAAAAGTATATCTTCTTACAGATGTAGGTGTGATGGCCAAGCAGTGAGATGCTCACTTCACCTCTGTGAAAGAGAGAATGCACACAAAAAGGCAGGAAAATAGCTCTATTTCAGAGGTGTAGGGGGCCAGTCCCTCTTGTTTTAAAAACTGAAGGGATCCAAAGCTTTGGAGTGTCCTTGTGAAGGAAAATGTCTGTGGATGAATGCGTACATGCCTGGGGAGTGCAAAAGAGGAGAGAATAAGAAGTAAGTTTAAGCCCAGCAGTGAGTGTTTGCTATGTAATGACTGCAGAGAGAGAGCTCTTTCCACCTCCATGTAAGTAGTGTTTATATTGTTATTCTCCCTCTCACTTTTTTGGACAGCAGTAAGGAGAGCTGCTGTTGCTGTCTCTGTCTCCTCTAACCCCCTGCTCTCTGTCTGATGTCCTTATGTTCCCCTGTCCTCCCCACATCATCCCTGGCTGCATGACTGGAAATGCCCCTGGCTTAAATAATGATAAGCATTCTAACAGAAGGCTATTGAGCTTGTCCCATAAGATGATACAGTCATTACTCTACTTCCTATTTATACTATAGGGACACTCTGGATATGACCCCATGCCAGGTATCTTTCACGTGAAACCTGATTTGAAAATCACAGGGCTTTTTTGTCACAACCCTGTGTTTTGCTACTTGCTTGCAGATCCCTCTACAACTACCTGGAGCTATGAGATAATCTGTGATTTCCAAAAGAGGTATAGACAGAATTGGACCCACCTTTTCTCTCTGATCATAAACAACTTCGTCCTGCAAGCTACAGCAAAGCAAAGAATTTGGATAGGCAGGAGCTTGTGTTCTTATGCAGAAGTGTTGTAAAAATCATCTAGGGATGACATCCCATTGCAAGGAAACTTGGTAGGATGAGGGACAGGAAAACAGAGGCAAGGCTTTGGAACAGACGCTTCAATTTGCAAAATAATTTCTTTAAGAAGCGTGACCTTATCATCACTACAGGTCTACGAGGGGCTCTTTGACCCTTGTTAGGAACAGTGCTCATGGACATGACATTTAACAGAAGGAGATGATTTTGGATTCTTGTGTTAATTAAACACAGGAACTGTAAGACCACAGTTGTCTGGTCGTGGAACCAGCAGAGCCACATTACAGTGTATTTCTGCATAAGGTTTGCTGTCTACCTCAAATCTGGAGAAAATTTCAATTATTTTGCAACTTCTACTTGGCAATAGCAGAGGACAAAAATATCTATGAAAATGCCCTGAAAAGATCATATTTCTGGCACAGGGACATCAGAGGCAGGATTAAAACTGTATTTATATGTGTTGCAGAGATCTAAAATGCATAATCAAGGGGCACTTCAGTACGGCGTGGAGCGGTGATCCTCTCATCAGTACAGCAAATGACTGAAGGTCAAAGGGCTTTGGGGATTACATATTAACACCCTGCAAATATTTGGATGTAGTCTTATTTTGCTGCTCGCTGGCTTTGGGGAGATGATTATGGGGAAGGCAGAACTCATCCATGGACTTCTGATTGCTACAGGGAGGCAAAACTTCTTCTAGAAATAGCTCTGGGAAAGGCAGGAAACGTGCATTTTCTAAAAGCAGTGTTTTGTCAGACAACTCCTCTGTGGAAGAAGCACTGTAAACTGATTTTTGCTTATGGAAAGTTGGGACATCATATCTGACCTCAATGTAAACAATAAAGATTCTTTTCCATATCAAATAACCAATTTTTAATGCTTGGTGTATCCCGTCCCAACACCTTCTCCCTTTGCTTAGATGGGAAAGCTCTTTTATTTTACCTTTTGCCTTGTTCAATTATATTGATTTGTATAGTAATAGAAGAGAACACTGTCTTTCTATTGTTTTGTGCACAGCTGTTAACAGCTGGTCTCTTGATGACCACATAGTGTTGCTCACTAGCACATTTCTAAGGGAAAAAGCTATTTTTGTATCTAATGGTATTATTAAGCACCTTTTAAAATCCAGATCCTTATTCTCATTAGTCACCCGCTGTGTCTCTTAGAGCTCAGAACAAAAGGAGACTTGTACTATAGTTGTTTAGAAGTCAGCATTTGCCAACAGGTTGAAACGGGCATTTCTGAAATGCGGCAGCCAGTGTTTTGTTTTGGTTTTTTTTTTGGATAAGGAAGCTGCTGTTTTCTGGATTCTACCATACAGTAATCTGAGTCAAGAGAAGATCTGATGATCAATGTTGTACCTGGCGTTCAGTTTAACGACACTATTCATTTTATTTTGAGGCTCTGCGTAGACTGCCTTTTATTACTCCATCCAGTAATCATATGCTGTGATTTTCCTTGTTGCAATACTGTAATTGTCTGCCTTTACACTATATGGAGATTGGCTAGATCTGCTGCTTAATGAGGCAGACATATAACTGTAGAAAATAAAAGTTTTCCCTGAGAGTAAGGGGAGGGTGAGATCAAAGATTGGACACTTTATCAGTTTGGACCCCTTGAAATTAGCAGGAGCTGTGGGGCTGATAAGGAAATAAACTATTTATTTATTTCTTTATTTATTTTGCCAGTACCCATCTTCTCATTTGTTCAGTCTGGTATTGGCAGGTTCTCTTCAAGTCCAAACTGTACCTGTGCTCATGCAATATGGACATTTGTGTCCAATTAGCAGATACTTTACTTTTGGTTCGCCCTGAAGAGGTTGGAAAGTTGGGTATGCTCTTTGTAGATCCCTTCCAACTGAACTATGCTATTCTGCTTTGTTGTATCCTATACCTTCTTCAGCACCTGGGAAGACTCCCTTCTTGTCTATCGACTCAGTAGAGTAACCTCTTGGCTTCTTTGCTCAGCATTTGCTGGGGTCCATCAACTTCCTTTCTCATAAGTTAAAATCTTCCCCAGGTTGGTGAGATGGGCTGAGAGTTTGTGCTTCCTTCAGCACAGCCACAAGGTTTTGACAGAAGTGTGTCTAAGAGCATGAGTAGTGCAGGTATCTCCCTGTGCATTTCCTCTCATCTCCCTTATGTTGTTAATAGGTAGATGGTTGGAATAGATGATCCTAAGATCTTTTCCAACCTTAATTATTCTATGATTCTATGAGTCCATCTTTGCACACTGGCAGTGCCTTACATGCTGCAAGGAAACCAGGGGCTGTGACACAGCATGACCGTTGCTAACACTGCTCCAGGAGGTAATGGGCTGAAGCTGCCCATGGCAGTTATGGCTGCTGGGCTGATCCTGCTTTGGAAGGTCAACACCATGACATGCCTGATCTCAACTTGTCAGGTGAGTGAGTCACAAGTTGGCTCCTTCCAAATCTAAATCCAAACAGATATATACGTATTTTCACTCTAATCCTATTATTAGTGTTAAGGATCCATCAGGGGAGAGGTGGCCAGAAGGGACAGGGAGGTGATTGTTCCTCTACTCTGTGAGGCCCCATCTGGAGTACTGCGTCCTGATCTGGGGCCCCCAATGCAAAAAAGACAGGGAGCTGTTGGAGAGGGTCCAGAGGAGGGACACAAAGTTGATCAGAGGGTTGGAGCACCTCCCCTGCAAGTACAGGCTGAGGGAGCTGGGCTTGTTGAGCCTGGAGAAGAGAAAGCTGCAGGGTGACCTCATTGCAGCTTTCCCATTTTAGAAGAGGATTATGAACAGGAGGGGAATCAACTTTTTACTTGGGTAGATAGTGATTGGACAAGGGGGAATGGTTTTAAGCTCAAGGAGGGAAGATTTAGGTTGGATGTCAGGGGGAAGTTCTTTACTGTGAGAGTGGTGAGGTGCTGGCACAGGCTGCCCAGAGAGGCTGTGGATGCCCTGTCCCTGGAGGTGTTCAAGGCCAGGTTGGTTGGGGCCCTGGCCAGCCTGCCTGGTCTAGTATTAAATGTGGAGGTTGGTGGCCCTGCCTGTGGCAGGGGTGTTGGAGCTTGATAATCCTTGATGCCCCTTCCAACCCAAGCCATTCTATGATTCTATGATTCGGTGATTCTGTGCAGCTATCCAGAAGTTTTACATTTCCTCTGTCTGTTTGCAGCAGATGGAGCATCCCAACAAAGTGTAAAGAAGAAAATTCCTTTCCTGTCCTAAGATGCTGCTGGCATCCATGTGTTAATGCAAATCAGAAGAGAATCCCTTGCAGAGGGGAGTGCTCTCTCCAGTCCTCCCACAGACCTCCCAGATATCTGATGGCACTTCCATGTCTATCCCAAGATCAGATAGACATGCCGTGGTGTGGTCTTCATGTGACTGGAGCACCCTTACCTCAGATACGGCTATACATTAGTACTGAAAAAATATGTTAATGTAGTTGTGTCAGAAAAAGGGTGATTCTAGTTCTGCAGGAGTGCACAGAAAAATCCTAAGTGGGCAAAGAGAGTCACACTGTTTACTTGTCTTACTGCAGTCGAGACAGTGTAGGATAAATGTGATATCCTCTCATATCCTTGATGTGATGTGTGTTTTCTCATCCTTAGGATTGTAGACATAAGACCTTCTGCTGGTATACATATTTATAAAATTGCTGCTTTTGTACCTTCTGATTTGTGTTCAGTAGACATATTTATCTGTATTTGTTCTAGTTTTTATTTATGTGTGTTCTCATGGATATGCTAGATCTTACACGTATTGTTGGACTTTAAGGGAAGAATTGTAGATGTCAGTCTTTATACTGCATAGCTGTATTGATAGCGCATAGCAATGGTGCTACAAGAAGTCAGCATCTGTCTCTTTGGCATGGAAATTTCAAATTCTGTCTTCCTGGTAGCAGTGTGGCTCTTAAGGATTCATAGCATGCAGCACGACGACAAGTGGGGCTTTCTTAATGCAATTTGGCTTGGGGGAGACAACTCATCTGCTGCCATCACTGAGCAGCATGGGGAGCAGCAGGCTCTTTCTTTGTCCAGTTTGATGGGCAAATGAATCTCTCATGTTTTGTTTCTATCCAGATCTGGGGACTTGAAAAGAATCTGGCTCTGCCAGAATCTTTTAACACACAATTTTGTCTCCCAATATCTCGATAACATTGCATTTATTTCCGAGGCTAAGAAGCAGTGTGCTGTGAGTTTCTTATGGTGAACATGAGCATTACTTGGAGGATGTGGCTTGAGGGAAATATTGCTTGCATCTTAGTCAATTTATCACCCCCTCCTGCCAAAAGGGCTGTTTCAAAGCTGGAACAGTAGGAAAAGGAAGCCTTTTTTTTCTGAAATTCTTTCAAAAAGAGAGCAAGAGGACCAGTATTTCCCTCCCTGAGTCTCCTACAACCATGGTGTTTCAGTACGAAAATATCCATCCCTATTATATTATCTATCTCCATCTCCCGTTCACTCCTATCCTCTTGTTGCTTCTCAGTGGCTGTGACTTGGCTTCACTGCAGACAGATGAGTCTTGTGTGTGTAACCTTATGCTCTCACTAAAAATTCCCTTGGCTTCTGAGCACCAGCTTTGAGGGTGTCTACACGAAATCACAGTGAAATGATTCTGTCTGTGTAAGGAAATCTCCCTTTCGTTCTGTTCTACAGAAGATGGAAAAGAATGGGGCAACACAAAATTTTGGAAGAGCAGTTCTCTTTGAGTAACCCTCTTCTGGATTTGTATGATCTAAGAAAATCTGTGTCATGGCTGATTGTTTGGCTTCTAAAGAGAATTAACGTCTGAGCTACATGTTTTAAGCACAAGGCACATATTTGCTAGTTGCTGATACCTGTGGCAGTTGCCCACCCTCTGTGTGATTGAGCACCTGAGTTCAGTAGGTACTGGCGTAGTTCCCGACTCTCCCATGCCTTAAGACATGAGGGTCTCTGTGAGACAAATCAGATGGATTTCAGTAGAGCAGAGCAGCGTCTGCTGCTGCAGGGGACTTCTTACAGGTGCTCACAGGCTACACCACACTGCATAAATCTATTCTACGCCATGCAGCAGTGCAGCTTTATTTATTTTCTTTGTCTTCCTGTCTTGGTTTAAAATCTCAGCTGAAAACATCTTTTTTTTTTTTTTTTTTTTCTTTTTTTTTTTTTTTTTCTGTCCATGTATCCTCATTGTTTTCTTTCTTTTTCCTCCTCCCTTTGCAGCTGTATTTAAGCGGAGCTGTGTGAGGGTACAGTTTTCCATGGTACATGTTAAAGAATATAAAGTTGCATTGTGTTAGGTTCTAGAGTGCCTTGCTCAACAGTCAGCCAGTCCTTTCACTGCTGCAGTTGAGGGGATGCTTGCCACTGTCCTCAGAAAAAGCAGGATACATCCCCATGCACAGAAGGCTTTTCAGAAGAAAAGATAATGCACAAGGGTGTACAGAGATTGTTGATTGAGAAAGGCATGGAAGCCTGCACCATGTCAATGGAAAGGCTTTTGTTGACAGTCCTGGATGGATCAAAGTCACAATCCTGTTTCAACTTGGGATGTCACGTCCACCAGAATGTTCCTCACCTTTGTGTGGGGAACTAAGCAGCAAAGTCCAGGGCACCAGGAAGCAGAAGAGGGACAAGGTGTAGAGAAGTTATGTCAGGAAGGCTACTCTTTTTTTGCAAGAGTAAACACCTGCAGATTGGCCCAAAGCGAAAAGGAAAAATGATTCCACAGTGTTATGTTAAATGTACCTAGGTGGTGGGAAAGGGAGGAAGATGTTGGGAATCTGGGAGTAGATTTAAATTGCATCAGTTCTTTTGTCTGTGGAGGAAAGAAACATTGTTGGAGGAAAAAACAGTGAGAAATGATCAGCAGTCTCCTTCTAATTTTGAGTAGCACTGTAGATTAAGCCTTGTTTTCTTTAGATGACTTGCATTGGTAGTGGGTGACATTAGTGCTTTATTAAACTTGCCGTGCCAAGCAGCTCACTGGTTTTGTGTAGCTAATAATAATACCCTAATTGTGAAACAGAAGGTGGGATAACTCGGCATCAGAAATTGGAATGCAAAAATAGTTGCTGCCAGATGAACTAAAAATACACAACAGCATAACTCTTGCCTACAGCAGCACAGGCTGAACACACATCGGGTTCTGGCAGTGGGGACAAATGGCTTTCCTTTGTTTTCAGCAGCTGTTGATCAGCAGTGCTGGCTGGTGACCCCCATGAGTTGCTGCCAAGCTCCACCTCAGGTGTGTGCTAGGCTTCCTGTAGCAAGTTAATTAGTATCCTCAGCAAGTTAACCATTATCCAGAGCAGTAAACAAGCTATGCAGGGTGACTACAGAAGCCAGTTTGTGCTAGTGTGGGCATACCTGACCATGGCAGTGACCAACAAGGTGGGAGTGACCTGCAGCAGGGACAGAGAGTCCTCTCTTCTTCTGCCATACTCTCCTGCTGTGGGGACAAACAGCAGATGCTACAATCCCTGCTGAACTGTGTGCCTTGGAGTGTTCTCTACACAAGGGTTGTTTGTGCTCAAAGTGGTTTATCCACTATTCTCTGCAGCTTCTTGGAGCAAACTCACCCTGTCAACTTGGGCATTACAGGGGTGAAATTTGATTTACCATGTGCTTGTTTTTCTGCTATGAACTTTGAAGTCTGTGTGCCAATAAATGTGGAGTGGCATACATGCAGTGGTGATGGGGGACCATGAAATAGGTTCGTTAGATTTAATTAGGAGACATCTAATGCCAGCATCAGCCATGCAACACAGAGCATTGTCAGCTATTAGATCAAAGGGCACACGCTGTAGAATAAGAAAGGTGCTCTGTGAAAAGAGATAATTAACTGTGTTGGACACAAGTGATGAAGCATCTTCCCTGGAGATCGGACACGAAAGCAACATAGGGCTGAAAGAATGAAGGCAAAAATCAAGAATTTGAAATTCTTGCAATGTGAATAATAAATCCCAATTTTGGTGGGAATCCTTCACTATTTTGAAGACAGAGACAGCTGTGGTTGAGATATGAAGGGCAGAAGAGAGAGACTCGTTTGCTCACCACACCTGCAGGTGGCAGGAGTGGCTGGTGGCTGTATTCACATTTGTGCCTTGCTTTCTTTCCCTAAGTCATGTGTCTGCTTACTGTACAAAAAAGGTTCTTTGCTCAGAGCAGAAAATGGCAGTATACTGCAGAACTGTAGCTAACAGAGCTGTTTGAAAGATTCAACCTACAGGTGAGCCCTTTCTTTGATGCACTTAAGCTTTTCTTCTGCCTGTTTTCCTTCCATGATGTGTTACAAGCACTAAGTCTAAGGACATGATTTTTCCTTGTGTCTCATCTAAAGCTTCTTGGTGTCAGGAAGATCTGCTGTAGACAGGCCAGGAAATGCACAGAGGTTGTTTATCCTGCTGTAGCTGCTCATGGGCTTCTCTGGGCTGAAGTTATTCTGAATAAAGGGAGCATCAGGAATGAGAAACTACTTTCTGGGAGTTCCTATTCCACTTATTCTGCAATGAAATGGATGGCAAAAGCCATTTTTACTCATAGGATAAGTTCATAGGATAATTCAGGTTGCAAGGAACCTCATGAAGTCTCTATCCCAAGCTCCTGTTCAAATCAGGGTGAGCCATGGGTTCAGACTCATTTATGTATGGGTTTGTACATACTGGCTTTTTCCAGTCCAGCTTTTTACCCATCTATTATGAAAAGCAGATTGCCTGTAAAAGCTTTGGAATGGTCAGGATGAAGGTCAGCAGCATCTTCCATGGAAATATCATATTCAGAGATGGAAGCATTTCCGTGAGGATTTCATACCATGGAGTTGCCTAGAGGAAGGCGGCAGACACTGAGACATGCAAAGTGTGATAGAGGTGAAGATGAACTTCTCAGATGCATCCTTGGGCTGTCATGGGCGGGTTTATTCCTAGGCATAAGTGACTTCCTCTGTGGGCTTTTGGAATGCTTTGCCAGGAGGAAAGTGCTGATGTTTATAGTGAAATGAGCTTGGCTTGTTCTACTTCCGTACATGGCAGACAATTCTTTTGGGACATAATGCCTTATGTCAGTGATGCAGTTATGGCTGGTTTGGAGACCTTTTCCCATCCCCAAGATAAGGCTTGAAGGATGACTTTTGGAAGAACAATCCATTCAGAAGCAATAACCACCAATAAAAGATTATTCTAGAAAATAATCACTTATTCATTTCCCTCTTATCTCTTTCTCCCACCAAAAGCTCAGTTTAAAAAAATTTTTGCTTTCAGGAGCAATGTCACTGATAATCAGAAGCCTCTCATTGTAAGAACATTTTAGAAAGAATTTGAGGACCAATTATATAAATGTTACCCTTTTGTAAAAACAGCTTGGGACTTGTAAACATACTCGGTCCACATCTCTCTAAATAATTCATTGTGATGAATTATTTAGTTGTATAAGCTGTGTTTCATGTAAGGAAATGCTTTACTTAATGCAGATTTTCAGATAATTTCCAAAGGGGTAGCTGTCATTTTGTTCTTTTCTTTCTGTCTGCAGTGTGATTGATTTTTTTTGTCATGAGTGTGTTCTTCAGGAGTGGCTGATGCTTGTCAAGGTGACTTCCTCAGCAGTGACAATGATGAGACCTTTCAGCAGAATGAGGCTTAGCAGAAGTCAAGGAGTCCACTTATTATTGTACATGTGAAGAGGGCAGACTTTAAAATCATTGTTCATTTTCCAGAAGAAATCAAGGATGACGACTTCAAAACTTGGGGGAGGAGTAAAGGAAATGCGGTTATTGCCCAAATTTTTTATCGGTGCTCCTTCATTTTTGAGACTTATCTGTGAAATTAACTCAACTCCAATTTTGTTCTATTTTTTTTATATTTTGCTAACTCTCTTGCACTTTCTTTTCTCTCCTCTTCCTTTTTCCTCCCTCACAAACAGATGAGTTTGAAGACAGCATGAATGAAACAAAATGTTGGCATGGTCTAGCTGGATTTGCTGACAAGAAAAACATTGTTAAATGTGAGACATATGCCTTAATGTGTGACTGTAATTTTATAGAAACTTTTATATGTTATGGTTGGCAACGGAATCCCTGTAGCCTAATCTGGCTAGAAGGAACAGTGTTTCTTAGTCTTAAGACAGACACACAATCTGAAGTCAGCTAAAGTATGAGTGGTGGAGTGAATCTCAGTTATGAGCAGTTCCATTGTGCTATGTTTTTTAAGCGCCGATGGATATACAACCACGGTGCACTTGTGATAAAGGTGATAAAGGTACATTGTCAGTAGTTCTCTTTTCTGTCTCCATCCCACATTTGACATTAAACTACCTGGAGGCACTTCAACAATGTAGAGCTCCGACTTGCACTGGACAAGAATATCTTCCACAGGAGTTCATAGCTGGAAAACCAGAGGGCTATTGACTCCAGGTTATCCTGTGAGACATTGTGCAGCCAAGACCACTGGGGTGGAGATGAATGCCCCCTTGCATGTGGGGTCTGGTCATGCAGTCTGGGAACCTGTTGAGCTGCAATCAAGTCAGCTCTTCCCACTTGCTGAGAAACTTGCACAAAGCCCCATTCTCCCCTTACCTTCTTACTCAAAGGTCTTCATGCAAAAAGGCTGTTGCTAGTTCATGTATGAGGAGATGGTGTCATGTGAGTGTTCACTTTTTAAATGAGATTCTGGTCATGGGTAGAATTTAATTAGCTTTTCTTCAGTTTTCTGCGGTGGCTTCAACTTCATCTAAAGTAGTTGCCAACCTTCTCCTCTTGGACAGGGAAGAGGAATAGCTATTTCTAAGCCATTACACAGATAAGCTTTTAAACACCTACTTTAGGATAGAAAGTCCACACTCAAAATTTGTGTCTAAAGGAGAACCTGGACAAATAGTTGAGGGAGAACTATTTCCACTGTATGTCTGTCATTCTGCCAGGTGAATCCAGCATTATTTACTCTCAAAAGATGGAACAGACTGTGGACATCCTGGGCCTTAGACCTATTCTCCAGGTGCTTTTGCTACTTGTTTTTAAGTTTCCTGCAATATGCAGTATGGTGATCTTCTTGTTGCAGAAGAGGTCACATGCAGGCCTCCTGCCTTTGTCATTCTGGTTTCCAAACCGTTCTGCTGTATTGGCTTGGCAAGATGCCCCTTCTCTCGTGACTAGTTGCTGTTCTACAAGAAGAAGAATGCTGAAACAACCCTAAGCACTGATTCACATTACAGATTGTAGTGGTAAGATGTAGTTAGAGAGTGAATGGTTTATTTGGAAAAAAAAAAAGTAGCCTATTTGGAGAAATTGATTTGAACTTTGAGAGTGAAAAGGCCCATGAGTCAGCTTGGACAGTAGAAGCACTATAACTGCCTTAGCTTGATGCCCAGCTGCACCAGAACGCCACTGCGATCTACCCCATATGGTGGGGTCCTCTAGCACTGCCCTATCTCAGCCATCCTTCCCTTGTTCCCTGTAGAGATTGTTCTGAGGCAGCTTATGCACACCTCTGTAGTGGTTCAGATATGCAGTGCCCTTTCTTTGGAGGAATAATTTAGCATTTTGTGTGGGTGCATTTATGGGAACGCACAGCTCCTCTTAAAGAGATACTTATGTTTCTGGTGGTTGCAGAGGTAATGGCAGTACATTAAGGAAAAAAAAAAAAAAGATATTTTGGTGGAGGAAATTTCCATTATTCACCAGTTGTTAGCAGGCAGCATTATTAATTGTGAATATGTTATTTATATCTTAATAGCTTTTTCTGCACAGGGGGAGAAGGGTGGTTGGGATTTGATTGCCAAAGGGATGAGCTATATGATAGAACAGTTTGAGTTGGAAGGAACTTTAAAAATCATCTTATTCCAACTCCCCTGCCACCAGCAGGGACACTTTCCACTAGACCAGGTTGCTCAAAGACCCATCCAATATATCAGCGACAGCCTTGTGAAAATAATTGCGCATTAATGTCTTGTACTTGCAAATGCTGTTAGAGTGACAATGAGCAACTCCTTTCCAGATGGTGGATGGGCCGTTCTGATCCCATATGTGGTGCCTGATTGTGGCATTTGGTGCAGGCTGAGCTGATGGTGCAAATGCCAATGTGAGGGGCTGTAGCTGCTAGAGGAAGCTGTGGCCCTTCTCCAGCCTCTGAGTAGATAGTCTTGTTGTAGGATTATACTGCATGATGCTAATAGAGTACCTGATGGGTCAAAGAGCAGTGATCTTCCAGGTTTGGGTTTTTTTTTTTTTTTTTTTTTTTTTTTTTTGTAGAGCATACTGCATTTTGGAAGCTTATTCCAGAAATTTTCACTCCTGTTTAGTGTCCTCTTAGGACAGCTTAAACATTGCTGAGTATATGTTGAGAAGTAAAAACTTAAATGGTTGTTCTCTCTCCACTGTTGTGCAATATGATACGCAACTATTGAATTCTGTGGCTGCTCTCACAGGGTCTGCAGCATAGACAAGTGGGTTATCAGCAGGAATCTGAACTATTCATGTATTAATTTTTTCTCTTTTCTAGTCTGGAGCAATAAAACTGCTGAGGGAGAATGTAAAAGGTTTTCTTTTAATTTTAGGAATGTTATTTATCTCATTTTGTTTATGAATCCTTGACAAGTCTCAGCAAATCTACTGTGAGCCTCAAATCAGAGTTGCATGTATTAAATCAATGATCTAGAAAAAAAGGAATAATCAACAAAGCAATAAAGTTGTAGGAAATGTGAAATTATCAAGCTCAGCATGCGGAAACTTAACAAATACATATGAAGGAAATAGAAATTCTCTGTTGATGAATACAAGGTAATGTACAATGGAAATAAATAATCTGAATGTCTCAGTACCCCTTGCTATGTTCTAATTCTCAATGCTTGAGGCGAGAACCTTCAGAAAACTTCATGTATAATCCTTTGTAAGTAAGTAGAATACTTGGTGCATAAGAAATGGAATGAGAATTATTTCTGAAAAGAAGAATTAATCGTGATTAGTTTCCCTCAATGAAATGTTTGACAATTAAAATAATAATAATAATAAAATAAATCTGACATAATTCTGTGGAAAGTATTGATCTTCTAAAGCTTAGTTTGTGAATAAACTGGAAACTAAGTGTACTCTAACCCTTTTGGAAAGCTCAGGCAGTTTTGTTTTGAAGTGCCTGCTTTCATTTCAGCTTTCATTTGTCTCGGAAAACCATTCATATAGAATTGAAACAAACAAACAAACACACAAACAAAACTTCCCCAAACAAGCAAACAAAAAACAAAGACAACACAAATGAAGCATGCTGATTCATTGCAACACAAATTTTCAGATCTATCAAGATATTTCATTTCTGTTGAAAATGCAGTTCTGTGGGAAATACGGGGTTTTCACTTTGAGTCTGAACACACATAAACATACACCTACTCACACAGTCAGGCAATTTCTTGCTATAGGTCCCACAGCATGCTCTCCAAAACATTGCACTGTCTTATCAGAAGTATGGAATCCCCTAAAATAGTGCATTTTAATCTGGTTGTTGTCTTCTATGTATTCTGTATTTTAAGGAGAAAGCTTCAGAAGCAGGTGACCAGAAGTATTAGTGACAGAAAGACTTCCATGCTTTGGATTTGCCTAGAATTAAAATGTTTTTTTCAGTTATGAATATGAAAAACTCCATAACTGAGAAATCAGTTATTGAATTTTAAGCTCCTATCATAGAAATTAATTAAGTTAATTGAATGTAGAAGGGTTTTTACACTTGTTCTTCAGGTCAGGAAGGTAGCTGACATACCACAGTAGGCGCAGGAGTGCACTGCGCAACTAGCTGCTGAGTATCTAAGATAATAATCAGATAAATTATGCAGGAGGATAAAATTCTGTGAAAGTGAAAAGCAATGCACTGAATGTAGATTAAAAAATATTTTTAAGCCATGAAGCTTAGCAAAAAGAAAGAAGGGGAAGGGGAAGGTGTAGGGGAAGAGGAAGGGAAGGGAAGGGCTTAGCAAAATTTAAAGAAGTGAAAAAAACCCGTACTATTCAATTTTACAGTGAAAACTTCCACAGTTACAGCGTGAAATTAAAGTCTCTCGAGTCTGTGTAGAGGCTGAAAAAGAGGCTATATTCCCATCAGATTCGGTTTTTGCATCAAGTAATATCTGAGGGCAATTATGACAAAACTTGCTCATTAGTAAATGCAGTCTGTCACTTTTCATTGCAGGATTATTTTTACTCCTTATAGAAGTAAAACTTTCATTGGTCTTGCTGTTGCATGTATGCTTTCAATACTCGTCTCGGGTATGCTGAAGTCAAAGAGCGAACTCTGATATCTGTTTCTTGGTTCATAAGTCCCTATCCATACATAGAAGCCATTGTAGGTTTTTTCTTTATTTGGTGCTGATATTGGTAGGCCAGAGTATGCATAACATTAGACTTTATTGTATAGACAACTATATTTGTATTTTGTTTTGCTTCTTAAATGTCACAGTGCATTCCTTGCTAAAAGGCATTCATATGTCCTGGTTTTGGTGCTGTGTGCTGTCTTCTACAGTAACATATGTATTTTAAAATATGTTAATTAACTTTCTCTGGTTCTTAAAACTGCAGTGTTCATGATTTCACATTTAAAACATGAAGGTTAAAGGCAGCAAAGCCCTAGTGGGCCAACTTTGTTCTTTTTTTTTCTTCCCAGCTTAGAAATGCCCCTCCACACATTGTCCCCATTTTTCATCTTTGCCAGCATCTTAAGATGAGAGACAGTGGTCTAGTGGCTAGGAGAGGTTCAGATTGGATACTAGGAAAAATTTATTCTCAGAAAGAGTGGTGAGATATTGGAACAGGATGCTTAGTGAGGTGGTGGAGTCACTGTCCCTGGAGGTGTTCAAGAAAAGGGTAGATGTGGCACTGAAGGACATGGCTTAGTGGGCGTGGTGGGGATGGGTTGACGGCTGGACTAGATGATCTTAGTGGTCTTTTCCAATCTTAATGATTCTGTGATCTACCCCAAGTGACATGTAGGATGGAGGCAGAGCTACGTAAAAGAGCTTTCAATATAATGAAATTTTCGTAGGGTTGGTGGCTCTTCTTATTTACCCGACCATATACTGCAGATTACCAAAGAAATAAGGGAAATAACTCCACAACTGCACAGCGTCATTGCTGCTTCATGAAGACCAGTCCAGATACAATGCCCCATGAGAAATAGGACCTGGAATCAGTGTTGTTTCAGCATGTAGCACAATCGGTCTGCTCATCTCTAGCCTCATGAACATGTTCTGCTTTGTACTTCTTGCTAACTTGCCTTCTGCTCCTATCTCTTTTTTGTTGCCTCTGTATGGAAACATGCCACATTTCAGTTACATTTCAGCATTAAGCTCAGCATGTTTGAGTTTGTTCTTCCTTTTATCCCTCTAACCAATAGTCAAGACAGACAGCTGTGTTGGCTTGTCTCCTCTGCTTTTGAAGGTTAGCTTCTTTCTTTCCGTTCTCCCTTATCTTCAAAATTAAATTGTATTTCTCATAGAATTGTAGAATAGCCTAGGCAGAAGAGACATTAAAAGATCATCAAGTCCAAACTTCTGTGAGAAAAGGGAGCCTAGATGAGGTTATCCAACACCTTGTCCAGTTGTATCTTGAAAACATCCAGTGATGGTTCTTCCACGTCCTTTGGGAGGTTGTTCCAGTCATTTATTGTTCACATTGTAAAAAAATTCTTTCTTACATCAAGACAAAGCCTTTTCTGATGCAGCTCGCTCACAGTTGCCCCTTGTCTTCTACATGTGGCTCCTTGTGAAGGGAGCCGTTGTTATCTTTGTAGCCACCCTTTAAGTACTGGAATACTGTGGTGAGGTCCCCCCTAAGCGTTCTATACACCAAGGTCAAAAGACCTGAATCCTTCAGCTTTTTTTTTTCCTCAAGGGAAAAAAAAGGGTTCTACAAACCTGTGATCGGATTCAGCACTTAGGGACATGTTGTAGTGGACACAATGGTGATGCAGTGATGGCCGGACTAAGTGATTTTAGTAGTCTTTTCCAACCTTAATGATTCCACAATCTCTGTGGCCCTCCTTTAGATCCTCTCCAGTCTTTCTCTGTCTTTTTTGGATAGTGGGAACCAGACCTGGACAATGCTCCAGGTTCAGCCTAACAAGCATTTCTCATGCTTACAGATTCCCTGCCCAGTTTGGATAAGTGATATTAAATGGGATTTATCCTTATGCTTCCTAATCACATAAGAATTTTTAAAGGTAAAGTCCTTATTTTATTTGACTTAGGTGTTTGTCTCATTGGGAAGCAGAATGTGGGTACTCCATCCTCAGTATCTTGTTCAGCTTTAAAAATTTAACAAGTTCCTGCAATCAACTCAAGTCACTCAAAACTTAATCTCCTATTTTTAATTATATCTGCAGCCCCTTCATCTTAGGTGGGTTTGGGATTGCTTTGTTTTTTTGTACAAGAAGATGGCTCATGTGGTATTTTAATGGGCATGGTCATGGTAGGTGTATGTTTGGACTAGATGATCTTAGTGGCCTTTTCCAACCTTTGTGATTTTATGATTCTATGATCATCTGCATTCTTCCTTTAATTTGCTGGCTTCCTTTTCTGTACCTGCACTCCTTTTCCTTCTAACCTATGAGAGATCTCCTCTGCACCAAAATCTCAGCATCTTTCCCATCACTCTCTTCTACCGCTCTCTTACCATCTACACTCTCTATATTAGGTAAAGGACAAGTCCTGAGAGGACTTAGCTCCTCTGCTGTCTGTCTTCTGGGAAGACCCCCATCCTCATCTAATCCAGGGAAATTATAGAAAGAAAATGACAGTCTTTAACATTGTCCTCTGTAAGCATTTGCAACTAATTATGAAAGCTACAGATACCGTGAGAGCAGATGATAAACTCCTTGAACGGGTCTCTGAAGACTGTATTAGAAGCAGATGAGTCACAGTTGCACCAGCTGATTGCAAAGAAGTGGGTGGGAGGGGAAGAGGCCATGTACTTTGTTCTGCAAGGTATGAATAAAAGAGCTGTCAGCAGGCCCTGGAAATGAGCAGGGGTGAGTTTAGACTGACAAATATGCAGCAGGGAGATGGAGGCAGCTGAGTCAAAAAAATGAAGTGTGAGCTTTTGAGTCAATTCACACCGTGGAAACATCCCATCCCAACAACGAGAGTGGGAGATCAGTCGAGGAACTGCTGGGTTGTGGAGCTATGCAGTTTATCACGTGAAGTGGAAGATTTACTGGTCTTGCTGTTTGTGTGTAGCTTCTTGAATATAAATGTTTGGAATTAGAAGGCACTTTGATTTAAGTCAAATTAGCAAATGCATTTAAGTTCCAGCATTTAAGATTGGGGTGAAACTATCTACATATGTGGCCCAATACCCCTTGCTTGCCCCATGATCTCACAGAATCCTGAGTGTGTCGTATTTGTTTTGCAGTAAAACTGCAGCTTTTATTGTGGAAAACACTGGAAGCTGAGAAAGTTCCTTTCCACATGTTGCTGTTCAGCCCAACTGTAGTTCATAGAATCACAGAATTATTTGAGTTGGAAGGGACCCTTAAAGTCCATCTAGTCCAACTTCCCTGCAATGAACAGTGACATCTAAAGTTAGTTAGATCAGGTTGCTCAGAGCCTGGTCCATCCAGTTAATGTGTTACAGCACTGGATCAGAAGAGATTTGTCTGCTGTATGAAGCTAAGCTTTGGCCTGTAGTTGGTTCCTGAGACTTAGGGAGAAATGTCGCCATGTGGACAAGAGCTTCTGCAAGTGCTGCTCCACTGATGGATGGTGTTTCTTATGGGTCCCATTAGTTTGCAGTGTTCCAGTGTGAATGGCTCTTTGTATGATTTGTACTTATTAATGATAAGTGCAACCGCAATCATTGATATACTAAGTTTAGAGATTCTAGTATTTGGCAGTAACATGGAGGGTGGTGCACAGGGTTCAGAAGATACAGACATGTGCTGAATGTGGTGTGAAGCAAGTTAGTTTTGCATGTCTTGTAAAATTCACCCAGCCTAGAGTACAGTGTTTTCTGCTACGTATGAGGACATAATGCATTTAACCATCTTTGACATACCTTGCTAGGGTTTTTGAGGCATCACTTGGCCTTTTAAGATGTGAATCTTAGCTTGCTACTTTTTGCATACCATAAAGCAGAATATAGTCTTGCAGATGGATAGACAGTGGAGGACAGAGAGCCATGAGTTAGGTTTAGCATGGAGCCAGCAATGCATTTCATATTATGAAAATAAGAAGCTATGAAAGACTCGTGACAGGGGATGAAGACAGTGTAAGAATGTAGTCTTCTTGCAGCACAGAAAAGCAGTCTACACTGGTTGATTTGGAAAAAACAATCACAGCATTGTAGGGCAGGTCAAAACAATTCAGGCAGACACATCATCAATAACTGATTATTTTCAGCTAAAATTAGACTTGGAATTGGCATTTTGTATCTTAATTAAAACAAAGCTATCTTTATCAATAAGCTATGACAACTTGGAGGAGACATTTCCTAGTGAATGTTAATTCTTCAGTCGCTTTTGATTAGTAGATAGGATTGCATTAAAATCGATCCTTCTCCTGAGGTCCATTTGTGTGCTCTTCCTCAGTATTGAATTACATAGCTGGCCTCGTGCCAGGCACAGGTCCCCCCATCGAGACAATGAAATCACAGCCACAGAGATGCTCATTTGTGTTTTACAGTATGCCATTTATTTATTAGAATGGGCTCAGAAGACTTAGCGCCTTGGTGAGATGTTATCTTAGGCTTCAGATCTCTGTCAAACTTTATTACCTTCTTTTCAGTTCAGTTTGCACATAGCTGGCTTTTGAAGATCGGAGGGGAAAAGGTAAGGCAGGAAAACAATGTCATATTTAAAATGTAGGTCTAGTGAGATTTCTCTGGGTGCACAAACTGAATTTCTGCATTTCAGTCTGGGATAAAATGTTACTGGAGGAAATCAGAGAAATTAATTACCTTGAAAGGATATGGGTGTTTTAAATGATGTCCCCATCTGGCTCATGTGTGGGCTTTGGACAGGCAACCCTGAAAGATGCTGTCCCTAAATTGTGCCAGGTTACTGAAATTGTTCTTTTAGGCTCCCTGTGGGTCCCTGTGAAGCTGGTGGGATTCAGTGACATTGGTCCTCACTGAGCAGAGCAGAGCTCTCGTGTCTTTGTTTTCTGTTTCAAAGTTGTTTCTTAGAAATTGAGAGTAATTAAAGCTATGAATAATCCTTCCTAGGGAAACTGGAAAAGCTTCATAAAAAGTAGCAGAGAAGAGCTGTTGACAGTCTGGGAAGTGTAAGAGCTGGACAGCTTTCCATTTTACTCCCTCCCACCTTTCCCATCTGCAGCTCCTGTCATCAGTCAACAAGCCAGCCAGGAGACGGTGAGATCTAAGGAGTGTGCATTCCCTTCAGGTTCAAGACTACATCTTTCCTTTCCTCTCTGATATCCTTTAATAGTCAGCATGCGATGTTCCCTGACCTACGCAGTTGCAAACTGGAAGCTATCTTGCAACACCTGACTGGTTTGGTGGCACTTGGTGTTATACGAGTATCTCTTGAGAGTGGGAACTGATCTCTTAACTGAGCCTATAAGCTTAGTTCTAAGCCTGCCAAGGCTGAAATCTGAAGTGGAAACATACATATAATTTAGACAGGAAAAATAAAACATTATGGGATTCCTTACACTGTTGTAAACAATATTCTGTATCACTTTGTTTATGTGATTTGGCATCTCTAGCAGAATTAATGCTCTGTGATGTTGCTATGAAGGATGCTGTGCCAGAGTGGAATGGCAGTAATGTGGGACGAGAGTGACTGATATTCCTTGAAATGAGGAATATGAGAGATACACAGCAGCAGACTAAGTATGCAGCTTGTCTTCTTTATTTTTTCACGGAAGGTCACGTTTCTAAGATTACTGTCAAATGGGGAAGTCAATTATTCACTGTCTTGGATCTGATTATTAGTAGATAACAGGTTTATCTTTATATACCTGTGAGGTGTGGTAGGAGTTTCTGAAAAAGCAAAATAGACATAGTATCTTGTATTTTGCAGAATGAATCTCTCATGAAGGTTAAACCTTAAATATACATTCAATTTTATTTACTTGATTTTTTTTGTTGTTGTTTTTTTTAATTTAATTTTTTGTAGCAATACCCAGGGTTCAGGGTAGATAATTTATCATCTTCGACTCTCATTCAGCCAGTATCTCACCTGTAATCCAGGTTGGGCAAATTCATTAACAACAATGCAACATTTTGTGTTTCCTGGAACTATACAAAATTCTGGGAGGTGATGTTACTGCATTTTTTATTTTTGTTTTTATTTTTAAACAGTGATCCTTTAACACAAGAGAAAGTAGCCTTAATTAGATTGGCTAATACAAAGAAACATTAACCAGCTCTGCAAACTGAAGTTGATGATGATAATTCTCTCTTGGAAAGATAACACAAACATATATGATTTTAAAACAGGTTGTGTCTTCTGCAGAATTATAGAATCATAGAACGGTTTGGATTAAAAGGGATCTTTAAAAGCATCTATTTCCAACCCCCCGCTATGGGTAGGGTCACCTCCCACTAGATCAAGGCCCATCCCGGCTGGCTTTGAATGCCTCCAGGGAGGGGGCATTCACAACCTCTCTTCAGCAACCTGTTCCAGTGTCTCTCCACCCCCATAGTAAAGCATTTCTTCCTAATATCTAGTCTGAATCTATTATCTTCCAGTTTAAAACCGTTTCCCCTCATCCTGTCACTACCTGTCCTTATAAAAAGTCCATCCCCAGCTTTCCTGTAGGCCTCCTTCAGGAACTGGAAGGCTGCTATAAGATCTCCCCGGCCTTCCTTTTATCACTGATGTACCTGTAGAAATTCTTCTTGTTCCCCTTTATATCACTGGCTAGACTTAATTCTGAGATTTGTCTTTCCTAACCTTATCCTTAGCTGTTCAGACAGATTTTCTGTAGTTCTCCCAGGTAAGCCATTCCTGCTTCCACTCCCTATAGACTTTCTTTTTGTGCTTAAGTAAGTCCAGAAGTTCCTTGTTGACCCACAGAGGCCTCTTGGCATTCTTGCCTGCCTTCCTTTTTCTTGGGATGCACTGTTTCTGGACTTGGAGGAGATGGTTCTTGAGTACTGACCAGCTTTCTTGGGCCTCTCTTCCCTCCAGGACTTTATCTCTTGTGACCCTGCCAAGCAGTTCCCTGAAGAGTTTGAAATCTGCTCTCCTGAAGTCCAGAGTAGCAAGATTGCTGCACACCCTCTTTGATACCCTAAGGATCTTGAATTCCACCATTTCATGTTCACTGCAGCCAATACTGATTCATGTGACTCACAATCCCCTCCTTGTTGGTGAGGACAAGGTTCAGCACAGCAGGTCTTCTTTTGGGTTTCTGTACAACTTGGAAGAGGAAATTATCATCAAGACATTCCAGGAACCTCTTCAATTTCTGGTGCCCTGCTGTATTGTCCCTCCAACACATATCGAGGTGGTTGAAGTCCCCCATGAGGACCATGTTTTGTGAATGCAAAGCAGCTCCTATCTGTTTACAGAGAGCCTTGTCCAGCAGACTGCTCCCTTGCCTTCCTTTTAACCCTAGCCCATAAGCTCTCTGTCAGCTCTTCATCTGTCCCCAAATGGAACTCTATTAACTCCAACTGGTTACTGATGTAGAGGGCAACACCTCCTCCCCTTCTTCCCTGCCTATCTTTCCTGAAGAGTTTATAGCTGTTTATTCCTACATTCCAGTTGTGAAAGCTCATGTCTCAGTGTTGCCAATGGCATCATAGCCCTGTAGGTACACACACACCTTGCTTGTTCCCCATTCTCTGTGTATTAGCATGCAAGCATTTGAAATGGGCTTCCATTGAGGCTGATTTACCAATTGGAGTTCCCTTATCCTATACCTTATGTGCTGTCTTACTAGTCTGTGATCTAGCTCCAGGCCCAGGGCATCCATTACCATCATCAGCCTCAAAATGGGATGGTTTGAGGATCCCCTTCTCTGGAAACTCTAGTTTAAAACCCTCCTGTTAATTTGGAGAGCTAGTTGCCTAAAAAGCTTGTTGCTATATCGTGCTGAGGAGAGAAACCTCCCATGCAAAACTGAAAAAAAATGAAATAATAGGATACATTCAAAAGTACAGGACTAATTGAAAAGTCCTTCTGATTGGTTTATGTATTTCAAATGTCTTTGCAAAGCTGTGGAAAACTTGCATAACCTTGTTTCTTCTGTTCATATTGGGCTTCTGCAGTGTTGTTTCTGGCAAAATAGGGGTCTTTCCACGCTGTGTCTCCAAAGACCCAGTGGTGTACATCTGAGTTGTGCTTTCTTGGGACACTGTCTCACTTTACTAGTTCATTTTGTGGTACGATAGCTGACAAGGAGGATGAGGAATGTTGAATTTTCATTTTTTATTTCAGAGTTTCTTCATTCTCATGTGGCTCAATCTCTCCCTGCAAAGAATTTTATTTGTTCCATTTCATTTTCATGGACGTTAGTGGCTTTCTCCCAACTCGACGAAACCTTTCAGTAAGCAAGCGGGTTCTATTTTTGTGCCTACCTTGCTGTGTGCAAGTTGGAAGTTGTTCCTTACTGCAGCAAGCTCCCTACTGTTGTGATGAGCATTAGAGCCTTGGGGCTTCCACACACCTGAACTGTGTAGCTGCATTCCACATACTTGTCTCACCAGAAAAGACTCCTTCCTACAATGAAAAAGGGTGTTTTTCAGCCCACTGGTTTATGTGATGGTCTGAGGGGAGACTGCAGATTTTTGCCACAAATCAACTAGTAGATCTCTACATGCTTTCATAGCCAGTGGAGCTGTTGCTTAAATTTGTTTGATTTTACTAGAAATGTGAGGAAACACATTTTGGGAGCAATCAGTCCCATAGTGCCAACTCAGTATCTGACAGACAACATGAAGTAATGTCACAAGGTAAAGCACAGTGATTTGGAGCATGTTGTGGATAGCAAAATCTCATTCCTCGTGGGTTTGCTTGTTCAAATTTAGGCACTATTCTTGCACTTTCAACTGGAACTCCCTCTGGTTTGGGGGTTGTGCCTCCAAAGTCTGGTTAGGCTGCAATTGGGCTTGAATTGTCATGCATCCAGGTTGATCTCAATATCAAGTTTGATCTGAAAAAAGAGAAAAAAAACAATATCTTGCAAACAAGATCCGTGTATAAAATTACTCATACCTGGTGAGCCCAGCTTTTGCACGTTGCATTGGAAGAACATGTATAAGGCAAGTCATATAGCCTTTCATTTGGTGTTTCATTAGTAGAAGAATAATTGTACTTATTTCTTGTCTAGTGAGACAGCGTTTTAGTTGAGCTCATTGCTTTGACATATAGAAAAGAAGCATTTCGTAGGACTTTATCCGTTCAGTACATCACGGTAGATAATTTGCTTATAATTTCTGTAGTTTCTGAGCTACATTAACACTGTTCTTCCTCTGCTAGTGATTAGAGTTGTTAATGGGTCTGGGGTAAGGCAGTCTGGTTGGTGCCCAAGTGACTCTGTAGATCAGTGTAGAGAGAGGTGGCAGCAATCTGTGGTCAGTTAGTTGTTAGTGATTTTGATGATATTGCTCAGTATGAGACAGGGCCTACTCTGAAGCAAGAATTAAATTTGATGTGCACTATAAACATCGCTGATTATCAGCATAGTGAAAATATAAGGAGTTTCAACTAGTTATTGATACTTCAAGTAATTGAAACCAGGTGTGAAAAGCAGAGAAGCTTTTCTTCATACTTCCTTTCAGCTGCAGTATTGCTGAAGCACCTGAGATGGACACGGTCAGTGATTACAGTCAGTCATTGAGGCAGATAAAATGCTTCTTGAGAGGTCTGCTTACCTAAAACAATCTGTTGGTGCCTAAATGAAACAATTACTGCTGCAAAAAGTTATTTTGTCAAGACAGGGATTCTCTGAAGTAAGGTCAAGTTATTTATTGGCTTGAATTAGACCAGGATTTCACCTGCTAGTTTTTCAGAATTAAGCCTTCTGATGCTTACTGTTGGACAACCAGTAGCTTCTGCAAGAGCCACAGATGGGGCTGAATATCTCCGTAACCATTTCAGACATGAAATTCTTTTTCAGTTTGTGTGCATCCAACAATTTTTTAATTATAGTACCGAGCACTTACAGCTATTTACCTCTTCAAAGTACTGCACAATTATTAGCAAGTTAATTACTGCTTCATTACCTTGTGAAATACCCTGATAGTTATCTGATTATTGGACAGTCCTCCAGTGAATGAGAATAACCACGTAGGTTATAAGAATAGATCACATGTGGTAGAAAACTCAAATAAATGTTTACTAAAAGCAGAGACCACCTGTCCTGTCTCTTCTGGACCAGACTCTGAACAACCTGATCTAGCTGTAGATGTCCCTTTTCATTGCAGGGGAGTTGGACTAGATGACATTTAAGGGCCCCTTCCAACTCAGACAATTGTGTGATTCAATGATGACTTGCATTGCAAAGTTTGCTACTATATAAATCCTGTAATGTGGCAGAAGATTTGAGAACAGGAAGAGTGAAGGGATGTTTCTGCAGTCATAGCAGCAGTTGTGGGAGCTTCTTCTGTTCACTTGGGAATGCATTTTGCTGGGAGTGGCTTAATAGACAGAGTGCTGTCATCTCTGCAATCTTCTCCAGAGAAATGGGAATGGAAATGCTGCGGTTGAAAGGAATAATATCTGAAGTGCTTCAATTAAGAGGAAGGTTTGAGTGGACAAAAAATCCGACCTATCTTTTTAGAAAAGGGGAGCTTCCATTTAATTAGTATTCTTTCTTTGCCTTCTACAAATTTAAGTATTTCCTTCTAAGAAAATGTGATCTAACGTGAGGATTAATTAGACTGTTAACCACATTTATCTCCTTTACACAAGAGATCGTTCCCTGATGGGGGAGAAAAAGGGATGTTTTATAACAAGTAATGAAAATATGGCAATTTAGAAAATTAACATAGTGTTGTAGCTGATGCAATTTTTTTTCTATTTAAAGACCAAATATGTTAGGCTGTCAGAGCCTCAAGAGCTAAATGCTGGGAGTGATGGACCCCTAGTGCCAAGGCTGTACAAACAAGCAGGAGGAAGAGTTGCTTGCTGAGGGCTAAGAAGAGATCTAAATGACATGGGAATTGTTCTGTGCCTAATAAAGCTCCAATTTCTGTGCCCCCTTTTACAAAGTCTACACGTTTTAAAATGCAAATGTGGCTGTTTAAATGTATTTATCATACTTAGGAATCTTTAGGGTTTCCACTTGATAGTTTTGCATAGATATTTTTATGGTGAAGGTATGCATTTAACATTTGAGAGTGATAATGGGATATTTAGGTTACTGGCATGAACAGGCAGCTTCTCCACCTAATAGCCTTCTCACACTTCCTACCTGGGTTGTCTGATGGACTCCATGCTGATTTGGCTTAATAAAATATTGGGATTAGAATTCACCAGCTGCCTTATGAAGGAGGCAACCACACATCTCTTGTAAGAATTAGACTTCCTCCTATCTGACACTAAAGTAACTGGAAGTTATGGATAGGGGAGACTAGCAAACACTGCTTAGTTTTAATTTCAGTTGTGATTATAGGTTCTTTGTTTGAGATTGTGTGTTCTGAACTCATTCTCTCCTTAGTCTTTCTTTTGTTCATTTCTTTCCTTGATGGTTTTGTTCTCATCCTTTGGAACTTTTTTTTTTTTTTTTTTTTTTTTTTCTTACAGTAGGTTATGCATCTGTTTTTCTCAGAACTGTGTCTCTGATCTCTGACTTCCAGCTGGAGTTTATGCTAGAGACACTGAGTGAATGATTTGGCCACTAAATGCTCTTGCCAAATTTGTTCCTTGCCACTAAAATATGACTGACATCATGTCTCTGTGCTTTTCATTTAAAGGAATGGATCTTCCTAGCTGGCAGTACCCTCTAGTAAAAAGGATAGTTGTACTGTGAACATTGTTCATGCATATGAAATTATCTCATTGTGAAGATGGACTTAAGGTTCTGCTTCACGGGATTAGGAATAAAATCCTCAATTTTTTTTAGTTTATTCTAGCACTTTAAAATTTAGCATTTTGATTATTTTTTTTTTCCCAAAAGGTTAATGCAGACAAGTTGAATAAATAGTTCTGTACATCGTATTTATATAAGCCTTTTTCTGGGCCGCATTCCAGATTTTCTTGATTTCGTATGTTTTATATCTCCTCAGGAGAGACTAATTCTATGTTAATTACCATATTAGGGTTGACTCAGTTAACAAATATGGTTTGTGATTTATATAACTTTAACAGCACTTTACCTGCTAAATTTTGAATGGGATGTTTAATTCAATTAATCTTAAAAAATAATATTAATTAAAAAAAAATAATCTATTCAGCTCATTAGCTACATTTCTGTTTTTCCTTTTATAGAATACCCTAGAAACTCTCCAGGCTTCACCAGCTTTTAAAAGCAATGAGTTTCCTAGGTGCACGTGCAGGCACCTAAACTCAGATATGGAACTGAATCCCCATATAGTGAGGTTCTTTAAATATTTTGTCATTGTATGTTAATATGTTCCTGACAGTCAGCTCTTTCTCTTTACTTCATTGTTGTTGTGTCTTCCACATCGACTTAAAACACCATTTCATGAGTATTTGCTGTAATCTTCATAACATGATGTTACCAATAGTTATAC
The DNA here is from genome assembly GCA_030625065.1 of Alectoris magna. NCBI lineage: Eukaryota > Metazoa > Chordata > Aves > Galliformes > Phasianidae > Alectoris > Alectoris magna. The sequence goes on from CM060561.1 coordinate 5,752,270, forward strand.
TGTGACTACTTTATCTCACGTTTCCCTGTGTCCCATTGCATTATTGTTTTTGAGCAGTGGTGACTGTCTGCATTACCTATGAGTTTCATAATTTGTCCCAAATTCCAGTAATGTTCCTCTGACTTTTTGTCCAAAAAAAACATCTTGATCTTATTCATTTCAGTCAGATGTTAAAAAGAAAACAAATTCTTGAAGTCCTCAGATGAAGCTTGGATGTACCCCTACTGAAGAACCACACGTTTAAGCTTTAAAATGGTCTTTCACTGATAAAGATCCCAGTGTCGACCTGTCTCTGAACTGGTAAACTCTGACCAGGTGATAGTTGCTTTCATAAACAATCGTGCTGTCTGCAGTGTTTAATATATACCTTATTTAGACTATGAGGAAAGGCTGAGAGATCTGGGAGTCTTCAGGCAGGAGAAGAGAAGGCTCTGAGGAGACCTTATAGCAGCCTTCCTGTACCTGAAGAGGGCCTATGGGAAAGCTGGGGAGGAACTTTTTAGAAGGGAAGGTATTGACGAGGGGAAATGGTTTTAAACTGGAAGATGGTAGATTTAGACTAGATATTAGGAAGAAATTCCTTAGTGTGAGGGTGGTGAGACACTGAAACAGGTTGCCCAGTGAGTTTGTGGATGCCCCCTCCCTGGAAGCATTCAGGATGGGGCTTTGAGCAACCTGGTCTAGAGGGAGGTGTCTCTGCCTATAGTAGGGGGGTTGGAACTAGATGATCTTAAATGTCCCTTCCAATCCAAACCATTCTATGATTCTATGATTCTACTTTTGTCTTAGTATATATTGTGTACTATACTTTCTTGAAGCATTAAATATTTTGAAAGACACCCTTATCTGCCTGTTATTGGCCATATTCAGAAGTGTTTAAAGAGGGAGTTCAAGTTTAGGAAAAAAATGTAATGAGGCTGCGGTCAAGAAAAATATGGGTTGGTATTTGTCGCCCAAGCACATCTGCCAGATTGTCTGTTCTAAAGATATTGCGTTAAGTATTAGTTAAAGGAAACTGCCCTACGAGGAGAGACTGAGGGAACTGGGGCTGTTTAGTCTGGGGAAGAGGAGGCTGAGGGGAGACCTTATTGCTCTCTGCCAATACCTGAAAGCTGCTTACAGCGTGAGTGGGGCTGGTCACTTCTCACTGGTGACAGGTGACAGGACGAGGGGAAATGGCCTCAAGTTGTGCCAGGGGAGATTTAGGTTGGATATCAGGAAAAAACTTCTTTACAGAAAGGGTTGTTAAACACTGGAATAGGCTCCCCAGGGAGGTGGTTGAGTCATCATCCCTGGATGTGTTTAAAAACCATTTGTATGTGGTTCTCAGGGACATGATTTAGCGGAGGGTTGTTAGTTAGGGTAGTATGGTTAGGTTGTGGTTGGACTCGATGATCTTTAAGGTCTTTTCCAACCTGAGTGATTCTATGGTTCTATGAGTACTACTCAGTTTCAAAGGCATTTCATTGCTGCACGAGATAAAGACATGAGATAAAGACATGAAATAAAGACATAGCTGTGAAACGCTTATGGGTTGAAGTGAGAATGGATGGTTGGCACTTGTGGAAGGCTGTTCAGTACCATGAGCAAGCTGATGAAGCACAGATTGCCTGGTGTAATGGAAGAAGAAAAAAGTATTTCATCCAGTATTATTTAACTTATTCTTCAGTGACTTGGGGTAGAATGTCTCCTTAGTAAGTCTGAGCAAGAACTAAAACACAGGAAGTTTTGTCTGAGTGTGTGAAATCACTTCTGTACTCTGTGATGACTGAGCCCTGCCACAGGCTGGCCAGAGATGTTGTAGGATCTCCTCTTTGAAGATACACAAAAGAAGCTTGGCGTACTTCCTTGGGTGTCCCTCTTTGATCAGGGGTTGGACCAGATCGACCCAGGGATCCCTGCCCAACCTCAGCCATTCGGGAATTATCTGATTCTATTTATTTGAACTAGCCCAAGAAAGATACTATATGAAGCACTTCGCAGGGATTCATAGCTCTCATGCCTGAGCATTTCATTTTAGCCTTTGAGCTGAGTGAAGAGCACTATTCATACCCCACCCCACCCTTTTTTTTTTTTTTTTTAAAGGTAGTAGAATCATGAAAAAGCTAAATGACTCATCCAAGTCAACTAGAAAATTTGTCACAACAGGAAAAAATTGGATTTCTTGTATCACAAGATTGCGTAATGTTCTTTCAGTTATGCTTCCACACCGAGAAGTGAGCATAGTGCAAGGCTATTTTGTATTGAATAAATATGTAAGCAAGAAAAGAGATGTGAAAGGGATGTGAAATTAAGATCTGAAAAGGGATACAGGGGCTGCAGGAAGCCCAAACTGGGGAGAAAAAAAAAAAAAAAGCAACAACAACAAAACAGATCACGTTTGCTGTGGATCTAGCTAAGAAACAAATGGTAGAGTAATCCAAGTGGTAGTAAGCCCAAGTCTAAGTTCAACACAGTGTTCAGAGTGAATAGAAATGATGGTTAGAGTAACTTTCTGGCTTTTAACCAGTTACACTGGCTGAAGTGACTATGAGTAAAACAGAGTCAAAATTCATAGACAGAGGAAAATATCGTGGGGGTTCATAAGAGTTTCCTTCCGTTATATATTTTCCTTTGATTGGAAATTGGCTGTTGAATTCCTTCTGCATTCTTACTGCCATCCAAGAGTGACAGCAGTCACCTTCGTCTGCCTATGAAAATCCACAGGAGACTGGTATGTGATGGACAGACCTTAATTTCATTTCTTCTCAGCTGAATTATGAAAATTCAGTATTTCTTTGTATAAACCTTGGAAACTCCAATTCATACAGAATACTGAAACATGTCTCTGCAGAGATCAGACAACCAACTTCAGGTAGATGTATTTTATTTTCTGTCCAAGATGAGCAGAAACATTTTAGTTTTCAGTAGCATCAGACAACTACATGACACCTTGGAGATCATCTAATGATGAAGAATGTGATTTGTTAGACAGCTCTTCTGATTCATTTGAACTCTATGAGATAAAAGCTCTTATGCATACAAGAGTGGAATTTTTCAGTGGAAAACCAGAAGGTGACCTTCCAGAAGCTGAAAAGAGCTGCCTTGAGTCTCACTACTCTATAAGAAATATTTTCTTTGAGTGTTCTTTCTTTATTGTTGACAGTGAAATGATTGTCTAGTAACAAAAGAGGAAATATTAAAAAAAATAAAATTTCTAAATCCATAAAACTCTGTGATTCTGTAGGAGGAATCACAATTGTATTGGGATTTATCTTGGTTTTTAGCCATTCTTGGAAGAGAAAGGCAGCAAATTTAGTTCTCATGGGGCTTGCTGCAGAAGCCCAGGCTGTAGCAGAAATGTACTTTGATGTCTGACTGTTTTCGTTTCTGTAACTTATTTCAACATTGTTCATCTTTGTCAGCACCATTAAACTTGAGGGTGCCTTTTTTGGTTTTGACTTTGAGCCAGGGTGCTCCCTCAGCAGCAAATTCTAAAGCTCAGTGAAGTAAGAGGTGAGACAACAGCATACCGACTGGCTGCAATTTGGAGCATTTCCAGTACAAATGACAAAAACACACTCTTAAAATTTCAGGGTCTGCTCTTCAGTGTTGACATGCCCTTGGCATGTTTATAAAAGTCTTCATTCACCACCACTTTATGCTTCGAATGAGTGCTCAGGATATTTTCAGACACTCTGTGGCAGAGGATGTGCTCAGATATGGAACAAAGACCTGCTGTTATCAGGACTGTTGCAGGGATTACTGCCATGCTCCTAAACAAGAGGAATATGTTCTTCTTGAGGTTTAGATTTATCTATTAGATATAATCACTGAAGTAACAAGCTGGGAATTTAAATATAGAAGTGTCCTGTATTTGCAGTATATAATTCAGCATGTGTGCGTAATTCTGTGCATGTGTCTGTGTGCATGCACACATGTTGGTAAGCATATGTCTTCTTTCAGTCTAGAATAAACATATTTTGATCAAGCATCAGCCTCAGCCACAGGGTTTCTTTCCTTCTAGTGGCTGTGGTCTGCTGACTAAAGAAATCTTTCGATAGTGATAAATCTTCATAACTGCTTTCAGTCTTTAAGAACCTAACTGTAATCCTTCTCCCCGCTTAAGACTGAAAAAGAAAATACTATCTCTTACTGGAACATTTAGCCACCATTTTGTAATGACAAAACATGCTGAGCTGTTGACAGGCAGAGAGGAATGAAGACAGACTTCACAAAATACAGTGTGTAGATACCTCCCATGTGTACTTCCTGCTGCAGTAAAGTGTAATGATACACTCACTTTGCTCAGCTGGAATTTCATGTGTTTCAAAATATAAAAACTTCATATGTTTTAGTGTAAAAATCTCTGGGAAGGAGAGGCGGGAGCTGTTTTTTTACTTTCAGTTGTTGACTGGGTATAGCAGGATTAAGAATTTAATTATGAATTTACCTCAAACTCAGCTACATTGGGCTCTTCAAATTCAAGGCATATTCCAGGTATTTCAGCTCTCATCTTGCTAGTTAAATGCCTAGACATATCTGACCATGTTTCTATATCAAGTTGACACCTCTATCTGATGTCCAGGCTACACTGAGCTTTCTTTATTGAAATCCTGATTGAAGTGGATTATTGGTTTAGAGACTGTTAGATCAGATGCAATCTGTGGCAGAATACTTGTTTATTGTGTACAAAATAAGATGCAAAAAGGAAGAATTAACTTTAAAGTTTTCTGATGTTGTTTAACTTATCAAAAAAAGAGGCAGCATTTCCTCAGGGTTGAGAGAGGATTTTGGTATGGATGAAGAGAGAAACATTTTCCTCATCCTGTAAAGAATCCCGTTGTCCCAGGTATGTCCCATATATGTATACAGGCCAGGAAGAATGGCTCCTAAGGTCATTTTTTATATGTATCAAGGTTTGAAGGAAGATAATAGCTTTTATGTGGAAAGGCTGAGCAAACTGGGTCTATTCAGCCTTGAGAAAAGAAGACTCAGAGGTGATTTTATTAATGTTGATAAATACCTTAAATGTGGGAGTCAAAGAGACATGGCCAACCTCTTTTCAGTAGTCTGCGGGGACAGGAGAAGGAGAAATGGCCATAAACTGGACCATAGGAAGTTCTGCACCAGTATATGAAGGAACTTCACAGTGAGGATGACAGAGCACTGGAATAGGCTACCCAGGGAAGTTATGGATTCTCCTTCTCTGGAGATATTCAAGACTCACCTGGACACCTACCTGTGCAGCCTGCTGTAGAGGGCCTGCTTTGCAGCAGGGCAGGACTTGATCTCTGGAGGTCCCTTCCAGCCCTTACAATTCTGTGACCCTGTGATTATGTGATTTTGTATTTTCCTGCTGCCGCTCATCTTGGGCCAAATTTTTCATTTCATAAAGTCTGATGTTATGGGTTGCTGGTCTTGGGAGTTTGAAGTGGTTGGCTGGCAAATATTGCCATATAAACAATCATGTTCAGATGTCAGGGAAAGATGTAAATGACTTCAGTCATTTCCTTTACAGTCTTCAGTTGTGGTGTGATACCTTCTGGGTGTGATACCAGTTTCTCTAGTCTGGACGTGCAGCCTTCTGTCTCTTTGGTACTGGAGCTGTCCTTGTCCTCTGAAGAAGTCATGTGTCTTCCTGAGAATATTTGTACTTCTAGTGGTAACAAAATCATAAACGTTCTCAGAACTGAAAAAGAAGGGATGAAAAATTAATTTCTTATTTAGATCACCTAATGGTATCTTTTCCTATGTAACTTTATGGTATTTTGACTTGATATTCAGTGAGGTTACTTATTTCAGTCCTTAGTGCAGCAATAAGAACAAATGAAATAGGACATCAACACTGGAAGGCTTTTATTGCAAAATCCTCCAAAATTAACATCTTTCTTCCTAGGTAGGTGTTGACCTTGGAAATCTTTTTCCATTGAACCAGATTCCTCATTGTTAAATTTTCAGATGACCTCTGTAAAATAAAGAAGCAATGACAAAAGCAAACTTAAAACTTAAGAGGAAGGAAACAAAAAGATTCTCCTGTAATCCTTCATGTAGTTATTTTTGATCAATAGAGGATTTTGAGACTGTGTACATTCTCAGACTCATATCCTGCTCCCATCTGACCCGTGGTAATATTATTCAATAGCTGAATGCAGATTATGAATATAAATTCACGGGTGGAGGAATTAGCCATATGTCAGACCTCTTCTGCACTTTTAGTTTTCCTTTCTCCTTCTCCACTTTTAAATATCTTTGTCCTTTCTCTGTTCTGAAAAGATATTTTTAAATAAATGCTCTCCAACTGGGATGCAATGTAAGTAATTTACTGAGCAGAAAGGTTTTATATCATAAATCATGAGTATATTGAGAAGCTTTCTTGTATCAGTGAGCTGTATTCTGTTTGCTCTACATGAGAAAAGACAAATTAAACTCTTTCTTCTACAGTCTACAGCTCTTATCAATTTAATGTCCAGTGATTATGGCTGATAGTAAAGCACCAGTACACTTAAATCTGAGGTGAACGTTATTTCCTCTTGACCACATCACAGATGCTTTTGTCTCAGAAGAAGAAGAAATGCTTTACTGTACACCTGAAGTTGCAGAGCAATCCTTAAAGCGGTATCAGAATTTGTCACATTCAGGTACGCACTATTTGAAATGGAAATTTAAACAACAGATTGGTTCTCTGCATATATAGTAGTCTTGCATACGTTCGAATTGATGTGACCGCTCATTTGTTAGGTGGTTCCATACCTGCTATAATGAACAAGTAGGATGTGCTCTGTTGCAAAAATAATCTTTTATTTGTAAATGAGACAAATGGTGACACACTGCACAGAAATAGCTCGTTTGTGTATGTGTTTAGAACACATGTCAGTTCAACTAACTAAGTGAGAGTGAATTACTAATGGGAGATTTTTACAATACAAGACAATAGCTTCTGTTATTCCCACAATTTAGACTATGAAAAATTCATTGAAATGTTAATCTTCATCCATGATCACTGCTGGCTAACAGTTACTTTGATGTCCTCTTAACAACAGCGCATGGCTCCTAAAACAGCTATATTGGCATTTCAATCTTTTCCTGGTACAAAAATCATACAGTGGGAAGACAGCAAGTTCTGAATTGGTGGGTTATTTAAAAAAAAAAAAGGATGTACCACAAATATAATTTGTTTAATAGCTATCTGAAAAAGCAGATGTGCAGATAGTGTAATGAGCTTAATGAGGTGTTGAAAGGCTTAGGTTGGCACTTGCATACTTCACTAACAACTTCCAGGCAGGCAGCATACAGGTGGTTTTCAGTAATTACCAGTTACTGAGATTATTAGTGACTTGCTGATGTTAAAGTATCCGTGTACTTTATTTTAATGCACTTTGTGGTGTGGGTATAAGAGTTGATATCCAGATGAGCTGGGCTTCCATGAATTGCAATTAATGGGAGCTGCAGGTGTTCAGAAGCTCTTAAAGAAGAGGTGAGCAGAGATTTCAGAAAATCTCTGATTTGCTTACAGTGCTGTTGCAGCTGCAACCCCTGCCTCCTCCCACACTGGAGTCAAGTAACATCAAGGCTCAAGTGCCATCCATAAGAATTTAGGAACTTAAAATCCTCTTTTCAGGTGAAGTGAAGACTTCCCAGAGACTTCCCACATGTATCTCCCATTTCCCAGGAGAGAGCTCTGCCAATGATGTAGAGAATTGTCTGTTTTACCCTGCATCTTTATTGATTCATTTTAATTATCCTATTTTGTACTTTAAAAATTAAAAACTAACGAGAGTGGGGTTGGAGCCAATGTCTCTTGCATGCCCTCCAAATTCTTTAACCCCCACTTGAAGAAAAACTTGCTCTGACTAATCTTTTTTTTTTTTTTTTTTTAATTTTATTATTATTTTTTTTTAATTATTTATACACATTGGAATGTTTCCACTGGGGGAAAGCCAGAATGAAGCATTCTGGAACTTCCCTCTCATTACAGTACTGTGAGTACTGGGCTCCCTGCTGTAGTTGGGAAAGAAGGAGGATGTAACACTCAGCACTTTGCCTATGTTGGGTGACCTAGACACTAGGATGAGGAGTGACACTGATCTCTTTTCATTATCTTTTTTATGAGTCTCTTGCTTGTAATAAAAGTGCCTGGGAGCTTATAAAAATGTTTCACTTAGCATTTATTTTTTAATAATTGTATGTTTTGATATTTATTAATATATTTGTAAGGGAGGTTAAGGTGATGAGAGGAACAACATTTCCATTTAGGCTGATCTTTATTTTTATTTTACCCCACTGATGAGCTTGTATTCTCTTCTAAGTCTTCTCATTCATCCTCCTGTAGGATATTTCTTAGTGTTCAGCTATCTCACAGCACAGTTATTAGAGATTACTCAGGAAAATGTTGTTCCCTCTGTTGCAAAGGCCAGTGTATGGATGTTAGTAGTGGACAAAACAGTAAATTTACTTTTAACATATCTGCTCTTTGTTTTGATTCCTGCACATGTGCATGAACAAATCCTGTCCTACAGATTTCAAACTAAGTTCTACCAAGGAAGGAGATGGCAGCTACTAGCAAGTATACTCGGTTTTCACTATCCAGTATTCTTTAAGTTAAAAACACAAATAGAGGAAGTGATTTTACTGTGAAGAAGATTTTAATAAAGGGATAACCCTGTCTGATTATTCAATGATTCACATATTGCTCTGGAGTGTAGTTATAGGTAATCATTTACGATTGCAATCATGACAGTCTCTCTCTAGTCTGCCTTACACCAGTGTCACTGGGTCTTTTAATCCCACTTCCCCACTCCTGCTTTTGTACCAAAATTATCACTCACCTGGGCAACTTGAGACAAGGAATGAGAGGTATACTACAAGCCTCCAGTGCTGTAGCTCATCCCTACTCAGGGCTACCCTCCTCTTCTCCCTCTGTTCTGTGTTTGCACTGCTTCAGTTACCCTTCTGCACCCAAGCAAGAAATGACTTGGGTGGGTCGGTACAAGCTGTGAGTCTCACAGTCGTGAGCAGCTCTGCGTAGGTGTTTGCCAGGAGCCTGCTATGAAAGCTCAGATTACTGCAGAGTTTCCACCTCCCTCCCTCTTGAGATCCTACCTACAGCCCATTTTGCTTGTCTAATTGTTCTTGGGCTGTGATCTCAGCTTTGCAGAGTCCTGGGCTATGAGGAAAGGACATCAAGGAGGTGGATCTGATAGCTCTTATGTAGCACTTGGAGGTTTTTTTTTCTTACAGTTGTGACTGCTGAGTTGCATGTTGACTACTTGCTTTGAAATATTCTTGCTCCTGAAGACAGGGCCACAAAATCTGTGTTGATGGTTTCCTCTATATTTGATGTCTTTCTCTACATATGCCCAGCAAATATGGCCCTTTTTGATGTCCTTCTCCAGTTTATCCTCTTGTAGTAACAACACAGATGTGCAGTCTAAAAAGCCCTGATTTAGCTATGCCTCTTGGGAGGATCATCTCTATGCTGTATGTTTACAGCCAGCTTTAGCAGGCATCATGGTTAGATTAAGTTCCTTGTCAGCATGACATGACTGCACAGGACTGCAAAGCATGGTCATACTTGAACAGACTAATTTTTGTTGGAAGACACCTCTGGAAATAATCTGGTCCCACTCCTGCCCGAAGCTTTTGAAGGTTTGTCAGGTTGATCAAGGCCACTTCCTGCTGAATTTTAAGTATGGTGTATGGAGATCCCACCATGGCAACTTCTCTGGGCAACTTTTGAGTGTACAACCACTTGTGTAGTGAAAATATTTTCCTTACCTCTGATCATAATCTCCTTTGCTTCAACTCATGTCTTACGTAGTCTAAGCAAAATATTTTGCCTGTCTCATGCATAAAGTTATTATTTGGTTATTTGTTTGTTGTACTGAAGATCTTTTTTGCAGAAAAGAAGGGCAGCACTTTGATTGCAAGGATTGAACCTGTCTTCTTTGTAAATCTTTGATGCATTGAGTGATGTCTTTTAGATCACAAGAGCAATAACTTCTAGCAGAAGGAGTAGGTTTTTGGTTTTACCCGTATCAAGTAGGATAAAAGAAAGGTTAGCAGCATGACAAATTACTTTTCAACTGAATACTCAGTCCTATCAAACTCAGCTAATTCTTCATCTGTGAACCTAGCAAGCTTAGTAAATTAGATTGAGGATGTTGGTATCAAAGTAGCATATGTTCATAGGTACTTAAGCAACCAGGGAGGTAGTGAGTGAAATATTCGACTTGGCAGAGCTGGTAAGAAGGTGAGAAGTCATTTCTGCAAAGGGTTGAGGCAGGAGAGCTTTAATAGATAAAAGCAAGTGGCTTTGAAATGTCACTACAGATCTTATACATCATAGTGCAAGTTTGGCCCTTTGTAAGTTTAACTGAGAACAGCTCCATTGCCTTCTCTGCATCTCCAATGCTTCAGGCTAGATGTCCTGAGTATTTTCACATTCATTTAGTGCCTGTGGCACAATGATATCACAGTTACTGTGCAGGGAATAGACTATGCTGAACAAATATTACAGCTCAAGTTGGAGGAAGAAATTGTGATAGAATATTTTCATATCAGAAAATGTTGTTTTGTCAAAAAAAGGTAGTAATAGTACAAGAAGGTGTTGATTATGATGGAATTTTTCTGTGAGGATAAAAAATAGACTGGAACTGAAACATACTGAAACACATCAGCAATGACAAAATCATCTGCTTTGAAAAATTGAGTGTAAGAAGCTTCTTTTTACTCCAAAAGAAAGACAACATATTCTTCACTTTTCTTGCTGTCAGAGGGAAGGGGATAATCATAGAATCATGAAGGCTGGAAAAGATGTCTAAGATCATCTAGTTCAACCATCAACCTGTCACCACCGTGCCCATGTCTCTCAGTGCCGTATCTTTCCTTTTCCTAAAAACTTCCATGGATCACGACTCCACCACCTCCCTGGACAGCCTGTTCCACTACCTCACCACTCTTTCTGAGAAGAAATTTTCTTAATATCCAACCTGAACCTACCCTGAGGCTACTTGAGGCCATTCCCTCTCATACTGTCACTAGTTACTTCCTTTCCAGTAGTTGTAGAGAGCATTAAGGTCCCCCCTGAGACTGAACAACTCCAATTCCCTCAGCTGCTCCCCACAGACTTGGGCTCCAGACCCTTCACAGATTTGTTGTCCTTCCTTGGACACACTCCAGAGCTTCCATGTCTTTCTTATAGAGAGGAGCTTAAAACTGAACTTAGTACTCGAGGTACGGCTCCAGCAGAGCTGAGTACAGAGATACAGTCACCTCCCTTGTCTCTATGACTACACTACTATTTCCAATACAAATCAGGATGCCACTGGTGTACTTGGCCACCTGGGCACACTGCTGGCTCATATTCAGCCAGCTGTTAGCCAACACCTCCAGATCCTTTCCCTTTGCACAGCATTCCAGACACTCTGTAGTGTTGCATGGGAGTTGTTGTGCATGACTCATGACTCATGGATGTTGTTGAGTGCATGACTCAACACTTGATCTTTTGAACTTCATCCCATTAGCCTCAGCCCAGCAATACAACCTGTCCAGATCCCTCTGTAGGTCTTTCTTACCCTCAAGCAGTTCAACACTTCCTCCCAGCTTGTTGTCATCTGCAGACTTACTGAGGATGCACTCAATGCCTTCACCCAGATCATCAGTAGAAATATCAAATAGGGCTGGCCCCAGTACTGACCCCTGAGGAACACCAGTAGTGACCAGATCAGCTGGATTTAACTCCATTCACCACCACTCTCTAACACTTCTTTTACCCTGACATTTTTTTCTCACCTGGTATAGAGAGTGCCTTCCCAAGCCATGGGCTACTTTCTTCTCCAGGAGACAGCAAAAAGTAAAAATGAAAAAGGAAAATCAAAAACTACAACTCTTCCAAGATTATTCTACTGTAAATCTGACATGGGAAATGGCAAAATTCACAAACAATTCTGATTTTAAATCCAGTCTTGAATTCTGAGGAATGACTTAATATTGTGTTTATTTGAGGTATGGACAGTACGGCCAGGGGCATTGGTCAGGGTCCCTGGTCATAGAGAACCTTTGCATCTGTTACCTTTTTAACCTGCATATCTAATGAGAGAGAACAGCTTGAATCTCCATGGGCTGACCATGTGGGACTCCTTCTTGGAGCTGCAGTCCATGCTTCATAATTCCACTGTAAGTCTTCCAACATAATTTATCATTCATGCACCTGGAATCACAGAATACTTTAACTTCCAGAAGTCCTCGTTCAAGTCCTTGTTTAAAGCAGAGCCATTTTCAAAGTTAGTGAGATTGCTCAGGACCTTATCCAGATGAACATTTCTGCAATGTTTTGCATGTGAGATTTGGATAAACAAAAGAAATATTTGGAAATGAATCATTTTTTTTTCTATGATGTCCCTTTTCCATTACCCCTCCTCTTAATCTGTCTAGGGTGTAGAATTTATGTCTGAACCAATTAACTCTTTTGAAGAAAATGTTTCTAGGTTAAATTTGTAAATAAAAGAACTTAGAAAGAAAGCACATTGCAAATATTTCTAGTCTGAAGAATTTTTACAAAGACAGGTTAATACCTCCCTTTAAGTTTTGAATTTTGGCTGAGTGATAAAACAAGCAGGACTTTGCCTAAGACAGTTGAATCCTCTGTATTGATAAGAAGGGTCTTGGCATCTCATTGCAGGTTCTTAACAACTTTGGTAAATATTTAAAGCATGCTGATTAAAAATTAATACAGCAATGATCCCCGGTGAAATGAAATAATTGAGCCTCTAGGCACTACCATCATAATACAGCTAATTAGAATCATATCAGAGAAATGCAGACCAAAGAACAAACTTCTAGTACTGGCTCCATAGGACGCTATGATCCATTGGTCTATTTGGAGTGCTTTGATCTTTCCTCAGCTGCTGGAGATATCTAGGCACCAAAGAAGACAGAGAAAATACCAGGGCTGATAATGTTTTCCACTGACATCTTCTGTGCATTTTTTCCTCCATTTTCATGAGTGTCACCTGCTTTCTGTTGAAAAATTCCAGGTTCTTTTCTGTTGTTTTGGGAATTTGATCCGTTTTCGTTCTTTACATGAAAACCCAAACCTCTCTGGATGTGCAGGATGCAGTAGCTGCCCCAACACCCAGAAAGCAGGCGCAGAGCCCCCATCCTTCACCACAAGCTCCCACAGCTGTGTGCCTCTGAGCAATTCATTGCAGCAGAGAGAGAGAGAGCACAAACTGGCAGCTATGTCAGACTGTGTTAACCCACAGAAGGACAGGTACAGAGTGGGTTGCTACAAGAACTAAGTTTGGCCTTTTGGCCAAACTTCTGCAGAAGTTTGCAATCCACTCACAGACTGGATTTTTTTTTCCTATTTCTTTTTGAGCGTGAAGCCCTGCTGTCTTGGATGACCTTGCCTAAGCAAGAACTGGTTTGCAGTAAATAAAGCAATAAGAAGTACTTTCAACAATCCAAGCTACTTGCCCAGTCATTATTTCCTTTGTCTGCTCTGTGTATTCATTGAAGATGTGGGTCCTTGTTCTCCCTGTAGCTGGGAAAGGCTGGGAAAGGCAGAGGAGAGAATTCCCAGCATGGGAGAATGGTTTAATCTAAAAGAGGGGAAACTCAGATTTTTCTCAGAGAGTAGTGAAGCACTGGAACAAGTTTCCCAGAGAAGTAGTAGATACCTCATCCCTGGTGGTGTTCAAGGCCATGTTGGATGGGACAACCTTATTTAGTAGTTGGCAACCCTGTCAAAGACAAGGGGGCTGGAAATGGATGATCTTTCAGGTCCCTTCCAGCCCAAGCCACTCTATGAGTCTTTGCTTCCCTAAGGCTGCTGAAGGCTGCTGCTTAAATTAATGTGCTTTCATAAGATGGGTGCAGTGCTATGCAAAGCTGTTGACTCTCCCACCCCCTGAACTTTCAGTCTCATCCCTTGGCTTTTTTCTACCATGTCAACATTCCTGCTGTACAGTCTGTTAAATATAGGCTGAGTAGTTGGAAGATAACTGAACGTTTGTTATAGTAAATGAGGCAATAAATGTCTGAGGTTATGATGAGCAGAAAAGTCAAGGTATTTATCAAATTGCCATGGGAAATAGCTTTGCCGAGCATTAAGTAATAAACTTTCAATTATCATTTTTATACTGCTACTGCTGAACACTTCTCAGATCAGATTTGCTTGTGTTGGTTCAAATAGGGTGAGAGGTGAAGTTGTTTTGCTCTGTGAGTGGAGAGGAGATGGATGTCCTTGTGCATGCATATGTACTCAGAGATGTGTCTGTGCATTATCATTTTGGTGTTTTTGTTGTTGTTATTGTTTTTGTCATTTGTATTTGTTTGTTCATTTGTTTGTTTTAGTGCTTTTTTTTTTTTTTTTTTCTTTTTTCTTTCTTTCTTTTTTTTCTGATTGGGAACTTCCTCCTGTTCTGCATTAATGGACCTGCATGCTGATTTTGAGGATTTTAGGATTATCCATTAAATGGCTCTTAGGAAGGCACTTACCTTTAGATACAAAAAAGATGACTGTGCTTGGTTGTTGTTGCTGTTATCACTGCAGTATCATCCTCTGCCTGATCTGAAATTCACAGCTGTAGGCCAGCTTCTCTGTCATCTTCTTTGTGACAAAAGATAGGAGGATTACCTTCTGCTTGACACCTGGTTTGACAGGCTAACACCAAAGCAAACTGTGTTTAACATTCACCTTTTCCTTGATTTCAGTGAAAATAGAGTGAGGTGAATTCTAGGTGAATTTTTCTGTAGGAACAGCATTTCTTTGTCAGTTGGTAAGGAAAAGTACACAAGGGAAAAATTCTCAAAACCAACATGTCTAGAAGAAAGGAAAGGTCCAAGGTAGTTGCTTAGAGCATAAGGAGGTATTGAAAAGATAGTGAAAAATTCTTGACATCTCACTACTGAGACGGGAAAAAAAATAAAGGTGAAATCAGAGGTAGGAAGTAGTAGGAAATTAATAGTGAAAAAAACCAGAAATATTCTATGCCATTGTATTGTATGCTATCAACAGTGTGCATACATCTTAGATATGGTTTGTATTTATGTCTCCTCTGTTTCAAAAAGAGCACAGAGTAGGGAAAAAGTTATCACAAGCATGTAATAGTTTTACAAAATGGGAGACTAATAGACTGTATTGAACTTGGAGGGGAAAAACTGTATATTTTGATTGCTTATGAATGTCCTTGTGGCACTGGGGCACTTTTCTCCTGATATGCTCAGAGCAAACATTTCACGGTTTACACACAGTTATAGAATAAAGATGATAATGTGAATTAACTTCCCAGGAGAGTATGGAGTAAAAATACTGCTGAAGTTTCCGTATGATCAGGTTTTGCACAAATACTAAGTTTTGCCACTCCTGTGTTTTCATTTCTATTAGGAATATTAATGGAGTATGCTGTTTCATACCTGAGTCTTTGCGTGTCAGTGTTCATTGGCTTAATCAGAAAAAGTCCCAGAGGGTCAGTTGCTAATGAAATATTCCAAAATCATTTTAGCCATGCTCCAAAATTTTCTGAAGCACAGAATCAAACTTTTCTGCTCTTCAGAGTTAATTCTTTCCCCATCTTATATAGTACTGTTGCAATATTTAACACCTGCTATATCTGGAGTCTGCTCCAGCACCTGGTTGCTTAGCCAGCAGCTCACAGGCAGCCTTTGTAAAAGCAGACTTTTTCAAAACCGGTTTGTTAAAAGCATGTTCCTCACAAGCTTTCTGGCATGCTGAATTCCCACTGAAATCTGACGTGTTCTTTTATACCTCTGAAATAGCTGGTGATTTCAGAGGGAGTCTGTGATGTGCTGGTTCTGTAGAATTACAACCTTAGCAGCTGTAACATCACAAAAAGACTTATTCCAGAGAAAGACTGTGTCATAAATGAGGTGTTCAAAGACTGAAAGTTCCAGCTGCAGCTTGCTAACTGTGCCTGCTACCAAAAGTGATACTTCCCAGGAAAGTACTACTCTACCCACATAGATGGTCCTTCTTTTAAAATACCCCAACTGTAGAGAGCTTGAAATCCTTAGTGAGGATTTTTGTTGGTTTCTAATATGGTGCTTGTAATTTCCAGTGATGAGGTCGCTGACAGATGAATTACTGTAGTTATATCTGTGAAGACTGAGAACGCTGTCATACTTGTGTCCTTCTGTCCTTCTTTGGAAGCTTTAGCCCCTTGCCAAGAAGAGGAAAGATGGGAGATACCAGGTGTTCACAGTGCAGCTTATTGGCCGAAATCCTGATGAAAGTGGCTTTTTGCTAAAGAAGGATTTTGAAAACTTCCAGCACGTGTACCTTCTGGAGGTATTAAAAGCCAGGTTGGATGGAGCCCTGGGCAGACTGTAGTGCCTGATTTTGTGGGTGGTAACCCTGCTTGTGGCAGGGAGGTTGGAACTAGATGGCCTTTGAGGTCCCTTCCAACCCAAGCCATTCTGTAATTCTATGATTCTGTGGTTCTGCAGCTTGTACTCCAACAGAGAAACTGCTCGTTGAAGGCTGAGAGTGACAGACAGGGATCTCTTAGAGCATCAAGACTAAAACTGTCAAAGACAAAGCTAGGAGTGTAAGTGTAGAAGTTGCAGTGTTTAACCGGATGAGGTGGGGAGATATAGCAATAATGGTGCTGACTATGCTTAAGCTGTGCCTTTCCCCTCTGATCTTTAGAGTGCTTCTTTTGATTCCCCAAACAGCCTTTTCAACCAGCATTTTAGGTTGGGGTGAAAACTGTCCTAGGCACTCTGTTTAGGGAGCAGTTTGCTCTTGTCTGAGTGTTTTAGGCATGCTCAGATGATGCCTGGTCAAAGGACTTCATCAAAAAGATGCTGTTTTGAAGCTGCCTTGTCCCATTCAGCAGGGAAATGGTAACAGATCTGCTCTGCCAAACTGATGTTGGTCAGGTCTGGTACAGAACTGCAGGTGTCAAGGGAGCTTTGTCAGTAACAAGTTGGAAAAGATACTGGATGAGGTGGAAGAAGTGCAGACTGGATCCTGACCTTAGTTTTGGCAATGTAGAGCTATACATTTAAATGTAGAGCTTAAATTTAAAATGAGTCATTTTATGCGTCTGGATTTTAAATGTTGGAAAATTTTGTGCTTTTTATTATGCAAAAAAAAAAAAAAAAAAAAAAAAGAAAAAGAAAAAGAAAAAAAAAGCCATAAAAAAGAATTTGGAGTTCATTTTCTTTGCAGATGATTTTACAGGCACAGCAGTTGGGATAAAACAGAAGCTAATTTTACTTCAAAAAGGTTGATTTTACTTCAAAAGGGGTTGTTCCAGATTTAAATCAGTGTTTTATTATGTTCCAAGGGTTAATTACATATTGTTGCTCTGTGTCTGTGGGGCTTATTAAATTGGGTCTTCTGCCTCAGCTGCATATTCTCAGAGCACAAATTGCAATCCTATTGAAGAAATACAAACCAAATGCACAAAAAGTACAAATTTTACAAATTTTTTATCCAAAACAGATTCCTGCCCCCTTTCTCCTCTTTATGTCTAATAATGGATCCATGAAATATTTTTGAATCCAGTGGTTAATTTTAGAAATGTTTTGATCTTTTCTTAATGCTGCTGGAGGGATTTGGCTGAGGAAAGTGTATTATTTGTTTCAGAGCACAATTTCAAATTTGCATTGAGCTGAAAGGATCAATAATAAATTCCACCTCAAACTGTGAATCTTCTGATGCTTTTCTAAATGAAATCCAGTGTTGTGTCAGGGATATTTTTATCCCTCTGACATAGAAATCATGTTTTTCAGGAGCCTCGGCTGCAGAAATAATGACTTATTATAGGAGAACAGAGAAGGCCAAGTTATTTTAAAGATATAGTGGGAAATATCCTCCCGTGGCATAAGTAGGCAAAAAACCCTTGGTCTCAAGCTGTACTGATATGCACTGGCTAAACATCTGACTGCCATGAGAAATATTCCAGGTATCTTTTTGTGCAGATTACCTGCTGTTTGATAATTAGTGCTTTTTGTACAGTAGCAACCCACAAACCCATTCAGCTTGACAGATTCATGAGAGAGCTTTTTGTAATTTTCAGAGCTTTTTGTACCTTCTGATCTTAACAGCGACATGTAGCCAAATGCAGAAGTTTTCAAAATAGCCATTTTATTGCTGTGGGTGGGAGTGGGACCTTTTCTGTTTTATTGATGGCCAAATTAAAAATGTTTCACAAGGGAGCCACAGAATTCAAGGAACTTTTTAATAGCATGGACATAGATGGTTTCTTTCTGGCTTAGCATGTGCGTGAAATAAGATTATATGCAATAAGCAGTGCTTAGTATACCTCATCATACGGCTGAGTATATCGTTTTGACCATGCAAGTAGAAACAACTGTTTTTCACTATTCTGAAAATCAATCAAATAAACAAATTTCAGAATATGATATTGCAAGTTGTTCTATGTAAAAGAAAGAAATCCCAGAAAGGTCAACATCTACACTGTGGCAGAAGGAAGTGTGTGACGTTAAATGTATTATTCAGCTTGCAAAGAACCGACACCACTTTTGAATTGAACAGGGATGGTGTCAGAGTTCACTTCGTATTTTAGATGCTCAATATCAAATTTATGTGAGGAGCTAGGTTGTTAAATTAAGAGTCTTTTGCACTCTCTAGTGCACACAGTGTTGCTATTGATAACATCTTAACCATGACCTCAAATGCAATTTTGGAGTAGGAAGAGGGACATAGTGCTTTCTGTTTTCTCATTTTTGTGTTCTCCATGAATAGGTGTTTAACACTCATCAACTGAGTAAGAACCTATTCTGTTGACACCAGTGTGACCAGAATTACATCCAACATAGTTACTCTTACTGCAATCAGTACATTCCAGGAATCACTGGGCTATTACTCAGTGTGTGGTGATGTCTTTGCTGCCAAGATTTTATCTCAGAAGACACACAGATGGCATGTTTCTGCACATAAACACAAAGTAAAAAGTGCTGGAGCAGCATGAAACATGCTCATCTTGCAAGAAATCCTGCGAACAGAACTCAGCCAACACGAATTCTCTTTTGAAGGATGGAATCATAGAGTCATAGAATTGTTTGAGTTGGAAGGGACCTTTAAAGGTCACCTACTCCAACACCCCTGCAATGAACAGGGACACCTACAGGTAGATCAGGTTGCTCAGAGCCCCATCCAGTCTGACCTTGAATGTCTCCAGGATGGGGCATCCACCACCTCCCTGAGCAGCCCCAGCCCTCTCTGTCCTCATAGAGGAGGTGTTCCATCCTTTGAATCAGGACATAATCGTAGACCAGTGAAATGCATATCCTGGCCAACAATATATTTTCTTCCTTTGGGACCTGTGTGTTGCCTGGCTGTTCTGAAGCGTAAAACACACGGTCAGGAAACACTCTGCTGTCTCTATGTCTACAGTTGGGATGTTGTGGAAAAGTGACTGCATTCTCCTGATGACAAAAGAGGTGAATAGCTTGGGTTACCTGTCTTCATCTGTTCATTGTGATATTTACTCAAACACAGGAGAACAGAACATCTCCCATTTTGCTATTTGTGGCCTGGTGAAATCATAGGCCTGCTGTAGTTGTGTGTTCTGCCTGTTGTGATTTTCAGTGCTTGTGAGAATTACATTCAATGGATGTCTGGTTGCTAATAGGAGGATGAAATTTGAAATCTGTGATGAATGTCTACTCAATACACTACACATTCAAGATTATGATTAAAACTCTGGAGGCCATGCTGAGGCTTTGCCTCCTAATATCACACTGTTTTCAATTTTAGAGCTCTTTCTGAGGGAGGAATCTGGTAAGCCATTGAAAACTGATGATGACTCCTAAAGTTCAAAAAAAATAAGCCTTAATGTTTTCCTGCCCAGAATGATAGGCCATCAGTACTGGGGAAGAAGTGGCTTGCTGCTTTGTTACTTTGTTCTAACAATAATTTACATTTCCTTGCCCCAGAAGAGCACCAAAATGTTCTCCAGAATGCGTACATTTCATTTCAGTCTGTGAGCTGAAGAAAGTGACTATTTTGTAGCAACAAAACTAGTAATAGTTTGCAAGAGACAATGCAGAGGTGGAAAATTTATCGTACAGCAAGCATAATTCCTGAAATTGGGAGTTAGCTGAAGGGCACTGTCATTTCATCTTCTGAATGAACAGAGTTCACTTGCATAATACAGTGCCTGTTGCACTTAGGGTACTTTTGCTGTTGTTTAACCTTAACTTTCCTTTCTACAGAGTCACAGGAAAATAGTAAAGTGTAAAGAAGACAAACAAATGGGATGACTTTCAATTTAAAATTACTAAAACTAGTGGATCTGAAGTTCATATACAACGCCCCTAGTTCAAAGTTTTGGATCTGTTTTTAAATCCCATTATTTCTTGTTCTGTTTTAGGCATACTGTCTACAGTCAAAGTTCCAGTTAAATGCCTAGCAATAATTTTTGTTTGTTTGGTTGGTTTTTGTTTGTTGCATGTATCATTGAAAACTCTGTTGTTTGTTGTTTTTTTTTTAGAGGATTGTTTTGAATTTTGTTTTGGACACCATTGAGATGAAGCCATTTAAGATTTAGTGTCAAGTACATCTTAGGTACTCAGAGATAGGTGTAGATGTCTGGTGATGTTTCTGAGAGGCAAGTGTCTAGTTCTTAATCTCTACCCACTGTTACAGAAGTGAGATTTCTTATCTATCTTTAAAAAGTCTACACCAGATATGAGCACTGAGATTCCCCTGCTAGATAAAGGGTGTGACTCATTTCATTGTAATATGGGTCAGAGGAATGTCTTTCTAAATGTGTCTGGGTTTTTTTGTTTGTTTGTTTGTTTTTGTTGGGTTTTTTTGTTCCTTTTTGCAAGACAAGCAACCTATATTAGACACAGACAATATAAATACCTAAAATAGGTGAGGTGAATTTCAGTTTAAGAATAGGATGCATTCCCAGATTGAGGCACATACATTTAAGTGTTAGTGTACACATCATATATATAGGTCCAAGTGTTTATGCTTCCGCTGCAACCATGAGGTGCAATCACTAGAAGTGGAATGACTTCAGCAGGGTTACTGTTTCAGTATAAGCTCAATTGTTGTCTAGGCCTTTTTTATTTCTTCTTCATTTTTCTTTGTGTGTGTGTGTGTGTGTGTGTGTGCTTGTGTGTCTGCGTGTGCTTGTGGGCTTTAGAGAAAGATTCAACTGCCTGCTGAGTGTGTTGCCATCTCAGATGCTTTAGGATGTCTCATCTGGTCTTCAGCTGCTGCTTCAAAAGGCTGCTTCAACAGAACTCCTCTACATCATAGGTCAGCTGCCAGTTGTGTCTGATTTTATGCCTTCACGTGATATCTCTATGTTTAGGTATTGCAGTTTCTCCCAAGGCACTTAATTGGTATTAAAAATAGAGCTTTAGAGCTTTCATATCTAGTGTAATGGAAGAAAATAGTACCAGTTTGTCATTCTGGCTATGCATTTGTGTCTGAAATATATCCCAAATTACCCTTTCCCCAAAGCAGCTTACTTGGATTTAAATTTGCTGGAGTCAAAATAAGAGGTGAAAACAGCATTGATTTTAAAAAGGTAATAAAAAGACCTTGGAAGCTCTCTGTTCATTGCATCTTGTTGATTTTCAGATCAGACTTGAACTATTTCCTTGCACAGCAAGCTAGTATGTAAAATTCAAACTGAGATGCAAACTTGAAGATAGTTTCCATCCTGCAGGCACTTCAACCCTTTGGTTGTGTGTTCTGCAAGCCAAGTAGATGCTTCTGAAAAAATCTGTAAGTTCTTCATCTAGATCCTGTACATCAGAGTTAAAATGAGGTCATGGGAAATCCAATAAATCTCTTGGGTTTTGTTTACCTTTTATTAAGTTGTCTATAGCACTGTGTGCACCATGAGTTTTTCTCATGTTCTATATAGTGATTGTATTTCTAATATAAAACCAATTGGGCTTAAGTTTTGATTACGGGACACCCATTATGATTCATCTGTTACCAAGACTCAAGCTATTAAAAGCCTTCAGACATTTGTGCTAAATAAGCCTGAACAAGAATATTATAATGACAGGGATTTTTATTTCAGTGTTGAGGTACTTATTTTTGTATATAGATTTCTGGCTAACTGCATAATCTTTACTTCAGTTTCATGCACAACTCATCTTCTTGTTTGTAGACTGAGGAAAGGCCCTCTGCTTGTTTTAGCACAGATGCTTGATCTGTGCCCTGCATTAGTATCTCATTTTACATTTAGAAGATTCTAAGATGCGCTCCTGGGATGAATATTAATTCTTAAAAGACCCTGAATGCTCTCCACTGTGGTACGTAAATACAAAGAGCTCAAAAATTTAGCAGGGTCAGGATTTGGAGACTAGCCCTCTGTAGCAAATTCAGATACTTAGGAAGTAGTGTAAATAATTTTAAAATAACACTGTAAGCAAATGACCTAATGAGTTTCAGTGTGCCAGAGGAATGGATTTGTCTTTCAGTCTGACATTAAACTAAAAACTTAAGTAAGTGCTTCTCCTTGTTTGCTAAAGTTGTTTTATTATTTATTTTTTGTTTGTTTGTTTGTTTGTTTCAAGCCAGTAGCTTGGATTGTGATGGTGTAACCACAACGTCGTGTGATATTTGTGTTGTTATACATTTTCAGCAAGATATGCTTGTTCCTGGAATTGCATTTTAGCAGTTAAATGGGAACAAAGAAATAGAAAGGATACCTTTTCTGGCTGCAGTTTGGTCACAGTGTGTACACGGTGTTCACGGTGTTGTCTGGGAGATTCACTTAATTTTGCTGATATTACCCCACACAGTGAAAAGGGCTAGGATGGCACCTTTTCTTTTTTTTCCTTTTTCTACAAGATGAGAAATTTCCTGTATGTATACCAGTATCTTTGTGTTTTTATGGGTGTCTGTTGTTACAAAGACATGAAAATGTGCTGATCAGCAGAAAATGGAATGCAGAAAGCTCCCCCTGACCTCTGACTGCCTGAAAGCCCTGTTGTGTTATGCAGGTGGCTGAGCATTGGGATGGGTTGTCCAGAGTGGCTGTGAAATCTCCTTGGAAATCTTCAAAAGATGTCTGGACGTGGGCCTGGGTACCCTGCTCTGGATGGGTGTCCCTGTTTGAGCAGAGGTTGGGCCAGATGGATCCAGAGGTCCCATACAACCTCAGCCATTCTTGAATTCTGTGTAAGAGCGGCAGTAATGTTCTGCCCTTACTAAAATGACAAATCAGGACTGTAGGGTCCTCATCTGTTCTTACAATGGCAGAACAAGTACGCTGGTCTCCTGAGGAACCAGCAACAACTGCAGTCAAACCACTTTGGAAAGCAGCATGACCTCAGAAGCCCCATTTGAAAGGAGAAAGTTTCTCCCCACCCCATGGCTCAGCATGATACTCTTGTCTGGGTATACAGCTGTTAGCAATGCAGTTCTGTCTGATTTTGGTAAGAAGTATCTCTGCTGCCATCTGCCTAGACCCTTGCAAGCTGAGGGCTATGTCTAAATGGCAGTCCTTTTGATTTCAGAGCATAGATACCTTTCTTGTTTCAAACCAGCTCATTTGGACACTAGTGGCAGTGCAAGTTGAGGCAGTATGCAGATCACTACAGGCTGAAAAACCGCTTCAGAAAGAGAGTGCACTTTCCTGTTCTGTCTGCTATGCTACCACCACTAGACTGCTATCTGCATCAGAAATGTGCACTTGATTGCTGTGTTATGCACATTTGCGGCACTGTGTTGGCACAGTCTGCTCACATTTATTCAGTTGTTGGGGAAATTTTATTGTACCCCTCGAGGCAAGTTAAACACACAGTTGTGCTTAAATATAAAGAGATTTAATGAACAATACTTTAGACAGTTCTAGTTCCTTAAGCAGATCTACAAGGAGGCTACAAATCCCTGTCACCTGCCAATTCGTCACAAACCCGTGCACCAATTCCCTAAGCACCAGCATCAGGCACATAAGTCTGGTTTTCTGTTCATTCCCCAGAACCAGTTCTGCTCAGCAAAGGTGTCTCCTGAGCGCTTGCATTTGACGGTTGCTGCAAGGCAGTGCAGAAGCCTTCTTTAGGTCATCAACAAAAGAATCCTCACAGACTGGTAAAGTGGACCCACGTGAACCAAATGAGATTCAACAAAGCCAGGTGCAAGGTGTTGCATTGTGTTGGAGCAATCCCAGATATGAGTACAGACTGGGAGAAGAACTCATTGAGAACAGCTCTGCAGGGAAGAGTCTGGGAGTCCTGACGGATAAAAAGCTGAACATAGCCAGCAGGGTGCTCTTGCAGCCCAGAAGGCCACCACTATCCTGGGCTGCATCAACAGAGGAGAATCCAGCAGGGAGAGAAAGGGGTTTGTCCCCCTCTGCTTTGCCCTTCTAAGGCCCTAGCTGGAGTAGTGTGTCCAGGTCTGGGCCCACCATCACAGGAAGGATGTGGAGCTGCTGGAGCAGGTCCAGAGGAGGGCTATGAAAGATGATCAGAGGGCTGGAACACCTTTCCTATGATGAAAGGTTGAGGAAGTTGGGTTTACTTAGCTTGGAGAAGGGAAAGCTTCGGAGAGATCTCATTGCAGCCTTTCAGTATTTGAAGGGTCCCTACAGGCAGGAGGGGGTCTGACTTTTTACATGCTCTGATAGTGATAGGACAAGAGGGAATGGTTTTAAACTAAAAGAGGGAGAATTCATGTTAGATGTTCAGAAGAAACTCTTTGCTCAGAGTGTGGAGAGGATGGGGCCCAGGGCAGCCTGATCTTGTGGGTGGCATCCCTTCCCACAGCAGGGGGATGGAACTAGAGGATCTTTAAAGTCCCTTCTAACCTATGCTATTATTTGTTTCTGTGTGATTCTGCAGTTCCCACTCACAGACAGTTTAACATGTTTTATAGTTAGATGTTCTTGCTCTCCACACACATGACAGTTGCTGAGCAGGTAGAATTTGAATTTCCCCTTCATAGTGCTAGGAAGGCAGATCTTCAAGGAACAACAAGGGACATGACAAGATGATTGTACTGATGGTTCAGCAGCTGCCTTTCTAGAAAGCTTCCTGTCTGTGCTGCCCAACTTTCCTTGGCTGGATGGAATTGGGCATTGGCAAAAAAGGTTTCAAGGAAATAAACAGCCTGCAGTTGGTTAGATTTTTCTTGTTAGCATATCTCCTTCTTCTTCAGGTGCTGTTCACTGTGCAGCTACTCAAGTAAGTTTGTTAAGGACAACACCAGAGACGACATCTAGGTGCTCTGGAGAATTAACGATTCACAGAATGTGATGGGTTGCTGGTGTCAACAGCTCTCTGAAGGGAAATCTAGCTCCTTCTCCATCTGAACTGCAAGAGCTATGCATTCATCTTACAAACCCTTACACGTTGCATAAGAGTCATTAGCGCTGTGAGATGACAGAGCAATGTGATTGCACTGTGACAGAAGGTTTGTCAGGCAAAGCTTCAGGGTTAGCTGTACTGAGATAATGGATATAAGAACCAAGGACTCCAGGAAAAATTACAACCTGGTTGTGCAGGACCATCATTCAGGTGAAGTTTACCAAGATTCTGGCCTGAACTTGAGAAATAAATATTTTTCTGTTGCTCTGATAGACTGCTATCCTAATTTTATTTATCAACTGTATTTCAGTCTCTGTTGTGTTGGTCCCATGTCTAGCAGTGCCTCACTTGGCCCCTTCTTTCTTTTTCAGAGATCAAGCAGTGCCATGACAGCCTTTTCCTCTGTTTGTAAACCACTTAATTTAGCTCTTGCACTACAGCAAAACCTGTTGCAGTTATTTATATCAACATGGCCCCAAGCAGTTAAAATAAGTCAACATTCTGATTATGGCTCTGCATATTTTATTGCTTATATTTATACCACGCAGCTCTACACCAGCACCTGTTCTTCCTTCACCAAGTTCCAGTTTAACAGTCAGTGTTTGTCCGAAGAACCATCATGATGGAAACTGGCCTACAGATTGTTATTTCTATAGCAGTGAATGTCCCTTGGAATATATGATTGTTTCAGAGTTCTCATGAAATTCGTTAAATATTCTAAATTTAAGAATGGCTATAGAAAAAAACAAAAATATTTTTTTTTATAGGCCTGAAAGCAAAATACCATGTTGTATTAATTTATGTAATAAAAATACGTCCTCTTCCAGAGATAGAAAGACCTTTTTTCTGACATTCCTCTGAAGGCCTATCTCTGTCAAGTTCTTTCACCACCATCCTTATCTTCTCCCTCCATTCTCCCAGCCTGTAAGCAGTTTTGGTGACAACAATCCAACCCATAACTTCTTGTCAAGCCTTCATTATTCTTGTCTTGCTTAGTGTGTAAGAGCATTGCACTGCCTGCACTGCTGTTGTCTTTTGGTTCAGCACTACAAATAAACAGCTCAACAGCACCTTAAGAGAATCACAATTTCCACTGATTTCATGAGAAACTTCAAGGCAGGTGTTGTCAGTGTTTACTTGGTTATTAATTTCAGAGAGGTTAATTATAGAAAAAGAAGTAGGTGTTGATGGTCACATGAATCTTGTTGACTGTATTTGCTAGATCTCTATCGATTGTAGCGGGACTCTGAACACCTTGTACAGAAGAAGGAAAGTCGAGTTAGTGAGATGAATCTCATGGGCAAGTGACCTTGCTTTACATCTGTCACAAACAAAGATAATCAGTGCGATGAAAGTAAACTACTTTCTCTTATATGCTTAGTTAGATGTCCTCAGAACATATAAAGGGGACAATAACTTGCCAAGTGAAATTTTGAAGTCAATTTGATGAGACAAAATGCAAGATAAGCACTTAAAATTTGACAAGGACAGCTGAGTTTACAGCTAAGTTAGACAGTAGATTGAAATTTTCCATGACCAGAAATGGAAATGCATTCAGAACAGTGCCAAAGAACTTATTATTTATTAGCCTTTCTGTATGAGACTGTCTCTGGTCACTCATATTCAAGACACACAATTTGGATTCTTTGGTAACAGCTCTTCTGACATAATAGTTTGTCCTCAAGATCAGGTAGTTCTTTGAGTCACAGAATCATAGAATATCCAGAGTTGGAAGGGACCCACAAGGGTCATCGAGCCCAACCTCTCGCTCCACACACTATCACCAAAAATCAGTCCCTGTATCTGAGAGCATTGTTCAGATGCTTCTTGAACTCCAGCCACTTGGTACCATGACCAGTGCCCTGGGAAGCCTGTGCCAGTGCCTGCCAATTCTCAGGTGAAGAACCTTTCCTGATATCCAACCTGAAATGAATCAGGCAGTCAGTCACATGGCTCAACAAGAGCTCCAAACATCACCTTTCCTCCCCTACAGCATCTGATTACAGAATTTTCCCAACGAGGATCTCAGTCTATTTGTTTATCCTGTCCAGATGTGGCCTCTTTAGAAGACAGACAGAATTGTCATTTAGGTGCTGCAAAGGAATTGAATGGGGTCAAATATTCTGATATACTCCCAAGTACTTAGTATAGACTTATGTCCATGCAGTCTGGAAATCAGTCATGTATGAACTTGAATAGAATTAAAAAAAAATCTTTTTTGGAAGTTTTACAATTGCAAGAGAGTAATATGTGGTCTGTTTTAGAGCTCTAATTTCCTGTTTAAACTAATAAAAGAATCCAGATCAAGAAGAATATAGCTCCTTTAATTAGGAGGACCATATTCAAGTGTGAGAATGATGAGTAATTCTGACTAAGCGTCCTAAATAGGCATCAAATAACTTGCTGCTTTTTCTAGTGTTTTATGATTTTAAGACTGATAAATGGAATACCAGAAAAAAAGGTTCGGGTGAACAGTGGGAATAAGGCAAATAACTGTTGAAGATTGAAGATGATGATGTTTGTGGTTGGACTCGATGATCTTAAGGTCTTTTCCAGCCTGAGTGATTCTATGATTCTGTGCTCATAGGAGTCTGGATTTTTGGTTCATGGTTGTACATAAAGCTTTAAAAAATTTTCTTATGGAGGTTTTAAAGCAGAAGTACAGTGTGGGGAAGGAAGAGGTAAGGAGGTAAGGAGTATGGTGAGGATTATGTAGCAGTGGGAAGCTAGTTCAGGTGAAAGTTTTTCCTTTTGTTTTGCTCTTCCTCTGTGGTCTGAATTTTTCCTGCTGTTTCGTTTTGTGCACGGTGTCAAAAGCAAGTTATTATTAACTTTGTAAGCAGATAGTAATTTGTGCTGAGATCTGGTGTCCTGACAGGCACGTGCTCGCAGAGGACAAATCGAGGTTGATCTTATTCATTTTGTCGAGTGATCTGACCTAAATTTGCACAGCTGTGTTCACATTTAATCCTGTCGAATAGCTCAAAGGCTTTATATCTCGTAAGAGCAGCCTACTGGCACCTAACATTTATTCTGGCCCTGGTTCAGTTTTGCCCTACAAATCCTCTGGCACAACCTGGTATTTTTGTTTTTCCCCAGTAGATTTATTCCTCCATTAAATACCCTTGAAATGAACAGTCTCTGAATGGTATTTCAGAGTTGGTTTTCAGCCTTCCTGGCTTTGCTGACCTGAGCAAATTCTCCAGTATAGATTGGTCACACAGGCAAAACGGGAGCAGAATTGAAGTAAGTTTCTGGCTTTACTGAGTAAGTCACTTTGTTCAGATTCCTAAGGTGCACTGCTTTCACCCATGACTATGTGGACTGTATGTTTGAGGCTGTTGATATGGAGTGAAGGTTCTCTACCGTGAGATGCAACTTTTTTTTTGTTTTCCTGGCAATCTCAGTTTGCTGCTGCTTGTTGAAGGAGTATTTACACCACTCTTCAGTGTGAACCAATGAGATAGGTATCTCTTTGCGAATTTTAGCTGGCCAAAGAGAAAGTGTAGTGGATCTTGTAAGTGAAATAAATCCCGCAAACATAAATAAAGCAGCTCCTTTCTTATTTGCTCTACTTTGAATACTCTTTGGGTTATGAGTCCTTTTTTAAGGCTCATTTATTATCTGTCTTCTGTGTCTCTTATTCATAACATTTCGGTGGTAGAAATCAACGAACCTTGGGAAAAGTGATACACGATATTGCAATGTTTATGAACATATGTCTACTGAGTCTGACAAAATTGTGGATATTGATTTTCCCAAGAATA
Source organism: Alectoris magna (assembly GCA_030625065.1). Taxonomy (NCBI): domain Eukaryota; kingdom Metazoa; phylum Chordata; class Aves; order Galliformes; family Phasianidae; genus Alectoris; species Alectoris magna. The sequence continues at coordinate 5,781,297 of CM060561.1, forward strand.
TTAAGCAGCAAACTTTATATACATGTTTTTTTTTTTTTTAACATTGAAAGATTTTTTTCGGGGCTTGCATCCAAGCTGAGTTACGTGTCTGGAGTATGAAACAAATTAGTCTTTAACATTTTGAACTAGGCTAAATGCTAATATGGTGGGGAAAACAAGCAAGCAAACAAACAAACACAAAAACCAACATGTTTAATGGGTATGTTTGAATAAGACTGTGCCTTGCATTTGTTTTTACCTGTGTCACAAGTCTTTATTTTGGCTTACGGATTGAGGACAATTTTCAAAGGTTTACAACATACTGGAAAACCAAAAACCTTAGCAAAATAGCTGCAAGGGATTGTTGCTCTCTTTTGCAGTGATGCTATCTCATTCTGTAAGCTATTCTGGTTAATGTTAGATGATTGTAAAGACAGGAGATTTTATAAAGTAATCCCTGATAGCTCCTAAACAGAGCATTAGAAGGTTTCTCATGGCTATGAATAACATGTTTTGTTTTTTTTTTTTTGAAGGAGACTTGAAAATGAAGTTCTAAATGATAATGCATTCTAAAATAAACAGAAAAAATCACAACAAGGCAGTGACCCAAAAGTTATGTTTTTTCCTAAGTACACTTAGAGAACAAACCAAGGAGCATTCTGGTTGAGTTCTAAATTGGGTGTGTGCATTATCTGTGCAGATTTTATTGCATATATTCTTCACTTTCCACTTAATAACATGTTGTTGAGAGAGTCCATACATTGCACAACACATCTGCATTTCATTGCATGTAGATATTTGATCAGTCTATTGCAGTGCTTGTGACTGAACATGGGAGCCTGGGTACCAGGTAGTGCTTTTTTGATACAGTTGAAGTGAAGGCAAAAGGCGACTCTGCAAGGCAGTTGTGCTTCATTGGTCTTCCATGACTCAGGGTAAATTCTCTCCCTTGTTGACTGCACTATAGTAAGATGAATCGCCTAATTCAACAAGTCAAACTTATCCTTGAATCACTTCTCTAAAGTAAAAAAAACAGGAAGGAAGAAGTTTTATGATAATTTCAGTAAAAATTCTACCTTCCAGTGATTCTTTAGCCTTGCAAGTCAAACTGTTTAAAGAAAGGAAGAGGCATTATACATAAAAATGTAGGTCTTTTTTGCCCTAAGTTTTCTGAAAAATATATTATTTGTCCAGGACTTCCAGGTTCTAGTCACTGTTAAATCAACAATTTGGACTGCATGTGATCATTACACAGTGACAGTCAGCAGAGCTCCAACACATTGCCCTCACGCTCCCATTCTTCAAAAGAACAAGAGTAAAATACAAAACATTGTAACTTTTTATTTAATAATTTTTCACTATTAGCACTACTAGCTATTAGCACAGCTAAACAAGCTGTGTTGTTTCCTTGTATCTTTTCATGCTGTATTTAAATTGCCTCATTTAATGAATCCAAGGGAAATATCTTTCTATCTCTCAAAATCTTAGAATTGACAACTCTATTAATTGTAGAATCATAGAATGAATCATAGAATGGTTTAGGCTGGAAGGAACCTGTACGATCATCTGGTTTCAACCTGCTGCTGTAGGCAGGGACATCTCCCTCTAGACCAGGTTGCTCAAAGCCCCATCCAGCTTGGCCTTGAATGCCTCTAGGGAGGGGTCATCCACAACCTCGCTGGGCAACCTGTGCCAGTGTGTCAACACCCTCACAGAATTAATTATAACAAAATGAGGTGTTACCTTTAGAAGTCATTGTTTTGCAGAAGGCCTCACCCCTGCCATTTCAATGATGCTTTGGCAGAAAAAAAAAAAATAAAATGATGGATCCTGTAAGTTGCAGAACAGCTAATGACAATGCTGCAGTGACAGGATGTATACTTAGAACTGATTTGATCAAGCAATTAATGCATGCTCAGAAGAGACAACCAAGGTGCAGTTGTTGCCCTAAGAACTGGGATCTTCTTCAGCTGCATGAAGGTAAACACTGGAACGATTTCCTTAATAATGAAAATTGGAAACAAAGAAGAGACCTGGTCTAGTGAGTGAACTTTTCATAACAGCTGAGCCTCAGGGTTTGCTTGTAGTCTTTTCATATGTGTTATAAACCTCCTTTTACTGCATTTCTCTGTTCCTTACTTACAGTTTTACAGTAGAAGGCATTTGTGGAGTGGATAATAATGGTATTTTACTCTGACTTTATGGCCTTACACATTTAATCAAGGAATTCTTTAAAAAATAATAATAATTTTTAAAAAAATAAAGAAAAGCAAGTATTTACAGCTAGTGAAAAATACCAACTTCTGAAAAAAATCACAGGAAAATAAAAGATGCTCTAAAAGGAGTAAGAAAAGTAATGCTATCCTGGAGATAGTATGTGCTGTGTTTCCTGAGAGGCAGTTTTATTCTCCTAAATGAATGTTTTGTGGTTTATGAGTCATTGCCCTTTATCACATGGTGCTTTGTTCTTTTGTCCTTGGGCATTTTCTTTTTTTTTTTTTTTTTTTCTGGCTTCTGTGGCAGAGATGGACAGGGATGCTGAAAGCGCTGAAGAGATGTCTGATTTGTTTTACGCTCAGATGTAATTGCACAAATGCTCAAAAGTTCATAGCCTGACAGAACGTGCAGTGCCCTGTCCTTATTTCCACCCTACGCTGTCCCCATCTCCCCTTCCTCTCCTTCCTTGGGTTGGGCCGATGCTGACTGCCATCTCAGCAGAGCATTGTCAGACTTTTTTAGCTTCAAGATGTTTAACAATTAATTGACTATGTGTAGTATGCAACCAATACCCATGTGCTGTCAGGGAGCTTGGCCAGTTGACTCTATATCTAAAATGTCATGGCACAAACACTGTGAGTTACAAAGATTGCTGATGGCAATGGAGGATAAAATAATTAAAACCATTGCAGACTAGCTAGTGTCATAAGTTGAAAAATCCATAAGTTACCTCTATTGAAAACAATGCAGTAGAGAGTATAAACTCAAGTCTTCCTTTAAAGGAACAAGTGAGATGCTCTCTAATCTTTGAATATGTAGATTTTTGTAGGGCTTCATATGTATAAAAGATTCTGATTTTCAGTTAGTGTCTCCTTGCTACAAGTAAAATGACAAATGAAATTGATTATCTATTTCTAGGACAGAGCTCTTGGTGGAAGGACAAACTGTCAAAGTGGTGACCTGGCTGTTAACTTCAGTGCCTGTAGGACAGCACAGCACAACCTATGGTGATGGCAGCACCTTATGAATTAATCCATTGCCTTGACGCTGATGATACTGATAGTTGGCATTGCTTTTACACAAGTGTGTGGCCAAAACACTTCCCACTTTCTAGCTCTGTATGGAAATTTGCTTTTGTCTTGTTCAGTACTCTTTTGGAAAATTCAAAGAGTGTAACTTAAACATGGACATTTTGGAAGAACCAATGTACTGTAGCCTTAGCAAGAATCACCTCTGTATTTCTCTTAAACTGCTTATTAGATAAATTCACGATACATTTTTAGTAATGGCAACAGTCTCTGTTGTTTTTCCATGCTGATGTAACAACATCCTTCAGTTCAGAGTTATTTTTACCAACTGTTTCTCTATTTATAGCCTAAGGTTGCTCCCCATAGCAATCAGTGAATAAGGGATAGTCTGAGGTCCTTCACAAGCCCTGCACTTTGAAGATCTGTGATTAGCTGCTTTTAAGGAGCAATGTGGTATAGCAGTGAAAACTTGGTGAATCATTTTAAGTACTTGTGTTTTCCCCATCTTGGGTGCCTGCAGCTGTTTTGTCTAATTTTCTAGCTTTTATTTCTGTGAAATAGAATGGCTATGTCTCTGAGCAATTTTTCTTTGAACCTTGCTAAGTGCTGTGATGAGCAGGCGTGCCAGAGGCTCCTTTTAGTTTTTGTCAGATGCACCCAAGGTACTAGGCCCTGATGGTGGAGGCGCAGTCCCTCTAGCCTTCACATGTAGATTTACGTGCTCTGAGCTTCTGTTTTTCCTGTGGAATGGATGGATGTCCAACTTTATGTGGCAGCTATTTCCCTTTCCATTCTGGTGATTTGTGGGGGAAATTAAGCTACAGAAACTTCTTCTTTTTTTTTTTTTTTCCTTGTGTAAACCAATGGGCCGCTTACTCACACCTCTCCTGTTTAAAATGTCTTCAAAAGCACAATTATTTCCTTTGATCCTGAGATTTTGGTCTGGAGAAATATGCCTGAGCACAATATGCAAATTCATCTAGATGTTATTCTTCTGTTTAGGAGGAACTCACCTCAAAGCTGAATACCTTGCAAAAGTTTTTCTTGGTGTTGTGTGATTTTTCTCTTGGCTTCCCCCACACAGTCCAATTTACTTTGATGCTGTATGCTTGAACAAGACTATCACACACATTACCAGGCAGATGTGGGATTTATATGCCCTATAAGCAGTACGCAGCTCTCTCAGGCTGTGCAGAAAGGCAACGTCAGAAAGGATTCATCTTGTTTAAATTGTAAAAATAAATACTTAAATAAAATAGGAAGAGTGGTCAGATAGGTAGCTTAGCAATTGTACTTCTTTCTCACACTCATAGACATCTATTGCAAACATTGCATGCATCCTATGTCCCATTCCTGTCTTTCCAGAATCAACATATCTAACTTGTTAGTTTGTTTTTTTGAGGAATGTGGATGAAAAATCAACAGTTTAACTTTGAAATATCTAGTTTTGAAAATGGCAGTGCTTGAGAGGACAGCCAGAAAGGAAACATAATTTAAAATACTTAATAAGCCAGTCTTATCTCAGACCTTCGTATATCAGACCCTTCTTCATTCCTGTTTCATTGGAGGCAATGGCTAAATCTTTGAGTGCCATGGAAATTACAAGTTAGCATGTATGGGGATATTCTTCCCTTTGAAATCTGAGTTTGATGTTTCCTTAGAGCCCCATGTGTCTCAGATGAGAATTATTAATAGCCCTCACATGGGACACCCTCATAGATGGCTGCTGTGAAAAAGCTACCCATGGGTGCTTCTGAATTGTGCTAATTAAACAAATCTGATGGCTATCTTGTCTTTGATGCTGTAGAAAATTTCCAGACAGCAAAATCTTGCAGTTTGCCAAAAAACAAAACAAAACAAAACAAAAAAAAAAAACAAAAAAAAAACAAAAACACTTTCAGGGAAGGAGGAAAGAGTAGATGGAAATTTCAAAATCTGTCTAAAAGCTCTGAAAGCTCTTGGCTTGTCTCTGCTGCAATTAGGGGAATGTCAAGGGTTTACCATGGTATGTTTAGTAGCAATAGATTGGTAACTTATGTTGGCAAATCTTACTTGAGTAAGGTACGACCTCCAGGTGTTTCTCCCAGCCTGAATAATTCTATGGTTAAATGGACGTATGAGATATTATCTGTTAATGATTGTAATGCTTCAAAATCTTGATCTGTCTATTGTGGCATGTCAGGTGCCTTGGTTGTTAACATTTTCCTTAGAATAATCTCTTCCATTTATTATTCTTTAAATTATTCATATTCCCTTAGAAACTTCTCTTCCATGCCTTTAGTTAAGCCACAGAAGGGGTCAAAAGCACAAGAATCCTGAATTCTATTCTCATCTGTGTCAGAGTTAGGTCTTTTTGTCCTGTGCTTTTATAGAAATGGGCTGCATGTCTGCCATTTGATAAAATAGGATGAAAAAGAATCAATTTCCTATATAAGAGTAGCAAGACAGTTAATAAAAATTTGTTTTGAAATTCTTGCGAATAATATGTTATTTACTTTTTGCCTCTTCTTCTTGTACTTTCCATAATATTATCATTCCATCCTCAGGCCTAATTGGACATTTTAGCTCCCTCAATTACTGCTTTGATCTTGTTTTTAGCAAGTTTTCCTGACGATGGAGCTCAATGAAGTAATTGGAAAGATTCCAGTTGATATCAGCTTTGCATGAACCCCGAGATGCCAAAGAAAATGTGATTACATTGTTGAGGATTTTTTAAGAAAAATACTTCAAATGTTTATTATGCTTCTTTATATGTGTTGTTTAGGTGATGACCTGAAAAAATCATGTCTGAGGTCCAGGGTACGGTCGAGTTTTCTGTGGAGCTACACAAATTCCATAATGTGGACCTCTTCCAGAGAGGGTGAGTTGATGTCTCTGTTAATTTGCAGCTGATTACCGAAGAGTTATTTTCAGAAAACAGTTGAAAACCAAAACAGATAATTTTCTGCCAAATGGAGTTGTATTTCATGCAATCTCCAGGGCAGGGAAGGATGTCACTGGGCCTTCACTGCTGTCAAGAAAGATCAATGTATGTTACTTTCACTATAAAGTCAGACTGACTGACTTATTTTTGTAATAGAGTATTGTAATGCTCCAAATTATTTGAAGCATCTGTTCAGACATAAGCCCGATAGCCACTTTAAATGCTTCTTGATTGGTGTTGAGCCTCTGTACTAAATGGTAACTGCTTTGAACTTTAATGAAAACATGTTCACTGTAGAGTTGTAAATCCTACGACTATTCTTTTAATTATATTAATGAATGTTAATTTAATTCCACCATTTCAGAGGGGAACGTGAATATTCCTGTTTGCCTAAAGCTCTGGTTCTGATGGCCATATTGTATTTTCATGTCCCTTTACGTTAGAAGAACACATACAACTTCTACTTTACTCAAAATTTTGCCCCCATTCTCTTGCTCCACTCGTCCTGATGGCCTTTATAATAACCCAGTGGCTGTTGAATGGAGAAGCCTAACAAAATGTGAATAATTGTTCTACTTGGATATTGGACCCCACATTTTTTCAGTGAGGAAAAACATATTATATGAAAATACTTTCTTTAGGAGACCAGAAGACCCAGATGGGTCAAAAAAAAATGTACTTCATGGACAACTGTGGGTCTTGTGGAATATTATTTTCTTTCATCTAAGACAACTGATGTATACAGCACATTACATATTCTCTTTAGTGCCTTAGTTTTGCAAAGGAATGGTTAATAGCTAATTTGTCCATCTTGAGCTTCATTTCTAGTGATAAAAAATATGGAATTGGTTCAGGTATTGGGATGGGTTAGTTAAAACTGTTTCCATCTAGTTATAGGCTTTTTGTTGTCGTTGTTGTTGTTATTTACTTCTACTGTGATGAACTATGTGTTAAAGATGCCATGAACTTGGATGAAGGAAGCACGGCTGTATTTTGTTTTAACAGCTGGCATCTGTCATTCTGTTAATGCCTCCAAGTGAATATCCATCCATTAGAAAGCATTCTGACTATAACAAGTGCTTATGTTAAACAGAAAAAAGTCCTCTGTGGTGTTGAGGTGTTTGGTTTATTTGCATTATAAATGAAGATTCCTATGTACCTTGGTGTTGTTCATGACCTTAAAAGACAATCCTAGCCTGCAGATTCTTTCTTTGATGGTCAGTGTAATAATGTATTTGATTCTCCTCACATTTGAAAATCTGCACCCATCTGTGGCTTCAGTGATTTGTTTGGACTTCAGTGGTAGGATGCTCAAAGCTTAGACATCTCACGCTGCTGAGCTACCTTTTTTTTTGTCATCTTATAGACATGCATCTGTGAAATGCTTTCTTTGGCTTTGACAGTCAGATCAAATCTCTGGTGTGGGGGTAGACCTAGTACTAATACAGATAATATATTCTGCTGTCACACTAATGAGTTCCTAATTACCCTTCCTTTTTTCCCCCACTGGTGCTTACCCTGCTTTACTGATTAATATTCCAAACATGCGGGGCTATAGGTTATGCTGCAATAATTCATTTATTTAATTTTTTATTTCTTTGTAACCTGCACAGTATTAAAAGTATTTGCTTTTCTTTCAAAATTTTACTAATTGCATTTTTAATAATATCCTTTACTGCATCTCACATTTGCTGATCAGCATCCTTGGCTGGCTTCATCTACTCAGTAGTTGTTATCACTGTAGCATGAGAATGTGAAGAAAAAGAATAAATGATTTTGCCAAATTTCATTTTAACTTGGGCACAGTTTTTGTTTTATTATTATTATTATTTTCCCTACTACCATTGTTGATATTCACAGTAGACATCTGGAATATCCTGGATTTACATATAGTCTCTCCAGACGAGAGGATGGTAGAAGTAATGATAACAGGAATGTTCTATTTAACTACTGTTTTTCTTCTCTGAGTGCCTTGTAAACTGAGTCAATATTGTTCTGTCTCACTGAAGGCCAGAAAGGTGATTTGTGAAAGGTTGTCCATCAGGATAGCAGCGGACCTGAAATGAATCTTAATTTATCCGGAGGCACACTGCAGTGGTTTGTTATCAGCAAAAGCAAGAATAACAATGAAAAGCATTATTAATTATTAAGCTAATAATTAAAAAATGAGAAATCAAAACCAAGGACATGATTACATATCCTCAGAAATACATAGCAGCCTTACTACTGAAATCAACAGAAGTAGACTGGAGCCTCAGTCACCAAATTCTGTAGAACACCACTAGTTTTGTGTGCCAAATTGACACTGGGCCGTATGGTTGAAATTCCTGAGTTGGTACAACACAGCTGTGCAGAAATAGGGATGAAATTTCCAAAGCACTTAGTCTTGGTTATCTGTCCTTCTTGGGAATCTGGACTGGTCAACTGAATATTGTCCCAGATTTCGAGTAGGGCAAGAAAATTTTCCTAGTAACTACAGGTCTGTCAGTCTCACTTCAGTGCCTGGTAAAATTATAGAGATTATTCTGGGAGTTACTGAAAATCACCTGAAAGACAATGTAGTCATTGTTCAAAGTTTATGAGAGGAAATTCCTGTTTAATTAACTACATTTTCTTTTATGACGAGGTTACTCATTTAGTTGCCCAAGGGAAGCCAGGAGATGTAATCTTTTGGATTTAAGCAAAGATTTCAGTATTATTTCTCAGCAATATGTTTCTGGACCTTAGAGAGGGATCTTGAAGTTCTGGCTGATGGCAAGTTGAACGTGAGTCAGCAGTGTGCCCTGGCAGCCACAGTCACCAAGCGAGCATTGAGGTGCACCAGGCCCAGCACTGCCACCGGGTGAGGGGAGGGGTTGTCCCCTCTGCTCATCTCCAGCACTGGGTGCAGTTCTGGGTACCACAGAAGGACATACATCTACTAAAGAGTGTCCAGAGGAGGTCTATGAAGTTGGTGAAGGGTCCAGAGGGCAAGGCAAGCAAAGAACAGCTGAGGTCACTGGGTTTGCTCAACCCAGAGCAGAGGAGCTGAAGGGAGTCCTCATGGCAGCTGCAGCTCCTCACAGGGAGTGGAGGGGCAGAGCTGAGCTCTGCTCTCAGGAGAGAATGGTTGAGCCAACAGCAAGACTGTTAGAGAAGAGTCCTCAGTGCAAATAATGGCGTAAATAAATCATCGAGGTTTAGCTAGAGAACCCTGGGAGAATCAGCCCTTCTGGAGCCATTAGGTGTTGGTTAGTAATCAGACTGATTAAGAACATGGTCTGCTGGCCTAAAGCCACAAAGCCAAAGTGCTTTAAAATGTTAGTCTTCCAGTCATGGTTCTGGTTCTATTTGTGGTTGCTCTGGAAGCTATTTTGAACTGTGTAAGTACACAGAGGCAGTTGCCATCTCTCCTCTCCCATGAGAAGTGGAAACTCCTTAATCTGCTTGAATTCTACATTGTGATATTGTAATTATTGCTTTACAAGCTAAATCTAATGTTTCTTAGCCTGTGTAAATGGCTAATAGAGACTGATATAAAAAGCAGTCATGGACTTTTGTAAATACTTATTGTGGTTTTATGTTTCTTGCATATGTAACAAAAAGAGTTATCAGTAAAATATATGTTACAGGTAGTTTGGTCAATTATTGCTGTAAAACAATGTCAGAATTTACAGATATCAGAGTTTAAATGCTGTAGGTACAGATATACAGGAAGAAGGAACCTTTTCTTTGGCCAAGCTAAAGGATTTGCAGTGCTTTTTTATGTCACAGTTTGAAAGATTGAGCAAAAAGTAATGCAACTTCTGGAAGAAAATGCATTTGTAAGTTTTCTGTCCTAATTCTCTCCATCACGTTCCACTTAATAACCGGTGACAGATATTTTCTCAAGTGAAATTAGCTGACTGATTCTGATTTTTCTTAATAGAGTAGGAAATAAAATTATCTGTGACTTCCAGAAATCAATTAATTGATTTGTCTGGTTCTGTCAGAAGCAGTTCTTTTGCACCTCTTTTTCTTAAAGCAAATCAAAATATATATGGTGGATTTCCTTACTTAAAAACAAAACCAAACTAAAAGCAACAAAAAACATGCTAGTAAGTTGACAAGATAAGTAACTTTTGGAGTCTGGGAGGGAATAGAGAGCACAAAGAAGGTGATACTCTGGCTTCCTAATTTTGGGATTCTGGCAATTATGTTATGAAACAAGGATCAAGGTATGTCCTTATCAATCGCATCATGGAATCAAATGCTCCTTTCACTCCTCAAATTCAGGCTGTAATTTGTAAATCTTAAACACTGGTATTTGTGTTTAGAGAGCAGTGATGATAAAAATCAGTGGAGAAAAAAAATATTCCAGCTTCTTCTAAACTGAATGCAGATTTGCCCTAGTGACCAGAGAAGTGGTCTCAGTGTTTCTGGTACCTTGCAAGAATCAAAGAACCCTTATGATCCAGACCTGTCAAAAAGACGATGGTAAATCTTAGCAGACAAAGTCTTTATGTAATAAACATCCCTCCTGCCTTTTGGATGGACAGCAGTGTTTCAGTGTAGTCAGTCATGACATAATCCACTTCAGTGGCACAGTGCAGTATCTCCTTTCCTCAGCATGCTGGGGTTCTGCAATTAACCATACCCTTTTCAGCCAGAATGGATACCTTGGAAACACAAATTATGATCAGAGATTTAGACTTTATTTCTTTAAGACTTGTAGGTACAGTGTCGCAATGAACAAATAAATAAATAAAAAGTTTAGGGCAGAAGCAAATCTTGTTACTTTGATCCCAACGATACCCATTTCTTAAAACTTCTAATCTGTACTGTAATATAAATCACTTTTGAATTGTAAATCTATTTCATTTTGAGTGTACTTACCTAATTCATTTAAGATGCATGGATTCTTTTTAATATAAGTGAAGTAAAAAGAAAATGAAAAGAAGAAAGATAACAGGCATGCCAAAATGATGTTTTTCTAGAATAATGATTGCTGTCCGTTGGAACAGATATATTGACAGAAATGACTTTTTCTCTTGTCACAAAGATATATTTCTATGACTCTATCAGACCTTCACTGTAAGGCAGCAGATTCTGAAATAAAGGGCTTAAGAATAAGAAGGCAAAGATATAACTGTAGTGATAGCTGTTGAGCCTTATTCGCTGAACATACAGGATTGAAAACAGTGCATCACTAACCTGTATTCGTGAAAGCAGCTGGGGTGCAGATGCTCAGCCAGCTAAATATCAACATCCTAAAGGATAGCAAATGCCCAGCTTTTGGAGAATAATTTATAGTGATTTATTTTCATGACTGTTGGTCAAGACAGTTCTCTTATCTGTCTGTCAGTACTGCAGCCTTCAACTTCATGGAACCCTCTGCTTACTGAAGATAGGTGGATTCTCCACTGCCAGTGGAAGGGGGAAAAGATTGAACCCAAACAGGACAAAATGTAACATAAAAGACTGTTGTGCAGATGCAGAACATCTTCTCAGCAAACTCCATTATATGATGGCCAGTATTATCAGTGTTGAACATTGGAAATTATCTTTGTCCTTCAAAAAAGCAATATTCTGATGTATTTAACATTATGTGTCTTAGATCACTGTTCTGTGTCACTTTTTTTTATTTACAGAGAGCTAAAGGCCAACTGAATATCTAATTGTTTTGAATTTGTCAGCTACCTAAGGCAATATCACAGAATGTATGCAACCTGAATTCAGAAATAAAGGGCCTGGATAGAATGATGGAATTATTAAGGTTGAAAAAGACCACTAAGATCATCTAAGATCATCACCACCATGCCCACTAACCATGTCTCTCAGTGCCAAATCTACTCTTTCCTTGGAAACCTCCATATGGTATCTCCATCATCTCCCTGGGCAGCTTGGTCCAATGCTTGATCCATCTTTTAGAGTCGATTTTTTTTCATTATATCCAACCTGAGCCTCCTCTGGCACAAGTTAAAGCCATTACCTCTTCTTCTATCTGATAGGAAAAATAGTATTCAGTACTCAGAGTATCTGATGGTATCTAGTAGGATAGATGGTACTCAGGACACTGAGATTTTTCACCTGCTAGATGTGGAGGAAAACCTCCATTTTCCCTTTTTGAAACGCAGTGTACAGTGATAAAATCTGTGCCCTGCCTTCTGGACCTCCTTCTACTGTGCTCTTCTTTGGTCATTTCCCTTTGTGTCTTTTCCACCATTTCTGGGAAATGTTTGCAGATTGTACAATTAGCCAGGTGGTATAAAGTCAGGTGACAACATTTTGCAGAGAATATGAAAATTGATCTGCTGAATATTTATATGACTCTGTAGTGGTTTAGTGAGCAGCTGAAAAAGGAGAAAATGAAACTAAACAAGACACAAGCTAGCAGTTAGAGGACAATTTCTTGTAGAGTAGGGCTCTGTATCCTTTGGTGAATGATATATGTATCCATAGCTGGTCTGTCTGACCAGCAGCTTAGGACTGTCCCTAGACAGCTTGCTGATAATAGCCTGGGTCAATAACATGTCTTACTGATACTGCTATCTCTGTTTGCTTAGGAGATAGCCTCTCAGAAATATTCCAGTGTCAATTATTCAGAGCAGCAGAACGTCTTCTTTAGGGAATTACCGTTGCTGCAAAGCACTCCACAAAGGTTACTGCAATCAGGTTGGGTGCTGCATCACACAAGAAGCCAGTGTAGGAAGCAGAGGATAACTTACTTTCTGTTTTCATAATGCTTCGCAGTCAGTGACCAGAATCTAGTTATGGGTGGATTTTTTACATCAGGATTGAATATGATTAGCATTTTTTTTTGTTAGTTTAAGCAGAGTAGAACTTTGTATCAGACATGGAAAATGCATCTGCATGAAAGATGACCTCTTCCCTGGAGCCTGACTGGAGTGATGCAGTGAACCCTTAAAGGATAAGGGATTATCTCCAAGGGTGAGGTGTGTTACAGCTGATCTGCTATCTCTGACAAGAGTACGCAATATATATATAATGTGTGTGTGTATGTGTGCACAGAGCATAGAGTTAAAATAGGAAAACCTCTGCTGCTCAAATTTCTCCCCAATGGGAGAGAATAACAGAAAAAAAATATATGATAGACCTCAGTCTTGTTGGAAGCACTGCTGAGGGTTTTTCAGATATTAGTGATGGTTATCATCTATAATATAAAAAATTCATTATTAATGAGCTAATACAAAGAAAATAAAGTTGTCAGCTGGTGTGTTTATGTACATGTTAGTAATCAAAGAAGGATTTAAAATTTTGGATGTTTAGACAAAGCCAGTACAAAGCAGAAAGGACCCTTTGTAATGATCTTGTCAGCAATTGGTTGTTTTATTTATCTGATAAATAAAATAAGCATCTACATCTCAGAAAATACATGGTTTTCATTGTGCTTCTAGTCTCAGTTTTCAAGACTGATAAGCACTCAGGAAATCAATTTAAACTATGTGGCACTTTAAGTTATTCAGGCTTCTATAGCCTTGTTCAAAACCACTGACATTAATAGGTGTCTCCGTCAGCTTGCTGGAATATGTCTTCTCTGATTTAGAGGCTGGCAAGCAATGCATCTCTGGAACTCTTGCCTCTGAAGAAGCTTTTTTTTTTTTTTGTGATTCCTAATATTAAGCAAGGACTGAGTAAAATTTCTGTGCCAATTTGTAACTGAGCCTTTGGCAACGTCTGTGCTTTCGATGCAGATCTTACACTTTTTAAAAAGATGTGTTTCCTGGAGTCAGGCAATTAGAGAAGAAACTTGTATATTTAATATTAACCTGTTAATGCTTATATATGCTCTGGAAACTATAGAAGGTAGTAAGTATCTTCACCACACAGTTTCATATTCATTCATATGTAAAAATCTATATTTTTAAAACTAAGTCTAGGATCTCATGTGTTAACCAGCACTTGCTGGTAACCAGTTATGGAAGACTAGAAAGCAGGGGGAATCCTTGCAAGCCTTTTATTCTGGAAGAAAGAAAGAGTGGACTAGCTGTAGTAATTCATTGACCAAAGAAAAAACCTTTGCTCCCTTAACAACTGGATTCTATCTTCTCTAAGGAAAGCAAATGTCACCCCAGACCAAGTGACATTTACAGTGCTCCTTTGATGACTTTCTGAGTGAATTATGTCAGAAAGCAGCTTCAACTTCACCCAACATGATTTACATTTATACAGAGATATGCTTCAAATGTTGGCTTCAGTTCCTAATTCATAAAGCTACAGACGGACCAGTGTCTACCAGTGGGAGTCACTCACATCTGTGTCTCTGTGTATGCATAACGGAAAGGAAAGAACTGAACTGAACAAGAACAAGATGGAAACATTACAACAGCACAAAGAGTGTCAATACAACTATTCTAAACAAGAGGAAGAGTGCCATAAATTACTGAATGGACAGCTCTAGTAATAAAACAACTCTAAGATGCTAAGGAGTGGGAAGTTATTCTACAGTTTTTTTATGTGAGAGTGCATTTTCACCGTTTTGGAACTTTTCCTCACTTAAGCACTTTGCAAACAGCAACTAATTGAGGCAGATGAAGTTGTCTGTGTTCAGAATGTGTTATCACATTGTTACACTCTGTGCATATCCCTAGAGAAAGCGTGGCATAATTGTCAGTAGCAAATGTAGTCTTTAAATGTAGGACAAGCTGTTCAGAGAATAGCTAAACCTGGTTCTTTCCTACAGTTACTGGTTAGAAGGGAAAATGAAATCCTATGAGGGTAGTCAAGCATTCAAATTATTTGTCCAGAGAGGCTTGAACATCTTGGAGATGTTCAAGACCTGGCTAGACATGGCCAGAGGCAATCTGGTCTGAATTCAGTGTTGATCCTGCTTTGAACAGATGCTGAGCTGATGATGTTCCAAGTCCCCTCCAGATTAAATGACTCCCTGAGTCTAGGATGACTGTGATCTTAACTTTCCTTGGAATCAAAAAACAGAGACATCAACCTTGAGCAACATCCCTCTGCATAACTCAGGTTCAGCCTTTGTAGTAGATACTAGTTTCTAGTGATTTACTGTCAGAACCATGCTTCCCAGTAGTTCTTCTAGCTGTCTAAATTGTAGCTCAAAAAGAGGTTGATTTTATTAACATTATAAAGTGATTTTATCTGAGAAATGCATCTCACAAATAAGATTAAATTCTGCTTTCCATTGACATGCATGCTCCACCCCTTAAATCTTGATATTTCTGAGGCCGGGTACTCACTATCTTGCAAGTCTAGTTCCTTCTCTGTCCCAGAGAAGACCAGTTTTCAATGCCGTGCTTAATGCCTTCTGATTCTAAGAATGTTTTTTGTCATCAATTCTCCATTCTATCTTTTAGCACAAATACTTAGTGGTTAAAATAATTAGACCTGAGTGTGTGAATGAAGAGCACGGCTCCCTCTAGAAGACCTGAGAATGAAAAGCAACAATTTGTTATATAGCATCTATTTGTTCCAGTAGAAGTTCACCACAAAAATACAACTTCAGCCTATTAAATGAAAACCTTTTCTTTATTGAACTAAGACCTTAATCAACTTTCATAAGGGTAATTAAAGCCACTCTGTGATACTCCAGACAATACTCCAGAGTACTTCTAATGTAAGATCTCTGCTTGCTAAATGTTTTTATTTTATGAAGTATATTTATTAAAAAGTGGCAAAGCACTGCCCAATTAAACTCCAAAACCTTTGAAGAAAATTTTACGATAGCCAGTTGATAAATGTATAGGCAATAGAATGAGCGGTCTTGCAATTTGATGACTGATTAGCTTTAAGTGTTGTCTAACCCCCAGATTTTCACTTTATTTTCTTCTTATCTTCTTAACTGTATTATCCCCTAAGATTTTCATCTAACATCACACCTTGCATTTTGTTCCCTAAGAGAATAGATTCCATCTGTTTGCATGACATTCCTCTTGGCTATCACTGTCTGCATGATATATTTTAATGTTTGTCTTTCAAGAGAAAGCAGCACAGCTTCTCTGTCTGCATCTTTACCTCTTGACTCCCGAATTTTCCTGGTGTGTGCGAAACTTTCCACCTGGATGGACAGAATATTTATACCAAACTGTGCTCTGCATATGTATCATCACCTTTTATCCTTGGATCACAAATCACTTTACAACCTTCACTTATCCTTCAAAACGTCTTTCCTAAGTATATTATTTCCCATATTTTATAGATGGGAAAAAGCTGAGACACAGAATACATTCAGAAAGAAAGCTAGAAAGTGAATATCTTGATTCACCAAACTGTACTTCTTTTTTTTTTTCTTTCTCAAACTGTGACTCCACAGAGGCCAATTTGCTGAATGTTGTGCAATGTGTACTTATAAATCATTTGTTTTAATGACTAATCACGATTCTAGCGTTCATGACCAAGAAAAATCAGCTTCTGTCCCATGTGGGAAAGGTGACTGAAGTAAAGTGAGCACACTCTTCCTCACCAAATGACTCAGGTAGTTCTGACTGTCGGAGAAGCGTTGAATGTGGCTCATATGGGTTGAAGTGAAGTTGGGTTTGCAGAAGGAAGGGATGCCATCCAAAGGGATCCTGATAAACTCAAAAGATGGGTCCATGTGAACTTAATGAGGTTCAACAAAGCAAGGTGTGAGGTTTTGCACTTGAGTTATGCTAATCTCAGATATATATACAGGCTGGGAGAACTCCTTGAGAGTAGCCCTGCTGAGAAGGACTTAGGAGTCCTGGTAGATGAAAAACTTAACATAAACCAGCAGTGTGTGCATTCAGTCCACAAGGCCAATGGCATCCTGGGCTTCATCAGAAGAGGGTTGGCCAGCAGGACACGGGGGGTGATTGTCCCTCTGCACACTGCCCTTGTGAGGCCTCATCTTGAGTTGTGTGTCCAGGTCTTTGGCCCCTAACATAGGAAAGATGTGGAGCTTCTGGAAAGAGTCAAGAGGAGGGCCATAAAAATGATCAGAGGACACCTTTCCTGCCTTTCAGAGGCTGAAGGAGCTGGGCTTGCTCAGTCTGGAGAAGAGAAGGCTGCAGGGAGACCTTGCTATGGCCTTCCAGTATTCAAACAGAGATTATAAACATGAGAAACATAAAAAGAAATCATCTTTTTACACATAGTGATAGGACGAGGGGGAATGGTTTTAAATGGAAGAAGAGAAGATTTAAGTTTGATGTCAGGGAAGATTCTCACTGAGAGAGTGGTGGGGTGCTGGAACAGTCTGCCCAGAGAGGTTGTGGATACCCCATCCCTAGAGGTGTTCCCCATCCAGGTTGAATGGGGCCCTGGGCAGCCTTGTCTAGTACTTGAACTAGTGACTGGCGGCCCTGCCTGTGGTGATGATCTTTGAGGTCCCTTCCAATCCAAGCCATTCTATGATTCTATGAGTAGTGATGAGATGAAATTTGGGATTCTCATAAGCTCTCAAATCATTATAACTTTTGTGGTCTCTCCAACACGTATTTGTTTTAAGTAACTATGCTGTCCAGAATTTTCCCTCTGATACTGCATTTGCATGGCTTCAGTGCTTTCTTAATAACTGCTGGAACCTGGATATGTAAAATTTCTCACTGCCATGCAAACTATGGTTGAGGAAAAATTTGGTAATTTCTCTCACTATTGTGTCACTGATTTAGTGCCCCACACCCATCTTTTTAAGAGGGAAAGCACTAAATAGTGGCTAGAAGATGAGAGTTCAGCTCTATTTCTTTGCCCTATGTTTGAAGTAATCTTGTTCTCTTGGCAGTAGTCTACACACTTTTCCACAGTCTTGTAATTTTAATGCAACTATACCAAACCCAAGTGATCTATGATTTTTATTATGTGCTGGAGTGAGTGATGAGTTTAGGAAATTTTTTGAGATGGTTCTGAACAGCCTTTCAGTTCTTTGTCTTTTATCTGGGAGCATGGGAATAGTAATCGTTTTTCAGAAGATTGTTCCCAACAGTAGGAGAATACAATCACAAGTGCTCAGATGATGAAGTTATAGAAAACATTATTGGCCATGGGAGAAGTTTATCCCAGACTGTCTCTGGCTTCTGTTTTCCAGATATTTTATTTTATTTTTTCTGCTTAAAACATCCCTAAGTCTAATTTTAAGAAGGGAAAATTGTACACTCTCTCTGTATCAGATGTCTTTAAGATGGCTTTGGTGAGGAACCTAATATCATTACTCTTTTTGATGCTTCATCCTTTGGAGTTGCCTTGTGTTAATAACTGCTTGTGTAACTGGATAGTTTAATCCTACGGATGCAATCAAAGTATATAGAGTCTGTACTGCAGACAAGGTGTGCGTGAGATGCAGTGAAAAAAAACAACTGGCCCTTGTCCTTGCTTTAATGGAGTTGACTATACAGAGTGTCTGGATGGGAAGATCTGTTTTAGCACCTTAATTTACTTAATGTACTTGCTGCAGCAAAACTGCATTAACAAATGCAGATCAATTTCTCCCATCAATCTATGTCCACTCTGTTACCTCAGAACAGTCATTCATTTGTGGGATAACATCTGCCAATGAAAGGTATTACAAATAAAATGCATCTGAAAAAATGAACTGTTCTTTAGTAATCTCTTGTTCTCATTTGGTTATGCATGATAAATCTTTATAACAGTGTCCTGCAACAAATGAGAAGTCAGTTTGTAATGTGACTGTTTGGTGTGATATCTGCAGCCAGTCAACTGCAAAAATGCTGAGGATGCTGTGGATTTTTAATTCATTTTCTGAAATTTTTGCTGACCAATTTAATACCAAGCTGTATGATGTGGTCAGCACACCTAAGGGGATGCCATTTAGAGAGATCTAGACAGGCTTGAGGAGTGAACCCAGGTGAACCACATGAGGTTCAAAAAAATCCAAATGCAATGGTTTGCACCTGGATCACGGCAACAGCTGCTATCAGTACAAGCTGGGGGATCTAAGGATTGAGTACAGCCTTGTGGCAAAGGACTTGGGGGTACTGGGGAATGGCAAGCTGAACATGAGCCAGCAGTGTGCCCTTGCAGTCCAGAAAGCCAACTGTATCCTGGGCTGCATCAAAAGAAGCATGGTCAACAGGTCAAGGGAGGTGATCCTGGCCCCCTACTTCTGCACTGGTGAGGCCTCACCTGCAGTACTGCATCCAGATGTGGAGTCCTCAGTACAGGAGAAACGTGGTCCTGTTGGAGTGTGTCCAAAGGAGGGCCACAAAAAATGGTCCAAGGGATGGAACACCTCCCTTATGAGGACAGGCTGAGAGAGCTGGGACTATTCAGCCTGGAGAAGGCCCTGGGGAGGCCTGAGAGCAGCCTTTCAATATCTAAAGGGGAGCTATAAGAAAGAGGAGGACATTCTTTAGCAGGTTCTATTGTCATAGGACAAGGGGAATTTCAGACTAAAAAAGGGGAGATTTAGATTGGATATAGAAAGAATTTTTTTGTCATAAAGGTGATGAGGCACTGGAACAGGCTGTCCAGAGATGTAGTAGTTGTTCTCTACTTGGAGACATTCAAAGTCAGACTGGACCATGCTCTGAGCAACCTAGTCTAGTTGGTCCCTGTTAATTGCAGAGGAGTTGGACTACATGGCCTTTAAGGGTCCCTTCCAAACTCAAATGATTCTGTGATTCTCAGATAAGAGCAACTCTGTATCTGTCAGGAATAATGGTTAAGCATTCAGATTTAGTACAAATCATTTTGTTTAAGTTGTTGAAAATTTGGACCTATGATGGGTCTTATGTCTGATGGTGTTTTTATTGTTACCAGGTATTTAGGTACTTTGCTTTCCAGGATAGAATCTACAAGTTCAATTTAGGCTCATTTATCTGATAGATAGTGATTGGAGGAAACTAGTTAGGTAAATAATTACATTCTCAAGAAGGATGAAGGTTTGGAGGTATAAGGATGTGTCTATTTTACAATGCTGATCTGAGATCCAATTAATACTTTTATTCAGTGAAAACAGGAAGAGCCTCAGAAGGAATGGAAACAGTACCACATGGAAAAGTAAAGAAAAGAGTCAGATGATCTCTGACATAGGAGGGAACTGGACCTAGCTGTATTGAGACTTAGGTTACAAAATAACTGCAGAAAAGTGTGTCCACACTCTTTTCCCTAAAAGGACGCTTTACAGACTTTTCTGAACAGATATGATTATTGAGTATTTGATTTGTGCATTTTGATGGAAGAAAATATAGGTTTTATACTTAGTTATTTAGAAAATCATAGACTCATAGAATGGCCTGAGTTGAAAAGGATCACAATGATCATCGAGTTTCAGTCCCCCTACTATGTGCAGGGTCACCAGCCACCAGACCAGGCTGCCCAGAGCCACATCCAGCCTGGCCTTAAATGCCTCCAGGGATGGGGCATCCACAACCTCCTTGGGCAACCTGTTCCAGTGCATCACCACCTTTTGGGTAGAAAAACTTCCTCCTAATATTTAATCTAAATCTCCCAGCTTATTTTAAAACCATTCCCCCTTGCCCTATGCCACTATCAACCCATGTAAACAATTGTTTTCCCTCCTGTTTATACTCTTCCTTCAAGTACTGGAAGGCCACAATGAGGTCTCCCTCAGAGCCTTCTCTTCTCCAAGCTAAGCAAGCCCAGTTCCTTCAACCTTTCCTCATAGGAGAGGTGCTCCAGCCCTCTGATCATCTTAGTGGCCCTCCTCTGAACCCACTCCAAGAGCTCCACATCCTTCCTGTACTGGGGGCCCAAGACTGGATGCAGTACTCCAGATGAGGCCTCACATGAGCAGAGCACCTCCCTCTCCCTGCTGGCTACCCCTTTTTTAAATGCAGCCCAGAATACAGTTGGCCTTCCAGGCTGCAAGAACACACTGCTGGCTCATGTCCAGCTTCTCATCCACCCCCAAGTCCTTCTCCGCGGGGCTGCTCTCAAGGAGATCTTCTCCCAGTCTGTATAAACACCTGGGATTGTCCCTACCCAAGTGCAATACCTTGCATTTGGCACTGTTGAACCTCATGAGGTTCACATGGGCCCACTTCTCCAGCCTGTTCAGGTCCCTCTGGATGGCTTCCCTTCCCTCCACTGTATTGCCCGCACCTCTGAGCTTGGTGTCATCTGCAAACTTGCTGAGGGTGCACTTGATTCCATTGCCTGTGTCATTGGTAAAGATATTGAAGAGCACCAGTCCCAAGACTGACTCCTGGGGGACACCACTTGCAACTAGCCTCCACCCAGACATTGAACTGGTAATCACAACCCATTGGCTACATCCAGCCAAACACATCTTAATGCATTGAATTGTCCAGCTTTTGGATCCATACCTCTCCAATTTAGAGAGAAGGTTGTGGTGAGGTACCATTTTCTGCTCACACAAAGAGCATATTTGCAACCATTTTGGAGATATTACACATGTAAGCTTAAGAAACTATGAACTCCAGGCACCTCCAGGATTTGGTGTCATCTTAGGTGTCGTCGTATAATTCGTTTCTGCTCTGCTTCTATTTTGTCTTCTGTAAAAAAAATTCTACTGTGAAAAAATTTCTGGAACAACTCTTTCTGAATTTTTACATGATTAACATTTTGAGGATTACCTCAAAAAGAAGGTCAGAGCTTTAGCAGAGGCGGCAGATTCATGAAGCAGTTGGGAATCAAGACTCTATTCACTATTCTGTAAAGACTTTCTGTAAAGGAAAAAGGACTTGTATCAGCAAAAACATTCCAAAGAGAGGTTTTGATGCAGTTGTTAATGATGCATCCATTCCACAGAAAACAATAATTTGATCTCTAGAGCTGCAAGTTTCGTTCCAGCACTGAGCGTACTTTTAGAAGAAAGTATTCAACTTTCTTGGAAGAGGGGGTAGTAGTTCCTTCAGTACTGCCAGTGGTTCAGTGAGAAAAATAGGTAAATTTGGGTAAGTTCCCACATTTATTAATTTTATTTGTATGGAGTGAGTGGGAGGAAATAGAGATGGCCCATTTTCTGAAACAATAGAAAAGAAAATCTAAAGCAAAAGAAATAAAAATGAGAAAAATAAGGAGAAGGGCATAAAGAGGAGGAGGAGAAGGAATGTTTTGTTAGAGGGCAATGATTTGGTCATCCTCAATCATGATGTAGGAAAAGCCTGTGGTACAAAACCTGTTGGTTTTTTTCAGTCATCAAATCCCATGAAGTCTCTGTATTTCACAGTTGTGTGAGTGTTCATTTTTGATTCTGTACTGACATGTTTAATCTTTTAGAATAGAAAATGCTGCCTATTTTGTGCTTTATTTAATTGTACCATGCAAGATGCAGACATGTCCCAATCACCCTCCTCAATAAGACTGTCATTCTGAATGTAGAACCACATTTCCAAAAGAGCTGAACCATTGCAACTCCATCCTCTTTAACGGGACAAAGTTAAGCTGTACTGAATTCTGTGAACTAAACCTCGAAAGAGAACAGGAGGAAATTTCTCTCTCAGACCACCTCAAACATCTTAGGTAGTTTTGTAAAGGAAAACGTTGCCTCTTCAAAAGCTTTTGTTTTGTTTGTGTTGTTTTGTGTTATTTTGTTTTTGAAGAAAATCTTTGTTTTCCTCCTTCTATCCCCTTAGTGAACTCAGTCCCACTGTCTGTATTGTTAATACAGTACAGTACAGGTCCTGGTACAGATGCCTCGGAAACACCACTGACCTCCACATGGGTATCGAGCCATTGACTACACCTCTTAGAGTGTGGCCATTTGGACGATTCCTTATCTGCTGAGTAGTGTACCCTTCAAATATATATCTTCCCAATTTAGTGACAAGGATGTTTTGTGAGAGTGTGTCAATGGCCTTGCAGAGGTCCAGGTAGAGGACACCAGTTGCTCCTCTCTTGCCTACTGACATAGTCATTCTGTCATGAGTCACTGTGTGTACTCTGTATCTCCATCTTGGTCATGTTCCCAGACTTACTTCTTTTAGAAACAAGCTCAGGGGCAATAGCTGGAAGATGCCCAGGTTTTGTATTCATTTGGGATTGGACAATTGCCAGGTTGTGTATGAACTGAGAAGTCTCTCCCTGGTCTGCTAGGTTAGATATATCTATGATGTCTGCAGTGAGTTTGCAAGATCACTTTGGCTTTCAGTCTTCTGGGAAGATATGAGAATCATACCATGAGAAGGTTTGTATACTTTTCAAAGGCGCAGCCCCTGAGAAGCCATTTTCTGGTTATCATTTTCTGTTGTCTCTTCCAAATCTAAACACCTGCATATATATCTCAGTTTACAAACATTACAGAAAAACTTCAGAAGTCATATGAATCTGTCATATGTTTGTCCAGCTGTACATCTTATGCTTGTAAAAAAGCTGTAATGTAACAATTGGAAGTAAGAATGAAAAGAATGACCTTCAGGAACATTCATCTCCTTTTGTATCTATTAAATAATTTCCATAGAGTGCCTCTTCTTGACACCCAGAACAGCTAAGGGTTACATATCTCTGAGATTATTTCAGTGTAAGATACTTCAGATGCTTCAGTTAGAAGAGCAGAAAATCTTTCCATCTCTAGCTGCTCATATAATTTAAAAACAGATTGAAAAATGTTACTTCTTCACTCTGAATCTAAATTAAACCATGTTTCCAGGGTTTCTCATTGCCTTTGAGAAAAGAATATAAGTGCTCATCTCCTTATTAGGGTCCTAATTTTTCTGCCCTTTCCTTTGCCTGCCTCTCTTCGACAACAATAGAACGTCTGCTTTCATTTTACCCTGCTGTTCATCATTCCACTACCTGCTCTTCTTCAGCTCTAATTTGTCTGAAATGGAAGAAAATGGCTGACTGCTTTAAGAGTATGGATATGGGACCAAATTAAAGACAGCATTGCTACCTTGGTGAGCGTAAAAGGGCAAGAACCCCTGAGGTGAGCATAAAAGGAGATGTAAAGAGTGCTAGTTGATGCAATTGTCAGAGAGCTACAGGGATGCAGGGTCTGGAGCTTTTATGGCCTATAGAGTTGCAAGGTTCTGCAGAGGAAAGATGATCTGATGAAAAGGAACAAGAAGCTAGAAGTAAAAGAGAATCTATTGCCTGTGGAAGGAGGGAAGAGCAACTCAGAATGACTACAAACAGGCTGTTAAGACGTGTAGAAGGAAAATCAGAGAGGCAAAAGCCCAGCTTGAATCTAAGCTGGCCGCTGGGGTAAAAACAAACAAGAAACTCTTTTACAAATACATCAACTGTAAGAGGAGGACAATGGGGAATCTCCAGTCTTTACTGGACGAGGCTGGGAATGTGATCACAGACGATAAGGAAAAGGCAGAGGTTCTGAATGCCTTCTTTACGTCTGCCTTTAAAAGTCATCTCGGTTATTCCCAGGGCTCCCCACGCTCTGGCTTGGTAGTCTCGGCTGGGGAGCAGACTGAACCCCCTGTGATTCTTGAAGAAGCGGTCAGGGAATTACTACTCCAACTGGACTGCCACAAGTCCATGGGTCCGGATGAGATTCACCCGAGAGTGCTGAAGGAACTGGCGGAGGTGATCGCTGAGCCTCTTTCCGTTATCTTTCAGCGCTCCTTGTTAACGGGTGAGGTCCCAGAAGACTGGAGGGTTGCCAATGTGACTCCCATTTACAAGAAAGGTTGTAAGGAGGATCCGGGGAACTACAGGCCTGTTAGCCTGACCTCGGTGCCAGGGAAGGTAATGGAACGGATTGTCTTGAGGGAGATCATGCGGCAGGTGTGGGATGACCAGGAGATCGGACCTAGCCAGCATGGGTTTGTGAAGGGCAGGTCCTGCTTGACCAATCTGATCTCCTTCTACGATCCTGTGACCCGTCTGATGGATGAAGGAAAGGTGGTTGATGTGGTCTACTTAGACTTCAGCAAAGCCTTTGACACTGTCTCCCATGCTATTCTCCTGCAAAAGCTGGCAGCCCATGGCTTGGATGGGTACACTCTCGGCTGGGTAAGGAGCTGGCTGGAAGGCCGGGCCCAGAGAGTGGTGGTAAATGGAGTCAAATCCAGTTGGAGACCAGTCATGAGTGGCGTTCCCCAGGGGTCGGTGCTGGGGCCTGTCCTCTTCAACATCTTTATTGATGACTTGGATGAGGGCATTGAGTGCGCCCTCAGTAAGTTCGCGGATGACACCAAATTGGCAGGGAGTGTCGATCTGCCTGAGGGTAGCGAGGCCCTGCAGAGGGATCTGGATAGGCTGATGAGCTGGGTCGAAGCCAATGGGATGAGGTTCAAGAGGACCAAATGCCGGGTCCTGCACTTTGGCCACAACAACCCCAGGCAGCACTACAGGCTTGGGGCGGAGTGGCTGGAGGACTGTGCTGAGGAAACAGACCTGGGGGTACTGATTGATGCTCGGCTGAACATGAGCCGACAGTGTGCCCAGGTGGCCAAGAAGGCCAATGCCATCCTGGCTTGCATCAAAAACAGTGTTACTAGCAGGAACAGGGAGGTAATTGTCCCCCTGTACTCGGCATTGGTGCGGCCGCACCTCGAGTACTGTGTTCAGTTTTGGGCCCCTCACTGCAAGAAAGACATTGAGGCCCTGGAATCTGTTCAGAGGAGGGCTACGAAGCTGGTGAGGGGTCTGGAGCATAGGCCTTATGAGGAGCGGTTGAGGGAGCTGGGATTGTTCAGCCTGGAGAAGAGGAGGCTCAGGGGAGACCTTATAGCTCTCTATAACTTCCTGAAGGGAGGTTGTGGTGAGCTGGGGGTCGGCCTCTTCTCTCGTGTAATCAGTGATAGAACTAGAGGGAATGGTTTCAAGCTGCGCCAGGGGAGGTTCAGGCTGGACATTAGGAAGTATTACTACTCAGAAAGGGTAGTCAGGCATTGGAATGCACTGCCCAGGGAGGTGGTGGAGTCACCGACCATGGGAGTGTTCAAGAAACATTTGGATGTTGCGTTGAGGGGTATGATTTAGCTGGGAAGTATTGGTAATGGTTGGACTAGATGATCTTCTAGGTCCTTTCCAACCTTGATAATTCTGTAATTCTGTGAAGTAAAAAAATGATCAAGGTTGTGGCTTAACTGGATCCAAACGAAAGCTTTGCATCAAAGGTATCAAGTGCCAAGTATATGCTTTGATTCAGTAACACACTGAAGAATGAAGCTCTTCTCTTAAACTTAGTGCTTGAATGCTGAAGGGTGTTATGTCTTTTCCACATTTTATTCAGGCCCACTTAGTTCAAGAGTTTCCAGCCCTAAATCTTGAGCTCAAGATTTCTATTTGGACATGTCTATTTGTGTTTTATCTTGGGACATGCTAAGCATCTTCAGCAAGATCCTGGGATCCCTTGCATACTGTTTGCTTGGATGGTAATGAATCACACAAATACTCTGTAGGTTTATAAAGCTTAATACGATTTATTGTTAAAACAGGATTTTCTGGAAAGGGGGTAGGGAGGGGGAACAAAAAAAAAAAAAAAAAAAAAAAAAAGAAGAAGAAAAGAAAAGAGGGCTACCAAACATTTAAAACCGGAAAACTTCCCTGCTCGCTTGTCTGCTTGTGCCTGCATCTACAGCCTCATTGTGGGTGGGCAGTTTGCAGTATGCCAACTATGCCCTCAAGCTAGAGATGAGGGCTATATTATTATACTGAAAGGAGGATATGGATTGTTCTTCTCATTTTCTATTAATTTTAGATCTACCTTCATCAAAAGTTAAAGAGCCTGAGGATAATTCTGTGCTAATTGTGGAAACTTAATGTGATAAAGGAAGCCTGGATAGGAGTGTGATGATAGTTGTGTCTGACTAACCTGCTGTCCTGCCCTGGCACAGCGGCTGTGGACATTCTGGAAGTGGCTCCCCACTAGACCTGTCACCTCACTCAGTGTTTGTGTAAGATAAAGCACTGAGAGCTGAGGAAAGTTTTTGTCTTGCCACCTCCACTTGTGAGCTGCCCAAATTGTTCCTTTTGCTGCCAAAATAGTGGGAAGGAAACGCTGCTAGTGGGAATGGTGATGAAGGTTGGGAAGAAGCACCTACAGCCTACAGGTAGTTCCTGTGTGTCATGTTCTCATTCTTTTTTTCTGGGGATCTTTAACACCCTGCTGGGATCCTATGGTAGAGCTGATCACAAAGGTTTCTTTTAAATATCATTGAGTTGAAAAAGTGTTGTGATTGTAGATGTGTGTTTTACATTTGTAGATGTGCGTAGATTCTAAAGAAAAATCCAACAAATGAGATTTTCCTTCCTTTTCTTTTCTTTTCTTTTCTTTTCTTTTCTTTTCTTTTCTTTTCTTTTCTTTTCTTTTCTTTTCTTTTCTTTTCTTTTCTTTTCTTTTCTTTTCTTTTCCTTTCCTTTCCTTTCCTTTCCTTTCCTTTCCTTTCCTTTCCTTTCCTTCCCTTCCCTTCCCTTCCCTTCCCTTCCCTTCCCTTCCCTTCCCTTCCCTTCCCTTCCCTTCCCTTCCCTTCCCTTCCCTTCCCTTCCCTTCCCTTCCCTTCCCTTCCCTTCCCTTCCCTTCCCTTCCCTTCCCTTCCCTTCCCTTCCCTTCCCTTCCCTTTAATAATAGTGCACTTAATATAATCAAGAAAAGCTATAAGCTAATCACATTCGTTGCTCCTCACACTCTGCCCTGCCTCGAGCTGCAGCCCTTCAGGAACACCCTGATCCTGCTGGGCTCCCCATGGCAGCCAAGAAGGCCAGTTGCATCCTTGCTTGTATCACAAACAGTGAAGTCAGCAGGGGCAGGGAGGTGATTGTCCACCTGTGCAAGGCACTTGTACTTGGTGAGGCCACAGCTTGAATACTGTGTTAAACTTTGGGCCCCTCATAACAACAAAGACATTGAGGCCCTGGAGCATGTCCAGAGAAGGACTGCAAAGCTGGTGAGGAGTCTGGGGTGCAAGTCTTATGAGGAGTGGCTGAGGGAACTGGGACTTTTCAGTCTGGAGAAGAGAAGGCTCAGGGGAGACATCATCACTCTCTAAAACCTCCTGAAAGGAGCAGTAAGGTGGAGGTTGGCCTCTTCTCCCAAATAACCAGTTATACAATGAAAGGTAATGGCCTCAAGCTGCTCCAGTGGATGCTCAGGTTGAATATGAGGAAAAATTTCTTCTCAGAAAGAGTGGTTGAGATTTTGGAATGGGCGAGGTAGTGAAATTTCTATCCCTGGAGGTTTTCAAGAAAAGGGTAGATGTGGCACATAGGGACATGGTTTAGTGGGCATGCTGGGGATGAGCTGATGGCTGGACTAGATGATATTAGCAGTCTTTTCCAACCTTAATGATTCTTTATCATCTCTTTCCTCTATCCTATGTGGAAATTTATTACCTTCTCTTATTCTGTCTTCTTTGAATACCATACAGAACCCACCAAAATCATTATGCTAGCCAAATCATATGCAAAATAGACCGTAAGGGACAGAGCCCGGGCAGTGCACTGCTATTTGACTCATGCACCTTACAGACCTGTGAAATACTATTGACTTGTCAGATATGTAACTTGTTTTTATTTTTTATTTTTATTTTTTATTTTTTTCCGTGAGCAAGGAATATCCCTTTTTGTTTGATGCAAAATTACAAAATTTTTCATGGCGATACTTCCAATTTGTCTTACTGATGGGAAAACAGAAAGACACCTGAAAGACAGAAAAGTATTGCTTTTTAATTTTCATGTTTTCAGCATGAAGCTAATTTGCAGGTATGCCCTTCTTTCAGCCCCCAGTGTTTGTATAGGAAATAATAGCTTGTAGGTATGTTTTTTTTTTTTTTTTTTTTTTTTTTTTTTTTTTTTTTCTGGCTGGTTGTTCAGTAAAATCCTAGGCACTGTATTTTTCTAGGAATCAGCCTAGATAATTACAGTCGTTTCATCTGACCCTGAAAATCTTCTGGAATATATAGCAGCTACCTGCTACGCATTAGGAGTCCTCACATGGACTCCTAATCATCACAAAAAGGCTTACTAACTTTACCAGAGATGGAAGATATGTTCTTTCCTGCAAAAGAAAATAACAAGTTTAAACTCCACTTATAGCCAGTGTTGTTACTTCTCGGATAGAGGTTTGAGATCTCATGCTATTCTGATGAAGAAGTCTCTCTTCCTCATTGTTTTCCAAAACAGTATGCTGCTGCAGCTCTCTAGCAGCAGTAATTCAACAGAGTTTTGCTGACAGGGACTGCTGGAGGGCAGCTGGTCTGAGAAGCAACAGGATGAATGACAGGACTCAGCATGTAGTCAGTTTGTTTGCAATATTTACTAGCTTGAGGGTTATTTATTAAAATGCAGCCTAAGTCAGGGTGAAATTTTAAGCCATAGAGTCAGGTATAATTCAAAGTAGGCAGAAACTATGTAGTTTATCTGGTTCCTGTCACATTGTTACTGAGCAACATTATTTTTCCTGTGCTAAAGGAATGACTAGAGAGGCATAGTTTCTCAGGACTCCTGATGGGAGTGATCCATCCATTTGGTAGAAAGATACATTGAGATTATCCACCAAATTTCTTCTCTCAGATTCACCAACCCTTCTTAGCCTAATCTCTATAATACCACCACTGATGTCAGTGGCAATGGAAGTCAAGTACACAGCACCTTGGGAGATGAGATGATCTGGCATTAATCAGAGAGGAGTAAGTAATGGCAGGATGGAGTTCAAGTGTCAGAAATAAGGCTGGTACCAGCCTTCTCCCTGGTTGAGTTTTTCTTCTGTTTTTGTTGTGAGTCCTTTGGGATTAGGCGCTGCCTTTTGTAAATCACAAGAGATGACATGATGAGCTCTCTGAAGCAAAAACATTTGATTCACTTAAAATTAAATACTTCCTCTGTGCATTTCAATACGACAGTAACAATTAACAAACAGTGAAACAAACCTCTGCACCTTGTCTGAGCATTAAGTGAGCAGTTAACATATGAGAGTGACATTGGTTCTCCTGAGAGGAAGTCTGACCACCGCTGTGCTGAGAAGCTGAAAGGTGCCAGTAGCTCTGACTTTTGCAAGGGAGAAGCAAGGAGTAGCTGTATAACCCAGCACATCCATTAGTGGAGCCAGGCTCCCAGGGGAGGTTCTAACGTCAGTGCCCCAGGTGAGTCAGTATAGGTCATCAGGGATTAATGAGTTTCCTGGCATGGAAAAACAAACTTAGCATTCAAATTATCGGTGATCTTAAAGATGAGCAATTCACAAATGACCAGTGAAAGTGATGATGGCAAATTCTTCGCTACTGGAGTGACCTATGCAGACAGTCTCACAGGAGAGATGAGATTTGGACTGGTACAGACTGCCTACATAAATAACGCTGGTCCTGCAGATGGGAAGGATCCAAATACTATAAATCATTCAGAAATTTACTGAGTTTCTCCTAAAAACAAATTGGCTTTTTCATCCCTGCTTCTATGAGGGGAAAGTTTCACAGCCTTGCTCCTTTGCCAGCTACGACTTCTTGTTTCTAAATTGCATTTATCCATGGAAAGTTGTATGTAGTTGTTCTTGTGCCAAGGTTGTACTTTCTTGTACCTTACTCTCTTTCTTCCTTCCTGATGTTTTTCCTTTCAGTGTATTTATAGATAGAGAGGGGATCTGATTGCTGTGTTTTGCTGAGTTGCATGCCAAGTTCCTTTAGATCTTTTCTTGAAATCAGCTTGCTGTTTCCTCATCTTTCCTTTGCAGCACCTGTTCCTCATTATCTGGCAGTTTTCCATGGCATTCCTACTTTACTAAAGTCTGCACTGTTCTTTTTAAAAATAACATCCAATAATGACAGCAATAACAACAGAAAATGCACAAAAAAACCAATGCTATCATCTGCTTACTCAAAGAGGGGTACCGCCTAGCCTAATTCTCAAGTACCAGGCATAGCCTATAGACTGGATATTGGGTTAGACTGGATACTAGGAAAAGGTCCTGTATGGAGCTGGGTGTTGGACTCAATGATGCTTATCAATCCTTTCCAACTTGGGGTGTTCTACAGTTCTGTTTCCTCTGTTGCTGATCAAGGGGGATGGAGAAAAGTCAGGAGTGATGGAGTGGTGTTAAAACTGGGAAAAAAATGACATGGGATGTAGGGAGGTGTTGTTTTAATGTTTAGTTTTGTATCTTTCTACCCAAACTACCCAAGGGGAGTCTGTTTTGCCAGTGACTGTAACCGGTAATTGACCCCCCCACTCTTTATCTTGACCCACAAGACTTTTCTCGGTATTTTTTCCTGTTGTTTTGCTGAGAAGAGCGGTTCAGAGAAAGGTTTGGAGTTTGACCCTTATCCAAGGATAACCCATCACAATTTCATGAGACAAAAATCTAAAAGAATTGCCAGGCAGCTATAGGAAGTCATTCTTAGATAAGTATTCTGGAAGTGACATGAAGTAACATGATATGAGTACCTCCATACTGAGTACTATCCCATTTCGCTGCTGTGGAAATCCACTGGTACCACATTGGTGTGATTTTGAAATGCTCGGACTGTGGATAAACCAGTTAGGGTACTTTTTTTCAGTTAAACAGTGAAAGTATGGCAGGTTTTAAAACATAATTCTGTCACTTATTTTGGAAGAAATCAACATCAATAAAATTAAGTCAAAACTCCTACCATTGTGCAAGAACAGCACAAGGAACAGAAAGATCACATATTAAGCTTTGGTTGACAACGTTTTTAAGTGGCTATTGTGTGTTTAGAGTTATGAAAACTGAAAAATAAATGCAGAGTTTCCATTTCCAAGTTGTTGCCTAAAATGGATACCAAAAATTGCCAGAGTTTGTGCTGGGACTGTTTCCAGGTGGACAAGGGCCTACAAGTTGGATTATGTAGGGTAATGTAAACTTTCTGCTGTGGGGGACCATGAGTGAGTTTCCACTAAGGATTATTTTCTCTCCTCACCAAACTGCTTCCTTCAGCTTTTAACCCAACAGAGAGAGATCTGGGTTGTTCACTATTACATGCCAAGTAAAGATTTTACTGGTAAGTGTGACCTCTATGAGCTGTTGTTTATTCAGCAATTCAAAGAACTTTGGTCTTTCTAGCAGTTCATTTCCATGCACTGTTGTATGTACTTTCCTGAAGAAGTAACTCATCTGTCTTAAAGTCTTCTGGATAGACCTTTACAATTCTAATTTTTGTATTTAGAGGCTGAACAGAAATTGGGATGAAAATATCTCCAACCACTTGTGAGATAACCCTGTTGTGAGGAATTTATAAATGAACAGACCAAACACACTGTAGGAAGGAAAATGCAAAGAAAGAGGAATCAACGCTGGCATGGTTTTTCAGCAGCTCAGTGGGAGAGCTGCAAATAAACTGTGGTGTCCTGTGCTACACAAGAGCCTATATGCACTGCTTGTTATTCCTTGCTTATGAAAGTGCTGGCAAGGGGAAATTGCTATAAGTTTGTTTATCTGTTTGGACCGAGCTCATGTTTTCAAACTTTCTAAAGTGTCCTGCACCTTCTGTAATGAGCTGGTGAAACTGCTGATGTTTCTCTTTTGTCATCTTTCACTTAAAGTAGGAATCACCTACAGAATGGCAAATAACTAGAACAGAACTGCTTTAGATATGATTAAAGCTAATGACAATATTTTCAAGATACAATATCTACTGTATGGAACAGAATAATGATAATCCCTATGCATGAAATGAGTTTTTCCAAGTCTGAGATTACAACATTTGTTTTCTTTCTGCAGAAGTTTCCTCTTCCCTTATTTTCTATTAAACATTTGTCTCTCTTTGCCTGATCTCACTGCATTTTACCACAGATCTTTCTCAACTCCTCTTTTCTGTACATATAGCCAAGATCTTTTTACAACCTGGTATCAGTCACACATTTGGTCTCCATGTCCACGCAGACTGTGATCCTGATTTACAGCAATATAAATTATAACTGTAGTTAAAATTACACAGCAGAAGAAAAGGCTCAGTATTTCTGAGTGTTTCGGTTCTCATAGGGGCTTTTGTTTGTCTGTGGATACCTAAGATGTTTTCTCAAAGATTTTTAAGTCGGATCAAGCCAACTGTGTAACAGCATGGCATTTCTAATCTTTTCTTCCCAGGTATTACCAGATAAGAGCTGGACTGAAGATTCCATCCAGGATTCCCCACAGGCTGTTTGCTACAATTGTGGGACAGACAGGTAAACTGGTCCCTGAGGACTGGGACGTGACTGGAGATGGTGTGGCATGGAGAAGGAGAGGATGTGTGTGGGGAATGGATGAAGAATGGCCATGGATTTCAGAGTCCGACCTGGATTTTCTTAATGATCTGTGGCTGCTCATGACTTGATTCTGGTGTTTGATGTTACAGAGTTAGACTTGAGGTGTACAGCAGTGGTCCAGGAGAGCACTGTGCAATCCAGATATTACTTAGATATGACTTTTTTTTTTCCTGGAGTACAAAACGTGGGGAGCCTTATGAATCAGGTTGGAACTGAAAGATGGGCAAAACAAAACTGTATATTGTGGGGAATACTGTTCGTACAAAGACAGTTCTTTGCTTCTTGCTGTAAAAATGTACACAATATTGGCTAACATCTCCCTGATGCCCTATAGAGGTGGGAACATCTAAGTTAACAATCACTAGTGTGTGCTGACAGAAGCCTTACCAAATCCATGGCCAAGTTCAGGTTAGAGGAAACTGATGCAGACTTGGATGTATAATCTTTAGTATATAGATAGCCACTGATAAAGCGATGTCCTACTGTAGGTCAATTGCAGAGTTTTCTGTTAGATGATCTCCAGATATATCCATAATTTTGACATTTCTGGACACACATCACACCAATTGCCAAAACATGAATTAATTTATTGCAACATTGTTGTTACCATCATAGATTCTGTAAGTACTTGTGGAATTTGAACTTAATTTTCTCTGTTAGGATTCCATGTCAGAAAAGCAGTGGAGATTCATGCCATCTTATTTTATATGTGATTTTCCTTGCTGTCAGTGAAAGGAGTTGTTTTACTATTCTTTGAGATTCCTGGATGAAAATTGTTTCAGTGTTAATGACAGATTATACAAACAAACAAACAAATAATTAAAAAAAAAATAGACTTTTTTTTCACTCAGTATTGCTCAGAGAGGAAGAAAAACAGTGGATGCAAGATTAATATGTTCTTGAGTTTGAATATTACATAAAATGTAATAAAAAAAGATATATTTTTACTTTTTACATTTGAGGTGATCCCATTTAACATTCTTTCATGGATTAAATGTTCACTTTAATATATATATATATTTTAATTTGAAAGTCTGGTTCAGTTAACTAAGATTCAATTATACATTAAAATATAAAATAAATACAAAGTAATTATATAAATTATTTTTTTATATAAAATGCAAATAATTATTAAAAAATCCAAAGATGTCTGATTAAAAAGTTCAACAACTCAAAATCTGAGTAAAGAAATTGTTTCTGAGAGAGAGGAAAAAAAAATCTAACTCGGTTTGATATACCTTTTTGTATGAAAAATCCTTAAGGAAGTAAGAAAATGATTTTTCATTTTGTTCCAGTGAAAATGATTCTTGAAAGATCCAGAATTCCATGGATTTCCTTTATTCTCTGAAAATTTAGGACATTTACAGCAGATTCTGGCATAAGCAGTCTAGAACTAAAATCCTGGAGGTTGGTGGCCCTGCCTGTGGCAGGGAGGTTGGAACTTGATGATCCTTGGGGTCCCTTCCAACCCAAGCCATTCTATGATTCTGTTAAATATAGCTAGATCTTCTTTTTCTATGAAAAAAACCAACCAACCAACTAAACAAACAAACAAAAAAACAACAACACAAAGAAACAAACAAAAAACCCACTCCTGTTCTGCATTGCAAGAAGGATGGCAGTTTTATTTAAAGAACAAACTGAACTGTTTTCTCTCTTTACGTTTTAGTCAGGTCAGTGTTTTCTTCTGCCTGATATACCTCAGTGACCTGTTTCACCTCTTCTCGAAACAATTCGTATTAGACATGAATAGGAGAGAGGCGAGACAGGCAGTGTGGTTACAGAATTAGCTGCTGACTTGCACAGTGCTAATGAAATCCAGACTGGAGTTTAATAGCTTTATAGAGCTAACATCAAGACAGGGAGTTAAAGCTTTAAATGGCTTTTTCTTGGCTATCTATGCAAGTACTTCTTAATTGATTTCATAGGTCTGTGAGAGAGCATTATTTAATGGGACTGAACTTAATGGCAAACAGGCTGTAATATTCTTTTCATTCTCATGCCAGTGAACACTCTATGAGTTTGGGTATAGCTGGGATAGGAGGTAATTAAATTTCTTCGAGCATTTCCACAAGACGTTCCTATCAAAGTAGTACTATACTACTACATGGTGGCATTGTATAGTATCAAAGAGTCATAGAATGACTTGGGTTGGAAGAAACCTCAAAGATTATGCAGTTCCAAACCCCCTGCCTTGGGAAGGGCTGCCAACCACTAAATCAGGCACTAGATCAGGATGCCCAGAGACCTGTCCAACCTGGCCTTGAACATTCCAGGAATGGGGTGTCCACATAGTGAATAAACTTCTAACTCACCAAAAAGAATGAAGGCAAAAGTAGTTGAGATTCATTGAGTTTGGTGTAAACTAAATCTTTTTAATCTTTTCCTTATCAGGTTCTTAGCATCTATGAGAACTAAATAAAACGTCCTAGAAATCATAAGCAGAAGTATTTCTCTTCTTGTGCATGCAACATTTAGTTTTTATTAACTTCTGAGGGATTTACAATAAAACTGTTTGAACTGACAGTGTTAGCAATGTTTAGTTTGCTTCCTGCTAGGTATTTTCAGCTGCATAATCAGAAAAGACATAGTTCTGAAGAATTCAGCAGAAGTGAAGCCATCCTGTAGCAGTTGCCAGCATGCCCAGGGCAGAACTAGCAAGGTGTGCAGGAGTTCTAATGAGCTACCACATGGTCCATAAGTTTGCTGTATCATGTCTATGTTGTGGGAAATGAATGGGCTATGTACACCAGCTAAAACAATAGGAAACTGTGCTGAGGATCAGTATCCCTTGTAGCTTGGCAGTGTAGATCATTAAGGCTGCACACTGGCTTGCGTTGAGTCAGACTGTATCACATACATACATACATGTAAGTATAAATGCATGAAAGTATATACAATTATTTAATACCTCTAACTGTTATTAGTCATAGAATCACAGAATTGCAGGCGTTGGAAGGGACCGCAAGAGATCATGGAGTTCAACCCCTCTGGCATACTAGATTCCCTGCAATAGGTTGCACAGATAGGTATCCAAGCCATGGTATTTTCTTTGTTCAAGTTTTTGGCTGTTAATTCTTGTCCTACTGTAATGCACCACCAAGAAAAGAGTGTGGTAAGTTTCCATAAAGACAAAAGTAGACTGGTGACTAACGACTTCGTCAATGCTGAAGAGGAGAAAGGGAACAAGGCTGGCTGAACACAGTCTTTGGTTTCTCTCATGTTGGTTTTGAAACCCCATGAGATTTAGCTTCCTGTCTCTGAATAGGCATCATGACTGATACAGTCTGCTTCTGGCATAAGAAGAGCAAGCTATGCTTACTTCTTTTTCTTGGCAATGACATGTACTTTATCAGTTTCAGCATCAGTTCTGAAGGGCTGAGCTGATGTAGACATATCTTATAGCCAAACTCTAAAAGTGCCTTTTTGAGTGGATTTTTTTTTTTTCCTCTAGTGCTTTTCATCAGTATGGCTTATTAAAATTTTGGTGTGATGATGTCCACCTGCAGCATACATTAGGCTGAATGTGCAAAAGCAGAGAAAGGAGCTGGGAGAGTGAAAGTTACATCTCATAGCAGCGTATTGGTATAATTAACTCATTGGCTGACTTATTTCATGATAGGCTAAATGTCTTCCGTAAGTGTTTCCATAAGTGTTTGGGCAATTGTATAAATTTTAGCACAGGAATTTGGAGAAGTATGAACATGCAGTCATTGAGTGTTTTCTAGGCTATAGAGAGAAGATACAAGGAGCTTATCTTTAACATAGTTTTAAAACGTTTTTGTTTTAAAATTTTCCCATAAGCACAGAAGATCGTTGGTGAAATTAGTGGGAGAAATAATAATGGTCTGAAGCATTTAAGATGAGCTGTTTTTATCTTAATTTCCTGTACCACGGAAGAGTGGAGAGCAGTGGAGACCAGATCAATATAGGTGGAGATTTCTTAAAGATGGTATGTTGGGGTAAACAAAGGAAGTTGAATTACATCGTTGAAGAAGCCAGTGAAGACAAAAATCAATAAAGGTTTAATTTTGCATTTTCTCTGCAGTGTTTTGCAGTAGTATACACATCATCTGAATGCATCAGTTTTTGGAAAGAGATTTGTTCTTTATTAGTGAAAGTTGCACTAAGATTTTACTATATGAACTGTTTTTAGATCCCCTGTATTTTATTCTCATACAACAAAGCAATGAGTATCTGTTTACCTTTCTATGTTAGAGACAAGGGGAAAATATTACGTGAGCATTAGGAAAGAGTTACTCAGCATAGTTTATATCTAAAGAAATTACTTAGGACTTTGATTTGTGTCCAGATTTCCTTTGCTTCTCCCCTGCAGAATCACCACATGGCCAATTTTCAAAAAGACTTTCTAAGCAGACAAATATTTTTAGCAACTTGTTCTGAAAATAAGACAAGTAATACAAAATGTTTAAGAGAAATTGTTACCTGTCTAATCTTTAGTACACTGTAGCAGTATTACACCTAATTTTACTCAGTTAAACTGGGTTATTTTCTCAGGGCAGAAAGCCATGGAGACAAGATGTGATATTTGCTGTTACACATTAGATCTTTTGATTGATGCTGTAGAGATGTTTCATGCACACCTGGTTTGATGATTTCTTATAAAATGGTATAAATGACACTAGGTGTCAAGGAAAAAATAATATTATATAAATGGGATGTGAGGAAAGGAGACTAGAAGAGAATATGAGAAATGAAGGACATTACTGCAACCTGTGCCTGAATTTTGCTAAATTTTGTTCCTGGTCCCCCATACTGAGTGCATGCAAGACAATTTTGCCTTTTTCTATAAATTAAACGTTAATTCTGTGACTATCTCAGACCTAATGTCAAGGGCCAGTTGTATTTATAATGTGTTCCGTGACCAACTATTTTTGTCTGTTTTTAAATAGACAATTACTGATCCTTATTTCTTTGTTACCGTTTGGACATTTCAAAGAAATTTCCACTGAAGGAATTTTGCATTAACTTTTAAAGAAAAAACCCTTCTTTTACAAAGTTTTTCTTAATACAGTCAAAACAGGCATTTGTAGTCAGTTGCTCATTAGAGAAAGAAGAAACAGCACCATGACTCATGTATGAAATAGCAGTCTTTAGTTTCAATAACTTTTTGAAGGGTAATTTCTGCCTCCATTAAGTGAAGATAAGTTCACTACTTTTGAAGCATGCGAAAGGGGGCTAGAAATTCACATTTTAGCAAATACATGCTTTATTTTCAAAGCTTGTTAAATTAATCTGGAATAAATACATATTTTATATGTAAAATAAAGCATACCTGACAAATATGGATTTTATCTAAAGAGACGTTAGAGGAATTGGTTGTTTTAGAACCAATTATCACTTTTGTAATAATTGTAGAATAACTGTAGAACCTTATTACTTTTGAGACCTTATAAAGACACTCAGAAATTTTAAGAATTGGTATCATAGAATTATAGAAAGATTTGGACTGAAACGGTCATTAAAGATCATCTAGTTCCACACCCCCTGCCATAATCAGGGTTACCACACACCAGATCAGGAAACGTGGCCTTGAGCGCTTTCAGGAATGGGACACTCACAGCTCCTCTGGACAGCCCTTTCCAGTGCCTCAGCAAACTCTGAGTAAAGGATTTCTTTGTGGTGTCTAACCTAAATCTCCCCTCTGAACAAATCCTAAGCCTTTTTTAGTGGAAGAGGTGCTCCAGCTCATTAATCATCTTTGTGGCCCTCTGCTGGACACACTCCAACAGCTTCACTTCTTTCTTTTGATGGAGCCTCACAGGGGTAAGGAAGAGGTGGACAATTATTTCCCTTGACCTTGTGTCAAGCTTCTTATCTGCCAGGATCCCTAAGTCCTTCTCTATAGTGAGATATATGAGCCAAACAGGGTTCAGTGATACTCAGTAAATGAGAAGAATGTTTATCTATACACAAGGAAAAGAGGAAGAAACAAGAGATATCCTTGACTTATGTGCTAGTTCTGTGTGTATGTCTTGTTGCTTTTTCAGTCAAAACTTTACATTATGGCTCAAAGTATACAAATTGGAAAGGAATATTTGTGACTGGGAAATTTTCCCTTGCAGACTGAAATATGCAGGATATTTCTTCCCTTCCTTCTTGCCAGAAGCTGGGACATGTAAAGTGGATGACAGAGAAGCAACGGAATAGACCACTGTATTGGAGCTGCTGAACAGCATCTGAAATTGAAATGAACTGAGCACAAACTGACCATGATTGGTAAAGGATGCAGTAACTGGAGAGGGCTTTTAAGTGCCAATACATGCCACAGGGTTCTCTTCCCTGGACAATGTGTCTGAGGAAAAAAAATGCATCATCAGAACCCACTTGAAGGTATAAACAGAAATCTGTTCTTCAGATGCAGAGTGCCCACAGAAAATTTCTGGTAGTTGAGGCCAACAGTGGCCTTTAGCTCTATGATGAAGTGAACCAAACAAATTTTTCAGACTTTCTGCTATGGTGTGAATTGGACCTTCAGAGAGATATTTTCCATTACAGGTCTGCTAACATGTCTCTAATTTCTCCATACAGAGATCCCTAATGCTTTCTGTCTAATGTAGAGTCTGACTGTGCAAGTCCTTCAATATCCACCACCATCCTAAACTTTGAATAGTTCTTTTCACTAATTCAGTGAGTAATTGCATCCAGACAATTGTTTCTTCCTGCTCTGTACTGAGGCAAAATAATAATACAAAATAATAATAATTAAAAAAAAAAAATTGGTGCCCTATTGTGGTGTCCTTTACTTTATTTGGGGAATTTTCTCATCTGAATTAATATTTCAAATAAATATTTAGAGTATCTGCTACATAGTTAGGTGGCAAAATAAGCAAATTTTTTGCTAAACTGCGTTTCTGAAGTTATTTTCAGAAGTGAATCCTGTAACTGAACAGCACTCTTAGGGAACTGGCAATGAGTTTGAAAACAAGAAGGAAGCATTTTTTAACAAAACATTTTAGCAAACAATTTTTAACAAAACAAGCTAAGAAAGCACTGACAAAACTTTATGCTGTTGGTAAGTACTAAGTTATTCTATCATCCCACATGTCAGCATGTCTGAGAAATGAACCTTGGTTATGGAACAGTACATTGATAAGAGACTGCATTTATACTAGGATCTTTCATAGAAGGAAATGAACAGATTATCTTAGTTTTTATCCTCACTGAATCAATGTATTGGTAGAGAGGCCGTTTTATTTAATTCTTTCCATGAGGCTAATTGGAAGTGTCAAAAGGCAAGGTTAAGATAAAAGATTCATCTTAGAAATGTGCAGCTTTAATTAAAGTCTTACTAAGGGAGAAATCATTCTGAACTTTTTGATCAAGCAGTTTAAAAATAATATAGTGTCTCCTATAGAAATTATTTAATCCAAATATAACTTCTGCATTTATTCTAAATATAAATATGCTAAATTCAATACTTCAAGACTATCTTGAGTCTCCTCAAACATTTAAATAAAATGAAAAATGAAAACGATGATGCAGTGAAAATGTCTGTGCCTGAAAAATGTTGTCTTGGCACTTTCAAGTTCAGCTTTGGCTTAATAGGGGATCTGCATGAGCATTCCTCTGTTGAAGAATGTGTATTCTCAAGTAGCAGCAACAGAGTTTTCAAAACTTCAGAAAATTATCAATCAATCAAAAGAAAATTATCAAATCATCAATCATTAATGTTGGAAAAGGTCTGTGAGATCTTCTGGTCCAACCGTCCCCTATATTGTCCACTAAACCTTGTTTCTAAGAAGTACTACATCTGCACCTCCAGGTACAGTAACTCCACCACCTCCCAGGGCAGCCTGTTCCAATACCTCACTGGTCTTTCTGAGAAGGAATTTTTTCCTAATATTCAACCTGAACTTCCCTTGACACAACGTAAAGCCATAACCTCTTGCCCTTATTTTTATAGGTTTTCACTGGTTCAATTTATAAATAAAAGAACGTAGATAACTTTGTTCAAGACTATTAGTAACCTGTTAACGGGAGGATCTTCCATGTGTCCGAAGTGCTGAAGAGAGTGGTGGACATATTCAGGAGCTGTGTCTGCAGCCATGTGTTAGAGAGGCTTCCCAACAAGGAGCTGAACCATTATGATCACTGTCTGTAACCTCAGTCTTTTCTTGTGCTTTACTTTCAGATTTAGCAGGCAATTCTGGTTGAAGATTTTTGTGATTATCTGGAGACTTCACCAAACATCTGAGCAGACAGATTTTAGAGTCTAA
Source organism: Alectoris magna (assembly GCA_030625065.1). Taxonomy (NCBI): domain Eukaryota; kingdom Metazoa; phylum Chordata; class Aves; order Galliformes; family Phasianidae; genus Alectoris; species Alectoris magna. Next base: position 5,822,684 of record CM060561.1, read on the forward strand.
AGTAATAAGAACTAAATGAAAACAATTCAGGAAGATGCCATTTTATTTTTGACCACAAACTTCAGACTTTTTAAAAAATATTTATGGATGGTGGATTTTTAGGACAAGAGGTAATGGCCTCAAGTTGCACCAGCAGAGGTTCAGGTTGGATATTAAGGAATGTTTATTCTTAGAAAGAGCAGTTTGGCACTGGTACACACTGCCCAGGTAGGAGGTGGAGTCATTGTCCCTGGAGTTGTTTAAGAAAAGTGTAGCACTGAGGGGCATGCTTTAGTAGGCAATATTGGTGATAAGTGGACGATTGAACTAGATGGTTTAGAGGTCTTTTCCAAGCTCTATGATTCTATTATTATATCTCAGTGTTCTGGTCAGGGAGCCATTATAGGAATGCTGCAGGGAGCAATGACTTCTTGGGAGTATTGGGATGTCCTAGTGATTGCACGAGAGAGAGGATTGTCAGCATTAGGATTTGAGGGATAAAGCAGTAGACTTGGGTTCTGGAGTAGTTGTTCCCTGTTCATGGTACTACTGTTGGCAAGCCTTGTCTCACCTCTGTGCCTCATCAGTTGAACAGCGGTGGCAGTGTTGATCTCTGTGAAGGATCCTTAGATAAATAGATTACAGTTTTGTACAAGAACCCTACATTCATTATCTGAAACATATGTACATACTATTAATAGTTACAGATAATAGTGGTTGTTCTTCAATGACGGTGTTTTGCACAGTGAGAGTATCATGCATTATTTACATGTAAGCTTCTGAACAAACCTTATTCTAACAAGTTGTTGATAGTTTAAGGAAATATTTGTCATATGTGTTAGTTTATATTCTGTGGGGAGGCAATAAATAATCTGCAACTTGAATTGTGCCTGTGAGGTGGAAGCAGCCATGGGAACCTGTGACTAAGTGTAGGAATCATCTTATCTAACTGCTGATATCTCTGCTGTGAGCATCTCCTCCTAAGCTAATCAGCCGGGCTACCTTTATAGTCAGAATAAAGAAATACGTAATTTGAGGGAGTAATTTAATGTGTCTATTTTAAGATAAGTTGATTCATTTCTGTGTCTTTCCATTTACTATAAAAAGAAGTTGCAGGAACTTTTGCAGAGAGACAGTTCTATTGTGTTTCTAAAAGGGTTTGCTCAAAAAGGCTATGATTGCACTGTGTGCTTCATGTCTGTATGCAAATTAGGAAGTAATAATAAAAAGCAGCGAAGTTGAATCAGGTAACAGAGAGAGCAAGTGGTGCCTTTGACTACCCCAGCAAACAATAAGAAATGATCATAGAATCATGGAGTTGTTTGAATTAAAAGGGACCATTAAAGATCATCTAGTCCAACCTCTGCAATGAACAGGGACATCTATAGCTAGGTCAGGATTTTGCATAATGTTTCAGCATCATTTCTCAGTCTAAAAAAAAAGAAATAGGAGAAGACTCCAGTGTGAGATAAACATCAATTTGCCTTTTCTTAAGATCTGAAAATCTGAACTTTTCTATATATTTGTTTCCAGTTCAACAGAAATTATGGCTGGACAGTACTCAAACGTCTACCCTATGAGAACAGGGGCACAAGGGCAGTGATCTAAACAATGAATTCGTGTTTTCCTTCTGGAATGTCACAGTGATTTATTAATTAAAAAATAATGGACATTGTGTAAATAGTGATTTATTTGTATTTCATAAGACTAAAAATACAGTTATATTTTCACCATATATTTGGTAGATGGACAGAAAATATACTGGGAAGTTGTAGTCAGGATTGAATTTTGATCAACCTGGAATTGAATTCAAGGTTAAGCAAAGCATTTTGCACTCTTAGCAGTTGTGTAGGACATTGATCTATGATTAGTAGCCCTGAAGATTAGTGTTATATATTAGATGTGGTTATAAGTTGGAAAAATGAAAGAATTTTCTGTACATTCAAGTGTACTCATCGGCTTTTCAGAAATATTTGCTTAATTTAATATTCCAGCCAAGGATTGCTGGTTGGTTTAATTTCCCGTTAATAGCACTGGCAGGGACTGCTCAGAAAAATCTTTTGGCCTACAGATTGAAACAGGAGACATTGGCAGAAGGGCAAATGGTTTGTCCTTGTGTCTGTCTTATCTGTAAAATGATGGTACTTCTTCAAAGTTGCAATTATATGAATGGCAATAACTTTACAAATGTATAAGATAAACAACAGGATCCGAATAATTAAAAAGCGATTCCCTTTAGCAGGAGATGCAAAATCTTCCATGAGCAGAAAATTTAGGTTCCAGGTAAGGAAATGATGTCAAGATGAGACGGAGATCATAGAACCATGGAATCATAGACTCGTTTGAGTTGGAACGGATTCTTGAAGGTCACCTAGTCCAACTCCTCTGCAATGAACAGGGACATCTACAGCTAGATCAAGGTTTTCAGAGCCCCATCCAGCCTGACCTTGGATGTCTCCAAGGGTGGGGCATCCACCACATCTCTGGGAAACCTGTTCCAGAGCTTCATTACCCTTATTGTAACACACTTTTTCCTTATATCTATTCTAAATCTACTCTTTTATTTTGAAACCATTTCCCTTTGTCCCATCACAGCAGACCCTACTAAAGAATGTCTCCTTCTTTCTTATAGATCCCCTTTAAATACAGAAAGGTCTCTATCAGGTCTCACCAGAGACACCTTTTCTCCAGACTGAACAGCCCCCACTCATTCATTACTTCTTTTATTTCCAGAAAGAACCATTTTTATAGCTGGTCTGATGCCCTTTGAACCTCAGAGTCCCAGAACCTCAGCCAGTGCTTCATGCAGAAAGCACAGGTCTAGTGTTTGAACCATGACGTATCTTTATAGATAGATATTCAGGGCTAATTTTTAAGAGAGACTTTTTTTCTACTTGAAATTAATGGTTGGCCTGCGATCTATGAATAAGTTTTTATAATAAACAGAAATGGAACACCCATTGCCTTTAAGTGGTCGTAATCAAATAAATTTGATGTCTTCTTCTCTTGTGTTTTTAGATAGTCTTCACCTTCTTGATGTTCTTATTGCTGAAAGGAGGCAAAAAGAAGTAGAAATTGTTAAGACCAGCAAAAACAAAAAGTATGGATTTGAATGCAGTTATTTCAATTTTCTTTTTACTGCTACCTTATTTATCCATTGTGCATAAGAAATAAGTCAGTAAATAAATAGATTCATTTAAGCACGAACACTTTTCCCAGACTGGGATTACCCTTTAAGTCCCTAGATTTCATTTTGATTCTTAAATTGCACAGAAGGTCTGCATGTGATGGGTATAAAACTCTGTTTAGAGTCAAATCACTTTCTCACTGATGATCTGTGCATTGCCCTTAAAGAAAGGTCTTTCTGTGTGGGCGCTCTCATCTTTCTCAGTCTCCCATCTGTAGCAGGACCTTTGAGACTTCCTGTAGGCAGCTTGTCCAGCAGTGCCTAGCAACCTCCTAAAGCGGTGTTGATGGTACACTGATCAGTCCTGGCACTGGACCACATGTCCTCGCTGGAAATACCCGGTTTTGATTTACCCTTTGCTCCTCAGCATCTGTTTGCATGAAGAACAAGTCTGGTCTGAACAGCAGCCTTGAACCCTCCCCTAATTGCCAACTACAAGACCTGAGTTTTGTATAACATTCTGAAGAGTAGAAGAACGATCCCAACCTTCTTCCTTCTTTAAACTTATATTTCTTAATGATGTGAGACAACAGTTAGGTAGTGCTGGAACCCTCCACTTCCTTTCCTTAGATTTCTGCACAAAACAGTAATGTAATGTATATGTTTATAGATTTAGTCAAGTACTCTTCTCCTCTCTTTGGTGAGTAGTGATAGAACACAAGGGAATGGCATGAAACTACAACAGGAGATGTTCAGATTGGATATCAAGAAAAAGTTATTCATCAGGAGTGTATTCAGGCACTGGAACAGTCTTCCCAGAGCAGTGGTCATGACCCCAAGCTTGACAGGGTTCAAGGAGCATTTGAACCGTGCTCTCACAGGTAGGGCTTGATATTTGGTTGATCCTGTGTGGAGGAGTTGGAATTGATGATCCTTGTATGTCCCTTCCAAATCAGGATATTCTGTGATTATATGATTCTCTTTTTCTCTTTGATTTTGTGCAAAACTCACATCTTTTATGTGAACATGGAACAGTCTGCATTGTCTTTGCACTGGCATGATTAGTTAGGAAGCAAATGAAGTGGAATATTAAACCTAATGGCTCAAACAGCTGCAAGATATTTGTGAGATTAAAAAACAACAACAACAAAAAACACAAATTTTTTGTTTTCTTGTTTTCTGCATCGAGATTCATGTAAATTCGGGTCCTTATTCATGTATTTTGACAGTATCAATGCTTAACTTGCTTCACTTGAAGCAAGCCTTCGAATGTGAACTGATCTGTTAAGAGCAGACACCTTCTCTTGTGGCTGTTGTAAAATTCTGCATAGCAAAATGCTGGTTTGCGACTTGAAGCTTGAAAATAGTCTTTTTGTTGTTGGTGGTGGTTTTTTGTTTGTTTGTTTTTAATGATTCTGTTCTTGCATTTAGAATTCTGCTGGATTAAGGATCAGAGTTACAAAATCTTCTGATTTCACCTTGACTCTGAATTATATACCTAGTGGCATAAAAAAAATGTAGTGCATTTGCTTACATTCTATTGAAAACAGCAAGACTCAAAATTGCATGCTTGGCTTTTATGAAAAGGTAGTAGAAGGTCATCTTCTACTGCAGATACCATGTAACTTGATTGTGTGGGTGAAGTTATAGCGCACATTAAAAATGTGCTACCACCACGCTATTCGCTTGTAAGATCATAAACTCCCTGAAATTGCTCTGCATCCATTTAGATGTGCCTCCAAATAGTGCACCAGAGTAAATCAAGAGTAGATCAGTAAAGTAGTAGACTTGCTGCATCTTTCTGTGTAATGGACAAAGTGATGAAGTTACCTTGCAGCCACTGTGGGCCACGCTTTTTTTAATCTAGTATTTCAGACTACAGCCTTGAAAGATCTGTTTCATGGAAGTTTGAGTGGCAAAGGAAAGTGTATAAAAACCAGCATGTAGCTGAAAGATGGCATTGTGAGTTTTTATTTCTTCAGACAGAAAGAAAAGATATTGCACATCATTGCACATTACCTAGTAGACGTTGGATGTTAGAGTCAAAAGCTGATACAGAAAAAGTAGAATCTAGGCAACAAACACAGTATCCCTTATGAATAAAAATAAAACTTTCTCATTATGTTAGCATAAAAACTCGTGAAATTGCACAAGTGAGATCGTTGTTTACTTCTGAGAAATTTATTTTAGAATTTGTTGCTTTTATAAAAAAGCTCGACTGCTATAGTATAGACGATCTTTGTGTTACTGATGTTGTATTTGGTTAAACAAGTAGAGAAAACAAAAAGTGAAACCATGGCACAAGTGGATGGCAACTAACATATCAGAATTTAAGACAGTGAGTACCGGAAGTAAAAACCTCAAGAAAGAGCTTAATGGAAGCAAAAGCCCCTGAGTGTTTTTAACAGTGGGTTAGCATGAACTTATAATGTACATTATGTGTGACATATGATAACTGGAGGATTTGAAGACCCGGGAGGATTTACTGTTCCTTAATTTCTATGATTGCTGAGCACTTTTTCCTAGTGCTGATCTGAGCAATTAGCCTCTGTTTTAGTTTCCACTGTATATGTAATGGGGTTAATTGTATCTTATCATAAGAGTATTGTGAAACTTAATGACTTGTTATAAAGTGCTTTAGAAATTCTTGGACATCTGACATTGTAGGAGAGCAAAAAGTCATTTATGGTCTTGAAAATTTTTATGGTTGGTTCACCCTTTAGCAAGTTATACAATGGATCTGAAAAGGGAAATGTCTGACTTAGATTTCTACCAACACTGCTTAATGACTTGCCATAATAACAGTAATCTGGGAGTCTGTTAATATAGTTTTAACTACTGACATTTTTTTAGGTGGGAGTTTTTTGAATATAGCTCACGTCCTAAATGGAAGTGCGCTTCAACATCATCATAGCTGCTGCACCCCATCCAAAATTAGGGGAATAATTCTGTTCATAAAAATATTTCTCCCCCACCTCGACCCCTAGCAGAAATAACAAATACGTGCTTGGTAAATCTCCTGCAGTGATTCGCCATTTTAGGTTTTCACATTCTGAATACAGCTGCTGGCTCATGGACAGAAAGAAAGGATTAGTTTGGTGGAAGGTGTTGGTCTTTAGCACTCCAGGGTTGGTGGCATAGTAGGGAGGCCAGAGGTGTCTAGGACCTGTTCTTTTATTATGTGAGAAGGAAACTATGAAGTTACATCCTTTAAAAGCAGTTCAAAATTACTGTCAGTTCATACCAGAACTCCAATACAAGAGACTCCTCATGGTGCCTGGTGACTTGTTGGTGTGTGATGGACACCTCTACAACCAAATCCAGGGGGTGAATCATGGACTAGATTTAGATCTGTCCTAGCACACTGCTCTATGGCTCTCTGTGGCCATCAAAGCTTGGGGCTGAGGGGACACTGAAGATTCTTTGGGAGTATGAATCAGAGACCAGATAAGAGTAGTGTCCTATCAAGGGCTATTCAAAGAGACGGAGATTTAAACTGCAACCAGCTGAAAGTATTGTTCTTCCCATCTTAGCTAAGTCCCTACTGCACATTGATTGGGAAAGACAATATATGCAGCCAGATGCTTCCTCATTGGAAAATTTATCTTTAACACCTTCTTCAACTCAAGCTACCCTTAGGCAGATGAAGTCTTTGTGTTTGCTGGGCAATATTCTTTCTGGAACTTTCTAGGAAACATAAGCTGAATGCCTGTCATGTACATAGATATCCATTCAGATGCATATTCATGTGTTCTGAAGATACAGAACAAGACAATTAAAACATGAGGGAAAAGAACTAATTTATTTTAAACAGCTCAAATACACTGATTAATGATTTTAGTATTTGCATATTAGTAACTATGAGATGTTGACACTTCTATGTAATACCTGCTATCTGCACTGATCAGCATGCCTTGTTATTGTGAAGTAACTCAGACTTAAGGCCAAATTCTTAGGAAGTAAGAACTTATATCTGCACCTTGAAGCCCAAAAACACCATTGAAAATCTCTACGATGGCTTTGACCTGATACACTTTTGAGTTATGAGTATAACTTCTTTAAACCAGCTTAACTGCAATGTTTCTTTGTCCTGGTGGAAGTTTACTGATTATAGTCTTAGGGGTATTTACATTATGCTTTGTTATGCAGATGTTGGTCTCATGCCAAGTTTTTTTTTTTCACAATTTCCACCAAGAAAGATCAAAAACCCACAGAGATGTAAGCCAAAAATATTAAGTTTTGTCTGTAAGAAGATTGAAAACAGAACAAATATTATCCATGGAAGTAACAAAAAGTACAGAGTGAGTTTTATATTCAACTCCTCCTGAATGTCCCCTCTTTTTACTAAAGAAGATATTCTATCACAGATGGTGCTTTGGTCAAGATTTAGTCCTCATACAAGGCTACTTCTGTGTTGAGTGTACTCTAGTCACAGTGACTAATATTGTTATTTCCTGAATTTACCAGTTGTGTCTGTCCTTCTTTTGTCACTCATCTTACAATTCAACTAGAACATGTCTTTTTATAGAGTGAATATCTCTTCACTTTGGACTTATGTTTAGTATGTGTCTACAGTTTCTATCATACATTTGGCAGGGTTCAGCTCTTGCGTCACTGTTTGCAGATCTTGACATCAAGCTTGTGATCTCAGGAAGAGGGAATGGATTTCCTCACATAATCTTAGCAATAAAAACAAACTAGAATAGTCTTAAACAGAGACTGAGTAGCCCAGGATGATAATGTAAGCTTTCTGCATAGATTACATTGGGCGGAGTTCATTCAACATACCTGAAGGATGAATTTTAGTTTACAGTGCCTTTCTCCCAATAGGTGTTTCTTTTTGTCTATGGGTTATAAAAAAATCAAATCAAATTTGTTGCCTGCCTTTTCTGTGGCTAAAATGGGATACGACAGATCCTAGGCTATAAATTTTACTTAAGGCTAACATGTGTAACTGTGTGGTGGTACTGGTATGATGTAGATCTGAGGAGCTTTACTAGTAGACTCAGTTCTAAGAAGTGTGTGGAAGTAAGGACTTGTCACCATGTGACCTACTCAGAAATATCCAGAAATATCAAGGTTTAATTTCCTCTCCTGTAAGCATTGAGAAGTACCATAATAACTCAAAACAACCACTAATAAAGTAGGTATTACATTTGTGGGGGATGAAAAATCTCTTCTTGTACAAATAACACAATAAGAATCTTTGTGGTACTAGCCATAATAATATTTGATTAAAAATACACTCACCAGAGCTCAGAGTCTCAGAATTTAGATTAGAAGAAATAGCACAGGACCTCTGATGGGATTCAAGGAATTAATATGTCTTGTCATGATGCTGTGGCAAGCAGGAAACCAAAGCAAAGTTTTATCATGAATTTCTTTGGTCTGTGGATTGTAATAGGCTGTTTTTTTGGGGGGAATTGCATTTTAGATTTTAATGAAACCAAATTAAACTATAAATTATTGTGTGTTTTGATTTCCAGTAATTGAAGTTTCTACAATATTAGGAAGAAAGGAAGAGGACAGGGAGTCTAGACTTTTGCTGGACTGTGAGATCTGGCTTCAATTTCCTACTCTGCAACAGAATTCCTCTCTGATGCTAGTCAAGACACTTTGCTTCAGAACTTCCAAGTCCCTCAAGTGCCTGATTTTCATTGGCTTATACTGAATATTGAGGAAACAGACCCAAATTACCCTCTGTCTTAGGTTCTTACCGGTAAAGTGGGTATGAGCAACAACCACAATCAGCATCATGAGTGATAATGAAGAAAGTGAAGAACTCAAATGGTGAAGGTGTAGTGACGGGCATAAAAATAAATATGGTGGATTGTTACCAAGCAATTCAAACAACACTGAAAGCTTTCATGTCTCATCAGATAGATTTAATTCATAGTGTTGCTCACTTTTACACTGCATAGTGCCTAGTTTTGGTAGAAGTTAGTTATAAAAAGTAATTCAGTGACTGCACACAGTGAAGTAATTCTTTGAATGATATCATCTACAGGTGGGCTTTCATCTATTTATTATAGCCCGTTGGGCATAAAAAGAAAAAATAAACATACCAGAAAATCTTTGTTGTATTTTTTTTAAGTTTAGGTTGTCAACTCTTTTCCCATCCTGATGTGAAAGTTATTTAACGTTCATCTTTTGTGAGCCGTGAAAAGCCAATGGGAGTGATTGGGAACTTCACCTCCATTTATATAATTGCTATGTGGAACAGGAAATTGGCTTATGCAAGAAAGAAATCTGAGGCTAATTTGTGATAAGCATCTTTAGAAGTGAAAGCACTCACTGACACGTCGTTCGCTTGCAGGAGGAGGGTGTTCTTAGGGGATACATTTCACATTAGCTAGCTGACAAACAAAAAGCTCAAGTGAATTGAATTGAATTTAGTTCTTGCCTGTGACTGTGAGTGTGCTTGTTTGGTGACTGCAAACAGAAGCCTGATAACTACACTCATAAAACAAAGAAAGATGGTGAATACAGACTCAGGTGAGCATGGGAAGAGTTACTGCTGTTTCATACAGTGTACTCGTTATAGGCTGAATGCTTCATAGGCTGATAGGTGATGTAGAATTTGTATAAAAACTGTACAGAATCTTCCCTATTCCTTAAGACTCTTGCTATAAATGCAAATTCTGAGGTAGCCAGCCTGCTTTCCACACAGGATTTTACTGCATTCATTTACACTTGTGATGGTTTCACCCTGATGGGCAGCTACATTGTACTACAGTGCTCTTTCACATTCCCTCGTCAAAGGAACAGAAGAAGAAAATGCAATGAGAAAAAGCTCAAGGGTCAAGATAAAGTGAGGGAGATACTCATCATCACGGGCAAAACAACCTCAGTTTAGGGAGATCAGTATAATTGTTACCAACTACTAACAGACTAGAGCAGGAAGAAATCAAAGGCAAACTAAATACACCTTCTCTCCATCCACCCTCTTCTATTTTCTCTCCCAGAGAAGTGTGGGAGAGCAGAAAATGGATTGTGGTCAGCCCATAATACTTCATGTCTGCTCCTTCATCGTCATTCTCTGCCCTGATCCATGGGTCCTCCCTGTGGGATGCCATCCTTCCCCAAATGATACTGTCTGATCTTCCCATGGACAGCAGCTCCCCTAACCCTTCTGCCTCACCGTGGGCTCCTCTTCATGGCTGCCACTCCAAAGTGGGACTGCTTCGGTGGGGTCTCTCCATGGACTGCAGCTTCCCCAGGCCTCATCCACTGCTGCACCATGGGATGCAATGGAGGCATTGCTGCATGTGGAGATCTACTTCACATAGTGCCAATGGGCCTCTCCTGGGCTACAGGGAACTTCTGCTTTGCATCTGAAGAACATCATACCTTTCTTGAACCCCATTTCTGACCCATGTAACCCCCCCCCATGGAGGGGGTTAGCAGTGTTTTAGTGGTGAACTTGTAAAAACACGAAATTATTAAATGCCATCTCATATCTCTAAAAGAATTCAAGAAGGACCAGTGTCTCTATGGGGATCAGTCATAGGGTCCACACATTTTACGATCCACTGAAAACCTTATTTTCTTTTGCCCCAGATGCCTTTGTTTTTTATATCACTTCCATTTCTCCAAATACAGTCCAACACAGGCCAAGGGGACCAGAGCAATTATCCTTAATTTAAAAGATTGAAAAATGAGAAACTGGAAAAAAAGCCCTGAAAAATTAAAGGATGAGCAGCAGGTATGACTGGATAATATAAGCAAAGTATCTCCACTTTTACTCTGGCTTAGCAGGGACTTCTTGTTGTTACAAGTTTAGTGACAATCTGAGTACACATTAGACCTCAGTATATGGCCACTGCCAAAAGGAAGAAAAAAAGAGTTCATTAGTACTCTTTGTACTACTCTTTTTAGGGACCTTTATGAAACGTTTCAGTGGACTGTAGCAAAGAAGAATTGCTGTCCAGTTGGGATTACTCTTTAAAGCCTGCAGGTTTGAGTTGAAAGCGATCTTTTTGTTTGTTTGTTAGTTAGTTTGTTTTTTATCACGTATTTTAAGAGTTTCCAGAAATGGCCCTCTAGTAAATGATATGACAATGTTCTTGAAGCGGGAATTGCACAGCTGTGCTGAAGGAAGAGATGCTGTCCTAACATGAGGTACTGACCCAGCTTTAGAAATTATGCTTGAAACTTGTAGACCTATATTTTTTTCCTGGCAAGCAGTATTTCTGGAAAAAAAAAGCATCCAGTGCCATCCTAGGGCTTTTTCAGTTTGAGTAGTGTCGGCAAGGAAAATGTAGAAATTAAGAAAATGGCAAAATGATACTAAAGAAATATTTATCAGGTGTTGATATTATTGTCCTTTAAATTCCTTACTTGATTGTCGAAAAAAGATTCAGTAAACTGCTCAGCCCCAGTTTTGGCTGCCCTAGCATTTCTGCAGAAGTCATCTTTGCAAAGCACATTCTTGACCTTATCCTCTTCAGAACTTCTGTTGCATCTAAGAAAAAATCAGAGCCCATTGTTGCTACTTTACTTCATTGACCACTTTCCCGAAATTCTGAATTGTTCACATCTCTATCTTCAGAAAGGTCTGAAAAGTGTTTCAGAGAATGAGGATCCTTTAAATTTTTCTACTTTTGGAAATAGAATGGTTTGTGATGGTGGCATCTGTATTACTAATTCAGCCTTTTAAATGTGTGGCCAAGATTTTATTCCAGTGACATGTAATTTACTCAGTACTACAGAAGAAGTCTGACTAAGCTGGAATGGGTGTTTCTTGTTTCAAGTTCAGTGCTGAGGTCACTTGTACTGAATTAACATTTGTATTATGGTTTTATTTTTTCTTTCTCACCTCTTTTTTTTTGGTTTTTGGTAACAAATAAAGGAGGAGCACAATCTCCCCAAATAATACTAGTAAAACACCAGTCAGCTGTGCATGTCTTCTACTTAAAGCTTATATGAGCTTTCATAGTACCTCCTACTTCCACCTTCTTCCAAAGACTAATCCAGTCCTGACCATTGTGACAAGATAGATAGACTGATTCACAAACTAATAGATTGGCAATGGGATGGAAATCTTGAAAGAGCTCTATGAAAAATGTTACATCCACAATTTCTATCAGAAATGTTAAGCCTCTTTACTGTTGTTTACTTACTGAAGGGTAGCTGTCCGTATAGAAGCGTGATCTGAAATACAGCGTAGACATGGTAGGCAGTGTAGAAAAAAAGAACCTGTCTTCAGTGCACAGAAGAAAATAACAGAGTTGACACAGAAAGAGCAGTGTAATAAGAAAATAAACACTGAATATCAGTTGTAGTTCAGAAAGTTTTGGCTAGACAATCTATAACGGCAAAATATTAACTAATGCATTGAAATGGTTGTTGTGCTGTATGGATGAACTGCAGTTTTGAGCATCTTCAGCTGCTGAACTTCTCCAGCTGATGATTCTGGAACCTGTCTTATAAACCACGTAAACAAATCCTGAGCTTGACTACTGAATTTCAGACGAAAAGAGAATAGAAAAATATTTGGAGATGCTGAAATAACATAAACTTGAGCATCAAAGGAAATTTTTTGTTGGGACAGTGAGACTGAAATTCTCTGACGTCAAATACCACTGAGTCTATATTAGCTGATAAAGGTGTGTATGAATACCATATATCTCGATAGGGATATAAAAGGTAAAGTGAAGTAGTGTGTATGAATCTCTCAAGACACACTAAGGAAACAATTAGTTGTCCAGTTATATTTTCCACATATTTTCCAGGAAAGCTCATGTGCTAAGGTGTTTCTTATGCAACAATGATTTAGACATGAGAAAACCTATAGATTTCCTGGTCTTCCTTCCTTCCGTTCCGTTTCATTTTATTTTCTTTTATTTTTTTTTCTTTCTTTCTTTTTTTTTTCCCCTTCAGTATAATTTATGAAGGCTTTTAACATTTCTGCCAAAGGTTCTTGCCAAGCCTATATTGGATATTTTCCAGTTTCCCCTCAGTTTTTCATTCTTCTTGCCTGTGTGAAAAATTCCCATCAAGTCTTTAAATTCCCCCTATTAATTATAAATAAGAACAAGTTAACTCATATCCACAGGCTCTCTTATGATTTCCCATAGCATTCTTTTTCAATGCGCAGCCATCCTTAAGAGGACATGGACATATGCAAAAGACTTAATGCAAAATGAACAGTATTTTTTTTTCTCCTTCTTAACATTTGTAGAACAATCTCAACCTAAACTACTATTCCTGGGGTAGTGGAAAGCAGCATTCTGTTGGTTTACAGCAATTATAAAAGCACTGAAAAGAGAACTGAGTTTGTTTCTATGACTTTTGTTTCCTCTTATCCTACCTTATAGATTGACATGCTTTTCTGATTACTCCAGAATATTTGTCATCTGGGATCTCAAGCATTTGTTCTTCTCTCAAGCTTTCCTGCCACTGAAATCCAGAGGAACAATATAATTATGTGTTCATTCTCTTCATTCAATATAACATCAGAAAGGATAGGCTTTTTCCAAAGTTGCACCAGTTGAATATTTACTTTTTATTGTCTTATTCATTAGGAAAGAGGTTAAAAGCTAGGAAAGAAACTGTGAACTGCAGCAGCACAGTCCTGTTCTGTTTTCTTCTTTGAACTTTACAAGGAGTGGCAGTTTTTCCAGTAGAGGTCTGCATAGATTTGGAGATCCAAGAGCCTGAAATTCAGCTTAAGTCAAAGATGCATGTTTGTCCCATGGATTACACTTGGGATTATTGATCTCAAAGTCATTAGGAGTGTTGATGAATAGGTTTATACAATGAAGGAAGAGATCTGAGATGTTATGAAGCTGATAGGAAAAAGTGTGAATGATTGTCACTTGCAAAATTATATCAAGGGAAATATCTGCACAATTTATGCATCGTGAAGATAATCAAAGTCTTCAATCCCAGGTTCAGTAGGTGTTTCTTAGCTAACTTAGATACAGTGACTGATAGCTCTGTGATAAGCATTGTAATAAAACTTAGGGCTAAAAATAGCAGCTGCAGACTTTAAGTGAGATACAAAGAGAGGGAAAAATTAACCTGTGGGAAACTGAGCCACAGAGAAGCTTCATGATTTGCCCAATGTCTCTCAAGGAGACAGTGATAGCACTGAGCATCCAGATCTCTCATGTGTTGCATAGTGTTAGCATTGCCATTTCAGAGCATGTTTCTGTTTGGTGGTAGAGACCTTTCTTTACACTGGATTAGAGTTCATTTCCAGCTCTACCGTTGATTCTTAGGATCATCTTGAATGATTTACCATATTTTTGTGCGAGTTCCCTGATTATAAATGGTGGAAGTAAGATTTTGGTAACCCTTATTTGTAAATGCAATTAAATCCTTTTGTCTCAGGGTGCTTATGTGAGATTTGTTGGACAGACAAGATGTGGCCCATTTCAGTTGCAGTATCTTAAACAGGTTTTGTTGAGGAAGTCTAGGAGGAATAGACTTGTGATCCTCTAGTCTTATAGTGCTACGTTGACTTAAGAGCTTACTGCACAACCATGGTATGAACGCAAAGTTTGTGCCAAACAAAAAGATAGTCTGTTAAGAAACTGGTAAGGGTTCCTTTTCTTGAATGACCCTTAATTCAGACTGAAAGCGATGAATAGCCTTACCAGACATCAATCCAGGGAAGAACAACTAATGATACTCTTGGCACATCACAGAGAAAGAGAACATTAATGCAGTTTAATGAAATCCCAGACAGAAAGCCAAATGGCTTGTGCCTGACATGCATTGACAAAGTATGATTGGTCTCTTGCTGATTTATGTGCATGTGTGATCCAGATGAAGCTGCAGGATTTCAATTGAAATAATGTGCATAATTAAAAAGCAAAAAATTTACTGACAGAGTGGCAGAGGTTGATGGAATCTAATTGGAGAAGTAAATGAGTAAGAAAAAATAATTTTATTGCATATTTGTGCTGAGCTGTATAGACAGTTCAGCAATTAAATCACTAATCAGACAAGAGCTGACTGACCTAGGAGAGGAGCATTCTTATGCCTCAGCTGATTAGGAATTAAAATATCTGCTCAAATAAATGCTTAAAAGATATAAAACATACAGAAGAAAATTAGGGGTTTCTCATTAATCCTTCCACTGAGAGTCTGAAGTCATTTATGCTGAATCCTCAGGCCCTTTGTTTTAAGGTGGAATCTTAGGGACTACCTTTCACATCTTATCATTAATTTTATTGTAATATTTTTGACTGTTAGAAAAAAAAGTTTTGCTTATTTAATTCACAGTAGTTTATCCTCTGAGTCCAGTGCAGCTAACTATAGTGCAGGAGATAAAAGTTTGATCAATATATGGCATCCATCCATCACCTTCCTGAACATGATAAGCATAAATGGTACTGTTGCAATAGTCCATTAGGAGAGTGTTTAGTTCTGAATCTACACCATTAATCGGAGGATTTCAAACTGGTACACCCCCAGCTGGGAAACCTTCAATCTCTAGTTTAATGTAAAGGCTGTAATTTTAGTTCACGACTTTTCTGATTCAGTTACTGATGTTGATGAGATGATGCCAGCTGTGCTACGTGAGCACTGGGAGAGTAGTTAGTAGGTCCTATGCTTGCTATGGTTGTAAAGTACATACAGTCAGGGTTGTTTGGTTGTTGTTATTATTGTTGTTGTTTTCCAGCTCTGACACATCAGAATATCTGAATCTGTAAATATTTGTGCTGAGAAAAATGGAGATGTCTTCCTCCCCCTCCCCCTCCCCTTTTTTTTTTTTCTCTTGCTCCCCCCTCAAACAAGGTGCTTTAACCTTCTTGTCAGGGTATTCTTCTTTCGCACACCACTAATTCACACAAAGAGTTTGTGAAATTTTTAATGGAAAGCAGCTACCTGACTGATGATTGGAATTAATTAACTCTAAACATGCTATTACTTCCATTTGCCTTTCTTTTCAGAAAATCTTAATTTTTGCCAGAACAGTACTAAATTGCCTAGAAGGTCAGCATGACATTCTGAAATTGCTGTATTCCTGTGATGCTGAAACACATACCTAGTGTTTGGGTGTTTTTAAAAGTCACTTCAGCAATTTGTTTTCCATATTTGGGTCTGAATTCATTTTTATCTTTTAGTACTTTCACATTGCACAGCAATGCAAAGTGACACTGGCACTGGAGGCAGTTATAAAACATTTGATTGAATGGTGTTAATGGACATTTATACAAGTAGACATTTATGCAAATGCCCATTGGACATGAAAATGAAGTCTTGTATTTTTTAAGCTTCTTACAAGACTTACTGTTCTCTAAATAGTCTAAAATCTCTCTTCCAAAATTTAATTTTAGTACCAGACCCCTCTTTTCCCAGGTTACTCAGTTCTAAAAATCATATATGTTTGTGACAAGGGTGTTTCTTTTCTTACTTTGATTATGTGGAACAGCACAGGGACAGTGAAGGAAAACTCAGAACATTAAGAGCTCTGGTAGAGTACATAGCAATGGATATTCATTAGACAGTCACTTTCAGTCCCAAGGTCTCTCTTGCTAATGTACTTGGTGGGAACTCTCCTTTGATGCTTATTGTTCTGAATTTATCCCATACCTTAATACAAACTTGTGCCTCAACTACAACTACAGTACACCAAGACCAGAGAAACAGAGTAAGCTCGCTACCTCAATGTCTGTTTTAGGAGAAATTTTCATATAGAATAAATGAAATTTCCAGCTGAAGTTTACCACAGTTAGCACTATTTGATTAGTTGTGGTGGAGACCTATAATTATCTCTTATTTAAGAAGGCATATGGCTCTAACAGATGGTAAAGGGAAAAAAAGCAAGTTAGATAAACACTGCTATTTGCACAAGGCTTTCTGGTCTTTGGTTATATTTTACAGTGAAGAGCATAGGTTCTAGGAAGATGGCATACTGTTCATTCAAGTAATGTCCACATGTCTTAAATTTCACTAAAAATAGAAAAATTAGCATGGCCTACAAGTGTTTAAGAAATTTGGCAACAGTGGAAGAAATTAGATGACATAGGAACTTAGTAAATACATATGTATTTTGTAGGAACTCTAAACAAGAAACATCTCTCTTCTGATATTAGAGATAGATATTAGTGGGAATTTTGTATGCCATAGACCAGAAGGACAGCTCAAAGTGTGTGTCTGGACAGGAAGAGGTAGTCAACCACTAGACAGATTTGGGTTATGTTTATGACAGTACTAACTGGGAAGATACATGCCATAGAAATAATTCATATTACACTCAGGTGGGCTACAGGTAGTCCAGACTGAGATTTTAATGACATTGCTATGTGTACCCCTCCGTGACCCATCCTTGCCATTGAGCTGTGTGAGAAGACTGTGACTGTTTCTAATTTGCTTCAGGGCAAGAGCAGTGAGCTCATTTTACACTGCCTTCTTCTGTGATGCTCCAGCAGATGACTTTCGACTCAAGAAGATTGGGAAAGATCACAGGAACCAGTGACACAGCTTGGCTGCGTAGGTAGTAACAGAAGGCCTGTAGGTAGGAAGGTACTGAAATGCTCAGAGCTCTTTCCCAAGTGAGTGTGTCGCAGTGCCCTTCATCTATCTGTGCACGAGCGACCCAGGAGAATGAAACTGTGTTTGAAGGGATGTGACATTTACTTGTGTGGGAACCCAAACATATAGACTATGAAATGTTTCTCGAGTCTCTGAATTAATCTGAGATATAAATGCTTCAGTGTGTGCTGTCATTCATAATGAAATGTTTGTGGTAAAGCTCTGCTTACAACTACGGCAGCTTGGTTTGCCCATGTTATTGAAGAGTATATCTTCCATTAAATCAAAGCTTAGTGGAACTCTAAATTTCCATTTTTGAGCAGTAGTGTAATAATGCTTTCCTCAGATGGCAAGAAAGATTCAGGAATTTTCCTAGTAATTATTTGGTTTCCACTGCTATGGATGTAAAGGCATTAAAGAGGATAGATTTGAAGTTAGATTACTTTTCCATATGGATTTTTTCCTGACACTGTAATCACTTCCTGTTCTTTTTTAGGCCTCAAACACAAAACTCAATAAAGAGTAGAGACAGAATTCTGGAGAAGGCAAGATGTAAACCTGAAGCCATCTTTCAAAAAGGCTGTCATATTGATATTCCCTGGAGCTGTGATTTTATATTTAGAATAACAAATATGACTTTGTTCTCTGCCCTGCTTAGGGAATAGGAAGTGATGTAATCTCTCCAGCAGCAGGGTGCTGGAACCATCATCACATTTCCTACTTCCTAATTTTGAAAAATTGCTAATTTGTCTTGCTTCTCTAGGCTAGTGAATAAAGGACAGAGTCAGGGGGAGTCCTCTTTCTGATCTTTCTTTGTCAAACCCCAGGATGAAGTGTACTAAAAGTGGAGGTAATAGAAAGTTAAAAGTATGGGGTTTTCCCTCTGTAATTCTCAGTAAAGCTACAGCTGACGTTCTACAAGATTAATAGAAAAAATGAATGTGGGGAAATGAGCTTTGAAGGAGATTTGAATATATTTTCTCTTATTCACACCGCTTTTTCTTTACTCAGAGGGTGTGAGGCACTGGCACAATCTGCCCACAGAAGCTGTGGATGCCCCATCCCTGGAGGTGTTCAAGGCTGGGTTCGATGGGACCCTGGGCACCCTGAACTGGTGGGTGACAGCCCTGTCCATGGCAGGGGGGTTGGAACTAGATGGTATTTAATATTCCTTTCAACCTAAGACATTCTGTGATTTTATGATCCTATGATTTTTATGTTTCATTTATGCCTTGTGCTCCTTGTAGTGTAATGTGACACTATTTAAGGTTAGTCTTAATAGCCTTAATGACAAAGTAAAAAAAAAAAATAAGCCAAGGATCTAATACCAAGGCTTTCTCCATTTTTCTGGTACTAGAAAGTAAAGCAAAGTGATGTAGTGATGACCATTCTAGTTGTGCATGGTCTCTGTATCACTACAGCTGAGTACCTCTTCCTTTCTAATGGTTGATTTTTCTTTAGAAATTCTCTAAAATATATTGCCTTTCACCCATGGCTATGTTATCATCTAGTGTGAAAATCTGGGTTAGGGACTGTGTTAGACAGTTGTGTCTTTGCAAGCTCTGATGAAATAAAAAGAAGCACAGCTCCATCATTTATCAAAGGTTTCATTATACTTAAGTTCCCAGGCAAGTCTGGGTCTCAGGCAGGGATGCCTACTGTCCTTGAAAAGGGCTGTTGCTTAACATGTATTCCAGTTTCCTTCAGCAGTTACAGATAACAGGAGGAAGCAAAATTGAAAATGCAATTATGGAAAGAATTTAGCTGATGAGATTGGAGCATCCTAATAATTTATATGCCAAGCAGATTGCAGAGAGCTTAAGAACTGTCCAATCCTATTGCTAGCAAACAGCAAAGATCCACATGACTTCAGTGGCTCTGAGGGATCATTCATCATCAAGTCTCCACTACAGCAAGATACTGCCAGTTCAAAGTCTCTCCTTGACAGAAATCAGAGGTTGAGATATGCAAGTGTCATTATTAGTTGAATTTGCCAAGGTGAAATGTTATTGGTGTAGAATGGCTCTGAACCTTATCAAGCCATTTTCATAGACCAAATAAATAAATAAATAAATAAGTGAGTACAAATGATTAGAGTACAGAAGATTTGAAGGTAAGAAAGGAGCAAAGTATTAGAAATAGGGGGTTTAAAAGGCTCAGAGTTGAAAAAGAAGGAACTGATAAAGCTGGAGAGGACAGTAGGGATAACTGGCCAGTAAAGTCTGAAAGAGTTATAGTCTATCTGGTCTGTGTACTAGGGTCTTAGAAAGGTCAAGGAGCTGTTCAAATTTGAGTAACACTGTCATCTTCAGATGTTCTTCAGGTCCTGGTGCTCTTTCTTGAGGATGTTAAACAGATTTTCTTATCCACTGCTTAACTTACTAACTTCTACTTTCCCATCCAATTCATCTCCATATACTCTGAGATATTACGGAAAACATACTTTGTAGGAGCTTTTTCACATCTGCCACAGACAGCTCCCTATTCAAGTTCCTTTTTCCTGGTGATGGTCCTCAGAACAGTGTAGTTTCTATTCTCACTAAATTTGGCTGAAGATAAAACCTGAATTTGTTACTTAGCTCTTTCACTGTCCAGATATTTTGAAGGCTAATTTCACCCAAAGAAGAGAAGCGGTAAAGAAAAAGACATTTAGGAAAAGCACGCAGGAAACAGGTTTCCTGGTGGCTTAAGGGACATAGCAAGTGTCAGAAATACATCTCCTGACAAGAAAATATACTGAGCAAAAGCTAATTACTGCAAAATTAGTCTTTCCTTGTTGAATTTATCAAAACTTAGACATTTGAAACTGTGGAATAAAGAGCTAAACACAGGTCAATACGGTCTTAACTCAAGCTCTCAGCAGGGGTTGAGAGCTTGTCCTGTCAACAGACCATGCTAAGGAGTGCCCCTTTTTTTCTTACATCCTCCCTTGATATACTGAAAAGCTGCTATGAGGTTTCTGATGGATGTCAGCCATGGTAAATGCCAGACTTCTTTCTACTGTGTCTCTTAGCTGAAAAGTTTGTGCATGTCAGAAAGCTTCCCAGGAACAAGGAGAAATCTGCAAAAGTTACTGAAATGATGGTGATGCTTTTATGGAGTAGACAAAGGACATGTCTGTCTGGCTTGGGTACCATTTCTTATGAGTGAAAAAACTTGAGTATGGTCATGCAGCCAGGTGTACGCTGCCACTCATCAATGCTTATTGAATGTTCATGGAGACCAAAAACTGTATGTGAGCACAGTGAGGTGGTGGGCAGTGCGTTTCAGCAGTGGCAACAATAGGTCACCTCCACTAATGCATATTTTTGCAAGAACAACATGCCAGTTCTTGTTCATTGCTGGTAAAAATAGATAGTTGGATAGAATGATGGTTACTGTGTTGAAAGAATCATGTTTTGTAGCTGAGAATTTGCTCTATCAAACAGTGTTATTCTCTTTTTACCTGTAGAAGTTTCCATGGAAATAAATTGAAGGCATTACTTCTGGAGTGACCCACATATATCTGTTCTTAAACTAAGCAATTTTTGGCACTGTATTTTATCTGCGTGTCTTTGATTTTGACCTTCCCAACAAGAGAAATGACTCTTTATGCCACCTCGCAACTCTGGCTCCTAAAGCAATTACACACTAGCAGTGGTCTGTGCAGGAGTGCATTTGAAAAGTAAATGACATTAAACTTTCCATCTTAGAAAAGTAGCAGTATATCAACATCCAAATCAAATAACATAAAGCTCCCTTTGTCTGCCAGATAGGAATAAGAATGCATTATGACCCTAATACGATTTTTGCGGTGTCTCTAATATGATGAGGTTTAAATTAAAATAAATATGACTGCATGCATTGAAGAGCTAATCAGGCTGAAATGTTCTAGCCTAATGGGTGTCACATCAGGAAATAAACGTGTATTTCTCTAGGCTGCTTGAACTTATGCAGAAGTATTTGGAAGGATATGTGATGGGAAGGCAATAGTAAGGTGAAACACTTCATCTGTTCATGGGTGTTCTTGGTGAAAGTTGATAATAGGAAAATGATTTTAATGTAGTTTGGGTTGACATCCCTGTGGTCCTGCTAATTGATTAGCAGAAGTCTTATTGCTTTTTAATGAGCTCTTTCTCACCGACCCTTTTCATTAATTCACTCGCTCACTTATTTATTTATTTATTTATTTATTTATTTATTTATTTATTTGGAGAAGGTACTTCTTTGTCTGTACTATTCCAGTTCCAGCAGACAAGCATCACAAAAGCTAATGATTACAATTGATTGTAATGTCAAGGCTCCATTTGCTTATCTGTAGTGACATTTAGTACTCTTTTTCTTTTTCTTTCTTTCTTTTCTTTTTTTTTTTTCTTTTTTTAAGTCTTTCTTTTCTATTTTTTTTCACCTTAAACAAATTTTACCTCTGAAAATTTTTAGTCCTTTATCAGTATCAACTCAACATATTCTGATTGCAAATTATGTAAGATATTTGCACGTGAAGCAAAGCAGTAGCTTTAGCAAAGCAGAATAGACCAGTCCTAATTTGAAACTCCTAACGAACCAGTACTCCCTAGGACTTTCTGACCTGGGCTTTTATCCTACCCCAGATCATGGGCTCAAAACAATTCTGTAGACTCAAGTGCCCAGAAGTACCCTTCTGAGATACTGTTTTTCTTTTTAAAAAGCATGTACTTGCTGTCTTCCTGATGAGATCTGTGTCTCTGATACTGGCACTTTTTTTGAACACACCTCATCAGGAGAATTACAAAATACTGCTTGCTAAAGAATTAAAATTCAAAAGCTTAGGTTCATAAAGCACTGAAAGCTGTAAAAGGATAGAAGTGACTGAAGGTAAATCTTGTAATTTGTTGCTCAGTGTCAATGGAAGTAGAATTAGCAAGTAATTCAGGTTAACAGCCAAGACTGAATTGGAAAGAACCTCACTTTGGTGCTCAGTTGTTCATTAGGGAGATTTGCAAGTATCACAGACTCGTATGGGTTGAACTCATGGCAAGTGTTGTTGCCTTCAGTGTAGTTTTGTAGAGCTAAGCGAGTCCAGCCCTGTTCCTGTCAGTGAGAGAAGAATGGACTTCAGGTGAAAATTTGAATTTGACTCATTATAAATCTGGCATCCTTTTTTGTCAAATGGCTAGTGTCTTAAAACCCATGGGTTACTCTGTAGTCATAGTGTCTTAAAACACACAGGTTCTTCCGTAGCCAGAAAAAAACTGCATACAGTGGAGGAATTTAAAGTTAGCTAGGGCTAAATTCTAAATTCTACCTGACCGTGTGTGAAACTTATTTGTTCTCATGTGATATAGCAACACACAGATGAAACCTTTGGCTGTCTGAAAACAATGGGCAGAAGCTTAGGCTTTTGGTTCTTGGTTTCCTTCATTCAGTCTATTTTGTGTGGGCCAACTTGGCATCTCTCATATGCGCCAATGGCCTGTAGGATTGCACAGGACTTTCATCAGCTTGAATAAAATGTACTTCTATTCTTTTTCTATGATTTTAACCAAGATGCCTCTGCACTTTGAGGTTCCTCAATTGAAATTTGCTATTACCTATTGTCTTACCTACCAGGAAGTGACTTCTAGAAACACCAGAGGTAACAAGTAAGTTCCCTTTTCTGAAAGATGCTCACTGTAGGCAAAAGTTGAAGTATTTCAGGTGAGCAGCCATAGCTCATGCTTCTGAAGACTCCCTGGGGAATATACGATGCTTTAGGTTTCATTAGAAATAAAGTTAGTAGTGTAAGTGCTGGCATCATAGGTTTAGGTATTCTCACTTTGAAATCCAACCTGCCTAGTTCTGTTTAACATTTCTTTTTCTTTGAATACTGTAGTTGGAAACCTGCAACAACATGCTCTGTTAACATTAATTATTGAGAACGCAAGTGTTTAATTACAAGTTATAATAAAACTGGCCTAAATAATCATGAAGTGAAAGCATAAGAGAGAAAATAGTCTCCATGCAGAAATCACACCAGCTGTCTCTCTGTGTTTTGTGCAGGTGATTCCAGCCTTTGCTCAGCCTGTGTGCATGAAAACAATGTTTACAGCAGAATATTTCAGATTTTGTACAGGAATGAAGAGATCATTCTTAATGAATCAATGAACTTCAGAGTACATCTGCTTCTGGATGGCGAAAGGGTGAGTTGTCTTGGGATGTCCATAAAAAACTAGAGGGTTGGGATTCCCTGTACCTGATTTCAGGTGTCCATCACATAAACACCTCCACTTGAAATGTTATCATGGGATCTATATGGTGTCACAGGTCTCATCAATATGACTGATAGAGGTGAGTACATGAGTTATCTGACCTACTGTCAACCTCTTCATTAGGAGATCCTGTACTCGTCATATATACATACTGATGAAGGTGCTTGGGATAATTTCTTTAGATGAAAATGCCTACACTGTTAACATCTGTATTAGGACAGATAGAACCTAGGCTCTGTGCCTATTATCAAATACAGTCTATGCCCTGGCTTTCTAGTGGAACAGATATTGATATCCTCTAGTATGTCAGTAAATCAGAAACTCAAGTGTGTCAACTGTAATTTGTCATTTGTGCACAAGATTACCCATTCTACATCTGCACAGGTCAATCTCACTTGATAAAATGAACAGTCTTCTGCATCTTGTTTCTCCCCTTATATATGACTGTTACCTTCTCCTCTTTCCTTGTGACTGATTGCCCAGCAGCTGCAATATTGTGACCAAGTTACCTAATCCCTTTCCATCAAAGATCTCCTCACTTTTCTTATCACTGTTCCAGACTACAGGAATGTATGTTGCTAAAGCTTACAGTCTCTATTGTCTTCCTATTCTGTGTCAACTCTCTCAAGCCAAGCACCCACACAAATGAAGTACATGATCTGAAGCTTTCATCCTGTGAGAGATATCTGACTTCCTCTTATTGATCAGAAACCAGTGTCTCCCAGTGCTTTTCCCTGTATCTTGGATCTACAAGACAGGAGCTATGTTAGAGTAGAAGGAGTACAAGTTTTCTAAAGATTTATTTGAGCATGACAATTGATTGTGGCCCAATGTGCTATCGCTATGCTTTGCCTGCACAAGTACTGGTACAGAGTATATGGCATTAGGACCTGCTGTCAGTGATAATGAGAGACATATGACATGAGTTGTTTTTTGTCAGATCAGTTTGCTGTCAAAAATAGATCCTATTAGTTGTACAGCCAGCATGAATAGTGTGCTGTGAATTGGGCCAAAAATGCTCGATGGACCTTTATTGTATAACTTTGAGCATGAACATATTTAAAATTTCTGTTTCCACTGATTCCAACCCATATGTACCTGGGTTATATATAGACCTAAATTAAAATGGGTAGAGAAACTAATTTAGACTTATTTCTCATGCTTCCTTTTCCTTCTCACTTTTCTTTTTATTTTATCATAAGTTGTGATCAATTTATTCCTCCCTTGAATTGTTGTTTGATTGCTTCCAAGAAAAAATAGTAAATGCATTAATATTCATTAGAAAAATGTTCCAACATATTTAATTGAATATTAATTTTATCCTTCCACAGTGGAACATGTCTGATGAAGCATCCCACCCCTCAAATTACAACAGTTTCCACTCTGTTAAGCAGCGATGATTTCTGATGCTTTTTGCATTAATATTCAGAAGAGCTGTGCACCTCACAAAATTGAAGAAATAATCCCACAAGATTCCTCACAGTTAAAACTCATCCTGATTCTTCTGTCCCATGTCCATCCCAAGGAGGTCCCTTGGGAAAAAGATAACTGCCCAATTCTGTGTTTGCACAGAGAGATGTTACAAAGACAAAAGTCCCTTATCTCTGTATGATGAAGTTATTCTGACTTTTCAAGTGTGTAGAATATGATGATTAACAAGTTTCTTGGCCCCAAATGAGCTGCTGAAGATATTCTAAAAAATCAAAGACAAAAAGTAAAGGTTTGTAAAACTTTCTGCCTCAGGTGGTTAGCAAAATGCACTTGTCAATGCTCCTAGGCCTTGGATTTATGCCGTGTTATCTGATCTTCCAGGATTGTAAAAATGCAGTATAAATATGGGAGGAAGCAAAGAGTGCTGCTTAACAGGGCACCGTGCTCAGAAGACTCCTACTATATTTGCAACTACTGCTGAGAGACAGTATTGCGTACTATTGCATGTCTGTCACATAATCTGATATGCCTGATGCAATTCTTGCAATGTAGCTTTGGGGAACTCCATATAGGTCAGTACATTCTGTTCACCACTTAATTTATTTAATACACAATAGATGCCAGTTGTATTTGAATCTGTTTAGTGCTGTGGTATTTATTTTTGCTTGAGGGTGAAGCATTTGTTTGCTGGTTGTGGGGTTTTTTTTTTGTTTTTGTTTTTTTTGTCTAAATCAAAGATATGGTAAATATACAAGGTAGTTAGGCTGCAAAGTGGGGGTATTGAGTTTATATGCTCCAAGTCGTTTCTGCTGCCAGAGCTGATGTTATCAAATATTACATCAAGGAAGCAGTATGCCTTCTCCTCATGGTGCTAGGGTAGTTTTGTTGATGAGATAGGCTCAATCCAAAAAAACCAAACCAAAACAAACAAACAAACAAAAACGGGAAAAGAGAAAAGTCATGTGCATGTTTAGATTAGCTTATTTGCTCCCGTTTTATTTCTGCATAGCCCAGATGGATACTCAAATTTTTGTCTGGTGTTATATGGAAGAAACCTCAATTATCCATCTAGAAGTGACACTTAAACATACCTTTCGCCATTTACATGGTTCTCTAAACTGTATTAAATGCCTTTTTCTATGTTATCCCAGAATGCAGTCTTCTTTGAATTCGGAACAATTTTGCAGACTTTGATGTTACAGAGAAGTCTAATTTTCTTTCAATCTTGCCAAAGAAGGAGCTCTGCCTTTCTTTTTATCAAGCAGTAAAACGAGTAACTTGTCTCCTTGCTTGCTGGCTCTGTTGGAGAGCAATTTAGTAGCTGATGGAGAATAGAATAAGGCATGCTGGAACATAACAGTACTTGTAGAATTTGTACTTTCCAGTGAGATGAGACAGCCAGATCATTCAAATTGACATCCTGGATAAACTGTTAAACATTATGGAAGTACATCACAACAGTTCTGGAAACTTCATTTACAGAGTTGCTCTTAGAAAATAAATTAAAGAAGTAAACATAAACCTGAAAAATTAGAATTTGAAATTGAAATGATGCATTCGATTTAAGACTGCTTCAAGAGAAATATGAATATGTTAGTTTGCATATACACTTCACTGCATGAAATGGTTCTGTATTTCATATACAAAACTTTTTACTGAATAGATTCCAAAGGGTATTTAATAAAATACATTTCCCTACCAGTGTATTCTTTTGGTATGGATGAGGGTAGAAAGGAGCCTGAATTTTGGACAGTGTTTCCTGGAGTATTTTGTGCTCTCAGCCAAGTAGGTTGTGTTTTTGCACAAGCTGGGTCAAGGTTGGAGTACCAAGGGAAATGACTGACTCAGTCAGTCCAGTAATGAAGAACTTTCCATGAGACACAAGTTAGTGTTACAAGAAACTATAAGCCAACATTAGACTACTGTAAACAGTTTAAATTTTTGTATTTCCACATAGATATTTATCTCCTCTTTCATCAGCTGTAATTTTAATCATTAATACAACTTTGCAAAAAACACCAGAAGACCCTTCATAGTGTATTTAGAAGCATCACTTTCTGGCTTAGACATTCAAACATGAATTATATTTCAGGGAACTTTTTCAGGCTAGTTTCTTAAGTAGGCTGGTTTGAAATCTTAACTTCAGGGAAAAACAACAACAAAAAAAAGACAACAACGAAACTTATGGTATGTCATCTTTTGGACAACTACGCATTCTGTAGATGATAAATGTGGAAATAACCATAACAGTCCCAGTAGTGCTAAGAAAAACAAATATTTCATTTAAAGACAATCTTATTACATACTGAAGACTGACAAATAATAGAAATTTCAGTGTCTCTTCTGCATGAACCATGGGAGGGACATTTCAATTTTTCCCTTGTAAAGGATCTAATACTGCTGTGGTTCTAATACATGAAAATAAGTAAAACACAAGAAAATCCAGCAAGAATCAAAGCAGTACGGTAACTTTCATCGTATAGCTTTTATATGTAACTGTCATGTTTGACAATTGCATTGGCTTCTAGATAATGTGTGAACGTGGAGAACAGAGACTTAGACATTCAACCTATACATAAGCATTTTACTATTACATTCTCCTGAAGATATGAGTTATTTTAAATCTGCAGTCCAATTTTCACTAGCTGAAAATTTACACCTCCAATATACAAAGGAAAATTTGTCATATCTGTAGTGAGTACTGTGATGTGATTGCATGTGGGTTCTTGCACTGTGCTGAGCTATCTGATTTCAGTATAGTTGTGGAACTAAAAATACTGTTGCTCAGTTGCACCTTAATGCATGATCCTGTGCAGAAATGAATATCTCTAAGTCTCTCAGATACCTACTCACTGCCTGAAGGTGTTTTGGGCAAGTGTTTCTAGCCTGCTATATTTGAAGCTGTTCAACTTGCTTAAACTCCAACAGATTCTTGACAGCTGAAGGTGCTCAGTAGTTCTTAGGCACAAACCCAAAATTTCAACCCCTTTGTGGGCAGAGGAGGTTTGCTTTGTCTGATGCTCTATAATTGATTTTAATTCCTAGTTTAAATTCAGAGTGTAGCTTCAATAATGATTATTTCTTTTGCAACTGCCAGCAACTGTGATTTTTGGTGACAACAACTCATTAAAAATGAAAAAAAGCCTTTTTTTTTTTTTTTTTTTGCTGGAAGACTTATTTCCAGATGTTTTGAGACAAACACAAAAGAGAAGGCACATTTTCAGAGAACAGAGGCTGGAATTTTCTTCTCTCAGTGCCTGTGATTATGCTAGGAGGAATACCATATTGGAAGGCTCTATATTTTACATCTTTGATTATTTACATGAAATACAATCAATCGTTGACTATAACAGTTCTTGTTTCCACAGGAAAAGTCACACTGCAGATGGAGTTTGAGCTTTGGAAAATGTACCTAAACATATTTTATCTCCTTTACAAATCCTACTAGTCAAATTGGGTTAGATTCCTCTGACGCTGTCTTTGGTGCATTTTTGGTATATTCTGATAAGAAGATGCTAACTTGCTGGAAAACGTAGAATTCATCTTGTCTAATGTAGGCCATCTAAAACTGAAGTGTATTTTCCTTTGTATTTTGCAAAGAATATGGTTCAGGTGCAAATCAGTGAGAAACTTCCTTCTCAATCTGTCAAACACTGAAAAGAGTGGCTGAGTGTCTGGATGGCATCAGCTTGCTGAGAAATTAGCTAAAAGGCAAATTATGAGAGACCAGAAATTGTCATAACTGTGTCAGCCATTGATTTTTGAGTCATAACAGTAGAGAACCAGAAGGTTTCATGGCCATTTATCAACCAAGAAGAAAACCATTTTTGACATGGCAGAACTGCCATGAGCAGGCAAAAGCACCTTAAACTGCTCTGGTTCCCTGACTTCAGTAGTGACTGCTATTGCATTTGTTCTGTTCTGCCATGGCAGAGGGATGCTGCTGTTGCTTAATATTTTTTCCTTTGATTTTGTCAGGAAAACCTTTGCCTTCAGTGTTGTAGGTGCCAATTTATGGAGGTAGACTTTCCTTTCTCTTTTGTAGGTGGAAGATGCATTGAGTGAGGCAGATTTTCAGCTCAAGTTGGACCTACATTTTACTGATAGCGAACAACAGTAAGTACTGTTTTAAAGCTCAGTTGGTAATGCAAGGGTTTCATCTGGAAAATGGCTTTGATGAAGTGAGAGTTCTTTTGGAAAGAAGGGCTTTGAAAAGAAGGGCTTCTGTCTTTCCTTTGCAAGTCTTTCCATTTTTCCTCTCTAAGTGTATCTCATAGTCCTGTTCTAAAGAACAACATTTTCTTCATTTTTAAGAGTGTGTTAAATGTTGCTCTATTTCTTCTTGCTATTAATGTCAAAGGAAAATATCATCATTGACCTCCAAGAGGGGCTGGTGTTGAGGAATGCATTTATCTTAGGTGTCAACCAAGTGGCTGAAGATGGATGTATGAACATGCTAAGTGCTTTTATTGTGTGGAAGCCAAAGAGGTCTCAATATTTTAGGAGAAAAAAGTCTTGACTTTGATTTCCTCCCAAAATCTTAGAGAAGCACTCATTTCTGAGACATAGCAGTAGATGTGATCCCAGAACTTATTAAACCTTGCTGAATGACAGAAAAGGCTTCTGATTACTTCAGCAAGTGTGTTTCATGTATTTGCATTCATATCCATAAAACACCTTAACAAATTTCAAGGCACGTGTCCTTTATCTTGAAGATCCAAGAAGTGAATCCTTATTCTCTCAGGCAGGTGGGACCATCAATCATCAGCTGTGAGGGTGATGGGTTTAGGAGGGAGAAAAATCAAGCATAAATGAAACCCAGGAATAAAAAGAAATGAAACTTTCAGGTTCTTATGAATTTGTG
Source organism: Alectoris magna (assembly GCA_030625065.1). Taxonomy (NCBI): domain Eukaryota; kingdom Metazoa; phylum Chordata; class Aves; order Galliformes; family Phasianidae; genus Alectoris; species Alectoris magna. Next base: position 5,852,781 of record CM060561.1, read on the forward strand.
ACTTAATACGTATGTTTAATATCTGCTATCATTTGAATGAATTATCTGGTACACTTTAAACAAAAGTGATGATATTTATAGAAAGATATTCTGCAAATCTTACTGGAATTTCCAGAGACTAGCTATACACTATACTTAACCAACTAATTATAAGTTTACGTAACACTGGAACTCAATTTTCTTGGATCAGAAGCATATTTAATGCTGTAAAGTAAACTTTTTTAGCAATGAATTGCAGTTTAGGAGAATGTGATTAGGCATGATCCCAGTCTATGTTTCATTCTCCTGCCTTAGAAGTGATTTAGATACTGCGCTGATTGCGTACCAGAAAAGTTATTCCAGAATAGTCATAAGCAAAAATTAAAGTTTTAATTTGTATTTTCTGAAAATAGAAGAACCCAATCCTAACTGTATTGTTTCTCTGTGGTTACTTCACTTACTTACTCCTTTTTTGACCTCCTGCAAAAAGTTTTTCACATCAGCTATCTAGAAAGATACCCCAAGTAGTGATGTTCCCCAGGGGTCAGTACTGACTCTAATCTTGTTCAGTATCTTTGTTGATGACCCGGATGAGGGGCTAGAATGAACCCTCAGCAAATTTGCTGATGATACAAAGCTGGGAGGAGTAGCTGACACACCAGAAGGCTGTGTTACCATTCAGCAAAATCTAGACAGACTGGAGAACTGGGCAGAGAGGAACCTGATGAGATTCAATGAGGACAAGTGCAGTACACTCCTGGGGAGGAATAATCACATCCATCAGTGCATGTTAGAATCATGCATGTTAGAATCAATGTTAGGGACTCACCTGCTGGAAAGCAGCTTTGAGGAGAAGAGCTGGGGTGTCCTGGTGGACAACAGGTTGGCCATGAGCCAGGAGTGGGCTATTGTGGCCAAGAAGGCCAGTGGTATCCTGGGATGCATTAAGAAGAGTGTGAGAGAGTTCAAAAAATATAGGGAACTTCTAGAAGGAGTCCAGTGGAGGGCCACAAAGATGATTAGGGGTCTGTAACCTCTCCTTTGTGAGAAAAGGATGAGAGATATGGGAATGTTCAGCCTGGAGAAGAGAAGTCTCAGGGAGGATCTTATCAATACTTATAAATATCTATAGGGCAGGAGTGAAGTGGATACGGACAAGCTCTTTTCAGTGGCGCTCAGCTTCAGAACAAAGAGCAATGGGAACAAACTGAAACACAGAAAGTTCCATATAGACATGAGGAAACACTTTTTTACTTTGAGGGTGACAAAACACAGGAACAGGCTGCCCAGAGAGGCTGTGGGCTATCCCTCTTGTGAGATATTCAAAACCTGCCTGGATACTTTCCCATGTAACCTGCTATAGGGAATCTGCTTCAGCAGATGAGATGGATTATGATCTCCGAAGTCCCTTCAAAGCCCTACAATTCTGTGATTCTGTGATTCTATGACTATGTCCTGCTCTCTCTGACATGGGACTGCTTGTGCCTCTCACAGGTTGCCTGAGGAAAAATAGGTTATTGTTACATTAAAAACTACAATTAGTGATCTGTCCTGGCTTTGAACATTCAAATCAACTGAGCACTTTTCTACCTGCCTGTTACTTTTTGTTAACACTTGATGAGTCCAGAACTAGTATATGGGTGGACAGAAAGGATAATCATGAAGAGAAATAGGATCTGCATCACATATAATTCTTTTATGTACATCATGTTTATATTTGTTGCATTTGTGGTTATACTAGGTAGAAGTATAACATAAGATACTCATCAGTTATGTAAATCCTTTTGAAGCTGTGAATTTTACCAGGAAGTGATAAAAATTCAGCTCATGCCGTCTCCCAGTCTGCTACTTGTAGCATGTTATAGGCTGTGACAACTCAAGCTTTCACTAATCCTTGTAAACCGCCTTCTTTTCTAGGCTGAGAGATGTTCCAGCCATCCCCATGATCAGCAGCCGTACACTGTGTCTTCACTTCCACCCCCAGAGAGGTCTGCACCACCATGTTCCTGTCATGTTTGACTATTTCCACCTGTCAGTGATATCCGTCACGGTGCATGCGTCACTGGTAGCATTACACCAGCCTCTGATCAGGTAAAGGACTCAGAAATGTCTCTTGAAAGACAGAAGAGATCTCTCTTCTGAATACATTTCCTTATTGCATGGAAGAAGCAGAGATGATAGTAATTTGTTTTCAAGTTTTTTAGACCTGGGCTAGTATTCTAGAGACTGGGGATTAGTTTCAGCCTCTGACATAAGCTCCTTTCCTTGGTAGGACACTCAGGATCTGACCAAAAACTAGCAAAGTCTGCAGAAATTTTGGAGACTTGATCTCTTTATTCTCCACCTGTAACACAAGTGAAATTTCTCTTATTCTCCTTGTCTGTCTTTTCTCTTTAGTCCAAAACACCTGAGAACATTAACATTTCTTTTCACTTGCTTTGTGAAGCATTTAGGACAGTAGGTCTCTAATCTCATCTCTGATCTCCGGGCATTAGCATAATTCATAAAAAGGGTGGAAGGAGATATGCATGAATCAATACTTGATAAGCTTTCTGTTGAAGTTTTACCTTGCAGCATCATCTGATTCGATCGTGCAGCAGTGTAACACTAGATGCCACAGTGTGATTTGTGTTATCTGATTCATAATGACAAGAAAATAGTTCAGAACTCCTTCAAATAAAGCAGGACTAGAGGTCAATATCCTCTACTATTTAGAACAGTTGAGGAGAAGCAAATGTCTTTAAGGCAATTTGCTTTTTGTCCAGTCTGGTCATCACAGGAGATAGGAGTGCTGAGAAGAAGAGAGCTCTTTGGGTTCTGGAACAAAATGCAGTGTTCGGCACCGTTCAAGTTTTTTTATTCTTGCAGAGCCTTGCTGTGTGCCAAATATCTATTGAGTTTGTCAAAGATTGTGCAATGACCGCTGTGTCAGAAAGAAAAAGATGGTCCTCTAGACTCTCTTTTTTTCTCAGGTTTCCTGTTTTGATTTAAAATGTCTTTTCTTGTGTTCTTCACTTGTGTAAATGCATGGCGTGTACCTGGTGCCATACAATGAATTATAAGAGGTTGAGCTGTCACAGCAATGTGAGTTGCATTAGCACATCAGACCAACAGATCTGTCTTTTCTTACTCCACTGAGGTGCAGGTAACTGCCATTATTTCCTCGCTGTTACCTGTAGATATTTAAAATAGTGAATTACATTGTATCAGACTACACCTAACCAGATAATTTTGCTCAGATAATTTATCCATTGTTCTACTATACAAAAGAATGGAAGAGGCACAGTTATCAGGCTTTAATTACTGTTTTCAATGCTTTGTTATCCTATAATGAATGGGACTACAGAGAGTAGTAACTGCTATTAGGCATAAATCCCATAATAAGCAACTGTTCTGTAGTCAGATTATTATAGCTTTTATAGTATAATTTTGTGGACATTTATGAAACACACAATGTTTTTACTTAATGTAATGGAATGAAGGTTTTGACAACACAATATAGAGTTTCGTTTGCTTAAGCCAGTAAAAATTGCTTTAAAGTGTGGTACTGAGGATTTGTCTTATTCTCGATAAATATTCAAAGTGTAAAGAGTTCTTATATCATGCATTCTCTAAATATAAATCAGGGTGAAGTCAACAGTATAAAAGAAATGTCAGCGTGAAACATTTTGAAACAAAGCCAATCCAATAAGACTTATTTTCTCTTCTCCCAGCTCAAAGCTTACTTGCTTAGCACTTGTCATGGTAGTTTAGCAAGACCATGGAACAACAGGTTTATAAAAGCACATTTTTATTTGCAACGCAACAGAAAGAACCTGAATGTTTGGGAAGTCTTTTTTTGTCACACTATAGTCAAAATAAAATTGTTTTATTGCTTGGGAAAAATATAAATGCTGCATTTTACTATGTTTTATTTTGCTGCCTTAAACTGTTCTATCATAGTATTTTACACATATATACACTTTATTTCTACACATATCTGTACTCTTGACAATCTTAATCTATGACAACAAGGATTCTAGTTAGACATACCCTGAAAAAAACCCTCACATATTATGTGAAATTGAAATTTACTTCTGTTTTGAAGTTATCCTGGAAAACAACTTTGAGTGAAATAGCTATCCACTCACATACTCCCTACAAGCTCAGCTTTTCATATTTTGTTAGATCTGTTGGCTAATTAGATACTCTTCTCCAAATCCTTCCCAGATGCCTGTATTTGAATAGTAGGGAAAGCAGTAGGATTGATTCTGGCCTCTCCCTGCTGAGTAATGCTCACCAGCAAAAAGTTCCTGCTGGTCAAACCTATTTTTTAGAAAATAAATATGTTGATACCAATGTTTGCCCTGGTTAATAATTTCTTATACAGTAAATATTATTATTAGGTTTGATACTTCGAGGCCTTCATCTCTTACAGATCTGAGAATAAGTGAAATTCTGGATTCAGTGATTCTTTGCAGGACTCTGGATAAAAATTTTGTGACCCAGCTTTTCCCATAGGCATAATCTTCAGGTTTGTAATGGGATGTTGGCAGCTGCTAATGGTTTTATGCATTTGCTATTTGAGGTGGAAGCCTGGATCAGAATGTGATGAGGAAGGCTTCCAGTCAACTCAGATTGCCCAGCTATGTGGTGGATACCCCATCCCTGGAGGCATTCAAGGTCAGGCTGGATGGGATGACCAGGAGCATGTTGGGATGCTTGTGTTCTTGAATCTGTTCCTCTTGTGGCTCCTTGGGTGGCCTAATCCCTCTGAAACACTGCTACAGAGAGGGCTCTGAACAGCAGGGAAGGGGCAGGGAAAGTTTGACTCGTCCTTACAGAGCACAGTGCCATAGCTTGATTAAAAATTCCCACTTCAGGCTCCTCTGACTTTTCTAAAATTAAACCCAGAAGTGGTTGAGGAAGCTGGACCACTTTGAACTGTGTCCAAAATTTTGGATTTCCGGGCAGGAATGTAATAATAAGGAAGAACAAAGATGTGAGGTGCCTTGACCTGAAATACGGCTTCCCTCATCTTTACCATCCCTAAACCTAAACCCTTCTGCCAGGCACCATGGGGCTGGAGTTCTGCTGCCGCAGACCCCAAGCTACTTACCTTTCCTCCAGGAAGGCAGCTGAAGAAGAAAGATGAGCAAGTCCAGTTTTGAACTCCAGAGTCTTTCATCCCTACCAATTTCATTTCTGGACTCGATTACTGATTTTTCCTTTATCTCCCTCTCACTGGCTTCACAACTGGTCCAGTTCATAAGCAGAATGAGCAGCTAGCAGCCCAGCATCAGTAGTTAGAAAAGGTGCTCTGATCCAGTTTAGCCCAGGCCTCAATAAATATTTCTTCCTTTCCCAGTGGGGCACATCTATTTCTATGTTAGGCAGTTTAATAAGTCTTAGGCATTTTTCATGCTCAGTTTCTTTCTTAAGCTGGACTCTTTTAGGACACACACAGTACGAAGCATGGTTATGTGCTTCGTTAATTCCAAAGACCTTTGGACCACTCCTTCCCCAGAGGATTAGGCATACTTTGCTGTTTGTTAGAAAAAATACAGTTTGTAAATAAACTCTAAATCAAGTACCAACATTCTGTAAGTGCTGAAACCAAGATCTGTATACTGATATTTTAGTGCCCCAAGCTTGCTGCTGTGGGAATAAGAAGCAGAATCAAAGGAACATTGGGTATTTAAAGGTTTCAGCCCTGACCTTATTCAACCCAGCTCTACTGCACTGAGGAATCGGGAAAGCCCTGGCCATCCTTAAGTAATTTTATCTTGCCAAAATCCTTTTATGCCCAGACATTCCCCGTTCCTCCAAACCACCACCAGTGACATATCTGTCTGATGTACACACTATATAATATGCCTTCCTGTGCACCTCGAATCTGGGTGCTGGGTCAATTTTTCTACAATCCTGCATGTAGCTGGCTCCTACTTATGGGCAGCTTATGTCTGAAACTGCCACAGAATTAATCCTGGGTAGCAAAGGTTATGACTTACTTTTCCTCTCCCTCATTTGCAAATAATCTGTAATAATCAAATAATCTGTAAAAAGAAAATTGAGTTTTTATGTGGGAAAGAAATATTACTTCCAGAAAATGTTTATTAAAAAAATGCTGTTCCTTTTTTTTTTTTTTTCTTTAAAAATTCTTGAATAATTGCTGGATTATTCCATATATTTCCTTTTATTTGTTGCTATTTGTTTTGTATCTGCAATGGCGAAGCTCTGTTTTGACATGCTATTCTCCTGACCTACAAGCCAAGAAATAATCACATAAGGAAAAAACTATTTATGAGTCAAACTCTAATTAAAAACAAACAAACAAGCATTAATAATTGTTACCATCTGACTTTGTCTGATTTCAAATTTTATAGGAAGACAAGCTATGTTCAGGGTAACTTAACCAATATTTTCCAGCAATCAGAATCACTGCAGACTGCAATCCAGATTCCACCCTGACTCTGTCTGGGATCTAGGGAGAATTTTTTTTTCTGTTAGGAAATACTATTTTAATAATTCTTAAGAGTCTTAATCAAGAAGCTCAAAGCATTTTACAGTCACTCATTATAACCTTAGTGAAAATCCTTGTGTAAGAGGGAGTCTAGGGGAACACAACCTGTAAATATCCACCCATTATTCTAAAAAACAGATACAGTAGTAATTTGTTGAGAACTAAATTAATGTTTTGAGCTATGATCAGGTGCATTGCATGTTTTCCTATCTGTGGGAGGAAGAAAGAAGTTTGTGGTGAAATGCAAAGAGGTGCTGCCAGTGGAGAGTGTAAGAGTTTGATTCTGAGGTCTTTTATACTTGGGTATATCTTTACCTCTCTGGATCTAACATTTTTTCAGTTTTGAATTCAACAATAGTTTGTGTATAAGGGAATGAGGGAAAAATGTGGAGCAATGTCTACATAGAATCTGCCTAAATAGGAAGCATGTTCCCATCCTAAACTTCCATTCTGGTACAGTCACAAGACTGTTGTTTCTTGTAATTGGAAATGTGAGGGTTTTGTTGTTGTTGTTTGATTTGTTTTGTTTTACTTTGCATTTTTATAGTTTTACCTTTTCATATAATGCATGATCATTTCTTGCAAATAAGATTCGGAGTCCAATCTGTTATCATTTTCCCCCAATTCTAATGAAAGCAACAACTTGCATTTTGCTTACTGAAGAAAAAAAGTTTTCATCTTGAAAAATCTGAATGAAACATTTAAAAATTTTGTGTCAGTTTAATAGAGGAGGAAATATTTTATTTTATTAAAATATCCTCAAGCATTTATTCTGAATTACTTCGATAACACATCTGAATAAATATTTATCAATGACAATCTATTTCTTCTGGTAGGGAACTGTTATCTCATTTATATGTTAAGTAATAGTCCACCGAAGATAAAAACTAAGGAATGGCTACTTAATACGTTGTGCAGTACAAGAACTAGAAGGTGCCACATTCAATTCTGCAACAGCAGGTTGAAAATGAACAGAAAGTCTATCACATATTACAATATGCAGTTATTTCCACAATATTCTGTACAGGCTGAAAGTATAAATCAGAAAGACATGGACTCAAAGTCATGTAAAATAACCACAACTGCAGAAATAATTGTATAAATATAACCTCAGAGTCAGAAAGTTCTTGAATTTTGACTGCTAGTAGCCTACAGGTCATGTCATAGGAAAATCACAGCTTTTCAAGGACAGTTTATTGCAGCACATGCCCCTAGGTGATTACTGTATAAACTGTGAAACTCTTTGGATGCATGAAGATATCTCAGGATTAAAACCATGAAAAGAACAGTTCAACAACAGCCAATATAATTTGTTTATTTCACTGAAAATACTAGTAATTCTGCAGACATGTTCCTGTTCTCTGGCAAGCTTGTCTGAACTATTTTCTCTTTTTCATCTTCTCTATGAATGAAAACTAATGTTAGCACACAGGATGGGGTGCTAAATGTTGATGTTAGAACAATTCTACTAAACAGATACTTCAAAGGGGCACATAAATAACCAAGGCTTGAGATTTATACAAATGAGCATGGTTGCAGGCATAATGGAAAAAAATAAAGAAATTCAGAAGACTGAATTTGATGTATCAAATGAACCAGATATTGCTATAAAACTTGTCCTCAAGCTCTTAGGACACAGAATCCCATTTTCTGTTCTAACTCCCATTTTGAGGCCTCAAAGCCAGATGTAGAGGGCCTAAATCTTCTTTTTAAGACACACAACCCTTTTTTTTTTTTTTTTTCAGGGGCCAAATCAATCTTTTTCATTCCAAAGCATACATTTTGAGGGTGCAACCCAGCATTTAGAGTGTCCAGAGCCTTATTTCCGGGTCCACATCCTCATTTCATTAAAAAAATGTCATTCTAGGTTGGTGCAAAACCTTCTTTTTTTTTCAATTAAAAACTCCATTTTGGGGACCAAAAATGTCAGTTACATCTTGCTCAGGAGTGGAGCATGTGATGAGAAGGCAACAAACAGGACCTGAAGAAATGGCCACAAGTTGTACCAGAGGAGGTTTAGATTAGACATAAGGAAAAACTTCTTCTCTCGGAGAGTGGTCAGGCACTGGAATGGCTGCCCAGGGAGGTGGTGGAGTTGCCGTCCCTGGCAGTGTTCAAGAGGCGTCTGGATGAGGAGCGACGAGATATGGTTTAGTGGCTTGTGGTAGCAGTGGTAATGGGAAGACGGTTGGACTAGATGATCTTGTAGGTCATTTCCAACCTTGTGATTCCATGATTCTGTGATTCTATGATTTTATTTTATAACCAAAAATGTCATTCTGGGTTGGTGCAAAACCTTTTTTTTTTTCAGTTCAAACCTCCATTTTGGAGACCAAAAAATGTCAGTTACATCTTCCTTGGGAGGGGAGCAGAGGGACAGCACTTAGCTCTGCTCTCTGGTGACAACAGAAGTACTCAAGGAAACAACATAGAGCTGTGTCAGGGGAGGATCTGGTGGGGGTTAGGGAAAGGTTCTTCATGCGAGGGTGGTGGGCATGGAACAGGCAGTGGGGCCTGCATGGAGTTCAAGGAGTGTTTGGACAATGCTGTCAGATACAGGGTTTGATTTTGAGTGGTCCTCTGTTGAGCTAGAGATTGGATTTGATAATCCTTGTGGGTCCCTTCCAACTCAGAATATTCTGTCATTGTCTGATTCTATGATTACGTGCTTCAGAAGGCATTAGAAGAACCTCAACAATCTGTAAGACACCCAGTTAAACTTTGCCTCAACAGACAGATGACATTTTGGCAGGTTTCCCGAAAAAGGTTTCTGTTTTACAGTGCTATGTGAAGTCAATTTCCATAAAACCAGCAGATTAAAATCCCTTCTCAGCTGTAAAAGCAAAAGATAAATAAAAAAGCATTAAAAAGTGCTTTTCTCTCCCTTAAAACCTTTGAGAGCTTTGCTAATATTCGAATGAGTATTTCATGGGTAGGCGACATTTATTTAAGCTTCTCTCTGTTACCACAGCAATCATTTTTTATTTCTGCTTCTTGAGCCTTTCCAACAGACCAGAGCAGACATCACCACCCAATAACAGCTGAAATTATTCAGTGCACAGTTTATCTTTTGGCTCTTTGTAATTGCTTTATTTTATTTATTTGCATCTTAAATGCAAGGAAAGACTTCCTGCTGCTTAGAAGCAGCAAGCTAGCAATTTGTTGGATTGCATCAATTAATATACATTAACAAGGCCAGATATATGCAAAGACTTCTTTCTATACCATCCTCCCCCTCATGTAACATTCTTTTTGCTAGTGTATGACTACTGTGGGATATACAAAAACCAGCAGTTTAGAGTTAGAGAGGAAGAGGGAATTTGTGATTAACCTTTTTTTTTTTTTTTTCTGTTTTCCTGATTTTACTTGAAATTTGTTTTCTATTGTTGTGTATTACTGAGTTTTCCTGCACATCAGAACCTCAACTATTATTTGGGTGATAACAAGTATTTCTACTTGTCTCTTTTTTCTTATCTTCTTAGGATAAACACCCTCTCCTTGCCAGTAACAGCGATAGGATGAGACTTTAATTTGTGCCAAGAGAGGTTCCTGTTGTATATTAGGAAACATTTCTTCTCAGAAAGAGTGGTGTGGCATTGGAACAGGGTGCCCAGAGAGATGGTGCAGTCACGATCCCTGGAGGTGTTCAAGAAAGGGGTAGATGTGACACTGAGAAATGTAGTGGACATGATGGGGATGAGTTGATGGTTGGACTAGATGACCTTAGAGATCCTTTCCAACCTTAATGATTCTATGATTCTATGATTCTTTTGTTTGTTCTGTGTTTCTGTCATGCAGCCAACACTCAAGCCTATCCTTAAAAACTGAATAAAGTGTGGAGATACATGAATTATGGCTGATCTGAACCGACATAGCCTCATGATAAATACTGTGTTAGGGGAATATGCTCAAATTGGAAAGTTTTGGCAGAGTGACTGGCTTTGCCCTGAGGCCTTTGTTTCTTTCAGTTTATAGTTGGAAAATGTTTTTTTGTGCTACCCCTTGCAGGAGGTAATTTGGGATACCATTTGTTGGTGAATGGCGATCCTGGTCTGAAAGCTGTTGCACAAGCTTGGTGATGTGACGTCTGCACTGAATATGAATAGCAAATATGATGGAATTTTTTTCTTCTGAGCAATAAATTATTTCAATTCCACCTTTACCTGTGTGCTTTTTTAGATCACCTCTGGTTGCTTGCATTAGTATTTAGACTCAGATATTTTTTTTCTCAATGTATTCTCCATGAGTAGCCTGATTTCTCTCCAAATCTTGATGTAGTTTATGTACAGCACATACTAACAGTGTTTATCTCACCTAATTTTAGTTCTTTACGAGGTAGTCATGCTTACCTCTCTTTATAGTCCACAATAACAACTAAGTGCTTTGGGAATTAAGTTCATCTGACCTCTTTGATAGGACCACTTCAGAAAGAGATGACTCACACCCTGGATATGTCCATTCCTCTCCAGCCTACATCATTAGTGAAGATGTAGACATTTGGTCAGATTAATCCAGAGCAAGTCCCCTAGCTATGCATCAGGACTCCGGTGGGTACAGTGCTGAACAGACTCCAGACAAGGTTTTTCATTATTAAGAAATTCATCCTATAAGACAGGAAACAAACACAATTCAAACAAGAAGAGTGATATGATTAACACCAGAAAAAATGCCTCATGAATCAAGATGCAAGCTGATGAATAGTTGTATGAGAACATTATCTATGTTGATAAATGAAAAACTGTCCTGTTGAGATGTAAGGCTGGAAAAGGACATGTAAGAGAGCAGAGGAAGGGCTGAAGGAAAAATGACATCCAAACCATTGGACTGAATGCCAAGAAAGAAATCCCCATTCACAAAGTTTTAGCTAGTGCATATTGAACAGTGTTCATTAATAAGGGAAACATGGTGTCTGGACTTGTGACATTGACCTGAAATAAATAACCAAATAAATAAATACTGCAAGTATTCTCTTCTCAAGGGAGGAAATGTTTCTTCTTTAACAAAACTGCTCTGATTATTTTTCTTATTTTTTCTTCATTTAGTTTTGCTCGTCCAGGGAAAGGTTCATGGCTTGGTAAAGGCAACTTGGATACAGGACCAGACCAATCAAGTATGTCTTTAGAAAATCTTGTGTTTGGAGCTGGCTACTGCAAACCCACTTCATCAGAGGTAAGGAGGTCGGACAATAATAGTTCACTTCTATTTGGTCACACAAAATGTTTATGCTGTATTGAAAAAAATATGCTCTCGTTTATGTCACTAATATAGGGGGCTCTTTGAAGAATCCTTCATTTCTCTGTGAGCTATCATCTGGCATTTGCATTCACAGCTACTGGGTGTTCAGACCACTCTCAGAAAAGTTCAGGAAGTATGGATATTCCCCTGATTACCAATTAACTTTCAGGGTTGAATTCACTTGACCAGATGTCTGCTTTAGATTGAAATTAATTATTCAGTAAAAGATCCTTGTTTTCAGATCTTATATTTACCAACCAGAGGCCTTGAGTAATTACTAACAATGTTGTGATTAGCAGTAGGCTAAAGCTGGTGGCAAGAAGGAACTTGAAAGCCTGAAATATTGAGGAATGAGTAGTGTGTGTGTTGCTGAATGGGTGTTATGTACCTTGCCTTACTCGAGGCAGGTCCCGTAGTTAGTGTATGCCTTTGATCTTGCTATTTACTGTAGACAATGAATAGAGATTGTTGTGCAGCTTTTAGAACAGTCGTCTATTTGAAATAATAACTGGATTTTGTTTGTTTGTTTAGCAGGAAAGTGATAACTTTGTAGCGTTTTGCTTGCTTGTTTGTTTTTGTCAAAAATATTTTGACAAAATCTAGAGCCTCAACCTAGAACACTGGCATCATCTCATTGTTAGGAAACAAATTAAATTAAAATGCTGCCCTCAGCTTCTCTCAAACTTTCTGTCAAAAGTATTCTCTTTTACCTAAGTATTAATAATATACTAACCTCAGGCAGTTGGTGCAGGAGAACTATCAGGGAGTTAACTCAAAATGAGAGAATATTTGGCCTGAGGCTGCTGTTGGAGCTGTTGGGTCACTGTATGCTACTGGCAAACAAACTGACCTCTGCTTCTCTAGTAGACAGTCCCAAAATATAAATTTAAATAACTGTTTATATTTAAGAACTAATCCCTGTATGTCTCTACATCAGAAGAGAGAGGCTTATTTGGGGAATGGTTCCTACTTTTCATTATCCTCTGGACAAATCTCTGTTTTAAGAAGATAAATGTAAAGACTAACTCCCAACTCCTATTTTTCATTTCATTTTCTGCAGATAAATCTCTGTTGTTTATTAGGAAACATTATTTCCTTACCAAATATTTGCCTCAGGTGCAAACCCTGTTTTCTATCCACTTTGATTGACTAATCTTCTTTGATTACAGACCTTCTTTTTATTATTATTATTTTTTTTATTTTTATTTTTTAATGACAGCATAATTATTCTCCTAGCAGGTGACCTATCAAGTACTCACTCTATCATGAATAGGCTTTAGCTCTCTGCTAAGCTGCAGGTCATCTAAGAATCAAACTGATCAGTTAGAAATACAGTGTTGCACACTGTACCTCTGCATGGCCAGGTGTGCATTTGCTTAGCTTGAGAAACTTATGTAAGTCATGGCATCTGTTCTTGAACTGAACATTTTAACTTAATAGACTGTGACGGTCTATGACTATGGATTTTGCATATACTATACATGATTTATGATAACAAGTGAAGATTACTTCTCCTAGTGTAATGTAAAAAGTACAAATTAAGAACTAGGAAAGGAACTACTCTGAGGAGGTAAGCCTGAAACCAAGTGAGGGCCTTATGACTAGCTGCTGTTTTATGTTGAAGCTCATATCAAGCCATAGCTAATTAAAGAATGAGGAGTAATGTTTCTTGTAGTGCTGCAATGCTTTATACTGAATAGAATTTATATCCCTTTAAAAGTGCATAGATTCCCTTCAAGGCTGTTTGAATGCATTTATAAAAGATAACTTCTTCTGGACTATAAATGTTTCCAGCATTCAGGAATTATGCAACCTTCAGTGGTCATGAAAATAGATCCTTATTACACAAAAACCACTGACTTTTCTATACCTCTTTATATATTCTTGGTTGGACATTGTCTGTTTCGTGTCCAAGTCAGTAATTCTTAGATACCTTAGCTCAAGATATACCACTACATTTTTTCTTTAGTTATAAGATACTATGGTCTAATACAACCAGTTAAAGTCTAGGGTATAACAATTAGCTTTTATCTTGTCTTCTAAGACAAACAAGCACTTCACTGACCAGCAGGGCATGGAAAAATCCCTGCTGTTATGAATGGTAAGGAGGCTTCAGATAATTCTTTTTTTTATGGCATATAATGCAGGAAAACTGTTTTGGTATATACCAATTTTCATGTTTTGTTTTGTTTTGTTTTGATCTCCATAATCAGTTCATAGAATCATAGAATCATAGAATCACTCAGGTTGGAAAAGACCTTAAAGATCATCAAAAGTCCAACCACAACCTAACCATACCAGCCTAACTCTAACAACCCTCTGATGAATCATGTCCCTGAGCACCACATCCAAATGGTTTTTAAACACATCCAGGGATGGTGACTCAACCACCTCCCTGGGGAGCCTATTCCAGTGCTGAACAACCCTTTCAGTAAAGAAGTTTTTCCTGATACCCAACCTAAACTTACCCTGGTGCAACTTGAGGCTATTTCCCCTCGTCCTGTCACCTGTCACCAGTGAGAAGAGACCAACCCCGCTCTCACTGTAAGCACCTTTCAGGTATTGGAAGAGAGCAATAAGGTCTCCCCTCAGCCTCCTTTTGCCTAGACTAAACAGCTCCGGTTCTTTCAGTCGCTCCTCATAGGGCATATTCTCCAAGCCCTTCACAAGCCTTGTTGCCCTCCTTTGGACCTGCTCCAGTACCTCAGTGTCCCTTCTGTACTGACGTGCCCAAAACAGAACACAGTACTTGATGTGAGGCCTCACCAGTGCAGATTACAGGGGCAGGATGACTTCCCTAGTCCTGCTCACCACCCCATTCCTGATACAAGCCAGCCATTTTTGGCCACCTGGACACACTGCTGGCTCATGTTCAGCCCACTGTCCATCAGTACATCAAGTTCCCTTTCCATCAGGCAGCTTTCCAGCCACTCCTCCTCAAGCCTGTAGGATTGCCTGGGGTTGTTGTGACCAAATGCAGAACCCGACACTTGGCCCTATTGAAACTCATACAGTTTAGCTTGGCCCATCAATCCAGTCTATCCAGGTCCCTGTGTAATGTCCTTCTCCCCTCAGGCAGATCAACACTCCCTCCCCACTTGATGTTGTCTGCAAACTTACTGAGGGTGCACTCAATCCCCTCATCAGTTCTGCTGATTATGTGCATTTCTGTGTTGTCCTTGATCTGAGAAGTCTCTGGTTCTATGACCTTAGGAGGCATCTGCTGGCCAAGTGCTTTCTCTCTGGTGCTGATTGTAGAGAGCTGAATCTGCTGGTTCAGATCTCTGACATGCTGTGAACAATGGGGATTATCCGGTGTTTGAGGTCTATCTCCTGTCAGTAAACAAAAAAGAGCTTTCCTCTCCACCATCTGTGGCACAATTAATATTCAACAATACATCCATGTGAGTGGAAGTTTGTAATAGGTAGGAGTTCTAAATCATTCTTATTGCACCCTCTTGCTCAAGACTAGGAGCTGTGTAGTTTAAAACCTCGGCAAGTGGGTACTTCAGTATCTCTGAAGCACTTATTAACTCAATAATGTATCCAATTTCATAGGCTTCATAAATTCTCCACTATCATGAAGCAGACTTGCTCACAAAAGTCAGTTTTCTCCTCATTAGCGTTATCATACTCAGTAGATGACTAGAGATATGGTTCAGACAAGATACGGACATTTAGCTTCAGTAGCAGCTGGATTTACATTAGCGCTGAGCTCTAAGAAAAGCTAGAATTGTTCTAAAAATCTGATGTCATGCCTCCAAGCACTTCCCAAATATGAAGTAGATGGTTCTTATCTTGATATATCAACTCTAGGTCATACAAGCAGTTTTACCTTTTTGTTCCTCATGAAACTCAATTTTACTCAATTTGCTTTTCTTTAATAAAAGTACACATTACTAGCTTCATTTCCAAAGAAGGTTCATATCTATCATCAGCTCCTCTCACCGTTTACTATGTTATTCTTCTGCATTCACACTGCTGAGGTGCTACTGCTCTGTGATAGATCCTGAAGGCTCCTTGTTCTGTACTTCTGACTTATCCACATGGAGGTTAATTAAACGCCAGCAGCTCTGGACTATACCTGTGTGATTTCCCTAGCTCTCCACATGTGACTTCCGAACACCACTGACAGTATCCTCCTCTCTCAGCTCAGCAGAAAAGTTATAATAATTGAAGTTACAATAATTGAACCTCTCTAAGACTTGGTTTTTTTTTGTTTGTTTGTTTTGTTTTTTGTTTTTTGTTTAATTGTTTTTAAGCTTTCCACTCTTGTCCTACCTAGGAAACAGGATCTTCCCTTCCTCCATCCCTTTGTCTATATCTCTTTAATATTTTCTCTCTACCTGTACTTAGGGAGTTTCTTGAACCATGACGGAGTGTAGGACAAAGTGATTTTGTTTTAATTCTGTGCCATGCTTTTCCTTTCGAGAAAAGTTATGACACCAAGGCTATATTTCTTGTTGATTAGTGCCTTTTGCTGTTAGATAAATATGAAAGAATATGCTTTTCTGGCCAAAAAATCAGTAGAGAATAATCTGCAAAATAAGAAAATGTGCTATTACTTTCTAAGGATCTCTTCAACTTATAAACTATGCTCAGATGGTGTATACGTATTAGAAGGGATTAACAATATTCAAAAGGACTTGGGAGATCTTGTGGCGTAACACAGACCCATGAACTGTGTGTGGCTGTTTTTTCTCAGGACATCTCAATTCCCAGTGGTGACTGGTAAATTGTTTCTTCCCACGTTTAGGGTGTTGTTTTGGATATTTGGATGTTGTTTGGATGCCTCAGAACACCACACAGACTCATGCTTTCATGTGATCTGAGCCACCATAAAAACTAGGCAGGGAAAAATATCTGCAGATCCTACATCTACAAAAGAATAAAAATAAAATTTTCCTTGCAGAACTGAAAATTAGCTGGACTGAAAACTGAAAACTAAATTGGCACTCACACCTCTGCAATTTTATACCTTACTCTCCACCACACACCTCTTCCATATTCACTGCTGTCAGGATGTTTTTATGACTTTGTAATATTGTGCATCACATGCCTGCTGTGTTATAATCAAGACATAATGCAGGTTATTAACAAGCTGTACTCACAGTAATCTTATTTTCATTTGGCTAGCAGTTGCACTGCAGATAAGTTGACTTGTAGGTAATCAAATTGATTAATCATATGATTTCCCACTAATAAGGCATCGATGTCTGATGAGAAGTGTTCTTCTCCCATCTAGCACTGATGTAGCTATCCCAGAAGACTTAAAGTTTATGTCTGGATTAATACAGGAACTAGGAGTGTCATTTATATAAAATTACAGAGTTCTTTCCCACAGACAATTTGCTAATACTTTTTTCTTCCTAGCAATATATGAAAAAATAAGGTTATTTCAGTATAACACCAGAAACAAAACACCAAACCCCACGCTTTTATGTCACACAGAAGTCGTTTGCAATTTGTTCTTATGTTCTTGTACTTGGTGCTATTAAACCACTGCATGTCACTTTTTCAGATCAAGGCAGGTTATCACCAGAGAACAACCCACATAAGATCCATCATGGGAATTGCAGTGTGTCCCGAAAGATCAATTTATTTTCAAGAAGAGGAATACATATCTTATACTTTCCATTCCTTCCATGCATAGGAACTATATTCTACATTTTCCTTTTACGTCTTTTTGAACTTTTTTCTGCTTAGCAACCATCTTTCTAGCTTGTTTCCCTTGCTCCTTTTCTCAGGGCATCGTGAAATGATGTGATATGAGAAAGACATAGAAAGGAAAAAAGAGAAGGAAGAAAATGGAAGGAAAGGGACATCATCTCTAATGCTTTAGCATGCATTTTTAATGGGTAGTGTTAAAGGATTAGGACTCTTTCAGTGTCTTGCTTATGCAAATTGGGATTAGTTGTGATTGGGACTCCAGCAGATGTCCAGTACATAATTTTTCTAAAAAAGCAAGAGAACTGGTGTACTGTTCCTTGTAAGGTATAATGACAAGTATCTTTAATCAGTGTGCTGAGGGCACCATTTGTGATAATCACTGATGAAGTCTTTAATCTTTACTTGCCTGAAGATAAATGGCTCATCTTTAAAAAGAACTGTAAATGATTTCATAGCTCTAGCAGAAAACATGCTAATAATCTGATGATAACTGGTTTCTTTAATCGTTGATATATTTCTTTTTTTATGACTCTTAGTTTTTTACCTGATATATGCAGTGTACAGCAAAGCAATGGTCTGCATTTTGAGTTCAAAACTGGGAATAAATTGGCATTAGGTGTGAAATATGTTAAAAAATTTAACAATGTTCTCATTTTGGTTTCACTGTCATGAAATAATCTGAAGATTCCTGGAAAACTTTAGGCAGAGTAGCGATGGAGTCTTCTGGAGTCTCCAAAGGAATTGATTTCATTTGGTTCCTTTCTGAAAATCAATGGTGTTGTCATAGAAGTTCCAATTTTCATACTTTTGTTTTTTCTGTTTTTCTACAATATGTATGTATTATAAAAAAAAATCAAAATACTACAGTCTGTTTACAAATATCCCTGTTTCTCTACATGTGTCTGTGAATGTCAATTAAACCTTGACTTGTGCAACTGAAATAATTGTTTATACAACTAATATAGGGTGATAGTGCAAAAAGCAATAGAAGTCATACTCCTCACATAGAATTTCCTTCTGTTTTGTAGCTATCATTAAAGTTATGTCCTGATTCAATTAATTGTCTAACATCACCATAATTTCTTATTTTGGGGCTGAAGTCCACTGATATGGCTTGTACTGTTATTTATTTGACTGATATTTTTGCAGTTAAAACTTTCCCTTTCTAGAGATTGCAGCATTGATTTTTGAGGAAGCTTATAGAAGAGGGATTGGGACAGATATTTCTTTCTTTCTGTCATTAAATGGAGTGCAGAAGCAGCAGAAAAATCCTTTCTACTCTTCGCTTTGGGATGTGGACTTGGTTGCTCCCTTCCTTTGGTCGAGCACTGTGTGATTCAATTTCTTCTCAATATTTTTCCCGGTGGTTTTTTGTTGAAGAATTATCTTCATATGCCCTAAAGAACACTGCAATAATTCCCACTGACTGATGGTGAGAGAGTTCTTGAAAAGAGACCAAATCAAGTCTCATAGCTTCTAAGCTGATGGCCTTTCCAACAGTAGCACAGATGCCAACAGCAGCAGAGACGAGATCCATCATCTGGAGGGAAACTCTTTGCGGTTGGCAAGAGTTCCAGACAGCAGCTCAGGGACTGGGGAATGAGAAGAGAGATTCTCTTTTTTTCCAACCACTTTGTTATATTTTGTGGAAACAAATCTTCAAGTGACAACAAAAGCTTGTACTTCTGTTCAAAGCCAGCACGCCAGTCGTAATGACCTACGAATAGTTTCACAGCAAATATGAATGATAAGTTCTGGTGCAGTGCTTGAGAGGACTTCTTAGAAATGCAGTCCCCACAGCATCAGCTTATGCACAGGAACTGATTCTGCTCCAGTATCTTACAAGTTATCTGAGTATCTGATAAGTTTCAAGAATCTGACAAACAGAAAGAAATGGACTGGGTGATAAGAGATGGGTCAGTGATTCTCAAGTCTTTCCAGTAATAGCAGTTGTCAAAGTTTTAGTCAGTATACAAATAGTGTTTTTAGAGCTTCATGGACGAAAGAAGAAAAATTCTAGAAATGCTTTAATACAAGAATGAAATCCCCCAAAGTTGGCTGTACTTAACCCTATGTTTACTGAACATACTGGAGTGTTTTTAAAGATAGCAAAATAAATAAATAAATAAATAAATAACCTGGTGTAGGGAACCTGCTTTAGCAGGGGGGTTGGACTTGATGATCTCTAGAGGTCCCTTCCAACCCCTAATTCTGTGATTCTGTGAAATAAATAAATAAGCAGTTGCTGGGTAGAATTAGGTAATGCTTGAAGGAAGGAAGGGCAAAAAAAGTTGGAGAAAACGACGTGAGATCAGAACTACTCTATTTGCAACCCATCCCACTCAGATTAGTATTGAGTTCAATTTCTTTTTCCAAGCCTATGTGAATCAAAGTGGCTTTAGAGAAAGCCTTTATTGCTTATTTACACTAAATGATCTGATGACAAAAGCTAGTTGAGTTGAATACAGCTAATAGGTACATTTGGAAATGTGTCTTGGACATTTGTGTTCTTCCTACTTAATGTTCCTGGTAACTTGAAAGAAATTCTTCAGCCAGTAAATCTGTTACTACTTTAGTTGCAATTGCCATAGTGACTGCAATGGTTCCATTTCAGACGTCTGATCTCCACGATGACACCTGGGTATGCCAAGCTCAATGCCACTTATTTATTTTGTAAATGCTAATTCCATAATTCATCAGGAGGGTTTTCAAGAGGCAACAGAACCAGCATCAAGCAAAGAATTCTGAACTTCCTGTAGTACGTTTGCAACAAAAAACTTTTCAACTTCTGACTAAGAATTGGCTTGAAATGAGCTGAAAATAGAAGTTGCTTTGTCACTGTGGACTCTGTGGATTTGGGACACTGGGATGAAGCAGGATAAGCAGAGTACAGACAACAGGGGAAAATGAAAGGTGTAAAAGCACAATATATCATTACAGGGTACACTTAAAGAAAAAAAAAAAAAAAAGAAGACAAATCCATAGCTTCAGGTCTTTGCATAACTGAGATATGTGTGTGAGTTCATTCAGACAGTGAGACATATGAGTATCTGAGTGTGAATCTAGGTCTAGAGGTTTTTCTAGGGTAAGCTCAATGTGTTTACTAAGCATATTAGCTTACGGTACTTCTATGACTTCTCTTTCAGTGAGAAAGAGAAGGCCACATGGTAAGTGGAAACATGATCTGTCTGTTCTCTGATGTCCCAAATGAAAAATCAGGACCATCTCACAGACTGTGTTACATCTTGCAGCAATCTGTGTGTCCCATTGGAGTCAGATCTACCTGACATTGCCAGACATTTGCCTGAGGCAAGACTGAAGGCCTAAATGGGACAGAGGGGTTCCTTTAAAGCAGTGTTGAGTATTGTTCCTGCTCTACATATTGTGTCTTTCTTGTAAACAAATATGGTTTGACTCTCCATAACCGTCAGCCAGTCTCCCCTTTCTCTTCTACTAAACTGACTGGAAATATTTCATTTAAAACATAAAATGATGGCCTGCAGAACAAACGGTAAGCGACTCATGGCTCATGAAATTTGATTGCATTTGAGGGCAAATGACTTCAGGGCTGGAATATGTACTATGCATAATATAGGAGGTATCTACTGGCCTAGGAAAATAAACCTGTGAAAATACAATACTTATGCAAATTTATACAGCTCCAATTATTCAAAAATTCCCTGTTTTGTTGCAGTAAATTATAGCAAATTGATATAATTGTCTTTAAGTAACATACCCAGGAAAGTTTCTGTTACTTTTGCTTCAGTGCTAATGTAGAAATTGTGGATTTCTGAAGTGATAAAAAAGGGCTGTATGTTGTTTTATAATTGCATTTGCAATTTGATATATGTGTACATGCATGTAAAAGAGGTATAAATGATTCATTGCCTGAATACGTCAGAAGTGAAGACTTCAAGAATGCAGCATAATCACAGACAGCGTTAAGCACCGAGTTGTTTCTTGCCTTAGAAACCACATCCCCCAGGTGTCAAAGAAAACAGATCAGCCATACAGCACATAGTCTGGAGTAGAGCATTTCTTGTGTAGACTGTTCGCAAGAAGAAAAGGGTTACTAACCAGGGCCACTAATGATTCTTTCATTGTGTGATTTGTTGAAATGAAGTGTTACTCTAGAAAGTGCGGGTTCTGAAACATTGCTGTGAGAGAAATCCAATAGATCTCATTTGGTCTCTTAGAAAACTTGAATTATGTGAGTGATGGAACTCTCTGAGCCACATAATTATCTTCAGCAATATAGCTGAGAAAGGAGTGGAAACTGATTTACAGCAAACTTTGGAGTAGTATTTTGCAAAAGAGCTTTTGTTCATTGTTTTCATTATATAAGGATGGTAAAAATTCGTTTATGCTGAAAAAATAACTAATAAAATGATTTTTTTTCCCTCCAATTTTGTAGACCATAAGAAATTCAGAATAACATATTGCTGGAAGGTGTTTCTTTGAGCTTAGTAGAATTTTCTACAATTGAGAGAAATAACAGTGCTGTCAGTTCCTACAGGCATTCTTTGGAAAACTTGGACACTGTGAAGGGTGCTGCATGAACCAGTATTTGGGTGTTTTGAGACTCTGCCCAAAGGCATGCAGTTTCAGAAACTATCAGGGCTTAGATTTGGGTATTCTTTTCTTGACTTACAACTCTATTGTCTTTATTTAATACTTAACTACAACTGGTTCCAAAACATAGACTTGTTGAACTTCTGTTCTGTTCCAGTTTGACAAAGCAAATACAAAACAGTAGATTTTCCACACATCTTTGAGGGTAGTTGATTGTGAACCAAACAGAAAGAATTGGGTATGCAAGAACATTTGCAAATAATAAAAATACTAATGCTATCAATAGAGTCTTGACTGCTTCCCACCTGCTTATGACTCACAGGGACTGATTTGGTAACTGTGGTTGTATAGCAGACTTGAAAGAAACAGTAAGACAAAAAAATCGGCCTTACAAACAAAATGTTAGAATGCTTAAAAAAATGGACCCATAAAGGTTGAAGTAATTCATCACTGAGAAATGACAAGTAGATATTTCTTCCTTAGCCATGTTTTGACAGTCTTTTTGGTGTTAAAAGTTTCCAAGTTTAGGAAGAGGTCAGTAGTGCTATGATCGTTCTCATTTTTTATCTCCATTTGTGAAGAAGCCAATTAGCTTGCCTGCAGAAGCTTCTCTGATTGTGGAGATCTCCACATTGAATTCTGGGCAAGGCTGTCAAGTAAATAGATTTGCATGGGTGCGGGTGGCTCCATCTTCCTTCTCTCCTTTGAGACTCAAAGTTTGACTTGGGATTGGATACTAGAAGGACCCAGTGAGAAACAATTTTCAGGTAGTAGCCATTTTAAAATTATTTCTCAGGCCAGTAGGTGGGAAAACTTAAAAATTGCTGTGGCATGTAGTAATTTGTCTAGCTGTATGAAACTGAGGAGTTTAAGGTATGTTTTAATTAATATCTTTAGTTTGTTAAGAGGGTGTATGAGGTTGGTTATGGTGCTTAGATGACAAGCCTTGACTTACTATGTCACAATAATATGATAAATAGCAATTATTATTGAAAGTGCCATTGGAAAGAAAGAAAAGTTCATTTCACTATGAACAAAGAAGTAATTTCTTTCTGAGTTGACTTAACATGTTCTTTTTTCTCAGATTGATCCTCGAACTGTAAAATCAATTATTCCCGCAAATCCTATGAACAGAGATTTGGGCCTGAAGTTACTCTCTCTTTATCAGTGACTGGCAGTATTTAATAGAGCCTGGTATTTCTATATAGGAATCTGTGGTCATCACTATTGCTTTTATTAAATAAAGAGCATTTCAGAGTGAACATTTGCTTCAACTCTGTGCATCAGAAAGCAGCACCGAGACTATTTCTGTGATGCATAAAGCATGATACAAGTTCTATAAGTTTAATAGCATATTGTGCCAAACACTATGAGAGAAATGTCACATGCAAGGGAACTGGTTTTAATTAATTTTTAGGGGAAAATCACAAGAGAAAGTCGTGTAGGTATAGATAGAAAGCCAAGAAATCAGTCCACTTCCACCCCTGTCCTTCTCAGGCATCAAGGCTCATTCAAGCCTGTGTTCAACCAGAACTTCTTTCCCTTGAGGAAACTGGCACCAAGCTAAAGCAGAATGGTGCCAGCTCAAATCCTTTAGTATTTGCCCAGAAGGTATTTTCCTTGTAGCAGATTTCTTTTGGTAAGATTTTACTCTTTAGACACAGTTCCCTTCCCTTCACATTCCTTCCCTTACCTTCTTCTCTCCTTCTTGTCTTTTTATCTGTGTAACTGAGCTGCAGTGAGATTTCACTTAGTCAATCTGGTTCCTGTGAACTTTGGCAGTGCTGAGCTATATGTTCCCACCAAAGAGATGCTCTGGCAAAGTCTTGTCAGTTGACTGCCATACAGCCTTGCCATGCCCTCCTGAAGGGGGCACTGGGAGGAGGACACAAGATGGGACATCCATTTCCCATCTTCACATCTTCACTTCTGTCTTGGGAACCTTCAGTTACAGTTTTTCTCTAAAAGGATTCCCAGGGACACACTAGGCCCAGACGAATACACCCTCCTTGCAGGCAATAGTTATGTCTGGGTGAAGGATGCAACTCATGATGTCTACAGTTCTCTCTCTTTGCATGCACCTGGAAAGAGATGATCTTTTTGAGGATCATTTTCCTCAAGTGTGGATGGAAATGGAAAAAAAAATGCTACTGATTTATTTTTGATGCACTTCTTCATATTTAGCAAATAATAATCACTATAAAGTATTCAAGTACTGTCATTTATTCATTCATTTAGGATTGGGCAGTACACAGCAGTGGGGAAAAGGGCAAAATTCCTCCACCAGCTGCTAGAGTGCATGAGTACATGACAAAAGGCCATCTCTACTGCCCCCAGAGCAGCAGCTGCCCATGTCCTTCCCTATTGCCATTTGTCAAAGTTGAATCAAAACATTTCTTGTACTTTCTGTCATCTTTAATGCAATTTCTAGTGGTGCAATTTCATTACGCTACTAAACAGTACCCCTTGTATGTGGGAGTGTGCACCTAATGTGTGGGAGAGACAAAAAAAATTGCTAACAAGTTTTATTTTGGAACCTGACTGGTTTTAAGCCTGCTGCCTGCGGTGATGTGTTATAACAAGGCAGTTCTTCAGCTCAGGGGTCCTTGTTTGATCACAGAAACAGGAGTGGATTTCTTTCCTTATCTGTGGATAAGCAGCATGGACTCTATTTAATCAGAAAGGGCAATGCACTGAAGTCTTTTTTGATGTCTCCACTGTGTTATTTTGTTTAGGAGCTCTGATTTTACATCATGTGTGTGTGTTCGTGTAAATTTAATGTAAAATATATAATTAATATAATTATTAAAATATTAAAATATTAAAATTATTAAAATATTAAATTATTAAAATATAATTTTTAATTACACATGAAAGTCGGCTTCTTATATATTCATATAGATGTCTGTCTATCTGAGATGTTTATTATTATTATTATTAATAATAATAATCTATTATGTTCAGATAGTTTGAAAAATCAACCACTGCTTTTTCCCATAAAATAATTTGTCAGTATTGCTGTACCACCTCTTGGCCAACAGACACCTCAGAGTACTTTGTGACTATCCTCTAAACAAGACTCTTAACTACTGTAAGATGAAGATATGGATTAACATGTGTCATTTTCATACACACATCTAATAGAGGGAAAGGAAAGCATATGAATTTTCTTGTCCCTGATGATTCAGTGCACATCTTGGAAGAAGTATGCCTCCTGTCAGACGCCTGCTCTAGCTTTCGTGAGACATCTTCTCCGGTGTTTAATTTACTGCTAAAGAAATATATTTATGGCTTTAATTTTCCCTATAGTGATGTATAACCTTAGAGCTCAGGTGAAGGAAATAATTTTCTTCCTTATCCATCATGAGCAGAATTTTGTTAAGACTTCCTAAGCCTTTTTAGTTTGCTTTCACATGAAGAGGTATTGTGGTAGTAGACACTGCTACTGATCTGTTAAGATGTAACTTGACCTTTGAGGCCTTGGAGAGGGTCACTTTTCAAAGTGATATGTGAAATAGATTGGAGACAGGCTGAGGAGACTTCAGATTTTTGCTTAATTTCTATTGAAACATAATTCAAAAATTGTGAAATGTCCTCTAAAAGTAAAATTTGGAAGAAAAAAAACCAAAACCAACACAATCAAAACCAAACCAAGACACCTGAAAATGGAAGAAAACTTTGTTTTGCTTTGGACTTTTAAAATGTATGATATTCTGCTGTCCAAGTATGAACCTGACAAAAAAAAAAAAAAAGTAAAAAAAATCTGGGACTTGTGAATAATGTACAAACAGCTATTTCCCATTATCGACACTTTTGGATTAGTGCTGCTAGTGTTATGTAAGTCAAAAGTAAATACAGTAAAGTGATTTTCTTTTTATTTCAAGAGTTTTGAGTAATGAACCATCAGAGAATCATAGAATGGCTTGGTTTGGAAGTGACATCAGAGATTATCAAGCTCCAAATCCTTGCTGCAGGGAGAGTTGCCACCAACTACATCAGGTTACCAAAGGTTTCATCCAACCTATTGTTTTTCCAGCAAGAATGTGTTGATGGAGAGGGAGGGAAGGAAAGGTCAGAATAAATTATTTGTTGTTGTTGTTTTCTTTAGTTATTATTATTTATTATAAAATATCAATATCTCTTTTTGTCATGTGTTTTCATGTACATGTGAAAGAGTGTGCTTCTCCCCCTATGCTTCAGTCATATCTCTTATGACCAGAAATAATCTTTTAATCCTTTCTCAAGGATTAAAACTCAGTAACTATCATTTTGTTTCCAACTACCAGCTCACAAGAACTCTTATCACGAAAAGCATTCTCTGTGGTAAATATGCAAAATCCCCGTTCTCATTGCTTTTGAAGCTATACCAAAATTAATATGTTAGGTGACAAATGCAGGCATGAAAATGAATGGGTAGACACTATGCTCTCAGGCATTGCATTCATGAGATGCTGACCTTTGTTACTCTGTTCCAAGCAGATAGCTAGATCTTCACTAGAAGATAATACTGGCTGCTAGTGAAAAACTACTGGAAATGCCTAACTCATCTATTTAGTCTGCAGTAGTTTATTAGTATCTTAGAATTCTTGACAAGCATTTGAATTTGAATCTGAATTACAAAATGCTGTTTTGAATTAGATTAAATGTAAAGAGTCTAATTTACCAATTGTTAGTGCTATTGTTGAATGTTTCACACAGTTTACATAGCTTGTGAAATTACTTTAATACAAAACAAATACCAATAACTGTGTATAACAGAGCATAAAATCCAATTGGTGCCTTTTGATATTAGATGGATTTGGTACACTGCAAGTGGTTACTCACAAATTGTTCTTTGCATTAGAATAATGAATTGGCATGAACCTTATTTAATTTGTATTTGTTTTTCTCAAGTAATTTTCCTTTCTCTTGTTGTAAAGTGCATTTAAAAAGTAATACACTATAATTATAGGAGAAATCTATCCACTAAAAAGAACATTACACAGGACACATTCATTTTAAAGAGTGATTTATTTAAGTCTATTTAGCAGGGATATTGTCGGGAATGTTTTGTTTGTTTTGAAGTTGTTGAGTTTTTAGGCTATTTTCTTTGGCTGAGTAAACACTAGAAGAAATTTTAAAGGACAGATGGGCAAAATACGATATGCAGTGTCAGGATCTTGTTTTGCAGAACATGGCCAAATTCAACTGAAGGTTGAACAAACCAAGTGATCTCAGCTGCTTGTCACACACTTTGCCCTCTAGACCCTTCTCCATAGCTTCTTCATAGTTCCCCCTTTGACTCTCTCTCTTGGTTTTATGTCATTCCTACATCATGGTGCCCAAAACTGCACACAGTTCTCAAGGTGTGGGTTTATCAGATAGATGTTGGCAGCTAATGGGACAACTTTATTCTTACTTTCATTTGGGATCAATGCCACCAATGTTTTATAAACACCATAGAAAAACTAACTCTTAAAGCAATCATTGCAGTCTGCAATTATTGGCATTATTTGCAGTTCTTTGCACTGTTTTCCTGACTGCCTGATTCTGTCTGTTCTTCTATCATCTTATGGCTTTCATGATATATTTTGTCTCTGATGCTGTTGGCACAATAGAAATTGTACTTTTCTCTGGCATCAGTACTAGTAGCTTCTGTATCATCCTCCATCACTGCTATCAGAGTACATTTAGGTGGTAAGTCTTGAAGTGAAGATTTCAAAGGCATTCATTTTCTCACAAAATTTTCAGAAGTAGATAAGAACAAAAAAGCCAGAAATATTCTGCTATTGCAGAGAGGTTCATGGAAAAGGAAAGCAGTACAGGTACATTTTGGACTAGCATAGAAAATTCTGGTTTTACTTACAAACTAATGAGAATAAATTAACATAGACCAAAGGAATTTACTCAAAATGTTCTTACAGAGGAAGCTAATGTAATTTCACAGTGGATTTTACAAGCCCAGAAAGTCAGTATACTTCGGGCAAGCTTGGATTGTCAGCTTCTCTGTAAACTTGTTTTACCATGGGTTGTGTCTTAACCAGAAGTAAATCCTTTGGAATAAACGATTCTGTCCCGATTCAAGGAGCACAGATTTCTCAGCACTTTGTAGATGTTTAATGAGTCACAGACAGCATTTTTCCTGGATTCTAGCTTTTCAGTACTCTTTTTCATTAGAATACCATGTTCCATGGCTGCTACTAAGCTTGATTTGTAATGTATTGTAGCGTGAAGCGAGGCTATAACCTAGAAAACAGCAACCACTTAAACAGTGTAGTAGAAAAAGCAATTAAAAGTAAGAATGTGGAAGGTATGCAGTCTACAGACCATCCCAAAGGAGGGTGTTTCTTGACATTTCTCAGATTACTGAACAGTGACGGATAGGTTGATTAAGCTACAGTAGTTTATAATGGTCTTGTCTGGCAGATGCCTACTGTGCTTGGATCCCCAGCGGACAAGGATGCACAGACCTTAGCTCACATTAGCTAAACTGTCCCTGAGGTGGGTTTAATAATCTCTCTTATGTTCTGCTCTGCCTCTGTATGTGCAACAACTTCCAAAGAAGGCAGTAATTCCTTACTGTCACTGAAGGACCAGGGATTTGGAACTTGATATCTTTTTTTCCATCACTCTCACCCTTCTTGACAAAATTATATTTCAAATTAGGATCATAGAATCATAGAATGGCTTAGTTTGGAAGGGACCTTAAAGATGATCTAGTTCCAAGCCCCTGCCATGGACAAGACTGCCACCCACCAGATCAGGCTGCACAGGGCCCCATCCAACCTGGCCGTGAACACCTCCACGCATAGGGCATCCACAGCTACTCTGGACAACCTGTGCCAATGTCTTACCACTCTCAGAGTAACTTCCTCCTAACATTTAATCTAAATCTCCCTTCTTGTACTTAAAACCATCCTTCCTCGTCCCCAACATTAAATGTCCATGTAAAGTTGGTCTCCCTCCTGTTTATAAGCTCCCTTTAACTATTGGAAGGCTGCAGTAAGTTCTTCCCACAACCTTCTCTTCTTGAGCATGAACAAGCCCAACTCCCTTAGCCCTTCTTCATAGGAAAAGTTCTTTAGCAGTCTGAGCATCTTTGTGGCCCTCCTCTGTACCCCCTCCAACATTTCCACTTCCTTTTTTTTTTTTTTTTTCTGGGGGCCCAGGCCTGGGCACAGCACTTCAGATGGGGCTTCACAAGGACAGAGTAGAGGGAAACAATCCCTTCCCTCTCTTTGCTGCCATCCCTCTGTTGTTGAAGCCCAGGATACTGTTGGCCTTCTAGGCTGCAAGCACACACTGCTGGCTCATGTACAGCTTGTCATCAATCAGAACACCCAAGTCCTTCTCTGCAGGGCTGCTCTCAAGGAATTCCTCCCCCAGTCCATATACATACTTGGAATTGCAGTGTCCAACACTGTGCACTTGACCTTGTTGAATATGATTAGGTTCTTGTGGGCCCACTTTTCAAGCTTGTCCAAGTCCCTTTGGATGTCATCCCTTCCTCCTATTTCTACAATAATGACCAAGTTAAGCTGGTAACACATAATGTAAACTATTTTGAATAATACTTCTTTCCTGTTTCATGTTTTAGCACTATGTAAATCTATGCAAAGTATATTCTCCTGAACTCCTACACTCTATAGGCTAAACTATTCGATTTCTGAGATTTTATTTTTTTTTTTAATTCAGCACTATATGAATATTAGACAAATACTAATGCACTTAAAGAAGAATAAACTGATGAGGATTTTCAACATCTTTAAATCACACATTTTGGAGCCCACATGCAGTTCCATTTTCCTATTATTTTTTTACTTTTAATTTTAAACAACAATTTACGCCAAGAAAGGTTCCAAATAGACCTATTACAATTTAGACTTATTCAACAATACTGTGTTACAGTACTGATATGAACTATGAAATTACCTCACATTTTTCCTTCTGCTTGGCAATACAGCACTTAAATGCCAGAGCAATTTTTGCTTAAAAAAAATCAGCAATGGATTATGGAACAAGACATTTTTGTGACATTGTGTATCAATCTGCATCGGATTTTCTATTATTCCCAGAAGCATTTGATTATGCTCTTTTATTTTTTTCTATTTTACATAGCAAGAGTAAAATTTAGATACATAATTAGGTTGAGGGTTTTGATACCTTCCAGGAACAACCAATACAGACAGTCATCACCAGTTCTTTGTGGGTCAAGCTGAGAAGTCCCCATTGTGTCTACCACAGAACGCTATTTAATATCTTGATGATTTGCACAAGAAAGTTGAGAAATGCATCCCAGCTCAAGTTAAGACCCAGGAAATGCAGGTTTACTTGGGGACTCAAAGGTAGAGCAGCATGGGAGGTGCACTGGCATGAGGTTGGTGAGACTTCACTGTTCTTCTGGGAAATGGCTGTTGAGGCCATTGGCTTAGTAACTACTAACTACTCAGTGTCCAAAAAGGCAGACAGTACCTAACCAGGGTGTAGGAATTATATTCTTACTCCATTAGCGACCAGTTGTGGAGTAAGTTGCAAATTGTTCTTGCTTCTCCATAGCCATACATTAGTGGGAGCATCCTGACTTATGCCTTTGTGTGACTCATCTGCTGCAGATCTAGATATATAGTCAATTTACCTAATGTTTCATAAAATTCAAAGATAGAGTACCTTGATGGCTTTCTTTCTTTGTCTTCATAATCCTTGCTTCTTGTGCAAAGCATATAAATTGCTCCCTTGTGGTGGAACAAGATCCAGCTATTATCATTGACTGCAAGCTGTAACAGATCTTTCTGCTACACTATTAGGAACATCTGAAAGAGGATGACAGGTCCATGATCTGGCTAGAAACTGTAAAATGCATCACTTACAGAGACCTAGGAAATATGAGCTGTTACTGACAATTGTTGTAATATTTCTTACAACTCTCCATGAAATCCTGGCCACAAAAGTACAGTTTAAGAACCAGTTTTATTTTACATCTGAGCCTTGCAAATTTCAAATTTACATTATTTCTCCAAGTGTTTCTGATAGAACTGAAAACTTTGATATATGGTGCCTTTATGCCAACTCAGCTTATGTTCAAAGAGTAAAGAAGTTAGGGAAAAATTTTGTATGATTGTGCTGCAGTCTGTCTGTTGACATTTCTTCCCACATGAGAGATCATAGTCCTGGTGTTTGTCCTGGAAGACAGAATGACTCTCATTAGTAGACAGAATAACATTACCATCAGTATTTTTTTATTTTTTTTTTACTAATATTCATGACAAAGCATGGTTGTTGGAGTAGATAACATTCAAGGATTGCTTCCAATTCAAATGGTTCTATGATTCTATGATTCTATGACACAATAACATCAAGCCACAAACTTCACAGAAGGGCTTAAGAAAATATGAGGAAAAAGGAATTTAAAGGTAGTCTTCCTTTTAGTCCTCTCTATCCATTGTAACTCAGAGGGTGGTGACGAACTGGAACAGGTTGCCCAGAGAAGTTGTGGATGCTCCAGGCCTGGAGGCATTCAAGACCAGGCTGGATGTGGCACTGGGCAGCCTGGTCTAGTGGTTGGCGGCCCTTCCCATAGCAGGGGGGTTGAAACTAGATGACCTTTGAGATCCTTTCCAACCCAGGCCATTCTATAAGTATCCTGTAGCAAAGGATGTGCCATTGCTTATGCTACCTGCTCCATAGGAATATGTTTGTTCCACAATGGGATATAGGTGAGTAGCAGTGCCAAACTGATATGTTGGAGCATTTGGACTGAAAGTTTTAGTACATGGGACCATGTCCATTTAGCACATTTCTGGTACCTACTAGTTTTGATATGGTTTAGGAAGAGCACGCACAAAGAATGACATACTATTGTAAACATATGCCTAGATAGTTAGCTTATTAAAACGTAGTTCTGAGTGTCAAATGCTTGATTAAAAGTGAAAAGCTGCCAAGAAAAAGGTTTTTGTGGAAACCTCTAGGACAAATTGAGAGCAAGAATTTTAATCTCTGTATTTTTTCTATTCTTTTCCTAATACTTCTGTTATATAGGGAAGTTTTTATGTCCCATCTGAAAACTGCATGCAGCATGCATATAAATGGCATAAGGACCTCTGTCTTCTGCTCTTGAATGCTCAAAGAGGACTACATGTGTACTACACCCTCATAATGAAGGAGGTTCCTGATTTACCACAGCTGAAGTTGGGTAAGAGAACAGACATTTTAAATCACTGAACATAACCCACTGCTGTGTTTTCAATACAATTTTCAGTAGCAAAATTCTTGACATGTTTGAAGATTTTAGAGATTTTTCCCACCTATTTTCTGATTAGTGTTTATTTTGGCACAGTACTGCCAGACTACCGCTTTCTCAGTATATGAATATCCCTTCATCCCCATCTGAACGTGGCCTGACAAGTACAGAGGTAAAAATGTTCTGATATTTTTCTCAAAATATATGCCTCTGAATGATATTTTGACTCACTTGTTCTACCTTCCAGTTCTGAAACATCATGAGGTCTGGGGAAGACTAGAAATTTTGCGCAGCCGTGTTTTAAACTGAAAACACAAATTGGAATGTTGATATGAACGCTCTTGAAACACACTCCCTCCCTCATACTTTGCAAAACACTGATTTTCTGCCAATAACATAATTATGTTTTGCTCTTTAAAATGATCCTGCTATTCTTTTTAATTCATTTAATAGATTTTCTAGCTTTTAGGCAAAACCATTTTTGGCTGATCAGGCTGTTTGGGTCCAACATGGAAGCACTGGTTGGATTGGTGGGACAGAGCTCTGTAACTTGCATTCATTCATGTCTGTAATGATAGTGTAAGCCCCTATGAAAATAAGGAGCATCTCTGACTAATTCCTGCCCTCCCTGCAGTTTCTTTGAATTCAAGGAATGTGTCTCATCTGTTTTTGTGACTTTTTATGTCTGTATACACAGCTGTCAGATTGTTATGTTGCAGAGACAATTATATTAAGAGTATTGATTGCATTAGTTAACAGATTTTAAAAGGGAGGGAATTTTTTTTTTTTTTTTTTTTTCACTGTGTAGATGCTACAAGCACTTTCAAATATAAAACATTATGCTGTACAGACTTACGGGCTTTATAGCTTCTATTTTCCACTTCATGTCTTATTCCCTGATATATAATTCCACTCGAAATAGCTTGCAACTCGTGGAGTGGGGAGAACACATACTGCGTTATTCCATTCAGCTACAGGAAAAAAAAAAAAAAAGTTACAGCATTTTTATTTGCAACTTATGAGCTGTCAAACAAAATCCAACATGCAGCAAAACCTGTACTTCAGGCATCTTGGTTATCAGGCACATATTCAGATGATTTATGTTTTACCTAAAAAGGCTTATAGAAGGGGAACTGGCGGAGTTATGTTTGGTTGACCACAACTGAAAAACAGACTCAGATATGCACGTATTGGTTTTCTGAATACAATTGACTTGGTTTTCAAATGACTTCTGGTACTGAAGCAGGCACTTAATTTGCAAATGTACTTGTTGTAATACATGCAGATTTGCGAAACGCAATAACCCTTTCTAGCTGGCTTGAGCAGAGAGCTGTTTGCATCATTTTATTCACAGCCTGAACATCTACTGAAGATTTGATTTTAAAGACTGACCTCTGAGGCCAGTAGCAAAGCCTAGCAAAATCATGGGGTATGAGATTTACCCAGTATGAATGTCAAGCTTGTTTTTGTGTGAGACAGTTGCCCAGACTGTCCCTACAGTCACTAGGGAGAAACAGGCTCATTTAAGGCTATAAAACATATTATCAGACAAACAGTGCTTTCTACCTTAGGATAACATGAACAGCACCTTCTACTTGCTCATTTTTCTCCACTGACCACTGGAATGTAAATGACTCATTCAGTTTTAGACATCTATATTTGTTGAGATTAATTTCATTGTAGGTTTCTAAAGATAGTTAAGACAAATACAAGACTATAAATCTGCTCTGTGGACTTTCTTAATTCTTTTTTTTTTTTTTTTTTTTTAATCTAGCCCTCTGAATAGTATATTAAAAAATTAATAGTCTAGTTAAAACATTAAAAGTGGGAATTATTGTTTCTCACATTTTGCCACTAAAGAGAGATCTCAGTCTGTGGTACTATTTGAGAAGAGTCACCTGGGATTGGGAAGGGAATCAGTTTTAATTTTTTATTATTTTTTTTAATGCATGCTATTAGAAAGTTCCATGTCACAAAATCTAGCTGCAAGAGTTGGAGAGTTGATATATATCCTCCCCTTCTTTATAGTTTGTTGTCCATTTACTGTGGAGTATCCCTATGCTGGATTCTCTCAGGACTACACCAAAGCAATGCTGCATGCTCTAGGCAAAGTTCTTCACACTGCACAGAGCAATACAGAGATACTCATTTATTACCATTCAGATGTGCAGGACTTGTGCTTCATGGCCTCGTGTAATGTGATATGGAGAACCGTTTATTATACACCATTAGATCTGATGTTCCAATGGTGAGACAACATTGCATTAGTTGAACAATTGGCCATAAATCACAGAATGACTGAATGGTTTAGGTTGGAAGTGAGGTCCATTTGTCCAAACCCTGCTCAAGCAGGGACACTCAGAGCAGAGTGCCCAGAACCACGTCCAGGCTTTTGACGATTTCCAAGGAGGAGATTCCATAGCCTCTGGGCAACCTGTGCCAGGGCTCCATCATGTGCAATGTACAGAAGCTCTTCCTTGTGACTGGGGGAACATCCTGAGTTCTATTTTGTGCCTACTGCCACTGGGCATCACTGAAAAGATTCTGTCTCTTTGCAGCCTCCCTTCAGATGTTTGTATATACTGATAAATTCCAAAAGCTTGTAAGGAAATTTCTATTAACAGAGAGACGGTAAAAAGCCACATTCTATCCTGTGTCCTGGCAACGACCTTCCAGAACATCTACAGGCTTCATTTTCTAGGTCACACAAGCAGAAGTTGTACCTTTACCCCTACAAGTACAAGGTGTATTGTGCGTGAACTTGTCCAACTTGAAACTTGTCCATTGACGAAGAATGTCTTATTTATTGTGTGAACAAAGAGTACAGCATTAATATTTCACATCTACTGTTCTTAAATCTGATCTGTTTCTTTCTCTGTTGTTTTTTTGTTGTTGTTGTTGTTTGTTTATTTCATGTTTGTGTGTGTGTGTGTTTTTTTTTTCTCTAGAGGAACTACCTGTGGAAGATACGTTATCTCAGTTCTGTGCAGAGCTGCAGGTATTGTCTTTAACAGAATCAGCTGGGGCTTTTCTTCAAGTCTATTTTTCAAGCGCACTGAGACAGCACAATCATATATTAGGGTAGGGAGAAAGGTAATTTCGTGCCAGAAGAAAGTTGCTGGATGTTTCTTTTCCACCGATAATTTCACATAATTTTGATTCTTAACTTACATGATGTTTCTGTTACTTTTAACAATTCACCAGCTGGATGCTTCAGCATCTTTCAGTGAGCCTAGCCAGAACGTCAATAATATTCGCAAAAGTTGATTTGGGGTAGGTTGCAATTACAACTTTTGTGCTGACAGGAGAGAATACCCCTTGGCAGATTGTGCAGCCACATTTTTTTCAAATAAAAACACCTAAATGTCTAAGGAAGCTTGTGGGAAGAAAAAAAGTGATTTTGACACAGCAGTAACTGAATTACTGTCTTGAACTTCTGCTGTTTTGATTTCGAGTGAGACACAGGCAGTCATCAAGGGAGCCAGAAAGAAATGCAAACGTCAGTTGATCACTGGAGAAAGTGTATTATAATCAGAGATTTAATACTTTTGATTTGCTCAGTTTGTCAGCAGGAAGACAGCGTAGGAAAGAATGGCAAAATAACAATTAATGGAGCTGAAACCAAATCAAAATGCAAGTGTATTTACACTGCAGTTACAAATGGTGAGACAATGTTTTCTAGCCATATGTAAAAAAAGAGGACTGAAATAGCAAATTTCAAATCAGAATTTAGATTATTAGAAAGAAATTTTATTTTATCTAAATTAAGAGAAATGTAAGTTATGGGACTCAGCTCAACTGGATTGCAGAAATTTAGAAGCCTTAAGGGTATTGGTGGTCAGACAACATAATCTAGAGTCCAACAAAGTTCATATTGGCTTGGCATACAATGGAAAATGTCATGTCTAATTTCTCTGTATTTTCAAATTCCTGTCCGATTCTTGTCTTCGTATTGACTGGCTTTGTATGGCCATATTTATAAAACCAGACAAGTTTTTGAAATTTCTGGGAACAGTGTAGTAATAGATAGGAGAACACAATAGCTAGAAACAGCTGTTTATCTAGTGATATAAAAACTTTACTATGGTTTTCATGTATACCATTAAAAATGTTAGTATTAGCATCCCAAAATCATGGCTTTTGATGATTAAGGACTGAATTTTCAGAGTCTAATAAGACAAAATTATGAAGCATTGTACAATGTTGTTGGGACACAGGAATAGCATTGACCATCTCTGCAGTGTAAGTGCAGAAGTCATGTGAGTCTCTGTATAGTTTTCAGAAGAGTATTGGCAAAGCTTTCTGAGTATTTTGCCTCTAGGAAAATGGGAACTGAAATCATTTCTCTTCAGCAGAAAGTATGAAGGACAGTCATTTATAAAGAAAGAAAATGCTATTAAAACTATACAGAAGGAAGCCCACGGGGTTAGTTTCCCATTACCACCGTGTTACCAGAGTCTGGTCCATTTTTAAAATTAAATAAAAACAAAAGAAGAGAAGAAGTAAATTTTACCCTGTTTTGTATTTAATCCAAGGACACGATAGATATTCAAAACAGGAAAAAAATGGAAGGCCCATGATTTTTTAATTTTGAAAATGATTTTTAAACAGTCAAACATAATAATTTCTCCAAAAGGTTTTCTAAATTTGTTTTGACTAACAGTATTGTTAAAACCAGACTACACAGCACGAAGTACATGAACAGAATAGACAGAATTGCATTTACTGACCATTTTAACTCACAGGCAATGAGGAACTGAGGAACTGAGTCTTTGAGAATTGATCTGCATTGCTAGGATTGCCAGGCTACTGTCTGGCTGGACAGCAAAACTCTCAGAATTAAAAATATATCTAGTGCCTTCCTTCTCTCTCCTCACTTCCTTCCTTCCTTCCTTCCTTCCTTCCTTCCCTCTTTCCTCCCTTCTTTCCCTCCTTCCTCCCTCCCTCCCTCCCTCCCTCCCTCCCTCCCTTCCTTCCTTCCTTCCTTCCTTCCTTCCTTCCTTCCTTCCTTCCTTCCTTCCTTCCTTCCTTCCTTCCTTCCTTCCTTCCCTCCCCTTCTTTCCCTTCCCTCCCTCCCTCCCATCCTTCCATCTTTCCATCCTTCCTCCCTTCCTCCCTCCCTCCCTCCCTTCCTTTCTGTACAATAGACTAAGAATCAATAAACTAGAAAATAAGCCATCATACACCTATTATGTATACATTAATAATAAAACTTCTTTGAAGATTGTTCTTTCAATCTTCGATGTAAGAGGTGGCTTACTGGCTAAATTTCAAACAAAAAAGAAAAAAAAAGAAAAAAAAAAGAAAAAAAAAAGAAAAGAAAGATTGACATACAGCATATAAAATTGAGCACAGAAATGAAGAAATGACCTGACTCTGAAAAGAGTGATGTATGGGGAGTGTCATCTGCCTGACAGCATCCCCTGGTATCCCTTGTACCTGAATGGGTACTGGAGCTTCTCCCATTTTTGACGAATTATTAAGACCAAATAGCACCCAAACAATACAAACTGATAATATTGGTGCCTATTACCTACCTACACGTGCATTTTTTTATTTCTCTCTCATACAGTTGGCTTCTAATCATGACTTAGTTTGCAGCGTCACCAGTCTGGAAATTAACTGCATAATAAACAGTACAAAAAAATAGGCTTGCAGCTAGACTAAAATTCTAACAAACAACAACCAAAAAGTAAAAAGACTTGGCCAAGAAAGAAAATTCCATTTCTATCGTGTATATGGAAGCAGGTAGGCCCTTTGTGCCAACTCAGTCTGTCTGTTGTTAAAGAAGGTGTCAGACAAGGGAGGTCAGTATGCAGGGACTGTGCTGCTGACCTGCACTCCCTGGATTGTGTTCAGTGCAGAAATGCAGCCGAGAGCTCCAAGCACCCCGTCCAACCCTGAAGAGGGACAGAAGAAACAGCAGACTCTGGGATTGCTTGCACTGTGCATTGAGGGCACTGTACTTGCTTGCTTGCTTGCTGGCTTTCTTGCTTTCTGCCCTTCTGTCTTTGGTTTATTATTTCAGAGTTTTCAGCACCATCTGGTGGGTAGTTTGGAATCTGCTTTCTTTGTTGCATTTGTTGGGTTTATTTTTTCGGTTTTTTTTTTTTTTTTTCCTCCCCCCTGTTTACTACATCTACAGTAGTTTCTGTGAAGAAAGACTGATGCTATTCCCACCTCACATAATCAAGGAATGGGTGTGTTTTGAAGGTCTCTCTGGATCCATCTGACTCAAGCCCCGCTCAAGCACAGAGAGCCAGAGCAGGGTGACCAGGAACTTGTCCAGGTGTCTTTTAAAGATCTTCAAGGAGAAGACTCCACAGGCTTTATGGACAATCTGTACTAGTGCTCCATCACCCACACAGTACAGAAGTGCTTCCTGTTGGTCAGAGGGAACCTCCTGTGTTCCAGTTTGTGCCCAGTACCTCTTTTTCTGGCACTGGGCACCACTGACAAAAGCCTGTCTCTGTCCTCTCTGCACTCTCCATTCAGATATTAAGAGACATTGATGAGATCCCAAGAGCCTTCTCTTCCACAAGCTGAACAGTACCAGCTCTCTCAGCCCTTCTCCAAAGGAGAGATACTCCAATCCCGTGATCATCTTAAAATTCTTTCTCTTTAGTTGTATAACTAGCTTTTTTTTTTTTTTTTTTTTTTGCATCAAAATATATGACTATTTAAAGATCAAAAGTTTCACTTGCATGATTTGGGGTAAAAACAGTGCTTTAGTAATAATTCTAAATCAGGAGAACTTTGTTGTTTTTTCTAAAAGGACTTCATCTAACATGCTAACTGATTTTCTATCCTGCAACTGTCTTGTTCTCAAAAAGCACTTTCTTCCCTGTAGCTGTTGAGCAATCCAGAGAAGATAGCAGAACAGATAAGCAAGGACCTCACCTGGCTTTGCTCCCACCTCCTGACCCTGTGGACCCAGTTCCTGGAGGTGGCAACACTTCATCCGGAAGTCACAGCTTATCTGACTCAAGAGCATCATATGCTAAGGGTAATGCTAGGAAGTTAAAAGCAAGTTCTGTAATGGTAACCTCCTGACATTGATGATGTATATGGACAGATATTTATCTTACTCTTATGCCTTTATGAATATTTAAGGGAGATGAATTGAGTAGGATAAAGACTAGAGAAGAGGATTTAAAATTACAGATTTCAATTTTTGGAATAGTGGGAAGATGTTCCTATTATGGTACCCATAATCCTGTATTAAACGAGTGTACTCTGAGCAGTAGAATCCAGCATGGAACATAAGGTGGGTAGATAGAGGTAGAGATGCCCCATACTGGTTACTTATCCAGCAATCATAAACATATGTTTTAAAAGGCACAAACACCACAATGACAAATATCCAAAAGACGTTTCTTTCAGCTTCTTTCTCAAAGCACAAAATTATGCCATAAGGAATGCTCTCTTCACTAAGTCACATACATACAACTAGTTATTGCCTTTCTCCTAGTGAGCTTCACAAAATGAAATATTAATACTCTTCATGTGGAAATTGGTTTTTAGTAATAAAGAAGGCACAAAAATGATTGCCTTTTGAACTGATTTTGTTAGATCTGCATACCTGATTAGTCAGCAAGTGCTGTGCCTTCCATGAGGACTTTTTTGGTTATTGACTGTGCATCACTTTCATCACTTCAGCTGAGCTGAGTTCATACACTGATCTAATCATTAGATTAGGAGCATACAGAAAATGATTGGATTCATCTTGCTTTGCTTTAGATGTCTAGAGTGTAGGTGTTAGCATTCCAGCTTACATACTGGTACTTGCTAGAGTTGAGAGAACGTGAATGCCTGCAAAAGGGAGACATAAAATTCAGGAGGATGTGAATGATATTGAGACTGCTCTCATTATTTTGGCTCAGTCTCCCTTCATTTTGAGGGGTCCAGGATGGCTTCATCAGCCAAAGAACACAACTTGGTAGGCCCCTAGCTCCAGCAAGGTGGATTTCAATATCAGTGGATGCCAGCTGCTGGCATGACCTTGTGGCAAATTATGTATCCTCACGTACTTCAGTTTTTCTCCATGTAAGCTGTGCAATAATACTTTCCCAGTTATGAAAAGCAGTTTGAGAGCTCCAGATAAAAAGATGCAGTATTTTTAAAGGGTATCAGTCCTTCTTTTATTAAAAAAGCCATTTATTGACGTATGGATGGGATTTAGTGATATGCTGAGATGCTATGACATGGTTTTCACTGCCATTCTCTGACACTACAATAGAGGTTGCTCTTACAGATATTCATAGTAACGTATGGGCTGCAGTTCAGCAGTTTGTTACTTTGCACGTTATGATGGATTGACTGAAACTCAAAGCTTATTCCAGATCAGACAGAAACACTGAATTTTTTATAGCTTATTTTGCACTCTGTCCTCTGCCAGATCTTCAAATCTGTGACTATTTTTTTAATTGATTATCCAAGCAGATCTACTGTCCTTGAAGAGATCTGAAGAGCTCTCATTTGTATGTATTGTGACATAGGCTGGTATGTTTCTATCACGATAGGGCTTATTCTCTTCTGGGATGATGTGTAAAACTTCCTTTAATATCTTAGGAATTGTGACTATTCCCG
Source organism: Alectoris magna (assembly GCA_030625065.1). Lineage (NCBI taxonomy): Eukaryota > Metazoa > Chordata > Aves > Galliformes > Phasianidae > Alectoris > Alectoris magna. The sequence continues at coordinate 5,893,544 of CM060561.1, forward strand.
TAGAAAAGATGTTCACTTTTTGAACATCTGAAAAGATGTTTCAATTGTTCTAATGTTCTAACTCACTCCACCGCTGCTAAGATTTGCACAGTGGGAAAGAAAGAAGTCTTCCTCATTTTAATATTACAGAGTAAAATGTTAGATTTGACACTTTAAGGAAACTGGTGGGAAGATACACAAAAGAAAATTGTGGTTTACTGTCAAGGGACAGTTCTTCCCTCCCAGCAAAATATGCAACAGCACTAACTGCTTTGTACTAGACTGGGAAAGCAAAGCAGAGTTAAGCTCTTTATTTATTTTTTTTTTTCTGTCACCAGAGCGGTGCAAAGCAAATGTAACATTAAGGAATCTAGTCCTGATAGTCATTGCTCTGCTTTTAGCTTAATTGTACTTGGCACCTTTCTGCAGATTTTAGGTTTAACTTCCATGTTTCTTTCCCAGGTAAGGAGATTCTCAGAAGCCTTCTTCTACACTGAACACAATAAACTTGCTGTGCTGACTTTCCAGGAAGGCCTGTAAGTAACTGATTGAATCTCTCCTGCCACTGATATAGCTGAAAATACAGTTGCTTAATATATTTTTCTACCAAGAATGAGATCTTTTCTGCTGCTTATGGGGGGTGGGGGTGGGGGGGTGTTGTTTTGAGAGAAGTCACTAGGTCTATTCAGGCTTCACATAGTAAATCCATTGAAATCAATGTCAAACATAAGATGACCCCTCAGACATGACTACTTCTAAAATTCTTATAATTCCTATAAGAGTTCTTTTTCTTACTCCCTCTCTCACATTACTTTCAGATTCAGGGAATGACTAAAACACTGTAGCAAGAGCATTCTAGTGACAGGATGTAGGAGATCCTCTTTATTTTCCAGTTGGGTGCGTGTATCTTCAGAGCTTATCACCAACAACACCAATATCAGGGCAGACAGAAACATCTTTGATGTCTTTGTTCAATTAAATTCATAACCTTCCTCTACAAGATCTAGTAATGGAAATCTTAATAGGAGGTAACTGTTGAAAAGTAACAAAAAATTAATATTTATGAGTTTGTTTTCTACTCTTCCGTATAATATTCATGGATTTATTTAGGTGTTTAGTCTATCCCTACTTTCCATAGCAGTGAAGATCTATAACTGCAGAACCTTGATTTATTATATGGTCTATGCAGAGATGTGAACATCCACTGGATACAGCACCAAATAAGGACAACCACCACATTAGCTGGAAGGAGTGTAGGAGTGATATGAGCTCAGGTTTGATAATTAATTGATTAAGAGTCATAGAATCATAGAATCATCAAGGTTGGAAAAGACCTCATCTAGTCCAACCAAGAATCAACAGTGCAAAACAGTCTCGGAAAATAAATGTTGCACTGGGCTGAATTCACAAGAATATGCTATGAAACACAAACAAGATAATTATTTCCTTCTGCTTGACACCTCTTACTGCCTATAAACCCAAGTGCATAGCATGGGTAATGCTCATGACTCACCCCCTGAAGGCATAGTTCAAGGAAAGTTCTGCAGATTTGAATTTTAATATAATGAGAGATGTCTAGATAATATCTGCATGAACACAGGAGGACCACAGCATTACCGGAACAGTAACCTGTCTTTCAGAAGTCGCTAAAAGGCCATGATGGTCAGTCCTGTCATGATGATAGGGCTTAAGTGAGACATTTGTTTCCAACCGAGAGCAAAGAAGAACATGACTTTCTCAGAGCTGTCACTAGGAACATTAAGGCCTATTTGGTGCTGGAGGAAAGGTCTGTGACTTCATTAGGGAATTGGTTATACAAGGCAACCTTGTTCTGCCAAATTAGAGGCTGCAAGGCTGCAAGGGCCCAGCTATGCTCACTTAGCCCTCATTAAGTCATGTTTTAAGTGAGATGTGTACAAGAAAAACCCCATGTCAGGACCCTGTTGTTAGGGCAAATATCACTCATGGCCCCATCTAAGCAAACACAACCCTGCACAGAGGGAAGCCTGATTGCATGAAGTGCTTTTATTCTCCAGGCAACCACAAAGCTAACCCATCTCCTATAGATAAGCATCATTTTTCCCCAGTGACTATCGAGGTGAGAGAGTACAAAAAGTAAAATATTTTGCAAATGCTATGTATTGGCCAGTTGCAGAAAATTTCATTAATTTGGTCTATACAGACTTCATGGCAGAATCCTGTTTTCCTTTTGGTTGGGCTATGTGGTGAAATTAGAAAAGCAGAATGATACTCTGGCAGAAAGGCTGCCAGAGTATTATTACTGGTGGGGCTGCCAGCAGGGAGTTTTAATTGGGTTCAGAAAGGCTCCAGATGAGGTCAGCTCTCAGTGTGCCAGATACTGTACAAACACTTCAAATATGAATATACTATTTTCCCAATTCTGTCTTTCTTGTTACAAGAACCTTGTTTTTGCCTCCCATACTGTGGTTGTAAGTCCCTAGAATCACAGAATCATACAATTATTTGAGTTAGAAGAGATTTTTAAAGACCATCTGGTCCAAATCCCCTGCAATGGACGCTACATCAGGTTTCTCAGAGCCCCATCCAGCCTGATCTGTGTTAGGCTACACACCTACACACATGGCAGCACTTTACTACTCAAATACAACAAGAAATACCATTTCAAATGGACTGGGTATCACAGAGGATGGCGGGTGACACAGTCTCCCAATACTTTTGGGAGAAATACTTACAGAGAAAAATATTGGTATTAATGATTCATTTTTCTTCTGACTGGTCTCAGAGAACATTTACAATTTTTACACATTGCCTTTAGTTTAAATGCTGGTGCTATTTGTTAGTGTCAGCAAGAAATTAATTACGATGCTAAGTCTCAATTCCAAATACCCAGGTATTGATGCAACCAAGAATGAGCATTTAGCTGTTCACGACTTTTGCCTGAGTCATGTTTTAGCAACCAGTGACTCGCTTATCTCTAAGGAAAAAATATCTGGTAAGAGCAATGATGTTCAACAACAATTATGTTCTGAAGATGAAACCAATATGATGGTTTACACCATTTTTTTTTATTATTTTTTTTATTTTTTTTGTCTGGTTATAGGAATTTTCCATGCTGGCATGAGGACAGATCAACAGAATTACAGATTTGTTGTCTGAGTAATTCTTTATAACATATAAAGAATGTTTCTTCTAGTTAACTAGCACATGGTGATTACCTGCCTCCTACCATTGATAATCTGAAAAATTGCCAAAATGTGATCCTGACTCCACTCTTTGCCAGGCCCACATTCCTCGAGATCACAAACTCAGCCAGGGCATGGTTGCTCAAGCTCAAGCTGCTTCCAGTCTTAATGCCTTTAACTATCCCCTCTGCACTGGTGAGCACCAGGTCCGGCAACACTTCACCTCCGGTTGGTCGGTCTGTCCAATACCCAAGCCAGAAAGTTATCATCATTGGACTCCAGGAGTCTCCTGGATTGCTTGTAGCTCACTGTGTTGTTTTCCCAGTAGATATGTGAGTGGTTCTAATTCCCCATCAGGATAAGAGCCTGTGAGCACAACACTTCTTGCAGCTGAAGTAGGAAGAACTTGTCATCAGGCTCCCCTTGATCAGGCTGCCTGTAGGAGACCCTGACCACCAGCTGTCCTTTATTGGTCCATCCCTACCTTAACCCACAGGCTCTCAGCCTGTTCCTGACTGTTTCTCAGAGGGATCTTCTTGCAGTCTATCCACTTCTTAATATGGAAGGGAACCCTTCGACCCGTCCTACCTTGCCTGTCCATTCTAAAAAGCTTATAGCCTTCAATGATATCAACTGAAAGGTACTACCATTAACTGCCTACACATCTGCCTTTGCTTCCTGGCTTGCATGAGTGACTGAGAAACAGCAGGGTAACTACTCAAACACTCAACTTCTTTTGCATTTTGCTGCCAGGATCCAAAGTCATGCGCAGATTTCTACAGAAATTCGTAATTCGGAGTACTTCACCAGCATGCCCCCACTGCCAGCAGAATGCCTAGACATCGATGGGGACTGGAACACGCTTCCTGTTATTTTTGAAGATAGGTACATGGATTTGCCTTGCAAAGGTGAGTGAAGCATCCTTAGTACAGCTTCATGAGACAGCTGGAACTGAGGAGGTTGCCTTCCCTAGCCCAATGTATTTGATCTCACTATCTTGGACTGCGTCTGTCTTGGATGAGAGCATAATCCCCTACAAAATAGAAGTGAAATAATCTATTTTTTTTTTTCTGTATTGAACTTTAGATTATTTACTGTAACTTCATGTTTTTTCATTTAACACAAAGCTTGGTTGAAAGGGCTGTAGGCAAAATCCAGAAAGAAAACAAAAAAAATAGGATTTTTGTTACAGTAACAAACAGCACAACAAATTTTATACCCAGAGTGACATCTAGTGTTAAGAAAAGTCAGAACAGAAAAACCTCACAATTTCTGTGAAGACCAACACTGTCCCCAAAAGGCAGTATTGCTTTTTTAAGAAATAATTTCCCCTTTAGAGTACCTAAATCAGATTTCTTCATTAAGAAAATATTTAGTTCTGCAACGCTGAAGTACAACCTTGTGGTTTTTGCTTCCTTTTGCTTTTCTTCCTTTTCCTTTTTTTTAACCAAATATTATGCTTAGCAGAGAGGTAATATATATTAATACCATAAGTGACCGCAGTCCAGTAAATGCAGCTTCTTATTCAGAATTTCCACTCTTCCAGATCTATCCAATTGCCTAAATTATGACAGTGATAATTACTAATATTTAAACAATTAAAATATGTAATAAGCTGATTCACAAGCAAGATCTACACACATATAATGTGGTACAAAAGTAGGAATGTAAAGTGCCAGTTCTGGTTGATTTATCAGTGCTAGAAACTAGCAGTTTAGATAATATCAATAAAATATAGTTCCCTCAGTATAATTCTGTCTTTTTTTTTTTTTTTTTTTTCCCATAATTTTAACTTTTTTACTGACTATAATTCCAGTTAAATGAACTCTGGCATTCACATTTGTAATATATTTCTAATGTAGAGATAATTTATTTAGCATAAATATACATACTTTTCTAGGCCTTACGATCACTTTTCCAAGTCCCACATCATACTGGGGTAGTATGTTGTGCCGAGTGGAAGTTGCAGATACATATTCTCTTTTTTTCTTTCTTTCAGGTCAGAATTTGGATACTTTCCCAGATTTTGAGATTCCTGCCAATACTCAAATTGATATAACAGGAGAGAAGGAAAATCTTGCATCAAATGATGCCACTGTAGAAATGAAAGGAGACTTTGGGAAAGGTACTTTGCTGATACACACAGACAGGATAAATGGGAATCCTTGCTTGTATACTGATACTGAAGGTGCTGCTTTTGCAGCCAAGGGTTTAAACCAGCACTCCACATCTCAGGTATGTACAGCGAACAAAGAAGGCCAAAGGAAACCTGAAAACATTTGTGTTTCAAGTAAGGAAAATACTGCTGTCTCAGAGCTAAGCAATACAGAATGCGTATCAGAGGAGTCTAAAACATGCAAGGAAGTTTTATTAAAAGACAATAGGCATTCAGTGGATATTACCTCTGAAGAGAAGAAATCTAGCAATAAGGGTGCCCACAAAAGTGAGCCCATGTTGATTGTCAGTGCTCAGATTGAGTGCGGGGCATGTGGAACTGATGGCTTGGAAGGCAGGACTGAAATACATAAAACGGCTGAATCTGGTCATCCTGAGAATAATTTCAGTTCTGAGCTTGCACTGAGTGAATTCACCAGGCTTGAAAGAACACCAGATCCAGATAGCAAGCCTCTGCAGCCTGTTTTGAAAGCTTTGCCCTCCCACAGCTTGGAGGTGAAGTTGTTCGCAAAGGAGCAACGAACTGAGGAGTGTGAAGAATTTACCCTGATGTCAGGGGTCATAAAGAGGTCCTCCTCTATTATATCAGATTCGGGCATCGAAAGTGAACCAAGTTCAGTGGCGTGGTCTGATGCTCGGAGCAGGGCTCTGGAGCTGCCCAGTGATCGAGAGATACTGCACCACTTGGTACGGAGACATGCCATCCACCGGAATTCCCTGGAGGGTGGGCACACAGAAAGCAATACCAGCCTGCCCAGCGGGATACAAGCATCTCTCACATCCATTAGCTCTTTGCCCTTCGAGGAAGAAGAGAGAGAAGTGGAGCTTACCAAACTGACCAAATCTGTCTCAGCTCCTCAGATCAGTAGCCCAGAGGAGCCTGTGGAGGAGGTGGACATATCTAAACACACTGAAGCAACCTCAGGAGACTCAGGAGGATATTTTGAAAGCTGCAGGGAAACAGAGAATGGAGATGGGCAATTAATGACAGATTTTTCTGTGTGTCAGCTCACCACTGAAAGTGAGCAAGTAGAACCAAGAGTACCCCATAAACCCTCTGCCAAAGATGGTAATGGCGACATAGAACTACGAAGGGAGGAGGCAAAGGAAGATTTCTCAGAGACTTACTGTAATTTGGAATGTGCAAAACCACCTGCATGCAATCCTCTCAGAGATAATGACTCTGAAAGTCAATCACTGGAGAGCAATGATGAGTGCAGCTTAAAAACACCAAGGGCTATTAATTACTTGGACAAAAGTATAGACGAGTTTGATAAGTACATTACAGATCCAAAGGATACATCTAAGCCAGACAGCTTAAAAATAGAACAAGACTTGTACATCAGTGTAAGAAAAACAGGAGAAGACAGTTTATCACAAAGCGTAAATCTGGTACCACATATTTGTAATCCTGTTTCAGGTCCTTCAGAGACTTCAACAGAATTTGGCTCAATGCAAGGAGAACGCAATAGCCTTCTTGCTGATGAGAGCCTGCTGGTGTATACAGAAATGCAGGGGTTACAGGAAATTGAGCTGAACGACTCACCTGCCTCAGCAAATCCTGCTGCAGAATCCTGCCAGGACAAATATCCTCAGGAACTTGTCAACCAAGAGCAGAAACTCGTAGCTAATGGCACCGGGTTTCACTCGGTTACAATGGATGGGGTAGCATTGGAAAGCAGAAAGGCTGTTGATGTGGTTAACCTCTCTGTCTCTTGCACGGCCACATGTCTTCCCTTTTCTTCTGTGCTCAAAGAGACCCCCGCGATGGTTGGCTTCTCTGCAAAGCAGGCTGCATTTCCCATCACACGCCAGCCTCTGGGCTCTTTTGGAGTTGTTTCTTCTCATTCAAATGAGGTGGATGAAGAGGCCAATGAAAGGATGCTGAAGTAAGAATGTCTGATTAATTAATCAATGTTGGTGTCATGTCATGACACCTTGAAAAAGTTCTGGGCCCTAATATGGAAATAGGTTGTGGCAAGGTAGAGGTCAGCTTTTTCTCTCGGGAAACAGCAATAGGATAAGAGGTAGTGGCCTCAAGTTGTGCCAGGGGAGGTTCAGGTGAGATATTGGGAAGAATTTCTTCTCAGAAAGAGTGGTGAGGTATTGGAACAGGTTGCCCAGGGAGACAGTAGAGTCACTTTCCCAGGATGTATTTAAAGAAAAGGTTGATGTAATACTTATGGGCATGGTTTAGTGGGCAATATTGGTGGTAGGTCGCTAGTTGGACTAGATGATCTTAGAGATCTTCTCCAACCTTAATGATTCTGTGATAATGAGAACTTGTATTCAGGGACGGTTGCTACCTGAGAAATTGTAGTCTAAGTAATCTAAATAGACATATGATTTATGCATAATAAATAATCTAAGTAGACAGGAGACACAGAAACACAGAAAGATCCAAGACCTTCAGAGAAGTGAGGTCCTTAAACCTTATGGAAATGAGTGGGATTTGGGTGTGTATATAGTCTTTTGCCCTCCATTATGAAGTCACAGTTATCCAGACATGAGTACTGATCCTACATAATTGCAGTGCCATAGCTTGATTTTCTCTTCTGCTTAATTTTACCAATTAACTAAGCTATGAAAGGGGATCACATCTGGGTTGTAGGGCATTAGCTTCTGTTTCTCAAACTGGAAAATAGGAGACTAGACATTCAGGGTACCTGGAGAATAGATTCTCTTTTTTTCCACCTCTTTCTTAGCCTATTATCTTCCTTACATCCTGATTTCTCACAGTCAGAATAGAACCTTCTCATTTCTAGTTTGAGGGTTGGCTGTTGAATACCCAGTTCTACTGTGATTAATTAATGTATTCTCCAGTTTTTATCAGGCCAAAGAAAAATTTAAAAAAGAAATGAAGATTGAAGGATTTCTGTACAGTGACTTATCTGTACTAGCTTCTGATATCCCATATTTTCCACCAGAGGAAGAGGAAGAAAATTTGGAAGATGGAATTCACCTGGTTGTCTGTGTCCACGGATTGGATGGTAAGACCTGGAGGAACAGCTGTGTGTAAGGGTCATTCTGGTGTAAGCAACAGTGAAAAAGGCAGATCTACAGGAAGTGTGAAAGAACAGAGAGTCTAAGGAAAACGTTTATCTTAGAGTTTAGTTTTTATGTTTTTGTAATAAAGAGTCTAGGAGAATATTAAGTACTTAACAAATGAGTATGGCAGCATATTTTTTGCTTGTTTTATTTAGGCAGAATTCTGCACCAAATTACATCAGTCCTTCACTGTACAGTATGAGTACATTACAGTAACTCTTCATGTCTTTTTGGAGATATCTGGTTATTTAGCAATATGCCACCAGGAAGAAAGCATTGCTTAACAAAGTATACCAATGTTCTAGGTATTTAATAAAATATAGATTTTTGCTGGCTTTAGAGTGTTGAATAATCAATATTCACTGCAGTGGAAAGCTGGCCTGGAATATTTTGAATAGATGCTTTCCAAGCAGAAAATGGACAAGTTAAAGTTGAAACTTTTCTTAAAGTTATTGGTTTCGGTAGGCTAGGTAAAGGTGTTATTCTTGAGACTACAGAGAAGGAGGGACCAAGCCTCAGAAAAGCGTGAAACTCTCCCTGACTTATGCAGCCATTGTTTGCCATTCAATATCCCAACACAGTAATGTGTTTTTAATAAAAAGTACATCCTTTTCCAGCAGAATAGTTCAGAATACCTCAAAATTTGTTTAGTATGAAGTTGGGGCATTTTGGTAATCTTCCAAAATGTTATTAGACTGCATTTCAGAACCAGGTCTAATTGCAAGTACAGAGAGGCAAGCTATTCTGCGTGTGATTACCCATCCTTATACCCAAAGCACAGGTGCCAAGGACCCCAGAAGGTCTGTGGTGCACTTGGTGCAAATTGGAAGGGAGAGATATCTGCCTTTTTGTGACCCCTTGTCTTACCTATACTGTTCAGAAAATAGGGGACTGAGTTATTCTGAGCTCGATCTTTGCCCTGTCCTCCACACTGGCTTAGTGATTTGTGGTAGCAATGGTAATGGGAGGATGGTTGGACTAGATGGTCTTGTAGGTCCTTTCCAACCTTGTGATTCTATGATTCTATTTGTGCAGCTCATGCAGTGCTCAAAAGCAGGAGGGGAGGTCCAGCCCTCTTTGCACTGATATCAGTGTTCTTTCTCTCCCACTGTTTCAATGCATGATCCTATGGTGTGGTAAGCTGTCATGGCAGCACTTAGCAAGAGTTTCCTGGTGCAAAGGTGTAATAGAAGATAAACATATTAAATTAAGTCTCATTTATTTTTTCTGTTGAATTACAACTTATAAAGTGTCATTTGTTTCTAGGTAACAGTGCAGATCTACGGCTGGTAAAGACTTTTATAGAACTGGGACTTCCTAGTGGAAAACTGGACTTCCTAATGTCTGAAAGAAATCAGGTAGTACAGAGATTTTGTCTTCCATTAGATCTCCTACAAGCTGTTGGTGTTGCTGAAATAGGGCCTTCAGCAAGGCTTTCACAAGCTGGATTAAGCAGTAGTACTGGGGAATTCAATGAGTTTTAATGGGATTGAGCTCAAACACCTGTTCTTGTGTAAGATGGTAGGGAGATCAAACCCATTTGGAAATATTTAGAGCACTGAAGTCAAAAGCGATTAGGTTATTACTTAAAAGACTAGAATTTACACAAAGAAAATTGATTTATCTTGTGAATTTGAAACCTTTCAAACTCTGCCTGCTGGATGCTGAGTGACACAACACCAACAGAAAACAGCATGTTTAATGATGTTAAATTCTCTGGAGGATGTAAAATATCCAGAAGGTGTCAGCTTCTTTTGGTGCATCAACCATTGTTTCACCTGTTAAGTTTTTGTGAGATTTATATTCTTAAATGATAAAGAAATGTCTTTCAGGAAAATTCACTGCCAGTCCAAGCAGAGCAACAAAATTGAATTCAACACTCTGCTTTGAAGTGGACTCATATTTATGACACAGAGGCCTACACTTATGCATAAGATAAGGATTTCCAGTGCTAGATCAGAAACATTAGTATGATTTAAGATCAGCTGAGAAACTTGAGTCAAAACTTTCCACCCTTTACTCAATAGCTTTTATACTTAAAATTGACTACTTGGTGTTGGTCTATGAATTTGCCACCTTCAGTGAACTTCTCATTAGCTCTTACAGCACCTCTACTTACCATTATCCTGTGGTCGTAATGGGAACTTTCAATCCTATAGTGTGAAAAGTTGAGAAAGTTCCCATAGCACTGGAAATATAGAATGGTTTTTGGCGTTTTTTGTTTGTTTGTTTGTTTGTTTGTTTTTAAATGTGTTTTGATTCTTTAAAACATCTAGTCACATTTTTTTCCCTGCTCTGGGAACCATTCCACAAAATCAAATGTTTAACTGAATTTTCCTTAAGAGAGGAAAAGTCAAGCCAACTTTTTTAGGCAGTCCTCTACTTGACAAGCTCAGTCAGGCTGAGATACTGAAGATACTTGAAGGATAGATGTATAACCTGGTGAAATAAGACTTTTGATGTGTTTTAGTTGTGATTAATGTCCAAGCTGGTATTTTTCCACTTTTAAACAACCTGAAAGATTTGGGATGATGAGCCTGAAAAGAACTCATTAATTATCAATGCAGACAAAACAAACAGGCAGGAGGTTAGTGGACTGTTTGTAGTTTATGTGAACATTTATTTTAATGCAGCATTGCAAAGTGAATATGTTCATGTTTTCTTTTGCTAGAGCTGCAATTAGCAAGATGGGTTGTGTCACAAAAGCATTAATTACTAGATATGTTTGCTCCGAATAGCTGCTCCAACATTTGATGATTGTTTCTGTGGCAACTCTTTAGTTATTTGATTTAGAGTCCTATTGATTTGCCAGATGACACAGTTCTGAATAAGATCTGCCTGCAAATGTGTAGATCAAACAATATATATATTTTTTTTGTATCACAATTTGCCATTACTGTTGGAAGCAACAAATTGTTTAAGTCTCTCTCTGGCACACATTCTCTTATTGATATTGTAGAATAACAAACACAACATTCACACAACATTTCATTAAATGGCCTAATAGTTTTGTGATCACATTTTTAGCATCAACATCACCCATGTATGTGTAAAGTATGTGATTGCTCTGAAAGAAATTCTTCCCATTTATTTTCATGGAAACTACAATGGATACAAAGAACACAATTGTAGTTGATAGACCCAATTCTCAGGTGCAAAATGCTATTTTACTTCGTAGTCACCAGCATTAGCTTATGCATTTTCACCAGTGATGAACAGAAGCCTGCATGCCATGCTTATAAAAATATGCAACAACAGAGGTGACCTGCTGTCACCACTTCTGAAACATACCACCCACCAACTCACTGTGTTCACATCCACTGTTTGTTTTCCATGAATGATCAGTAAGCATCAATGAATATCAGTGGGTGCCATTTTTTCCACATGGAGGAAATCAGTGACATACCTTTGCTTCATACACACTTACTTCCATGTCAGGCACCATTTTGTCAGACTGCCTCTCTGCTACCATCTGTCACAAAACAACAAAATGTAACAGAACAGTGGCTGGAAGGTTCAACCTCTATTACCATATCATCAACATCTGCCTCTGACATTGTGGGCCAACATAATAAGATACAATGCATTACTTTTGGAGCAGATTTTGTATAATGCTGTAAATTATTTTATCACAGTAATCTGTTCAATTCTAAATATCAAAAGCTTTTATTTGTTGTGCAGAATATGGCTCAGAGGCTGAGCATTAGCAATTTTTACCACTATTAACTCAGGCCACTTCAGGTCTTAATTATGAATCGGAAATCACAGTATCACAGAATCCCATAATTATAGGGGTTGGAAGGGACCACTAGAGATCATCGAGTCCAGTCCTCCTGCAAAGCAGGACTCCTACAGCAGGCTGTGCAGGTAGGCATTCAGGCAGGTTTTGGATATTTCCAGAGAAGGAAAAATCACTCAGCCTGATATTGTTAGACTTACTATTAACAAATTATAGGCCCAGGTTAATGTTATCATGCCTAAGTTAGAGGCACTGCCATTGAAGAAAACAGAAGCAACTACAGAAAGTGATTTAACCCCTTAAACACTGTCCTCTACAGGGTCCTATTTCCACTTCCTGCAAATGAAGTGTAGGATTAATCTTGTCTGAAATTTAATACTCATGTTATGTGTCTGAAGCTAGAAACATAATATAGGGTCAAATAAACTCCGACAAAAGATTTTGCCTTATTTCACCTGGGAGTTCAGTGAAGACAGTGAATTTCCATGTGAGCTGTACCAACAGCCATGTGATTGATAGTAACCGGTTGTTTCTGATGATGCAAGAAATACTTGTCTTGAGAAAATTTGCAATGTTAGCTGGAATATTTTTCTAGTAAACTGAAAGTAACATTTCATGATTGTTTTCAAAGAGCTTAAATTTTTAGAAGATTGGGAGACTGAGAAAAATTCTGCCCTCAATGAACATTCATACAGAAAATTTGGATTAGTTATTACTTCTGTGCTCATGATTTATTTTGAAAATAACAATAGCCTGGGATATATGATGTATACTGCAATAATTTTTGATTCATCTACTGAAACCTTTTTTCACCAGACTGATACTTTTGCTGATTTTGATACAATGACCGACCGATTATTGGATGAAATTATTCAGCATATTCAGTTGTATAACCTCTCCATATCCCGGATAAGGTAAGCATTCTGACAGTTAATTGTCTGTAGCTATCTGTGGCCATGAACATCATTCAGTGAAATTAAATTTTCCAAATTTTTCCCTATGTCAAAAGCCATTGAGGTCGGTGAGCTGAATTTTTACATTGCAATAGGTGGTAGAGCAGTAATGAGGCTGAACAAAAAATAAAATGACAGCTAAATGATGCTACCAAAAGCCCTGATAGAGGCCAATTGAGAACAAATTATGTTGCTCTTATATTTAATTTAAATATCATATGCATGTTTGTTTGTTTGTTTGTTTGTTTTTGTATTTATACTATTCTGTCTTTCCCAACAGTTTTATTGGACATTCTCTTGGTAATGTCATCATCAGATCTGTGCTAACTCGCCCCAGGTTTCGCTATTACCTCAACAAATTGCATACCTTCCTGTCCCTGTCTGGGCCTCACCTTGGAACCCTTTACAACAACAGTACTTTGGTTAGTACAGGTAAGAGTTAATGGCACAGCACCTACTGTATGGTCTAAGGCTGCTCTCTGGAAAATCCATATGTGTGGAGCAAAGATGTACTTGCTTCCTCTGTGTTCTTCCACTTCTCTTTATACTGCCAATAAACAGAGGCATCTCCAAAGGTGAAGAAAACACCACAATGTGGGAATTGAATGTCCCGATGTTTAGTCTTCCTAGATGTTTATGTTACCACAACACTGGACAATCCAAGTGAGACACCGAGACTTTTGTCCTTGTTTATTAGCTATACAAGAGGAAACAAAGACATAAAATAAGGGAGTTAAAGTGCTAACCTTACTGTATTCACTTTGAGTTTATTATTAAAGGCACGTATCTTTAATCCCTTTGGTTGATAATTAGCAAAAGAAAAAATGCAAATTTTCATTGCAGGTTTATGGCTCATGCAGAAATTGAAAAAATCAGGGTCACTTTTGCAATTGACCTTCAGGGACAATGCAGATCTGCGCAAGTGTTTCCTTTACCAGCTCAGCCAAAAAACAGGTGAGTGGGGCTTAATGTAATTGTGCAGATGTTGGGAGTTATTCCAAAGGATTCTGCTAGATTGCCGTGTCCTCCAAGGAGTGAAAAATATGCGTGCTATTACTGATCTTTCTTTAAATGTTCTGGCTTTTGAGAAGGGCAACTCTTTCTAACATTAATACCTGTTTTATTAGTGCCTTTTTTTTCCTGCAGTAGTTATAAGAAGTGAATATAGTTGTCAAACAGCTAGTGCCCAATTAAAGCCTCCACGATGAAGCAAACCTGCGCCTAATTTCATATTCTTGAAGCAAGAAATAACAGGCCACCATCACTTAATTTATCTTAATAGATGCAAATAATTTTTCTTCTCTTTTCTTGTTTTTTCAATTTAATATCTCTTATCTCTAGGAAATAGATGCTGTGAGATGAGGAGCAAATTTTATTCATGTCTATTGTGACACCTCTGTACTGAGATATATGAGTGAGATATATATAGTGAGATATTTGGCCTCACATTGCAAAACTGTTCTCTACACAGAGATCATGTTACCCCTTCTTTGGTCTACCATGAATAAATGAAATAAATTATGCTTTCCCTAAGAAAAGAAAGCATAGTCCTTCTGCTCAGGCAAATGTATTCTTCTAAGTGTTATTTTTAATGTTACATACCAGCAAACTTGTGCTTAGTATGCATTTACTGGTTTTGTTTCTACAATGTCTACAGTACTGTTACTTAATCAATTGTTTTGAACACTATTCCATTTTTAAAAGAAAAAAAAGCTGTCTCACAAAATAAAACAACAATTTCTACTTCCTTAACATAATTTAGACACTGAGTTACCAAGACACTCACTGGCATTCTAAGTTTTACTTAAAAAAAATATATTAATAATAAAAATCACTCATCTTCCTCCCAGTTTTGGATCAGATACCAAACCTGCAAAAATAAATAGAATCAGTATTCACGTTCTCAGAATCTTCTTTCTACATGGAGAGTCACTAACTGATACTTATTTTTTTTCGTGCACTCTGTTATGTTGCTGTTAGAAAACGAAAATCATGTAAGATGAGTACAGTTTCTTAACGAGACAGACAGAGCTATTTAATAATTTTCTGAACACAGTACGTGATCTAATTAATGTTCCTTGTGCTTGTCTTAAAATGAAAAACATTATTCTCTATTGAGCCACTTCACATAAGATTTTAGTTCTGGTAAAACTCACTTACGCTTCGCCTACATCTTGCTCCAAAGCAAAAGCCAAAAACAAAATCGGTTCAATTACACAGGAAGAAAACTATGGTCTCTGTCATATTTAGTAAAGGTAATTGGCAGAGCTCTCTTGTGGTGGTGATGGTCAACTTTTTTATGAAATCTAGAAAGCTGAGGAACTGGTTCTGGACCTAATTTCTAAAAGGGGAAGAGAAGGATGAAGGTCAAACACACAGCCCTCCTGTGTTCAGAATAATCTCTGGCCTACTAGCCTACATCATCTATGTTCATTCTCCTACTTTCCCCCTAAATGAGGGTGATGGAAGGCTCAAGAAACCACAAACAGAGTAAGCAGCAGGAACATTTTTCTGCAGCCAGTGGCAGCCTCCAGAGAAGAGGGAGAATTCATGGTTTCGAGTCCATGTACCATCAGCATGTATTTATCCCTGCAGGATGCAGGGACTGGATCCCTAGGCTCTTTCCATACTGGTGTGATGTCATAGCAATAGAATTAATTTCCTCCCTCTCTCTTTCAATTCTTTTTTCCATTTTTCTACTTGATTTTTGTGTGTTATTTTTTTGAATATGATCCCCGATTGTGTGAATTGTAGGCACGCATGGGTTTCCAGTATTTACAGGCATAAATACTTGCAAGGTGAAGATTCTAATCAATCGCTGTTTGAAACCTAGACAGTTCTTGCTTTGTTGTTGTTGTTGT
This sequence comes from Alectoris magna, assembly GCA_030625065.1. Classification (NCBI taxonomy): domain Eukaryota; kingdom Metazoa; phylum Chordata; class Aves; order Galliformes; family Phasianidae; genus Alectoris; species Alectoris magna. The sequence goes on from CM060561.1 coordinate 5,909,463, forward strand.
TGTTGTTTGTTTGTTATTGTTGATACATAATTAACATATATGTACACTGGTAAGTAATAAATAGTTCACAAAAGTAGGATAAATAGTTTTAAAGCTAAACTTACGAATTTTAGTTTGTGCTTTATGTTTTAATTATTCCTTTTAATTTTTTTTTTAATTTTATTTTATTTAATTATTTTGCATTATAGATTTTAAAGTGTTATTTAACATGAGTATGTTTGTACTGCCCATCATTGTGCTGGACCAGAGAAGTTGTGGATGCCTCATCTCTGGAGGCATTCAAGGCCAGATAGGATGGTGCCCTGGGCAGCCTTATCTAGTGTCTGATTTAGTGGTTGGCAACCTTGCCCACAGCAAGGGGTTGGAATGGTTTCTATGATTCAATATTGGATTCTAAAATTCTATGATTCTGTTATAAATGTATTTAATGCATTTGTTTATTACAGGTCTTCAGTACTTTAAAAATGTTGTATTAGTGGCCTCACCCCAAGACAGATATGTACCCTTTCATTCAGCAAGAATAGAAATGTGCAAAAATGCACTCAAAGACAGGCATACAGGTATGTTTAAGATCTTTTCTGTATTTGTGAAGCTGTGGAGAAGTAGCGTTTTTGTGTAACTGAGTTTGTTGTATCACAAGAGTCTTTCATCAGTGTGATCAAAACTCAGATGCATATTTGATAAGGAAGAAAGTGTTGTTTTCCCACAGGAAATGACTAAAATCAAGAAAAGCTTTTATAGATGTTATTTGTTTGATGAATATAAACTTCAATTAGGTTGTGATCAAAGATTTCTTATTGATTCTTCCCTTGCCCTCCTAATTATCTTTTTTAAAGTGATGAAAATAGAACTAGTTCTTAGCAATGCTCTTCCTTACTTTACTGAATTATTAGTATTGTCTCATACAATAACATCTCTCTAAGCACACCCAAAGTTAATGAGTTTTCGTTTTCAGTAGTGTTTGGATGATTGCCATGTAATTTGAGAGATCTAAAATCATACTGGTTTGTAATAAAGTCATGCAAAGCACATCAGGACTCAATCCATCTGATGCTTAGCTCTCCTGTGAGCACAGTCTGTGTACTATTTCTAGTATTGCCTTTGTTACTTACAGCTTCCTTCATTTATAGAATATTCTGTGGTTTCAATCTGATACTAGTTCCAGAAATAATGTTCAGTATAACTTTATACATGTTTCACATGTATGATTACCTGGAGATGTAAATATTCATTGGAAGTAGAGACACCCAAACCCAAAAGTCAACATGGTTACCTTCACACGGTTCTTTCTTTTTTACCCCAGATATGTCCCAGGGACATCTTTGGTCTAGTATATGCCAGATCTGCATTCAGTGTATGTTCATAAGTACAAGTTTCTTGAGCCGTTGTTTTTGCCCTATAAACTCCACAGCTGTCTGCAGAAAGACATGATGATCTTCTTGCACCAGATTCCCCAGAATAAACCCAAATAGGCCTCTATGTCTTGCCAGACCCTTTTGCATTCAGCTTCACAGACAGCATGAGTCCAACCCTCTTCCCCGGAGGAAATGAGTATTTCTTTCCATCCTGGGAGAAATAGGAGTAAACGCTGAGGAGTCTCACTCTTTGTGCTAGGGGCTTCACTAGACTTCCCTGGGTAGAGAATGAAGAATGGCATCTGTGACATGCTGTTACTTGGTAAATCTTTGTAATAAAGTGTTTTCTATTGCATTTTGTCCTTGTTTCCATTTTCCATTGAGACTGTCCTTATATGACATGGAAGGAAAGAGGAGATCTGGCATCTTTGGCAGGTAGGTGTAACATCTAAAATCTTTTTCAGGTCCTGTTTATGCAGAAATGATTAACAATCTACTTCAGCCTCTGATTGGGGCAAAGGACTGCACTTTGATCAGACACAACGTGTTCCATGCTCTACCAAACACCGCCAACACATTGATAGGCCGAGCTGCCCATATTGCTGTGCTGGACTCCGAACTTTTCCTGGAGAAATTTTTCCTTGTGGCAGGACTCAACTACTTCAAATAGTGCCTGAAGTGTGGGGTAACAGAAGCAAACCATTTCACTGAATGGAGGAGAATCCCTTAGCCAAAAGCTTCTAGTATTAGAAATGAGATCAGGTGGGACTTTCAGACTCTATCCATTTCCATTTCTGTTTCCAGAAAATAAAGTGCCATGGCTTTAAGGCATTCAGGCTTCCAAATATTGGTGCTTTTGGAAGAAACAAATATTCCTTTTCAGTTTTTATGTTGTTTGTCCACATAAAGACATGAGTGAATTCTGAAGGAGAGAATCAGAATATAGATGGTTAATTATCTAAATGAGGTGTGACCAACGTGTTTGCAATTTCTCTCAAATACTAACCCAGGAACTTAGCTGTTCTTGATTTAATGTTTATTTATGTATTAACAAACACATCTGTAGCACTTTGGGATGATTAACACAAGAGGTAAGAAACATGTATGAACTCAGGTTAAAACTTCCTTTATGATGAACTGAAAACTCAACATTCATGAAAGTTTCGATGTTTCCATTTGTCAAAGGAAAATTATTTCATTATTTGTAATAATTTGTAACATGAACATATTCATGGGAAGGGGAGAAATATTTAACATAGAATGAAAAAAAAAAAATCTTGATATTCGTCTTTTTAAAGAAACCCTTAAATTAGTAAACTTTTGTTCAAATTAGAAGCTGCCAAACTGATAAGAGACTATTGGATTACTTGTGAAACGACAGTGGCATCTGTTAAGACTTCTCCTGTTTACATTTATATAATACCATTATTGTGCTTGTTGTTATAACCTTAGAGTTAAAATTTTGACTTTTACATTTGTATCCAAATATACTTACCACAAGACAATTGTTTCTATATATCATTCTGACCCTGACATTCAAAATTTGACAAGCAATACCCCTGTATAAATAATCCAATGGAAATGGATTGGTGACCAACAGCAGTAAGGATTATGGAAAGGTCAAAAACATAAGGCTTCTTCTGCAATGCTTGAATAAGGTTTTACTGATGCCCATCTGCAGTGCCATGTGCAGTCCTAGTTATTTTATGGTTGCAGCTTGTTAAAACATTTAAAAGTTTATTAGTACAATAATAACAGAGTTCTTTTTAAGAAAATTAAAAATAACCCATTTTTCACTTTTCTATTTTGCATTTTTTTAAAAATTAAAAGTTACCAGCATTTTAAATGACAAATTTCAATGAATTTCTATAAGTTTTCATACCATTTTGATAAATATTCAATGTCACAGCAGTTTTTTTTTTTTTTTAAAAAAAAAAGGAAGACCATTTTTTTTTAAAATGAAAGTGTAATTTGTTTAGAAACATAACTGACAAACCTTGTATAATGAAGGAAATGAACAAGAAAAGTGACAAAGTTGGTTCCAGATGTCAAGACTATCAACAGAGATCTAAGATGAAATAGTATAGATTTCTGAAATAGGAGAATTAGAAAATGAAAACAAAAAAACTCACAGGGAAACACCAGGAAAATATTTGTACACACAGGATAAAACTTGCTGTGTTCTAGAGAAGAAAAGTGGAAAAGTTTTATAGAATTAGTTCAAGAAAAGAGTTGCTAGCAAATTGAAATGATCTAGTAGTATAGGCATGTTTTGAAATAGAAAGGAATAAGTAGGAATATACAAAAAGCTGAGAATAAGATCAAGTGAAAACAGGAAGGTATATTTCCCTTAAAAGTCATCTTCTGCCCTTCAAAAGTGACACTGAAATTAAATAGAAAGAGTTACATAGTGCATTTCAATAGTGACAAGTTTTGTGAACATTAAATATTAAATATTGCTGTAATACTAGATAGGTGAATACTATTGTGGGTTGTTTTTTTTGTTTGTTTGTTTGGTTGGTTGGTTTTTGTTTGTTTGTTTGTTTTCCTTTTACAAATCAACATTTTAAAGCCAGAAGCTGAATTTACTCAGTTAAAAATAAATTCTGTGTCAGGAGTCAAGAACTTCTGGTACCCGCATCTTGTTTTTGGAAATCTTTATGGTTTTTTGGCCTCAAAATTTTAGTGCCAACTAAACTTATGTGTCAGCATCCTTCTTCCTTGGTAAACTATTTACACGGTGTTAAACATACTGAGACTTTTAGGTTAAGCTTTCATACAATGCAGTGGTTTTGATCTGGAGACACTGACTTCCAAGGAAGTGTGAAACGCAAGGAAGAAAAGCAATCCCCAAACATCAGCAGTCTTCAGTGAGTTCTGTAGTGATCTGTTCCTCTTTTAGAAAATTTTCGTGAGTCTGCACATGGAAAATTTTTAAAGTTACTGAGAGGCCAGTTTACACATATATACAAAATGTGTGCATGCGTGTATGCATTGTATACAAAGAAGTACAACAAAAGAATTGTGCTCATTTCAAGGTCTCGCAATGCCATTTTTTTAATCCGAGTATACTGAATATGACAGCATATCAGTGTTGTGCTTCTTAAACTTAGGTTGATGATTTCTTGCCTTGCACATTAGACAGCATTCTTAACCTTTTGTTCACATGACTGTGAGGTTTCTTTTGTATTACTGCAGAAATTGGTGGCCCTTTCAATACTCTACACTGCTATCAATACTGATTGATGGATGAAAGTACCTACATGTTTCTGTGTTCCTATACAGTGTTCTTCCATGGCCTGGAGTCTGATTTCAGTTTGATTAGTCCATGCAACTTGCTCCTTAGAGGATGTGATAGAAAGCTTCTAGAGAGACTCCAAAAAAATTTAGGAGACATCATTCCAGTGAAATGATGTAACACAGATTTTATCTTTCTTATGCTGCCAGAACATTATAGGAAATATTAGCAATAACTGTCTAGCTTATCTTCCATTTTGAGGTTCTCAGAATAGTCTCTCTCTTTTCTTTTTTTTTCTTCTTTTCTTCTTTTTAATAGGATATTGCCTTGATAATAACACAGGATATTTTAAGTCTGCTCTAACAGTATAAAACATCTAACTGGTTGAACTTTGTCACAATATAGCAGTCAACATTGACTCATTTTTAGATGTTTTTTATATGTTCATTTATATAGAGAGAAATATATATTAAGAATTAACTTCGTATCAAATATCAGCTGTACAGTGAACATCTTTGGTCTTAACTTTTGGAATTTGAATGCATTGTACTTTCATATAAAGCTTCTTTATATAAATTTAATTCCATTGGCAGTATTGATACTGCAAACATTTGCTTTGATATATCTGTGGAGGCTGTGCTTATTTCTTAAGCAAAACTCTTACATTCACAGTGGAGAAGGCAGTTTTTCAAGAAGTCAGACAGAGTGGGGGACATGACGGTATTTGAAATGAAACTCATCTCTGTGGGATTCTTCTCTTGAGAAGAAAATAAATAAATAAATAAATAAACACCAACATAACATTTCTTCCAGGCTCCAATGAGTAAAATAAGTTTGTCTAGTGAGGTTTGACAGATAGCCCAGATGAATAAATTCCCTCAAAAGATGATTGATTGATCACAAGAAGGAAAAAGGCAACAAAGAATAAGGATCCCAGGACCTTGAAGGGCAGTATTAAAAGCTAAAGAGAAGGAAGGAAGACAGGAAAGTGCTCTTAATGTAAGATGTTTTTGGGGTGCCTAGAATGTATGTGAAAATTGGACTGGTTCACACTTGTAATAATTAGCTATTCTGTTTTATTCTTTGAGGTGCAAATTTTCACTGGTAGAGCTGGATAACAAGAAAACACTAGAGACAAATCATGATCACTTAAAATTTGGCTGGAAATGAATCTTTTTTTCAGTCTCTAGTGCTGCCCATTTCTCTTTAACAAAATTATTCACTTGTTTTCAAAATCAGGTCTTTGCACTGACAGCAGCAGAAGCTGAAATTGATTGGCTTTAAAAGATTGTATCCTAAAGGTTTGAAACCTTAGCACAGAGCTTTGGAAATCACTAGTAGGAATACTGAGCTTTTACTTCAAAGTACTTCATAAATATTCACTGACCAATCCTCTTTACTGTTCCCTTGCTTAAGATAGGCCGAGCTTGAAAGAGAAAGTTATTCCATGGTTATGTGAAAACTAGGAATTCAGGCCAAAGCTTTCATTAGGACTCATAGGTTCCTCTGGTGCTTTCTACATGTTAAGAGAAGATCTCTTCCTTTCTACTGCTGCATTTGACGTAGCTAATTGGTGATACAGGAGGAAAGTGAGAACTTGTAACAATAGAATTAGATCCTTTTGAAGGTTTATGTAAGTATCTCATTATGTAATGATTAGTCATGGTGCACTTCTGCAGTAGTCTTAGCATGCCATTATGTATCAACCTAGCAGAATGACTGTTTTCTTTATGAACTTAAATTTCCATTTGAAAATTATCATCAGGACAGACCATCATATTTCACTCCAGCTGGTCATTTGGATGCTAAATGTCATGCCCATAGAGAATTCTCTTAGGAGTGTTTTAATTCAATACATACGCACAACAATTTTGATTTTGAATGCTATTAAGTAATTGCCAATTCCTGGGTCAATCTTTAATGTTTATTTACCCCTTCCTTTTGAATCAAATGTTGTGACCGCAGCAAGACCTTATGGTTCTCCTAATTTGCAATCTCTTGAGTAACCTAAATTGCCTTAAGCAATTCTGCTTTGCCCAGTCATTCCAAAGTTTGCATAGTTGCTTTTCCATTAACTGATTTCATCTCCTGCTTTTCTTTTTGGCTAGAGCCTCCATGAATACCTTTTCTTGTCATTCTTCGATCCTTACCATCAAACAAAGCTACAAAATTATCTCATTACCTGAACACCTTTGATAGTCTCAAGAATAACCCTGGTAACTGTACCAACAAATGTATCATATTGTCACCTTTTGTAGGTATTTCTTTCAGCATGTAATACACCTAGGCCAACTTTGCACTGCTGCATTCCCACTACGATGCTAATTCCTGTTTTTACATATTTTATTTAATGTGATATTAGTCATAGTTAATCTTTAGGTAAAGTCTGTGATGCACAGAAGCCTAATGTGAGTTGTCTCCACCCTGGCATTAGAGACAGCTATGTTTCTCACTTTGTGACCATCAGACCTATGCCATGCTGCTTCCCAACAGGTTGTGTGATCTGAAAGAGCTGCTGTTTCCTCTGTTTTAGTAAGACTATGTCATACATGCGCACTTCCCTAAGAGAAGTCCATGCACTGGGTAAAAATGGTTATGAAAACAATTTCATCACTGTAGAGCCATTTTAAATGCATATGAGCCAGGCCTTCTCCATATAAGATAAGAGCGTAAAGAATAAATATGTATAAACTCTGCTTATGCAAAAGTTCAGGCTGAATTAACTTCTATTACAACCTTGAAACTTGATTTATCTGCTTTTTGTAAATTCAACTCTACTTCCACACAAAGCACTGGAAGATCCTATTATCTGTGCAGGAAACTAATCACATCTGTGCAAAACTGATTCTCACACATACATGTGCATGCCAGAAATCCATTAGGTATATGCATGAAGTTACACATCTTCAAGCAACTTCTTCATTGGAAAAATAAGAAACTGCAGCATAGTAAATAGGACTGCTCTTATTCAGTCTGGCAAGTGGTTCAGACTTGGAGAGTTATCAACTGCAAACAAATGGCTCATCGAAAGGAACAACAACAAAAAAACCTCCATGAAGACTAGCTGAAAGTCCAGTCTCAAATAACTTTTTTTTTTTTTTTTTTTCTTTTGTCAGAAGTGGTAGTTTAAATACTGTGAGGACCTCATTTATTCTACATTTCCCATACAAAGATTAAGTCTAATAAATAGAACAGCCAAGAGCCCCGGTATTTCAGTTTTCATTATCGTTTCTAGCAATTAATTTAAGAACCTTTTAATTCCTTCCTGAATGCTAAAGTACTACTAAAAATCTACTTTTCCCAGTTTTGGAGAAATGCTCATTTGTGCATCACATATGTGGATGTCTACCTGCATTACTCCTCATGGTGGAAAGATATCAAGGTATTTCTCATACAGTATTATAGATGCAGCTGTATGTGCTGCAGATCTTTTTGAACTAAGATGTCACCATTTTCAGTAAAATAATAACGCATCCTTTAGTTCTTGTATTCCCTACATACCATTTTAATGATATGCCTAACAGACCTACGTATATAGAAAGTGTCTTTTCCTTGGTATATATTATATTCTTACATGTAATTAATGTATATTGCCGTATGTAGTGTATGTATATCAAAACATACTTTGAAGCTGGTTGTGACTACAGAGTCTAATAGGTTTCTGTTCCTTTTGGGGGAACATTTTTGTTATGTTCCAGAGCTCCTGTGAAGGAGAATTTTGCTGGTTTCCTCACCTTGCTGGAGGAGAGTTTGGTTTGCAGAGAGGTTGCTTCTTGGCAAACCATTCATTGACTAATTTTATCTAAGCAGCTTTGAATTTGCTGTGTGTTATTTACCAATTCTGTGGCTTCCATGGTCAGTGTAAAATGTCAACTCCAGCTGTACTGTCTTGTGAGACAGGAAGGTTTCCACCATTTTTAATTTTTTCTTGATATCCATCCTTTTCTACTAACCATTCATTTTTAAGTTGATAGATAATTAGATGATTAGTAATCTCTGTTTACTTGTTGTGTATATTTGGCTATACATCCAGTTTGGGGAATTCCTTCTTCTGTTAAATCTCCTCATGAAGTATGTGGGAGATCAGTCTAGACAAATCATGGCACTGCATTTTGAATGCATGTTTGAAAGTAAAATCACATAATCAGTAGTTTATTCTAGGTTTATTTTCACTGTTTTACCAAGAAAGAAGCAATACTGGTGCTTGGGCCCATGCATTTTACAATTATCCTTCTGAGTGAGAATTTGGATCAGTATATTCCTAAACACAAAGTTCAGAAATAAACTGAAATTCATATATATGTCATGTTATTTCTACTTTAATAGCCAGCTTTTGTAAATTACGAACATTTTAATGGTTTGGTTTAACGCGGGATTGGAGTTCACTAACTTCAATAATGAATCCTTTTGGTACTGAAGAATTCTTCTAACCATCTAGGACTAAAGCCTCTGTCATCTATTTAAACTTATCAATGCATACTCATACTCAAAATCTGAGATTTAATTTCCATCTTTTAAATTTCCCACTTATGTTCAGACAGTCACAGCATCTAGGATATCAGAAAAATGCAGTCTTCTCTGTAATTGTAATTACCTTTAACAAGCAGTACAAACGGGGAGGACTTGCTTTCTAGGGGACTTTTGGTCTTGTTTAGAGGGAACTTGTGACAAGTCTGTTTAATTTAGGCAATTCAAAGGAACAGGCGAATCCCCACCTCTGTCCTATCCCTCTAATCCGTGCAGCAAATTTCACACTCAGGTGTATAAAATCAGAAAACTATGGTTCATATTCAAAACAAAACACATCTGTGAGGCAGGACTTGCTTGTTGTCATATGTTTCCCTCTATGTGATGTGCATAGGCAATTACTGTTTTTGACACTGGAACCATTGTTATATATTGAGAGTCTTGGAAAACTTGATAAAACTCCCTTTTAAAAAGTATTAAGATTATAACTCTCAAAACTCTCAAAATCCAGCTGTAACTTTTTTATATTTAAGGTTAGCGTGGTCACCAGAAGTAACTTCTCAGCTGCACAGTATCTATTCAAGTGGAACACCTTACACTGCTGTGTTCATTCTCAACTCCATGGTAACACCTTAGACATGGCCTTTACTGTTCTTCAGCTGACAAATGGAATAGAATTTGGTCAAAAAAAGCACATTTCTATGAAGATACTATGTTTTTGTTGTCGTTGTTGTTTGGTATTTTTTTTCTTTTTCTTTTTTTTTTTTCCCCAAGATAAACAACTGACAAATACTATGGGGCTGAGTTTCAAGTGATTAATTGCAATTTTAATCAGTTCTATTAAAATAATAGTAATTAAAAAAAAAAAAACAAAAAACAAATCGGGAGACTGACCCCAGGACTTAATAACCATCTGTATCCATCATAGAGGTTGTAAAAAACTAGCACTGGTTAACATGCCCATATCTGTACACAAAGGCTGCAAAGCAGTGCATCTGAGATGATACTTTGTTCTCCAAGTACTGTACTCCAAGGCTGATCGTTCAGGGTGAGAAATATGCATGATATAACTGGTTGATGTACCATCTGCAAATTTGGGTTTAAAGCCAGTAATTTTATATGGAGGTTGAACTTCGCAAATGACTAATCTGTGATATTTTTAAGTCTAACTATTTCTGTGGTCTGAGAACAACTGATTCTGTCATGTGGCACTAGAGGTTATATTTTTAAATTATATATTATTACATTTGATTGAGGCAGTTATGTTTCTTTGAAATTATATTTCAAATCAGACAGAAGAGGCAATAATTAGAGTCTGTGAGCTTGGAAATTTTGTACTGTGTATTTATTTAAAAGAATATTCAAAGATTTACAGCACATGTTCTGTTCTGATTCTCTCTAATTTACTTTCTTTTACCTAATGAGCATTTGTCAATTGCCATATACTTCAATTTTCTTTAACTATGTCCGTCAAGATATGAGAGACATTAAAAAAAAAAACAACAAACCACAAAACAAATCTCACAAATCGGAAACAAGTGAAGTTGAATCAGCTCCATGACATTTTGGGGAAAATGCAGGCACGAATCAGTTTTCTTGAAATGTACGTTCTGACTCAGCATTCACAAGATCTTGACTAAAGGTCTGATCCTGCGAAATGCTGCTCAAATGCACTTTTCTATAATGGGCCAGATCCTCAACTGGGTTAATGCCGTAAAGCAGTTTATACCATGCAAGGATCTCGCTGAAAGGCAGCCAGTAGCATTCATGGCATCTTATGAGATGGACCATCAGAAGACAAAAAATGTCCTGAGTTCTTTCTACGGCCGATTTTCCAATTGGTCAGTTGTGTTTTAGAAGTAATGTCTTTTTAGACAAATGCAGACCTCTTCAAGGGATCAAGTCAGTGGATTAATGTGGACAGATCCTTATAGGTTAAGGGAAAGGGCTTTTAATTTTTAACTCTACTACTTAGAATCATGATCATACAAAAAAAGTGAAGAAATACCTGACATGGTCCCTTGTATAAACAAGATCATGAATGTAAAGCTTATAATGCCACTGTGAAATTTTAATGCTTATTTATTATGGTTATGAGGAAACCTGTACAATAAGATGATGATAATAATAATGAATAGTCATCAGTGCCAATATGATTCTACTATTTTTCTACATATGCTTTATTGTGGCATTTTGTGTAGCTTGTGTTCTGTGTAAAGAAATGTCAATAAAATCTTTGCTTCCTTTTGTCTGTACTTTGTGTGGTTCTTGTTATTTACACAAGAAGTCCCAATATATTTTTGTCTACATACTGTGAGGGAATATGATGCCAGCAATAAAGAGAATTAGAAATAAAATTCTGAAAGCATGAGGCAAGAAAATGCATGAGCTGTATGAGGAATCTTGGCCAATTTGTATTAGGAATTTCTGCTTGAAAAGACAAGAAAGCGCTAGATCAGTAATGCATGGAAATTATTAAATAAGCTAATCATGACTTGAAAGGCTTTTAATGTGGAATACATATTGTCTGATTAAATGAATCTGGTAAATATTGAAGGCAGCAACTTATTTAGTGCTTGAGCACTTCTTTTGTAGGCCTTTGTATGTCTGATGTTTAAGAACTAATTTCAGGAATATGATTCATAACCAGACTTTTCTGGTACCAAAAAGTTGAGGCAATGAATGTATATGCAGCTGTATACCATCACCATGAATTTACATAAATTGGTGGTGGGATGGGGATGTTTCTGCTTCTTCATGCCTCTTTGGCATGCCTCTTTGGCATGCAGCTGTATACCATCACCATGAATTTACATAAATTGGTGGTGGGATGGGGATGTTTCTGCTTCTTCATGCCTCTTTGGCATGAAGAATATATTTGGTCTATACCACTTAACTGTACAAGGAAAAGGCATTTCAGCTTTTTGTCAAGTTCTGGTTTTATCCCACAGATTTCCAGAAAAAATACATCTATACTAAAATTGGTCAAAGGTTTATGGGAACAATGCACATATCTGCTTTATCCTCACCTAAAATGATACGGATATATCCCTGTCTATTTGTTTAATTTTACCACAGACAGGATTACTGATGCTATCAGTGATATAGTATGGCAAGATGGGATACATCACCTTGTGAAATGAAAAGGAAGGAAGTGAGGAAGAGATGTATGCAGTCCCAGAAGAAATTTCACTTTTGATAATAATTACTTTGAAATCCCACAAGTCAGAAAATTGATTGACCCTACCGTAATTCCAATAAGTCATTCATCCATTCTCAAAATATTAATGGTGCTGACATTAATGCACTTCAAAGCAGTCCAGATAAGCAGATAAGTAGATACTCTGGACAAGGTGGGGAGATACTTATTGGCACAACTGTTCTAGGAAAAACAAACCAACACTAATTTCATTACGTCTAGTTGATTTGGTCTGTCGTTTCCCTAAAGGCTAAATTTATCCTATCATTCTTCTAAGTGAAAATGAGATTCTGTGTGGTGTACTATATCCTCATCAGACTCTGTGTTCTGCTGGGGATTCCTAGTGAAAAAACACCATAGCTTGTTATCATGACTGTCCAAGATGAAGTAGCAGCTTTCCAAAAAGAACTGTGACACAACCTTACCTTGGTTGTTATGATTGGAAAGCTAAAACTAAGTAGGTAGGGTAACAAAATATTGCTGAATATAGCCCTAGATGAATCTAGGCTAAAATCTATTAAACATTTGGTAGCACAGTGCATTTTGCATGGCCCTAGCTTGCCACGAACCTTAAATGAAAGCTTTTTCATTGGAAAATATGCTAATATTGAACTGGAAATTGAATGAAACAGGTTGAGTTTTCATCCTGCTTACCCAGATGTAAGATATCTATAGCCATAGCCTGTGTGCCTTCCCATAATGTTTATAAGCCAATTTCTCTCTCGTTTAACTTACTCCCCCAACACGAGCATATCCTTCTCACATTACCCAATGACAGAATATCAGGCACAATTTGGCACATGATGAAGGATTGGCTGAAAAAGTCAGGAGTCAAATTTAAAACTAAAGAGACTGGGTTAGTGACAATCCAAATACCTTCTGACATAACTAAGACTTCTATTCAGCAAACCAAGAAGCTAAAACTGATTTGCTGGACTTTGAATTCATTACTGTGATGGAATTGAAGCCTAATTACTCAACAAAAATGTGTGTTCATTCTTTCAGATGTCATTCATCAGATGCTGATGTGTAAAGTGTGGTCATATTAGCAACCTGTTCTTCAGCTTGAATGGTTCCTGAGAGCTCTCGCTGGCCTGATCAGCTTTTAGTTATCATGCCCCAAAGATTTTTCCTCTCTAATTTGAGTCAGAAAAGGAGTGGCACACACATTTACACGTGCACTCCCCTTTCATAATATCAGCTTCTATTTTCCTTACAGTTAATTTTTCTGTAGGCCTATGTCCAAATAAGCCAGCTAATAGCTTCATATTCATACAAAATTGCACATATTTGGAAAGCTTGGGATACACTTTTCTTCCTAGAGCCATGAAATCCCAATTAAGAATCAACATCAAAGCTGCAAAGTCTTCTAGCATTGCTTACTTTTCTCCCTTTCATTACAAGTACTGCATTTTGTAGTCAAACTCAAACTCCACTTGGTCATTAATAACAATGGCAGTGTACAGAGTTATCAGCATATAGAACAAGTTCATCCCACAGGCAGCATGAGGTGAGATTTCAAAACAACGTTCATTACTGGGACTGCAGAGTGATGCTGTTCTACAGAAATTCAGGAAAGTCTGCCTTGCACCATCCAGTGGAGTTAGATTACTTCAGGCAACATGGACTATGCTCCAATGACTTGTGATTTGGATGGAACATGGGCAACAATGTCATAGAATATGTAATTACACAACAGAGGTGTTCCACGTGCACACCTTTTTGTATAATCCAGTGCTGCCACAAGCTTTTTAGCTGCAGTTATTTATGGATTACCCTGTCTGATCTTTTATATGGAACACAAACAGCAGTATTTCTGTACTGCTGCACTCCACTGCGCTAACTGTAAAGAAGCAGCAGGCAGCTCATAAAGAGCATCCATAAGAAGCTTTGATAAATCATAAAGCCAATCCCTATGTGGCAGCGAGACACAGATAGTAAAAATGAAACTATTTTAAATCACCACTGATAGTAACTGGAGACTTTCTCTGTCTAGGGCAGCCTGGGTTAAATGGGAACTTTTTGAAGAGTATACTGTGCTTCACAAAGATGTGATGGTGTTATGGCATGCTGTCTTGGCTCCTTATGAATGTCTTTGGCAAGCAATGTCTTTAGAAGGGCTAAACAGGCAGCAAATCTCTTTTACTACTCATGGCAATAAGCTTTCCAGCCAGCATAGTGCATGTACGGCCATGTCATCTTCTCAATAGCTGAAATGCCACTGACTACACAAGTGAGCTAGCAAGCTGTTCTTACCAACCCTAAATTAACTGCAAAATAATTTTGTGCCTAACATGAAGGAAGATCTTTGTCTCTGGAAATTTTCTGAAGAAAAACAAGATAATATGTAGCTTTTGGTTTTTTTTTTATGCTGGCTTCCAAGCTCCAAGTCACTAGCATCAGCAGAAAGTCATGAGAGAAACCTGAAGAAGAGCTCGCCCTCTGCCAGACAGCCACACGATGTCAGTGTTGGATCACACGGACACAATGAGTTGTGCATTTCCTTGGCTGCCGCTACGCACCTGTGCGGGGCTGTGACAGGCCAAGGTGATGACGTCAGGAGGAAAGCCAGGCAGGTGGCATACTGCTTTCAAGACCAGAAGCAGAGAGAGCTATGTGTTCTGATGTGTAATTTTGCCTTTAATAAATCACTTCTCTTTTCTTGACTCTCACCCTGTATCCAAAGGATATATGAATCAGTATTTCCCTATGCTTTTCCAGTCATAAACCATTTGAACCTAGAGTTTTAGAGCCAGCACATCACAAGTTTCAGCTCAGTGCCCATAGGCTTGCTCTATGTCATTAATTTCTTAGAAGTTGTCCACAGAGTTCCTAGAAATTTGATTTCTTTTACAGCCTGTTAAAGGCTTGCTGCTTATTATTAACAATGCTATGAGCTCATATCAGGCTATTGCACTGTACTGCATTGTATTAAAAAGCACCAGGGCACAGAGCCTGCTGGAATTTAACAGGAAGCTTTCAATGCATCAGACTCTGAGCACAGGAATTGCCATGAGGCATTAATCAAATACCACCCTTGTGCTACTACACTTCCTCATTAAATGAATGGTGACTCTTTGATATGGACATGGCCTCCAGCAGAAGGGAAGACTTGTCTGACACAAACCTTAAATGAAAGCTTGGTTGTATTTTTCCATTGGAGAATATGCTAATATTGAACTGGAAATTGAATGAATTTGTTACTTTCACTTGGCTTCTGAACTGAGTTTCTTCTTCAGGGCTGAACATCCTCAACTTTTTAATGAACAGCACTGAGGGCCCGTAGCGAAAGCTTAATACATTCAACTGGTAACACACAGAATCTCAGCTGAAAGCATATGCTGGATACCTCCTTATGTAAGCCTTCGTATGTTCATAAGGTTTCTAATGTTTTGCATGTTTTACAAGATGATTAATACTCAGAGAAAGATTAGCACTGCATTAGAACAGCCCTTTTGTTAATACTTATATAACTTAATGTTCTCTCTGTTGATATTTTTTTTTTCTCCAGTGCATAAACACAAACAACAAAAAAAGGTCAAATCATCGTTAAATACTGAAATCCTCTTAAACCCTCTAGTGGGCAGCCAGCTGTTGGAGTTGCTATTATTAAGCAACAAATTTGTATTTTGTAGCATGACATTTGTTTAAAAGTCTTCTATTGTTGTCCTTTCTGGCAAAACAGATACGGCAGTTGAGACAACTTCTCACCATTCTGCCACCATCAGTTATTGTTGATACTCTTGGCTGTTCTCCAAGGGTATCACAAGAGCTTTCTATGTGTCTTACGCCTCTTCACCTCTTTTTGCTGTGATGGATGCAAAAGGATGGCAATTAGAAACATTAAGGTCTTTTTAGGCTAGAGGTGTCTTGGAGAATTACGGAAATGTCTTGATATTACTGATTTTTCTGCTTGGGATGCAATAAGCCTATTTGCTTAACCCCTGGGCTGGTACCCTTTGCTCAGATCAGATTCAAGCGTCACAGTAAACATCCTGTTCCAGAAATGAAAGCCAAGGTGAAACCATGTCAGAGCTAAACTGGGAAGTATTTCAGTCCTTTTGGCTTCCTCAGCAAATAACAGGATCAAACTGCACCGCTGCTATTCCTCTTCTATTCTCTCTTACTCCAAAGAGAGAGACAAGACGTATGATACATAATATCTACATGCCAGTTATCTTTTTCTAGATAGTACTTGAATAATTAGAAATGTACTCTAGACTGGGAGAAATGAAACAAAACAAAGCAGTAGTAATAGTTGTTAATCTTGGCTCCTTAATTCAGTGCAAAGTAAAATAAAATAAAATAAGGTAGGGCAACACTCTCAGACATATGGTTTGATTCTTGAGTGGTAATGTGTAGATCCAAGAGTTGGACTCCCATCCTTCTAACCTGGATTATTCTGTGATTCTCATCTTAGAAGAAACTCACCGCCACATAGTTGAGGTCCTGTTATGCAAACTCAAAGCCCAACACATACAAGTTTCTCTCCCTCTTCAGGATTACCCTCATCAGCATCATGTGCTCAGTGTCCCCAAGGCAGAACTGAGTGTGTTGGGAATAGCATTAGTTTACTGACAGAGTTTGGCAGTTTTATTCCTATGTTCTACAATTTCTGTCATAGTGAGTCTCTACAAGTGGAATTCCTACATGGTGGTACTTGGCTGTTAAAAGAGTTTGTGATACAACTTCAGAGAAGTGCTGAGAGAGCTGCATTTCACTCGACTTTTATTTGATATGCTGTTCTTATAGAATATTCCAACTCAGTGCAGTGTCCTTGAATGTCAGGTGCACCAACCTCCTTTTCCCAACCCAGGTGGCAAATGACTGAATAAGACATCAGACAAGACCCCCAGTCCCACCTTAAAGTCCTAATGTAGAAACTCATGTAGTAGGGGAAATTAAAATGAAATACTGTAATAAAAGGAACAGCTTTCATAAAAAATATTAATCTTTCTATAGACAGTCAGTCAAGAATCTGTCAGAGGTTTTAAAGGCTTCAGACATGTTAACCGAGGTCTTTTAGATACCTCTGCAGTGTTCACCATTCACACCATTGTCAGGCTGAAGTGCTAAAAGAAACAAGGACAAAGTACAAAGGAAAAAAAAAGAAGAAGAAAACCACTCATATCATTCTCAGTCCTTTCACCATCTGCTTTATCTTCACTGGGACAATTTTGAAGAAATATTTCTACTAGACAAGAGTAGTTTAAAGGTTTTTAAGAGAAATTCCTGGATGGTTCTGCAATCAGTGCACATATTAACCTGAACCCCTCCTCTGAACAAGACAAGAGGGAAAAGTGAAATCAATTAAGCACATATTCTGATGCCTATGTACAATGCACTATGAAAGAGGTTTCCAATCAGTTCCAAAGGAGTACTGTGGTACAGTATCAGTGCTCCACTTGTTCTCTCAGGATAAAAGTGTTTTCAAAATTCCCTCAGGAATAGTACAGATTATTTCCTTGAGGAAATGAGGCTCATACTGTCCTTCTAAGTAATTCATCTGAAGTCCAATTTCATCTAAATGTGGTGGAAGGGATAGAGTTCACTAGGATGTTATGTTCTCACTCTTACTGTAAAGAGGAAATCCTGCTAGAAAAAGAAAAGAGAAGAAAAGAGAAGAGAAGAAAAGAGAAGAGAAGAAAAGAAAAGAGAAGAAAAGAAAAGAGAAGAGAAGAAAAGAAAAGAAAAGAAAAGAAAAGAAAAGAAAAGAAAAGAAAAGAAAAGAAAAGAAAAGAAAAGAAAAGAAAAGAAAAGAAAAGAAAAGAAAAGAAAAGAAAAGAAAAGAAAAGAAAAGAAAAGAAAAGAAAAAAAGCTAGCACAAGAAAAATCAAAAAGCTGAAGTGTGTGTCTCATTTTGCTGATTTCCTCACTTTTTTTCTTTAGCACCAGAGTTACTCAATGTTAGAAAAGAAATAATTTATACCTTTCCAAACTTACATGATTATTTATTGCTTTTGAAATTAGTATCTATCAGTATGATAGCTAAACTTATTAAGTAAATCCTAAGGTTCTAAAGTGCATGAGGAGACCTTGATCTCTCCTCTTTCTCTCATTTTTCCCCTTAAAATTTATAAGCACATCTAACCTGCTTTGTTACTGTCCAGGCTTTTTGGCTCCTTCTACTTTTCTGTGGTAGACAATAATTGAGTTATTGTACTCATCTGAATGCTAAAACAACTTTCATCTATGCTATATATTTTGAGGGGATTTAAATCTTGTGATTGTACAAAGTTATAATTTATATCCCACGAGAAAAAATGGAAGAGGTAGAAGCTATAGATAAAAGCTGAACTCCAGGATCTGCCTAAGATTTATATCCTACATCCATAGAAACATAGAATCATTAAGGTTGGAAAAGATTAGCAAGATCAAGTCCAACCATCGACCCATCACCGCCATAACACTAAACTATGTCACTTGGTGCCACATCTACCCTCCTGCATTGTGTTACTGCATTGAGTCTGCCTTCAGCGATGGATGGCTTTGTTCCTAGATAAAGAAGAAAGATACACAATTTAAAAATCTTGTTCATCTGTTTCCACCAGTGGCAGAGGTAGAGAATGCCCTCCCTGGGCAGCATGTTACATGCAGTTTGTGGGTTATAAACAACTATACCAAATGCAATTTGGAGAAAAATGATTCTAAAAGTACCCGTGACTTCAGAGTTCCCAATCTCTTGACTACAGTGGCTATGTGCTTTCTAATTAAAATAAAAAAAAAGAAAAAAGAAAAAAAGAAAAATGTTTATTGTCTGTTGGAAAAGCTGGGAACAAAAACCTAATCTCTCCCACTCCTGCCATCACTACAGGAAGGTCAGCACTGCCACTTACTTAATTAATATTTCACAGCCTGATCTACTGTTCCTTCCAACCAGGTGGAGAGAGTTTTGTCCTGGAGCCAAACTGGAGCTGGGTGACAAACTACTCCTGCTTTGCTTGGTTGCCATCAAGCTGTAACTGATGGCTTTTGACAAAGCGCCTGTGTCTGTAAAAGCTCTCAGATGCAGAAGACTCCTGATAATCTCATAGCACAGGCTCTGTGGTGTTTGTATAATGGACAGTTAGTTCAGGTTTCTTGGCTCTTATTCTCCACAATGCTGTGGCACGATGAATAGCAAACTGTCCATGTTATCTTTTCTCTTCTGAGGCTTTTTATTTTTAGCTGTAACTGGGCTTCTGGTAGAGTTGGCTGGGACACCTCACAAATGAAATGTTATTTGGGGGAGGATTAGAAGTCTTTCAGTGCTGGATCTAAATTACACAACTCTGCTTCAGCAGAGCAGAATATGACTCTTCATAGTCTGTGGCTGCTCCTTTGGCCAGGAAGCAGTTATTTTGTTCTATCCCTGCTGTTATAAAGGCTATGTAATTATTATAACAACTAGACTGCTCCATAGTCCTGGCTGGCATTGGTCCCCATACTGCGAGCTGTCTGCAGACCTTCCTTTGGATGAATGGGAAGTTTATTAGCTGGTGTCTGAGGTCTATATTTATTCAGAGGGAGGTGAGGCACTGGAAAAAGTTGTCCAGAGAAACTGAGAATGCTCCATCCCTGGAGGTGTTCAAGGTGATGTTGGATGGAATTCTGGGCAACCCAGCCTAATGGCTGGTAACCCACCCATGGCAGAGGGTTGGAACTCAAAAATCTTCAAGGTTCCTTTCAGCTGTTCTATGATTCTATAACACATAAGACGTGACTGGGAAGACAATTGGACTCCAAGCATCTGGCTGCTTCTACAGTTCTTCCCTTTGAAAGGATCCATATATTATAGAAAGCTGATCAAAACCTAATGATTTTTTCATCCAATCCCATAGTTCATGTGTGTCTGTAAAGAACCATCAAGTTGACTGGCAGTAGAACAGAGGAACACGGAAGGATGGAAGAAAGAGAGGGAGGAAGAGAGGAAGGCAGAGAGGGAAAGTGAGAAGACTGATAACAGATAACCAAGGAAGCTGGCTTCTAATCTATGGAGAATTCAACATAAAAAGTCCAGAGCAGACAAGAGCTGCTGCTTTGCCCAGCAAAAAGCTACACAATACAAGCTCAGTCAATGTCTTCACAAGATGGAATTGGGTCCTAGAGGCAAAGAAGTGATTGTGAATAGATACAGATTGATTTGCTGATCTGATTAGTACACAATAATTGAAGGATTAAGAATAAAGATATAGGAGTGTCATGGTTTTATGATTTTTGGTTACTGATATTCCACATCATAACATCATGTAGTGCACTGGGAGTTAGTGTTAATGCTCCAGTTCTGGGTACCTGTCTGGAAGAGAAGAAGAAATATATTCCCCAGGGGGCTTTGCGGTCAGAGGGGAGATAGATATAACTCCTGGCAAGGTCACCTGATTGCTCTTCTCTTCTCACTCTCTTCTCCTTTGCCTCTCCTGGCTGCCGCCCGTCCCGACTGCACGCATCACTTCAGTATTACTGTAAGGCCTACAACTTTCAGATACTCTCTCATTATATTTGATTTATTAACTTCAATTCTAATTACATTGTATTATAGTGTGTTATCTTGCATTCCTATACCATATTTAGTAAATTTGTTTGCTTCTTCTCAGATCGTTGCCACTGTTTCCAATTATTTTGGGGTCCCCCGTTTTCCTTTTCCAGAGGTGTGGACTTTGCGAATTCCCTCTGCCCCACTAGTCACGGAACTGGGCTGAACCAGCCTGTAAACCATTGACAAGGAGCTTGCAAAACTGGTACAAAATTCCACAGAAGACAACAAAACCCAAGAAAATAATATTTCTTTTTTAAATGTTAATTTAAAAGACAGATATAAGGTTATGAATCTTATCTGTTATAGTAGGTATAAGTGAACCTCATCTGAAATTGATTTTACAGTTCTGGCCTCTTCTGCCTAATCCATGCTCAAAAAGCACTAAATGAAACAAGAAGATGAAAGATTGTAAAAAGGGAGTAATAGTGCAAAATTACAGAATCAGAGGGGTTGGAAGAGACTTCTAAGGGTCACCTAGACCAACCCCCTGTTAAAGAAGATTCCATACAGTAGGTTGCAAAAAAAAACCAAAACAAAACAGAGAGAAGGACAGTTCTATCAAGATCTAGAGAGCTTGGATTTAGCCTAGGAAAAAAAAATATATATATATATAAAATCAATGTCCAAAGGTAGGAAGGTTGCCCAAAATGTTAATGTTGAGAAACTGTACGACTGAGGTTCCAGAACACTGTTTTCTACACTAAGAGTGAGATGAGCTCTAGGAACTAAGAAAGAAAGTGAAGTTTTCGTCATTGGTTGTATCATTTTTAGATTTCTGAAGAATGGCCAAAAACATGGGAAAATATTAAGTGTGGAAGATGATACTGACTTCCTAAAAAAATGTTCACGGTCAGTTCTTAGCGATGAAGAAAAGTGAGAAATATTCACATTTGTAAACATAATTCATGTTTACAAAAAGATTCATGAGTAAGTTGAAATGTGAGAATTGCTTTAAGAGAAAACTAAGATTATTTTAAAAAGACATTTGCAGTCGAAATTTGCAAAGTTGCTGAATGATTTAGTTCAAGTCCTGCCTTCACATAATTACTTGAAAATTGAAGTACCATTCACCCTCAAAAAGATGCAGGAGCTTAAGACATTCAAGTACCTTAAAAATAAATATCCTCAGGTTTATTCTGCTGTCTTTGAGGACACTTTGTTTCATGGCAGAGAAGCTGTGAATATGAGATGCTGACTTAAAATATTCCTAATGTATTGTCACAAAGAAAAAGGAGTATTTACAGTCATTTCAAGTCATACTAGCATAGTACATTATATGAAAGTATAATTCTTATGCCTGTTAAACACAAGCATATGACTGCATCTTACCCTGGTTATCAAGCTGTCACTTAATATGGATACGCTGGACTTGTAACTATCAATTTATATCTGTGACTTGAATGTCTAACTTCAATTTTGAATCAACCATCAATTAAGATATGAATAGGCTGCCCAAAGAAGTTGTGGGTACTCCAACCCTGGAGGTGTTCAAGGCCAGGTTGAATGGGCTCTGGGCAGCCTGATCTGGTGGGTGGTGGTAGGCAACCCTGCCCACGGAAGAGGGGTTGAAACTAGATAGTCTTTGAGGTCCCTTCCAACCCAAGCCATTCTATGATATACAATTAACCACCCCATCATGCGCATGAAAACATTAATACAGGTCCAAATTTTGGACCTATTAACAAATATTAAGCCCAGACCAAATCACTGAGAGTAGTACCGATAGCGGATTTTCACCTGCTGTTGAAATGCATTATATCCTGCTTTCATCCATGTGTTAAGCATTGCAACTAAACAAAGTTACAAAGAACAACTGGCAGTTTCTGTCCTCAAGTCCCGACAATTTCTAAGTATGACCAAGGGGTGACTGGGAACTTTCAGAAATGGAACAAGCTATGCAGGATTAAACTGTCAGCTTTCATGTGCTAGACATGCAATTGAATTACCTTCTTGAGTTTGATTTCACTTTACCGGGACCAAAACAGGATGCAGTCTGCAGTCTTTGAGAGAAAAGCCTCATCAGCAAAAGGAAAAAGGAAAATAACCCTGAAAATAGTGCCGAGGTAAAAGCCCTTCCACTCCTGCTTATTCTTCCAAATGGCCAGGGGGTGAGAAAGAACATGTTGCTAACAGTGTAATGAGGCACAGATTGAAAATTGCTTAAAAGCCTGTGCACAGTAATGGGGAGGATTTTACCCAGTGGCACTCTGAGAAAATTATTGTAATTGCACTTTTTAGTTATTATCAACTTGGTCTCCGGGACCTTGGTAAGTGCCATTAGACATCTGCTGTGGGACTGTTCTCAGCAAGCAAAGATGGCATCAAGTCCTTTAAAAAATATAAATAAGTGGGGAGCACACATTTTTTTCCCTGTAGATATGCCTTGAAAGTGACATTATAGAGAGCTTTCTTTTTATAACTTTAAATATTGCTATTGAGGTTGGTTGTCATTTGTTATATGCTGTAATGAGTACCTTCCAGGTGAGATAGATAGCATTTATTCTACTCATTTTAATAACTGTCATAGCTGAACATGTGATTATGGTGAATTTTCTAAACAATTAAAGAAGGGTATGCTATAAATTGATAGAAGTGTTTAGTGTACTCACTTTTGAAATTGCTTAACAGGTATTTGCTTTAATTTTTCCACTGGTCTGAAGAAAGGAGAGGATAGTGATTAAAAAGGGATCGAATCCAGAAAAAGAACACTAGGATTTAAAGAAAAAGTAATTCTCTCTTCCAACAGACTGCAGCCATGGCTGCAGCCATGTAGAGGCCCATGGTGGAACAGGCTGTCCCCCTGCTCTATGCTGGATGGGATTGTGATGTGAACATCCAATTTTCAGTCTCTCTCTTGGATTATTTCAGATTTGTAGCAAAAGTGTTTCTAGAAGAAATACATTAAAGGTATATATGCACATCAAATGAAACGTACTAGCATGGAACAGACAATATCTATATTAAAACCTCTTACTTTCAAAACATGATAGCTGCAGCCAGTCCCAACCACCAGCTGTTTGCTGCCCAGTTCAAAGTTACTGAATTACAGGGGCATAACTGTACAAAACTCATTTTCATAGCCAGGATGATTGAAAATATGCTTTTAAATAGGCTTCGCACTAAGCATATTTTCTTATGGTATATGTATGATCGAAATATGAAATAGATTCATAGATTACCCTGAGTTGGAAGGGACCCACAAGGATCATCAAGCCCAACTCCTGGTTCCACACAAAATTCAAACCCTATGTCTGAGAATGTTACCAAAATACTCCTTAAACTTCAGCAGTTTAGGACCATGAACATTGCCTTAGGAAGCTGGTTCCACTGCCCAGCTGCTTTCTGAGGGAAGAACTTCCTAATGTCCAATCTGAACTCCTCTGATGTATCTTCATGCCAATCCTATCCACTTTGTAACAAATTTTTCTTGTGTTAACTTCCTACTTCATCTAATATAAGCATTTCCTACTACTTCCTATTTGTAACTCAAAAGTGCTCAAGCACTTAAAGCCAAGTTTTTCTTCCCAGCAAGGCCAAGCAGGGTCATTCATCCTCTCAATGAGATCTCTTCAGAAGCCATCTCTGGAACTTCCAGAGTTTAAGCTCATCCTAAATACATTAAATACATTCAAATATTTGATGACTGGCATAGGTGAACTTACATGTAGACATACAATTAATTGACTGAGTAAAATCATTAACTCGCAGAATTCATTAATGTAAAAGCTGTTTTGATTTAGCAATAGATAAAGCAGTAGTTACTAAAATATACAGAATATGAACTGTGCATTTTCCAGACAACTTTAGCAAAGCAAATACCTGTTAAAACTGCACTCAGCTGTTGATTAATCAAACTTTAATAATTATACCATTAGACCACCATCAGGTGTTGCTAAGAGTTTGAAAACTCACCAGCACATGTGAAACCACTCTGTGGATAATTAGATAGAAAACACTGAAGTAGAGAATGATTGCAAGGTAGATTTTAAATAGACACAACTTTGTCAGTCCTTAAACTACACATGCTTTTTCAGGATAGTGTTAAGTAAAAGACAAGAGTCTTCCTTTGCAGTGGAGTCTTCCCCTTGCAATAGCCATGTAAAAGAAGTAAGAGAAAGTGCTTAGCTAGGATGGCAGGAGGGCATGGAAGAATTCACCCTTCAAAAAGGGGACTCCCTTCTCTCACTGTTTGCTCAAGAAAGGTGACATGGTAGGGCAACTATAACTGCACTGTGACTCTGGCAGGAAACTTTGCGTTGTTCCCTTCTGCTGTATATCGAGCAGGCCTCCACACACCATTAAGTCTCTGGGCAAAAATTAGGACACTGAGTATAAGCAAAACTAATCCCTCTCACAGAAGTAAGATCTCAGCCTCCTGCTTATTCCTTACTTCTTTTTTTTTTTTTTTTTTTCCAGAAGGCCTTACCTGGGAATCAAACACAAAGATGTTCTTCTCCATCCTTTGAAAGTTGGTAAGACAAAATGGAGTGCCTTGACAGGAAAGGTAACTGCAGAAGAGCAGGCAGCTATTCAGTTGCAAATCAAGCCCCTTGGGCTGTTTCCTGTATCTTTTCTTCTCAGTCCCCCCTGATCAAAGTGCAGTCTCCACAGTCTGCATAATATATGAAGCTGAGATAGCTAACAGCATGCTCTGGCTCAGGGAGCCTGCATGTGTGTAGGGTGACTTTCATGTCTGCATGCTCTGAATGGCCCTAATATCTGCTCTTCTTTTGTTTGCCACCGCACCCCACAAACTCCTGCTCGGGAGTAGAACTGCAGAATTACAGAATTTCCTTACTTTGTTGACTAGGAAGGTCTTTCTTTTTCTCTATAAAGAAAGCTAACCCTACTGGGGCTATCTAATGCCTAATGAAGCAAGTGAAGGACAAGAATCCTATCAACACAGTGAGGGATGAGTGGAGGAACAAAACTTGTTTAGAGGCAGCAGCAGTGATGGATAAATACAGGGCAGTGTCTCAGAGTGGAGCAAAAAACATCCCCGACTACTGCACGAAAGAAAGGGATTAGCTCTCAGTGTTGAAGCTGTGCTTTACGGCAAGCTTCCACCCTGCTTTGAAGCACAAGCCTGAGAAATTGAAAAGGAAACAATCCATAATCCTACTTTTTTATGATTTAGTGATAAAGTCAAATCCACTTTGCTGTAAGTAGCTCAGCTGATTTTTAGAAGCCAGGCTATTTCCTGAGATACAAGGCTTTGCTTATATAAAGAGATTGACATTGTTTATTGGGACGAGGGGAGGGGAAGAGTAGGCAGTGGTGCGTGGGAGAAGTTTGGATCATCTTTGCAGAGGGCTGCCTCTTGATTTCATTATTCATATTCCAACTATTTATTTGCTGCATGATTAAGGGGGTGGGGGATAGAAACATAAGAAGAAATATGAGAGAACAAGGAATAGAAGCAGCTTGAGAAATGTGAGATATCATATATACATTTATATGCTAAAAAAAAAAAAAAAAAAAAAAAAAGGAAGTTTTGACTATTTTTAACAAGAGTGGTGTAGTTTTAATTATATATGCCACTCTGGAAAAACAAGCAATCCTAGTGGCCTTTTATGATGGTGTCACTGCATCAATGGAGAAGGGAAGAGCCACTGACACCATCTATCTGGACTTCAGTAAGGCCTTTGACACAGTATTCCATAACATCCTTCTCTTCAAATTGGAAAGACATAGGAAGATATGCAACATATGGGTAAACTGTTCAATGGAAGAAACATTGGCTCCAGAATCAAGTCCAGAGAGTGGTGGTCAATGTCTAATGTCTGCATGGAGATCAGTGAAGAGTGGTGTCTCACTGACGGCTCTGGGACTGATACTCTTTAATATCTCTATCTGACATTGGCAGTGGGGTCGATTGTACCCTCAGCAAGATTGCTGATGGCACCACACTGTGGGGTGCAATTGACACACCAGAGGGATGGGATGCTATCCAGAGGGACCTAGACGGGCTTGAGCAGTAAGCCCAGGTGAGCTGCTTGAGGTTTAAAAAATCCAAATGCAAGGACTTGCACCTGGACCGAAGCAACCCTCACTACCAATACAAACTGGGTAATGAAGGGATTGAGTGCAGCCCTGCTGAAAAAGTCCTGGGGGTGCTGGTGAATAGGAAGCTGGCCATGAGACAGCAGTATGCCCTCACAGTCCAGAAAGCCAACTGTGTCCTAGTCTGCATCAAAAGAAGTGTGGCCAGCAGGGTGAGGGAAGTGATCCTGCCCCTCTACTCTGTGCTAATGAAGACTCACCTGGAATACTGAGTCCTGATGTGGACTCCTCAGTACAGGAGAGACATAGACCTGTTGGAGTGCATCCAGAGGAGGGCCACAGAAATGATCCAAGGGATGGAACACCTCTCCTCTAAGGACAGGTTGAGAAGAGCTGAGGCTGTTCAACCTTGAGAAAGCTTTGAGGTGAACTGATAGTGGCCTATCAATATCTAAAAGGGAACTATAAGGACAGACTCTGTAGAGGGATCTGTGGTGACAGAACAAGGGGATATAGCTTTAAGCTTAAACAGGGTAGATTTACGTTGAATGTAAGGAAAAAGCTTTTACAGTGAAGGTGGTGAGGCACTGGAACAGGCTGTCCAGAGATGTGGTGAGTGCCCTGTCCCTGGAGACTTTCAAGGTGAGGCTGAATCAGGTTCTGGGCAAACTGATCTAGATGTGTATGTTCCCGTTCATTGCACAGAAGTTGGACTAAATGACTTTTAACTGTCCCTTTCAACTCTAAGAGTTCCACTATTCTATGAAATTAGTGCACAGATACACATGCACACACGAATACACACAAAAGACACAGATAAGTTAAAAATCAAATATCCACTCAATGTCTTTCTCAATATGGCTGCTTTGCACATGGAGGATCTGAAAGACTGTTACCAATGCATTTCAAGGGCTAGCCCAATGACAAAAGCTAACTGCAAAGAGATAAAACAGCCATAAAACCATTAAAATGTTGTATAGACACCATTACCCATCATTGACATTTTAAATCAGGAAGCTTTTGTTGATCTACCTGGATGCTGGGAGTTTGGATACAGGAAAAAATAGCTTGGAACAAATGAGAAAGGAAAATATACTAGTTTGGATGCATCCTGTGGTTAGCCTAGTTATAAATTCACGGCAAAAGGCTTTACATTTTTTATTCAAGAGAGAAGGATATGCAAGATGATGCAGTAAAATATAAGTTTATATTTGCTAAATAATACCACATTTGGTAACAAAATCTATCAAGAGCTTTATGTGCAAACTGAAAAGGAAGATGTTAAATACATTACATTTTAGCATCCTGACAGTAGAATACATTTATAAATTAAAATAAATAAAAGGTTTGAGACATAAAACACAAATGTGAAAATCCTGCATTTTCCCATTTTTGGTAAATGATTTTTGTTTGAACATGAGAGTGAATCAGGATTTCTTCCATAGGTAGAAAATGAAAAATACTGAGTTTTCAAAGTTCTTTGTTTAAGATCCAATTTCAATGGATTTTCACCAGATGGCCTCAAATATTAAGTGAAGCAATACCTTTATACCTTTCTACAAAGACCTTATCAGTGCCATCATTGAAGCAACCCTATGAATACATATGCATTCCTAACTTTCCCTTTTTTGTTGTTTTTCTCTTCTACCTGTACATCCTCTCAAGCTGCATGTGATGCTTAAGTAACCTGAAAGTTCAAGTGGCGCATATTGCACAATTCAGAGTTACAGCTCAGAATAAACTCTTTCATTGCCTCTTGCATCGTAGGCATCTAAGACAGCCATTTTTCTGTAATGAATTATAGAGGTGACAACAGGTCTGGCTGGAAGATCACCTTATCTGTGTCTCCTACGACAATACATGGACAATACATTTTTCTCCCCTCCATTACTTCTTCCTCTGGTCTATACGCCTTTTTTCCAACACACTATTTTTTTTCTTTTTTTTTCTTTTTTTTTTCTGTGGAATTTTCACTGAGTAAAATAAGTAAATCTTGTAGAGATAAACTTGCTAGTAAAAATCTTGAAGGAGTTTTGGAAATCAGCTTTCATAAGGGAGAAACATTGCTCTTTCACCTTCAAGCTGAAGATCTGACAAGAGAAATCTTGATAGGTGAGAAGGACAGAATGAAATACAAATGGTACATTAAATTAACTGGGCAAACTCATGTTGGACTGTGGCAGATAAGTCAAAGCAATCCTGCTGAAATGCAGGCATATCTTCTTTCACTTCTTTTTCTCCACTTTCAGTTTCTGTCTTTCATTCCCTTCACTCATTTGTGCCCTACGATTCACAATGTGTTGTCAGTTGCTGTCTTCCTCTGAAAGAGGAGGTACAACTTAACTGAAGACTGGGCCATGGTAAATGTCTACTCTCACCACCAGAAGTTTGCCCATGGGTTGTACTAAGCTTCACCTTAAAACACTAATGATATTATTTTCTTACTGCAGCTGCCTTCATCATACCCAAATTCTTGCAGGATACCTTTCCAACTTAATCAGGGCTACAACAGAGGACAGAGTTGTATATTCTGCAGCCCTATAACTAAACTACTTAGTGCCTGTTCCATCTCCTATGCTAAATCAGAGTTCATTATGCAGTTATTTCTTCATTCATTAATCATGTTTTTTCTTGTTCTACTTTTTGCAGGGATGAACAGCAAAATGGTTTCAATCTGCTGATACAAAGGACATGATCTAACCTTGCTTCAGGATGGTCCAAACTGCAACCTAGGTGACACTGCATAACATTAAGAAGAAAGGGAACAAATGCAGAACAATTCTTCTGAAATATTACTACAGTCACATAAATATAGTAAATTCAAATGCAGAAATATTTTATAATGGGAATATATTAGTTTGTAAACCAAAGTCAAATTCAGTGAAGAAATTCAATGTGTGCCTATGGAAAAAAAAACAGAAATAATTTGCTGTTTATATTTATCATGAGATAATAATTTTAAAATAATTTTAAAACTATTTTAAGACAAAAATGAGTGCCTTTGCTTCTATTTTTGAGAGCACATATGTACCAACAAAATATGATGTATTAATAAAACAAGGGATAGACATAGGGAAACACAGATTTTTGTCTAATCCACCTGTGTAAATCCAGGCTCCGGTTAATCAACTTCTTTATCCAAAGCAGAGATGAAAACAGATGCTCATTTTTGCAGTTTAGGTAATCCCTTGAGAGCTTGATGTAGAAACTGAGACAGTGAAGATGTTCAATGTCCGTTACATTTTAGAGTGCGACTGTTTTGCTCAGTACACATGAGTACTTTCATATACAGTGCCAATTCTAAATTCACGTGGTCACTTCAGTACTGACATAGAGTCCTATGTTATATGAAATGAACTTCTCAGTCTCTTCCTGAGCTGTGCATGAGTAGTTTTGTGATGATATAGTCTCAGCTACAGAAATACTTTTCTGGGAGGTAGCTAACTCAAAGTGCTTGAAACATGAGTTTAGTTTCCCAGGCTTAAGAGAGTCTGTTGGTGCAAGGCAGGCTCTTCAGAAAATCAGAAAACCCAGAGTCACTGGTCACTTCCAAAATTTACCTCTGATAATCTTACAGCAGAGAAAAAGGAAAGATGGGGAAAGACTGAATCTTTGAGTGAGCGGCATGTATCAAAAATCCTGAGTATTCACTGCTCGGTGTGGGGAAAGATACTACCATATATTAATCTTTGTTATCACAGTCACCTGGTGACATCTCATGAAGCCAATTAGACATTTTGGAAATGACAGTTTAGAACATCTTTTTTTTTTTTTTTTTTTTTCCTTTTTTTTTTTTCTTTCTTTTTTCTTTTTTTTTTTCAGGAAACTTTGAATAAAGCAACCTTGTCTCAAGTTGTTCACCCCTTTCATCAATAATCCCTCTGTTCTAGATGGCTTCCTGCGGAGGGGGGTCTTCTTTTGTCTCTTCCTGATGGGTTGCACAGCAGAACAACAGCCTAATCCTTCTTCTCTGTTAAGGTTTTCACTCATTATATTGGTAGTGTTACTACATCTATCGCTATTCCTTTGATCTTTGCCAGTTCCCTATGTTTAAGGCCCTTTAGTCAGATAAAAATATCAGCACATAGTCTTTGACAGAAGTAAGACTTAGGTCTCTACATAGCTGTTAGCCCAGGCTTGGAACTCCAATAGCATGATATTTTATCAAATTGTACTCCTGGCTATGCCACCAGTTTGCTGCATATCCTTAAACAACTTCTTGGGTAAGTTATTTCAGCATCTGCAACTCAGTTGTTAAAGCATGAAAACACATGCATGCAATGTCATAACGAAGGAGTTCACTTTCTATTCCATTGCTAATATATACACATTAGCATTAAAGGAAATTCCTTGGGTTTTGAAGGCTTTCGAACAGTCCTTTCCTTGTTATTGCCCCCACATTAGCATCTCAGCAGCTTTCTGGGTTCCAGGTTCCAGGCTCGCACTGTGTTGTCCATGCTATCTATCTGTGTGCTAAAACAAATCGGTTGCTGTTTCTCCAGAATTTTACATCAACTTCTGTTCATATTTGATAAGCACTCTCCCACAACACACGCTTTGTGTACCACAGGGGTCACTGGAGGTATGGAGCTTTATTTTTTCCTTGCTGAAACAAAACTGGAATGTGTCTTGAGACGTGGGTACGTTAATGAAGGGGTGGTGCCTGCAAATCCTGCTTTTTCACCCTTTCTGCACCATCTGTTAACTGCGAGGAAAAAAAAAAAATAAATTTAAGTGGCTGACACAGTTTTCTCAGAAAAGATTCACTGCCTCAGGATAATTAAGTTCTATCTGTTTTTGTTTTTGCCTAAGGGTAGAGTAGGTGTAGTCAGTGGCTTTCATGTCCTAAAAATCTAGGAAGCAGAACCATTCTCAGCACCAAGTGTGAGACTAAAATGATGAAAGGACAATAGCTGTGGAGAGAAGGAAGGGCTCAGAAGGGGAGCATCCAGACTTCTGATTCCTGTAGAGATTCCAGTGACATAAACAAAGAAATCAGAGTTGTTACAGCAGAAGCTCTCTAAGGGAGTGATCATCCCTGAGGAACTTTAAAGGGATGCATATATTTCTTTTTCCTTGACAACACAATTCATCTGCTATGTATTATATTTCCATAGCAACATAAATGTACTTAATGAAACAACTCCTTTTTGCACAAAAGAAGGTTAAGGACTCCAGCTGCCTGAGTACATTGATGTAGAGAACTGCATGAGCCCTCCCACACCAACTGCATGAAGGTCAACATGTCAGGCAAATGTGGATGGAAGAGATTAAGTAAGTTCTTTCTCATAAAGTTTTCTCAGGAATTTAAGCTCTCTTTTTCCCAAGTAATTAAACATTTAAACTGTACTAAGACCCTAAGGTTTCAGCCTTGCTGGCATAAGGTTGTGTACTGTGCAACATAGTAAGGAATGAGAAACTCTCCTGAGGGTTTTGAGAAGCTTCAAGTGTAAGTACTACCACCAGTTTCTTACTGGAGCCAAAGTTTAGCCAAACCATTCACGTAGGCATGCACATTGTCAATGGCTTTATGATTTTTGGTTATCGGTATTCCATGCTCCAGTTCTGGGTACCTGTCCCAGAAGAGAAGAAGAACTACATTCCCCAGAGGACTTTGTGTTCAGAGAGGAGATAAAATCCCTGGCAAAAAGTCACAGGACCTGGCTCTCTTCCCTTCTGCTTGACCTGACTGCACGTCTCACCTCAGCATCAGAATGAGGCCTTCAGTTTTTGGACACTCTCATTATACTTGATTTATTAGCTCCAATTCTAATTACTGTATTATATTGTATTATAGTGTGTTATCTTGCATTCTGATATATTATTTAGTACATTAGTTTGTTTCTCCTCAGATCGTTGCCGCTGTTTTGTTTTAGGCTCATGTCTCTATCCTTCTCCCTTATTCCTTTTTGGGTATCTGTGGATCTGTGGGTCTCTCTGCCCCGCTAGTCACAGAACTGGGCCAAATCAGCCCTCAAGCTGTTGACACACATAAAGACTCATCCACCTGTGCATGCACACACACATATTTGTGAGTACAAGGAGCACAAGGGATGTGAAGACAGGAGAAAGTTGAGAGGGAAATGGTCTGCTTCTTGGTGAAATCTGTCATGCTGAATGAAGCTCCTGGTCATTTTTTTTGGAGTGTGTATGAACACAGTGTCAGAAATACAGGCTCCTAGATAGTTTGAGGATATTTCCTCTTTCTTGAATATTTTCAGGTGACAGCAGTTGGTCTCCAACAAAACAGGATCCCACAGCACACAAAAGATTGAAAATAAACAAAGACTTCAGTTACTGTCTGAAAATACATTGGCTGGAGAATTTAAAGAAAGTGATTTATATCCAAATTAACATTTACTTGTGAAAAACAAACAACCCTCATTATAAATGACTGAAACCCATTAAATCCTAATTATTTCTGATGATTACATCACAAGCAATGTCTCACGGTGCTTTTATGGTTGAAAAGAATTTATGGTGACAAGACCTCTGCCTGCCTTCTGCTCATGGTGGTCAAGCCTTCTGGTCAACGCAGAACAGAGATGTCTGCCTGAAACCACTCCTGGCTCCTGAAAACTGGTTCCTCTATTTTCATATTGTTTTTCCTTTTTATTTCTAAAAGAAAATGAAACATTTTTTTTTTCATATTTTCAAAAGCTGTGAGTGGCTGAAGATGGAAAGACTCACAGACATTATCAAGAGAATTATATTTCAGTTTCCCTGGGACAGAAAAGGGAATCTGGCTGTATCGTGCCCTGCTTGACAGAGTGATATTTGTGGTCTTTGCTTCCATCAAAACTTGTCTGAAGGGTTATTAAATACAGAGAAATTTGTTTTCTAATTTCAGTGTTGTAGCATGAATGAGTAGGAAATAAGTAGATAATGCAAACAGTTAAAAGAAAGTCACGTATTAGACAAACAAAAGCAATGAATGAGGGTTGTTGTTTTTTCCTAATGTAGCTGTCCAAACAAACCTTTCAATATTCTCTTTTCCATTCTTTCAATTTATTCATAACCAAGCACAGACCAAATACAGTAGTAGGCAGTTGTTATTAAATATGTTAAGCTGTGCATGACCAGTTTTATCCAGTTCCCATTGGGTGGATGCCCCTGACTTTAAAGCCATCATTATGTCTGCCATCAAGAGAACTGTCTGAGTATATCCTTGCATGACTGTGGTCTAATAGGCAGAGGTGATAGTTTTAATACTAATGCAGAGCATTTGCTTAGCATGGATATCTTCAAGTTTTTCTTTTTTCCTTTGAACTGACAGTCATTGTGCCTACTTGCTCTTCTCTCACACAGTAGCAATCCACTTTTTACCTAAGGGTACAAGATGGGAACATGGTAGTAATCAGTGCAGGTGTCCCTTCCTGAAGATCTAGGTCTGATAATATGTTGAAGGAAAAAGAGTCATGCAGTCTTCTCTGTGATTTGATTACTTTTCCTTTCATACTTTTTCACTGGGTCCTATTTTCTTTCCACTGGCTCACGGAGTTTTCAACAGCTTGATTACCCTTTCTAAATGAATCATAATGAATGCTGGGTCTTCTGGTAACAACTGGCCCAAGTCTGTCTACAACATGACTCTAAATCTGTAATTGCATTAATGGTGTCCTTTTCTTTGTTCACAATATGCTCTTTCCTTAGCTTTAAATAAAAAAAGCTCTCTGCATTTCCTTTCTTCTTGAACTTCATATGTTCCTCCCTCTCTCTCTCTCTTTTTCACACTTGGCCAAATAATTATAATTCCTCCCTTCTAAGTAATTGGCTTGCTAATTCTGAGAAGCTTCCAGTCCACCTACAGAATTGTAGCTCAGTGAGGAATGTGCTCAATTTTTACCGTCACCTCATTACTGCTCACTCCTTCTAGATGCAGGTTTCTACCCTGCTGTCTCTGTTTTCTATGCTCTGTCTCTTCCTTCTAACAGAAGCTTGCAGGTCTGTCTTTGCGGAGTCCTCTCACATGGTCCTAGTTAACTGGTGATGCTTTACTCCGATTAATTACGTTCCACTAGCTGTGAAATTTCTTTGGTGATTACAGCATCGGCAGAGTATGCTCTGAAATGCTAGTTCCATTAAAATAAAGGGGGAAAAAAATCCCCCTGGGATTTAATGTAGGCAGAATTTATGCCAATTTATTTTTTGTTACACATGATTTAGGTTCAATTTCTCTGTATCAACAGCTTTCTTCAGGAACGCCATTTGCTCTTGGTGACCTTTTATTCTGGGTATTTTCTTTCTTTCCCTCTCCATCTTTCATCACATACAGTCTCGGGACTCACTGAATAAAGACTGCCCTTTGTCATCCCAGCATAGCATTGCAGAAGAGATATGTAAGTTTGAATCTTACACTGCATACACCATACGGCTCTTAAGTGAAAGACTGCAAAAAAAAGTCTGAAGATAGATAGAAAAATGACAAAAATAAGCAGTTTATTTGTTCTTACATGCATGTTTTGAAGATATTTTGGTCTGAAAACATTACCAATCTGCAACAGTGGAAAAAAAAAAAAAAAAATCAACATCTTCTCAGCTCTGAGACTAAAGTTTAAGGTCCTTTGTTGCACTCCTGATCCATACCAGTTCATGCTGCTGCCTTCCATTACATTCTGCACAGCTGCTTCTAAGCTGCTCAGAACAGGTGGAATACAGGGTAGCTGTACCCCAGTACAGCTGCTAATCAGTCTGGCCTCACAGCTGAAGATGAGGATAACAGCCTTATGAGAAAAAGAAAAGGCTTGTATTATTAAGCATGAGCTCTCAAAGTGTAAACAAATGGTAGTATTTGTAATATTTTTAAGTTCTGGGCTGAAGGTGTTCCTTATAAACGTAGGAAAGCATTGGAACAAATAAGACAAGTTACTGATGGTGCAATTATATAAAATAATGTATTTATGTAATTGAATGCAGTCTGAAACAGATTCTTTTGAGTTGATCTCTAATTTTTCTTTCCAAAGAATAAGCAAAATTGTAAGTTTTGTAGCTATAAAAGCACATACAATCTTAATGAACTCAAATGAAGGCAGCAACCTTTTAGAATGCATTCTCCTGTGAATAAGCTGGGAATGTGACAAACACATTGCTAATTAGTCTAACAACATTCATCTGAAATGGCTCCAAAGAGGTTTCCCTTTCAAAAAGTGGATTTGATGATCCAAAGATACTGCATTATTAAAAGGACCATTATTATTCCTGTTGTAGGAACAGACTGTGTTTACTCAAGTTTTTACTTATTTACAGTTTCAGTTTCTTTTCCTTTTTTATTTTTTTCCTTTGGGTAATTTTTGCTCTCACTGAAATTTGTGGGAATGGATATGAATCATAGCACCTATATCCATGTACATGCATTGTATATATCTCACTCTCCCACTGCATAACCAGCAGATATTTGAACTAAGGATCTTTGTCCTTCTGCTTAAGTTTTTGGTTGCTGGATAAATTTTGGTTGCTAGGTTTTTTCTCAGTTAACACGTTCCGTTTAATACCACAGGGTTTAGAATAAACTAGAGCAGGATTCATCTCATCTAGTGTTGCTTATTTAGAGTGCAGGAGTCTTCATCTGCATGAGGAATTTGTGTTGTTATTATAGTTTACAAAGATAACTTAATACAAGTAGTGAAGTTCAGGAGGTTGCTAAACTCTGCTGAGGGCTTTGACCATGGAGGGAGCACAGCATGACTTGATGACATGGATGTACCAGTATGAGAGACAAAACTGCTCAATCGATCATTCAATTGTATTGTTAAATTAATAGATTAGATGGATGTCTGACTCTTAAAGTGTTGTCACCAGATGCAGTTGGTAAAATTTCACCCCTCCAAACACAACATATCTTCTGAGAGCAAGGTCTGGAGTTTCTTTCATCGGGGCATGAAATGGAGCCAAAATGCTTGGATTTGTGTCTTGGCCTTTTGCCTGCTCCCGCACCTTCTTTCTCTGACTGCATGATTTTAGTCCCTGCACTGGGAGCCTGTGGAGAATTGTTATATGTACAGGACCATGCTGATACACCATATGCAGACTCATTGTATGTCACAGACATCAAAGTGTAATCATGTTGCATGAGCACAGGTGGAGAAGTGAGAAAGTGCTGAATTCTTAATGGGAATATATGAAGACTACAAAGCCAGAACTATAGGAAATAGAAGCTCCTAGATTAAGGCAAAAATGAACAAACAGAGCACAGTCACGCAAACATGAAGAGCTCTGTATTTTAGAGAAGTGATTTTAGCCCTGTAGTTATGTTTCATGCCCACTGCTCCAAACACAACTGTTGTCTTGTTCAGCCCAATGACAGCACATTTCTCTTTTGAAATCTGACTCAAACTCTTTGAGAAAGGCAGAGCGTGACCAGCACTGAGCGCACATTATACACAGGGCTGAGAACAACGTGTCACAGTCACAATGCTGACACGCTTACAGGCCTTTGTCCACCCTACCCATTAGCCTGCCAGAAAATGACATCCCATACAAAAATCCTAGATAATTCTAAATCTTCAGACCTTATAACCCTAGATAAACTCCCCAAGATCCTCAGAAAATGGATCTGACACTGATGTTGACAGCATACATGAGAATGGTAGCTGGGAATAGGGTGGATTCTGGTCTATTTACTGAATTACTAAATTAACTGCCTAATCTGCAGGAAACACTGACTGTGTAACGGGGACAGATGTAAAGCAGATCCAACCTGAGAGGGGGAGAAAAGCAATCTGTATAATAAAATGATAGAATTATTAAGGTTGGAAAGGACCACTGAGATCATCTAGCCCAACCATCAGCTCATCACCACCAAACTACTAAACCATGTCCCTCAGTACACATCTACATGTTTCTTGAAACCCTCCATGGGACCCCACTGCCTCCCTGGACAGCCTGTTCCAATACATTACCACTCTTTCTGAGAAGAAATTTTTCCTGATGCCCAACCTGAATCTTCTCTATGTTGCTATATGGCCTTGGATACAATGCAGAGCACTCCACCACCCCATGAAGACACAGTCCTCTCTACACTTGTAAGTTTTCACTTGGCTCCATTAAGGGCCCTTTAACAACAAAGTCAGGCAATGTATATCCAAAGGCCCCTTCCAATCCCTACAGTTCTGTGAGTCTGTGATAGCCTTTGTGTGTCATAAACACACATATCTTCACTGCCCAAACCATGCAAAGAACACATAGCCCTGCAGCTTCTTGCAGTAGCCATGTGTTATTTCTTGGGAAAATCATTCAGACAGAAGTGTCCCAGGTGTGCATTTACTTTCTGCAGTCCTGGCCAACGAATGGTGAGGGGAGAGACAGAAAGCAAGTCCCCAGATTTATTTCTCCAGGCTCTTCTTGATCATATCCTAGTTTTTCAACTTGATTTCAAGCCAGATGCTGTAGCTATTTTAAGGTTTAAAGAAAGAAACACTGCAAAAAAATAATAGGAAAGGAAAAAGATAATTAGGAGCACAAGGTGATTTCTGGAGTCATAAAGTCCACTCCTCAAGCTTACAGCCAACAAGGCAATTAAAGTTTGGCCCACAGAATGTATACTTGAAACTACAGGGCAGAAAAGATTTTCAAACAGCCTACATGAAACTTACATTTTATGGGGAAAGAACAAGCTCTCCAAGTATGATGTGTGAGAGGGAAAAAAAGTGAGAGGTTCAACACTGCCAATGTATTCATCCCCTGTAAAAGCCAATAATGACTTAGGAATAAATCACGCATGGTTCTAGAAGAAGACCATACTTTGCAGGACTGCAGAGCTTTGTTCCACAAATTTCTTTCTGCTTGCAGAATGAAAATCATGTATAGAAGAGATGCTATCTGAATAATGGAGTAATTTCTGTATGACTTCGATCCTCAACACATCCCACCCGGCACCCCTTGGCAAACCCTGAAGTGCCAGAGAAAAAAGAAACAAAGAAAAGATAACCAGTAATTAAAATCAGAAGGAACTGATGAGCAGGTAAAGGAAAAGAAACATATTTCTTCTACAAGTGTTGGAAGTCATTATCTTTGGAGATATTCAAGACCCATCTGGATGCCTTTCTGTGCGATCTGCTGTAGGGAACCTGCCTTAGCAGGGGGATGGGCTAGATGACCTCCAGAGGTCCCTTCCAATCTCCACAATTCTGCATTTCCGTGATTCTGTGAAATTTCAAAACACAAGATTCAGAATAAACATAAACCAATAGATACAAGCCAGGCAACCAGCAGCTGGGTCCTTTAAGATCTTTAACTCCAGCATAATGGTACAAATCCCTGAAGATCTTTCTGGTCCCACTTTTCCTATCTTTAATACAGGGAAACGAGAACACCTTTGCACTCTCTCTCATGTCATCAACTATATGGAGGTACAGAAACGTGTGATCCAGCGCACTCCTTCAGCAGATGGAAGGAATAATTTACTTGGCGTCTGCCTCTGTAATGGTGCTTTACCTTCTCATTAAAATAAATCACAACAAGCATTGTCATTGCATGCTTCGGGCTTAAAGAAGAAGTCATCAGGTGGTCATTTGTAACCTAAAGGACAGACATAAAGGCAAATTATGAATGGCATATGGAGAATAAGCTTCACAGTGGGAATAGAGTGTAAACTTTCACTGTGCCTACTCTTGAAAAATCATATTTTGGAGTATACCAAATAGTCCCTGAGATTTTACTTGTCTTTGATTATGTCACTGTCGTGAAGTATTTCAAATAGTCACGAATGTACAAATATGGCTGTCATTGAGGACTGGTGCCTCTGTGTGCTTGTGTGTGTTCTCCTCTTGTTGGGAAATAAATGAGACAACTATATCCACTGGGAATTAGGTTGCTAAATTCTGAAGATTCAACACCTGCCACTGGGGAGGTAGATGCATATGCTCCCAAATACCCACATGTGTATGTGAAATATAGGCGTATAAAGGTACCAGCGATATTCAAGGGCAGGACCAGATTTGATCATTTATCTCAATCCTGCAGGTTCTAAGCAGACTCCTAAAACCCCGCATACAGATCTCCATGGGCCGTTTTCTTTTTCCTTCCTCTCAAGCTCCCGGGATGTTTCAGGAGCGTGCGTGGATTCTGCGACAGGTAACTCTAGCACCACAGGGGCGCTACTGAATATTATGCTAGGTAGTTACTTCCCTGTGAAGCCCCCGAGGACTGCGGCTCTGCCATGCGGCTCAGAGGCCCGTGTGTCCCTTGCATCACTAGATGGCACTGTTAGCTCAAAATCATCGCACAGCTTCCCAGCAGCCTCCCTCCAATCTTCAGACAGACAAAAAAAAAAAAAAAAAAAAAAAAAAAAAAAAAAAAAAAAAAGCAAAGAATCTCTTTGGGGAAAGAAAAGGGAGTAGAGTGGGAACGACTGGCAAAATAATCGACATTGTTAATATTGCCAGGTTCTTAAACTGGTACGCATCCAGAAAAGGCTCAGGACTGCTACAACCACAAGGTAAAAAGCCTCAGGCTGGTTTGACTCCTGTTGGGATGCTGCTCGCAGGAAGGTCTGAGTTGCACCTCCAGCCCTAGGTGGGCTGGCTCTGTTCTCCGCTCCTGCCAAGGAGTGATTGTGCCTGCGGCAGGACGATAAACACAACATAAGTCGGCTCGTTAAACCATTACTGCCCCCAAGCCCGTGGAATCGGCCCTTTCATTGAAGTAACAGGAAAAAAGAAATCCAAGTGGTTGCTGGGAAAATCACAGTTAATTAAATTATTATCTGAAAACAAAACAAAACAAAAAAAAAACCACAACAGTTTCTTGTCTTTAGCAAGCTGATTTTGTCTGCCTCTTACGGTCGATTAGTGGAAGAAATGATGGTCATTGTAAGATCCTTGTCAGTTTGGGTCAAATGCAAGTCTGTGTTGATTTGTACATGTTATTGTGTGTTCTGCTTCTCTTCCTCTGCCAAGATCCTTATTCTTGTTGCCTATTCTGTAGTGCTGGATTGGTGCTGGGGCCAGTGTAGCTGCAAAAGGAACGTGAGAGCCCTCTCCTACACCTGAGGTAGCATTTCCTGGCAGTGGGGAGTGCAAAGCCAGGACTAAAGAATCCCAGCTGAGGAAACTGGGATTCTAGAGAAAAGGATTTTCAGGGCAAGCATTATTGCTCTCTACAACTCCCTGAATGGAGACTGTAGAGGAGGTTGGCCTCTTCTCCTAGGTAACAGTGATGGGAAGACATAATGGCCTTAAGTTGTGCAACACAGGGGAGATTCAGGGCTGGA
Source organism: Alectoris magna (assembly GCA_030625065.1). Classification (NCBI taxonomy): domain Eukaryota; kingdom Metazoa; phylum Chordata; class Aves; order Galliformes; family Phasianidae; genus Alectoris; species Alectoris magna. Next base: position 5,950,449 of record CM060561.1, read on the forward strand.
GATAACTCCTTATAATGGTAGTGGTGGCTGTAGTAGTGGGAATTTAGATTTGACCTGTCTTTCTGAGAAGCTTTGGGTCAAGTTCAGTGCCCTCTTCTGGACAGGCACCACTATCATGGTTCTCTTTTCCTGTCATTGTCACAAACCAGTAAAATTTTGTCAGAAATTATGGCTGTCCTAATATATTGCACTGCTCTAAATACTTCTGGCATCCTTTAAGGACTTAGAGACAATTAACACAGTGTGGTTTCCCAGTGAGAACAGAGCAGAGGTGAAATCACTCCTCCAGGATTCAGCATGAGGAAATGAATATTGAGCACTTAGGACATTCAGGTACTTCAACTCCTAAATTAATTTGTGAGTTTGAGGGAGGTGCTTGGACTCCATACATAGTGAAGATGAAGAGGCAGGAATGTAAAAAAATGGGACCTGAAACACAGTAGCAAAAGGCAATTGGTCAGAAGGCAGCTGAAAATATAATTCCTTCAAAGACTGGGGAGTTGTAGCTTCACAGGCAGATCCATCTCTTCTCAGGAGTAACTGACTTTGGCAATTGCATGCCCAAAGCCCTGTAACAAAATGCAAGGAGGGCTCAATTCTTGCAGTCGCAGCTATGGGTGCCAGTAACGCCAGTGTCTCAGTGCCCGCTCATGGAGAATGTCCTTCACCATATGATTAAGGGTCACCTTTGCAATTAGGGAATGAAGATTCAATTAATATGTAAATATTTTAATAGAAAATACAACAGCTTTAATGAAACAACTGAGTTAACCCTGTTCTCCTACCCCCACCTCCTCCAGGGTGCTTTGTTGTCCGATGGTTAAAGCTTAATCTTAGGAAATTGAAGATGGTTATTGAAGTACACTTAGTCTTTCTCCATCCATAGTGCAATAATGCCTTAGTGAAGTACACTGCAACAGTAAATTTCTTGCGTGGGAAATAGAAAAGGTATTATGTGAAGGACTCTTTTATTTTTTCTTTGATATGCTGGAGGTTTTGTGCCATTTCTGCTGAATACTGAGGACCACAACCAGGCAAACAGTGGGGAAATACACGTGTGAGGGAACAAAACATAAAAATATCAAGAAGCTTTAATAAAACGTGAAAATATTGGCACAGCAAAGACTGGAGCTCTATAAAGAATGGACAATGCATGATTGCTGGTGAGTGCTGTGTTGTTGAGCGTTGATTCTGAGATCTCACTGTAAGGGAAAACTCATCTTACAAGACACCAGATATGTGTGCGGAGTGTTTTTGCAAGAGTTATGCTTTAGAAATGCTTTAAGGAGCAGAAGAAAGTATCCATTTTTTCTTTTCCTGTTCGCCTCACTCTCCACACACACAAATACATACATGCAGCTGTGGTGAAAGCACAAAGTATCAGTTATCCCCCCCCCCCCCCGCCCCCATTTCTAATTCCTTGACATATATTCCCCCCTTCTCTTTCTACTCCTGTTGACACTTTTGTGTTGCCATGACCCCTACTAGGAAAGGAAAGATAGATGGGGCAGAAATCTTGCTTCTTCCTTCCACATGCATAATGCTAGTTATTGTTTTAGGACCTGCTCATGTGGCAGGACAAATCAGCCTGTTTTACCTTTCTCACCAAGAAATCATCGCCCTCATGGGAACCACAATGACTGCTTTCAAGATAAGGCTGACTTTTGGGTATGTTTTTCATCAAACTGGGCCAGGTCAGAGGTGAGGACTTTCAGGAAGAACTAACACATTGCAGGAGGTAGAATGCATTAACACCCCATGTTGGTTGTCAGCCATGAACATTTTCTTGAACTGCCATTTCTAGCTTATGAGGCTGAATTATATTTCACTTCTGTGGTTGATTTAAGATTGATTTAGTAAAGCAGCTACGTCTGTGAGGGGACCAGTTTATTTTCTCACTGTCTTCACAGAAAGACTTTCTGGGGCAAATAGGGGAAAAAGAGGACAAAACAGCTGCATGTCCAGATTCTTCCTCTACACCCACTCTGGCAACATCTTTCAACACAACTCTGAGTAGGCATCAGTCTGTATAAAGCTGTATGTAATTACCTTGCCACAGATACCACTAAACACAGAATAAAGCAATGTGATAGATTGGTGGTCTTTTTTTTGTTTGTTTGTTTTGTGGTTTTTTTTTTTTACTGTAGAAGCTCAGTTGATAGCTTACAGCAGGTTTTGTGGGTAGAGCAGATGAAAAAATCCATACCTGTACATCTGGGATAATGGGAGTGAAGAGTGGAGAAGGAGGGAAGGTAAGGAAGGCAAAGAGAGAAAAGAAGGAAGGAAAGAAGAATAGAAGGAAGAAAAGAAATGAAGGGAGGGAGGGAGGGAGGGAGGGAGAGAGACTGCATGAAAACAGTTTAATAAAGTAATTTTTCTGTACACTTATTTAAACACTAGAACAACGGTCTTGCTTCTGGAAAACAGTGTTTGTGGATGCCCCATTCTTGGAGCTGTTCAAAGTTGGATGGAGCCCAGGGCAACCTGATCTAGTGCCTGATATAGTGGTTGGCAACCCTGCCTGTGGCAGGAGGGTTGGAACTAGATGATCTTTGAGGTTCCTTCCAACACAAGCATTATATGCTTCTGTGTTTTAAGTCAGCTCTGATATTTGTGCGAGGGTGACTGGCTGGTATTTGTCAGGCATGAGAATCAGATAGAAGGCAACTGTTAGTTTGCTACTGGAATGCATCCAGAAGCTGTGGTGAGCGAGCTAGGATCTGTACGGAAGAGAATAGCCACAGAACAAGGGAGCTCAGTGGATATGGTGAAGCAACAGTGAACATTTTTCACCATGCTTCCACTAATAGCAAAGCTTTTATTTCCACCCACAACACTAAAATCTGCTGAAGCAATGAGTTTCTTTTCTTTTCTTTTCTTTTCTTTTCTTTTCTTTTCTTTTCTTTTCTTTTCTTTTCTTTTCTTTTCTTTTCTTTTCTTTTCTTTTCTTTTCTTTTCTTTTCTTTTCTTTTCTTTTCTTTTCTTTTCTTTGTTTAAATGATAAAAGGCATCAGAGCCACCTTTTCATAGTCAGTAAACCTAATGTTCTAGGAGTGAAGTTCACTGAGCCATGTAAAATACTTAACTTTTATGCTACTTGCCACGTAGGGGGATACATGAGCTAGGTATCAGAGCCCTTCTCTACAGTGAAGGAAGCACTGATAAGAGCATACGTGAAATCCATCTTTTGTGTATATAAGATAACTTTGACTTTAAATTGACTGGGAATTCCTTGCAGGATAAACTGATTGTGGACTCCTGATTTACTAATCCAAAGGAATCCCAGAACTAAGAACAGCCAAGAGATGCTCAACTCAGCCAAAACAGTGTAGTTCTGAGTACAAATAAGAAATCAGGATCAGATAGAAAGTAGTTGGAATGGGATCAGTCTTGGACTATGGCCCTACGCTTGCACTCTGTACAGACATCTGGTGTCTAACACTCTGTGAGTAAGCATACTGCAGGGATGATGTGTTCTGGGGATGTTATGGCTATCTGTTAAAAGAGTGTGAAGTAATGAAGTGTGATTTACAAGTCATAGACACCTACATCTTTGACACTGAATAAAACTTTGACACCAAAAGAAAACATAACTCTTGCATTACCTCTGAGGGAACCATGCACCTTAGTCAAGGTTTTGGAAAACTGGTCTAAACCTAGAAAGAGTGAAGACCCAAAATCCAGCTTTGTCTTTAGATATATTTTCATATTGTCTCGTTATCTCATTTTATTATCAGCTAATGGGTACAGAAGGTCCAGCATTATGCTCCCATTCCAGTCATTCTTCTGACAAGATAAGAGCCCACTTCATTTGGTGAAAAAAGGATGAAAAGGAGATAAGGGGAGGGTGGAGTGATAAAAAGAAAGTGAAATGAGGTTCCACTACAAAGTGTAGTTTCTACCTTCAGGATAGACAATATGTAGAATTACCTTAAAAAACTTTTGTATGTAAATGAATTGAAGTGTATCATATGGGTTTTTTTGTTTGGCTGGGAGAATTTATGAATGTAAATGACTGAATAGATTTCTTTCCATTTCTAAATGAAATGTCTGTTTATAATTTGGGAATTTTGCATACTTTTTATTTTTTTTATTTTTATTTTTTTTTCCCCCTTTTTCTTTCTTTTAAGCATAAAACATCTAATTTGAGATTAGGGAATCATTATTGCAGGGAACAGATGTACTGGTTTTATTCACAAGCCAGGAGTGTCCCAGATTGTCTTATCAATGACCTCAATCCTGGATTGCTGTGACTCATCTGAGGAAGAAGTACAATTCCACCACTGGGCTTACCAGAAATATCCTGAATTCCACCAGTCCACTGGGACCAATCCAAAATCCTTCTTCTATCATTTGATTGGTCTATGAGACAAGTCATACATAACAGATTTTTCTAAACCCTAAGATGCAATTTTCAAATGTCATCATTACTTTTTTCTCTGGCAAAAATATTTGTAAATCCTGTTGAGCTTGATTCTCAACTATTCTTTCCTGATGTTCTGCTTCATCACTTTACTGAGACTATGATGATGTTAGAGATTAAACTAATCTAAACCTAACAGTACAAACAGTGATCTCCTTCTGGGTTTATGAACACCATTTTGAACAGCTTCAGACAAGCTGAGAGAGTCACAAAGCAATGTAGCTGTTACTCAAATATCCCCTAATGGCTCTCAAATAATACTTCTCAAGTGAAGCCATCAAAAGCAGTCAATGGGGATTATTTTTTAACTATCCACCAGAACGATGTATATAGGAGTCTGGGAAAGGAGCTGTAGCTCTTCAGAGAATATGGAAGAAATTCCTTTTTCAGAGATATCTTTGAGCCACTATCTAAATCCATAGGACTGATAGAAGCTAATGTGCCTTATAGGCTAACTCCATAGCATGGGAAATCTAATGAAATGAAAGTGATGGCAGCTTTAATACGATACAGTGTGGTGGGATCACTGAGTTCAGGTGTCAGCAGCCCTTCAAACAACAATACATTCAAATAAGCAGTGCCAGTATCAGTGTGAAAGGCAAAGGGACCTCAAAGGACAGAAGAGGTAAGTGATCAATCTGGTTTGCTTAAAGATTGGGTTACAAACTGGAGAACAGCTCTAATCCCCTCCTTTAAAGGATGGTGTTGACCTCGTGTGCATGGAAGATACCCACGTTGCCAGCATAGGTCTTGGAATGCAGTATGTGTTTAAGCACCCAGATGAACTGAGGCAAGGACATTAACAAAGAATTTTGCTTGCAGAATCATGTAAGCATTAAAAAAGGCTGTGAAGTGTTCAGTAGAACACTGCACTAAATAGAATGCTCACAGTGTATTTTAAGGTCAGGCTTGAACCCTTGGGACTGTAATTAAATCGCCTACCATTCTTATGGAGCATGGCTGAGAGGCTTTTGGAGGCAGAGCAAGACTTTGGCTTGATTTCAGTCCTCATCTTTGTCCTTCTCTCCATTTCTTTGTTCCAGGATCAGCCCTGCAAAATGATTGATGTTGTAGCTGGAAAAGGGAAGAAACATAAGAATAATCCTTTTCTTCTTGTTTTGCATTCCTGTCTTGTTTTACTGTGCTGCTGGCAGATGTGCTCAGAGACAGTTTTCTGACTACACTTACATCTCCTTCTACCGCTGTGAGGGAAGGTAAGTCATCCAAGTCCCAGCTTAATGGTCTCATTGTGGCTTCAAGGTCACAAGTCAGGATCAGCTGTGGCTGTGGTAGGATTTGTCCATGGTTAACTTTAGATCTTGTTCAGAGAACCAATTCACCCCTCAAAATCCAAGAGTTAAGGCACTTTTTTTTTAATCACAATTATGTTTGGAAGAGTTTGTTGATAAGTAAGTTCTCCAGTCAGTATGTCATTTGGGCTTTGAGGACCACTGTTGATGGTTATCAGAGCTGTTTCATCCTTTCCAGTGACCAGGAATAGTTTTCAGTGGGACCAGGGATATAATTTAAGATCTGAAGTATTCCTCTGTCCTTAACAATTTTACTCTATGTTCCTCACTGGATTCAAGAACAGACTGATATCTGACAGGTACTTGGCAAATACTAAAATTAATAGGAGCAGTGGGAGGGCCTAGGAGAAGTGCAGCATATGTGCACAAACCCCTCATGCTGTCCTTCCAGATTCCCCTGGGTGGGAAGTTCTTCACTTAAAACTCCGTGAATGAGAACATTTCTCAAAGAGACTTTTAAGGATTTTCCAAAGTAGAAACTTGATTATACATTGTCACTGATTTTGTGGTAGTTTTAAGGCTCTTTGGCTTGTGTGAGATAACAGATTTTGCTATAGACACCTACTCCAACAGATATTAACACATCTGAATTCCTTCTAATATTTGTTAGCCATGTCAGGGCAATATGCCATGCAGATATGGATAGTGAAGATAGGCATCCAACAAAATACACGTTGCTCTCACATTACACAAAGCTCTCTCAGTATACCAGGAGTGTTAACAGAAGGAGTCATGTAAGGAATCATGTTCACCATGGCCACCTGGGAATTCCTTTTAACCAGTTATCAGTTCATATAAATTCCTGAAATAAGTGATTGTTTACATGGAATAGGTTTGTTCTTGTAAAGAATGAATTGGTACTTGTGATTCTATTTTTTTGTTTGTTTGTTTATTTGTTTGTTTGTTTTTGTTGCTTTTTTTTTTTCCCCCCTCAATATAAGCATTCTGGTACTATTTAAACCACCAAAATATCACTTCAGGATCAATTTTCCCTGTGAAGGAAGCTGAATCTGGTAGAAATACGTAGGACTGTATAGTGAAAAATCACATCACCTTCTCCAAGGGGTGTTAATATAATTTCCTGCCTTGAAATCCAAGAAAGGGTAAAGTTAGACTGGTTACAGAAAATGATGGTAGTTTCCACAGAAACAAAACAAAAACAAAACAGGAAAAACAAGCATGATGCTAAAGGAATCACTCTCTCCTCTGTGACTCTGGTACTCCTCCTTGTAGTATGTGTTGTACAACACTTGTGTTGTAGTATTTGATCCACTGAACCAAGGCTCTGTGCTCCAGATCAGGAGTGCCACAGATGGTATGCAGTGTCCTCTACCCTTGCCCCAGATTCCGGAGGCCCTTCAGAAGGGTCATCAGATGGCCTTGAAAGGAATCAGTTTACAGTGCAGCAGTATGCACGGTGGAAGGCTGCACCTCTCAAGTGAGTGTGCAATGGTGAAGTGTAAGATCCTGCAAAATTGTAATTTTAAAATTAATATATAATTTTAACAGATCTCTAGAGTAGTGCCAGAACTGCCCAGAATTTCAGTTCTGAGGAACTCCAGAATCTGGAAGTTTACCAACAGCCTCAAGGAAGAGGGAAGGGAAGGGAAGGGAAGGGAAGGGAAGGGAAGGGAAGGGAAGGGAAGGGAAGGGAAGGGAAGGGAAGGGAAGGGAAGGGAAGGGAAGGGAAGGGAAGGGAAGGGAAAGAAAAGACTTTACATCCCTTTGGAAGAAGTTAAAGGGACATGGAGCACAGGTAGTGTTCTTCTTGATCCTTCTGGTTGAAGACTGGAAACTGGGCAAAAGGAGAATGGAGCAGTTGAATGAATGTTTGCATGGATGGTCTCACACTCAGTTTCAGGTACATTGATCACAAACACACCTTTGAGCGACTGGGCATGTTGACATTAGATGGGATGCAATTGACCAGTAGGAGCAAGAATACGCTGGACAGCTAGCTGGCTGGGTTCATCATCAGAGCTGAAAACTAGATATAATGGAGGAAGGGGGTGTACTGCTGAGTGACTGACCAAAGGCAGGGAATACTGTCACTTTCACAAGTAGAGGGGGAAAACCTTAGATTTGTCCCAGAGGAATTTGGGAAGGCTCCTCCAAGAAGCTAATGTAGCCAATAGCAGCCCAGCTGAAGTCCCTCCACATTAATGCACACAGTATGGGAAATAAGTAGGAGAAGATGGAAACCATGGTGCAATTAGAAAACTGTAACCTAGTTGGTGGGATGATTCATACAACTGGAATACTATGATGGAGGGCTATGAGCTCTTTAGAAGGGATAGACAAGGTAGGATGGGCAGGGGAGTTGCCCTCCATGTTAAGAAGTGGATAGGTTGTTAAAAGCTGCCTCTTAGAAACAGACATGACCAGATTGAGAGCTTGTGGGTTAGAATTAGGGACCGGAACAATAAAGGACACCTGGTGATTGGGGACTACTACAGGTTTCCTGATCGAAGGGAGCTTATTGACAAGGCCTTCTTGCTTTAGCTCCAAGAGACATCATGCTTGTAGTATCTCATCTCATGGAGGATTTCAACCACCTGTGTACCTGCTGTCCTGTTTACAACCCTGCCCCTGGCAGGGGTATTGGAGCTAGATGATCTTTAAGGTCCTTTCCATCCTAAGCTATCTTTTGATTCTGTGATTCTGTAACAATACAGTTTATTGTACTTGAGACAGCAAACTGTTCTTGAATTAGAAAAGAGGAAGGTAATATTTTAAGGTGTAAGTTCTTTTGGGCAGAAACAATGGGGCTTGGGGTGTTTAGAGAGAACCTATATAGAAGGAGCCAGGGCAAGGGATGTTTTGGTACTAACAAAGAGTTAACAGGTGGATGTTTCCATTTTAAAGGTAAGAACTGCTAAATGAGCCAGCATAAAATATCTTTCCAGAAGCCTGAACAAAAACAAACTAATCTGCATCCTCATTCACTTTGTCAGAAAACTGGTGCTTTTCTATGTGTTCACTAGCTGCCTCTTCTCCTCCAGAGGAAACTCTTCTCTGCTGGTAGAGCATCATCACATCCTCAGATTTCATTTTTCTGCTCTGGTGTTTTGCCTCCAGCCAAAGGCAGATGTGGGTTTAATTTGGGTTGTGCAATTTCGTGTTATACACACTATGATTGTTTTTTTGTTTGTTTGTTTTTGTTTTTGTTTGCTGTTTTCTACACTACACTACTATATCTCATATTGTAATGCTGTTAACACTTACTTAGAAACGGCTTATAAAATAGATTTGGTTTCATCTCATGCTGGTAGGGATTCAATCATAGCTAATCACTGGCATGATGACTTTGGTGGGGTTGATGAGAGCAGTGCCTTTCACCAAAACTGTTTGAGACAGCACAAGTCAGTCTGCATTTCCAGGTCTGCATCTCAGATAGCTCTAATAGGGAACAAAACACTCAGTAGTTTGTTTTCATGATGACGTTATTTTACTGCACAGATTGACTGCTGCAAAAAAACAACTGGTGGAGTGACAACCTTTACATGCATGAATCAGCACTGAGAAAAATATTCTGATATCCACCAAACCCCTTGTAAGGAAGTACACAGAATGGCATTTTTTGAGACATTCAACTCACTGGTAACGAGTGTTTAAAAACCACCAACGATCCTTCTCTGTTGCTTCGAATTATACCTACCCATGTCCTTTCAGCTAAGTGATACATATCATTTAGACTAAAATATTCAGAAGACAAGCCTTTCTTGAAAGTAGATGCCCATGCTTACCCTCCAAAGTTCATGTTGGACAACCATGTATAAGAAGCATGAGAGTCCAGTGCTATCACAAGTGTTCCTGTCATAAGAAGCTTTTATTTTTTCTCAGGTCCTTCACCTTTCTAATGGAACTAGATCAAAACCACATGATAGAAACAACTGGTGATCAGTTTTGCTTATTTTTTATTGCTTGTTGGCTTTTATTTATTTTTTCTTTCCTGAAGCATCCTGGATTTGAAAGCAGAGCTTTGAATGAACCTGACTCAGCTGTTCATTCCCCATTTTCAAAAGCCATTTTGATCTGTATTACCAGCTTCATAAATAAAAAACTGTCCAAACCATAACAATAAGAAGTCCAGGCTGTGCTCATAAGAATAACAGAGATAAATCAGTTTTCTTTTGTATTTCAAATTCCCTTAAAAGAAAAAATAATCCAAACTTGTGGGAAAACAAGACTTTGAAGATCTTATATCCCTGAGGATGTGTTGCTTTTGTTTGTTTTCTCTATTCATTAACGGCCAAAATTAGCTTTATTAGACAATAATGTCCCATATCCAGTAGATGGTGCTGTTAGTTTCAGCTTTTCACTCTATCACACCTGCTGAGCTTTCAGAAAGAAGTGGGTCAAAAAAAGGCAGAGTCGAATTGCAGCAGATTTGGATTGTGTGCAAGTTGTTTGGAGTCAGGGACAAAGGGACCAGTCTGTGCACAGCTGACTTGCTCGGATGCTTCAGATTCCCCTGGCTGCAGCTGGCAGCACTCAATGCATCCATCCAATAATAACCCCCTGAGATCATCGCTTCTGCCTCTGAGCTCTTTAGCTGGACAAACATATAATTCCAAGGGCAATTTCTGCACTCCTAATGTATACGCATCTGACATTTCTCAGGTACAAAACCTACTATACAGTTGGCTCTTGGCAGGACTCCAGTGGGATTAATTCTGCACTTTCTATTACTTCCCTCTACATGTGGCTGCCTTATATGAAAAGGACAGTCATTACAGAGAGCGTGGTTCAGAAGAAATGACCAGTTCCCTGTTCCATCCCAGGGAAGATAAAGAAAAGCATAAGTAAACAACAAAAATGCAGTCTCAAATGACCTTTTATTCTTCTTTCCCAAGGACTTTTTGCACAATACTGACAGTGCACGGTTCTGTGAAGGAACCTTGGTAAGCTAGACCAAACATCCACAATATGCAAAAGGACGTAATACAATAATATGTTTGGCAGCTGTGTGGAGGTAGAGTGGGCTCCATGACAGCTGATATAAAAAGCACTATATTTAAGAAGAAATGAACAACAAAAAATGGCCTGAACTAAATGGCCATCCACTCTCTGCTTTCTCACGGGACAAGATAAATATATTTTTAGCTTCTTTTTGTTCTTTGCTTTTCCTTGTTGCCTTTTTTTTTTTTTTTTTCTTTTCCACTGCATTCACCACAGAAAAAAAGACAAGAGCAAAATGAAGAAGCATCATGCTCTAGTAAAAAAGCCTTAAAAAAATAAATAAAGCAAACTGAACTCCAGCAGTCTGTGAGACACGGTGCTAACGAAGCCTGGTTTCTATGGATCTGTGTTTCTCATCTGATCAAATTTTAACTCTTATCAGGGCTATTCCTCGGGTTTGACATTTCTAAACCTTTCACAGGCCCGACAAAGTCCCTTCCTTGGAAGCTTTGTAAGTGAGGATGAGTTACATAATAGGAACCCCTTCCTTACATTCTTCTTCAGCCTTTTCACTTTCTGCCTGGGCAGATCCAATGCTGCCTCATGTAACACAACCTAACCCAATGCTACTCCCACAGATTTTATTTGGATTTTCTAGTGACCAAGAAGCTATGAATTCTGATCAAACCTTTGCATTGGAATGTTTAGGAATTCTGCAGATTTTATTATTATTATTATTATTATTATTATTATTATTATTATTATTATTATTTTAATCTGTCTGCCTATAAAATCTGTAGGAACACAGACATTTATGAATTCTCTGTTGATTTATGGCATCAAACACTACTTTCAAAGCACTCATGAGATGATGGTGAAGCCACGTATATACTTTACATTCATACAATCAGAGAATCACAGAGGTTGGAAGAGACCTCTGGGGATCATTGAGTCCAACACCCTGATTAAGCAGACTACAGCAGGTTGAGCAGGAAAGTGTCATTGGGGCCATATGAGTCTGGGTACAGAGGTAGAACACACAAAAAAGCCCTCAGTTTGAAGCATGCATTTCAGGTAGTTGGGGAAATTTTTGGTACCTTCATGTTCATTTAGTGCTTGTCAGTGACATCTTTACTTTCCTAATGCCACGTTTTGCTGTCTGGCTCTCCTGATGAGAGTACTTCTGCATAATTCTCCCACTCCATTCAGTTTCAGATAAGATGCTCGTGGTAAATCCTTAGAGGATTTTTAAATCTAACTCAATCCTCATCCACTCTGTAAAATGTCTTCCTTCAGCAGCTGCTGCTGCAATGGACCCTCTTCATGGATGCCTTGGGACAGCAACATCTCCAGAACTGTGAGGACAATTTAAATGATATGTTTTGATCTCCCAAGTAGCCTTGTGATGGCCATGATGGAAACGTCAGTATTCCCAGTCTGGATGTACAGACAGCAGTCACTCCAGCCTCAGAAATGAGGCTGGACATCTGTGCAACTGTTTTTCCAATTGCTGTCAGCCACAATCATCTGGATAGTCCAATCTGATCCTGTCTGGGGAATTTTCAGGCTCACACACATGTGTACACACCCATATACAAGCATATATACAAGAATATATGTGATAAAAAAACCCACATGTTAAATAATATAATTTCATCAAATTAATACAGGCACATTTAGAGGCACTATGAATAGGAAAATATTCACTATAATTGCTCCTCACTGCAGATTCATTTTAGGATGATGACGAGTCTGAAATAAACTACTCTTTTAAAGAGGCTATTCAGTGGGAGCAGAAGAGCTAATTTTGCTATTCAAGTACCTGTCTCATCACTAGACTTTCTATTTTTCAGGTATGGATTTTTTTTTTCTTTTTTTCCATTTTCTGTGCATGTGGCAAATACAGTGAAAATTCCCAGAACAATGCTATGTTTTCCTTTTGTAGAACAAACACGTAGGGTCTACGTTTAAAAGATATGCAGCTCCAGGAAGGACAAAAAACTATACTGCATTTAAAGACAGAGCAAATCGACATGGTCTGTACTGCCTGTAATCAGCAAGAAGCAAGGATGCTCCAGCATCCCTTATACTGATGATGAAAATCCATAACTAACTGCACTACTTTGTGAACCTGCTGATTTGCACTTAATTTCTGGTAGACAGATATGTATATGACATCTAAAAACAGGTATACAAAAGGTGTGACCATCTCAAACATCTTAAATTACATTAAGTAATCCAAACTGAACTCGGGCTAATTTTTTTCAAACACCAGTGTCCACTTTTACTGTCTTCAAAGTAGACAGTGAGCCTTTTAGGAAATTCAGGAAATCTTGAATTTAAAGCTAAACATCTACTGTTGTCCCACACATGGTGGACTTAAAAACAATTAGTTTCTCCTCTCAGGGTCAGGCTGGATGGGCCTTGGGCAAATTTATCTAGTGACCTAGTGGCTGACAATTCTGCCCATGGCAAGGGAGTTGGAACTAGATGATCTTTTAGGTCCCTTCCAACACAAGCCATTCTATGATTCTATGATCCTCCGGGGACTAAATGTACTCAGCCGTTCATTGTTTTGCAGGCTTAGTTATCTGTGGCATTTACTGAAGAATGGACATTTATGAACTAGTATAGATAACTGAGAGGAAACAGAAAAGTGAGCTAAAACTATGAAAGTGTACAAAGAAATAGGAAATGAGCAGTATTAAGGTCGCAGGTGCCATAGCAATCACAGAAGGGTAGAGTCATAGAGTTGTTTGAGTTGTAAGGGACCATCAGAGGTCATCTTGTCCAAATCCCCTGCAATGAACAGGGACATCTACAGCTAGATCAGATTGCTCAAAGTCCCATCCAGCCTGACCGTGAATGCCTACATGCCATGTCCCATGTCCTGTGAACTTCCTGGGAGGTCAGACAGTTGCAGCTCCGTGACTGGGGATCTTCTCTCTTAGATATGTTTTCTATCCTGTTCCCAGAGTGAGCAAAAGATTGACAAGACCATTTCAGCTATTTCCAGCCAACGTCTACAGCTCCATCAGATGTATGTATGATCTTCATGTGTTTTTCTCACGCTTCCATGAGGACAGAACTAGATTTTCAAAGTTTACACCCTACACATCAACTGGATTTGATCCTCCAGTTATGTGATGTTCTTCTTTCCTAGATGTGTAAATGTGGATTCCTGAAGGAATCAATCCAGTGACTACATTGCCTTTCACTCGCCCTGGGCTATTGTGTAGATCACTTATTCCAGGATCCATCCAAGCATAGTATGCACTAGTGACATGAATAGGGTTAATTTAGAAAATCATTTAGCTGTTGGATTTTTAAGTGCACTGACTTGGGTTCAGCAGTTAAAATGTGTTTTAACTGGAGATCTTTCTCACTTTCTCACAGCATCTTACTGACATTAGATGTGCATTTTACTTTTTTTCTTGGCTGAGGCAGATCCAGGCCCGAATTCATCATCATTCTTTGTGTTCTCATTAGTGTTTTAAGAAAGTCGAAATATCAGTCAGGTGAGAAATAGTTGCATGAGGAGCTCTCAGTGACTGCCTGGCTGGATTAAGGTTTTAAGCCTGTGAGGAAGACGTTAGTTGGGAGTAATCACTCTAATCAGATACAGGGACTTACCAAGGTTGTTTTAGACTCAAAGTTCTCTGAGATTCATGAATCTTATGCATGTGTATGTATGCGGATTTTCCTACAAGCCATAATGGAGGTGTCCAGTTCACTCTGTCACTTATATAAGGAATGTTATCTCCTATATTTCTTATAGATTCAATTTAATCTAATAAATAAATTTAATTTTATTTCTTTGAAAAAATTACGTAGCTGCTTCAGACAAGAAGAATGACACAACTCTTGTGCTTTCAAACTAACAGCTAACATACAGTCTTTCTAACTGAACAGAAATATAGTGCCTTCAAAGCTCTACCTTCATTTTTCCTCCTTAAAACATGAAAGGTATATGCTTTATTATTAATTACTATTATTTCTGTAGTATTTGTGTATGCAGCACTAATCAAAGATGAACAGAGACCTGAGACATCTAGAGAAAGAATATGACCCCAGAGGACTAGGGACAACTTGGTACCAATGTTCATTTACTGTCAAGACTGAGGAGCTGATAATACCATGGAAAATTGTGTTCTCAGTTCTCACAGTGAGACGACAATTTGCTGATGCTTTCTGGAGAGATTTCATACTGTTTGGAGATATTTAAACAATTACTTGGTGTGAGGCACCGCACAGCTCTGTTACCATACTGCATCAGTAATTATTTGTTCTGATTATGCTTGAGTGGAGATGGAGGGACTGATATGCTACACACTAATAGGCAATATTTACTTCCCTATTGGTGCTGAAAATTTGTATGAAAGGAAGCTGAGAAAGTAAATTACTGCTTTTTGTGTTTGCCATTTGAAGGCACGGTTATAGTTAGAAACAGAGAAAAAGATAAAGAAAATTCCTTATCTCAATTTTGCTTAGCAAAGGTCATTTGGTTCTGGTTTCATCTTTGGACAAATGTAAAAGAAAAGAAAGCAAAAGTCAACAAAAGCTGGCCCACATGTCTTCTTATTGTTTTTGAATTGTATCCATTCCTAGGTTTCTAGAGGTTACATGGCACTGGAATGGATCCTATGGGTTATGTTTGATCATGGAAATACAGAAGTAATGCAGATGTCCTAGGAGCTGGATGATGGTATGTCATGACAATACAAAGCTATCTCATACAAGGAATCAGTAGATCTTTGGACTGCTGTACGCTAGAATTTGGAGATATCTTAAGGATCTTACTGCATCATATTTTTGGAAGATTACTTACAAATTAGAAATGCTTAAGAGGCAATGAAAACGTTAAGGTGACTGAGGATGTGCCCCAGCCCTTAGTAATAGTCCTTGCATGACTAAATGAAATACTAATGAAGGTATAAGAAAGAAGGGGACAGTCTCTTTAGCAGGGTCTGTTGTGATAGGGCAAAGGAAAATGGTTTCAAACTAGAAAAAGTAAGAATTAGATTTGATATAAGGAAAAAGGTTTTTTTTTTTTTTTTTTTTTTTTTTTTTTTGTATGGTAAGAGCAATGAAGCACTGGAACAGGTTGCCCAGGTGGACATCAGGTCCCTGGAGACATTCAAGGTCAGGCTGGATGGGGCTCCATGTAACCTGATCATTCATCGCAGAGGGATTGGACTGGATGAATTCAAACAATTCTATGATTCTATAAACACACCTGTGGTCACAAAGATCAAGCAATATATACCTATTCCTTTCACTAGTAATAATGTACAATGTGAAGGGTTTTTTTTGTGGGTTTTTTTTTCTTTTTCTGTACAGGAGACTCTTTCATGCAAGCCCTTGGTGTAAGAGGGTTACTTTTGGAGAGCATTTTGATACTTGCAGATATGAGTTGATAGCCTGTGTTTTCATTGTTTCCTAGCTGTTTTCTTGTGTATAAAAGTGCTGGCCATGGAGCTGCAACAAAATCAATTTGTAAAATGCATTTTCTCTTAAGATAAATAAATCCGTAGGATTTATTGGAAAAGCCAATGTCTTGGCATATTTCTAAGCTCTCAGGCCCAAGAGCAGAATTCTGCTCTTAATTATACCTCCACAGTTCAGAGTAACCAAATCAGAATTCAGGCTGCTGTCACCTATACCCTATCATCCAGACAGTGCAATTATAGGCTATCATTATGTGCTCAGTTAGAATGATTATGTATGGGACTGATTCCAGGTTAACAGCAAAGGCTAGATTTTGTTTATCTGCTTGTAAGGCTTCTAGCACATTTCAGTGCACAATAAATAAGAACCACTACTAAGCCTTACAGTAAGAGAGCCCCGTGCAAATCGAAAATGATATGATTGCTACAGTATTTGCTTGTTCCAGAGTCCACCAGTATGTCTACAGAAAAAAAGAAAAGCCAATAGTGCAATGGACTTTGAACACATACAGTACTTGTTTATAAATTCATTGTAACCACAGGACTATCAATTCAAAGGAGGATGCCAACAGCGCAGAATTATGATGTGTCAGTTTGTCTGCCTGGCAAACAGCTTTGTGCTCCATTCAGTCCTCCCTACACAGAGATTTCTGTGACTGAACCAACAGCAAACAAAGAAACAAAGACCATCAGGAGCACAAGTATGTGAGTCTATTAACAAGAGAAAGGAGGTGTTTGAATCAACAAGAAGAGAATATTTGTGTATTCCAACTGATGAACACAAGTTACTGAAAAATGGAGAGGAAGGAAGAAAATGAAGTGATCTGATATGCTGGGAAGTAGATAGATTAAAGGAAAGAAATATGCATGCGATCTCATGCTAATTTTAACAGATTCAGCTTGAAATTCAAGATCTATTTCTAGCCTCTCAGGAGGGTGGCTTGAATTTCAAATGTGTTTCAGTCATATCTCTGGCCAAGCCACAGTCTGGAATATTAAACTGCTGAGTTATTATTTGCATAACTGTACATATTTAGAATGCCTCTTAGAAGCAAAACAAACAAACAAATAAACAAAACACTCTCTCAAGCTAAGCCCCCTCCAGCTCCCCTCCCCCCCCCCCCAAAAAAAAGGAGAAAACAATAAAACAAACCAAAATTGACTGTTCATTCTCCAGTTCTCCCCTCTCTCAAAGAAGCCAGACCACAGTAATGTTTTAGTTCATCTGACTCTAGGATTATTTATCAGTCCTTTTCTCCACCTCTAAATTGTTTCCTCCTTTCTCAGAAGTTGCTATGTATTTTCATTTGATTCTTCTTAATCCACGTACACCTACTTCTTCACCTATGTTAAATGATTCTGTATCTGAACTGTCTTTCCGTGTTGCTTTCTCTATTGTAGAATTCTCTGTATTTCTTGAATTGAATGTGATTCTTCTCCCTGTATTTCATGGGTAATGGCTGGACTTACACTATTCATAACTCTTTGACTTTGAATGGAATGTTGCTAATAATTATTCTCTTATTCCATTCACCCATTTTATTTAAATCCAGCTGGGAAGTAGTTTAAATTAGTTGAAATGGCACAGCTTCTGTATGTAGGTAGAATCAGAGAGCAGGTGCTACATTCTCCCCAAGATTTTTCAAACACTGAAAAAATACGGAGACAGAATTGCAACATGAAATTTGTGTAATTTATTTTGGTGTGAAGTGTTGATACTGCCTATCTGATCTTGGAGATCCCTTTTTCTAATCTTATTCTTAACATTCTTTGGAAAAAAAAAAAAGAAAAGGAAAAAAAAAAAAAAAGGAAGGAAAAATAAATAAATAAATAAATAAATCCTATCCAAGGTGATGGGAAATGACTTCAATGCAAAGCAAGCTTGTATTCATACCAGAATGATAAGCATCAGCCTGACAACAGTGAGAAACTCCATCTAAATGAGGATGTCTTTTGGGGATCTGCTGACTGAAACCTGAGAACTGTTTTGCTGCACACAATTAGGATGGCAATCTATCCGATTCACAGTACAGAAAGACAATTTTCAGCTATAGCATCTGATTTTTTTTTTTAAAACCTTTCTGATGATATTCCCCTAGAGTCAATTTTTCTGAGCACATCCTCAGAAACCACCTATCATTCCATATATTTCAATTCAAAATTCAAATTCCTTTTCATGCGTGCCTTGCTGTAATTCCGTTGCACTTTCAGATTGTGTGTATGAGATCCCACTGGTACAGTACTACCAGAGGCATACTCAAAGCATGCTACATTGTGCCACACAAAATGTCTTCAGTACACAAGTTACCCTCCTGTTGCTCCAGATGACAGATCTACTGCTGATATGTCAAAGAAAACTACAGAAAATAGGAATAGCGGTTGGAGAGTATCTCAGATATCACTAACACCTATGACTGAGCAATTGAATCAAAACTCGGAGCTGTGCTCCTGTAGGAAAGATTGTATAAAATTCAGTTAGCTAATAGTAGATATTGTCTAATAGTAATTTAAAATCGTGATAAGTATCTCAGACATCTTCATGGGAGTAGCACATTTGGCATTACAGCAACACGAGAGCTATTCTCTTCTGAAATAGCAACCGGAAGGCAGCTGAGATTTATGAGTGGTGCTACACATGTGTTTTCCTGAAGCAATATTTTAAATACTTGCTGTCCAGTTCACCTGTAGACACTAGCAGATAGTAACCTAAGTGCAAATTTCTTTTCCTTGATCATTTTTCTCCACGATTTCAACTGAAATCTGCGTATCTATAAAGCCATCCTCAAGGACCCTGAGTAAATGAAAAATAATATCCTTCAGATTCTTCCCATCTCATATTCTGCCCCAGTCTAGTCTGGCTTCATAGACATACTCCAAGATTTAAATTAGATTATTAACATAAGTGAATGTAATTAAAGCAAGCAGTCGTTTTCTGTATCTCAAGCATCAACTTCCAGGGTTTCTCAGAGCTAAGCAGTTCCACTAAAATGTAGATAACTTGGCAGTAAAAGCATTTCTCCCTTGTTTATCTATACTAAGCATGTTTACATATTTAGAGACATGTACATATGCACATGTAACTTTGCAGATTAATCATTAATTGTTCTGGAGCTATTCCAGATTTTAAGAACATGAAATGAATACAACATTTTTAAAAAGAAAAGAAAAAAAAAAAATTCCTTACCTGGGAAACCCAGGTAGGTATTGCGATAACAGACAATTCAACAGGAACTCCAAGCAAACCATCGTGTTTCCAGGCAGACTGTGCTCTCCACGTGCTCTTTCTCTCAGTGCTCCTCCTGCAGTCCTTATTTTCCCTTATCAATCACATTCATGGCCAAGATGGATGGTCTTCTCAGTGGCCTGGGAGTATTCTTATCTTTGTCACTGAGAGATTGCAAGAGGCTTCTGCTTTTTTTGTGTGTGTGTGAGAATAGTATGAAGCATGGTTATATACAACAGCTGTGAGAAAATCTTGATACTACTTTCTCCATTTTTTCTTCCTCAAATATAAAGCACTTACTGTTTTCTTGGTCAGGGGGGTTTGTGACTGAGAAGCCACAAAGTAGAACTGGAGAATGTACACCAAGGGAAAAAAAGCAAACCAAACCAACCAACCAATCAAAGATGACAGCAAACTTTTTATTATTATTATTTTATTTGAGGATCCAGTATGAAAGATGACACAAATAACCCAATGCCTCTTTTCTTTGCTTTCCTAAGCCACTTGGAAAAAAGTTATTCAGGGTGGTACTGAATGCCAATGAGAGAGAAAAAGTTCCCAAGGAAAAAGGAATGCAAGGATTTATTTTATTTTTATTTTTTTTTTCCCCAGGAAGAAGAGGACAACTTTGTCAGTAAGATGGAAGAAAAGACAGGAATCGTAGAGTCTGATAGTACTGGACAAATGTGGCCACATGGCTAGTCTGAACAGAGCCAGATAATAAAAATAGAAAAGCAAGACTCCACCTGTAACAAGAAATATGGCATCTGAAAAATGAGTTCTGTAGATACGTGACAGAGATATGTGATCAGCTACTGCTGAGGTTTCTGTTCTTAGTTCTTTCTGTGGTCTGGTCTTTCATTTTTTTTTTTTTTTTTTTTCCCTTTAGCTTTTTTGACAAGCTACATTATCCACATACTAATGTGTAACCACCAGAGTTATCTGAGGAAGTGGTATATGACCAGAAACACATATAGTACACCTGCAGTGATGGAAGGAAAAAAGAAGTGGCTCTTCAGTGACTTGCAGAGATTTTGACCTCTTCGAGTTTCTCTTTTCTTTAGATTTAGAGTCAGAGAATCATTCAGGGTGGAAGGGATCTCAGGAGGTCTCCAATCTAGCTGCCTACTTACAGCAGGACCAATTCTCAACTCCGATCATGTTGCTCAGGGCAATCTCCATTTAAGCCTTGAAAACCTTCAAGAGTGGAGATTCCATCCTCTCTGGACAGCAAATTACAGTGCTTGATTTGGTCCCCCCAAAGACATCCCTCCAGCAAACTTAATGAGTCTAACTCCTCATAGTGTTCCAGCCCCTAAGCATCTGAACAATAGCCTCAGAACCTGCTCCACTTTCTTTGTTATATCTAATTTCTTACTTGAACTGGTGCCTAAATTGAGTAGAGTATACCAAATGAACTCTAATGAATTCCAAATAAAGGGGAATAATGATTCCCTTAGATCTCCTGGTAGCGCACTTGTTGATGTCCAGTAAGCTACCAGTCTTTATCTCTGCCAAGATGCACTGCTGACTAATGTTCAACAACTGTCCAATAGGAATCACTTCCATTCTTAGCAGACCTTTAACCCAGACAGTCAGTCTTCAGCTTCTGCATTTGTAAATTCTCTCGTTCATAATGACCTATTTATTTTTCAACAAATAATTTTATTCTTGAACTCTCTGGTGTGTAAACTCTTGGGAAAAAGGGAGAGAAGTGATGCTTACCTGTTAATAAAACTTCATATCTATATAACAAATCCACTGATAGCTTTTTAAAATTTTCTGAGCACATTGTCTCTTGTAGACAAGATGTTCTACTGTCAGTGTTAACAAAGGCTCCATTACAATTAGTATTGACATAGGAAGAAACAGAAGAATGTAACTTACATTCTTACAACTAATTGTGACTGGGCGTATCTAGAGGAGCATGCTCAGTCTTATGGAACTGATCAAGGTGCTTTCTGAGAAAAGACACTCTTTCTGATGCTTCTTGGAGAGCAAACAGATGTGTTTAAAAACCGTTTGGGTGTGGTGCTCAGGGACACGATTTAGCAGAGGGTTGTTAGGGTAGTATGGTTAGGTCGTGGTTGGACTCGATGATCTTTAAGGTCTTTTCCAACCTGAGCAATTCTATGATTCTATAGATAAGCTGAGGTGGAATTCATTTGGATAGTCAGGCTACATTAAAGGTGTCTACACTGGAAAGATTTCTAACAGTTCTGTTAGTGACTGAGAATACAAAACCCTCAAATCCTGCAGATGTTATGAAAACTGGCAACATGGTAAGGAGAATGAGGTTGGAGCAATTATGAAGACTTTGACTACCATGCTAGCAGAAATTCTTCAACCAAAATGTGTTGCAATACAAATAGACTGAAAGGTCAGTGTTGACAAACAAGAAATGAGTGTAGTTCTTAAAAAAATGGAAAAGTAGAGAGACCAAAAATGAGCAGATGCAACAGCAAGGTGGACAGCATAGTGAGCTCTCAGTACAGCATTACAGCAGGAAACTAATACAGCTCTTGGATGTACACTCCAGAGGAAAGTGAGTAGCAGCAGATGAGTAAGTAGGTGAGTAGCAGGACTGCAATCCTGAAAGTAATGCTAAAAGAAAGTAATCTCTTCCTCTTCGACAGACAGAAGCATGAGTTAGAAGCATTTACTACCTCCTGCACAACAACAGAAGTATCCTCTACATTTGCGTGAGTACACATAAAAATCGTTAGAACAAGAAAGCACCTTAAAGTGAGAAAACAGAACTGCTGAATGGGACAGACTAAATAGAAGAGTGTGAAAATTATCTTCCTTTATCAAGAGAATCTGTAAAATTCTTCTCCGCATCTGTTCCATGGGAAACGGTATCCTTTCTTCCAGGGAGCTGTGAAGCAGCAGAACAAAGACTCAAGCAGCTTACTGTCCTCCTTCCAAGCACTGCCCTTATAATGACACACACTACGTGCCGTATTCATCCTACAAAATCATTTGGGAGCAAAGTAAATGAACCACTTGCAACCAGTGTCTGTTGTGTTCTGAATATTTCTTAGAAAAACAAGTTGTTAGACTTCAAAAGGGTTGGAGGGTGAAATTGTTGGTCATTAGGCAAGTGGTTGCTGTTGGTCTTGGACTCACTGCACACTTGTTGAAGAGCATAAGTTCTAAATGAATCCAATCAATATACGGACAAGTCTTCAGCAGCTTCAGTTTACAGGCACAAATTCTAGATTCCTTTTTGTTTCTCTTTACATCACTACTTCCTGTTTACTGAATGATTAAGATGATTAACATTTTTGTTCTTGCTTTTCTGTCACCTGCACCACAAGAATCAATGCTCTACTTACAGAAATTATTCAGCAGGTATGAATGCTTCTTCCTAAAACTCAATATCTGTTTTCTTTTCTTTCTTTTTTTTTTTTTCCCCTGTTGCAAATCGAAATCCACTATTAAAGTGGTACTGCTGCAATCACAGTTAACTGAGTTCAAAAAAGGAGATAGAAAGAGGGAAAGAAAAAAAAAAAAAAAAAAAGAATTGAATTACAATAATATGAATGCACGAGGTGCTAAATGCGAAATTGGGTAAGGTTTTGTGTATCTCAGCAGGGAAGTCAAACCAGTGTCATATTAAGGCAGCTTGCCTCTGTCATATAAATGCACAGTGTGTTAGAAAGAGAAGCAGGAGAAACATATAAGTAGTAGTTCTTCCAATATAAGTTAACTTCTTTCAGAGCTCACTGAAGTCACAATTCTTCCTCAAGTCACATCAGCATAAAATAGGCAGTAAGCAATATAATGTGTTGATTAAAACAAAGAGCGTCCATTTCCATTTAGAGTAGGAGTCCAAAACACTTTCACTGGCAGTAAACAGTGTTTCACATCAAATGAAGTAAAGAAAAAGATATCGAGGGAGCCTTCCTTACTTTAGAGATGCCCAATTTGAATGCAAGCACTTTAATTTTGTTGCTTTAAACTGCTTTTTATTTATTTATATATTCATTTATTTATTTATCCAGCTGAAAAGTGTTAATTACTTTCTACTCCTTAATGAGGGTAGTAGTAGTGGAGGTAGTAGTATTGGTACTATTGCCACTCTTTGTCTTTTGACAAAGTTAAGCTCAGCTGGAGACCTGTTACAAGTGGTGCCCTCCGGGGGTCGGTACTGGGGCCCATCTTGTTTAATACCTTTACTGATGACGTAGATGAAGGCACTGAGTGTACCCTCAGTAAGACTGTGGATGACACCAAGTTGGGAGGTGGTGTCGATTTGCCTGAGGGTAGGGAGGCCCTTCAGAGGGATCTAGATAAGCTGGATCGCTGGGCTGAGGTGAATGGGATGAAGTTCAACAAGGCCAAGTGCCGAGTCCTGCACTTCGGCTACAATAACCCCGTGTAGCACTATAGGCTTGGGGCTGAGTGGCTGGATGACTGCAAAGAGGAAAGGGACCTGGGGGCACTGGTTGATGCTGAACATGAGCCAACAATGTGCCCAGGTGGCCAAAAGGGCCAATGGCATCCTGGCCTGTATTAGAAATTGTGTGGCCAGCAGGAGCAGAGAGGTAATCATCCCCCTGTACTCAACACTGGTGAGGCTGCACCTCCGGTATTGCAATCAGTTTTGGGCTCCTCACTACAAGAAAGACATCGAGGCCCTGGAACGTGTCCAGAGAAGGGCAACAAAGCTGGTGAGGGGTCTGGAGAACAAGTCTTATGAGGAGCGGCTGAGGGAGCTGGGATTATTTAGTCTGGAGAAGGGGAGGCTCAGGGGAGATTTCATTGCGTTCTACAACTTCTTGAAGGGAGGTTGTGATGAGGAGGGGTTTGGCCTCTTCTTCCAGGCAGCAAACAGGACCAGGGGAAATGGCAACAAGTTGCACCAGAGAAGATTTAGATTAGAGGTAAGGAAAAAATTTTTCTCTTAGGTGGTCAGGAACTGGAATGGCTGCCCAGGGAGGTGGAGGAGTCACCATCCCTGGCAGTGTTCAAGAGGCGTCTGGATGAGGAGCTAGATATGGTTTAATAGCTTGTGGTAGTAATGGTGATTGGAGGACGGTTGGACTAGATGATCTTGTAGTTCCTTTTCAACCTTGTGATTCTATGATTTTATGACTTTTGTTTCCTAGGGCAACAAATATTTCTGGTATACCTTCTTAGAAAAAGGACCCGGTGTTAAAATCACTCACACAGACCTAAAGAAGCTATCTTAAGCATGCATAACCTGGACCTCCTGATCTGTTGCTTACCCCCCAGCTAGGCATTCTGTTTTGTGATACTTTTTTTTTCAGGGAGAAATGGCATTTTTTTGTAAACAGATATTATGATTAATAGATACACTGTTCTGCATTTAGTGCAAGAGGTAAACTAATCTGTGCAAAATATGAATTATATGATATTTTTTTTTTTTTTCTCAGCATTTTCACAGAGATTTTGGTTAGAAGGGAATTTGATTCATTTTTCAGTCTCATTTCTTCTCTGAAATGAACACAATAACACTTTTCACAAGTTTCTAGAACCATCTTACTATACAGAATAGTCTCCCTTCCCAGGCTCAGCTCATGGCCTGTAATCCATTTGTACAATTCAGATGTAAGCTACCCATACCTAGATCAATATGAGTACTTAATTCAATATGTGCTTGCATCTGAGAGAATATGTATCAATATTTAATAAATCTATCAGTTGTAAGCATTTTGCTAGATGTAATAATACTGCTGACTACTTGCTTTTTGTTTAGGCTTAATATGGAGGATACAGAAGTAAAAGGAAAGAACAAAAAGCCATTAAAAAACAAAACAAAACAAAACAAAACAAAAACAAAAAAAACAACCAAAGACACAAAAAACAACCAAACACCAAGAGCACCAGCAAAACAGAAAAAATAAGCCAGGAAGAAATAAGCATAGGATGGAAATTTCCAGTTTAGATAATAAAAATGTAGAAAATTTAGTAGCAGCTTACAGTCTTAGATTTATTCTTAAACTTACACATAGGAAATACTATCAACTAAGAACCCATAAAATTAATGTTGGGATCATTTGATGTTTGGAGATAGTTGATGTAATAATGAAATACTTGTAAAAACATCTAAGGTTTTATTTGCCAATTCTAATATTGAAGATGTGAATGAGTCCTGATTACCACAGAATCTGTATGTTTCCAGCATAGGTTTCCCAGCTCAGGAAACTCTACAGTAATAATAGTAATGGGAATGTAAGCTTGATGCTCTTAGATTTTCACATGGAGTAAATCTGATAGATGATTAATAATGCACTGAACATCTTTGTAAAATATTTACTTTTCTAAATCAGCCTTATGCAGTAATCTATTATTTCTATCCACTAATAGCACCCTCTAAACATGTAAAATATATATAGATCTTGCAGGCTTTTATAAATCTAGCATTTTTTTTTTTTTCCCAAACCAGAACGTATATTAGAAATCTAAACATGGCTTCTAGCTGCTCATTAACCTATTTAATTTCCTTAGCAAAAGTCAGACTGAATAAAAAAGAAAATGAAAAGCATTAGTCAAAGTGAAAATTTCTGGTCATTCATCTAAGTGTTTCTAATTTTAAAACCTGGCTTGACCATTTAAATACTAGCAGACTGGAGTCAAATTGTTTGTGTAAAAGGTACCTTTGGCTTTTGAGGCTGAAAATGAATGATGAAACAATTACTCTCCTAGACGACAAAACAGTTATTTATAAATGAAACCCAAAGCATTGTACATTAGCATTAACAACTAAATAAGTAATTGCAACCAGCATGAAGTGTTGAAGAGAGGTCTATATGGAGATAAATTATTATCACACATTTCAGATGTTATAGAATTATTGTATAATCTACTACTAATAATAACAGCTCTAAACCATCCATGAAGCACTTATAACTCTGCCTTAGACAGTTACAAGTCTGTGGGCAGATGCAACTTTGTCCCATTCAAGAGTCTGTTTATCCATAGAGCTTGAGATACTACTGCTGTTATCTGTTAGCGGGATCCTTAAGACAGGTGGCAGACATCTGCGTGTTAGAGATAAAACCTCTGGGATCAGCTGTCTGATGCAAACTGTGGCAAAAGCTGTATCTGAACTTTCTGGAATATCAAAGGTAGGAGAAAAACTTCTGAAGAAGGAATATGCTTTTTACCATAAAAGTGGATGATACTGTTTTTGTATTTCACAAAAATAAAGATGTCTTAGTATATCTATAACTTAATGGAATGAGTTCCTTGGTGTTGGTGACAGAGAGATTAATTACAGCTTTGCTCTGTATGTACGCCTATTGAAGTGTAATTACACAGTAAGTTAGAATAATATTGGTCTTTCTCTACTGTGCCCATGAGACAACTTTCTAAAAATTCCCTCTCTCTCTTTTCCCTTCTTCTTGATCCTCCAAGTCATCAGACTCTGGAGCATCTAGCTTCTCACGTCATTTTGAACTGTAGACTTTCTAAACTGAGCTGGCTCTTGCTGGCTACTACTCATTTCAGCTACCTGTGCTACCACCTGCAAGATTCTTCAAAAAGATGAACAGAATATGTCCATCCTTCTAGATGGCACAATCTACTGAAAGTAAGCAGGTGTTACCAATGAATACAATTTCCAATCTAGGAGCAAGGAAAAATAGACACTGTCTCCTATAACATCCTGTTAGGTAAACTTATGAAATGTGAGCTAGATGAGTGGACAGTGAGGTGAATTGGGAACTGGTTGACTGGCAGAGCTCAGAGGGCTGTGATCACCGGTTCAGAGTCCAGTTGGAGGCCTGTAACTAGCCATGTTCCTCAGGGATCAGTGCTGGGTTTGGTCTTGTTCAAAATCTTCATCAGTGACCTGGATGAAGGGATAGAATGAGCCCTAAGCAAGTTTACTGATTGTACAAAGCTGGGAGAAGTGGCTGACACACCAGAAGGCTGTGCTACCATTTAGTGAGACCTTTTCAGGCTGGAGAGTTTGGGTGGAGAGGAGACCTTGTCAGGCTGGAGAGTTTGGGTGGAGAGGAACCTGATGAGGTTCAAATAGGGCAAGTATAGAATCCTGTACTGGGGAGGAACAACCACAGACATCAGTACAGGTTATGAGCTGACCTGCTGGAGATGAGTTCTGAGCAGTAGGACCTGGGGGTCCTGGTGGACAGCAGGTTGGCCGTGAGCCAGAAGTGTACCTTTGTAGCCAAGGATGCCACTGGTATCCTGGGGTGCACAAAAAAAGAACATGGCCAGCAGATTGAGGGATGTTCTCCTACCCCTTCACTCTGCCCTGGTGAGGCAACATCTGAAGTACCATGTCCAGTTCTGGGCTTCTCAGTTCAAGAAAGACAGGGAACTTCTAGGGAAAGTCCAACAGAGGGTCACAAAGATGATAAGGAGCCTGGAGCATCTCCCTTAAGAGGAAAGACTGAGTGACCTGGAACTGTTCCATCTGGAGAAGAGGATGTTGAGAAGGGATCTTATCAGGGCTTAGAAACATCTAACGGGTGGGAGTCAAGTGGGTGGGACCAGGCTCTTTTCAGCAATGCCCAGTGACAAAATGAGGGGAAATGGGCAGAAGCTGTAACACAGGATGTTCCATACGTACATGAGGAAAAGCTTCTTTACTCTGAGGTGACAGAGCACTGGAACAGGCTGACAAGAAAAGCCACGTAGTTTCTCCACAGACATTCAAAACCTATCTGATACTTTCCTATGCTTTAGTAGGGGGTTGGACTAGATGATATTCAGAGGTTCCTTACAATCCCTGTGGTTTTGTGAAATTGCACAGCTGTTACACTTTGAATATTAACAACCTCATTTACAAAAAAATGTGTTCCAGAAACCAGCAAGAAGCCAGTTTGGGAATGCCCAGGTCTAGAATACATGTCATATGTGGGATGTAGATAAAAGTAAATCTGTATGTATAAGTATATGGATAAATATCTGGTAACAGCTGTTTCTGTTTTTCTAAGTAAAATGAACATGTTTTCAGTTTAGCCATTACATAATATAAGAACTAATTCTGGCGTATGTTAAGGAAAGCAAATTAAAACCTTCATTGTTACTGTCTGCTTGTCTCAATAAGTGATCAGTTATGGTCAATAATGATATTTTGGGAACTTCAAAGAAACATTTTGCACTGTGCCCAACAGAGTCTTGTTATTCTTGATTAATAAAAACAAGAAGTGACTTTGCCGAACTCTGCTGTGTTTTTTATTAATTACTATTATTTACTGTTTGGCACAACATATAATAGGGAGAAAAGCACTTACTTCACTTAAATGAGTTCAGAATTGTATTATCTTGTGTGGTAAGAAAGAAAGCAGCACACTGAAACTATGTAATTAACTTGTACCATGAATGATGTGGTAGAACACAAAGGCCAGTGCAGAGCTAGTGCTGTAGATGCAAAATAATGCAGCATTCTGGAGGTGTACATTATTCCCACCATTTATTATGTTGCCTGAATTATGTTGTTTGGAAAATAATTTGAACCAAAACAAAAAAACAAAGCCTAAATTGTAAGCTTTTGTGCAGAAATCTCAGTAAAAATGCAAGTAAGTTTTTGTCCCTTCTTCTTTGTGTAGCAATGCAAAGAACATTGTATGCCAAGGAGCACGGCATAGCAAATAACCCATTTGCAGCTTAACTGCCTGACAGTCCCAGGAGCAACTTTGGAGCCATCAACACAACTGCTCTGGCTGAGGTCCATTGACTTGGTTTAGTCTAGTCACTTTTTATTAGCAATGTCACTCATTGTGTTATAGCAAGACAGACAAAGCATGATGTTTTGTGTCACGGGAAGGAGCTGAAAGAAAATGTTCCCTGAAAACAGAGTTGAATTTCTTTTTTCTTTCAAAAATCTCAAACCAAAATATTGTTCCCTTATACAATATATATATATTTTTTCTACTGAGGATTCCCACAGCAATTGTCAACTCTGTCAGGGAAGGAATCACTTCACTCATCCACTTAATGCAACCACCTCTGGGATGGAGAGTGATAAACAAGAGGCAGCAAGAGCAGTGGTGTGGGAGAGGGAACACTGGGACAAGGACATCAGGGCAGGTCTCTGAAAAGCACTTCCTACAGAACACTTCAAAATAGTCTGAGAGAAAGAGGGTTTTTTTCCTTTTCCAACCCCTGTTTGAAAAGACTAGCTCACTTTCTACGTGGAACAAATTTCATCTTGGAATGAAAAGAGCATATTGGATATACACAAAGCCAAAGTATTTTAAAACTCATGCCCCTGCAAATCTCAGAATACCTTTCAAAACAGAAACACCCCACACGGTGATTGGAGTGTTTGTGGAGAATATTTTAAAACCCTATGCATTGAAATGTTGACAGTATGAAAATAAGTTTAGTTTTCTTAAAATATTATTACCATTGAAGATACTCTGTCTATCTATGACATCTGCATATGACTGACAAAGATATGACACACAACATAAAGAAGT
This sequence comes from Alectoris magna, assembly GCA_030625065.1. NCBI lineage: Eukaryota > Metazoa > Chordata > Aves > Galliformes > Phasianidae > Alectoris > Alectoris magna. The sequence continues at coordinate 5,980,175 of CM060561.1, forward strand.
TGTGCATCTTGTGAGAGGACAGATGATATACTATAAGGTATCTGGAATAACACTGTAAATCTTTGTTTAAATTATTGAAATGAGCCACTACATTTACCACCAGAGGCCCAGAAGAATTATTACTAACATTACTCAGATGATCTCTTTTTTCTGTTTGGTTGCAATCTTTTCCACCACCATTCAGACACAGAGTGGAGTCAGAAAACTAACTTTTTAAAGGAGGACTCTGAGTTCAATCAACTCTTTCATTCTCATACCCCCTACCTCTAGGTGAACACTTCTTATTAGATGAGTGTCTGCTGAGGTTTCTGCTTTGTATGTGAGCAGTGACTAAGAATGAAGTTACAGATTTTATAATATTGTTTATTAAAGACAAGAACCTTCAAAAAAACAGTCAGAAAATGTTCTTCATACATTTACAGAAAGCTCTAGAGTGTATGTGACCTAAAAGATCCACCCCAAAAAGAAAGAGAAAGGCTTAACAGGATTTTTAGTCATTGACATACTCCCTGAAGCTAACAACCTTCCAAGGATAAATAACAGTGAGAACTGGAACAATTAAAAATGAGAAGCAGCTCATTTACTAGGATGCAAGAGCTATAGCAAGGAAAAATGGAGAAATAGTTTTGTTCTCTCCTTTCATTCCTCATATATAAAATTAAATTAAAGTTGTTGTGGCCTCATTAAATGATTATGTTGAAGTGGAACAGAGACAACCCTGCACTGGTTTCTTCTTCCCAGTTCTTACCCAATCTCTTCTCTTTTTTGTTTCTCAGAACAGAAGTTCTTGGCATAACACTTTTGTTACCTTGCTAATTTAAATAAAATCCAAGCCCAAAAGGAAAAGAATGTGTCTACCCTGTCATATTAAGTTTATTCCACAGAAGACACTAGCTTGATAGATACAGGCAGTTCTGTGCTAGACTTCAACAAACATTACGACTTTCACACTGAACCTTTATCAAAATTCCACCTTCGAAAAATAATAAATTAAAAATCAAAATCTGGATTTTGTTTTTATTTTCAATTTGCCTCAGAAAGTAGAGGAGAAGAAAATTAGAGAAATTCTGACAAGATCCATGATAGTCATCCGAATTTAACAGCGTGTCCCCATTTAGTAGATGAAGAAGCTAGGTGTTTAGGGATTGTGTTTTCCCAGTCTTTCCCTCTAAAATAATCAGGCTCTGACAACCTTTGTAGCCAAGAGCTAACAGGTTGGGTCTGATGGCTTAAAAGAGGTCTCCCATTTGTTCTAGAAGTCTCAGAAGCAATCCCAGGAAAAAAAACATAAAAAAAAGGAAAAAAAACAAAATATGTCCTCTACCCATTGGGACTGAGTCATTGGCCATGATTGCCTCCAAACCTTATGATACATATTTGTTCAGATCAGATCAGCATTGTATTTGGACAAAGTTTTGAGTATCTGATGGTGGAATCAAAGTTAAAAGATCAGCTGGCCTTAGCTGCTACTGTAGTCAACGAAGGTTTCTCCAGAAGGATATCCTTTCACTAGACTGTAGAAGGATCCTGGAGAGACTAGACTGCCCCAGTATTTTTCAGTTAAGTAAAATCATTAAAAATTATAGTTTGGGGGGGAGCTCTGGAGGTCTCTAGCAGGACTATCTCCAAAGTTAAGCCAAGTTGCAGACGATTAAGTACAGTTCAGAAGATTTCTAAGGATGGAGATATCATAGCCTCTCAGAGCAACCCTTTCCCAGAGTTCATCTATGTCCTGTGGACAAATATTTTCCTCAGTTTCTATTTAGAGTTATCTTCCTTTAAGTTTGTGACCACTGCTCTTAGTTCTCCCATTCAATGCCTAGAAGAAGAGTTTGGATCTCTCTTCTTTTGAAGTCTCTTTTATATGAGTAGAGCCCTTTGATCCACATTTACCCTCCTCTAAGGTGAACAAACCCATTTACCTCAGTCTGTCTTCATGAGCTCTGTACTGTAGACCCCAAACCAATCTAGTGGCCCTCCACTGTACTCTTACAAATCACATTAGGTATGTCTTTCCAAGAAATTCTAATTTATTCACTACCAAATTGATGCCTTAAAGTTCCAAAAAGATTCTTGCTCAAAACAAACAAACAAATGCCAAAGCTAAAGAATCTGTTTTAAGATATCTTTCAAAATAAAAATAAGCTGGACAACCCTAAACACTGACTTTTGCAGGAGTTCTTTATGTATATCTAATCTAATTTTTCATCACAAGTGTACCTGTACAGACAGATAATTAGTATTTAGAATGCAAAGGATGAATGACAAGGGAAAATCTAAACAAACATACAATCATTTTGTAATTTCTTCTAAAGAAATGCAGAGGAAAACCTGTCAAAACAGATGATACAATATGGATCACGTATGACCTAGCTAAATCATTTCCATCCAGGGTGTAATCTGGCAAATCATGATTATCCAAATAAACACTACATATCCACATTGTTCCACTGTATTTAATAGACTGAAATGCATGAGAAAGAGTCAACACGTGAACACAGGCCATGATACCCAAACTTTAGTTGAGTGAGATTAATTCCACTCTTAATAACATAAAATAGCATAATTTTATCTTAGAATAATTCATGAGTAAAAATGCATTGGAAAAAAAAAGTAAGGCCAAAAGAATATTCTACATATTATCTACATATTTTGGTTTCCTCTATTACTGAAGGAGATTATCTCCTACACCAATAAATTTAAACACATATATAAAAATACATTTATAAAAAAATATTGACAACTTTATGAAATACTTTGGAAGGAATGTAATATGTAATGATTTTAAATTTTTATATGACTTGTGAGTAATGATTCTCAGCATTTATGCATTATTTATACATGAGAACGTACCTTTTCCAATGATTTTGAGCTATATCCATGCAGACATGCACAGACACTGGTATGCACACACATAAAAACAGGCTCCACCAAAGCACCAAATAAATCGCTTTATCTTTCTCCCTTTTTGAATTTCAATGTCAGCAAATATAAAGTCAATTATTACTATGCGGACAAATTTCCCTAAATTACACCTTCAGCCATTTTTATGACAAAGCTGACAGTGTTATTACTGAGTAGAAAAGAGCACCCTGTTGAACAGTATTTTCCCGCTTTCAGTGTGAAACAAAGACAAAAGATGGACGAAAAAAATAGAGCTTTTTTTGTGTATCTCTTTGGGTGATGTGCTTTTTATGCAAACATCTTAGTTTTCTACAGTAATGGTACCATTAAATGCCTTGAGATTATTTGTAAAAGAAAAGTGTTACTTTGAGATTAAGACATAAAGTACTAAGTGCATTTTTAGGAATGGAGAAGATTTCTCTGTAAAGAAGTTAATGTTCCAAAGAAAGCTTTGTTTATTTGAAAGGCTTTATGGCTACGCTGTTTTCTTCACTTAGCACCTTAATTCTCTCAAACCATACGGCTGTCCAGATGTTTAAAATAAAAAGCCCATTTGGGTATTATCAGAGATTACTGAGAAAAGATATACAGACACGATGTTTAGCTATGCAACATAAATTCTCAGAGCGTATAGTACCCAATAAATGTCACATCCTAGATCTAATGTAACTGAACCCATAAATCATAAAAACTAGACAAAGGTCTCATTAAACTATTTACCTCTAGCCAGATGCCACCAAAAAATATCTACTAGCTGTCTGAATTTCCTTTTTTTTTCTTTTTCTTTTTTAAACTCACTGAAGTATTATTAGGAAATGCGTTTTACAGGGGTGAGTATGTTTCTGCCCAACTCAGGTGCACTTTTTGGATGTTCTTGTTGCATGTAATGATTTGAGAATAGGTTTGTCTAACATCTAAAATACATATATTCTCCTTATTGCCTGAATCTTCAATCTCCTCCCCTCCAGAGTTGCCTAATATGCTCACCAAGCTATTATTGTTTTGCTTTAGCTAGCTTGGCCCACTTGCCGAGTTTCATTTGCTGTCACACAGTCACAAATTACAGCATTTACTGCAGACTACCTCCATTCAAAAGTATCAGTTTGTGCTTGCTGAACTGGAGAACATGATGATGAATCAAGGCGTGTTTGTGCTAATCCATTGCAAGTTGATTCTCCAAAGACTGCAGCACAGTAGTTGTCTGTGGCATTTCCTTTCCATTTTAATTTGCTGGCACTGTTTTCTAGCATTTGTTTGCTATCCCAGGCTTTGTTTCCGTCACAGCAGTTTGCTCTCACTTCTCTTCCTTAGCTCGTGACAGATTATGAAAAATATAGGGGGGGGGGGGGGTGGGGGGGGGGGGAGGGAGGAAGGGGAGGAGGGGGAAGGGGGGGAGAGGAAAATAGAGGGGGAAATGATTTCTGCTTGTTACCTTCTTTTTACTTTCTTAAACAAATCTTCAAAGCTGGCCAGATTTTCTGCAGGTGTAAATCATTCTAGCTCCACCATGCACGCTATTTTATGCAGGCTGTAATACAATACTTCTAAAATACCAATGATGTAGCTGTTGTCTAGACTTTTACTTTCAGCTATAGGCTCACTTCACCTAGAGGAGTCAGTTGCACCATGTTATCTATATTCACTGGAAAATTGCATCTTCTGCTTCAAATCCTTTGTAAAATATTTACTTCTAAATGAATGAGATTTCTGCATTCAAGTGGGCAATGAAACTTCTATGTGGGAATTGATTAGTGTGCATTTGATGAAATGTTTGGTTGACAAGTACTGATTGAATGGCTTGGCATTTATCTTTTCCTTTGTATTCTTCATCAGTAATTCAGAATCTGGATTACAGGTCAAGTCCCTGCTACTGTAGCTGCTGTGTCTGCACAGAATCACAGTCAAAAAAGACTGCACTGTTCATTTTTGGGTTGTCACAGTGGGTAATGTTGCATAACTACTATTGCTGTGAGTATTTCAGCTTAGACTTCCTACGTATTGTCTGTTCAAATTACTAAAACCATGATACTATTTTTTCTCCTCAGTTTGATTTGCACTGTAGGCCAATACCTGAAATTGGTGGCCAGCATTACTTGCATGTTACTCTCTGATCCTCCAAAATAAAAGCACTGCCATTTTGTAGAAAACACCTACTTCTCTTCTTTCAGTTATTCTCAGAAAATCTAAACTGATATTCTCATTAGAGGATATAAATGGAACTAACATCTCACAAGGAAACATGCTGATAAAGTCTTGTAGGTTTAGTCCTTGAAGTAACAAGATCACCTGTTCATTGTGCCAGCATAGAAAAATTAACAAGTTCTCTGTACTGTCATATATAACTTCGGACTTAGTGTTTGGTTTACAGTCCCTGAAGTGTGCCTTAGAAATATGAAGGCTGTAAGAAAGGACGGTCTTTCTACTGGTGGGTTAGTTTGTTGAGCTTTCTGTGTGGGGCTATCGTACTCTATTCTACTGAAGAATTTATGTGGGCTTCTAAAGAAATACTTTGCCAAGTTGAGGTTGCCAAGAATTGTAATTATTCTTCTTAATTTATACCAATCATAAAAATGTATTGTCATTGATAGTCTGCTTAAGGGGAATAGGGAGTAGGTTGCCAGCTCATTCTGCTTCATCATAATCCTTCCTGGAGGAGCGTGACCTGTTAACTATTCCCACAGAAAACCTTATGCAAGGCAAAACTTTGGGGCATCGCCTATTTCTTCTTTTTGCCCTGACTTATTTTTCTGTAATGATAAAGTTAGTGCGCTCTCCCGTGATTTTGGAGATGCAGGTATATACCCACCTCTACTTGTAGATATTGAGTCCTATGTCTCTTATTTCTGAGTAAGCTGTTTCTCGATGTAGAACTGAATGGGGGAAGGAGGGAATTTGTGCATATTGTTATTCTTTACTCCCTCCTGAGGAAAGTATTCTATTAGATAGCTAAATAATTTGAGATTCATGAAACCAAGCAGAGCATAAGTGAGAACATAAGTCTGTAGCCTAGTGATTAGGACCCCCTGGAGACCTAATTTCCTCCTGCAACAAAACCATTGCAAGTGAAAACTGTTCAGGGATAAGATACAGAATATTTACAGATTTTTTACTTGCATCCAAAGTGTCCAAGTATGATCTCCTTTCACAACAGTGATCTTTTCAACAAACAGTGGCCATGTATACAAATGATTTAACAGAAATGGGCCATAACCTAATAGTTTGCAGTGATACACTCTTGTAGTTGTTTAAAATACACAACTTTTTTTGTTTCTTTGGTATCGAAGAAACTGGTTCTGGTCTTTTTCTTAAGCCACAAATCTATTGCTGACCTCACCAAACACCTAAGAGTGATCAAACAGATCACTGTTGAAGGTACTGGGTTACCATACCTTTCAAATTAAAAACAGCAGCAGCTAGAAAACCTCGGAAATGCAAGTTAATTTTTTTATTTTTTTTTAATTCTATAGAAGGCTCCCTTAGAACAGCTTCTTAAAATTAACATTTACTGTGAAATTTGATATTTCCCTTTCCAAGCAGCTAGCAAAGGCAGCTGACAGACACTGCAGCTTACACAGCAGTTTTTGCACTTTGCTTTGAGATCTCCTGGAAACTTCTGGGGTTGTCATTGGACTGCTGGGAACTCTTAGAATTCCATACTGATACCTGCATCTGGAAAAGCATAGCTGTGGGAAACCCCGACTTCCAGCAAACTCTAGAAGTTTCTAATGAACTCTGACATCCATTATTTCCACCCCATTCCTTCCCCAGCTGATTAAATATGGAGGGCTGAATATCCTTCCAGCAAGTACTGGGGGGAAGCCCATATAGCTTCTGGCTTTAGACCACAGCTCCCAGATGCAGCATTTGATGCAGGAGGGATGCAGACAGGGTCTACAAACTATCCTGCTGTCACTTTGTGAGCTCAGAAGCAATGGTGATGTACAAAGGGCATGGTCCCTGGCATCCACAGGAATGGCTACCCTAGCACATCAGAACACTTAATTGAAATCTTAATGAAGGATGCAGATTTCTGTGGGAGAAGTCAAATACTGGCACAAGGTGCCCAGAGAGTTTGTGGAGCCTCCATCCTTGGAGTTCTTCAAAACCAGCCCTGATCGACCTGTTGTAGACAACACCCTGCTTCAACTGTTTTTTGTCAGGAAGCATAGGGAATACTTCTAATGAATAACTAAGATGAATTATGTGATTTCCATTGCCACTGTTCATGGAGCTCACTACTGATTTTGAATCTAAGTGTATTTTCTATCTATATTAAAAATGAAATATTTATAAATCTCTCTAGAATTACATTTTCTATTCCAGTGATACCATGGCCTTTCTTAGGACCTTTGAACTAGTGCTTCTCAAGTGTACTTATTTTTACTTCAGTGTGTAGAGTTAATCAATCATCTTTCATTGGCCTTGGTGCGCATGGAGACCTTTGCATGAATGATTCACTCTTCAAATCTCCCAGTTCAAAGCAGACCTGTCTACTGAACTGTATCACTGTTAGCCTTCCTTTTTTTTTTTTTTTTCTCATACTTTTAGCTAACAAAAAACACTTCAATTTTTTTTTTTTTTTTTTTTTTGTTGTTGTTGTTAAATGTGATACATATTTCTGGTTTCTTTGTCCTCTAAGACCCCTTATGTTATAAAGACTCCCCACCTCCTCCAGAAAAGTTAGTGGTGAAAAGAGTCCAATACTTGGCTGGATGTTAAACTGAATGACTTCCAAAGAATCAGTATTTCTTTCACTCTGTGAAACTACTACTTCTATGAATTTTGTCTTGAAGTCTACATCAATTTTTCATTCTAAAATTTAGATTGGTATTTCTTATGCTGCCCTCCGTGGACATTTATGTAGTGAAAAAGTAGCTGAATTCTGTTGCCAGGTATGCTCCCAGTCTTTTCCTCTTTTAGCTGAATGCTTGTTCAGTCTTTCCTAAAATCTCGTGTTTTCAGGTATGTGATCACTCGCATTCCTGTCCTCTGGCTTTTGTCCATATCTTTCTTGGATATGTTGTTCCAGAAGAGACCTCCCAGTGCTGAATAAATTGGAAGGACAGAAGCATATGGTTTTGAAGGTTATACTACTGTTTTTACATTCAAGGCAGAGGAAGGAGTTGAAAAATGACCACAGTATTGACTGTTCGCTTGTGACCCACTATAACGTGCAAATCCTTTTCTGTATAACGACTGCCAAAGCAGCCGGTCCTCATTCTGAAGTTTTACAACTGATTATACTTACAAAGTGTTATACTTTGCATAAGTCCCCAGTGAATTTCATCTTATTTTTTTCAACCATCTCACTTGTGTGTCTGCATCATTTCAAATTCCAGTCTTGTTCTTGAGATTCTTGAAGCTTGTTGTCACCTGCGGATTTAATAAGTGCATTTTCCATCCCATCATTTGGGTCATTAACAAAAGTATTGAGTAGCTGCAAAATGAGGACAGTCCCCTGGTGGATCCTGCTGAATGGTCCCCTTGTTTTGACTCTGAATGACTGGTATCTAACTCCCAAAAACAACTTTCTAATTGTCTTTTCACATAACGTTATTTTCTCTATTCCAGATTTCTTAGGTTTACCCAGGAAAATAACCTCTAAGACTGTGTCAGGAATCTTTCCAAAGTCAAAATGTGATGTTTACAGCTTCTACTCAGTCTATAAACTATTTTACAGGGAAAAAAAAATGTTGGTTTCATATGCTTTGTTCATGGCAAATTTCAACTAGCTGCTACTCCTTGTTATTTCCTAGGTACTCACAAAGAACTCATTAGATTTTGTAGATCTTTTTTAATGCACAAATCATAGTCACAACCTATTGCTCATAATTTCATATACTCCTTATCCAAAGCAACGTTATCTCTTCTAAAAAGACAGTTAAGTAAAATTTATCTTAAAATTGTATTACAATAAATGTTATCACCATGCTAACAAGACTTTAGTGCTTTGTAGTGAAAGAGTGCTTTTCAGCATAACTAGATATGCGCACAGAGATGCAAAGCATCTTATTTATCGATGCATAGTACCTTAAAATAATCTGCTCTGCAAAAATGCAAATATCTGTAAGTCTGCAAGTCCATCAGTTTGATAAAAGAAAGGGGAGTTGTACCTCAGACATATATATGATAGAAGAAAAAACTTTATGGTTATTTCAATCGCTATTTATTCTGATTGTGAGGATGGAATCATATGAAGAAAATGGGTATTCTTATTTTATGCAGATAGTTTCTGTATCTAAGTTTGTATGCTAAGCTTTTAATATTGCCTGTAGAGAAAAGTAAGCTCTGAATCACCCCTGAGAGGTTTTTCATTTAGGATTCAAAGTAAAAGTCTACAGTCAGGCTGTGTAATTAACCTCTATTGTTCCTTTCTCTTTTCTTCCATTGCCCACCAGTCACATTCCTCCCTATCCTTAGCTGATTGTCCATCAACTTGATTTTTCCATACCTCTCAAGTTAAAAGGCTTAGGTCTTGGCCTTCATTTTTCTAATGTGTACAAAATTAAATAGATTACAGTCTAAATCCCTAACTGCAATTCCCTTTGCTTTATTGTTACTATCACAAGTAGGATGACGCTTAATAGTGTGTTCAAGTTGGCTTTTTTTAAACAGTTATATGCTGGGTTTTGCTTCTGGAGGGAAATCAGAAGCTGGTGTTGCTTACTACACTGCAGTTATAGGTTCAACTAGAGGCAAGACATCGAGTTTACAAGCATTTCCAAGCCTTCCTTCCCACTGTTCTTTGCTGCTGTACATATGACACTCTGCAGTGAAGCTCTTTAGGGGATCCTCATGGGATGATCATTAGTGTTTTCTAATTGCTCCATGCAGAGGGAAATAACTGTACGTGGCAGGAGTCCACTATTGCTTTAGCCTGTTTATCTCATGAGGTCTGAAGCTGTAAGTATCAAACCACAGAGAACGATCTAATGAGAGAAAGATTAGTGCAACTACTCTCTAATGTGCTATCAGAAGGGCCTATGTTATTGCAGTAGGCTGCCTTGTTCCACACTATGTCTCTACTAAACATCTGCTTTTTCCTGTCTTGATCTCCTTGCTCTCTCATGCTAGGTTCTGCAACAGCCCAGCCTGCTCAGGATGGCAACCCATGTTTTGCCACCTATTTCCCATTAGGGATTTGTCTCTGATCATGCTACATGTGTGCTTTAAGAATAGAAACAAGGGAATCATAGAATCACAGAATATCCCAATTGGAAGAGACTCACAAAGATTACTGAGTCCAACTCCTGGTTCCACACAGAACCACCTAAAATCCAAACCTTATATCTGAGAGCATTGTCTAAGCCCTTCTTGAACTCCTGCAGCTTGCGGCCATGAACAGAGCTCTGGGGAACCTGTTTCCATGCCCACAGCTTTCCGGTGCAGAACTTTTTCCTAACACCTAACCTGACTCTGCCCGATTGCCTTTTAAAAACAAAAAGCAGAAAACAAAAATGAATGTCAGAGAAGGAGATATGGGATGGGAATTCAAAGAAAAAAAAGACTGCTGTTCCTGCCTCACTCTCACAACTACAGAAAGCTGAAGTAGTACAAGAAAAAACAGAAGAGGAAAAAATTAGAATTCTTTTTAGAATCCTTTTTTTTTTTTTTTTTAAACCTCAAAATAAGAACTGTTTTTTATTGAACTATACATACTTAAATACTTAAGAACAATGAAATCTTTATACCAAACTCTAAGAACTACTAAAGGGAAAAAGAGAAGAAAGAAAAAGTAGATAAGATTGTTTAAGTTCCTCGTATGGTAAATAATGATTTAAATAATTATGATGAAAATCATAGTTGGGAACAAATCCCTGTGTTGAGATATGAGTCCAAAGAGATGCAAGCTACAGTATCTTCACAGACAGCACCAAAAGTTTTGTATATCTAAGAAAAGCTGAAATCTGAAACTAAAGTTTTACGTAAAAAGCTGTCATTTCTTCTGCTGGTGTAGCAGTGTACCTGGTCACAAGTATTTATTGGTATGTTGGGTCCATCTATACATAGAATAGTATGAAGGAACAGGACTCACAATGGTTGTCTGCTGTAGCAGGGTATTGGGATCAATATGACAAGGGTACAGTTGGGATCAATATGACAAGTAGACCTCTGAAACTATCGGACGTTGGCACAAGACTTCTGCAGGGAAATGTGTGTCACAAGGCTTGTCTTTACTGCTGCAGAAGCTGACATTACTCCGAGCATCACAGGTGCACAAATTGAAGTAATAAGTGTGGAAGAAAATATGATAGGAGTCAAAAATGCATTTACGTTTTGAAACTGTTATTTAGATGGAGATGGTACTGGGCATTCTGAAACAGGCTAAAGCTTTGTAACTGGATTCCTAATTCCAACACATGTTCAGAAGCAGGATTTATTCCTTCATCCTCAAGCTCCTTGATTGATTTCATGACAATACTGAAACTCATCCAGCTGAATCAGAGAAGAGCTGATTCCTGATCCTATCATATTAAAAACAAGGAAGATCAATAAAAAAGCTATGCAAAAATTTAAATGGTAATTAGTTCTTTCAATGTACATAACATATTTCCATAATTCTGTTGCAGGATCTGATGTATGACAATGAAATCTAACAGCAGCTAATGTAGCTGAACAACAGAGAAATGATGCAATTTGCCAGAATGATCATTCCACATATTTTCTAAGTGGGCAAATTTGTTTGTTGGTTTGTGTTTTGTAGTTTTGTATTTTTTCCTTTTTTAATGAGATGTGGGTTTTTTTTATTGTTGTTGGTTTTTGTTGTTGTTGTTGTTTTTTGTTGTTAGGAATAAGAGGATAAGTAAAGTGAAGAGAACAAGGCAGAGAAAAAGGAAATAAAATGAAATAAAATGAAATGAAACAAGAATATCCAAAATAATTAATGCATTCATAGTTCATATTGAAAAAAAATGTATCAGATTTTGGAGAAAAATAAATAATTTTTTTATTTCTTTATTCAGATGGGAGTGATGCAGGTCTTAAATTTAAGTTCATTAGTTTTGGCCTTGAGCTCTTAATGAAAAATCATGATTTTAGGTAAAGTTTGTAAATAAATTCTCCTCCATCTTCCAAAAGTAGATCTAAACTCATAACTTAAATAAAAATAGGGTCTTCCATGAAAAATGATATTAATAAGTAACAGATACATTTTAAATGTGCCTGATATTTCACAGAAATGTGGAAGTCTCCAAATTATAATAGACTTTCCTGATGATGAATGCGTCAGCTTTTAAATGGTTCAACATTTCTTAGTTACTTTCAGAGGAAATGAATATTGTGTCCACTGGCATCTATTTTTATAAAAAGGAGATACCAATACTTTCTGCTTCTTGAAGATTTATGAAAGGACTGTGGAAATTTGTGACCTATGAAGAATGTTTGGCTAAAAGCCAAATAAAATATCCTACACATAATGTGGCAAAAAATATTTTGCAGTCTAAAATCTGAAAAACAGAACTTTGTAATGAGGCATCTTATCATTGCCTACTTAACATTTTGCAGAGTTTCATTTCAAGTTTAACTGTTTTCTACTAATAAAATTTGAAGTTAAAAAATCAGACCAGAATGCAGAGCATTTCATGTATAAAGTACATTTCAAGCATTCTAAAATTGTTAAGTTGAAATACGAGGAATTAATTTTAAATGACCTTTCATATGAAGTGCTTTACTTATCATACTAGCAGTTTATAATTAAAAATGTCTCGTGAAAGATAAATGAGTGCTTCTACTTATGGCCATAATTCAACTAGATATGTTTAACACTTAGATATCTTAAATACTTAAGCTGCTGAACAGTTTGGTTCACACCATTTTCAAACATTCAAAAATGTTTTCTTATTTACTTTTAGAATTAAGACTTTTTACTAATACTTGTAAAATGGTAAAATCTCTCATAGTAAGATCTGGTAAATACCTTGACAGTAGATGGCTTTGATGGTCCTTCTATTAGAAAACCCAATCCTAAATCCAATGAAAAATCAATTATGTGCTGCAATTGTGAAAGAAAGAGAGTAAATTTCAAGTTATTAAAGTGCCTCCTACACCAGTCATGATACTCTGCTCTAACTAAATACCTCTTTCTTATAGTCATAGCCATTCCAAGCAAGTCTCACCACTTACATGCAGAGATTTCATCTAGAATACAATATCATCAGTGGACCGTGAAGTAAATGTGTAGATACAACATAGAGCTTTCCACTTAACAGCTTATCTTGTATCAGAATTAAGCCTTCAGCTGTTTCCTTTAATGTTTTCATCAATAACTAAAATGCAGGACTTGCAGGCGTACTAAATAAGTTTGCAGACCCCACTAAACTGGGAAGAACTATTGACTCCCTTGAGGGTAAAGAGGCTTTGCTGAGATACTGTCAAATTAGAGGGCTGGGCGATCACCATCTGCATGAAATTTAAAACGAAGGAGTGCTGGATTCAGCACCTGGACTAGAGCAATGCTGAATTTTTGTACTGACTGGGGGATGAGAGGCTGGAGAGCAGCCCCATGGACAGGGATCTGGGAGTCCTGGTTGACAGCAAATTGAATATGAGTCAGCTGTGTGCCTGGGCAGCCAAAAGGGCCAACTGTACCCTGGTGTGCATCAGGGCCAGCACTGCCACCAGGTGTGGGGAGGGGTTGTCCCATCTGATGTGCACTGTGCGGTCTCAACTCCAGCACTGGAGGGAGGCTTGGGTGTCATCATATAAGGACATAAAACTATTAGAGAGCATCCACAGGAGGGCTACAAAGATGGGGAAGGGTCAGGAGAAGACATATGAGGAGCAGCTGAGGTGCCTGGGTTTGCTCAGCCCAGAGCAGAGGAGCTGAGGGGAGGCCTGATGGCGGCTGCAGCTCCTCACAGGGAGCGGAGGGAAGCACTGAGCTCTGCTGTCTGTGACAGCGACAGGACCTGAGGGAACAGCATGGAGCTGTGTTAGTGGAGGGGTTGGTAGGGGTTAGGGAAAGGTTCTTCATCAGAGGGCATGGAAGAGGCTTCCCACGGCAGTGGCCACAGTCCTGAGCTGTTGGAGTTCAAGGAGAATTTGGACAGTGCTGTCAGACATAGGGTTTGATTTTTAGGTGGTCCTGTGTGGAGCCAGGAGTTGGGCTCAATGTTCCTTGTGTGTCCCTTTCAACTCTGAGTATTCTATGATTCTCTAATTCTGTTATCCAGAAACATGCTTTTATTGCCTGCTGTGCAGTCTTCATCATCTCCCAGCTTGGAACCCCGGTTCATCAGCTGTGGATAAGAAAAAAAAAAAAGAAAAAAGAAAAAAAAAAGGCAAAGTAAGATCTTGTAGAGAGCTGCTAAAATAGGAGATAGTGGGACTGTATCCTTGTCTATTAGCAATATTGATAATGCCTCCATTAGGGAGTTCACTAATTACAGAACAGGTATAATTTTTTACATCTATTGATGTAGCATAAAGAGCAGTTGAATAAGCCTTCAGCATAATCTGTCAGACTTTACAGTGGCAGCCTCTGACATGTTAAGAAGTTAACGTGACTTTAATATCATAATTGTACTAATAAAGGTTATAGCCATTCACTTTAGTAGTCAGAGTCATTTAACAAAACTATAGCTTTAGTTCTTTGGGTTCCATCACTTTCAAAGCACAACTGATCTTTAACAGGGGCTGAGCACTTCTTTAATGGAATTTAACAGCAAGAAACAATGGTCCATCCCTTCTCAAACATCAGAAATAGAGAAGGTAGAGCTAAGGAACCTGCAGGTCAACTTATATGTGCACCAAAAGCTTCCTTTGCAGGAAAAGGAAAAGATTTCAGTGTACCCAGGGTGCATTCCTTGTTCTTGGTCATCCTGTAATTACCGGAGGTCAGTTCAAAGACCATCCTGTATGCAACAGCCAAGCCAATTATTGATGAAAATATCACGCTGCCTTGTTCTGTATTCCTTCTTGTTGGCTGAATAGCCTGGTGGACAATGTTTCTATTGAAGGATAACTCTTATCCCAGCCAGCTCTAATCAATATATTCACCTTAATCTGCAAGATCATTGAGGTGAATCCTGTCAAATAGAAAAGCTTTTGTGTGTCCCCTTACTAGGTACTGTAAGAACAGAGAACAACCTTCTCTAGAAAGGACTCAAGGATGATATCTCTAAGTAACCTTAAAACTTACTTTGATGGGCATTTAGAAAAGAAGTCAATAACATTATGCTTTCCTTTGAGTGATGCCATACTCCCCTTGACCACTGCAGAAATGTTTATACTTCAGCAAAGTTAGCAAATCAAAGGTGGATCAGTCCCACATCACTGCACAAAGAAAGTGACAGCAATCCCTGGTTTTCAGAAAGGGCTGTATTGCATGAGAAAACGTCAGGGGACTGGAGGCCTTTGAAAGGCAAAAGAGTTCCATTTATCTGAACTTTAGTTTATCTGATAAAAATAGCTGTCAGATATATTCAGCTCCTCTTTCTTCTTTTCAGTGACTTTGAGACAGGTCTTATTGAGATAAGCCTAAGAAAGAGGAAAAAGGGCAGATAGTCAGCAGTATTGTATAAAGTGACAGAAAAGAAGGGCTGAGGATCTCAGCTGGAAGTCCGTAGTTAATGTTTCATGTATTGTCCTATTCATTTAAGTGCTGGTCAAAGCAATTTCATGTTAATGACAATTCTTCTTTCAAGGCATTTACCTAAAAGGAAAGCAGTGCTGCTAATGAGTTCAGCACTTTTCCAGAGCAAGCTGTGCTTCACCATAGAGAACCATGGTAGACAGAGGGGATTGGGACCTGAATTTGAAGGCAAGAGGAGTCTTTCTCTGTAAGTCATGAGACTAACATTCTGGGTCCTCCCAATACGTGCTGAATGACAGTGAAAAAATCTGTTGAGAATAGTTTAGTCTGTTCTGTTATTCCTTAATGATGAGTGGAAATAAAACAATATCTTTGAGTCTTGAAGAACAACATTAGTTAAGACCTTTCTATTCCCTTTCAAGTCACTCTGCAGAAAACAGAAAAAGAAAAAAGCAAATATGAGAATATCCATTTGCATTTGAAACTCACAAATAAACAAAAAGAAATAACTAGGAAAAGAAACATAGATCTGTCCAACCACTTTTTGAAGGCATTTTTCCTTTTATATAGTGTAGCTGCTGTGGGTCAAACATTTCTGCTGAAGTCACATGTTAAATGAGTTGAGTTCCTTGACTCTCAGAAATTCATTATCCCAGCTGGTTGCTGGAAATCACTAGCTGAAATGTCAAATATTCGTATGTCTAGAGGAAATCTGTCAATTGCTTCTGCATCCTCGTTATACGTCCTTTTGACCTACAGCTGTTGAACTGGTAGCAGTACTGTGAGTAATTCAGGACTCCCTTGTGTTTAGTGGCTATGCATGGCTAAGCAGCAGCTCTCTCATCATTTGGGCAGACTAAGAGAATAAGGGATGAATTATCACCCTATTTCTGTCAGTGGGGACAATAGTAAGGTCTCTACCCTATAGAGCCACCAATTTTTTTAATATGTGTCTTAGCTTTATTGTAGTTTATACTCATCTCTTCAATGT
This sequence comes from Alectoris magna, assembly GCA_030625065.1. NCBI lineage: Eukaryota > Metazoa > Chordata > Aves > Galliformes > Phasianidae > Alectoris > Alectoris magna. Next base: position 5,996,602 of record CM060561.1, read on the forward strand.
TCTTAAAAGTAACAAATGAATACCAAGGTAATTGGTCAAACAGTGTTAATAAGCAGAGAGGTGACAAAGTCAAGTCATAAACTTTGTATTTTCAGGAAATCAGGACAAGAATACTAAAAGTGCTAGGAGAAAAAGGAAACAACAGAAAGAATACAAACCAAGGAAAACAAACAAACAAAAACATCTCAAAAACTGAAACAAACAAAGAAACACAAAAGAAAAACAAATAGAAAAATCCACTTAAGGTAGAATAAACCGTAAAATTCAACCTCCTGCAAATCTGTGTTTCAAAGATCTAAGCTCAGCACTTCTATGTATACCCAGGAATATGTTTGAACCAATTAGGATGTAATTAGCAAATGACATCTTACATAGTGGTTTTCACTGATGACTTTAGATTTCAGTCTGAAACAAAATGCGCTTGCATGTTCTGTTATGACTTTAGTATTAGTAGTAAGAATGAAAGCAGTTATACAGGTGGCTGTTACATGGATATAATACATAGGTTAATTCATGGCTTCATATATACAGGGAATAAATAATTAAAAATATATGTTTATTTGTTTGTTTGTTTGTTTGTGTATTTGTTTTTTTATGATTAAGAATTAAACTTACTGGTCTTTCAGATAGTATTTCAGCCTGAAAATGCTGCTTGGTGCATCTATGTTACTCCTCTGGAAATCTATAATCCACCAAGCTTGTACTGATAGCAGGGATTGCCGTGACCCAGGTGCAAGACTGTGTACTTTGCTTTATTGAACCTATTGAGATACACTTGGATCCACTCCTCAAGCCTGTCTAGGTCTCTGTGTCTAAGTAAGTCCCTCAGGCATGTTGACCACACAGCTTGGTGTCATAGAATCCTAAGACAGCTTGGGTTGGAAGGGACCTCAAACATCATCTAGTTCCAACCCCCCTGCCTTGGGAAGGATTACCAACCACTTCATCAGACCAACCGCTTGATCAGACTACACAAGTAGTTCCTTGGGTCATCCTTTCTACTCTTCTTAAAAATGGGTGTGACATTTCCAGTCACCAGGGACTCCACCTGACTGCCATGGCTGTTCAAATATCACTGAGTGGTTTGGTGACTACGTCAGCCAGTTCTCTCAGGACTCTGGGACTCATCTCATAATGTGGCTGCAGGTCTATCAGAGGAAAAACACTGAAACTCACAGATGATGCAAGTGGGCATGCTTTCACATATTATAAAGCACAGAATGATGCTGGACATTTTTCTTACCCTGAATTTGCCTGTGCCTGCTCTTATTCTGGTTGGGTTTCTAATGCTATGTGATTAAGGAGCTAGGGGGGACATTATGTTTGGAGTGCAGTGTCCTAGCACCAAGACTTGTTGTTCCTGTTTAGAACTGCTTTGATTGTTTAGAACTAGCGGAGCGGGTTGCATGCCTTCCATGGTATATGATTTATGGAGTTGCTTGTAATCATGGTAACAGATTCTGCGTCTATAAAATACCCAGAGTATGGACAATAAAGGAAGCTGTTCACTCACGCTGAGTTGGTGTGCTTCCCTAGGCTTATCAGCAGGTTACCTGGCCAAGGGGGTTTATTCCCGACATTTGGCGCCCGAACAGGGACCCGGGATTGAAGAGTGGCATGCTTCGTGAAGCGCGGCCGGACAAAGAGCACTGACGGAGGCACGTCAGGGGGCAGAAGCGCCTAGACCAACTGAGAGGGGTCTGCACGGTCCGGAGGGCACGAAAGAAGACGTCCAAAAGATTCCCTGTTGGGCATTGCGGCGGTGGGACGCGGGATCGCAGTGCACCATGGAGGGAGAGGTAGCCCACAAATTATTATTATGCCTTTTAGAAAAGCGGGGAATAGATAATACGGTGTTAAAGTCGGCTCCTGCCCTGTTACGGTACAGGAAGGAGTGCGGGTTTTTCCAGCACTCAGGATTATACTCCGTAGTAGGAGAATGGCGAAAATATGGTGACTTGTTACAGAATCAAGTTATTAAGAACGCAAAAAGGCTTATGAAGGTTTGGCGGGAGGTCAGTAACAGTTTGAAAAGATGTAAAATAGAGAAGGATACGGCTGCATCAGCAGCTCGTCAGTTAGGAGCGCCTTCTGACACCGAAGGTTTACTCACAGTGGGGGGTGACTACACTCCGGCTTCGCCCATGGGGGGGCCTGTACTAGTTCAGCCACTTGCAGAAGCAGCAGTGGGGGGGGCCACCTGCGTGCATGATGGGGCTGGAGCACTCCGGTGCCGCTGCGGCCGTGACGGAGCCGGAGCTCCCCACTGTGACAGCGTCGGAGGGGGAAGGGTCAGATCAAGTTTGGCCCGACCCGCCCATCCCGATTGCGGCCCTGCAGGATGCAATTAAGGAAGAACAAAGGATTTCAGGGCAATGTAATGGGGGGGCTGTTAGCACAAGCGGCGCGTTAGTGAAGAGAGTCGATTGGTCACAAATAGCAAAACAGGCTGCCATAGACCAGGATACAGAGGCCCTAGGGTTCCTTTACCATGCATTTCCGGTTCGCTTTGAGCACGGCCCGGGGGGATTGCAAGGAGAGCATACCCCTTTGGACTGGAAGCTGTTATCACAACTGCGAGCCACAGTTAACGAGAGTGGCCTGCATGGTGAGCCGGCAAAACAGATGCTGAACTATATATGGGGAAGTGGTTTATTGGTTCCAGAAGATATTAAGATCATTGCTCGAATGATCATGTCACAGTCTGAGCAACTTCTGTGGCAGGCACAATGGAGCCAATTGTGTGAGCTGAGTTCCAATCAGCCACGTCCCCAAACGGACCCATTATTTGGAGTTACTTCAATGCAACTTATGGGAACCGGGCCATTCGCATTACCAGATATGCAGGTGCAGATGGGTCCGGAGGTGTGCTATGAAAGTATGCGATTAGCGAGGCAGGCTATTGACTCAGTGAAAGCAACAGCACCTACACCTTCGTATATGTCTTTAAGACAAGGTCGAGGGGAAACCTTTGCTAGCTTTATAGATAAGGTGACAGACGCAATAAACAAAGCAAATGTACCAGACTGGATGAAGGGGGCTCTGCTACGTCAGTGCGCTCTAGAGAACTGTAACTCATCCACCAAAGCTATTCTAGTTACACTCCCCGTGGACGCTACTATTGAAATGATGCTGGAACGTATGAGTAGGGTACTGGTTGGCCCGGATGCCTTTCTAGTGGAGGCAATACGGGAATTAGGAGGGAAACTAATAGAAGCACAGACCCAGGCATTTGCAGCATTGGCCCCACTAAAACCTCCCAGGGAAGTGAAACAACAACCAATCAGGTGTAGAAAGCTTAAGTGCTTTAAGTGTGGAAAGGGGGGGGCACATAAAAAGGGAATGTAAGGCTAGGGTATGGTGCCAGCACTGTGACTCCTCGACCCATGACACTTCGATTTGTCGCGTTCCGGGAGACATATCATCGAGTGCAAAGAGCCACTGCATGACAACAACAATCACAGCTCCAGCTCGTCTGCCACCACATCATCGGGACCACCCAGCAACTGCCGTTACGACCACAAGCAGCCACAAGCAGCCGCAACCTGACAACGCACCCAAGCTGCGACCGGCAACCAGAGGAAGGCTCAGCTCGGACATGACAACTTATGGGCGAGTCCCAGTGGCTTTGATCAATAGCCGGAATATCCAACGAGGACCTTGAGCTGCTCTGCCCATTGCTACGAGGCACCGATCCTGCCACTCGCGTCTCGGTGTCTTTGGAACAACAGGTTATTCAATGTATCGGGCAGCAAATCGCAGAACGCGCCATCAACCAGCACGATCCAGCCCTCCCCACTGATCTCACTACTCTCTGTGGTGACTCGCAGGTCATCGGTGCGCTGACTCAGTGCAAAAAGCAAAAGGGGGAGGGGATCAAGGTGCTGGAATGGTTGTTCACTTCTTTGCAGCCAAAAACTGGGTTTTTCTTTTGATGGAGAGCCTTGGGACAAAATTGGCACAAAACTCTGGGGGATTCTATTACTAGAGACAGAGGGGCTGATAAATTTTTGCCCGCCCTCCCACCCTTCGCCACTGCTCCGAACGCAGCCTTTGCCCAGATTTGATCTGTGGCTCAGTTTTTCCCCCCTAGCCCGAGGCTGGGGGGAAGAGAAATTGCAACCCCCCCTCGCGTCCGTGCAACTGCCGTCCTCCGCCGTGTCTACGTCGTCTGAGCTAAGGAAGTCAATGAGAGACTATGGAATTCAATTTGTCTTTACATACAATCTTTTGGTTGCAGTTGATAACGGTTATGTTGTGACCCCTTTACGAGCAATTACATTGTGTATCGAGATCAGGCTACCCATATTTCGTAAAAAAAAAAAAAAAAAAAAAAGGGGGAGGGGGGGAGAGAGAGGGTCTGGGCAATACCTCAGGCCCAAGCACAGATGGACAGGCAATGTCTTGAACAAGTTAAGATTTTGGTGTTATGTGCTATTGGTCAGATACCTGATATTAATTCGTCTAATGCTTCATTTACATCAGTTAATCGGGAGGCTGCCCAGCCCTACATGAAATTTCTTGACTGTTTACAAAATATGCTAGAAAGACAAATAGAAAATCAGGCCACCCGGAATGCTTTGCTTAAGTAATTAGCAATAGAAAATGCAAATGCGGACTGTCGAAAGGCTTTACAATCCTTAAAAAATGCAGATCCATCCATTACTGCCACGATTAAAGCCTGTCAAGATGTAGGTTCGGAAAGTCATAAAAATGGCCTTGCTAGCAGACATGCTTGCAGCCTGACACGATGCAGGGACAGATCAAATAATGAGATATTACAATTGTGGGAAGCCTGGTCATATACAAAGGGACAGTAAACAGCCTAAGTGAGCAAATAAAAATGCTATTCCAACTCGGCCCTGTCCCCACGCTATTGGCCTATCAATTAGCCTTTTCTTAATTTGCAAAGACAAAACCTGGAAAGGAATCCCTAACAAAGGGATGACCCTGTATTATAGAACGATTACCTGTCTTTCGTCCCTCTAATCAGGATTTTTAAAATATGACCATGCATCATTTGAGACAAAGGCATGCTAAGAGAGCTAACCTTGATAGCTTATTATGTTTTTTCAAACAGGTGTTTCCACTTGGGCTCTGTATCATGCGCTGGCCACGCGGATGCAGTGTACAAATGGAGAATACCCTGAAAGCAGGAGAGAACCTGTGGTGGGTGAGAGAGGAAAAGTGCACTTTGAAGCAGGGGACGCCCTGCTGGCACTGCCTATCGCATCCACCACCACCATGTTCCTTCTTTCTCCTCTTCTGCAGTTGGTCTGCTGTTTCTCAAGGGTCAGTAAGTAATAATGCCCCTTGTGATACTCCAGCACATTTATCCTCTAATATTGGTTCTATCTGACATACAACAAGTCTTGGTGCTAGGACACTGCACTCCAAACATAATGTCCCCCCTAGCTCCTTAATCACATAGCATTAGAAACCCAACCAGAATAAACTCCCTGCACTTAGATTATGGGATGGGTCAAGAGCAGACTTTTGAGATCGAATAATACAGTTGATATAGTTACTCTGACTTTGAGTGATGTCTTACAAACTTTTTGTACAGAAACCTTTATTGAGTCAGACAGTGGGCGCATGGGCTATATTTTTCTAGAAATTGAGGCCTGAAGACTATTCATTGACCTAAGCTGAACTTCACAGATCTCATACTGCGTTGTGCTTCATTAGGCACACAATTGTTTGCCCCATTATTCCTTGTCCATATCTCAGAAATTCATACTTGGAGGTACTAAGTCAGTCCAAGATTTCAAGATGTCATCAGTTAATTCAGTCTCTGTTTCCTTGTAGAGTGAGTCTCTTCAAGAATTTAGCTTCTGTTAACAAGTAACGTAATAGGTGTATCATTTTCCACTTAGCTGTGAATCACCTGTAACTTATCTGTCTGTTATGTAGATATCTTAATCTGGCATATCAAATAATTATACAACTCTTAGTTTTACTCTTGCTTGAGATTGCTTCCAGCAAACCAACCCATATTCATTTATTAGCTAATCTTTCTTTTCATTATAATCTTTTAAATTTTCCTCATTTCCTTAGAAGATTAACTATTTCTAGTTCTTCCAACTATCTCCAGCTGAACAAGATAGGAATTTGTGGTAGTAGGTCAGTGCTTCCATAATTTGAGTGGAAAGAGACCTTTTAATGAAGGCAGTATTTCCCTCCCTCCACCCAGCTCATGAGCAAGGCAAGCTATTCTGCCCAGGCTCTTTGTGATCAAGGCTTGTGACATCAGTTTATCCCTTACTAAAAATTCAGCTGAACTTCTAGGCTGACATAGTAGTTCCTTGGAGGTTTTCTTAATCCCAGAGATGAAATAAATTAGTTATTATTCACTTAGAATGTCCATTGCAACAGATCTAGGCAATGCTAAGCTACGGTGATTATGTTTACCTCAAATATGAAGAGGTTAGAAATGAAAAATAATATAATGCTGAACTGTACTTCACTTTCATCTGGAAATCAAAACACAACAAAGAAAATATTTATTTATTTTTTCCTCAACTGCATCACATGCAGTTTCTTTAATTCTTCTAAAAATACAAGAGCCTGAGGTGGTCAACAGGGATTAACATTATATACTTGCAGCTGACATTTTTCCAAAAAATTTAGGCTAGATGAAGGGTGAAAACTCAGAAGGAGATACTTATTCCTATTACTTTTCTTTTCCACAAGCATTTTAATCTCAGTGAATTCTGTAAATTGGCAGTTCTGTACTGAGGTATACCTGTCCCTTCCTGTTGAATGTGCTTTTTGGAACAACGTGATTCTCTAAATGACCTCAACTCCCTGGGTATGAATTCAAGTTTGTGAAGACTACTGTGGAGATGCCTGTCTTGGCAGTCAGCTATGCACAGCTAGAATGGAAAGCAGAAGTCCTCAAATTGCTTCTGTGACATATCTGTGGTTTTCATACCTGAACCTGATGGAAGAAATAACATATCACACTTTATTGATGCTGTGCCAGGGGCTTGTGGAGTCCAAAGAATAGTTCATGGAGTCAGTAGTCCTTGTTCATAAGGGATCTGTGTAATACTTGATAGAAAATAGAGCTGCTGTTAAATGAAAATCCTCACTAAACTACACTGTCTACACTGTGTATGCATGTGTGCAGCCATGGTTCATTACTCATCACATTATTTTGTGTAAGTCCAGACAATTTTGTGTCATTATCCACACTGGAGCTGACTGTTGCTTCTTACTGTGGCCTGAGCTCTGTAGTTAGCACATCTTGTCCCCTTACTTCCACATCTTTTAAATGATTCATAAAAACCCTTTCAGAGTTATGACCCTTTTTATTCCATTCTCTAGGAGCTGTGGGTTTGTATCCAGGGATCCCCATGGGGTTGTTGTTTGAAAAATGGAGTCTCTACAGCCTTCAGTCAGCTTTACAAAATCTGTTTGGGCTCTCTTTCTGATGACATTAGAGACTATGATTATGTCACATAATAAATAGGATCCTTTCAAAATTCAAATTCTTTATTTACACAAAAATTTACATTGTGTCTGTTTCTTTAAGAGGTATGGTTTGTTGTACAAACAAATCTAGATGCCTTCTCAAAGCTATCCTACTTGTGACTCCAACCCAAAAAAATAGGTATCTTCTCTACTAAACGTAGAAAATTTCATTGGTCTTGCTAATGATTTAACTTTGTTCAGTTGTGCTCATGACAGGTTACGTGACATATACAACTTTTTGTGTCTCTTTGTATGGGGCTGCTGTACGCAGACTATGTACATATGCCAGCAAGGGACAGCTAACATAAATAATCTCTAGGTTTTGCAACTGAAAGATATAGATCAATTTTCTCATTTGTATGATATTACAGTTCTCTAAAGTACTGAATGAGAGTGTTCAAATGCAAAAGGCAGTTAAGCTTTGAAAAATGAGCCAAATTTTTAGTAGGACCTTTGTATACCACGGCAGCAATATCCACAAAGTAGACTTTATTTTTTTTTTTTTTTCCAAAATATCTTCTACCATGAGATCCAAAATGGTTTCATAGTTTAAAACTCATAATTTTTAGGTACTCCCTTCTGTACCCTTTACCCATGTTAAACACCTATTTTTGTTTTTACCTAGGGAGGAAAAATAATTTTTTTTTCTTTAATTTGGCATAACACATAGTCTGACATCTGGATAGTTACTGACAGCAACAGTAAGATGATTAGATTTACAGTTTTACAGTATTAAAAATGTGGATCATGAAGAAGAGCCATGGTGGGCCAACCTTGGATAAGGTTCAAGGTCCAACAAACTGTCCCTTCATCAAGAATACAGGGAGATAAAATAGGACAAAAAAAAAGTTAATGAGTCAAGATAAATACAGAGATATCACCAACTGCAGTTACAGGCAAAACAGAATCAACTTGGGGTAAAATTAAATTATTACAAAATAAAGTACAGTTCAGTGGTGAGAAACAAAGAAACCTTCTCCCCATCCCTGCTTCCTAGGCCCAATTTCATTCCTTTACTTCCACCTCCTTTTCCCCAGAACAGCACAGGGGAGTAGTATTACAAAAATTAGTTGGAATATATGAAGAAGTTAGTTGGGATAGCTGTCAGTTTAATTAACCACATGACTGATATCTGCCCTCTGTTTTGCTGCATTAGCTTTTTGCTAACAAGAGTTTGGCCAAGCAAATTTCCTACATCTTGAATGTAGCATAGTCACATATAACTTCCTTGGAATGGTATCTGAATTCTGACTAACATAAATCAGGTAACATTTTAGGTGGAATCTGCTTTCTATAGATTTTCCCTTATGTTAAAAAACAAACAAAAAACAAACAAAAACCCACAAGAACAGAAAAACTTGTTGCTATTCAGTCTGCACAATACAAATAGTGTTTTCCAAGTTTTTTACTTCAAGCACCTAATGAATCCTTGTGTCTGTTTAGTTGGACTTTCCAAGCACAACACATCCCATCACAAACCATTGTCTGAAATTGATAAATAAAGAGGGGGAAGAGTGGTCCTTCAAGCAAACCTGACAAAGAAGGTGCCAAATGAATTACAGACACCTGAAGCTATAGCAATTTATGAATAAATTGACTGCCAGATTAAACCATTTTAATGTTGTGTTGTATTCAGACAGTTATAGCAATTTCAAAAATAGATGTTAAGTTTTTTTTTACTATCATATCTCTAGAGACAAATTTAAATGTTAAGTTTGTTTGAATTATAAACAAATAAGGCCCTGTGCCCCTAATGTAGTATGCATAGGTCACTCTGAAACTAATGCCTCCTATTTATTTCCATGGAAACTACAACAGATACAAAGAGAGCAATAACACTATTTGATAAAAAACGTTCTCAGCCACAAACCACTCTTTTTCAATATAATCACCATGATTAGCTATGTATTTTCACCAGTGATGAATAAAAGCCTGCATACTTACAATCATAAGAATCTGTACCAGTGGAAGTGATCCACTGTTGCTGTTGCCATTGCTGGAATGCATCTCCCACCACCTCACTGTGCTCACATTCACTGTTTGGTCCCTACAAACATTCAGTAAATACTGACGAATGTTAATGGGTGCTATTTTTTCCACATGGAGAAACTGAATTCCACATCTTTGCTTCATACTCCTTTTCAGGTCAAACACCATTCAGTCAGACTGCCCCTCTGCTGCTATCTGTTGCACTGTAACAAAATGTAATGGAGTATTGGTGGGCAGGTTCAACCTCTACTGCCATACCACGAACATCCTGCTCTGACCTTGTAGACCAATATAATGAAACATAAAGCATTACTTTCAGAGCAGCTCTTGCAAATTATTGCACACTGAGATATTTCCTTTTTACAAAATGGCATTTATTTTGCCACAAGATGACAATAAGCCGTGTGCTAAAATGGACTGCATTTATCTGCTGCTTGTGATAAAATGAAAAACTTACTTTATTTATCTGAGGATTTGACCTATAAAATCTTAATCTTCCTTTAACTTGTTATTACATCATTTCCTCTGTTAACCAGTTCCCTTGCAGAACCCTTCAGATTTTTTTTTTCCCAACCCCTTTTTAGTACTTAGAGCCATTCTGTTTAATTTCTAACTTTTTAAAAATGGGAAATGAAAAAGCATTAACATTTAGTTCATATATACAGGAGTGAAATGAAGCTTAGATTAATTCAGTACTTACTAAATAATGACATTTCAGAAGATCTTGAATTTAAAGTAACTGATTAATTCTGGTAAAATTAAAAAAAACAAAACACAGCAGTTCATTTGCAATAGCTGAAAATAATTTCAAACAAAATTTTGAAGGATATTGACATTCATTAAATTGACATTTGCAAAAATGTATATATATAATCTTCTATATTTACGCCTCGTGGTTACTATTCTTAGCCAAGATACCATATAGGTAGGCAGAAAGTCAATACAAGCAGGAATGACTATGTATCCTGGCCAAGGGTACACCCAAAGGGCTTATTTATGTTGCAGCACTTGATCTAGTGAATATTTAATAGACTCGAATATGGAATAAATTCAGGAGGCGATACTGAGAATGCCACATAAGATTATAGCAAACTGTGGGGAGTTGATTATTGTGGGTTCAAAGCTTTTCAGAAATAAGCAAGATTTGAATTCTTCTGTCAGTTCTATGGATTGTCTTTCATTTTTTCTTTGATATAAAATATTTTGGAATTATCAGAAGAGCTTTAGAAAAGTATTTGCAAAATATGTTTTTTTCTTGGGCTGAGAATGTGCTTACCTTTTATGTATTTATTTATTTATTTTTTATTTTTCCTGCTACGAGAGGTGATATATAGGAGACACATGGAGATAATGTTGAGATTTGGAGCCACAATATTTTGGCGCATATTAAAATGAACAGGAAGGATTGCTTGCCACTTGAGAAACTTCTTCCAATTTAAATTAATATATAGTTCCTGGCATTCTTCTGCAGCTTAATTGTACTATAAACACTCTGCTTTCTCATGAAAGAATTATTGAACTGTAAGACTATCTATCAGAACCATAATTTATTTTGAAAAATAGAGAAGTAAGCTATTAAGGAAAATAAAAATGTTACACGAACTTACATATGTAAGCTAATGAAGGAATTCAGGATATCAGTCCTATTCCATTTATTTTGAAACAGACCTGGAACATAGGGGTAGAAAAATATAGTGTAAGAAGGAAGATTTTTGTATGTTTTCAATTTTCTTATACAAATTTCAGCCTTCTGTCATGTGATTTGAAAATCCATTTCCCATTCCTTATTAAGAAAGAGTCATTGTGTCCCAAGTTAAATGGATGCTGATGTTATCAGCTCTATGATTGCCAGATTTCTCTTATATTTCTTCAGTACTGTACCTGTAACTCTTGAAACTGTGGTTTGCACAGCTTTGAAATGAAGTATAAATGAAATGAGATAAAATAAATTAAAAATTACATAAAATCATAAAATCACAGAATCATCTGAGTTGCACGAGACCTTTATAAGTCATCAGTCCAACTCCCTGCAATGAACAGAGACACCTACAGCTACATCAGGCTGCTTAGAGCCCTGTCCAACTTGACCTTGACTGTCTCCAAGGATGGGGCTCCCACCACCTTTCTGGGCAACCTGTTCCAGTGCTTTGCTACCCTTCCCATAAAAAAAAACAAAAAAAACCAAAAAACTTCTTCCATGCATCCAATATAAATCTCCCCTTTTAATTTGAAATCGTTTTCCCTTGTCCTCTCCAAAGTCAGACAAATTCGAAATGCTGTCTGTGTTTTTGTGTCAAAACATTTCTAAAACTTTTTCTGCTGAAAAAGTCAGCTGGTGACTGAGAGTACTCAACAGAGTCAGTTCTGTGCCAAATGCTTTTGAACTTCTTGGCCACTTGTTAATATTGCTAGTTAGCTGTCCATTCATTTAAAATATCTAGAGTCTTCAAAAGTTACAAATTCACTATAGAATAAAGAGTATGCTTTCATTTATAGCATCTTACAGATATTGCAGATAGGTAAATGACAGACATCTGCTGCAACCAGAATAAACAAAACCAAAAATTTCTGTCTCAAGTATTATTCAAGTAACCTTTAGAAAAAGTGGTACTCATTCAAGGAAATAGGGCACCAATTTTGCATCTCAGAAAAGCATTGGTCGCTGTTTGGTATCATACTGCTGTTCCTACTTCCACATGGGACTCCTAAAGAAACCAGCCAGAATGAATGATGACCTCAGTAGTGTTTGGAAGTCAGTAATTTTTATGGATATTTTTGAAGTTAAGTCACTGATGAATTGATTATCAGAACTACTATAAGAGAATTGAAGTGATTTCTTTGACTGCTTCTTCAGTTGAAGATAAGATGTGAGGATAGAGTCATTGGCTTTCTTGCCATTCTGTATGTCGTAGCGTGGATATTGAAAAGATTCTTTAAGGTAAAAATGCTAAACTTATGTGAAAACAAACAAACAAAGAAACAAACAAAAAACCCACTATTTTTAAATTTTTGAGGCTGTTCTGTCCCAGGTATACCAATCCTTCTGGAACAATGGCTCAAGTCCAAGTGTTATATTCTGGATATGCTTCTGTATTCAACCTATTTAGGAAAAAAATCAACAAAATTCCAGCTATTTCACATTCAGTATAATCCTTCCCTGGAGCTCTGCAATGAGCTCACAATTATAATTGTAAATTTCCAAATGGAAAGTTTTACATGGTAAGTTATACATTATGTCTGGGGACAGAGATCCTGAAGTCAAGCTTTAATTGTTTCATACCTAAAGAGGAATGGGATGAAATACCAAACAGCAATCATAACAGCAAAATATTCTACATCAGGAAACTTAAACCAGAGACAGCAGTAAACAGACCTACAGAAATATAATGCACTCACTCCTAAAAATGTACTTTGTTTTAAAATGTAAATGAAATGTGCTTCGTTTCACTGTTCAATGCTACTGTGTAAATTTGCATATTATCTCCTTCTCCCTTTTCAGTATCCTCGACCAACAGCTGTGACTTGTCAAAACTTGCCAGCACCAGGGAAAAAGAAAATGAAGGGGCATATTGGAAACTGTGTCAGCTTATCTTTTGCTTTCAGTAAAATGTAATTGCTGAAGATGCCATTAAGAGGTGTCTGGGAAAAAAAATAAAAACGTGTTAAGGCTGCTTAAATTCTTTTTGTTTTTGTTTTTGTTTTTGTTTTTTCCTTCTCTGACTCTAATAGCAGTGTATGATACCTGGGAAGGGCAGAGGAGAGAGAATAGAATGCCTGGTGCGCTATTCTCACACATTGCCTCCCTGTGATGGAGGGCTGCTGAAGCTCATATCTTTGCAATGGTTTTGACAGAGTTCTTCATCACAGGTATTTTGCAGTGGCCTTTGTATTCCTACTTGTGAATCCTTTCATCAGACCCTCTCCTTTCTGATGCTTGTTCTTGCACTTGAGATGTCACATCGAACAGCGGAGAGCTCAAGGCCTCTTTCTTATTGCACAGCAGGATGAAGGAAGTTTGTAAGTGCAAGAAAACCCCTGTAACACAAACTTCCAAGCATTTTCCTTTGTACTATTGAGAAAGATCAAGCCCGTGTCATTGCTACTGAAATTATGCTATGAAAAATGTCATGTCCTGGTGGAAAAATGACAAGCCTCAGAAGACGCACTTTCAGCCCAAGAGGCCAAAAGTATCCTGGGCAGCATCAACAGAGATGTGGCCAGCAAGGGAGAGGGAGGTAACTGTTCCCCTCTTCTCTGACCTCATGAGTCCCCATCTGGAGAACTGAGTCCAGGCCTGCAGACCCCAGCACAAGAAATATGTGGAGCTGCTGGAATGGGTCAAGAGGAGTTTCACAAAGATGATCAGAGGGCTGGATTGCCTCTCCTATGAAGAGTGACTAAAGCAGTGGAGCTTGTCTGGCCTGGGGAAGAGAAGGCTCATTGCAGCCTTCCAATCCTTAAAAGGAGTTAATGAACTAGAGGAAAACTGACTTTACATGATCTGATAGCAATAAGATAAGGGGGTGTGGTTTTAAACTAAAATTGAGGAGATTTATATTAGATGTTAGTGGGAATTTTTTCACTGAGAGGTGCTGGAGCAGGCTACCCAGAGATGCTGTGGGTGCCCCATCCCTAGGGTTGTTCAAGGCCACATTGAGTGAGGCCTGGCAACATGATCTAGTGCCTGCTTCTGTGGTTGGAAGCATTATCTGAACTAGATGATCTTTGAGGTCTCTTCTTACCTGAGACATTCTGTGATTCGATAGATTTCAGATTGATCATAAAGCTCCAGCTCTTTGTTGGGTCTTGTTGTTAGGTAGGAAATGAAGATGGTCATAAAGCAGTGTAACAGCAGGTTCCTCTCATTGCTTTCTCATGTTTCGTGGAGTTCATGATAGGATTCAGAGACTGCAATATACCTGTGAGTTGCACGAGACCTCAGTTTCTCTAAGACTTCTTGTGTGGTCCCAGAGGTGAGTATCTACTCATCACTGTATCTGGTAATATTGGGATTTGGGTGCATTACTATCATGCATTAGAAGTAATAGATATTAGACTGTAAGAGCTCTGATCATTCACTGAGTAGACTCTACAGAGACAGCTTTACTATACACTGCCTGCTGTGCTGCTGTAGGGAACCTGCTTTAGCGGGGAGGTTGAACTTGATGATCTCCAGAGGTCCCTTCCACCCTCTAGGGTTCTTTGACTCTGTTTCTGTATCTTCTGTTATCACTATGGCCTTGCATTTCAAATAGAAAAGGTCCATAATTTGTAGGATTCAGATACAAATGGGAATACTCTGACAGGAGGGCTGGAAAATCAAACTCCTTGTATGAAATTTCTGCAGTATAAGAAGAAATTTAGCTTGTTGCTTTCTTACTGTTAAGGAAAAAGGAGAACTGAAAAATACAAAATAAAAGTAATGGGCAAAGGAAAGATGTAAGCAGTGATAGAAATCTCCCTTACCCTGCAGATGACAGCTCTGTATAGAAGTTAGGATGTCAACAGAGCAGCTAGAAATGAAGTCTCTGGCCTGCCATGGGGTGATTTATGGAACATAGGGTTATCAGATAGCAAAGCAGAAATGGGCTGAGCTGCACTAAATTATCTGGTGCTTTTCTGACAAGTGGATCAGGATTCTTTGTGTTTCCTGGCTGGCCTTATTAAGTTCCTATAATTATCATTTTATTGATAAAGTGCTGCCCTTGGTGAGACTTGGGGGATGCTGCATAATTTTAATAACACTATGTGAATGTAAGATAATATACTAACAGAACAAAACTTGTCTTACAGAAAGAAATGGGATAGTAGCAGGGATTCTTTCCTAATACTAGAACTGAAGAGGGATTACCTTCCTGGCAGTGAAAAATTCATCCCTTCAAAAGGGATATTTTTTATAAACTAGATTTTTCTCATTGGAACTGCTGAGGATCTGTTGTCAACCCACCTAAGTACTAATGTTCACCTCTCAATACTTTTGTGACAAATCCACACCCTCAGTTCTGTAATTGCAGCTCTTGAGTTAGATTTCTAAAATGAGGAAAAATAACTATATAATCGAACTATGATGTTGAACTCTTTTCAATGAAAACAAAACGAAACAAAACAAAACAAAAAAAGATGGAAATTTTGAGGTACATTCTCACCCAAAATCAAATGTAGGAATACAGTACAGAGACCTAGATCCACAGAGCAATTTAGGCATATGACTATTTATCTGGCAAAAACAATCAGATTGAAGAGGATAGATGAAATATCTTCACTGAAGGGACCTAGGTGTTGTGATACTCAGTGATGTAAAGGGTAAGATGGAAGTGCTGAGGTTGACAGGCATTCATAATGATGGATTAAATGCATATGCTCCCCATGCAGAGGGAAGAGTTAGGTTCATACTAGCTCAAGGATATATAAATTCACCATCAGGAGTATTTCCAAAGACTTCTGCCCTCAGTGTGAGATCATCTATCTCTAGAAAATCACATTCACGTATACCTTTCAGAGTGCAGACATTTCTCATACTTAGAAATATTCTGGTAAGATGATTAACATTCTCCAAATTGCTTCTGTACAATTTACCCAGTTATTATCTAATTAAATATAAAATAATTCTTTTATTTCAGAGTCAGGGATGATTCCTGTTTTCCTGTTACTAAGTAGTGAGATTTGAAAGACGAGTGCTAAACTAGCACCTTGGCAAGATACAGATCATTTATCACATCATTTATGTGCCTGAACTTGTTAGTTTTCATTTTTTTTTTTTTTGATTTTTTCATTTTTTTTTCAAGTTTTCATTGAAGATGATACAAGCTCCTTAATTCTATGTATTTAGGATCCCAGTCACTCTACACAAAGTGAGCATTGGGTCATTAATGGGAAGGCTGTGGTAGACTGAAAAAGGTCTTTAAATAGCCTAGCCACGAAGGCAAAGAGGGATACTCTCATTCATTTTAATGTTGATTGAGTCCATGTAATTATGCAAAATCTTTTTGCTTCTGTGAGATCACTTGCACTGCACAAAATAAATATTTATTTGTCACTTTCACCTTCTGAGGAATGTTGTCATTCTTCTTTTAATTACTTCATAGTTTTTAATAATTATGTGTGTCACCTATTGGGCTGCTTCCACATTCAAAATGCTTTGCACATGTGAAATATCTGCATCTGATTTTGCATTATAAAATATTTTTAGGGAAAGCACTAGGAAACATTTGAAAATTAGAAAGGCAAAATTCCTGCAAGAACTTCACCTGACCACCATTGTTAAAGATAATAAAAAAAAATGTTTTTACAAATATACTGACAGCAAGATGATAGCAAAGGAGTATCTTCCACCTTTAGTGGCTGTAGAGGGGAACGTTATCACTGAGTGTGAGGAAAAGGCTGAGGTTCTCGGTGCCTTCTTTATTTCTGTCTTTACAAGTTAGAACAGTTATCTGCGGGGTACTCAGTCCCCAGAGCTGAACAACAAGGGCGGGGAGCAGAATAAACCCCCTACAATTCAGGAGTAAACAGTCAGTGACCTGCTACTCCTCTTCGACTGTCATAGGTCCATGAGACCCTATTTAATATCTTTATTGACAGTCTGGATGAGGGGATTGAGTATACCCATGGTAAGTCTGAAGATACAGCAAGTTGGGAAGAAGTATCAATCTGCCTGAGGGTAGCAAGGACCTTCAGAGGGATTTGGACAGGCTGGAATGATGGGTTGAGACCATCCAATAAAAGCAAGTGTGAAGTCCTGCATTTTGGTTACAAAAACCCATGCATTGCTACTATCTTGAGACAAAATGACTGGAAAACTGCACAGAGAAAAAGATCTGGGAGTGTTTGTCAACAGCTAGCTGAAAATGAGTCAGCAGTGTGCCCAGGTGACCAAGAAGGCCAACAGCATCCTGACTTGTATCAGAAATAATGTTGCCAACAGGAGAAGGAAGGTGATTGTCACTCTGTGCTCAGCTCTGATGAGTCCACTCCTCAAGTACCATGTTTAGTTTTGGGCCCCTCACTACAAGAAAGAGACAGGTGCCCTGAAACATGTCCAGATAAGGACAGTGAATCTGTGCATGGTTTGGAACACAGTTCTTATGAGGAGCACATGAGGGAGCCTTTTTTTTTCTGGGTAGCAGTGATGGGACTAGAAGTAATGGCCTCAAGTTGCTCCATGGGATGCTCAGGTTGGATATTAGGAAAAATTTATTATCTGAAAGACTGCTGAAGCATTGGAACAGTCTGCATGGGGGGCGGGGGGGGGGGGGGGGGAAGGGGGGGTGGAGACACCATCTTTGCTGGTTTTCAAGAAAAAGGTAGATATGGCACTTAGGGACACGGTTTAGAGTGGTCATAGGCATGGTTTGATGGTTGGACTAGATGACCTTATTGATCTTTCCAACCTTAATGATTCAATGATTCTATGATTCTATGAAAATATTTGTCTGCAATTTCTTGGGATAAAATAAGGTTATGTGTAAATTGAGCTCCATCTTCCTAGATATATACCTGAAAGCATGTAACTGGATCCTTACTTTATCCTGGATCTCAAAATGAGTTCCATATGGAAAACAAACAAACAAACAAACATATGAATAACAAAAAACCTTTATTTCAGAGTGTAAATGTAGACGTTCAAAGGTGCAGTCCGTGTATGAATTACCTCTGCATTCTATCTAGATCTAGTCAATTCTTGACAGTGAGTAGAATCCAGACCATTGCAATGCCTGTTTAGGACAAAGCTGAATTTCTGTAGAGCTTCTTCAGCCCCTGGTTCCCAAAATTGATACTCTACCAGCATCAAAGGTGACCAGGGATCAGATGCTCGGGAGCGGATAGGCTGCTAACAGCAACTGCTGTGAACATTTCAGAAAAGAAACTCTGCCCAACCCACCCACCCTTTGTGAGACTCTTCTTTGCTTAGGCTCCCAGTGTTTGATGTTTGACAAAGGTATTGTAGCATAGTCACATGAAACATAGTAACTGCTGGCAATCCATGCAAACAACAACTTGTTTCCACAGCAGTGAGGCTTGTATTTATTTACCTTACTTGTACAAATATCTCTTGATAGCATAAGTGGTTTGCTGCATGGACTGTAAAATGTTTTTTACGTTTACTGGGATGGACATCAAATTTTCATTCACACGGTTAAAATAGACTTCAGTCTATTTCATGCATCTCTTTATCTACCTAAATATCTCTGTGTACATAAAAATATCCATATACCCAGGAGAATGTAGCTCCTTATGTAAACGTGTGTATATGTTCAAAATTATCAAATCTGAATAAACTCTAAATAGTGGCTCAGGAATTTAGTAATGAATCTACTCCTGCTTTTCAGAACACTATTTGTGTGGTAATGGAAGTAGAAAGACACAAGCTACAAGCATAAGCAAGATCCCAAATGCAATCTCACCCCATTAAAAAGTAATAAGAGAAAGGGAAGGTGTTCTGAATGACTCATAAACAATGGCTTGTTTAGCACTAGGCTTGTCCTCTTGAAGAAACATTTCACAAAACTAGTAGCACAAAAAGGCAAGGTTACTAGCTACTGGAGAAAACTGTAGAATCTGTGTCTTTACATCCCTAATATTCATGCAGTAGGGAAACTGATATTACTTTAGGCTTTATTGTTTAAAAGTTCACTTGTTTTTTTGTTTTTCTTTTTTTCAATATATATTTTTCTGCTAAGGAAATCAGTGATGATCAGTGTTACAAGTCCTTAATGTAAACAAAAGTGCACACACATCTACAAATACATGTACACATTCACAGACATGGTCTCCTTACATATATGTATGTGTGCATATTGTATATGTATGTATAAATGCATATATTTTATTCAAAAATACAGCAACTTAAACATTAAGAACATGTTTATTTTCCAAATAAAACAGTATTTTTAAGATCAGTGTACAGAACTGGTATTTTGGGCTTATATTGGAGTTGTTGAATAACAACATATTTGGAAAGATTTTTAGGGTAGCATCATTCCACTTGCTGCTCAATACCTGCGTCCAGAAATGAAAGATGATACACAATGAACATGCCAGATGGAAAATACATTTATAGGGGGAAGAGGCTTGGTGTTTTGCCACTATGTGGACTACATTAGACAGCACAGCAAGCCAGTAAAGTAATGATGTGGAAAAAAATTAAAGGTTACAGAAATAAAATTCAGAAGAATGGTGATCTTTCTACGGAACAGAAGGCAAGGAAATATTCCAGATAAAGGGGGAAGCCAGAAATGAAAAGTAAAATTATTTTTAAGATACCAACTGCATATGAAAAACAGAAAAATACGAGAGCTCTGTGACTAAGAAGAATGGGCTGCTAAGTATAGAGGACAGCCGGGGAAAAAAAGATTAAAAAAACCCCACAAAAATCATAAAACCAAAAAAGGGAAATCCTAATGGAAGAAGAAGAGAATGAAGGGCAACCCATGACAAATCAATAATCAAGATTAAAAAATTGGATTTAAGTAAAAAGTTTGTTACAGTAGGGGTAAGGAAGCACTGGAACAGGTTGCCCAGGGATGTGTTGGATGCCCCTACCCTGAAGACTTTCAAGGTGAGAGTGGATGGGACTCTGAGCAACCTGATCTAACTGTAGGTGCGATGATCATTCCAGGGGACTGGAACTAGACGATCTTTAGAGGTTCCTTTCAACTCAGACAATCTCCATATATCAAATCACAAATCAAGTCTTGGTTGCACATGGGTTCAGGTGCTTTGCAGGTATTCCATTCACTGAAATAAAGCACACTTCATTCCTTTAGATAAAAGATCTCTTTAAGAACTGTGGAGGCCATAGGGATGATGAATGAACAAGATCTTTCTTTGAGAGGGAAAAACAGTACTCAGCTAGAGAAGTTCATTTCACAACATTGAGAGAAAAGCTAGAGGAAGTGAGAGCAGCGTGTTATTTTTTCAGTTGTTCATATCATAAGATACATGATAAATCACAGAATCACAGAATCACAGAATTATCGAGGTTGGAAAAGACCTAGAAGATCATCCAGTCCAACCATTACCAATACTTCCCAGCTAAATCATACCCCTCAACGCAAAATCCAAACGTTTATTTATATTTACGAAACATGGCCAAGGCAATACAGGGTGACAGATCCAAAAGTGAGACAGTACCACAAATAATACAAAAATGTTTAAATCATGTCAGCATGATTGCTATTACTTATGTATGGGACCAAGTCAAGCACTGTCTTTTTTTTTTTTTTTTAATGAAGCATGCATAGTTAAGGTAAGTCCATAACAGCAAAAAAAAATAATTGCTATCTATCTAAATGTCCTAGGAGAACATGATAGATGTCAATGGCCAAAAAATAATCTTCATTTTACACCTTTTATATATATGCAGATAAATGTGATATATACATATTAGAAATCATAAAATCATGGTATCACAGGATCATTTGAGTTGGAAGGAACCTTTGAAGATCATCTAGTCCAATCCCTTGGCAATGAACAGGACATCTACAGCTAGATAAGGGTGCTCAGTGCCCCATCCAGATCCAACCGGAGGAACAGTTATCAACTACAGAAGCTGAAGACCTTATTTATAATCCCTAACATGTTTCTGAAAGCTACAATGGGATTCTTTGAGCATTCCCTACCTTCAGAAGAGCTTGCCATCAGCCTGCAGTTCTGTGAATTAGTCTCCAAAGACTCACTGAATATCATGCATAATAGTCTTTATCTGAGATTTTCAATTATGTTGGAGTTGAATTTGCAACTCCTAGCATTGTTTATGTGGTGATGCTGCTACTTGGTCTCAGAATTGCAAATTTCCTAGTTATGGGAATCAGCAAGTAAGAAACATCTCTCTTGTGGGCAAACCTTAACACACGAACAGAATGGAAGAAAATGTCACCACTGGCATCTTGGAGAAATGCCAAGGTAAACTACTAGCTAATAAGTGGAAGATTTCATTCTGTAATCATTTGGCCTGAGGCTTCATCAGCCAGTCAGTGAATATTAGAATCAATAAATGCCCAATTATCCATCACAGTCACGAACCGTGGTATATTTATCGTAACATATAATGTTTATTTAATGAAGAATATCATCAGAATTTTTAATAATAAGTGGATGCTTCCTCCTTCCCCACTCCTTTAGCCTATTGTTTCAAGTCATAAATACCTGACCTAAATCTTCCTCTCCTCCTCTCTAGGGAGGAGACTAGGCTGATGCTGCTAGGATGATAGAGGTAAGAAATAGGTCAGGTTCAAATGCAATTGTTCTGTCTGACACTTTTACTGATACAGCGCAGTTACATGAAGCTTTCACATTTCTGAGTCCCCTGTTGCTATTGGTATCCACCTGTGTCTACCAGATATGGTCTTTTTCTAAAGCATCTCTTTTAAATGACTGGACAGTATTCTTTTCATCTTATTCCTTTTTTCTTTTTCTTTTTTTTTTTTTTTTTCCCCTACCTACTGCATTGCTCAGTGAAACTAATCAGCAGAATAAGATATTGCTGGGTTAAATTAACAATTATTTCTTTTTACAATTGTTCTATGAAACATTTATCAATAAGATTATTTATTTATTCATTTATTTATTTTTTAATGGGAAACCAAAAGTTCAATTAAAAGTTGTTTCATTACAAAATGTCTTTGTTGGCTGGTAAGCATTCATGAGAGAAAGGAAAATGCAGATAAAGATAACTGCTAGAAACAGGTTTCTAAAACGAGAGGGTGAATTCCCTCATCCCCCTGCAGCATGTGGTACTGTGGTATTGCAGCATGGGGAGGATTTCAAAGAGTCTCCAAAGAGTTTTATTTCAGAAGGAGCTCTGCAGTTGAACCATACATCAAAAAAAGACCTTCTGCCACCTATTTCTTGTAAATTTGAGATGCATATGCGGTGGTGTTTGACAGGTCACAGCTTCCACAGACTAAGCACTGGGTAACAGGAATGTTAAATAAAATACTCTGACCTGGTATGGGAATGGGCAAACAGCCAGATCACAATCCATCATAGTAAGACAGAAATTTTGCCATTGCTGGGTCAAAGATTCAGTTGTTTGTCAAATAGCATTATAAACCAAAAGGGCTCTTAAACAGAAGAGCTGGATGAAAATAGAGACCGGAAAATGTGAAAACACAACTATTTCACAGCAGGATTTAGGCAACCAGCTGTTACAGGCTTTTTTGACAGTCTCAGATTAAAATGGACACATGACCATAAAATATTAATTTAACTCAGCGCTGTTTCAGGGCAAGAGTATAGGTAGCAGCTTTGTAGGTGTTGATACATGTGAAAGAGTCCCTGAGACACAGTCAGAATCAAGCCCAAGAGCAATACTGCCATGAACAAAGGAGCTACAGAATGATCTCTCCCAACCATGTGTATAGATCCACTAACAAAATTCAAAACCTTGAAACTGTATCAAGCAGATGCAAACAAAGTCTAGTGCTGGCTGTGTTTTTGCTGATTCTCTTGCTTTATTTTGTGTTTGGGATGATTCAAAGAACCACTTTTCTTTAACATCTGCTGCCTGCCTGTAAATGATGAACTAGATTCCAGACACAATTTCTGCAGGTAACCAGCTGTGATACCCTGCAGTGATTCATAATACCAAAGTGTTTATGGAGATTTTTGAATTTACATGTTTATGAAGTTTACAGTGTGACACGAGAGGAAATAATTTAATTGATGTTGTTTATTTTGCTGCAACCATGGCTCTGCAGTGCTCAGTACAGTAGAAAAAATTAGTATGTACACCTCACTGTATGGTTGCAAAGCTATGGTCAAGAGGACAAATCTTGGGGAGAGAGAATTGTGTGCTATCAAGAAGAGGAGTGAACATTTGACTAAATTACATTACATTGCAATGATGTCAGACATCCATAATGTAATGTAATTTAGTGAAAGATTTTAAATTATTCAAAAATGACAGATAATCAGGCAGGGAATGGTTTTCACTTGTTTTTTTGTGGAATTAAGTATCCTTCTGGAAATCAAACATTGCACGCAGGAGTATCTTGCTGCATGTAACAGAACAGAAATGGGCTTACACTAGATGTTCCCAAAGCAAATTGTTGTGTAATTCAACAGCTCCTCATCCTGACTGAGAAATACGCTGAGAGGATGCATCTGTTGCTATGTGTTCAACACTAATTGATATGAAGGACTGTGTTTTGGCACAGAGTGCATGGAAGAGGTTCAATATGGTTGTTACTGAAGTTGGGGCTGGCCCTAGGCTCTCCATCAGTTTGTACAGCAACACTCAACATGTGAGAATAACTGAACAGTCTTCAAAGCGTCATCCTGCTCTTGATCTTTTCATGGAAACTGTGTGCTTAGAGGAATTTGGGAATTCTGAACTGAATCACTGTCTCCAAATTTTGCCTTAGTCCTTTGATAGTAGGTTGGGAAACACAAGCAAGCAGCCCTCCTGGAAAATGAAGGAGAAAACAATTTGAAAGCGGAGACGACCCAGTTTGTTTTTCCTTTTCATCCTTTCATTTCTTTTGGGCTCTGGTGCTGCCTTTTCCCTTAGAATGCACAGGTTTTGAGCTTGCAGGGAGAGAAGATCTGTAGATACAACTCTAGGCAGCCACATGTTTTATTCCTGTCTAGTGTTAATCATACGAATAGCCATCTTTATAATTAGATTAGGTTAAAAAAAAAAAAAGAAAAAAGAGAGAGAGAGAGAGAGAGAAGGAAAAAAAACAGTGTCAGGTCCTGTTATCTGATTGTACAGGCACTACAGCATGGCTTGCATCCATATGCTAATCTCTCTTGTCTTCCAGAAGAGGATGGCTGCATCCCAATTGCTTTCATGAACATTCTCTGGCCTGCACTTCCCCCAGTGCCTGAGAATGTCTAGGAAAGATCTGGGAGAATGCTGTCTAGTGCTGCACAAAATTGGGCTGGGAACTTGTGAACGATTGATTTATTGATGTGGTTTATGGTGGAATAATGCCTTGTCACCCATCTAAATAGACATCCCGATGCAACTCTGAACAACAAATCTGTAATAAGGCAGACAGAAATCACAGGTCTAAACATTTTTTCTTGTAGGATAGAACCTAGTTTTCTCTAAGCAGCCAAGCATTTCAGAGAAAGATTTGTGTTAAGGAATTACATCCACTTGCTGTTCTTATGCTCTGGCTGGCCAGTATTCCTCTGGCTAGCCAGTTTTCAAAGAAAGATGGAAATGGAGCAGTTGAAAGGACTAAAATGAAAACAAAGAGAAAATAAATATTAAATTATCATTTCAAAAAAATGTTATAAATTAGGATTATAGAACAAGGGAGAACTCAAGGGGTTGATAACATGTTAAAATAATTAAAAGAATAACAAACACTAAAGGAAAAAAAAGTATATTAAAATATTAAAATGTATAAAAAATAGCCTTTATTTATTTATTTATTTTTAAATTAGGAAATAAATAGCAATTATATCTAGATCAGTCTAATCAGAGGTCGATAGAATCTTAATTTTCACCAGTTATTATTTTTCAGAACAGCACTATCTCTTCTGTACTCCAGTCCTAAACTATGTTAGCTAAAGTATACCGTTAAAACCTCTTAAAATCATTCTGGCTTGCACTTCATGCTTAGAGGGAAATTGTATAGAATTTACTGGGGTATTTTAAGCATTCAATATGTTGTTTTTTGTTTAAACCAATCATCTAGCATTTAATAGACAATTAGATCCCAGCTATTGAAGTCCACAGGATGACTCAGACATTCAACAAATAATAAACATTTTCTCTATTAAGAATATTAGATTTTTAGAGTAATTGATTAAGTCACAATTAAATGCTAAAGTACTTTCCCACCAGGGTACAAACAATTAACACAAGCCCAATTCTTCACTGCCTGGCATCTTGTGCAGAGAGAAAGAATAATGCTTGTGATGTGGTATCATTGTACACGTATTTGCTATTTATTGTGCATTAGTGCAGAAACCACACAGTGCTCTCTCCTCATTTTTTTCTCTCAAACACTAAATTTTCAGAGTCTGTAATAGCTCCTCATACATGATGTTCCATAATCCCTTTATCATTTGGGTTGTGCCTCAGTGTTGTTATTTTCTTTTTTTTTTTTTTTTTTAATAGCTTATTGATGTCCTTTTCATGCTGTGGGAACTAAACTACGCTCCCTACTTCATTGCTAGCTGAAGTAATGAAGGAAATGCTGGGCACAATCCTTCAGATCACATTCAAGTATCTCCTATTAAGCTTTTTTGATGGCATGCTCAAAGGAAACTTTTTCGGTGCTTTCACTGCATTAGCCTGAATCTGAAACCTGTGGACATCAGTAATAAGTTAGAGACCTGCTGAAGCTGAATTATAGCTCTGAGTTGTAATTCCAGACAAAGAACACATTTTTATTAGATCAAATACTGGGAGGAAAAAAAAAAAAAAAAAAAGGCTGGCTTTTCAAACACTCAAACATTTTCAATCCTTTCAAATGTCTCTGCCTGTACATTTGTTTTATTAATGATATAGAATCACAAAATCAATGAATTTGGCAGGCACCTCCGTAGACTGTCTTGTCCAACTCTCTGCTCACAGCAAGGTTGGCTGGAGCAGATTGTTCAAGGTCATGTCCAGTTGGGTTTTGAATATTTCTGAGAAGGGAGACACTGACACCTCTCTAGGCAACCTATTTGACTACCTGCACCATGAGAATCTTTTTCCTTATGCTTGCAAGTATATCTGTATTCCTCCTGGATCACCTGGCTTGGATTCCACTTTGAGATAAGTCAATTAAGTTTAGTTTGGTCTGAAACAAGGCAACAATTCTTCACGCTGTGCCTGCCTCACTTGTGTCCTGTGTGCAACATGAATTGCATCATGCATCACAAAGCAAAACACTTAGATTACTCTTGCTGTGTCCTAATTATACATTTGGTACAACCACCTATAGAAAGGATCTTTGTTTGGAAAGTAATGGATAAACTTAATATAACAATATTCCTTATGTAAGAATACTACTTATTAAGGATAAAATTTCTCAATATAACACATTTCTTAACATACTGTAAAAATTTTCCTTCTGACTTTTGCATAGCAGAGATACAGGCAAAAAACACAATTTAAGATTTTCAGTGAAAATGATTGTAGAAACCTAAAACATCTTGCTGGAATGTCATTGTGATAGCAAAGAAAAATAGAAACAAATTAAGAAACAAATAAACAAAATAAAACCAGAACTTAACAAAAAAAATTCAGAAGATCTCTATAACAGTTTGCTAACTGATATCATTGCAAGAAAATGTGCTTCTCCAAGAATTTTGGCTTCTCTGAACAGGTCTTAGAAACAATATTCTCAGATCCAATTTATTACCTTCAACTGGAAAATATATATATATGTTATCTCCAGAGTTGTAGATATGCTCTTAGAAGATAAAATATAATAACTGTCCTTTTACCTCAGTTCTGATAAGCATGTCAGTAACTTTTATTATGATATTGGTAAAGAGTTTTCTTTTTACTGAATACTCTCTTCCAAAAGTAAAATTTTATCTATTGATTATGACTCTCAAATTTGACTTGTTTGTTTTACAAGATTTCTTACTTAATATAATTTTAAAATAGAGATTAAAAATCTATATTTAGCCTACTAGCTACTAGCCTGCTCAGTAAGCTACATATTACCATGGCAAATTGGATGCCTTGAGTACCTTTTCATGCATTTGAGACAGGCAGCTCTACCAGATCATCTGCAGACCTGGAGGGATGTCAGCCCACCATCCCACCATAGAGCAACAACTGAGCTGAAATATTTTGAAATGAACGCAATAAATGTTAAAGCCAGGACTGCAGATCTAACATCCCTAGAGATGAGATATTGGACCAAATGCACATCTTGGGTGAATTAAAATAACAAAAACAACAACTGTGACGACAACAAAAGTTAAATCTTGCACAATGAGCCACATTTTTTATAGCTTCCAGAAGACTGTAGACACTACATATAGAAGACCGTGCAGGTGTTACCCAGCTCTGTTTTCCTTTCCATCTGTAGACTGTGGTTTTGCTCCTGAAGGATTTATAAAATTTTGCAAACTTGATTTCTAGATGGCAAGAGGATCCCAGCCTCCAGTTTAGAGTTTTTGAGTTGGTGTTGAATGCTCTCTGAAATGTCTGGAATTTCTAACGTGGAATGGAGCATCGCATTTCAATTTAAAGTAAACACAGGTGAGCCACGTAGCCTTTATTTCTCCTGCTATGCGAGTGCAGTGTGACAGCCATTTCTCATAACCAAAACCACTGGTATGTAACAAAAAAAAAGTCAAACAACTTCACAAAGAATGAACCAAGCAAAACACAAAAAAAAAAATGGTCTGCTGGAACTAAAGATCCTAATTAGGTTTCTGCATTACACAGCACTATGATAAAAGACATTAAACCAAGGCTGAAGAAGACTGCATGAGAAAAGGGATGCTTTAAGTAGATGTATTTACAGTAAGACAGGAAAAGAGAAAAAAAAAAGCTAGATAAAGAATAGACAGCAGTTTGGTGCCATAGAGGGGTTAAAATGCATTTCAGAAAGATCTTCCTAATTTTTTTTCCCTTGCACCTTAGAAAAGCAGTTCACACTGAATTACTACACCATTTATCTGCAAGCTGTATCATGCCAATCTTTATGTTATTTCATATTGCTTTCAGTGGAAAAGAACAAATGCTATTTTGGTAGGAGTGAGGACTGTATACTGCAAAAAATAATCTTGTTCAAGGAACATGTCCCTTTGCCATAACCTGTCTGTGAATTCAGAAGAACTACTGAACTGTCACATATATATCTCATGGTGAAAAAATTGTTTTATTCAGAACAGTGATTATATCTTTATACAGATGTATATGGAGAGTACATACATATATAAACAGAGGTGTATATGTGGAAAGAAGCAGATGGGAAAGAATGAAAGAACAGAAATAAATTTTTAGGAAGAGAATTTACATCCAATAGCGAGAAACAGAAATCTTACTGTTCCCGCATCACGGAAAAAAAAAAAACCCACAACTATTAGTTAATGTTTCTATTCAAGCCCAGCATAAAGACAAAATAATTGATTCAAGCAGAGAAAACTCCTTCTCATATCTTTCCTTATGCCTCCAACTTCCCTATCCATACCTGCATCTAAATCTCATAAAGAATTTCTGTGCATATGAAATAACTTTCTGATACATTATCATGTGCTTTTCAGCCTTAAAAAAAAAAAAAAAAAAAAAAAAAAAAAAGAAAAAAAAAAAAAAAGAAACTAAACAAAAACCAAACAACAACAACAACAACAACAAAACAACGCTTTACCTGTGGTATTTCTGTTGCTGTCTAGATTAGTTCTATTCATTTTTTAAAAAGGATCAATTTATGATATTTAGTAACCTCCAGAAGCTTGGCTGAGTCAGATAAGCTTCAGATAAACATCTGACCTTTGCAGAGTTTATCCAAAGTGATGAGAAGCTATTGAAGTGCACCTAGCACTAATTCTCCACTTGTTCCAAGTGGGAAAGTTTCATTGATGTTAATGGAGTCTTTGTGCAGTAAAGAAGAGGAGATCATCCAACAGATATCTACACAAAAGAGAAGTTAACAGCAGAATATGAATCAACAAGAAGACCGTGCCAGAAAATTTGCTCTTGCAAAGTGTCAGGCAGTTTGCTTTTTAAAATAGCAATATTACTTCATAAAACTAAATTGAATAAATTACCAACTGAAAGTAAACTTTTGCTTTCAGCATATAGCTCAGCTTCAATACTACTTCCTTGTATGTGTACTTGCAAGATATAAAAGACAGAAAGAGTTTTTATTCACCAAAAACAATTTGAACGATTTATACAAATTGATTGTGTAAATTCTTTGAAGAGTGGAGGTGAAAACTATTTCAGATCACGCTTAGCAGTCCTGAATAACAGAATTTCCGCACAATATTCCTGCCTTCCTAACATTTAATTGGTCCTTTTCTTGTTTATGTAAAACCAAAATGGATTAATCACCAGCACTCAGCAAGAAAACTATGCAATAAGCCCTCATGAAAATTGATGTTTGAAATGCTCCTGCCAGGAAAACTGGCTGGCTGCTCTGCTGCTCCCTAAACTTGCAGCCCTTGAGAGACGCCTAGCAAGAAGGGCATCCTCAAAGCTCCCATTACTTCTTGCTCTGTTCTCTCACTTCTTAATGTGGAGCAAACCTGGAGATTGAGATTAATCCAAAGCTTTGACTTAGAAGCTTGTGTAATGCAGAAATTAGAACCTTAATAAACAAAACAACAAAAACAGTTTTTAGGCATGAGTCACATACTGGTGATGATCTGCTGCCATGCTTAATTCCCTTTGTTCTTGTCCTTAGAATTCCACTGGGAAGATCTAGCATGTACTGGAGCAGTTCACTGGACGTTAGCAAACCAGGCTTTACTCCTCCAAAGCCTGGCCACAGAAGTTTAACAATGGCTTTCACAAAAACTAATGAAGGGAGATAAGCTATGAAAAGAAAGACCTCTCTAGAATTAATATTGCAGCTGCAGCCATTTATAGCAGCTGCAGATCCAGTCTTTTGCCTGCCTTCTTCCCTGATAAAGCTTTCTCTAAGAACAGAGACTTTTCTTCTTTTTATCATTTCTATTTTTCCCTCAATGAGTTATTTGTTCATTGGAATGTAGAGCTAACATAAGCTAAAAACTCATTGAATGTGCATCCTGCATGGCAATGCTTATCTTCAGAATCCCTACTAAAAAACCCTGACCTGTGCATTTCCATTGTCCTACCCAGAATTCTATTATATTCATGATATTTTTGACATGACACAGAGAAAGAACAGTGCTTCCTTTCTCTCTCAAGCAGAACAAAACCCAGTCTATCTCAGGCCTCCCTTTATGGAAGAAAAGATGAATTAATATGTTAAACATAGGACATACCCCAGAATTTTAAAAGGATCTCTAATCCACTCAGTTGGGACATGTAATTGTTAACATTTTGTTTTTCATTATGGAATGTTTTGTTCTTTGGGTACTCCAAGAAATGAACATCTGGTATTAATAACTTATCATCATAAAAAGCTCAACAAAATTACTACCTATTGTGGTTGGCAGATGGGTTGCAAAAAAGAAGACGAAAAATTCCACAAGACACCAGCTAGATTAATCCACTGCAATATAGATCCTGATTTAATTCAAACAATGCATAATGCATTGACTTCTAACAATAGGTGGCTATTGTGAGCAGTCTTTTTGTGTTGAGGCATATTCACTAATGATTATTCATGTAAACAGGCTTTTTGTTTAAAATTAAGCACTGAATTGTTTTGACTGGTGTGCTGGTTTCAGCCTTGATGAGAGATAGTACATGCATAGTGTAGAACTGAGAGTCTCATAAAAGTCGAAACAAACTCCACATTCCAGAAAGCTCTTGGCACTAAGTGCTACACACCATTTTGGTAGCAGTAAGAGACTGAATGATAAGTATTTTCCACCCTCCACCCCTTCACCTGACACTAACTGTGAAGAATTAGGGAGGGCTTTGTGTGGGATGACATATGGCACCATTTAGAAATGCATTTGCTACAATACGGGCTTGAGTTGAAAACATTTGAATGAAGGAAAAATTGCCGTTGACTGTACTGCCACATCTTTCATTTGAAAAAGGGAGATCAAGTTGAATAGACACATAAGTTGTCAGCTCTACTTGATCATTAACGTTTGGCTTCCTATATTTTGCAGAGACTCGAGGGCTGTAGTTTCTAGCAATTTCCTTCCTTTTCTTCTCCTTTTTTTCTTTCTCTATTTTTTTTTTCCTTTTCCTACTTCGTACAAAGAAATTTAATATAATCTGTCCAATTTATTTTTCTCACTTACAAACCCAGAATGATTGGGTCACAACAAACCCAGTGAAAGAAGTGAAATTCTTCCTGATGCTGACTCATGTTATAGTAAGCAACAAAATTCTATTGGCAATGTTTTCACCCTGAGCTAAACCTAAGACTGTTCTTACTTTACGTAATGATCATGGATGAAGTGGAGCAGGTACCTGTACCAGAAGGACTGAATCATTTATGAAAGAATACTGTTTTCTTTTCTAAGGGGAGAAAATATGTGGAGATGTCTTGCATGCTCCTTTCCTTTGAGTCATCCAAATAAAGGGAGGGAATGTCCTTTATCAAAGCAAAAGAAATCCATAGACTGCTGTAAAAACTGAGGGGGGAGAAACCTTAATAAAAGGCAAGGTAAATAGATGTTGGGCAGATTAAGCTTATTGGAAAGTTTCTTTCCACTACGGAATTTCTCTTAACACGGTTGCTTAAGTAATAGGTTTCGGTAGCTTAGAATCCTGTTGTCACTTGATCTGATCGTCACAGAACTGTAGGTGCTGGAAGGGACCTCTGGAGATCATCTAGTCCAACCCCCAACAGTAGTGAACATGTGGAATAATGCATAAAAGAGAGAGCAAATGTGATGTAATACTCTGTATACCTCCCCAGTTATAATCAGATCAGAGATCACTGAGACGATGTTTATGTCTAGATAAACTTATTTAATCTATTTAAATTATACTAGTGGACCATCCTCCATGGTTTGGCTGATTCTTTTATAACTTGTTTCTATGTTTGGCCTTGGTAACTTTTCACTGCAGTGAGCTGCCCAATGTAATTATAGCCCATGTGAAATATTATCTTCTCTGTTTTAATCTTGTTAGCTAATAATTTCCCTCAGTGACTCTAAATTCTTTAATTGTGACACTGAGTAATTGTTGCTTTTTTTTTTTTTTTTAAGTCTTATGTATGATACTTGGCACTTTATACACACCTATCAGATTTGACTCTGTATTACTTAGCACTCAAATTAATAATTCCTAGTCACAATATCTATGTCAAAGAACTGCGTGTTGATTCACACTGGAAGGGTCCTCAGGATGTCTATAACCCCATTTCCTGCTCAAAAGTGGGTCAGCCATGGGTTGGGACCAGGGTACGCGAGGCACTGTCCAGTTGGTTCTTAAAAGCTACCAAGGATGGGCACTGTATGCCTCCATGCTATTACACATTATTTCCCCCCAAAAGAAGGTGGCTGCATTCATATCACCCACTAAGAAAGGTCTACTGCCAGAGCTGCCTCTTGAACCATACTTAGTACTTCTTGGTAAAGTGTTGCTGTCCCAATAGTCCATTTCAGCAGTACAAATAATTGTTCCAGTGCCTGGCACCATTCACTGATGCTACTGAATACACTAATGTTTACATTGCCTAAGCATATGCAGTGCCTCCTGGTACAGGAATCCATAATTCTGGCCGTTCAAATTGATTTTCTGTAAATCTTTCATTCCAGATGCAATGACTCAGATGGAAAGAACAGCTTGAATTTTGACAAAAAAAAAAAAAAAAAAATCCCAAAACTGCAGCTGAAATGATTGGGATTAAACTGGGGAAATGAGAGCAATGCTTTCAAGAACCTGTGAATGTGATCCCGTGTGTTTTATGTGGCTGGTGAATGGTTGCAGCATGTTTAAAAGCAGTGAACTCCACAAGGACAGTGTTCTTGTGTTGCATCGGCTGAAAGGTTCTTGTCCAAGTCAATGGTACAAAAGAAAATTGAAAATCGGTGCAGTTACAATTAAAAGATGCAAGAGTCATTTTAGTATGAAAATTCTTGGGCAAGAGAAAAACACCCAACACAACACAGAGGCACAGTGTTGACACTTCTGTATCCTGCTGGAGTGTTTGCTGTCCTGTTTCAGTGACTTTGTATTAAGTGGATCCTTAAAGCTAAAGAGTAAAAACCCAGGGATTAAACTAGAGCTCTAAACTATAATCTCCTGAATTGGTTATTATCATTGTATTCCCAGGCACGTATGTGGCTTGCACTGCCAAACAGTCTCCCACGTGGTACCTAGGCATGGTTTAAAGTTTAGGGCAGTACCCATCAGACAGTATGGAGAAGATAAGATTATATTCATCTCCCTCAACCCAAACTAACTCAGCGGGCTTTCAACCTCAATTTGGTATGCTATCATCACATTCTGGAGTGTGAAAAATAATTTTTTGTTATAAAAGCACCACTGTGTTGACCCCCATCTCACCACAACATCTACTGAGGTAGTTGTAAAGAGCAATAAAGTCTGCCCCATGCCTCTTCACCAGACTAAACAGTCCCAGTTCCCTCAGCAACTCCACATAAGACTTGTGTTTCAGACCCCTCATCAGCTTTGTTGCCCTTCCTTGGACATGTTCCCAGGCCTCAGTGACTATCTTGTAGTGAGGGGTCCAAAACTGAGTACAGTACTTGAGGTGCAACTTCACAGGAGGTGACTACAGGGGTACAATCACTTCCGTACTCCTGCTGGCAACACTATTTCTGATACAAGTCCGGGTGC
The DNA here is from genome assembly GCA_030625065.1 of Alectoris magna. Classification (NCBI taxonomy): domain Eukaryota; kingdom Metazoa; phylum Chordata; class Aves; order Galliformes; family Phasianidae; genus Alectoris; species Alectoris magna. The sequence continues at coordinate 6,030,398 of CM060561.1, forward strand.
CCTTGGCCTTCTTGGCTTATTTAGCCCACTGCTGGCTCATGTTTAGCCCCAGACACCCCCAGGCCATTTCTTCCACACAGTCTTCTAGTCATTCTGCCCGAAGCCTGTAGTGTTGCCTGGGGTTGTTGTCCAGGCGGAGTAGCAGTTGTCTGTTTCCACCTGAATCACAGGGTGTTTATCCTGCTCCCCATCCCAGACTTCCAGGTCTGGAATGGTCAGGGTCTATAGTACCCTGACGATAATCGGTCTGACTTTTAAAGACAGACATAAAGAAGGCATTGAGAACCCCAGCTTTTTCCTTCTCCTCAGTGGTTCCCACTGCACCCATTAAATAATGGAGATTTTCCTTAGCCCTCCTCTTACTGTTTATATATTTGTAAATTTTTCTTGTTCTTTTTTTTACCCCAATGGCCAGGTTGAGTTCATGCTGGACCCTTTTACCCTCCAGGACTGAATCCCAAGGAACTCTCCCTACCAGTGTCCTGAATAGTTCAAAATCAACCCTCCAGAAGTCCAAGGCAGCAGTTTTGCTGATCCCATTCCCGACTTCACCAAGAATTGAGAACTCTACCATCACTCTGTCCAAGTCAGTTCCTGACCTCCACATCTCCTGCCAGCCCTTCTTTGTTTGTGAACATCAGCTCTCATGGGGCACCTTCCCTGGAAGGCTCTCTCACCAGCTGTGTCAGGAAGTTATAGTCCACACACTCTAGAAACCTCCTAGACTGCTTCTTCTGTGCTGTATTGCATATCTAGCATACATCAGGAAAGCTGAAGTCACCCATGGGAACAGTGGCTGGAGACTGTGCAACTTCTGCCAGCTGCTCATGGAATGGCTCATCCAATCTAGCCATAAAGATCACAATTGGGTTCCTGGCAGCCATTAAGTCAGAAAGCACCTTTCCTGATATCTGAGCAGTGAAAATGCAAAATCTATTTCTTCTCTGGGATTCAGTTTCCTCAGTTTTGTACCTAGTTACTTGGAATTACATTAAAGATATCCTGATCTTTGGGTTTCTTGAAAAGCAAAGTAAGAAAAGTAGGATAGTTTAGAAATCATGGTCCTCACTTGGGTTTTCAGATTATCCTGATAAACCTACGTCTCTAGTAACCAAGTTATTATGATCCTTTTCCCTCCCATATTATTGTTTTTAATATCTCAGCTGCTTATATTGTAAAATCCTTCAGGAATAAGACTGTTTCTTACTACATAGCTCTAATGCATCTAGTTTTCAGTCCTAGTTAGAGGCCAGGTATATTGAATATACTATATTGAAAATAAAAGCAGTTGGATGACAGCCTCCTGAAGGAAATCTTCATAACAAAACACTGATTCAAGGGCAGTAGTTTTAGCTGGAAGGTACAGATTTATAGTATGGAATATCTTTAAATATAGCTCTTACATGTCCTGAAGCATTTCAATCTGAAAAAAAAATAGGAAGGTAGAAAAAATTAAAAATAATAATAATAATAATAATAAAAAAAAAACAATTTATCCAAACAAGAAGAACTGTGTTTATAAGAAATTTAGTTGTTTTTTCTTAGCTTGTTTTGCTTTATTTTTTTTCATTCTTTCCATTCTTACTTTCTTTTGAATGGAAAAAGAATATTTTGTTCAAAAATGAAAAATCTTTCCCCTGCCTGGACTTAATAAAAAACATGCAGTTTATCATTTTCTTTTATTATTATCAGCAGAAAGTTTGTCAGCACCCAAGAAATCTGCAGTATTTCTGGGAAATCTTTTTTAAGAAATATTAAATATTTAAATCAAGAAGCACCATTTTGATTTATGTATGTATTTATTTATTTATTTATACTCCAGAAAGGTAGGTTTCCATGCAGCTGTCATACTTAAAAAATAACACTCTAAACCTAGGCCTATAATCACCTAACACCACATCTACCGTATGCAAATATGTAATTCACATAGGATTGGCTCCTGAGGGAATTCCTATTAGAAGCATGAACTATATTGCGGGTGACAGTCTTTTTAGTGCCATTAAGGTAAATGAGGTGGTAATGGGAAGTGCAGATTATACAAACTTCAATAATTTATTTCATGCCTCCCATCAGGATAGCTTTTATAAACAGCTAGTGTTCTTAATTGAAATGTAAATGAATGATAAATTATGAAAAATGTATTATGAAAAGGAAAACGTGGTAAAATAAATGGAGTAAAAACAAAATTCTTAAAGTAGAGAAAAAAGATGAGTTTGCATGTTAATTAGATAGCACAAAATGATAGGAAAACAAGAAAGAACACAGATGAATTCCCGTGTGAACACAATGAAACCCACATATCCCCAGCATTAATATAGTGCTGCCTGACCGTGCTGAGCATACATGAACAGCAGTGTGTGCTTCTCAATCCATTTGCCTCTCCTTGAACAGATACTGTCTGAGGTGCATATTACTGAATGGAAGGTTTGTATTTCGTGACATTGCTCCACAGCAGGGTTGCGTGGGTTATATCCTGGCCTTTCTAAAGGACCCTGGTGAGGATTTTCAAAGGTAGGCAGTGATTTTCATAGAATCATTAAGACTGGAAAAGACCACTAAGATCATCTAGTTCAAATATCATCCAGATATCACCACCAGTACTGCCCACTGACCATGACCCTCAGTGCCACATCTACATGTTTCTTGAACAGCTCCAGGGACAGTGACTGTACCACTTCTCTGAGCAGTCTGATCCAGTGATTCACCACTCATTCTGAGAAGAAATTTTTCTTACTATCCAATTCAAATCTCCCCTGGTGCAACATAAGGACATCACCTCTCGTCCTATCACTAGTTACGTGGGAGGAGAGGCCTCTGATTTCTTGCAGATTTGCTTTTTCATCATGTTCATATTGAGGGTCCAAGGAGTCAGGATTCAGGGAATTATGTCAGATTAGGTACACAAATGAGGCTTCTAATGATCAATTATGAAAAAATTGTAACATTTTCTAGTTAAGATGGCCCTAAATAGCTCCATTCATAGTATCATAGACATGGTACATGAATCATATTGACAGATAAGTTGCAGATCAGTTGCAGATAAGTTTCAGTATGTTATTTTTTGAACTAGTTATATATTGCAGCAAGAGAGTCCACAGAATATAATTAAAGTGCTGGAAGATCACTGGTCCTGGCAAGTACTGCATGCTAGAAATAAAATACATACAACTCTGCAGTTTCTGGAAATGCTTGCACAGGTCTTTACAAAGTATCTCATATATTTGAAGCAGCAAGGGTCTAATTAAAGATTAAGAAAGTGTCAGGAATTTCAGAAAGCATTTATTTGATTATGTCTTTCTAAGAAATTTGCGTATTGTGCTCTCCACTCTTTCAATAAGAGGTAAGTTTACTGAAATCAGTTTTGAAAATTAAAAAAAGTTGGAAGTCAGTAAGTCTTAAAATAAATTAGAAGTACATTTCTTCAGAAAGTATACAATGGGCAGAAAATCCTTACTCAAAGTAAGCCGAGTGATTAAATATAAATACATTTTTCCTTATCAATGCCATAAGACATATCCATGATAACACTTTGGAAGTGCTCTAAAATATCACTCGCTGAGAAGATGTTACACCATTTTCACTATGAGGATAACTGGACTGGACAGCATTCAGCAAATCCACTGCACAGAAGTCTGTCTTCCTCCAAAATCTTATGTGACGTCAAGAGCAATGTGTACAGATGAGATTTCTTAATCTCACTGATGGCACAAAAACTGCAAATGTGTCCTGTTGTTAACTGAAATCTCTGTGTTTCCTTTAGAGACAAGAAACTTACTGACCTACTGGCTGAGGTAATCACCAAAATGATTCTCAAGGGAATGTTCTTTACTGAAAATATTCAGTAGAATGTTTTGTTAGAGCCATAGAAAATAAAACGTCACTGCAAAAGACGCAACATTAGATTTCAAAAAAAAAGAAAGAAAAGAAAAGAAAAAAGCTTTCAGCAAGTAGTTTAGTCGTTCCGTTTCCTTAGTGATCAAAAGATAATAGAAACATGGTATAGAGACTGAAACTACTGGATGACCTGCTTAAAACAGTGAATATATGACAAACATTTTTACTTTTTATGCTGGGATAATTAACCTCTAAATCTGTCAGTCCATGTCATTTCTGTCATAATTCCAAAATGTAGGGAGGATAGGTGCATTCAAACAACACTCGTTTTCCTATCCCATGAGCCACAAGTCATAATGGTAGCTCTCTTTATTTCCATTTCATGTCCAGATGTAAGGTCTAACAAAAGCTTCTCCTCTGCTTTAAGGAAGACAGATAATCTCTCAGAGAGGCTGTAAGATGCTTTGGGAATCCCTGTCACCAGGCTGCTTGTGACATCTGGAGTCATGGTCCTTGTAAACATTTGCCTTGAACGGTCTCAAGGCTTTGACAGATGTCATTGTGCCTACAGGGCAGAAGCAAATGGATGAAGAACAGCTGTTTAGAGGAATATCTGGGAACCCAGAAGCAAAAGCAGACTGTCAGACAAAATCACTTAGGAAAGACAGTTGGGTACTTAACCCACCAGCCAGTGAGGCAGCCTAGTCCTGCTCCTATATAACAGTAACATTAATATGAGAGAGGCTCTATTCTCTTTTGGCTCAACTCTTAAAAGTGGTTTTGTGGTACTCTCACATCTTTCACTAGACAAAAAACCTCTCCTCTTGATCCTGTAAACTGGCATGCTGAACTGAGTTTTAAGAAGTAATATAGATATTATTAGACTGAAAAAATTTATGATGTCACGTGTTCCATGAAAGTCACATGATTTATTTAACAGAATCATGGAATTGCAGAATGGTTAAAGTTGGAAGAGATCTCTGGAGGTCATTTGGTCCAACACTCTCTCAGGTGACTACTCAGCCATATTTGGACATGTTATTCCTAATGCTTAGTCATCTGCAGAATACACAGGTGCTTCCTCACATTCAGACAAAATCTGCCATGTTTGAATTTGTGACCAAACTTCCTGCCATGTTCCTCGGCACCCCTGAAAGAGGCTAGCTCTATCTTTTTCATACTACCCCTTTAGGTATTTATATACTTTAATTAGCTTCCCTGATCTAATTAAACAAGAAGTCCCTGCTCAAACGGGGAGATCTCTACCACCAGAGATCTCTCCCAACAACACTTATTCTGCAATTTTGTGAGCCATCTACTGCTGGAAGTCCATTACAAAGCCACATCCCTTAGTGCCATATTCACATCTCTTAAATCACTCCATTGGAGACTTCACCATTTCCCTGGGCAGTCTATTCCACTGCCTGATCACTGTGAAGAAATTCTTCCTAATATCCAATCTAAATCTCCTCTTGAGGCTGTTGCTTCATGTCATATTACCTGTCACCTCAGAAAAGAGACTGACTCCCCTCCTTGCTCCAACCTCCTTTCAGGTAGCTCTAAGAGAGCAATGAGGTCTCTTCAGTCTTCTTTTCTCTGGCCCCACTTGCCTCAGCCACTCCTCATAAGTCTTGTTTTCTAATCTCTTCACCAACATTGTTGCTATTCTCTGCACACGCTGGAGCAACTCCATATCCTTCTTGTAATGAGGGGCACAAAACAGAGTATTCAAGGTATGGTCTCACCATATGCAAGGGTAAATCCCTTCTCATATTCTCCTGCCACACTATTTCTGATGCAGGTCAAGATATCCTTGGTCTTCGTGGCCACATGGGCACACTGCTGGTTCCTGTTCAGCCAGCTGTCAACCAGCAAACACAGATCCTTTTCTGCCAGGCAACTTTCCAGCCACTCTCCACTAAGGCTATGCCACTGCATTACACTGATATGATACAAGTGCAATATTAAATATGAATCCACTTGATTTAGGAAAGTCAGCCTGAAACAGAGGTTTTGAAAAGCTGTAGTTAAATACTAAGATGCTAAGTTGCTTTCTCTTCTGCTTTAGTAACAGTCTTCTTTATCTTTCACCATGTGTTTCACTTATTATTTCTCAGTGAAAAGAGATAAAAAATAAAGATCATTTTGTAACAGAATCACATCGAGCATATATAGGAGCTTAACTCTCAACAAATTAAATTATTTGGATATATTCCTACTCCCAAGACAAACAAAAGAATTCCACAAATTCTCAAACTGTAAACTGTGGTTTGCATCTTTCATTGCTTCTGCCTTAGGCTCTCAGTTTTAGACATCTGTATAAGCAGTTACAAGGGAAGGAATAACATCTGAAAGCAGGTAAGTTAAAGATGACCACCTGGTCATTTGATTAATTGCAGTATTCAGACTTGATTGGAGGATAAAACAGAAAATGTCAGGATCTCAGAAAATGATCTAATCAAATTTTGATGTTAGATTTCTTGATTGGGTATTTGTGTCCAGCTACAAACAAGCAATTCTAGTTATTCTGCTTAATTTTATAATTTTTTAAATAAATATTTTGATGTCTAGTTTGGAAATCTGATAATTAAAATGTACCTTTAAAAAAAGTTAATTGTTCAGTTTTGGCAACGATTCTCCTCTGCTGAACGAAATGATAATTTGAGATAAGGTGTCAGGAGAAAGGCAAGATGTTTACATGGATGGATTATTCCATTTGATACAATGATGTTCTACATTAGTCTTGAGCTGCTCCCTTTCCTTATTCTTAGATCTCTCTTTCAGGAGGATATATTTTTATGTATTTTATGTTGATTGCCCAGAAATAAATTGCCCAACAGATAATTTATATGTAGGCTGTTCTGAAGGCCTCCGATTCCTTTCCATGAGAATTACAAAAAATACAATAATACTATTTGGTAGTGCAAATTCTCAGCTACAGAACACTATTTTTTAACATGGTCACCAGGATTAACTATGTATCTTTGCCTATGATTATCAAGAGCCTGCATGCGGTGCTTGTAGGCTCTTTCATGTCATTGTCACTATGCTCACATCCGCTGTCTGAATGTGAAGCACTGATGAATGTCAGTGGGTGCCATTTTTTTCTGAGTGAAGGAATTCAATATCAGACCTTTGCTTCATATTCACTTCCATGTCAGCTGCCATTTTGTCAGACTACCCCTCTGCTGTCATCTGTCGTACGGCAACAAGATGTAATGGAATACTGGTGTGAAGGTTCATCCTTACTGTCATAACACCAACATCCACCACCGATGTCATGATCCAACAAAATAAAATAGGAGGCATTACTTTCAGAGCAGCTTTTGTAAATGGCTTAAGCATATAAACAGGTTAGTCCTTTACGTTTGCACAGAGCTACCTACTTTCTGAAACTTTTATGAAGTTTCCAGAGAAATTGAAGCTTGATGTAAGTATCTGTGAATTAAATGCACTGCGTTTGGCTTTTAAAGTTTAATTAATTAGTGTCCATAAAACATCTTGCAGTTCTCAGAATTAAGGTCGATAAGCACATGGAACAAAATACAATTATTATTAATTCTGTATCTCCCTGTGTGTAGGAGTATCAGCAGAACCTCTTAGCACAAGCACTATAAATTTCAGAGCCCTAAACTTCTAAAGCTACCTCCCACTGCTGAAGCTCCATTATTTGTGCTGCTTTTTTTCCTGGAATGGATTTTATTTTATTATTTTTCTTGTTTGGTGAAGAATTAAAATGAAGGACCACACAACCTTTTCTTTAAAGCTGTGTGCTTTGACTCACAGGAGATTCTTCAGCTCCCGCAATGGCAGCGTGCCATTCTGATGAAATAATGCTGCAGACACTTAATAACATGGAAGGAATAGATACAACCTAAACATGCAAATATGGTAATTACCAACCTCAAACACAATTATCTCATGTGCTAGTACTCGTAATGGGAACAATATTTCAGAATTGTTTTTTTTCTAAGAGTCATTTGCAAAGCACACGCTCTGTTTCTTTCCTTGTGGATATTTGTCTCTCCCACAAAATTTCATTTTCCATAGTGACACAAGAAGCACTGGTTCAGTGACCTTGTCAGCTCCTTCATAGGGTATATAACTTATGCTGTCTTTCCACCTTTACATGAACCGTGTATTTCAGCTTCACAAGTTGATCAGGGAAATGTGCTTTTGCCCAACATGTGCATGGCTCTGGATGCAATTACTGGAGCTGGCTTTCCTAGCTGCCTGCTGCAGGAGCAAGAGGTCAGGTTCTCTGTGGGTATAAAAACCGCTCCAAATTCATACTGGCACCAGGATGATTTATGCTGGTAGAGAGTTTGTACCAGTTTTTATGTCCGTATCAAATTTGTTTGTATAATAACACTCCTTTGAGATTTTATTCTTTAAAATAAGTACAGCTATTTTGCTATCTCTCTCTCTTTTTTTTTTTTCTTTTTCTTTTTTTTCCCCAGCAATGGTAATGCACTGGCTTACTAGACAGTGTACAGATGTAAGGGCCTACTGTTGTGTGCACACAGTCATCTATTGAGCAAAAATGAAAGACTTATTTTATGGATTTGAGAATGGTAACTTTAATCTTTCCTTCAATTTAGATGATAAAAGTTAACTTTCTTCTAATGTTATAGAAGGTCCTATAGGATGGTTCTTGTTATCCAGATCATTCTTGGTACTGAAATACCATCAGAAACATTGGTGTAAAAACATTTGGGAGTTACTCAGAAACAGGAGAGAACCATAAATCTTCACGAAAGGGTTTTTTTGGGGGATTGGGGATGGAGGGGTGGTATTTTTGTGAGATTTTCAGCCTGAGTTTGTAGATTACGTGTCAGTCTAGGTATTTCAGGCAAGAGTTGGAGTCCTGCATCTTCAGATAGAGTCAGCAGCTGTTTAAATACATATAACTCATATATTTCTGTAACTCTGAGGCCACAGCTCCAGCTCAGGTTTTTTTTTTGTTTTGTTTTTTCTTTGTTTGTTTGTTTTTGTGGTAGTCTTGCATTAAGACAGAGAAGCTAGATTGAGCCTTAGAAAGGGATTTTGAAAGTACTCTTTTCCAAGAAAAGTACCACAGAAAGTGCCACATTCAGGTCTCCATTCTATTCTATTTTGTACATTACAGGCAAGAAGATTGTCTAGAATTTTTTGTTTTGTTTGGTTTTTTTGTTTGTTTTTTTGTTCCAAGTGTCAAGATAGAGCTTGGACACTGGAAGAATAATTCATTATATACTGCAATGAATCAGTGGGGACAGCAAGATTTGATCCCTTGAAAGGTAGAGATCAGCTACAAGAACAATGTATATTGTTCAAGAGTCATATGCCATCTCATCTCTGCCATATGTGTGCTGTGGTTCTGGTAAGCTGTTGATGCCCTTTTACTTCCAGGTCAGGATCATCAAACTTGTATTCATCAAAGCTTTGTCAAGCTCTCTACCCTCTTCCTGTTCCAGCTGCTCTCAGTACACACTTCTCTTGCTGATTTTGCAATTTGATCAAATATTAATATACTTTGAAATTACACTCTAAAAATCATACATGATGCTATGGCTCAGCATTATGGATGGCATACATATGATGTTATGGATCATTATATACTTTTAGACACAACCAGAATCTGAGTTCCATTTGTATTCCATTATCTGTTTGTTAGTGGCATCAAGAATCCATGCAGCGTGTTTGTAAATAATGAAAATGGAAACAATTACAGATCATTAATAATTATGTAGACAATAATAGTCATTAATATAATTCTCAGTCAAGATTGTCCCCTTCCCAGCTACCTGCTGAAGCTTGGATATTGGATATTGGACTTTCAAGCATCTGTGCTATAACAAACCCCACAATTTTTCACAGTGTTTACATTGTTAAATGTCTGTGGCTCTCTATTCAGTAAACAGGATGACTGAAGGACTTGCATACAAGAAAAGAGATCTTTTCCATCATTAGAGCACAATTTGACTCAAGTTGTTGAATAATAAGTTTAGAGTATCATAGAATCATAGAATGGCTTGGATTAGAAGGGACCTCAAGGATCATGAAGCTCCAACCCCTCCACCGCAGGCAGGGCCAACAACCTTTACATTTAATACTAGACCAGATTGCCCAGGGCCCCATACAACCTGGTCTTGAACACCTCCAGGGATGGGGTACCCACAACCTCTCTGGGCAGCCTGTTCCAGCACCTCACCACCCTCTTGGTAAAGAACTTCCCCCTGATATCCAACCTAAATCTTCCCTCCTTCAACTTAAAACCATTTTCCCATGTTCTGCCATTACCTACCCTTGTAAAGAGTTGGCTCCCCTCCTGTTTACAGGCTCCCTTTGGATACTGGAAGGCTACAATGAGGTCACCCTGCAGCAATCTCTTCTCCAGGCTGAAGAAGCCCAGGTCCTTCAGCCTGTCTTCGTAGGGGAGGTGGCTCCAGCCCTCTGATCATCTTTGTGGCCCTCTTCTGGACCCTCTCCAGCAGCTCCTTGTCTTTCCTGTATTGGGGGCCCCCAATAGTAATCTTAATAGTTGTAATAGTAGTCTCAATAGTCTTGTATTGGGGGCCCCCGAGAGTAATCAAAACAGCACAGCTTTCCCCTGCACTGTTGAAAGGAGCAGAAGAGACAAAAGAGATGTGAAAATGATGCCAGCAAGTACACTGTGATGTTTCAAAAGCAGGGGAGTGTGAAGGACCAAAATTCTGGAGTCTCTGAGAACTTCTATGCAATACAAAGGCAATGTCATCATCTGGAGAAGGAGGAAGTCCACAGATTTGAGCCAGGATCACATATTATTCAACACCAGTGTAAGGAACACATATGCAAAACACACTGTAGAGCATCAATATAATTTTTAGCCCATGTTTTGTTACAAATTCTGACAGAAGCTCTGCAGATGACAGAATCACAGAATGGCTGAGGTTAAAAGATACTCCTAGAAAAGATCCTGTCCAGCTCTGCTGCTCAGGTACAGACACCTACAGCAAGCTGACCAGGACCATATCCACATGGATTTTACCTGTTTCCGAGGAGAACTCCACTGACTCTGTGGGCAACCTATGCCAGTGCTCAGTCACCCACATAGTGCTTACTGACGCCCAAAGGGAGCCTTCTACCTTCCACAGTTTGAGTCTGTTGCCTGTTGTCCAAACATTGGGAAACATAGACAAGACCGTGGTTCCATCCTCTTTGCACCCACTCATCAGGTATTTATGGACGCAGATGAGATCTCCTTCTCTCGGACCTCTCAGCCCTTCCACAAATGCTCCAGGTCCTCTTGGTGGCCAGAATATGTCCATTTCTCTTTTTTAGTGACAAGGCCAGAACTGAAACTCTAAAATCTTCCATAAAACATTGCTGAAGCCCGGGGTTGAACCAGGGACCTTTAGATCTTCAGTCTAACGCTCTCCCAGCTGAGCTACTTCAGCCCTTGCTGAGCATGGATTTTCTCACAAACTGATGGAACGTATGTCTCTTTCAGCCCTTTATCATTCAGACTCATTTTGTGGACATTTGGCTCTTTTCCTGTTATTAGATAGAACACTGCAGGGGGGCAAACACTGTACCCCACTGAAATCAGTGATATCAAGTCTGCAGCAAGTGGATCTGATAAAAGTCTGCAGACACTAACTTGCAGATAATTCTTTAAACATCACCATCATCATAGACATGACTCCCCGAAACATCAGCCAAAGACTTAAAATTAATAGGTTTTAATTTTGTATAGAAAAAAAAGTAGGAGAACTGATATGTTAGCATGGGGCCTTGCTGAAAGGAGAAAGCAAGCATTTTACATTTGGAAGAAATTAATTTTGGAAAAAGTTAAATTCTGAATTTATGCTTCTTTTGCTATGTAGAATTTACACAAAATAAAACTAGTAAGGACTCATTAATTAAAGTTAATTTAGCCCTTCATCCTTTCAGGGCAATAGAATCCTAATCTCTATATTTCAGGAGTGTTTTGAGTATCTTTTTTTTCTTTTCCTTTCCTTCCCCCCCCCCCCCCCCCCCTCAAGTTTTAAACTCCTCCTTTTAGTTTATTTAAAAAATGTCTTTCTCCTGCCTCGCTTTGACATCTTCTCTCTAGACCTGAATGTTGGTAGAATTAGTTCAAATTCATTTTCTTTATAGGACCTTACAAATGGTACCACAATGCATCTCACAATACCAGTTTTCATGTTCCACTATATAACTTCAATTCACCTACAGTGCAGTTCACATGAATAAATTTCGACATTTCCATCTGGGACATCCTTCTGGTCTATGAAAAGATTAAAAAGATGCTTGTGGGGTCTGAATTTAAACTTCTGAAATAGGTCATGGGAATTGTACTTATTCATTCATGCCTGCTCTCTCAGCTGACTACAAGGAAACCTACAGTGACTAGCACAGCTGGAAACACCTACACTGAAGATATTTGAAGCTGAAGGAAATGAATCCCATCCTTGTTCCCTAATAAAGGCAAAATTTCAGCAACAATGGAAAGTGAAATTCTCACTTGTTTGTACCCTTGTTCAGCCACTTGAGTCTTTGCAATATGATTGTAAATAAATCACCACTGTCTTTTATACTATTTGGGACAGACCTAGTTATAGCACAGCCTACAATGAAAAAGATTTTTTTCTGACTTGCTCAAGTAAAAGGCTGCATTTCTTTCCCTTCATCATAAAAGCCCTACAACTGTTTATCTTGACATGAGAACTTAGATATTCTGTGATCCTTTCACTGCAGCTGAGCAACAGACTGGGAACTGGGAGGCCCTGATTTGGAATTCAGAGGAAGCCCAAGAGCTATTTAGAAGCTTGCTTTCTATTCCACTTTCTTCTTCTTCTTCTTAAAAAAAAAGAAAAAAAGTGATGAATTATTTTTGAAAACTTGGAATCCAAGCAGGACTTGGCCCATTTTATTATTATTTAACAGTCAGTATAATTTCCTCCCTTATCTGTTTTTATAATTACTTTTATTATTTTTAATGAAATGCAAAAATCAAGAAGCAACGTATTTCATGCAGGAAATATTTCCTGCATGGAGAATGAGCCTGTTAGTTTAACTGAAAATTTAAAAACCTTATATATTATTTTACTTTACGTACTCATGAATAGTCTTTGATACATAGGGAGAAGGCTCGGAAATCAGACTGAATGAAAGATCCTGCTCAGCTGTTCACAGAGTATTATTATTATTTATTTTTCATTAAGTGAGTTATACCAGTCTTGAATTTTCAGACTGTGTAGAGTAGTTCTTATGAGACCTTACAAATACTAAGTTAAAAATGAGGATGGAAACACCTGAAGTCCTCTGTGCTTGAGTTTTCACCCTTAACATTTCTAGGAGATTATCTTGATGGCTCCTGTGATGCAGATATCTCTGTACTTAAAAGGGAAAGCGCTCTTTGAAATAATTTTGCTTGCAAGTGGCTGAGCAGTGATCATACCGCCAACAAGAGTTAGCTTCCAACTACAGTCATCCTCCAAAAGAGAAGTTCTAGACTGCATTGCTATTTCCTTAAGACACGTAAGTCTCCTTTGTACAATTTGTACCTACTATTACAACTCCTTTGTGTCATTTGCTTTCTGGGGTCTGTAATATTCTTTTTCCTTTCTCTCCATTAATAGAAATATTGGTAATTTTGGGGAGTGGGAGAAGAAAATGAAGGGTTATTGAAGATATGTCACCGAGTATACTTCCAAAATAACAAAAACTGCTGTTCCCAAATTTAGTACCACGCACTAGATTGCAAGATAGCAGCAGACCATAAATTACTGTATTTATGACATGTAATATGTGGACCATTTTGCCAAATTTCTGTGACACGTATACAAGATTTATTGGAAAAATATAACCCTATTAGGGGCCAGATTCAATGGCAATTTATAGCCACCTTAGTTTCCACACCTGCAAGAATTAGAGTCACAAGCATATTTCCTTTTTCCCTGGTCTTGAACCTTTCACGCCTATACATTAAGCATGAAGTTAACATTTATCTATTGGGAAAAGAAGCATGTGTATGTGTATGTGTGTATACGTGTGTGAACACGCACACCCGCAAAGCAAATTTATTCTTTTTTTCTAGCGTTGTGCATGAACAGGTTTCCCGAGGTACCATGCAGATAAAGAGTAATTTGTGAAAAGGCGTGAGCTGAGAAGCAGAAAAGGGCAGCTTGATGCAATTAATGTTAGGAAGCTTCCTATAATACACATATTGGAACTTAGCATCCTTATAAACATATAAAAGATTGTTAGTATTTATATCAAAGAAAGCTGATCTTTCCTGCCTGTTTCTACTAACATCTGAAATAACTTGCAAATAATGAAGCTTGTGCAATAACAGTGCGTCACCTTTGTAAATCAGTCCCTAGATTAGCTAGCAAACAGGAAGAAGAAAGAGACAGTAGCTAATTGGGCAGCTAATTATACTGGACAAAATTCCTAGCTAAAATAAGCTGTTCCTTCTTAGGTGGCTGGTCTGGAATCTGCAAGACTTTTCCTTTAATGTTTAATGTCCTGTTCCTCAAAGATAACTAACATTAAAGATTTTAAAAAGATTACTTTAGGCTGCTGAGTCCACCTGGATGATCCTAAATCCAGCATTAGATCCCCAGAAAACCCCATTTAGCTACTTCTGAAAGACTTCTGTCATTTGAGAATCCTCTGATATAGACAGAAGTCTGTTGCAGCCAGACACGTTCAGAATTTCTAACAGTCATGGTGCTGCAGAGGGGCAGGTAAGGACTAAGTGCTTTGAGGACCTAGATATTGCATCAAGGATCTTATCAGCAGCAGAGTCCAGAGTCAACCCTCATGGGATGAATCTGCTAGTTTAGGTGTTGTGTCTCATATACCTAAGGAGGCACAAAATAACTCCCTACCATTTTTACTAATTTCCTCTTCACCTTTTTGTTCCCATTTTTCTATGTATTGCAAAGCGTACTTCCTAAGTGGATTCTCTAATCACCAAGATAGGATATTCTGTGTAAGGCAGCCTCAATCCCTGTTGCTGCAGCATTTCTGTTTTGCACCGGACAACTGAATATTCTTTGGACTAAAGAAAATTTAAATAAAATACAGGGCAGAAGGGGATAGGGCTGACTGAGAGAAATGTGGCTATCTAAACTTATGTGGGGAATTCCATTAAAGTGCTGAAAGATTTTGGAGTTAAATCCCATTTTCATTTGAAAACCACAGTAGCTGCTGAGTTGTAGTAACTTAGTTCCTCAATGCTTCATTTAAATAAGGTAATAGTAATTCTTCTGTTGATAACATCACCAGGGTAAACTCATCTAGTTTCAGGAACCATTGTGGTTGGCCATTTTTGGGGGGGTTGGGAGGGAAGAAGCAACACCCCAACAACTCATCTAGAAAATATACATATAGATAGATCTGTTGTTTGATCAGGCTAACACTGATTATTATGTATGTGCCTTTGTATGGGTCTACATTGAAAAATGGGTCTGATTATGTCTCATTTTCATTTAAGTAAGCTCTGATTTGCAAGCAGGGGTATGGGGAAGGGGAGATTAATCTCTGTCTTCTCTCAAGGTTATGCAGTGACTTTGGATAGGTATTTCTACACCTGTTTCCCAGGTGTTTCTCTTGTCACTTTTTTTTTTTTGCTTTAATTATGTCTAAATTTGTGTATCTGGTTTATGCAAAAATATTACAAACAGGAACACTTTTTTTTTTTTTCCCCTGAATGTGAAACCAAGTTGTAATATAAAAACATTAACTGATTCCTTATTGTTATAGACCAGTGTAGTCATTGTACAGTGCTTTGTTCTACAAAACACTGTCGTGGTGGGTAGTCTCACCTGGATCTTTATAGATGAGCAGACCCAAAAGATGCAGAGAGCACATTTTCAGTGAAGATTTTATTTTAATAAGCTTGTTTCACGCAAGATTTCCCAGTACCCCCCTTCAATCCGACTTCAAACATATACAGCCTCAGAATATAAATGATAATTTACCTAATATAACTTGGCGATTCAGCTTCAGCTCAGACTCAAGACTGCTGATTAGTGTTCTCATTTGCGAAAGAGGATGGATCTGTGCCTGATAAATTTCAAGACATAATACTTATCTGCCTCTTGTGTCCTGGAATCAGGTTTATTTTTGTCTCTTCCTGTACCAGCTGAATCAACTTGTAAACCTCACAAGGCCTAAATGAATCATCAGAGATGGGGTTTGTAACAAAAATAAATAAACAAAGGGAAGAAGACTCTGGCAATGAAACATTACTGCTGGAAGGTCACAAATAAGATCAGACCATCTTCATAATCCATTTGATAAAGAAAGTTCTCTTAAATACAGGGATTATTTCTCCTCTATTTGGAGATTACCCTAAATCCAGTATGGATTTGACTGTCCTCTACCTCCATCTATGCTTCTATACTTGTAAAATACAGTTGAGATAATTTAATAGCAAGAAGGCATCCTTCTGTTAGCAACGCATCGCACATCATGTATTGTGTGAACCGAAATCAGCTCTAAGGCACATGAATTTAGAAAGTCATCATTTGCCTCTCTAAGCAACCTAGGAGCCTCCCTGAAGAAATGCAACAAATTGCCCTTTTTCTGTGGTTGTCATACCTTCTTTAGATTGCAGCTATCAAATTCTGGAGGAGTAGCTTTTTCAATTATCTAACTTCCTTTAATTCTATCTACTTATTTATTTATTTATTTATTTATTTATTTATTTATTTATTTATTTATTTGCACTTTTCAATTAGTGTAAGCAACTTCTGATGTTTTAAGCCCTGTTCTTTATGCAATATCTTCCACAGAAAATAACCATCAAAATATTATCTGGATCCCTGACAGAAAGAGAATTTGTAAAGAAAAAGTCTAAAACAAATATGTGTGGTTTTTTTGTTTTTGTTTTGTTTTGTTTTTTCTGGATCAGTTTTTACCACATTGCTAAAATCATGCTATTAGAAAAGAGGCAAAAAATAAGTGGGAATGAAGGGGAAAGTAAAAGCACTTTATGGATAAGTATGAAAGTCACAGTGTGATAGAAAACAAGCAAACAAACAAACAAAGCTCCATGGGCAAATCCACAAAACCAATAACTTGCTTGAAAAGGTGATTTTGACCTAGTTATGTTTCATTAAGCAAAATGCGTTCACTCAATATTCTTATCCATAAGGATTAATATTAAGGATTCCTTAAAGTATCCACTGAGACATTTATAGACGAGTGTGCAGTGAACAGGGCTGACTGCATGGCAGCATGTAATCCTATTTGCACCAGTGATCGTCTCTACATCAGTGGAGCTCAAAAGACTGTTACATTAGAGACAAAAAAAAAGCATTATAGAATAATCAATCAAAACATTGATTTCAACAATAGAATGCTGTATCTTGATATTCCAATGTATGGAATTTTCTATAAAATATTATGCTATTTCCAGGAGAAATGTTGTGATATGATTGCAGGATGTGAGCATTAGAAGTTCCTGACAGCGTACTTAAGCTTCCTAGTTATTTGTGTTATTAAAAATGTTTTATAAATGTTTAATACATTCTGTAGTTCTTGGCAGTGCCATTCCTCCAGTTACAGTAAAAGCAAAGGAAATTCCAAGGCCACCTTTAACCTGTCACAATTCCATCAAACTGACTGTTAAAACAGAGTATTACCACTTGTATTTACAAGGATTTTCCATCAGTTACAGTATGTTCACTTGGCTTCATTACTCAGAGAGACACCTTGGTATTATGGGTAGTTAAGTTCTTCTACCGGTGCATCCTGACAGAGGAGGACTTATGACCAGGGAAAAGTGTTGTTTCTACTATAAGATTTTCATCATTAGGATATGGAAAGTTGTTCTAAACCCATCCATATCACCTGTATTGCTTGAGTAGGGAGATGATAAATTTATCAGTCTCTGTGAGAAAATAATTGTTGCTCTTCCTACCTCAAAGAAGGAATTTGCATCATATTTCCACAAGTTTGTTTTTCTAGCTGTAATTTGCTCCAAAAAAAAATTCAAGCCGGTATATAAATAACACTTAAACCAGATAGAAATGAGCTGAGGGATGATTTCAGCACTGCTGAGATCTCTGCATGGGACTGGACATAATTCCTTAATAATTCTGCATCCCTTTAGATCATTTTTCTTTTCAGCCTCCTTTGAGTGTTCGCCTCCACACATGATGGATTATGGCAGAGGTGACGGGGAGCATAGGCTGCAACTACATAATACCTCCTTTATTTGGAATACTAGTTTTATAAATCTATTAACTTGTTTTCTTTGAACTTTAAGATCTCAGTTGTTCAGCTCACTCTGTTATGAAGCTAGCTTTTAAAATGTATCATAGCTAAAAAAAAAGCCAAAAAATTAAGCAAACTGAATAATCCAGCAATAAATCCCACTCTCTTGCTCTGACAGTCTCGTTAATTGCCACTTTATTTAATACCTTCCTCTTCTGCTAAAGGTTATTAAGAAGGATGTTGAAACCAGACACACTTTCAAGCTGTTATTTTATTAGTGTGAGACACTGTGAGATTTCCATCTAGGTTCTCACAATAGGGACTCCCTCTGCTCACTGCTCCATAATGATTGACCTACATATCTCTGCCGACCAGGATTTTGCTGGTTGACTGCATTACCCAGCAGAATTTGACTCCCTTCACTGTATTCATATGTCACAGCAATTAAATCCGTGTGTCAATTTATTGCATGCAGGCCTGGTGTGAGATGTAGAAATGCTCATGACTCATTTATTTTTGGCTATAGCACTACTTCTTTCCAAATTGCATTTGGTTATCTTTGTGATGCTTTTAGCTTGCTTAGAATTACATTTGACTTCTAGGGACAAATAATGACCATACCCCTCCTTTTTGCAATATCTTTTTATTTCCCTCTTTCTCCTTGCTTTACACTACCTTTAAGTTCAATGCCATGTGCTCTATTGACAGACTGATATGGAAATTATTGCACTTTTTCACAGTCATTCTCTTACACAAATCTGCAGATGTATTGTGTTCCTGACTGGAGATGTGAACAGGAAATGAGTGTACAAATGAGGAAATGAGTATATCTTACGAGGGCCAAATTTTATAAAATACTGGTGCAGGAGTTTGGTGCAAATCATACACTCTATGTAGATATTGTGAAAAATATAGCTGTGAAGATATTGGAGGGAGAGCAGAACTGTGCTAAAACTTTGATCAAAATATTCACTCCTCCATACAGTACTTACGACAAGACAGGGGAATGGTGTGGAGATAGGAAATAAATAGATATCTAAGATCCCTTTAGAAACAGGCCTGGG
Organism: Alectoris magna; assembly: GCA_030625065.1. Classification (NCBI taxonomy): domain Eukaryota; kingdom Metazoa; phylum Chordata; class Aves; order Galliformes; family Phasianidae; genus Alectoris; species Alectoris magna. The sequence continues at coordinate 6,049,495 of CM060561.1, forward strand.
GCAATGAGTGAAATGGCAGTGATGATTTTAAGGTAGTCTTGGGAAAAAAAAATAAAAATCCCAATACTGGCAGAAAGAGGGATCTGAATAAACTTTCTTGTCTTTTTCATCGTAATGATACTCAGCAGATCCTATGGGCTTTGAGCCCTCTAAGGAAACTGAGTTATCCCATTCAACTGCATGCGCTACACACCTACAAGATGGAATCTGCATCCCCTAGTCCTGTGAAGGGAGATTGTAATAATTGTTCTTATACCAGTAAATGAATTGTTCAGCTTTCATCTCTTCTTGTCATTTATGTGCACTTTAAAATGGAGAAGTAACACACTTTTACCTCATGGTGCTCTTAATTCATTGATCTTTGCTATATGGTTACTGATGCGTAAGAAGGAGTTTGACTATATTTAATACAGATAGGGTCAATACAGACTAGGGTCAAATAATATGATTTTCCTGTTATTCCTCATATTACACATCTAGTACTCAGGAATGGTCACAACAGCACAGGACTTGCAAAACATTTAAGAGAATGGGAACCTCTCCTTTGTTTCAGATACTGAAGATCTGCATGTCCTTAAACAATAAATTCACCTCTTCCCTCTCCATCAAGGTAAGACATGTCAACAGTTACATCCGTTTCTTCTTTAAACTCCTCTCTTTCTGATGTCCTTAAACCTTGCCATGGCCTAAATAAAAAGGTGACATTTAGAAATTAATATTAATTGAATATACATATATATAAACCTGGTTCAAATCACGCCCTGTACAAGAACAGATTTTCAGTGTCACTTATTCCTGGAGACAGAGGCAGACAAGCAGGATGAAAGGGATAGCAAGGAGAGGTTTCCTTGGCAACATGTGCTTGAAAGATTTCATGTTTTTTACCAAGACATAAAGTTTTTTGCTTTGTTTGAATGTTTGTTTTTTGGGGTATTTTTTCCCCTATTCTCATTGGACAGGGAGGTAGGAATGTGAATCAAGTTGCTGAACCTGATCACTCCCAGCTGCCAAAATCACCATGCAAACATTAGACAAATGGATTGCACTATGCCTTCTGTCAGGGATCTGAGGCCACTTCTTCTGATGGACTCCAGCACCTCTAGGAAGAAAATCAGACTCTCCTTGATGTGTGCAGAATGAAAACTGCTGCTTACTCTTGTTGGAATTCACTCACCCATAGGCATTTTCACTGTCTTTTGTTATTCCCTTGAGTGTAAGCCAGAAAATGAGGTAGAAAAATTCAATGGAAGAAACAACTTTATGGATTAAAAGCTTTTAAAGAGTATGTTCATATCACCTAATTTCAGACTCCTAAATGAAAACAGAATTAAACCACTTTACATTCCCATTCACACAAATAAGCAGAATAATTCAGCTTTTTGTCTGCAGGCACAGTTAAGTGGAGTTAATTCAGAGTGTTAGAATGACTCTGCACCTGTATTATGCTACTTACTATATTTCTAAAGTTATGGAAGACAAGACCAGGCCTTAGAGACCATTTCCATGCAAAGAACTAAACTAAAATAATAAAAGAAAAAGAACGCAAGCTTGCAACAGTTTACTGTCAGTCTTTCAGCTACAGGACTGACCCTTTCTCTGATTTTCAAAATCAAACATTGTTTAATGTTTTCAGGGTTATTTAACTATGTTCATTTCCACAATACTATGTTAGATTTCTACCAGGGAGTTATGGTAGGAGGGCCAATTAGACCTACAGATATGCAGGATGACATTTGGGCCCCACTGAAGCCAATAGGAAGTCATCATTTCATTCAGTAGAACAGTTGTTATCAATAGTTTTAGTAGGTTTATCTTTCATAAAGAATCTACTCAAAATTTGAGCACTGGAGTTAATCTGATGTAAATGAGGAAGGCCACACCAATGTTCCTGTACTATTGATAGTGATGCATTTACTCAACTGTATTCTTTACTCTGCGTCAGTTTACAGTAATTTTCATTTTCTAGAGATAGAAAGAGAGAGAACTAGGAGAACTGTATGCTGTTTAGTCACCTGGAAGAAATTATAAGAAGGTAATTGAGGACTGATGACTCTTTGCTATATTGAATCAATAGGATAAGTGTGATAGGAGTAGCTAAATTGTGTTACCTAGGTTTCTGTTTCTTATGAACTAATCCAACAAATTTAATAGCATGTCTGTTCCTGTGTGAAGATACATTGTGTGTGGATGCAAAGGCACGATTGAAACAGTCACAGGTAATGGTCAAGTAATACCCTGAATGGCTTCTATAGTTTGCCATTAGATAAAAAGAAAACAAAAGAAAACAAAACAAAAAAAACAAAACAAACAAAAAAAACCACATCAAAACAAAACAAACAAAACAAACAAAAGACCTGGAAAAGGGGAGACTTAAGTTTGGAAGTTTGGGATAATTTGAGAAAAAAGTTCAAAGAAGGGTGTCAGGCTGAATTAAGTTCAGCGTCAGTGTCATGGAGTAAAATTCTATGACCTTTACTACAAAAGAAGACAGGCTGATAGATCAGCAAATCTCTGAAATGAGGAGAAATATGAACTTTTCATGAGGGGCAGATTGGGACATAGAGCAAGAGGCTCTTATTTACTTTCTTCAGATTTTGATTTCTTTGAATTTAATATATGGGGTGTCATATAAGGCAATATGAAGCTTATACCCTTCTTTAGCTTGTTTGGAAAAAGCCTACTTGGTCTTTGGAGTAATTAGGGTATTTTGGTTTTGCTTTTTCTAAACAGCTATTCCACAAATTCATTTGTTTTCATAATTATTCATTTGAACAAGTTCCAAAAATATGTTTTAATACATTTGCAATTCTCAATAGAATAAGGCAAATTGTGTTTTAACATCAGAGGACAAATCAGTGACTCTTCTGGATGCACTGGAATCATGCAAATAACAACCCACTGGGAACCTTGCAAAAGCTCAACTTCTTATTTGTTTAACCATAATTGCATATTTATAAATTACAGAAGACTTTTCTAATTAATTTTGTATCACGCAAATAACATTGCTTTGTAACAACCTGCTATATTACTAAAATCGTTGCCAAGAAAACAGCAGTCTGGAGTCACATTTAGTTTAAAGGGAAATGAAAGGCAGGCAGAGCAGAGACTAGCTTTTTGTTTCACTCATGAGAGGTAATTATCAGCTCCAAAATACAAGGATAAAAGCCTTTCAATAAACTGACACCTTCTGCACATTAAGTCCCCAGAATGTTTTTAATTCTGTCAAACACAAAGGAAATGTACAAATAAAACCACAATTTCAAGTCAAGCCAACAAAAGTGATAGTATTTGGCAAAAAAAAAAAAAAAAATGTGGTTATGATGGATTTCCTTCTGTACCTAACCATTCAGAACAAGGAAAAATGCATGGCCCCATCCTAAGATGTGCAATTGAATCACACCAGATGTTTAGATCTTTCTGCAATCAAACCTGTGATCTGTATATACTTAGAGTATTGTTTGGATATCAACTGACAGATATGACAATTTACGGGAAATTCATAAAGCACAACAGCTGGAAGCTGAGCAGCATGTCTCAAAGGGCATTAAAGATTTGTGTTTAGGTAAATGACTCCTTCCTTTGCTCTCTACAAGCCCATAGTACATGGTCTTCTTTCTACCTGAGCTCAAACAGCTTACAAATCCCATCTGTTGTTACACATTCAATCTTGTTATGGACAAAGAAAAGCACATCTGATTGGCAGAACTGAGAATTTCTTGTTGGGATAATTAAAATATTATCTTTCCTTGCAAAACCACTACAGTCATTTTTATTAGGTCAGGTACACCATTATATCTTTATACCCTATGATAGTTTTAGACAAACTCATCAAACTCCATAGTTTGATGAATTTCCTGGGTATATTTTAATATGTTTTCTTAACACGGTGTGTAATTTTTTAATTGGAAACCGGATAAAGTTTGAAGCTGCATCAACACTTTTCTCAGTTTCACTTAACAAGACGAGATTGTGTTTTTTACACTGTGACTGTTCAGGTTTGTTAGAGTTTTCCATACATGACGTTCACTGAGATAAACTAAAACAGTTCAACCAAAATGTTTTAAGCTATGGTCACCTGACAGCTAGGCAACTGTTACTGCAGGTGAAACGTGAAAATCAGCTCAGGCTGAGATTAGCCTGGACAATTCCTGATGCCCATCTTTATGAGTTATTACAAATGCTGTGATATTTTACTGAGAAGAGGAAAAGCCATATTTTCTGCATTACAGTGAACATCTCAAAGCAGCTATACCATGGCTTCTTCAAGGAAATGTCCCTGAAGGGAAGTTCTTCAGTTACTTGTTCATGATGTCATCGTGTAAGTGTCATAGCTGCAGCTGTCATTCAGTGCCTATCTATCTGACAACTGAGTGTTCTCTGAAGGGGTTTGTCAAAGGAATACTGTTCTGGAGATGCCAACTGGGTTTTTTTTTTCCAAAGATCCCTATGAATCAAGGAATATAATAAGAGAGCATTTTGTCCTTGGAAATACAGTGAAGAGGCAGCCAGGGTGTCTCTTCTTGATTTTGCAATGGTTCTAAAGCTTTGCCTTGAGTATGCTAATCCATCTTGTAATTTGCAGCCTTGAAATCACAGAATCGAATGTCCTGGGTTGAAAGGGACACACAGGGATCATTGAGCCCAACTCCTGGCTCCACACAGGACCACCTAAAAGTCAAACCCTATATCTGACAATATTCATATTGTCAATATATCCTATTTAATATCCTATGTCCAAATGCTCCTTAAACTCCAGCAGCTCGGGGCAGCCCTGGGCAGCCCGTTCCATGCCCACCGCTCTCTGGCGCAGACCCTGTCCCTCACCCCCGGCTGCCCCTCCCCTGGCACAGCTCCATGCCGTTCCCTCGGGCCCTGTCGCTGTCACAGAGAGGAGAGCTCAGCGCTGCCCCTCCGCTCCCTGTGAGGAGCTATGGCTGCCATGAGGGCTCCCCTCAGCTCCTCTGCTCTGGGCTGAAAAAACCATGGGACATCAGCTATTCCTCACACACCTTGCTCCCTAGGCCTTTCCAGATCTTCTTAGCTCTCCTTTTGATGCTCTTGAATATTTTTATGCCCTGCAGAGAGCAGGACAATCCCTTCCCTTCCCTGGCGGCAGTGCTGGGCCTCTCTACCCTTGACGGAGTCTGTAGCTCCACTCAGTTCAGTGTTGTCCACAAATTTATTTAGTATACCTTCAAGTCCTGCATCCAAGTCATTCATGTAGACATGGGGGATAACTGGCCCTAAAATGGAGTTTTGCAAAACCTTACAAGTGACTGGAAATGTATCAGTGAGAAAATTTAAATAACTGTTCTATATTCCCAGGATAAAGCAGCACCAGTGATGCTTGGACTAAGATTATTACGAAGACTAATAACATTGACCTGATTATCTCACATTTTTTTCTTCACAGAAATGTAAAATTCATGAGGGCAAGACTAAAATGAAATGAACAAACAAAAAATAGATCAATTAATTAATGAATAACCTTCAAGGTTTTCATCTCTACCAGGTCTGCAAAATAGGATAGGGAAAAAAAAATCACAGCAAATCTTAATGCTTCATTCCCCACCTTCAGTGTGGATTTTTAATTTTTTTTTTTTTTTTAAATCCTGTGTCTGCAGCACAAAGTTGTGTGAAATACAGGCAAACAAACACAGTGTTATCTCTGGAGAGAAGATGAGAGAGAATGAATTGCACATGACCAATATAAGTCACATTATTTGAGTTACTGCTGACAGGTCTTCAAACATTATTATTATTATTCAGTAGAATAATATAGATTATTAAAACTAATATCTTCCTTATACATCTCACTTGACTGATTGGTAGCAGATCATTTTAAAGTCTGTTTGCACTGCAAATCTTAGTTGCAAAGAGGGCTTTCAAGCTGTCGTAGATAATTTTACTAAAAAAATCTAGAATTAAGATACTACTACTGACAATTTTTTGAATGTGATAGAGAAGATCCCTTGCATTCTCATTCTGTAAACTCTGATCCACAGTTAGTGTTAATCAGCATAGCTTCATTGATGTGCACTGATTAGCCCTCAGGAGACGCATGTTGGTGTAAACTGAATAATCACCAGAGTTGTGATGATTTAAACTAGTTGAGAATATGGCTCATTTTGTTCTATTCAGACCCTGTTAATAACAAGAATCATGAGAAAGAGTGCCTGCGAATGGAATGCTATTCTACAGAGCTGTATGAGCAAAACTATGTGGGGAAAAAAAATAAAATAAAATAAAATAAATCTGAGGAAAAAGCATACCTTGTGCTGCTTGGATTTTGATGTTTTGTTTTCTGGTACATTATGACAATTTTTGCATTCAGAATTAACATTCTCAGTTTTAATTTGTTTACTTTCATGAAATTTCAGATTGTAATTAAATGTCAGGCTGCTTAATTGTGCTTTCATTTGTATAAATTGGAATGTTGCTACAGAAAAAGAAAAGAAATAAAATACCTTTCATTTCCATTGCAATATTATATTTGAATTAATACTTAAATAAGTGGAGAAAATATTTTTTAGGAAATCAGTGTTAATTAGTATTCCACAGTCTGAAAGGATATGTTGCCACAGAGCATGTATCACTTGCTTCACAAAGACAAAATGCTTCAATAAAATGTTTTTCTGCCCAGGGACCAAAGAACTAGCACTGCGGTTCAGAAGACCAGAATTCAAAGGCTCTGCTTCATCCTGCCTCTTAATTGTTTGGAGCCAGCTCTGAGAAGGAAAATGGGCTCTTGATATGGGACTTGGGTAGCATTAATGCTCCTGAATCCAAAGTGACTAATCCAGAAGATTCTCCTACTAGAGCTTAAGGCACCTGAATTAATATAATTAAGTTCATGTTTTTTGTTACAGTGAGCACTGTGGCAGTGTTCAGAGCCCTGACAATATACTGTAGATTGAATTGCCATTTTGTATAACAGCCTGACAATCAAATTGTCTTTCCAGAAGCAAGCAGCCTGCCTAAGGTCATTACTTTCCACAAAGAAGTGCAAAACTATGTCAAATTCTTTGCAAAGGCTCAGTATTGCAGGAAGGGGGTGGGTGTTCCATATTTTCTCCTATAAAATATTGCCAGTAGGAAGTGTTGACTTATGGTTCCTGGGCAAGGGACAAGGAAAAATAAATTAGGATAAGAAATGTAGAGTTTTACAGGCAGGATACTCAGTTGGCCCTGATGATGCTTTTATTCTTTTGCATTTTTAAAGTGGGAAAATAGTTGTCTAATGTACATGAGTAGCCTTGTTGGTAGGGATCAGATTTTGACCTTAAGGACATTAGACGTGAATGGTTTTGTGTACAGTGGCAAATTTGCTAAAAAGAAAATGGGTGGGAATAATGTCTTCAACCTGTTTGATCTTTCTCCTCAAATTAACGTATACGATTACAAACTTTCTTGATGCAGTAAGAGCAAAATAATTATTTCACTTGCTGGGTAGGATATAAATATTCGCTCATTATTCACTCAGCCCTAGCTGAGCTAACTTTTAATTATTTGTTTGTTATTGTCTCTGTGAGAATTCTAGATATTGCAACTATCCTCATAAATCACAAGTCACTTATTAAGCCAACAAGCATGTTTTCAGAAGACCAGCTGCCAACAAATGAGAATTTTTGAGGTCTTCAGCAGATTATTCTTTCCTTGCACTGGGGTCTGAAATGAAAGAGTCATTCATGTTGGCCATGACAGGAGGCACTACAGACAGTTGAGGCTGTTTGCAAAGAAAGCATCAAGCTAGCAGAACAGAAGAGCCTCACAGCAGTAAGGAATGACTGGATTCTTGTCCCCGTAAATACAGCAAGCAGATGCCTCTCTGTGCTGCTGAGCTTGTCCTATGAGTAAGATGTTGCAAAAGCAGGGATTTTTCTGCTAACAAAGGAACACATGCAGAGAAGTGCAGGCACTCCCAGGACCAGTATCTGTAGTGTTTCACAAACTTAGCTCACTATAGTGAAATCTATTGGACACACTTCATGGCAGACAAGAACTATACAAAGAGATAGTTAATTATTTTAGGCACAAAGCAAATAAGGACTGTATCTTTCAATGTTTGTCTTGTATTAACACTGACTTGATTTATCTTTAACAGGGTAGGTCTCATTCTGCATTCTACAGGACCAGTATTTCTTCAGGATGACATTCACAACAGCTTCAGTAAAGCATATATGCCTATGACAGTTACACAACTGTAAGTAGTACTGGCAGAAAGTCACCTACACCTTATTATGGTTTCCTTTCCCCCTGGAAAGGTGACTACATGCAAAACTCATTGGGAAGGGTTCCCAAGATGTACTATACAATGTACCATGCATTAGATTTGTATGAGAAAATATAAACTGACCTAGACACAAGGTAAGCCAGAGATGAATGAGGAGCATCCCTAAGGGACATTTTTATCACTATTTAAACAGGTAAGACCTGATTTGATAAATGAGTTGCATTCCTGTGCTTAGTGGCAGAAAGCAGAGAAAGTTTTTATTCAGAAAATCATAGAATCATAGAATTATAAAATCATAGAATTGCTTGAGTTGGAAGGGACCTTGAAGACCATTAAGTTCCAACCGTCTGCCGTGGGCAGGGTTGCCAAAAACCACATCCGGCTGCCCAGGGACCCCTCCAAAAAGGGAGACTCCACAACATTGTAGGCAACCTTTGCTGGTGCTGTCACCCGCACAGTAAATAATTATTTCCTGATTTTCAGGTGGAACATACTGTGGTCCAGTAACTGTACCCTCAATTGCTTTCTGGGATAAACCATAGTCTCATCCTAAATTTGGAAGTGTTATTTAATTTCTCCAAGTCTCTGTTTTTCCACTTCAATTTTTTTTTTTTTTTTTTTTGGCAGTTTTATTATTTTTATCCTTACTATCTTGTCTAAAATCATTTGTGCTTTACCGATACAATCTGCTCTTTTACTGTGGCAATTCCTATTATCAACCAATATACAGTTATGATTAGCTTTATTGTATATTTAATAACCTATTATGTTTATTCATATTATGGTTGTACTCCACAACTTCAATAAGGGGAATGATTGCATTGTACAAAATGATGTGCAAGCCATTGATAGGTATTTCTTGCATAATTTTTTGGGAGATTTGCAAATTAAGGCTTTAGGAATAATAACAGCTTTATTAAAATTTATTTATTTAATTAATTATTTCATTTTTGGAAGTAAAAACACACTGCGTCCACAGCAAGTGTTACAATTGAACAACATTTTCCAGGATCAAATACGCTTGATCCTGGAAACTCTCAGTAACCGGTCACATTTATCTTTCATTCATCAATTGAAACATTCCTAATCAAAGTGTTCAGAGTCTTTTTAAGTTTGTTTAACTCATCATTATTCATGAAGGTGAAATCACTTCTCATGAAAAACTACAATGACCTACTTGATGAGTCCGTGATAAAAATGTTGCTGACTACAGCAGCGAATCAGCATTTGCATGTGAGAGATGGAAAGAGACATTTCCTTTCCACTGGCTTGGAAGGTCAAGGAGAATAGGCAGAATATGCATTTTATACACATTTATATAATGGGAATACAGTTTTTGTATTGTTGAACACAATTATAAACTTGCATACAAAAATAGGAAAAATAGTCACACATGGATTAACAAATTTATATATACCATGTTTCAGATCAGACAAAATACTACAGCTAGTCAAAATAACCTATTTAATATCTCGATTGGTTGGTTTGTTGTTTTGTTTCTTTGTTTGTAGTTGAAATTAAACTTACTTCAAGGAATATCATATTTCCATTCATTCTTGTGAGTATAGTTCTTTCTATAGTTCTTTCTTTTCTTCAAGGAAAATTCTGTTAAAAATTAACAGTAATTTTTCTCTATGAAAAATTGTTCCTCCTGGGAACAAATATTTTTCCTATTTTTGTAAATGTCAGTTTCTAATAACATATATTATATTAGGCATATTCTAATGCCCATATTGCCAAGCATATTTAATCTCACTCTAGAAATACTTTGAGCCAATCAAAAGCCATGTAGCCACATAAACATGGCAAAGGAAAATAAATTACCTTTGAGAGAGGCAGTGTCCATCCCTGTCTCCCAAATATTTTTTGAAGTGGTTGTGAACTAAGATTTGTTGGCTGACAGATAGCACGTTAGTTTAATGCTAACGTGTTCAAACAATTCCTGGATCCAAATTATCTCTAGCTTATTTGGTTGTATTTTGAATCTGTCATGGATTTAAAACATTGTTCCCGATATCCTAATTCCTACTTTAATGCGACTATCTTAACTGTGAGACCAACTTTATACAAGTTGACCTTTACATCAAAAATAAAAAACAAAGACAGTTTCATCTGTGGACTCTATTTGAGTTTTAAAAACTTTTTCACTCCTGGATTATATATATTTCCCATAGTCAGTTATCTTCAGTGTGTAACCTTATCAAGAGCCTTTTGAAATTCAGAGTTGATGGCAACCCCTGTGGTTTGCACATTTCACCATAGCAGGAATAATTTCAGCAATCTATTTCTTTGTTCTGCAGATTCCATCCTGATGCACCTGAAAATATGGTCACTAGCACAGATAGCTTTTTATCTTCCTCTATTATGAAATAATCAAATGGAACAATCTGGGCTTAAAAACAAGTGCCAATATCCTGACCCTTGTTTCTGCCTCTCCCTAGCTTCTTGTTGGTTTGAACTTGTGATTGTTTCTTTTGTCAACTGTCCACCAATATTTTGCTGTGAGAAGTACTTGTGGTTATTTATCCAAATAAAAATCAAAGCCTGCAGTGTAATTCAGTGATCAGTAAGAAGCAGGTGCAAAAATGCAAAGTGCTGCTCTGGATGAAAAATAAAGAAAGAGGAATAAGAACAAGAATAAAAGAGGAAATGATAGGTATTAGAGAAATAATGTAACCCACTGTATAATTTATTTTCTATATGGATTTCAGTTTATTTTTAATTATTTAGTCTATCAGTCTGAACAATATTTCTATGCTACAGTGTTAATTTAGCAAGTAGCAATTTTTTTCCCCTTATTTCAGTCACTAACTCCATGATCAGGTGCCCTCTTATCTACCTGCATATTTTTGTACCTTATTATTTCTCTTTTCTATTATTGCTACTCTATACATTCATGATGATCTTGACTGTTTCTATTGTATTTTATTGGAATAATTAAATTTTTCAGTTGTACCTTAATCTGCAGATTTTTCCTCTTTTGGGTATTGGATTTGTTACCATCTTCAACAAAAAATGAATTAAATATTCAATCATTATATCTGAGGGATTGTATTGATATATTATTTATCCTAAGCTCCTGACGATGGAAGCACTTGTCTTCCCTCCAGTGTTTGTTTGTTTGTTTGCTAATCTACTGATGCATTTGGAAAGCATTAGAACTTCAATATATTTTATATATATCCAGTTATATAGATTTGAGCTGAACAAACTGTAGTTTCTGGTCATCCTTCTTGGGCAAATAATTTTCATTTCTTTCTAACGCACGTATGATTTATGTTGGTTTCACAGAATCACTGAATGGTTGAGGTTAAAAGGGAGCTCTAGAAGCCTTTGGTTCAACCCGCTTGAGTGTGAACACCTAGAACTGTCTGTCCAAGACCACGTTCAGACAGATTTCAGGCATGTCCAAGGAAAAAGGACTCCACGGCATCTCTGGACAATCTGTGCCAGCACTCAGGCACTAGTACTGAGATACTATCACTTGATATTTGGAATCTCTTGTGTTCCTGTTTGTTTCATTGCTTCTTGTCCTGGTTCTGTGTGTACCACTGACAAGAGACTGGTTCTGACCTCTCTGCACCCTCCCTTCAGACTCTTGTAGACATTGATATGATGCTCCTAGAACTTGCATTTTTCCAGGCTGTATAGACCAATCTCTCAATCTTTCCCCAAAGGAGAGTTGTTCCCATCCCTTGATCCTCCTCACATGCTAGCCCTTCTTTTTGTGTCTTTCCTGGACATCAATGTCTCTATTTGTCGCAAATTCAGAACTGAAACTCAAAAATCCTCCATAAAGCATTGCTGAAGCCCGGGGTTGAACCAGGGACCTTTAGATCTTCAGTCTAACGCTCTCCCAGCTGAGCTACTTCAGCCCTTGCTGAGCATGGATTTTCTCACAAACTGATGGAACATATGTCTCTTTCAGCCCTTTATCATTCAGACTCATTTTGTGGACATTTGGCTCTTTTCCTGTTATTAGATAGAACACTGCAGGGGGGCAAACACTGTACCCCACTGAAATCAGTGATATCAAGTCTGCAGCAAGTGGATCTGGTAAAAGTCTGCAGACATTAACTTGTACATAATTTTTTAAACATCACCATCAACATGGACATGACTCCCCAAGACATCAGCCAAAGACTTAAAATTAATAGGTTTTAATTTCCAATGGAAAAAAAAAGGAGAACTGTTGAGAAAGAAAACATTTTAAATGTGGAGGAAATTTATCTGGAAGAGATTCATCTCCGTGGTTTGGGATAATAAAGTTTTCCACCAATATAAAAGAAACTTTAAACACTGATAGTGCCCCATATTATTATTGTTGTTGTTGTTGTTGTTGTTTGTTTGTTTATTTTCCAGCTTCCAGCAGCGCGCCCTATTTATTATGGACTTGTGGTCTTTTCTAGTAATGGTGTAAACATTTTTGTTTTATGCGTTGAACTAAGAGATTTTTGAGGATTTTCCATCAAACAACTAGAATATTTTTGCCAGTGATCCTGAACCATATAATTGTCCCATATTCCTCTAGTTATTAACTCGCTAATTCTGCCATTCATAAGTCTGTGAATAACATGAATGACACATGAGAAAGAGAAGAGAGAAAGTGAAAAGGGAAAAGAGAACAGGGAAAAGGAAAGAGAAATGGAGAGAGAGGAAGAGAGAGAGGGAGAAAAAGAGGAAGAAGGAAAGAATAAGAGGGAAGGAGAGAGGTGGAAAGGAAGAAGGGAAGAGGGAAAAGCAAAGCATCACTGGTAGATTCAGAGTAAGCTTAAATGAGAGATAATAGCTCTATTTGCTGAACTTACAGGACTGCAATATTGAATATGTTCTTTTCTTGCTTACATTTGTCCTAGGTGCCCCTTTGATAATGAAAAGAAGTTGACTGCATTGGTAGGTCAGAAGTCTTGGTCAAAGATCATAATATAAGTGTTTTTAACAAAACAATTATTTAGTCACTGATTTCATAGCCAGGAGCCTCAGTTGCAAGAAGTTCCTGGTTTCAAGTCTACAAGTATTATTAATGTCAGTAGGAAAGGACCCTCCCCTTCCCACCCCTACTATATTGGAATGGGCTCTGATTTTAATCAAAGAGACCTTCTGAGGAAGAATTTGTTTCTGGATAGCTTCAGGCTTGGATAATTTCAACTAAAATCCTGTAAAAAAAGACAAGAGTGAGAATTTTGCCAGTAAATACACTGGTGCCTTCATTCCATCTACCTACGCTCTCACTATGCTTTGAATTGCATGAAAACCTTAGCTATAACTCCCTCATTACCGCCTCAGTTTAAAGGTTTTGAAAGATCCAGTTCATCAACCCAAAAAGCAATCAGCTCAGCAAGCAAAGTGAACACAACAGAGAGGGAAGGTTGCCATGCAAGGAAGAAACACAGATTGATTCATTACAGTCTGCCTTTCTTTTGCTAATCTGCTCAATCAGAAACCACATCCTGTTGAAAGTTTAACAGAATTCCTGCAAACTTAATAAAAATATGACAGTAGTTCCTTTCTGTCAGCAGATTTAATACTGCAGCTTCACTTTTGCTTCAAGTTCCCTGGGTAAAAAAATCACCCCTTCAAATTCTTCTCGTGTTGGAAGCAGAGTCTTAAGACATGAAATCACTTACGGCTGGCCTGAAATAGTGCGTAAGATTGCTTTCTTTCAGGAAAAAAACAAATAAACAAACAAACTAAGAAAACTGGAGGGGAAAAAAAAAACACCAAAAAAACCAAACCAAACCAAACCAACCAAACAAACAAACAAACAAAAAAAAAAAACAACAAAAAACCCCACCCAGTGAAATTAATTCTACTGCAGTCTATTTAGCATTAGTGGGCATCAAAGGTGCAGCCCAGGGGCACCATGCATCATAATATATCATGACCAAGATAATTTATAACCGGATTTCCTGCACTGCAGGAGATCAAACTGCAGAGAGAAATTTCAGGTTACCAAAGGATATTTACTAAGAGTACTCGAAACAGCAAAAGTCCAAGTGCTTATTTACAAACCTCAGAATTCCTTAGGAGCTAGGCATTTACCTAAGTGTATAATCCCAAAAGAGTCTGCCGAGTTAATGAACTGTGAATAGGTCTTGCTGACAAGCACGAAGCTTTTCAGATTCAAATTCACTGTGAATAAAACGCTGTGGTCCTGATAAATGGACATTATAAATTAAAGATGCAGCCACTGTGTTGGATCATCAAGCCCATATCCTTCCAGCTCAGCAAATAAATAAATAAATAAATAAATAAATAAATAAATAAATAAATAAATTTCCAGAAATATATATATATATGTCCAGAATGTTTTTTTAAAGGATTAAAACTGTCTATTTGAATGCATGAACTGGTTCTTGAGAATCTCACTGACTGAATAACATGTTCCACAGTGCTTCAGTTAAGGGTTTGTCTGTGACTCAGTGAGAGTAGCAGTGCACTTCCTGTGAGTTACTTACAGTTGTAACACTAAATACAACCCCTCTTCTTAATTTCACTCAACCCTCCTGGACTGCACAAATATTACAATTCTTTTAACTGCATTAATCAAACTTCGAATCTTTGAGTCATGTCTTAAGTCTGTATTAATAATGTAGTACTGACAGTAGCTGATGATTTTATTTCCTTCAGTTTCCTGAAAAGCAGTGTATTGGATTTTCTTGCTGATGTATAATAAATTATTTTAAAAAATATTGTAATGTAATTAGTGATCTTTATATGATATTTCCTTCTGAGGCTTCATCCTACAGGCATTACCCATTAAGCACACTCAATATTTAACTCAAATTTGGGGTGCTTCTATACAGGGTTCCATATGTAGAAGTGTACTTACAAACAAGGTATTAGAATTCTCATTATAATGTGTAAAGTTCAGCACAACTGATTAACAACCATGATGGACTTTTTTTTTTCTTTTTTTCTTTTTTCTCTAAAGCACAAATAGTGTTTTATGATCTCCTATTTGCTTATTTGGTAGTTCTATTTGAGCTATCCAAGACATCCACTTATCTGTCAGATATGAACAAGCGTAATACGACACTGGAAGTAGATGGAAGCCAGGAGTTACAGTGTATCCATAGGAATCTCAAGCTTTTCTATTTAACAGAGAATATGGTGAATTTCCATCAGAACATGCAGCTAGATGTTTACATTTAAACATCTTTAACTGAGGTTGAATTCTATCTTTCCTCTACAGTAAAAACAATCCTGTCTGAGGATATGTTGTTACATATGCATCTCAGCATATGTAATTAAAGTAGAATAAGGTTATGTGTTTTCTTGCAAGCAAGATGAGGTTTGTGAACTATCCCTGTAATGGTAGTGTGCAAGTACTTTACAATTATACACCAACTTCCTTAAGAAGTCAAGAAAGATTTGTCCATGTCTGTTATGGTTAAAGAGTTGAAATTGAATTCATTGCTAGATTCTCTGAAAATGGTGATATGTTGAAGTCAGTGACATTCACATATTTGGATTACAGGAGTTTTCTTACATAGACTTTCTAGAGCCACGTCCTCCAAATTCTCTTTATGGACCTGTCTGGCAAACATTTGCTCCTTTCCCAAAGTTCTTCAAACTGCTTTGATGTTTAAGGTAAGCTTTGTCTCAGAGCCATGAAATAAAAGCATTGTTATAAATACCATAAAGCATCTGGTTAGGCACAGGGTACTTACTCATCATTATGATTTGGGAACATTCTTATTGTGTGTATCATCTGAAAAAACAAAAACAACAACCAAACAACCAAAAACAAAAAACAAACAAACAAAAAAAAGCAAACAGATAAAAAAGCAAGACGTAGATTTTAGTAATTTAAGCCCCCTTCATCTTCAAGCAGACCTAATACGCTAAATTACAATCTAGCCATTTACATTTGAATCTGCCATGAAAACAAAATCAGGTGCACAATGCACTCACAAATAAGAACATATAAGATCTAATAGCAGAAGGGGGCACTAGTAACCAGCTGGTATATCTTTTGAATCTGATATATAATATGTATTGAAAATAAACATGCACACACATAGTCTCACTTACAAGCTAGTTGTCCTTCTGACCTTTCTCAAGATGTAGTGGATGTTCTGTGATATGAATTCTGTCTTCTTCAACCTTTATTTTCATGTCCAGTGTTCTTTACCTGCTCTATTGTTGCATAAAAGATAGCCACTTAAGAAAGCCCAGTAGGGCTGATTGTAACCTACAGCAGTTTCCTTTTAGGAAAATGTGATAGCATGCTTTCAGTGATACAGAAATCAAGCACTACCTTAAAAAAAAAAAAAAAAAAAAAAAAAAAGGATTGTATATTGTCTATTCTTGTCTATTCTTTCTTTTAAAAAACAGCAGTTTTTACTTTGCCATGAGAGTGATGAGGCATAGGAACAGGTTTGCCATTGAAGTTGTGGATGCCTCATCCCTGGAAGTGTCTGAAGCCAGGCTGGATGGGTCCTTCATCTACAGGGGTGGCAATCCTGTTTGGAACTAGGTATTTAATGTTCCTTCCAACCCAAACCATTCTATCATTCTATTATTCAAAGCAAAGAGATGACTAAGAAAAGGTTTCAAAGTAAAGGCATGTTTTATACCTTGTTGGAAGAGCACACAAAAAGTTCTTGGGAAGAAAGAAGGATTTTGCATCCCTCTTGGCAACTCTTTTTATTTCCCATGATATCTATACCTTCAACTGTTGTACTGCTTTCATTCAACAACTTTTAATGAAGATGTCTCTCTCTTTTTTTTTTTTTTTTTCCATAAACTTGAAGATTTTAGGTTGTCTTTCACTACAGGAATGATATTTGGAAAAGAGAACTGTTCAAAACAAGAGTGATCAGGACAACAGTGGTTAGCCTGTTACATTAACTGATTTAAATAGAAGGATGTGCAATATTTCTTTCAGTCATTGTTTCATTTTCTTTGACTTCACTCATCTTTTTCTTCTGTGATTTGTCATGTTTCAAACACAAGAACGGGCAACTGTTCTTAGCATTACAGTAAGCTGTGTAATCTGAAGAATTTCTCTGTGCAGTATATCTTCTAGATTTGTTCTTTTCTAATTTTAACTGTCTCGGGATTATGTCTCTTCCTTTAAGAAGCCAAGAACTTTTCCATGTGTCAGTAGGTCTTACAAACAGAGATGTTTTCTTCTTAATTTCATTAAAATCATTGGCAAGGTTTTTGTTGCAGGGGTTGGAGGCTGCAAAAGTGGCCATACCAGACACTTCGAGATGGGTACAAAGCAGACTAATTCCAGGTGAGAGCTAAAGCTATAAGTGATGCTTCTGTCACCTCTGTGTTAGCATATTTAAGAAAGTGTAAAAAATACTTCTTGGCAACTAAGGGAGAAAGAAGTGAGAAAAATGTGAGAGAAATGGCCCTGCAGACACCAAGACACCAATGCAGAAGGAGGACAGGAGTTGCTCCAGCCATGGAGTTCCCTGCAGCCAAAGACAAGCCCATGGTGGAGCAGGCTATTGGGCACCACAAGGAGCAGATGTCCGTGTGCAGTCACAAAGGAACCCACAGTGCAGCAGTGGGTGTGGTGAGCCCCCACAAGAGCAGGCCCTTGAAT
This sequence comes from Alectoris magna, assembly GCA_030625065.1. NCBI lineage: Eukaryota > Metazoa > Chordata > Aves > Galliformes > Phasianidae > Alectoris > Alectoris magna. The sequence goes on from CM060561.1 coordinate 6,067,293, forward strand.
GAAGCTACAGCCATGGAGAGGAGTCCATGACGGAGGGCTGGGGGAGATGCTGCCTGTAGGGATCAGTTCATGAAGAAATGCATCCTATGGGAGGGACCCAAAACTGGAGCAGAGGAAAAGCCTGAGGGTGAAGAGTGGCAGAAACGAAGTAAAGAGGTATGGGAGTCAGGACTGAAGGAGTGAAGTTGAACCAGGGAAGACAGAAGGAGAGAGAGGTGTTTTAAATTTTGTTTTTATTTATCACCATCTTACTCTGTTTTTAATTGACAATAAATTCAATTAATCTTCCCTAAGTTAAATCTGTTTTGGTCATCGGTGAGCAATATCGCTGTCCCTAACTTGACCCACAAGCTTGTCCATTTTATTTTCTCCCCCTGTCCTGATGAGGAGAAATGAAATAGAAGTTTTTCAGGCACCTGGCATCCAATCAAGGCTAACTCACTACAGAAAGAAACTAATAAGCTAAATTTCTTCTTTTCAAATGTTACCCAGCTCAAATTTTATGTTATCCAATCTCAAGCTATTATGCACTTCTATTCAGAAGGCCTACAGAAATCTTTCATCTCCCAAGTGTCCTGAAATGTAATAAGAAAGGAGAGGAAATGTGCTTTAAAAATTTATATTGAGGGGTTATAGTGGATGACATTGCAATTAGAGGTTAAGGAAATGCTAAAGGCATGTTGTCCTTTTAATGGAAGTTCCAATTCAGATCTTTTTTCTCCCTGGGTAGAAGCAGGTACACAGGGACTCCGAAATGGATGCATGCAGAACCTGCTAAATGTGTTTCTAATTGTCTGAGTTTAATAATTGATAATATAGACATAGCTTGCAAATTTTTATTTCACATAAAAGATAATTGTGCCTGAGTATAGCATAGTCTGAATTAAATGTGTTAAGTGCTCCAGGGACTAGTATGTACGTGCTATGAAAGATCATTTCTCTTGATCAGAGTAAGCCAGAATCTGTAACAACTTTTATTTATTTGGCGTCTAGTGGCATTCAAAGAGCTAAGGCAGGGCTGATGATGCTTGATAACAGGTGCTTTCTATTCTCTTCCTTTCCCATAAGTAGTCAGTATTAGCTGTTGTTTGCTTTCACTTGTCTCCTTTTTTCTTCTTCCCATTTGAGAGCTCAAAACAAGACCTCTGGCCTTCCTGGCTTCTCCTTCTTGGGTGATCTGTCTTTCTCTTCTGCATTTCTCGCTTTCATCCCCTTTCTTGCAGTCTCTTGCACTTTAGGGAAGTGAATAAGAGGGGGGAAAAAAACAAAACAAAACCTGCTTCAGGTTGCCTCTAATTTCTCCTTCAGTACTGTTTAGGGGAAGAGGACCTTTCATAAGGTTTAAGAAGAGCAAAGGGCACAGGGCACGTGAGGGATGTCTTAGGAGGATGTAAGTTCCTAGAAGTTTAGGGAAAAAGGAAGCTATGAAAACACTGCAAGTGAGGTGAGGTGAAGGGACCTCATTGGAGGGAGTTTTCCAAGAAGCAGAGAGAGATCAGAGTGTAAAAGGAAAGAGAGAAATGTATCCTGAAATGTGATGGATGAACAAGACGAGAAAGTGGGCAAGAGAGACAGAAGAAGCAAGAAGAGAAGGCAGTGATTAGGTAAGATTGTTGTCTACATTTTTTACTGTCTCATATGATCAAGGTAACAAGTATGTCAAATTCTATCTATATGTATACAAAAGTAGATGAAATTTATGGGCTGGAATGGTAATCTGCAAAAAGGGTAGAAGAGTGAAAGGATTGTGAGGTAGAGCAAAACTATTTTTGACGGCATAATCATGCAACAGAAATGCTAAACAGGCACTTAACCTGTTAGCAACAAGAACCTGTTTTTACAGAAATTAATATTAGACTTGAACAGAAATCTGTTAAAAAAATATGTAAAAATCTAAAGGAATTTCAATTTCTAAGTGCTTTGAATTAAAGCTCAGTGAATTCCATCTGCTGAGAAGTAGTGATAAACAGGTGGGCCTACTCTGCTTCTCCTATATGGCAAAGGCTGATCATTTTGTCTAAAAGCCTGTTGGACATATAGTATTATGCAGTAAGTTTAATAAACGAAACATATCCCAATCTCAGGGAGTGACAGGTCACCAGATGGACTTAACTCTATTCACCGCTCTCTGGGCCTGGCCCTCCAGACAATTCTTTATCCAGCAGAGGGCATGGACTGACAGCTTCTCTGGGAGAGCACTGTGCGAGACGGTGTTATTGCAAAGATATTGTAAGACTATGTTCTTGAACCATCACGTAAACAGACAACAAAGGAGTCTGGGTTGGATTTTCCTGGCTTTATTTTGTTTTGTAAAGATGCTCTTATGTACTGTCCTAAACAACAAAAATAACACTGCTGACAAAACTTTCTTCAGTGTGCCCACATCAAATGCTTGTATGTGTTTGAAACCGTAAGCCTTCATCTCCTATTTTAAGGCACAGAAGTCTCTAATGCGTGTGGTCAGATGTTTGCAATTGCTTGCTTTCAGTATAAAGAGTCTGCACTCCAGAAAATTGGGCACGAAATCTATGTACAAGTAAAACTCTGGATAAAAATGACTCTTCTATTACATTTCTGAACTAAAAGTGGCTTAATGTAGAGAGCTTTCTCATCTCTCGCGCTCTCTTCCATACAAATCAAAGAAATTCTGTAAAGCAGAGCAAGTAGTATACTGAAAAATAGTAATAATGATGAATAATGCAAATAAGAATAGTCTGTAATTTTATATCGTAGGTGAAAGATAATCATGAAAATAAAAAATTAGAATGAAACATACAGTGATTAATTTAAAAACAAAAAGTACTCATGAAAAACACTTTTCTAGTGATGAGTAAATCCAAGTACAATTATAGTAATGTAATAAAGGACACTACTGACTGCATACATTTTGATAGTGAAGATAAATGACAGTTATGCACATGATGGTCCTAAAAGCTGGCTAAAGATGACTACCATATTACAGCAGAAATAGATGATTTTTGAAATGATTCATTGCTGACAAAGTAAAGCAGTTATTAAAGCAAATCTAAAAAAATGGAATGCTAGAAATATGTTTGCCTTACAGTAAAGATATGCTCAAAGTTTGTGAAAGCTTAGTAATTGGTTAATAAATTCCTGTCTAAGAGGTCTGTGTGTTTGTGATAAACCTTATTTACACTCATCTATATGTTCTTTAATTAATGGATTAGGATCAGTACATGCATTGCTAACATATATTAAAGGAATGACTGTTATTAATCTTTTTTTATATTAGCTGCTTATGTCTGCTTCATAGAGTAAGGAACATTGGCGTGAAAAATACATTTAGAAATGCTCTCAGTGATAAATGAAAACAGAATTAACAAGACACTTGAGAATGTGGAAAAAACAAAAACCAAAACACTTTCCAGTTGCCTAAATGCTGACACTGATGAGCACTAATGTTAATTGTGGCTAGTCTGCTCACAGCTGTCATCTTTCCAGTGTGAGTAAGCATGAGCACATCTTAGTTTGGAGAATGGGAAAAGGTGAATGCTTATAAGCTCTCTCTTTTCCCACGGATGTAATGGCCCCAGTAGACCATTATGATATTTAGATCAAAAAGACCTTTATATCATTGTGTCTCCAATAAATTATTCTGCTTCTTTTTTGATATATAACTCTTTCCCCTCCCCCCCCATTCTTGAATTAGTCTTGTAGGCTAACAGTCCTTCAAATTTCAGTACAGATAATTGTTGCATTGATTGAGGTGAATAAACAGCACTGAGGTTTTGCATGCTAGAGTGGTCATGTAGAAGCCTGGCTGTCCAGATCCTCCCCTATGGGGACATGCTGAGAGTTGGGGCTCGTTGGCCTGGAGGAGAGAAGGCTCTGGGGAGACATTATAGCAGCTTGCCAGAACCTGAAGAGGCCTATAGAAAAGCTGGGGAGGGAGTTTTCATAGGGGGAGGTAGTGACAGGATGAGGGCAAAGTGGCTTTAAACTGACAGAGGTTAGATTTAGACTTGATATTAGGAACAAATTCCTCACTGTGAGGGTTGTGAGACACTGGAACAGGATGCCCAGTGACGTTGTAGATGCCCCCTCCCTGGAAGCGTTGAAGGCCAGGCTGGATGGGGCTGTGAGCAACCTGGTCTAGAGGGAGGTGTCCCTGCCTATGGCAGGGGGGTTGGAACTAGGTGATCTTAAAGGTCCTTTCCCCCTAAACTATGCTATGATTCTATGTAACTCTTTATGCAGAATTATCCTCTTCAGGCATCCCAATGTAATTATTATTATTATTATTTTTTTCCTCCCCAAACACAACAAAACAAACAAACAAAAAAAACCAACAGACTAGAATAGGAGTTGAGACAAGTTATTTTACACAGAAAGTGAAAAACAGTTCTCATGACAGTGCAATGGAAGAGCCTGGTTTATTTAACACAGTAAAATAAAAACTGTTGATGAGTATAACTGTGATCTATAAATATGCCAGAGTAGTAAATGCTAGTAACAAACAAGAACTGGTAAAGGACAAAATCTTTACATAGCTACTATGAAGTGGCTATTTATAGACAGATATTGAAAGATGGATGTCACTTCCCATTAAAGAACTGAGATTTAAAATTAGAGTAAGAGTAATATGGGTTAAAAATCTATAGCATTTTATGCTGAAGCTATCAGCTTTATGAAAAAGATCATAACATGCGTGTCTAGAATTGCAAAACAATGGACTTAGAATCACAGAATCACTCAGGTTGGAAAAGACCTTAAGATCATTGAGTCCAACCACGGCCTAACAACTCTTTGCTAAATCATGTCCCTGAGCACCACGTCCAAACAATTTTTAAACACACCCAGGGATGGTGATTCAACTGCCTCCCTGGGGAGCCTATTCCAGTGCTTAACAACCTTTTTTGTAAAGAATTTTTTCCTGATATCGAACCTAACCTTACCCTGGCACAACTTTAGGCCATTTTCCCTCGTCCTGTCACCAGTGAGAAGAGACCAACCCTGGTCTCGCTGTAAGCACTTTTCAGATATTGGAAGAGAGCAATAAGGTCTCCCCTCAGCCTCCTTTTCCCCAGACTAAACAGCCCCAGTTCCTTCAGTCTCTCCTCGTAGGGCATATTCTCCAAGCCTTTCACAAGCCTTTTTGCTCTTCTTTGGACCTGCTCCAGCACCTCAATGTCCTTTCTGTACTGAGGTGCCCAAAACTGAACACAGTACTCGAGGTGAGGCCTCACCAATGCCAAGTACAGGGGCAGAATGACTTCCCTAGTCCTGCTCACCGCACCATTCCTGATCCAAGCCAAGATGCCATTGGCCTTCTTGGCCACCTGGGCACAATGCTGGCTTGTATTCAAGCTCTTCGTATGCTGCTCCCCAAGCCTGTAGGGTTGCCTGGGGTTGTTGCGACCAAAATGCAGGACCCAACACTTGGTCCTATTGAAACTCATACAGTTTGCCTTGGCACATCGATCCAGTCTATCCAGGTCTGGATAGTGGCTCTGGAAGTCCTTTCCTTTCCAAATATTTCATGATTCCCTTTCAAACTGTTAGGGTATGCAATGTTTTTAATGGTTTTATAGTCTATTTTACCTACCAGATTGAGAACCCTAGTGATGGCGAGCACCACTACTGTAGCTTGTGATTTCCAGCTTAGACAATAGGTCTCCTGTCACAGCACTCCAGTCATGGGAGTGGTCCCACCATGTTTCGGTAGTAGCAACTAGCTCATAGTTTGCATGTCACGCAATTGCTTTTAGCTCCTCCTGCTTGTTGCCCATGCTGCATGCATTGGTGTACATGCACTTCAGCCGAGTCATCTGCCTCACCTGCAGCTCAAGCACTGTTCCTTTAGGCTATCTCTTGTAAGCCCTGTTTCATCCCCTTCCACCGTCAGTTAGTTTAAAGCTCTTTCGATAAGCCCCGCTAGCTCCTGCGCTAGGATTCGTTGCCCCCTTTGAGATAGGCAGGTTCCATAGATGGACAGCAGGCCAGGGGCTGAGTAAACTGCCCCATGGTCAAAGAACCCAAAGTTACTGGTTTGACACCAGCCTCTGAGCCATTTATTCATTGCTTGTACTTTCCAGGCCTGCTCCATGTCCCTCACTTCCCCTGAAGGTATAGAATAAAAAATCACTTGAGCTCCCACTCCTTCAACTAAACACCCTAAGCCCCTGAAACCTCTTTTCATAGTTCTTAGGCTTCTCTGAGCAATTTCATTCCTGCCCTCCTGAACTATGAGTAGTGGAAAAAAATCAGTGGGCCAAACCAGCTTCAGGAGTTTCCTGGTTATGTCCCTGTCCCGGGCCCCAGGAAGGCAGCACACTTCCCAGTGGCACAGGTCCGGTCTGCATGTGGGGCCCTCAGTTCCTCTGAGAAGAGAGTCGCCCACCACGACTACTCTTCTTTCTTTCCTGGCAGAGGAAGTCTCAAGGTGTGGGGGTGGCCGCCTTGCCTTAGGCTCCCCCTTAGTCATCCGCTCCATCATCTCACCACTCACCTCTGCTTCGATTTCCAGTGCCTGAAACCTGTTGCTTAGAGGGAGCAGTGGACGTGAGGTAGGCAGGCAGGGGGAGCACCCATGACCCTGAGTCGGGACTCTCTTCCAACCATCCTCATTAGTCAGGTCTGTCCTCCTGTGACTGGGCAGGGGGTCCACCACTTTTCTGGGGATATCTCCCCGGTCCCCTTCCCTCCAGAGAGAGGGACGCCAGACAGTCACTCCACCAGAGAGGGAGAGATCTCCTTCTCGTGCTCCCTGATGGTCCTTAGCCTCTGCACCTCCTCCTCGAGCTCCACCACCAGGCTGAGCAGCTCATCCACCCGCTCACACCTCATGCAGGTGGAATCCCTGCCACCCTCCCCAGGCAGCAGCAGGCTCAGGCACTCCCTGCAGCCAGAGACCTGAACAGCAACATCCCTGGGCAGGCTCTCCATCTGGATCACCACAGTCTTCTTGGAATAGGCCCTCTGTCTGGTGGAGACCATGTTTAGGCCTGCAGTCTCAGAGAGCACTTAGAAGAAAGCCGATGGCACCTTGTTGTGCTAGCCATTTTTCTGACTGTGGCACCTGAGTTCACATATTGTGCAAAATAAGATGTTCTCAGAGTTATTTAAAAGTTGAAGATTATTTGGTTGAATCCAGTCTGGGAACCAAAGCCTGCATAGTCTTGACTGACAACATTACGTACTATGAAGCGTCAACAAGCAAAGATATCTCTGATCTCTAGCAGAGGATGCTATACTCACCATGTATTGACGATTATGATTAATGATATTTTCAATTAATTTTTAATCCATATGAGATTGCTTATAAAATTCTCCATGCTCCAGATGTGCCTGATAACCTGTCTTCTGGACAGAGCCACCAAGGAAAAAATAAGCTACCTCACTGTCTGGAACAGTGAAGGCAGATTTCTATGACAATAGAAAACAATCTGAACGGACAAATATAGAATCATAGAATCACAGAATGGCCTGCGTTGAAAAGAACCACAATGATCATCTTGTTTCAACCCCCCTGCTATGTGCAGGATTGCCAGCCACTAGACCAGGCTGACCAGAACCACATCCAGCCTGGAAATATAGGGGTCTACAGGTTCTCTCTGGATGTTTTAATAACACCTATATTTGGTTAGACGCAATCCTAATGCCACCTTATATCTGCAAGATGGATTTATAAGAGGATGCACAGCGTACTGTCCTCTGTCTCTTTTACAAGACTCTTCAAAGTAACAAAATTTAATTTCTGCATCTCAGCACTAAAGCAAGATCCTCAGGCATGAGGGAAAAGTATTTACAAATGAAAATGAAATAAACCAACAGCTGAAAATAATCACAAGTCATGTTCAATCAGCTCTCTTCCTTTTTGGATGTGGTATTTAATAATCATATTTTTCTGAATTCACTCAGATTTCAACAGGCACTCATGAACAGTATAGGAATCGTTAAAAGTAGTAGCTTGCTTTTTGCTCATTTCTCTGATCTCTTTTCAATGTGCTTCAGTTCATTCCAAATAATCAGTGCAGTTTAGTTTGTTCAATGCAAATCACTGGATTTTAATTGAGTCCAATTAGGCACAAATCAATAAAAGTCAATTAAACTAATTATCTTCTATACAAATCAATACAATTCAATTAAAATCAATGAAAGCCCTATCTACCCTAATGACTGGCCTGTTTCCCTTTCAATTTTTATTAAAGGGCTCTGCACTTTGTTCAGTGCTGTGTCTCTTGGCAAGTCTCTCTCCATTTATAAGTGAGTAATTATTAGAGGATGTATGGAGAAAAAAAATATGTAACTGGGTTATCTTTTTCCCATTTCTTATTCTTCTACATTGAATTTTCTGCAGTGAAATCTCTTTATTTCAGATTTTGCAGGTGGTTGAATACGTGTGCAATTTTAGCAATAGTTGAAAACCGAGATCTGCAGTTACAGAAATTAAAAAACGATGTATTCGTCTCTTCTACACTGTTTATTTTTACCCTAGAAATCTCATTTTTTCAAATGTGATTGAGGTTAGAAAAATTGACCTGAAGTCTATTGTTAGCTATACTTAGCTTAATTGACAGCAGCTTCTTGTTGGTGTTAATACATAGAGTGAGAAGTGCTTCTGGAAAGATCCTAAAACATGCTTTTATAATATGTACTACAAAGAAAGTAGCATGTATAAGTACGGAAGAAAGACTACATTCCATAATAATTGCTGAGGCACAAAATTATTGGTATTGGAAGGGACCTCTTGAGGTCATCGTGTTGCTTGAGACTACAACAGATTGGGTTTTGAAAATCTCTGCTAGGCTGTAGACACAGTGTTAGAGGCTTGGGTTGGGTATGCCTCGGAAAAAGTATAGGAGAGCTGCTCTGCAAGAAATGCATCCTATTTTATTGTGTTGTCCCATGACATCAGAGGCAGATATTGATGGTATGGCAGTAGAGGTTGAACCTTCCCACCAATATTCCATTACATTTTGTTTCTGTGAGACGGATGGCAGCGGAAGGGCAGTCTGACAAAATGGTGCCTGACATGGAAGTGCAGATGAGGCAAAGGGATGTCACTGAACTCCTCCATGCAGAAAAGAACTACACCAGTTGACATTCATAGATACTTGCTGAATGTTTATGGAGACCAAAAACTGGATGTGAGCACAGTGAAGTGGTGGATGGTGCGTTTCATCAGTGGCAACAGTGATATGAACGACAAGCCACGCTCTGGATAGCCATGCACAGCTGTTACACCATGAAAGAAAGAGTGCCTTGATCAGTTCATTTGCATGAATTAGATAATGGTGGTGACTGTCGAAAAATATTGTTTTGTAGCTGAGAATTTTCTCTACTGAATAGTGTTATTATGCTCTTTGTATCTGTTGTAGTTTCCTCAGAAATAAATAGGAGGTATTACTATCAGAGCAACCTGCGTAGTTACTGAATCCCTCAGACAAGTATAAAAGTCTCTTCCTATCCTCATGATTCTTTCCCATCTCTGCTCATTGACTGAAATGTAAAGGCTGGCTCTGAATTCATCAAATATTCAATGACCCTTTTAAGAAAAGTGGACCACATGGGGAGGCAGAGTGCAGATCATGTGAGACTGAAACCACTAATAAGAGTAGAGAAGTACCCCCACATCTCTGACAAGAAGGGAAATGACTCGACAGTGAGAAACAAAGTAAATAAACTGATAGCCCAGCACTGAGAATTTGGAAAACTGGACATCTAGCAATACTTCATGTTCCATGTTGAAAATAATTTCCTTCTAGCAAAGGAATATTGATATTCTTTTGAAATGAGGGAAATAAAATGCTCCCCTTTGCAACCAAAAGCATGATGAGATCAGTGGGAAGTTTAAAAGATGCAATGTAACATTATCTTTCCAGTCATTTTCCAAGTTCACTAACGTTTGCAGTTTCTATCAATCAATTATCCCTGTAGCAGATTTTCAGAAGCTGTCAGTTACTTCCAAAGAAAGTTCTTTCATAAAGAGAATTACATTTCTAGTCTATTATTAAAATCTGTGTAGATACAGAAATTCTATGACAAACAGTAATTTAGAAAATATTTTTTTTAACACAGTAGCAAGGAAATAGTTCAGCTCTCATAAAACCACTTATATTCTTTTGATAGTTATTCAGAAACATAACAGGATAAATCACTTCTGGATTATAAAACAGCTAATTATTAAGAAATTATACCTTGTTTCTACTAAGAAATCAAGTATAATACATTCAGCATCTAAAAATATAATGTGTTGCTCCCATGTGTTAGAGTATATTTGCTCAGGAAAATGTCTAATGTAAAGATTATTGTTTGATTTTTCTAAAATCCTGATGGGCTCAGTTATTTATATATAGATGTTATTAAGCTCTTCTCTAACAACTAGTTTAAAAATAAAATTCCAGGTAGAGTGCATCAAACTCAGAACATGGAATAAAGAATCAGAGATACTATCTTGATTTCAGACTTAAAAAGTCTGCTGCATTTACTTTTCATAAGTAATTTAATATTCATTTTGAATGCCCACAACAATTGCAATTTTGAATTAAAAAAAAAAAAAAAAGTCATATTTCTTTAGTTTTATGAGTGGTAAAGCTATATATCTTTTGTAGTGTTCAAAGCCTGGAAATAGAGTCTGTATGTAGACTTCAATTTTTACAGATCAGATGGCAGATTGATTCAGTTTGGTGAACTTAAACAAAATCCTACTTTCTTTCTTTTTTTCTCTACCTAGGGCATTACATGCAACCAACATTAAAAATATCACTGATGTCAGTTAGATGTTTGACATATATTAATTCTCTCAGTCTTACTCATAAAGAGTAAGTTGTACGGACATGGCACAGAATTGAAAGATGATCCAAGTACAGAGTTCATGAGACTTCATACCATCGTTTATTTATTTTTGTTTTTTATTTTTAACAATGAAATATTAACCGATCCTTTTTTTTTAGGGGAAATGGCTGCAGGAGTGGGAAGGCATAGTTGGCTAACTTGTTACACAGCAGCAGGAAAAAGACAAGAATTTAAACACCTCCACATAAGCTTTCATCTTTAGTTAAGTTTTCCTAGTACAATTTGAAAAATGGAATTGATGATGCAGTATTAGATTTCTGAAGTGACTGTTGTATGGAGTCAATGTGTAGCACGGGATCAAACTCCTTAATATAATACATTACACAAAAAGTTTGTTAAAATTTGAATCATTAACTCAATGGCTCCCAAGCTTAAACTAAATTACCATTCTTTGTTTAATGTAAGTGGAGTCACAAACAGAAGTTATTCTGCCCTAAAGCTTCATTAAGAACAATAAAAATCTTTTTCTCCAATCCATATCCATTTCAAATACAATAGTTTATTTTCCATTGTATAAATCTCTATTTTTGTACCAGATAGTCCTTACTCATGCTGAGTGCTAACTATTTATATGTCTCTGCTGACATCAATAGCTGTGTTTGAGATAACGTCTGACTTCCTACAGGTATTGTGCTATGATCTAAGTATGCACATTTAAAAGTAGCGTTAAAATTATTACAATTCCAAAACCTTTTTGGAAAAATGAAATGAAATTAGATTTTCTCTTTTTATTTATTGTTTTCCCTCCCTCCCCCCCTTCCATGGAGACATTTGTGAGAACATGCAAAAGACATTGCAATAGGTATTGTTAATATTAAATTTCATCAATGTTCCACCCTCTCAAGTGTAGTCAGGGCTTATAAGAGCCTACTATCAATTTGCAATGCTTCTTTTAAAGTGAATGGCCAGACACTAAACTGATGTAAAGGCAGTGTTGTTCCTAACAACTGATTGATAGGCTGGGGTTGAAGTCAGGGATAGAAAAAAAACCAAACAAATTATACATGACTATATAATTCCAAGAATCACAGAATCGCAGATTGACCTGGGTTGGAAGGGACCTCAAGGATCATGAAGTTCCAAGCCCCCTGCCTGGCAGGGCCACCAGAATAAGAATGCACTTATATTTTCAAATAAGAGCTGAAGGAACAGCATAATAAAATAAGATTAACGCTTTTTTTTAAATACCATGAAAATTAATTAAATATATAATAATGAATTGTATAGTACATATAAAAGGTTCTAAAAAGACTATAAGAAAATATCAATCTGTTTACTGTTGGTGTGACATTTTTTATTAGTACCAAAATACATAATAACACATAGGTACAGAAAGATTGGACCAAAGGCTCATATATGTTAGTATGTTGTACATTGGGTGTGAAGTACATGACAGTAAGTTTAAATCTTTTCTTCAGAAGGTTAGTAGCTGAAATGTGGGTGTAGAAGTTGGCACTTATTCTTACCAATTGTTTTGCCTCTGTTGGCTGTTTCATGAAGAAAAAACAAGGTTCGGGGCACAAGGTCCTGAAGTGAGGGATGAAAGCAGCTTACCTGAAATCTTGGAATACTGCAGTACTCAAAATATGTAGAGGAACTGGAAAGAAGGCTTGGGCTTTGAACTAAAGGAGAAAATCAAATCTCACCAATGACTAAACCTGGGGAATGTGGAAAATTTGGTTGAGATGTGCAGAAATATTTTTCTAAACCTCAGACATGAGATTCACTTCACGTATAACATTGAAAACATAGCACCCTGAACTCGGCTTATGGCTAGCTCCTTATCTGGTATAGATCTCATGCAAACAGTCCCATTTTCCATCTCATCCTACTTCTGTGCTCACGGGTACAAGGGATGAAGAGAAAGCGTAAAACCTGAATCTCTTTAATTAGCTCATTTGGCTTTTTCCCCAATATTTTTTGAATTTTCAGTGGAACAAATGGGATGTTTTGCACTGTTCAGCCCCTAGATGATATCCAGGCATTTGTCTGAATTCTCATTTTGGCAAACATTGCTGTGAAAGTGGTTTGGGGATATAAACAGTGTCTGGTAATACCAGCTGTATTTTCCTAGGGTCACCTCCAGTGGTGGCAATTGAGCCAGCTCCATTTAACATCTGCTAATTCTCTTCCCCTTCAGTGTCACATTGAATCAAAAGTTCTCATTTTTATTTTCTTTATGCTTTATTTCAAAGCTAAATGGACTGCACATATTACTGGTCTTAATCCTTCATGGAACCAGCACAAATTGACATCTTATACATCTTAGGGTAAGACAAAGATTAATTAAAAGCCTCATGCTGCCTTATTATACTCCCTCTTCATTTCATTTTTAATTCCAAGGAGTTTCAGACTGGTTTTAAAATGATTTCTTTTCCAAATATGAATAAATTCCAGCATCAAACATTCAAGCAAAAATCTCAGGAGATATCCATGCATCAGTGATGTGCAAGCCCATGTGACGATAGGAAATTTCCTGAAACAGACAGTTCTTTAGCAATTCCCAAGCCACTTTTGCAGAGTTTAGATAAATAAAGATGAATGACCAAGCTTCTTATTGCTTATCCAATTAAAGATCATGAGTCATAGGCTTATGATTATCATTAAAGGGCTGCGAAAAAGAAGGCAGTGAAGTGGTGGAGAAAGCTGAGTGGGAAGTTGCTCTTTAAACTCACAGAATTCCGTTCGCTACATTCACATCTTACACAGAAGGATGCAGTATCTTTGTATGTGTGTGTGTGTGCTTTTGTGTAACTCTTCTATCATTATTAACTAAACTATAATAAGCAGATCCAATACAAGGAGTTAATTTGGCATGAGAGTTTGCATGATAAAAACCCTCTTCCTTCTGGTGAATTGGAAAGGTAGGAAAGGATGAGAAATTCAGTTTGTACTGTTTTGGACTTGATGTCTATCAGTATTTACCATAATTCTGGGAATGTTTGCATTAATTGTAACAGAGATACTGAGAAAAGCATCTTTCTTCCTATCAAGAAGGAAATAGTGCAGGAGAATGTTCACCACTTTAATCTGACACAGAACTGGATGTCAGACCCCTCAGCACTCATCTCATGTCTAGCTGAAACACAAGTAGCTACCTTTTTTTTTTTTTTCCAATTATCTTTATTTTTTTGGAAAAAGTTTTATTTATTCATGGAATTGTTCCTTCTCATAATTCTTATTGTTCTACCACATTAGTTTTTTGCTTGTATGATTTGTCATCTAGCAGCATTAATGCATTATGCTGTTATTAAAAGCTAAAAAAATGCTACAATGAGTTTAGAACAGAGAATAGAAGATGTAATTCTGATCGTGCTCACATTCTGTCTGTTGTAAAATTATGTGCTGAACTGGATTGAATAATGCAATTATACAAGGTTTTCTGCCATGTAATTATACTCTCTTGACAAAAGTCAATTTGAACATCAATTTGTAGTGTTTGAATAACAGTTTCAAAATAAATTATTCTATTAAAAAGCTTCCATAATCAGAAAGTCAGGAGCAGGAAAAAATTAAATATTTTTTTTTGTACTTCTTAAAATATATTTTCCTTTTCCTTTCTGTTGTGTATAATATTTGCTTATTATGTTGATTTGTCAATAGCTAGAGAACATTATTTGCTCCAGCTCACAGGGTCAGCAAAACCCTGCATATCATTTCTTATTCCTGTTCTGATTCTATTCTACTTTTTACACCACATCATTAATACACCAATGGGGGCTTTTTTTGAAATTCATGAAAGAGATTATTGTTCCCAATGCAGAAATTTCCTCCACTGTTTTCCTATTTTTTCACTTCTCCCTAAAAAAAACCCCAACAAAACATTAAATAAAAACATTTAAATAAATAAACAAATATATTACAATGTATTAATACTGTCTGTTTTTATTAAGCAAATATATATTCCAATCACCTCTTTTCCATCTGAAATGGAAAACTGCAATTTTTCAGGTAGTCTTAGAGCATTCCTGGTGAATTTGGGAAACTGATTTGAAACCTTTGTCCTGAAAACCTCAGCACTGAATTCCACTCATGTGCACTGCAGGATGTGAAGCTGTAGGTGTCCATGGTAATTACAGACTTATTTATTTGTCTGCTTGTTTGTTTGTTTGTTTTCACTTCATGGACACATTATTTCTTTAAGAATTTACTTGAGAAGTAGATGCTGCTGGGAATCCTGCTATCTTGACACACCGTGGAATATGTGTGCTTCATTTAAAAGAGATGGAATTGTATGGATGAAAATACTGCAAACTTCAAATGAGAGCTGGAGAAGGAGAAGGAGAAGGAGAAGGAGAAGGAGAAGGAGAAGGAGAAGGAGAAGGAGAAGGAGAAGGAGAAGGAGAAGAAGAAGGAGAAGGAGAAGGAGAAGAAGAAGGAGAGGAGAGGAAAGGAGAGGAGAGGAGAGGAGAGGAGAGGAGAGGAGAGGAGAGGAGAGGAGAGGAGAGGAGAGGAGAGGAGAGGAGAGGAGAGGAGAGGAGAGGAGAGGAGAGGAGAGGAGAGGAGAGGAGAGGAGAGGAGAGGAGGCTGTTCTCCTTTTGTACAGAAATTCCAACTCCTTAATTTTTAAACCTTTAAGTTTTGGGAAGAGAAACTGTCTTTCTATTTAATGCCTTTCCAGATAGATAGTTTATTTCCTTTATAATATTTACTTGTCTGTATTAAATTTTAGAACAGACTATGAAAAATAGAGGAGCAGTGTCACTTGGTTGATGCTGCTTTGAATAAAAATGGGTTGGCAAAGAGAAACATTGGTAAAATTAAAAGCACTGCTATTAATCAGCTGACCTGCCAGTTATTAACTCCAAGTCACTTGTGAACTGGATAATCTAAGCAATTATTAAAGCATGAATGTGAATTTAGCTAATGCCCTCGTCCTCCACATCATTATCTTAGGCATAATCACCCTTTGGTCCTTGAAAGTCTGCTTCATTTGAGTGCTGAAAATCTTAGCATGCTGTTTTCCTTAATGACTACAAGACAAGGAAAAATACCTAGCTAACATGGATCTCATATTTTCCAGTATTCCTCTTGTATATTTGCAGATCTGCTACATCACACTGAAGATATGTAACTAACTCATTTTATAGTCACAATGTTTTACTGTATGTAAGTGCCTTATATGCACTGAGGGAGAAGATGCCTCTGCAAAGATAGATTTATTATGCCAGGCATTTTAGGTAATCTGCCCTCTGCCAGTGCCTGCCTTCCTTGTCTGACTGTAGAAGAAGTCTCCATGAGTAACTCATTCTCCCCTGTGTTGGCTGTTGAATCCCATCTTGACTTGCAGAGTGGGTAGATGGAAGTGGCAAAATTCATGCTCCCATCCCACACAGTAATCTGTTAAACAACTTGAACAAGGCACACTTTGCTATCCTATCTTCTACATCCCTTAGACTTTAGTTTCTGAGTTTTTCATGGTGGTGACTCTTCAATTTTCTCATAACGTACAGGATAAGATTAAAAAGGACCTGCTACAAACTGTATGTACACAAGTAGCACCTTGTAATTAATTTTTAAAATTCTGTA
Source organism: Alectoris magna (assembly GCA_030625065.1). Taxonomy (NCBI): domain Eukaryota; kingdom Metazoa; phylum Chordata; class Aves; order Galliformes; family Phasianidae; genus Alectoris; species Alectoris magna. The sequence continues at coordinate 6,083,640 of CM060561.1, forward strand.
TGTATGCATACATAAATATAATGGGTACCTCTGTGCATATTATTATTTTCCCAACCCCACCCATGCAGTGATTCTGATCTTAGACCTAGTGCATAACAACTTATGTGTCCCCAGGCTGCTCTAAAAATTAATAACAATATAACATCAATAGTATAAGGCAAAATATGACATCCATTATACTGGCTTCTCAATCCTTTACATTCAAATATAAATAAAGAATCTCGAGTCGACCGCTAAATTTTTACTCAGAAATAAAATGTTATCAAAGTGGATACCACTTTCTTATGTCTGATGTCATTTGACTTGATCTTCAGCTCTTGCTATGATAGTACATATGTCTTCTCTATGTAGTATCTATGTATCTCTCTTTGTATCTATGTATTTTGTACTTAGTCATTCATATCTACCAAGTCAGCTTACCTGGGATATTTCAGGTGGCTTTTGATACCTATACTAGTGACTACTGAGCTGAACCTCTGATAAGGGATTTTTTGCCACTTACTGAAGATTACTAAATTTCTTGTCTACTTCTAGAAGTCTCCCTGTTTGTTTTCAGTACTAATGTTCATCTAATTGAACAGAAATGTTTATATTATTATAGACTACATAAGCAAGAGCTAGTGGAGAGCAATTTTGGAGTCTGAGGAATTATATAGTTGCTCAAGCATAGAATCACAGAATGGCCTGGGTTTAAAAGGACCACAATGATCATCTGGTTTCAACCTTCTTGCTATGTGCAGGGTCGCCAACCACCAGACCAGGCTACCCAGAGCCATATCCAGCCTGGCCTTGAATGTCTCCAGGGATGGGGCATCCACAAGCTCCTTGGGCAACCTGTTCCAGTGCATCACCACCCTCTGTGTGAAAAAGATTCTTTTGCTTTTTGAGATATAGTATGGCATGCTGCAAAGAGGTGCTGTGTCGAAATAGCTGATGTCTCTTTTCCTAAGTATTCTAATATGTCTTGCATATCATTAGACAAATATCCCCCCTCTGTGTGGGAGAACAGATCAAGTTCTTAATGTCTGCTATATAGATTAGTTGTTTTCTTTGTAATGTGAACTGATCATCCTTTATAATATATGGAATAGGTATAGGCATTGTTAGTGTATAGTGTAGCTGACCAATTTAGGCTGACCATGGAAGTACATACTTCAGTCTGTTGCCTGTCAAAGAAACATGCATAACTTGCACACAAAAACATTTGACAGAGTTGTCAATTTTTGTCGCCTTTGTTAAAAAGAGAAGTAAAATATTAAAATTAGGTCAGAACACAGATACATTTTGAGTTGTGAATTTTCTTTGGGTTTACTGACTCCTGCTCACAGATTAGAAATTTCACACGACAGGAAAAATAATATGTTCCAGACACTTTCCACTAGTTTGGAAGCTACTGCTACTTATATAGTACAGAGACTTAAAAAACTAAAGCTGATGGAACAAAAAAATAGTGGCCCAAAAAAAGCTCCTAACAAGCCACATTAAAGTTCTTGTTTTACCCCATCTGCCCCATTTGCTGGCACACAATAGACATTTGTAATTGAGCTAATGCAGATTTACTGCCTGTGGTGCATGTACTGGTGGAGTCAGGAGGTTAGCAAAATATGCCTGGGTCAACTGTTTAGGGAAAGGTACTGTGCTCTCTAAACAGAATTGTATGTTGTACAAGCTTCATTGGGCGATGCACTAAACGATGTTAAATCAGAAGGCTTTTAGTGGTTTCTCAAGTCACCCACAAAAAAATGGTGTGTGGTTAAAATTCTCCTTGTGTGTGGTGCTGTGCCTGTATTCTGCTGTGGGATTCACAACTGAGTTTTCCGTTTATGGTTACTTTAGAGAGTGAAGAAATCACACTTAATTCCTGATGGATGGCTATGTAATTTTCAAATGATCAGCACTGTGCATTAGTGTAATCTCCGCATCGATTTCAATGCAGGAAGATGTACAGAGTGAAAATATGTACCTACAAGCCATTGAAGAACTAATTACTGTGGAAACAGCAAAAATTAAAAGCAGATTTACAGAAGTGGACTTTTATTTGGGTTACTCTGTGACTTAACTATAAAGAATTAACAAATTCTTCCTATTTTGGGGCCTTGATAATTCAGCGTTTACTCAGCTGGACAGCAATAAATTTACATTAATTTTTTTCAGAATGAAATGGTGCTTCCTACTATTTGGTAGTATGCCTCGTAAGATGCTCTGTCTTTTCTCCATTTTGACAGTCATTTGATGGTATACATATATGGTCATGTGTATTGAAATGTTTGTAGGGTAGACTGTTATTAAACAAGTATAAAAGACCTGCACTAGTGAAGTCTTCTCCTGAAATGTGAAGGATTATCCGTTTTCAGACAATGCTATTTGTGCGTCGATGCCATCAACATTTTATACATTACAGTTGTCTTGAAAGGTGAAAGAAGGGCCCCGCAGTGCAGGAGAGAAGGGAACTTTACAGAAACTGGGGCAGGGGTGGTGAAAAGATGTATAAGTTTATGTAGAAGCTGTTAGAAGAGTGGGGATTGCAGACACAGTGTCTGGAATAACAAGGGGGATGAAGGCCATAAAGATAAGGGTGCAACAGCCCAAGAACACTGAGGTGATTAGATGTCCACAGGGCAAGCTGGAACCAGTTTTGGGGGTGCCCCTCCCTCTGGGTCGAAAGTTTACAGCGAGGAAGACTACGAGCCTTCGTGAGGAAGACAATGAGCCTTCATCCCACGACCACCCCCACGACGCATTACGCACGCGCAAGGGGGAGGGACCGCATGCTAATGGAGTCTCAGGAATGTAATGAATATGTATCTGAATTCCTGAAAACTATTGATTATGTATTAGTTCAGCCTATATCTGTAGCATGCTTTCTCCTAATGGTGTGCAAGTGAGGTGGACCTATCCCACTTGCACCAGGGTGTCTGCGCATCACTCATTAAACATACCTGATTTATAACTACTTTGTGGTTATGGAGTTTGATTTCTGCAAGTCAGTCTGAGCCTCAGGGTGGAGATTTTAAAAGATGTGTCCAATCAAGTATAGCCATTTTTGGTAATATTTTCTTGTGCCATGAATCTTTCTAACAATATTCTCCGTGGTTAATCACCATTCAGGTTTAACATCATCAAACTGTGTTTTGGGACTGGCATTTAAAGAGCTACCTGAGCTCTAATTTTGCCTTGTATGATACTAGTGCAATCAGGTCCTGGTGAGGCAGGTGCATTTAAACTGATGAACATTATTAATAAGGGTTTTATGCAATTGTAAGGATCCAATTTGACTTTTAATGAGTCACAAATCAAGCAGTTGGTCTGTGAAATATAGCCTCTGATCCCTGGATAGCTGCATTTCATTTCAAAGTTGTAGAGAAGAAAATATTAGGTGCTTTAATAAGCTTCTGCTATTTATTCCCCCCAAATTTGTTCATTTTTGAGGAGAAAAACACATTTTAGATTTCATCACTTCTGTCTTTATGATAAAAGCCCAATATGATTGTCATATTGCTAAAAAAAAAACCACCAAAAAACAAACAAAAAAACCCTTTCAGTATAGGTTAACAGTAGCAATAATATCTAACATCTAACTGGGGAACAAACAGAAATTCATCATTTGATTGGATGTCCACAGAGAAAGTAAAGAAAAAAAAAAAATCTGAAGTAATTGTTTTTCCAGAAAATTTATGATATTTGATATTTATTTTCCATGAGAAATAGTTAAAATTATCTACATTTAAAAGGAAATGTGGTGTGCAACTAAAAAAAAAAAATAATCATGGAAAATAAGTCTGAAAGAGATATTGAGAATTCATGTAGTCAATTGCAAGGGAATAGAGTATTCCCCTGCACTCAGGAGGATCAGTGCTGCTTAAACCATTCAATTTGAAGTTTAATTTAACTTTTCTTTTAATTCATGCTTGATTTTGCACATAGACACATACTTTAATGAAGAGAAGGTGTGAGATAATCCCAATCCAATTAAAAAAAACTTCACAGTAAAATTATATTCCTTCAGACAACCGAATGTCATTCATTCTCTGTTCTTATTCTTTTTAATATAAAACCCAGAAATCTTGCCATGTTTTGTACATGCCTTTGAGAAGATTGAATGTTACTATAACTACATTATTTGATGGGGAAAATAAGTACCAAGATATTCTTTCTGGAATTTTATTTATTGACTTTAATTATCTGCATGTTTATGGCAGGGGTGCTTTCATCTTTCTCTAATAGTCATTGAAAAAACAACAACAACAAGTTAAGAAAAGGTGGATTTTGCATGGCCATTGCCACTGCCACCACCTTCCACTGGCCAGCTCTGGGCACTGCAGCACTGCTGGTTGAGAAAGCCCAGGAACATGGTAGGTTGGTTTGGTATTATCTCAGATCCATTTCTTGGTCTTTTTTGAGGGATGCTGCAGACTGTTGAGGTCTATGAAACTCTGGAACCCAGAGTGCTCTTCTACCACATATAACATGAGGAGAAACTTTTAAAAAGAACCACACTGTAATGAAACCTGGCATTGCTTTGGTCACTGGGGCTTTCTACAAACAAAATTCTTACAGAAGAATGTGTTGCTGTTGTTGTTGTTGTTGTTGTTTTAAATAAAGGTTCTCAGGTATTAAAACAACTACTTTTCTCTTGATAATATACAACGCCAAATGCTATACATAGAATCATAGAATCACAAGGTTGGAAAGGACCTACAAGATCATCTAGTCCAACCGTCTTCCCATTACCATTGCCACCACAAGCCACTAAACCATATCTCATAGCTCCTCATCCAGACGCGTCTTGAACGCTGCCAGGGATGGTGACTCCATCACCTCTCTGGGCAGTCATTCCAGTGTCTGACCACTCTCTGAGAGAAAAAGTTCTTTCTTATGTCTAATCTAAACCTCTTCTGGTACAACTTGCAGCCATTTCCTTGGGTCCTGTTTGTTACCTGGGAGAAGAGGTCAAACCACTCCTCATCACAACCTCCCTTCAGGAAGTTGTAGAGTGTAATGAGGTCTCCCCTGAGCCTCCTCCAGGCTAAACAATCCCAGCTCCCTGAGCCGCTCCTCATAAGACTTGTGTTCCAGACTCCTCACCAGTTTCATTGCCCTTCTCTGGACACATTTCCAGGCCTCGATATCTTTCTTGTAGTGAGGGGTCCAAAACTGAACACAATACCGGAGGTGCAGCCTCACCAGTATTGAGTACAGGGGGATGATTACCTCTCTGCTCCTGCTGGCCACACAATTTCTAATGCAGGCCAGGATGGCATTGGCCCTCTTGGCCACCTGGGCACACTGTTGGCTCATGTTCAGCCGAGCATCAACCAACAGGAGTGAACAGTCAAAGACCTACTTCTCCAACTGGACTGCCACAGGTCCATGGGTCTGGATGAGATCCAGCCATTCATCCCCAAGCCTACAGAGCTGCATGGGGTTATTGTGGCCAAAGTGCAGGACCTGGCACTTGGTCTTGTTGAACGTCATCCCATTCACCTCATTTCAGTGATCCAGCTTATCTAGATCACTCTGAAGGGCCTCTCTACCCTCAGGAAGACCAACACCACCTCCCAATTTGGTGTCATCTGCAGATTTACTGAGGGTGCTCTCAGTCCCCTCATCTAGGTCATCAATAAAGATAGTAAACAAGACTGGCCCCAGTACCAACCCCTGAAGGACACCACTTGTAACAGGTTGCCAGCTGGACTTAACTCCATTAACCACTACCCGTTGGGCATGGCCCTCTAGCCAGTTCCTTACCCAAAGGAGGGTATAGCTGTCCAGGCCACGGGCAGCCAGTTTCCCCAGGGGAATACTGTGAGACACCATGTCAAAGGCTTTGCTGAAGTCTAGGTAGACTACATCAAGAACCTTTCCCTTGTCTACCAGTCTGGTCAGCCAGTTGTAGAAGTAGATGAAGTTGGTCAAGTACAACCTGCTGTTCATGAACCCGTACTGGCTGGGCCTGATCCCCTGAACACCCTTAGGTGTATTTCTTGTTTGACACATATCAAGTCAAATGAGCAGAGATTGATAACTTGCCTATTAGAGGAAATTAAACATAAATTTCACATTTCTATGTGTGAATGTGTTGAGCAATCCCTCTGTGTCACTTCAGCTAAGCCTTTAACTCAAAGCTGCATTAAGAGTTAAGCAATGTAACCATATAAATAGAGTAACATTAAACCTTTCCCAAACAAGCTGTTAGAAACACAAACTGCTTGAAATAAACTAAGTGCTTTCTGAAAGAATTACTTTTTCCCTCTGCTGTTGATGTTCTGGATTAAGATAGTCAAATCAATGTTCTGCCATGCACTTTACATAAATTCCTGTTAACTGTCAGGGTGGTCAATCCAGAACTACCTGCTTCTTACAAGCAAGGTGTTCTGCCAGCATGAATATATGGTAGTATTTTTATGTAATTTCCCTCCTATTCTCTGTCATCTCTCACTGTAAATTCTTCAGATGAGAGAGCCTCTGATTATGTGAGAAGAAAACACTGCATATTGCAAGGTTAATCCTGGCCTTCGGTATTGTTTGAATACAAATAATAAACATATAGACGGGCTGTATGCAGGAAAACAACAGCATTACAATCACAGAACTGAGTCAGAAGGCATTTTTAAATGTTACCTGGTCCAACTCTCCTGCAATGTACAGGGACATCTACAGCTAGATCAGGTTGCCTTATCCTTTTTCCAGGGATGAGACATCCACCATATCTCTGGGCAACTTGTTCCAGTGTTTCTCTACCCTTATTGTAAAAAACTTATCCACATTCTAATCTCCCTCTTTTATTTTGAAAACATATCCCCTTGTCCTGTCACAATAGAGCCTGCTAAAGAGTCATTCTCCTTCTTAAGATATTGAAAGTCCACTCACAGATCTCCCTGAAGCCTTCCCTTCCCCAGGCTGAACAGCCCCAGCTTTCTTATCCTGTCCTTATAGAGATGTTCCATCCCTTAGATCATTTCTGTGGCCCTCCTCTAGACATTCTCTCTACATGTTGATTGACTGAGCAACAAAAGACATGACTTAGGAGTATAATACAGGAAGGAAAAATATTTCTGATTTACAATTAACGTGGAGTAATTCATTAATATTTTAAATTGTGTTGATTTCTATCTAAAGTAAAATATTCAAACATACAGTCTCAAATCTGTTTTTTGTTTTTTTCTTTCAACAAAATTTCTCAATTTCGTGCTTTGTGATTTGCTGAAAGATTATACCATTTGCTGTTGATAATGAAATAGGTTTGCTTGTTTTTTTGCATGTGCATAATTTATTGATCTAGGACAGCTCATCAGAGATGCAGCATCTGGTTGCTCAATGAAGTCTTGCATTTCACCCAATTTTCCACCTGAGTTGACTAGAAAATATAAATCTATACTTGATAAATACCAACCACTGTTTCTCTGTCTGAAAAATTAATTTCCAAACTTCATCATAAAATTGTACAGCAATCAAGAGCACACACAAGCAACAAAAATAATACTGATTCAGTGTATTATATTGGCAGCAACAACACTCACCCCTAACTGTTTTGCCTCAGATTTCATTTCAGAAATATGCAAACACACAGTTGTTAAAGGAAATGATTACAGAAATATACAATCAGTAGGGGTGTTAGCCCTGCTGTCCTGGCTGAGTTCCAGTTCAGGTAATTATGTTCCACCTCCCTAAATTCTCTTGTTGTTTTATTTCTTCTCTTTCACTCAATCTACAGAGCAAGAATCTTCACATATATTTATTTGGCTTCTAAATAATGTGGTTTTGTGAGTAGTTCAGCTCCTGGTTATTTCCTTTCTTTAAATAATAGCATGCATTGAGTTTTACCCACATAAATATCTAAACTTATAAAATAAAAAAATCCTGTTCTTTCCACTTGTAGCAACTCAAAGATCATTCTGATCATAAAACAAGAAAAGACTGCAGCAGGAGTGTTCTGGGAAAATTCCTAATTAATTCCTTCTTACCTATGTCCAAATTAGGGGAACTTTTCATTTTTATGTGAGTACCCAGGTACAAGAAAGTCATAATACTTGCTTACCTGGGTGTGGTTTGTGGATTCAGTATCCAGGTGTTATTTGACACAAATACAGAAAAGTTTTTTTGATGTTGTCACTGAACTTGTTGTCTTTGAATTGAGGGCAGTCTTGTATTGGAAGCTAAGACAGAACAATTTTACTATCACTTCCACAAATACAGTGATAAGAGGGGAATTTATCTTGTAATTACATTTGGTTGCAGATAAAAATCTATTTTAAAATCCTGCCTCCCAGCCCCATTCTTAACAAATTCTGAAAACAGAAAAAATCATCTAGATTACTTATTTTTTTATTAAACTTATGCTAGTGAAGAGGATCGTCTTGATAAAGAGTAGTCTAAAGGTGTTAAACTAAAGGGAAATAATCTCTATATGTTAATAAGTTGATCATTTAGTCTTTGAACTGTTTGAAACCCAGTTCTTTCTGCTCCCAGCATTGACCATGTCTCATTCAATGGCAGAAAATCAGTCCCTAAATAGTATGTAGATATGATTCTACAGAGATTTAAGTTCCATTTTACACACCAAGGGCACATTGTAAGCGTTGATCTGAATTCTCAGTTGGGATTATAATGTGTTTTATCAATGGAGTAAGGCAGAAACTGCAGAGGTAAAATCACATTGTAGTGGAAAGACAATCTCTGGAAATGATTGTTCTTTTGGATTCACTGTAAATGGGAACTAACACAACAGTGCTCTCTATATAGGCAAAAAACTAGTGCTTGGTAGGAGGTTTCTGTATTTTATCTACAAACAGAAGTTGTACATAGTTGCATGTCTCCATTTACAAGAGGGCTCCTATGCCAATGAATCCTTGTAAATGAAGGTGGATTTGCACAATGGCAACAAAGTGCCTTTTGATTCACTGGGTGTCATGGAAAAGCTTACAAAAGCGTCAAAGAAATTGGAATTGAAAAATTAATTTCAGGTTCTACAAATGATTTAGGAAATTTTGGGTGTTTAGAACGCAACGGTAATCTCTTCTGGGCCCTGTTCTTTGACCAAAATATTAACCTGACATTCACATTTCTACCTGCAGCAATGCTCAGAGCTACTCCTGCCAATTTCAGACAAGTTTTGTTTTGCCAAAGGCATGAAAAAGATCTTCAAGTGTACTAGATGCCCTGGCTTGTAAAGTAAACCACATGCTGTGTACCTTGCAGATTTAGAGTCCATTAAGAAACAATATGTAATGTGTAATTTCAATAACAGGAGTTTTATTTTGTCTTTACAAATTATGCTACTGTCAGATGTTATTGTTTAGAAATACCTCTGAATATTTGGATAATTGTATGAACTTTCTTTCCATTTCAATAATTTTCATGTTGTATCATGCTCGTTTCTTTATGCAACAGAGACATGTCAAAATACAGTAAAATGAGGTTTGTGGTTTTGAGGTTGAGCAAGGTTGCAATAAAGCATATTTCCTGCGGCTTCATTTTTATTTACAAGTGTAATCATCTTTCTCATTGCTAATAGATATTTTACAGTTGACATACTTAATCTCTAGACCTCCTAATTTCAACTAAACCAACTTTTTGCGATAAAGTATAGATTTGCAATAAATATGAGAACTAATTGCCTTGAAAGAATGCATTAAGAATATACTCTTGGATCATTAATCGGTGTCTGAGTTTCTAGAAATTACAAAAAAAAAAAAAAAAATAGTCTGCTGACTTGTAAACCACATATGAATAATAAATAGAATAGAGACTAGACTGCTTAAATAAAACTATCATGTACTTGCCAACCTGACATTTAAAGAATATGTCAACAATATAAAAGCTACCCATATACCGATGAGATATTTATTCCAACGGGGTTATATTAGAATCTCAGATTGCTGACACTTTTCTGACTGCTAGTCTTTTGCAGAATAGAGCTTTCTGTTTATTATTATAATTACTTTAGAGAAAAAGAAGCCTATTCTTTGCATTGAATAATGATCTTGCATTTTATCAGTGGATATTTTTTTCCTTCCAGAATTGTATTACATGTTTGCTGGATTTTTGGTAATCTTTATTTTGTGTCCCAGAAGAAATTAACATATTAAATAGGATTAAGATTTTTTTTTTATTTATTTTTTTGATAATTTCTTCCTCTTGAAGAAGAACATAAATGGTCCGATAAACTCAACTAAAATGGAGATATGTGTTTTTTTAATTACTTTTGCTGCATAACATGTAAATTAAGTAATTTATTTCCAGTCTTCTTCTCTCCTTAAACTATATGCAGTCAAAAATTAATAATGTGCTTCATTTTTAGGAGAAGTTAATTTGTATAAGAAAATGCAGAGTGGGAGTGTTCAAACTACTTAAACATTTTTTCTTCCTAATGTCCTCATCACAATCCTTTCACATTCTTCCTTCACAAATAACTCTATCACAATATTTCTTTTCCTGATGAATCTGGACCTTTTTTTTGTGTGTGTGTACTGAAAGTAAACTGGACTTTATTATGTGTTTTGTTAGCTTCTAGTGTGTTCTAGAATTCTCACAGGATTTTGCAATTTGAATGACAGTTCTACTGGTCTTTTCAAAAGTGAAGGTTTCATTTTGCTTTGTGTTAGTTTCAGTCCTTGAGTTTGAAAGTTCCAGTGTAAATGGAGGAAGCAAACAGAAAAAGATAGAAAAGAGTTGAAATGAGATTTGTAAGGCTAAAAATCAGCTCTGTGAGTCTATGAGGATTGTTACAAAATAGTTTGCAGATGAGGACACTGATACCTTATGCCAAGTACTAGGATGTTTTCAACTAGGATTGTTATGGGAGAGGGATACCATTAGGAACACTGAGTTAAAGCCAAGAAAATAACTAGTGAAAGAGATGAAGGCGGGGGGGGCGGAGAATGAGGGCACTTGAGTCATACATTTTGGAGAAAAGGAGGTTGAAAGGTGACCTTACTGTTCTCTACAACTTCTTGTGAAGGGCCTTGCTGCCTCATAACCCGTGACAAGATACGTGAGAATGGCACAAACCTGCACCAGGAGAGTTTTAAACTGGACATTAGAAAATATTTCTTTATCATGAAGTTAATCAAACACTGGAATGTGTTTCTTAAGAGAGGTAGCTGATGGCCCATGCCTGTCAGTGTTCAAGAGGCATTTGGATAATGCCATATGCTTTAAATTTTGGATAGTCGGGAAAGGACAGGCAGTTGGGCTTGATGATCTTCATAGGTCCCTTTCAACTGAACTACTCTGCATGGATGATTTCAGATTCCTATACTAGGGCAGTAGACACAAACTCATGCTGTGTACCACCCTTCCCTCCTTCCTGTTATCTAATGAAATATGGCCACTTACTTGTTGGTAAGAGTGCTGAGATTTAAAAAAAAATCTGGCAGATGTCCAGATGGGGAAGAACAGGGGTAGGATGCTCAGAATCGCACTAACTTAAAGGCACAAATGTGACTTAGGAGACTAAGGAAGATAAACTAGATACCACAGCTGATTCCCAGAAGTCTAGGTCCTCAGGGAAATACCTGATCTTTATTTCAGCCTCTGAACAAGCCGATGAAATAGTTGTGATGCATCACAAATAGTTACTTCATAGATAATAATTCATATATTTGTGTGCACTGCCATCAGAAAGGCTTATTTAAGCCTTCTTCAGCTATGTTAACAGTCAACATATTTCCCTGGCATAACCACACTCAAGCAATTGCTTAGTGATAGTTCTACTATGAGATCACAACAATACAATAGTAATTGGCACAACACATAATAAGACACAGTCTGAGAACTCAGTCAAAGGACTAGAAAGTATCAAGGTTTTTGGTGAAAACATACTCCCAGTTCTTTTGTAAAATATGTATTACGTGTCGTTAGTAACTTTATTCACCACCACTATTTGGTAGTGGGGCTTTGTCCACTAGTGTTGTGAATTAAATGGAATTTCTGTGTCTATATTTGGCTCAGATTCTCGACAACAAGACTGAGCCTTATAAGTTAAAGAACTGGAATGATTTGAAAAAAAAAATCTGAGTAATGAAAGCAAGATATTTTATTGTCTCAAAATTATCTGGAGTTATTAAAAAGAAAAGAAAAAAGTGCAGAACTTCAATGTGCATACCAAAGTGATATTCATTCATTCCCAAACCAAACTCTTTTTAGAAGATGATGAAGATATTTATAGCAACTTGGCACTAATCAACCTCTTTTGCACTTGATCTGCCAACATGACATCGCCTAAGTAATCAAATCTGCAGATTAAAATGAGAACAAAGAACATAAACAAGAAAATGTGCTCAATAATTTGAAAATCATGTAGATTGTTACAAACTACAAGGACTGACATTTTGTTAACAGCCATTGGTAGCTCTTTGTTGAGACAGCTTTACTCCATCATTTTTTATTGGAATGTCCAAGTAACGCACTTCATATCTTAAGACACATAAATCAAGTTAAAAACATGAAATTCTTTTTCTGTTTTTAATCCCAGAAGTTTGTGAGCCTGAACTTCATTCAACTGCAAAACCTGGCTTTAGAGGAGAAAGGCACAGATTCAGTGATTTCAATCTGTATGCCTTTCATGTGCCTGAGCAAAATCCCTCCCAGTGTAAAAGTCGACCAAGTCTGAGACTACCTCATGGGACTGAATGTGTACAAGTCTATGGGGCTGTATGACATGCATCCCAGGGTTCTGAAGGAACTGGCTGATGCATTGCCAAGCTGTTCTCCCTCATATCTGAAAAATCATGGCTGTCATACAAAATCCCCAGCGACTGAAAACGCGAAAGATCACTCCCATATTCAAGAAAGGGAGAAGGGAAGATGCGGGGAGCTACAGGTCAGCGTGCTTCTACATGCATGCCTGGGAAGATCATGGAGACGATCCTCCTGGTAGAGATGTTAAGGCACATGCAAGCTGTGGAAAAGATCCAAGACAGCCAGCATGGCTTAACCGAGGGCAGATTGTGCCTGACTAATCTGGTAGCCTTCTTATATTGGAGTGGTGGCATCAGTGGACAAAGAGAAGGCTGATGTCATCTGCGTGGACTTGTGCAAGGTCTTTGACATGATCTTGCTCCACATCCTTACTTCTAAATTGGAGAAAGATTGATTTGAAGGCTGGACTATTAAATGGACAAAGAATAGGTTGAATGGTCATAGCCAGAGGGTTGTTGTCAACAGCTCTCTGTCCAGGTGGAGATCGATCATGTGTGGTGTCCCCCAGCAACCCTTTTTGGGATCAGTGCTCACAACTTTATCAATGACATAGGCAGTGACATTGAGCATACCCTCTGCAAGTTTGATGATGACACCAAGCTGAGTACTGCAGTTAACACAATAGAAGGGAGCAACACCATCCAGAGGGACATGGACACTCTTGAAAACTGGGCACATGAGAATCTAATGATGTTTAACAAGGCCAAGTGCAACACTTTCCACTTGGGTAAAGGCAATCCCAGTGTCATGGTTTTGTAATTTCTGTTATTGGTATTCCACATGATAACATCATGTGGAGCACAGAGAATAAGAACTACACGTCCCAGAGGACCTCACAGTCAAAGAGGAAAATATGTTATGGAAGTGACACTCACTCACTGCCTGGCAGCAGGTGTGGATGTACTTCCAAGCCGTGTGCCTTCAATTTCAAAGTAGGCTTCTCAGTCTTCGGAAACCTCTCTCTCTCTTATTTTACTTGATTTATTAGCCTCAATTTCAATTAGATCGTATTATATTATGTTATCTTGCATTCCGATATCATAGTTAGTAAAATAAGTTTTCCTCCTTAGATCGTTGCCCCTGCTCTGTTTGTTTCCTTGAGCCCAGCTCCCATCTCCCTACTTCTTTTTCCCATTTTTAGGGGCCGAGGGGCCCATGGGCCAGCTGCCCCCTGTCACGGACATAGATTGATCTAGATAACTCCGTGACACCCAGATACGAGTACAGACTGGGAGAACTTTTACAGAGAGTAGAGAAAGACTTGGGATCCTGATGAATGAAAAGCTGGACATGAGCCAGCAGTTTGAACTTGCGGCCCAGAAGGCTGACAGTATCCTGGGTTGCATCAACAGAGGGGTGGCAGCAGGGAGATGATAGAGTGGGTTGTCCTCCTCTACACTACCCTCTTAAGGCCTCATCGGGAGTACTGTGTCCAGGCCTGGGACCCTCAGCACAGGAAGGATGCAGAGCTGTTGGATTGGGTCCAGAGGAGGGCCACAAAGATGATCAGAGGGCTGAAACACTGCTCCTATGAAGAAAAGTTGAGAGAGTAGGGCTTGTTTAGCTTGAAGAGGAGTAGATTCTGAGGAAACCTCATTGCGGCCTTCTAATACATGAAGGGAGCTTACAAGCAGGTGGGGCACCAACTTTTTACATAGTCTGATAGCGATAAGACAAGGAAAAAATGGCTTTAAACTAAAAGAGATTTAGGCTAGATGTTAGGAAGAAATTTTTTACTCAGTGGGTGGTGAGGCACAGGCTGCCCAGAGAGGCTGTCCGTGCCCCATCCCTGGAGGTGTTCAAAGCCAGATTGGATGGGTTTGCGGGCAGCCTGATGTGATCTAGTGGTTGGTAATCCTGCCCATGGCAGGGGCTCGGAACAACATGATCTTTAATGTCCCCTCTAACCTAAGCTATTCTGTGGTACTATGATTCTTTCCAAGAATCAAGTAGATGAATACTCTTCACATCAATTTTTAAGTGTTTTTTTTTTTTTTTTTTTTTTTTTTTTTTGTTAAACCACTATATCTCCAGGAAGGACAGAAGAATTACCCTTCTGCTGCACTAAATGAAATAAGAGTTCATCTCTGATATCTGGCTTTATAAAGTGTATAAGAAATAGACAAGAACAGAAGTGTAAAGCAAAAATATTAGTAGTGTAATGGATGGTCTACATTAAACTCTGGAGTTCTTTTTCTTAAACCTGAATCTATTTTTCAGCCTCAGAATTCTGTAGAGTGAGGCAGGTCATCCATCATTGAAGCACTCATCAGACTTAACGCAATTAGAGAGTGACTGTTGTCCTGAAATAATGAAGGACTGATTGTATGCATCTGTAGCTGAACAATGAAATATATTAAAAAAAAAAAAAAAAGAGGTATTGGAAAAGAAAAGTGGATAAGGAAACAAAAAAAAAAAAAAAGTTTCATAGTACAGCTCAAAGATAGATTTTGGTTGAGCAGCTACTGTTTGAAAGCAAAAAGAGGACTGGATGTTGGTGTAATTTTGCTTTCTTGACCTCCATATTATGGAGATGTAATTTCACTTCTTGCAAAGCAGTTTTTATTATTGACACTGTATATTCATTCCGCATTGTGAATCTATGGTGATAACTGCCTGTGCAATTTGGGCTTAAACATATGAATACATTGATCTGTGCAGATTCACAAATACAGCCAGTTCTGGAAGTGCAATTTACCCAAGTCCACTTAGAAAAAACCTAACATCTTAATGGTGGTATGCCTGAGGAAATCAAAACAGTATTCGTGATAGTGACCAGAACTGCCTTGTCTCTTAAATTTCCTCCACTGCCTGTCTTCTGCTTTTATCTACTGGCAAAAAAGGGCACACAAACACACACACACACATAAAAAAAAAAATCAACCAACCAACCAAAACAAACAAACAAACAAACAAACAAACAAAACAAAACAAAACAAAAAACAACCTATCACGAAGATGTGGAAAGGGTGACTGTTAAGCTGTCATTCAAAATGAATGATTAGGGGAAAAAAAGAATCAGAATGCTTAAGTTCAGTGGATGAATGATTCAAGTTCACTGATTTCAGTTTATGATATTCTGCCACAGGAACAAGTTTGCATCTGTACTGCTTGTAGTTTTCAGTATAACATGTTGAGGCTTAATTATTTATAAATAAAGATATGAAAGCAATACAATAATTCATGATTAAATTAAATCAGATTGGAAGCAAATGTGCCTACCTTTCTATGATGCATGGTGTCATGAAAAGTCATTGAATTATTATTTTTGGACGGGAATATGTTCTGGAAAGCCATTTGTGACTTTGGTGCAGAAAGGGTGGCATTCTCTTATCTGGGAATTAACCATATTGAATTAAACCTGCAGCATCATAAGCAGATGTATCATTTGACTTTTCATTATGTTTTTTCACATTATAGAGTCCAACCTCCATCAGAACTGGACTTGAGTCCCTCCAATTTCCAAGGCATTTTGGGAGCATGCATTATCTCCATAAAATAGAAGAAAGTGATTAAGGCATTTTAGGATTATGCCACTGGTGTCATCAACACTTCCTATTTACATAGCTTTATACTATGTTGCCTTCATTGACACCATGCTGATTGTCTTTTTCATAAGAAGACTAATTTATTTTTCTGATCACCAGTCACAAGTTTGGCTAGAGGTGTGGGTCACTTCTCTTGTCATTCATCGTGGGAATCAGAGTCCAAGAATTTTAATATAATGTCTGGCTTTCCTGCTGACCAGTTAGATCATTTATTTGTAATTCATTTCCTCTGCTGTAGAAATGAGGTTGTTAACACTGTCATATCTCAAAGAGTCAATGATATGACATGTCATTCATTCATATAAAGGAAGGATGATATAAATGCTGGCTTGATTATTCCTATCTTAATGTTCTGTGGAAAAGGAAGAATTTTCTGTTCACTAGAACTGCTTATAAGGACTCTAAGAGATGAAATAAATGTCTTGTAACTATGGTGATCTGAAACTTGTCAAAAAGTGAAGAAAGTGGGGCTTATTAAAGTATTATCTTGTTCTTTGCATATTTCATTTGGGGAAAAGGTGCAAATGGAAAAATTGGACAGGCACTACTGTCTATTACTGCCAGGAGCCTGGAGGTACTACACAATATATCCAACCATCATTTGCAAAATACTGATTTAAAAGCAATCTTAACCTCTGTGCAAAACCATTAGCCATCCTCTGAATGAACTAGATTGGAACCATAATCCAGGGCTCAAATTTCCCTGTGGTAAATATGCCTATCAGTTAAGATCTTCTGTCACTCTTCAATGGGAAGCAATCAGAAACATCACCTCGTGGAAAGGCTAATTCGTCTTTTCCTCTTGTACTATCATATTGTTTGTTTGCTTACTTGCTTTTCATCCTGCAGGTCTGGAAAGAAAATATTCAGTTCAGGGCTTGGAAAGCCGATCAGTATCTTAGTAGAAGCTCAGGTATTCACAAACAGAATGTATCTTAAAAGCAATTTTTGTAGATGAAATTTGTGTTTCTCAGTTTGGAGAGGCTTCTCGTTGTATCCAACATGCCATTTTCATTGCTAAAACGAGTGAGGAGGAGACTGCAATAACTTTTCCAGGAAACTTCAAGGACCATATCCACCAATCTTTTCTGAAATAAATAAAACTTATAATTTTGAATTTACGAGGTGTACACTCAATGAGACAAGATGTTTTGTTTCTCATTTGCATGTGTATCATTTCTGTTTTTTCTATTTCAAGTTAGTTACCTCTCAAAAAATGCCTCTGCTCAAAATCCTATAGAACTCACACTCAGGTGCTTTTGAGAGAGCAGAACTTCCCCATATTTTGAACAAAACAAAAAGACATTAATATTTTACTCTGTGCTAAGTGGCTTTTGGGAAAAAAAAAAAACCAACAAAAAAACCCAAAACAGTTTAGGGTGAATTTCTGGTTCAAGGCAACTCTAAGCTAGTAATAGGTGGAACTGGGGATATCTTTAGTGAAAGCTTAAACTGCCTAAGCCTGCATTCTACTTTCCTGAAGAATCTGCTACCGATAACTGGTGATGAAGAAATATCAAATCTTTGTTGATTAATTTATCAGTATTTTACTACCTGGAAGTATGAATAAAGGACAATTAATTTTATTCTCGTGTTATGTATTCAAATGATAATTAATCCCTCTGGCCCTTTGGCATACATTTTTGAGCACTTTTCTCTCGGTGTATATGTTTTAATTATAATATTTATGTTAACATTTTTTATTCTAGATTTTGTGTTGAAGTAAATACAAATATACAAAGACAAACCAAACCAACATACTATTTTTGAACAGTATTAATTATTATTTCAAGTGCTTTCCAACCATTTTGAAAGACTAGTTTGCTTCAGAAATGAGACGTTTCCAAGTAAAATAGTTTATGTTTTTTGCTTGGTCTGAGTTTATGTGTTGATGACTGGAATGCTACCGCAAAAATTTAAAATTGCATTCTTTTTACAGTTGTATGATATAATAACTTAATGGAAACACACTGGAGATGAACAGATAAACATTGCTAGTCAAACTTATAGAGAGAAATGGAATACTTTTGAGTAGAGAAAATATCACACTGAAAGAGTTTGATAGGGAATATCAACATGTCATATTTTTAAAAAACACATTAATGTCCATATTACATATTGTACACATTGTTTTGCAAAAACATGAGAGGCAAAGGCAGTACGGCAACTGTTCAAATACAATGCGTAGTTCATTAGTTCATTGGTAGATTACAAAGGTATAGTTTTTAGTTCCAATTATTCTTGCATTCAGAAACACATCAGAATATTTTTTTTTATTTATTTTCTCCCCCCAAATTTATCAAACAATGAATTATGAATTAATAGCTTCTGCTAAGATTGTTTTAAAGAAAATTAGTACAATGTGACTTTATCATCATCTCTGCTAGCCTGATTGCTTTAAGACTGATTGGGAACTGTTGCCAGCTCATGGAAATGCCATGCCAGGGAGAAAAGGAAGGGAATATCAAAAAGCAGATGTCATATATGCTTTGAATATTCTAAATTATTTTAGAAATCAACACAGGCAAAAAAAATATATCTTAATAGCTTACTCAAAATGAGAACTACAAATCTCAGATGCAATGAGGCAGTAAAATTTTTAGGTTCTGTATATAAGGACATATCTGGAGACAATCTTTAGACAGGCTGGTAGATGAAGACACCCCAAAATCAAGCAATTGGCACAAAATCATGTTTAATGAAAAAGGTTTGTGATATGAAAGGTAGAAAAGGTTTAATTTGTGATATTACACAAAGGAAAGAGCTAAAAAAAGTGTCACATGAATTCGCTCTAGTATCCCACTAAGTTATGTCTGTATGCATTTTTTATGTGTAAAACTCTTTCAGAATTTATTGCCATCCAGTCACAATTTGCTATGAATTCAAGACATTGTCTAAACTCCAAGCATATTTCTTTATGCCGGAAGCAAAATCAAATAGCTGTGTAATATATTCACCCAGGAATTTCTTTGGAACTAATGTTCCATGGGACTTGCTAGACACTCCCTCTGACAAGCTGAAACTTTTCACCAATACTATTTATTAGCATTGAAATGTAGCCCTTAGTACACCATTCACTGACTCTAAAATCTCTTAGATTATCAGTCCCTAAAGAAGAAGAGAGATAGCCATAGAGCAAGTGGATGATATGACTGACCTAATTGTTATGGGTATTTTAGAAGGGAATGGGTTGTGCAAAACAAAATTGTGTAAGGGTATTCTTGGCTGAGTGCAGCTTGAATGCCTTGTAATGCTTCCTCTCACAGCTGAAAGATACCAAGACACTTGCTAAGATGTGTATTCACACAGATACTCTTAATCTATATCACTGGGGGGGGGGGGGGGGGGGGGGGTGGAGGGAATGGTTATTTTTGTTTCTCTACACATGTTGTGTGGTACATTCTCCAGTGCTTTATTATGTTTTAAGTTAATCCTGGAAAACATGAGAAGAATGTGTTCATCACATGATCTGCTAGACAACCTGCTCTCCCCAGTACTCTTGTTTATATATTTTATACATTTGAGGAATCAGAAGTTAGGAACAACTGTCAAATGATTTTAATCTTGGATGTTTAAAGTTCTAGAAAAATGAAAACTTACAAAAAAAGTAGTTGTCTTCCTGTTCATGAGTTTCAGCAATTGCTACTATGCCAAAAGAAAATGCGCACATGAATAGCAAGTCTAAGGAACACACTGTGCTGTAAGAAGCATTAAGAGATTATCTTCAGGGATTTTGGATGAAATACTCTCTGAATTACCTCATAACAAGTGAATGTGTCAAAGCTGTGTTCTATCCAGCAGTGGGAAAAGTTAAGATTTACTCTATTGCAAAGCATTAAGGCGCAGAGGAAAAATCAACTCTCACACTTTATTCCTGGAGCTTTATTCCTGACTGCACAAGTCAGAGAGCAAAAGCTTTCAGCAAGAAGCATAACAAATGCCTAATCAGGTTCCTGAGGTTCCAAAAACTCAGGAGAGTCAAGGGATAAATAGGTGTTGTATGAGATTATGAAATGAAGCAGAAAACGAGAAATATCAATTTCAGGGGCTTGAACATCTAGATCAGAACTTCTGTACAGAGCCTATGCCCTGCTCTTGATACAGTAATAAATCACATTTATTAAAAAGGGAACAAACAAAAGTCCTAGGAATCAAGTTTATTCTTGGTGCAACTTTTCTAATCCAGGGAGAAGCATGTCATAACGGTACACGTTTCTCCTTTTTGCCAAAGTGAGGTGAGATACAATTATATTTATAGGAAGAAGAGCTTCGCATGTGTGTAAGTAAATTTATGTAGCTTAGAATTTGTCTTGTGTTGGTGTCGGCAGGTTATCTATATTCAGATGCTATAATTTGCTTGCAGAATCCTCATTAATTTAAATATGAAAAAAAAAACAAAAAAATATTCCTGTCACTGGAAGTCAGTAATATTCTCGATCTCAGCATTGGCTCAAGCAAAAGAAGAAAAAATGAATCAAATTTCTTCATAGATAATTATAAAATAGTAGCATAAATGAATAGTTCCTACTATAGATAGTTATCATAATGTTAAAAATAGTTTGAGAATTTGCTCTGGTATATGCAGACAATCTTTACAGTTACTGATACACTTTCTGAGGAACCGTAGTTGAACAACAGCAATATTTTGAGGAGTGTTGGATGATTCTGCACACACATCTGCATGCATACACTTTCCTAAGAAATACAGAATCATTAATCTTAGAACCATAGGATGGTTTGAGTTGGAAGGGACCTTTAAAGGTCACCTAGTCCAACTCTTCTGCCATGAATAGGCATATATACAGCTAGATCAGAACCCTGTCCAGTGTGACCTGAATGTCTTCAGGGAGGCATACAACATGGGAAATGGCATTCCATGGAAAACAGTAAAAAACGTATAACAGGACAGGTAACCTGTGAGGAGTTAGGGATACTGTTACGCTGTGTATGCATGAAAGTTTGCAGATGACATCAAACTGTGGGGTGCAGCTGACATGGCTGAGGGACAAGATGTCATTCAGAGAGATCTAGACATGCTTGAATATGAAACTCAGTAATCCAAGTGTAAGGTCCTGGGTCTTGCACCTGGGTCAAGCTGGGGGATGAAAGGATGGAGCATAGCCAAGCTGAAAAGGACTTGGAGGTACTGGTGGATGGGAAGCTGGACATGAGCCAGGAATGTGACCTCACAGCCCAGAAATCCAAGCATATCCTGGGCTGCATCAAAAGACACATGGTCAGCAGGTTAGGGGAGGTGATTTTGCCCCTCGACTCTTTGTTGGTCAGTCGAGATACTTCACCTGGAGAACTGCATTCAGTTGTGGAGTCCTTGGTAAAGACGTGGACCTGTTAGAGCACATCCAGAGAAAGGCCACAAAAA
The DNA here is from genome assembly GCA_030625065.1 of Alectoris magna. Taxonomy (NCBI): domain Eukaryota; kingdom Metazoa; phylum Chordata; class Aves; order Galliformes; family Phasianidae; genus Alectoris; species Alectoris magna. Next base: position 6,105,270 of record CM060561.1, read on the forward strand.
TAGTCCAAAGGATGGAACACTTCTACATGGACAAACTGAGAGAGCTGGGGCTGTTCAGCCTGGAGAAGAGAAGGCTCTGGGGAGACCTGATAGCGGCCTTTCAATATCTAAAGGGGAGCTACAAGAAAGATGGGAACAGACTCTTTAGCAGTGTCTCTTGTGATGGGACAAAGGAGAAACGATTTCAAACTAAAAAAGGAGAGATTTAGATCACATAGTTGGAAGAAGATTTTTACAATAAAGATAGTGAAACACTGGAACAAGGTGCCCAGAGAGGTGATGGAAACCCTGTCCTTGGAAACATTCCAGGTCAGACTGAACAGGGCTCTGAGCAACCTGACCTAGTTGTAGGTGCCTATTCATTGCTGGGAAGTTGAGCTAAATGACATTTAAGGGTTTCTTTCAGCTCAAAAGATTATGCGATTCTAAGATTCCATGAAAATGCACCAATATATTAAAACAGTCATAGGTAATGAATAGAAACATAGTTTACTGCGGCAATAGCTCACTGCATGGTGCCACTAGCAATTGAATTATGAATTGACGCTTATCTCTAGTGTGGAGAGGAAGGGTCACACAAAATCATAGAATGGAATAGAATATCATAGAATCATTAAGGTTGGAAAATACATCCAAGATCATGTAGTCCAACTGTCTACCTACCAGCAATACTGCCAACTAAAATGTGTCTCTAACTGCCACGTTTACCCTTTCCTTAAACACCCCCAGGAACAGTGACTCAACCACCTCCATGTGCAGCCTGTTTGTCCTAATATACAACCTGAATCACCCCTGGTGCAATTTGAGGCCATTCCCTCCTGACCTAGCACCAGCGTGAAAAGAGGCCAACAACCACCTCACCACAACCTCCTTTCAGGTAATTGTAGAAAGCTGTAAGGTATCTCCTGATCTTCCTCTTCTACGGAGGAAACAATCCCAGTTCATTCAGCAGCTCCTCATAAGACTATTTTTTTCAGACCCTTCACCAGCTTACTTGCCCTTCTTTGGACACAGTCTTTAATATCTTTAATAGCTTTAATATCTTTCCCGTAGTGAGAGGTCCAAGACTGAACACAGTACTCAAGGTGCGTCCTCACCAGAGCTGAGTACAGGGGGATAATTATCTCTCTGCTCCTGCTGACAACACTTTTTCTGATACAAGCCAGGATGCCATTGGCCTTCTTGGTCACCTGGGCACATTTCTGGCTCATGTTCAGCCGAGCATCAGCAAATAACCCCAATCCCTTTCCTCTGCAGAGATTTTCAGCCACTCTTCCACAAACCTGTAGCATTGCCTGAGGTTGTTGTGGCAGGATCCGGCAATTGTTCTTGCAGCAGGATCCAGCACTTATTTTTGCTGAATTTCATCCTATTGGCCTCAGCCCAGCCATCCAGGCTGTCCAGGTCCTTCTGAAGGGCCTTCCTACCCTCACAAAGATCAACATTTCCCACCAACAGTATCATCTGCAAACTTACTGAGGATGTACCCAATTCTCTTGTCCATGCCATCAATAAAGACATTAAATGATTGAGGATAGACCCCAGCACTGATCCCTAGGGAACACCTCTAGTGACAGGTTGACAGGTAGATTTAACTCCCTTCACCAGAACTCTCTGGGCTTAGCCCTTCAGAGACTGTTATACCCAGCAAAGAGTGCACTTGTTCAAGCCTCAGTCTGCCAGCTTCTCCAGAATACTGTGAGAGATAGCGTCAAAGGCTTTGCTGATGTGTAGGCAGACTACATCAACAGCCTTTCTGTCAGCTTCCTCTGCATCTTCAAGTGGATCCCATCTGGTCCTATGAACTTGTAACAGTCCAGGTGGACTAGTTCTTTAACTGTTTCCACCCGAATCATGGAGAGTTTATTCTGCTCCCCACCCCAGACTTCCAGGTCAGGATGCTGAGTAGCCTGAGGATGACTGGGCTGACTATTAAAGACAGGTGTAAAGATGGCATTGAGAACCTCAGCCTGTTCTTTATTCTCAGTGGTCATGATCTCCACATGAGCAAATAAAATTAGTGGGAAGAACAATTAGGATCCTAAGCAAGAGGGAGGATCTACTTCTCCTGCAGTTTTCTGTTGATTCTAGAAAACTGCTATTCAGCTACTTCATGGTTACAAAGGAAATCAGTTATTCATCACAGTGTTTTGATAAGTCAATTCCATACACAGTGCCAAGGTTTGTTTGTTTATTAGTTTGCTTGTTTTCACTGGTCATTTTGAGTTTAGTTATTAAATCACATCACATTTTCTATTATTTCAGCAGGTCACAAAAGAAAAGTATGCAAGTGCGCAGTGAAGAATGAGTATCAGTTTTATGCAAGAGTTGTTTTTTTCCTGTGTAGTATTTGCTAATATCATTTGTGTGAAGCCAAGAAATAGAAACAAAGCTGGTTCTGGGACTTAGCTATGCAGAGTTTGAAGCCTTTGTCAATAAACAATCAATTTCTGCTGCTAAACAAAACTACTAGAACTCTTACTCTGTGCTGGATGACTGGAACAGGGAGTTTGGGGATAGGATTCATTTAATCTGTCAGTTGGTATAGAAATACATATATATACCTACAGTTGAGCTGGCTGTTTAGGCTTCCATTATGGTAAATGTAGTCTAATCAATACAGTCAATAGAGTTTAATGTGATTAATGTGGACAAATGTGTACTTTAGGGTGAGATAAAACTCCTCAGACCTCAATTCTGCTGAGTTTATTGACTAACTCTCTACTGACTCTAAAACTCAGTGTAATTTTGTCAGATGTTTTTACAGTGCAGACATCCATAAGCAGTTAAATAAACTCCAGGGTTCGTGATGCTCATAATCACAGAGTTCATAATCCTTAGCAGTCAGATATTCTGAATTATAGAGTTAGGATTTCTCTTTCTGAATTGTGCTATTTGATAGTCGTTAGCAGTCAAAAAAAAAAAAAGAAAAGAAAAAGAAAAAGAAAAAGAAAAGAAAAGAAAGAAAGAAAGAAAGAAAGAAAGAAAGAAAGAAAGAAAGAAAGAAAGAAAGAAAGAAAGAAAGAAAGAAAAAGGCAAACAAATTAACCAAAAAAAAAAAAAAAAAAACCCAAAACACAAACATTCAAACATTCAGCCATTCCATCTTAACAAAACAGAAGTTTTCTTCAGAAGTAGCTTACCTTGACTCATGCACAAATTGAACATTTCTTGGAATATGAAGCCACAGGGTACTTGATGAGCTTCTAACAGGCACTGGTCTTTCATATCAAGGAAGACAGCAATGGCTGTGATCAGTCTGTGCTTAGCACAGAGAAAAGAATACAATTCCCCAGGGTTATATTCCCAAGATAAAAGCTGCTCTGGTCCCTATAATTTCTTGGGATAAAAAATGTCACAAAAAGATCATTCCCATGCTTATTTTTTGTTTTCTTCATTTCATTTTATGTCTTCTGGCTGTTACAAGAAGCACGCACTTTTCATGTTGGATATCTCTGCTTCCAGCTGAAGACTGTCAGTCCCCCTAACTTCTTCTGACATAAAAATCATCCTATGATTTTGATTACATGTTATTCTTCTCTATCTTTCCTTTTTTTTTTTTTTATTCTTTACAATAAAATAACCACATACCTCTTTGCCACTTCTATCCTACAAGAGCATTTCCATGTACACAGTTCCCCTCCTAACAATAAATAGAAAGACAGGTATTTCTTGAGAAACTGAGTCCACAGCTGATTTCCTAATGGACAATCTAGATTGTGTTAAGGAAAGCAGAGTTGGCAGTCCATCGATTTCCCAGGCAGCTGGCTCTAAGCAGAATCTGACTTCCTCCTAGTGAGGCTCTGGCTCTGCAGAGAGCTCCTAAACACAGATTCCTTTCCCAGTTTCTCTTTTGTGGAAAATTTGATGTCTCAGGCCTTGAAAATAATGGCAAGGTCTCCCTAATCCTCCACTAAGCAGTGTATTCAGGACTGTTTTCAGATTAGGTTTCACCCCTCAGGGTACCTGAACCAGCAAAGAAAACAGTTGCAATTTACTTTAGCACAAGAATCAGAACTTCTCTGAGATTGTCAAACACATGCACAAAATCTTTGCCTAGCTTTCCCCTTTCAGAGAATCCTTGGATTTGTTCAGTGTCTCTAGAGGAGAACTTGTCCTTTGAAATCCCTCTGTACATCTATTTTGGTTTTGATAATTAAGTAGCTACTTTGGCTTCGGGCTTCTGAATATATTTTCGCCCATCTTTTCCTATCCCTTAGTTTTTTTTTTTGTATTTCTGTGTTCCTGTCCGTTCTTATTCAACTTTTTGAAAGGTGCCACTTCTGGTAGAAGTTTTGTTGTCCCACCAGTGCATCATACAGCATAGATGTGCCTTGCTGTAGAATTTGTTGCCTGTTAGAAAAAGATGTATTCAATCCATGCTTAAAAAAAAAAGTACAGTAGGCATAAAAGTCTGACTTTTAAAATGCCAATCCCGTTTGCTGTTTCAAGCAATTTAGTCTGAGCTTCTTTAAATATCACATCACTTCACACAGAAAGTATTCTAGACTTGATCTGTCACATGACACAGAAGAGTAAAAAATGAATAATTATGATATTTACCAGCAAAATGACTATTTTTCTCCCAATACAGTTTTCATAATTCATTTCAGTGTGAAGATTTCTCCTAAAAAATATTTAACTCTGTGTTATTTTCACTAACCTCATTCCAAAGATGCACCTTCTCTATCTACTTTGTATATACATGCACCATATGTTATAATCCTTTGTAAAAAATTCCCCCCAGTGTGGACCACGCTGCCTCTTGGCTTCATCATTCATCCATTTTTCTGCTTCCTTGTATGATCCCTGCAGAGGCCCTCTGATGTGCTCTTCACAACTTTGTGTTTTGTAGATACCTCGGTATTAATGCAAGAATAACCTTAATGAAAACAGCAGCAATATCACAGGTTATAATCATGCCATTTAACTGTTTAGAAATGGTTTCTCCAGTTTAGTTTTACACTGTTCCTACTCATTTACCTCTGTTTTAGTGCTCCCGTAATATAATCACTATAGCTAACATTAAGCAATTGGCAGACAAAACCCTTCCTTTGACATTGAAAATCAGAAGCAACAGAAACCAGTAACGACCTGGTCTCTCTCCTTTTGTCTGGGTTTTGTTTACATTTTTACCTCTAAGAATCTTAATTGTCCATCTGCCAATGTCATAACAACTGATAGCTTCTAAGTGAGACATGTTCTTGATGTTTGCTAGGAAGAGTGGTTAGAAAGCACACAAAAAAAAAAAATAATAAAAAGATCAGAGGATGAATTGTCACGTTAACATACGTTTTCAGCTCTCATTTATGTGCCTTCTTTTCTTCAGTTTCAGTTTGGGGGAGGGAAATGAGAGCAGCGCTGCTTTAAAAGCCATAACCTTTGGAATTAAAACGAGTTCCCAGCACAAACTGAGCAATAAAAAAGCAATCATATCACCAGGCTGCTGGCCCTTATTATTTTAGCATCAGTGTGATGGGCTTTAAAAAGCTTTAGACATGCTGGGAAAGTTAAATACACGTGTTCTGTTTAAAACTGACCAGCATTTAAATACGCAGACACCTGCCACGACAAGCAGTCCAGGGATTGCTCTTTCATTTTCTAAATGGAATAAAACTGCTCAGTAGAATGGCATGACATCTGTGTGGATATTTGTTTAGTTGCTAGCGGTGTACTTAATGTAACGGATTTAAAGTATTAGGCTCAGACAGCATTTCTGCAGACTCCACTTCCCCACAGTGACTTGTCTATTGAATGTAAGATTTAAGTAGTTGAACAAAGTGATTCTTTGTCTAGCACGAAATAAAGAAGTGTGTAGGGGTGAGATGGCTTGTGTTCTGGTTTTCCCTTCCTGCAAGAAAACTATTAGCTTTGTTAGCAGCATGAGCATTTCAACAGATGCACTCTTGAGATGCTGGCACTAGGGCTGTAGTGGGAGAGGAGGAGCTGGTTTTGTACTCTGGGCAACTGGAATAAAAATTCTGTTTGTCAGAGAAATGAATAGAAATACTTTTTTCTTATTCACTTCAGGGGTGGCTTAATCTTTTTTTAATGTTTGCATTCAAGTTAATTTTGAACTGAAACATGCATTGCACTGAAACTAGATAATGCTTTGAAGTACCAGAACTAAACATTCTGATTTTCCATATATTTCATCCCTTGAATTCACCCAAAATTACCATTCTCTCATTGTGTGTCTGAATATGAGCAGTTTCAGCTTTCCCACACATGCCTGAGAAGGGCTGAAAATGTTTTCCTCATGGCTAGCTTTTTTTAACCCCTACGAAAGAATAAAGGCACACAGAGAATAATATGGATCGCTGCCCGTTCTGATAAATATCAATAAATCAGCTTTTATCTTTTCCCACGTGTTGACCTTCCTCTTCCTTTTTTTGTTTAAAGATGTGCTCCTTCCATTGGCCCTTTTAATTTGTTGTGAAACATTCTTTAGCTCAATATCTTGATACTAGCCTCTTCTTCCTTCTCTACTATTGACTGGTATGCGTGCTGGAAATGAAGAATGATAACAACGAGGGGAGAAGGTCATTTATACTACAGGAATGAGATGTGGCTTTTAATTATCCCACATGAATAATTTGTCAGTGTCCCATTCCTGACCCTCTGTAAAAGGTGTCTAGCCTTTATTGTTTTACAAAGTCATAAAATCATTAAAACTAATTTGGTCTACTGTTTTCCATGCTGCCACAATTTCAAGGTAAGAAATTTACAATCCTCTTTGTGTTATATGTTACGGTTAATGTAATTTAAAGGGCAACATATCACAGAAAGTTAACCATAATTTTGTATCCCTGGATTATTATATAGGAGAAATGTAAAGATAGATGACTGTGTTTGAATTTGACACTTATACAACATTTTTCTTATAAGAAAAGCAAAACAATATTTCCTTATGTCATCCAATATCTGGGTACAAACTCACTAACTCCAATGCATTGTTAGAGAGCAGGCAGTCTTTATTTATGATGTCAGATACCTGAGGGGATTTTTCCTCCCTAATCGTGCATGCCTTGCACAAAAGACCTTCAGCTCACATACCTTATTTGTGTCACATGTGAAAAGGTTTCCCTGGTCAGTACATACATATTCAATACTCCCCCCAAATCACTAACATAGGATCCTGCCTTCTTTCACATGCTCGGTGATTTTGGTTGGTGGTCTAAAGACCCTTGAGATGAAGGAAGCAGTCTTCCTCTTCTTGACTGTAGATTACACTCCTCTTGTTTTCTCCAAGTTGGCAGTTTTAGAGCGATATACTGGAGAGGGAATTCACACTGACCTAAACAACAATGATATACTGGGATCCTTTAGTACATAAAGGATGTTCTACTTAGCATCAAGAGTGTTTTGCTTAGCATCAGACCAAGTGTGTTTTGCTTAGCATCAGCTAGTTTTGTGAAAGCAAGTACTGCTCAATTAAGGATATCACTTATATCCCACTGAACACGTTGAAGGATGCAGCTCTGTATACTGACTCTTGTCTTCTAAATAGGACATTAAAAATAAATTCTTGGACAGAGAAAAAAGAATATAAACTGGGAAACAGGAAAGACAAGAAAGAAACAAGTTCTATTACACATGTACTTGCCCATTACCTCTGTACCTTCCATCCAGTTTAAAATTTAATCCTGCTTGAAGGAACAAAATATTGCTAATCCTATTTTAGAGTTAGGAGACTGATAAAAAAAATAAAAATAAAAAATAAAAAAATAAAAGTAAAATTGAAGGCTTGACTTCACTACAGGGTTAATCAGGGAGATCTGTATCTGTGCCTGAACAACTGGACTGCTGAGATTTTCTGACCGTTCTCCATTCTGCACTGAGTGACCTGGGGAGTCTATCGTGCAAACGTACAGTCCCCCTGTGGATAACATATATTTTCCCTTTGGATGTTTTTATCTGCTTCTTCATCAAAACAAACAAGCGAACAAAGAGAATTACTACCAACTTTGAATGGAAGCAAAACCAATGCTGTACATATCAGCTAATCCAAGCAACAAGGATCACTGGATCCAAGGAGGCTTTACTCTATGGGATAGTTAAGAGCATCCAACAAGTGCACACGTGAGCTCTGAAGGGATGTATGCACTAGGGGCCATATAAAATCAATGGAAAAACAGAAACATCAACTGGCTAGAGCAGGAAATGATTTCACACTCTGCTTGCTTTTACTGCATTCTCCCTAGCCATTCCCAATTCTAATCTTTGTTTTTTTTCAAGTTTCATCATTGTTTTACTAAATCAATAAATCATGAGAAAATATATCATGGTGTTTTTTTTTTGGTTGTTTTTTTTTTTTTTTTTTTGGTTGTTTGTTTTTCTTGCACACTAGACTTAATTGAATATAGAGCATCTCTCTGCTAATTCTTTTTTTTTTTTTTTTTTTTTTTTCCTGGGAGTTAAGATATCCTAAGAATACAGCAAAAAATAAATCTTTTTTTCCTTAAGCTCCCTGTTTAGAATTTATTAATAACAGAAATTTAAATAAAAGCTTCAGAATCCTTTTGGGGTCTTATTTAGATGTGAGCCTGCAAATACTTTGAAAGTCATCTTTTCCTTTCTCAGGAACCAGGGAAAAATTGTATTACTGTTATCAAGTCAGACACTCACCAAACAGTTTCTGGAACATGTTTACTTGTGGTGTAAATGAGCATACGGACACTGACTCTAAGGATACATCCATTCATATTTTAGCTCCAAAAATGCAGTAGTGATTACTTATTGACTGGACACAAATAAAATAGGAACATAAAATCGCTACTCTACATCAGCCCAGTCCTTAGCCATTTAAGCAGCTGAAATAAGTGTGGTAATACTTCATCTACAAAAGCTGTTTGAATTCTAGATTGCCAGCAGAGAACAGAATGTATAATCCTTTCTGTTCACAGAATCCTGTGACCCAGCGTCATTAACTTCAGACAGACTGATTGAGATGGGTGGCAGGTATACTGTAAGAGCAGCCAACCTATTATGTATTTAGTAATCTTATCTGGTTTCTATTGCAAAATGATCATAAGTCGGCTTATGACCTACAGCTACATAGGCTCGTGCCTGATCTCACTGGTCAAAATTATGAGAACTGGATAAGGATCACATTTGTGAAAAGACTAAACTAAAGGCTAGGATTAAAGAACATCTGCAGAGTTTGGAGGACCAAGTCAACAGATGTTATAGGATAACAGTGAAAACAGATTATGACTACCCATATAATTTGTTCGGTCTTCAGCTTGATCACGTGGCAGCTGCAGTTATGAACTAAGCATAGACCAAGGACCATTTCTTGTAGGCACATGTTGCAAACTGAAAGGCAAATAAGTTCAACTCTATGGATGTTACTGCTGTGACAGATAAGAGTCAGAATCAGGTTCAGGCTCATTAATAAAATGGTACCACCACATTTTTTTCAAAACTATGAAGGTTTTCCCCACCGTCTTATACATGGGTAGAAAAAGCTATAATACAACACATATCAAGGAGTTAGTAATTGTATTTATTTCATTTTATTTTATTTATTTTATTTTTTGTACAGGGTTTTGGGATTCTTCAACACAAAGGCCCAAAACATTTCTAAGTAAAGATATTCTTGTACATCCATGTGAAGGTATACCCTACGCTTAAGGTTAATAAAATTAACAAAGTGTTATCTGAGAATTGAAGGGATAGAAGTTTATAAAAGGGAAAGGCAGTGTCCCCACATCTGACTGAAAACCACAGAATTTAATGAAAAGACTTCCGTGTGCCTTGGATAAGGCTGCAGCCTAGTGAATAGCTGTGAGGTACCTTTAATGCTGCCAGCACAGCTGCAAGAGGAACACACAAAAAATAAATGATGAAGGGGGAGTATTTTCAGCCTGGCATCTGGGTCTTTTGACCGCCATTTCAACAAGGAGATGGGAGGAGCCTTGCAAAATGCTGTGATAATTGGCCTCTTCCTGCCCTATTGAAGGTTATCTCATGGCTTTAAAAGTCGAATCTCACTTAGCATTTATTATTTTGTTTCCAGCCAAATGAATGCAAGTGGCATCAGCAATAGAAGTCAGGACCTCCGGCTCTAGAAATAGAGGTCCTCAAGCAGAAGTCAAAGCAGCAGCTCTGGTAGCTCAGCCAAAACAAAAAAGTGATGCTCACAAACCCAGCTTTCATATTACTACACTCTATAGTAGATGTCAAATATATAAAAATAAGTTTCAGATTGAAATCAGTTCACCTCAGCATCCAAATGTTTTTAACCTGGCTTCCCTTATGCACAGCTTACAAAACACAAATATACTTAATTCCTAGTAAAAAATGGAGCAGGAACTCATTCAAAAAGTCACTGCCAGTGTTTGCCCACCACCTGTCAGCTTCTTCCAATAGCTGTTGTTTAAAACAATATAAAGTAGGTGGCCATAAAATGTTTCAGAATACAGTTCAAATTTCACTCCTCGTTTTCAATTATAAATGTCACAAGGAGGAACAATGTAATTCCATCAGCTTTTGGAAGCCTGAAATTTGTCTCAGATAAAGATTTAAATTTTAACCAAACTGGAGAACATTTCTAACTCAATTTCAGCATTTTAGAAGGTAATGAATTTTAGTCAGAAACACTCAAACTAATGGCTTATTATATAAATATATGTATTTAATTAACGACTGCTGATTAATACATATTTATTTATTTATTTATTTTAAGTGAAAGTGTACTTTGAAATCTACGTGGCACACAGTGGTTTCTTCTTTCAAATATTTTTCTAGAGGGCAAGTGACAGCATTACTTTGATCACATTTATGTTCTTTTTTTTAGTTGTCAGTTTCCTTAAAGATTTGACAGAAATAAGTTCTTCAGGGCAGAGTTTAACTCTGCTTGTATGCAATCTCTAGAAGGGTCCCTTGGTGTTACAGTTATGAAACACAATAGAAAAGTTTTGAAATGCCATAGAAGCAGCATCCCAGAGTTAGACTACATTGATTCCATGCCCAGAGATGGATGACCCATCCTGAGAGGCATTCAAAGCCAGGCTCAACCAGGCTCTAAGCACCCTGATCTAGCTGTAGGTGTCCCTGTTTATTGCAGGTGAGTTGGACTAGATGGCCTTTAAGGGTCCTTTCTAACTCCTAACTTCCTAAGCTCTGTGATTCTGTGAATTCCTCTCAGTTTGCAATGAATTTGTTCTCTCAGTGACAAAGACTAATTGCATGGGACAAAACCTTACCTCTGTTCCAGGTTACAAATGAGCTACAAATTACCCTGTCAGTTATGTTAATTCAAGCACATGTGAAAACTAATATGAAAATCAGGATATTTTCAAAAATAAAATTAACATGAAATCTAGAAGGAGAGATCATAGGTGTATATAGTACTCCATAATTTCAGACTAATTTCATTAATAATGCCATTTTACATATATTTTGTAGAAGAAGAAACACCTACCAAGCTGTTCAGTAGCTTTTATCTTTTACCTGCCAGAAGAAATTACTCAAGATGGGACTGCTTTTTTTTTCCCCCAGATATTATTATTAAATTCCATTTATTTTGGGTGGCTGAATTAATTCACCGATCATGAACATAATGCATTGACTTGAAACAGCAGCACACACAAACTGGAACACCGAAAATTCCTTCTAAACATGAGAAAAAACTTTTTTATTGTGAATGTGACAGAGCACTGAAATAAGTTGCCCAAAGAGGCTGTGGACTATCCTTCTCTATAGGTATTCAAAACCTGCCTACGCACTTTCCTGTGTAACCATCTCTAGTGCTTCAGCATGGGTTTGGACTCAATCTCCAGAGGTCTCTTCCAATACCTGTAATTGATTCTGTGATTCTGTGAAGTGGATATGATTTTGCACTGAATTTTTTCTCCGATTTTTTTCTGCCTCACTCAGTAAACAGCAGTTATGTAATCTGAATCACTGTGCTCCCTCACGCAGTTCTTGCTTCTTGTTTATTACATGAATAAAGTCTTTGGAGACTGAAGAGTAAGGCTGCTCATTCCTACTGAAAACATCAAGTAGAAGTTACCAGTGTCCGTAAATTTATTCTGCTTTCATGTACAAAACTACTTTTTTTTCTACACTTGTCTTAATCTTTAGTCTTTACACTTCCTTTTTTTTCCTTTGAATTCTATTTACAGTCTGTTCATAACCCCACTTCAGTCCTTTCCATATATGTATAATTTCATGAAGACACACAGAACTATAGTCAGTATAGCAAGTGAACCTTTTCCTAAGCTCGTTAAGACTACACACTTACTGTATACCAGGGTAATCTTCCAAGAATCTTGTTTTTTGTTTGTTTTTTTTCATTATGACTTTCCAGAACTAGTTCTTTCTGCCTGACAGTAACACAGACCTATTCGGGGCCAATGTCTGGGTAACTTTAGAGTAGCCATTTTTACAGCTGCTGTTCATTAGTAGTAGTAGTAGTAATAGTAGTAGTAGTATTGATACCTTGATGCCATCTTCCCCCGATCTCAAGGCGAGGTAATTGCACACTTCATGCCGATTGAAAAAATCTCCATACTTTACAGATGAATTGCTGAAGCTGTGTTTGAGGCCCCGTCATAAGACATAGTTTATAGTTTTGCTTTCCCTTCTTACTCTGTTTTTTATCATTTATCAAAATGATAAATTTTTTATCATTTATTACCCGTGAAAAGTTTATTCACAATGCAACATTCCACAATGAAAATTCTCCCTTTTTCTTTCCTATTAATTAAAGAAGTCTTACCTTAAATTTTACTATGCATGCTAGAATTAAGATCAAGGAAAACTGTGTTCTTGAAGATTAGTTCTACAAAGTGATTAAACCCAAGGAATAACATCCAGACCAGGAGCTGTAATGCATGAAAATGCAGTATGTTGCCTGAGAATGATGAGTTGATGTACTGAATATAGGAACCTGGACTGCATGAAAAAAATAGTAGGTGCCTCCAAAGTGTGATTCGAAAATTCTCCAACTGAAAATTTAACAACAACAAGGAAATATTCCGGATTTTTTTTTAATTTTTTTTTCCTGTCTTCCATCAGTGCAAGCCAGTTTGGATACTGGGAAAAATTTATTCTTAGAAATAGTGGTGATGCATTAGAACAGCTGCCCAGAGAGATGGTAGAGTCACTGCCTCTGCAGGTGTTCAAAAACCATGTAGAGGTGGCACTGAGGGACATGGCTTAATGGGCATGGTGGTGATGGTTTGATGGTTTGACTAGATGATTTTAATGGTCTTTCCAAACTTAAGATTTTATGATCCTATGGTTCTAAGTTATGATGTATAGCTGTGTCCCTAGGACAGTCACCAACATGAAGAAGGATCACTGAGGCAGTTAACATTGCTGCTACCTGTCTTTTGCAATATATCCCCAGGCTTATAACACTCAGGAAGCATGAATGGTTTTTTTGTGGTCTGCCTGAGGGTATCTGAATACAAACTTTGCACTTTCCTAAATCACTGCTCCTAGAGTTAATGAAGTCAAAGCACCTGTCATGGTACTGCTGATCATAAGGTGCTCTGCAGGTTCAGAATGTGACAGAGCTCATTCAAAAAGCAGTGCTGATCTGTCATCTGTCATACACAAGCAGTTTGAATGCTTGACTGAGAGGAGAAAATTTCTGACTCTGTTCATGTATTTTTATTTTGTTTTTTAGTGTGTATGAACTACAGTATTCCAGGAATTATTAATGTAAAGAATGAATGAATACACTAAAGATGCAGATACAACCCCAGTCTTTGTTCTGTGAATCTAATTATAGCAACATTGTTAGTTCCTGTCCCAACCTGACTTTTTTCTTTTCTATGCAATTTACACCTACAGTTCCCCTGCACTCAGTAAGAGTTGAGAATAGACCAGCCACTGTCATCTGTCATCTGGCTATGCCAGGGAATAAGAAAAAAACAGAAAAACATTGAAGTACAGCTCCTGAAATCTATATGGAACTCAGTGATAAGTTTCAAACAGGAGCTCCTTTTTTTTCTGTTGGCAGATGTCTGGGATACAAACGGAACTGAGACTTAGTTCTAATTCTTCCGCTTATTCTTAGATTTTCTAACTCTTAATGCATTTACATATAGAACAGATAGATATAGGGGGTAACACAACAGAGCTAACCGTGTAAACTAAGGTTTCCATACAAATATGGCCATAGCCAGGTGCTGGTAATGGGAAAATCTTCCTCTCAGAGTCCTAACGAAGTCTATACAAACACTTATTTTATTGTAAGAAGTTGGTTTTGTGCCATTCAGGGCCAGATAAATTGTCCTGTGCTGTCTACATCTTGACCTCCTCCATTGTTCAGCAGAACAGTATGCTTGCTATTCTTATTAAAGTTTTCTTCCATGATCATACAGAAACACAGGTTAGTATTTCAGTTGTTATATGGGTAAATTAGTGCTATTTAACATGATTTCATCATATATAAATTGAATATTTCTATAAGTACTTTGGATTTGGAAAATTGGCTGTACTGAAAATAAATGTTCAGAACGTTCTCATTTTTTTTGCATGGTTGTGAGATAGAAAAAATAAATCTAAATGTTTGAGCTACTTACTTGTGGAACAGAATCAGTCATTTACTTTAAAGCCAGTGGAAGAGCTCACCCAAAAGTCGCTTGCAGGAAGGACTGAGCAACTTGTTTTGTGTAGGATCTGATTTGTGTCTTCCTTTGCATTTTCAATTAGGCCCTAATTCTGTAGCCTTTATTCATGAGAGTATTCTCATTACAAGAAGAGACTAGAAGAGCACAGGTTGTTTAGTCTAGCCAAACAAAGACTGAGAAGAGATATGATTGCTGTCTATGAATATATCATAGGAGTAAACACAGGAGAAGAAGTAGCATTGTTTAAGTTTAAGGACAATGTTGGCATAATAACATATGGGTATTAACTGGCTATGAATAAATTTAGACTGGAAAAATTAGAAGAAGACTTCTGCTCATCAGATCAATGAAAATGTGGAACAGACTGAGTAAGGAGAGGATGGCGGAAGAAATAATCTATTCTAAAGAAAAGTACTTTGGGTACTTTGGGCAGTAGGAAAGTTTATACTGAAAGTGTTGTGATTGCATGCACTTCATTTGGTAAATCCTTTCCAGTCTTATTCTGTTAATAATTGGTCCAAATTTGGTCTTTTAAATTTAATGCTCAATAACAATCTCAAGCTTAAAATGTATTAGAAAGCTCAGCTGAGTGACACGTGTAGCTGGAGCTGGGTTTAATATATTCAGCTATGTCTTCTGCAAACAGACCTTGCAAAACATTCAGGAGAACAAGAACATTCTGAATTAACTACAGAAAACAAACAAACAAACAAACAAAAAGAAAACCCAAAGAGATTACATCTCACAAGAGTTTTAACTGCATTTGGCTGAATTTAGTAAATTTTTGCAAACTCAGATGCAAAATATATGAATCCATGTTTGAGTGCTTTGAAATTATTGGATGAAGCCTGGAAGTAGAACTGCACTGTATGAACATTATTATTATTTTTTTTCTGTACCTTCACTGGCTGATATGAAATGGACTCAGTTTTGTTGATACAGTCAATCTGTACCTTCCTGTCTTTACTGACTTTCCTGTCTGTAGCTGTTTGTGGAATTGCTCTAGGGAGTATCTGTTTACAAAACTCCCCAGAATAGGGTTTCTATTCTCGTTCTACACTTACAGAATAATTAAGTTGGGAAAGACCATTAGGGTCATCTTGTCCAACCACCAACTTCCATAGTGTCCAGAAGTTTGAGAGACTGGCTCATGTTTGGATCTCTTGTACATCAATGCAATAAAAGTATATTTAATTACGGTTAGGCAGAACAGACATAGAGAATCCATAGGAAATTTCAGTCATTTTCCCAGGCTCCCCTATTTCTGTTTATGAATGAATAACTTTGTCAGAGTACAGGTCTGGCTTTTGGGAGCAGACAGTACATTAATATGAATCAATAACCTCTCCTCAATTAGAGAAAAGTCTAGCTAAGATCTGCTTGCTCAGACAAATAAGATAAATTGAATTTTTTATAGGATTGAAGATGTTAGGCAAAATACTTAAACCTTAAACCAAATCTTCTTTGTAATCAGACTGTAGGAAGATTACTTCTGCAAAATGTTTTATCTCTTAAGGAAACGAATAATAATATAGACTTTTCCTCAATGTAAATTATTTGTTCACCAAAGCTGCATACAATGTTTGTCCAAAATCTGAAATCAATTACATAACAGGCACATTTAAGGATAATATTTTTATTTTTATTTGCAAATTATACAGTGCATATTATGTATTCTTACATTTCTTGCACTTCAAGAGACAAATTGTCAGAAAACAACTTTGAAACTAACACTGCAAAAGGACTTTCCTAAAATATCTAAAATCCATATGGGTGCCCATAATAACAAGCCCAAAATAACAAGGAAAAAAAGGAAAGGAAAGGAAAGGAAAGGAAAGGGAAGGGAAGGGAAGGGAAGGGAAGGGAAGGGAAGGGAAGGGAAGGGAAGGGAAGGGAAGGGAAGGGAAGGGAAGGGAAGGGAAGGGAAGGGAAGGGAAGGGAAGGGAAGGGAAGGGAAGGGAAGGGAAGGGAAGGGAAGGGAAGGGAAGAAAAGGGAAGAAAAGGGAAGAAAAGGGAAGAAAAGGGAAGAAAAGGGAAGAAAAGAGAAGAGAAGAAAAGAAAAGAAAAGAAAAGAAAAGAAAAACCAGAACAGAACAAAACCAAAACCAAACCAAACCAAAACAACAAACAAACAAACAAACAAAACAAACACCCAACATCCTAAAAGAATACAGATGAAAGCCGCATTAAGAATTTAAAATTACTAACAGTGAAGCCTATATGCATGTATGAGTAGGGGACAGCATTCAAACAAAACACTTTCTGGAATTCCTCTTGAATTTATCAAAACTCGGTCTTACAAGTTTTCTCAGTGAATACATTCATATCATACCTTCAACAGTAGGGGTGACTAACTACTCAATAAACTATAAAGCTAGATGCTCCTACAGTAAAAATAATGTCTGAGTGCTTCTCTGGAAAGCGTTCAAGTTGTTTGGGATGAATAAAGACAGACATTTGGAGAAATTTAATTGTTTAGGGTAAATATAAGATTGCATGAGATGATCAGCAGTTTCAAAGAAATACTCTAGTTTTATAAATCTGCAAATCTCTGTGGAAAAACAAAGATAGGAAAGAAAAAAGTTAGGAAGAAAAGAGATAACAGCAAATAAAGTTACTCGGTCAATATGCAGCA
This sequence comes from Alectoris magna, assembly GCA_030625065.1. Lineage (NCBI taxonomy): Eukaryota > Metazoa > Chordata > Aves > Galliformes > Phasianidae > Alectoris > Alectoris magna. The sequence goes on from CM060561.1 coordinate 6,122,496, forward strand.
GCAGCAACAAATTTATATTCTCATAGCTTGTATAGCACATAATTTTTTAAAAGTGGATATGTTGCACTAGGTAATTTCTTAAAAGTGTAAAGACTGTGGCCAGTTATGTATCTATTAAAATTAATTTTTGCTAATTGTACATATAAGTACTTGGAACTTCTTAAAATTGTATCACAGTAATAGTTATCTGTATAAACACCCTGACCATAGAGTCAAGACTACAATATATATGTCTCCCACATCCAAAGTCGCAGAATTATTCAGTAGGTCGCAACTTAATTCAGAGCGCACTGTTGGACCTTAACTATTATTGTTTTTCATCATGGTTAAGCCCAAACCGATGTGTCTCATGCTACAGCGACTTAAAGCAACATCTTTAAATTTGACTGTATGAATTAATTGCAATCTAGTTTATATGAAGTTTTGATATAAATGATACTTCTTCACTGATGAGTATTCAGTTCAATATTCACAGTCTTACATATGGACCTTAATTCTAAAGCTTCTTTCATCTGCATCTCTTTTCCCTTCTCACTACTGTATCTCAGTACTGCTCTTTTCCTGATCCTCAACACTTCTGAAGAATTCCAATAAGGACTTTGTATCTTCAGAGCTGAAATATGAAGACCTTGCTAATGCTTTATTAATAGATTGATGGTAAAAAATCTAGTATTTTCCCCATTCTAAACTGGACAGTATTTTAAATGAGTAATTTGCCACAGCCAGTTTCCATCACAGTCTCATTAGACAGTAGGCATTACACTATGGAAAGCTCAACACTCCATTAAATGTCCTGATTTGTAAATGTTTCCCAAACTTAATTTCTCTCTTTAACAAGGTGATATCTCATTTGAATGAATAGTTTTCATTAAGTTCCTTTAATTATTTGTATTTATCATTCCTACAAATGCATCCCTCAAAGTTTCTTTCAGCTAGAAACCCCATTACTGTGGGATTCATTCAGACACTTCAAGACGGTCACTGTCCCCCAGGTTCACATTCAGACATTCGTGAATAGAAAAAGTTTTGTAAGCCTTATGATGAGGTAATTCATCTAAGTCAGAAATCCTTAAATGTATAAAACTGCTTAAATATTACTGAAATCAATGATAGTTAAATCCCTTAATACATTTGACAATCAGGACTGAGGAATTAAGTGACTTTCTGCAGGCTATTCAAGCATCCATTGCCAAAACTAGGAATTAATTTCAGGTATACAAAATTTTAACCCACTACCTTTAACACAAGATTATCCTATATCTTTCATCTTCCATAAACAAGCAAAAAAATAGTGCTTGCATGAATACTAGAACTCAACCTACAAATATTGTTATGTGGGAAAGAATTGTTAATGATTGCAAGAATGCAGGATTATGATGAGATGCATAATTTGTGGGATTATTATTATTTCTTTTTCTTCCCAAATTAATGATACATAAGTGTTTCTCTGGCTAAATGGATCAGCACGAGATGGAAGGCATAAAATAGGCACATATTTGGTAGAGATCACAGGTGGTATCTCAAATTGTTCCTGGTCATAGATGTTTTATTACTCCCTCTGCAACACATACTCATAAAAGAGAGATGCAGAAGAAGATAAAACTTTAAATTTTTATCAAGAATCTAAAATATTAATAATATTTATGGAAAGTAGTGCCTAGAAACAGATATTGTGGAGAGCTCTTTTCTTCCAGACAGCTGTGATTTTGCACTGCTGAGTCCCTGCAGAAGAGATGATCCCTCTGCAATCCGCAGGGCTCCTTCCAGATGCAAACACAGGGGAGTAAGGTTGGGATGGTGGTTGGTTTACACAGCAGTTCTGTCTTGGTGAATCCCATACACAGAAAGGTGTGTCACTGTTCTTGATTACCTTATCTGACAACTGATGTAACTAAATAACTGTATTTTTTAAAAGTGAGTAATCTCATTAAGTTATTAATCTGATACCTTCAAGGAAGCAAAAATAGGAAGCTCTGAGAAATTGCTGAAAGAATGCATCTTTCTATTTCTTAAATTTCCTGTCATTTTGTTTCAGTTCATGTGCTTGCCGGGGGTGGCATATACTTTATTTTTATTTTTATCTTAAATTTACTGCTGCAGTCACATCGTGAGCTACCCTCTCTTGTTTTATGGGCGTCAGTCATTCACAGATCACTGTTTGAAATAATGTGCAAGAGAAAATGAATATGATTAAGACAGCAACTAGGTTGGCATCTCTAGCTCCTAAACTGCCATTCCAAGGGCAAACAGGACTCATACTGCTGCTTTGTGGGAACCTTACATACAGGTCATAGTTTGCTTCAGATGATTCTCGTCTATATGCCTGATAATTCATTTGCTTGTGCAGTTCTTTTCCTATAGTGTTCTTAGCTTAGAGAAAGGGAGAAGCAATTAAAATTTTCCCAAGTCTACTGAAAATGGGAGAAAATTTGCTGCTTTTTCTGTGCGAAGTATTAAGAATTTCAATGCATTTAAACAGAAATTGTATTTTTTTCTATGATGTACAGCAACAAAATCCTCTCTGGTATAATGCAATGTAATGTTATATATGAAACAGTGTAAGAGTGTCTGGAAAATACTCAGATACCTGATAACAGCAGTTATCCCAGTGTTAACCTAAATGATGAGGTCTCCCTGTTGCCAAACGAGCCTCTGGAAAGGTGCAGAAAACAATCTTGCACCTACAGGAAGGAGGAAGCTTCAACTTTCTCATTCCTGTGAAGAAAAATATATTCTGTCTCCTATCCTGGCCCTGCTGAGTCCAGAAAGCATCTAGCCTGTCACTTGTGAATTAGGTACCATGGGGCTGATGTGGTTTGCAATGGAAACAGCCAGCATGGTTAGCACATGTCCAGGCAGCAGCTCTACCAAAAGGATCTGCTCTGCATGTAGTTTATCTCTCTTAGAGTGTTTCTGCAAAGGCATCTATGTGGGCATCACCCCAGTTTCCACTGAGATAGGCTGAGGTGGAGGTTAGAATTCTATATACAACAATGACAGAGACACAACCTTATGTAAGCCAGGTTTCAGTGCAGTTATCCAAACAGACCAAAAATATTTAGAGGAATCTTCTTATTTCTTATCCTCTGCATAACCATAAGTATTACAAATCCCACGCTCACAACTGCCTTTTGTCCAATTTTATTCCTACAAAGAATTGTGTGTGCCTCCAGCAAAGCAAATCAGCTCTACTTCTATATTTTAAATCTTGTGCCATTTTGAGCTTCACTTCTGTTGTCTAATTTCTTTCAAAAGAACATCAGCTTGTTCCATGTTGGCCCGATTTTTTCTCAGTTTAATAAATGAACACTTGATTACATTGAGACATAGGACAATTTGTCTTTGTTGATGTTCTTAGTGGCATACCTAAATATTATTTAGATGAAGCCACTTTCCAAAGAAATTATTCTCTGCAGGGGCCTGAAAGTGGCAATTTTTTTTAATTTATTTATTTTTTTTAAATTGGAATCTGTGCAGTGTTTCATGCATGTGAATAGCTGGAAGCAGTTGCTTATGGAATTTTAATAGCTAGATTATAACCTCTATTTCTACAAAGAGGCACAGTTATTACAGTTTGAAGTATGTTGTAATTTTTTAAAAGTAATTGTACATGGATTCTCCTAAACCAATAATACATCACAGACTGATTTCTTACATTTAATATACACTCTGACACAGAGTGGAAATGTGAGTCTTCAGCATGAGCCTTCAGAACTAAGAAAATTGCAGTTAAATGATGTTTATACAGAAGACCTCTTTTTCCTTCTGTAAATCTTAAGTGTAGATTTAAATCTTCCTCCATTGGTATGATTAAGAGTCAAAAGGGAAAAAGAAAGGTGTGTGTGTGTGTGTGTGTGTGTGTGTGTGTGTAGGAATAGTATACTCAGCAAGGATGAGAGGAGCTACAGATACAGATTCTGTTCTCAGTTTAGCCCATTACTAGGCCTTATGGAAGTTGTATTTATTGGTGATTTTGTCTGCTTATGGTATAAACACATCACTACAAAGTCATCCTTTTCTCTGTGAAGTCTCATCAAAAGGGGAATCAAACTTCTGTATCATCTACCTGTCTCTATCATTTATGTATATCTAAATATATTATTTTTAACCTTTTATGACAATTTTAGTCAGCTACATAGAAATGGCCTTAATTACTCTGACTGCTGGGGCAGACACTGGAGAAGCTCAAAGTGGTGCAGTGAGCAATCCTAGGAGAAGATGTGTTCTCACACTGTTTGCACATTAGTGGAACCTGTCTAAATGGAGGCTCTTGTAGGCATGGGTGATGAGCTGATGGTCCAATTAGATGATCTTAGTGGTCTTTTCCAACCTTAATGATTCTATGATTCTATCAATCTTTTGATTTCAGAAATGGGACTGAGCAATACTGCCACATGAAGAGCTGACAAGCAATTGAGATGGAATTTTTTTTCCCCTCCAGTAACTCTAGGTCCTATCTTGTCTCAGCAGCCACCAGGTGAAACATCTAAACATTTAAATGAAAAGTGGCTCATCTGACTGATTTGTTTCTCCTTTGCCCAAGGGATATGTGATTTTGACTGAAGAAGCCTCTTAAGAAATATTCTGTTTCATGTTCAAAGATGTATAGAAATTTTGAAAAATCTGCATGTCCTGCTTCTCTTTCCTTCTGATAAAGAAGCTCAGTGCTTGTAAATACAATAAGAAATCTACTACCAGTGATTTATTCTGTGTCTGAAGCAGCAATTCAGTTCAGGAAATCCTATTATTTTTCGTTGGTTTTGGTTTTGATCTCTATTGTCTCCAGACAGGCAATGACATGCTAACATCTGTGTGTAGATGGATATGGAAGCTGCAGTGCTTTGCAGAGTGACCTGAAGTAAGGAAGACACCTATAGGGCAGTTTCTTACTCCAAACTTTAATATCATATGTGAAGTGGACATCTGATCCAGCTTATCAGAATATATTTAAGGCAAATTAACCTCCAATCTTCTTATGTGAGAGTTGTGGGCAATACCTATCAACCACTGCAATCCAACAATGTTATCCATTGCACCACATCCATTGTATGTGTTTATGTCTGCACTGAATTCTTGATTCTAGTGAAGAAATGAGCATCTTGGCTTCATACGAGCAAACTATCTTTGGAAGACAGGACTTCTGAAGATCTCTTAGACTAATTATAGACTCTTCATAGAATCATTGAATGGCTTGGGTTGGAAGAGACCTCAAGGATCATCAAGCTACAATCCCCCTGCTGCACGCAGGGCCACAAACACCACATTTAATACTTGACCAGGATGCCCAGGGCCTCATCCAACCTGGCCTCTTGTTTTACAGAAAACAATTTATATGTCCTTTTTATGTATGGATAGAACTTAAATGTATGAGAATGTTTAACAGTTACCTTAATACATTTGATGGAGCTTAATACAACTCCGGTGCTTTTTTGCCCTTTCCATCCAATAGTAAATTTGTTTCAGATCCACAGTACTCAAACAGAAATTCCCATCACTTTTATTCTGAGCTAAGGACACGGTCTGCAATCTGTAACAGCCTTTAACACAGTGTATTCCTTGCCATTTCTTCTCATCCATTCCATTCCCAATGTGCATACAAACAGACCTTGTACCTATCACAACTTTTGTTTGGATAAAAATCTTTTCTGGCCTTTTTTCGCTTACTTAAACATCCAAAAAAAGTTTCACTTCACTCCATTTTGAAATAATCTTTTCTGAAATGTATCCACTGCTCCTGACAAGGTTTTAGCAGACTTAATAAATACAATGATTTTCCACCTCTACTGACACTACTTTTCTGAGCCATCCCTGGACTACATTTGGCCTTTTTTATAGGTGCATTACACTGATGGTTCATGGTCATCCTGCAATTAGCAAGTACCTCCAGATCTTTGTTATCTTGTCTGAGTGTTGAGCTCCCAGCTACTAACAGAAGTCCTTATTAGTCTTTAATAACACAACCTCATACAATTTTATATTTTGTAGTATAATTTTTTCCTTTCAGTTCAGACATTGCAGTCTTCAAGGTTATCTCTTCCTTTTTGTATCTTTCTCTGCACTAATAATACCTCCTAACTTCATGTCCCTGTGATGGTACCTTTTATACTGTCATTGTTAATACAAGTTTTAAACAGAAGTGTCCAGGAGATTATTATTATTATTATTATTATTGCACATTGTACCATTTATACCTCCTTGAATTTCATCTTCATTATGGGAAAAAAAAATCTTGGAAAATGAGTTTGCTCTCAGCTGTGAATATGCAGGTATTAATTTTATACAATGTGTTTGAAATGCCAGGAGGAAAAAATAGAGTTGTTATTTCATATCTGCCATATGAAATCTACAAGTTAACAGGATAAAATTTGAAACAAATGAGCAACTCATGAAACATAAGAACATATTTAAGGATTAAAACACAGCAGCCTTGTTGAGGTACCAAAAGCTCCACTTTCTTGCTTCCAAGATTTGATCTGCAGCTTCCAAACCTCATAGTTTTCAGAAAACTGAGTGTAATCAGTGTCTTGCTGCATCCAGACCTTTGATGAGAGGCTTTTGCGTCTGTTCCCTCAGGGCTGCCTTCTGAGCTGATTCTATGATCTCCTTTTCTACCATCTCTCAGGACTTACCTTCGCTCTAAGCTAATAAACGTACTGGGACCTGGCTAATTCAATCCATGAAATACTGCAGTGGTAGTCCTAAGGATTTCTAACTCCAGGAGTGTGATTCAAATCACAGGCTGTTCATCCCATGTGTGTGCACTTCAGAAGAAAGGTATATGTCACTGTTGGATAGCACCTGACTTGAATGATGTCTCAGGTATCCCTCCTCATCAGCATCGTTATGACATCTTGGTTCCCCTGGTTGCTATAGCAAACAGCAGAGAAGGGGAGAGTGGTTTTGGGCAGAGCACTGCAGATAAAAAAAAAACAAAAACAAAAACAAAACAAAACAAAACAAAAAAACCACAAAACAAACAAAAAAAACACCAAAAACCCAAAACATGTTAAATGGAGCTACATCAAAGTAGCTGGCATGAAGTGGCACAAACAGCTTGGCTTTAAAGCCCTTCTTTATAGATAGGGAATTTGGAATGGTGAGGATCAACATCCTCTGCCAAAAATCTCTTGAGCAGTTGAGCTGGGGATGGAATTGAAAAGGGGACATTTTGTGCACATGTACAGGTTACTGATTATAGTCTGACACGGATTTAAGAAAACAACACAGTATCTTCCTTTGCCTTCCCAGAATAATAGATTAGATGTGTTGATACATGAAGTAAAATAAATTGTGCTTCCTGGGTACTCAATTTCCTGTGCAGGCTCATCCTTAACTATGGGAATATGAGTGCAGATAGGTGTGACAAATGCACATTCAAGTACTGAGATCAAATCAAGTCTTAATGCCATGAATTTCAGCTCAGAAAGTTAAACAGCATGACTGCTTTCTTCTACACTAAGGAAGATAAGCACAGGAATTTCAAAGTGTCCAGTATGCCCAAAACTCCTATTGAGTTTGATAAATGCTGTTGCAAGAGCTAAAAGCTCTGAAAACTGGTTCCCTTCTCTACTCTGTTCCCAAGCTGTCAGCTACCAAATTCAGAAACTTCAATTTATTCTGCCTCAGTTTCCCTACCTATAACATGAAAATATATATGTACACTTATTTGACTGTATATTTTTTAATAGCTAAGTAATTATAATATTCTGTTTATTTATTCAATAATAGTTTCATTTAATTAAAAAATAAAAGTTTTTGACCTGTTCCTTTAAATGTGGTTTGTGAGAAAACAGAGCAGCATCCAATCATAACCCTGAACACCTAAAGTCAAATAACTCTTACCAAGGAAATAAGGGAATAATACACAGGACAATGCGGGATATAGAAATATCCAAATTGAGATAAGCTTTTAAAATGAGAACTGCAGGAAGAGCGCAGAATATTAATTATAGTGATTATTTAAATTTCAGAATTCTATAGCAGAATTCATTTGAAACAAGCTTTCCAAACTATATATAGATCCTGTCAAGAGGCTTCACAGCAAGAACCTTTTCTATAGCCTCTCTTCCTGGAGGATGGTATTGAGTTGATACAGGATACTCACCTCAGAAGTTGTCCAAAACACTTTTATCTGAAGACTCCAGTCAATCCCAGCTTCCAGGGAAACTGTACTTAGTTATTCAAAGCACACATGAAAGGCAGTCCATCCGGAGCTTAAAAACAAATGACAATCTTGTTTCCTCAGTGCTGTTGCTGAGTTTCTGGCAACTTGAGAGAGACTTCTTTGCCTGCACATTAAATCTGCAGCCTTTTATTGAAGAAAGCTTAAAATGAACACGTTGCACTGAAATTTTGGGGCATATATCTTTCGTTCTTTTTGCAAAATTATAGGCTAATCTGCAGTAGGCTAGAAATTCGGTTGAGGGGAAATCAGTCTCCAACTATGCAGAGATCTTTTTACTCTCAGTATGAAGACACTCTCCAAGTAAGGTTACTTTTAGAAATACAGAGTGAAAACCTGTCCTATAACAGAAATCAGTGTTAAAATTCGTATTATGTCCAGTGAAATCATGACCTACCTACAATAATCTTTTGTAGTGGCTCTATAATTTCTCTGAAGAAGCAGAGGGATTTTCTTCTCAGATTCACGTTTAGGCTGTTTTCAATAAGCTATGGCATATATCCACATAGAGCTGAGGTGATGGCTGAGGTGATGTGTTTTGGTGGAGGTCTGTAAAAATAATATAAAGCTCATTTGTGTAGCAGTGTAAAGGATAAGTTTTGTCATGGCAAACACTACTGAATACAATATCTACACATAATAATAATAAAATCCAATATATGCTTGCCCTCACTCTAAGCAATATACAGGAAAAATGAAAAAGAAACCAACTTGTAACAGACATCAGATAAAATAAATCCAGTGTTTGAAGCTGAGGTTAATACCTCGTGTAGCTCCAGCTATAGTGAGACTCTAAGTTCTAAGCCCTTGCTGTTTGTGGAAAACAAACAACAACAACAACAACAACAAATCAAATCAAAACAAAACAAAGAAACTAACAAATGACAACAACAAAACTAAGAAACTAAAAAACAAACAAACAAAAGTGCACTGAACTCTTTTCTATAGGATAGAGATACACAATAGACAGGACAATAGATAAGGACAAAGGCTGACAGAGCTCTATGGGCTCCTGCCATCCCAGGCCTCCAAAATAATGAAAAAATACCAAGGATTCCAAAAGTAAAAATCAGTAGTTTCAGGTGTAGGGGATCTGAATGTCCCTCTGCCCTTGCAAAGGGACCGATACTTGTAGGCTTTCCAGCAGGGTTCTGAGCAGGAATACATGTAATCCTGTCTTATTTTGGGCCATATCTGTGCAGATGTCCCTACTGGCAGAAGTGTATGGGAATGAACCATTGACCACTGGTCGGACCATTACCAATTAAAAAGTAAACAGGAAAAAGCAGAACACTGGGCAAGTATTTCTCTGCATCTCTGTGACAATGAATGGTTGTGTGTGTATCTATGACAACGCTATGAGGATGGAGATGATTTCAGTATTCACAGAATGTTCCTAAGTATAAGCCTACAAGCTGCACAAGAGCAACGGAAGTAGCAAAATTAATTGGCTGCAGCTAAGCAAGGGAGACTAGAGACATTCACAGACAGAAATAAGAATGCAAGCAATATCATCCCCAAGATTTCAGGGAAGAAGGGAAAGGAACTTCAACAGCCTGGAGAACAACAAAGAAGCAAGAATTCTCCTTAAAAAAAGACCTCAAGAAAAGAAAAGTCTTGTATTAAATTAGGTTTACGCTGAGCTGATTTTAAAAATAGGCACAGGGATTTTGTTCCTAAAATATTACTTGTGTTATTGAACTGAAATGTACATTTATTTACACCACAAACATACTGTGGATGCAGGAAAAAAAAAAAAAAAAAAAAAAAAAAAAGGGCAGAAGGCAAAGGGAGAATGAAAGGACCTGCACTATATCAACAGCAACATCAGGAAGCTTGAGATGACCTACTATTACAATAATGCCTTGTTTCCTAAGAACTTCTGTCTTGTGATTGATCGCTTTGCTGCTTTGCATTTTTTTACTCTTGCTCATAGTTAGGGCAGTCAAAATAAAATTTCTATGGCGTAGCTTTCCCTTGTCAAATGAATGTAAGATCTCAGTGAGATCTTCCACCCTTGCAGCATGAGGAGCAGCACACAGGCAAAAGAACAGGTACATATGGGCAATGATTACATTTACTTCAGGTGGGATTCAGCTGCAGATGGTAAATCCCTGGATTTCAGTCTCTGTATAGAAATGCATACATGCAAGTGAGGTAACTCCCATATTAACAGTGAATATTTAGAGTTTGATATAATTGCTTACACATAAGCCACTAGTGCCATTTGTGGAATATCCCGTGGTTCATGGAACAGACACATCCAAGGACTTACAGGACAACTATATGATACTGAATACCTAAAGATCAGGCGGAATATTCTAGATGTCTGGAAAGACATCTAGGAGGCCTACTTCTTGGTAGCTCTATCAACTCCCTAATAAAAAAAAAAAACAGAAAGTCTGCAGTAACTTGCCCTAAAATGAACAAAGTGTTGCAACTACTCAGGCATGTACTTCTCCATGCTCTACTGACCATGTTGACTACATTTTTTGTTGACTATATCTTAGAATTTCTCATCACATTTAGACATCAAAATATAGTCCGTTACAGATGGAGTGGAGTCCCACGTCACATTTCCACTGGAAATACAACCAGTCTTGACCAAAACCATGAATAATTGAGGAATGAATAATGCATCAAAATATAAAGTAGATTAGGAAAAAAATAATAATCAAAACACAATATCTTTGATAAAAGAATCATTCTATCAGGTTAATTGTTAGGCCACAGGCTTAAGTGTGTTACAAAAACGGGGTAATACTATGAAAAAAAGGGATCAAAAATGACTTATGCAAAGTGAAACTTTTAAACAATAACATGAAGCATTTTTAGTTTTTCTTCGAGCTACTGAGCACCTTCCTTCTTACCATATTAAATCTTTTTCTCCACTTTTTTTTTTTTTTTTTTTTCCCCTGTAGCAATGTGCTCATTATCATCCCACTTTCAGAAATGAAAAATTTCCTAATTAATTAGCACTTCAGTTAGAGGTATTTAAATGTAATTACATTTTTGGAGCTTTAGGGTTTAAAGTAAGACTGCTGAAAGTTAACATTGAAGTTGTTTGTGTAGAAATCATACTTCAAAAAAAAAAAAAAAAAAAAAAAAAGGTTTATTCCAAGATAACTATCAAACTGGAACAACTTGCAGAGCCAAATAATGGAGATTGTATTGCAAAACTCCCCCCTTTTACAAGGCACTTTATTAAATGCCCATTGGGGTTAGGGAAAGATTCTTCACCAGAGGGTGGTGGGCGTGGAACAGGCTGCCCATGGCAGTGAACACAGACCCAAGCTGCCAGAGTTCAAGGAGCATTAGGACAACACTCCCAAATATAGAGCTTGGATTTTGGCTGGTCCTGTCTGGAGCCTGGGGTTGGCCTCAGTGATCCCTGTGGGTTCCTTTCAACTCAGAATTTTCTTTTATATTTTATAGCTCAGGAAAATTGAGTTGTCTCATTGTGTTATTCTCCTTATGATTTAATCACTACTTCAAAGGCACCTGAGACCCTGCTTAACACGGATAGCCTTATTTACAAATTTATGAATTTTTGAACTCAATTACATTTGATCACAATTCATTTCCATTATAACAAATCTGGGTAGAGAAGAATATTTTTTATAACTCTACCACTAAAGAAACTTTACAGTGTGGGCTGCAGCCTTTTTTTCTGCCCTCTGTCTGCATGTAAACTGCACAGGAACTCTGTAACTGCTATTTACTGGAAATCTAATGGCCATGTAGTCTGGGTTGCCTCTGGTCCTCAGCATTTCCTAGGAAAACAATTTATTTTTATCAAGAAATAACCCAGGAGTTAGAAGCAGCTTTTACTTTACTCATTTGTAGTTATAAACTCCTGTTTCATCTGTCAACTTCCAATTTTCTTCTAATAACTGCCTTTGTCTTTATGCATGGCAAAATAAATCCAGAAAAACAATATTTTTCATGACCACTTTTTTAAGATGTCACAATACCTTCATGGAGACCATCAAGGGCCACTGCAACATTTCATGCCCCATCTGTGATAAATTATGAGGGTGCACTCTGCAGTTACAAAGCTATCATTTGAGTCAATGTGTGTGCTAAAGTGCTATTTTCACCCCCTGCTAACAGCTCTGTTGCTCACTGGTCACAGCTCCTTTTTCAATTTATTATTTTGGCAGCTCAAAACAGGTGATTTTTTCCCTGAAAGCTGTGGGGCACTATACTGAAACAATTCTCTAATATTGATTTAGAAAGAGTACTTATTAGCTTTTGTTTTCAGTCACTGCGTTGTCTCAGCACCTGCAAAATTACTTCTAATAGCAGTGTATTTGATTCTTTGAAAAACAGGGGCCTGGAGATAGGTTAGTCTTTCATTTTAAAATATCCTTTTCTTGCAAATGCAGTAATTATGGAAATGTGCATTTTTAAATAGGCAATATTGTTTGTTTACAGTGCAATAATATGCAGATTTCTCACTAAAAATCTAGGCTTTGTTGTGCTGGGCACAGACTTCACACAGAGGAAAAGATCGTAAGTGCTCTGAGATAGTTTTAATGTCATATTAGCCCTCATTTGAGCCCTTTTCTTTCTTTCTTTCTTTCTTTCTTTCTTTCTTTCTTTCTTTCTTTCTTTCTTTCTTTCTTTCTTTCTTTCTTTCTTTCTTTCTTTCTTTCTTTCCTTCTTTCTTTCTTTCCTTCTTTCTTTCTTTCCTTCTTTCTTTCTTTCCTTCTTTCTTTCTTTCTTTCTTTTCTTTCTTTCTTTCTTTCTTTCTTTCTTTCTTTCTTTCTTTCTTTCTTTCTTTCTTTCTTTCTTTCCTTCTTTCTTTCTTTCCTTCTTTCTTTCTTTCCTTCTTTCTTTCTTTCTTTCTTTCTTTCTTTCTTTCTTTCTTTCTTTCTTTCTTTCTTTCTTTCTTTTCTTTCTTTCTTTCTTTCTTTCTTTCTTTCTTTCTTTCTTTCTTTCTTTCCTGCTTTTCAAATTAGTTTTGATTTATTTTTATTATTGTTTATAATAGGAATATAAATTCTGAAACAGCTCTGAGGAGTAAAACATATTTGAGAGGCAGTTAGGAATTAATGTTGACAGAGTTTAAAACTCAGACATTAACAATAGCTTTCAGGAAAACTATCTGATGTGAACAGACAATTAATTATACTTTGACTTCCTCCTCCCTGAAAATCAAAAAATCAAACGAAATACAAAAAAAATACAAAAAAGGACTTTGTATCTGTAAGCTTGTACCAGGGAGTTGTTTTTCTTCTGAATGGAAAGGAGATTTACTGGTCTGTGATGAGTGTTTAAAAAGAGGTGTCATTTTTCATATAGATTCCTGTGTAATGTGAGCTCATCTCCATGTTGTCACTTAAATGCTAACCAATAACTGTAGTAGTTTATACTGGCATTATTAGCATTTATTTCTAAAGCTGGATGCTAAACGCATTTGCTCCTACCTGTCTGTATTTCCAGCTGAAATGATGGCAGAATAATTGGAATCAAAGGTGATAAGAAGATGAAAAGTAAAGTGAAATCAAGTACTTATGCCAATCAATCAGTACCTGGATATATTAGGGATAAATATAAATCTTCTCTTTCCAGAGCTGATAGTTTAGCGCATCTCATAAGGTATATTTCTCATTTCAAAGACTCTATGATATGAATTAGCTTTTGTATTCGGAATACAAATTGTCTGTTGCTCACTTTATTTCCTGTTCTTTCTTGAAGTTGAATGAAGAATCTCAATAAGCGTTGTGTTTTAAAAACATAAATCTGGAAAGACAGAGATATCACAGTAGTTTAGGGGTTTGATTTTGTGTATTCCGATGGAGAAGTTCATTCCTATGTGAGTCTTCCTGCAGAATGGGATTCTGGGACAGAAGACAGTAGAATAAGCAGTTGAATTAAACACCATTGCTGTAAGAATAAACTCTAAAAATAATCCAGATGTTAAGGAAGTCAGAAGAAAGAGTAGCAACTTTTAGTGGGCTTTGGCTGAATGCCTTCCAGTCTGCCCTGGCTAGATGGCACGTCATCCTCCTGCTGCTCCACAGAAAAATTTGGAATTCTGACCTGGATGATGGTGAAGTGAAAATACCATTCATATTGCTTGACTTCAGAAGGCCTACAACTACAGTTTGCCATCTAGGCAAATGAATTCTGGCCATTTTAAGAATGGACTTTAATGGAAGACCACTTTGTCGATTCTAATACCATCACTGTGAAAACTAATAGGATAGCTGCAGTCCACTCAGGCTATGAGGACTACCTACATCTAGCTGCACTGCAGATCAAGTCTTCCAAGAAGGCTGGTGTTGTAGATCCTGGCCTAGTCAGTCCCACAGGAATCCTTCTGTATGGTTATCAAGGGTTGGTAGCTAGATTTGCTTTATTTCTATTCGGGCCTTTTCTAAAAAACATTGTCTTCAGAGCCATTGTTAGTGCTCATCCTGTTCTAAAATGAAGGTAACTATATTAGCCACTGGTATGGCATGTATCCCTTCCACAGCTCTCACATGAAATATTGTCTACTCTTAGATGTCTGGACAACTTACCTGGGTTTTACCCATGGGACTCATACACTCCACAAAGTAGAACTGTGGTGATGTCTCCAGGACCTGTACACGTCCCATGTTGTATATAGTATAATAGTATAATTCAAATTCCATTCCTTGATGGAATTTTTGTGGAATAGAGATTATTTGGTGTCTTTTCAGGAAAAGAATCTCCTATTTGTTTTTATGGAACTGATAGTTGTGGGTTCACACTTCAATGCCTGAACTGTATAATGTGAATTAAGGACAAAACTTTGTGTCTCTTGTCAAAATATTTAAGATGAAAGCAAAATAAAGCATACTTCTAGCATTCCTAAAATTTTTCATGCTAGATAACCAATCTTTTTTTTATTTATCCTATTGGAAAGGTTCTTGTAAGTACATTGAGATTATGTGTTTTAAATGTAAAATATTTTGTACTCATTTTGTAGATGATCCAGAAAATACATTTATTTCACAAACATGATTTGATAGACATATTGGAGAAAGAAAGAAAATCGGTTTGCAGAGGACTTGCACTATGAAACAGATTAATATGAAGGAATTGCTTGTTTATGTCTTTCATCCATTTCTGCTTATATTTGATGCACAGAAATATTTGACTTATGGCAGACTTGACTGTAAATATTACTGCAGTGACTTTATTTTCTATTTTTTTTCTGCTATTTGTATTTATCAGTATATGCCTAAACATCGGAATGAGCTTAACTGTATTGCTAAACTGGAGACATTACAGATGTAGGGTCTTGGACAGAGTTTGCATCTGATCAGTGTAAAGCTGTGATTAAAAATAGAAGTAAATAATGTTTGATGAACAATGGTTATCCTCCATCTCTCCCTTTATATGCCTTTCAGCAAATATTTCTGATATGTAATCCCATCAAACTTAATAAATCATTCTCTTGTTAGGCCAAAATTTAATCTCATAAAGCTCAAAATTCTTTTTGTTGATCATTTCTGAATTCTAGCGGGTGCGATTTTCAGATTTGACCAGTGGTTCTGAGCTGCTAAGTGTTTTGGGTGTTTTACAGAGGGATATAAGAAACTCCTCCCATATATAAAGAATATTTGGAGGATGTGCCTCCTTAAAATTCACAATTTTTATGTGGAGATTAATGACCCCAAATCATTGAACATGTTTCCAAATGAAGAGTTTGGCATGTGCATCACAGATTTTTGTTAATTTAGCACAACCAGTATAAGAAGCCAAAGGTGCAAAGTCTGCCCTATGGCAAAATGTGACAACATGCTCCTTTGTATCATGTGTAAAGGGCATTTCAGTGGGAGTAGGAAGTAGTGAAAGCCCCATGAGGCAATTCAGCTGTTCGCTTCTGCTATCAGGTAACTGTGAAAACCTTACTCTTGATGGCACTAGATCTGCAAATTCTTTTTTAAAAGGGGAAATCATCTTGCTTCCATGGCATAAGCTCTTCTGAAAGGACTTACTTCCCTGACCAATAGGAAAAGGGCACAGGCAGTCAATGGACCATTTCCTACAGAAATTTTGTTTAAAGACTTTAATGTCAGAACATCTAACAGGTTGCTCTTGGGGTAACCTTGTGTTGTGACAACAGCGTATTCTGCTGCTAAGCCGTATCAAGTGTCTGCAACCTCTGCCAAACCAATCTGCTTGAGATAAAACTGTCAGTAACGTCTGTGAAAGCTTTGTTTATAGTAGCACTGTGTCGACTGAGTGTTGCTAAAAGCCAAAGTAAATGACAAACTGATCAAACAACAGCTATCTGTTTTTGGTACTACTGACAGAAAGTGTTGTCCAATTGCCATGTTTTTCTGAGGCTCTGGGGAATATCTGTCCATCCTCATAGGGCAAATGGAGATTTATCTTCTTGATCCAGAGGGGCATCCTATAATCTGATCCAGCTTAATGAAAAAGATATTGACTATCTTAGTTTCATCATTATCTCTATTCACAGTAGCTGTTTATAATCAATTCTTCAGCATGTTAAATAACCTATCTCAAAACTATTTTACAATTAACAGTCCCGTAGATGAAATAAACAGGTTCTGACAGTATGCTCCTCATGCCAGATAAACACTATTTACCTTCAAGAATATTCACTGGCTCTGTTACATACATTATGTCAAACAATAACAACAGTAAAATGAATCCATTCCGCAGCAGACGGTGCTCTGGTATGCTTGAGAAAGGAACATCAATTCTGGAGGCCAATAACACTCAAAGGAACAACATGACACTATTTGACTGCCCAATCTGAAAGATAAGATATCCACTTATAGCTGGGTCAGCTGGAATAGCATTTGATAGAACTCAAGCTTCAACATGTTCAGTTTCATCTACAAAGGAAACCTTCAGTTAGACTTCCAGTATGTCATACTGAGTATTTTGCATGGCATCACTTTAATATATTTCATTTATACTCTAATGCTGGGGAAAAAAAAAAAAAAAAAAAAGAAAAAAAAAATAGCATTAGTAACTAACACAGAATGTCTGAATTTACTCGTAAAGAAAGAGATTACCGAGACATAGGCAACGCATTGTGTTTTGTTGTTGTTTTGTGCTGTTTGTTTTTGTTTGTTTGTTTGTTTGCTGTTAAGAAAAATAGATCAGATTGTTGTTAAAAATTAAACAATAAATATTATCTAGATGAATTACAAACTACTTTGCACTTTCTATCAAAAATCCCCAAAGCAAAACCAGGAATTAAATCCTCAAGCAACTGTGCTAGAATGGCATTCTGTCACCCGGACATTAAAACTTTATATCCTTGTGAGAATTCATCTTCCACATAAAAATTTTCAGAACAATGACAACAGGTTAAATTGTGCATGTTTTTGCTAATGCATATTTGAAATCTTTAAGAATATATCTTAGTCGACTGTTAATAAATTCAGAAATTCTTTTTCTAATTTAGAAAGCAAACTCTTGCCAACTGTGACAATATATATAAACATTCTTCATTTTTATGAGCACTTCTGTTTTAAATGAAATGGAGGAGGTCTGTAACAATCATGACTAAATATTATTAATCATGGGGAAGTATGTTTTATTCTGTGGAAGCAAAAAACAACAAGCAAACAGCTAAACCTGACAATGTAAGCTGTAAAACAATAAAACATGTTCAGTGGAGAAATAACGATGTCTTCACTGATTCCCTTGCAATACACAATAAATGTTTATATGCCAGACAAAATAATCATGTTGTGCTATCTTTGTCGTTCCAAATTAATAAAAGCGATCAAACAAACAAGGTGAATACTTCAATGAGAAAAAGCTATATTTGTTTTGGACATAAAAAAAAACGTCCCAATAAAGAGATGTTTTGCTGAAATGAATGAGATAAGACTTGTTAATCTAAATGTGATTCCTCTGAACATGACTGTGTTGCTTTCATAGCTTCTCTCTTCACCTGGCTTTCGAATATGGACAGCTGTGCCAGGCACAACTGGATGTAACAGATGTACAACTCTATAGTCTGTGAACTTCCTGTTGATAGTGGAAAAGTTGTTAATGCTATAATTCACAGGATGGCTTACAGACCTGACATTCAAACAGAATAAATTACTCTCTAGACTCCCTTGACTCCATATTAACTATAAATGTTATTTAAGCTTATTTCTGATATTTTGGCTTCTACCCTTTGTTTAAACTGTCTTCCAGCCTATCTTCAGTAATTATTTGGAATGAGACCTTTCCAACTTAGATTACAAATTGCATCCATTCTTTAGGATTTGCTGAGTACCTTTTCCAAACCATGACTCTGAGTGTAAATGTTGTGTAGAGGACTCGATAGATACAGCATAAAGTATCTATACTGAGGCCAGTCTTCCCAATTACAATTAAGATGGAGGGATGGGAAGAGATCATTTCATGGCATGGTGACATATTTGTGGTGGTTCCATAGTGTAGTGGTTATCACATCTGCTTTACACGCAGAAGGTCCTGAGTTCGATCCTCAGTGGAACCATCAGCCCTAAACTTTAGTACAAGTGTTCCATCTCTCCTATGAAGGAGAGGCTGAGAGAGCTTGGGGGGCTGCTCAGCCTGGAGAGGAAAAGGTTTCCTCAGATGGGATTTTATCAATGTCTATAAACAGAGAGTGGAAGAAGGTAGACATTTTTTCAGTGGTGCAATGGGAACCACATTTCAGAGGCACAAGCTGGAACACAGGAGGCTCCGTCTGAGCAGCCCTCGTACAAAGGACTTTGATCCTTATGGTTCTTTTCAACACAGGCCACTCTATGATTCTATGAAAAAGGCCTAGGTTCTATGTAGGTACCATGAAAGAGTCCTCTGATATTCCAGAGCATCTCGCGAATCACTGATTGCTAATAATTAAGCAGTTCAGTTATATCACAGAATTATATAACAGAATGGGTTGGGTAGAAAGGGACCTTAAAGATCATCTAGTTCCAACACCCCTGCAGGGGACACAATTATGGCCGTGAATAAATAATGAATAAAATCAATTCCGGATTGTTGTTAGGAGTGCTACTCTTGAACTCCAAAGAACAAAAAGTCTCTCCATTTTCCCTTTGAATTCTTAGGATGCTTTTATATGAGAGGCAAGAGAAATGTGCATCTTGCTCCTCTTTCTTCTAAAACCTGGCTTTTAAAACCATCCTTTTGTTGCTTCTAGAAATTTTGCTTAAAGAGACAATAACATTTGCTGAAGTTTTTCCATTGGGTCACTTTTGTGTGTAAGAAAACATTCCAGCTAAGAGTTTTCACATTTGCAAAGCATTTTTGTTTAATTTATTTATTTTTAGAACTAAAATTTCAGCTATTTCAGCTTATTTCTTTTCAGAATATGTTCAGTTGCCCAAACATTCTTTCACAACAAAGAGAAGTGCCTTAATACAATTATTATTATAAATTTAATACAGAATTATCTATTTAATCAGAAGTAGGCATTTTGCCTGTTGGGTTTTAAAATACAATGATGAAAATGGCAAATGATTAGTTAATTATGATAGGAAAATTACATCTAATCTCTACTGATTTGTAGGAGTCTGAGGCTGCTTCATTCTTGATCTTTGTCACAAAGAATCTGCATAAAGATTTAGTGGAACTGCTTTTCTTGTAATATCATGGATCCTACCCTGGCAGTTTCTGTGAATTCATATTTTATTGAATTAAAATTGTTATTTCTAGTACAATAAGCAGGAATTGTCACAAATGATGACCCAGAAATGTATTCTCCCCTGTACAGTGCTCTGTATATTTTTATGAGAGCGCTCTTGTTCCCAAATCTTGCCATCTCAACAGCTGTGGAACCAAAGCTTGGATAAATTAAGATGTGCATAATGGTAGACAAAGTGCATGCAAACATCTTCCCAATTAACTCAAGGTCTTTAAATATAGAGTTAACATCCAAAAGTCATCTTGCTAGTTGCACAATAGAAGTGATAGAAATTGTTTTATGTATATAGACTCCTACTGTTAAAGTATATTTCCTTTTTAGTACAAACTGGACAGCAAGATGCTTAGATTGCACTTTCTCAAAATACACGGCCATCATATAAACTGTCTCTTCAGAGAAGATCCAACAATGTGTCCATGCGGCCCAGAAAGCCAACCGTTTCCTGGATTGCATCAAAAGAAGTGTGGCCAGCTGGTCGAAGAAGGTGATCCTCCCCTTTGAAGACATTCAATGTCAGGCTGGACCCAATACTGAGCAACCTGATTTAGTTGTAGGTATCCCTGTTCCTTGCAGGGGATTTGGACCAAATGACCATTGGAGGTCCCCCCTTCCAACTCAAAATATTCTATGATTTGATCTGTCTATTTCTCAGCTTTTTACTGATATTAGTTTTGCCATTTCAGATTGCATAGATCGGACAATCTTGTCAATGCAAAATCTGCTGATAGGCAGATCTTGCAAAATCAACAAAGGATTATTAGTATTCTGAGGTTTATATTAGACCACAAGTATACTTAGCACTCAGTTTTGAACTTTCTTAATAACAAAAAGAAAAAGAAAACAAAAAGAAAAAAAAAAGAAAAGGGAGAAAATTCCAGTATTAATTATTAAATATTTGTATTTCAACAATTGTAATGTACTTCAACATCTTGTTAAAGCTCCTTTGAGATCATTCGTGGTGAGTTATTTTTATTAATCAATTCTGTAAATATTATCAGATGGACTTCATACGTCTGTCATACAGAATGATGTCATGTGTGACTGCTGCACCAGCCTTGTTGCTGTAGCCATCAGATGCATTTCTGCCACTGGACTGCTATTTCCACAAGCCTCCATTCTAGTTAATCAAATCAATGAATTATTGTGTGAAATTCTATAGTTTGACACAAGGACTTGATTGTGTAATGTTGAGCACAATGGAGGCATCAGATCACTGCACACAGAGCTTAGTGTTTCCCCCACCCTAGAAGATGATGCATATACTCTACTTAACCTCCACCTGCCTACAAGAAACAAAAATATGTTCAAAAGTGATGCCAGCTTCTTCTAACCTAAATAAATAAAATTTCTGACTTCCCATACATACCAATTAGGAGAACTTTTTTGAATGATCGAGGAATTTCACAAGCAGGAACACTAATGGAAAAAAAATAAAATATCAACATTATTAATACTGCAGAGGACTGCAGTACACCTGTCAAGGACTGAGACACCACTGTGCCATGTACCATATGGCCAATTGCACAGCACTCAGCAAAGTGGGTGAAGAATGAGCTGGAGATTTTCACTGGAAACTGGCAGTTTGTTTAAATAGAAGAATTATGCTACTTTCACTAATCACAACTTTTCTTGAGATGTTTTAAATATCAGCCTTTAGTTTTAAAATGGCATTTTGAATGTAAATTAACGTCTAATTACAGCAAAAATACATGAAAGGTATCACTTCAGTTACTGCTTCAATTACTGCTTCATTTACTCCAGATCGCAGAATCGTAGAATCCTCTGAGCTGGTTCCTCGGAGCCCTATACAGAATGTTAAGAAGTTTATAGTAGGTGCACATTCCTGAAAGTGCAACTTTCAGAACATGTACTGATTTTGGAACAAATTCTTTTGAAATTGCAGGTATTTCCAAAGGAAAGAAAGCTAATTACATTTCATCTTTGTAAATCAGTCCATGCCAAGGACATTTCCTTTGCTTCCTTGGAAGTTGTAGTCAAGGACTCCTGCCTAGCTTTTGTGGAATGGTTATGCTGGAAAAATGTTGAGTATCTGTTCATTTCTTTATATAATATTTTCTGCATACACTTGTTAAATTTATATGTATATAAATATGCAAATCCTAACATTCTTGCATGAGTCAGCTTCTCTGTTAATATACACATGTGAGGAGAAAAGCTTATGTAGAATTTACAGAAGAAAAATCATAGTTACGTAGGAGATTCAGATAAGTACAATAAAACACACTGGAATGTTTTATTAAAATAGATAATCTATTGATTTTCTGTAATAATTTCTTAATCATATTTACAATTCCTTCTTTTGTACGCCTTGCTCAGGTTTTTTTTAAAAACTTTCAAGCATATGCAATTGCGTGCAGCTCGGTGATTTAAAATGTACCAAGAAAAGAGACAAAAATTTGGTAAGCAACAGCTAAACATAACAATACAAGATTAATATATATATTTTTAAGCAAGACTAAAGAAATTGCTAGTTCACTATGGAGCTATTTTGTCATAATGGTAATATTTTTAATTTATGTATTATTTCTGAAAAATTAATATTCCAAACTCTGATTTCTGTCTTCATATTTACTCTTGCAATTAACCCTTCCCTACTGAAGGTATTCATTTCTGATACTGATTATTGACCTCCTCCTTGAGTAAAGCTCATGATCAATATTAATTGTATCCACTGGTTTAAAACATAGATTTGTTTTCAATCTAAGATGTCTTGGTAACCTTCACTGTGACATGACATGCATTCAGGTGTCTGGATCTGTCACCTCATGCTCTGACATGGTGTTCAAGGCCAGGTTGGATGAGGCCCTAGGCAGCCTGATCTGGTGGTTGGCAACCCTGCCTATGTCAGGGGGTTGGAACTGGATGATCTTTAAGTTCCCTTCCAATCCAATGAATTGTATGATTCTATGACTCAATCTCGGTAAAACCAATCATCTAGCAACCATTTACAGAAATTCAAATCAAGCCAAATTGAATAACTTTCCAGATAGTGAGACTACTCTTCTAAATAAATGCCATTAGCACTTGCCATGATTCACAGTATTTTGCATCTTCTGAACTGTTGGACAGCAGTGATGTAAATACAGTCATCCAAGAGAAGACTGCATTTAATACATTAGATAGTTCAGGACACATGCTGGCCATTATCTTTAACAAAAGACAGAAGGGAAACCCGGTGTATTAGATTCTGAAGTTGAAATAAGAAAAAAAGAGTCTTGCTAAGTAATGAATTTATCTATTGGCTCATCGTTATCACATGATCCACATTATTTTCCTATAGTAATTAACCAATTTAAGAAATTTTTGTCAAAGATTATGTCTTCGTCATTCTCTAAAAATGGCAGCCCAATCTGCAGTTATGGAGACTCCAATATGTAGGCAAATTAATTTCCCTGGTTTATTATCCTGACTCCTCTCTATTCCTTATAGCAACTACAGAAAGGAGGAAAAATTGTTCTCTTCTCTGTTCAGAAGACTTTATTTTCTTATAGTTAATACATTGTCATGCATTTAATAATTTTGATTTCTTCATATCTCATCAGAGGTTGTGCTTTCTGATCATCCAGTCATACTTTCAGATTTCTCTGTCTGCAATAGATTCACATATTCCTTGAACTGTGTGTGATGACCAAATCTAAACATAACATTCAAATTGAGATTTTCTTTACTCTGGAAAAAAAGGAACACTATCTTATGAGTGAGATTTAGTTTCAGACTTGACAGCACGTGTATTTTAGGTCATGTGAAATCATTCATATTGACAGTACCAGCTAAGTCTCTGTTCTTAATGGGAGTATAAAAACCCAATCAATGTGAAGACAGAGCTAGGCAACTAAATTAGATGTTTTAATCCTTAATCATATAGACTAAAGGCTTTTTAAGCTTTATGCCTAAGGCAAGTTATGCAGAGTGTGATCGTATTTAAATGCAGCTCCATAGTATTTAATTTTTATTTTATTTATTTATTTATTTATTTATTTTCAAAAGAATGACATTGTTCCTTGTCTTCACCATTGATTCACTGCAGTCCCTAGACCATTTCCTATGGAACAACTGCATGCTCCACAACTATTTATTTCCTACGTTAGAGCTGTGCAGCTATCAATATGTGCATAAGTCTGGT
This sequence comes from Alectoris magna, assembly GCA_030625065.1. NCBI lineage: Eukaryota > Metazoa > Chordata > Aves > Galliformes > Phasianidae > Alectoris > Alectoris magna. The sequence goes on from CM060561.1 coordinate 6,146,475, forward strand.
ATGCTACATATACTCCTATAAATAACGTTGTTTTTCAAGTTACAGCTCTAGTTCATCAAGAATCTTTTGAGTTATAATCCTATCTTCCAAAGCACTCACAGTAACTTTCAGATTTGCATCAGTTGCAAATTTAACACTCCTACCCTGTGTTTTTTTAATCAAATTATTAATTAAATAATCTAATACTAGCAGACCCAGGAGAAAAACTTAATAGAACATCACGGAGCATGTTCCCACAACTAATCATTAATTATAAATTTTTGAATATGGTTATCCATATTCTGCCCTTGTGCCAAAGACCAACATAGTCAGACAATATATAACTCTCAAGGAACATCCTTCACTAGTCTGAGTGCTCTGTATTAATCTACATGGAAGTACCTCAGAAAGAAACAATGACTATTTCCATGTTTACTACCTTTGACCACGATACAGTGATAGGGTCATCTCTTCCTTACAACATTTCACATAACTCTTGATTTTCAGACCGCAAACTAGCTGGCATCACAAAGTGAGAACAAATAATGCTCTTCACTGGCTTACCATGAGGAGAGATGACTGGGATCCTTCAATAATGTGTGGGTTGTTCCCCCTGAGCCACCCTCTGAGTTTATCTATCTGTCTGTCTGTCTGTCTGTCTGTCTATCTGTCTATTATCTATCTACCTACCTACCTACCTACCTATCTACCTATCTATCTATAATAAATACTCCTTGTAGTGCTTTAAGGCCTGTCTTACTAGGCAGGAGGGGGATGTCCCTACCAATACCACCTGTTTTCTTCAAAGAGCAAGCTGTATCCCATTATGACTATCCCAGAAGAAAACTGCTGAGCCAGTTCCTTACTAGTATTACTTTATGCTTCTAATATGACAGGTTTAAGTGGCTCCTGGAGCAATAAATGAGATGTAATGGAGAAAGAAGTGACAAGCCTAGCTGGTCTGTTTAGTTGTCTTATTTTCAATCACTGACTATATTGACTAAACAGTGGGTATAGATCTGGCTGTCTCCACATAAACACACAAACACACACAAAGAATAAAATATGACTAATAAGAAGCTATCCTTTTTGACTTGTTCTCATAGTTCTGCTGTCTAAGAAGACGAGGTTTTCTTTTCTTTTACATCTGGAGGTAACAGCAATAAGTAAAATCTTTTGGAAAATACTTTTGTAAGTTGGATAATTGTACACAGAAGAGCAAGTTGAAAAATATGAAGTCTAAATTTAAGCTATTGACTGATCTGAATATCCACTGTCTTCACTTACACGAATGACTGAACATGAGATAACGTACACATTTTTCTATTCCTCTGTCTATCCTGCTCTTATGTAGGAGTTCAGTGCTCCTTTTGTTAGGTACCCTAAGTGCCTGTGAAGAAGCTGCTGAATGATTACTACGGCTTCTCAGAATAAAATAAACTGGTGCTAAGTGGATCAGCAGTTACAAGTATCTAAGACATGACTCCAGTCCTATGTACATGAACCTCTGCAGCTGTCCATGTTTGATCTGTCCCTAGTAATTATTAAGGGCTTGAAGGCTTCATGGCTGGAGTGGGTTGATTAGAGAGATCAGTAGGTTTTAGCAAATACTTACACATAAACACGTCATCGTTGTTTATGCACGTTTCAGGAGGGCCTTCTGACCCTAGCAGCAGATTGGTTATCTTATAGCTACACACGAGACTGGACAAGTTTTAGTCGTGAACCAAATAAAATCGGTGGAGTTAATCCATTTAATCATGGAGGCTGCAGCCTTAAAGGTAGCTACAAATTCACTGTATGCATGTATATATATACATATCTTCACAATTTTATGCATACATGAATATTCTGAACACATTTCAGAATCCATTCCTAATACTAAATTATCTGACTGAGAGCAACAGTTCCCAACAGAACTGAAGAAATCTTAATTAGCTTTTTGCCAAGCTCACAACCAGATTAAAACAGAGGATTTGAGCTCATTATTACCTGGATATTACTTTTTATATCATGAATCTGATGAATTAAATACTGTATCACAGGACTAACATTTATGTTGCAATGGCAATAGATCCACACAGGCACACAGCTCCCTTGTCTAGCTATCTGCATTGTTATTTTTATATCTGTATTTAGGGAATGCTATAATGGTAGGTGCAAGAATCTGCTGAACATATGTGGTAGAAAATTTTCTTCTATAATGAACACACTTTTCAAAGGAGCTCTTTACATTTTCTGAACCCTGTGTGTTTTTTTCCCCAGACATGACATTCATGCTTGAGTGAAGAATTCCATTCAACCTGCAGTCACCCACCTGACTGATCATCTTGCTCAAAGGAAAAACAAGGAGTGATACAGATCTAGTTAAATGACAGAAAAATCAAAGTTATAGCAACTCCCTTGGTTAAATGATTTGAGAGGTCAGAACTCCTTGGCTGTGTTTGCTAATAATTAATTTCATGTTATTTCTGAACTTTGTATGACTTTGTGCTGTAAAAGATCTGCTTTCAAGGGCTAAAAGGCAACAATTGAGGAGAAAAAAAGGAAAAAAAAAAGCAGAGTTAATGTTATTATAGCTCTTCTTGAAAACCTTAAATTAACTTCAGTAATAACACTGCTTTTGAAATATTATATTGCAACAAATTATTTTCTGTGGGAGAATTATATCCTTGTAATACAGATCTGAGACAGTGCTCTCCATGCTCAACTCTAAAAATGGAAGGTTCTTCCCAGCAGTGTAACTTCTAGTGTTCCTTCTGAACAAATTTTGAAAGTTTCAAATGGTTGAGTTTCTAAGATCTATATTTCTTTCCCGAACTGAGGGGTTGAAAATGTCAGAATACTGATATTTTCATTAATTTTCCCATTTCTTTTTCATTGTACTTACAGATTACCCCTTTTTATACAAAGGGATGGACTGTAATGCCAGGTTCAGACTATGATTTTTTTTAAAAAAAATTACACAAATTGAAGTAGCAAAAAGTTGGATTCAATATCCCAACATGGAGGAAAGTGGTTTCTGCAAAATAGTTACTCAACCAGATCATTAGTAGAACACTGAAAACCAGGACAGACTTTTATCTCCCCCTCCTGGTTAAGGCCCAGGAACTCTTTGGGAACATGTCAGCTAGTACAGTTCTAGTTTAACAGTACTGAAAGTTAAGATTCATTTCCTGGGAACATTCCCAGGAACTCTTTTAATTTATCATTATGAATGTTACCACTACATCCATTTTGGTGCTCTGTGCTTCAGGAGACATCAGATTAGATTAGATTTTTCTCTTTGCTGAAACTCAAATCTGTGGAACTCAATTCCTAATGGAGATAACTATGAAGCTGTCTTTGAAAGTCTAATTTATCAAATACAGTTGTGAAGAGTTTTACTCTTTAATTAAGTTTTTGCTCAGAAGTAAAATACTGAACATAATCTGAAAAAAAGGGACTTGAGAGAAAGACAATTTAGATGTTCTGTGCAATTGATAGATCTCAAAATGTAACTACTTCTGCTTTATCTGAGTTTTCTTCCATTCCAATCTTCTTTTATCAGTGCTTCCTTTGCTTCATGAACCACATGCTGTATGATGGTTGTATTTTTTAAAGTCAAAGATTTTCCTCTAAATGAGTACAATCATTTGTGCAAGATCTCTAATGACACTGCTTACGAGGGTGGATAGTGATAGGACAAAGGGGGAATGGTTTCAAACTGAGATAGGTTAGGTTTAGGTTAGATATTAGGAGGAAGTTTTTCACTCATAGGATGGTGACGCACTGGAACAGGTTGCCCAAGGAGGTTGTGAATGCTCAATCCTTGGAGGCATTCAAGGCCAGGCTGGATGTGGCTCTGGGCAGCCTGGTCTGGTGGTTGGCAACCCTGCACATAGCAGGGGGGTTGGAACTAGATGATCATTGTGGTCCCTCTCAACCCAGGCCATTCTACGATTCTATGACACGCTCTGGTGGACACTGGAAATCTGAAATGTCAAATGGCATAATGTTATGAATGAAGAATGGAGAATCAATGCAAAAGAAAACCAGTTGTTGTGGCTAGGAAGCAGTGTTAAACAGCACACATGCAGTTTTTGGAATTACTCTGCCAGGTGCATAGCCTTCTTGATAATACCAGGCTGACAGCACACTGTTGACTAACAAGTTTCAAAATATCTTAAATAAAATGTAGTTCTCTACATTTCAGACTGAATCACTGCTGCTATTATCACACTAACTAACTGATAGATTTTATGTTTTTTCATGAGATGTTTGGAGTTAATACTAATAAAAATAAATTGTAGCCTCTAAACTCTTTTTAAATAAGATCTGTCTTCACCTGTTCCAGAGAAGTTCTTACATTAAGAATCCAATGAACATTTCTAGATACAAAATTTTAACTAAAAGCAGCAACAAAATCACATATAGAATTACTTAACTTTTACATAAAATTTAACTGAGGACAGAGAAAGACAGAAGGAGGTTTTCAGAACCAGTTCTTGTTCCTGCAAGCACTTACTCTTTTACTTAACTCAAAAGAGCGATAGTAATCTCATTGGCTTCCTGTATACATAATGTGAATATAGGAAATTAGAGAGAAATACATTATAAGATGTGGATTGTTAATGAAGAAACAAATTAAAACAGAAATTAAGAATGGCTCCTTGTTTCTTAGCATCCTCTCGGGGCAAGAGTTTATCCATCAGGGACGCACCACCTGCTAAACTTACTGCAAGCACAGAAAATGAAAGAAAGAAAAACTTCATTCAGAAAATTCAATAAGCTTGCTAAACTGAAAGGAAGCTTTCACTGCTTGTTCTATTCATTTCCTGGCTTTTTTTTTTTTTTTTTTTTTTCCTTCTCCTTTTGTCATTATCTTTTTCCATACACACTAGAAAATAGACTTTCAACAAGAAGTTATTTTATCAAATAGTAAATAACTCTGGATCTGCCACTGTTACAGCTCTGTACCTTCCCAGCTTACCTGACAAAAAGAACATGTAGCACCAGGTCTGAGAACAGTGGCAGTTCCAATCATCTATTCACAGTTTTCACCAGACTGCTCTGCCAGTATTATAACAGCTCCTCAGTGATGCACTAACTCAAATGACAGTTGAAAACTAACTTATATGTGCAATGCTTTTTTTTAATATATATATATATATATTTCCAGGCAGAAGAAATAATATGCCACTTCATAAGACTAGCTCATCTATTTATATTTCTATTTCATTATAACAGTATAGCTTCTTTTCAATATATAAAGTGTCTGTTATTTTTATCTCTTTTTTTTTTTTTTCCTGAGATTGTGTCAAGAAGTCTTAAACTAACCCTTTGTTGTACAAACTCTAAGGACAAGGTATCATTTTCAGGGTTAAGGCCTTTTCCATCTGGATTTCAAATACCTTCTACGAGTATAGAATAAAAGAAAGAAAATAAATGAAGACACTGTTTAATAAAATTGGCAATAATTAGAAATAATAGTACTGCAGCTACTCCAGTTGCATATCTTACTCTTTTGTATATATCACAAAATTGTTTTGAAGACAAAAATATTTATAAATCTTTAGTCTTATGGAAGTTTCTGTTATCCAAGGTAAAAATATAAGGGGAAGTAAAGAAAATACTTGTATGAAAATCTAACCACTGAATGACAACTTTAGTCAGTAGGTGCACTCTGGGTTGGGAAGATGGTCTTCACATTCTGAGCAAAGATAATGGATGGATATGAAGAGTTTCAAAGATTGAAATATTTATCTTCTGTTTTATGCAGAAGATCCTCATGGAAAAAAAAAAAAAGGATGAATGACACCAAAAATTACGATATTTGAAAAACAATATTGGTTGAAAGTAATATTGCAGCCTTCAAGTATAAAGAGAGGTTGGATATTGTTACAGTGCTGTGTAATGGCCAAAAGCAACAGAGAAGCATATTTCCAATAAGTATGTGAGAAATTCAGGAGACTGCAAGGATTTGTGTATACGTAGTTATGTAAGAGGTATGGGAAAATATGTAAACAGCTGCCAACCAAGTAACAGAAACTGTAAAAGAAAAGAGGAATATAAACAAAAAGGAGAACAAATAGATGGAATAGCCTGCCCAGTAAACGCAATGTATGATTAGAAAACCCCATATAACAAATGAAGCCCTAGCAGTAGATGAAATGTCTTGTTTGGAATGTTGATGAGTAGTATAAAAACATCAGGAATGAACAAAGAGATTCTGGAAAGATGTCTGCTTTTTTTCTGACTCAGTTCATGAAAGAGCTCTCAAGCCTGGTCACCTTGACCTAGGAGACCAAGAAGCATAAAAGATTGTGGCCACCAGTTCTATGTAAAAAGCATCACTTTCATGGTAATATGTGGTTACAGACAATTAGCAGAAAAAGTGTTGAATGCTAACAGTGTTAGCAGTAAGTATGGATAGAGATTATTCATTAGCACAAAGTATGTTACTAATAAATGAACCTATTGAATCTATTGTGTATGCATTGTGTACTGAATATAGATATTTTTTAATTCAAGACTAACTATATTTATAAGTCTATCCCAGTGATCTCTAGTTGCCTAATTGATAAATATATACACATACATATACATTCAGATACAATGTAGTATTGCCTGGATGCATTTTTACAACATCCCTGTGAAGCAGACTTAATCACTAATATTGACTTTTCACAGAGGCTAAACAGATGTTTTGAAATACTAAGCAGTTTGCTCATAGACCATTTGGCTTTATTCAAATTCAGCTGCTTAAACACTCCACCATTTTCATTTATCCGCTTAACCAAATTGGGAGTCTGTGTTTCCTTTGCAAAGAATATGGTAGCCATTCAGTTTTCACTTTGATATATGCAAAAGAGTCAGCATAATCATTCCAATCATGGACATCTACAAATATGGTATTAACACTAATTATTTGTATTCTTATGGGAATAAGCTTATAGTAAAAAACAAGAATTTTCTGAAATGAACTGGTGCTGCTTTTGAGGTAAAACATTACTGAATTGTAAGGTAGAGTTCCGAGGAAATACATAGTTTGTAGTTAGTGTCAAGAAAGAAATTAAAAATAGTTCAGATTTATTTAGGTTGTTAGAATTAGAACTAATTATGAATCTATTCATCCTAAATTTGATTCAAAGTTTCTATTCATTTCACTGATCTCTGGACTCAGGTTTCAGTATCCAATATAAAGAATATATATATATTTTTTATTTTTTGCATTTTTTCATACCTTTCCCTTCTGAACCTTCAACATCTTTGTTACAATCTGGCTCCCTGGAGGGCTCCCTTGGACACTCTCTAATATTTTATGTCTTTCTTATATTGCTGTGCCCAAACCCACACGATGCACTCCAGATGAGGCTGCACAGTGAAGAACAAAGTGAAACAATCCCTTTTCTCACCCTTTTGGTTGCTGTTTTTTTGTTTTGTTTTTTTTTCTGCTAGGTCTTTACCTACAGAATCCCAGATTTTGAGGAATTGTTCTCAATACGAGACTGTAGAATCAACTGATTTATGCAATTATTATTTCACAGTGAATTGTATGATAAATTGGTGATAAATTCACAATAAATTAGTTTCATAATAAATTGTATTTCAGATACTGAAAGATTATTCTATGCAAAGGAAAACAGATCTTCACAGAAATAAGAATTTATTATACATCTACTGTTAAAGCAGAATGTGGGGAAGTATTCTGATGAAAGAAATTATCAGTGGAGTTAATTAATTATAGAATCATAGAATGGCCTGGGTTGAAAAGGACCACAACGATCACCTAGTTTCAACCCCCTGGTATGTGCAGGGTTGCCAGCCACCAGACCAGGCTGCCCAGAGCCACATCCAGCCTGGCCTTGAATGCCTCCAGGGATGGGGCATCCACAACCTCCTTGGGCAACCTGTTCCAGTGCGTCACCACACTTTGAATGAAAAACTTCCTCCTACCCCTGTCTCAGTTTAAAACCATTCCCTCTTATCCTATCACTATCCAGCCTCGTAAACAGCTGTTCCCCCACCTGTTTATATGCTCCCTTCAAGTACTGGAATGCCACAATATGGTCTCCCCAGAGCCTTCTCTTCTCCAAGGTGAACAATCCTAGTTCCCTCAACGTTTCCTCATAGGAGAAGTACTCCAGCCCTCTGATCATCTTAGTAGCCCTCCTCTGGACCCACTCTAAGAGCTCCACATCCTTCCTGTACTGGGGGCCCCAGGCCTGGATGCAATACTGCAGATACAAATACAGTACTCACAAGAGCCGAGTAGAGGGGAACGATCACCTCCCACTCCCTGCTGGCCACCCTTTTTTAATGCAGCCCAGAATACAGTTGGCCTTCCAGGCTGCAAGTGCACACTGGTTTACTTTCATTACTTTAACTTGTTTATTATCTTTTGGTAATGATTGGAATGAATTAAAAAAATAACCGCATCTTCCCTTTCTTTAAACACCTTCAGGGACAGTGACTTCACCGCTTCCCTGAGCAGCCTGTTCCAATGCCTAACCGCTCTTTCTGAGAATAATTTTCTCCTAATATCTAACTCAAACCTTCCCTGGAGCTACTTGAGGCCATTCCCTCTTGTCCTATTGCTAACTACCTGGGAAAAGAGACCAACTCCCATCTCACCACAACCTTCTTATGGTCGTCTGCAAACTTAGTGAGGGTGTACTCAATCCCCTTGCCCAGATTACCAGTAGAGATATTAAAAAGGATGGGCCACTGGGAAACATCAGTCATGACCAGTTACCAGCTGAATTTTATTCCATTCACAGTGTCAAAGTCTTTGCAGTAGTCTAGGTAGACCACGTCAACAGCCTTTCCCTCATCTAGTAGGCAGGTCACCTGATTACAGAAGGTGATGAGTTGGTCAGGCACAACCTGTCTTTCATGAACCCATGCTGGCTGGGCCTGATTCCTTAACCGTCCTGCACATGCAGTGTGATGCTCAGTAATGAAGGGACGAGTCTGAGTTGCAAGCCCATGGCAGACTACGGAACTGGTGGGTGAGTGGGTGAAGTGGGTGGAAGGTCTTTAGTATCACAATGATGAAGGTAGTTAAAGCACTTAAAGCACTCGGAGCACTTTGAGCAACAAAAGAAGGAACAGGATTTCACCAGAGACAACTGGAGGACCAGAAGAACTAAGATTAGCATTTCTCCAGTAATTCAGTATGACAGAATATCAATAATAGGTTTAATAGAAACCATGTTACCAGTTAGTCATCTTGTTTACATCTGTGTTGAAAGGAAAAAGGATGTACATTTATGTGATGCGTTTGCCTCATTCTAAGGCAGACATTGGATGATTGTGTCCTGAATATGTCTGTTTATTCCTAGTCAATCTCAGGGAAACCGAGTATTATTATTTTAGATACAATCATCTCCACTGAGGTTCACAGAGAAGATTCCCAGATTTGGAGAAGAATAATTAAAACTCACCCTAGGCAACAGAATCTCTTACATTAGAAATAACCACCCCAAAATATATATTCCATGCCTTCCAATGGTGGCACTTAAGAATTAGGTTCACAGATCCATCACACACAAAATCTTACTTTTGGTCAATAAGAAAGCATACCTTATAAATTCAGTGAATTCATTACTGGTGTGCTTTGAAATCTGACAAATCTAACATCCAAATCTAACTGTTTAGCAAAAAAGATAAATAATAATAGAGCTAAAACTTACTTTTATCCACTTTTTGTTTGCTACCTAATTTCCCTGTTGTTATATTTGCCCTTTAACTTCTTCTGGTTCTACAGTGGTTTTACTCTGATGCTCGTGATGGAGAGTCATTACTACTCAAAGTCGTTTGCAGGGAAGAACGTGATATTGAGGTTAGTGGTTTCTTTTTCCTTGATTTATGAGCCCACTGGGGATCCTGTTTATGTGTTTGCTGACATAAATTTACACTTGTGCTTTATTCACTGATCTGCAGTTCCACATTATATCCAGATTTACAATATTAGGTTACTTTTATGTATGCTAAATACTAAATACTACTTCTGTGTACTCTTTGTTACCCCCCAAGCATTTTTTTTTCCCCCAGATCCATGTCTGCATTTCTTTAACTAGCCATAGGAGAGTTTCTTATAGCTGTGGGGTCTGCAGTGACAAGCTTGTGTTCCATCTCTCATCTTCCCATGTAGATATCCTGCATTTTCAGATTTATGGCCTATGCAATTGTACTACACTCACATTTCTCTACACTACATCATTGTTTGAGAACTCCATAGCTATGGTGGTATCTTACGGCAGTAATAAAACAAATCAGCCAGAGCTGAAAAGTACTGGGAAAAAAAAAAAAAGAAAAAGAAAAAAACACAGTGATCGGTAAACCAAGTGAAAACAAAGTTACAGACAGGTCAAGAAAAGTTCACATGGGGCAAAACTGACAAGCTAGCATCCCAAGGCATTACAAAGTTAGCACAAAGCTGTGGCAGTGCAGTATTATAGTGCTAAAGGGTAAGAAATGTGATAGAGACAAGAGAAATGTAAATGTGATGTATTAAAGGTATTTACTGAGAAAGCAAAAGCCTATTAATATCAGGGTGAATTCTCAGATCAGATTGTTCCTGGAAAATGTGTGTAAATTCTTTTCAATGTGTTTAATAAATACTAATTGGAACGCAGAAAAAAAACTTCCTTGGGTAATCAAGTGAATGAAGAGCTTATGTTGCATAAGTAAATGTGAAGAGTTTGGCTTGATTACTCTAGTAAAACAAAGCCTGAGAAGGGATGTGATTGCTATTTATAAATACAGGTTAGAGAGAAGAATGTAGTACTGCATGTAAAGAAGAAAGACAGAAAAGAGAGAGTTACCTGAAAGACACAGCCTTGGCACAAGAGCAAATTAAATCAATGTATTTGGAAGCCAGAAAAAAATACCAAAGTTTTCAGGCTGTGGCACTTGGGAACAGCCTTTCAGGAAGGATTACAAAGACAAGAAATCTAATTTCTTCTGAAATGCCATTATACATTGGGACTTAATGGGACAGTGGCTGCACCAGCCACTGTGCTTCACAGCTTCTCAGTTCCTATGATAGAGAAAATAATGTTTTCAGTACTGACAGCTAATGAGATTTCACAGAAATTAGAAATGAATGAAGGACTGAGCAATAGATCTCCATAGTAACCAGAACAATTCTTAGATTAGAGGGTGTTAATGAACTCTGATGTTGTCCTTGGAATTACTTGGGGTCTTAAAATGTTGAAGGTAGCTCTGCAAGTAATGCCTCCTATTTTATTATGTTGGCCCACGATATCATAGGCAGATGTTGGTGGTATGGCAGTAGAGGATAGAAGGCAGTAGAACCTTCAGACCAATATTCAGTTATATTTTGCTGCTGTGTGACAGATGGCAGCGGAGGGGCAGTCTCACAAAATGGCCTCTGACATGAAAGTGTGTAAGAAACAAAGGTGTGTCATTGAATTCCTCCATGTGGAAAAAATGGCACCCACTGACATTCATCAACACTTGCTGAGTATTTATGGAGAACAAACTATGGATGTAAATACAGTGAGACAGTGGATGGTGAGTTTCTGTAGTGGCAACAGCGACAGTGGGTCACCTCCATTGGTGATAGCAGATTTTTATGAGCACATCGTGCAGGCTCTTGTTCAAGGCTGCCAACAATGTATAGCTAATGGTGGTGACTGAAAATAACATTTTGTACTTGAGATTTTCCTCTATCGAATATCGTTATTGTTCTTTTTGTATGTCATAGTTTCCATGGAAATAAATAGGACGTATTATTTTCAGGGCAACTTAAGTATTTTAAGGGAAGTTTCATCTGTTTTTGTTTTGATTGTTGTTTTAATTTATACCAGGATTTAAAATTGCTGATGCTGCATTCCTGAAGATATTCAAGATCAAACTGGACAGGGCTCTTAGCAACCTGATCTATCTGTAGGTGCCCCTGTTCATTGCAGAGGTGTTGAATTAGATGACCTTTAACAGAAGACTTTTCACAGCTTTATAAAAAGTTACAACTTCCTTATTTAGCAACAACAACAAAAAAGTAATAAAATTATGCAGCAGATTCTATGGTCTCATCATCATAGTTATGATGTGAGTTTCTGTTGAGACCCTGTATGACACATTGATGACAGAGATGACAGCTTGGGCACTCCCCTGGTGGTTTTAGATGATATTTTATGGCTATGCTGTTATCTCTGTACTGCCATAGATACTCTATTCCAAGTAAATAAAGCAGTTCCTTTAAAGCCACGTCTGAAATACACTCTAATGTCCCCAACAATGGTAAAAACATAAATTTTGGTGCCTAGATGGTTGGAAGCCAGGAGTAATGCTACAGAAAAGAATGAAGGCCCAAAGAGGTGATAATTCAATTGAGACTCTGAGGGCTTATAGTGACTTGGCCCTGATCAAAACAAACAAGTGCCAATAGTGAAAATAAAGCGCATAATGCAATGAAATCCGAGTTTACATAACTATGGAGAAGAGGCTTTCATGGTGGCACAGATCTAAAAGCAATGGACAGAGATTGCCAAGCTATGGAAGGAAACTCCACACTGTAGGATTAGAATTAGAAAACTTAATTGGGACCTGCACAAGTAAACCTCAGAGAGGAGCAGCAACTACAAAGGTGCCTTGTGAACTGGAGGATGATCTGAGCTCAAACGAGTGATAGAACAAGGTGAGAAATGAGGACAAATTCTGCCTGAAAAATATCAGAATAAATGCAATTGCTCTGATCAGCCACCACATTTAAATGGACATAAATAAGATCGTAGTATATGCAGAGTTGACCTAAACTTTAAAAAAAAAGAAAAAAAGTTTTACTCAACAAAGTAAAAACTATTTTCACATCTGCAGTTATACAGTGTGTTGCTTGTAGCACAAAATAGGTGATGTCACCATGTCTCTATATCTTCAGATCTAGACAATGGCAGGTCTGAGTACATCCCAGTGCTCCGGAGGAGGAAGGTAGGAGGGGCTCCAGGCCCACAGCAGGCATCCTCCTGCCGCCCCACAGAGTCCCCCCTGCAGAAGATTTTCACCTGCAGCCCAGAGAAGGCCCAAGCCACAGCAGGGGGACATTTCCTGAGGGAGCTGTAGGAAGGAGGTTGTTTCAGTATTTGTTTCTCACTAGCCAAATCTATTTTAATGGGCAATAAACACAGTTGAATTTCACATGGAAGTCCTTATGAAGGATGTGAGATGTGATATTCACAAAATTTAGCATTTAATAATGTTTGTTTCACAATGGCATCAGCATGATTGCACTCTCTTCCAGAATCCTAATTTGCACATTTGTAAGGAAGAAGGTTCTTTTGTGTTTTTTTTTTCCTCATACTAATTTTGGTGTTTTTTTTTCAGTTCTACTCCACAATTTAGAATTAGAACATAGATTTGTTTTCACTTTTTCTTGACATATTCTAACTCTTGAATTATTTTTAGAATTAAAAAGGATAATTTTGGCTAGAGTTATGTTTATTTTCAATAGCTCATATTCTCACTGACTGAATTATTCCCATATTGAAACGGAATCCAATTTGAGGTACTTTTGTATTTGTAACACTATTATACTGTTTCGGACAAAAAACAGTATGGTAAGTGATACCATGGACAATATCTTGTAAATACAAATATTGAATTCTGATTTGACCCGAACATGTGTATGAGAGAACAAGATGTTTGTTCATGACATATGAGGTAAAAATCTCTGACCCCAGGAATCTGAGGAATGAGAATCAGAGGGTAATGATTAATTTTATGCAAAAATAAATTTACAAGTAAACCAGAGCAGCAGAAATAATTGCTTTTCTTGTAGATTGAGGTAGGGGAGAAGGGAGTCTTATGATTTATCAGCTTTGCAGTGCTCTTTTTTTTTTTTTTTTTTTTTTTTTTTTTTTTTTTTTTTTTTTTTTTTTCCCCCATTCTGTGATGTCTTGCTCATTTTCTCTTTGTCAGAATGATATACATGGACAAGTAAAAAGAGAAAACCAACTCATTTTTGTTGTTGCTTCTGAGACCCCACTCTCAAAAACTGTGTGTCTTGTACATGCAAAGCTGATTCACTGTAGTGGAAAAAGAATTAAGTTAGAGTGAAATTTGTTGCCTAATGTAATCCCACTTTCTACACTCTGCTAATAGAATAAAATAATCAGAATAGGGCTCTAAAAGTACACATGGAATCCACATGTGGATTATCTTGGAAGTTTTCATTCAGCCATGGTCTCTGTTTTAAGAAAGAATTATTCTGCAATTGTTACACAGGGATTCTCAGATGCAATAACAAAATGGAAAGTAAAGTTCTTCTAGTTATCTGAACCTTCAAATACTTGTTCAAATGTTGAATCATCATTATTTGATTCATACCATCAAAAAACTTCCTAATCTGTTAGTGTAGCTGTTACAAAATAGGTCACTTTTAACTGAGTTTCTTGGAAAAAAAAAGCTTATGAATTGTTTTTTCATACGTTTTCCCTTCAGGAAGAAAATAGGGAGGAGATACATGAGCTTGGAAGGACCACCTAGTGTGATGAAAGGTTGAGATCACTTTTGAGTATTTTCTACAGATCTCCCAAATGATTTTTTTTTTTTTCATGCTATATGAGAGCATGGTGGAAATACAGCTTCTGTTAAAAGCAAATATTTGTGTCTGCCTCAAATTGTTATTCAATGAGAAAACATATACCTCCCTCATTGCCTGTGTTATGTTTTTACAGTTGAAAACAGCAATGGGAAATGACTATTGATTTGTTGCACAATTTCTTCTTGCATTTCTACTTCATCATGTTTATATACAACATAACCTCTGTGTGTATTCCTTCTTGGGCTATTATAGAACTTCTATATCAGTTTTCTCTCTGAACCCCAGAGCAAAATTCATCAGAATGTTAAAGAAACAACTCACTGTTTCCAATAGATTCATTTCTAGGGGATATCTCTAGGGAATGCTAACATAAAATATAGTGGTCAGGTGCTCAGATGGTCTAAATCACTGTAAGTCTATTTAATGTTGCAGCCATATTAATTTACAGTACCTGGTTATCTTGCCTATAGACCATCCAAAATGTTTATTTCCAACAAACCAAAACTAGTCTTGAAACTGTAAGTAAAACAGCTTCCAGTGGAAACTACATCTTTCTGAATTACTTCAGTCAACAGGTTCTACCTGCTAGACTGGTTTATTTCAATAGAATAGTACTGAAGTAAAGTAGATGAAAATCTGGGTAAAGTCTTCATCCCTCAGTATGGTTTTTAAGCACAGTTTATTTATTTATTTATTTATTGTTTGTTTGTTTATTAGTCAGTTATGTAGGCATAAGGAATACTGATGACAGGAATATCCCCAGTCCTCCACCAACTCAAGCCCTTAACTCATAGATTAAACAGTACTTGGAGGTACTTTCTACCTGGGAATAAGTGATGGGAATCTTGAGCACTGATAACTGTAACCAAAGCATTTAAGAGAACTTCTGTTGTTTTACCAAGGAATCATACTGGTATGAACAATCACCACGTTTTTCCTGCCAAAGGAAATATTGCTGTACCTTCCTGAGTGCATCTGAACAACAGCTGAGAGATGTAATTGGTCATTTCTTTAGAAAAAGTTGAGCAGGAGAACTAAGAACATCAGAGATCCTTAATGGGCCTGTCAAGAGTTGTTTGCAGAAATCTCTTCAAAGCTAGGATGACTGGACATGCACAGAAGCTGAATCTAACATCTTGAATTGTACCATTATTCAATGGGGAAGCCATCTAGTAACAAAATCCTTAGTTCTGGGCTGAACTTTGTGAGGAGAGTGAAAGAAGGTTCTTTACAACCTTAGGATCTTTGTCTTCTAATGCAGGAAACAGCCACTGAGTGGTATAGTGAGGACGTGAAACTTCACCAAAATTTTCCCAGTAGAAAATAGTCTTTGAGATCTTGGAAGAGGCAGCAGTGCCATCAGTTTCTCCACCTTCTTTCAGTTATCAGTGTTTCGTAAGCACTTGGACTAAAACCCCAGAAGATACGCATGAAGGGTTGGAAATAGTGGGATACTCAATTTCTGCAATATCTTTCAAATTACATATTCAATTTCTGCAGTAGCTAAGAATGCTTTTTGAGTGGAAGAACGTTGTCGGTA
The DNA here is from genome assembly GCA_030625065.1 of Alectoris magna. NCBI lineage: Eukaryota > Metazoa > Chordata > Aves > Galliformes > Phasianidae > Alectoris > Alectoris magna. The sequence continues at coordinate 6,162,545 of CM060561.1, forward strand.
CCTCACAAACATCTGAGTAACTACAGAAATTGCTTCAGAGACTGTAAGTAAGGACTTGATTTTCAGAGGTTCTGAACTTGCGTTCAAGATCTGAGAGTCCTCAGTTCCTCTAATGAATTTTATTTTAAATGAGCTTATGTAGACAGCATAAATCTCTGCCTGTCCTTTGTGAAGCTCACAGGATTTTCCTTGCTCATATGAAGACAAAATTCACATGCAGGTACATAAAGAGGTAGATAAGGAGAAAAGTTAATTGAAATATGAAGCTTTTGGAAATGATGGCCCTTGATATCTTCAGTGTGTTTATTTTTAAGCACCGAATTTCTAGTCCTCCTTATGGAAGTGCAGAAAAACAAAGCAATAACTTCACTGGCCAAATTCATTTGGGTATTATATTTGCCTGTTCCTCAGCTGCAAGTAACTGCATCAATTATCTGAAGTATATTAATGGATTAGTCAAAAGAGAACAGAGTTGGTAATAACAATAAAGCCAAAAGCTTTTTGCGTAGTTAATGTCTAGACAGATGCATTAAGTTACTAAAAAACAAGCGAGAAATGTAAAACCATAAACATTAAACATCCTCAAACAATGTGCTTTCTTATTAATTGTACTGATGTGATATTACTGATTAGTTTAATAGGAAATACAGATGTAATTATCATAAACAGAAACCTAAAGTAAATGACTCACCTATCTAGCTAGTTTTCTACAATTCAAAAAAAAAAAAAAAAAAAAAAAAAAAAAGGAAAGACATTGTGTCTAGCCTGAAAAATGTATGGCAATCTACTGACAGCAAAATCCGTATTTGAGATGTGTCCTCCTTTGTCTATAATATCGTATAAGAGTTTGTAGTTCAGTATGAGCTGGTACCAACAATGTTTCTGGACTGTGCAAGGAAGAAATTTCTCAGTCGTTCTAAATTAAGGTGACTTTCTATTCAAGAAAGAGCGATATCAGTTTTCAATTGTGTGGATTCTGTGAGTCCATTTGAATAACAGTGCAATAAATTGATATTAGAGGGGTTTTATGGCATGCAGATGTCCTTATAGAATCATCTATGAAGCTGAGATTCTTTTTTTTTCTTCTTTTCCTTCACCCCCAGAAATATTTGTTTTGCCAGAGAACCCCAAATCTGAGATTATATTCCTTTCCATCCTGAGTTTTATCATTCTTAAACATTCCAGTAGAAAAAGTGAAAAAGCAACAAGAAAGGGTAAAGCATGAAAAATAAAACAAAAACTGTTTTTCTGGGAAACAGGAGGGTGAAAGTGATATTACATACAAATTATTTATTTCTGAAAAAAGCTCTTGAAAATATAAATATTTCAAAATTCTCAGCTGCTCTGAGTAACAACGGACCTTTCTATTTATTACTGTTAATAAAACAACATGACCATCCCAGCATTACAGGCCTTATAATATTAGTTTTCCTTAAGATTGCTTGCTCTACAAACAAGTCTGGAGAGCACACGACCTTTTGTTAAAGAGATAGGGAACTGCTACTATGACATCAGGTACAGTATGAAAGCATAAATAGAAAGTGAATTTGAGTCTAGCTACAATAAGCAAGGGAATTGGATAGTTAGATTAAATTGGAAACTGAAAAACAGTTTATAAATTCAGCCGCTGAGAGTGATTAGAATTTGTTCTTTAATTTTCTTTAGTGCAGGATCCAATCAAACTAGAGATATTTTCATATTCATGCTATGGTTTTGGAATAACTAATGTCATGTTTATGCAAATACTGTCTGATTATCATGATCTTCTCTCCAATTAGAGATTAATAAAGCTACTAATGAGATTTGCATCTCTATTTAATTTAAACATGTATATGAATTCCAATCAAATCCCATGAGCAGGCATCTAGGACCTGTGTATTTAGCAGAAGAACAGAACAATAGAATGAAGAGGAAAACCCAGACTGAGCAAGAGTTGCAATGGTAAATACAAGATATGCCTGAAGTGCTTACCCTTAGAGGGATTTTGCTTTCAAGAGAAGCAGCTGTTCATACCTTTTAATTCAGCCTTCAATGAAGGTGTCTACTATTGTGCCCCAATAGAAATGAACTGAGTAAACCTCTGCGATGCAAACAGAGAAGGAAACACAGCTCATTCCCAAGTTTTGTATATTAGCCAACCTGAGGAGGACTCAGATTCTCCCTAAGCTGAGTAAGTACTTCCATCAATATTCTGGTACCCACCGATTACAAATGCTATATATACATACACATATATACACACTTCCCCACCGCCCCCCCCTCCCCTGCAAGATGGGAGTCATTAGACACTTGGTTCATTTCTGAATATCTCACAAGAATAAAGCTGAACGTGCCTGCATTCCTGAAAATCAACAGGCTGTTTGCTCAGATGCTCTCAGTTCTTCTTCTGTTCTATTTTGTTACAGAAAGGTTATAACCCTGTAGATGCCTGAACACAAGCAAGTCCTTTTAGAGCTTTCGACAAATCTGTGTTCAGTTACTGGATCTCAGATGACTATAGGAAGGATCATCTGCCCTAGTGTGGACTTCTCCATGTAAAATGAGAGTACAATTTTAGGACAAGAGGGATTCTGATAAGCGAGCTTTCTGCACCCTACTTTTAAAGATAGAAACCCAGTGTTCACAAACACATAATTTGTAGTCTCTAAGCCGTTTTCTGAGTGTTCTCCCAATCTATTTTGTTAAACCTGCTGTAAAGAGAGAAAGCCTCTCTTTCCTGATTTACAGACCCAACCCTCCATGATCACTGATGAATCTACTGATTTCCTCCATCTAAATACACTTCGTGCTTAATTCCCATTCATCACAGGACTTGTGCAGTGCTACCTTTACAGCCCTCACGAAAACTTAAACTGTAGCAGCTCAGGTCTCTCTGAGGAGTTATTTGACAAATACGTTTTGTCTCTAAATGCCATGTTATCTGTGTAGCACACATTAGCATAAATAAATAAATGTGTAACTTGTTATAAGGGCATATGTCTAGAATGATATTTACTCAGGATACTCTAAATTATTTTGAAATACATTTTTCATACTAGCCACTGCCCACTAATAATTTTGATAGTTTTGGAAATTATCAAAATTAGAAAAAATAAATGAAAGATAAAAGTAGGTAGGGAAAAAAAAAAGAAGAGTTGGGAGAAATGGAGTGGAAGTAATATTTCCTTTTCAAATTATGCATAATATTACTTTGGCTAAAGGAAACCCTTGATAAGTTTGCAAATGGCATCAAGTTGGGAGGAAGTATCGATCTGCCTGGGCATAGGAAGGCCCTACAGAGGTATTGAGACAGTCTGGATTGATGAGCTGGGGCTAATTGCATTAAGTTCAGCAAGACCAAATGCCAGGTCCTGCACTTCGGCCACAACAACTCTAGGCAATGCTGCAGGCCTGGGGCAGAGTGGCTGAAGGACTGCAGAGAGGAAACGGAGCTGGTGGTATTGGTCAATGCACGGCTGAATGTGAGCCAGCAGTGTGCCTAGGCAGAAAAGAAGGCCAATGGCATCCTGGCTTGCATCGGAAATAGTGCTGCCAGCAGGAGCAGAGAGGTGATCATCCCTCTGTACTCAGCACTGGTGAGAATGCACATTTTGAGCTGTGTTCAGTTTCGGGCCCCTCACTACAAGAAAGACATTGAGGTCCTGGAACGTGTTCTTTGAGTCTATGAAACAACAGTGGCAAAGAAACTACATTTTTTTTTAAAGTGTATTAGTTGCAATATAGTGCTGTGTTTTGGATTCTTCATCTTCTTTATTTTTATTATTTTTGTTTCCCTTTTATTTTATATAGTTTCTGTCTGTGGTCAAGAATAGAAGAACACTGGTACTTTTACTTCTGAAGGTTGATAGAAGTTAGTGGCTCTGAAGAAGCTGTTTATATGCAGATGCTGTCTATCTAAGTAATGTTGGAAAGCTCTTTCCCATATGAATACAGAAAGTAAAGTAGTACTAATCCATAATGAAATTAGGTCACATAGTAATATGAAAAGATGAATTTCTTACTTTTGAATGTAACTTTTTCAGTCTAATTCATTTGGTAAACTTTGATCCAAATGAATTCTTTAAGGTAACAACAGGGATCTCCATCTGAATGATATACTTGCCATATGAATCCTAAATCCACATTCAGTGTTGTAATCTTTGTATAATTTTTAGTATTGTAAATTCATAGCAATTCAAACATGGATAAAGTATCTGTATAAACTGTTTTTTCTTTTCTTTTTCTTTCCAGTATATGCAGTTACGAGGAATCACAAATTAGCTTTTCCTTCAAACCAGTATGAGAATTCTGTGATAACCAAAAGCACTGAATTAAATTATAGTTTGCTTGTTCTAGACACTGGTTTTCTTGGAGTTTCAGCTTTTTGTTATTCATTGTTTACAAATATATATATATATACGGTGTTAAACACTGAGCTCAGAGAATCATGAATGTCTTAGGTTGGAAGGGAACTTAAAAGTCATTTAGTTTCAACCACCCTGCTATGGGCAGAGTTGCCACCCAACTGACCAGGCAGCTCAGGATCCCATCCAAGCTGGCCTTAAACGTCTCTAGGGATGGGGCATCCACAACTTCTCTGGGCAGCCTGTGCCATTTCTCACCACCCTCTGAGTAAAGAATTTCCTTTTAATTTCCTTCACGTCAGACTTTGCAAAAAGTCAATCTCCCTCCTGTTTTCAGCTTCTTTTAAGTACTGGAAGGTCACAATGAGATCTCCATGGAGTCTTCTCCACGCTTAGTAAGCCCAGCTCCCTCAACCTGTCTTCATAGAAGAGCTGCTCCAGCCCTCTGATTGTCTTTGTGTCCCTGCTCTGGATCTGCTCCAACAGGTCCATCTTTCTTGTGATGAAAAAGCTGCTCTGTGGCATATCAAACATTGACCCCAAACCCAATTGTCTACAAATGATTTAGCAGTGGGTTCCCAAAAAACCCGTAGTGTGCAGTGAGGGACACATGTTGCCACATAAATCAGCACTTTGCACAGACCACTGGAGGGGCATGCTTTCGAGAGCCCACTGAAATGCTTTGGTGCTGTGGTATTGCCATGTTTAGGGGGTATTTTGACATCATAGAGGCTTTCATAATCCCACAGATAGTAGCCTTGCTCCCGTGGCACCTCAGCCAGGCACATATACATCAGGGAAGAAAAAACGTATCCAGTCACTCTGTATTACTAAGTGGAATATAATTCAACAGATCTCCTTTTGTCTAGACTGAATGATTCTTGAGGCAAAACATGAAAGAAATTGCCTTATTTAAGTGTTTTCATTCTGCAAATAGGTTTTGTGTTTTGGGAATACATCAGAACGAGGGAAAAACTCTCGAATAGATAGCAAAGCATGAGAAACCAGGAACAATATAATTTTGCACTTACAGCTATGAAAACCTACAGTACAACATTACCCAGTCTGTGCAGAGCTGCTTTCAAGAGACAAAAGTACACTCTTTAGGGATAATTAATGATGGGCTTTTTAGCAAATACCTGTAGAGAAGTGTTAGGAGCTTCAGAATGCATGTAATAGCATTTGTAAATTTCAGGCTGAATTCAAACCAAGGTCAATTTGGATTTGTTCCCAAAACACCTGCATCAGTGTGCACTGCGTGATCTTACAAAGATGAACTAACTAGAAGAAAACAGCTGAGTGTCCTTTACTTAAGAGAGAATGTCCTTTGATTGTTGCATCACAGCAGGTTCTTGTGTTTCTGTACATGTTGTAAGGAATTAAGTACCTACGGGGAATGTAAATTACCATACATTTTTTTAGCTCTTGTGGTTTCACTCTGAGATGCATTTTTTAGATGCGAGCAAGCCTGCAGATGAAAAGAAAAGGCTTGTTAGAATGTGGTAATATTGATGCTGGATTTATTCAATGATTTTTTAATTTTAATATGTAAAACATAACTCTGTCCAAAATGGCAATATCAGAAAGGCATGTGATATCAGATGTACTTTAATATTTAATTCATTTTGGGAGGGGAAGTGTGTTGTAAACTCCAAAGAAGAAAGTATAAATAAACTTCCTCTGCTCTGCTCTTCTCTTGGACATTACTAAGTTGGAACAACAGACACAAGGGATAGAGAATACTATGGGAGACAGTGTCAAAGGCTTTGCTGAAGTGTAGTCTACCTAGACTTCAGCAAAGCCTTTGACACTGTCTCCCATAGTATTCTCCTGCAGAAGCTGGCAGTCCTTGGCTTGGACAGGTACACCCTTGGCTGGGTAAGGAACTGGCTGGAGGGCTGGGCCCAGAGAGTGGTGGAGAATAGAGTTAAATCCAACTGGTGACTGGTCATGAGTGGTGTTCCCCAGGAGTCGGTTCTGGGGCCTGTCCTCTTCAATATCTTTATTGATGACCTGGATGAGGGCATTGAGTGCACCCTCAGTAAGTTTGCAGATGACACCAGGTTGGCTGGGAGTGTGGATCTGCCTGGGGGTAGCGAGGCCCTACAGAGGGATCTGGACAGGCTGGAGAGCTGGGCTGAAGCCAATGGGATGAGGTTCAACAAGACCAAATGCCGGGTCCAGCACTTTGGCCACAACAACCCCAGGCAGTGCTACAGGCTTGGGGCAGAGTGGCTGGAAGACTATGTAGAGGAAATAGACCTGGGGGTACTGATCAATGCTTGGCTGAACAGTGTGCCCAGGTGGCCAAGAAAGCCAATGGCATCCTGGCTTGTATCAGAAACAGTGTTGTCAGCAGGAACAGGGAAGTGATTGTGATTGTCCCCCTGTACTCAGCTCTGGTGAGGCCGCACATTGAGCACTGTGTCCAGTTTTGGGCCCCTCACTGCAAGAAAGACATTGAGGCCCTGGAATGTGTTCAAAGAAGGGCAAGAAAGCTGGTGAGGGGTCTGGAGCACAGGCCGTATGAGGAGAGGCTGAAGGAGCTGGGATTGTTCAGTCTGGAGGAGGTTCAGGGGAGATCTCCTTGCTCTCTATAACTACCTGAAGGGAAGTTGTTGTGAGCTGGGGGTCGACCTCTCGTGTAACTGGTGATAGGACTAGAGGGAATGGCTTCAAGCTGTGCCAGGGGAGGTTCAGCCTGGATGTTAGGAAATAAATACTAGTTCTCTGAAAGAGTGGTCAGGCAGTGGAATGGGCTGCCCAGGGAGGTGGTGGAGTCACTGACCCTGGAGGTGTTCAAGGAATGTTTGGACGTTGTGTTAGGGGACATGGTCTAGTGAGAACTATTGGTGATGGGTGGATGGTTCAACTGGATGATCTTATAGGTCTTTTCCAACCTTAGCGATTCTGTGATTCTGTGATTCTGTGATTCTGTGATATTGTTTACAGTTAGATAAAAATGGTTCTCTTCAGGTTTGTGAATCCAAACCTCATCCGCAGCTCCCCAAATATTTCCTGAATACGCAGTTATGCATGCATGCATTCTTTGATGATGTCCATTCAATAATTTTCTTGCCTGTGTGCTGTACATCACTTCATCCATTTCATTAATTGAGCTGTGGGCTTTAAAAGGAATAATAATAACAAAACAGATTCTTCCTCTCCAAAAGTTCAAAGCTTCCAGTGATAATGTGAGAATTAAGGTGAATCATATATGTAATATTTTACTGACAAATGCTGTCCTAACTACTAATGTCAGAATACTAGCAATAAGATAAACAGTACCACTTTGGAAGTTTTTTTTTGGTCTACTTTTTATATGTATGACTTATCTTTAAAATAGTGGTTGTTAAAAGCCTGTGCCCTTTATTTTTTTTTTTTATTTTTATTTTTTCCTTGAGAGGCTGAACAGGTAGCAAATCATCTAATAGGATGTTTATTCAAGTGCAACATTAAATGGTAAGCCAGAGCATTTGACGTTAGGCTTAGTAGAAATATAATACACAATTAATAACTGGTAAAGCTGCTGTGCATGGTTCGATGCCTACAGGACTCCACAATGACACAAATTCAGTCAGAAATGGAGGCTGGCAGAGTTTGGAAAATGGAAATAGGAATTCAGTGTAATAGAATGTGGTAGTGGCAGCTTGCAGCAAATTTAAATGCCCTGATGCCGGAGCTGATATGATCCAAGAAGCACAGTTCAAAGGCACAAGCTGATCTCAGCAATACCCAGGTCTGGAGTGAAACTGTCACTTGGTAGCATCATTGGTGTTTGGCTTGAGGCTGTTTGCTGTTCACTGGAAGGACTTCAGCATCTATTAAATGATCTTGCATTTAACTACCAGAAAAATGCCTCAGCTGCTAAAAGAATGAGACTTCTAAAAGCATGCTATTATAGATCAGAATCGTTCCAGCACTACGAATTTAGAGTTCTCTGGTGTGTGTATTATTGGTGTCATTATCCTGATTATCAATGTCTACTTGGCTCATTTATCTGTGGGTATAAATTCATGTGTTTATGCTAGGTATTCAATGAGCATACAGGAATATTTCTGTTCTTAATCCTTGGCTGATCATTTCTATAAGGTTAAAAGTTCACTTTAAAATGACTAGTTCACTTCCCCAAGCCATCACTTTAAAAAAACATGCAAATTTCCTGTAATTTGAAATATTCACCAGTCAGAAGCTTCACAAGCTGTAGAATACACACTTTGTCCAAATTTTTGCTCTGTGATTGTGTATCTGAGGGCTGCCTATGATTCACAGGCAGTATTACAGAGGGCTCTCACTGTATGATTCTTATCCCCAGATGCCTGTCCCACAGTGGGAATGAGTCAGTTGCTCACATTGCAGACTCTGAATCAAAGTAAATTATTGTTGCTGCAAGAAGCAAAATAAATATTCTACCACAGTATGGTTTGGGTTGGAAGGGATCTCTAAAGATCTTTTAGTCCAACCCCATGCTACAGGAATGGACATCTTTCATTAGAAGAGGATGTTCAAAGGAAATGAAGAATTCAGTCTGTTTCAGACGCACCACTGAAAGGATCTGGGAGGAAGAAAGTAAAATCATTATATTCTTAAGGGGTAAAATGAATATCCTGATTATACTGTAAGATAAAAAAGGTAAAATAAACAAGCAATGGAAACCTTAGGTTTTCCTTCAAAGCAGTTCTAATAAACATCACTTTCAGGATGGAAGAGGGACTTTTCTCTGAATGTAAGTGTCCTTTAACTGTACTTGCTGTAGTCTTTGAAAAGCCACGTAAGAAGTTGATAATGACAAGAACAAAGTGTCTTCTAAAAATCCCAACATCAGGCCTGCCCATCAGAAAGGCACAGACTAAGAGAGCATTATTTCTGATTTCCTGACCATGAGTTCTGAAGTGGACAACCAGGTATATTGTCAGCTCAGGTCTGCTTTAGCTTGGTCACCCAATAAAAAAAAGATTAATTAAATTTTATCTGGGCTTAAATCCAGAAATCCAGTTTCTAAAGTTTAATATTTGTATGGAAGCACAAAACCAGATCTTTATTTTGATTTCCCATTTTGCAGACAGGGAATTGGCAAGGTGTTCAGAATGGAAACCTCCTTGTCCTTTTACTGAGTTTCCCTGACTAAGCGATAATTTTGGTATTCTTATTCCATGTGATACAGCAACGTGAAAATTTTAGACAAAAAAAATGGGTCACAATTGTAGACAAACAAAAAGATGAGATTGGAAAGAACAGCCACTAAAATGTCAGGTGGTGACAGTAGAGTAGGAGCTGAATGATTTATGTCACTAGTGACCCAAAGTCATACAAGAGTGACAGGCCAGCACGACATCTAGGGGACACACCATGCAAGAACACTAGAAGCCAGAGCACAGTCTATCCTATAATGTGTTTCTTCAAGGCTGTCTGCCCTATCCTTATATTTACTTTTTCTAATTAACTGATTAAATACAATAATCATGCATATATTTATCTTTCCAAAACAGATGTTTTCCTGACTGTAGTTATGTATTTATGTTTAGGAAAATGATCTGAAAATATCTTCCTGTGAAACAATTATTTGGTATCTAGTCACTATTCAACAGAGGAGATAACAATAAAAGGAAAGTTAAGGTGGGGTTAAATTATATGGTAATTTTGGTCAAATAAAACATTATTGGATATATCTGACATCACAGACTTCATTCAAAGATGTATTTTATACATGGAATACTATCAAGTTGTAAATAGTATCCAGTGACAGCTCAGATATCGAACTGAAAAGCAAAAGTAGTGTAAATCTCCATTAATTTGCTATTCAACTGGAATATTTGCCTTCTCTTAGTAATTCAGTTTTTGTTTCTGAAATAAATACTTTTACTGTCCCAGTAGTTACCATTTCTTCTCTTAAAATTCTTCCATCTCTGTAGTCTAAAAATTTGAACCATTTTGATCCATCAGTTCAGTTAAATCCTTTCAAAGTCAACTAATAACCCTTTTTCATTCCTCAAGTCAAGTCCTGTGCGACACCAAAACTTTGTCAACAGTTGGATTTTCTGTTTACACTTTTGCTATTTGGGACAATCGCTGAGTAACTTGTTCTAATCCCATAGCACGCCTTTTGAGTAGGAAGTTGGAACTTATGGAAGTCACTTCTAACTCATGGGCCTCTGTGTCTCTATTTAGGCACTTTTTCTAAAGGATTTCATATGAAATGGGGAAGGAAGTGTCCACAGATTGTGGAGGAAGTTCTTGTTTGCATTGTGGAAACTAGTGTTTGGATCATGCAGCTGTTACATCTGAAAGGAGGACATGTGTCTAGGTCTATCTCCCTACCTCTTTCCTTCTCCCCTGACCCCTTTCCTGGGGTGAGGATCCATGGGTCCCTTCACTCCCTTATGGAAACCAGGCTGAACTGTGGCAGTAACCATAGACCACTTCAGATGAAACTGTATGTGTTTGTCTGGGACAAACAGTAAAGAGACTTTTCCTGAAAACAAACATTACTCCATCTTTTCTAGGAATAATAATTTTGTAATGTTGACAGTTCCCTTATTCTACATAAAAGATCTGTTCACTAACCTATTCTGAAAGCAAACACATTATTCTGTGTCTCTTTTGCAGATGTATCTGCATAAAAAGGAGTCCAACCTAATTTCAAATATTATATTGCTTAAAACTATAAGTACAGCAGTTGGTCAGCCCAAAATTTTAGTTTAAGACAATATTCAAGCACTGCAAACCCAGAAAATTTAGACCATCATTCTAAGCTCTGGTGGAAGTAACAATGTGAAGAGCCCAATTAACTTACTGATTAAACTAGTAAGTCTCAGTGCAAAGTTTTAATGGCTAATATTCATGGTGAAAGTGGATGTCACATGGATCAGTAGGATGATCATACAAAATGATGAGCCAGCTAATAATATAATAATACAATTGACTTGAGCCTCTTCTCTGGTTTCTAAAGCTGCAATCCAAGGGACAGACATTGGTTTATGTTATTGGTTAACATAAACCAAGTGGTTTATGGTTGCCCCAGGGAATAAGCTAAATGGCTAGAAATGGTGTAACTTCAAGGACGGGAGATTAAGCTTGATGTGATGCTTTGTCAGCCATATTGAGAGTTGCCTTGCTTGTTGTACTACAAACAGAAATAGGAAGTTGTAAGTTTACATACCTTCTCTCTGGCACACTGCTTGAAAACACTGACTCTGCACATGACTGTTTTGCAGCCTCAAGTTTCTGAGATATTTTCAAATAAAAAATTACCTCCACACAAAATTATGGGAAAGTCAGAAGAATTTCAGGCAGTCCTCCTTACTTGAGGGAGAAGTATGACATATCTTCCAGGATATTTGTTTATAACTAGGGTCAGTAAAAACTCTGTTTTTATCTTAGAATGTCTGGATCTTGGTCTGTGCACCATGAGAGTTGAAGATCACATTCAGTACAAAGTGTTTAACACAATGTTTGTCTGCTTTCTCAACCTGTCCACTGTATGGTCTAGATGCCTTATTTGTGGGCTATGGCTGTCATAGGCAGGCTGTAGAAAAACTTATAAATTAATTTATAATGTTATATCTACAAGAAATTTCTTTCAAGTATTAATATTTTTATGTATCATAAAACAGAGATTTTGCTCTATCTTTTTCTTAATTGGAGAGAAAGTGAACCAGAACAGCTTTTTGTTCTAGTCTGTTCTGTTATACAGTGCCTATTCCAAAGAAAAGACAGATCATTATATATCCATGTCCACTGAGATTCATCCCTGAAAGCTGCTCTCTAGCAGGCATCATAAGAATTCCTGAGAGCAGTTATTTGCTGTGGGTGCTTACCATTTTGAACCACGACCTTTCAATTCAAAATTACTTGTTACTTCTTGTCATACAGATGTGAATGTCACTCTCCATACTATTTCAGTCTCTCATTAAGTGGATGGCATACCTGTAAACAGCTTTCTGCACTGTAGGTTTTCATTTGATTCACTCTGAGGTATATAATATAGATAATACATTTCCAAAACAATAACAGAGTTCTTTTGAAAGAATGAGAAAAAGTTCTCAGACTTTTTCACCTTAGAATTCTAATTTAAGCTAGGTTTTGATAGCTCAGATTCTTGGTTCAAAAAATTTTAGAAATCTGTGCCCCCAGATCCCTAATTTAAATACAAACTGTCTTGTTAGCAACTGAGACCTTAGTAGTCATTTGTGAGAAAATGGTTTCCAACCACAAAATTAAAAGGTATATAAGTTGAGATATGAATATGTTCTAACCGTATTCTGATGCATTTGATGAGAAAAAAAACATTTTTGATGGAAGAGCTGCATGTTGATTTAAATGCTTGAATATACACTAAAGCAAAAACAGAAGTACTCAGGTCTGACTTCTAGGTCTAAGCACTATTTCTGTTCTTCCTTAGAATATTTCGTCCTACACAGAAATTGAAATGGTCCCCTAATGTCACCACAGCAGTGCCCTATTCATTGATAACTGGTGATTTTCGTTACAAAATGTGTGTTAAAACTTCCATTAGGGAGAGTAATTGACAGATTGAAACAGCTACACTGAGAATGAGTCCTTCTCTGATGCCTTGACTTTGAGGTGTTGAATGAGAGGGCATCACACTGTTGGTGTCACTTTGTGAGATATGAAAGTTTAGTATTCCTCTTTTCTGGAACTGAAGCTATACCTTAATCATTTTTAATAACTATTATCATTATTACTATTATTTCATTTCTAACAAAAAATATCCACTTATGTCCACAACACTTTCATATCTTTTGACCATTGAAATAAAAGAATTGGAAATTAAAATTAAAACAAAAACATGTGGGATAATATGATGTAATATGCTCCAAATTCCAGAGATCTACCTGAATGCCGTGGGTTAGCCAGTGAATCCATCTTTCTGATCTCCAGTCTCCCTGCAATAGGGAGAAATGTTACAGAATTATCATCTTTAGATTTTTTTGCAGTTGCATGAACACCATGTGCCACACAGCAAGTGCCCAGGTTAACACACAAACAGCATGTGCTGCTCAAGGCAATGCTTTTTCAGAGACATTCAAATTGTGCAGTCTGACCTCATTTATACCGATATGCTTAGAAAAATGCTCAGAATTTGCTCCTCCAAGTGACTTAATTCAGATACATGGGTATCCCATGTGACTACCAAAGAAACATAAAGGATAGAGATTGGTGAGTTTAGTAAAGATATTTCTAAAAAATAAAGTGTTTCCTAAAACTGCAATTTTACAGATTATTATTATTACTATTATTATTATTATTATTTCAAGCAGAAAACAATACATTTGAGAGGAAAACAATGGAATTTCTTAAAAAACAAACAACAAAAACAAAAACAAAACAGTAATCAACTCCCTGAGGAACAAAACCTGAAACATTAATTTTCCATTTAAAATCTTACATACTGTTAAAAAACACATATAATTTCTTTCAGGATGCTTGATACTTAGGAAATATTGCTTCTCAGAAAGGGTGGTCAGGCACTGGAATGGCCTGCCCAGGGAGGTGGTGGAGTCACTGACCCTGGGGGTGTTCAAGGAACGATTGGATGCTGTGTTGAGGGACGTGGTTTAGTGGGAGCTATTGGTGATAGGTGAACGGTTGGACTGGATGATCTTGTAGGTCTTTTCCAACCTTGGTGGTTCTATGATTCTATGATTCTATTATACTGTTGGGATTTAGCTATTTGTGGACATGTTCCACAAAAAAACATTTAGTCAATGGGGACTTCTTGAGAGTTGAGCCCATTCATGGAAACAGTGCTTCAAAACTCCTTTGATGAGTGGACTTTAAAAGGTAGTGCTGTGATGATAGGCACATTTAGTACCTATCTTATTTTATTGCAAGAAACATCAAAGATGCCCAACTTTTTAGTAAAGAAAGAGGGAATAATTTGAAAAAAGAATTTAAAGGCAGTGCAATATCTATTCACAGCTACTTCCCCATGTAATGGCTTCATAGTCATCAGAAAGATAACAGTATTTTAAGGAACATTTTGTCACAATATGCAGTGCAATAAAATTTTATAACACAGTATGTGCTGCATGATCATTTCTATTACATATTTTGTGAAATATATGATTGCTTTGGACTGAAGCACCATTTTGTGACAAATCCTTTTTAAACACAGCCTTTTACAATGAGTTTGTTTCATTTAGGATAATTCTCATGCTACTTTTATTTATTTGTTTGTTTGTTTGTTTGTTTATTTATTAGCTTTACATGCTGGTACAGACATGCTCAGCACTGCTGAATCCAATGAGACCACGTATCTCATGTTTACTGTCGGGAAATTCTGATGACATTTTGCTGACAGTGAGATGATGGAAAAAATAAAATGATGGGAGATTAACTAATGATTTTTATGGATATTTCTCTTACTAAGTAAACATATAGATAACTTCAGGGCTCTATATAAATATCAACTATTGGCAGATTCTTGCTGCATAGGACAGATCTGGTGTCTGAAACTTACTTATTGAAAAATACGTTCAGAGTCAGCGAGTGGCATAGTACAGTGAAACAGACAGTAGCTCCAGTTTCCAAGTAACTACAGGATGACTAGATACATAGAGCCATAGAATGGCTTGAGTTGGAAGGGATCTTAAGGATCAACTAGTTCCAAGTCCCTGCTATGGGCAGGGCTGCTGCCCACCAGATCAGGCTGCACAGGGCCCCATCCAACCTTGCCTTGAACACCTCCAGCTTCTCTGGACAGTCTGCCACGAACTCACCACCCTCTGAAGGAAGATTTTTTTTTTTTTCCTATAATCCAGCCTAACTCTCCCATCTTTTAGTTTAAAACCATTCCCCTTTGTCCTATCACTGTCCGACTTTGCAAAAGCAGGCTTTCCTCCTGCTTTAAGTTCCTTTTGAGTACTGGAAGGCCACAATGAGGTGTCCCTGGGGTCTTCTCCAAGTTAAATAAGACCTAATTCCTCAGCCTGCCTTTATAGGAAAGGTACTCCAGCCCTTGGATTATCTTCATGGCCTTCCTCTGGACCCTCTCCAGCAGTTCCACATCCTTCATGTGCTGAGGGCCCCAGGCCTGGATTGCACATCTGTGAGATACAGATGGCAAAGATGCTAACAAAGTTACAGCTTTTAATATTGCATTTCTAATATCAGCCCTGTTTAAAGGTATTGTTCACCATTTTAATGCTAAAGGTTTCACTGCACTGTCATGAGAGCAGTTAGATAGCATGTCTGAGTAGTTTTCAACCTGGAATTCTATTACAAGTGAAAATTTGTTTTGTTATTTCCTTATTAATTTAAGGGAGGAAGTGGGTAAAAATAAAAGAGTGAAATGTAAACAAAGTCAGGTTCATTTTATCACAGGAGGAAAAAGTAAATGTAAAGTTATTTTAGAAATCCTCAGATGAATGGAAATTCCTTTCCAGACCTCCTTCCCACCTTCAGTGTCTTTCATATCTGTAAAGTCAATAGTAAGTTTTGTTTCACTCTTTCCTCATAAAGTCTAATTTGCAAATTCTTTAAGCTAGAAGCTGGAATAACCTATTTAAGTTCTCTTAGGGCAGTTCTGGATAAGTGAAGGGTTCCTCAGGCAACCTTTCCTCCCTGGAAATGCTATGACATAAAGGTTTTGACTACTGCTTCCAATTAGTCTGAGGGGAAATGTTCGTTAACATTCACAAAACATGGGAGTATTTTTAGATCAGAGCCCTCCATCATGGCAGCTGCCAGCATCTTTTGACAAAAAGTTGATGAATTTTTGACATTTTGACATCTAGACAGACAGAGAGACAGCTGCAGTATCCAAATACAATTTTGAACTGATGTTACATCTGGAGATAAGAGTATCAACAAAGACTTGTGAGCTGATTTATATGCACTGAAATGATGATGATACCAAAGATCTGTTACTCAAAGAGATCATTTCCCTCCTGCTTCAAAGAACTCTTTTTTTTTTCTGTCCAGTTTTTACAAGCTAAAAAATAAAAGGTTAGTGCACTATGCTATACTTGTTTAAGCATCAGGAGTGTTTGGTAGATATATTAAATGTTAGAAGAAAATACATAGTGTGAGATCCATTGGGCTGAGAACAGTGAGGCGTCTGCAGCTCCATACCTCCAGGTCCAACCAGTAGTGGGGCTGACTGAGCTTTTGTTCCCAGCAACAAGAGCACACAGAGCACACGTGCACACTATTGCATAGGTCATTCCAAAAGAAATGCCTCCTATTGATTTCCATGGAAACTAAAACAGATACAAGGAGCACAATAATGCTATTTGATAGATGTGGTGGTTTAATCCAGTAGGTGGCTATGCACCACACAGTCATTCACTCAAGTCGTTCCTCCTTTCCCAGTAGGATAGGTGAGAGAGAATTAAAGAAAAGAAAACAACAAAGTAGAAATTGTGGGCTGACATAAAACTATTTAATGAGATAGATAGAGAAAAGGAAAAGGATAATAGTTATGACTATGTATGTTTATATATGACTGTATATAACAAGTGATGCACAAACCATTGCTCACCACCCACCAGCTGGTGTCCAGCTAGGACCCCAGTGAGTAGAAGGCAAGATGAACTCCTACACCTTTCAAAACTCTCCTTCCACATGATGTCATATGTTTTGGAATATTCCTTTGACACGTTTAAGTCAGCTGTCCTGATTCTTTGTTTCCCAGCAAGTAGGGCCCTTTGCTGAGACACTGGAATGGTCTTGGCTCTGCACAAAACTACTTAACAAAAACTATAAACATTGCCATGTTATCAGCATTGTTTTCTGTTTGTGTTTTTTTTTTTTCTATTTTTTTTTTCCTACAACCAAAACATAGCATCATACCAGACACTCTTAAGAAAACAATTTTGTTCCAGCTGAAACTGACAGTATCCACCCCTGATTCTGTACCATTTACATAATGCTCAGATCCTACAGTTCTTACACATCCGAACTAATTGCCATCTTGCTTTTTAATATATATACACATTTTTCCCATTGTCTATGAGCCACTCACGGAATTTGTCCATGGTGTTCACTTAGTTCATAACTTTCGGCTTCATCTGTCATAACAGTCCTTCTCAGCTACAAAACATTATTTTTCAACACATTCACCACCATAAGTTATGCATTTTTTGCCAGCAATGTACAGGAGCCTGCATGCTGCACTCATAAAACTCTGCAACAGCAGAGCTGACCCATTGTCACTGTCACCACTGTTGAAACACACCACCCACCACCTTGCTGTGCTCACATCCAGTGTTTGGTCTCCATAAAGGTATGGCAACCATCCATGAATGTCAAAGGGGGCAATTTCTTCCACATGGAGAAATTCAATCCCACACCTTTATTACATGTGCTCTTCCATGTCAGACCCTGATTTGTCAGACTGTGCCTCTGCTGCCATCTGTCTCACAACAACAAAGTGTAGTGGAATATTGGTGGGAAGGTTCAGCCACCACTACTGCCGTATTACCAACACCAACCTCAGATATTGTGGGCCCATGTAGTAAAATAGGAGGCATTACTTTTGGAGTATCCCTTGTACATTTGTGCAGGAGCCCCATGATCCCAGTTACTTGTATCTGGACTTAGAAATTCCTGAGCTCAGAGCTCCTCTTTTGTTGCCCATACTTACACATCTGTACTCACACCATCAGGCATGGAGCAGATATAATTTCCTTCCTCCAGAGTCCCTAATTTGTGTTCTCATCTGCCTTTGTGCCCCTCTGTTCCTTTGGGTTTGTTCGGATGGGCCTTTGATGACCTGCTGGCTCCTGCAATGGGCCTGGGAGGAGCCTGACAGAGCTGCTCTCTCCTTTCTGTGCTCATTTGCAGATCTACAGCAGAGCTTTTATCACTGAACCTGACATTTAACATTTAGCAACTTGTGAAATGCAATGATAAATTACCATATATTAAAATCTGTAAATATTTGTTAATCTCTGTTTATTTCAGTCTAGAAAAAGGTTAATGATTTGCTGATTGTAGAAAGATCAACTGTAACAGTACCTTGTAGCTCCAGGAAATGCAAAATCTGAATGCTTCCATCCATAATATAATGGAGCACAGCTAGACCAGGATATTTAGCATCTGAAATTTTATCTGAGTAAATGAAAGCTGGGCAAGTAGTTTTAAGATCATATTATGGGACAAGTGATCTACGACAATCATGGGTGCTTAGTGCAAAGTGGCGTAACAATTATCCTTGTCTTGAGATTTCCTATTTTAATTCTCTGGTTAATTTAAATATGAATGTACTTTTTCTGTTCAATCTTCTTCCCCACGAACATCAGACATGAAAAATGAATGTGATTTCAGTTCCTCTACAGCGTGTATTGATTTGAGTAAAAAGTCTTTCTGGAGATGTCATCTTTTCTCCACTGACTAAAGAAAGATCCGAATATGAGTCATCTCTTAGTATAGATGTCACAAGTAATTGCAGATAAATCCTGCTTGTAAGTTCATGCCATTTGTACTTAGTCCTGCATGCTCCCTGAGGAGGCTGACTGAAGCCCAGTTCTTATTTAAAAATATATATATCTGTTGTAAAATGTAATAATATAATAAAATGTAAAATATAATCCAGTCTTTTTGCAGTGTGTTTAGGTGAAATCCATGCATCCCAGTTTAAATGGCCAATTGGTTTCTGTTTTGCAAGTGGCTTGTAGTTGGATGTCGCAGAGAGGGAAAGAAGGCTGTTTATATGCCTGGAAAAGAAGAAAAATGAACAAGTAAAGATACACAAGAAATTTCATTCTGGAAAAATTAAAAAGTCCAATGTTTTCCTTTAGAAATTTTTTTCAGAAATGTTTTGTTGTATGAAATGACTTGCAAAACACTGAGAGGTCAAATAGAGAGTGTATAATAAATTTTACACAAGTGAGGCATCTTCAGCTTAGCATGAAATCTTCAAGTATTTTTGTCTAGACTCTTCTCTATTTTTCACCATTTACCCCCAAACAAGATCACAGCTGAAATTGCCATTGCATCAACAAAGGACAAATAAGTTTTCTTTATATAGATGAGAAATATTTAAAAGCTATTAAAAGTAATCCTTCTAATCCTTCTCACCCCATATCTGTCATCATTTCAGAAGTTCTGATGTACAGATCTGCAATCTCTGTTCCTTATACTCTCAGCCTTTTCATGGCAGGGGTGATCTCATCATCTATACCATATTTATAAGACTGACATATGATTTTTAAAGTGTAGGTTGGGGAATATGCAGAGAATACAGTTTAAAACAGGCAGTGACGTCCTAATATTAAAGTCATAGAATGTTTTCTTCTATAGAAGTAATTCAACATTTTTTCTAACATGAGGATTTTTTCCTCTGCTATTTGTAGCCACTTTTTTCCTTTGTAAACAGGCTTAGACAGACTTTACTTGAGGAAATTTGACAGCCTAAGATAAGCCAGAGGCAGACATCACTATTAGAAAGAACATCATTTTGGAAATTTGAATATATTAGACAAGCCAGAATAGGAAAAACAACAACAACAACAACAACAAACCAAAACAACCAACAAATATACAAAGTTAGAGTTGGGAGAAAGGGCTGGGACACTGTGTGGGAGATGGCCTTAGAAATGCTAGGGGAAGGGAAGAGCGGAATGCTTTCACAGCTATATGCTAGCTCTTCTCTTCCACTAATCATTAGCACCCTGGCATGAGTCCTATGATCTGACTGCTGTTGCCTTGTCTTCAGATCCTGCACAGTCTCTTGTACTTTTATTAATACTCATCTCTTTTCCAGTTCACACTTCTCTTCCCTGCATGTTTTGTGAGCCACAGATCTGACTGCAGAAGCAGCTGGATGTGAGGAGTGAGAGCTGGGCAGAGAAGCTCTAAAGAGTATTTGTTTATCTCAAGAAATTTATTTGACTCAAGAAATGAGTAGCACTCAGGATGTCTGTAAGCAAAGATTAGGACCTGGCAGATGTTGTATCAGCACTCATTCAGCTGCTGTCTACCAGGACAGAGAGGTCAGCTTATAAGTAGCCAGAAGCAGTGATAGTTTAGTTCTCTTAATGGAAAGAGGTGCCTCTAATCTCTGTATTTGCATCTCCACTGCTGTGCCACTGTCCTTGAACACATCCCATTTATTCAGTACTGATGTAAGATGAAACTTTTTCCAGCTGGTACTTAAGACATGCAGCACTATAAATAACAACATACCCTTATTGAAACTCCGCATTTTTTTCCATCATTCTCCCCTCTAGAAGCCAGCTGGTGATCTATATACAAATAAATTATAATTAAATAAACAACAATAAATAAGTAAATAACAGTAAAATGAACGCATAATGAATACATTATAAATAAATAATATTCTTATCCAGTAATTTTCTTTAAGACAACTGAATGATTTGCACTGATTAAATGCGCTTTTTGTTCTTGATGAAATATAAAAAGACAATAGAAATAGCAAACAAATGCCAATCACGACTTAACCTTGTAATATCTTTTTGATTGTCACTAGGTCAGAGTATGAGGAGAAATGTGATCTCTTTTTTTTTTAAATTATTTTATATAGAAGCATTTTGATCTCCACCAAACATGGCTCTTCATTACACAAATAATCATTGTGTGTCTTTGTTGTTGTTTTCTATTTGTTTCTATTCCAGCTAAATTAAAGAATATCTTGGCAGGAGCCACATGTATTCTAGCAGTCATATGCTCTTGATTAATCACATGTAATGGGCAAACAGCATGTGAGGTAAAGTAATTTCATACCAATCACTATCCATTATTTAAGAACACTTTGACATAATGTCTTGTCTATCTTATCAGAGACCCTGGGGTGAAGGAGAGAAAGTTCATTCTGATATGATTTGCAAGAGCTGGTGGAAATCACTGGCAAATAGCACAAAATCATAGAAATGAAAATACCTGAGGTTCTTTGCACCCTCTGCAACTATCTAATCTCCAGGCACAACCCATAGCCTGTAACCCCACAGCCACTGTACTCACAACTGCCTGAGTCTTCATAAAAATCAGCTTCAAATATGATCCTATTACCCAACAATCTCACGTGAGGTCAAATACTTTTCTTGTTCTCTCTCCGTCACCATCTCACAACCCTCCTCTGCGGTGTGAATGTTAAATAGTACCAGGTAGAGGGACATAGGCTCCCCCCATTTCACCTGCAAACTGGTCATGGCTTAGTTTCCTCTTTGGGTAGATCTGTCTTTGTAATCTTTGAATCTATCCATTTCACACAGGGTGCTGTCTCAAAAAGGAGTAAGACAAATAGATACACTACATTGCTAGGTTGGCACTTCCTTAGAACTTCTATCAGAATACTGTGCCTGTTCCCATCTCTACCATTGCTGTGCTAGATACAATTGTGTTATCATTAAATACACATCATCCCATGCACTAGTTCTACTGAAAAAAAAACAAACCAAACAAATAAACAAAAAAAAACTGATAGCAATTATTTATATGGGTGAGCTTTGCTTTGGCAACATAGCATGGAAAATCTTACATAGAAGACATTATGCATCTCTAATAGAGATGACTATACAGGGCCTCACTCAGGCTTAAGGAGAGAGATTCCACCTCAGCTCAAGAAGTAATAGGAGAAAGAGTGTAAATCATCATTAGCTCTGTTGCAGCTAACCAGCAACTTCTACTTGACACATGAATGCACCTGGTAGAGTTAACCAGTTCCTTTATCTTGTTCAGTAATAAAGGTAATGGTAAATTCTGGACCTATGTGACCAATCAGTCAATCGGAATGGACAGGGGGTTTTTTGTACATATATATACATGGGTATAAGTGTACATATATGCATATCATCTAGCCTGTATTTACAGAAGAAAATCTTTAAGGCAGAAATAATTTTTCTAGGGTTAGTTTATTGTCTTCAAGTGCATGTGCAGTGAAATTCAATTGTTAACTACATGGTTGCATTCCAAAGATTAAGCATAGTAAAATGCATTCCTTATTTTCTCTTTGAAAGAAAAGTTTTATTGCTAGCTCACTAGATTTTTGTGAGGAAAAAGAAATAAAAATCCAAATGAACTGTTGACCTCTCAGCTTTCATAGGATTTGCTGAAGTCAGTGGGATCTGGTTTGCCACCCACAGATCATGAGTAATTTGTATCAAAAAGGAACATATTTAAGGAGAGCTTGAGTGGAACTAGCAGTGATGTGTCTGGCATTTTGAGATCCTGCCATTGGCTAAACTCTCTGACATTGTATCACAAATTTAATCACATTAAAGCATAAAGCAGAAAATGTCAGAAAATACTAAAATGGCTTAGATGGCGAATGGCAGACAGCTGGAGAAAAGGAGGGGGGGATTTCACTTTTCGGTGATATGCCATAGTTGTATGGACAAGAAATTCTCACAAAATTTACCCTCTTCACCTGTTAGAAACTCAATGGGCAGAGAACGAGAGTCCTGAAGATATAACAGATATCAGGATGGAGAATCTGTTCATTCATTTTCTTCCTTTAAGCAAAAGGAACTTTTGGGAAGCCAACCTAAGTGCAAAAACAGTAGTCATGGTAAAGAAACGTCCAAGTTTCAATTTCCTGAAGAAGAGTTATGTTTCTCTCGCTTCTCCTGCTCACATTATACCACATGGAGAACACAAAAGGAATTACAAGTGAAAGAAAGACAGGGAGACTTTGCACACATTCTTGGAAATGCATGCACTTTGGAAATACCAACTCTTTGATTCAATTCAATACAGTTGAAAGGCTATAGAATAAATATATTCCAGAATATAGTTACAGCTGTCTTCCATGTGTTTTCAAATTGTTGCTGCTGGGGTTGACAGCAGGAATCAGACCCAGATGTCATCTTCTCTCCAACTGTGTCTAGTGCAGCATGTTTCTAGATAATAATATTTTGAAGAGCCTGATAATACCGTGTACAATAGGTGTTGCCATTGTTATGTACACTGAAATGCAATGGGTGAGATGGCCACATCTAAAAGGCACAGTAATTTCAGGGAACGGTTATCAGTGGTGATATGTCAGTGATATGTCAGTGGTGAAAATGCAAATAAGTTGGTGTTTGGCAAACACGTATGACCAAGCTGGATCACTGACTAAGAATGAAACCCTGAGCCATGTTGAAGAATGCTTGTTAATTTTGCAAGCTCCTGGAAAAGAAAGGAAATCAGAGTAAGCTTAGAAATAGTTATAAGTATTAATGAAATATTCTACTGTAACAAACCTCAGTAGAGGCAACAGTGCCTCTACTTACCCTGTACTTTTTTCATAGCTCAAAAATTTGGGACTAATTGTATTCTTTCTATCAAAGCTGGTTTTTTTTCTTTTCTTAGTGGCAGAGTGATAGATGAGTACCTGAGAAAGGAAGTTCCAGCTTATTGAAACTACTTACCATAAGTGCTTGAGTGATTCCTGGAATAGCAGAAAGCTGAGTGCATGAATGTTTTGGCACTCAGAAGATGAGCAAGGCAGATGTTAGCCTCACACCTCCATCTATTTGCATAATATATATTGTACTGTATCCAATTTGGATACTCTCAGTTTCTCAATCAAGCTGCTGCTGATGTTCACACAGACAGCCGTTCAATACTAATGGTGCAGCCTTAAATCGGAGGTCACTCTAAACAGCAGTGTGTCTGTATCAGCATCTTTTTTGTGAATCATTTTGAAGTGAATTTGGGAGTGAGAGCAGAGTATTTCTTTAAAGATACTGAATAGAACTTTTTCATGTAGAATTTGTTAAAAATGTTTAGAGAACATTTCTAGATCTTAAGTATTTTTGAGAATTCTAAATAAGAGACACTTAAAACAAACAAGAAAACCATGAAGCCAGGAAAGGTTGGCTATGCTCAATCACTTGCATAGCAAAGTGATCTTAAAATAACTCCCCCTAACATTTTCATGCCATATATATTGTATTCCTCAATGATGAAAAGAATCATCTATTGCACCTTGTAAGAAAGAAAAAAAAAAAAAGAAAAAAAAAAAAAAGGAAAAAAGAAAAAAAGAAAAAAATATCCCATGTTGCTTTGGTGAATAAATAATAATTTCTGCCTGAAACCTCACTGAAAAAATAAAATAAAATGATATATGGGGCTAGAAGATAAATAGTATAAGAAAAGGTATAAGAATCTGGCATGGAGACTGAGTATTCTGGGAATATTCAAGGTCACAGTGTTTTAAAATCACCATGAAGAGAAGA
Source organism: Alectoris magna (assembly GCA_030625065.1). Taxonomy (NCBI): domain Eukaryota; kingdom Metazoa; phylum Chordata; class Aves; order Galliformes; family Phasianidae; genus Alectoris; species Alectoris magna. Next base: position 6,187,035 of record CM060561.1, read on the forward strand.
TGTAGTTCATTACCTGACTATTTTACAAATTCAGCCACCTGAACAAGGTTTCATCTGGCAGCTGGTACTCTGAACAGAAGCAGGCATTAATATGGAAAGCACCTGTTACAGTACTACTGCCTTATGAGGCATCAGTGGAGAATCTAAAGACTGAAATCTCTCCTGTCCAAATTAGAATATAAATGTGTTGCTTTTCTAGTAATCTAATTTCTGAATTTTCTGATTTTTTTTTTGTTTCTTTTAACAGTGAAACACAGTTAATAAAGAAGATTATTAATAAATCTGACAAAATTAATCCTTTCCAAATGAACAATGAGTAAAATGCAGTAAGTATTTGTAAGTAATTTGTAAGTATTTATTTTATTAAAAGTAAGAAAGGGAAATTTTGCTCACACCACTGAAAGCTATAAAAGCTGAGGAATGTTAAAGGATAAATCTGTGTTTCACAAGCACAAGCACTGGCCTTGTGATTTCACCATGTGGGCAAGCATATCTGAGATTGAGTTCTAAATAATTTTACACGAGGTTGATAACAGTAACGAAACAATGAGAATGGTCCAGAAAATTTCCTTATGGAAAATGCTCTGTAATACGAATTCCTTTTGAAAAGGCAGATCATTATTAGGTGGACAACAAGATGCATCCAGGGATATATAGAACTGCCACTCTTCATTTATCATATACCATCTGAAGATTAGGATGTTGAATACATTATGCAGAAAGATAAAAATGTGCAGAAGAACAATGAGCCACAGTTCAATCGGGTATAAACCAATGTAAAATATCTTGAACCGGAGATTTAAAAGTGACTGACAGTTGCTACATTGGTATTTTTATTTTGAATTTAATTTTCTTCTTATGCACACTTTTACTTCCATAGCTGTAGCTATCTCATGAGCAACATGTGTAATTCATAAGAACAGAGAAGACCTGATCCAAATACTGGTAGCTAATATCCAGATAAGTTACTTACTGGGAACAGTCTGCAAATGGAATCATAGAATCAGAGAATTGTAGAATGGCTTGAGTTGGAAGTGAACTCAAGGACTGCCAAGTTCCAACCCCCCTGCTGCAGGCAGGGTTGCCAGTTGCTAGATCAAATACCAGATAGATTGCCCAGGGCCCCTTCCAACCTGGCCTAAAATGTCTTAATGGATGGGGTATCCACAACCTCTCTGGGCAGCCTGTTCCAGCACCTCACCACTCTCTCAGTGAAAAATTTTCCCCTGACATCTAACCTAGTCTTCCCTCCTTTAGTTTAAAACCATTTCCCCTTTTCCTGTTACTATCTACCTATGTAAAACATTGATTTCCCTCATGTTTATAAACTCCCTTTATATATTGAAAGGCCACAATGGGGTCTCCCCACAGAATTCTCCAGGCTGAACAAGCCCAGCTTCCTCAGCCTGTCTTCATAGAAGAGGTACTCCAGCCCTCTGATCATCTTTGTGGCCCTTCTCTGAACCCACTCCAACAGCTCCACATTTTTCCTATGTTGGGGGGCCTCAGACTTGGTTGCATGTAATAATAAATTTAAATTTACTTTCTTCCTGTCGGAAATATATGTCAGCTTTTTAGAAGGGGTTAAAACCAACACCCTTTCTACGCATTTGATCTTGAAAAAGATAAACTGTTCAAATCTAGGCTTGGAGAAAAAATTATTAAGAATATCCTTTAAAAGAACTTTTTTTTTTTTTTTTTTTCTCCCCAATAGTTTCATGGTGAATTTCATTTGTATTTGGTCTGAGCAATTTTTACACTTTTTTTCTTATGGAATTTACAATCAGTTCTGCTGACTTTCATCCTGTTACAGAGAAATGACATTTATTATCTCACCGATAAAATGTGAGATGATTTTTTATTACTGGTCATGAATAAATTTGGGAAGGAAATTAGAAATTTTCTATCGTGATTGTGAAGTCTTAAAGAGCTTTCTGTTAGGACAGGTGAGAATAAAAATCTCTTTTGAATCTTAAAATGGACATTTATAAATGCAGTGAAAAAAACAGATATTGTGGTTGTGATAGTATCAAGACTAATTTTTGTGATTGAAGAGGTTTCATTTGGGTCTCAGTTTTTTAATTCATTTGGGTCTCAGTTTTTTAATTTTCTGTGTTCAAAAGATGTCCAGATGTCATAAAATCTGCTTTGCTTAGGAGTATTTCCATTTTTTCCCTGACAAACTGATTAACATTGCTGAGCAATTTTGATTTCTGTATTAAATTTAACCTTTATATTTTAGTATGGGAAGATAACATTATTTTTGAACCGTCTCCAAAAACATTTAGTAAGTAACTATGTTTTTTTTATATATTTTTTTAACTTATGGGGATTATCTAGTTACTCTTCCTTCCATGAATATAAATTCTATGAAATTAACATTTATTTGTATCTCTATCTTACAAATTCCTTCAGCACAATTTATTGTGGAAGCAACGTGTTCCAGTGAAAGTCTGAAGAGCTATGAAATAAAATTTATTGGCACAAATATTATAGAAAAAATAGTTTTGTCCTCATTTTTATTGGGATATAGTTAATTTCCTATCTAGTAGGTAATATGGTAATGTGTTTTGGATTTAGGATGGGAATAATGATGATACACATCCAGCCAACTCCCTCATTTTTATTGTTAGCATGATGCCATGTGGTATAGGATATTGCTTAGGTCAGTCTGGGTCTATTGTCCTGCTTCTGTCCCCTCCCAGATCCTTGAGCAACACCATGTCCTTACTGGCTGAGCAGCACAAGGAGCTGAAATGTCCTTGGCTCTGTGCAAGTGCTGCTCACTATCAACTAAAAGATCAGTGGTAGGTAGTACACAAACTCATCTGAATATCATGCAAAATTATCAGTATTTTGTCCGTTTGCGTAGCTGTTGAGAGACCTACTGTCCTTGCAGTATCCTGTATAGAAATTTATTCAACTTTTAATAGAAAAGCTCTGAACCACAGAAAAAGCTTGCAGACACTGTAGGCAATACTCTCTCATGTTCCTACTGATTGAATATTTTCTTAATGTCCAACATTAATCTTTCCTCCTATGTTTTTAACTGTTGTTTCTTCTATCTGTATTAGACATGGGAACTAATTTCTTCCTCCTCTACACCTCAGTGACACTTTTTTCATTGAAGTTTTCTCCCATTCCCTTAGATTTATTGGCTACTGCTCACTGCTGTTCTTATCCTTTACTGGTCCAGACAGTCAGCATTTTTCTTGAACTGTGCTATCTCAGTTTGAACAGAGGCTGCCATATGGGACAGAAAACTTGTTTAGTTTGTCTTTAAGATATCCCATCAATTTATACACCTCCTCATAGTGCTTACTTTTCTCTTGTGATACAACTACCTACTTCTGGGCTTCTGACTCACCATTAAACTCCTTCTCTTTCCCTGCTTTCATTAAGTGTCTATGGCAAGGGTAATTACGAATGATTTATCACATATTTTAGTCCATTGGTTATGTTTCTATTTATTTCCCATTCTTGTTCCTGTTTCCAGGATCACACTTTTTTACTTTTATTCTTCTTTATTCCTCTATAAGCCTACTAAGAATTCTCACTGAAAGCATACACTTTGCCCATATTTTTGTTTCTGAAAACTACCCCCACTGACTGTACTCCAGGGTTCAGCAGTCACAACTAAAGGTATCCGTCACGGAGTTATCTAGATCAATCTATGTCTGCAACAGGGGGGCAGTAGGCCTGTGGGCCCCCCCAGGCCTCCCAGAAATGGTAAGGGAAAAGGGAAAGAGGTAGGGAGATGGGAGCTGGACTCAAGGAAACAAACAAAGCAGCAGCAACGATCTAAGGAGGAAAACTTATTTTGCTAACTATGATATTGAATGCAAGATAACACCTTATAATACAATCTAAATTAAAATTGAGGCTAATAAATCAAGTAAAATAAGAGAGAGAGAGAGTTTTCCAAAAACTGAGAAGCCTACTTTGAAATTGAAGGCTCATGGCTTGGAAGCACACCCACACCTGCTGCCAGGCAGTGAGAGAGAGAGTGAGCGTCGCTTCCGTGACGTATTTTCCTCTCTGACTGTGAGGTCCTCTGGGATGTGTGGTTCTTCTTCTCTGTGCTCCACATGATGTTATGATGTGGAATACCAATAGCAAAAATTACAAAACCATGACAGTATCACTGAGCTATCTGAACACAGGATACAAAAATCAGAAAAAAAATAAAAAAATAAAAAAATAAATCAGAAAAAAAATAAATCACTATTTCAGTATTTCACTTCTTTGGTATTTCAAAATGTAATATTGTAGGAAAGCAAGCTTTCCTGAGGAGATCTGAATTCCAACCTGCTTCTTAGATGTACTTTTAATGGGAGAAGTCTTTGCGATCATGTGTGTTTGGATATGAAGTATATATGAAGAATGCAATACTCTGATGCATGCATGTCAGCATCTCAGAAAGTAGGCACTTTCCATCTCATCACTTCATGGAGTCACAAGGATCTGCAAAATCATTAAAATTACATAGGTATATAAAAAATGTATTCAACAATCTTATAATAAAGTAATAATTAATGTATTCATATATTCAGATGCATTTTTAGGGGATATTTTTAGAGCAAGATCAGCAATCTGGAATTCAATGTCTGTCTCCTGTTTTGAGCACTGGTTCTACTACTGCCATTACCACCCACACATCCCTGTCTGTGTTTTTGTATTAAATTATCATTTTTTTCCCCAGGGCAGCTGCTGCATGAATACAGGGCATGGCAGAACGACTTAGCTCTAGCTAAGAAGCAGGAAAGTCAGAAAGAAAGCTGCTTACAGCTGAAAGGAAAATGATTATAAATCTCACATGATGGGCATAATTTTTTACAAAAAGTTCTGATATATACATGAGAATATTTATATCAAATTATATAAAATATTTTTAATTTAAAAACATTTAAGAGTCTTTTTCAACAGATTCAGAGTAGTTGCTTAAGTGATAGAGTCAAATACAAAATTTAACTCCTCCACTGAGACCAGTTTTTAAGTGTTGAGTTTTCCTTCGACATTCAAAATCTCTTTCTCAAAAATGCCACAGATATTGCAGCATAGCATGAAAGAGAATTGAAACCTGTATAGAGATGCCACTGAATTACACCCATATTCTCTATGTATTTATACATAATTATTCATGTGCTTATATGCTGTACTCTTAAGTATTATTATTCTGCTCTATTCTATGTATACATTATCTAATGAAAAAAAATTGCAATAAAAATTTTGGCAGTGAGTTGTGGAATAAATATTATACTCATATATCTTATTTTAAAAAAAAAAAAAAAAGGAACATAATACATTGTACTTTTCTGTTCTACAGTAAATTGCAAAAATTGAAACCTTCCATTCCTCAGACAACCCATCTTTCCATAGTGAAATCTTGACTCAAATAATAAAGATTAAGAATTTTGGATCTAGCTTTTACTGCTAGTGTTTATTTCAAAGATATAGAAGAGTCCAACTCCATCAGTGTATGCAGTCTGAAAAACTAATCAGCATAAAACGATAACATAACATAATATAATACAATCTATGGTCACTTGGTGTTGACCATGTCAAATGAAAGAAACTATGGCTACAGACAGACAGATCTGTGATTTGGGTTTGAGAGCAGTGTAGTTTGAGTGATCCTAGAACTAGCATAATATTCCCTGAGTTGTCATGTAGGTTCCTACTAGCTCAATTCAGCAAATAGCTTTGTAATATACTACAATTTACTGTAGTCCTTGGTAGAGAAACATGTCTCAGGCAGCTTTGAAAGTGTGAAAGGAGTAAATACATAGTGTGTACAAATTACAATGCATTATTAAAATTGAAATGGATACCAAAGTCACAAATATCTGAAAATAAAATAGCTATGGATGAGGAAACTGGCTATAACTCCTAGAAACTATGTAATGTGACTGTGTTATAAGAACAGGATCAGAGAAAATAAATGGAACACAGAACCACATTTTTCCATACTTGGGATTTATCTTTCATCTGCAGTGATGACGTCCCCGTTGTACCACAAAGAAGGAAGACATTTAGTCACCCTTTGCAGTCATAAGAAGGGTGGGCTGAAACCTTCCCCACTCCTCATTCTTCTCAGTAAGATAATACTGCCTGTAGGAAGGGATTTTCTTACTCCAGGGTCCTGTCTTCAACAATAGCCACAACAGGTTCGTAGGACAAATGCTAGGAAATACTAAAACCAAACTGCACACTTTGTATTGACTTGGCTGTCTTCACGAAGTAGTTTCCTTTCCTCTCCTTGTGCATAATAAACTGACATTTGCTATTTTTTGTTAGCACTTTCTGAACCAAAATGATGCACAGGATATGTACTACAGATGAACTCCTATTCTGTTAAGCAATCTTAATCAGTCAGCCTCTAGTTGAAATCAGACTATGTATGTCCTTTCACATCTCACAGCTTATTCTGGTTTCTATCAGTTGTGCAACATGGTCATTAATTTATTTATTTTTTCTGACTTCAAAATACTTTGTCTTTCAGCCTTTATGATTAATTTACACCTCTTTTGTATTCCATAGCTGATAAAAAAAGAAAAAAAAAAAGCATCTACCATCAAATTTATGCATCCAGTATTCTGTCTATGTTTGATATATGTGTATGTATGAGTGATATATGAGTGATTTGTAGCAGGTTTACCTGCCTGAGACACTGAATTAGAAGTTGGTACACACAGCAAGAACAATGTGATATTTTCAATTGTTACCATAAGTCAAACCTTAGATATGGGATTACTTCCTTTGATTTCAATAATTTGAATATATTTTCAATCCTCACATATGGGCTCAAAGTGTATTAAATAGGTGTTTCATTTACAATCCACTGTGCAGCCATTTCTTCCCATATTCTCGTGTGACTAGAATCTCCTTATCTCCCAGCTGTTTCACTTAAGTGCTGTAATTCAAAATGAAGGCTTGTAAACTAGAGTGCATGAGATAACTAAGGGGAAAAAAAGAAAAAAAGAAAAAAAAAAAAAAAAAAAAAAGGACTATATTATCAGAAGGAGTAATTATATGATAATATATGATAGTCAGTGAATTCACTCTGAAAAGAAGAAAACTTGCCCTCATGGGACAGAGGAGACACATACTGGAGTGAAAGTCAGCCACGTGTAAAGCAGATTTCCACTCTTTGAAGAGGTTTTGTGTTCATCAGTGAGTGAATTTCACCAGAAGAAATAGCCTTCATTTAATTTAGGACAAATCCTGGGCAAATTACAGATTTTAGTGTTTAATTTTGTGTCACTAATTCTGTAAAATGTTGAACTTTCTTAAATGCAAGTGGTAAAAATTTTGCCTCAAGGATGATTCAGCACACAAAAGTCAGGCATGTTACCATTTCATTCCACTTAACACAGGAATGGTAAATGTTTGGGATTTGTATGACACAGATGACTTCTGCTTACTTTCCTCCTAGAGGGTAATGTGACCTAATGATGCTAAATGAATAGCAAACCATGCATAGAAAAATGGGAACACTCAGATAGTGAAAAAAAGCTTTCATTACAAGAAAAAAATGAAACACGAAACAGCACAGAAGCCATTTGATGGTATGAAATTGCTCCTTTCTGAAGAATATGTTGTTCTATGCACTCATTGTCTGTTTGGACAGAGTGGAAGAGAGGCAGCTCTAGAGGATGATAGACCCCAAATTGAGATATGCTTCTGATACAGATGGGAGATATGAACACTTATAAGTGTCTCTTTTCTGAAACTTTAGATCAACAGCGAAGTGGCCAGATAAGTATCTTCCTTGTTCTAAGTATGATGCCAAATAGCATAGAGCCAGACATGGCTCTCTGGATCCAAAGACAACTGACACGAACAAGTTATGCCCATACCGTATAGTATTTGGAACTGTGTCCTCTCTGGACCTCCTGGGAGTCATAATGAAACGTATGTATATGTTTTTTTTTTCAATTCAAAGTATCAGAAGTAATGTAGAGGTTGTATAGCAGTCTCTCGCAGTGGTGCCTTCACACTGTGAAACTGAATGTCTGTTACAGGCCCTTGGGCATGGCAGATGGTATCGTTTGAGAATGCAGATTTTGATGGAACAGAGTTAGATGACTATGTAGGGTGGAAAGAGCCAAGCCTTGTGCATTATTTTCCAAGCAGCCAGTTGGGACATGTCTCTGGGGCATGGCGGCCTCTAAACTGTATGGGTGTTGTTCAAGAAAGTGTCAGTTGCCACATGATGATCAACCACAGTCCAGAGCCCGAACCTATGCCCTGATCCTGCTTCATTTACCAGTAGAGATGCAGTCCCAGATGGCTGAAGTTAAGTGATGAGCAATTCAGACTCGTCATGATAGTCAAGAGTATAAAAGCACGGCCTAACCAAGAATGAAAAATAAACAACCATTCACACTCCCGTCTTGTGTTTATTTCTAAAGAAATGCAGAACAAGAATACATGAAAACTCACTTCATGATAAATCTTTAATGGTTTAATTTAATTTTCAACTACAATTTCCAATTTTAAAATCTTCTAAGACTGTTTATTTTTCTAGATTAAAACTTCTAACTCACGTTGAATGAAAAAAGGTAATTTATTGGCTGTTTCCGCTTCTTCAGACAAAACTGTTCACTGAGTTTTATTCCAACTCAAAACTTCATGGGTGAGATTCAATTAGAGATAAAAGACATGCTTCCATTTCCCAGGAATGTGTCTCTATTATACCAGTTCTCACCCCTTAAGGTGTCAACTATCTGCATGAGGTTGTCAGGTAAGGTACGAGATTTACAGGAAAGAGAGGTGGGACAATCTACATCATTTCATGTGGCACTAAGTGCCTTTTTATGATAAAGAATTGAGCACAGGATATCCCCAGGATAGATACAAGCAGTCTTGCTGCTGGCCAAAGTTAGGTGTATACTTCATGAAAAACTATTTAAACAAAGGTTTTACGCACAGTTTCTCTGACCAAATGTAGGCATCTATTTTAGTTGATAACCATCCTAAGCTTTGCTAACTTTATTCAACTACCTCTCCAATGAGTATGGTGGGATCCTGGGAAACTAGCTCAGGCAGCCATTCAAATGTGTGGAAGTTCATTTTACCAAGTAGATCCAAACTCAAACAGTATTCAGTCAGCAAATGCAAATACAAATGCAAATGCAAATGCAAAATAAATAAACAAATTGCATTATTTGGATAAAATTCCAAGGATACCAGTGGGTACTGAACTAGGCTAGACAGTGTTCCCATACAACCACAAAGCTCTGTGAAAGGCATCTGGTGTCTGTGCCATGGAAGAGGAAGCTCAGTGCTACACCTGGGTGATCCAATCCTTACTGATCAAAGATAAATTTGCACAGGAGAAATGCAGAGATGACCTGTCTCAGAAGGATATCTACCCTGAATCTTTGGGCCTTGCCAGATTTACTTTACTGACATTTTATTCTGGTTTCATTTGAAGACTTTACATCTAATTACCACTCTTAAGTGGGTAAGGTAATTGGAAAGTAATGACAAATCTCAGGAAAGTGATTCAGATGCTGCTGGTTTGGGATATTTCTACTTTTATGTCTTTCTAGTTGGTTTAACTTTCAGCAGGCCACCCAGGACCTCAGGTAATTAAGAAATACACAACCACTGATGTTTCAATTCTGTTGAACTTCCTCAGAGGTATGTTTTTTTGGCTGCGTATGTAGAAAATATCAGTGTCAAAGTATGTTTCTATTGCTTTCATTTGGATGTAGGAGAAAAACATTTGCTGTTTAAGATGATGCCGAAACAGATGATCCAATAGTTACCTCTGCTTCTACTTCCTCGAATCGACCTTTTTCTTTTTCTTCTTTTTTTTTTTTATTTTTATTATTTTTTTCCCCTATACCTGTGGTGATTTTTTCCCAATTTGCTCCAACTCTGAGCAGCAATAAACAGAGATCTGTTTACTAACAGAAAGCATTTCATTTCTTCACGGTGTCATGAATACAAAACAAACACAGAACATTACACAACTGGTGACACTTAAGTGCTAGTCAATTATGTGGATTTAATGTATTATACACATAGCATCTGTACATGCAACAGCATGGGAGTGAAAAGCATTTAAATAATTAAGTTAATGGGCAAGCGCTAGGTATTTAAAGGGCACAGAGGAGAACAAATGGAATTTGTTTATTGTAAGGGGTTTATAAAGCTGTGAAAAAAACAAAGCTGTGGCCTACCTCTCAGCTCCCAAGTAGATGGTTAATGAGAACTCTGTCATCCCAGACTTGCTTTCTGGAATTGATTTCAAGTATTTTTATGGATTTGATTATGATTCTACAATATAATGACATTTTCCCTGGTTTATACTTGAACCAAGGACAATAAGAAAAACAAAAGCAATATGGGATGGAGGAAAAATGACTAAAGGTGCACTGCAGAGTAGTAAGAATGTGTATGGAGAAAAAAAAATCAAGATAGTAGTAGCTCCCTGCTGCAGTTATGGCCATAAAACCAAGTGTTTGTATGTTTCTTCTAATACAAGCATCAATGAAAATAGTATGTTGCCATAAAATTGTACGGATCTGCTCTGCAAAGTAAGTATAAGGACAATTTGCTTCCTTACAATATAACACTTCTTTGTTCTGCGAAGCCAAAATCCTATCTTCTAATTGAAGTGTCAGAACTATACCTACCATACTACCCTTTATCCAAACAGACTCACACCATTTTATGAACATCAAGAAAAATTTATGCATGGTCAGACAGCTGGTGTGAGGCCTATATACCACTTATATCCAGCTTAAGTCTTCATGGCACTCTTCCTGAGTGATAGGTAAACTTAATTAAGGCTGTTGTACAGGAAGGGAAGCTTCTGTACAAAAGGGTTATATTACTTGCCTATTTTTATTCAAGAGAATAAACATGTCCAGGAGTAATCCTAAAAACAAACAAAAATTCCTAATTCCAAGGTCTATCAGGAAGCTACAGAAGAGTTGACAAGGAGAAAGAGAAGTATACTTAATCTCTCCTCTCTTTTTTCTTTCCATAAGAAAGACAGATCTCTATCTTTCTAATAATCCTAGGATGGATTTCACTTGGTCTTGATTGAGTCCATTTAAGCACTTTACAGCAAGTTCCATATTAATCTGATCCCCTGAGATACTCAGAAAATGTCTGTCTCTTAAGGACACTGTATCATTCTTTAATGAGAAAAGAAATTAAGTATATCACAGCCATGTCAGGATCCTTTGTTATTTGACTTACAGCCTTGCTCCAATTTAGATTACGTTAGATAAAGAAACCTGCTTTCATAGTAACCACTGTCATAACCTTGCTCAAATATGTTGTTACTTTTCCTTCTGTGCTAAGTCAAATTCCACTAAAATAAATATGCAATTTATTCAATAGCCAAGAGAAAAATACAATCACTAATTTAACAAAATAGAAAAATATACATGCAAGTCTGATTAAATATGGCATTATAATATTTTATTCCTCTCCTAAAATATTGTCAGTTTCCATGAAACTTTGTGAAATAGAATGTGTGTTAATAAAATGAAAAGACAAAATATGTGTGGTATAGCATCATTTAGACACAAAAAGCAATACAAATAGGGACAACTGCAGTTCATGTCCATTTGTGTTGACAAAAAATGTGCGTTGATTGGTTTATACATGCCTACAGTTAAAAGGCTCATTTGATTCAAAGCTACTTCCTATGACTGGAAAAACAAGAACAAACTAATCAGAGAATGGCAGTAATTGTTTCATAAAAAATGCTCTGAGGTATCCAAAATGAGATATTCATAAGTGATCAATACTAAGGACTGTGTTCTGAGAGGAAACAGGGCCAACTTCAATGAAAGAATGAGGAATAAGTCATACAAGGGAATAGTTAGGGAAAGAAATCCACAGAAATTGTGGTATGTTAATATAAGGATTTCAATTATATAATCATAGAGTCACAGAACTGTAGGGGCAGGAAGGGGCCTCCAGAGATCATCTAGCCCAGCCCTTCTGCAAAGCAGGCCCCTTACAGCAGGCTGCAAAAGTACACATCCAGGTGGGTCTTGAATGTCTCCAGAGAAGGAGAATCCACAACCTCCCTGGACAGCCTGTTCCAGTGCACCACCACACTCACTATGAAAATGTTCCAATGTTCCTTCACATATTGCAGAACTTGAGGGATTATTGAGGGATATTAGACAAGCAAAGTGTAAAATCAGGAAGATTAATTTTAGGAAAGCCAGCTTCCTGCTCTTCAGGAAGTTAGTCAACAAAACCACCCGGGAATCTGTCCTCAAGGATAAGAGAACAGGACAGAGCTGGTAGTTCTTTAAGGAAGCTTTCTTTTGGACACAAGAGCTCTTTATTCTCAGCTGTCAGGAAAGGAAGTCAGGAGACCAGCATGACTGAACGGAGTCAACTACTGGTCAAAAAGGAGAGAAAGAAGAAAATGCTCAGGTGGTGGAAGCAAGAGCAGGTAAAGAGGGAGTAGTAAAGGGTTGCTGCAAGGTTGTGTAGGAATGTGGTCAGGAGGGCCAAGGCCCAGCTGGAACTGGAATTGTCAAGAGACACAAAGAAGGATGAGAAAGGCTTCTATAGGTACATCAACTAAAAAAACAAAAGTCCAAAAGGGTGTACCCCCCCTAGTGAGCAATAAAATCAGACTAGTAACTGTATACATGGGGAAGGCTGAGATACTCAACGACATTTTTGCTTCAGTCTTTGTTAGTAAATGCACTATGCACAGCCTTCAAGCAGATGGTTCAGAAGGTGAGAGCTGTGGGATGGGATGCCATTCAGAGAGACCTAGGCAGGGCCGAGGTGAACTTCATAACACTCAACAAATCCAAGTGGAAGGTGATGCACCTGGATCACAGCTATCAGTAGAAGCTGGGGGTTGAAAGGATAGAGAACAGCCCTAACAAAAAGTACTTGAGGGTACTGGTGGATGGGAAGCTGCATATGAACCAGCAGTGTGTCCTCACAGCTTAGAAAGCCAGCTGTTTCCTGAGCTGCATCAAAAGAAGCATGGTCAGCAGGTCAAAGGAGGTGATCCAGTCCCTCTACTCTGCACTGGTGAGACCTCACCTAGAGCTCTTTGTCCAGATATGAAGTCCTTGGTACAGAAGAGATGTGGACCATTTGGAGCATGCCTGGAAATCATCCAAGAGATGACATACTTTCCCTACATGGACAAGCTGAGATAACTTGAATTGTTCAACCTGGAGAAGAAAAGGTTCCGGAGAGACCTCGTAGCAGCTTTTCAGTATCTAAAGGGGAGTTAATAAGAAGGAAGGGGACACTCTTCATCAGGGTCTGTTGTGTTAGGGCAAATGATTTGAAACTAAAGGATGGAAGATTTAGATCAGATATAAGGAAGAATTTATTTTTACAATACAGGTAGTGAAACACTGGAAAAGGTTGCCCAGAGAGTTGGGCTGATATCATATCTCATTTACTCTGCCAGCCTGTATGAATGTTAGTGGTGATACAGCAGTCTACAATGTCATTTGAATTTGAATCCTGCTTGTTACCAAGCTTCAGCTGTTCCTCAATATATGGCAGATGGGTATTGTGAGTTGTTCATTCACCAGCACTGTGTCCCTCAGCGTCACCCAGAAGAATAAGAAAATCTTTCTTCATTTTCATGGCGCTCATTTTGGCTATAATTAAAACAACAACAACAACAACAACAACGACAACAACAAAACTTGAAAAAAGAATTGGTAGTATTTACTAATCACCAGCTTGGTGTTCTTTCTTCCTTTTGTTCAACAACGTAAATGGATGATCATCATTTCAAAAACTCTTCTTTCATTTAACATATAAGAAGAGCTTACTTAAAAGTATAATTTCTTACCCTTTGCATTCCACTGTCCCTAATACACAAGGTTCCTTTTTCCCAGACATTCGCTTTTCATCATGTTTCTCTCTCGCTCTTGTGAGATGATGTGCACAGAAAAATGTCCTTAATGACTTTAATGATTCTGCTAGAAAAAATGACTATCCCACAGGATACTTGAGGACTGACAAATCAAATAGACTGCAAGTGAAGACAAAATAAACAAACAAACAAACAAACAAACAAATAAATAAATAAATAAAAATTGTACTAAGTTCTGTGCACAACATCAACATCACACTAAGCCTTGATTCCTGATGTATGTGACAACTTCCAAACTTACTCTCAACAATCTGAAACATAAGGCATTTGTTTTGTATTACTCTGTGGAAACTTATGCATAAACTATGTCTAGAAATACAGTCATCAATAGAGGCTTCAGTTTCTCTGGTCAACTTCATTTTGAAGATGTTTTTTTGGGGGAGTTTGCTGTGGGCGAACTTGGTAGGCATCTAAACACCATACAACTGGTTGCTTATTCCTCTCACTACACCCAGAGTCACAGAAGAAGAAGTAACGAAAAGCATAAGCAAGAAAACTTGTGGTCTGAGATAAAAATAGCTTAGTCATCAATGAAGTAGAAGAATAAAGAAAACAAAACAAATGATGCAAAGACTATAACCTATCAACTTCCACAAGTAGACCCTTGTGCAGCCAGTTCCCAATCAATTGTTAACTAACCTTTAAAGGTCCTCTTTCCGTTTTGTTGTGTGGGTTCTTGTGTGGCATGGAATATCTCTTTAGTTAGTTCAGGTAATCTGCCTTATTATGTCTCCTTCCAACCTTTTGCACACCCACAGTCTACACAGTAGGGAGCGGAATAAGGAAGCGGGAAGGCCTTGATGCTCTGTAAACATTGTTCAACAATAGTTAGAACAGTAGCATGTTATCAGTGCTGTTTACAAATACAAAATACAGCACCTTATGAGTTGCTTTGGAGAAAATAAACTGTCCCAGCTAGACCTAGTGCAAGGACACATAAATGACAATGGTATCATCTGATTCCCATATCCACAGGAGCCAGCAAAATAAAATGTTCTGAAATATGGTGAAATACAATTTTCCTTTTAGAATAAAAGTCTTGCTTGGTCACCTAGATCTCTATCTTTTTTTCTGAGTGGGCCACATGCAAGCTCTGAATAAGCAAAATTGCTCTGCAACAGCGTTGGTAAATTAGCATGGAAGTTGTGTGAATACTAAGGTAGCAATTCAGTCTGCAAAGAAGCTATAAGAAAACAGTTACAACAACAACAAACAAAATGCGATTGCCCTAAAATGTATCTGTGTCTGCCAAATGTAATTTTTGCTCAAGTAGTTTCAACTAATGCAGTCCTGCTTTTTGTGGCACCATCTGTTGAATTTCACTTCCTCATGTACTAACAAAGAGTAAATGGAAACTTCATATAATTTAAAATGAAAAAAAAAAAAAAATGGGGGAACAAGTTCTCAGTTACAGCTGTGTGAAGGTTCAGGTGGGCTCTTGGACTTTACACAGCTGATTCCATGTATGTAAGATAGTTACACAACCTTTTATATAGCCACTATTCACATGGACTAACACTGCAGGGAAATATTCAGTCACTTTTTCTTTGGCTGGTGCTGAAGTTGTAATAGTTGCAGTACTAGTTGTAATAGTACTGGTTTGTTTCTTGTTGGAGTGTTTTGATTATCAAGATATGTTGGGGGACAATGGTAAACTATGTATAACTTCAAGAAATTATATATTTCACAATACTTGAGAATATTGGTGGGTTGTTTTTTATTTTTTATTTTTATTTTTTTCCTACTGTGTATTGTATAATAAATCAAATTAAAAAAAAAAAAAAAAGTAAAAAAAGAATTTCAGATGCTGGTAGTTCTCAAGAACTTGATATTCAACACACTTTGTTAAAATGTAATTCAGGAAAGAAAGCAAAGGTAACTTGGGAAGGAGAGGACAGTGACAGATGCTTTGTAAAGGCTTAGTTTTCATTAGAAGAAGAAACAGAGGTAGATGGATGAATGAGGTCTGAAACAGACACATATTTATATTGGTTCAAGAAGCTTAAAAAAAGAGGATTTGGAGCTAGAAGGCAGGAGACAGGCAAATGGGACAGGAAACTCAAACTGTTTTGTTTGTATTCCACAAACCGAAATAGTCCTGCTTGAGTAAGAGCTCAGCACTAACAAAGAATTTCAGTAGAGTCTGCTGATATAAATCTTTAACCTGCTTAAGGACCAGGACATACATAATATATTTATATATATATGTAAATATATATATATTTTATGGAGGGAGCAATTACAAAGCTTTCCTTAAGCACAACTCTTCCTTTGAGCTCAGTTTGTGCAAAAATCTCACAGTTTAACCCCCTGAGCTGCAGCTGTCAGAGCTGCTACACAAGCATACAGGTTAGAAAATTAGTTCTCTGAAAGAAGGAGTGGAAGATCCCAGCAGCAGAACTTCATCCCAGGCACCTGTAATGTGAAACAAAACCATAAGAAATCAACCTCTTTGAATGAGATAATGTCTCTTCCAGGCCTCCTTGAGCACCAGCTGCATCTCACAGAAGAACATTTATCTCGATAACATAAGAGGAATCTGAAGAAGTGTCACACGGCTGTGCCATCAATCTGGAGAGAGCCCTAGTAGCTTAATTCTCTAACATGTAGTGGTGAGGCAAGATAAACAGAAGGCTATTGCAGACACTACACTATTACAGCTCTCCTTAAAACTTCATTTTAAGTCCCTACAGTTCTTCCAGGACTTAAGATCTGATTATGAGGGTTATAAAAATTCAGATATTTAAGTCTGGTATTTAGGGTAGCATCACTCAGGATCTGGTATATTTCCCACAGAAATCAAGCAGTGGAGATGGGGGCTCAAGCTCAAGCTCTGAGGCAATATTATTATCATTTTATCATGTTTATTCATTTACTCTTTTTGAGCTGGACTTGTCACAGGGGAGAAATGTGCTGGCATCAGGGAGCTAACGGGAAATTTATTTATTTATTTATTTTTCTTTCTTTCTAGATATCCTGAGCTCCTGTCTTACTGCAGAGACTAGAGCTTTCCCAAAGTATCCAAACCACGGAAGTGTCAATTCCCATCCCAAATAATAATATTATTTTGAAAGCTTAATTTCAAGGCAAAACTCAGCTATTTTCTTATGGAGTCAAGTTGATTTATAAAGTGGAAAGTGAGGAAAATGTCTCTTTATTCTTGTTATATAAATGGTATACATATGTATATATATACTTATATACATACATATACACATATGCACATTTTTCTCTTTCACACTCATTCTATGTCATTATTCTGCTACAGGTTACCTGTTCTGAGAGCAGTGTTTGCTTTTCATCAGTTTTTAATGCCATTTTGAAGTAGGGTCCATGTTATTATCGCACAGAAATTTAAGCATTAAGTTTCCCACAGCCCTGAACTCTTTTTCGTATCACCATCTGGAAGGCTTGATTTCTAGTCAGTACCTTGCTGAAATTATCTCTATTTGGATTGTGTTATCAGACAGCAGCGTTGGGACTGCAGGTCAACTATTGATAACCTTCAGGAGGAGCTTTGGTTCACTGGACCCTGCCCAAAGCGTAATTCAGCCTTTGGGATAGAAAATAGTGCTTGCGAACACTAATCAGGGAAAAGAAGTAGGAAAGAGGATATGCTTGAAAAAGAGCCCTGAGCTAGAGTTTAGCTAGAGGTTGGGAGTTGCTGAAGTCCCAATAGGACCATGACCTTTTTGACTGCAAAAATTCACACACAAAAAAATGAATCTCTAAAGTTGCTACTTGACTAAACTTAGAAATACTTATTTTCTTTTCTGATTCATCATCATCATCTTCTTCTTCTCCTTCTCCTTCTTTTTCTTCTTCTTCTTTGTTTCCAATTTAATCCATATACTTTTCCTTTGGAAATTATGCATGGGTATAAAATAAAAACAAAAGATAAAAAATGGGTAGCCATCTGCCTATGTAACACTTGTACTTCCTTTTAACCATAACTAGCAAAAGGAGCACACAAAGCATCGCTAGAAGATGTACCAGTACTAAAAACTGAATAGAGTGTCTGCCTATCTAGTGCAAGAATTTTTAGCTGAGGGGAAAAATAAAAAGTAGTAATTCCATTATGAATTTTGAACTGTCATCTGACATCATGGACTGAATGCAGAAACGAATGTTCAGGTTAGAAATGTCTCATGGTTTGTTGTAATATCCTAATGTGGAAAAACTGCTAAAAGAGTTAGAGAGAAATCAGTCTTGCAAAGATCAAAGCCATAGCTTGATGTGGAGAAGCTGCCAGATATTCTGATATTTCCCTGACACCTCATTTCACATTTAATATGTATGGAAAGGGTCATATCACACAACCTTCTCATTCAGCTGTCCTTGAAACTCTCACTCAAAATACTACATAGCTCTCTACTGTCTCTATGTCTTTTACACCATACATTCACTGTATCTTACAGTGACATGCAGTGTGATCATCCAGGCATGCTGTACTGGTTTCAAAGGTGGACAGGTGTCTGCCTGTCTCCTCAAACAATCACTTCTGAAGGCTACTTTTCTATTTTTACAAAACAGATTATCATGCCAGCTTTGGAATTTGTTTTTCTTCTCTGCATTAAGCAATCAGATCATTTTCTTGTAGGTTAGTTTAAGGGCATGTGCTGGTTCTGTCTATGATGGAGTTAGTTTTCTTCACAGTAGCTTGTAAGGTGATATGTTTTAGATTTGTGATGAAAACAGTGTTGGCAATGCTGATGTTTTAGTTGTCACTGAATAGTGCTTACAAAGTATCAAGGTCTTTTCTGATTTTCACACAGCTCTGCTAGCAAGGAGCTGGGAATGCGCAAGAAGCTGGGTGGAAACACAATCAGGACAGCTGACCTTAAGTGACCAAAGGAATATCTTTCTGTATATAGGAGAACATTTTCAGTATCTAAATGGGGATTTCTTTCAGTATCTAAAGGAGAGCAATAAGAAAGGACAGACTCTTTTGCAGGGTCTGTTGGGATAGAACAAGGGGAAACGGTTTCAAACCATAACAAGGGAGATTTAGATTGGATACAAGGAAGACTTTTTTTTTACAGTAAAGATGGTGAAATACTGGCACAGGTTGCCCTGAGAGGTAGTGGATGTTCCATCCCTGGAAACATTCAAGATTAAATTGGATGGGGCTCTGAGCAACCTGGTCTAGCTGTAAG
This sequence comes from Alectoris magna, assembly GCA_030625065.1. Taxonomy (NCBI): domain Eukaryota; kingdom Metazoa; phylum Chordata; class Aves; order Galliformes; family Phasianidae; genus Alectoris; species Alectoris magna. Next base: position 6,206,097 of record CM060561.1, read on the forward strand.
TTTCCCTGTTTATTTCAGGGAGGTTGGACAAGATGACCTTTAAATGACCCTTCCAACACAAACAATTCTATGACTCTATGATATTCCATACCATATGGCATCATTCTAGGCAATAAAAGATGGGGGAAAGAGGGAGAAAGGAGGGATGTTCAGTGTGAATATTTGTATTCCCGTGATGCATGATGAGCCCTGCTTTCCTGGAGGTGGCTGAACATCTGCTGATGGCAAGTAGCAAATGTATTCTTTGTTTTGCTTTACCTGTCTAACTGTTTTTACCTCAGCCTATGAGTTTTGTCTCTCTTACCTTTCCAGCTATCTCTCCCATTTAGTAGCTCTGTTGTCATGAACATCCTACCACACAAGGTTTAACCCTAACCCAGTGAGATACTTGGGCCACAATTCCATCTTAGCTTCTAGTATCCCTCCCAGTAGCCCTTGCTTTATGAACACATGGAAACTGACATTCACATAAAAAGACTGATAGACAGTCCTATGGTTTAAAAAGTCATCCTTTTGTTCCATGAAAGAGTTAAAGACTAGAAAAAGGGGAGCAGTGACTTTTAAAATGTTCTTGCATGAGTTGCACTGAGGAGTCTGATTGCCCTTTTTACCTGCAAAAGCTGCTTTTTTTTTTTTTTTTTTTTTTTTTTTTTTTTTTTTTTTTTAATCATACGTGCTCACAGATGGCCTGGCAAGCTGTGAGAAAACAAGTGCCATAACTCACTGGGAAGACGCCAATTTTACTTAATCCCATCTCAGGGGAATTTTAGCTCAGCTTATTTCAGAAATGTCCATCAGTTCAGTGGTCTCGTAGGACAAAAAGCAGAAAGTTTAAAGACTGATTGGATCTCTGGGGTCTTCATTTAGTTGTCTAAATAAAAGTGCCTCCTTCTGTTTGAGATCCTTTAGGGTATCTGCTATATCCATGTTGTCTGAGTGATATGATCGAAGACCTGCAGGTCACTGGTGCCCTTATGGAAGAGCAGCTGGAGATGAAGCACAGATACTCTATGGCATTCAGTATGGCACTATGACTGCATTTAGGCAACTAGCTTGGTTCTTCTCCGTCTCCTTTGCAAGGACTGAGGTAGAAATTGTATTACACGCTAAATATCTGAACAGGAGTTAAGGAGGAAAAAAGAAGTATGTCTACTTGGTTCTCTAGAATGTAATGATCACAATTTGGCAATGAAATTTGTGAGGTAGGGTGTGTTCAAGGCAGAACTGCTTGGCAAAGGGGGCACCCAAGGGATTCATTTCCCCCACAAATGTTGATGCACTGGAACAAGTTCAACAGAAGGCCAACAACAGGACTCTGAAATTGAAACTGTTGCCTGTGAGAAGAGCTCTTCAGCTTGGAGAGTAGGTTGCCTGAGGGGTACATAGTTGCAACATTTGAATATATGCAAAGAGGTTATCAAGGTAATAGAGCCACTACAGTTTACCAAATGAGCGCAAGTGCTAGTGATAATAAACATAAGAGTTTCTACTTGTAGACTGATAAAGGGTAAGGAGGGCAATAGGTGGACCAGTGTGCCCAGGGATGTTGTGCATCCGTGTACAACCTTGTATCCAAATGTATAAAGTTCTGAACAATATAGTGTGAATTCTGTGTTGAATCCCTCTGTCCTGAGAAGGAGCTCGGACTGGAGACTTCCTGAGGCCCTTTCCAGCCTGAATGACTCTGTTTCTTATGATGAATGCATTTGCCTTCATCTGAGGAACATCTGCAGATATTTCTGAACAAGTATTCATAACTTGTCACGTGTAACTCCATTACAAGTAAGTATTCATTTAATTCAAACCTGGAGCAGGGCTTCTAGTTTCTTTTTCATTTACCATGAACTGAATAGGAATTGGGAATTACATTCAAAAGCAACAACAAACAACAAAAATTATAAAATAGCTGGAGCCTAATTCCTCAAATTCAGCTATCTTGTTAGTCCAGTGTCTCAGATCTAAATAAAACTTGGGGTCTGAATATCTGAATATCTTTCTTCCTTTTATTCTTCTTCTGTTATTATTAATGTTTTATTGTTTTATTCACCAAGCTCAGAGAAGCTCAGAGAAGTGATGGCCAAGTGTGTTATAATCACTACCATTTTTGTTTTAATTATTATTTTTTTGCACATATGTCTATATTACTATACATTTGTCTGCAACTCACTTGTTTCACTTCATGACATCTTGTAGGGAAAGTCTATGTTCTTTCTTCTGTTTCTTCACTATAAAGAAGGCTTGTCCCATTTCTGAGTCTGCTGTATGCTTTTGCAATTATTAAAAAAAAAAAAAAAAAAAAAAAAAAAGAATATTAATGCAATTGTTTTTTAGATAAAGAAAGAAAAAAAATGCACCAAATATCCTGGACTCGGACTCATTAAACCCTTTAATTCTTGTGTTTTAACTCAGTGGGCTGCTCAGAACTACGCAGCTTTTCACTCACTCCACCACCCAGTAGGATGGGAAACAGAAATGGAAAAAAGTAAAACTTTTCAGATAAAGACAATTTAATAGGATGGAAAAGGAAGGGAAATATAATAATAAGAAGAATAAATTAGAAAAAAAGAAATAATGCACAATGCAATTGCTCACCATCCACCGACCAATGCCCAGTCAGTCACCAAGCAATGGCAGCATCCCTAGCCAACTCTCCCAGTTTTATTTTTCAGCATGAAACCATATGTTATGGGATATCTTTTTGGCCAGTTTGGGTCAGCTTCTTCTGGTTCTGTCCCATCCCATCTTCTAGTACACATAAAGCTCCTCCCTGTAAGGTCAGCATGAGAAGCTTAAAGTCCTCGACTAATTCAATGTACTGCCCATAAACAACTAAAACAACTAAAACATCAGTCTGTTATCAACATTGTTTTCCTCCTAAATCCAAAACAGTGCATCATACCAGCCACTGGGAAGAAAATTAACTCTATCTTGCCAAAACCAGGACAACTGACAAGTGAATTAAAGCCTTGCAAAATAATTGAGTGATAGTATGACAGAAAAGCTTTACCCTCTTGCATATCTCAAAGGATGGTCCAATTTCTGTTCAGCTAAAATACTACAATCTTAATGAAAAATATTTAATTGGTGCTTAAAGGTTCAGGATATTATTTTATTCCAAGTAAAACTATGTTGAACAAAAGAAAGCCCACAGTGTTTTGACAAACTAAATTCCTACATCCCAACTTCCCTTCTCTCTCCCTCCTCTTCTCTTTACCTCTTTTCATCTATCATTATCCACAACACATCTTTATTTTTCAAGTGTTGAGTGATGAGAGCTTTTAACTTGCAGTATCCTATGTAGAGAAGCATGTCAGTATTTTGCTGGTTGTAATGCAATTGGTTTCATGGTTCCACTTATCTCCAGCATCTGGAGATTTCAAGTGAAGTGCAAATGAGAGTATAACAGAAGCATATTAATTAAGTGCTAACCACATGCTTTGGCTCTTCTACAGGATGCACAAAACAGCATACATTTTATATAGGCCAGAGAAGCAAGATATTAGATTACTTGAGTTCAAAAAGAGTATACTTAATTTTGGAAGAGTATTGTGTATGTCACCTATTAAACTGCACTCTGAGAAGTTTTGCTTTCATGCAGGTGACAGATCAGCAGTACTTGTTACTCCAAGGAACACATATGTAGAGAAAAGGCTACAGTCTGTTTTTAATGTGAAACAATTTGGATTTATCTACCTAATGCAGTAGCAAACAGTATTCTAATTATCTCTGCAGAAATGGAAGGCTTTGTGCCACAGGGATGCAAATTAACAGTGCTGATATGCTGATCCCCAATTAGATGTGGAGTTTACCTTTCCAGCTTATGCTCATCTATCTAATAAGCTGCATTTCTGGAAGTTTTAAAGCGGTTCATTAAACACTGTGGAAACCTTAAAATAAAATAAAATAAAATAAAATTAAAAGAAAGAAAAAAATAAAAATAAAAATAAAAATAAAAAATCAAATGTCTTAGGAACCTGCTCAGCTCTGTGTTAGTGAGGTTATATGCAATGAATTACCAAAAGTCAGTGAGAAGGGAAATATTTTGCAGTTGAAGTCGTAAATGCTGGAAATCACATCTACTTGAAAAAAATTTACTGTGTGATTAATCTTTTCATAAAGTTCACATTAAAGATAAAAGAAGGTTTTCTATTAGTGCCCAAAGGTCTGCTAAAGAATATTCTTTCAAAACAAAACAAAACAACTCCCCCCCAAACAAACAAACAAGCAAACAAAAACAGTAGGAATTCCAAGAAGTTTTAATTCACAGAGGGAGAAAAATGAAAGGTCATCCAGAAATAAGCAAAAAAGAAGAAAGAGGTATCATCCATGTTCTGATGGGTGATGCAAAGTGAAGTGCTAAGAGGATGCAGTGAGACATTCAGAGCCAGGAGAAAAAACTGTTGAGAGTCTTTACAATATTCTAAAAAAGGGTCTGGTTCTGGAATTACCTTAGAGCATCATTTTTCACATCATATTTCTGATTCTGATGACAATTGATGTCATTTTTAGGTCACAGAACTCCATGACCTATTTAACATTCAACCCTGAATAGGGAAAATCAATGTTATTCTTTTATCCTCTTTGTAAAACTACAAACTACAACAAAAATAGAAAGTACCGTAATGCACATGGACATTTATATTCGTGTGTATAAGTACAATCCTGGTATATCACAACTAAGTGACAGTATTACATAATCTAGGATTAACATGCACTTATGTTAATGCCAGGATATGTATTTACTCAATCAAATATAAAAATAAGGCTGTGCCGAATTTTAAAAGACATTTTGGAAGCTATAATGATCTAGCTATTGGTAGATGATAATAGGCTGATGTAGATCATCCTGTCCTCCACCTGCCTATATATACATCAACGTTGCTTTTTCTTTCTTTTTTTTTCTTTTTCTTTTTTTTTTTCCTGTACTTACAACTGCAGAATCTAAACAAAATTAACAGCTAGCAATCTGGTACTATTATTCTGATTTTCTAAAATCTTTTTTTTCATCAGAAATGTGATAATGTAACAGGAAAATACAGATAGGTGGAAAAGAAACACATTAATGATTTCTACTTTTTCTATTAACATAAGTCAGATATCTCCTTCTACCCCTGGTTTCTGGCTGTGGATTTTAAAGCAGTATCTGGAGCACCCAGGAAAGAAACTGCATGACCTGCCTGGGAGGACTTTTCTGATATTGCATTGTCCTTACAATGAGAAGATTTGTCTTTATATCCAGCTTGAATATTTCTTGTTCCATGTCCACTTCTGAGATTATCCTTCAGCAGATGCCTTGTGTATGATTCTATAGAAACAGCCTTATTTCTAGTGAACTTCTTATGGAGTGTCCTTTGCTAGATGTCGTGAAGGTACTGATGCAAGCTGAAAGACAAAGAACACATTTGGTGGCATCCTGATTCCAGATTAAAAAAATGAGAAATAAAAGTTAGGAAAACTACATAGGCAAAAAGAACACAGAAAAATGGCACAATGCACTAAGCACATTTAATCAAAATATATTTAAAGCATTCATTCTGTACAAACACATACCAAATAGTGTTAAACAACACTATCAGAGAGAGCTGTGATGGATTTCACTTCTTTAGGCAAACTTTATGTTTTTGTGAGACACACTATGACAATATAAATGTGTCAGCTACTGCACCAGAGTAAGTATCCATCAGCCTCCAAAACTGAGAATTTTGTAACTCCACTTTTATAAAGGAATAATTCAGAGGTAATTGGGTGGAAGTGAGTGGATGGTTTAGTTTACCATGGCACTGTTTGGGCTCTGTCTGAGATTTTAAAAGCCAATTTGGGAACTCAGGGAGAAAGATACAATTATTAGGTTTGGTCAAAAGAGACAGCTATTTCTTTGCTTTATGCTTCTAAAAACTTTTTTTTTAAATGATGTTTATTCCTCAGATGTTTTCCTTTTGCAGTGAATAACTTATTTATTTAAAGGATAATTCTTTTGATATGTTCTTAAATCATATTCTATTTCTCTACCACTGCTCAGTTTAGTTTAGTTTAGTTTTGTTTTGTTTTTTTTTCCACCCTGTGTTTATCTCTGTGTGTAGTGCATCAGATAGGAGATTCAGAGAGTAGCCATAACATGTGGAAAATCAAATTTCATCCTATAGCAAACAAGAACAAGATTCTTCCTGTTCTAAATAGAATTAAGGAAACAAGGAAACAGTTTTTGGTTTTCATAGAATCATAGAATCACAAGCTTGGAAAGGACCTACAGGATCATCTAGTCCAGCCATCCTCCATTACCACTGCTACCACAAGCTACTAAACCATATCTCATAGCTCCTCATCCAGATGCCTCTTGAACACTGCCAGGGACCACCGTCCCTCCACCACCTCCCTGGGCAGGCCATTTCAGTGCCTGACCACCCTCTGAGAAAAGTTTTTCCTTATGTCTAATCTAAATCTCCTCTGGCACAATCTGTGGCCATTTCCTTGGGTCCTGTTTGTTGCCTTGGAGAAGAGGCCAAAACCTTCCTCATCACAACCTCCCTTCAGGAAGTTGTAGAGTGCAATGAGGTCTCCTCTGAGCCTCCTCTTCTCCAGACTGAACAATCACAATTGTTTTGTTGTTTTGTTGAGTTTGTTTGTTTTGTGTTGCAAACTACTCTAGGGAGCATACTTTATCAGGAAGGTTGGATTTTTTTTTTTTATTTCCAGTGTTTCCTTCCAACCCACACAGTTCTGTGATTCTGTGTTTAACTTCTTTTGCTTTTTTATTTTCCATACAATTTTAGGTCAGGGTTTGTTGTTGTTGTTTTTCAAAGTTGTCTGGGTACTCAGTGGGCATTCAGTGCCTAAATAGCACATACCCAATTCATGCTACATGGCTATGGTTTAACTTATTCTGGCTAAGATTTACAAAACAAATAACATGCCTGGCAAGGGTTGAGGAGAACAGATAACAATAACTTACTTATGAATCTTGGCCTTATATGATGTCATCTATTCTACCCAGCTTTGGTTCAGTGACAGGATCTTTGTCTGGATTTGTGATTCTGCTGCAAAGATAATGACATATGGAACAGGAAAGAGGCCACAGTGCCATGTTCTATTAATGTATGAGCTACCAGTAGAGCAACAAGGGATCGTGAGAAGGAAGTCAATTATATGAACTTTGTGCTCAGTGCATGAGATTTGACAGATATGAGTTACGGGAACTGACACTAAGAAGTTTGTGTATCCATTTGAAGGCCTTGTTGCAACTCAGGAGGGGGAAGGCTTCTGGTACCAGCCTCTTCCTGAATGAGGGAGAGAAGTACGAGGTTACTCAGAACTGGCAGCAAAGGTTTCTTCTGACACCTGAATGCTCCTTGGAGGTCTGCTATCTAGGGAGCAACTTCCTAAAAGGCTTAGGCCTCAAAAGTTAAACAGACAGAAAATTAAGTGCCACAGAAAGTCAGATGGCTGTAGGCCAGGCAGCGTATGAAGGACTCTTGCAGAGTTATACAGTGATATACAATTGGGATATATTTAGCTAGCTGGTTGAAAGAAAGAAACAGGGCATAGAGGAAGGCAATATCTTGGGAAAAAGTGTCAAATGTAGTAGTTTTCCATGTGTTTGCTCTGAAGATGCTTTCTTTTACATTAAAGGCAGAGAGAGCCTTTAGAAAGTAAAACAGTTGACAGAATATGCACAAGGAGTCAAAATATAGTATGATTACAATGCAAGCTATTTCAAAGTGTAGAGAACTAGGGGGAATGGAAGTTTACATGCATTTAATAATGATTTGGGAGCAGTGACTAAACCCATCAAAATCAGCTCTATTTTTTTTATTTTATTTTTTATTTTATTTTATTTTTTTACAATAATATGCAAACGGATCTAAATTTTCTAGTCAGGATGTGCCACCTCTCAATATTTAAGCCTTTAAATGATTTTTTTTTGCACTGGATATGTTCCATTTAGCAACTAATGATCCTTCTTTTCTTTTTTTCTTTTTTCTTTCTTTTTTTTTTTTTTTTTTTTTCCTGAGATGCTCATTCAACTCTTTCTTTAAATGTCATGACAACATGACCACAGTCTTATTACTATCAGTATTGCTGCTTAGACTAGCAATTAGCTTGCGCTACTTTCAGCTATAATATGGGGGGGGAAAAAAAAAAAAAAAAAAAAAAAAGATGTCTCCAGTGTCATCACAGTGCTCACTGCAAGAAAGGAGAAAAAGGCTGGACACGAGCCAGCAGTGCGTACTTGCTGCCCAGAAGGTGAACAGTATTCTGGGCTGCATCAAAAGAGGGGTGGCCAGCAGGGAGATGATTGTCCCCCTCTACTCTGCCCTCATGTGGCCCCTTTTGAAGTACAGCATCCAGGGCCCCTAGTAGATGAAAGGTGAGGAGCTGTGGGAGTGAGTCCAGAGGAGAGTTGTGAAGATGATCAAAAGCCCCTCCTCTGGACCTGCTCCAACAGATAGATAGATGTAAAGATACATGCAGAAGAACAAAAAGAAACTTAGGAAGTGACAAGGGCACTCCACGTACTTTGTGTCCAGTTCAGCTGCTACCGATGTTTAAGCATCTAATGTAATCTTAGGTGACCTAGGCTGCCCAAGGCATTCACACTAGGTCAATAGCAGGACCTATGCCATATATATAGTCTCCTGAAGCAGCAGCTGCAGGTTAGGAGGGAGATCCTTCCTAACCATTTCAAATGGCATAAGTTGCTTAGATGCCAGCAGCTAAACAGAACACTTAGTTTTCTTAATCTGTGTTTTCTATGGCAGCTTCTGGCTCCCGACTACATTAGTCCTTTCCCTGTGAAAAAAGCCTTGGCTTATACTTCAGTTGACTTTATTCTGTTGTTTCTTGTCCTGGTAGAACTATTCTGAGCAATGTCAGCACATTAAATTTACAGGAATATGTTCCTTTTATTTATTTTTCTTGCTGGATTATTATATCATAAAGACCTTTAAGAGTAAGTCTTTCAAGAAAGTAGGTGGAAATATGAATCAGAACACAGTGACCAGCAGTGAGGCTGCCATGGAAACATAGCTTAAGAATAAGAAGAGTCAAATCCCACCAGTAGATATTTAATGAAATTTTGGTAAGAAGCAGGTAAATCTGCTATTGTAAATATATTTTACGCTGATCAGAACTGCAGTAAAGAACCTGCCACATATTTCCTTAAGTGGTGGTCACTCTGAGAGTACAAGTGTTGGTGCATCAGGTAAATAGATTGACCTTATCTACACTTAGTCCAAATTAAAGTCTGTTTAGAACACTACATAAGGGAAGAATTTGGGGTAAGAATTGGGGACACAGCCAAATAACTTGAGTACTTATGTTTACACATTGGAGAATAATTTCCAGTATAACAAGAATGTGATACTTGAATTCTTGCTTGAGTAACATCAGATATTCACTTACATAGAAACAGACAAAAATCTAGAAATTTTAGGTCTCTCTCTTTTATAATTTTTTTTTTTTTTTTTATTTTTTTCAATGAGAAATTAATGCTCCTTTTACTATCAATCATGTAATAGATGTGGATACCCTAAAAATTCCAGATTGATTGTTCAAACCTATATTGACCTGGACAGCCAGACTATAATTCAGGATTTATTGATTCTCTTTTTTAAAATATAGAATAATAATTATTATTTTTATTAACAACAGCATATTTTGAAGATATTCTGATTTATAAAGGATCCCATTCATGTAATTTAGAAATCTCATTCTCTTGACGTATTCACTTATTTTATTTTTAATGGTGTATTCAGGTAATTTGTAACTTTTGACTAAAAAGAGGCTCTAAAATACTTGGAACATGTTGCTTTAACCAGACACTCGGTAACAGAATGTGTTGAAATTATTTACCTAAGTCTGGGAATGGAGATGATCAAGCAATATGAAGAGTTTAAGAGACAAACATCTTTACCTGGTCAGTCTCCCCAAAAGAAGCAGAATTTCCTAGGTACACAAACTACTACGTCCTCACAGTTGACTTTGAGATCAAGAAATGCTATGCTGATTCTAAGATGGAGTTCTTAAGCCAACAGCAGAAAAAGCTTAATTTGTTCAGAAATGTGAGGTTCAGAGCAAACATCTTCAACAACACACAAAGCTACATCTCATAACATTTACTATGGATTTCAGAAAGACCCATGTTCTTCCAGAACTTGACAATCCAAGGTTCTGAATCTGTGATAGGTCACTTGAGGCTCGATGTCCTATTGACATTATCAAAATCAAGAACATGAATGGTGTCATGGTTTTGTAATTTTGCTATTGGTATTCCACATCATAACATCATGTACAGCAGAGATAATTAAAGAGTTAATCCTCCAGCTCCGTGGATTGACAACTCTCCAGATACCTGCTTCTCAAAAGAGAAATACTACACATCCCAGAGGACTTCACAGTCAGAGAAGGAAGATATGTCATGGAAATCATGGGATCTGGCTCTCTCTCTTGCTGGCTGGAGAAGGGTGTGGGTGTGCTTCCAAGCCATGCACCTTCATTCAAGTAGGCCTTTTGGTTTTAGAAACTCTCTCTCTTATTTATTTATTAGCCTCAATTTCAATTAGATTTTATTATACTGTTTTGTCTTGCATTCCAATATCATAGTTTGTAAAATAAGTTTTCCTCCTTAGATAGTTGTTGCTGCTCTTTTTCTCTCTCTGAGCCCAGCTCCTGTCTCCCTACCCCTTTCCCTTTTTCGTTCCCATTTTTGGGGTCGGGGGGCCCACGGGCCTACTGCCCTCCTGTCATGGGCATAGATTGATCTAGATAACTCCATGACAAATAGTTCTGTGGAAATAGTGCTGTGTGGAACAGAATTACTGTTGACTGTGAGATTGTATAGTTCCATTACCAATGGTTAAGAGCCATGTAAAATATAGAGTATGAAGGTGAAGATATGGTGTTACCAGGGGGAAACTAGTGCTTTCTTCCTCTACACAGATATTTTTTAATGAGCTCTGTGGTTAGAGCACAATTTACTTCATGGGAGATGAGGATAGACTTATTTGTAAGATCTTTACAGCATCAGGGACAAGAAGAAAAGTGTTGTGCTGAACATTCTCTGGATATTTGAATATTGACATGAGAAATATGAAGGTGAAGGAAGATTTGAAAGATTTACTGCAGGACTAAGAGTTAATTGAATTAGTTATACGTGATTGCACTATTAATAGATAATTACTGAAGACCATCCAGAATGAAAGAAAAATCAGAAAAATACAACAGGGGAAAGAAACTGCATTGTAGAACAAGATCACCTATGATTAATATTGTCAGATGATAGCTTCTAAATAAAGTTCCAGTAAAGGCAAACTGAACGGAGAAGGACCAAAGGAGGTTCAACAGTTACTTAAGAAAATTAAAAACGGGTACATAAGCAAAGAATTTCAATGCACACAAATGATAGTATTTTTAATAAGCAACTGGATGGTTAAAAATTGAACTCAGATTCAAAAAGAAAAAAGGAAAAGGATTGATATTAATAGAGATCAATATAAAGAAAAATAGCATGGACGTTTAGACAGAAATGTATAAAGCAATGTGAAGTTCAATAGGTAAGAGACATCAAGGGTAACAAGAAATCATTCTTTGAATAATAAGGGAAACATCATGGAGAAGAATCTTGATCCGCTACTCAAGTTAATGTCACTCTTAAGTTTCCCTGTAAAAGGTCAACAACTAACAGATGTCTGAAAATATTAATATAAAAGCTTGAGATTTCTGAGGTTTCTGCTTTTAAAGGAAAGAAGAAATAAAGAAGTAATTACGAAGGTCTGATAAATTTCCAGTAAAAATAATTTCACAGTTTTAGCAATTATCTCTACTTGGAATATTGAAGAATTGAATCAGTAGCAATCAGCAAGAACAAATTACATAATTACATCAGACCATAATAATTTTCATGTAAGAAAGACTGTCTGGAGAAGAGGATAAAAGTAACAAGGGAAAAATAAAAATAAAAATTTAGACAAGTTTGGTGCATGCTCTCATCAGATTCTAATGAACAAGGAATGAAATAATGAACTACTGGCTGCATTAGGTAGTCATTCTCATAAAATACCTATAGATTTCAAAACATAAAGACATATTTGGAATCTTCACAGTAATCTGCCAATGTGTTTATCAAATATATAAATGATTAATTAAAGGGTGCATTTTTTCCTTCTGCAGACCATATGAATGTGAGATAGCATACACATTAGTTAGTATGATTAGAATCAAAAGGAATCTTGAAAATCAACAAAATAAAAATATTAAAAAAAAAAAAAAAAACAACACATCAAATTCAGCAAGTAGGGACAGATGTAAGATTTTGTCTTTAGAAGGAATTCTCAGTTGTGCAAGTATGATGTGATATCTGCTATGACTGGAGCAGATGTGTAGAAAGGCAATCTGGGAATTAGAGAATATTGTGAGTCAAGTATAAGTAAAAATTTTCCGTGTTGAAAGTAGTAAGTGCATAGGTTGCTCTGAAAGTGATGCCTCTCATTTGCTTCCTTGGAAACTACAACAGATACAAAGAACACAAGAACACCATTTAATTGAGCAAACTCTCAGCTACAAAGCACTATTTTTTCAACACAGTCACCACCATTAGCTATGCTTTTTCACCAACAATGAAAAAGCGCCTGTATGCTGTGCTTGTAAAAATTTGCACCAGTGGAGGTGACCCACTGCCATTATCACCATTGCTGAAATGCACTACTCACCACCTCATTGCACTCACATTCTCTGGTTGGTCTCCAAAAGCATTCAGCAAATGTCAATGAATGTCGATGGGTGTCATTTTTTCTGCATGGAGGAATTCAACTACACACCGTTTCTTCATATGCAATTCCATGTCAGATGCCATTTTGTCAGACTGCCCCTCTGCTGCCATCCATCACACAGCAACAAAATGTAATGGAATATTGGTGGGAAGGTTCAACCTCTACTGCCATGCCATCAACATCTGCCTCTGATGTCATGAACTAGCATAATAAAATATAAAGCATTACTCTTTGAGTAGCACTCATATTTGCACTAATGTTTATAAATTAGCCTTCTTTCAGGTCTAGCAAGTGTAAGGAGTGACAGAATATCATCTTCTGGACCTACTAATATGCAGTAGTTAAAGATTAATTAAAAAATAACACCACAAACTTGGGAAGACTAAATAAGAACTAGAAAGCTGTGGAAACACCAAACTGTTTCTTAATAAATAAAAAGAAAATGGACTGTTCCCCCTCTGAATGCAGTGGGAGCATAGACACTGTGCTCATAACTAGGAATGTGTGCACTATGGACACCTCAATGTAAGCATCTGAGGTTCTAAGATGAATCACATCACAACAGAATCTTTCCAATATGGCACAGTGAGGTCTCCGTCACTGGAGGTCCTGAAACAAGATTGGAAAAGCCTTTGTCAGTAATGAAGTAGCTTAATAACTAATCATGCCTCAGGGCAAAGAGGTGAACTAAATGGTCTCTTAAATCCCTCTGGGAAACAGGCACTCAGAGCCTGGAGCCATTCATGCACTTAGATTCCTAGATCAAATGTTCCTGTATTTCAACACAGATGACTATTGAATTAAAAACAGATGTAATCCCCAGATCTTTGAATGGCTCTCTCTTGGGACCTTCCCCTCTGCATTGACAATAGAGAGAGAGTTGGGAAATTATGCAATCAGCAGACTAAAGCAAATCTGTAAATTAGCTGGATTGAATGGCACCCAACATCCCTTTTGCTGTTCCACCCCCCTCCCCACCCCTGGAAATATTAACATGTCCATGGAAATGTATATGGAGTTGTGCTGGGGGTGACTGTTTCTCTCCTTTACTCAGTGTTCTGTATAACTTGGCTTCCCAGTGTGCGATTGTTAGCTACAATGACCCCATCTGGTTCTTGATATGGGAATGCTTTTTTTATTTCCAGTCAAAAGTTAACAGTTTGCTAATAGAGAGCTCTTAAAGTGAGGATTCCCAGCAACTTTCTCTTCTTTCTGAATGAATTGTATTTAAATCACACTGCACCCAAGTTTTTCTCTTTTCAGAATGGACTTACTATGCCACTAATTTCATGGGTGTTGCAAAGCAAAGAAGTGTGAAGTATTATTCCTGGAAGGAACAGATCCATAAAAATCAATTTAACATGAGTGCTCTCTCTTTAACAGTGACAGTGCTTCTGACTACAACTTCTTTATATATATATATATATATATATATATATATAAGAAAAGATTGTCCTGTCACTTGAACTAAATGGGATTTCCACGTAACAGAGTTAGGACATTAAATAAAGCTGCACCATAAGTAAGTCAAGTGGTCCTACCAGTGGCCCAAGGAAGTAGAGTGCTACCAGCGCTGAAATATCAGTTACTATTTAGTGTATGTAACTTTATCATTCCAAGAAGATCATCTTACAGAGTGAGGTTGGGCGAGTAAGACTCGTCAAAGTGTTTATTTACTACCAAGGGTAGAAACTACCTACGGGCACCTTTATACATGGAGACAGCATTTAGTGCATTGACCTGATCAAAAGTGAATGTGTGCAGCCAGAGCGCAAGGAATTTAAAGGCTCATCTCTCTTAAATGTTCTTCCTTTCCACACCATTGATATTTTATATTACCCCTCCTACAAATGTAGAATAAAAGTCAGCCCAGATGCAGTCTTGATGGGGCTATAAAATTTGATTTTCTCAGTAAAGAACTGATCATTTTCTTTAACCTTCGTTATTTTCATTGTATTGTACACCGATCTTTAAAGCAACTTCAGACATTCTATCTCTGCTGTTCCACAGATAAATCTGGGCTTAGTCATTGGTGCATTTTAGCAAATATGGGCTGTGGACAAAGTTCTCTGCACTGACTGAACCTTCCATTAATTTTATTATCAAGTTTAAGAATCTGAAAGATCCGGTAGGAATGACTGAGCTCCAAGACTGTATTTAGGAGATACAATTCTTCTGAAAGGAAGACAGTTAATTTGGTTTTGGGAGACCCATAATATTCCTGGAAATTTCTTCTGTTCAATTTAGCTAGTATGCCCAAGTGGAATGTGATGGACTATAAAAAAAATAAATAAATAAATGAGAAAACACTACAAACTTCAATAGAATTTATTTAGATATGATTTCACAAGAATGTCCTCAAATTTGTTTTTATTTTTCTTTTTTTTGGAAATAACTATGTGCAATTATAGTCAAGGTCCATCTTTCTTTTTTATTTCAAATTATAAGTTTTAAGATATCAGGAAGATAGATAAAAGTAATGAAATACAAAGTATGAAGGGACCTTAGTTCTCCTGTACTACCACAAAGTGTCACCCTCTTCCCACACATTGCCAACTTCAACTGTTTTTCTGTAGCTCAGGAAAAAAAATGTCTGCTTTAAAGGAGACAGATCCAAACACAGGAATGGAATCAGGGTCTAGAGTTATGTAAGGTAATACCCGTCCTTGCAAATCTTTGATGACTGAAATTGAGAGAAAAAAAACAACAAACCTAGATCATGAGACACCACGGAGTGTTTTGATTCATAGGTCGTGCCTTTGAAGATTACAACATGGTTAAAATCTGTGATTAGTTTGTTTACAAGGAAGCTTCTTTGTCCATATATAATCAATCATCTTGTTTGCATACATAAAAAAGTGCTGTCATTGCACTGTGATTGCACATACTTTGTAGATCTTCATTTCCAGCTGTTCACAGTCAGCCAGGGAAATGAATGAATTGATTTGTGGGTTCTTTGAAACCACCGTGCTTGTAATTTACTGTCATTTCTCAAGACAGATTAGAATCAGGTGGAACCAGGTTTTGCTAAGCATGGAAGTGCAGAAGGGAGAGTTTTTCAAGTGGATGAGTAAGGACAAAGGAAAGTTCCCATACTTTCAAGACTGCACAAAATGCTTCCTGCTGCTGGCTCTACCTCTGTCTGAGAAGCTTGCAACCTCCAAGATGGTGAAGACAGAAAGAGAAACATTTTGGTGTTCATATGTAGTGAAAATATTAATCAGATTTCACTGTTGATTCAGCTGTGTACTGAAGTAGCCATCAGAATTGCTGCGGTGTGTGATGAGTAAGGGGGATTGTGAAGGTATGACAAGAAGTTTGTCGGTCCTGGTCACAATCATTTTTCTTGTTACAAGAGGAAGAAAATGAAATATAAAACAGTTGAAGCCACTGCAACTAACACAAAAAGGAAGAGATTGATCTAATACAATTTAAAGGAGATAGAATAACACTCAACATTAAATTTTGTTCTGCTGGAGGAAAATTGATGTAGTGATGTCTTCTCTCATTTATAATTCATGCAGAAAATAGAAGAAACACCTAAGACCTCTTGAGGGAGTAGATGAAGGGGAGAACACGGCTGTCAGCAGTTGCTTTTATGAAGCGGTGGAGTTCACTGCCTCTTACATTTTAATTGCTGCAAATGCTGTGTGTAGTTGATAGCCTTAATTTAAACTGAAAACTTGTCATTTCCAGAAGAAAAAAAATAAAAAGTCGGAAGAGAAAATCTCTACTTGCAACACTGGGTAAAGAGACACTGAGCATGAACAGGAGTCCTGGGTGATCTTATCCACTCCCACTAAGTCTGACTTATATAGTGAAAATTGTTAGTATGTATTGTCTGCAGTGAATGTGAGTGAACCGTGACAAGGAGTATCATGAGAGAATTATTGGACTCCAAGCATGTTGTCAGAGATTTTCAGACAGACAGTCAAGCTCTATGTAATGCAACCCAGCACGTCATAGTCAAATTATAATGAGGCCCTGCTGGACTTAGAATGGTTTAACAAGTAGGTCATGGCCGTGAACACTACCTAGCTCTGGGCAGTTGAAGCTGTTTTCACAATTCTAGTGACTTCCAATATATTGTAACTCTATTTAGCAATGTTTTAATCAATGTACTCATTGACTCTGTGAGATATCATCAGCCACAACTAGGGTACTGGTGACCACTTCTTATAGATTTGTATCTTCTGAACAGTTTGTACTATTACCCAAGGAGGTAAGAGTTCTTACTGTTTGATTTAGTTATTTATTTCAGAAAAATTCCACAGAAGCCTAAATTGTGTTTGAGATCGTTAGCCTTTTGTTAAATTGAGTTGAAAACAACCAACACTTTATGAACTTATATTTGAAAATGCAGAGAAATGCGAAGAGACAAAATGATCCAGGAATCTGATTTCTGTGGGAAATGGACCAAGAGCATTTGAAAAGTATGTTGATGAAAAAGGAACACACACACACACATTTTACAGTTTTTATAAAAAAAAACAAAACAAAACAAAAAACAAAACATACTCTTCTTGGGTTTACAGAAATAAGCAACAATGTTTGATGATGTGATGGAGATGTCAAAACATTTATGACTATAATTTGTATAGAACTGAACAAATAGCAGAGGATGTAGGAGGATGTGGCCATGTCAAAAATGAGATTATCTTCCTGCAGTGCATTGAAAACTCTGAAACAAGCATTCTTGAATATGCACAGAGCAATATTCTGGAAGATAATGCTAAATGCAAGGTACAAGCTGCTGTTATCTGAATATGATCAAATTTTAGGAGAGGGAGAATTTATTTTAGACTTAAGCCTCTCATAATCATAATGGAAAGAAAGACAGTGTGAAGACACTGATTGAAATGATCCTTGCTGGAAGTTTCATGATAAATGTAATTGCAAAGTTTACCTCAGATCTTTCTTAGAAACATAAATTTATTTTTCCATTAAGTATTGAATCAAGTATTGGGGAACTCTGACACTCAGCTTGAATGAAAAACAGTAGAAATTAGGGGCTGCTGACTTGTTATTCAACATGATTTGTTTACAACCACTGTTTGGAAGATAATAATGACAGAAGTAAAACACTGAAGAAAATTTAATTCCATTTCACAGAGGGCTTTCCAATTCACCTTCAGAGGTGAGAAAAAAGTTTTTCAAATGTAAAAATTCTTAAGAAAAAAAAAGCAATAGTAGGAAAATATGGCGATAGAAATAGCTGGAGCTTAGCATATATTATTTGTTATTGTCTTTATTTCTAATAATATGAAAGTATTTTGATACATAACAGCAATTAATGGATGCTTTTATTCTGCAAATGCTAACATTAAATGACTATTTTCAAAATTATTTTGGATGAGGGGGAGCTGTAGGAAATTCTGTATCCCACTTCATTTGAAAATGTCTAACAGAGTAATGAAAGAGGTACAGATTAGGTGCAGACACAGGTGCAGATTGGGAGAAGAGAAGCTAAGGAAAGGGATATGGGGATATTGGTGACTGCATGTTCAACATGCGCCAGCAGTGTGCAGTGGAAACTAGGAGGGCAAACTGTATTTTGAATTGTGTGAAAGACATCGTATACAGTCAGTCAAGAAGGGGTGCTTATCCCACCTATTCATTACATTTAGTTATTTTGGCCTCAGCGTGACTAATGTGTGCAGTTCTGGGCTCTACAACATAAAAAAGATTTTAAGTTATTTGAAAGCATCCAGAGGAGGGAAACAAAGCTGATAAATGGGCTGGAAGGCATGTCCTGTTAGGAGAGGTTGAGGTCACTTGTCATGGTTTTGTAATTTTTGCTATTGGTATTCCACATCATGGCATCATGTGGAGCACAGAGAAGAACTCCACATCCCAGAGGACCTCACGGTCAGAGAGGAAAATACGTCACAGAAGCGATGATCGCTCTCTCTCACTGCCTGGCAGTGGGTGTGGGTGTCCTTCCAAGCTGTGCACCTTCAATTTCCAACTAGGCTTCTCAGTTTTTGGAAAACTCTCTCTCTCTCTTATTTTACTTGATTTATTAGCCGCAATTTCAATTAGATTGTATGTGTTATCTTGCATTCTGATGTCATAGTTAGTAAAATAAGTTTTCCTCCTTAGATCGTTGCCACTACTCTGTTTGTTTCCTTGAGCCCAGCTCCCATCTCCCTACCCCTTTTCTCTTCCCATTTCTGGGGGTAGGGGGGCCCACAGGCTTACTGCTCCCCTGCCATGGTCATAGATTGATTTAGATAACTCCATGACACTTGTGTTGTCTAGTTTGGTGAAAACAGGGCTGAGAGGTAACCTCATTGCTCTCTGCAGCTTCCTGAGGGGTGAAAGTGTAGAGGTTGTCTGTCTCTCACAGAGAAGTGCTGGTCTCTTCTCTGTGAGAACCCATGATAAGATGCATGGGAATAGCACAAAGGTGCTCCGGATGAGATTAAACTGGATATTAGGAAAAATTTATCTACTGTAAAAGTGTTCAAACACAGGAACAGGTCTCCTAGAGGCGTGGTTGATGTCCCATGTTTGTCACTGTTCAAGAGGCATTTGAAAAATACCCTCAATATTGTACTTTAACTTTTTGTTAGCCCTGAAAACAGGCAAGTGATAACTGATGGTCCCTTCCAGCTTTTCTATTCTGTTCATTTCTAATTGTCTAACTCTTTCCTTCTAACCTGAGGATGTGATTACCTTGTTAGATGATTCTCCATTGGCAATCAGGTAGTGCATGTTGAGTTTTGAGAGTTATCTCAAGCTTGGATAGCTGCACTGCATACAGAGATGAACAAGCAACAGATGATGCTTGCTCCAACAGACCAGTGTGAGAATGGTGTGTTTACAATCAGGCTGAACTGGAAAAAAGAGTAAGACTGATTTTGTGTAAAATTCCTGCTTTCTCAGAGTTAAATGATGTTTCTATAAAGCTGCAAAGTGATTTTTTTTTTTTTTTAATAACTCAATGATGAGATACAAAACAGCATTACAGTTACCTCTTGAAGTATTCTGAACACTTATTCCTGAACAGAAAAAAGGAATCATATCCAATAGTTAAATCATTTATCCCGAATTAAGGTAAATTCTTTTGTTTTTTCCCCATACAAATGCACTGCATTTATTTCCACAGAGACAACTGGGCTGTTGGGGTTTCAATATCTGGGCTGAGTTTTGTTACTATGTAAGTATACTATAAGTATGCTATAAGTATAAAAGAGTTCCTTGAGAACTGATTTGCATAATAGTCTCTAATGGCTCTCAGAAACCTCATTGTGATTTGTCATGTTAGAAATCTGCTAAGGTTTTTGCTGTTATTTCTTCCTTCGGGGTATATGACATGAAATACCACATTCAAAAAATGCAGTTATTGGTAGTCAAGAATACAGACCCTAGGATAAAAGTGGTTCATAAACCTTGCACTGGCTCTGCAGAATAGTTAAATTTTAAATTTAATATTAAAAAGTGCTTTAAAGAAATAGTTCCCGCTTTTCTACTTTAGACTACAGATACTTTCCAGTATTTTTTTTTTGGAAATAGAAATACAGATTGCTCTTCCTGCCTACGTAATGCCCTAGTCACAAGCACATGAATGTGGATTCCTTTTTCTTCATTGCCTCAGTTGCCCAGGAGCTTTGTCTTTGTTTATGAATATTAGCAAGGCTTTAGTTGAAAGAATGCAGAGAAGCTCTACCCCAGATTTGCAGAGGAGTACTCTTCTGAAATGTGGTAGATGCCCGTTCAGCTCCCTTGGGTTTGTATGAACTTATAACTTAGGTCTTTAATTTTAATGACAAATGATGTAAATTCTTGGCTGTATACCTAAATGTTAGAAATCCTTGCTCCATGTACTAAAACCTAAATTAGACACCTGATTTCAAGAAGAGGAATTGAATTGTGAGTCTTTATTTCAGGTGTTTTTAATTGTATTAATCCACTCATTCTCTTTTTTTTGTATACTGTGAGTCTCATATTGAGATACCCAGTTCCCCTCTCTTTGTTATAGAGTGAGATCAGTTTTTAATTATCATTGTTGAGGTTAATCAGGGCATTGATCACATGAAAGTTTAAATTCTGTAAAACATATGCGGAAGTATTTATGCAAAGCAAGCAAAGAAAGAAAAAAAAAAAAAAGAAGCAACCACCCACCCTCCAAGACAAAACAAAACAACAAAGGAAGTAGTAGAGAATTCTTATTCACTAACTAATTTTTCTTCTATCCTGACCCAAAGTCAGGTTCTTCATAGGTACTATTTGCTGAAAGTCCTTGGGTGAAGTTCTATATGTATTAATTTTCAATCATTCACTGTAGAAACTCCCCTTACCTTGCGCTGAGCAAGCTTGTCCTTGTCATCTGAGCTCATGTTCTGTCATTTGGCTTAATGTCTTTGGAAGGAGTACAATGCTTTGATTGAAAAAGTCATTTTTATAGTGGGGATGAACTAAATGAACACGGGGGAGGATCCATTATGCTGAGAAGAGTGGGCAGAAGACCTTGACTTTATTTTCCTCCCTTCTCAATTTAGGGAGGTTAAAAGATAGAGAAAGCTTCAGTATAAAGAACTGAAGTTAACCTGTGTAACAATTTTTTTGCCTACGTTCAGTTACACAGTCAGTTATGAATGCTAAAAGGAAAAAATAAATAATAAAATCGGATGCCCCAGAGCTGATGCGGTCAGATTTTTATTTGAATTTGAGCAGCATAAATCGAAAGTTTTGTCTGGAATCTAGTCAGTGTGGAGGTGGGAGAATTTCATTATTGTTATTTTTTAAATGTCATCTCAATTCTAAAGGACAGAATTACAATTTCAGAAAACTATATTATAAATACCCATGACTCATATGCAGAGATACAATCACCAACTTTGCTTTCACTTATCTCAAGTTATCCTCACTACAAAAGAGGAGGTTGCTGAAGTAGATTAGTAGGAAATTATTTCTTTGCAGTGCTCAGGAAAAACAAACAAACAAGCAAACAAAAAACATCAAAACAAAAACAACAACAAAAACACCAAAAAACAAAAATACGCTGAACAGATAGATACAAGGGAAGAACTTCTGTGAAAGTTTAAATTGGTAGAAATTGGAACCTTATTCTTTCCAGTATATTTCTGCAAATAGTCACAAACAAAGATCTATCAGTTTAGATGCAGGATTCAGCATCAAGTAATATGAACTCGGTTTTCCTGAAGGGAATACAGAACTTAACTCAATTCAGATTAATTTAGATCTATGGAAAAATGATTTCAAAATGGGTCCAAATGGGTGAGAACAAATGTAGTGTATTTTCCATCATGCAAATGCACAGGTTATGATTTTTTTTTTAATTATTTTTTTGTCTGCTTCCAGTTTTATTGATGCTGCTTAATATTTTACTTACTAATAGCAGAATAAAAATCAGAAACAAAGGTCTTGCTTTAAACATACATTTTTGCAGAGGTGTCTTCAAAACAAGTGAGAGATCACGTACCAAACCGTGACTGGCTCTCACCGCCTTTGATTTGGCTGGTGTTCGGTGCCTGAACCAAACCTGGAACTAGCGCCAATTACAACTATCAACAGGGACTAGGAGGAGGCCATCCCTTTCCTTTCTTCTTAATACTGTCAGAAGAGGCTGGGGGTCCAGCCCAGCCCTTGTTGCTGCTGAGGCTCTCTTTTTTTTGTTGTATGCCATTAGAAACGCCCACAGTGGAAGACTTTATCCTGGAACCAGGATTTGTGATTCCTATCTTTTGATCTCTGTTTCTATTTTTTTTTTTTTTTTTGCTCAAAGCTGTTAAGTAACACTCAGTTTACTTGAATTTCCTATGAAACAGTTTATAGGTACATAGATATAACTGTGAGAGTGACAAAGCATACAAGACAACTGTTTTATAGAAACCTGCTACTAAAGTTTCTGTTTTTTTCCTCTTATATACAAACCATGAATGATGTTTCACCTTCACCTAACCTAGGAGATTTATGCATTTGGTCAGTCCTCCCTCCTTACATTGCTGGGGCGTGACACGACCCAAATGGAGAGTGATTTACAAACGGCTGAGTAGAAAGGCAGCTTTTCATGCTGGCCCAAAATAGGGCAAAACATCAGATCTCAGAATTCTAAGCAAGAGGACTCCATCGAACAGCCATTTCATACCAGCATCTTTGTTTGTGTAAACAGCAAGGACAAATTCTTAAGTAAAACATAATGCTATACTGCATACATAATTCCTCCCTTGGGGAGTGGAGAAGACAAGACAGATTACATGTGACAGATGTTAGCTACATCACTTAACACACTTCTGAAAGGTGTTTATGATATATCAGAAAGATATAGTACAATGTTGAGAAGAAGTACCTGAACAAGATCTGGATGACTTGAACGTGACGTATAAACCATGGAAGAGCAAATACTACTATGATTATCCTACCATTGCTCCCCAGAGGGAGTTTCTTTAGAGATGATACATGCATTCATTCAGGTCACTGCACTGTGCTATGGAGGTAAGCTTTTGGATAGTATGAATGTGGTTTCTGGTTTTTCTACAAAGCTCTCATGCTCTCATGCTTGATATAAAAAGTGGGACTCAGTGAGAGCTTTAGCCATTTAAGGTGAAGTGTCCACATCTGCTGCGCTGCTTTCTGCTATACTTAAAAGGAGTCTGATCAATCACTGAAGTCTGGATTCACTGAATGGAGATATTTATATTAGAGGGGGATCCATTGTGATCTAGTCTTCACTGACTAGTTGTGAAATTCAGTTGCCTAACAGTCATATAGTGCCATTCTGATATAACCCACCAGTTCTGCAGATGCTGCTTCTTACCATCTTACTTATCATCTTACCATCTCGAGGTAGACATAAAGGCAGTGGAATCAAATCTCTTTGCCCACTGGATATAACAGATGTCTGAGATTCCTTACTTATGTGACAGCATTCTCACACGGGTCAGATATATATGCGAGGTCCCTGATGTAGAAATGAATCATACCTCTTCTGTCTCTGTGTTAAGCTAAGTCTTAGACACACCTTTGTCCTATATTTTCCTCATACCTCAAGTTTCCACTAAATAAAATCTGGACCCATGAAATGAGAAAAAACCTCTGATGAGGGTCAAAAAGTTTCTGATTCGCCTGGTGAGTGGGTGCCAAAGTACTTGCAGGCCACGGAACACGTAACCTGGAAAATAACATGGTGTGAGATCTTCTGTCAGACTGAGTGGGTACAATGAGGGAAGAGCCTGAGAATGCTGAAACAAAGGTGCTACCATCAAATGAAAAACAGAAAGAAGTGAAATATGAACTGATCACAGAATATAATTTTGTGTCTGCGTTACTATTTCTTGATAACATTTAATGAATTTTGATGCATATTTTGTACAGTGTAATGGTGTGCTTTTGAATGCCTTCTTTTTTTTTTTTTTTTTTTTTTTTTAACATAAATTACCCCAAATATGCTTACATTGCCTAACATTTGTTTCAACTTTGTACACACTGCAAAGTGTCAGTTTTCTGCAGTTAATATATATCTCATTTATTGAGTTAAATTTAGCAATGCATATCTCATATACTTTTCTTATATATTATATAGAAAACGTATGTTTTAAGCATAAGAGTCCCTGTGACTACTGAGTCAAGTAACATTCAACTACTTAATCTATTTATTTATTTATTTATTTTAAATTTTAGGATCATCAGACCCTAAGCATAATGCCTGTCAAATAAAAAATAAAAACGAAAACAACTGGGACAAGCAAGATCTCTTGTGGATATTCTGTTCAGCTGTTCTTAGACAGATGACAAAGGTAGATAGGGAGTGAGTTTCACAAATATTTCTGATTTTATATTTTATATTTTGTCTGTATTCTTCCTTTATCTCCTCAATTCATTTGCAATAAGGCTAATCCTTCCTAGAATGATCCAAACTACACTGTCTGAGTGATATGATTAATGTGATTAAATTTTTTGCAGAAGAATGGCATTGGACTGATTGACGTACAGAAGCAGAACTTTGTGAAGCATAGGAATTGTCGATACTTATTTTCCTTGCACTGGAGAATGGTAACATTTTTGTTTGTCCAGAAATATTGAATATATTTCTCTGGTGATTAGGGAACTGTAGGGTTATTTTCATATGTATTCCTATAAATGGTAAGTGATCATGTCTTGACTTTAGGTCTTTCTAATTTGATATTTTTCAGAGAACAACTAAAATAATAATACTGTTCCACTGTTTCTCTGGATTGTCATCATTGAACCTCATCTGGCTCTTCCTGAACATTTCTGTACTTAAAAAGAACTGTTTACCTTCCAGTGGTTTCTTCCTCTTGACAAGCAAGTGGAGGAAATGACTGTATGTGCTTGAGAAGTAGCAAAAGGGTTTGTCCACAAAATGCCACCTCCATTGCAAAGAACTTTTTTTTTTACTCCGTAATGCTAGCAACCCCATCAAACAGTAACTGATATTGAACTCTTTCTCTTTCTCTCTCTCTTCCTCTTCCTCTTCCTCTTTCTTTCTCCTTATCCTTCTCTCTCTCGCTCTCTCTTTTGCTCTCTCTCTCTTTCTTTCCTTTCCTTTTTCTTTTTTTTTTTTCTTTAATTCTATTTATTTATTTATTTATTTATTTATTTAAATTCTGCTGTTTACTTCAGACTCTGTAATTTAAATGAAGAGAGAAAGTTTGAAGTATTATGATCCCATGTAAGTGTGGGATCACCTAATATCTCCAGTGTATTTTCCTATGCATTCTTCTTTCGGGGATTCACAGAAGATGTCTAGGAAAACAACTTTGAAAATTCTTAACTGAGTCATTTTTAATTTCTTCAGTTACAGTGAAGAGCACTGACAATAACAGGGAGTATCTGTTGGCAGTTCATAAAATAACTTGTGTTAGAAACCTGCCTGTCTGCTGCTTGCCTTCTTGTAAGCACAGAGAGTCTTTTGCACCATACGAAAGTAAAGCTTCAGCAAAATCAGCAGCTAAAAAAGGTGATGAGAAAAAAGAAAAAAAAAAAAAGGAAGGAAAAAAGGAAATGCGAGAAAATAGGAATTCACTTACTGGAGAATAAAGGGATAAAGGGCTTAGATATGTTTGAATCACTTCCACTAATGAAGTTCATAACTACTTCTCTCTAATATAGGTGATTCACTGCTACTTGAATTTTCAGCATCATTAATACACTTTTTAAAATATTTACAAGATGAATTGCTGTACTAAATGTTTTACAGTACTGAGTTTACAGTCAGAACTTAGTGGAAAACTTCCTTCTCCTATAAATCATGCTAAGATATTGATTATGGTACCCCATATTTATCTAAAAGATTTATGAGGCTTTAAAAAGAAAGTACTGATTCTGTTTTGATGGGAAAGATCCTTTCCAGGAAACTAATCTGAGGAGCATCTTTAATACATGCCAATTCAGCATTTATATAGCTAAGAATGACTTCATAACAAAGCGCTTCTGATAGTCCAGGCCAATTTTTTTATAGAATCATAGAATCTTTTGGGTTGGAAAGAACCCTTAAAGGCCATCTAGACCAAATCCTCTGCAAGGAATAGGGAAACCTACAGCTACATCAGGTTGCTCAGAGCCCTATCCATTCTGATCTTCAGTGTCTCCCTGTATGGGTCACACACCACATCTCTGGTCTACATTATATGCTATAGAAGTGTTATACTGCTTTAAATTGGTAGCTAAAAAGACAGGAGAGTGCTTGTGTGAATTGCCCCAGCTAACAAAAAATTGGCTTGCAATAATGATTAACTTTAAGCATAATTTTCTCAGGATAAAAATCTACAACTACAGTATGGCTGTAAACTCTTCTCTCATCCATCAAAGAAAAAAAAATCAAATCTACATCTGGATGAAAAGAAAGAATTTTACCTTTATTCCATGAAAGCTCTTATTTTGAGCAGATATGAGATATATAGAGTGCTACAGCAGACTGGAAAACCCAGAGTGAAATCTCTGCTGAAGAAAAGGCCTCATATGGTTAAATCATTAAGCACTTTGATATTCTATGTTTTCAATTGGTTTTCTCTGATTTTCTCTCTTTCTCTTTATAGAGTAATTAAAAATGAACTTATGTAAAGAGAAAATAATTCTATAGTAAGAAATTTAGGGCATTCAGCTAGAGTACTGAAGACTTTGATCTGAATCATATTAAGAAGAAACTTGAAATGAGGTCTCTTATGGCTGAATAAACTAGCACTTGGGCAGTTAGATAATCAGAACCCTCCTTTGCTTTCATCAGTTCTGACGTAATGTTGTGAAATTTCTCTGTGGTTTCTAGAGCTGTCCTTGTATAAATTTTCCACTTGGTATTTTTTTTTTTCTTTTTTTCTTTTTTTTTCCCCTGTGATCTTTCAACGAAAGCCTAAATCCAGATTTCTCATCATCATTCAGTTGTAGTTCACTAAATCACACCCTACCTTGCTGCTTCCACCAGAAGTGTCTCTTTATACTGCTCATGAAGTATGTTTCACTAGTAAGTGTCAGAGTTACCATCACTTGGCAAACTGCAACTTCTGAAAGCATAAAACTTAAAAACTCCTAAGAAGCCAACACGGGGCAAATACATCTCAAACTTGACTTACTGATTTATGTTCATGTAACAGTGTGGCATTAATGCATTAATTGTGTTAAGGTTCCACTTGCAGAAGGTTGTCTCTGAGTATACTTCAAAAAGCAGTCCCTAGCTTGAAGGAAAACTAATAGTTTTATAAAACAATTACTTAAAGAAAAACAGTTAACTTAATAGATGAGTGTTGGTAGCTGAAAATGCCGATCTTTCAAAACATTTGCTTAAATACAGGTACCTAGTGCCATTGCATGTACCCTAAAGAAATCCACCTGGCCACGTGGCTGATCATAAGTATTATTAGGAAGAGAATTTCTAAATTTAACACAGCTGCTACACAGACTGAATTGTAATGCTGCTCATGAAAGTAAACCTGGAAAGTTATTCTGCAGCCTAACTATCATGATTAAGAGATGACTTCAAAAGTTAAACACTTCCAGGAAAGCCAAGAAGACCTGGATTTCTAGAATACTTTTCCTGCTTTTGCAGTTAGCAATGAATTGAAAATAAAGCAGTTTATAAACTTGCAGCCAAAGAGTTCTATTCTTTTGTTCCTCTTCCTACTTTTCCCTTACATAACACATCACTATATTTTTAAATCAAGCCCAGCAGGTAGGAAGATCCTATACCATTTTCAGCTAAGATCATTTATCCTTACATTACAGCATGTTTCTTTTCTATGCTTTCTTTCTGAGCCGTGCTGCTTTCTGAAAGATGAGTTAAAGATCTGTTGAAATACATTCGAACGACTATGTTAGTAAATGCTTTTCTACTGAGATGTGTACGGTTAGATTTTACTTTTTTTCTGACATATAGCTCTAAGACATTGTTATCCTGCAATATAGATTTATTATATTTTTCTTTTCTCCTGATTCACTCTTTTCATTCATTAAAGATATTTTACTTACTTCTGATTTCCATCAGTAATAACAGGATCTTGGAAAAATAAAAATAAAAGTAAAAATATATTGCTCAAATTTCATGTGCCAATAGGTACAGATTGAATATATGAGATGAAGTTGTAGTAGGTGTTTGTGTAGTAAATAAGGAATGATATAGGTTCTTATTCTTCCATCTTTTGCCCTTCTCAAGTGCTAGTTAAAATTTTCTCTTGAAAGACAAATATAAAAGAGTTGTACAGCTGACCTGGGGGCTGAGGGAAGTAACTGGAACTTCCCAGTGCACTTTGTTGTCTTGCAACTGAATCTGTTGCAGGGTTTGCAAACAGAAATCTATTCTTTGAAAACTAAATCTTCTGCCTGGGCTGTCTTCTGTATCAAAGCAGATCAGATGTTTTGAATGGGACAGAACTGATTAGGGTAGTCAGTTTTTCCTGTTCCTCTGCCTGGCTGTAGGGAAAGACAACAAATTCTTGTCTCGGTGCTGTTATCAATTTCTTTACAGAGTTCTAACAGTAATAGTACTTTCTGCAGTAGAGCAGCATTTCAGCAGCTCTCTGCTATATATTTGAGGTGTTATGTTTTACTTAAGTTCACTGAGAGGAAACAGAAATTTGACATGTTAAGGATATAACTTTAAGTATTCTTCCCCCTCATACTCAGTGCAACAAACACTTTAAATGTTTTTTTTTTTAAATGATTTCTTTTCTTTTTTTTTTTCCATTTTTTTTTCTTTTTCTTTTTTTCACGATTCTTAATTATTTATTTTTTTAATCCTAAACCATAAGACTGTATTAGACCAAAAATTATATAGTCAGCAGAGGCTGATAGAAGTGCGTGCTGAGAAATGTCTTGGAATTTGACAATCACTTCATGGGTCAGCACTAGAAAATCCTCAGTGAATCCTCAAAATCTGGCCTTGCATATTCTTGCTTCTTATTTTCTTGGTTGCGTTCTTACCCATTGTCTCCAAGATTAGGTACTTAGCTCAAGATTTATCAAATTATTATTATTATTATTATTTTTAAAGGCATTGTAAAATAGTTGAACCGTATCATTCCAAGAGCAAGCTTGAACCTGCAGATGAATCTTGTATAATACCTGAAATAAGACTTCCCACAAGAGTTGGGATAGCTTTAGTCTGGTACTATTTTCAGTTCTTGAGTGTTTCACCTGTAATCTGAAGAGCAAGCGGGGAACTAGATATTTTATTCTCTCAGTACAATATTCCATTAAAATAGATACGACTCCTTGCAGGAAAAAAAATACATATTTTTGTGTCTGGGAATGGTGTAGTAATTTTTAGGGGATCTTCAAGGCAAAGATAAGAAAAAAAAAAAGAATGTACTAGAAACACATAAGGAAGGTCACAGTGTTTCTCTTTGCTTTTTTCATTTGTTGACTGCTTTCAGAGAGAATGGATCTTCTAATAAGCACTCAAATCCTATTTTTCCATTTCTTCTCTTTTCCTGCCTGTAAGAGTCTGTGTGAATTTGCCTTTGAGTCTATTTCAACACCCAGCAATAACATGCAAATGTGAGGCATCACTGCTTCCTCACTGAGGGACCTGGATTGCACGTGGAACTGACATGAGGAACAAAATTTATATTTACAGTACTGATTGCCATAGATCAGCATGGCCAAACAGATGTAGTTCATCAATGGCAAAGTGTCAGCAACCGTGCACGGGTATTCTTAATTTTTCTTCTTGATTATTTACTTTCTATGACGTTGTTTTTTAGTATTTCTATAGAAGTCTACAAACAGAATTGAAGAATTATAATTTTCAATAGTAACATACAGAATTGATTTTAAAAAGATAAAACAATGTGTGCAAAAACAACCTCTGTCTGTGGCTTTTTCCTCTAACAGTCCTGAATCATTGTGAAAATAGGACAAGGATAATTATTGTTCCTCAATGATAAATACTAACTCTTGAATGTAGTACAGTCTTTAATGAGTTTACCTTTATTGCGCCTTAATACTTGTGCTCCTGCCTTGAGCCATAGTATGTATCAAGCTTTGATTTAATCAGAGCTAACTCAACTTTCCTTTCATAAGAGAAGAAACAAAACAAATAGACAAAAATAACAAAGAAAACAAAGGAGACAGACAAATGCATGGCACTATAGGAAGGTGAGATACTTCTACTCCTTGTTCCCATCTTTCCTGGTTACTTTTATTCATTGAGAAAGCTTAGGAAATACTTTGTTAGGTTGATATTTCTTTTTTTCTCTTTCTTTCCGCCCCCCTCCCCCAAACACTAAAGGCCATAAAGTGAGCTGTGAGAAGTTAGAATAGATTGAAATATGAGAAGTTTGAAGCTTGTACTCACACTTATAAACCCAGATATACCATTTTAGTTATTCTGACCTCTCACGACTTCAGTTTATATATCAGTTCTGACCCTACGGATGTTCGAGTTCATTGCACTTTCCTCTTGAGCAATAAAAAGCAAGGCAATGCATATGAAACACCATATAAATTCAACTTCCTTGTCCAGGCTACAGAAGCTTTCTTGCACAAAATCAGAAGAATGATCCATCTGCCTAGAATCCTTCACCTGTCTAACACCAATCATAAAGGGGATTTCTTGTGAAGAAAATGATGAGCTTGTTACTGTAATCCTATGGAGTAGCCCTCAGACTTTCTGAAGTCTATATCTCCAGAATTACTTGAGTCCAATGTTGTATTTTCGTAAGATTAAATACGTGTCATTTTTTCTTTCTCTTAGCACATTGTTGTTTTGCTCTAGCCATCAGTAAAGTATTTAAGTTCTGTTTCTACCAGCATTCTTCCCAAATGTTTTTCACAGCTCTATTAGACACTCAATATCTAAAGAAAGGATCATATCTGCCAACAGAAGACTGTCACAGATTTCACTATATTTTGGAACGCAGGGACAAATTTGAACTTTGGATTTGAAAACATAGCTTTTAGTGCCAGAATGGTGCGTCAACTAATTCCTCTAAAACAGAAAGATACTCATTTTTATTGTTAGGTTTATTTTTTAGAAACATTTTGGTATGCACGATGAATGAAAATGTTAAGAACAGATGGATTTTCATATAAGACTACATTTTTCCCCATTATGAGGGAAGATAATTTATATTCTGTGATGCATGAATCAGTAAACTACATGCATACAAATGAAGAGAAAATTGGGTCAGTCTCCTACCCTAAAACTACACTAAATATTTAGACTAAGATATATGTGAACAAATTGTTTAGCAGCATTCATCCTTCTGAAGGGCCTGCTTCATTTCATTTTGTCATCTTTGTCCTGGGACATCTGCTAAAGATGTATTTTTAAAGTTGTTCGTGATACGAAAGCTTGCAAGATGCAACATGAATATACTAAAAAAAAAAAAAAAAGTAAATGTTCCTCACAGTGTGGTAGACAAGCAGATATAGACTTCAACAAACAGGTGAATTATCTTTAAATTCTTTTACGAATTTGGAAGTTGAATGGATTTTGTGTCCTTAATGAGTAGGTAGCTTACAAGAAGAACTGGCTGAGGGTTTACCATGTGATGGGAAAAAAAATATTTTTTTAATCATACTTTTCATTAAGTAAATCTAACCACAGAATCACTTTTCTCATATTCTCTATGATAATTAGCATATAGGAGAGGGGAGGAGAAAGAAGGGGAAGGCAGGAGGGAATAAGAGAGGGGAGAACATAAAAAAATCACAGGGGTTGGAAGTGACCTCAAGAGATCATTGAGTCCAACCCTGCTGCTAAAACATGTTCCTTACAATGTTTTGCACAGGTAGGCATTCGGATGAGTCTCAAATATCTCCAAAGAAGGAGACTCCACAACCTCTCTGGGCAGCCTGTTTCAGTGCTCGGACAACCTTAAAGTAAAGAAGCTCTTCCACATATTTGTGTGGAACTTCCTATGTTCCAGTTTATTGCAATTGCTCCTTGACCTATCACTACAAATGACTGAGAAGAGCCTTGTGTCATCCAATTGTCTCCCACACTTTAAAGATTCATGCAAATTGATAAGATCTTCTCAGATCCGGGTATCTCAGTCCTTCCTCATAAGGGAGACCTTCCAGGCCTTTTATCATCTTTGTCCCCCTCTCTTTCTAGGAGATCCCTGTTTTGTTGTTGTTGTTTTCTTTTTGTTGTTGTTGTTGTTTTGTTTTGTTTTGACTGGGGAGCCCAAAACTGGACCCAAAACTCGTGTTTTAATTGTGGTCTCACCAGGGTGGAGTAGGAGGGGAGAATGGGAGAATCATCTCCCTCAACCTGCTGGCCACACTCTTTTTAGTGCGCCCCAGGATAACATTGGCCTTTTTGGTCACAAGGGCACAGTGCTGGCTCAAGACCGACCTGTTGCTCACCAGAATACCCAGGCTCTTCTCCACAGAGTTCCTCTCCAGCAGGTCATCCCCTAACCTATACTGATGCATGCAGTGATTTCTTCTCCAGTGCAGGACTTTCTTTTGTTGAACCTCACCATTTTCCTCTTTGCCCAACACGCTACTTTGTTTCAAACTCCAAAAGAAATCTTAGGGATATGGGGGGAAAAAAAAAAAAAAAAAAGGAAAAAAAAAAAAAAGGTGTAAATGTGTATTTTATCTTACCCATATACAAACAGTAAATCATAGAATGTGTTGAACTGGAAGTGTCCTTAAAAATCACCTTGTTCCAGCCATCCGCTAAACCAAGTTGCTCAAAGCCCCATCCAGCCCGGCCTTGAACACCTGCAGAGATGGGGCATCTACAACTACTCTAGCCAATCTGTTCCAGTGCCTCATTGCTCTTTGAGTAAAGAATGTTCTTCTAATATCCATCCTAAGCTTATCCTCTTTTAGTTTAAAACAAAACATTTCTCTCCATCTTTTCCATTTGGCCTTTTATAAGTACTGGAAGGAAACAGTATTGTCCCAGAGCCTTCTCTTCTCTAAGCAGAATAACCACGTTGTTGTCTTTCTGGGCTGAAAGAGATCACATTGCTGGTTCCACTTCCCAAACATTACCTTGATCTTCGATGGGACAAAATCCACTCAATTCAAATTAAGTCAAATAGTCAAATGCTTTATTTGCATCGTAATTCACATCTAGAGTGTTCAGAATGTATATTTTGAATACAATGTCTTCAGCAGGATATGATTTTCCCTGGTAAAAAGTTAATTATTTGTACAACAGAAGCACTGTTACTTTTAATTTAAAATCTCAATCACTAACATTCTTTTTAATTTGCTTGAGAATACTGACAACTGTGGTAAGAAAGCATCTGATACTTAACATTATCTGAAAGCACGATGTCTCTAGAAAAAGACAAAAATCTCATTTCTTGCCTGCCATAAGCAAAATGGGGACAGTCTTTTCAATACAGACAATTTTGTAGAGAACCTTGCACACAAAGATTTTTCTCTCGTCCACAGTTACTATTTAATTAATAATTCATGGGTATAATGGTCTACAGCTCAGTTTAACCTTTCAGTATCTGAATTTGTGAAATGTTTAGAAGAGCTAAAATTAAATGAACTCCTCATCATTAATATTATCTATCATTTCATTCCTTGTCTTTTTACCAAATTGTATGTGTGCTTGTCTCATTTTCTTTCAATAAATGATCAGAATACAATAATAATTTAGTCAGACCACTTTCATACTAATCTGCACATTGAAGTATTTACTCTTTGTACTGTGGTTTTAGTTACACGAACTTTTCTCTCCTCTCTGACTTCATTATTGAAGTCTATAAACTACAATAGAAACAAATATGTGTATAATGGATAACGCATATTGGGTGCACGTTTTGGTACAGTGCCATAATATATGCTAAAATTCATTAAGTGTTTCACATATGAGGATTTGTTCCTAACAAATCCTTTTTCTTGATAATCAAGAAAAGTTAACAGTCTTCAGGAGATAAACATCGTATCCAGACTAAAAAATGCTTTAATTTCTTAAAATGTAGTTCAAATTTCTATGTTTTGGATTGTTTTAGCAGTCTTGTAGTTTTAGAGAAATACAATTCATGAGTAGGACATGCTGGATTTGTCAGCAGTTTGAATTCCACATTTGAAAGTACATACAATTAATTCTATTATCTTTTACCAGAACATGTTAACATTAAAGCATTAAATATATTGTGACAAATCCTGTATTCTTAACAGTGACAGCAGAACATAGCTCTGTCATTAAATATGTCACAATAGGATGTCATAGGTGAGACTTACTTTGCCTGAATTTGGTCCTCTAACTTAGCTGTTAATAGAGAGCAATGAGCATTTACAGATAGCTCTCTTCGTAACCTGTAGAGAAACAGCTACTTTTGGAAATAAATAGGAATCCTACCCTGCAAATGTTTGTTTTTTATTGGTTATTGTAAAGCATCCAAGTAACTACTTCAGATACAGGTATCTACATTGAAGTAGAGGTCTAAAAGCAGGAAAGATGAATCTTCACTATTTTGTTCTGGAAAATGCTTTCACATTATTCCTCTGTCTGGTATTCATTCTGTTACAAGACAAGTATTTAACTGTAGCCTTTGATGACTCTGAAGTATGAGCATCCAAACTTTTGACTTGCTTGGCTTGTACTGAGCGAAGACAAATTGTCTTAGGCCACTGTGGAGCAAGGGAAGGCAATAGCAGTGCCTCCTACTGGGATAGAAGCACTATAGAACAATGGATGACAACAAAGAAAAACTAGCTCACCCTTTCCAATGACCAGTAACAGCTCAAGAAGAGTGTAATCTCTATGCAGAGATGCTGCCCCCTTGGCTGATAACCCTTAAATGAGGGTGAGGAGGGGTGGACCCTGTGTCCATTTCTCTGGTCACTCAGGTGCATTACTTGTACCCAAGCTCTTTGAGTCAGCCACGCCTTCTCACCTTATGCTTAACTATTGGCTCAGGCCGTAACCTGGTAATTCCCAGGAAGCCACATATATAATTTAGATGATGTATACAACTATCAAAACTTTATATATATATATATGTATATTAAACATTAAAAAAAAAAAAAAAACACAAAAAAACCCCACAACAATGAAAAAACATAAAACTAGTTGCATATTAGGCCCTGTTTTTGGGACACTAATGTATCAATGTCTTGTTCAATGAAAGTGGTTGTAATTCTTATTGAGTTTTCAAGGTATTTATCAGAGATTTTTGATGAAATTTTAATCTTCCTATACTTCATCCTTGAAAATAATTTGAGGGGCATCAAGTCTCTTCAAAGATATGTGTGTCTATGATCCTTATAGCAACCATTCAGATATCAAAAGGCCTCTATCAGGTCTGCCCAGAGCCTTCTCCAGGCTGAATAGCCTCAGCTCTCTCAGCCTGTCCTAATAGAAGTCATGATTACTTGGATTAGTTTTGTGGCCCTTCTCTGGATGCATTCCAAGAGGTGTCTGTCTCTCCTGTACTGAGGACTCCACATCTGGATGCAGTATTCCAGGTGAGATCTCACCAGCACAGAGTAGAGGGGCAGGATCACCTCCTTCAACCTGCTGACCTGTCTTCTTTTGATGCAGCCCAGGATACACTTGGCTTTCTGGGCTGCAAGGGCACACTGCTGGCTTAAGTTTGGCTTGCCATCTACCAGTACTGCTGAAAACGGAATAAGTGGAAAGTGTTCAAATTTGCTGATGATCTGTGGACTTCATTCTTTGTGTTAAGAGCATCCTCAAAGTCACTCTACATGTGTGAATGGGATAAACAATGAGGATTTGCAAGAAGTACTGAATAAAGAGGGGAAAAACAAAACAACAAACAAACAAACAAACAAACAAACAAAAAAAGCAGAAATTTCCAAAGTAGATTCATAGCCTTCTGTGCACTATTTCACCTGCAGTAGGAACACAGGGCTGATGAGGACCCAGTCAAATATGAGTGAGGAAAGTTATTCTATTTTTCTATAGAGCGTCTGTCTTACAGGTAACTTACAATGACCTACCCTCTGTAAGGCTGGAGAAATATAAGGAAATGTATTTGGGGAAGAACTGGCAGAGTGAAAGTCTCTAGAAAGTATAGATTATTTCATTAATTTTAAACAGAGAAATTTTCTTAGGCTACTGTTGCAACTTAGGTTTGACTTATGTTTGATATAATTCAATTATGAAATGTATCACCTATCTTTGTCTGCTTATGAAGTGTTATCTTCCAATAATTCCAGCTTACCACAGGCATTC
Source organism: Alectoris magna (assembly GCA_030625065.1). Lineage (NCBI taxonomy): Eukaryota > Metazoa > Chordata > Aves > Galliformes > Phasianidae > Alectoris > Alectoris magna. Next base: position 6,242,460 of record CM060561.1, read on the forward strand.
TGTATCTTTGGAGTGAATCAGACTGCCATACAAGTGACAGAAAGGTAGTTCAAACAGTAGAAACCCAAGTATGTTGTCCTTGGAATTGCTAAGAAGTTACAGGCTGAAATAGAACTCTCTAAGTTTTATGACAGCCCACGGAATAAGAACGTTTTGCCTAAGTCTAAAATATGTGATATTTCCTGAGTTCACAATGAAGGAATGGCTGCAAATGTGAAGTTACTGCTGTGAAGTTATGTGTCACAACCAGTATCTTGCTGAAAAACTAAGACAAAGTGGCCTAATTGTTCTCAGTAGCAGTTCAGCAATCCAGTTCTTGGGAAAGAGAAACAAAAAATATATCCCAGCAACTTCGACTCTGTTTCAGTTAAGGACATTGATATCTTAACCATAAATGCTTTCTTCCATGAGTAAGAAAATACGACCTAAAATAAGTAAAAGAACAGAGGTTTTAATTTAAATGATCTTACGTTTATCTGAAGATAAATTAAAAACAGGAACAAACCAAAGAATAATCTGACAAGCTGGAGTACAACATGTACCTTATTTCTACATTTTGTCAAAGTTTGTAATTTAGAGTGGCATAGATAATAGAAAAAGAATGTGTAGAGGATAATTAATTTTATTTAAGATTAGATCTGGTTCTCTATGAATAAAAGTAGCAGTTTATAAATGGGTAAATATGAATAATACTAACACAGTCTTATAAAAAACAGTAAAATTATCATAAGGAGAAAAAAGAATCAGTGAATAGTCTTACAGAAATCAAATTAATGAATATCAACTATCTTAAATACAGAATTAAATACCATTATTTTTGTACACCGATGTTAGCTCATATTTTTTTGTCCCAGAATGTAAGCTATTTGCTGATTAACAGGGAGAGCTGTTGCAGTCTTAAATTAAAATAGCATTTCAGTATACTTTTGTAACCATTGCAAGAAAATATGAAGTAGATCCTTTGTCAGAACTTTACAACCAAATCTAAAATAAATATACTGAAGTTCTCATGATGTTTCTGTCTCAACTGGGGCACTGCCCCTTCTTGAACTTGCCTACCTGTAGAAGATTACTTAGATAAATTGCAGAATACTAAAGGAGGCAGAGAGGAGGTCCTTCCTCAATTTCATAATTCCCTCATTGTCAAAATTTCATTAGCCACAGTCATCAATACTGTCATAGGCTGCCTTGTGAATACTTTCAGTTCCTGATGAGTGATCTGCACTAAGAAATTCAATAGTGCTGTAATTGTCCTTGGCTTGGTACTTACACTGTATTTGTCCTTGTGGTGAAATGTTCTCAGAGAAGCTTAAAAATGAAGATTTTTACTTTGTCTTTTACTTGGTTATTATTACAATTATTATTATTTTTAATAATTCTTTGGCTTCGTGGAGTTTTAATAGGTGTGAAATTCTATTTCAAATAAGTTTGAACATATTATTTGTATAAAATTTTTCTGTACTTGGTATAGGCTTTTGAAATTTAAATGTTCCTTGAAGTCAGTTCGCATTGTATGGCTGAAGACACGAGAATTTCTTCTTAATGGTATGTGGGTTTTTTTCAACCTATGGAGAATACTTGGGCAAAGTATAAGAGCTGCTCCAAAAGTAATGTCTCTTATTTTATTATGTTAGCCCATGACATCAAAGGTGGATGTTGGTGGCATAGCAGTAGAGGATGAATCTTCCCACCAATGTTCTGTTACATTTTCTCCTGTATGACAGATGACAGCAGAGAGACAGTCTGAAAAAATAGTATCTGACTTGAAAGTGTACATTAAGCAAAGATTTGTCATTGAATTCCTCCATTAAAAAAAAAAAAAGAAAAAAAAAAAAGACATCCATTGACATTCATTGACATTTGCTGCATAAAAATGCAGACCAAACAGTGGATATGAGCACAGTGAGGTGGTGAGTTGTTCATTTCAGCAGTGGCAACAGCAACAGTTGGTGACCTGCATTGGTACAGATGGAGCTGTATGAACGTGCCATGCAGACTCTTGTTATAGATGGAAAAATGGCATAGGTAATGGTTTTGACTGTGTTTTAAAATAAGGTTTTGTATTTGAGACCATGTTTTATCTAATAGTTTTTTTATGCTCTTTGTATCTGTCATGGTTTCCATGGAAGTAAATAGGAGGCATTACTTTCAGGGTGACCTACAACCAGTAAAGACATGAACTGGTTCATAATTAGTATTAGAAGAAGAAAAAAGAAATCTAACTAACTGGTTCTGTACTCTGTAAGCACAGATGAGCCTTCCATACCTCTTCATTTTTTCTCTGACTTCTCCTGCTTTCATACTAGTACAATTGTAATGTTGTCAATGGAGGAATTATTTATCTGTTTACCTAGAATGCAAATAAGATCGTATAAGTAAAAACTAATTAATATCTGGGAACTCTTTATTTCATATTAATACTGTTATTTTTTTATTCTGTCTTAAAAAGAGGATATACTTTCTTTTCATAAGCTCTTTCACTTTAATTTAGAGTATAGGTGATGAAAAAAAACATTTAAGGCATGCTTATCTAATTGTTTCTATCCAGCTCTACCGTTGATATTGACTGTTGTGAATACTAGAAATAGTTATGACTCTAATTACAATTTTAAATAACTAACTATATCTAAAGTCAAGTTATAATAATGTGATTTTACTGAAGCAGGGCAAATGCATAGTGCATTAATTCTTTTCATGAATTATACATGAGCCTTTATGGATGACTTACTGTAATTTGGACAACCCAGGAGAAAAAGGAAAAATACTGTAACCAGATTTCTGTGGGGGGAAAAGCAATAAGATTTAGATTAGTGATCACTCTTTTTGACATTGACATTCCCACTTTGTAACCACATACTAAAATGTGCTTTGTAACAGAAGTTGTTTTTCCATTGCATATTAAATAAATCATAGTTTCTTCTTTCACTTAATGCCCTTGTTTTTGTTTCTATATGTTTATTCCCAGCTTTTTGTAATTTGATTTAACGGGAGTCTGAAAAGCTGAGGAAATAACAAATAAAATTTTTAAAAGCGTGAATCCTGGAGATAGACACAAGAGACACACACAGATCTAAAAACTGTAGATCAAGCTAAAGGAATTGTGCTGACAGTTGGTTCAGTGATAGAACTTTTGACTTCAAGATGCATAATATTAGGGATCAAATATATCAGATATCCACTTATTCAAGTTAAGTTTGTACATACATTTTTTTCCTCAGTTGTTACACTCTCTAGATACAGGGCCAAAATCTCCCAGTTTTTTGTGTACTTACTTCCTTAACTCTTATTTGATGGATGCCAAGGAAAGCATCCCATCTAGAGTGGAGCAGGTGGATGTGACCTGAAGGAGTGCAGAGCCATGGAGAGCCCCCACAGAAAAGGGTCCGAGCTGAAGCTGCAGATCATGGAGGGGAAAACTCAGGGATCTGTGATGAAGCATATCCTGAAGGATGGGCCCTGTGGTGTAGAGCAGTGCTTTGAGAGTGGCAGCCTGTAGGAAGTCCATGCAGCATCAGTTTAGGAAGGACTGCATCCCCTGGGAGGGACCAATGGAGCAGTGGCAGAGAGTGACCATGAAGAAGCAGCAGAGATGAAGGATTATGGGCTGACTGTAGTCCCTTTCCTTGTTATCCTGCACAACTCAGGGGAGAAGGTAGAGAAGGATGGATGGTGGGAAGGTGTATGTAGTTTGCTTTTAGTTCTTACTCTGCTAATCTTTCAGTAATACTCATTAAATTGCATTAATCTCCCTACACAGAGGGTGTTTTGCCTATGACATTAACTGGTGACCGATCTCCCTGTCCTTATTTCAACTCTTTAGCCCTTTTTCATTATATTTTCTCCTCTTTTTCCTATGAGGAGGGGAAGTTAGAGATGTCTGGTGGAGCTTAGCTAGCAATTTGTGTGAAACTACCACAGTAACTGACGAAGGGAAGTTGTAATTCCAGAAAGAGACAGATACTAACATTCTAAATTGATAAATAAATGCCAAAGTTTGTTCTCCCATGGAGACAATGGTTTTACTTTGGTTAAAGAAATGAAAATCAGCAATTAAAGACAATTTCTTTTGCTGTCTTCACATTGACTTCCAGGTTCCTAGGGGAAATTTAAAGAGAATGGCTTTTTTTCTTATTTCTATTGCCTCAGTAAGTAAAAGAAAATAAATAATAAAGCATGAGAAAGAATGATTTTGCATGATTTCTTCAGCGAATGCTGTTCAGGAGGCTCAGTATGCTGCTGAAAGGAAAGCAAGCAAAAACCATTGTTAGTGAGTGGCAGTTAGAGATACCCCTTCTGGATGTCAGTGACAAAACTCCCTGGAAAGTCTACCTGCAGATGGTGAAAGGATCCTTAAAGTGGACAGTGCAGACGTTCGCCACTTGAAATACTCATGTGGTAAAATTAAAGTAGAGGTCACAGAGGATGGGCATAGTCAAAAACCATAAAGATACTGCCACGGTGGTTGGGAATATAACAAAGCAAGACAAATATTTATCATGCTTAATATCATAGTGTTCTTGAATTATTAGTATTTCTGAGCTTTAAAAAATGAGAGACAACAAAGAAAAGCTGTGGGAATAAAGCAAAAATTGTCTCAGCAGATATTGGATGTAATTAGAGGAATAAACTGATAGATTAGAAAAACAGAATAGAAACGTTGGATGAGATATTAGATGAAAATATGTGTCATTCTTCAGAAGTTGCTCTCTTGAATGGAGCCATTGCTGTGACAAAGATACAATTTTTAGATAAAGAAAAATACAATAATTTATTGGCATTTCTTCCAAAACAATTGTCCTCATAATTATCCCTAGAAGTCTTCAATTACAGACAAATAATATCCTTCAGGAATTAGACAGTGAATAAGCAATATCTACTGACATTGTAGTAAATAGAAAAGGTGAATGACGACAAGGAAAAGAAGGAAATATGGTGTTTAATATGGTTTAAGATATATTTCTCTTAAAATATTTAAAAAATATGTAAAGTAGAATTAAATGCATTTATCCTCATTTTTATAATACAGTTTGAGATTAGAGAAACTAGAGTTCCTAACATTTCCCAGGACCTTCATCTTGTAATGTAGATGCTAAAAAATAGCAAAAATTAGGAAAATTATTTTAACTGTGTAGATAACAAGCATCTATCTTAACAATACCAATGATTGTTTAGCATATTACCCAATGTCCTTATCAACACATAAAAGTATTTTTTGATATTTACTAATTTTCCCTGTTTTACATTAATAATGAGAAGTCTGCATGGGTTAGAAATTTGCCATTACATACATTCTTTAAAGTTAGGGTCCAGGATAAAAGAGAAATTGGAAACCACAATAGAACAAAAAATCACATAGTTCAAATTTCCATTTGACATTATCATTTCAGGTAACAATGACATATCTTTGGACTCGGGGAAAAAAGTATGTTGTTTTTTTTTTTTTCTTTCTTTCTGTCTTCCTTCCTCCCTTTCTCCCTGCCTCCCTTCCTTCCTCTCCTAAGAGGAAAATTTAATTTATAATGAAGACTCAGTGAGCTTCCCTTCCTCTTTGCTGGTTAATCTTTGCTTTTCGGTTCTTGTACAGTTTCTGCTGAGCCTGTTTTGCATTTTTATATAGGCAAAATCTAAACGGCATAAGATCACTGTTTGCTGGTGTAGTAAGGAACACGAAAAAAACCTTGGCATCTGCTTTGCCAAGGTATTTTTGCCTTTTTGCTTTTTTTTTTTTTTTTTTGCATTCTTATGCACTCCTTTTTGCAAGTCAATTTCTCAGTCTTCGAGGGAAGTATCATTAAGTTCTTATACCAGATATAGAATATAATACTTCCCTAAGCCAGGAAACCCAAAATCCAATTCAAATGTTGTTAGTATAGCTAGTATAGCTAACTTTTTGGAATATATTTTTAATTATAGACTCATTCTACAGTTAGGATTGAATTTATTCTATCATTCATTAAAGATGAGCAGACACCGAGAAGCTGGAATGGAAATCCAGTTTCAAATTACTAAATTCAACTCTGAAATGAAGTCCAAGACTCTCTCAAAAAATGTATATCTAACTTAAATTTTCAGTTTGTTCCATCATTAGAAAACTAGTCTCAACTTCCAGTATTCCAGCGCACCTCTACTGTTCTTTCCAAACCACTGTATTCTGCAATAATGTGTGATGGGCTTCATGCTCTAAGAATGAGTGACTTACTCTAGACATTAATGGATTCATCTGAAGAAATAATTGATGCGCAATCCTTGTGCTAATGAGGTGCAGGAAATTCAGGTCATGCCACAATGATGACATGGTTTACTCTTTCCCCTTTCTTCTGCTTCAGGTGATTCTTACCATGGTTACACATGAGTACTTTCCAGAATTTCATATGTCTGACGTTTATTGTTTGAAGCTCTAAAATTAACAAGTATGGAATAAATTCTGTATAAAGACTAAAATTAGAGATGCTGGTATGTTTCCACATAACAACAAAGAAGAAATTTTATCAGAAACAAACAACAAAGTAAACATACATGAATTTCTTCAGACTTAAAAGGGCTGTATTCATCCTTCTCACATTTTGAAATCCAGCCAAAGTGCATAAATTGAGGAGTGGTAAATTGTAGTCTTCTTCTTTTTTTTTTTTTTTTATATATATAATCTACAGAAAACAAAGGATGCTTCCATAGTTCAATTCCATCCCATCCCCAAGACTTGACATCACTTAGGCAATTAATGACCTTCCCAATTCTGTGGTCTTTAAGGTAAATTTTAATGTACCAACAGAAACCTACAACTGTTTTAAGGAGTATGATAGGTGGATGAGAGAGGCAGCAACACACCTATTTTGGGGGGTACCAGATGCATCTCAGTGTGAGTGGTAAAATCAACACTACTAAAATACTGCAGGACCATTAAATTATTGCACAGTCTTCATGAGTAGAAAATCCCTCAAGGTAGGGTAGTTATTTATACATGTAATTTTTACACCTAAAATGAAATAAAATATATTGGAAGCAAGGTTCTTAAAGCAGTATATTTGCTAGGAATAACTCTTAAATTTAATGGACAGTAATTTTGCATCCCGCCTTCCCAGACTTTTTTGTCCTGCAGTAAATATACTGAATAAACAAAAAGTGGGGAACAAAACTGCCCTTTTCGTGATACCGTCCCCCCTTGCCTCTAGCTGACAAGGAACAGAGACAAGGAGAGCATAAGAATTGTAATAAATCACTTTTGAATTGTGTTTATTTCGATCTAACAACATAGCAGGCTATACTTGCCATTCTAGAGGTGTGTAGAGATCTTTCCTCATGAACATATTTTAAATGTAAGTGGAGCAAGCTCTTTTTTAAAATTTTATTTTATTTATTTTTTATCAACAGGAGTGCTGAAAGGGCTAAAAGCAATAAGCCAAAGTGAGAAGGGTGTTGTGCTAATCTGAACTACTTCAGTTTATTTCAGTGGCGTAATACATTTTTTCATTTTACTTTTACATTTTATCTTTTTCCCATTTGTGAAAAGCAAAAATCCCTGTTGGTAGTTTCTCATATCATGAATAAATATTTTTATTGTTATTAGTTAACTATTAATGTACAAAGCACTCCAGATGATATGAAAATGTGAAAGAATAATCCTGCTTAAAAGAGCTTAAGGAATTATTTGTACATCTAGGGACCCAGCAGATGTGTAAATATGGGTTTTCCGTGCCAGAAATATAGATTATTTAGGATAGTTTAAAACACTAATGTTTTTCTGTTACTGGCATTTACTGCAAAGTTCATGTTAACCAGTTAACTGCTTAACCTCTTAGTCCATCCATTCATTAATAAATCACTAATTTCAGAGAGTTTTAGTGATCACTATTGAGATGACATAACAGAATATTTTACCAGCTGCTTTATAAAACAAAGCAAAACCCCTCAAAATAAAGAGGAAGCACTCAAGTTCAATCTAAGATCTGTTAGTGATAAAGATGAATGGTGAGGGACTGAAATTTTTTAGACTCAATTCATTCCCTAAATTACATTACTACATTTAAAAAGAAGCAGAAAAAAAAACTGTGCCACTTTTCTTTACCTTGTTTTCCTGATTGTTTTGCTTTGTGTTTGATGTCACTTTTTGTTTGCTGTTTTTTTCCCCCATTTTCATTTTCTTCATACACAACTATCCATCTTCATGTGTCTCAACCTCATTAAGCCTGAGGAAACTTAAGAAATATTGCATCTCTGAATTAATGATGGCAAGTTGTTTAACAAAGAAGCAGACATACATTTAATGATGACACATAGCTGAAAATGAACAGCATTTCACAAGACATCTGGAAGTTTGAAATCACGGCAGAGCTTCAATGATTTGAAAGGACCAAGTTCAGTCCAGCAAAGGTCCACTTTAAAATGCTCTGCACAGCTTCTCTGCTACTATTATCTGATATGCATCATAACTTTTCTGATGGTGCAGTTCAGCATTTAATTCAGTGTTGTGTCAACCAGCAAGAAATACAGGGAAATATATCTTCCTCCATTTCCTTCCAACTGATCCATTAGAACTTGAAGATTTGAAAAGAAGGAGGAGGAACCTCCATTCAATAATTAAGTATTTTTATACCTCCCATGATATTTTCAGGCTACTAAATATTTGGTTAATAATAATAACTTGAAAAAGAGAACATGCTAAGTGAGGAGAAATAAAAACAAAAGCAAGATTTAATGCTAACATCTTTAGAGAGGAAAGTTTTGTTGTTTAAAAAGAACAGGTAAAAGAGAAAAAATAGTTTTCAGCATTTACTCTCCCAGTGTAGGAATCTTGACACAGAGAACAGTCTTTTCAGAAAATACTGAGGGTTGGAAAGTGGTAGAGGGAATCCCATATGTTAAATAGCCTTATGAAAAGTAGCCTCAGAACTTCAAAATCCATTTTAACATGAATTTTTGTATTATCTAATGTTGTTGTTGTTGTTGTCCTCTTCCCCCCCCCCCCCCCCCCCCAAGGCAAATAAATTATTTTATTTGCTGAATGTCCATCAGACAATCTTCTAAGATTTTGCTTTGATTATAGTGAAGAAAAATGAAGTTATGTCAGCTCATGACAAGAGGTATCTTCCCATTAAGAATGGGAATAGCCACTGAAGTTACTTAGTGGGGATTATCCTTACTGGTTGAGAAAGTGTCAACACTTCTATTTTTCCCTCAAATGACATCAGCAGAATATTATATTATATTATATACTTCATACTTTGGCTTCATCAAACAGAATTTCTGTTACATCAAGAAACTCTACACCATTGCATAACGAAGACATTCTACAAGAAACTCATAAAAATGTTCAAAGAAGGACTTTAAGAGGAGGGCAATGAAACTGGAGAGGGGTCTGGACCACAAGTCTTATGAGGAGTGGCTGAGGGAGCTGGGATTGTTCAGTCTGGAGAAGAGGAGGCTCAGGGGAGACCTCATTGCACTCTACAGCTTCCTGAAGGGAGGTTGTGATGAGTTGCGGTTTGGCCTCTTATCCCAGGCAACAAACAGGACTCAAGGAAATGGCTGTAAGTTGTACCAGAGGAGGTTTAGATTAGAGATAAGAAAAAACTGAAACTCCCAGACACTGGAATGGCCTGCCCAGGGAGGTGGTGGAGTCACCATCCCTGGCAGTGTTCAAGAGGTGTCTGGATGAGGTGCTGCAAGATCTGTTTTAGTAGCTTGTGGTAGCAATGGTAATGGGAGGATGGCTGGACTAGATGATCTTGTAGGTCCTTTCCAACCTAGTAATTCTATGATCCTATGATTCTGTAATAAGAATGAATTTTCTCCTCCTGTCACTTCCCTTCTCCACCACTTGCTTCAGCTCTCCTGAAGGCATTTGGATATTTCTTCCTCTTTGTGCTACTTTCATTTTCCCAACATGCTCTCAGCAAAATTTCAGTACTGATTCTCCTTTCTGGAGCTCTGCTGTCCATCACCTTACAGGATGTTTTCTGTGGGAATGAAAATCAGTTAGCTGGAAATCAAATAGTGAAGAAAATAAAGAAATAAGTAATTAACTTCATAGTTGAAGATATTTTTATTTGAAAATCCAAATTTCATATGTTTTTAGTTTTGTTAAAGGCCATTTCCAGAATCTAGACGTCCACTGTCATGAAATATATGGAAATTAAAGAGCGTGGAGATTTTCATTGTTGTATTGATTTGAGTTAAAACTGATCAATTAATAAGAAAAAGCTGTGGAATTCAATTGGAATATAGATCGTGTTTGGACAGGCAGATAGATCAGGTGATTCCATAAAATCTCTTTCCTCACAAAAGCCTTATAAATCATAACTGTTCCTGTTGTTTTATGGTTATGTTTTAGAAGCCTTGTCAGCCAACATTCTTATTACATGCCTGGCTTTGGGACATCTAGCTCTGTAAACGTATGGTAAAGAGATCCTAGTTCCATGTCAGGCTCCAGGGAACACAGCGTAGATTTGTGTGGCATATTGAATTATTTGTCTTGTATGACTTAATCTAGCTCATAACTATTTCATAGTAATAAGACACCCAAATACCTAAAAAAACCATCCAAAGAAACAAACAAAACCTAAAACCAAACCAAGAGAAACCACCACCACCAACAACAAAAAGTCACTTTTATCTCATATTTGTATTCCAGCATTAGAATTAGGAGTAAGTTAAAGGTTCTCACCTTTAAATGACACTTGACCTTTATAAGACCCTCAAAAATCAAAGAGAATTTTTCTTTTGATGATCTTTATAACCAATCCAACAACCTAAATCAGTTTAAACTCTCTTGTTCACTAAATGTAACAAAAGTACAGATCCAGTAGTATTTTTCCAAAATTTTGATGAAGATCTTGGATTACATCTATGCAGGTATATTAAAATGGACAAGACAATTCAGCCAGGCTCTGGATCTTAATCATCTATGTACTTAACTAGCCAGAATGTTCTTTTCATGCTTTTGGCCCTTGCCTAACAGCAGTCTCCTAAATCTCTTTTCAGAATACAGTGACTTAATGCAGGCCAGAGATCTCGTCAGATAGTAATTTGCCTTGCCTGTGCCCCTATATTTTCTGAAGCTGACTTAATATTGTATGATATTAAAAATTAATATTTTGTAGTGTTATATATACAGACCATTCTATTTAATCTGGACTAAGTTCCAGAAAAGTCCTGTCCATATTTTGCAGTGAATCTATACAGTACAGAAGAAACAAAGTGGAAGGCTGCCTTAGTACAGTTAGAATATGGTCACTTAGAGTTCAAGCAAAAAGAGAATTTGAAGCAGGAAGGTTATTATTAAATATGTGAGGGAAAAGGAAAAAAAGAGAAGATGGAATGCCTAAGGAGAGAAAGCAGCAATCAGTGAGAAAGAAGTGGGAGGAAATGGGAACACTGGAATTAGTGTCATAGGAAAAAACTACTCAGATGCTTGACAGGGAGCTTGAGCTTTGTTTGAAAGATTGCATGTGCCTTTTGTATCACTGAATATTATTTTTGTTTCATAGCTACCATGCTGCTTGCCTAGTGGAACGTTAATTAAATCAACGAAACGGTGGAAAAGAAAGAAATTGAGTTTTTTAAATAACATATTCCTTTCTTCAAGCCTCATTTTGCCTTTTCTGAATGATTTTTTAATCTTAGTAGCCTGTGGTTATTTAATGTACAGTAATGTCCTATTAATGAAAAGGGTCACCGCCCTCATGTAAAATGCACCCACTCTTTCAAGTGTACACAACTCATGTTCTCTTTCCAACTTCCCATTTTCATGTTAAAAGGCCATTAGTGCACAGGCAGAATGGTAGCCTAGCTGCATGTAGAGAACAGAAGAAATTATTAGAATTACATACATCTTATGCTGTGAGTATTTTTATGTGATACAAACATTGGTTGAGAAATTAAGGGGAAATTAAGTAAAGGAGCAAATTGGCTGAACATCATGACAAATTAGATCCCATGAAAAATGGGAAACTCGGTAGTTTTCATCTTATTCTCTTGGTGTGCCTGCAGCTGCAGAAATTTCAGGCGAACCAATCTCTCTGAAATTCCTAAAGTTTCATGATTTTACCCGTGATTTTTTGTGTGATGAGAGGGCAATGGAAGAGACAGATGATGATATATTGAAGCATACAGATACTCTGATCTAGATATTACAAAGTCTGAGCACTAGTTCTGAAAACAGTGCATAGAAGTTTGTTCTGTACTTTTATGAAGTTTCACTCAAAATTTGTGGAAGTTCATGAAAACAGTGTTCTTCCATGGGCTTTAAGTTTGAGCAATACGGTGTGGCTCCATTATTTTAAGGCATTAATGTTATTTGTAGTCAGGATATCATCATAGTATTGAAACTTGAAATGGAACTCTTGAAAATTGTTCAGGCAAATCACAGATATCTTCTCTGGAGGAGATGCTTTTACATCATATTTATGTTCTCATAACATCTCAGCAGTGAATGGAGACAACAGAAAAAATAAAGGGAATTGGTGCACAAAATTGTAATATGATACCGAGAGGAAACATTCTCTCAGCTTTTCTCCTCATTCGAATTTGAATAAAGGCATCTATTTTCTGCAATTTACAGAATTCCCAGACTCCTGAGCTGAGGTAGAAATCTTGGTAGATAAGAGCTGCTGCTATTCTGCCTTAATCTTGGCTTTCAACCTATTTTATGACCAGCATTGTAAAAATCTGCATGGCATTAACTGCCTTTGTAGCAGATGTATCTAGAAACAATGGCTTAGCGGAGAAGAGGGCTGTTGTTCCTTCTATCTTCACCCAGTGTTGAGAACTGCCAAAACATAGGGATTATAATACACAAATTTAAAAAGCAACCACTGACCCACTATCCATCTCTGACACTCATTAGTGTCGGAGATGGACAGATCACATATTGCACTGATAATACTCCATAATCTCTGAAGATCTGTTCATGTGTCTATGAAAATTAACAATTATCACCCTTCTAGGAATTTCTCACCTATCTTCATTACTCAGAGTTACTGATTTAGAAATACCTATTTTATGGTGGTTTTTAAAACACATTTTGAAAATGCACTACCCATAGTTATCAGTCTTTTACAGCAGAAATGTGGACCGGTCTCTCCTTCTTAGTAGTATTTCTTTCTATCAATGAAACAACTGAGAACTGTAAAAATAAAAACAGAGGAATGCTCAAGACTGGCTACAGAATAATTTCCAGGGTGGCATATGTATTTACATGAGATGTTTCCAAGCACAGTTGAAAGGTAAGCTGTATTACCAACTTCATGTATTTACAGGACCATTGGAGAAGGGGAACAGTGCTGTAGATTTTAGAACATCGTTATTGGTGTTCTGTCCCTTAAGGAGAGCAAAAAGAAAAGGGAAATAAGCACTCAGGATGGAAGACGTAAAGTCTCTTAAGACCTGTCACTATTAAATATGCTTACCCATCTTTCTCAGCATGTCCAGGCATATTTTCTAGCCCTTGTAAGCCATGCTGCCCATATGTTCCCAAACAATCATTTTAAAATACAGGTTTACTTACCAGGCAAGATTTCCCAGCCTCTCTGAACTCTCACACCATTTGCTTCATTTAAAATGACGTTTAATTAAATGAACAAGGACAGACTTTTTTTGTTTCTCCATGGGAGTGGGGGTATATGCAGTATCTTGATGAGTTGTTAAAAGAAAAAGAAAAAAAAAAAAAAGAAAAAAAAAAGAAAAAAAAAGAAAAAAAAAAGAAAGAAAAAAAGAAAGAAAAAAAAAAAGAAACAGGGGTGGTCAGAAAATAATTACTTCTTATACCTTTTTAGACATAAGCTCCTTTCCCAGACATTATGAGACACTTGTTTTAACCATGCTTACTACATGCGCTTTTAAAAAGTCCCTCCCCAGCTTTCCTGTAGGCCCCTGCAGGTACTGGAAGGCTGCTAAATGGGCCCCCCAGAGCCTTCTCTTCTCCAGACTGAAGAGCCCCAGTTCTCTCAGGCTGTCTTTATAATCAATTAGCAATTAATGATCAGTCTTCTTTGCATGTTTTCAGCTTAGAACAAAGAGAAACCACTTGGATTATTTTGAATATTCAGAAATGTACACATCAATTATATTTTAATCTGTCCCTTATTTCTGATGCCACACAGGAAAACTGAAAAATGTTTTATTTCAGCACACGAAGTTGGAAGTTCCTTTTCATTCCCTCTTCACCTGATGATGGTATTCTTAGTCCAACAATCAGAATAATGACAAGAGTAAATACAACATTTTTTTCTGCAGACCTGCCACTGACAATTGATTCCATACAGCTGAATTATGTGCAGACAAAATAGCACATGAGTCTGAGATGTATAAATTTGGCCTCTCTGAATGTATGAAAATAATATTTAGATCTATTTTTTTATGTTTCCTTTAACCTAAATTCCTGTAGAAAAGCTAAGAAGCAGAAACAAAGAACATTCACCTGCAATTGATTTTCCAATTAAAAACACAGCAGGCTCTATCAATTTAATACCATCTGTATTCCCACCTATGTCTTTGGAAAGGAGAACATAAATGTAATAATATCAAAGAAAAATATATGTTTTCATCAGCTGACATGGTAGTTTCTAATACTACTAAGGAGACACCACTGAGTTTGGGCCTAACTACAATATTCATTTCAAATCAGCAGAACCTATGGTCCTTGCATTTGGCTTACCTAGGATACTTCCTTGAATTATTTCGTACAACAGTTTGACTTTCTTGTTTGTCTTCTATGATAACAACTGAGCCAAAGCAAGCCGTTTCAGAAGCTTCAGATAGGAAACAATGGTGCATAAAACAAGGGGAAAATTAAAATAGGAGTTCACCATAGAAGAATTCCAGAATTCATTTGAGAAAGACAAGTTATTTTAAAGATGAACACTTAGGCCACCGTGGCATGAGCTTCTTCCTGGAACCTGTGACCTCTGGCTAGAAAAGCAACAGAATAGGCCCAAAAAAACCTTATTTCATTGATGTAATAACACTTTAAAAAGCCCACATCTGAACTCATACTATTCTGTTCTATATTTTAGAGTCAACTGTGCATGACTTTGCTAAAGCGGCTAATGATTCAATTGCAACAATTCACCCTCCAGTTATTTTTTATTGTTTTTAAGAAATAGAAAAATACTCTTTATGGTTATATTTAAGTCTTTATTTTTAAAGAAAAGAAGAATTTGGGAAATTTAATTTGTAGGCAAAATCAATGCAAGTTAAGCAATGGACCAAAGCATATCACTAGAAGTGAATTATCATTGCTTATTCCCTTTTGACTTCATAATGCCAAAGTTTCATCATTCACTGGTGCAGAAACAGACAGTGAGCAGCAGGCCTGTAGAGTTCCTGGTGGAATAACACTTTTTTTTCTACAAATGAAGGCTGAAAATAACTCAGTGATGCCCCACAGTCATCCGAGTTTATTGCATCAAGGAAGTATTTAAGCTTGATGCAAATGAAACATTTGGAACTGGTTGATCTGAATAAAAGTTTTTTATAATAAGGGTGGTGAAGCACTGGAATAAGTTGATCAGAGAGGCGGTGGATGCCCCATCTCTGGAAACATTTAAACAGAAAAATGTTCTTATTCGTAATAAACAATGAGAAGGTTCGTGGTTAAATGGAGTAAATTTGGCTTTCCATTCAATTTTCAGCATTATCTGTACTACATATACACTATATAATTGCTTACATAAATTAAATATTTGTATCTATAAACTCTCACACAATTTTTATTTATATATACACACATCAATCATTTTTTTCTCTAATAATGTTCATTATCAATCAAATCAGTTTTGATGAGAAGCAGGATGAATGCTGTTGTGGTAGGTAGGTAATTCTTTGTGAAGATGAAGAACTAGATAAGTTCTTGAAACTGGGGAATTGGGACCTTCAGCTTTTAGGATCAGACAAACATAATGTTATCTGAGCCACTAGGAGAAAGTGCTACCTCTTTCAAGTGAACTTGTTGGTAATGCTTGTGTAGCATAGAAAAGTTAAGCACGGGGAAAATACATTGGTCCTGAAGCTAAATGGAACAACACTGGAGTGGAGTTTATCAACAGTAAGCAACAAAACTTGCAGAAAAGCAGGTTGAGAGCCATGTTAAATGCTCCCAGTGAGGATGCTGAGATATATATGTAGCTTCCTTGGATGAATAGAATCTGATATTAACAAATACTAAACCTTGATTAAGTCTATTTCAATGCTTAAAAGCTTTTAGAGATGCTTCATTTATCCGGGACTCAAGATATTCGTACTGGGGGGTTGGAGCTTGATGATCTTTAAGGATAAGCCATTATTTGGTTCTATGATTCATATTCTGAGAAGCTACTTAGACGTAAGGAAATTAGGTTCAGTCCATTCTTGAACAACTTGCTTCAAAGTTCATTTGGACCCAACCATTTGTTTTGTATAAAACATTTGGATGGAAGTTTCATACTTCACCTGTTGCATTTGGTTTTGACTGTAGTCTTAACAGATAATCATGATTACCAGGAAAACACACAACCTAGAAAAAGATTAATGTTTCTTGAAACATCAGGAAGATGATTCCACTTGCTTACTTTACAGGAACTTTGTGCAAAATAAGTGACAATAGTGTATTGCAAGCATCCATGTGAGATCTGCAAGACATGAAACAGGATCTATAGGAGACAAATCCTCCTCAAGCAGATCTGTGGGCTAGTGGTTATGTTAAGGCATCTCCAAATTTTCTACATACCTGTGCTCAGGATAATCACTCTTCCTTTTTGTGTAGCAGTATACAGTTACACTGAACATTTTGATGGAAGAAAAAGTAATAGAAATCCTTTGTATTTTTTTAACAACTCTGATCATGCAGTGAACAAATTGATTTCTCCAATACAATTTACAACTGGTCACTGAATGTCTTCATACCAAGTCTTGCTTTAATTAATACTCCTGGAGTATGTCACAAAAGGGACATTTGAAACCATACAGAGCAAACAATAAATAGAAAAATATTTGCCATACGATTTCTCTCTCCAGCAGATCAACTCAGGGAGCTGAAAGTACTGTTTCACAGAATCCACAGAATCACAGAATTGTAGGGGTTGGAAAGGACCTCCAGAGATCATTGAGTCCAACCCCCCTGCCAAAGCAGGTTCCCTACAGCAGGTCGCACAGGTAGGCGTCCAGGCGGGTCTTGAATATCTCCAGAGAAGGAGACTCCAGAACCCCCCTGGGCAGCCTGTTCCAGTGCTCCATCACCCTCACAGTAAAGAAGTTCTTGTGCACATTTGTGCGGAACTTGCTACGCTCCAGTTTCTGGCTGTTTCCCCTTGTCCTGTCTCCACACACTGCTGAAAAGAGTCTGGCCTTGCCACTTTGCCCCCCGCATCTTAGATATTTATAGACCTGGATCAGGCCCCCTCTTAGTCTTCTTTTCTCAAGGCTAAACAGACCCAGTTCACTTAGCCTTTCTTCATAGGGGAGATGCTTCAGACCCTTCACCTTCTTTGTGGCCCTCCGCTGGACTCTTTCCAAGAGATCCCTGTCTTTTTTGTACCGGGGAGCCCAGAACTGGACACAGTACTCCAAATGAGTCCTCCCCCAGGGCAGAGTAGAGCGGGAGGATCACCTCCCTTGACCTGCTGGCCACACTCCTCTTTTTAATGCACCTCAGAATGCCATTGGCCCTTTTGGCCACGAGGGCACACTGCTGGCTCATGGCCAACCTGTCGTCCACCGGGACGCCCATGTCCCTCTCTGTGGAGCTCCTCTCCAGCAGGTCATCCCCCAACCTGTACTGGTGCATGCAATTATTCCCCCCTAGGTGCAAGACTCTACACTTGTTTTTGTTAAACCTCATCCTGTTTCTTACTGCCCAGCAATCCAGCCTGTCCAGGACTTGCTGAATGGCAGCACAGCCTTCAGGTGCGTCAGCCAATCCTCCCAACTTCGTATCATCAGCAAACTTGCTGAGGGTGGCCACTATCCCCTCATCAAGGTCATCGATGAAGATGTTGACCAAGACCGGACCCAGCACCGACCCCTGGAGAACACTGCTACTTAAAGGTCTCCAACTGGACTCTGCACCGCCAACGATGACCCTCTGCACTCTGCCTGTCATCCAGTTCTCAACCCACCTCACTGTCCACTCATCTATCCCACACTTCCTCAGCTTTGTTATAAGGGTGTTGTGGGAGACAGTATCAAATGCCTTGCTGAAATCAAGGTAGACTACATCCACCGCTCTGCCCCCATCCACCCAGCCAGTGACAACATCATAGAAGGCTACCAGGTTGGTCGAGCATGACGTCCCCTTGGTGAATCCATGCTGACTACTCCTGATAACCTCCTTTTCTTCCAATTGTCTGGAGATGGCATCCAGCACAAGCTGTTCCATCACCATTCCAGGGACAGAGGTGAGGCTGACTGGCCTGTAATTACCCGGATCTTCCTTCTTGCCCTTTTTGAAGACCGGAGTGACGCTGGCTATCCTCCAGTCTTCAGGCACCTCTCTCATTCTCCAAGACCCTCAAAAGTGATAGAAAGCAGTTCAGTAATCACCTCCACCAGGTCCCTCAGCACCCGTGGATGCACCCCATTGAGTCCCATGCATTTATGAACATTGGTGTTGCCTAGACACTCACAGACCACCTCTTCCCTGACTAAAGTGAAGTCTTCCATTCTCCAGACCCTCTCACTAACCTCCAGGGTCTGAGATTCCTGAGGGAGAGACTTTTCACTGAAAACAGAAGCAAAGAAGGCGTTCAGCATCTCCGCCTTCCCAGCATCCCCCATTACCAGAACACCCCCCTCACTTAGTACAGGACCCACATTTTCCCTAATCTTCTGTTTCCACAAACAGTATGTTGTATAAGTGTAGATATATACACGTTTATACTTTGGTTCATTGTGAAATGCAACACTTACAAATATTATTTGTTAATGAATTTTGATGGATTTAAAGAGTGGAAGTATTTAATCTCATTCCTTTTTTTTTTTTTTTTTCTTCTAGAATCACCATCCTATTAAAGACCATAGACTTTTCCATTGCTCCCTATTTTATTAAATAGGCCCAATCCCTATGTAATTTCTTTATTCTAAAAACTACTTAGTCTTCATAATTATATACAAAACTGTGAAAAAAAAGAAAAACCTCTAGGGTGATATGAAACAAACAATTGATTGAGTAGATACAACCGAGGCCAATGAACATTTCAGTTAATCAGAGAAAGGTAATACATAGAAGAAGAGCACTTTAATCCTGACACACGTTATGTGGTTCTCAGGAAACTGAAATGGCTATGTTTTCCTGCTGGAGAAATGTTAGCATTCCCAGTTGATTAGCTTACAAAAAGCAATCTTTTTTTATTGGCAGCTCAGATCAATTAAGGAAGGAGGAAGTTAAGGTGTTGAAATTACAGACGGAAAATGGTACTGACATGTTATAAACCCATTATCAAAAGCAAGTGTATTACACTATGTATGCATGCATGCATTGCTAAGGGGAATTATGCCACCTGAAAGCAGATAGATAGAACTTAACAGCATCAGCTGTACGTCAGGAGGTTCAGCTCAGGCTTTGTTGTTACTCAGGTTGGACAAGCTCTATCTGCTGCTCTTAGGCCACTTCATCCTATCTCATTCTAAAAAATTACATGCAGTGGGTAGCTCAGAAAATTTGGGCTGTATGAAAGTATCCAGGACAGTATAAGTACCTTGGTGAACCTTACCCACCATCAATCAAGATGTCAAGGTATTCATATGTTCTATGTCAGACTTGTTGCATTTTTGTAGGAAAATTGACTGTCAAAAAACAGCCAATGTTTCTTAGATGTCCATGTATGAGCACTTGAATCAATAGATTCCTTTTCTATTCAGCCAAATGAGACAGATATCTCAGAATGGCAGGTGGAATCTGAATGATGGACTAAGGATACCTATGTCTTTTCATTTTTACCTAAAAGATAGAAAGTTCCTCTGGTGGGTGAAGATCTACAACTGGACAAATCACTTGTGGCTCCCTTCATGGTCAGTAGTCAATCCATAAAGTCACTGGTGTATAAGATATTTTTAAAAAAGATATATCTTTTTATTTTATTTTATTTTATATTTTATTTTATTTTATTGTTATTATTATTATTTTTTCCCAGCAGAATTGCATCTAAATTGCAATGGCTGTTGACAAGATCTATAGTAACTATGACGGTATTCCAAATAATTAACTCAAATGAAGACATCTACTTTACAAATGTTTAAGGACTTCTGATAAGGACAAGAAAGATGCAGAGCTCTTGGAACGGGTCCAGAGGAGGGCCACTAAGACGATCAGAGGGCTGGAGCACCTCTCCTATGAAGAAAGGTTGAGGGAACTGGGCTTGTTTAGCTTGGAAAAGAGAAGGCTCCAGGGAGATCTCATTGTGGCCTTCCAATACTTGAAAGGAGCAAATAAATATGAGGGGGAGTGGCTGTTTACGAGGGTGGATAGTGATAGGACAAGGGGGAATGGTTTTAAACTGAGTCAGGGGAGGTTTAGGTTAGATATTAGGGGGAAGTTTTTCACACGGAGGGTGGTGACACACTGGAACATGTTGCCCAGACAGGTTGTGGATGCCCCATGCCTGGATGTATTCAAGGCCAGGCTGGATGTGGCTCTGGGCAGCCTGGTCTGGTGGTTCATGAACCCGCTTGTGGCAGGGGGGTTGAAACTAAATGATCGTTGCAGTCCTTTTCAATGATTTTATGATTCTATGACTTATTTAATTTCCCGAATAAATGGGTTTTACTTTTTTGTAGAGAGTACCTGAGAATCCGCACTAAGACAACACAGGATATACAAGAGTCTGGAACACCAGCTGATGGTTAAAGTGACAGTGCCCCAAATGTCTAAAATGGCACTAAATACACGTGTAGATTGAGTACTCTACTGAAGTTGCAGAGATTAATGATCATCCTTAGGCTCCTAAATTCAGCAAGATAAACCATCATGATGGTGATAAAAAATACAGATCATTCATCATTTCATTTGTAGAAGTTCTTTATATTAGGAGTTTGAAAGTCAGTTATTTTTTTAAGCTAAGGAAACAGCTTCTGGAAGCCTTGTCTTAAACTGGCCAATATATCATACATGATATCTTACTTTTCTGTTGGAGTATAAATACTGGAATTGCACTCTTACATGACCACAGGAAAGGAGCAATGCTGCAACCCTCTTAAAGTGCAAGGCAGATGAACAGAAATCCCCAGTACGGGTTTGGCTTTGGAGCAACAAGGCTGTCTCTAATTTACTAAAAATTTGTTGATATTTAATGTCGTTACATGATTTTGATTACATCACTAACAAGTGTTAAATAAAGGAAAGGAAAATATTTATTTTTTTTTATCATTCTGGGAGGTTGTTTCCCTGGCAAAGAGAGACCAAAAAAATTTCCACCATTTGGAATGTAGATATCTTTAAGCAAAAAATGTCAGAAGATTGACATCATCTTGAACAGAAAGGAATAGTATTTGAACAGTAGAAAAATCTGGGAAAACTTTGTACAGATACCTCTATAGATGAGAGTTAATTGAGAACATGAATGTTAATAAAATGCTAAACTGGCTTCATTCTTGCCAGACTTAAACGTTGGCAAAAGATATCAACATAAGTGGGAAACGTCCCTATTTCTACTCTTTGTGCTGCCAATGGGGGTGATGACGTATTCATATTTTGCTCTCCATACATCAAATCAAGTTTAGTTTTAATACCTCTATTTCAGTGCAAAGAAAGATGGTTACACTTTCACAATCACATCCTCCCAGTTGCCAGCTGTCCTTCTAAGGGAGTGCTCTGTCTTGACAGTTGCTAGGAAATATTGTTGCAAGCAAATTTTCTCCAGTTTTTTAAATCAGCCAATAAAGCAGTTATTAATTTACTAGGAATATTCCATGTTCTAACTTGCCATGTAATAAACATCTTTTCTTCTATGTAGCATATATTATGTAGCATAGTGTAGCTAAGTATGTAGCATAGTATTAACATTCTTCACAACGAAACACAAAAGGAGATGAATATAATCTATTGTTTGTCTCTTGAAATCAGAATATATTGTACCAATAATAAGAAAAAGATTTACTTTTTGGAACCAAGGAAAGCAAACCATCAGTCATTAGCAGTACCATCTCTTATTCAAAATATCTTTTTTAGCCATTCTGTTAAGGAAACAAAACTACGTCTTCAGCATCTCCTTTGGTGATTGTAACTGTCTCAAGATTTCTCCTAAATTCAGAGCTTAACTATCCTTGCCAATTGCGAAAAAAAATAGAAGTCATATTATGAACTAGTTCTCTACTATAAAAATCAGTGTCACCAGCAATCCGGCACTCCAATCAATATTTTGAAGAATTCTTCAGAAAAAAATGACTTCCATTAAGCATCTGCTGAACCTCATGTCCTTCTGTAGGTACAAGTTGCTCAAAAATGACCTATTTAGAAATGATTTGGACGTATTTTGAGAAGCTTTGTGGCTGTAGTAAAAGGTACTTTGAATATTTTTCCCTTAATGCAGGTTTTCAAGTGCTATACATTATACTCTTGTCTTACATCATACTAAGTAAGAAGAGAGTCAGTCCTTCCATCTCTGTGCGGAACAGATGTGTGGTTTTAAATGACTGAAAATTACATTTCTTCACTGTAGATTAAACATCTTCCCACTGCTTGTTAATTGTACTTGTTCATTTGCTTGATTGACTACAGATTTAAACTGTCTTCTTGCTTAAGATGTGGATATCCTGAAATGAGGCAGTCTCAGAGATTAGTAGTGAGTTGATGCGTGGCCTACTGCAGTACAACATGCTTGGAAATTTTCATCTAGTAAATATTATGTAGAATGAGAAAAAGAAAAAGGAAAAAGAAAAAAAAAGAAGAAAAGAGAATGAAAGAATAAAAAGCAATATTGCTTCACATAGACAGAAGCTAGGTAATATAAAATAACAGATATCTTTTGACAAATGCAAAAAATTTACACCCTTCTCCTGATCCTGTATTTTCATGAAAGAAAATAAGGGGAAGGGGAGGAGAGGGAGGGGAGGGGAGGGGAGGGAAGGGAAGGGAAGGGAAGGGAAGGGGAGGGAAGGGAAGGGAAGGGAAGGGAAGGGAAGGGAAGGGAAGGGAAGGGAAGGGAAGAGAAGGGAAGGGAAGGGAAGGGAAGGGAAGGGAAGGGAAGGGAAGGGAAGGGAAGGGAAGGGAAGGGAAGGGATGGGAAGGGAAGGGAAGGGAAGGGAAGGGAAGGGAAGGGAAGGGAAGGGAAGGGAAGGGAAGGGAAGGGAAGGGAAGGGAAGGGAAGGGAAAAAAAGAAAAGAAAAGAAAAGAAAAGAAAAGAGAAAAGAAAAGAAAAGAAAAGAAAAGAAAAGAAAAGAAAAGAAAAGAAAAGAAAAGAAAAGAAAAGAAAAGAAAAGAAAAGAAAAGAAAAGAAAAGAGAAAAGTAAAAAGGAAAACAAAGGATTTCTTTATACATTTCTAATGTTTTAAAATTCACTTTTTCTGTCACAAAGAGATCATATTAACTCTAAAGTCCACTGAGAGAAGCATACATTGCGCAGTATGTATCCAATATTCCTCCATCTGAAAATAGAATATATATATGTATCAACTGAATATGCTATATATTATGCTATATATTATATGCATATTATAGCTATAATATGCTATATTATATATATATATATATTCTGGAAAATATACATATTTATTTTTATATATTTATATATATCTTTATTATATATATATATATATATATACTTTTTTTTTTCTGGTAGATACTTTGACTCTCTCAAGTCAAGGAACAGCCAATGCAGAGTGTCTTCACCAAAGATTTTTCAAGGTCACTCCATTAAGGCTGGTAACAGAAGGTAGGGATAATGGTTATGCAGTCTCTTCCCCCCCCAAAAAAATAAATAAATAAATTAAAAATAAAAATAAAAAAAAATCACAGTCCACCGGGAAGTCAAGATATAAAGTCTAATGGCATCTAGAAAACTCTTCTAGAGAGCTTCCCTCTCCCTCCTTCCTTCTCCCTTTCCTTTCCACTTAGAAGTGCAGCAGTAACATGACAGAGGGCTGGACATGTAAGCATTAAGCAGCCAACCTGTGGTTCCTTTTGCTATTTTTTAAAAATCCTTTCTGCTTCTAGGGTT
Source organism: Alectoris magna (assembly GCA_030625065.1). NCBI lineage: Eukaryota > Metazoa > Chordata > Aves > Galliformes > Phasianidae > Alectoris > Alectoris magna. The sequence continues at coordinate 6,266,580 of CM060561.1, forward strand.
CACACAGCGCTGTCAGAATTTCAGTCTGAACGGAATAAAAGCCAATTCAGTTGATTCCCTGGTGGCCATCTAGAATGTGATTCCTGCAGAGTTATTCGCAGATTAGTTAGTGTCCTCTATGGAACCTCTAAATCCTGTGTAGGTTGGTGCCACTTATTCCTGGATTAAATCTATGTTTTCAGCAGCTAATACTGACACATATCAATATAGCTCTCACTCATTTAGGAACTTTGGTAACTACTAAGGGAATTAGCAAGGGATCAGAAACAAAACAGCTCTCAGAAGAGCTCTGATTCATCCATCAGAAACTTGTACAATTCCTCTGCATTTATTTTGACAGAACATAGACTTCTGGCAGGCAGTAAAGCTCTGTGGGTATCCTGGATATTTTTGCACTGTATGAAGCAAAAGGTACAGGGAGATACAAAGTCATACTTACTAGCTTTGTTTAAAGAGAGCTCAGCTATTAACTTAAATGTGGCATATGTTCAAGACTCTAATCTTGTGCTCCCTGATGGGAGCATCACCGATAGATACAATAAGGACGAATAATGGTGAGGGAATTCAGAAGGAAAGAGTAAAGACGTATGCTTTACATCACACGGCAAAATGAATGCATGGATGTCTTTTTAGTATATGAAATGAATGCAGAGCTCTACACGTCACAGGCTTTGAAATGAAGAACTGATTTCCTTGCAGCAACTTTATTGATGCTCCCTGGATTTAAACTTGACCTGGCCCCGCATATCACTGGCATGTTTACACTGTCAGTTCACAAGGCCAGGTTATGGAATATTTAGGCTTCTTGGTTTAGATTTTCTAAAGTTCTGTGGTTCTCTATTCTAGGCAGTCTTGAAGGTACTTAAATCCTTTGTGTGTCTACAAGCACACTCCTCTTCTGGAAGGGAAGGTCTTCATTTAGACACATATCTTTCTGGAGTTACAGCTGTTCCTGCTTTATCCAAACCTATTCTTATCACTAGAGTCCTCTAATGCACACATGGGTAAGAAAGTACACTCTGTCTTCATGTGCACACCCATGTCAGCCTCCAAATTACTGCAGGAATTTTGAAATGGCACCAAGGTCAGCAACCAAACAGGCTTCCTGTAGTGGAATTCATGGAAACAAGAAGCAGTCTGACCTTTGATGTGTAGTTCTGGTGTCTTTAAAGAATGTTTTCGCTTCTCAAACAAACAAACAAAAAATCATCTAGGCTATTTTATATTTAGCTGCTGCTCCTAAAGGACAGGGATCTACCATAGGTACTGGGTTATGTCTGGTAACCTGACATGGATGTACTGAGGCATCTCTAATGGCAACAACTGAACCAAGCACTTGTTGACTATAGTGGGAGCTTGGACATCTAAAGCAGATCCAGACTGCATTTGTAGATATGACAACATGTAAGAGAATTCCACTCATTTAGTTAAATTTAATCTCTGTTCCCAACCTTTCTCACCCTTTCTGACTTCTCTGCACCCATATATATCATACTGCATGAATACAGTTTCCTTATTCTCAGCACTTCTGTAACTTCTGCGAGATGAGGGGAAAGATTGCCGGTGGTTTTGACTGATTCTTTAGATCTTTAGATCTGGAGGAGTCTCATAACATATTGAACCATTAATGCAATTACACGATGAAAATCAAACTTAAACACAGGCAAAGAAAGTTTTAAGGCTGACATGCCTAACTTCGGGTGAATGTTTGAAGGGATACAAATATTCTTTTGCTGCCTTTAGAACTGATGTTACAAAAGGTAAAATAGTTCTTTAATAAAGTTGCTGTAAGAGTTTTAATCTGAATATAATAACAGTTTATTTTCCATTGTGTTTCTTTTGTTTTTCTGCTTGCAGGAGCAGGTCTTTATAATGGAATCATAAATCAATGTGGTTAATGATTAAAGTCAGGAAAGTTTTATGCATTTGAAAACAGCGTCATATCGGAAAATATCTACAGATGTTTAATGTATGTAACTGATTGAATTTTTATGCACAATTTCATAGTATCTAATATATATAATAGTAATGTGTATTTCTTAAGATAAGCAAGGATTAATGTGGAAAACTGGACCAGAGGTAGAGCAGATTTGAAGATGTTTCATTGTTTTTCCTTGGGATTTTTTCAGTTAATTTTGTTATATTATTGCAAGAATATTTCTTTCTTAAGAATAATACTTATCAGTTGTAGAAAAGCAATGCATTACCTGATAATCATTAATTTTCCGGTCTAGATTAAGCAGATTTTTCCAAAGAAAATAAGACATGAGATAAAATAATGAAACAGAAGTAGAAGATGAGTTAATTTTTTAAATATCTGTAAACATCCACATTCTATCAACTGTCAATTTTGTTTGGGATATGGCCTAGATGTGCAAAGGTTAGTTTTAATGTTCGATGTTAGTTTTAATTTTTATATCTCTATTGGCTTCATTGGACTACAAAGCTCTGGACTTCAGCATGTTTTGATCCTCATCCCTTTAAATACTAAACCAAACTCATTCCTGATAAGACTTTTCTGATTTCAACAGCACTGATTTCAGCAGGATGAACAATTACACCCACATTGTGACTGTGAATAGCTTTGACCTGATGTGCATAACCTTGTACCCATTTATAAGAATATGTTTTCATATAAATTGCACTATTTTGTCTGATGCTCTGAGGACTATATAGACATTTAAGTGAATTATACATTCAGAAACAGAGAAGACATTGATGCCATTTGTGCAGCTCTGTCATTTTCAAACTGGTGTTTAGACAGGCTAAGAGAGAGAGATGTTAGTCGTATCAATCTGCTGCTTGCCAGTGCGAGCTTTCAAATGACTGATCATTATGACTGAGCCTTTTATCATAAAATGAAAAGTAATTTTACTTCCTGTTTTACAGCAACAAGAATAAGAGAAAATGGAATAAGAGAAAATGGAATTTCTTGCTACTTTGAGAATGGTCTTTCTCAGTGTCTGAAGAGCTCTAAGCCACCTGCACTCCAGATCTGAATGAATACTTCAGCAGCATTTTGAAAAGGTTTTTGACCAACTACTAAAAAGAAGAGCGACGTAGTGAGGATAACTCACAGAAAGGACTTTAAAAAGATGTCAAGGAGTTCAGGGAATGTTAGAGAAAAAAGGGAAAAAAGAAAAACCTACCAACATTTAAACAAAGCTTAATATGCTGAAGTCAGCAAAACTGTTCAGTGGAGACTGTCAGAAGAACTCATGATTTACAACAAGAAATTGTTTTAAAAGATAAAATAATAATAATAATAGTAATGAAAATAGAGGTAAAAAAAGGATAAAATGTCACCTAAGCAACAGAAGATTCCAGGTTGCAGCCCCCACAGATGAAGATGACAAATCAGTCACTGACAACAGTAATTAAGAAAGTACTGAAAAAATTCAGTGAAGGTCTGGTAAATAAGAAAATATTTGCCACCGAACATTGATGATGCTGTATCAGACAGGAGGAGGTGGTGCATGGTGAGAAGAACTGTAGCAAGCTGTTAAATTTATTTTTTCGGTCCGAAAATTATGAAAAGTAAATGAGGATAATTTAGGGTTCAAAGTAGATAATTTAAAAGTTGTATAGAAGTTATTAATAATGGGAGAGTATCTTTGCTTTAGAAAAAAATATTAATTTATATTTTCTGAAACACTTAGAGAAACAGCAAACCAAGATAAAGCTTGGTCCTCACGGCACAAAGTAAGCATATCTTCCATTAAGTATATGAGAGCTCTGTAGTAATTTTGTATGTGTTGGTGTTCCCATCCCTCTATGAGGACAGGTGAAGCAGTTTTCCACATTTCCATTTAACAAACATTCAAAGTAAAACCTTTTTAAACACCAGGCAAGAGATTTCATCATTATTTGATTTTTCCTTTCTGTCAGGATGTGATCCTAGAATCTTGACATGATTAACCTCATTAAGTTTCCAAAATGGGCATTTCAGATCTCAGTCCACGCTGTGTGAAGAGCATGACTTATTATAATGGGCTGATTAGAACTTCCAATTCAAAGCTTTCGGTTTCTTGAAGCGCTGGGATATCTTAATTAAAAAAAAAAAAAAAAAAAAAACATATATAAAAAAATCAAAAGTACCTCTCAAATTATGCTTCACATTTGAAGCCACAGGAAATGTTCGCTTTTATTAATTAATTTATTAATTGAGTGATAGAGCCCTCTGCTTCATACCTGTAGCTTAGTGAAGACATACAAATTTAAAAGAGGGCAGACAAGACCCTGAAATTTTTAATCAGATGAAACTCGTATACCTCGGTGAAGAGTTTGTTAAGGTTAGGACTGCTGGAATCTGCTCAGCTGCAGCACTGGATCTGTGAACTTTGCTTAGCTTCAGGCCAATTCAAGTTCAGAGGGATAAAGGTACTGCAGAGACTTCTCTGCAGATAACCTGAGGCCACATCTTGGAGGTTTTCCTCCTTTCTTTCTCAGCTCACACGCAGGCAAACTTCTACCAACTCTGGGAACTGGCTGTCTAAGTGAAGGCATCGGGGAGAAATTCAAAGATGTATTTCATGGAGTGCAGTGGGAGCTTTGCTGGAGGGGATTTCAGCATTCACTTCAGAAGTGAAAAGAATAAATAAAAAATCTTAGCTTCATGTGAAGATGTTTATTTGAATATTACTGCAGATGATTAGAGCAGCTTAACGTTGTGTCCTATGCAAACATATTGCACTCTTTTCCGTAAGTCTAACACTGTAGTTTAATGTTAGATACGTGATGTATGGAAAATGTTTAAGTATTACGCTATAAGCAATTATAGCAGTCTTAGCCCTTGTCCCATGACAGAGTTAAAGTGAATGCACTTAGTGCACTTGCAGTTCAACTAATAAAAAAGTGCTTATATCATACAGTTTATTAAAATGTTAGCATTATGACAACAATTATAGTGATAAAATTATGCATATAGAGGGTGTCTTGATGATAGTAAAATGTTCCCCTGAATGAAATAATGCACAGAAGCTTTTAAAATGATGCTCAAATTTTAAATAAGAGGAAATTCACAGAATTACGGATTTTAAATTTTATTTTACTTTTTTAAGTGGCAACTGGAGGTTTCAGCTTTCTTCAGGCACTGTGAATGTCAGCTTTCTGAGTGCTGTTTGAGAGTTGTTTGAGAAAGATTTTCTACTGAACACTGTAGTATTCAATTACATATTGTAGGACACAGTTTGTGAGGTTGTTCTGCATCAGTGCACATACAGACTTGCCCCAAGGGGAACCAAGTGTATCTTTTGAGTGGGATTTTGAGTGGGATTTCAGTATTGTTAGTGGAATTGATCAGGGAAGTCCAGAAAGTCTGGCATTTCAGTGCTGTATGATGTGACATGTCTACAATATGTGCCAGAAAATGTGTTCAGAAGAATGTAGAATTCAGTAATGAATCCAAACTTAGAAAAAACAAGCCTTGTGGCAGACACACCCAACAGAAGAATACTTGGCAAATGGAAGAATAGTAGTAAAGAATCATAAGCATATAGTTTTTCCCAATGGTTTGGATGAGTCTGTCTGAAACTTAATATAAGTTAAGGGCAAAATATTTTCATGCCAATTACAAAATCACAGAGAAATATTGCTAGCTGCCATGAGTGATATTCACAGCTTCTGAAAGAAGCAAGAGCACAGAAAGCCATGTTCTGACACAGACATTGAATCTAAATGACACAAACCCACACAAATAGAAAAAGTTTTGCTATAAAAGCAGCACCAAAGCCAGTGTTAGCAGAGTGAACATTATGTGATATGTTGGGAAAGGAGAATAGGAACATGGACAACAATTATCCCTTCTCAAGCTGAAATCAGAGCTGGACTAACCTCAGTTTTTCTCATCTGAAAATATAAACCTAATGATTGGTGGTTAAACGCCAAACTAGCTTACAGTACTATCTGCTTCTGCTTTCAGCCCTCTGCAGATTTCTTACTGAGTGTATTTAAACTGGAACAACACAACTGTGTTTTACTGACTGATTGTCTCTCCCAGTGGTTCCTACACATAAAAATTGCAGTCATTGTCACTTAGCTAGCTGGTGGAGAGTAACTAAGAACTGTTACTTGAAAACATATGAAACATTATATTTCAGCAACCAGAGTTCACAACAATGAACATGCAACTTCACAGCCAGAGTTAATTGGATCCAAGAGGAGGCAGGGACGGTTAGCTCCCAGGAAGTTTTCATTGACTTATCTCTACTGGTTTGGGGATCCCAGCATCTTCTCAACAGTCTATGCTGAGCTGTCTAGACGTACCAGTTTCCCTGGAATTAACATCTTTAGATGTGCACTCTTTCTCTAAACCTACCTTGAATCTTTATTATCACAACTAATTTTTATTTATTTATTTATTTTCTGTAATTGTCATCAAGGATTTCATTTTTTAAATGACTAGTATATTAGAATTTATTAATTATTACATTTTTATACATATTTTCCAACTAATGAGATCAGATTCCTGGATGTATGTAGATGTATAGAAATTCACGCTCTTTCAATGGAAAAAGAGTTAATCTATCTTTTTCTTTTTTTTTAACATTTAATTTATTATTCATGTCAATATGACATGGATGTAAGACTGTCATTACAAGATCATTACAAGGAATTTCTTTATCTGATACTCTTCTAAGAGGGATGATAATTGTTATTGCTAATAAAAGTAACTGCTATTACTTGGATTTTAAAATATAATTACATAGCAGGAATACTTGGCTGCCATTTACTTTCACAACTCATGTAATAATCATATAACTAAATTAGAAATGGATGAGGTGGACAGTGGAGATTAAATCCAATTTTACCCTTTCTGATGCAGGACTGTCTGAAGAAATATAGCTGGTGCAAGGCATGTCTTCTAGCTTCTAACTATAGGCAGGTGATGAAATGAGCAAGGTGGTTGTTCATGCTGCCAGTGGTAACTGATGGTGAATATGACTGGAGTTCAAAAAGCATTTGGGCAATGCTCTGAGACACAGTTTTTGAATTTTGGGTGATCCTGTATGAAGTCAGGAGTCGATCTCAATTATCCTTCTGGGTCTCTTCCAACTCAGGGTATTCAACGGTTCTATGATTCTACTGCCTTATTTATAGTAGAGTAGAGCAGCCCTGTGTATCCATAAGGAAGTTGATGCATGCTCACTGCTGCCATAATGCCTTCTCTCTTCCCCAAGAGTTCCCTTATACCAACTGTTCCATCATGTTAGGAAGATCTGAATGTTGCTTGCTCTGACGGGGCTCGGCAAAATAACAGATACATTTCTCCCACATAGATAAAGAATTAAGAAAAGAAAGTGTATGATTTATCCATACCACAGAAAGTTTACATGAATAATGTGTTCAATAATAATGTGAATGCGTTCGATATAGTGTAATTTGTTATCTGAAGTTGAAGTTGGAACATTTATGTGCCACACATACAGAGTATCTTCTATTTGTAGTTGTTAGAATTATGGAATCACAGAATATCTCAAGTTGAAAGGGACCCATAAGAATCACTGAGTCCAACTCCTAGCTCCACATAGGATCACCGAAATATCAGGCCATTTGACTGAGGGCTTTGTTACGATCTAATAAACATTTTATTTTCTATGAGTTATGACTGTATCATCTATAACTGATGAAAGTAAAATAGAAAGTGAGGGACAGATTCATCAAAATTATGTCAGCCTTGTGTAACATGCTTGTGCTTCTTAATGTATTTTTACACATGTACAAAAATGAATTTTGTGTAGCTCCATCATACACCATTTCTTTATATTTTCTCATTGTGTTTGTCCCCTTTAGAAGATGATATAGATATACCAGTGTATGTGTATGCAGATGTTAGGTCATACTGTTTAGGGAGAAAGAAGCAATTGAACTACTCATTTATTTGATAAGCCAAGAGTGAGGGATTCTGAGAACTTGTCTAATCCTGTAGGGAGCAGGGGAGCAAGTCTTTTTCCTTACAATGTTTCTGTGGTTCTTCACAGACAGTTTTCAGCTGGATTATACTTAGTGCCTTTGTTAATGATCTGGAAGACAGAGCTCATTAATTCACCTTGCAGATGACACTAGGTTGGAAAGAGTTGCAAAATACAATGTGAGGAAAGAGGATAGCAGAAGAGGACTAAAAGGGAGATTAAAAAGAGAAGCAGGAAATGAGATTCAGCCAGGGAAAATGCATTTGTAGGAAAGAAACATCTCAGAACTCAGCTGAAGCTGGGGAGTAATTTAAAGTCTGATTAAAAACCTCTTGACATTAGTGGAAAAGATGCACGCTGATTTTAATGGGCCTTGAAACTGATGTCTTTTAAAGTACTCTGAGTTCCTTGAATGAAAGAGGCAATATACAGCAGACCTGATATCGCTGGGGAGAATTTACGGTGTATACTGGTAGCAGAAAGAGCCAAAGAAGCACTTACAGAGATATCTAGGACTCTGAAAGTCAGGAAACCATTTTAACTCCTTCATCACCATGTTTCTGGTAGCTATTGAAGTGAATGATTCCATAGAGGAGCTCAAGATGCCTCAGTTATATGTATGAAATCCAACAGAAGTGTTACATTTGGCAGTCTGATGTTGTTTGAAATGCTTTTTAATGGGGTTAGAAAGATGCAACTGAGAGCAACATTTCAATGGTGTGTAGTTTATGCTGCACAATGCCTATTTAGACTTGCAACAAACTTTGTAGATTTAAGGATAAAATATTTAGAGTCCCTGTTCTAAAGACAACATTGTTAAAAAGAATCCCCCCACTCAGTTTATTAAATGGACAAGACAGGTCAGCAAAGTTGTACATCTGAAGTAGCAGCTATTCATCCACGTACTTTGAACACCTGATTCTTTCATTTTTAATTCAAGCATGTCTACAAAGTATGAAAATCATCTTCAATATTAATATAACCACCATCTCACCTGGTTGCCTGTGAATGATAATTAAAGCTCATTTATTAATTTTAATTGTGCTACATGCTGAGGCATTAATGAAGCAACCTGAAAATGCCAGTTTAGAAGCTAGCATGACCACTGTTAGCAGGCTATATTCACATTCGTGTTGGACGTATTTAGCATGTCTGTACTGAATAGTTTTTTACACTTAGTGTAAAATTTAAAAAACTATTTACACAAGACCCACTAAAAAGCAGTTTTGAAATATGCATTTATTGTATCAGATTTCTCAAAATGTCTTTTATATAAATCTATTTATCTGAATCACAAGCGTCTTATTCTCTTCTCTTTCATTTTCACCTTTGCTCCTATAATTATCCTTTCTTAATTTTTTTTTTTCCACAAAAGAAAGAAATAAAACAGGCTAAAGAAAAAAAAAATTGAGAAAGATTATGAAATAAAAGTATTTGAAAACTGAGCATTATATACTCAATGCAAAAGAAACAAGGAACAATGTACTATATTTCTTTCTTGCTAAAATGTGTGAGAAAGGGAGCTAAACAAAGCTCTTTGGTTAAGTTTTAATTAACAAGAAATAACATAGAAACCTACAGATATAAGCTTTTAAAATCTGTTTTATAATTGGAGAAGTAAGAATGTATACTGATATTTCAGCTCACTGAATGCAAACAATTATAAAAGACAATGAAAGTACAAGTGATAATGAAGAATTTGACTGTAAGTATAGTAAAACGCATGCCTAAATTACCTCTGAGGTTTTCATATATCTTAGAATCATAGAATCATATAATATTTGGGGTTGGAATGGACCTTTAAGATCATCCAGTTCCAATCCCCCTGCTATAGGCAGGGACACCTCCCTCTAGACCAGGTTGCTCAAAGCCCCATCCAGCCTGGCTTTAAATGCCAGGGCATTCAAATCAGGGGGCATTCACAACCTCTCTGGGCAACCTGTTCCAGTGTCTCAGCTCCTTCACAGTAAGGAATTTCTTCCTAATATCTAGCCTAAATCTACCCTCTTGCAGTTTAAAGCCATTCCCCCTCATCCTTTTGCTTCATGCCCTTACAAAAAGTCCCACCCTAACTTTCCTGGAGGTCCTGTTCAGGTACTGGAAGACTGCTATAAGGTCTCCTCAGAGCCTTCTCTTCTCCAGGCTGAAGAGCCCCAGCTCTCTCAGCCTGTCCTTGGGGGGGGGGGGGGGGGGGGAGGTGCTCCAGCCCTCTGATCATCTTTGCGGCCCTTTTCTGGACCTGCTCCAACAGCTTGATGTCCTTCTTCTGTTGGGGGCCCAGAATTGGATGCAATATTCCAGGTAGAGTCTCACAACAATAAAGGAGAGGAGCAGAATCATCTCCTTCAACCCTCTGGTCACATCCTTCCTGATGCAAACTAGGATACAATAGGCCTTCTGGGCTGCAAGTGCACATTGCCAGCTCATGTTAAGTCTTTCATCAACAGGCACCTCCAAATCCTTCTCCTCAGGACTGCTCTCAAACCATTCTCCATTCAACCTGTATTTGTCCTTTAAGCTCTGCACCTGATATGGGTACAGACCCTTGCCCTTGGACTTGTTGAACTCCAACATGGTATGAGTTGTTATGAGCACACCTCTCAAACTTGTGTTGGTCATTCTGAATGGCATTCCTTTCCTCTATCATGTCAACTGTTTCACTCTCCTTGTTGTCACCTGACTTGCCTCTCCTTGTTGTCACCTCAGACTTGCTGAGGGTGCACTCGAACCCATTGTCCATGTCACATACAAACATGTTAAATAACACCACACCCAGCAACGACCTCTGAGGAATGTCACTTGTCACTAACCATCATTTGAATATCGAGTTGTTGACTGCAACTCTCTGAGCGCAACCATTTAGCCAATTCCTTATCCAGTGAGTGGTCTATCCATCAAATTCATTTTTCTCCAATTTGGCAACCAGAATGCCATGTAGGACAGTGTCAAATGCTTTGCACAAGTCCAGGTAGATGATGTCAGTTGCTCTTCCTTTATACGTTGATGCTGTAACTCCATCATAAAAGGCCACAGTATTTCTTAGGCATGACTCGCCGCTGGTGAAGACACGTAGGTTATCATCAATTGCCTCATCTTTATTTTCCATGCGCCTTATCAAGGTCTTCAGGAGGATCTGCTCGTGGTTCTTGCCAGGCACAGAGGTGAGACTGACTGGCCTGCAGCTCCCTGGATCTTCTTGAAAATGGGGGTTATGTCCGTATGGCTTGCTGAGGCAAAGGTGAGCAAGCAGCAGTCCACAAGAAATAATAACACACTGCATGTCTGTTTGGCTGAATAACATCTCCTTATTTGCCTTGTGTACCTTCTGGATGGGGAATGTTCGATGCTTGCACAGTGACAACATCTGCTTCCAAGCATATTTTTCATGGCTGTGACCTCTGATAAATTTTGTATGAGTATGGAAGGGTTGACTACGTTCTGCTTGGGACTGTTTTTACAATCAGTTATATTCTGTGGCAATGATACCTTCAGCTGAGGCTATATGGAAAAGATCTGAAGTAAATGAAGGAGTTCCTTGGTACAACAGAGGAACACAAGAAGGTATTGCACATCAGATAAATGTAACATTCACAGCCCTTTCATGACAGAAAAGTATATTTTACAATAATGGTATAACCACTGTTGCAACTATATCAATAATAAACATCTCTACAATGCAGGTAATAAAACAGCACTTATTCAAGACATAACTTTACTTTTCTTATATGACTCAAAATGTGATATAGCAGACCAAGTTTTTTGACCCATGTGGGAATTTTCTTAAGGACAACATGTTCTCAGTCATACTCAAATAGGCTGTTACTCCATGAGCAATATGACTGAATCTAATTAAACTGAGAGAAAACAGAACACAGTCTGTTCCTTCAGAGCTGACACTAGGGAGTTCGGAAATAATGGGAATTTCCCCAGTGGCACTCCTAAGCACAGATCCAGGCCTTTCATTAACAGCAATAAATGCATCTAAACAAATGCATAAATACACCATGACAAATCCGTACTTGAAATAAATCAGGATCTCCCTGGTGATTTACAATGGTGATGTGACCTTATAATATTAATTGTACTGGGTGTCTGTGGCTAAGTGCTGGCAGTAAGGGCTGTAGAGGGGCTTTTTCGGAAGAGACCAGGGGCTGCCCCATGCTGGACACATGCAGACTTTAATGATACTGGATTGTAAACTGGTATGACATATTGACCAAATAATTAGTATTAGCAGCTTTATCAAATGTTTGTTAGAAAATGTAATCGTAGCATTCAGGTCTTTAAATAAATGCTTATCTTACAAAAAAAAAAATAAAAAAAATAAACAGCAGGAAGATATGAGTGTATATTAGAGTTGAAAAGAGGAGAAAAACTGTGTTGAAACATGCTTTTTGTGCAAACCCTCTCAGTAGCACTGTTCACCTGGAGATTTGAAAGTGTTAAAGAAAAATGTTCAAATGTTAAATGTTAAAAGACACAGTGCTAAGTCATTATCCATCTTTATTTTTTATTCATTTAAAAAAAAAAATGATAAATCCAGATTAAAATTACATGGTGGTTAAGTTGCTGAAATAGTTAGAAACATCCACTAAAAACCATATTAGCTCTTATAAAAATATTTACATTTTTTTTATTATTCTGAGAGTGAGCAGTAGAGCAAACTAAAACAGAGGACTTCTGTTTTTCAAGTCTCTTTCTTTAATGCTGTGTATGGAATACTGTAATTAAAAAACACAGAAATTAATTCCTTGCTTGTATTCTCTGGGCTATTTTTTATACTCTGAATTCTGTTTGGAAGCACACTGATTTATAATAAACTGTGGTTCCTGTTTGCATACCTGATTTTTCCTCTTCCCTCTATCCAAACCTAGTTTTGAACACGGTACAGCAGCTTCTCTTTTTCGTGCGGTTAGATCTGGCTCTATTCCCCTAACATATGACATCCCAAAAACTAGTGAAATCAGCCCCAGAGTTGAGACCTCTTTGTTATGCCTTCCTGCTAACCACTAAAGGCTATTGTTATTCTCTGCCTTAAACTATTCTCTTTTCCTTCCTTCCTTCCTTCCTTCCTTCCTTCCTTCCTTCCTTCCTTCCTTCCTTCCTTCCTTCCTTCCTTCCTTCCTTCCTTCCTTCCTTCCTTCCTTCCTTCCTTCCTTCCTTCCTTCCTTCCTTCCTTCCTTCCTTCCTTCCTTCCTTCCTTCCTTTATGTTTTTCCTTCTTTGATGGTGATGTGGTTGCTAAGGAGATAACTGTTTCTTCAGTACCAGTATTATGATTTTAAGAAACTTGTTCATTACTAATAGCTGGTTCAATTTATATCTTAAGAAACTTGTCCTGAGTTCATTTAATATTCAGACTTTCGATTTTCTTTTCTCAGTTTATTAATTTAAAAAGTAATTTCATCCATTTCAACACTGAATTGCAACAGTAAACTGTCTAGGTAAAATACTCCACTGTTAAATTCAATAAAGCCATTTTCCTTACACTAGCTATGTCAGTTACGATATACATATTACCATAATCTCTGATGTACTTGCTGAGCTATAAGCTGGAAACTCATGCACATATAGGACTTTATTTAATGAATTAATTTATTTTCCAGACAAAATATTGATTTGACCCTCAAGCCATTTTTTCCAGACAGACGAATTCCAATACTTGGAATTTAGGAACACTTGCAAATTACTTGTATGTTTTACCCTTATGTCATATTGCACATATTTTAGGGCTTCAAGTTTCCCTACTCTTGCTTCATGTCCTTTCATATCTGTGAGAATGCTTATGTTTTTATGATTTGTGACAGTGAGTTACACAAACTAAATATGAACAAATTAATATATATAGAAAAATTAGAAACTGGTGTTTCTTTTACAATAATTGGATGACAGACAGATGGGGATAGTTCCCTAGCTCTCCTTCAAAACAGCCTGGTTGCAGCTGAGATTTAGATGTACTGAAATCAAAGCCAGAGCTCTTCTGGGCTGACGTAATGCCAAATTCCCCCTCTATCTTGGCAGGCACCTCATTCCCCCATCTGTGAAACATGATAGAAAACATTAATGCCCCATGGCTTTACTGTGAGGACAACTTTATGCATGACGGTGACACATCTGCAAATATTTTGCATCCAGAATAGTGATAGATATTTGTTGCTTTGATGAGATTGCAAATATACTTTTAGCAATTAGATTTTGACACCATTAACATTGCTATATTCCAAAGGAACATTGGATTGTAAGCAGCAGTAATAAATTAGACCCCTTTGGTACTGATCTCTAGCAGTTTTGGGAAAAGCTGTAAGAGGGCAGCATCACGTTTTCAAGCACCATACAGCTTTTGGATTCACTGTGTTAGAATTTGTATCTGTCATTGTTCTTACTGCTTTTCAAGGAGCTCCTCTCCATTAGACACTAAAGAAGCTGATTTTATTTTCTGTACTATTAAGTGAGAACAAGGCTTTTGTGTTTTTTCTCAATATTTTCATTATTCAGTGTGTCAGGCTTGGTGAAATGCAAGATAATCCTAATCACTAGCCAAATCAGATAATCTCAGTATTTGTAGAGATCCTTTCATGTAAGAAACCCCAGGTGTTCTGAGTATTCTTGTGAAAGCAAAGCGTAAGAACTCCACCTTAGAGGAGCTATTTGAACTTCACAGGATTCATTTCATAGAGTTTGAAAAAAGTTTGGCTTGGAGGGATTGGAACTGAATCAGCTTATTTCAAAGCACAGGGAAAGAATCTTCAGATGGATTCCTTACATCAAGACCCTTCCTATCTCCATAGTCAGGAGAAGAAGAAGCCAAGAAGTTCAAGCTGCTAGTCACACAGAAATCACTTCTCTCTCCATTTGTCATTTAAACAGTGACATCATGTAGACTGTGCTAGCTTTGAAAGAGCCATCATTATTTCTCCAAGTCACTGAGCTGCAGCAGCTTTGGGATGGTCTAGAGACTTATCAACTCTTTTTTTCTGAGCCATTCCAACCACTTTAGAGATAACGTCAGGGATGGAAGCCATTATCTGAAGCAGGGAAGTGAGAACAAGAAATTTCTAATCCTCAAATGAAAAAGTGAGAAGGTCCCATCTTCTTGCCAGAAACAGAAGCTTCTTATTTTAAAAGAGAAAAGCACTTGATGGGGAAAAAATGATTCAGCAAAGAGGCTTTAGTTTTAGACACTTCGGGATACTATTAAAAGGACATTTGTCTCAATATGTTTGCCTATAGTGCTTGGAGCAGCCCAGGGAACAACAGGATCTCCGTCAGTGTCTGGTTGTTGTCAGAGCTGTTATTTATCTGCCTTAGCAGTTTTTATTTACTGCTGTTAATTTTTTTTTTTTTTTTTCCACATCTTCTTACATTTCTTATGGTTAAGGACATGCTTTTGGGAGCCCTACTTTTTTTTTTTTTTTTTTTTTTTTTTTTTTTTTTTTTTTTTTTTCTGCACAGAAACTGATAATTTTGAGTTTTTGAGAAGTTACTTGGGAATTAAAACTCTCTTTGCATAAATGCTGGGTGAGCAAATCCAACAGTCTGAAATAACTGGAAATGAGAATAAACCTATATCTCCTCCTGAGTCTGTTTTATTCATTCCTTTTTGTCCTGCCCTATCCTCTCTCATGGTGCCTCGTACGCAATGCAAAATAAACTACTACTTTGTCAAAAAAAAAAGAAAAAGTGGTATCTCAGCAGTTTAGCAACCCTAAGGGACTCAGTCTCAGTTTCTGCTGAGAAAATGCCACTCAGTGTCATTTTGTATTTGGAAGGAGGGATGGATGTTACTGTTGGATATGATAAATAAATGAACGGGATGTTCCCAAATCCAGTTCAAAAGGTAAGAGTTATTTAAGTTTTCTTCATGCGAATTGGTGATCTTATCTTTAGCCAATGATCAAACTGGATATAAAGAAAAATCCTTTCATGACAAGGGTAGTGAGGCAGTGACACAGGTTGCCTATAAATGTGGTGGATTCTCCATCCCTGGTGGCATTCAAGGGAAGCTAGACAGGGCTCTGACAGGGCTAGACAGGGCTCTGAGCAACTTGATCTAGCTGTAGATGTCCCTGTTCATTGCAGGGAGGTTGGACTAGGAGGCTTTTAAAGGTCTCTTTCAACTCAAATGATTCTATGATTCTGTCAAATCATAGTGAAAGGGACAATCTCAGCTGTTGAGCTGTACACTTCAGTATGCTCTTACATATTCATTTTGGCAGACAAATTTTTAATATTTATTAATGCATGCTAAATGAAATAAACACAGAAACTTCTTTCCTAAGGAAAAATATCTTCAAGTTTTATGTCAGTGAAGTACCTTTACATAGAAACATCTGTATGTTTCTTAAATGTGTGTCACTGCATTCTGCAAGGCAAAAATATAGGTGAAGGTCACTGCCAAGATATAAATGTCTGCTGCCATTTTAAAAGTGCCAAGGGCATAAAAAATTTCTGCATAGGGCTGGCAGTCTTAGCAAGATCTGTGGAGGGGTATGCTTTCTGGAGTGGCAAGCAATGATTTCAAAAACCATCTTATCTCAGGAAAATGACACTAGTGATTTGAAATATTGACTGGGGATTTAAAGTATTTATCAACTAACAAAGATTAAGATGAGTACAAATATTTGCTTGTTTATTTTTGTGAAGTACTTACGTCTACTGAGGGAGGTGACAATGTCAGGTTTTTTTTACATATTGCAAACTATTAATACTGCTTAACTTTTCTTGCATATTATTGCTATTATACTGCACATTTTTTAAGTTGTTTCTCACAAATTTTTCCAGATATCTTACATAGACCATCCCAGTGTGCTGGGATTTTTTGCAGTTGTGTAGTTGTCATACCTTTTCCATTTCCATGATGTTCTGTGGAATCATATAATCATTAAGGTTGGAAAAGACCACTAAGATCATTCCAGTCCAACCACCAACCTATCACCACAGTGCCCACTACACCATGTCCCTCGGTGCCACATCTACCCTTTTATTAAAAAAACTACAGGGATGGTGACTGTACTACTTTCCTGGGCAGACTCTTTCTGCACATATTCACTCCTCCCAAGGATACATTTTTCCTTGATATCCAACCATCAAACCTGAACCTCCCCTCGTGCAATTAAATGCCATTGCCTCTCATCCTATCACTAGTTATCTTGGAGAAAAATCTATCCAAAAAGAGTGTATGACATATTTGGCACGCCTTTGGATTTCCTACAAAATGCCAGAAAAACTGTGATTTATGTTCATGACTATAAAATGCCCAGTATCTCTAGGTTGTCATGCATAAACTCACTAAAGAAATTAAAACCAATCTGAAAAACTTAGAGAAATATTTTAAGATAAATAAATAAATACAGGCAATGAATGTGCAGTAAAATTGCATGTATCTTTTCCATTCATGTATGTTAGAGACAATAATACAGGATTTTCAGCCATGATTTTAAAACCTCAGATGTTTAGTATTTTTTTTTATTACTTTGATTAAATAAACACTTTAAGAACTATTTAAGGGAGATGTATATAGTGAGGTAAGATGCTTGTAGAAATCAGGATTCACATCAAGAATTCAGACTTGAAGTTACTCATTATAGTCTTTTTTTCATAAAATATCACTCAAACCAAAATAAGACAACTCTGAGCAGACTTTTCAGAGGTAGCTTATTAGGAAAAAAAGGAGAACTAAAGTAGGAAATGGATGTTTTATTGTGGCCTTGGCTTATCATGTATTTAAAGGTCAGCTGAAAGTTGCAAAGAAAATCAATTTGTCACATGCTGCTTTGCATGAGTTTTTGCTGTCAGTGATCTGGAGTGAAAATGCTACAGAGACAGTGCCTGCCATCCTCACAATAATAAACACGCACCTTTGACTTTTCTAGCCTGCTGCAATGCCTTTCCCCCCTTCCAGCCTCTCCATGTCTGTGTCATTTTAGCAGCCACTGTCATTCAAGCATCTTGCAGCAATAAAGAGTAAAATTTGCCTTCTGGGCAGAAGGAAAAAGAGAAAATGAATGAAAACACCTAATTCATACTCTTTAAATCTTCAGAGTTAGTGATGTGAATCTATATTACTGCTCACTTTTCACTAAAATAGGTTTTGTACATGAGAGCTTACATGCAAAAGATAGGTGAATGTATGAAGGGTTATCAAGCAGAGATTTATTGACACAATACTTGAGGTGGCTAATGAAGCTTTAACTTTGTCGTTAACCAGTCTTCAGTCTCTTCCCTATGATCTCTTAACTTCATTATGTTTATTTTAATTTCTATTCTTTCTGGACTCCAAAGAAAACTGATTACAAATAACTGTAAAGTATCATAGAATCATAGAATTCTTAGAGTTGGAAGGGACCTTTAAATGTTAGCCAGTCCAACTCCCCAGCAATGAACAGAAATATTCACAGCTACATCACGTTGCCCAGGCTGTTATCCAGCCTTGCCTTCAAATTCTTCAGGGGTAGGGAATCAACCACATCATTAGGCAACCTGTTCCAGTGCCTCATCACCCTCACTGTAAAATATTTTCCCCTTATATCTAATCTAAATCAATCCTCCTTAAGCTTGAAACCATTTCCCCTTGTCCTATCACCACAGATCCTGCTAAAGAGATTGTCTTCTTCTTCGCTGTATCTCCCCCTTAGGTACTGAAAGGCTGCTATCAGGTCACCTCACAGCTTTCTCTTCCCAGGCTGAAGAGTCACAGCTCTCTCAGCCTGTCCTAGTAGGAGAGGTTATGATCCCTTGGATCATTATTGTCTCCCTCCTCTGGACACGCTTCAACAGGTCCATGTCTCTCCTGTACTGAAGAGTCCACATCTGCAAGCATTACTCCAAGTGAGGCCTCACCAGCACAAAGTAGAGGAGCAGGAATTTTATCTTTAATAAGCCTTTCCACATAGGACACATGCTTCAGACCCCCCACCATCTTTTTGGCCCTACACTGGACTTTCTCTGGTATGTCCATATTTCTTGTACTGGGGTCCAGAACTGCACACAGCACTTCAGATGTGGTGGAGAGATGAAGGATAACTTCTCTCAGACTGCAGTTTTCAATCCACCTCACTCTCTGCTCATTCATTTGACACTTCCACAGCTTCTCTATCAGGATCTTAAGAGGGACAGTGTCAAAAGCTTCACTGAAGTCCAGGAAGACGATAACACTGATCTCCAACGATTGTGCATTCCGTTATCAGCTTGGTCAAGAATGACTGCCCCTTGGTGAGTCCATGCTGACTATTCCTGATGATTTTCTTCTTCACATGCCTGGAAATAGTTTCAAGGATTAGTTTTTCCATCATTTTTCTGGGGAATTATGTGAGTCTGATCAACCCATAGTTCCCTGGGTCCTCCTTCCTCCTCTTTTCAAAGAAGGGATTGATATTTATTTCCTCCAGTTTTTAAGCATTTCTTCCACTTGCCATTCTACATAATAAATTAGAATATTGGGTATGGGAAGTGGTAGACATGAGAATGTGCCGAGGATGGTCACTTAGTTATTATCATCAAGGACTTACTTGAATTACAAGGAAGCATCATCTAGATTAAGCTGTATTTTTCACATCCTCTTAGATCCAAACAATTATTGTAGTTGATCCGTATCAAATCCGAATGGCTAAGACTGTAACTTTCTGTAAGGAAAAAAAAAAAAAAAAAAGTGAGCTTTTTTTCTTATGAACACCACAGTCTTGAAATAAAATACATGTGAGGCCTATAATCTGGAAAGTTTGCTTTATTTGTTGAGTTGAAGTCTGGGAGAAGGAACCACAGGTAAGTGATTGCCATTTGTAGATTGTGTTTTCCAATATAAAGTACATGTAAAGAAATATATATGAATATTTGATGTTCAAGCTCATGGTTTGCTTTTCATTCACCATTGTTTTCTACTTGTATTTGCTTTCAGACACTGCAGTTTTTAGCTTATAATAGCCAAAATTAGGGTTTGAACAATTATATGAAAACTGTAAGGAATACCACAGCTTTCAGAAGATATTTTTAATTCATTAAAAAGTTTATTATAAATCTTGGGTACTTCTAAAATTTTTAGATGGTTGACTTATTTCAAAAAGATAAAACAAGCAGCACTTTAGCGTGTCCCTTAATAAGGAATATTAATTATAGATGTACCCAGAGTACATTATTAGTAACACTGGTTAAATAAACAACATGGAAATCATTAATAAATAATAGTATGATTAAAAATCTCTTTTAAAATTTCCAGTGGCACAGAGAATTTGGATAAAGAGAAAAATGTTGAATTTTAAAGCCAGAATTGAGCTTCACTTTTCAGTAAGTAATGTGCGCAGAATTCAACAAATGAATAGTTTGTTCTGTTAATGCAGTTGTTGAGAACATTTTCTCCTCCAAAAACTAAGTGGTTTTCTTATTTTTGTGACATTTCCTTTTATATTTGGAGGATTATAACAACAGCAACAACAAATCAGTTATTTACATATTTTTTTTTCTATATTACACTTTTAATGTGATATATAATTAAATAATAAGTTTTAGGAGACTTCCAGGCATATATTCCAAGAAATAAAGATAGGAATATTGAATGGAAAATTATTATTAACCCAAAAACTGAACTTTGTGAAATGATGTCATACAGGCATTATCTGTAAGATAAGAATTTGCTCTCAAGTATGATAAATGTGTAACATGAGAACAAATTATTCTATCTGTGCTTTCTGTAGGCTGCAGGTTTTCTCGATCCCATTCATGGATGAAAAGAACTGTAGGGTGTGTTTTGTGGTTTTTTTTTTCCCATGGCAATTTAAACTCTTCTTTGGAGCTTCCCTCTTGACAGCACTTGAATTTGTGAGGAGCCCTTCTTGGCTGCAGAAATGGCCAGAGATCTTGCATAGGCATAAGTTGAAGATTTTCATCCTTTGTCTGGATGTTTCTCAGAGTACTACAGTGATCACCAGTCTACTGATGCAATCACGTATTTCCAAGCTTGTGTGCTGCCTTTTGGGGAGATCAGGGTTAATCCAGTCCACAAAATCTGTAGCATCTTTCTTGGTCTCCAAGCGCCCAGCTGAGTTTGCATGTATTTGTCCAAATATTGATCTCTCTCTGCTATACACTCTGGGGAGGGAAATAAATATGTGATTTGTTGTTTCTTGTAATTAAACAGTGATTACTTCTGTTATATAAAATGTTCTCTAAAAAGAAAGTAAACTTAGGTTAGTTTATGAAATTTGACAAACTTTTCTTTACAGAAAATGTTTTGCCTATGATATTACGTGCCTTCAACTGCGTGTCAACGACAAGACTATGCATTTTAAGATAACAGGGTATCAGTAACAAAGTTCTGTCGTGCAGATCTTCCGGGAGAATTTTGCCTTTATTGTCTTTTCTCTAACAAGCTGGTACCTAGTTCATGTCAGTGGGACTCATTTGATAAGATATAATGAGAGATGCAGTTGTGCCTGTCCTCTGCAAAGTGAAAAACAGGTCAAAAAAGTTTACCAAGAATCATGCTAATGAGTTCAGAGCTCAAGATGTACCAAAAGAAGTCTCTTCTCAAATGTTGCTGTTAGGCAAGCAGCTTCGTTCTTTTTCACAGCCCCCTACCCTGCATTCAATTAAATTAAAGAACTGGGAGACCTGGCTCTGCATGGTGAGTTCCTAAGCATGAGATGCAAGGGCAATGAGTTTTACTAGTGTAAAAGAAAGTGAAGGTTAGATCTGAGTAGGGAATTCAACTCTAGGTAGTTATTTTTTGTTGTAGCAGTGGTTTTGTTGTTGTTTTTTAACTTGTGATCATGTAAAAGACTGGTAGTTCACAGTCTGTTACAGCGCTCTGACTGAGCTTGCAGCTTTCTTATTTACACTTGGTTGGCATCCTAGGATTTCATGTGTAGCACTGCTAAAACCAAACCATGTATTGAAAGAAAACTGCAAAGGTCTCCAAAGTGCTCTAGTTCACTATTTCACAGATCTTAAGGGAAAATTCAGCTTTCTAAATTTTGAGCTTTTACTTAAACTCTACTAAGTATTACTCTTTCTACTTCTATTTTACTAGGGAAAGCTGATAGATGAAGACCTACTTTTATTTAAAATTAAAAAAAAAAAAAAATCAGATATTACATCTGAAAGACTTAGCGTACAGTTACAAAGATAAGTAACAAGACCCTCTGGATAGAATTACTGCTGTGCTGTGTACAGATCAAATCTGCACTGCCACCTTCATCAATGAGACTCAATTACTTAAAAACTCAGACTTGATGTGAAATCAATAGTCTGCATTCTGACCTCAGTTACTCCAGTAGAAATCCACATTTATAACCAGCCTTACCTTGAATTTGTGTCATTATCTGATCATCAGGTGACCCATTTCATCCTTTTCTCTCTTTTCTCACATATATGGAAGGCATTACTATATTACTGTCAGTAATATCCAAGTGTTATGAAAAATGTTGATTACATTTATCCTGTCAGTATCAGTCAGGAAAATGTTATTCTTATTTGGCAGACAGGAAAACAACTCATCAAATGTGGAATTTGTCTCATCTAATTTAGATCTCTGCAATGTATATCTCTCAAGTTGTAAAACAGTATGTATGGCAGATGGAGAGAAATTGGTACAATTAATCTTCCCTATTCTCTTATCTCCTGTAGTACAGATAAAAGGTTTCCTACACTGAAAATATTTATTTAATTCTGTTGATCATAGAAAAGAAGTCGTGTACAGATGTCTGTAGAGCAGAAGGCCTGATGTACCCCTTCCCAACAGAGTGATCAATTTTCCCAAACTAACGTTATTATTCCGTGGATATTCCTGCACACAGAATTCCAGTTCCACAGCAACTTCACACTAGCTGTGTTTGTTTTGACTGTGGGCTAATTCATTTTGCCCAGAAGTAAGACTCCAAGGAAACTGGCAGTAGAAGGAAATTCTTTCACCCATGAGACAGAATTGCATCTTTGAGACATTCTGTGTTCTTTTGTAGTTTCCTGACTGACTCACAAGGTCGTGGAACAAGTCCTGTATTTCACTCTACAATGCAGACACTGGAATGTTTCTGCTTTTTCATACCAGTACGGAATGATCTGGTATTTTTATGGTCTGATTTTTGGGTAGTCCTGTGTGGAGCAAAGAGTTGGAATAGATGAGCCTCATGGGTCCCTTCCAACTTGGGATATACCATGATTTTATGGGAAATGTTCTTGTAAGAGATTTCTCTTTCTGAGATGTCCTCTAGGAAATCTAAACTTTGCTAGACTAACATTTTAGTATGGGGTGTAGAAAGCACATTTCTAACCTCTAATGCTTACAACAGAGCATTTTCCAGGTTTAACAAAACATATATGTATGTCTTTAGGGGGAAAGTGTTTTCTTCAGGCAGCATCTTCTCTATCACAATGTCAAAAAGTAGTCAGATTACAATTGCAACACATACTTTATTGCTAATAGCAACCTATTCATATTTAACAAAGTGAAGAAATAAGAGAGATAAAAAGAAAAAAAAATAAATAAGGTTGGCTATCTTTTGCCTTATAGCAATGGTAAGATAATTTAGTCTTTGTTTCAGCCTATAAAGACTCGTGTTTACTATAAAGAGGAATACCAATACAGAAGTTCCTCCTGAAAGAAGCTTGGGGAGGGGGAACATAATAACAGCCTCAAATCATTCAGAAACTCAATGTTCATTAGAAGCAACTTAGTTATTCTAGTTACATTACAGAACTCTGAGTCTATATTTAGAAAAAGCATCATTCATCACCTTCTACATGAATAATTTGCCTTCTCCTGCAACCCATCCCCGTGGGAGGGCCTTGCTTTGGATGATCTAATTCTGTCAATATAAAGGCTTAAGTACTTCTGTGGATAGGGTATGCCTTTATAAATCATTGCATTAGAGAATGCTTGCAGTACACTCTGAGACTAAGTGGAACTGTGAGAGGGCTGCACTCTGGCAAGCTAAAAACTGAGACCTTGAGCATGAGTTACACTCTGAAATAAATTGCTTACCCACTCCTGAATTGAAGGGCAAGTGGCACACACTCAATTAGAGGAAAGGTTTCCGTGTTGATAAGCTGAGAAAAAGCAAAGCAGACAGCATGGTGTGGTCTCCACCCAGGCCTGTGATCCTATCAGATCTCATAAAACACTGAGGACAAGGCCAACTCAGCACTCAGGGAGAAGAACCTTGAAATAGAAGCACTAGAAGATGTTCTGCATGTGTTTAATTAACTCTGCAACTTTTTTTTTTTCTTTTTCTGTCCCTAATCAAAATAAACTAAGTTGTCCTGTATCTAAAAAAGATTAGCTTTTTCTTTCTTTTGTTTTCTTTTTTGTTGAACATCTAAGCCCGCTCTTCTGATGGCCATGAAGACATAGAAGCACAGAATACCCCTAGTTAGAAGGACCCCACAAGGATCACTGAGCCCAGCCCCTGACTCCACACAGGACCACCCAAATCCAAACCCTACATCTGAGAGTGGTGTCCAAATACCTCTTGAACTCTGACAGCTTGGGGCTGTGCCCACTGCCCTGGGCAGCCCGTTCCATGCTCACTGCCCTCTGGTGCAGAACCTTTTCCTAACCCCCACCTGACCCTCCCCTGGCACAGCTCCATGCCATTCCCTCAGGCCCTGTTGCCCCTCTGCTCTGGGCTGAACAAACCAAGGGACCTCAGCTGCTCCTTGTATGTCTTGCCCTATAGCCCCTAAAGCATCTTTTTAGCCCTCCTTTGGACACTCTGATAGTTTAAAGTCCTTCTTGTACTGTGACACTGAAAACTGCAGCAACCCATATTGTTAGTTCTGCTACTGCAGCTTAGATTGGAGTTGGGTTAAGCAAATGTGTTCAAATTGAATAGTTTGGGATTTGCAGTATTTATTTTAAAATTCATGTGGTATAACAAAAAGCTTCTTTCTACTCTTTACTGTAAAAAATGTTGCATTCTTAGATATGTCAGCTTATGTTCATGCAGATAACCCATCAAATTTAACTCAAATAAAATATAAAAATATTTAAATGTAATTGCCCGTTCTACATTAGCATATCGATGTATATTCTTATTCAGAATGAAGATAATTTCTCTGTGAAATGATTACATCTATTTTGGAATTATTTCAGAATAATAACATCCACATATGCTATTACCTAGAATATTCAGTCCAAACTGACTAAGAGTATAGCTTATATATATAAGCTACATATAAGTATACCTTAGCTGCTTCCTTGCTAAACCACTATGTGACTCTACGATTCCAAAATATCCCATGATTCCAGAAACACTTGAGCTGCAGGTTCTCTTTCTGGAGAACTTGCATCTCTAAAGACTGAGTATGAATTTCTTGTGGACAGAACTGATCTTGCTCATAATACAATCGCAGACCTGGAATATTTCAGGCTTCATTCTACAATCCTGTTCAAGCTTTTCAATACTAGATGTAGACTGCCAATTCTTGATCCCATTATAATCGTAGAATCATAGAATCATTTGGATTTGAAAAGACCTTAAAGATCATCGAGTCCAACCTTGACCTAACCATACTACCCTAACTAACAACCCTTGGCTAAATCACGTCCCTGAGCACCACATCCGAATGGTTTTTAAGCACATCCAGGGATGGTCGCTCAACCACCTCCCTGGGGAGCCTATTCCAGTGATTAACAACCCTTTCTGTAAAGAAGTTTTTTCCTGATATCCAACCTAAACTTACCCTGGTTCAACTTGAGACCATTTCCTCTGTCACCTGTCACCACTGAGAAGAGACCAGCCCCACTCTTGCTGTAAGCACCTTTCAGATATTGGAAGAGAGCAATAAGGTCTCCTCTCAGACTCCTCTTCCCCAGCCTAAACAGCCCCAGCCTAAACAGCCCCAGCCTCTCCTAATAGGGCCTGTTCTCCAAGCCCTTCACAAGCCTTGTTGCCTTTCTTTGGACCTGCTTCAACACCTCAATGTCCTTTCTGTACGGAGGTGCCCAAAACTGAACACTGTACTCAAGGTGAGGCCTCACCAATGCCAAGTACAGGGGCAAGATGACTTCCCTAGTCCTGCTCACCACACCATTCCTGATACAAGCTAGGATGCCACTGGCCTTCTTGGCCACCTGGGCACACTGCTGGCTCATATTCAGCCGACTGTCCATCAGTACACCAAGGTCCCTTTCCAACAGGCAGCTTTCCAGCTACCCCTCCCCAAGCTTGTAGGGTTGCATGGGGTTGCTGTGATCAAAATGCAGGACCCGACATTTGGCCCTATTGAAACTCATACAGTTTACCTTGGCCCATTGATCCAGTCTATCCAGGTCCCTCCATAGTGCCCTTCTCCCCTCAGGCAGACCAACACTCCCTCCCAACTTGGTGTCATCTGCAAACTTACTGAGGACGCACTCCATCCGTTCATCAAGATCATTAATAAAGATGTTAAACGGAAGCGGCCCCAGTACCGATCCCTGGGGGACACCACTTGTGACCAGCCGTCAACTGGATTTAACTCCATTGACCACAACTCTTTGGGCCTGGCCATCCAGCCAGTGTTTCACACAGCGGAGCGTATACCCATCCAAGCCGTGGGCAGCCAGCTTCTCCACGAGGATGTTGTGAGGGACAGTGTCAAAGGCCTTACTGAAGTCCAGGTAGACCACATTGACCACCTTATCTTCATCCACTAAGTGGGTCACCTTGTCATAGAATGAAATCAGTTTTGTCAGACAGGATCTACCATTTGTGAACCCATGCTGACTGGGCCTGATCCCCTGGCTGACCTCTAATTGGTCCATGATGGCTCCCATGATTATCTGTTCCGTAACCTTCCCAGGCACAGAGGTGAGACTGATAGGCCTGTAGCTACCAGGATCATCTTTCCGGCCCTTTTTGAAGATGGGTGTCACATTTGCCAGTCTCCAGTCTCCCGGGACATCCCCAGTTAGCCAGGACTGCTGAAGAATGATGGGGGCAACCACATCCACCAACTCCCTCAGCACTCTAGGTTGCAATGCATCTGGCAAGACAGTTAGAAGTTCTCTGACCCACTGCCTGAGCTGTACTTTGATCCTGATTTAACCAAGTTCAGTTAAAATGGAACAGGTGACTTTAAAAATAGTGTCTTTGTTAACCTGGCTCACAGAGACTGGGCTACATTTCAACAACATGAAACAAAAATCAAAAAGCTATAGCAGGCCTTGGTGAAAGCTCTTCACTGGCACAGCTACACACGTAATAATATGTCTCTCAGTAGTTAGAATGGTATCCCAGTAGTTAACACCTCATGTGCTCTCATTTCTGTTATCAAGATATGAAGAACTGAGAGGGAAGAAAAAGCTTTCTTTGTTTTTCCTCAAAGTAATTTCCAAAGTTCACACAACCTTTAATGAATCTGTTTTCACTTTCACATGGAAAAAACACTACAGTCATGAAGACAAGAGTCCTTAATTTATTACATCTGTCCCTGGACACAAATGCTTAAAAAGCTGTCCTAGGCTCTCTGCAGCATCAAATGAGTTCAAGACATCAAAGAACTCTTTGTTTCTGAAGGTATTTTTGTCTTTTCCATGGTATTTGAGGAACGGTAGAGCAATTGCACTCTTACCTAAGCTATCAGTGAACTGATTCTCATTTTTTTTTCATTTGTTTTTTTTGGGAGGGGCTTCTCATTACAAGAAATACATTGAGGCTCTGGAGCATGTCCAGAGAAGAGCAAGGAGGCTATGAAGGTTCTGGAGCACAAGTCTTATGGAGAGTGGCTGAGGGAACTGGAATTGTTCAGTCTAGAGAACAGGAGGCCGAGGGGAGAGCTCATCACTCTCTACAGTTCCTTGAAAGAAGATTGTAGTGAGGTGAGGGTTGACTGTTTTTCCAAGGT
This sequence comes from Alectoris magna, assembly GCA_030625065.1. Taxonomy (NCBI): domain Eukaryota; kingdom Metazoa; phylum Chordata; class Aves; order Galliformes; family Phasianidae; genus Alectoris; species Alectoris magna. Next base: position 6,294,304 of record CM060561.1, read on the forward strand.
AATTAGTGATAGAAAAAAAGGTAATGGGTTTAAGTTGTGTGACCGAAGATTCATATTTCTTATTAGAAAAAAATTTCTTTTCAGAGTGATGAAATATGGGAACAGGCTGCTTGGGGAGCTGATGGAGTAACAGTCCCTGGAGCTGTTCAAGAAAAAAGTGGATGTGGTACTGAGGGATATTGTTTAGTGGGCATGGTGGTGATGAGTTGACAGTTGCACTATATGATCTTAGTGGTCCTTTCCAATCTTAATGACTCTTTGATTCTGAGAGGGAAGGACTGTACTGGCCTATGGAAGTCACATAAAGAATATGCAGCAGTAGAAGAAAAGAACCTTGTATTGGTAAAAGAAAGCACATATTATGTAAGTGTTTCCTTCTGAGACTAAGTACTCGGCTTCCTTAGATGCTAGGATTAAGCCAGATTCAGGCATGGTTGGATCAGTGACAGGGTTATTGCCTTGCTCTGAGCTGTTTTGATCCTTGCTTGACAAATCATACTGCTTTTACTGTGTTTCTTGTTGTTGTTGTTGCTGTTCATTTCTCCTCTCTTTTTCTCATACAGATATTTATCATATCCATACCCTCCAAAATAAGCAGTCCACGTATTTGTTGATTGACCCTAGTTTTGTTCTCCTAGGCCATCAGTACTGAAAATTTAGTGGGTTTTTTTTTTGTTTGTTTGTTTGTTTGTTAAACTACAGTGTCCTGCAGCTTCTTATTTTGCTGTCTGTTCAGTAGCAGTGCAGGTCAGGGTGGACAATCTGCATAATCGTTACTACTCTTTTTGTTATCTGTGATATCCTGTAATTCCTAATGTTGTTATCTCATTAGACATGGCATAAGTAACATTTGGCAACTTGCAAGCACAGGAGCCCTTTGCTACTCTCAGTGAACGCTGACGAACTAATTGTTGTGTATTGTCGACCCCAGAAATTTCACCTGTACCATACGTTCACAAAAATATTTTTAAGCTTACATTGCAAAACAATGGAATTGAGACTCAAAGCAAATGGATTTCAGACAGACTAAAATTTTCATCCTTTATGTCTCTATTAATAAACAACAAAAGGACAATATTGGACTTCAATGGCAATTGAAAAAAATTGGATTATGACCATACACCTGTCCATCTCACAAAACCAGCGAACCTGTCTCTGCTGGCATGGGCCAAAAACATGCCGCATAAGTTCTGAGTATGAAAGGGAGTTACTGTTTATGATCATGTATCATCGTCTGAGTTAATTCCCTGGCCTTTCTTAATTTGCTACCATGGATGCAGTTATTGGAGGACATTCCTCCCCCAGTTTCTATTCTTGTTTTCTGTACATAAAACTTCCAAGAGAATATTTAAAGGTAAATAAGTTTATGATATGTTTTCATAGAATCATAGAATCACAAGGTTGGAAAGGACCTACGAGATCATCTAGTCTAACCATCCTCCCATTGCCATTGGTACCACAAGCTACTAAACCATATCTCCTAGCTCCTCATCCAGATGCCAATTGATTTTATGTTGAGTCAAGATAGTTTGTTGAAAACACATTTTGAATTATTGGAAATGCATACAGAATTGCTTGGAAAATTTGAACTAATAGGAAATGTACTCCAAGCTCATATATGTGATTTTTTTTTTTTTCCCTATGAATATAAAAATGATTAAAAGGAAATTGTATTTTTAAACAATTTATTTTCAGAATCATCTTTGAGGCATTTGATTTGCCTTTTCTAACAGAAAAAGAAAAGAAAAAAGAAAAGAAAAGAAAAGAAAAGAAAAGAAAAGAAAAGAAAAGAAAAGAAAAGAAAAGAAAAGAAAAGAAAAGAAAAGAAAAGAAAAGAAAAAAGAAAAATGTTTTCTTGCTCTCTCTATGCCTACCAACAGAAGTATCCCACTAGTAAGGTTCCCACTTCATTAGTGAGTTATGTTTTTAAGCAGACTCAGGAAAATTACATAGTGGACTACCTCAGCATGATTCACTGCCACCATAAATAAATGAAGCAAAATGAAAATAGTATTGGGAATGGGAAAACTGGTACAGAAGGAAGTTCTAACTGATAAAATCATTTTAAAGCTCAGCAAAATGGATAAGAAATGCTTGGAAAAGCAATCCCATTTTAATGGCTTTTTTTCATGGTAATTACAGTAATAAATGTCTCATGGAAAGGGCAGAGAAGTTTGGCAGAAAATTAACATCCTTGGATTCCAGTTTACCCACTGATCTCAAAGGATCTGGAAGTGGCTCAGTGCTTAGATCCTTAGTGATGTCTGATTTGCCACTGTCTGGTCATGTTCAATAAATGAATTATCACAGTTAATGATACACAAATAGCATACTGCCCAATTCATCTAGCCACATTCAAATGGGCTCTCATGACCACTCTTAAGGAATTTGGCCATGTCCAATGAGAACTCTCACAGCCAGATAAGTGAACAGTGCGGCTTATTAAAACAGCAGATTACAAATTCATAGAATCATAGAATCATAGAATGACCTGGGTTGAAAAGGACCATATATAAGGATGATCTAGTTTCAATCCCCCTGCTACGTGCAGGGTCGCCAACCATTTGATCAGGCTTCCCAGAGCCACACCCAGCCTGGCTCCAGGGATGGGGCATCCGCAACCTCCTTGGGCATCCTGTTCCAGTGCATCACCATCCTATGTGTGAACAACTTCCTCCCAGTAACCTGAACCTCCCCTGTCTTAGTTTAAAACCATTCCGCCTTGTCCTATCACTATCCACCCTCGTAAACAGCCATTCTCCCTCCTGTTTATACATTTCTTTCAAATAATGGAAGGCCACAATGAGATTCTTACACTTCAAATTGATTCTAGTGTCCATTTGAAGTCCTGGTGAACTGACACAAAAATTAACAGCAAATAGTCCCTGTGGATTTGATGGGCTATTTTAATGACTGTTTAACGATTTAAAACAAACCAGAGAAGGAACAAATAACTACCAGAAATGGGATCTAGTCTGTGAAGCAGACATTTGGGAGTCATTTGGGAGCAGCAACAGAACTATGACTTGGGGGCAAAAGGCATGGGGGAACTGAACCTCTTTTTTGCACCAGTAGCTTGTAATGGTAATGACTCAACCAGTTTTGTTAACTGCATCTTTCTAAAGCCCTTTATAGGCATAGACGGCCCCTGATAATAGGAAAGGATGCTGGCATGGATGTTTGCTAAGAAGTTCAGGAATCATTCCTTCTATCAACAACTTAGAATCACAGAATGGTTTGGGTTGGAAGGGACATTAAAGATCCTCTAGTTCCAGCCCCCTGCCACAGGCATGGTTGTCACCCACCAGTTCAGGTTGTCCAGGGCCCCATCTGACCTGGCCTGGATAAAAAAGCTTGCCTGTTAAAGTCAGGTGAGATTGATTTCTTATGTAATATATTAGTTTCTCATCTCTAAAGTAGGAATAATAGCACTTCCACATACCAAGAAAATAAGGGCACATCAGTACAAGATGGTGCAAGGTCAGACAGTGCTTCAAGGCAAACCATTAACTGGTAAACTGAACACAGTCCAGGAATAATTTCATCACTGGAATTCAATTGTATGTGCTGCTAAATCTAGGAAAAAGACCCTGCATGATGCTGGCAGCACTCCCAGACAATTCCTGGGCATAATTTAGATGTTACCACTTCCAGTATAGAGTGTGGGAAAGGCCACCTTGTCTAGAAGGGTAAATAACTAGCTTGGATGCTGGCCTCTTGATATTGCTGCTAGTATCCATGTCAGGGATCATACCAGGGAATATTTTAGTTTCATATCTGCTGTACAAGCATGTAAGACAAATAAGCCATTCATTCCCAACTGTACGTAACTGAAGTGATAGAGGTTGTTGGTGTTACATACTTTCTTCATGGCGTGCAGTTAAAAATATAGATTTTACTCAAACTTCTTCATTTACAGTTCTCAAAGCAACTCCAGAGAGAAGAAAACTGTTGGAGTTGAATCTTTAAAACCAAATTGACTTGGAATACCAAAACTTATGGATATGAAAAGAACAGCAATCTTTGCATCACAATGTGACAGGAGTCAAAATGTTCAGTATGCACAAAATGTTAAAAAATTGAAAACCTTTGAAAGGAAGAAATATGGATGGGTCAGTCAAAACATTTCAGCTTGAAAATTTGAAAGGATATGCAATCAATCTTGTATGCATGACAACTTAAATTAATCATAAACTCAAAAAGGTTTCCCCCCCTTCCCCCCTTTGTTTATTTATTTATTTATCTTTTAAAGAAAGTAAGTCACCAGAAACACGTTACATTACCTGAAACTTCATTTTTCAAGATTCTGAGAAGGAAGAAATCAGTCAAAATATGTTTTTTTGCCTTCAGAAGTTTGGGTTCTGATAAATCAGTATTCACTATTGGAGGAAAAAAGTATGGTAAAAATAAATTACCAGCCAACTGTGGTAAGTATCAATCTTTGATTGTACAGCCTGGGAGCTGAAGCACAAAACAAGAAGTAACTGTAAATTCTAATTAACAAAACTAAATCTTGACTTAGAAGGAAGTGCTCTGATTTTAAAACTGCGTCAAATGAAGACAACAGTGAAAAATCTGTTATTCTTTTCTGACCATGAAATTAAGCCTTCAATCTGGCACCTTGTTGTTTCAAACATATTCATTAAGACAGTTGCAGTGTTGAACAGAGGAGAAACTTCATCAAGTGGATATGGGAAAGAGTCTCTTGCTACCATGAGAAAGGAAAAGCATTTATAGGAAACTAATTTCACTACTGGAATTAGTGCCGTTTCCCTGTATATAGTTTATTTTAAGCTAGTGGAACTTAATTAGCAACTTTGTGTGATTGAACATAACTTGTTGTTTTCTACTGTATTTTCCTAATACATGGCTAATAATTTAACAAAACTTCCTTTGTATCTTTTAAAATGTCAGAGAATGCAGGGAGAAGGTGAAAGGGATAAGTATTGAATCCATTTTCCTTTCTTTAGTTCTCATAATTGTGTTTTGCTACTTATGAGCCTCATCCTTCTCTGCACTGGATATTTTTATTGCCTAGACAATTTTTGTGCCTCCCTCACTTTGCCTTCCCCCCCCCCCCCCCCCCCCCCCATTGAAATGTGCAAAGAAAAGAAAAGAAAATAGTATCAAGCAGCTGAGAGACACAATTTGATTATCACTACTATTGTCCTGATGCAAATAATTCTTCAGCTGATCATTGTCAATAACATCTGCTTCAAATATATCACAAAATATGGAACATAAGATTTGCTACTCCGGGATGATTTTCATCTTGAAAATCACTAGGTGGTTTGACAAACAAGCAAACTGAAATAAAACAAATTCCCTTTTTGCCTTTATGAAAGGGAGTTAAAGGGAGGCTTCTATGCCAGGACTTGCCCTTGCAAGAGAAGACCAATTCTGTAACAGCTCAGGAGAAAGCTGCCCTGCTCCACTCTGTGGTAGCAGCGTGCATCTTCAGGTCCCACACTTGCCCTCAAGCCTAGTAGTGAAGATTAAGGGTTTTCACTGAGGTGATCCAGGCTTAATACCTGGTGTGGAAATCCATGGACCACCTTGCAGGAAAGGCAAAAGGCATAGAACTTTCAGGAGAAGCCTCACTCCTCAAGGTAGAATATCCACAGATGTAGGCTGCTATTAAGTGGGCAGCCCTTTCACATTTCCCTTATCAGTGAATCATAAAGCATCCCTGGGACACTGCCCCTACTTGACAAGAAAAAAAAAAAAGAAAAAGTAAATGAAGACTTCAATAAAGCTAGGAGGAGTATTCCAGGTTCAGATTATGAAGAAGTCTGTAGAAAGCAACAGAAAGAGCCCAGAGGAATTTTCTATGCTGTTCTGGTCAACTGAATTCAAGAGCAATACATTTAGACAGGAACATGTTCGGAGAAAGACTACTAGGGATACCCAGGGAATGCAAAAAGCTTTTAGAAAAGAGAGTTTTAAATAAGTGTGCCTTTTAGCTGGTAAAATGAATGTTAGGTGGTTCATACTCATATCATTACTAGTCAGATCATACTCATGAGAGTTGTGTATTAAGGAGGGAGGACTACTTAATTAACTGTCAATGCTGATGTGAGAAGAAATGGTGTGCATTTAAGCTAGAAAATAGAAGGAAGATTCTAGCAATCAAAATAATATCTTAAATAGTTTTCCAGAAGGTGTAAGGAGAACACAAACCAATCTTGCTTAAAAATGAAATTTGATGAGATTATGAAAGAAACTTTGTGAGATGGCTTCTTACCTCGGGAAGCAGCCAGTCATGATGACTACAGAAGTAAAAAATGTATCTGCCTTCTAAGTGAAAAAAAAAACTTGTCTATTGCAGTTTTTTTTTTATTTAGGGGGCAATAAAGCTTAATGCTTTATGTGAATTTTAATGCAGGTGAATTCTACTAATGTATCACAGAAATGTATGAATGTAGGAATTCTATATTCTAATGGTTCAGATGGATGGAGTAAATGCTTCTGTTTTCTCTGTTTTTATAGAGTCTGGCCATTTTTAACATCCATTTGTTTGGTTTTGCTTGTTTGTTTTTTTACTTGCTTCCTCTTTTTTTAGTTCATTGATCTACAAGAGCTCACAATGATATGGGAAAATGCCATTATGTCCACTACATTTGGCACTGAAAAATAAATTCTGGAACACTTTTGGCACGTGAACACTTTTAAAAATCATGTGTTCAGTAACTTTGTTCCAATTAAACAATAAATCTGTGTAAGGTAACAAATTCATATTTCTTGTGATTAGCATTTCATTTCTAAATAGATGAAAAAAAAAAAGATGCTCCGTGCTGAAAATTCTGAAAGTGCTGTAGTCCAGCAGAGTTTCAGTAAGAATGCGCCCAGGATTTAACAAAGAGAGACCTTGTTTGAAGGCAGTTTGAAGACAGGACATCTTAGAGTTTGGTTAAAACAACAATATTGGAAATAATTATGCACAGTTGTGGCATTTACTATGGTTAAATGGGTAAAAGTTCATATATACTACACATTTATTTAGAATGACTACAGAAGAATTGCTAGTTCCTTGCTTTTGTAATTTGCATTTTCAGATCATTCACAACTCTGGTACTGGCAGAATGAAAGCAATCATTTTGAATCATAGTATTTAATGTGACTCATAACCCGCTAAAACCAATATGAGACCTATTGAATTATGCTATCAGGTCTTCACTGCTTTTCTAAAATAAATGATAAAATAAACATCTCATTTGTTTATTACAGTGAATAATAGCTATCTCAATAATTTTCTTAGATTTCCTGTTACATGCATTATAGAGATACATATGCATTTATATAAGATCTACCCATTAAACTCCTTCATCATACTTATCTTACTATATGACTTTATTAAACATAAAATGATCTTGTGAACCAGACTGGATTAACTCCTTCAAGTTGATTCTGTTGCAGATAATCAGAGAATAGTTATCCACCGTCACTCAGTAAAGACTGACTCTTCTTTGATCGTCACTAAGGGATGTTCTAATACAGTACATCAGCACATTACGACTGACAGTTAACAGGAGATAATGCTCCACAGCTGCAATTGGTATAAGCTAAACAGCTTGCATGTGAAGAATGGATATTTGTGTTACTGTCAAATATAATTATGGCCATGTCTTATGAGGTGAACACTATTAAGATTATGTATGGAATAAAACTTTTTTTTTTTTTTTTTTTTGTAAATTACATTAAGAAATATTTTTATCTGAGTAAATGGAATCCAAAATTGTTTCATTATTGTTTTGCAATAATGATAACAATCTTTATTTTATATGATTCTGCATTGGTAACTACCATCTTAATAATGTTGTTGGCCATGTTCAACACTGATATTCTAATCTTCATTTATGAAATACTGTACTCTATAGCATTAGCAAATAATACAATTAGGAAAGAAACTGATTTAACTTACTTACACGATAAATATAAAAGCAACCTTAATACAATGAATGAATTACACAGAAGCATAGATTAGACTCTTCTAATGGATTTTAACATTATTGTGAAAAAGCAACCAATGTCATTAGGTTTTACTACTTGGAAGATAAAGTAATTATTAGTTTTAACAAGCTACCAATTTAGTTCTCTTAATCAATCATCTATGTCTAGCATCTCTATTAAAGTAGTCCATTTATTCCCTGGAATTTCTTACTGGTAGCAAAAATAACTAAGGTGAAAATTCACACAGAAAATCAACCAAGAAATTTTGGTTCATAAAGTAGTTTACCTTGACTTTCTATTAACTTTAATAGTTGTTAGGATGGAGTCCTACACACTACTAAGCCCCATGACATTGTGGCTGGATCTCTCTTCTGTAAATTGGACCGCAACATCAAAGTTGTCACTGAAACCAAACTGCTTTTAAAATGCTTCATTTTCTGCAATATTGCAGACATATAGAACAATAATATTCTTCTGCATAAATAAAATTGGAAGGTCAAGTGTGATATAAATAAATAATGAAAAGGATTTGTGGGTCTCTGGAGAAAACATGGAAAAAGAAAGCTGTGCCATCAGGCACCATGCAGACAGTTGCATTACGTTGACAACCACAGAGCATAGACATCAATGCATGGGATCCGAGAGTATTTTTAAGGAACACCCGATGGTGTAGTTAAAATAGATTTCATAGATAACCTCCTCCAACCCTATTACTTATTCCACTGGGGACTGTGTGCACCAGTGCTGAGTCAGGGCTGCAGGGCCTCTGTGGCCACAGTGCAGGACACAGCCATTTCCAGGCTACTCCATCAGCCCCACCAACTGGCAATAATTCAAATTAATTTTATTTCTAAATCACTGTTTTTCCTGTGATGATATTAGGTAAGTGATCACTATCATGACCCACAAGCTTTTCAATCCCTGAGATACTTTCTTTCCCAGTCCCGCTGAGGATAGGGAATTAGAGAGCAGATGAGGTGAGAATTGTGTGTTAACAAAGGGAAACCCACAACCAACACAAATGCAAACATGCAAACAGAGGGTAAATTAGAAGAATAGAGGTAGCACAGAAAAAGTGAGTGCTGAACCTAAACTGTCACCTCAGAGAATGAAAAATCATTTTCTCTAATTCTCTTTGTATTTTTGTTATCATTGAGGATTTTTAACATAATCAGAATTTAAATTTTTATAGTCTTCTCTTTACAGTTTTTCAGAATGTAATGCTTTTCGATCAAAATTAGAAGAAAAAGAAAAGAAAGATATTTCTCTGTAGTTGCTGTGTCTTCTTGGCTTTGCTTGTTTTTGTTTGTTTGTTTGTTTGCTTGCTTTTTCAGCTTTTAAACTTTAATTTCCCATGGAGTAATCTGAGATTCTAGTCAAGAAACGGAGTACTAAGTTCCCTTGCATAGGATTCAAAGCATGTGGTGCATGCTTTGTTTTGTAACTTCCCAGAAAATTTGGAGTGTAATTTATAGGTTATGTCATACGAAGGAGCCTATCCAGTGTGTTTCACCTTCCACATCTAGAGACAATACAAAGTCATGGAGGAGAATTCTGGGTAAAGAACTAAGTTGCTGACAAAGGGCAAAGTTTAAATAAAACATGTTCAGTGTAGTTGAATCAATACTTTATTTGTTAAGGAGAGGTAAAAGTACAAAAAGGCTTGTACAACTAGGCATAAAAAAGTGAGAAATCAATTCTAGTTAATTCAAAATGCTTGAGGAGTCACCTATGCCATTATGTATGAATAATTCAGCAACATAAATTTATTGCAGACACATATTGTTTGGTTTGGATTTAGTTTTGCCCCTCGTTTGACCTGAATCCTGTAAAGAATGATACTCAACAAATTGAAATAACATTTTACAAGTAAGACAATGCCTTAGGGATATTTTGAGAGTAATCTTGAAATAAAATTCTAAGGATGAAATGTCCGATAAACTTTGTATAAATAATGTTATTTTATAGTATGTTAACTGTTGTACGTGAAGGTCTCCTCATTGAGGACATGCTTGCTTCTTGAAAATAAATTCCTTTCTCCAATTTCTCTCTCTCTCTCTCTCTAAGTAGTTCTTCTTTCTCTTTTTTAAAATCTGTGTTGGTCATCTTTTTAAATGCTTATTGCCCCCTATCTTTTACTCATGTGAGGATTTTTTGAAAGACATTACGAAGATTAACTGAAATAAACCACAATGGTACAAGACAGTTTCAGACGGAAACAACAGAAACTCATTACTCATGTCCTAAGTTATTATTTGCTTTATATTGTACTAGCATTTGTTTTTAATAATATAGGCCTGTGTCTGTAGGCATCCCAAACTTTTTAAAGTATAAATGAACACAGTATGCAAACCAGCGACCTCAGTGACAGGAGGGTGTCATCACTAGTTCAGGGTTAAAACCAAGTTTTTTTTTTTTTTTCCTATGCTTAGAAAATGGCCAAAGGAAATCATCTTGCTGTCAACTCACTAAACTAAATATCCGCCCTCAGACAGGAAATTAAATTCATTCACATGAAGTAGACTCTATTCTCTGGATAGCAGATGCTCAACAGATTTAATTTTTTCAGATACAGGTTTTCAATAGTTAGTTACAGTAGCTCATACAAAACTTAGTGCCACCAACGTTAGTCTCTCGATTGACAACAGATCTAGTGTGTGGCTAAGATCTGAGATATCCAGGTGCTTTGTTTGAGATTTAAGAATTGATGCACACAGCTACCTCCCAGCATGCCTAATCCCCAGCATGGTTTCCCCTTGGTACACGTAAAAATCCCTGACACCATGTATCTTCAGTCACGTGTGACCACAGAAACTATTGTCACATTCAGAAATAATCCAGTACTTGAAATTCAGACTTAAGCAGAGGAACACATTCCAGAACATCAACTTCGCACAAATCCAGAACTTCGCACAAATCCAGTTAGATAACGTCTGTTGCTCTTCCTTTACCCACTGACTCTGTAATTCCATCATAAAATATCTGAATGAAGTCTGAACAAAATATTCCGAAGTATTTCAAGTAGAATAGAACTTAGTTCTGGGGCATACAAATTACTTGCATTTGCATACTAACATAATTATAATTTTTTGTTGGTTGGTTGGTTGGTTGTCTGCTATTCTTCCAATATAAAATGAATAAAGAGGATAAGCATCTTATGTTCAAAGTCCTACAGATTCAGTATACATAAGGAACAGTGCTATACTATCTGGGGTCCCATGTCCTAGCTATTAAACTATCATGAGGACTTTTCTTCACAAATCATTCAGATTGTCATGCTCAGCTTCCATTAAATCTTTTTTTTTTTTTTTTTTTTTTTTTTTTTTTGACTTTTGACTTTTGTTTGTTCACAGACATAGAATACAAATTATGTCTCTCTGGAGACTCAAGAGAAGATTACCTTAAATTTTCAAGAAGTTTCAAGTTGAGCAGTCACTGATCTAATAGCCACAGCTACAGTAATAACATTATTTCTGGTCTATTTCCTAATCCTGAGGCTAAGATATATCTTGTATTAGACCTGCTAAAATCAGCCTACAAAAGAGGGAGGTAGAATCTGATCTGTTTTTTGTTTTTTTTTTTTAAATTAACTCTCATCTGTTCTAACTTCTGGATGAATCACACCAGACTAGTATCATGCCAGAAACCAGGCCAACAGTTCACTGACATTGGCAGTCATGCCAAGTCTGTTCTCCTGCACCATATGATTTAATAATATAAATATAACCATTGAATTTTAGACATCTGCTTTGTGCTGAAGAACAGGAAGTCTGGATGACCCTTTGGAACTTTATTCTCAAGCTTTACTGTAGCCACACTGTGAATAAAACAAAAGCATTCTTCATTCTTCCCATTTGTGGAAAATACAGTCACTGTGAATGCCCCACAATTAAAACCTGTTAACCTTAGACATGGAAACACAGGCATTTCACATTGCCACTATGACTGTTTTCCAAAGCTGCCTTATTTTCTTGCAGGTGCTACATCAATGTTCTTTTTATATCCATTTTTTTTTGGTTATTTCTTCTTGTAACCATGTGCACTGTAGGAAGTAGGATGTGCTGTAACTACCGACTAACAACTGCACAGGCAAGATTTTTGTCCAGCTGCATTCAGCTCCAGCATCAATTTCAGCACCATAACAGAAACATAATTATTAGCCCATGAGTAAATACCTAGAAGACCTTTGTGTATTTCATAGTATGATTTTGTAGATGCATTGAAACTGGAATCCGTTGAGGACATTGGGTTCTGCTTGTCTAAGAAAGAATAAGAAATAAATCAAGATTTGAGAAAGGAATTTAATTATTATTACACTACAGAACAAAGTTCAGATTTGATAAAGTAGGAAAAATTAAAGTAACCAGGGAAGAAAAAAATAAAATAATAATTAAAAAAAAAACATATCAAAATATCTTCAGCGAGCATGAGTTAAGTGGCTTGTGAATAAATTTGTAATTATACCAAACATTTTTATTGAGGCATACATCATTATCCTCTGGTAAATTATTCAGTGATTCATAGTCTAAAGAAATTTGCGTAATTTATCACTTATGAAACAATTCTTGAACAACATTATCTTGCTTTTATATTCTGTGAGAAGCCCTGTGTACAAGAAACAACTCTTTTGAGAACATGCAGGAAACTCATATCTCATTTTGTTAACAGAACTACAGTTCAGAGCAACAAACTCATTTGAGACTTTCTGAGCTCTGCTGACTCCTTGTGCCATTCATCCAAGCCATTAAAGTCATTTTCATGTGGCTTGGGAAGACAATATGCGAAAATGCAGTAACTGAGAAAGAAAGAAAAACAGTTTTAGCATAAACTGATCCACATTTCTTCATTACATTAGGTGCCTCAGCATAACAATGTACCAATGTACTCCATATAAACAGTAATACATTTTTTTTTTCAAATGAATTTTAGGCATACACAGTGTTTTACCATTTTAATGCTCTATTTAAGTATTGGATGGGCTGCTTCAGATTGTAGTGTTCCTTGAGAACTGTTGAAAGCATACTTATTTAATCAGCACAGTATCTCTAGAATATTCAGGGCATTTTTAAGTGCAAACATGAAATTCCCTTATACCAGAACAATTCTGAATTGTTACATTTTGTATCTACAAAATCAGTGGCTTTGAGTGTTTTCTAAAAAAAATAACAAGATCACATTTCTCAAAAATGAAAGAGTCTTCAGGTAAAGCATGTTAATTCAAGCAAGATTCAGCACAAGGTCCGTATGACTTTTGGCACATAAATGAACTAGCTAATTTAGGAATATAACTGTCATGCACTCATTAAAATGAATGGAGAGAGATAGGAAATCAATGGAGAAATATAGGACATTGCAGAGGTCATTTAGAATTCAGGCATGTAGCATCAAACTCTTTTTCTGTAGAGTATAGAGGAAGCCTAAGCCCAAGCTGACTACGTTCATATCTTAGACATCTCAGCCAGGTGTTTGAAAGATGTGGGCATAGTTCATACTTAAATCAAAAGAAAAGCTCTAACAGACCTCAGCAACAGCATTCAGCCTTAGGCCAAACTGTCTTGAACAGAACTAGATGTCAGCATTCACTTTCCTGTTCCTTCAGAGAGATCTTATAGACCATTTTTAAGGAGATAGTGATGTAAAAGTGTTAATAAGCAAGTTAAATGTTTAGTCGCGTTTCTTATGTTTTTATTCTACTCTCTGTTATTTGGTGACGTGCATGTGATCTGTAGGAGAAATCACATGCAACATGTATCATAGACTCATAGAATCATTAAGGTTGGAAAAGACCTCTAAGATCATGTAGTCCAACTCTCTACCTACCTCCAATATTGCCCTCTAAACCATGCCCCTAGGTATTACATCTACCCCTTTCTTAAACATCTGCAGGGGAGATGACTCTATCACCTCTGTGGGCAGCCTGGGCATGCCTAACCACTCTTCCTGAGAAGAAATTTTTCCTAATATCAAATATAAACCTACCCTGATGCAACTTGAGGCCATTCCCTCTTCACTTGTGGCTGTTACCTGGGAGAAGAAGCCAATTCCATCTCACCATGTTCTCCTTTCAGGTAGTTGTACAGAGTGAAAAGTCCTGAGTTTCCTCCTCTACAAACTAAACAAAACCAGTTTCCTTAACCACTCCCCATTAAACTTGTGCTCCAGAACCTTCAGCAGCTTCATTGCCCTACTCTTGGTCTGTTCCAGGATGGAGCCTTATCTGCCTTCCTTCTTATGACTTTTTGACATTCTGCTGAGCAGCTCTGGTGCTTCATTTTCACTGTTTAGAACTGACGCTTTTTGTTTTCAGTTTGCTGTACTGTGTCCCTGAAATAACAAAGTACCTGGAATTTCATATTCAGCCCCTCTTCATCAGCATATACTTTTTCTTCTTTGGAGAAGGTCCATCCATCTATACTTTTATCAGATCAATTAAATTAATGCAAATGTTAATAAAAACAAAAGTCAGGCCATGTTTGAAATTGAATAATAGCAATGCACAGCTATTTATTTGCTCAATAGTACATTTAACAATGGGAATTATCTTACTCATCAGTAAGATGTTATTCACACAAGTGTGTATAGTATATATCTATTGTTAGCTAAATAAAAATAAATGCATGGATAAAGAATATAAATTAGAAGATGACCACATCTGAAATTTCTTCTGGTCAGGAAATTCTCTGTCAAGATGATACTCATGGCTCTATGGTTATGAAGATAGTTTCTCAGCAACTTGATAAGCTGCTGTCGTGTCTCACTCCTCTTGAGAATATCTGTGAGAACAGAGAGAGAATATTAATGTTATTTTCAAGTATCTGAAACTGCCTTTTTCTGCCGATATCTACCCGATATAGGGTATACATTATGAACTGCCTATATCCCCTCTGATTGTGCCTGTGTTACTATATTAAACATTACCTAAGAATATGTCCTAACATTATATTGTTAAATGAATTTATTTTCTTTTAATATACTTCAAGCAGTTAGAATGGTTTCTTCACTGGGAAACTAGCACTGTCCCAAAAGAGTTTTGGTCAACAGTTCCATTGTTAGCCATGGTCAGGAACTATTCCCAAAGGAAGCTGAGAAAGTCCAACAGCACAGATGTGGACTTTTGCATTCCAGCAGCTCTCAGTGCCTGGAGATGTTCCCAAAGGTATTTACATATCTTAGACATAGCTTGTATGTCTCAGCTGGAGAATCCAGCTTTGAAAAAAAGCATGAGGTGTTTTCAGGCCAGTTATTACCTACAGGTTTTAAAAGCCAATCTGACATGGAAGCCATAAAGAGTAAGAGTTGTTTCAGGGCTGACCTCATCCATTTGGCTTATTAAAAATCTGATTTTTTGCTCCTGGGAATCCATCCGAGCTTATCTTTTTTTTTATAAAACAAAGAAACAGATTGTGCACTTCACCTCACAAATGACACATTTTGTATTTCTTCTATAAAGCACATAATTCTAGTAATGTCTGGTTTTCTCTGTTTCAGTATCATGTATGAGGGTCATAGCCCTTATTTTTATGATAAGAGGATAGGAGTAGAGAAGCACTGGAATAGGCTGACCAGTGACGTGTGCATGCCCCATCCCTAGAGACATTCAAAGTCAGGCTGGACAAGTGCTCTGAGCAACCTGAACTAGCTGTAGGTTCATTGCAGGAGTTGGACTAGATGGCTTTTAAAGGTCCCTTCCAACTCAAATGATTCTATGATTCCATGACTGTTGACTGTAATATCTGACACTGGTACTATCACAACTACAATTATACATGTTTGCATGCACACAGACAGCGAACACATACACACGCTTCATTTTTAAAATAGTTCTGCTGTACTAGTAATAGCCCCAGATCAATAAGACATTATGATGTTGTGTTTCCTGTAAGGAAATAAGACTATGAAGATATCTTTCTTCTTGCGTTAGTTATAGTCCTTCATAATAATGCATATAAACATAGAAATGGAAGAAACTTCCTAGTTTCATTGCAGGCATCTGTTATTATCTGCTAAATCTACCTACACAAGAATTGCACGTTCTCAGAAAGAGACCCTCCTGTTCAAAGTCCTTGCGCTCTGAATATGGAGATCTCCTTTGTCTGTTCTCACACCTGTACAGTGCTTTAGAATTAGGACCACCAGCTAACACTTCAGTCCTTCATGACCTGAAATTCCAGGGGACTTGAGATAGGGAGATGTCAGCAGAAGGTAGTCACCTCTGTTCTCTTGTGACTATATATAGACTAAGAAAGCAGTTTATTTCTTCCTCAAGCCCCACTGTTAAGAAGAAATTATGTATTTATCTTACTGACCTTTTCTGCCTCTTTCAATTCTTTTCTGCATCTGTCTTCGTGACACAATGAAAACTTATGCTGCACATTTGGAGTATAGTTGCAGACACTCCCACCCCTCTGAGTATCCCTTGCCAAGAGTTGTGCCCAGCAACGTCTTGTGTGTCCTTCCCATGTGCCAGAGAGAGCAAGGGACATGAAAAGACCGAGAAATCTCCCAGAGACCAGTGAGATACTCACAGCACATTTATATAGTCAGATTGTGAACATGCAACTGTCCTGCCTGAGCAGGGGAAGGCCACCTCTTCACCATGACATCTTGGCTTTGTAGAGGTCATTTAGGGGAGAAGTGGAAAACAATAAAATAAGTAGGAAATGTAAAGATTACTTGCAAGTTTAAAACATGTGCTGTGTAGCACAGATAATTGTTCTTTGAAACGGAGATTGCATAGGTGCTTATTTATGCACAGAATATACCTTGTCTCTTCAACTGCTCAGTTGTTAAGGATCTAGCCTTAAAGTCCGCTTATCTTATCTCATGCACATCAGCTTCCACCTGCACAATGGTGAGACAGACCAAGCAAGACCTTTTTTTTTTTTTTTTTTTTTCCTTTTCTCCTCCACACTAGAAAATGGCACTTCCTTAATTTAGAAATAAATAATCTCCTTCTTGTAGGTGTATTTATGAGGGATTTTTTAATAACATTACACTTTCTGAGATCAGATTGCTCATGCATTACACTGGTAAAGTTTACTTGGTATGGATAAAGGCAAAGAGCACTGACTACATAAACCTATGCCAGCAACAGAAGGATTTGGCCTGTCCTTACCGAAGGAACTTCTGCCAGCCCAGCGTCAGCCAACTTCTCTCAGCCAGGTGTCAGCCCTACTCTCACTCTTACTACTGAAGATGTGCCAACAGAAGTCAATAGAAAGATGCCTTTTTTGAAACAAAACCAATCCTTGACTGACAGGAAGGGATATCAGGTATCTTCATGCCAGGGAGATTACATGGCTATTCTGAGTGCAGCTGCACACAGACCAGGTCGACCCAAAGGGCAAATCTCAGGCTATAGCAGGCTAGGAGTTAACCAAAATGAGGTGTGAAGGGGTATGATGAGAAATCCATACTACATGCGATAAAGTGGAGGGCAAATTCTTCCCTATCCTACACTCCTGTTTTCTTGTACCTGTTTTTAGGCTGCAGCACACATCTGCATGCCTGACCTATCTCTGTGCTGCTCTTTAGCTCACAAGGGTTGTGTTGCTTCTCTGTCAAGAGCTTTGTTTGTGTGCTGATTGCCATATGCAAAACAGAAAATACAGGTGGGCTTTCTCCCAACTTCATTGTCATTATGGTAATCTTTAAGCACACACACAGAGACATGCACAAACAACCTAAAGGATACCTAACATTCTTGTCAGAAGGAAACTGCCTCTTTGATGCTCCCTCTGAGAAAATAGGTGTATGCAAAATTTAAAATCATAGAATCATAGAATGGCTTAGGATGAAGGAGACCTTAAAGATCATCTAGTTCAAACCCTCTGCCATGGGCAGGGTTGCCAACCACTAAATCTGGCTGCTCAGGATGCCATCCAACCTGGCCTGAATGCCTCCAGAGATGGGGCATCTCTAATATGTTACATAACTTACCTGACCATGAATTCACTATTCTCTTCCACCTTTGACAAGTGAAAACAAACTTAAGGAACTGGTGATGTATGCAAACAAATAAGACACGTGACAGTATTCACTTATGCATTAAGACAGCGCAACACTTTTCATAAGAAACCTCAGGGCACATGGTGATATATTTTCCAAGTTGTGATCCTGAGAATCACTTTTTTTTTTTTTTTTTTTTTAATGTTTCCTAAATCACAGAATCACAGAATTATCAAGGTTGGAAAAGACCTAGAAGATCATCCAGTCCAACCATTGCCAATACTTCCCAGCTAAATCATACCCCTCAACGCAACATCCAAATGTTTCTTGAACACTCCCATGGTCGGTGACTCCACCACCTCCCTGGGCAGTGCATTCCAATGCCTGACTACCCTTTCCGAGTAGCAATACTTCCTAATGTCCAGCCTGAACCTCCCCTGGCGCAGCTTGAAACCATTCCCTCTAGTTCTATCACTGATTACACGAGAGAAGAGGCCGACCCCCAGCTCACCACAACCTCCCTTCAGGAAGTTATACAGAGCTATAAGGTCTCCCCTGAGCCTCCTCTTCTCCAGGCTGAACAATCCCAGCTCCCTCAACCGCTCCTCATAAGGCCTGTGTTCCAGACCCCTCACCAGCTTCGTAGCCCTACTCTGAACAAGTTCCAGGGCCTCAATGCCTTTCTTGCAGTGAGGGGCCCAAAACTGAACACAGTACTCGAGGTGCGGCCACACCAATGCCGAGTACAGGGGGACAATTACCTCCCTGTTCCTGCTAGTAACACTGTTTTTGATGCAAGCCAGGATGCCGTTGGCCTTCTTGGCCACCTGGGCACACTGTCGGCTCATGTTCAGCCGAGCATCAATCAGTACCCCCAGGTCTGTTTCCTCAACACAGTCCTCCAGCCACTCCGCCCCATATATATATACTGGGCAAAGAAAAGTTTTATTTTCTCCTGAAAAAGAAGGGGTTGGTCATTGTTCCCAGCAAATAAGAAAGTGACGGTAGATGAGAAATACTGTTGACATCCAGAAACACTTTACTGTGCAAGTGTCACAGGTTGTTCAAAGAGTTTGTGTAGTTTACTCCCTGGAGATCCTCAGAATCTGCCTGGACACTCTGCTGTAGGCATCCCTTCCAACCTCAACCATTGTGTGATTCCGTGATAAGCATTATCTTTATTTCTTCAGGTGCAAATTTCCTTCCGAACATAACTACTAATAGAAGCTATATATTTTCATTTTCTGCTGAATTTGCAAGGGGATCTAACAATATACAAATAAATCCACATGAGAGGGAGACATCATTTAATTAGATGGGACTAGATGAAAGCTAGAAGATTTGTACTGGATGTGATTAGTAGCATGAAGCTAATTTATCTGCTCTCTTGCTCATGAGACGTGTTTATGGTTTAGATATTCAGAGTAATCATTAGCATGGATAAGCATTGCTTTATTTGTATGAAGAATGTACCTTGTTTTGTTTTGTTGTTTTGTTTTTTTTTGTTTCCTTCCCCTTATTTGAATGTTTAAAAAGCTACAGGAAAATATAGGGAAATTATTTACTATTATTTTGTTGTTATAATTTAGTATAATTTTCCATGAATTCTTCTGTTTAGTTGATGTGATCCAATGTAACTAATCCATTACACACATGGAGCCATCATTAAAGACAGCTAGAGTATTTTTTTAAATGTACTAAACATAGTTCAATATCTTGAGCTATTACCAAAACTCTGTCCTTGACTATCTCTGCCATTGAAGGAACAACTCTTGTTGACCATTCACAGGCATCTTATCTGCGTTCATACTGATGAATTCTGCAGCAGAAACCTCCCAGAAGTCCCTGAGATTGCCAGGTTGCTCACCCTGGATGTGAATCAGCATACTGAAGCACACAGTAGCTGGTCTGGGGAAATTGCTGGGCCATGTAGGTCCATTTTGTCATTTGTGCAGGTTAGCAGGTGGGGAATTTCCACACCACTCTGGTTATTTATGACTGAAGTGCATTAGTTTTTTACACAGGCAGAGCCGTAGTTCGCAGCTATGCTTAAGATCTCATAGAAACATTAATTTGAGTCTTGTTTCAATTGTATAGCTTAAATTTCATAGTTCTACCTCAACCTCAATGATACATTCAGTCCTGACAATATTATCTTTTGCCTCTGCAATATTTTAACACATCTTCGCATTCAGTCTTATGAAGCAACCTCTTGTCCTTCCATTCATTTCTTTGTTAATTATTTGATCCAGTTACACCAAAGAGCAGTCACTTAATTTGCATGAAGGAAGAAGCTGTTGGTTCAGTTTTTACCCTGTCAAGTGAGAGCTCATAAAATGATTTTGAATCTGTCCATAATTTGAAAATGTTGACTGTTGTGGCTGTGTTATTATATGTGATCTGTAAGGGCTTTGGTTTTTTGTTCTTTTTTATTTATTTATTTTTCAGTTTTGCTCTTGAATTTTTTTGGGGGGCGTGGCTAGGAGAGGAGATGGGGTACATGGAGAGACTGCTAATCTCTATCACAGGCCTCTTATTAAATCTAATGGAGTCATAAACATCCTTTTGACTTCCTTTATTCTGCTTCCTTTATTCATCTGACAGATCCTTTAAGAAGCACGTCTGCGTGCTTTTAAGATTGGGAACCTTAGCATAAATTTAAAACTTTAGCATAAACTTTCAAAGACAAAAATAAACCCCACAAATGCAATGAAAATCTGTTTTCATACTATGAAAAAAAATAAGCCTCTAAAGGATTTATTCAGCAAACCCTAGAAAACCACTTAATTCTTACCCACAGAGAAAAGTATGTGGCCAGCATTACTGCTTATGTGTCTGTAACTTTTAAGGCTTAGAACAATAAACACCACAGAAAATAAAACATCCTGAAAACACTTTCCTATTGCAGAATATGCTTTTTTTTTTTTCTTTTTTTTTTTCCTTTTTTTTCCCCTCCCAATTGAAGAGCAATGATATATTCAAAATCATCTATTCCTTCTATGTCGCTGGTTGTAAATAGTCTGACCCATTGCTTGGAAAAATGTTAGCACAATAGAGCTACTGTTCTTACATGTCAGCATGAAAGAACATAAGCTATTCCCTTTATTATCTGCTTTGCAAGATGTAGCAAAATGTTTGCAGTTTGAGCTCGGGATGGAAGACTGCATCATTTAAAGAACAGCAGCTGGTAATATTTATGCCTAGTAGAGAACAATGTGTGCTCTTCCCTGAAGTACCTCCAACTTTTATCTTGGCAGGGAGCCATACCACATATAAAATATAATCAATGAGCTCACTCAATATTTATAATGTAATTCACAAGATGAATCTATTTGTGATTAAGCTAAATCTCTGAACGCAGCACTCAGAAAGAAAATGTCTCAGGACTACAGGAATCTTAGTTTTACCATTTCAGAGATACATATGTAAGTGCATGAGCTAAGACAGAGCAGTCAAAGAACTGAGCTGAGGGCATTAGCTTTACAATTTTAATACTTCAGATACTTGAATAACAATGAAAATAATACACTGTATGTTACATACACCATTTTTCCCCCTCCTGCTATGTGTATGTGTGCAAAATGAACTTTCTGTATATCTGATGTCCCTGGAAGTTGTTGCTTTGTGGCTATGTACACAAAACATGTCCAAAAGAAAGACTGAATTTCCTTCCATGCCATCAGTGCTTGCTGAGAAGCCTGCAAATTATTTCCAAACAAGAGAAAGTAAAACTGCTTGTCAAACTTTTCTACAACTTCATAAGTTACCTTGGGGGTCTGCTGTGGTCTAATCTTAAGGGTGGTTGCAGTGAATCACTCCAACACCCACCTTAGCCATTGAGGAGATAGAGCTGTCATTGCATGAATGAGAGCTCTGCACACTGTAATGGTTGGCGTTTATATTGACATGTGTGGAGAAAATTACATAAACTACATTTTTAGTTCTAAGGTATAGCCCTAAGAGTTTTGCTTTTGAAATATGAGCATAAAAAGTTTGCCAGCCCTGTGATGTACTGCTAATAAGGTGGGAAGGCAATAAATTAAATGAACGACTAATATGCTGCCAGGAAACACTATTCACAGATGACTGCTACAATTATTGCTAGGTAGTTTGGCACAGCTCCAAGATTCCTAACATATAGTGTAGGACAGTCAAACAGATGAGCAGCTCTGTGGCTATGTGCTGCTGTAAGCACTGGCAGCTCTGCACTTACTAGCCATATGGCATCATCCTCCATCAGGAAACATACCTCGCTTCTGATAGATACCTCCGCTGTGAGCAGTATGAAGAGTGATAATCCATCATGGGAAAGCTGTCTCAATGATTTATTTCCAGGAAACAGTCTGGCATTGGTTTTAATACTGTGGACAAGTTTAAATTTTATTGTGATTACTTTTTTTTTTTTACTAATGTAACTATTTTAAGAATATTTTTGCTTCTTTGTGCCTTTAAACTTTGTGGTACCAAGCAAGTAAGGACTGTACTCATTTAAACATGAGGAGAATTTCATCAGATCTTAGTTTCTTATCAAAGCAGAAAAAAGTTTTCATATTCAGTGCACCTTTGTGTGAATGAGGAAAAGGAGGAAAGTAAGAGATGGTGAATAGATTTGTGATTTCCCAACACCACCTTTAAGTGAGACAAAAGTGTCAATTGGATAAGTGAAGGAGAATGTGCTCACACACAACCTTTTGCTCATTTATAAGTTACATTTCTCATGGTGAATTATTTGTAAGGTAACTGATCTGCATTAATTGCCCTGATCTCAGACAGGCTGAAGTAGGCTGAGGTTTAGGACCCTGACATGTTAACACCCATGTTCAGGATCACCAGATGGCCCCAAGTTGAGGTGTGATAAGTCCATGTCTTGACTCCGGCCCTAATTGCTTATGACAGGTTCCAGTCATAATAAACTCACTGTATTTAAAGCAAAAATAACACATACACATGACTTGCAGAAGACAATGACCAGAGGGCAAGATTGTCATATCCATATGTATTTCTGTTACACTTGATGTGTATTCTCCCGTATCCCTCCTAATGAAAAAAAGTCAATGATTCTAAAACATAAATGCAAACAGATCCTCCTGTGGGGGTAAAATGCTCCCAGGCAAGGTCACATAATGACTTGTATTACACTAGAACTGATTCTCCCAAGACATCTTGCCAATTTGGATAAGATAATAAGAATTTATTCCATATTTGAATTCAGAAAGCAAGGGCAATTCAAATTCCATTAAAAATGGAAATAATAATAAAAAATAATATTTTTTTTTTAATGAGATCTCCAGGATGAGGTGATAGAGAACAGTTTTTGTATGAGGTTTATGAGGGCCAGCCTAAACTCCTTTTTTGGTACTATTGATTGTTAGGTCAGATTTTCATCAACCTCTGTTGTGTCTGGTAACAAAGATTGGCTTCCTGTATAAAAGGATTCTGGACTGCAAATGTATTCTCTTGTTATGCTTCCTGAACGTTATTACTATGAAAATATATAGATGACATCAAAGACGTATTCATTCTGTACTGACTGCCACAAATATTTGTGGTAGTGCTCAAAGTAGACAAACTACAGCCAGCCTAATACTCAGGTGAATTCCTACTCAAACTAGCTGAGAAGGTAGACCTAATATTATAGTGATTTCTGATTAGTGAAAAAGAACTTTCTACACCTTATTTGATATTCTTATGACATCATCTTCTTCCCATTTGACTTTTGTAGATGGGAAAGAAGTGAAAACACAGGAATTGCTAAGAGGCAGGAGCTTTTATAGAATTAGAGACACAAAGAATGTCTTGGGTTGGAAGGGACTTTAAAGCACAAACTAAACTTGAACTGATTGCACTAGCAAATTCCTTTTTTTATTGACACCTTGTTCTGCCATGCTGAAGATGGGAGAAACTGTCTGAGATTGTTTTATCCCATTGGTTAGCATGTGGATCCACTTCTGGCTTCTGGCTTCTGGCTGATGTAATTGATTTCAGGACACTATCTGAAATATAACCAAGAAATCAACACTCTTCTCTTAATCACTCCTGCCAGGACTTTTGCTGAAGTCCTTTCAATAAATATCTTTATAAAAGGGTAATGAAATTTTGGTTGACAGCAACTTCAGAGGCAATTCCTTTTGCTCCTTTTGATAAAAATAAAAAAAATAAAAAAAATACTAAAGGTAAAGCAGAGAACTAAAAGACACTATGATGCCCACATGATGTCACATGCAATTTCTTTTTTTTTTTTCTCCCCCCCCTCCTCCCCCCATTAATAAACAGAGTCTTTTGATGGCTTTATGAGACATAGGACAGCAGACACAGCTGTGAGCTCCTGAGGCAAGAAGAGAGTTAGGAGAGATTTGCTGCTATATTCTAGCCATGTATCAGATAAAAAATGCAAAATGCTCAAGAAGATAAATAGGAGGGAAGAATAGCTCAAGTACAACAGTGAATGGAAACCAGACTGTCACTGATGGAAGAGAGAAATTTTGTTGTGAAGAAGGCACTATGACAAAGCAGGGATGATATTCTTTCAGTAATGCCTGCTAGATCTCTCATCCTCTTTCAGCCTTAACATTCATATTCACCTTAACATCTGAGTTTGCATGTCTACACATACCTTTTTCATTCTACCCTCAGACAGCTACAGGTCACCACAACCTGGTAAAGGGATATCATATCACATTACTGCTGGGACTTTGGTCTGCTGGCTTCAGAGAATATGCTTATACTACATAAATGATTAAGAATTGTCTCTTTCTTCATCTTCCAGGGTATATTTTTTCATTAAATTGATATATCTGTCATATAAGTACTTATGTTTCATGTAGTTGCTTGCGTACTCATTGTATTAAAAGAAGATTTAACCAAACTAGTTAATGGAATTTGGATTGCTGATGATACGAAGTTGGGTGGATTGGCTGACACGCCTGAAGGCTGTGCTGCCATTCAGCAAGACCTGGACAGGCTGGAGGGCTGGGCAGTAAGGAACAGGATGAGGTTTAACAAAAGCAAGTGCAGAGTCTTGCACCTAGGAAGAAATAATTGCATGCACCAGTACAGGCTGGGGGATGACCTGCTGGAGAGGAGCTCCACAGAGAGGGACCTGGGCGTCCTGGTGGATGACAGGTTGGCCATAAGCCAGCAGTGTGCCCTCGTGGCCAAAAGGGCCAATGGCATTCTGGGGTGCATTAAAAAGAGGAGTGTGGCCAGCAGGTCAAGGGAGGTGATCCTCCCCCTCTACTCTGCCCTGGTAAGGCCTCATCTGGAGTACTGTGTCCAGTTCTGGGCTCCCCAGTACAAAAAAAGACAGGGATCTCTTGGAAAGAGTCCAGCGGAGGGCCACAAAGATGGTGAAGGGTCTGAAGCATCTCCCCTATGAGGAAGGACTGAGTGAACTGGGTCTGTTTAGCCTTGAGAAAAGAAGGCTGAGAGGGGATTTGATCCAGGTTTATAAATACCTGAGGTTTGGGGGCCATAGTGGTGAGGCTGGACTCTTTTCAGTAGTGCGTGGGGACAGGACCAGGGGAAATGGGATGAAGCTAGGGCATAGGAAGTTCCACACAAATGTGCGCAAGAACTTCTTTGCGGTGAGGGTGACGGAGCACTGGAACAGGCTGCCCAGGGGGGTTGTGGAGTCTCCTTCTCTGGAGATATTCAAGACCTGCCTGGATGTCTACCTCTGCAACCTGCTGTAGGAAACCTGCTTTGGCAGGGGGGTTGGACTCGATGATCTCTGGAGGTCCCTTCCAACCCGTACAATTCTGTGATTCTGTTATTCTGTGATTTATGATTCATTTGACATCTGCATTAGGCCAAGATGAATTGCGTTCTAAACTACATTAACTATGAAGATTATCTCTCCACAAGGGAGATGTTATTTGCTGGCATGTAGGCACATACATCTGTAGGTATGCATGGACTCCATCCCACAGCAGGCTGCTAGCAGTGAGGAATCCATCAGTAGCACTGCTTAGATGTCAGTAGCACTACTTAGATGTCTGCCAGCTCTCTACATTTATTTGATGTGACAACCCCTCTTCACTGGCTTACATTCGAATTCATTATGTTCTCTCCCTGCTTTTTTTTTTTTTTTTTTTTTTCCCCCAAAATAATGCAAGCCTTTAGAAATCCTTATTTCTCCTTCAAATAACAATGAAGTTATGGTTAAACAAGGTTAATTTGGATCCTACCTGACAATTGCTTTACTAACCCAAATTCATACATCAGGACAGTTAGAGCTGGAAGGAACGTTAAGAGATTATCTATCTATGTCCAGTCCACTAATTCACAAATATGTCTACAATTCTGACAGGCATTTCCTCCTCTTAGTTCCTAAGAGAAAGAACAAAGATGAAGGTTTCACAGTAACTCCATGTGGGTTGCTCACACACAGCAATATTTCTTGAGATCTCGAACTGTAGCAGCTTTTGAAGAAAAAGGAAGAACAGCCATGTAAATGAAATCTTTCATCTTTTAAAGCAAGAAAAATGAGGACAGAAACAGAATTATCACAGATGTTGTGCCAAAATTACTAAGTGACAAACTGGGAAGAAAACAGTACAGTAGAATAGTACTTTAAGAAATAATAAAACCTGCTAACAGCCTGATTGATTTACCATCTTGATTAGCTTAAATATTACAAAGGTAGGCATGCGAGGAATCTTTGGTTCCATAGTTGGCAACAGTGGTAAGAACAGCAATATTTGTGATATGTGCTTGAGAAACAAACCATTAAACAACCATCATTTTATTTTATTTCACTTTCTTATATTTATTTCTTTTGTGTCTTATATTTTGCTTTGGAATTTGCCATTTGTAAAAGCCTGTAAGCTTATGTGGGATGATATTCTTACTCTTCATGACCAATAGATCCTGTGTGATGTACTGTTATCTAGGGGACAAGACGGACAATGAACTCTTGTCATGTCTATTACATTGTTGGGCTCTGCACCTGACAGCGAGATTGCTTTCCTAATTTGCTATGCCTCTGTTATCTTAAGTGATTTATCATTGACCTGATATGTTTTCTTCAATAAATCTGCCTTATGAACTCTAATCCACAAAGTCTTATTTGTTCTTAAGTATATAAGCCCTTTCTTTAGTGGCCACAGAACATAATCAATCACTACCCCTCTTCTAACCCCGTTTTACAAATGGGAGGGTTGATTGATCTGAAGACTTTGCAGTAGAACCTGGGTTTTCTCGTCACCAAATCTTTATTCGCATCTCATTCATCCTGCCTTTAGCTTTAACAGATTCCTGTCTGAGCCCAGGCTGCCTCTGTTCTACACACATATATGGGAAGCAGTGTTTGTAGGTTAGTAGATTACTAGGTTTAGTGCCAGGAAAAACATTATCTGAAGTCAAAATACAAAATACTTTTCAGTACATTACCCAAGACATCAGCCTGCATATTTTTTAAGAAAGACCATGTTAGTCAACTAAGATAATAATATTAAATAAATTTCTCCCATTCAGAATTAATATAGACATCATACATTTGTAAAATACAGTAGGTGTTAGGAGGTCCAGCCAGACTCGTATCCACATTAAGCCATGCTGATTTTATACCAGCAGCCTATATAAAAGCCTTACAGCCCTTTGTTCCTTTCCTTTAAAAGCTCTTTTTTCTTTTAAGTCATGCTCCTGTAAGCTTCAAGAACTCCCATGGAGCCAACAGATATGCACAGTGAGTCTAATGTTTGCTCCATTTCAACCAAAAATCACATGATATGTCCTTTTGTTTCCTTTGTGAGGTTAAGATCGTCTAATCACACCCACATCTCTTTGTAAAGCTGTGCTGCTGTCCTCGCAGCCATCCATTAAGAGAGTTAGATCTTTGAATACTGGAACATATTTACAGATGCAGTTCCTCCAAAGCTGCCTAGATAAAAAGGGTTATTATGTGTACAAATGACATCTTCTGAAGGTGCCACTTCTACAGACAGAAATCTATGGTGTAGCTGGACACTGATTTTCTATCCAGTATTTCTGACCTTACTGTTAACCCCTAGTAAATAGCAACAAACACTCTGTGGAAGCCAAAGGGAAAGTTCTGGAAACAAGCAGGCTTGTTTTATGTGGAGTCAGCTAAGAAACGCTGTTCACAAAGTGAATACATACAAGAATCATAAGCACACTTAAATGCTCATGGCAGGATGCAGGCAGGGACAGGGACAGCATAATTAATGGAAGTATATGGAAACAGAAAAAGCCGAAGTGAGGCACAGTGAGCAGAGGGTGGAAGCAATTGTTTCATTGCTAGCAATACAGTAGTGTGAAGAAGTCCCTCATTAGCTGGAACCTTCTTTTAACAGTTGCGTGCCTGCACTCCCTGGTTCTATAAACCTCTTCCAAGCACTGAAACTCCATTGCCTGTAAAGTTCCATTGAAACAGCGCAATATTTAATGCTTTAAAAAAAAAAAAAAAAAAAAAAAAAAAAAGGTGCAGAGTTCAGGAGCTAACACAGGCCCAGAATAACTTCTATGAGACAGTTTGCATACCACCCTGTTTCAGCTGCTAAGTGAAATTATTAGTACATGAGTGGGCAGCTCTATAACAGCTGGCATCAGTACTAGAAGATGATCTCAAATGCTTATAGTATACGAGCTATACATATATATTTTTTTTTACTCCTAGCTCTCCATAGCTTCAGTGAGTTTACAAATGGAATATATTTCCTTTCCAGAAACCTTCTTTTAATTTAAAAATGTTAGTTTTACTATATGCATTATTTACATTCACATTTTAGCTTGCATCTGCAATATCTGTTCCATGGGAAAAAATAAAAATAAAAATATTACAGTATGTTCCTCATCCATTGATTTTACTAATGAGATCACTGTTACAGCCACAGATTTAGAACAACAACAAATGACTGTAAAATGCTACCAGTGTCTGCAGCAGATGCATGGAATGACCTTTGGAGATTGCTTGAGGAAACCTTGTAAAATCTCTCTTTGTTGACTAACCCCACGTTTGCTGCACAGCTAATGTTTTCTCCTCTGCCTTATTTGCATTTAAAGAAAGTAATTTGTACTGACACCAGTCATAACTTTTCATGCTTCATGGCAGCCCCCACCTAAGCTATTAATTTACCACCTGCTTCAGCTCCTGAAGAAATGAGCTGCCAATTTTTTTTCTTAAGCTACAAACAAGACTACTCTCTAACAAAAAGAAGGCCTTTGGGGAAAAAATACATGCAGTATCTAAAAAAAAAAAAAAAAAAAAAAAAAAAAAAAAAAAAAAAAAAGAGAATTATAGCAAAGTTTGGGTTGGAAGGGACCTCAAAGTCCATCCATTTCCAACCTCCTACCATGGACAGAGCTGCCACCCACTAGATCAGGCTTCCCAGGGTCAATCCAGCTTGGTTTAGAATGCCTCTGGGGATGAGGCATCCAAAGCTTCTCTGGGCAACCTGTCCCAGCGCCTCCCCCTGTTGGAGCAAAGAATTTAATCCTAATATATTGCCTAAATCTCCTCTCTTTTAGTTTGAAATTATTATTTTTTGTCCTATCACTTAAGTTCCCTGACAATGAGTCCCTTCCCGTCCTTCCTATACATTTCCTTTAGGTCCTGGAAAGCTGCTATAAAGTCTGTTTCTCTTCTTTAGACTGAACAACCCCAACTTCTTCAGATTTTCTTCTTAAGAGAGGTGTTCCAGCATCCTTATCATCTTTGTGGCTTTTGTCTGGACTGGCTCAGCAGGTCCATGTCCTTCTTATGCAGGAGGACCCAGAACTGAGAAAATATCCACATTTTGACTAGGATTGGGTTTATTTTCTTCTTGGTAGCTTCTTGGTAGCTAGGATGATGCTGATTTAGGTTAAAAATAATGTTTCTAACTCACCAATGTTCTAACTGCTGCTGAGCAGCGCTTTCACTAAGTCAAGGACTTTTCAGTTTCCTGTGGTAACCAGCACACAAGGAGCTGGGTATGCACAAGGAAATAAAAGGGAAGAGAACTAGGAGAGCTGGCCCAGACTCTACATGGCATCCCTTCCCTCCAGTGTTATCATATGATTTGGTGTCATCTTCAAACTTGCTGCACTATTTGCTCTACATATTTGACAAACAGTTAAGGGTATTACAGGAGCTGAGTTAAATATAGTAGTAGAACAGGACTGATTTAATCAGATTTTACTAACATAACTGAGATAAAAAATAAGTTCAAGATATCGTAGAATCATAGAATAGCCTGGGTTGAAAAGGACCTCAAAGATCATCTCGTTTCAGCCCCCCTGCCATAAGCAGGGTCATCAACCACTAGACCAAGCTGCCCACAGTTACATCCAGCATGGCCTTGAATGCATCCAGGGATGGGGCATCCACAACCTCCTTGGGCAAGCTGTTCCAGTGCGTGCCACCCTCTGAATGAAAAACTTCCTCCTAATAATTAACCTAAACCTCCCCTGTCTCAGTTTAAAACCATTCCCCCTTGTCCTATCACTATCCATCCCTGTAAACATCCATCCCCCCCCCCCCCCCCCCCCATTTATACACTCCCTTCAAGTACTGGAAGGCCACAATGAGGTCTCCCTAGAGCCTTCTCTTCTCCAAGTCAAACAAGCCCAGTTTTCTCAATTTTTCTTCATAGGAGAGGTGCTCCAGCCCTATGATAATCTTAGTGGCCTTTCTCTGGACCTGTTCCAAGGGCTCTGTGTACTTCTTGTGCTCGAGGCCCCAGGCCTGGACACAGTACTCCAGATGGGTCCTCATGAGAGCCAAGTAGAGGGAGACAATCCCCTCCCTCTCCCCACTGGCCACTGTTCTTTTAATGCAGCCCAGGATATAGTTGGCCTTCCGGGCTGCAAGTGCACACTGCTGGCTCGTGTCCAGCTTCTCGTCCACCAGGACCCCCACGTCCTTCTCCACAGGGCTGCTCTCAAGGGGTTCTTCCCTCAGTCTGTATAAATACCTGGGATTGCTCAGCTTGGTGTCATTTGAAAACCTGCTGAGGGTGCACTTGATGCCATCATCTATGCCATTGATAAGGATGTTGAAGAGGCTCTGAATATAAATGCTTTCATTTCAAAGCCTGATTGACAAAGACAAACTTTCCCAAGCTGAGTCTGAAACTCAGCATTCATCTTTCAAGAGCAGAAGAGTGTATTTAAAGGAAATGTAATCCATCCTGGAAGATAAAACTTGGGCTGGATGATTGAACATAATTAGGCTTAAATATTAGACTTAATGCTCCACATGTTCTGGTTATCTTTTTACCAATGTATTGTCTAAATGAATGAAGACGTACCATCATACTTTAAGTCTTATGTGTCAACAAATACAGAATGCCATTAAGCTCTCAGGGGCCCTTGGGGTATTTTGGAGTAAAATCCACATCTGATTTATTAAACTACAGTGAATACAATTCAGTAATTTCCATAAAGACTACAGTGTCTTTTATAAAACTATAAAATTTAATGGATTTTCGAGGCAAAGTTAATCTGCTAGATCTACTCTAGGAGGCTTTACTTGTTTGTGTTCTTGTTCTACCCATCTCTGTGACCATATTAAACTCACTCCTACCTGTTATTTCTTCATAGAATCACAGAATAGCCCAGGTTGGAAGGGACCTCAAGGATCATGAAACTCCAACATCTCCCCCCCCGCCACAGGTAGGGCCACCAACCTCCACATTTAATACTAGACCAGGCTGCACAGGGCCCCAACCTGGTCTTGAACACCCCTGGGGACAGGGTATCCACAAGATCTCTGGGCAGCCTGTTCCCCCTAATATCCAACCTAAATCTTCCTTCCTTCAACTTAAAACCATTTCCCCTTTTCGTACTGTTATGTACCCTTTCAAAGAGTTGACTCCCCTCCTGTTTATAGGCTCCCTTTAGGTACTGAAAGGCTGCAATGACGTCACCCTGCAGCTTTCTCATCTCCAGGCTGAACAAGACCAGCTCCCTCAGCCTGTCTCCGTAGGGGAGATGCTCTAGCCTGAACCTAGAACACCTGAACATAGAACCATTAATCACCACCCTCTCTGTCTGTGGCCTTTCAACCAATTCCTTATCCACTGGGTGGTCCACCCATCAAATCCACATCCCTCCAGTTTGGAGAGAAGGATGTGGTGGGGGACCATGTCAAAGGCCTTGCTCAAGTCCAGGTAAATGACATCGGTCAGCTGTTACACAGTTCCTCTTTTTTACTAATTCCTGTCTTCCTGAGTTTCTTCTGCCTTGCAATACATTCTGGAGATCCTATGAGTACAATTCAAATATAAAACATCTTGCATCATTTACACCTGTTTGAACGCTGTAGACAGAATTCTACTCAAATAAATACTTTTGACTTTCATAATTGGACATAACAAGACTTCTTAAATTCATTAGGTATTTGAAGAAACTACATATGAGTACAATAAATGCCTGATACTGGGAAAATATGAGTAACTTCACAATATTATGAGGTCAAAAAAGTTTCAGATGCTCAGCTCTTCTCAGGTCTAGATTTCACAGCTTCAAATATAAAAAGGAGCAAGCTATCATTATTCCTAGGGAAATCAGAAGGTTGTCTGCATTCTGTAGAAATGCTCATTTAATTCCACCCAACCGTTAGTCCTTCATTAAGATACCTAATTTTGGATCTAATATCTCTATTACTCCTACCACAATCGATGTTGAGGACAGGTATTTCAGTCCATCTGAAACATGCAACACTCTGTAATTTGCTTAATCCTCTTCATTATCTGTAAGCAACCCAAAGTATTTAAGTGTGCATTGGACAAACATCTAAATCTGTATGTCTAAATCCGTATGACAAAAATCTCTTTCAAACTCCTTCAAGTCATCAAGTTGTTGAGAGTGGACAAGTATAACATTTAAGTCTGGTTTTATATACTATAACTCAAATATTCATTTAAAGTGAAGTAAAAGTAGCATAAAATGCTTTGAAGAACTGGAACCTTACTCTGATGGATTTGCCCAAAGTTACAGCATTTGTAACAAAAGATCTTCACTGCCTTTTGGAGCAGATAAGGAGACAAGAGCAATCAATTGCTTTCATGGGAGTTTATGGATGCTTTTCACAGACTTAGGGTATGTGCTTTGTTGTGTAGTAAAACAGGAGTATGGAGAAAAATATTGTTTTGCTGGTTAATCCAGTGTCCCACAGCTCCAGTAGCTCACAGCATCTCTGTAACACATGATTTTCATGTAATTTTATAGGTAGGGTTTCCAGTATATAATTTTATAGTGAGGCTTTCCTCAGTAATTACATTTTGTATTGCCCAAGACAAAAGATGCATTTTTATTTTATTATAACTCAAACTGTCCCATGATTACATTAAACACTACTACAGGCAATTACAAGCCTGTCAATCTCACTTTGGTGCCTAGCAAAATTATGGA
Source organism: Alectoris magna (assembly GCA_030625065.1). NCBI lineage: Eukaryota > Metazoa > Chordata > Aves > Galliformes > Phasianidae > Alectoris > Alectoris magna. The sequence continues at coordinate 6,327,556 of CM060561.1, forward strand.
GATCATTCTGGGAGTTACTGAAAAACAATTCAAAGACAATGAAGTAAATGCTCAAATTAGATTTGGGCCAATTAATAGCCTGATACATAAGTAGGTACATGTTCCTGACCTAGTGGGTTTTTGTTTTTGTTTTTGTTGTATGTTTATGTTTGTTTGTTTGTTTTTCTGTTGAAATACAGGGAGGTAAAGAGATGAGAAGAACACATCCGTCACATAAAGATTTTGTACCATCTTGTTATCTGGGCATGTGGAAACAAAGCTTTTAATGTAATGCAAAGTTCCACTTGCGGAATGAAGGTAATGAATGACAAATGGAAGGTAGTGTCTCTGAAAAATGAACAAGCACCACAGCACATACAAGCAGTGAAGATAAAGCAGAGAAGTTTAATGCCTTCTTAAGCTCCATCTTCATAGAATCATAGAAACATAGAATCACCAATGCTGGAGAAGACCTCCAAGGTCATCCAGTCCAACTGCCCACCTATCAGCAATATTTCCCTCTAAACCATGTCTGTTAGTACAACACTTTGAACATCTCCAGGGACAGTGACTCCATCACCTCCCTGGGCAGCCCATTCCAGTGCCTGAACACTCTTTAACAGTGATGATGGGCCCTCGTACCCCTGGAGCCCCAAGATAGATGGCTGCGATAACAGGAAAGATAAACTTCCAGCCAGCCTCGAACTCATACAGGATTTGCTGTTATAGCTTGATGCATATAAATCTGAGGGGCCTGGTGGGATTGATCCTGGTGTACTGAAAGAGCTGGCTGATGCCATCACAAGATCTCTCTCAATTTCTTTTAAATGGTCTCGAGAATCTGCAGAATTCCCTGTTGACTGGAAGATGGTTGTCCCAATTATCGAGAAGGGCAAGAAAAAAGACCTTGGCAATTACAAGCCTGTCAATCTCACTTTGGTGCCTAGCAAAATTATGGAGATCATTCTGGGAGTTACTGAAAAACAATTCAAAGACAATGAAGTAAATGCTTAAAGCCAACAAAGGTTCACAAGGGGCAAGTTCTGTTTAACAAACCTAATTTCCCTTTATGAGGAGGTTACCAACCTACTTAGAAGAGGGAAGACAGTTGATGTAATATTTTTGGATTTTAGTGAATTTTTCAATATTGTTTCTCACAGTATCCTTCTGAACAAAATGTCCAGCATCCAGCTAGACAAGAACACAACAAGATGGGAGATGGTTGATGGGTCAGGCTCAAAGTGGGCCAGTAACTAGTGAGTGCAGTTCTTCAGGGATGTATTTTAGGCTCCTGTTTTTATAAATGACCTAGACTTAGAATCGTAGAATCTTAGAATGGTTTGCGTGGAAAGAGACCTTTAAGATCACCTAGTTCCAACCCTCCTGCTATAGGCCGGGACGCATGCCACTAGACCAGGTTGCTCAAAGCCCCATCCAGCCTGGCCTTAAATGCTAGTGGAGGGGGGGTCAGACGAGAGGGGGGTATCCACAACCTCACTGGGCAACCTGTTCCAGTGTTTCATCACCCAAACAGTAAATAATTTCTTCCTAATATCTAGTTGAAATCTACCTTCTTTCAGTTTAAAACCATTACCCCTTGTCCTGTCACTATCATCTGCCCTCATAAAAAGTCCCTCCCCAGCCTTCCTGTGGGTCCCCTTCAGGTACTGGAAGGCTGCTATAACATCTCCTCAGAGCCTTCTCCACACTGAAGAACGCCGGCTCTCTCAACCTGTCCTCACAGGGGAGGTGCTCCAGCTCTCTGATAATCTTCATGGCCCACCACTGGACCCGCTCCAACAACTTCATGACAGTACTAAATGAACAGAAATTACTTGGCTCCCTAGTGGACAGAGAGGCCTTAAGAACATTAAAGGGCTGAGCAAACACCAACTATGTGAAGTTTAACAAGTGTGACCGTTGGGTTCAGCACTTGGAGTGACACAACCCTGGGTGTATATACATACAGACTGGGGGACAAAAAGCTAAAGGTAAGCCCTTCAGAAAGGGATCTAGTCATTCTGGTTGGCAAGTTAAACATGAGCCAGTGTCGTGCCCTGGCAGCCAAATGGGCCAACCATGATTTGGGGTGCACCAGGTCCAGCACTGACAGCAGGTGAGGAAAGTGATTGTCCTCTCTGCTCTTTGCTGTGTTGCCTCGCCTTTGGCATATTGGGTGTAGTTTTGGGTACCACAGTACAGAAAGAATCTAAAATTATTAGAGTGTTCAGATGAAGGCTACAAAGATGGTGAAGGGCCCAGAGGGCAAGACATACGAGGAGTGCCTGAGGTCCCTGGGTTTGCTCAGCCCAGAGCAGAGGAGCCGAGGGGAGTCCTCATGGCAGCTGCAGCTCCTCACAGGGAGCAGAGCTCATCGCTGCCCCTCTGCTCCCTGTGACAGCGGCAGGGCCCAAGGGAATGGCATGGAGCTGTGCCAGGGGAGGGCGGGTGGAGGTGAGGGAAAGGGTCTACACCAGAGGGAGGTGGGCATATCCCTGAGCTGCAGGAGTTCAAGGAGTATTTGGATAACACTCTCAGATACAGGATTTAAATTTTGGGTGGTCCTTTATGGAACCAGAAGCTGGGCCCAGTGATCCTTGTGTGTCCCTTCCAACTCAGAATATTCTGTTATTCTGTGTTTCTATGAATTCTCCCTTCCCAATGAAATTACAAACTGCTAATATTTATTAATGTAATAATCCTGGCTTCAGGGATCTTATTAAGGAATAGAGCACATGATCAAATTCCTTAGCAGAATGTGGCTAAGTTTGAAGAAAATATGTAATTATTGCTTTAAAAATAATAATAATTCTTTTAAAACTGGAGAAGGTGAAAAAAAATACTTTGGCAGTAGAAGAAAACTTTACATGGTAAAAAAATGAAAGTTCATGTAATTTAATTTATCAGATGGAACAGTGAAAGATGATTTGGACAACATTTTGAGTAATTTCAACTAATTCAGAATCCAACTGTATTTTTTATTATTATTATTATTATTATTATTATTATTATTATTATTATTATTATTATTATTATTATTTTAAAGAACCAGTAAGGCCTAATGAGAATTTATGTCTGGACACCTAAGCTGAACAAACTCAAATAAGGAGGTGTTTTCTACAGTACTAGTGGAATTAATGTTTTCTCTATTTCCTAATATTTTTAGGTCACATGATTTTATACATTTCTGGAATTCTTTGCTAAACTTCTAAAATCAATGCTAGAGGTTGTGTTAATAATAGCATTGTTCTTCAGTGGTTATTATTGGAATCTCATGATTTCACAAGTAAAAAGACTAACTATAACTGTTTGATTATTGAAAAAAAAAAGAATATTTTAATGAGTTATCATCTGGTAAAGTACATACAGATATTTCTTTATTCATTACTTGCTCGTTATTTATCTTTACTCTTTGGAACGCTGAAAAACATCTAGTCAAAAGACAACATAATAGAAAAGAAAATGTAATAAATTGTAAAACATGAAATGTATCACTGAAGATAAATGCTTTGTGAGCATTCTCTAGGCTGCTATCTCTTCATATGAAGTATTCTGCAATTACATATACAGATGTCAATATTGTCCAGTGAATTGTTAATCGGGAAGATTAAAAGTCTACATTGTTGTGTCTAATAATAGAGTGTATTTGTAGTTGATTTGAGAAAATGAAAATTCCATTTGCTCTTAAATAATACTGAGATTTTGAGATCACAAGAATTATAAAAAGCATTTACAAGGTTTAAAATTTGTCAATTTTTTTCTTGAAATTGAATGTTTTGAATATAGAATCATAGAATCACAGAATCACCAAGGTTGGAAAAGACTTACAAGATCACCCAGTCCAACCATCCACCAATCACCAACAGTTCTCACTAAAGCATGTTCCTGAACACAACATTCAAACATTCCTTGAACACCTCCAGGGTCGGTGACTCCACCACCTCCCTGGGCAGCCCATTCCGGTGCCTGACAACTCTTTCAGAAAAGCAGTGTTTCCTAATGGCCAGCCTGGTGCAACCTGAGGCCATTCCCTCTAGTCCTGTCACGAGAGGAAAGGCCAACACCCAGATCACTACAACCTGCCTTCAGGTAGTTACAGAGAGCCACTAGATCTCCCCTGAGCCTCCTCTTCTCTGTACTGAATAATCCCAGCTCCTCAGCTGGAGAGGAAGCTGGAAGAGAGGAAGATAAGCACAATTATTATTGTGCTCCAGACCTCTCACCAGTTTTGTTGCTCTTCTCTGGAAACGCTCCAGGGCCTCAATGTCTTTCCTGCAGTGAGGGGCCCAAAAATGTACACAGTACTCAAGGTGCGACCTCAAATATATTCTTCTCCTTATTTTTTCAGTGGAAAAATCTCTCAGGAACTAGTTTTTAATGAGTTGCATTAAATTCTCAATGAGTTAGGAGGTCAGGCAAATAATCTTTTGGTCTTTTACTGTATATATCCCTTATCTAATCCTGTATTTACAGTCTTTTAAAGATTCATACAGGTTCTACGATTCATTGAGACTTCTCCTATAAACAAATTAATTCTTTCAAAAATTAATGTCTTGGTCTTGCTTCTATTCCTATTCTATTGGACTCCTTTCACAGGTGTAACATGTTAATATCAACCACAAGAAAATCCATCTGTAATGTTTGATAGAGCCTACTTGTTCATGCTATTTAAAAATCAACACCTTTGTGTAGTCTAAACAAAGTCTGAGGTTTACTGAGGCACAAACAAATGAACAGTAATGTTGTGCATTAATTTTCTCATTATTTAAGTTAGTTTAATTTTCTATTTTCCTGTAGAGCTGAGGAAATTGTAATTCATTTATTAACTTATCTGCTATTCTAAACTGCTATGGTATCATAAATACTCCTGCAGCTGAAAACAATTAAAATATTTTAAAAGAAATGCTAAGGTTAACCTTTCAATTGGGATTTCAAGAAAATAATTGTTCTTCCATTAACGATAGCAGAATGTTAATGTAACTGCCAAGAAAGGCTAAAAGAAAAATGTTCATATCACACAGAAGCGAATAAATAAATAAATGCAGCAAATTCAGAGTAAATGAAAACATATTGACCTAATTTTCTAGAGACAGAAAGAGTTGCATGAAGAAGACCTGCTTGTATAAATTATGCATTTCCTCTGCCTACAGAGGAGACAGAAATGAGTGGCTGCTGACCAAATTCCCCTTGATGATGATCTTTTTATATTCTTCCAGCCTTTCAATGAACTGGAAAAAGTTGACAGTACTGCATTATCAGCATCAGATTTAGTGTGCTGGATTTCTAATGAGCTGGATATCTCCAGTAGAGAAAATTGTTCATACATTAAAAACAATGGAAGAAAAAACTGTGCAGGACTAGAAGAGAAAGGAAGTCTTGGTTAAGCCTTCAACCTTCAGCCTTTAGCAACACAATTATAAATTAGATAAAAAAGTCTCATTCTGAAAAGAGATGTGTCTTTAATATCGACTGTGAAGTACAATCGATCCATTCTTCCCAAAACACAATCTAACACGTGAAAAATACACTGGAAGCAAGAGCAACATCTGTGACTTCCATGGTGCCATTCAGAAGATTCAAGAGAGCTTGCTGAAGTTTTTTGAAAATCAAGTTTCAGAACAAAACTCTGAGGCCAGTCTCAACGTCAGGAGTCTTTGGTTCTTTTTCTAGCAATGCCCTTTCGGTTGCCTTGTTTATCAGGTTTGAGACTCTGCTGACTTCTCATTTGTGCTTCCTTTCTCCATGATCTTAACATCTGGAAATGCTTATAACACATGAATAGCTGGAGCCTAGAAAAAAACTGAAAGAAAATGCCAGACATCATATAATGGAATGTGGGGAGGATTATCAGTATCGTTACACACCTAACAACTTTGTAAGAGCTGCAGCTGCTCTAAGCCAGCTCCCTTTGAGCAGGAGCAGCTCAGTCCTCCTCTAGTGCTCTGCTGATCTCAGGACAGGTATTCTCTCAAACTTCAAACTTCATGCACAGTAAAACACGGAACTGGATTTGTTGCTGCTGACATTTCTTTTACTACAGTTTTTAACTTTAGAGGAGAGATCACTGATCTGAAACAGCTTAGGAGAAGTGCTGTGGTGTGACAGTTTACCAGCACGCTCATGTTATAGGATGCACATTCTGGCTCACTGGAAGTGATATATATATATATATATACACGTATATATATATATATATAATACATTATATATATAAAATATATATATATACTTAATAGGGCTTTTGTATTTTTAATTGCATTGCCTGCAAACATTAATTCCCGATTTCAAAACCAAGAACTGCATATACGTAGTGTTCACATTTGATAGAAAAGAATCATAAAATCATTATGGTTGGAAAAGTCTTCGAAGACCGTCTGGTCCAACCAACAACTTACCATCACCATGCCCACTAAACAATGTCTAGTATTAGATATTGTCTGGTATTATATATGGAGGTTGGTGGCCTTGCCTGTGGCAAAGGGGTTGGAGCTTGATGATCTTCGAGGTCCCTTCCAATCCAAGCCATTCTGTGATTCTATGATTCTATTTCCCTCAGCGCTTCATCTACCCTGTCCTTGAAAACCTTCAGAGACAGTGACTCCACCACTTCGCTAGGCAGTCTGTTCCAATATCTCATCACTCTTTCTGAGAAAAAGTCTTTCAGAATATCCGACTGGAACATCCCCTGGCACAGCTTATGGCCACCATCTCTTGTCCTGTCACTAGTTACCTGGGAGAAGAGGCTCACTCTCTCCTTGCTACAACCTCCTTTCCTGGTGCTAGAACTCTCCAGAGAATGCTTGTCACACCTAAACCATGTTGCACCCGGTCTGGATCTCCTCTGTGTTGCACACAGTGTCACAGAAAGTCTAACACATGCTTATATTGCTGAAGTGTGTGTGTGTAATTTTGTATTGCTCTGTTTCAAAGATAATGGGAGGGCTGTTTTGCAGCCCTGAGAATCAGTGTTCTTTCACGCAACAAACCTGACAATGCAAGTTGTGTGTTAGGAGTACAGGAAGAAAGTATGAGAAAGTGCTTGCAGATGTAAAAGCTACCACAATGAAGTGGAAGGCTGCTGAGGACAAGGGGAAACACAACTTCATTTCATCCAATGTCAGTTGGGACAGGACCCCAAAGCAAACTATTTGCAGGAGCGAAGGTTTGTTTTAGACAGAACTGGATGGTTCACTTCAAAGTATAGTCTGAGAAAACACATGCAGTTTGAAGGATGAGAACTGGAACCAAATCGTCTGGCAGAGTAAGCATATCTTTCAGGTCCACAGCACCAGTACAGTCATTCTTGCAGTTGGATTTATTTAAAGGTTAGACAGTTTTTATTTCACTTATGTGGAATGAAAATAACAGGGAAAAAGTAGGGAAGGATTGTCCTTTTTTTATGCCATCTACAAAGCAATTGCTGACAGATCCTTAACTGCAGTAAACTGCCCATTTATCTGGCTTAGCTCATGATCTGCTCTTCAGTACCCTAGAGCTAAATCTAATATTCTTAACACTAAATTAACTTAGAATGTGAAATTAAAAGAGGAGGAAATTATACACTTACAGTGACAGAAAACAGATCTTGATGATTTCATACCGCCGGCCTGAATGTAGTCAGTGTAAGCCTTAAAAGAAAGATCGAATTTTACTTACATTAGTTAATATTTTAAAGGAAATATCAGTAATATTGGATGGTTACTTAATTTTTATTCTTATTTTCCTGCAAATATCTGTCTTTCTGGACACAGTAGTGTAAAAGACCCATATTGTGCTGAGCATGCCTACTTTATGTTGATGTTAGAAAATACGTGAGATTAGGAATATGTCATAATCATAGAATCAGTTCACCAGAATCAGTCGTTCAATCATAATCAGCCCTTCAGATTTATGTCATGGTATATTTTAAAATAATGGACCAATCCAATGTTGGATGAATGTGAAACAAACAGTTCTTATGTTCCTTCCTGATGGAAAGGGACCTTGGTGTACTGATGGACAGTTGGCTGAATATGAGCCAGCAGTGTGCCCTGGCAGCCAAGAAGGCCAATGGCATCCTGGCTTGGATCAGGAATGGTGTGGTGAGCAGCACTAGGGAAGTCATCTTGCCCCTGTACTCGGCATTGGTGAGGCCTCACCTCGAGTACCGTGTTCAGTTTTGGGCACCTCCATACAGAAAGGACGTAGAGGTACTAGAGCAGGTCCAGAGAAGGGCAACAAGGCTTGTGAAGGGCTTGGAAAATCAGCCCTATGAGGACAGGCTGAGGGAGCTACAGCTGCTTAGTCTGGGGAAGAGGTGGCTGAGGGAAGATGTTATTACTCTCTTCCAGTATCTGAAAGGTGCTTACAGAGAGAGCAGGGCTGGTCTCTTCTCAGTGGTGACAGGTGACAAGATGAGGGGAAATGGCCTCAAGTTGCTCCAAGGTAGGTTTAGGTTGGACATTAGGAAACACTTCTTTACGGAAAGTGTGGTTAAAAATTGGAATAGGCTCCCCAGGGAGGTGATTGAGTCACCATCCCTGGATGTGTTTGAGAGTCGTCTGGATGTGGTGCTTGGAGATATGATTTAGCAGAGGGTTGTTAGGGTACTATGGTTAGGCTGCGGTTGGACTTGATGATATTTGAGGTCCCTTCCAACCTGAGTGATTCTATGATTCTATTTCTGTCATTGTTCTATGTAATAAATGCAAATGAAGCATTATACTGTATCATGGTTATTGGGGATCACTACAGATTTCCTAGAGGAGCAATATTTCAGGAGTTTATGTAATCTTTGGTAATTTTTCCTCATGTCATGCAAAGTTGTTGCAGCTGTTTCTTCTTTTTTTTTCACTCAGATTTTGGCTGCCTTATGAATTCACTGATATAGACCCTTGCAGGAAAACATGAAAACAAGTTTCAACATGCAAAGCGAATACAAATGCTCCAAAGTAAATCTCTAATGATAAAATGTAAACCACTTCACCAAGTTCAACTGAGTTCAGATTTTATTACTGTTTCCCAAGTACTTACAATAAACACCTTTATTAACAAGCTGCTTAAAACTACACCATGGCAATTACAAAGCTACTTAATGCAGATCAGCTTATGTCTCTTAAATATTTCATAGCAGAGTAGTCTCAGGAAATGAAAATGAAATACCTTTGTGTTTGTTAACTGCCTACAATATTTCTCTCATCTTCTGAAACCAAATGCAGTCCACTTTAAAGCTCACTTTAAATAAAACATTTATGAGCCATCTTAAATATGATTAGAGGCACTTTTTTTCCCCCTAGAATAAAGATAACAAAAAGTACATATTCACTTGCCAAGATTTCTTGCTAAAATCCTGTGTTTGCAGCTGGCAAACATTTGTTCTTTATACCAACCGGTGGTGACTACAGTTGTAGTGCCCATTTGGCTTGTAAATAACTTGATCACTTAGAGCTACAATAGCTTTGCACCTGTATCTTTTCTGTTAATGAAGAAGTCACCATTTTAAACCCAAAGATCAACCTTATGTTAGGAAAATAAATAATCTTTTCTGATTTCCTCACGTTTTTCATAAACTTTTAAGTGATCCACACATAATTGCAAGATGTTCCTTTAACACCAAATGCTCATTTTGTAAGAAAACATTTTATCCCCCCCCTCCCCCCCAAAAAAAAAGTATCTCTAGTTAGACCTGATGACAAAAACGTAATTTGTATTCTCAAATTTAATAACCTAAATAAGAGTTTTTCCTTACATTAGTTGACAGTGTAAAAGAAGAAAACCACTTAACATGCAAACAAATATTACAAAGGAATGCCTCTGATACAGGGAAGAAACCTCACTATGTTGTACATTCAGAAAAAAATAACACCTATTGGCTATTTAAAGAATTTATTTGAAGAAGGAGAGTAATCAAGGAACTTACTAAAAAAAAACGATTTTATTTTAAGGTGCCTTGAGTTTCTTCTTTATATACTTGATCTTCTCCAAGGGCTTCATGATGAGCTATTATAAAGCAAAACTGAAGCACAATACCAGGCATTTTGAAATGAAAAATCTGCATGTAGCAGTCCAGAATTACCAGATATTATTGGTTAAGCCATTAGGATACAACTGGAGCAAACTTGCATGAGAATAAAAACTGGTTCCTTTTGTTGTTGTTTTTTTTTTGTGTGGTTTTTTTTGAGAGAGAGGGGGAGATGATGGATCTGAGACCTTTTGCCAATGGAAGTGTGGAAGAGGGAGAGGAAGAAAGCACAATGAAGGAGGTAATGCTGTATTTTGAAATGAATTTCTTTAGTAATCAGGTCATTACTGGAATTAATTGAATTATCCAACTAAGATACGGTCAGTGCGAATGTTTGAAATATTCAATCTGAAGAAAAGAAAAAGGAGAAAAAGAAGAGCAGAATATCGCAATTACTTCACACTGTCCTTATGAAGATCAAGTCGTAGATTTCTAAAAGCTGACCAAACACAAATAGGTGGAAGTAAAAAGGGGGTCTAAAGAGTTTCCATTCCAAATCCAGAAGAAAACGGTACAAAACCGATTAAATAAATTCTTAATAGGAAGTGTTGCTCTGTGTGTCTAAAATACAAGTGCAATGCCATGGAAGAAAAGCAATTGGAAAAGGAGGCATACCATTCTGTCTATGTGGTAGTTAACCCAAAAAAGAAAACCCAACCAAGCAGCAACAACAAAAACATCAATAAAATCCTTGACATAAATTGTGTATTCAATACAAAGTAAAATTCTGTTCTTGCAGTGTTCTGTTGGGGATTTGGGAGAAGGAAAATAATACATATAGTTTGATTCACTAATGTGAGAAAAGGAATCCAGCATTTCTATATCTGTGGCCTTAGACATAGCACTCACATTGCAAGTGGGAAAATGCCTGAGAAAATTTCACCCACTTTATTTTGCCTTCACTAAGAAATGGATTACATGCTGCCTGTTTGTTCTGTTTCTCATGTTGACATTTTCAAGATACATGTATATAGGTAATTAAAGCTGTTAGAAGCTCATGGCAGGAAGTTCTCTTCATTTAAAAAAATGGGAAAAGATATACCCGGATGGTTTTAAGCTCGAGTGCCTCCCATGGTTACACTTGCCTTAAAAATGTGAGAGCATTCCCAGGACATTCAAATACGATCTAGATATTGATTGTTAAAGTGTTTGCATGGTCTACTGTTCTCAGAAACACAGGTCGAAACAAGGAACACCACTTAAATGTAAGAAAATCTTTTGTTACTTTAAAGATACCCTACAGATTGCCAAGATAGCTTGCATAGCCTCTCATTGAAAACATGGCTGGACATGGTCCCAGGCAACCTGCTCTAGCTGTGCGTGCTTTGAGTAGGAAGACTGGATCTGGTGATCTGTCAAGTTATCCTCCAACCTCAGCTCCTTGATGGCTCTTTATTCTTATGCCTACCTTTATACGTTAGATGGAAACTTTACCGTTGGTTATATGATTTGCAAATAAACAATGTTCCCAGCCCAGTTTTTTCCTTATGCAAATTTATCACCTACTGTGGATGAAAAATAATTCTGTGAAAGTGATTGCTGACTTATAATCTTTTACAAATAAGCTTCAAAGAAGAAAGAGACAGTTTAATGCCAACCTCAAACACTATTTCTCTAGGGCCTTCTTTTTTTTTTTTTTTTTTTTAATCAGCATTTAATTTGGACAAAATAGAAAAAAAAAAAGAAAGAAAAGAAAGAAAGAAAGATGTTTGCAATTGTGGTGGCTTAGAGGTTCAATCATCAGGTGCATAATCTGATGAACAGAGAATGAGCAAACTGTACAAACACCTATTGTGGAGACAAATACTAGATGAACTGCTGCTACTGTCAGTGCTTGGAGATGCATGGAATTATTAACAATATTTTAATGGGACAGGTCGTACCTCAACAAGCTAAATCAATAGCAGAACAAAAATCACTACTGAGTCTCATTTGTAATGAAGAACTGGCACATCTGACCTTGGCACTCTCTAACAAGGATGCTGTCATTAACGGAATACATAATGAAGGATAAAAGCAATATTTCAGAAAGTGGCTTACAAATGAATGCTTCACCACATAAATTTGCAGATTAAATATAATAAAATTATTGAACTTGCTGTTGGCTCTTTTACGGTATTATTAACAACCTTATGCAAATTATGAGTATATGCCTTGCTTCAAAACCAGGGAATCTGAGTAAGAGGAAGAACTTCACAGCTTCTTTTGGTCTAGAAATAGGGTGAGATGAGTCTGGACTATCTTGGACCCCACTATTTCTGGAGGTTTTGAGCTGCTCTATGTATTATAAAAGTGAAGTCAAGTTTTACTCGCTCTCTGTCCCTTCCCAGTTAGACTTACGAGCAGTATTGTTATCCTACACAAAAATAAGTATTGTGGAAATCTACAGAAAGAAACTTGTGTCACATCATGTTTCCTCATTTGTTTGTTTATTTTTTTAACTTTAAACTCCCTTGCAGGAGCTACTTCAGTGACAGCTTTGTACCATAATTTGCTGATACCAGAGTAAAAGACATGGTCTGTGTGATAAACAACTGGACAGCTTCCAGCAAAATATCCAGCTTCTGTTACTATGGCATAGTAATTTTTGGCGACAGAAAGTGTACAAGGTGGAATATTGTGGGAAGAAAAGGTATAAAGGTAACATACATCAGAGTCAAATTGCAGATGCAAAAATGTAGATCTCAGATTGTAAATCCATAGGTGATAAATTTAGGATTAGCTTGCAGTTTGTAACCCTTTAAATATTTTTAAGTTCAGGGAAAAATGACAACGTAATTGGAAACAAAATTTGTAGCAAACCCAAAGCTACTACTTGAAGGCAAAATGTAACTAAAATTGTTATCATTTGGCATCAATTTTGCTACAAATAGAAGGATTTCCTAATATTGAGGTTATTTAACCCTTTTTTCTTTATTTTTTTTTCTTTTAAATTAGTTGATTTCTAAAACACATAATGATATTTTGACGTATACAACTCCAAAATTTATTTTACTACAGCTGAAGGGAGAGCTTTGAATATCTCAAAATAAATAAATAAATAAAATAAATAAATAAATAAATAAATAAATAAATAAGTAAATCAGTTCTGTTACTGTACTTATTTTTATTTTTCTCTCTTTCCAGTTGAATATGTTCTACAAAGATTTCTCCTCTTTTTTGGGGGCATATTTATATTTTTAAAGAAAAGAACCAATTGGATATCTCATTCCTATTATGTTGTTTTGCTTTACTAAATATCTCTAAAGACTTTGTTTCTCAAACTGAGAAGAAAAGACAATATGAAATTTGTCTGGCATTGACTGACTGTGGTTTTTATGTTGTATGCCAACCAATAAGGTGCATGAGCCAAGGAAGTTGGCAATGAACTGTTCTGCTATCTTAGCCAAATAAGGATAGCTGGCTACAAAACCAAATTGGACAGAACATCAACGGAAGAGCAGAGATGTTACTGAGCATGCAGAAGTCTCAAAAATACAGGGGAGAAAGCAAAAAGTGGTTTAAACCTTTTTTTTTTTTTTTTTTTTTTTTTTTTTTAAATTCTAGCATCTACATGTACTGACAAGACTCCCTCTGGGACTCCTCTGGGCTTCTCAGTGGCCCTTTGTAGGACTCTCTCTATTATGTTCACGTTTCTCTTGTACTGAGGAGCTCAACAGGGAGAAAATGCACTCCATGTGCACTTCTCATCTTGCTGGTAATATTTTATCCAGTTCAGCCTAAGACTTTATTAGCCTTTGTAGTTGCAAGGGCACATTGTTGGCTTATATTAAGCTTGGTGTCCACCAGGACCCCAAGTCATTTACTGAAAAGCTGCATTCCACCTGGGTGGTTCCCTGTTTCATGTGGTGAATTCTCTCTGGGTGCAAGACTGTCCCAACCATCTCCAAAGCTGGCAGATTGGATTGTTCTACATACCGTTTCTTGGCCAAAATGGAAAAATTGCCAGCAATAACTAATAGTAATGGTAATAGTATAGGTAGTAATAATAATAGTAATCTTTTCATGTATTTACACTTTATCCAGGGAAAGGGCTCTCTGAAGAAAGCAAATGAACTTGATTGATAATGGAAGTGAAATATCAAAATGCAGTCACACATGAGATGAGAAGTTCTCAGTGAAGAGGAGAACTCAATTTTCACATAGCATGGCTGTTCCTGTTGCTAACCAATTGTTTCCTGTGACAGGTATCCTTCTAAAAACTTAGACAAAATACTGGAGTAAAGGATATTCCTCAAGGAAACACACCAGCAGTATGTCTTTTCAGCTTTTATCTATCTCAGTCTTGGTGTCTTGAGAGAGTACTACTATCCTTTCCTTTTACTGCAAAGTTGCTCATGGATGCTTATTTGTTGCCCAAATTTGGCAGAGTTCCTCTGAGTGGTTTAAGCATTTAAGAGTTTATTGGAAATGGAAGTAAGAAAAGTAAAACAATTTTTATTAGGATATTTCTTCATGCGTCAAGACTAGCAGAACTAGTGGTTTAGAGTTCTGAAGAAGTCCACAGGGCAAATAAATGAGTGGGCTCTGATCAGGGAACACTGAAAAATAAAGTAGAGCAGCAAGTCACTTTTTTTTTTTTTTTTGCTGGTGAAAATAAGAAAAAAAAAAGAAATAAAGTTAAGTCAGTCTTGTTATAACGTATCAACATAATTTTATGTTTTGATCAGCTATATAGAAGTATATTCTTAAACTTCTGCAGCTATTCATAGATACATGGTGGGATTTATTGAAAAAAAAAATAACATATCTATCTTCATTTCTGTTTCAACAGAAACCAAATCTCTTGCTAATATCCTCCTTCCTTTTATTTGGCCATCCTTTCCAACTGCCTAAAAATATTGGAAATGCATAGAACAGGAAAAAAATATACTTACTGTAATGCAGCCTTTTTTTCCCCCTTTTTTTTTGACATGCTGCAGCTAAACAGCAAACACATTGCTCTTTATTCTTTGACAGCAGAAATGAATTTTAGTGCACAATTTTATTTTTATCCCTATTCTGAACCATCTGACTGCCACTGGCGAACTTGCTATGAAATCCAGGTCATATACGTATCTAAATGAAATTCAGGTTTCTGACTTTATTTTTAATGGACAGCTGCACGATGTCACTTTGAAGGCTCAAAAGCAATCTTTTTCTTGTGTGGATGTAACTACCAAACTCCAGTCCTCAGTCTGAGCGTTTGTTTTTCCATGCATCAGTATAGCAACAAGAAAATGTAGTATTTAGAATAAAAAAAGTCTTTTTTTTTTTTTTTTTTTAAAACTGAGTTAAATGTCTGTCAGATTTATAATCTGTTTTGATTTGCTTTGTTTTCATTTAATGATTATCAAAGAACTCTTGAGCGCCATAGCACCTGCTTAGCATAATAAGAACACTTAATGAGTTGGGAATAAACTGCAGTCACATTTCAAAACTGTCTGGTCACTGTGAGCTGCAACACGCATATCTCAATAAACTGAGATGAGTGGAAGGCAATGATCCTCACCCTCACCTCCATTTTGCAATGGAGTGAGGGTAGGCATACTGCCACAGGGTTGGCATCATTAGCGTCACACATCCCGCTGTGTTCTTCCTTCCAACGAAATGGGGGGATTCAGATGGTCTAGGTGCCTTCAAGCTGTCTGCTACTTTTCTTCATAAAGAATTCTTTCATTAACCCTCCTGCCATTCATCTCAATAACGGAAATTACTAGCTGTTGAAATTCTGGAAAGCCGAAGAGTACAGTCAAAAATAGGTGAGGAAATTGAGATTTTTATGGTGGCTGAAGAAAGAGGGAGTTTTTCTTAGTCCCACTTATTGCAAGGAACAGCTCCTTTCCCTTCCCTGCCCTGCCCTGCCTTGCCCTGCCTTGCCCTCTTTCCTTCTCTCTTTCCTTCCCTCTTTCCTTCCCTCTTCCCTTTCCCTTTCCCTGCCCTGCCCTGCCCTGCCCTGCCCTTTTTCCCCCCCTTTTAAAATCTTTTCTTCTCTTTTCTTTCTCCCTATATGGAACACCCAGCCTGAGAGAATTATGATTTCTTTGATGGCATTGTGATCTTTTTGCTGTATGTCAATATGTATGGTAAGTAACTAGGGCATGAAAGGGGTGATTGATAATACAAGATATTGTAGATCTAAATACATTTAAATATGAATCATGTACAATGGCTTAGTCCTGCAAAAGCTCTAATGCTTTTTTTGCTGGTAGGGATCTGTAAAGAAAATTTTGTATGCATGCGTCTGCAAAATATACTAGAGTTTTAAGGGAGCAACATTATGCAAAAGAGATTTTATAAAAATATAACTTTAGAACTGCCACTGAAGCACAGTGTATTATGGCAAGTACTGCTTCCTGAACAAAATAATTGGAATGTCAGGGTAGCAGGACCTATGTGATGCAGGTGAGCTTAGGAATAACTAGGAAAATCACCACTGATGATTTGCAAGTTCTTCCTGATTTTATTTCACAGAACCCAGACTGCTGCAAAAGCAACTAATAAAAACAATTATTTGGAATGGGTCTCAGGTATCCTCTCCACAGCCCAACATGAGCACTATGCGTATACGGGCATAGCACCCACAATACTTGATAACTCAGCAATATATTAAAACTTCAGCGAACAGAAACTTACTGCAAATGAGAAACATTTTAGCAAGTCTCTAATAGGGACAGATATCACTGTCCCCAAAAGCAAAACCCAGCTTAAATAATTAAGGTCATAATGATAATTGGTTTGGTTAATGACACAGAACGAAAACAACTCAGTCATGAATCAGAACTTCACTATGTGAAAAGATTTATCAATGTAAAATAAAGAATTCGCACAAAAGATTTGAATCTGGAAGTCATAGAATATCCTGAGTTGGAAGAATCATAATTCCAGCACAGGACACCCATATTTCTGTAAGCACTGCCCAAATGCGTCTTGAAGTATGGCAGCTTGGTGCTATAACCACTGCCCTGGAGAGCCTGTTCCTGTGCCTGAATGCACTCAGAGGCCTGAGTGCGTTCTTGGTACTTGCATTCATGCAGCACCTTAGGCTTTTTAGAGAGAGAGCAAGAAAGACAGGGAGTGATGCAGAATTTGAATATGATCTTTCAGCTTGTAGAGGTCTATTTCTTAATAATTTCATTTTTCCTGAGGTGCCTTAAGATACAAAGTATCTCATTTTGGTATCCAAAAACCTCAGTATAGTTGACCAGGTTTGGATAAATTCATTCATATATTAGGCAGTATAAAATATAGCTGCAGGTAGAAGTAGCTGAAGAGCAAGCTGTAGCAAGACTTACTGGTGTACATGGCTGGAAAGCTACTCTGATGACCAGATACAGCTTTCTACTCTTCAACCAACTAAATTATCATTGTCATTGACCATACAGGTTAGACCTCTCTCTGTTGCCTAAATATATTTGTAATCATCTTTTGGATAACCTAGAATATCCGACATGATCCATTCTAGCTTTCTCGGGTGCCCATCAGCCATATGTCTTAGCTGATCCGTTTTAGCTGTTTCAGTACATGAGTACCTTAAAAAAACAAAACGAAACAAAACAAAAAAAAAATTAAGCCGTGTAAAACAACTCTTAATTAAGCTTATTATCATAAGAATCCTACAACATTTCAGCTGTCATGCCAATATTGTTTGGTAGCATTCATAGCAAAAGGGAATTTTAAGGCAAAACTGAAAGGCAAGAGGTATCTAACTACCCAATACTCAGGCGCTGTTGTAAGAAAGATCCCATACATATGTTTGAAACAAGATCATGCTAGTTTTTCAAGGCCAGTCAGTAAGTGTTCATGACAATTCATCTTAAGAGTGCTTTGATGAGATGTTTCCCCAGGTTTGCCTTTCAAAATTCAGTGAATTATTCATGAACACTACAGGTTGATTTCATCTCTACAAAAAATTCATGACCTCTTTATTCACTTCTTTGCTACTGTCAGGCTCCTCAGGGCTCAACAACTGTTTGAATAAAATGTCATTCCAACTACTGTGCATCACAGAATATGAACTTTTCTGGGGGTGAGAAATGAACCAATCACACACTGATTTCTCCATTATTTTTTGAACATTATATAAATTAAAGTAGAAATACCAGTAATACCAATGCTAAAGGTCATATATAATTCTAACAAAAATCTCCAAGACAACTGCTAAAGGAAAACAGGACACAAAAAGCTAATGTGATTGAAATATGAGTAAATCTTCATTTCTCTCTGTTTCAGGGGTATAAATGCATGGATGGGGCAAAAGATTGATAAATGTCTACTTCAAGATACTGATTGATGAATGAACCCCATATACCATAGCCAGATAGAACTGTGTCTTATTTCATGAAAATTATCTTCCTTTAATGCCTGGTTTATGAAATGCATAAATGCTTGGATGGTCAGAAAATATATGCTTCTTAAAAGAATGTTGGTGGTTTCTTATTTAAATGGAATGCTCATGTCCTGATTACCTGAGATAATTCTTATGATAAGGAGAGTATAAAGGGAAAAAGAGGATATCTAGGAAAAATCCTATTTCAGCCTCAGCTTGCTGATATTCTATATGGTTTCTTGTGAGTTGGAAACCTTGATTTTCCCATTTCCTCTCAATCCTTCTTCCTGCTGCATCATTCTTACAAAACTGTTGTCACTGTGAGTAAATAAAACTGGTGATTAAACAGCAATATTCTAGTAACTGCTGAAACTTAAGCCTCTTCATTTGCATGAGAATTAAACACAGAAGAAAACAGAAGTAATCACATTCTCAGCTTTATTCACTAGTGCCTGCTTTTGGGGTTTTTGTTGTTTTTTGTGAGTTTTTGTTTTTGTTGGCTTTTGTGGTTTTTGTTTTTGTTTTCCTTTAACTATAGAATCCAAGAAAAGAAAAGGAGTGGGATCTTTAATTTTCTTCTTAGAAAAAAATAGCTTACCAAATTCAGATTCTGTTTTGGAAGTGATAAGAGTATCTGGGAGACACCAAATCCACCTGATACTCTGGAGAAAACATAAAGAGGTAGGTCCTTGCAAAGTGATTGAGACACTGCATGACACTGTGCCCTTGAGTTTGAAGTTTCAGAAATCATAACTGCTTATTTAATCTCCTCTGGCCAAATCATTAATACTCTTCCTAGTCACCTGTAATCAATTATCTTTGGATGATAAACCTCAGATTAAAATAAATAAATAAATAAATAAAAATAAAAAATGAAGTGCCATAAATGTTTTTTTTTTTTATTTTACATGGTCTGCATAAATAACTTGCTAATAGCAGAAATCAGATGTGTAGAGATAATAACAAACTGCATGGACGCAGTAGAACTATAGGGCTCGATCTACATAAGAATCTAGGTTACAAAATCCCACATACCAGTTATGCCATTCATCTGCACCTTCTGCTAGTCCTGAATATATCTGTTTCCTATCAGTGCTTTCACATTGGGTGCTTTCAACTCTTCCATGCAAAACCATGTATTGGTGGACTAACAGTCCCTAACGAACTCATTTAAGTTCGTGTTTCAAATGCAAAGCTACTGAATCAGGCACCATCAAACTGATGAGAAAGAGCTAATATTTTCGTCTCTTCTCTTTCCAGTATTTCTGTCCAACAGTTTTAATTGTTAGTATGGTCTTTTCATATATCACAACATTTATTTATTTATTTGTTTGTTTGTTTCTGATAGTTTCTCTGTTTATGTGCATGTGTCTTTTACTAGATTTTAACTTATTTATCCTAAGACAGCTAGCACCATTCACAGGACCACGTGGAGATGATAGTTTTTCGTAACTCGAGTTATTTTGAGTGTGTTTGGAAGCATTCAAAAACAGCTGGAAACTGCATAAAATTTCACTGCTTGGCCAGTTTCTATTAGCATATGATAGGCCAGTATTGTCTGCTTCTCCTTTTCACTGGATGTGATTGCACTGCCACGAGCAGCATGGTTGTAAGAGGCCATGTTGTTGTACTTTTGTCTCAAAAATTTGCTGAAGATGGACTATTCCACGCTAGTCCTGTCCAGGGATTGAGCAATCCCTTTCTCTAAAGATTTGCTAACTGGAGGCAGGGAAAGAAGGATAAGCACCTTGATGGCCAGGAGGAAACCTTTTGTCTGGACTTATCACCAAGAAAGATGAACCACACCTTGATGGTCAGGACTTATCAAAAGAAGGATAAGCACCTTGATGGCCAGGAGGAAACCTTTTGTCTGGACTCATCTCCTCGAGGAAGAGAGCCATCTCGAGAGGTGGGGGGGTGGGGGGGGATACTCATGACCCTTACCCAAGCCCCCAGGAATGTCACATAGGCAGGAAAAAAAAACAGGATAAAAGGGCGCAGGAAAAATCATGAAGTATCTTGAGGGAGAAAGCGAGAGAGAGAGAGAGACAGAGAGAGGGTTTACTGCCTTCTGATCCCTCGTCGCTGCTTTGCTGCCCTACTGTCTAAGGACTCTCCCGGCCTTGCTGCACGAGACGCTGCTGCTTCCGCCGCCACCACCCGTACTGCTTGGCACCAGCCCGCTGCTCTTCGTTGCCTGCTTGGACCCCAGACCAACAGATAACGGGACAATGCTGCATCGAGTTGGTGACTATCCCCGCTTACCACAACTCTTGCTTTTCTTCTTACCTTTTCTATCGCCCGTTTCCCCTTACCCGTCTCCCTAAAAGGCTAGGATTTGTAATAAACTGGTTGGACCAACATTTGAACCGTTGTTTCTTAATCTCACGCCAGGTATATTAAAAGAATCTCCTCTCACTCCTATTAATTGGAGCGAGACAATGGTTATAACAGACCTCTGTTTCAGCCTCAAGACAGGTTTTTTTTTTTTTTTTGTTTTGTTTTGTTTTGTTTTGCTTTGTTTTGTTTAATTCAAATTGGAAAATACTGTAGAAAAGGATTTTTTTCTGTGTGTGTGTGTCTCATACTGCCTGCTGGCTTCGAGTGCTCTGGGATACCTCTTGACAGCAGCTGAGCGGTCAAGTTGAACAGAATAAGTCAGTTCTCAGGCTGAAGCATGTTTGTTACGGCCAGTTGGTATGAATAAGCAGAGTTTCATTGAATTCAGTGTGACTGCATTGATTTATATCATCTGAGGGCATTTAACTTCTAAATCAGCTTAACTAAAAAGAAAGAAAGAAAAAAAGGTTTTCATTTAATCTTTTTGTTTGTTTTGATTGTTTTTCACTTCAGTATTTTCAATGTCTGTAGTCTCAGGACGTTAGTATTACGTATCTGCATACTAGAGATAACACCACCTCTTACAGGTGGCCTCTTACAGCTCAGGATGACAGGTTGCTGCATAAGATATAGTGGAGATCTAGCAGTGGGCAGTGTATACAAAATCCTTCCAGCTACTGAATTAGGTGGCATTTTCCCTTGTCTTTAAATCTGTACATAATGGATGATCTCCAGGAAAGATGCTGATGATTGACAGTAAAACTTAGATGTGTATAGCCTGTGTATTGGATGACCTTCATCTGCTGTGCTAATTAAAAAGTAAAGTCATTCTCTTTTTCTGTAGGCAAAGGTGATACATAAAATCCCATTTTGTACAGAGGTGCCACCTGCCTCAGAAGAAGCATCCTCTGTGCTATCCCTTGGAGGTGTAACTTGACTTCGTTTTTTTTCTTTTTTGTTTGACTTAAAGACTGCAAAGGGGATTCGAAAACTTAACATAAGGCCTTGCACTCCAATAAGGATTTTCCCTTGTCTCAGATAAAAATTACAGGCTCTAGAAAAACTGATATTTTGGTACAATTCTGATTAAAATTATGGAGGAGTTGGTGGGGCAGATTGTCAACAGATGGCACTTCTTGCAGGGTGGGGAATGCAAGCTATGAATGTACCTTCTGAATTTCCATAACAATTTTTAATTCCCTCTGACAAAAGTGGGTAACAGCAGTGGAGGCATGGCAGAATAGGAGAATAGTGCAAGGATTTGCATATACTGTAAGTACAGCTGTCTCACTGAGACATTATATACAGAGTTTTAAACATAAGTATGATGCATATGAGTACACAAACACATGCACTCTCCCAGGGTTTCAGTTGTGTACTTTTCTTCTGTACTACTGTTAGGTTGATCAGACTGCCAGTAGACCTGAGAAGGGGTGTCCAAACAGCCTTGTTGAGGTTGGGCAGGAGCATCTCTATGCTGTTCTGATATTCTCAGGGACTATTTTCTTGAAATTGCATTACACCTCTGATGTTTTTTTTCTGTGCTGCAGCTGGTCACCCTCACCAGAGCCATTTCTGCCCTTTACCTTTAAGATATCCCTGGAACTTCTTGGCTTTGTTTCCAGGGCAGACATCTTTCCTCATCTGAGAAAAAAAATTGTAAAGTTTAAACACACTTCTTCACAGCACATAGGACAAGTGTAGTTCAAACTATGAAATTTCACTTGTCAGAAATAGCTAGGAATCAAGCCTGAGATATTTCACTGTATTCCCCTTGATGTGCACGAGGCCTAGTTGCTCCTTCATAAGCTAGGTGACAAGATATTCAGGGACACAGGGATAGAGAAAAAACAATGTCTTCATTACATATAATTTTCCTTTGCTTACTTGTTTTTCATTTTTCTCAGTTTTGTGCTTGTGTGTGTGTGTTGGTTCTTCTTTTTTGTTGTTTTTTTTTGTCTTGTTTTGATTTTTATAGAAGGAAATGAGCCCACAAGGAGGGATTACATTGGTTAGGGCAAATGGGTTCTTGTCTAGTGCTGAACGCAGGGTGATGGCAGAACAATCTGTCTGAGAATTCAAAATAATATAGGGGGGAAAAAAAAAAAGAAGAATGATGTCACACTCTATAAAGTTCTGAAAATTAGTTCAAATATCTTTGTGTCTATAAATTAGAATTGAGGAAAAAAATGTGGTTTTGCTTCCATTTGTAGTTGCATTTATTAGTGAAGTGCTACTGCCCCCAGCCTTGGTTTTTATGGATAGACAACTGAAACTGCAACCATGCTAATGAGGTATAAACATTATTCAGAGGAACTGACATTTTCACAAAGATTCAAATATGATGTGGAAGCAAATAGCAGTATATATTCTGTAATAAATTAACTTGTTTTTCCACGTGGAGCGGCTCACTATAAATTATTCTATGTGGTATAGGTAAAAACAATAAGACAACTATTAATTTAAAGAAAATGAATAGGTAAGTAACTACTTTGATTGAAAAACATGAGAAAGTATGAAAAACAGTTCTCTTTGCCCTTCAAAGTGTTGTTGCTAAGTGATCATTTGGCACTTCAGGATGAGGGGATTATTGCTCAGTGCAGTGTTTAGCATTATGTTCCTTTTTGGCTGGTGTAAATCAAAACATTTTTTTTTTTAAAGACAGGACATGTATTTTGATCATTCTGAAAGGTTTTCTACTTGCCCTAAGCCTTTAAGAGGTACTTTCAAGTAGCTGATAAAAGCAAGCTATATAGTTTATGACAATATTTACAAGTTTTGATCCAAGCAATAGTATCTTAAAAGACACATCATGAACAATTATACTGTAAGATTAACAACCATGATTAGTGTTTGATTTTAGTTTACCCTATTGAGCTAGACTATTATTTGATCATTCAAGACTGGTCCATTCCTTTAAGTGTACTTTGTGCATTTAATATTGATTTATGCTGTTGGAAGCAAGTAAAATAGATACTCATGGATTTCCATGAGAATTAAGCAAGAAATTTTTAAATCTGGAAAAAAATGAAAAGAAAACCTATTGTTTAAGGGTACCCAGATCCCCAGTCCCACACTATAGTCTGTGGGAATGAGTCTCAGAAGTTTAATTTCCTGAGATGACATCACCAGTTGATATTTGGTGTTTTCAAGTACCTCTGAAGGCTTTTACCCTGACAAAAAGAAGCACATATGAAAAGTAGAAATTATCTGTTTAAACACTGTTCTGAAAGTCTGCATCTGTCTTTCTCTGCACAGCCTGCTAACACATCTCTGCATTTTCCACGTATAACTCTAAACTTAGATTTGGAGGAAGATTCACAAGGAAGGAAGGGAGGAAGGGAGGAAGGAAGAAATGGAAGAAGGGAGGAAGGAAGGGAGGAAAGAGGCAAGAGGGGAAGGAAGGAAAAGAAGTCAGGCAGCAGTCACAGCAATGAGTTGTTTGTTCAAGGGAGGTTGAAATACAAGTACCTTAGAAAACTGAATTATTTTATAAGAAAAGTGAATCTGGGATATGATCAACTCTAAAGGTTGCTTGTGATGAGACATTTCACAGGAGCAAAGATGATAATGCCCCTCCAGTGCACTCTACTAGGACTGAAAAATTTCTATGTATAAGCTGTCATTTCCAGCCTGTATCTGTTTTTAAATTTGTAAGAATTAAGGAAGACCGTGACAAGAGTTTTTACCGCCTCATATTCATTCAGTCAGTGTTACACAAGAGTGTAGATTAGATTCAAAGTCAGCATACATTTGATTGTTTTCTTTTTCCCTAATGCTAAGTCAATATAACAAAATTGTCTTCTGCTATTAAAAAGAAAAAAAAAGGACATTGTATATGAAAATCTTTAAAAACATACAAACTGAATATAGACAAAATACAAATTTTGATCTATTAATTTCTCCTACAGTTAAGATTCTAATGAAGATTTTAATGAAAAATCTTAAATATCAAATTCAGAATGTAAAGCATTTTTTAAAAGGGAAATTTTGTAAAAATGTTTCTGTGTATGTGTCTAATAATACTTTACTGCAAATAAAGCTCTGAAGAGTAGAGACTGGTTGACACAAAATGAAATCTTCTGTATAAAAGTCAAGAAAATATGAGTGATAAAAGTAATTCTTCATGGAGACTCAAGACTGACCTGTAAATTGAACTATGAAGGCCCTCTTCTGCCCAGAGAAGTATGGTTAGAGAATGTGGAATCAGAAGTACCAAAAAAATGTCAGGACTCTATAGTATATTGGAAAAGCAGGTCATTTCTGAAGAAAAAAAAAAAAAAAAAGGGTATGTCCAGGGCTTTTGCATGGGAGAAAACAAAACAAAACAACAAAAAAAAGGAAAAATTAGAAAAATAATTAAAACCAAATAAATGTAAGAAAGGTAGACAAAACAAAGGGAAACAGAGGAAGATATTTCTTTTCAAAGATGAACATGAGAACATTTTCCGGCTGTAAGTTTATATGAAATAGGAGTGCTTGAAATTTAAGCAACTGTCTAATGATGGATTGTGATCTTAGCAAAAAGAAGAGGAAAGAGATGGAAAAGAGGAAAAAAAAAAAATCAATGGAAGAAAACAGAGCTTTGTGGAAAGAAAAATGTAGAGAGAATGCAGGCTCCCACTAGCTGCCTGTCTACCAAGCACCCTGGGGAATGCACAATGTTGTTTCTGCTTTCTCTTTACATTGCTTTCTTAGGTCAGCCCTCGCTACTTTATGTTAACAGCTGCAGAGGTGAAGCCCTGAAGGTGTCCGTGGAGATAAAAGAGAAGGAACACCAAAGAGACAGGGCCTGCACCATTGTTACGATGCACTGGCAAGGCAGATCAGTAGGGCACATAGTTTTTTCATTGTCTGACAAGAAATGGAAGAAAACCCATCATATTGGGGGCAAAATGGCATGCTTATCAACAAGATTTTATGTTGCATCTTAACCAAATCCAGATTTAGGAGGAAAAAATAGTCTATGAGTCCTTGAGTTTACTAGTCTCAAAAAAGACATTAAAAAATAATTAAAGAGAAAGTAATGACACCAGGAAGTATTGAAGCTTTGTTATTGGTTTGTTTTTTTTTTACTTTTTCTTTTTTTTCTTTCTTTTTTTTTTTTTTAAATCTGTCAATTCTCAACTGTTAAATTATAGGTTTGTATCTACAAGGGCTACTCTGAAAGTAATGCCTCCTATTTTATTACTTTTGCCCACAACATCAGAGGCAGATATTGGTGGTATGGCATTAGTGGTTGAACTTTCCCTTCAGCATTCTGTTAAATTTTGCTACTGTGTGAGAGGTGGCAGCAGAGGGGCAGTTTGAAAAACTTCCTTCTGATATGGAAATGTGTATGAAGCAAAGGTGTGGAACTGAATTCCTCCATGCAGAAAAACTGGCACCCATTCACCTTCATTCACATTCGCTGAAGGTTTATGTAGACCAAGCAGTGGATGTGAGCACAGTGAGGTCATGGGTGGTGCATTGCAACGTGAAAGACAAATCACATTCAGGACGATGAAACACACATGGTGCAGATTGATAAGAGCGTGGCATGCAGGCATGAGATGTTTGTCTGTGGTGAGAAAGCATAGCTAATGGTACTGACTATCTTGACTATGTGTCTTATAGCTGCAAATTTGCTGCTTTTAAATTGTTCTTCCCTCCAAACCTTGACTGATATTTCATTATTCTCATTCTGTTCATAGGAAGACATACAGACATCTGAGTTTCCTTTCCTGGGTTCTTAGAAAGCAGACAAGAACAAAAGGAAAGGAAAGAAAAAAAAAAAAAAAGGCTAGAAATGGAATAATCCTGGATGTCAAAGGAAATCCAAACAGCATCATGGGAGGCAGATTTTGTTGAGGATTTTTGCTGTTAATTTATGATAACATATTAAAGATACTAAATCAGGAGTAGGAAGAGTTGATCTCATATACTTGTGGCTCCACAGATCCTTTACTTCGTGAGTCTTTTCCTTGTCCCATGCCTGAATCTTTAATTTAAAAGGGAGACATTGTTTTCCTTTCTGTCAGGATAGAATGATGAATATTTAAGTACCACTGTTAATATTCCCTAATAGCTGAAAACAAGACACTCCTACTTGTTAACTAGGCCTCCATGAGTAGTACTCTGATACCATGATGATCTATATTAGGGGAAAATATATATATATATTTAATAGTATATATCTCAATAAACATAGGAGCATTCCAAGCTTTACTCTTTATAAACAAAAAATGATTCTCTTCAGTTAGTGAAATTATCTGAAAATGGAAGTCTGACCTTAGCTTACACAGAGCTATGCAAATCCATCTGTTTTAAATAACGTGCCCTAAAAGCCTACACCAGAGTTTGCAAACCCCAGCATTTAAAGAAGGGAAATTTCTTCAGGCAGAAGATTGCCATTTTGCATGCAATGATTCCTGATGGCAAGTGTTCTTCACTCAAATTAGAGATGTATACATGAGAGCTTATCTCTTCTTACTTACTTAATAATAAATATCATTTAACCTGGACATGCATTCATCGTGACCTCCTGTTAAGTGATTTACTAAACAAAACATGAGAGACTTGTTTTGTTCTTAAGACTAAAGGAGTTATTCAGCTCAAGGGAGTAGTCTGGTGAATAGATTAATATTTTGTCAGGTCACAGGCTGTTTAAATCATGGCTGAGGCTGAATCCAACTGAGGCAGGAATGGACAAAAATCAGTCTTTTTTGAAGACTGTAACAATCAGAAGCTTAGTAATTGTGTACGCTGTTATTCAAGAAGTATAAAAAAGTATTTTTCTGCATACATCTGATGCAAATCAGCTCAGGATTATATGCCACTGTCATCTCTTGGAAAAGAGCAGAGGACATATTTTATGAAATGACAGTACCTTTCCTTAAACTGCAGATGAACAAGTCCTTTCAAAGGATGGGAATAGAGTCATACACAAGATGCATACGTAAAAGGAGGACAAGATTACCGGCTACTGCATGTCAATGTTTCTCCAGTGCTGTGTATCATGGATATCACATTTCAAGGGCAAAAACAAAAATGAGGAAAGGACACTTCTCCTCTAAGACACTAAGGCAAATTGAACCTACGATGGAAATAATGATAGTTTAATGATCAACTGCAATTATGATATCATGATCTCATTACAGTTGTTGGAATCTTTTCAAGAAAATGAATTTGCAAGTCCCCGTAGTGTTTCAACGGGACCAAAGTGAATCCAGACTCTGAAAAAAACAAAAAAAACCCTCTCTCTAATTCAAGAAATTAGGAGACTCAAATATAAAACTTTAGTGTTTTAAAAATGAGATGCCAGTTTGCTTCTAGGAAATATTTCACTAATTAAAACTTGAGCACGTTTAAAAGAAACTGAATAGACTGAAATTATCCATAGGTTAAAAAAACAAACAAACAAACAACAACAAAAAAGAATGCCTAAGGAGACTGTAGATATGTTTGAGGGTAAAATACGTTTTGTTTGTTTGTTTGAGTGTTTTTTTCACAGAATAGAATCGTGGAATCATAGAATCCTCAGAGTTGGACGTGACCTTTAAAGGTCATCTAGTCCAACTCCCCTGCAAGGAACAGAGACATCCACAGTTAGATCAGGTTGCTCAGAGCCTGGTCCAGCACGGTCTTGAAAATCTCCAGGGATGGAGCATCAACCACATCTCCAGAAAACCTGTTCCAAGCGCCTCAGCACTCTCACTGTAAAAGACTTTTTCCTTATATCCAATCTAAATCTATCCTCTTTATGTTTGAAACCATTTCCCTTTTGCTCTGTAACAACAGACCCTGCTAAAGAGTCTGTCCCCTTCCTTCTTGCAGCTCCCCTTATATGCTGCTTTTGATTCAGCCCAGGTTATGGCTGGCTTTCCAGGCTGCAGGGGCAAAAAAAAAAAAAAATAAAAAATAATAATAATAATAATAAATTCTTCTGTAAAAGAACTTCAAGGAGATAAATTCAAGAACAAAAAAGAGTGAGAACTGCAAACATATGATGATTTCATAACTGACATTTTTGTTGGGAGAATTTTCAAACAACAAAGAGACATGGAAGTCCATGTCTCACAATAATGCGGGTATTGACTTCCTGAAGAACTGTCAACTTCTCTTTAATAGTTATAGGGTCTTCTTTCTCTGTAACATCTATTTTTCTGCCCTTGCCATAATCCTTCCCATACTCTTCCTTTCTGTCTCTCAAATAATGCTTCCTAATTTTCATATTATCATTCTTTTCACCTTTTTGTTTCGTTTATGCATTTATTTCATCTCAGCCCTACTCGTTGACTGAAATATAGAGGATGTCAACAAGGGTAAGAATAAATTATCACATGTAGGACAAAGTAGTTTTATTAAGCTTGTTTTAATTCCATTCTTTGGATTGCTAAATGTCTTTAGCTATTAGATAGCTTAAAAATAAATAAATAAATAAATAAATCAGAGCTAGAAACAAGCCTGAATTTGAATTCTAGCAAAAATACAACTTCCAAAATTTTGCAATAAGCTTCCCAGGCTCTGACTGCTTTCTTTGTAATGTCCCGTGGTATATATTATAAAGATGAGGTCATTGACTGTTGTCTCTGAATAAGTTGAAGTCTCCTGTCTCGCAGGATTTGGTGGCCATGGGGAAGCTTCTCCCAGTACCTCTTTTTTTTTAATAATCTTTTTATGAAATTGCTGTTTGGCTACCATAATGTATCCGATGTTCTTTTCCTCTACTTATGAGAAGATTGCACACGACTAAATTTGTGATTAAAAAGATAGGGTGGATTTTTGTGGGTTTTTTTCTTGTTGTTTGTTGTTGTTGTTGTTGTCGTTGTTGTTTTGGCCATTGTATCCCATGTATTTTCCATTGATTGAGACTGAACCTTTTGTGAGTATGCCTTACCACTGAATTTGGGACTTTGATTCTTATAGTGTACCCAGTTTCCCAGCAGAAATCCTATCTGCTTGTTTGCTAAGAGTGCCTGGTTCTATTAACCTGAGTGGATGTCAGTTGTCTTAGACCAGTGAGTCCCTGGGAAAAGTAATAGATCCTATCCTGCCTTCCTTGTCCCTTTCCATTTTAACATTAGAAATGTAGTGTTTTGGGGTTTCATTTCATTCACTTTTTATTCATCTGCAACATGATGTCAGATATAGAAACACATTAGAAAGCACTAAAGATAACCTTTCACTTCTCCAGTCTTTGGTCTAAGTGCCTTCAATTTAAGCTTAAACAAAGATTACATTAAAAATGATGATTTTACATTACATTATAGATGATGAGGGGATCAAGCTTGGAATATGAAAAATGATTAATATTTTTTTTTTTACTGAACAATCTTCAGATCATAGCTGGATACCTAGATTCTGTCACACTGCGTTTTTAATGCTTAAAATAAAATAAAATAAAATAAGACATCAAAAACTTGTTCAGAAATTAGATTTTGGTTTTTGTGTGATGGCTTTGTGGGGAAAGAAATGGTAAAGAATCTATCTTTTCCTGATCAAATAAGAAACGAATTAGAGATCCAGAATTGAGTGAGTGAGAAAAAATTATTTGTAATCATTTGAATAGAACAAGTGCAAAATATTTATTTGGCGTTGGCAATAAATAGAGTAGGTCCAAAGTGCAAAAAGAACTCTTTTAGGATCTGGCAGCTTCCAACTTGCAGCATAGATTATTATTTTTGCAAGCTGGATTTCAAGGCACTTCAAGCATTCTCCTGGGAGAAGGTGAAAGAGCTAAAGGAGGATAAATAAATTTATCATTTATTTAAGCTGAAGGTTGTCCCCCTGAGGTGCTAATCTTATTCATTTGTCATTGTCAATCAATTTATGATGCAGGAGGGAAGGGTGTGGGTGTGGGCTTTTAAATCGCTGAGTATTATGTGTGAGTGTGTCTGGGAGCAGCTTTGGTTGTACAGGAAATGTTGTAGCTTCGTCAGTTTACTGCATTAGCTATAGAAGAAATATGAAATCCTCTTTCAAGCCTGTCGCCTTTAATTATAATCTTCTGAAGGCATTGCAGATAATAGATCTCATTTCTTTCATAGCAAATTGTTGAGTATAAGAAAGCAGTGTTGGCTTTCCAATGCCCGAGACAAATAAAACTTTCAATTTTCCTTCAGAAACTTTGTCTCAACAGAAACATTTTAAAATAAAAATTGTATTTCTATTACATATAATGTTGTATATACCATCATTGTACATGACTTGAAGAGGTGAGGGGGAAACATACCCCCTACACATCCCGAGAGATTCACTGTTAAGAAATCATTACCAGTAATGCTGCATTTTTGTGTCATTACTTTCTGCTTTGAATTGCTTTACTGCTTTTCTGTAACAGCTGTATGACTTTCTGGTCAACAGCTTAAAAGCAGTTTACTGAATTTCCTGTCATGAGCTATCATTTAAAAATCTAAAAATGTAAAAGTGCTGTTTCAAATAGATCTCTCCAACAAAAAACTCAAACACTATGTATGCTTTGGCTCCCTCCAGCTTCCCACAATCCTCCAAAATGTTGGGTTTTATATTCACAAGCACTCTCACATGAAAAGGCGTGCAGCACATAGGTTTGCGTAGTGATAAGAAAATTCTGGTGTGGTGATCTGCAGTCCACCCATCATTTTAGTCCTTTTCAAATAAAAAGAAAAACAAAACCAAAACAAACAGACAAAAAACAGCAGCAAAAACTAAACCACAAAATTTAACATGAAGCCGAGACAAGACTGAAGGTCAAGGTCTGTATGTTGGAGATGTAATTAGTTTACTCTAAATAGAAATAACCCTGAGCAACTTGGACAGTAGGCAATGTCACCAGTCCTCAGAACTGGGGATCACTCTCTGGATCTCTTTTTATGTAGTAGTATATAGCCATCTACCTTGGAGAATTCACTAGAAGAATCCATTAAAGATGGACATCTGAATCAGCTACGGAAAATATTTGAATCTTTCTCTTGGATATACTATGAACATTTCTATACACTTCCCTCAGGAGCGGTTCACAGTCTTGCTTAGAAATGGCATCCTGGAGTAAGAATCTGTAGACAGTGTTGCTAAGCTAGTACATTTCACAGGAAAGTGTTTGTTTACAGAGAAAAATATGGAAATTGGAAGTATATATTGGAAACACATTGCTTAACTGCACACAGAAGTATCAGTAAATAGGAAAAATCACTTTCCTAGAGTAATGTTTTTAAAAAAATATTACTGAATGAAGAAGGGATTTAAACAAATCATTAGCTGTAACCTACTCATACTACTTTGACAAAGCATTTTCTGCTTTTAACTATGGGATTCTGGACAAGGTAAGATTACCAGATACTGTCTCAGGAAGGTATTGCATGAATGCAGCAAAAAAAGAAAGGAGACAGTTGTGAAAATAAGCATCAGTAGTGAAGTTAAATAGTCAGAAGTATTGCAAGAGAAAAGATAAGATAAACAGACAGGAATTGCATTGTGTAGGGCCTATACTGCAAGAAAGAACTAATAATTTGTGTTTAGTACCTATGTTAGAAGAGTAGTTGGGTGAAAAGCTAGGGCACTGTGATGAGATTCAGTGTACCACTTCAGCTTTGTGCATAGCTCCACTATCACACGGTCTTCATCAACTTTTCGCCTGCTTCTCTGCTTAATTTCCACCCCTGGTGGTCATGCTGTTTATTTATATTGTAAATTTTTCAGGTTAGGGTTTGTTTCCTGGACCAGGGTTATATTGTATTTAGTATTCCAAAAGCAGTTCAGGCTTCAGACTTCTAGCATAGTTGTGTATATATAAATCACGTGTAAGTTTGTACTAATAACACAAATAGATGTATTTGGTATGTAAATACCCTCTGGGTTAAGTCCACGGTTGTGATAACACTCTCAGAGTTATATCTCTCTAACAAGTTGTTTTCTGATCTGAGTTGGATGACAGAGTTCTATCTGTAGTCAATAACTGAAGTCAAAATCTTCCATGTAAGTGTTTCTCAATACCTATATCAGGCATTCGTTTTAAAACCAGGCAAGTTGCATTCAAGAGGTAACTCTCTCTGTGTGGCTGATGGAAGGTTTTTAAGTAAGTGGCTTAGACTAAAACCAAGAAAGGAAAAGAATCTTAGCTTACACTGGGTAGGAAACATGCTACCTTGATATGTTTGCTTCATCAGTGCTACATCATTCTTTTGTAAAATACTCTGATTTTAGGTTCTTGATCTGATATTTCTTTGTCAACTAAAACATTTACTACAGCCATCCAGATATTTTCCTGTGTTGGCGGTAGGATAATTTTTTTCTTTGCGACTGTATGAATAAGACTTTCCAGAAGACAGTATTTCCACAAATTTGTTGCATGCTTTTATCCTGTTTATTTAGCTATTTAGTTGTTCTCATAGAAATATTTCCAATATCCTGTTTTATTTTAATGCTATATCTCACTGCTAGTCTACAGTGCTAGAGTGTTTTTTCTGCTTGTTTATTTTGATTTGGTGTTTGTTGGTTTTCGGGCTGTTTCTTTTTTTGGACTTTTTTTTCTTTTTCGGGAAGATGGCAAAAAATGTCTGGCAGAAATTTGAGAAATCCATAGGGGGTGTAGTTGTATATACCTTAGAAATCAACAGGTCTCATTAGAAAGGTGAACTATCAAGAAATTGGTCACGTTCAAGTATTAATAGCAGTGATGGGCAGAGAGCACATAGCTTACACATGCTGCATAGCCTTGCTAGGACCTTGGGGAAGCATCTGAGCACCACACTTCCAGAACCAAACTGCCAACATTAATGAGCCTAAATCTGGTCTGGAAACGTCCCTCTGTGCTGCTGTTGCACCTTGACAAGCTGCATTCACACATCTCCCATACCCCGTGGTGCCATCAAGACTCTGTGCATTGACAGAGCACACGTTCCACTTCATCTAATTTCCTTCTCTTCTCCCTCAGCAATGTGCAGAAAAGCAGCTGTGGGGAGAGCTGGTCATGCTGTTTTACACCAGCTGAGAACTCCCTATGCCACAGAGAATTGTAAACCTTTCATTAAGTCTCTGAGCAGTGTCAAGTGGCAGGAAGACAGAGGGATGTAGCCTGGCACATGGCCATATGCACTGCTTTCTTGCTGAAAATCTTGAGCTGAAACAGCTACTGATCCCAACACTAAGCAGAAAAGCATCTCTGGGGTGTTAGGGACCATATGATTATGTGAGGTTGGGACAAAACCCTGAAGAAACAAAAGCAGAAACTTTCAGGGACAGAAATAATTACAGCAAGGACTAGGATATTGATGAAAATGCCCTGCAGTTCTGATGTGACTTTCTCTATCCTGATCCGAGTAGGTATTCATTTACTCCTCTGTCTCCAAAAAGAATTGTATTCTTCCCTATTTTCATGCTCATATTATAAAGATGATTTGGTTTTATCCTCTTGGCTTTAATCCATACTTCTCCCTTTAACTTCCTTCATCCATCCATCCTTCTCTTCCTCCTCTTCTCCCTCTCCAAGGAGGAATAGTTTTGGAGAGATCAGGAGCAGGGAGCTTATCAGAGCTCAGAGAAGAAAAAACAAAAAACGAAAAAACAAAAACAAAAAACAAACACAAAACAAAACCTCACAACAGTTTAAATTAGATGAAAAACAGAAACGGGAAAGATAAAAGGGCAAATGAGCCCCTCAGGTAAACTTTCTTTCATATTACTCTACAACTGATGAGCTGGTTGGTATTTAGTTTGTTTATTCTGGGTATGTTTTACAATTCTTTTTATAGACATCTCACAGAAGACAAAACATTACTTCACATGAAATTCAGCAGGGATACTTTACTGAAATACTCATTTTTGCTTCTCTCTTCTGTCCCTCATTCCTACAGTGATTGAGACTCTCCTACCAGTTATCTAGTAGCTTAATTTACTGTAATTCAGTTCTTCATTGCTTTTGATAGCTTAATTACTTTCTAATTATTTTTTGGCTGTGGGAAGAAGACAGGTGAAGGCAGAAGAATGAGCTGCTATAAATTATTTGTAATCTAGTAAAGTTAGAATTTCAGACCAAAATTAAGTTCTTCTTTTGCTTGGTATTACATGAAGAGCGATATCCAATCAGTCAAGGGAGAAGAGGAGGGAAAGTTGATGGTTATTAGCCTTATTTGTTTCAGGTGGAATGCAGAGGTGTTTAAAGATGGATCAATTTACTGCCTGTCAAAATCTACATCCCTCTCAGAGATAATATTCCAGTCCACTCTACTAGCCCCCAACAGGCTCATCCTCTCTGCACTTTTATTTCATTATTAATAACAGGCCCTCACTTGCTGTTGAGCCTATTTCATTCATGAGTAACATGAACAACAAACAGATTGAGAAATATGTATGCTGCTATATCACAAGGTAGCAGCCATGAGCAGATGCAATACTCTTAGCACGTATCTGCTTTCTAAACCATGCACTAGGTTTTGTTTGTTTTCCATCATAAGCTGGTTCCCGACATAGTATATGTATGGGATTAAGTTGCCTAACTGCAAGCATCTAATGATGCTTGGCATGTCCTAGGGAATAGCACCCATTCTGTTTCAGAGTAAGAATTTTTATTTCATGTAAATTTAATTTACACCAAATACTCTCAGGACTTCCATGGCTGTTTGCCTAATACTTTACTAAACATTTTTTTCCATGCTTATTCCCCTCCTGTCCCCTTCATTCTCCAGAATCCAACAAAACAATCCTCTAGACCTTCCTAAAACAAGCTCTAAATCTGTCATATCTATGAAATATTAAGCTTTCATGAAGCAAATTCTGACAATAATATGTAAACTAGCAAAAGACGTAACAATTTGCTGTAATGCCATCTAGCAAGCTGTACACACATATTATGGGTTTATAATTGTATGAACATGTGCATCTACATCTAGAAAGATATATGCAATATGCACGTGTGCATATATATTGGGCTTAAAAATACAGATTAAGGCAAAAGCGGGTATCAGGCTTAGTGCATGCATGCACACACAAACACTTACCGACAGATAATTTAATACTGTGCTGCTCAGCTCATTCAAATCCAAGAAGACAAAAACAAAAACAAACAAAGAAATAAACAAAAAAAGTTAAAGCTTCAGGCATTGGGCTCCAAGCCAATGATACAGATTGCAAAAAAAGA
Source organism: Alectoris magna (assembly GCA_030625065.1). Lineage (NCBI taxonomy): Eukaryota > Metazoa > Chordata > Aves > Galliformes > Phasianidae > Alectoris > Alectoris magna. Next base: position 6,363,277 of record CM060561.1, read on the forward strand.
GCTGCAGGCCCAATGTTTCTATGTTTGCCAGCTTTAGCATATTGGGTGACAGTGTAATACATTTAGCCCTAATCTAACACATAACCTCGCTGTAATTAAAATATAGCACATTTTGCACAAGGTCACACTTAGTTTTATTGACCACTGTGATGGTAGAAAAAGATTTATGAAGATGGTTTGACATATTTCAAGTGTTAAGGAAATAGATGTAAAATGCTTCTCCCTTGAAAGCTGGCTATGTAATCATCCTTTTCTTTTGTGATTTCTTCAGAAATCTCTTTGTCTGATGAGTGCAATATACCAGTCAAAAAATTCTTAGTGCTATTATCACTAAGGATTTTGAAATGTCAGCTATAGAGTAAAGCTGTAACAGTGTGTTAAGAGTATTTCTTTTCATACGTAGTTGCATTCTGTGGATATTCTAACAAGCAGAGGACAGAAACACAAAGCATTTTTTCTTCTGATTTCTGATGTGATTCTTCTGAGTTCTTTACTAAATGAATATGATTTGCTTTTTTGTGTTCTTAATGCAGATGGTGTGGATTTTCTGTGAGTTTATCTGTATCGCTAAATTCCAAAGGAAGATGTAAACTGAGTATTGCTGATGCTGGCTTTGTGTCAGACTACTATTTATTTGGAGGCCACAATCATATTTGGGAGGGGGGGGAGGGGGGGGGAAATTCATCTTTTAGTTTAAAGCCATTCCCCCTTGGCCAGTCACTATCAGACTGTGTAAAAAGTTGGTCTCCCTCTTGTTTATACACTCCCTTCAAGTACTGGAAGACTGCAGTGAGGACTTCCCAGAGCCTTCTCTTCCCCAAGCTAAACAAGCCCAGTTCCCTCAACCTTTCTACACAGGAGAGGTGTTCCAGCCCTCTGATTATCTTTGCAACCCTCCTCTGAACCCACTAGAACAGCTCTGCATCATTCCTGTGCTGGGGGCCACAGGTCTAGATGCAGCACTCCAGATGGGGCCTTAGAAGTGCAGGGTATTTCTTGAATAAGTGTTCTAATGATAATTGGTAGCATAGAATTTTCAGAGGCAGGGAGGAAAGGAATTTTAACTTTCAATATAAATATACTAAAATGGAAAATATTCTTCAGCTACTGCAGCCAAGTTTCTGAGACATAAGGCAGTAACAATGGATTCAAAATTTAGATGACATCACATACATTTAGGATTGTACATCTTATATATGTGCTAATAGTACCTGAGGAATATTTGAGCTTTAATTCTAGCCAGTGAACCTCTAGACTGAGGTTTAGACTGACTATTCTATTTCTTTTCCCTATACCTAGATGTCCAGCATCATTTTGCTGAAGGCTGACATTATGCTTGGCTCCCAGGTCCTCGAGAACAAAGTTTTTCATGTGTAATGTTATATCTCTCAAACTGATTTATATGCTTTACATATATTGCTTTAAATTGTATAAGTAATCTATTTCAGGCTAAATAACTGAGTCCTAGATTGCCACCAAACTGTAATGGCAGCTTAGACACCTAGTTCACATGTAAACACCTACACATAAACACTTCAGTTAAATTAAATTGCCTTGATGTCGCACTGAAAACCATCCTGCATGTCAAATGAGATGTAGTTATCATCAGAAGCATAATCAGAGCCCTGGCAAATACCAGGTAACTTCAGTTGGTACTTTTATAATCTTAAAGATTTTTTAACATACATTGTATGCAATGTATAAGCAGAAACTTATATATATATATATAATTAATTTAATTACATAAACTGATCTAAGATGCAATGAAATATTTCTCTCCATGAAAATAGTACAGTGCATTATGCACTAAAAACCGAAAGAATCACAGAATCACAGAATTACAGGGGTTGGAAGGGACCTAAAGACGTCATTGAGCCCAGCTCCCCTGCTACAGCAGGTTTCCTACAGCAGATTGCACAGGTAGGCGTCTAGACAGGTCAGGAATATCTCTGTAGAAGACTCCACAATCTTTCTGGGCAACCTGTTTCAATGCTTCATCATTTTTGTTGTAAATAAGTTCTTCTGTATGTTTGTATGGAACTTCTTGTGTTCAGGTTTTAGTCCGTTACTCATTGTTCTATCGCTACACACCACTGAGAAGAGCCTGGCCTCATTCATTTGCCTCCCACCTCCCTCCAGACACTTATAAACCTTAATCAGATTCCCTCTCAGTCTTCTTTACCCCAGGCTGAATAGACCCAAGTAACTCAGCCTTTAAAGAATGAGCATACAAGAAAAGATTTAAGATGGTTCACATACCTTCCAGGAAAATGAGGGACTTTCCCACAGTTCAGAAATTCACTTAAATTCTCACCGGTTTCAGTGGGTGGAGCTGCTTGGTCCGGGAGACAGTGAGGCTGACTGAAGCTGAAGTTCCTGGAAATCATACCAAAGGACCATGCAACTCTTCTAATCACAGCTATTTCATGGTAGCTGAGTTTTGAAAACTCAGTTTGCTGGGCATTAGGCAGCAAAGCAAGTCGAGGGAAGGAATGGAATATAGCATAGGAAAACTATCATCCATTGGAAAACTCAATCTTTCTCTAACGCCATGGGTCAGCTGCCATTAAGTAAATTGGTAAATAATAATAACTTGTTAATATCTGAACCTAGGGTCAACTTGAAAATAATAATAATAATTAAAAAAAAAAAAAAACAAAACAAAACATGAAAATTAGGCTCAGAGTAACTCACATTGTTCATATTTCAGAAAATGTTTCTTTTTTTTTAATTTTTTTTTTTTTTTTCCAAAGCAGAATATGGCAACTTTGTATAATTCAGCCTCAGTATTTGATGTTTTCAATTAGCTTTGAGAGTATGCCACCACTGAGACTAAGAGCTTTCAAAAAGAAATGATCTTCTTAATTAATTTTTGCTCAGGGAATGAATTTCAAGTCTGAAACTTATCCAGTGCATGCACTATTGTGCCGTGACCTGTGGCCATGGTTATAAAAGTGGCTCCAAAGCATATTCCATATGGCTGATCTATTGATAATTATTGTAGATGAGGGGAGATATTGCAGGTTGTGTATTGTCATAATACTGAGTCCTGCTAGCAGAAAGGTGACTAACTGGCAGAAATGATGCATTTGGTACAGCTTAAAAGCAGAGTATTGGGAAATCCTGCTAAGCCAGTTAAGGAGATTGCCTTAACACTTAAAGTACAGCCACAGTGCAGATAAATTGGCAACTGTCAAAAATCTTAATTATACTTCATTTGAATCTTCAGGGAAGTTCACCTGATTTAGAGAGCTAATATCTTGGGCTAAATATAAGTAATAACATTGCTCTATAGAAATAACAGACTTCTACAAAATGCTGTTTATGTCTTCCAATGAATTTTTCTCTGTAGAATGTCCATCAGCTGTATTTAAACTGTCTACATTTAAACCCTATAATGCATTATTGACACTGCTGTGAAGAAGTCACAAGTTTTGTACTGAGTTTGCGTGGCCTCGGGGCTGTCAAATTGTCATGTTGTTCTAAGTAAAATGATGCAGTGTAAGGAAATGTAGAACTTGGACAACAGTAGAGGACTTGAGAAGCAAAAAGAGGGCACAATCTCAGCACTGGTGCCTCCACAGATGTTTGCAACCCATTCATGGTTAGCTTAAGAAATGCAGACATGGAAATGGAAAGGATAGAATTATAACAAAGATACAGAAGTAGTGTCTAACACGTGTTAAAGCATCATACATAATAAATTCAAGTGTAACGTAGCTGTAGATCAATGGAGAGAGAGCAAAGGTATAAAAGCGTGCTACAAAATATATACAAATGACCCTGAGTGAAAAGAGTGAAAATAAACCATCAATATCCTGTTCCTTCCAGAGAAGAAGTCTGGATGCTGATGACCACCCATAGTATCCCCATCACTACTACACAAATAAAACCAGAGCAGCCATGAGAGAGCAAGCATAACACTGTGAATAGTAGTAGAAACTAACACGTGGGTGAAATTTTAACTGCATCATTCTTCTTTCTTTTTACCTAACAAATAGATCTGGACTAATTAGACTGAAGATTCAGTTATACAAACAACAATTTCTGGGCTTTACATATATCTAAGGTAAATATAGGTTCTTATAAGTCTTGTTAGAAGATACAACCAAAAAATATAATTTTCATACCTTCATTTTGATAGTATCATAATAGTATGGATGTTAAAAAGCTTTTTGGCTTTGACCACAGATTCCATTTTTGAAACGCCCACCTAAGTGTAGCACAGACACATTTTAAAATGCTTATCACTGGTCACTCCATTGTTATTTACCTGCAGCCTTTGTTGATGCCATCTCCAGCATGTTTGACGGAAGTATTAGAAGTTGCGCAGAACGACTGCTTCTGTCAGAGTTTAAATATAACTGTAACTATTTTAGTGGGACTTAGTCTTGCTAATCTAATATCATTGCCCATCAGTAATTTAAAAGAACATTTCAGACTCCGTGTTTCATCAATATTGCATTTACTTTTCCATCCAGCACTGTAACACTGCAAGTAATGAGAAATAGTTAGCAGATAAATCACACATTTTAGGGTTAAAGTCACACCAGTGTGAAAGATGTCCTTTGCCTACCTTGAGAAAAGAGTTCAAAAAAAACTTTAAGAGATTTAACTTAAGAGGATTTTGAGAATTTCATTAGTCATGGACTAGTGTGAAGACTTTGGCAGCTTTGCACATCTGAACAAGTGAAAATTAGAAGTCAGATTCATTCTATATTTAGATATTAGCTGAAGTGTTAAAATTATGAGTCTGGCTGTTTCAAGTTGTCCCAAGTATCATCAGGCAAAGAAGTCAGTACTCAGAGAGATCTAAGATGATATAAATTATTTTCAAAGCATGTGGCTCTTCACATTTGCTGTAAGCAAGGTCTGAGATAATTGACCAAGACAGCTCCTTTAAATGCTTACGTTGGATGAAATGAATTCAGGAGTAAGGTTGATTAACAAGTTAAGTTCTGGTAAATTAGGGCTACGAGGATAACAGCAGCGTTCAGTATGGCAGATTAGGTCTCAGGTAATTATAGAGGTTGAAGTTTTGGTATCATGGGGAAATTAAATAAAAGGTCCTGCCAATTTGGTGTGATCTGCAAATTCACTGAGGGTGCAATCAATGCCCTCATCCAGGTCATCAATAATGATACTGAACAGGCCAGGCCCCCATACCAACCCCTGGGGAACAACACTTGTGATTGGTAGCCAGCTGGATTTAGTTCCATTCACCACCACTCTCTCGGCCTGGCCATCCAGCCAGTTATTTACGCAGCAAAGAGTATGCCCGTCCAAGCCACAGGCTGCCAGCTTCTCCAGGAGAATACTGAGAGAGTCAGTGTCAAAGACTGCTGAAGTCCAGGTAGACTACTTCAACATCCTTTCCCTCATCCACTAGGCAGGTCATATGATCACCCGAATGAGATCGGGTTGGTTAAGCAGGACCTGCTTTTCATGAACCCATGCTAGCTGAGCTTGATCCTCCAATTGTCCCACACATCATGTGATCTCCTTCAAGGTGATCTGTGCCATACCTTCCCTGACACAGAGGTCAGGCTGACAGGTCTGAAGTTTCCGCTATCTTCCTTACGACCCATCTTGTAGACAGGAGTCACATTCACAAGCCTCCAATCCTCTGAGACCTCTCCAGTTGACCAGAAATACAAATAAACAGTGGAAAACAGCTTGGCAATCACCTCTGCCAGCTCAGATCCTATCTGACCCCATAGATTTGTTCCAGTCCAGGTGGAGTAGCAGGTCTTTAACCGTTCCCACCTGAACTGTGGAGGGTTTTAGCTGCTCCCCATCTGAGACTTGTAAGACAAGGTGATGAAAGACAATATGACACAGAGATACAGGTAAGAAGTAAATAAAAAATAAAAAAATAAAAAATGAGAGAGAGTGAAATTCAAACCATGCTGCTTGCTGTGCTACAAGAAAATGGAAGAGCCCCTTCACCTCCATCACCCAGAATCAGATCAAGTAGGGAGTACTGGAGACTCCTGTAGACTGTATTCTGTCCCTTCTCAGTGTATCTTCCACTTGGACAGCTGGAACTCAAGTGGGAATAGCTGAAACTGCTAGAATCAAAGGACCCAGGAAGTGCAGCTCTACAGTACACTGTGCTCTGGCACCCAACAGCCTACTGCATGACGTCATGATATGGCATACTGATACAACCAGGACTGTGTGACTTTCAAGGGCATAGGTCTATGCATATTACAGGTTGACACAATAAGGTTGTATTTGATTTGAAAACCATGTATCTGTCTCAGTGTGGCATTAACCTAGCTAATAGAATCTGTTGACTCTGTACCCTGACAGCAAGTCTTGTGATCTCTGCTTGTTTAAATCGTATCAGTTTAGAGAACAAATAAATCCTGCAGATGGCCCAGTATGAGACCTAGGTGTATGTTAGGAATGCTGGAAAAATAGTTTTGTATGCTTATAGAAGTCTCCCTTTATTAGTTGCAATCACAATATTTTGGAAAATGTATTAATATTTAGCTTATTTTCATACCATCAAGAAACTAAACCAATGGAAGGAAAAATTAAAACAAAAAACCAAAACAACAACAACAACAACAACAACAACAAAAACATTTCTCTGAAAAGCTTTCATCAATCCTTTCCCTCTGTTTCAAAAAGATGCCAGATATGTATTGAAAATGAGATTTATTGTAACTTGAGTCACATAATCTGATTGTTTTATGACCTTACCACAGACAGTCTTACAAGCGTTGTGAATATGTGGACACTGATCTATGAATGCGTTTTGCATTGCAGCTGAGATTTCCTCGACCAGTGATTAATGCTGGGTTCAGGCTGTACTTGGTACATTCTCTACTGTGGCATAAGCACTATATTCTGATGTCCTGAACAATGCTGTAAATGTACAATTATAGCAGCACTTGATAGCACTGAGGGGAGTTGCTAGATGTAACTAATTACCATTTATTTTAATGGAGTTATGATGTAGTTAAAACAGTAGGAACAGATTAGTCTAGGACCCCAAATTAAAACAGCCTGTCCAAGTGTTAGCTCAAGACAGCAACCATCAATCTTGAACAAAGCTGAAGTCCAGGATTGAAATGTTTGTGAATTCCAAATTCACCTGAATTCAGTGGAAATACCACGTTTGAGTTGCCTGAATTCTGTCTACATCATAGGCAAAAATCACAGCACAGTCCTTCCTTTTTTCTAGATTTGCAGAAACGTTTCTTCAAGACATAGTAGATGCATGATCTTACACTTTTATTCCTATTTTTACTTCTCACCCTCTTCAGCCTACCAGCAGCAACAGTACTCATGTTTCCTGGAGGTGTCCCACTGCAGCGTTCTTCCTTTGTCTGCTTTGTCATACTTTAAGGAATATCATCAGCAAAGAATTTTACAGACTCTGAGATGAAAGAGTGTGTCTAGACTGACAGTCTGGTGATAAAATGTAATTTTTCTGACTTTCTGTATTCATCTTGACTTTAGTACTGCCTTTTCGTTATCACAGGGTGATTTCTACTTCTAGAAGTTTAGTAAAGCCAGAGGAATTGGTCTTCTAGGTTCCTTTTTTGTACATAACATCCTGTTCAAACTCGTCTTCAAATACTGAGATCATGGATATATATGGAGTCTTATTTGTTGTGTAACTTAATAGCCTCCTTTTTGCATTTCTTTTGTCAGCCTCTCTATTTACTTTCCTGTCCTGCACCTAGACCCTTCAATTTCCCATATATTTTCTTACTCAGATAGATACACCTGTTCCTCCAGAAGTGAAGACATGAGTCTTCAGTGAAGTCAAGACGTTTTGCAAAGCAGTTCTGTCTGAGATAGGATGGGGCAAACCGTGGATACCACTTTTTTCTCTGGATGTATGCCATTGAACAGGCTCTGTAATAAGCTAATTGCCTTTCCAGGTTGGAATGCTAGTGACTATTCTGTTGCTAAAGCAAGGTGATAAGATTATATTTAAGAATTACTCTACCTCTACCCCTGAACTTAAATTTCAGAATTATAAATATTATCATAGAATCGCTCAGGTTGGAAGGGACCTTGTATAGGAAACTGTTAATCACAGCCTGAACCTCTGATTAACCATCTGAGGCAAGTGATGGGTCAGCTGTGGGAGTACAGGTGAAGGTAATTCATCTGTGCTCCCAGAAGGAGTGGAGCTTGACTCCACCACTCCACAGCGCTCCTGTGTGGAGTTCCTTGTGGTGAGCATCCATTCTAGCTGTGAGCCTCAGTGTTGGTGAGTTATTCCTCTATAACCTCTGCCTATCCATCTATTACAACCTTGTATAATTATAACTATACAGACCTCAAAGATCATCAAGTCCAACCGCAGCCTAACCATAGTACCCTAACTCTGACAACCCTCTGCTAAATCATATCTCCAAGCTCTACATCCAATGGCTCTTAAACACATCGGTGTTTAAGAGGACGGTGATTCAACCACCTCCCTGGGGAGCTTATTCTAATGTTTAACCACCCTTTCTATAAAGAAGTGTTTCCTAATGTCCAACCTAAACTTACCTTGGCACAACTTGAGGCCATTTCCTACCATCTTGTCATCTGTCACCACTGAGAGGAGACCAGCCCCGCTCTCACTGTAAGCACCTTTCAGGTACTGGAAGAGAATAATAAGGTCTCCCCTCAGCCGCCTCTTCCCCGGACTAAACAGCCACAACTCCCTCAGCCTCTCCTCATAGGGCTGATTTTCCAAGCCCTTCACAAGCCTTGTTGCCCTTCTCTGGACCTGCTCTAGTACCTCCACGTCCTTTCTGTATGGAGGTGCCCAAAACTGAACACAGTACTCGAGGTGAGGCCTCACCAATGCCGAGTACAGGGGCAAGATGACTTCCCTAGTGCTGCTCACCACACCATTCCTGATCCAAGCCAGGATGCCATTGGCCTTCTTGGCTGCCAGGTCACACTGCTGGCTCATAATCAGCCGACTGTCCATCAGTACACCAAGGTGCCTTTCCAACAGGCAGCTTTCCAGCCACACCTCCCCAAGCCTGTAGGGTTGCCTGGGGTTGTTGTGGCCAAAATGCAGGACCTGACACTTGGCCCTGTTGAAAATCATGCTGTTAACCTTGGCCCATCTATCTAGTCTATCCAGGTCCCTCTGCAGTGCCCTTCTCCCCTCTTGCAGATCAACACTCCCTCCCAGCTTGGTGTCATCTGCAAACTTACTGAGGGTGTACTCAATCCTTTCATCAAGATCATCAATAAAGATGTTAAACAGAAGTGACCCCAGTATTGAGCCTTGGGGGACACCACTTGTGACTGGCCGTCAACTCCATTGACCACAACTCTTTGGGCCTGGCCATCCAGCCAGCGCTTCACCCAGCGAATCGTACACCCATCCAGACTATGGGCAGCCAGCTTCTTCACGAGAATGTTATAGGGGACAGTGTCAAAGGCCTTACTGAAGTCCAGGTAGACCACATCGACAGCCTGACCCTCATCCACTAAGTGGGTCACCTTGTCATAGAATGAAATCAGGTTTGTCAGACAGGATCTACCATTCATAAACCCATGCTGACTGGGCCTGATCCCCTGGTTGACCTTTAATTGGTCCACGATGGTTCCCGAGACTATATGTTCCATAACCTTCCCAGGCACCGAGGTGAGATGATAGGTCTGTAGCTACCAGGATCATCTTTCCGGCCCTTTTTGAAGATGGGCGTCACATTTGCCAGTTTCTAATCCACCGGGACATCCCCTGTTAGCCAGGACTGCTGAAAAATGATGGACAGTGGCTTGGCAACCACATCCGCCAACTCCCTCAGCACTCTAGGGTGCAATCGATCCGGCCCCATGGACTTGTAAGCATCTAGCTTTCAGAGCAGGTCCAAAACTATCTATCTTGTCATGGAAAGTGTCATTATGTCTTCATCTTGGAGGTACTTGATCTGATCTGCTTTACTAGCAGGGATTTGTCATTTAGACAGCATCTGCATTCACATTCCTACCTCTAATAATGATGAAGGTACTGGTCAAGACTTGTTCTCCAGAAAATTTATCTTGGTTTCAATTTATAATTGAACTTCTGCAGTTAGAAAGGCAGTTATCAGGACTGATATATGTCTCATGACTCATCTGTTAAAGAAACACATTGTACTTATCATCATCAAAACACATTTCATGTTCCCTTAATCTGGAAACATCAAGGGATGGGAATTGTGAAACTTCTTTTGGCTAGTCAGCTAGGTCTCTGCTGTTCAAGAAATGCAATAAGCTTCTACTTTGGATATATGTGATGTAATATCCTTGGATCTTGCCATGATCTTCAATGCTAGTTCACAAACACATCTAAATGTATAAAACCGAGAGCTATTTTACTTTTTATTCTTGATTTCTGATCAAAATCCTTACTGTATCATTCCTACTGTTGATCCCCATTAATCTCCCCTCCAGGTGTTACATTTTTTGGAGCGTTACTTCTCCATTTCTTAATCAAACTAACTTCTGCATTTAATGTCATAGCTATTTTTCTCTTATTCTTAGTTTTTCTGCTTGTCTTCATTTTTACCACTCCTGAATCATTTTCTTGTACCCCCAGGACTTCAGTTCTCTGGCACTGAAGAGTACAAGAGCTTTGACCTGCAGCTTGCTTATTCTCTTCTATCACATTGATGGAGCAATTATAACAGAATGTAAAGAGTTCCCTGATGCCCTCCAAAAGCTACAAATAAAAAACCAATGAATGTTATTTCCTTAGTTCTGTCACCTTACGCTGTGGCACATACAAACTGTGTGGTTATTACACAGGGAATAACAAAAGAAGCAGTATTGTTTAAAACTTCTGTTAATCTATATTTCATTCAGGGTCACGAGGTCTAACTCAGCATATTGCACCATAGTTAGATGTAGTTGAAAGATTGTTTATCATCCTAGAAAGATTTTATAAGGTAATAATAAAAAATTCATGAAAATACTAAGTACAAAATTATTTTTTGAGGTTTGCAAACTGGATGGAAAAAAAAAAAAAAAAAGATTTCTATGTTTATTTCATTTTTAAAAGGAAGAGAAACAAAAGTAGTTACCAGCCTCCTTCTACTTAATTTTTACAGCACCTAATGTAGTAAGACTATGCTTTTGAAGTAATTTTATGACAATAATTTTGATAACAACATATTACAAAATCATTTGGCTGAAGAACTCACTCAGCCCACTACCCTACACTGAATTCAAAAAGGCAAGGACTTTCACACAAATGTACCAAAATTCCAAGCTGCAACAATAACTTCCTTGAACTGGTCACTTAGTTCTTTAATTTTAAGGAATGAAGAGCAAGGTGAAAAGCTGAATAGTCATGAGAAAACACCTTTATCACTCAAGCAATTGTGCCTTAGCATAGCATCACTCAGATAAATGCTGGGTAGAATTCCTCACATAAACTACTAGTATGGGCAAAACAGAACAGGAAAGGTTTTTTTAAAGATAAATAAATCCTCATTTTTGTCTTCATATACAAAGGTTGAATTGTGTCTTCACACTATTCCGCATTCAGGCTACAGGAGAGCTCTTTCCATCCGTCTTCTTATTCATAGTGTGAGGGACATGAAACTCCATAGTCCTGCAAGCAGTATGTTATTGCTTCCTTCTTAATGTCATTCAGTACAAATGAATACTCATAGCACAGGACAAATCTCTGCAGTTGACTGAGCCATGAGAAACGAATGCCATCAATAATGGGAATATTCTGAAACCCTTTCTGCTTCACCTAGTTTTAAATGGGACATTTTTCCATTGTTTGTCACATTTCCTGCTGTATCCAAGCTGACAATTTACTATATATATATACATATATATGCATATATATATATATTTGTCAGTATAGATATTTTCAAGTACCACGTTCTTCAAAGAAATCCAACAATATTTTTAGAAAACATAGTGCTTTTGATACAGCTTTCATCACTGATTTAGATCTGTAATTATAAAATCTCATTAAAATTGAAGCAAAAAAAAAAAATATTGAGGGAAAGGGAAAATTATTAATTAAAAAAAAAAAGAACAAGTTTTTAAAAAAGAACAAATTTGAGAAAGCATATTTTTAACAAAATCTTTCTTGCTTGAAAATTGATTTTTTTTTTTCTTTTCCTCCCATTATTGTGGTACAGTTAGTTATTTATGTTCCTCTTCATATATAATAAATGATTAATTATATTAAATGTAAAATAAAAAGATGATGTACAGAATTATCTAAATATCCTTTTGAGACAGAAGAATATATTACTATGTGAATTAAAATACAATTATTGATTCCTTCATCAAGGTTTAACACATTCTTCTAACTTCTTCTAATTTTTCTTGAAGAAAAATAACCATACTATAGGGCTTTCTGTTAATTGAATAATCAAATGTTTATTGGCACAACAGTTTTCTCTTGTTGAAATTTTTAATTTAACAGCTTACATAATTGCAGTCCGTCCTATGCAAACAAATCACTGTCTTCTCTCCATCTGTGACTAGTAAGTTTTATTTCTGGTATTGTGGATTGTTGTTTTTTTCCTCCATTCCTTTAAATACATAAAATTTGGGGACGTTTTCTTTTCCTTTTTCTTTTTTCTTTTCCTCTTCCTTTTCCTTTCTCTCTCTCTCTCTCTTTTTTTCTTTTTCTTTTCTTTTTCTTTTTTTTTCCTTTTCCTTTTCCTTTTCCTTTTCCTTTTCCTTTTTCTTTTTCTTTTTCTTTTTCTTTTTCTTTTTCTTTTTCTTTTTCTTTTTCTTTTTCTTTTTTTTTTTTTTGTTAGTTTGTTCTTGGTTTTGCTTTCTTCTTGTTTTATTTTTCTTTAGCTGATCCTGGAAAGGTCAATTTCCTTTCCAATTCAGACTGTTCATATTCTCATCCTTTTCTTACGTCCCATATTCTGTGCTACTTTCATTCTCTCTGAGTCTGTGATTATATCAAATAGAACTTGTTACTTTATTGTGTTTTTAAATGGATGGATTCTGTGCTCATTTCCACCTTGTTTAAGCAAAATGGAAATCTATTAACAGCAGTCTTGCTAATCTACAAAGAAATGGCTGGATAGAAAGTAGCTGTATTTGTAGCAAGTACTGACATTATATTTTCATCTAAATTGTCTTTGAAGTCGGCTGTGATGTGGTGCCGTGGAACTGTACTTTAATTTTATTAGAATAGAAAAAAACAAATTGCAACAGGCACTGTAGTTTGTTGTTGTTGTTTTGTTTTTCATTTTGTTTTGTTTTTATATATACAGCCATGCCAGTAGGAAGGGAGAGATGAAAAGTTCTTTTTTCTCCCTGCTGCCTTTTAAACACTGTCCACTTGACACCCAAAACTTTGCTGCTACAACCACTTCCTGATCTCCAATGTGAAGCAGACCTAAGGGTCAAGCTGGTTAAATGTGAGTGTCATGGGAGGAAAGGAGGGCTAACAGCCCAGAAACAAAATATAGTGTCAGCAGTACAGAAAGAGTGAATATAATGAGGGAGAGAATCCAGTGAGAAATGAGCCTGGGAACAGTTAGCAGCACAGAATACCCTGAACAGAAAGGGACCCACAATGATAACTGAGTCCAACTCTGGGCTCCACACATGACAACCCCAAAATCAAATCACATGTCTGACAGCAATATCCAAATGCTCCTGGAACTCCAGCAGCTTGGGGCTGTGCCCACTGCCCTGGGCAGTCCGTTCCATGCCCACTGCCCTCTGGTGCAGAACCCTTTCCCTCACCCCCAGCTGCCCCTCCCCTGACACAGCTCCAAGCCGTTCCCTCGGGCCCTGTCGCTGTCACAGAGAGCAGAGCTCAGCGCTGCCCTCTGCTCCCCGTGAGGAGCTGCAGCCACCATGACGCCTCAGCCTGCTCTGCTCTGGCCTGAACAAGCCCAGGCACCTCAGCCGCTGCTCACACATCTTGCCTTTTAGACCCTTCCCCATCTTTGTAGCCCAAACCTGCACTCAGTGCTCAAATTGTGGCTGCACAGCAAAGAACAGAGCAGGACAATCCTTTCCTTGCCCAGCTGGCAGTGCAGGGCCTGATGTACCCCAAAGTACAGTTGACTACTTTGGCTGCCACGACACGCTGTTGTCTCAGATTCAACTTGTTGTGCTGCTACTTCTTTACTCAGGAAGTAGTGAGGTGGCACAGGCTGCCCAGAGAAGTTGTGCATGACCCATCCCTGGAGGCATCCAAGGACAGATTGGATGAGACCCTGGGCAGGAAGCCTGATCTGCTGGGTGGTAGGGGGGTTTGAACTGGGTGATCTTAAAGGTTCCTTCCAATCCAAGCCATTCTGTTGATTCTGTCATTATGTAATTCTATGATTCTATGATCAAGGGAAGGACAGAAGGAAAATGCTAAGCTCTACTGAAATTTTGGCATACACTTCCCAAGCTGGAAGCCAGTCCTAGTCCAAAGGCATGTAAAATTTAGAAGACCAATTCGCCAGACTGGAATTTGTACATTGAATAGGATGGAGAAATACCTAACCAAATATACATGATCTCCTTTTTTTTTTTCTTCTTCTTCTTCTTTTTTTTTTTTCCTTTCTTTTTTTTATTTTATTTTTTTTTTAATTATCTTTTTTTCCCCCTCCTTCCCTCTGCCATATTCACCCTCCTGTAGTGTCTGCATTCTGGAAAAAACTCAAGAACTATGAACCAATTATTGTTATATTAATTAATGCTAAAGGAAAAAAAAAAAAAAAGGAAAAAAAAAAAAGAAAAAGAAAAAGAAAAAGCAGCTGAGATATAGCTGTCTGTCCATAGATATAAATATCACTCAGCACTTAACCAGAGTTTATGCTGTCTGGTGTAAAAATCCAATAAACCTCATTCTTTTAAGGCAAGTTATTTACAGTGTTTTTTTCTCCCTGAGGGGATACATTTACAAACTCCATGCCAATAATTCTAGGCAGGAAACATTGTGATTACATCTGAAAATAGTGTTCAACAACAAATGAATTAGCTGTCCTCTTTGCTGGCAGATAACTCTGTTTTGTCTCCATAGCCATTGTTTTAGTTAAAAAGTATTTTTTAGCAGTTTATCAGGGATTAGATGAACACAATGTCAATGAGACACAGAATAACTTTGGCTTAAAGTGATCTCTGGGGATCATTTGGTTCAACCAGCATCTCAAAGCCAGTCCATTTTCAAAGTTAGATCCACAGATATGATAAACATTCATCAGTCCAAATATCAGAGCCTGAGGAGTTCTGATCATCTGTCAAAGACTTGCAACTTTCATTAGGTCAGATTCCAATTTTAAACTTCTTTCTTTTTTACTGTCAGCCTTCTTTAAAGGATTTGAATGGATTTTACATCGGTTGCTCTGAAAATACTGCCTCCTATTTATTTATTTGGAAACTACAACAGTTATAAAGAACACAATAACAATACTTGATAGAGCAAATTCTCAGCTATAAAGCACTAGTCAACATAGTCAACATCATTAGCTATGCATTTTCATGAGTGATTAACAAAAGCCTGCATGCCATGCTTGTAAAAATCTGCACCAGTGAAGGTGACACACTGTGTGGGTAACAGCTGCTGTGAGTCCAAATCTGGGCTATACAGCAATTGAGCCAACACTGGCAATGTGCTCCAAGGTCTTGATTTATCTGGATTCCAGAAAATCCAGAAACATCATTCCTTTCCACAAGATAGTGCACATCACTTTACCTGCTGAGGGCTGCATCTTGATTTTTTTCTTTGATTGGGAAGTCACGTCGCCACTCCATGGACTGCCAATTTGACCCTGGCATGAAGTGGTGACACCAAATCTCATCACCAGCAATGAAAAGATCCAGAAAACTGTCACTTTCAGTCTTATATTGGTTCAGTAGATCTTGACAAACTTGCATATGGTCTTCTTTCTGTTCCTCTATGAGTGTTCGTGGGACCCATCTGGTGCAAACTTTGTGATATTCCAACACTGCTATCAATGCATGGAATCCAATATTCAATTCTGTACTTAGTTCCCTGGTGATAATCTGCCAGTTCACACAGATGAACTGTTTGTGGTGCTCTTCATTTTATGGTGTGACAACTTGTGCAGTCAGAAACATGAATTGTATTTCACGTTGATGTCACCACTGCTGAAACACATGACTCACCACCTCACTGTGCTCACATCCCCTGTTTGGTCTCTATAAGCTTTCAGCAAGCATCAATTAATGTAAATGGGTGCAATTTTTTGCACACAGATGAATTTTGAGTTTCACACCTTTGATTCATATGCACTTTCATGTCAGATGCCATTTTGTCAGACTGCCGCTCTGCTGCCATCTATCACATGGCAACAAAATGTAGTGGAACATTGAAGGGAAGGTTCAGCCTCTACTGCCATACCACCGACATCTACCTCTGAAGTTGTGAGCCAACATAAGAAAATAGGAGGCATTACATTTGAAGCAGCCCTCAAAAATGACACTACTACTACAAAGACTAGAAAAACATGCCTCTGGCTCAGCCTTGCAATGATTTTGAGTTTCCATATTTGTTTCTGGAATGTATTTTTAATTGGTATTCAGCACAAATAAAGTCTTGTATCAGCAGTCCAAAACTATAGACTCTGAGTAAGAGCATAAAATCCAGAATGATACTGGTTGGAGTCCTGAGGGAAACCTTTATCTATTGAATTTGGCTTTGATAATCTTAGCAAGGAAAGCTTAAGGATGAATTAATGATGCCTCAGGTTCCTTTGAGAAAAATGCTTTTTGTTATTCATGCTATTCATACATGTAATGAGAAATGCACATCTAGGTAGACTGAGAATCATTGGAGACTGACTACATGGCATCAGCTTATGTTATCCTTTAATATTGTTTCCAGGGGACAAAGCATGGTAACAAAGCTGGTTAGTGAGTGGCTGAAGGAACTAGGGTTGTTCAGTCCAGAGAAGAGGAGGCTCAGAAGAGACCTTATTGCTCACAACCACTCGCTGAAAGGAGGTTGTGGTGAAGTGGTGTTTGGCCTCTTTTCCCATATAACGGCAATAGGACAAGAGGAAATGGCCTGAAGTTGTGCCAGGGGTTGCAAGTTCAGGTTGGATGTTAGGAATGACTTTTT
Organism: Alectoris magna; assembly: GCA_030625065.1. NCBI lineage: Eukaryota > Metazoa > Chordata > Aves > Galliformes > Phasianidae > Alectoris > Alectoris magna. The sequence goes on from CM060561.1 coordinate 6,380,312, forward strand.
CAAAAAGAGTAGTCAGGCCCTGGAACGGGCTGCCCAGGGAAGTGGTGGAATCACCTTCCCTGCAAGTGTTTAAGGAAATGGTAGATGTAGTACTTAGGGACATGGTTTAGTGGGGCAATATTGGAGGTAAGTGGACAGTTGGGCTAGATGATCTTAGAGGTCTTTTCCAACCTCAGTGATTTTATGATTCTATAAGTGGTGCAGTCGACATGCTAGAGAGAAAGGATGGCATCCAGAGGGATCTTCACAGGCATGAGGAGGCTTCCACAGCAATGGTCTGTCTTCAAAAGCACTTAAATACAGGACTTATGTGAAACAAAGACACATACAGCTGACTTCCCTTCCTTCTCTCCAGTTGGTAGAGGTAAAATTTCCCTAGTGAAAGTACACAGAACTCTGTCAGGTGATCAAACGTTGGAAAGATGGAGAGATGGCTGATCCTTCATCCCTGCCATTTGGATAACACCCTGAATAAAATGCTTTAACTTTTGGTTTGTCTTGAAATGGTCAGGCAGTTGGATTAGATGATCTTTGTAGATCCATCCCAACTATTCCATTCCATTCCATTCCACTCCATTCCACTGCATTCCATTCCATTGCATTCCATTGCACTGCACTGCACTGCATTGCATTGCATTCTATATTCTTGTATCAGGTTTATCTGAAAAACAACAAACCTTGTATTAGGTTTACTTGAAAAGGTTTTGGTTGGGGTGGAACTGCTAGGGAGTACCTCTGGCTCAGCGGCTGTCCCAGGTTGGGTAAGAATGAGCTCCAGCTAGCTCTAAAGGAACCCACAGCTGACCAGAGCTGAGCCATAAGCAATGTTGGTTGTGCTTCTGTAAGAAATGGGGAAAAAAAAAAAAAAATAATAAAAAAAAAATCCCTGCTAAACAGCAGTTGGGAGAGAGGAGTGAGAAAATGTGGAAAGAAACAATCACACAACCACCAAGGTTAGTGCAGAAAGGAGGGCAGGAGGTGCTCCAGGCACAGAGCAGAATTTCCCTGCAGCCTATGGAGAAGACCACAGCTGTGAAACCACAGTCCATTTAAAATCTTTGTCACCAGTGCTGTCACCTCAGCTGGCGGTGTGATTTTAAAGCCTGTCATTTCTAGCTGTTGGATACTAGCTACATAATTCAAATACACCAAATATTTATGTGTGTGAATTTAACTCGTGTTGAAATATAGTAAAAGAAGTTAAAATAAAAACTACCACTGAATCTCAGACCATTTTATTTTGTTTTGGGGTAAATGGAAAGCGCTGCAGAGGGTACAGTTGAATAAATGCAGGCTCTTTTCCTCAGCTTTTCTGCATTTGTGGAAATCAAGAATACTGAAGACATCTACAATTTTAATAAGTCATGTTTTTTGTTAGTTTGTTTTACATTTACAAATACAAGTCCTGTTTAATTACCATGTGAATTTCATGCTTAGTTCCTTTATATCTTAATTGCAGTTATGCTGCACATATAAAATTACAAAGAATAAAACAAAATTAGATAGAAAGGGGGGGAAGTTACCTGAAGCATATAAAGTAAAAGTTCTTTTTTATTTTCTGTTTTTGTGATTAAATAACAAAAATACAGTATCTAATTCCCCCTACTTTAGGATACCTTACTTACAGGACTAATCTGGATTTTTGCAGTGTCACAGAATGAACAAGGAAGATGCAGGAAAAGGCACTTTTGTAAGATTGGGCCCTCAAGTAACCCCGGTGATTGCTTTCTCCTTTAGAAGAAAACTTTCGTGAAAATAAATTGCTCAATCTACAATTTGTCCCTATGGTGTTCCACTGTTTACGGATCATTTACAACACTCTCGTGATCACCTTGCTAAAAATACTTTGAAATATCAAAATTGACATTATTTGTGTAATGAGGTTTGGGGTTTAATAGCTCCATTCACACTTGAGGAATTGCAGGCTTTTCTGATAGGCATCTATTAAGCAAGATGATTTGCAACCTCTGCTTGAGGGGAGAAAAACTCTTGTGTTACTGTTCTGGCCCAAGATTAAATAGGGTTTATGTCTGGGCAAGAGCTTTTTGTAGCGAGGAAAAGAAGCACATGTTTGCTGCAATACTTTTATTAGCATGACAGTTGAGTGGGAAATAACCCATGTTGCTGTCAATGAAAAGAAAGGAGTTGAGAGAGATTTTTCAAGAATATGGGAGCCTAACTCTCCAAAGATGCTCTTAGGTTCAATTTCCAATGTGACTGAAGTTCTTAAAGGTGTGGAGACGTGCCTAGGAAAATTTTCTGAAATCACTTTCTTTTCTGTCCTCTCAGTAATTATGAAATTCCAGGCAACTTGTGCTACCAATAGCACAAACTGGGACTTCAAGAAAACAATCCCTTTCAAGTACAGAAAGCTATTGACTTGGCTTTATTACAAAGCTCTTCAGCTATGTCTATGCTGGTTAATTAAATAGCTTGAGGGAACATGTATGAGTTGTGAAACTTCTTCCCATCTTCAGTGAAATTGTGATGAACCTTGGCATGTTTTTTTGTTTGTTTGTTTTATTTTGTTTTTGTTTTTGTTTTTGTTTTAAATCTGGGCCAGCCTGTACATTTTAGGCCTTTCTTAGGACCATTTCCAGTTATACAGTTTGGATGTGTCTGCTCAGATTTTGAGGCTCAACAAATTTAACAGCACAAACAAGAGTTGTTCTGCTCAATTCAGGTTTGGTAGCAGAGAAAAACTGGAAATTCTGAGATATTGTCCTTCAATCCAGAAACAACTGCAGAAGTACAAAAGTACTACCAAATGCCTTCCAATCTCATGCAGATGTGCTATCACATTTTGCTTGGTTCTACAAACCTTTATTTTGGCAACCACCTGTGTTTCTATGCTTGTGTAATAGACATCTTGATCTGGAGCTGAATTCTACTGTTAGTGACTGTAAATCAGACAATCTTTTTTGAAGGAGGCTCTAAAAAAATAGTTGCAGTGAATAGATATGACTGTGTCCACGCTAATAAATTAAAAATGATTGGGTTAACGGCTTGGGTCAGCTAGCACTTTATCGTGTAATGTCTGAAGACATCCTATGAGTTAGTAGAGATGATAAACTATTCTAACTAGGCACTTAGGATAGGGCCTCACAATTTTAAGTAAAATCAGACATCTATAGTGTGGACACGAGCCCTGCTGTGGTAAATGATCTCAACACCACAGAATGTATTCTTTTTTCAGCTTTATTTATCAGTTTGGGTATTTTCTGTATGAGAAACTAAGTTGTCGTTTTGTTTCAGTCACAGTGATCTCTCCGCTTGTGTCTGCCACAGGATGGTCTCTTCAGTCCTCTGAATAAATTTCATTTTCAGATTCTTCATCATACCAGCAATGGGGTTTGTTCAGCCTCCAACAGAAGCAGGGAAAGCTGTACATTTTTCTACTATACTTACTTATTATATGGGTCACTAAAAGGCTTTATGCCCATAGGGGTCACACTGATGTGTGCTTTCACAAAGGAAAGAACCACTGGGCGGTAGAGGAGAAAGGGAAAGAGCATCTGGCTAGGAAGCACTAAATCACTTCATCCGCTATCTGTATTGTCACAGATCAGCCTGAGGGTACAGATTCCCTTGAAGCCTTTGCTAACAAAAAGTGTTGGTAAAGTGGCTAAAAAAGCTGTCTTCCACTGCTACTGTGGTGGGAGCTTTCATCATTGTGTTTTAGCCTCTCCATACAGTAAGACAGTTGAAGGGTCTGCTGATAACTAACCCCAAGTAGTGGAGTCTGCCTTGGCTAATAGTTGCTCCCCTTCCCTAGATGATCTCACTTTTCCTCCTCAGCAGGTCAGGTGGAAAGAAAACAGGATGAGAAAGATCATGGGGGGCAATAAATAAATAAAATCACTTCCCAGTTACTATCACCAGAGAGCAGAGCTCAGTGCTGCCCCCCCACTCCATGTTAGGAGCTGTAGACCAGAATGAGATGTCCCCTCAGCCTCCTATGCTCTGGGCTGAAACCCAGAGTGAAAACCAAGTGAATTGAAAGTGAAAAAGAATATATAAAAGTATGCACATGTATATACACTTATTGTGTTTCTCTTTTTATGTATAAAAAATACAGAGACAGGACTCTACATACATATCAGTGCAAGGGTGTTCAAGCCATATATATATGTGTGTACACTTTTTATATATACTTATCATAGAATCGTTTCAGTAAAGCGAACCATAATGCTCATCTAGTCCAACTCTCCTGCAATGAACAGGGACACCTACAGCTAGATCAGGTTGCTCAGAGCCCCATCCATCCTGGCTTTGTATGCCTCCAGGGATGGGGCATCCACCACCTCTCCGGTCAACCTATTCCAGTGCCTCACCACCCCCCCCTCTTGTAAAAAACTGCCTTATATCCACTCTAAATCTCCCCTTCTTCTATCCTCATATATATATAAAATATGTAATAAAATAAAGATGTTATATATGTATGTAGGTAAACAGTGTATAAAATATTTATGAAGAACTAATTAAATCAATATTTAAAGTTTAGTGATAAACAGAATGTAACTAAACAAAAAGAAAATGCAGATTCAGGGCCCCTTTGCTTTGCAAGGCTGCTACACCAGCACTAACATATTTAGATTGAGGGGACATTTACATGGATAAGGAACATCAGATGAGTAGAGGGGTATGGGCATCGTAAAATATGTCTGTGGGCCAGAAGCCCATTCTAGGAGGTCTCTAAGACTCCTTGTGTATCTCCTGCTATGTTCAGAGCAGAAACTACAGCAAGAAGGCTCACATGCAACCCCAGGCCACCCTATATGACCATACAATTTTACCAGCTCAAACAGTTGTACATGGTGCTGTGAGACAAATAGCACAGTCTGTGAGATCAGAAACAAAGAACTAAATGCTTTCTCAAAAAGGATATGTGCATGGGCATGATAAGGAATTGCAGGAGGGGATTTGGAATTATCATGTGAACCAGAAGTACTGGTCAATGGAACTGTGAATTCATAATTATGTTTTTTAATAAGTTTCACAATGAGAGGCTAGGTATGGGAGGAGGTCTATGGTGAATACTTTCACTTATATTCAAGAGGATGAACTTTGAAAAAGCTGAAAAACCTCTGTCATTCCCATCAAGAAGTTTGAAACAGAAGTGTGCCATGCCCAGTGAGGTTGTGGATGCCCTCTCCCTGGAAGCATTGAAGGCCAGGCTGGATGGAGCTGTGAGCAACCTGGCCTGGAGGGAGGTGTCCCTACCTATAGTAGGGGGGTTGGAACTAGGTGATTTTAAAGGTCCCTTCCAACACAAACCATTCTATGTTTCTATGATCTGCTCATGTGCTTCAAACAGTGAAAGGAAAGAGAAGGAATGCAGGAAGTGCAGCAGTGTTTGTGGTTAAAAAAAAAACCTGCAGAAACCTGGCCACTGACCAGTGTCCTTCATATGTTGTTAATTTTTTTTCTCTCTGCATGAGTTAAACTGTTGCTCAGTGTTTGTTTCATTTCTTACATGTGTGTGGTTAGCAACACATCAATATACATATTTTTGTCCATGCTCTTGTGGAAGTGGAAAGGCTTGAACATACAAATCTCTTCTTGGAAGCCACTAAAAAGTGTATTGATAACCTCAGCTGAAGCAAAATGAAATCTTTGCTTGGAAGAGAGGATAGTCAGAGGTTACATAAAGCAGAAAGGGCTTTAAAAGAAAAAGATCTAACATGAAAGGTTGTCTTCTTCACCTTGGATTGGCGTTGCTTGTGGTTTTTTGTTTGTTTGTTTGTTTTTTTATGTTTGTGACTACTGAAAGAGTAAAAATTCTTTTACAGGACTTTTTTTTTTTACCCTTTTAAAATTTTATTTGTTTGTTTGTTTGCTACATTTTGATGATTATCTAAAAATATCAGTATTCACTGGGTGAACCACAGAATTGTAAGAGTTGGAAGGGACCTCTTGAGATTGAGTCCCACTCCTCTGCTAAAGCAGTTCCCTACAGTAGGTTGCACAGGTAGGCATCCAGATGGTTCTTGAATATCTCCAGAAAAGGATTTTCCACAACCCCTCTGGACATCCTGTTCCAGTGCTCCGATGCTCTGAGTTCTTCCCGTGTTTCAGTTTCTGCCCGGTGCCTCTTGCTTTATTGTTGCTTGTCACCGAAGAGTCTACCCCATTGACTTGATATTTACACTCATTGTGTAGCACTGGTGTGTCTCCCTTGAGACAGTATTTCCTTTTCCCTGTTTACCTGTTTTACAAGTTCAATAATTCTAGGGGGAAAAAAATAAAATAAAAAAAAAAGCTAATTGTCAAAGTAAATATCTCTGTTCTTGAGCTTTCTTAATAGGATGCAAGGATACAAGAGGTGTAGCAGAGAAATGCAGAATCACATGGAATGTAGCTACTTACATATTTTACCTTCGTATAAACCACACTGTCTGAAACGACGTGTCACAAGAAAGCTGCTGTGGAAGAGAGCATTTCTAACGATTACAAAAGCCTGCAAAGGTTGTTCCATAGTGATTGAGTCTTCATTTGAGGGCTTCTGTTTTGATTTTTTTTTTTATCAGATTTCTGTGATTATTCTAATGGTTCTGAATCAATTTGCCAAGTTATCATAATCACCTGATGATAGAGTGTTTGGATAGTTCCTTTACTGCATTTGTGATTTTATTTTCTCTTGCTGCTGCTAGCAATGTAAGATTGAAGATATAAATAAACATTGTGCTCTTTTTTGTTTCTCTGTTTTACACGTGAAATAATCATGTGCAGAAAACAAGGTTCTTCCTATTAATATGAGCTCATGTCTGCCTGCTTCTTGCACAACTCAGTGTTCTTTTGAACATCCTGACTTTCTCATAACATAGATTTGTGGAACTGAATTTCACCTAGCACTGATCATTGTGCTGCTAACCTTACCAGAGAGTCAGCTGCTGCTCCCAGCTATAAATGTAGACTAGAGGAACTGGATAAAATACTTATCTGACATCAACTGAAACCGCTTCATAAAGTTATGGTTAGCCAACAAGATAACCCATGATAAATATGTAGCAGGACAGTCAGTTAAGGAGTATTATGGTAACTCATAGAAAGAGTATTTTGGATATTATTTAAAAATGAAATAAATATATATTTTTTCTATTAATCAACGTTTTAAATTTTTATTTATTTATTTATTTATTTTAAATCTGTCCTGTCAATAGCAATCCTTTCCCTCTCTCTCAAATATTTTTTTCCAGTTTGTCTCAGTTTAAAAATGTGATGTAAGGTGAATGATGGAGGATGAGAGAGTGGAAGGGTAACCACTAAGCTCACCTGAATCCAATAAAAAAAAGAGTGACTGAATATGAAGAATAGATTTATTAGAATTTGTGTATAAAAGTATTGCATAGGAAGAAGTGAATTTTAATCTTTATTTGTGCTTTTGGATCAAGAAAATGGAAACCTTATAAACCATTATATAATGCTGACATGCAACAGGACAAACTAGAAGTTCAGGAGCCTTTTGGGAAGAAAATTTTTGAATCATAAAAGGTATTGCTCACTTTGTTTTTCTATTTATTTATGTATTTGTTTAATTTTCTCTTTAACTAGCAAAAATCAGACTGCCTGTAATGTATTAGAAAATACAAGCACACACCGTCAACTCCTGAATAGTATGACCAAAACCACATACCCTTAAGAAGGACCCTGGAAATATGGGGAGAGACTGGAAAACAGATGTTCCTCATCTTCTCTCTTACTGAAAGCATCCTGGACTGATTCCTTGAGTACAAGAATATAGAATGATTTGGGTTGCAAGGAACCTAGATAACCATCTAATTACAATCGCCCTGTCGTATTCAGAGACACCTTCCACTAGTTCAAGTTGCTCAAAGCAAGGTATCAGTATCATGTTTTTAGTAGTTCCTAACAGATATGTATACTGCAATAAGCAGTTCAACATTCACTCATCTAATTATAACTTGTGAGACAAAATTCCCCATTTTTCAAAATAAAGGGTCACGTCTAGTGTTAAAGTACAAAATGAAAACAGTATTTCTAGCACTGGGTCAATCTCATTCTGGCAGAGTTCTAAAATACTTCAAGTGAACTAAAACCACTAGAGCAGAGAACTTATGTTCTTTCAGTACCAGGTTATATACAACTAAGTGGAAATTTCTAAGTGTAGGAAAGGATTTAAAGTACTTAAACATGTATACAAAGATCCATTTCAAATGCACTAGAACACCTGAGTTATGATGCGGGATCAAAATGTTTTAGTTTGTATTTGCTTTGGGAATGAAGGAGAGAAATTTAGTTCAATCTGCTTTCACTCCATTCAGAGTAACCACACATTAATTTCACATCCTTAAACAATACGTTTTCAAATACATCTTTAACTCAGATTAATGTTACTGAAACTCTCTGTGTAGGCAAGCTTAAAAACTCACTTGAGTCACTACTAGGAAAATGAAGGAAATCTGGTACAATAGGCATACAGACAGAATTACAACTTTGAAGTCCATTTCATCATAGCAAGACAGAAGAGAATTAAATACATACATTTATTGGTTCTTACTCTGATGCAATCCAGTAATAGATAGCTACTGAGTGTAGCAGAACTCTCTCCCTTTAAAACCACTGTGAAACAGCAAAGCATTGGAAAAAAATAAGAATGCTTTTCTTTGACCAAGAAGACAGGCTGACAAAATGCACATTGCCAAGGAACTGAGCCATGGACATTGCAATAAAATGTTCTGTGTACTTTGTAATGTTCTTAGCTAAGACCAGTAACTGTTTTGGGAAGTTCATGTGTATATTTTCAGTTGCAATTAGCTGCTTATTTTACTTATTTTCACCTTTTTTTTTTTTTTTTTTTTTTTTTTTTTTAAAGACATTACTTTGAAGACATTTCCTACCCATCTATAACTGAGGAATGTCTAGATAGAGCTGCCCCTAAAATAGTGTATGACATACAGAAGATGGAAAGTCTTTGCTAATCTCAGATGAGTAAGCTTTCTGTCTTTATTGTCCTCTTTCTAATTGGTGCGCACTTATGCCTGTTTTTATCGAAATAACCATCTGAACTTTGAGAACCCTGAGGTGAGGGGTAATTAATGTGAAAAATCTTCACATACAGAAACAATTATTTGTGGAAGTGCCAGACCAATATAAATAAATCCAAGTAGGCCCAAATACTTCAGGGAAGCAGTTAAAGAGAGCCAGCATGAACAACAAAGATTTTCTGTCAGAGAACAAGTGTCTAAAACAATGAATTATGGTGCAGATGCCTATGTTTTGGGGGGTTGGACATGTTTTGCAGATATTACAAGTGTTAAGAGATTACAGATATTAAAGAGCTTTTCTATTGATATGTTTATATTTGAAATATTTAATTCATAAATATTTCAATATTTCAATATTCATAAATAGCAAAATCAAATCGTTTTATATATATAGTAGCTCAGATTATCTTCTCACTATAGAAAACTCAGCGGGCAGACTTTCTTTTATCCATTATTTCTTCATTAATCTTGTTTCTTTCCTTCACAGGGTACCTGACACTTGGCACATTGACTAGCAAGACTGCTAATAGCTCCTAACCACAAAGAAAAGCCAACAGGTTCTATGACTAATTTAGTCCTGCAAAGATCCTACATACTATGAAAGTTGAGTCTGCAGTGTGTCATGCCAATCACTCAAAAGTATTCAGCAGTTGTGGCCTTAATCCCTCAAGCTTCCACTTCTCAGCATATTGCAAAGCGCAGAGGAAAAGCCACTAAATCGCGCACACACATATAACCTTTAAAACAGTGTTAATTGAATAAAATGACTGCGGGGAGTGAGCGTGAACCAAATTGATCCCCTATTCAATTAATTCTACTTCCTAAATAAAATTTAATCTTAAGGGGGAATAAAAATGACAAGGGTAGTAAACCTACATAATACCTTCAATTTAAAAAAAAAATCTTAATACTTAGCTGTTGTGTAAAAGTCAATTAGTCATACTCAGACATATTTTCTCAAAGTACTCCCCTTGGAAAATATTTTTAACGAATAACTGTGATTGGCATGTGGTATCAACAGATGGATGTTGTTTTTCAAATATACTACTTGTAAGTGCTGTGGGAGAGAGGTTAATGAATACCGTGGGTCAACATTTTATAGTGAATTTTGTACCAAAATAACAAAAAAAAAAAAAGTGTTTAGAGAAATCATCTTTCATTTATTCTAAATATTTAAGAAAAAATATGGGGCTATTTACTTTTTCCTTTTTTTTTTTCTCCTCTCTTTTTTCTATTTTCAATTTTTAATTTAAAGTTGAAAACAAACGTGTCAAAGTTTATATGCACTTCTGCCAAGTGCAAAAAATAAAAATAAAAAAAAATCTTAAAAAATCCTCAAAGGGTGTGTTTTTTTTTTCCTAGAAATAAAGTTAATATTATTTTTATTTGAATAAAGAACACTTTCCATTTAACCTTTTGTATCTCTGCAGCTCAGAATTAAGATCAGTATCGTCCACATATTTATTTTGATGTATAAACAGCAGACAGTGGCTGAACAAGGGCCAAATATCTCCCTTCAGAAGTCTGAGATAACATCTTGATTGACTGCTTAGATATCTCCTTCTTAGAAGTTATCTATCCTAAAAATTATGTTCCTGCTTGCAGCAGGAGTCAGCATTTGAAATACTTGCTCTAGGAATGTAGTCTCTATATTATCAAGCATCTTACAAGTGTCCTTACAACTCAGTTTTCTTATGCAGTACAGTGGCTTTCTTCATTCTCAAGTCCATCATGACCAGACAAAGGACAATGACCTCACTTATAATCTGCTGACAAGATGTCTCAAGTAAATAGACTTCAAAAGACTATGAAGAAGTGATAGCAAGACTCAGTGCTACACAGCTGTATAACTCTACAATGGAGAATTTGCAGAAGTAGAATATCATCAAAGATCTCCTTTTTTAATGTGATGTATTTATCACATGTCCATGTGTTCCTGTCTACTCTTTTTTGTGGCCAGACATTCAGAATGTCTAAAAGATGGAAAAGTCAGATTCTGCTTAAATATTTGACAGCATAGTTTGTAGTCTCTAAAGATTGAGCTAAAATAATTCGTGCTCAACAGGAAAACCTGACTCTACTAAAAGCCTTGAACTGAGATTTCTCAACTGTTTAATTTGGCATAGTCAGAGTTATTAGATAGTTCCATCTTTGCAAAGTCTTGGTGAATCCTTTTGAGCAGGCTCCAGCCTCTTTACAGCACCTCCCAAGAGGAGCATCCTTGTGCTGTTTTTATATACTTTGTGATTGAGAACTTAATGAGAAAGTATGAGACCTAAGTTTGATTTCTTTTTCTGCCTGCTTCAATTGCATACTAATTTTCTTGATAGTGAATTAAACATCAGGTTAGGTCCTGTTCATTTCTAGAGTACAAGATGAAGATGCTCTTTAATCATTTTTCTAAAGGAGGAACAATATAGAAAAAATGTGAAGCCAGAAGGGCCAAATGTCTATGGGAGTTTTGAAGAACCAAAATGATCAGGACATTTTCCTCCTCTTTCAGTCAGGAAAGGGGAAACATAATTTCAGATATTCTTGCTAGATCTACTCTGGCTATAATGAGAACCTAGATAGTCAGAACAGATTTTTTCACCCTAATGATCCCTACTCTGTGTTTTTGGGAATTGCTGTCATTCACTTTCAACTGGAGAGAATGTTTTTTCCCTCTTTCCATTTACTGAGTTCTGCAATTTACTATCTGATTAGGATATTTTGTAGAATAGATTTACAGATCCGTTTCTCTTCAAATAAGATACTTAACAGGTGCTTTCATCTTTCGGATTTGACGATTCATTCCTAAACTATCACAGAATGGCTTGGATTATAAGGGATCTTCTACCATCAATTTCAAGATTTCCGTTGTTTTACTGACATGGACACAATTCTCCCAGGCCTTGTCTGTGGTAAGAACAGTCTCAGCTCTCTCTCGTTAAGAGAGATGCTCCAGTCCTTCCACCAGCTTGGCTGTCATTCACTGTACTCTCTCTGGTATGTCCAGGTCCCTCTTCTACTAGGGAGACCAGACCTGAATATAGGCTTCAGCTGTAGTTTCATGAGGGACAAACAGAGGGGAACAGAATGATGACCTTGAGCTGCTGGCAGCACTGCTAAAGCAGCTCAGAAAAGTGTTATCATTACTAAAAATTGAGGCTAAAGAGCGGTTTTTGAGTACCTCAGTGTTCTCCACTGCCAGCACTTTCCCATTCCCATGTTCTTCCCACATGAGGCTGGGCCATGCACACAGAAGTGCAGCCCAGTTCAGTGCCACCCATGATCACCAAGGCCTGGTTCCTCCATCAAGAATCTGAAAGCTCGACAGGGTTTGCATAATTTCTTCTGGGATTTGTTGTTTCAGAGCAATAATCTTTAGCTTTATGCAGCTCCTTTAGGAAGTATTTTTCAGACATACACTCCCCTGGGTGCCAGTTGGCTTGCATTCTTCATTATTCTGCTGCTGTGGAGTTAAAATGCAATTCATCCATTCTTAAACAGGCCTATTTTGACACAAATTTGTAGAGCTACAGTTTGCTGGATATGTTTTTTTTTTATTATTTGAGTCTTGCAAAATGGGAGAATGCTTTGTCTAGAGAGCCGACAAAACCACTTTAAGTCCGTTCAGTGTTAACAAAAATAAAAAGGAAATTGGAAGAAGATTGGAAAATTCTGCATTATGGCAAACAGCTGATACTGAGGCCACCCTCAGACATTGGTTTATGAACATGGAGGTATATTTTTTCTGATAACATGAATGATAGGCTACAGTTTCTTTCCTTCAACCACTGAACTCTCTTTCTTGGCCAGTTTACTAAAACTAATGGAATATCTCTAAACTAATACAACCTTTCTACTAGGATTATTCTACTCTTCCTTCACAGCTGCACATTAAACGTTGGGGCTTTGGTGTTACTCAAACCTTTACTCTTAGATGGTGGCACATCAAGGGTGTTGTCTTAGTTAATTACTGTTCATTTTATTAAGCACAAAGATGTAGTATATTATGTTACTCACAGCCTATAATTTTGCATGCTATTGTCAGAGCTCTTGAAAGCTATATGCTCTGAAATCAATAAGTATAGCATACACAAAGGCCTTTCAGTATCTTGGCTTTAGTCCAACACAGTAAATAAAAACTGGATACAAATAAATAAAATTAATTTGAAAACACAATTTGAAAACAATTTGAAAAGTTGTGTTAACCAAAGTGTTTAAATTCAGTTTCCTAATTATATGTCAGTACACCCATGCACAAATCCCAACATATTAGCTCAAAATTTCCCAAAGCAATAAATAGGAACAATTATAGTCTTACATTCTTAGACATGATTACAAATTCAAAGCTGATCCAGAAGGTATTTCAGATCCGATTGAATTAACAACATTTTGTAATTTTTATAGACAAGGAATGGCAAGAAGCTGGAACTTTGCCTTAGGCAGACTGCAGTCTAGAATTTCATTTCTGTCTGCTTCTGAGATTCAGTGCTGATTTTTTGCTTCAGAGACTGTACTTCTGGGACATACCTATCCTCTTATTCTCTCCTTCAGTGTGTCCTAGTGGTCAGTGTTCATTGTCTCATTGGATCCAGACATCAGGTGTGTACTTTATCTTTGTTCCTCATGCAAGTTCTTAAATTGAAGAACTTACTTAGTGTTAAATCCAGAATAAGCTACTGCTGAGTGGCAATGCCTAACCTTAGATTACTATGTCCAGACCTTCAGCTCATGTAACTAACTGCAGTGATGCCAGTGAAGTTAGACTAATTGGCACTATATGAGAACATAACCTTCAACAGAAAGACCAGCTGTTCAGTACATTTCAATTGGCCCTTCGAGCCAAGAGTGTCTTAGCACCATATGAAATATTTGTAGATCTCTAAGAATCCTCTACTATACTTGCATTATGTATTAGAAGCTGTGATATTTACTTCAGCAATTAGAACATGCAACAGAAGACATTTCAGTGCCTACTACACTTGTGTTTCTCAATCAAGCAAAGGTAAAATTTAGACCAACTGGAAAGTTAGAACTAATCCCTTTGTTACAACAGTCTCTATCATTCAATAAGAACTTGAAATTCAAAGCTTATGACAGTTAATTTTCAATGAAATTAGCAGAAATTTTCTTTCGAATTTTAAATTCCCTGTAAAAGTGTTTAAAATTAAGTGTTTTCCTGAAAGATAGAAAGAAAGGAGCTATAGAGCTGCTTCTTACTCCATGGGAGGATATTGATCCCATCACTAGATTAGTCTACAAAATAATCAAAGGTGATTCTGGAAATTAGTAATACTGAATAAATCCTACAGGAAATAACTAACTAAATAAAGTTAAGGTTTTCAAGGCTAGTCAAGTAATTAGTATTAATGATAGAAATCAGCTATCAAAAATCCCCAAGACTCCCTGTCTTAGCTCAGTGTAAATGTCAATTCCTCATAAATATGTTTTATTCACAATTAATCTTCCTTCCTAATGGCATAATATATATCTGTGGATGTTTCTGGTTCTGATTAACAAAGCAGAGACTTTGCTTACACTGCAGCTTCAATGGAACAATGGATCGTAATACAGAAAAGGACCTCCTAGCTCAATAAGATAATTCCCGCCATCAAAGAGATACTCACACAAGACATGCACTACCACTAATAGCATTAGCTATAATGTTATTTAAACTTAAAAAATTCTATTATCTAAATATACGTTTTCAAACGTATAGTTTAAGTGAGAGTAGACCAAATTACCCTCTAAAAAGCCAGTGTTTTTGTCACTGAATCAGTTCAGATAGAGACTGAAATGAATGGAGGTACCTATAAGATTAGCATAGACTAGTTATCTAGTTTTCAGATGGTCAAACTTAGTGGCCATGAAAATGATGCCATAAGGTTTTTTGTTTTTTTCTTTTCTTAACTGTTAGTGGAAAATTAGTTCAGAAGTTCATTCCTTAGAAAGACTGAAAACTCCAACATGTTGCAGCCGGTTTGAGTTAGCTTTTCTTCTTAATTATAGGTCTTAATGGTCTAAAGCGTTAATACAGTCAGATTTTCTTCCTGATTTTCTCCATAAATACAGCTTAAGTGTCTTCCATATCCTTTATCAGGCATCCTGGCATCTAGCTTTTATTGCAATTGAAGCATTATAGCTGCATCAAAACCATTTTCTCAAGCTATAGTTCTGCATTTTAGCTGCAGTGAAGCTGCCCACAAAAAATGTGGCCAGGTCTAAGACAATATTTGCATATTTATAGACTTGTTAGGAAGGATTGCTAAGGCAGTGATGTCAGAAAATGAAAGATAGATAGCTTAATGATGCTGCAAGGGCCTACACACCATACCTTTGTATCAGTAGATAAAATCTTGGTCCATGTGTTGCACCTTACAGCATATTAAGCCCTAGTATGAAAAAGCAAAAGGAGTACCAAATATTATGATCACCACCTCCTTCAGAATTGCCAGAACAAATATCCTACTCTTTGTTCTGCATGCAACTAATCACATACCTAAATTATTTTTGGGAGCAGATTATAACACCCAGATTTAGATTCATCACTATATGCATAGTTTAATCCACAGTATTCTGAAGCAGAAATGCTGCTTTTTTCCTAAAAGGCATTGTTCAAGGAATTAAAAATAATCAGATTTAAATGTGTAAGTAGGTCATTTTTAGGTGCGTTTACCAGTGTCTTACTAGAGCATAGATAGCATTAGGTGGTTTGCAATGAGAGGAGAGCTAGGATGTGAAGACATCTTTCTCTTTGAAGAACTTACACTAAAATTTATGCAATAAAATCAGTCGATGAGAAAGACACACGTGTGAGTTATACCCAGACACTTTTCTCCTTCATGTGCACTTTCTATTGATGTTTATTAACTCGCTTATTATATTAAAGGCTTTTTGTGGTGCTCAGCTATAAGGTAGAGTTCTCCTTAATCACCACCTAACAACAACCCAGAGTTTCCCTGATGTGTGTGAGGAGATGACAAGCAGTGTTTTATCCAAAGCTGCATGCTACCCTCATGGTACCTGAGAAATTTGCAAGTGAGGAGAATACAAAGTACAGCTTAAAAGTATCAGTGAGAACTGGCGGTGAATCAAAATCACTTTGAAATCAGCAGTTTTGTGGTAAGTTCAGTCAGCCTTTGATCAGATTCCTAAAAACAACACAAGGTGATGTGTTAATGTCTGAAAAATGTTTTGACATTTCCTTTCTGCTTGTAAGGAATAGATGGGTTGTAATGTTATTGAGGACAAATGCTTTCAGTGAACCTGGAATGACCTATAGGTTTTGTAACATGTAATTATTCTTGACTAGTTTTTCTGAATAAGAAAAGACCCAGATTCTTTCCTCGCTCTGTCCTTGGGATAATAGATAGCAATTTCTTTCATAAATTTCTTTGAGATATATTTATTAAAAAACAAAACAACGACAAAAACAAACAAACAAACAAACAATCAAAGAAGCTAGTCCATACTGGTAAGTCATTGAGGAAAAAAGATTCTACTTAAAAATCACACTAGGTGTATTTAAACATTCTAAAGTAGCTACACGATTTCTTCCATTCTGCAGCAAGAAAAAAATAAACAATCTGGCAAATATTACTCAGTACTTATTAGTGAGGGTGAAATTACTTAGGTGAATCATGGGAAGATTTTTTCCAGTGCCAGCAGATTGATGAGCCTTCTGGTGCTATATTCTTGACTTGTATATGCTTTCTGAAAAATATGGACTGGGAGAGCTCAAAGTATTTAGTGTCACCATATAGTGAATGTCAAGTACTATGATAGTATGTATGTGTGTGAATTCAAGACTCTGGAACCATGCTGGCTGATAAGAAATGTCAAATAAATAAATGAGTAAATAAGTAGAAATCCTCTTCATTTGGTGCAAAACCTTTCCCGTCCAAAATCTCCAGATCATGACCAAAATTCCAAAATGAAATCTGCAAGCTACAGGATAACTATTCTAAGGAAACCATAACTGTTTCAGTTACAATTTCCTGTCTTAGAGTAATTGGCTATCTCCCTTCTACTCCATTATCATTGTTTGCTGCTAATGAAAATAAACTACATAGTTTGTCCTTCAAAGGGAAGAACTGTATATCTGATCGTGACACTGGTTCAGGAGAACTGACTTCCACTTTCAGTTCAGCAGCATATTGCTGGATGGTCTTGGGTGAACTACCGAGATGATTGCTCTTTGTCTAAGTTTTCTCTTACAAAATATGGATGACAGTTCCTAGACAACCAATGATGAGTGTAACCCTTCATTGAGTCAGGTATATGAAAAAAAAAAAAAAAAAAATCACCAGAGGATATAGACAACCAAAGCCCTCTCTGTACACTTCCCTCTTTCAGTTTTGCATGGCCTAAGGGTAATTATATGAGTAAAAATAAGGTAAGACAGTCTTTTCAATGCAAGATAAATGTTGCCTGTATTTAGAGGTAAATCCTGTGAATAGTCTTAGATCCATGTAGTTTCTAAGCAAATAAAACCAGTGCTTATTTGGAACACGGTCCACATTTACCACAGGGATTTTGAATATTGCATAAACTTCAAGTTTATAACAAAAGGAGTAACTTAAGACTCCTGGTAGACACCAAGCTGAACGTGAGTCAGCCACATATCTTTGCTGCTAAGAAAGCTAACAGTACTCTTGGCTGCGTTAGGCAGAATGGTTAGTGGGTCAAGAGGGGTGATTCTTTTCCTCTCCCTGTGCTTATGAGACCATATCTGAAGTATTTTGTCTAGCACTGGGCCCCCGGTGCAAAAGGGACATGGGCATACCGGAGCCTACCTGAAGTCTACCTAGACAATGAAGGAACATCTCTCCTATGAGGAAAGACTGAGAGGGCTGGGACTGTTCAGCTTGGAGAAGTGGAGGCTCAGTGGGATCTTATTCAATTCTATGAATATCTGAAGGTGAGTGCAAAGAGGATGGAGCCAGACTCTTTTGAGTGGTGCTTAGCAACAGAACAGAGGCAAGGGGCACAAGCTGGAGCACATGAGGTTCTGTCTGAGAAACAGGAAGCATATCTTTACTGTGTGAGTGATGGAACGCTGATGCATATTGCTCAGACAAGTTATAGAGTTTCCTTGGAGATCTTCAAAAGCTGTCTGGACATGGCCTTGGGCAACCTGCTCTAGATATCCCCACTTGAACAAAGGTCTTTTTCAATCTTAGCCCATGATATGTGATTCCATGAAAGGTATCTTTCACACTCTACATAACTGTGTAATCAATGCTCAAAGAATTTGGCTTATAATAGCCTCTGATTTTGCTTACAGTTAGCTCAGCATTTATTCAGTCATGGGTTTATATATGTTTTCCTAATTGAGGACTACAAATAAATACCGCAGTATATGCAGGTGTATTTCAATCTCTGTAAACCTGAAAACCACTTTCCTCTGTTTCTTTCCAGTCTGTCCTAGTTATTCCTATATGTCTATTTTTGTAATATTTAAGTGGAAAAATATCCGTGCTTAAAGCTTTGTAAGTCTCTTGCAAAATGCCACTAGTAATTCAATCTCTGTGGCTTAAGCTTATCTAGGGTTTCAGTGTGTAAATCTCCTATCTTCATTGTATTGTGCAGTGTTTTACCCATGCAAATCTCTCCATCATCCCCTTCTCACAGCTAAGTAGTTGCTGCATCGAAGACCCAAAATAAATATGAGCAAGTGCAATGTGCTTAGGTTTGTCGTATCTTTCTAAATGCCCCTTTCAGGGTCATTTTCTAAATAGCTCCAGCAAAGCTCTGTGGATACCTTGCTTACGAAATACCACCTTATGTCGTTGTTTTAGGGACTCTATTTTTTTCATCTATGTAGATGGAAGGGTATTAACTAGGAAATATAAATCATACTTTTGAGAGGGATGAGCTGATTTCCTGAGAAATGCATGGGCTTGAATAGGTGACTATAAAGAAGAGTCCAGCAGTGCACTTGTGGAATCAAACTGCTCCTTTTTTCCAGATATCTTTATTAATGAGCAGCTCAAGTCCAATAGAGTCAAAAGCTGTAATATCAGTCATGTATTCCCTTTATCTCCCAACTGGCTGGCTGAAACACCTTTTGTTCCATCCAGGTCCTTCAGTCAGTAACTGAGCATGTGCCAGAGCATATGATGATAGCACAAGTTTAAGCAGTAATCAATCTATTATTTGCTGAACATCCAGTAGCATTGTGAAGAATTTTGCCTCTTGGGCTTATAGCTATAGCTGTCCCCACAGATATTATATTTCTTATTTTTTCTTTCAGTTTTCAAATATTTTAAAGAAGAAATTACACCCTTTTTTCATGATATGAAGAATGTACCCCTTATTCCTGTCAGTGGCACAACAGCTAAGCTGTTGTATGATAGACTGAAACACATGCTAAAAGGGCTCCTGCTCTGCTTAGCTAACTGATACTTTGGTGGAACTAGAAGTGCTAGGTTTGCCTCCTATCGTGCTATTAGCTAATGATGCAGGTCTTAATTACAGCAGCCTGATAAGGTGCCCACTCTCAGGATAAATAATCAGCTCTGCAAAAATGTTTATTCCTAGTGAATTAAGAATAAGTATTCCCTGTGTAAAATGCATCACTCTTTCTAGATAAAATATTTGCAGAATATTATTTGCACTTCAGCTATTCAAATGCACCATATCTTTATGACTAAATTAAACACATTGAAATCATAGAGCAACATCTGTCTGTACAGAACATACCATATCTAAATTGTTAAACTTTTAGTCTTTAAAACACAGTGCCCATATACAAGCTGCCTACTGGGAATAGCACATAACACTACTTCTCCTTACCCCAAACTGTATCCTGAGAATGCAAATTGGCCCAGGTCAAAGTGCATCAAGCGTCTTTATTGCAACATACAAGAAGGCACCCTGAAACTCTGAAATTAGTTCCCCATTGTAAGGCTAGACAGCAGCAGATACAGTCATTTTAAATCCAAGAAAGGTAATGGTTACTATCTGTTAATAAAGAAGGAAACACTTTTTTTTTTTTCCAAGGAGTCCACTTCTTCCCATTACAGATGAATTGCTTCCACTTGTGCTCCCAGGGCTGGCTACAGCCCTTCTCCGGGTGCTCAATTACTGGTTCAGGCCATGACCAAACAGTTCCCTTACACCCATACAGATAAATATAAATAAAATAAATACATTTAACTTATTGACAAACCCTGCTTTCACTTATTTCACTAAAAATTAAATAAGCCTTTGTTAACTATATAAAGCCATTAGAAATTAGGATATACTTAAATAGGATATAGTTATATCATTCCTGGTATAGTAGATGTGTCGATGATGGGAAATATGTGTTGTTCATCTAATAATTGTCATGGTGTTTGAGGTGATATTATGGTATCATGTTAATGTTTTTCTTCTGTACAGGACAGAGAGAAATGCAGCTCCTATTCCAAAGAGTTCACTAATGCATAGATTACAACAAAAGCTAGTACAAGAATGGCGGTGCCATTTCTTATTGTCTTGCAGATTAAGCTGCTCTTCCTTACACTTCTCCATATCTTCTCCCTGAGTATTTTCTCTGATTTTCCTGTGAACTCAGAAATATTTTGAAAAGATAAGAGGTGCTCATAATGACAAGGAAATCTGTAGTTCACTCTATTTGCATCCAAAGAGATCTGAGCTAAACCACAAAATATCTCCATAAAACAAACAAACAAACAAACAAACAAACAAACAAACAAAAAACACTGGTTGGATTGCTATGATTCTGGTAGCAATTTAATTCAATTCAGGATGAAAATTGTGTTTATATACACTGGCTCTTGACACCAAAGTAAGTGCTAGTAAAATTAGTTTAGCAAATGGTGCCAAACAATGGTTTTAGATAAGGAAACATAATTGCTATGCAATTAAACTATTAAAACACATCCTGTGACGGTCTTGAACTGTGCCAGTTATCAGGCTCCCCAGAACTGGTGGGCATGGATTGGGAATACAGGCTGGCCAGGAGTCATTCCCAGAAAACAACTTCCATATAGCCACATGGTTTTTGAGACTGAGATGATTTATAGCATTAGCAGAAGTACCTACATGCCAGCTGGCCACAGAATCAGAGAATAGGGCTGGCAGAGCTAGTGTAGGAGTCCAGCTCCCTAGCCAGCCTCAACAAGGAAAACTGTTCATGTAACACAACGCCAGCATCAATCTTTAATAAGATTTATAGGTTGAGAGAGAGGGGAAGAGCTTTATTATTGTTCTGTTTGCTTGTGAAACTGGGATTGAATTTGATAAGACGCAGATGGTACCTCATCTGCATGCTTGGCCATACCTTCTACTATCTCGTTTCTACTATTTCCTTACTACTCCTCATTCTTAGAGAATCATATAGAATGTTTTATGTGGTGGTGTAAAATACCTCCAAAATACTTTCTGTTTTTGTCTCTGCAGCTATTATGACTAATGTCTGCCTGTCTATCCAAGAAGCATACTCCTCTTTATCTAATATCTAGTGGGCATTTTCTGCATCTCTTGCATATCTTGAAATTTTGCTTTCCTATGTAAATGCTAACCATTTTTTAAGATGCGTTTGGAGTTGCCAAACAGTATTCCAGCTGAACCAGAAGAGACATAGCCTTGTCAACATTTATTAAACACCCCAGTAAAAGCTATTTTCAGAAAGCGGTACTCCCTTTGTTAATAGAATTTAGGAAAAGCTGTCTGGAAACACTGCCACAATGTTAATTTTTGACAGATTACCCCAGAATCTTGTTCAGCCTACAATGACTATTTGATGTAATTGAGAAGGCAAAGACTAACTGAAGTCTGGCTTTAATAATATCAGGTCTACTCACTTAATCAAGCAGATAGTCTGTTAGTGAAGGTAAAAGGAACACAGCTGAGAGATAAATCGTTATCTGTTCTAGGAAAAACATTGCTGCAGTAGGCAAGATGTAAATGATATTCTTTACATTCACATGTTATAAATATGACTAACCACACACACCTGGACTAATTTTCCCTCAATTTTAAGTCAGGGTTTTATACTCAGCATGGCGATATGACTATGAATTCTTTAAATAAGCAAGTAGTGATTATTCCAATAAATATTCTAATTTATTATGAGTGTTTCTATTAAAATTAATAGTTTTAGTCAAATGCTCAGTTCACTCTGTAACTGAAAAACATAAACTGTAGGTTATAACGGGGCATGATACTGGGTCAGATGAAATTTGCTACAACTTTCTTGTAAACTCTTAGGGTGGAGGATCTGATTCCGTGTAGTTATTAGATTGAGATCATAAAAGGAGGTTATTTTCCCAAAGTTTATACAAATAATATTTTCAAATGAACAAGTAAATTGGGGAGGGGGGGAGGAAGAGAAGGAAAGAAAAAAAAAGAGAGAAAGAAAAAGCTACTTAATACTCCAGTATATATAGTGTTTAAGAGCAATAAATAAATAAATAAATGTGAAGCTAGGGAAACACAGTATCTGAAGTTAAATGATGAAAGAAATTGTAATGTTTTTGCTGAAACGATCTAATCCTGGTCAGTTGGGTACCATATAAATAGTCTTGGAAGTGACATCACAAAGTTTCACAAACTCATCTGTTTCTAACTGAAACCTGGCTTGTTGATATGCTTCTGTTTAACATAATGGACATTACGTTAATAAATATTTGTTTAATTAATTAAATTACGAGTCAAAGTAGTCTTTAAAATAGTAATGTACTGCAATATCTGGAATTAAGGAAATAAATTGAAATTTGTATTTTCTTTCAATAATATTCAATATTCAGTGTGGATACATTAGATTGAATGTGAGCTCTGCAGACAAGGACCTGGGTGTTCAGGAGGACAACAGGTTGGCATGAGCCAGAAGTGTGTCCTTACGGCCAAGAAGGCCAATGGTATCCCAGGATACGTTAAAAAAAACATGGCCAGCAGGTCAATGGAGGAAATCCTCCCTCTCTACTCTGCCCTGGTGAGGCCACGTCTGGAGTACTGTGACCAGTTCTGGGATTCCCCATTCAAAACAGACAGGAATCTCCTAGAAGGAGTCCAGTGGAGAACAACAAAGATGATAAAGGGCCTGAAGCATCTCCCTTTTGAGGAAAGAAAAGAAGGCTGAGAGGGGATCCTATCACTGTTTATAAACATCTAAAGTACAGGAGTCAAGTAGATGGGAGTGGATGCATTTCAGTAGGGAGCAACAGTAGAACAAGGGGCAGTGGGCAGAAACTGGAACATAGAAAGTTCCACACTAACACAAGGAAGAAAATCTTCACTATTCAAATGACACAGCACAGAAACAGGCAGCCCAGAAAGGTTTTGGAGTCTCCTTCTCTGGAGATATTCAAGACCTTTCTGGATGTCTACCTATGTGATCTGGTGTAGGGAACTGCTTTAGCACAAGGGTTGGACTTGATGATCTCCACTGATTCCTTCCAATCCTTACAACTCTGTGATTCTGTGATTCTGTGATTCTGTGAATGACAGAAGCTGGGCAACCTTTTTTTTGTTAAAAAAAAAAGGTCAGCATTCCTTCAATCTGTGCCAGACACCCATGGCTTATTCAACAAATTGCCTCCATTTTTTTTTTCTTCACGTTTCCTTCTTCTAATTGTCAGTCTAAATGTATTCTTGTATAGAATCACTATAAACATCAATTACCAATTATTCAGTCAATTAGAATCTACCACGTTTTTAAAGGGCCAGGCAGAACCATAAACTTGCATAATCAATTATATTAAAACATTCCTCTTGATCAATTTTCCTCAAGAGGCATTGAATAAATCTCATGAAGTGGAATAAGGAACTCAAGTATTGTTGGTTCAGGCAGCCATCAGAAAAAAAAAGCAGCAAAAAGGAATTAAAGAAAAAAGGTTACTACCTTGGAATTCATTGTTGGGTATTTCATAGTGATTATAGTGTTACTGAATCTTGAAATATAATTCTTTAGAGCAGAATACAGCAAGTAACTTTGTGTTAGATTTTAATAAGAGTGGGGAGATGTGGGGGGTGTCATGGTCGGTTTTGAGGATTCTTTTTTCTACTCCAATTGTGTGTTCTTTTTCTTTTTTAAAATGAAATTTTGTGGTACATTACGTCCTCATTAATGTGATGCACAGTTCCACTCTAAGTACCATGCTGTTCCTCACCTAATCAGGTAAAATTCCAAAGTAAGGGAAGTATTATTTCAAATAATTATCAAAGGGCAGAGCGTGGTTATCCTGCAGACAACAAACTGAAGTACTGCTGAACTGAAGGCAACTGAGTGAATGGGTAACATGGACCTTACCTTCGGAATCCATGTCAATCTTTGAAATGCATGCAAAGGACCTTTATTTTTATCTCATTTATCACAAAATAATTAGGAAGAAATTTCCTTAATTCTCCTTGTAGTCTACTCATGCACATCTCATTCAAGCTGAGTCAATCATATCTCTTTGTATATTTGAAAGCATATGGAGACTTAGTGCCACAAACTCTGCATGTCTGAGTGTATATACGTAGATATATACATACAGATAGACATAAGACTACATGCATCAAACATACCCTGGAGCTTAGCCCCAGAAAATTTTGTCTGCAGGAGTCTGCATATGCAAAATGATTGTGTGCCCATAAAGACTCTGTAATACTAATACAATTAACATTTTATGAATATTTTCATCTTAGGTATGTGAAAAGCACAGAGTTTGATTTGTGTCATAAACCCAAAAAAAACCCAGCCATTCTACTACTGAGGAAATCTCACTTTTGAAATCAGAAACACCAAGGTGCCCACTAAGAAAATACTGAATGTCATTGCACAGAAGTAAATTGTTCTCTATGCTTCAGCATCCTTCTGTAATGGAAAAGCACGTTATACCTCTTCTGTCAACCACCTTGTTAAGAAAGGAATTGTCTGTGCCTGTGAAACAAATGCCCCCTTCCATCCCTCTTTGTTCCTTATCATGAAAGAGTCAGTAGTGCTTGAATAAAGGCAGACAGAATCATTGTATCTACTTCTTTTTGCTAGAACTGCTTGGAACTGCCAAGAAACTGAAAAATATATTTTAAAAATATAACAAATAAATTAAAAAAAAAAAAAAAAAGTAAATGTAAACCATCTTTGTGGGTCTCCACTTGACGGCTTCTAGGAGATCTGTGACTTCTTTTGAAATGGGGAGCCCAGAACTGGACACAGTACTCTTAATGCAGCCTCTGCAGAGCAGAGTAGAGAAGAAAGACCATCCCTCTTGACCTATTACTATGCTTTTTTTCACCCCAGGATTCCAGTGGCCTTCTTAGCCACAAGGGCACATTGTTGGCTCATGGCCCAGCCTGTTATCCACAAGAACATCCAGGTCCTTCTCTGCAGAGCTCCCCTCCAGCAGGTCATCTCCCAACCTGTACTGATATATGTGGTTATAGCTCCCTAGGCATAGGTCCTTTATTTTCTGAAGATAGGACTGAGAACCCCTCAACTAGTCGTGCCTAGATACCAGGGAAAACTTAGTCCCAAATAGCCAGTCTGACAGAAGAATGTCTATTTCTCCAATGAGCCGACTGGATGGCCAGTTTCTGCTGGGAAATATCCAGAAACAATGTATAGGAATTTGCTAACAACCTATTAACGCTCCCTTTGATCAGGAGTCAAAGATTAGAGAAGAGTACAAGATGGCAAAAAGGATAATGGAAGGTACTCAGCTTGATCAGAAGTCAAGGAAACCCTTACTTCTAAATGGAAGATATTAAGCTTGCTTGATCAAGATGGGAGAGTTTGTTGCTTTCTTTCTCAGGTGATAGACATGAAGAGGAAAGCATCAGGTAATGGAGAAACTCTGAACAAATTGTTTACCTTCTCAGCAAATGTTCTGGTGTCAACCCCAAACAATGAAACAAAAAAGATTCTGATGAAGAAAGCAAACATGTTGATCCAAATTAGAAAAGACAAAGGCATTTTTCATCCTGGATCTCCTGTTTAAAGGTTGACTCTTGGCAGGCATGTGATAGCTTAGTGCACTACAGCACTGGTTACCAGGGCATCAATCACACAGGGGATGTGCAGCAAGTTCAAAATCAGACTTCATGCCTGGAACTGAAACGCCTGCCAGAAGCAGATAGGTCATTCTCTTCAAATGATGACAGAGTAATTGCCTCCCAGAGGAGGGCTAAAATCTGCTGGCAGACCTTTTAGGGATTCTGCAGCTACTGCTTATCTGTCTGATTATTTCTGAACTTAAGAAGACCTTAACAGGTTCCCCAGGAGTCTTCAGTATGACACTAAACCCAGAAAGTAAGCAATTTGGGAACTTAGATCAAAGATTGAAACTTCACACTAGGAGCACAGAATGTAAATGACAAAATCCAAACATACAAAGATTTTTCAACAATCAAGCATATGATCATCCTAAGAAATAATGGAAGTTGTACATATGAAGCATCCCTTCTCTTCTTATTTGTTCTCTTGGAGCAACTAACACTGGCTACTCCTGGCCTTATGTCATCAATTTTAAAGTAGTATAAATGATAAGCATAAGTAGTAGTATAAAAATGGTAGATTTAAAAGGTACTCAGAATGAGAGAATACACATGAAAAATTTAGTTGAACTATTGCCCAGTGGCACTGGGATGACTCCAAATGTAAATGTTCTTTCTCACACTTTGTTTGGCGAAGGTCAGGGATATGCCAGTAGTAAGTTTATATTGAATCATTTTGACATGCTATTTCCATTGGTGAGGTCATCGCAGGAGCATACAGTGGTGATAGATTTTATGTCTAGAGTAGTATCACAGGGGAAACCGATGAGGCAGTCGTTTGTGCAGATGAGTGCTATAAAAAGCTGCTATTTTACGTGTAAATGTGGTACTGCATCTTGTCTTCACAGTTGGACATCAAACAGAAGATAGTGCATTCTGATGCAGTGGATGATAAGATGACCACGAATCAGCATTTTGCCCTGGCAGCCAAAAGGGCCAACCATACCCTGGGGTACATCAGTCCCAGCACTGCCAGCTGGGTGAGGGAAGGGATTGTCTACTCTGCTCTGTTCTCTGTGGCCTTACCTCAAGCACTGGGTGAAGTTTTCTGTGCCACATTTTAAGAAGGACATAAATTTCTTAGGGAGCTAAAGTAGAGCTACAGAGAATGTGAAACGTCTGGAGGGAAAGATGTTTGTGGATGTCTCTTGGTTTGTTCAGCCCAGAGCAGAGGGCCCTTAGGAGGAAGTTTTTCACACAGAGGGTGGTAGCACACTAAAACAGGTTCCCCAAGGAGGTTGTGGATGCCCCATCCGTGGAGGCATTCGAGGCCAGGCTGGATGTGGCTCTTGGCAGCCTGGTGTGGCAGTTGGTGATCCTGCACATAGCAGGGGGGTTGAAACTGGATGATCGTTGTGGTCCTATTCAACCCAGGCCATTCTATGATTCTTTGATTCTATGATTCAGAGCAGGCTGAGGGGAGGTCCAAATCCCTATAACACATGACAGGGTTTTGGGAATGGGATCCCACAGGTGAGGCCTCTGTGAGCAGAGCCCAGCACTGCACCATATCAGAGCAGAGCTACCTCCAGCTGTTCCAAAAGGGACCCTCTGCTGGGCAGAGCTGAGCCATGAGTGACACTTGGTGTGCTCTGGGAGAGCAGATTTAAGAAAGGAAAAACTGCTTCACAACAGCAGGTGGGAGCGAGAAGCGAGAAATGTGAGAGAAACAGCCCTGCGGGCACTAAGGTCAGTGCAGGATGACAGGAGAGGCTTCAGGAGTGGAGTAGAATTTTCCTGCAGCCCAGGAGAGACCCATGGTGGAGCAGGGACAGAGAGGGATCATGAAGAAGTGGCAGAGACAAAGCTTTATGGGCTGACTGCAGCCCCCATTCTCTGACCCCATGCACCCCATAGAGGGAGGAGATAAAGGAGGATGGATGGGATAAAGTGATTCTAGTTTGCTTTTGTTCTCCCTAGTCTGTTAGTAATAGGCAATAAATTACATTTATGTCCCTAAACTGGGCCTGTGTTTCCTGTGACAGTAAAGCCACCATGCTGCCCCAGCTAAAGCAGGACAAAGCAGGACACCCAAGGCTACATCCAGGCTGCTTTTGAAGATCTCCACAAACTTATCTGGGAAACCTTGGCAGTGCTCTATCACCTGCACAACAAAGAAGTGCTTCTTCATATTCAGACATTTTCTAGCCTGTGTCCTTCGCCTCTTGTCCTGGCACTGAGCACCACTCAGAAAGATCTGGTTTTTGTTGTGTTTTTTTTGTTTGTTTGTTTGTTTGTTTTGGGGCCCTCCCTTGAAATATTGGTAAGATCCCTCCTGAGCCTTCTCCAGGATGAATAGTCCCAGCTCTTTCAGTCTTTCCTCATTAGAGAGATGCTTCTGACCTGTAACCACCTTGGTGGCCCTTTGCTGAACTCTTTCCAGTATATCTGGGCCTCTCTTGTACTGGGGGCCCCGAAATGGACACAGTACAGCAGGTGCAGCTTCACCAATGCTGAGTACTGAGGATTGATTTCATTGTGTTCTGTGAGATTATATGAATGCATTATAATGAGAAAAGTTATCTGGTGGTTTATTTTCGTAGATAACGCGTCATCAGCCTCACTCCTACAATAACTCTTCTGAAGTAAATTGCAGGGTAATACACATTTAAAGCTATCAGTGGAAGAATGTTTTGAAAAGTTCAGTCAGCACCTAGCAAAGAAAATCAGAACTGAGTAAGAGAAATAATGTCAAATATTTTCCCAACCAGAAATTTAAATTGCCAGGAAAATAACAATCCATAACTAATATTTTTAGATACTCAATTGCACACAGCTTCATTTCCAGCTTTATTCTGAACTCCCAACTGTAGAAAGAAGTGAGTATGCTATATGGCTTCAGGACAGTGTGCTGTTGGTATTCTTCTTTTATGGCTACTAGACAGCAGAATTGTCTCCCATTTCTAATTTTAAAATGTTTCCTTCTGAGTGGTAAATTCATAATAGTCATGTTTATTCTCCAAAGTGTTCTTGTATATTGTTAAGAAAAGACAGAATCTTTACTAACTCAATTTGCTGGTAATATATATGTATAAATAACAGTATTACAGGACAAAACTAAATGTTTTTTATCTTGTATTGTGGCACAGAACTCTGGATAAAAAGTGTTGCAAATATGTAATTAAAGATTTCAAGTCCTGGCTGTATGGTGTATGATGCCATGACACCAGCTCTAACAGAATTCACAAGGAGCTGTATTTCACCTTTAAAATGTAGTCTAGGTTGTTATAACACATCAATATCACAATCTTAGTGGGAGACTCTCTGTTTAAGAGCATTTTTGAACCTCTCTAGTACCTCTTTCTTTATTTAGATGAGGCAATTCCGAGCTGTATTTTTTATCTCCTGAGTCTCTCTTTCCCCTCCAGTTCTGAGAATTATTTTCTGGACTAACACTGCAACAGTGCTGAAGGCTGAGAACTTCAGTCCACATCTAAACAGGAAAATCATTTTCATCCTTAGAAACTATCAATGTTTTGGAATTAGAAATTAAACTGTTGTGAGAAGACTTTACTATTATTATTTTCTCAGAATAGAAATGCTCCGAGAAAATTTTTTGGAGAAGGACTATGAAGTTATTTTTGTAGCTTGTCAACTTCCTGCCAACTGAACACTCCTGTCAATTTCACCTTCTGACCTTTTGTCAATTTCATTTTCTGCCAGAAGGCAGAAAGTGATTCCGATGAGAATCTTTCAGGCAGGGAGCCAGATGCTGGTCACCTGCCTTCTCTGTCTTGCAATTCTCAGCCTCTATACCTGTACCCAGCCTACTGCCAGTCCCTTAGTTCCTCACATGAAGGATCCTTGGCAATCTTATTTTATTTTCTTCCTATTTCTTTTCCAGGTAGGTCATAGAAAAGGAAAACACAATCAACAAGCCTTCAAAATAAAATCTGGCAGATTTTTTAAAATATTTTTTTTTCCCCTGGGATGGGATTTTTTTATGGGGATTTTTTATTTTTTTTCTGAACCAGTTGTTTTCTATTTGAAAATCATTCTGCCATAAAATTGACTATAAGCTAGGTTTCTTTCTTTCTCCTTTAATGCCTAATGAGGGACTTAGCTGACTCCATAGTATGCAGGAATGATGCTTCCTAATGTACTCGGCATGGTTACTTGTGTTGGAAATGAGATGAAAGCACTTGAATCACTTTCCTTTTCAAATGGAAGTCTAATTAACATATAGATCAGCTGGCTAATACTTCCATGGAACATGTACAGTACTTGTTATTAAAATACAAGCACTCTTTGAACTTCAGCAGTCACTTGAAATTTTTTAATCTTCCAGTTCTGCCTTTGTTTGCAATAGTTTAGATAAGAAATTGGACAGACAAGAAGCTAAACTTAAGCAATGATTTGGACACTCTTGAAGTCGTGGTTGAGCTTCTATTTGCTTAACAGCACATATTATGCATAAAGAATCACGGTTCAAGAATTTATCTAAATTGAATGTGTTATAGCATATGACAGCAAGAGGATTTCTTTCAAAATTAGCTTGTGTCTTTTTAGGCAAAGTGAATTATTCCCAGGTCCCAAGAAATCATCTCCAATAGCTTTCACTAGCTCTTGGCAGCAGCAATGCCTTCTGCTGAGAAGAACCAATCAGCTGGAATATGCTTTTGTTGCTGGACCTGCATGAGGTAGGAGCATGATGCATGAAAAACTAAGGAAAAATCCTATGGGTAGTGTTAGTGCTCAGGGACCTGCATGACTTAGATATGAAAAACAGAAGGAGCTTGAGGATTTGTAGTATGAGAGAGGGAAACTTGTGGGCCTATAAGCATTAAAGAATACGTAAGAGAAAGATATTGATTCATTATTTGAATGCATTAAAATAGCCCCACTCCCTCCCCCCCCCCCCCCTCCTTTTTTTTTTTTTAATGTGTCTTTCTTTTCTGACTATTTATTGCAATTGTTCAACAACAAAATTGTAACACAACAAAATTGGTTTGTTTCAATTCACTTTCTCTTGGTATTGCAATATTGTCTGTGGGTAAAAATCTGCTTTTTGTTTTGTTTTCTTTGTTTTGTTACCAGTTTTAGTATTTCTGCAGAGCAGGTCGTATTGTTTATGAAAACAAACAAACAAACAAAAAACAAACACACATATGTTTTGGCTTTTTATTTTTCATTCCATTGACTTTTGGAACAGCTTTAGGTAGCTCTAGTAAGCTGGATTTAATTGTCAGTTCCAATGGACATATTTCAGAGCTCACCATTAAGACAAGGAATTAATGGATGTTCTTAATTTGAAGTCAGTGGGATTAAGACATCTGATAATATGGCTAATCCATGCCACTGAGAAAGCAAACATGAGTTTAGCAACAGTTTTGCTCATAGTTTCCTGCAGACTGAATCATAAGTGCAAGTGATGAATTAATGACAGATGCAAAACTAGAGGGACGGGTAATTTCTCCTGTCAAACTGGAGATTTAATGTGAAACTACAACTCTTCAGGAGATGAAGATACTCTAAAACCCATAGTAAGAGTGAACCGGGTTTTTAAAATTTTGGTTCTCCAGATAAACACAAAAACAACACTAAAAGTATCCTTGTTTAATTTTATCACTTTTCAGTGTCAAAAGTTATTTAGGTTTTGGCACTGATAACTGACTGAATTAACAATAATTTCTCACTCATTTCTGCTAGTTATCTAGAAGGTGTGTCAAAATAATTATCAATATGCAACAGGTAGACAGTGAATACGCTCCCACTCTCTGACTGTTTTCCCTTTGAGCTCACTCACCCTCAATGCTGCCTTTGCATTGCAGGCAGCATAAGATCTAGCTGAGAGACTGTAGGTGCTTTTGTTGCTTTCCAATTTTCCCTCTTCAAATGTAGAATACTCATTGTGTAACAGATAAGACATTTTCAGACAAGTAAAATACAAGATCTGGAGAAACCCTGCATTTGTGCCAGTAAGTGTACATTGATATGCTGTGTATTTATAAGTAAATTTCAGTAATCACAAACAATTAACCTGATCCAGAAGACTCACAGTAGTCTGATCTGCCCACATTAGAGCAAGAATGCTTCTGTTACATTGGGTTGCTTTCTGATAATCTAAAACCAAACCTGTAAGAACCAAGGACCAAAAGATCCTGTAACTTCTTCCTCTCAGGTGAAAACGTTTGCCCTCAAATGCAGACCTTTTATTCATATTCCCTAGGACCCTTTTTTTCATCAAAGTAGAGTTAGACTCAAACACAATTAGAATGGCATTTCTATGGGAATTATGGGAGAGGTGAAGGAATCTAATTATTTTTATGTGGAGTCTGAAGAATTTGTGAGTATGAATAGATTATGTGGATCCTTTTGTTAGCAGAGAATCTATTCAACAACTCTTAAAATAAATCCCAAACCCAGGTTCTTCTTGTAACAGCAGAAGCATTTATATTCAACAGGTTTTGATTTCATCTCTGCTTGAGAATTTATTGTCATAAGGATGAGGGATTCGTCTGAAGCAATATCTCATGATTATACTTCTAATCTGTCTAAGATACAGTGAGCTTTGTGCATGTGTTTGTTGTAAATTAAATACAACTGCATACCTTTCATAAATTATTCTGAATTATTAGAACTTTATTAAAAACATTGTGTACTAAAACACCATCTGAAGCAGCACTATATGGTGATCTATTCATGCAGAAAACACCTTGGCCTAAAGACTACCAGTCATGTACTATGGTATGTACAACAGCAGACATACCAACCAAACAGTACCTTCCTTCTCCTCTTTAAAGTTTTATATCTGGTAAATCTTTCTTGCCAGATGGAAGGTAAAGATTAGCTCGACTTAATGTTCAGTGGCAATCTGAGAAGTTGCCTTCCTTCTACCATCAGACAGGGTTATAGCTAATTCCATGAGTTTGCAGGTGATAGCTTACAGGTTATGTTAGCAAGTTGTGGTAGTAGCAGTCTGACATTTAGCTCTCAATTACATTGTTTTACAAGTTTGTACTGCATGAGAAGTTTACTACTGAATAGACTCAAGTGAATTAAACCAGAAGGTAAGAGTGGTCGTAATTAAACTGAAGCAATTCTTATATGCCTTCCCTACAGAGTGCAACAGTTTTAGATTCTCTTATCTGTGCTTCTTGGGGCTGATAACATGGGAAAAATATTTCTTAGCCTATAAGGGTTAACAAAGAAACCTCAAACGTAATGTATCATCCTGCTCTGGATTAGAGAGAAAGAGAGATGTGTTTTAGGAGAAGGCTGTTCTGTGATAACAAGTTATCTGCCTCTTCTGACTGTCATAAATCACTCTGAAAAAAGATGGACTTCAAAAAGTAATCACAGTACAAATTCACACCTCAGATGGTCCTAATGGAAGAGTCTACATAGTATACTTACAGCTGCCACTGCTTCCAAGGATTTTTTTTTTTTTTTTTCCATTTGATTTATTTTCTACCTGTCTGCCATTGTTCCTTCATCTTCATATATAATAGATACTAGATAGTGAGAAAGATGCTCATCTTTTAAATGAAGGAAAAGATGTGGTAGAAAAAAAAATAGTTTTACTGTACCCCAACATTTGCTTTGCAAAAAACCATTATTTCCGTATGATCAGCCTATATTTCATAATCTGTATCAAAAAATACCTTCTTATGTCTTTAATTCGTATCTAAAGGCAAGTAGACTTCATCATGGTATTCTGAACTGTAAAGCAACAGTAGGCTTAGCTGCAACAGCTGATCTTAATCTCACTATTTGTATTATCCTCTGTTAAGGACTACTATCATAACACTAAGGAGGGCTAAAAGAGATATAAAACCATTTCTCAGCTTCCAACAAAACCAGGTTGTAAGGTGGGTGTGAATGCTGAGAAAAGAGTAAGTTTCATTTAGCTAAGACATTGATATTTATTTAAAAAGTGAACCAAACTGCTTATATATTCTTCCTTTTCAGACTCCTCTGATAAAACTTTCCTTTACTGATGTATCAAAACCTGTGTCCTCTCCTGTTGAAATTATCCATACATTCTGAACTGCATAGATAACACAGGGTAGAACCAAACTTTAAAACCATTACTGCTCCTCTTTCATCAGATGACCAACCTGTTTTTTCGCTCACCTATTTTTTGTATCTGTGTCCAAACGAACCTATGCTAGGAAAAAGAAAAAGAAAAAAAAAAGTCTTGGATTAAAATCCAAATGTTAAGTTAGTGAATAGGACAACACTAGTGATGCATGTCTTTATCATAAGATATTCTCAAAGTGTTCTGCAGTGCAGTTTTCATTTCTATTTTGGTTACCCTCCTGGAAATGTTAAATTATGACATTAGTAGGCAAGAATCAGTAACATGTACCCATGATTCCCTATGATACATTATGTTTAGTCTAACTTTAAGAATATGTAGTGTTGCCTATTTTCAACAATAACATTCACATTTTTCTCTTTTGTGTACTTTGAAATATCGGAACAAGGTGGAAATCAATAAAACTGATGCTGCATTTTGTTTTTTGTCTCAAATCTAGTTGAGGAGATTGGTATCTTTAATTATCCTGTCAAAATCCGCCAGTCTTTCTATATGTCACATGTTGGAATGCAAAGAAATCCTTTTGACCCTTGATATCATCATCTGTTCTCAACAGAACTGACACTACTCTTATACATACATACATATACATACATATATAAATGTTCTGAATATACACGTCTACATAGATAGCAGATTTCTAGAATTATGTACATAAAGAGGATTCTTCAATTACATCTGAATTTAAACCATTTATAGCCTGAATCTTCACACATACTTAAGTATTTCCCATTTGAATTTTCTTGTACGTTCTCTTTTTTTTTCTGTATACCTCTCATGATGTTACTTTGTAGGTGTTTGACATTCTGCTTGATCTCTCTATCTTTTCCTTCCCTGAGGCAATTTAATGTCTGCTCTTTTTAATAGCCTTTTTTTTTTTTTTTTTTTTTTTAATTGTAACATGAGCATATTTGTGTTGGATTTAAACTCAAATTGTGTTTATACATCTGAAGTGAAGTAAAATAAGTTCTCCCAACCTTCACTATTACTTGTGTCTCTGGTTAGTGATAACTTTTCGAAGGTAGTGAACCTATATTTTTTTTGTCAGCACTGTCTTAATATAAGTAGACTTTGGCTGATCCAAAGAAAAATAAAATGTTGTTAAACACTTTGATAATTTTCAGTTGTGAGTGTTTATTGAAATAGAGTAGGAATCAGAGAGTCATAGAAGCATAGAATAATATGGGTTGTAAGGGACCTTTAAGATCACCTAGTTCCAACCTCTCTGCTATAGGCAGGGACATCTCCCTCTAAACCAGGTTGCTCACAGCTCCATCCAGCCTGGCCTTAAATGCTTCCAGGGAGGGGGCATCCACAACCTCACTGGGCAATCTGTTCCAGTGCCTCACCACCCTTACAGTAAAAATTTTCATCCTAATATCTAGTTTAAAACTTTTCCCCTTGTCCTGTCGTTACATGCCCTTACAAAAAGTCCCACCCCAGCTTTTCTGTACACCCCCTGCAGCTACTGGAAGTCCACTTTAACGTCCCCACAGAGCCTTCTCTTCTCCAGGCTGAAGAACCCCAGCTCTCTCACTCTGTCCTCATAGGAAAGGTGCTCCAGCCCTCTGATTCACTTCATGGTCTTCCTATGGACCTGCTCTAGAAGGATATTTCTGTAGAGACCAGTGTTCAGGATCACTAAAATAATTTAATCCTTCTGTTAGTCTGATGGTTTTGGGCATGGTGCTTCTTCCTAATGACACTTGAGTCCATAAATTAAAAGTAGGATGTACTAGGGAAATAAGCTTTGCAGCTGTCAAATGACTTGAGCATGCAGACTAAGGAATATTTAACATCACATGACTCCAACCATTAGGTTGTATTTTTCATACAATTTTCCAGAGCCTCACTTAAGATTGATAGAAATGTTTCTTGCATGTAAGGAAGCAAGATAAAAACACTATATATAAAACACTCCCATGGCCTGAGGATCTGCATACTACTAAAATAGTACTGACACTGATAACACTGATTTGATCTCATGTGAAAATTCCCGTTAACATACTTCTAACACCTTCCAATTCACTCTCTTGATACATAAATTTAAGTTCTTAAGCAGTCTTAAAACTGTGGATGTGTTAACTATAAATAATCAAAAAACTACAAATCACCAAATAAAATAAAGGGATTTAGGAATTCACCAGATTTTCAGACATAAACTTCGACAATTTAAACTCCCGGTCGGACCCAGACTTCCATTAAGTAACATTTACAATACAAATTAGAAATGTACTTGGACATAACTATAGACTATAAACAAAGCATATACTTAAGAATCCAGGCTGCCATCTTCTTACTGGTATTAGTATATATGTACACGCCTGTTAGACAGAGCCCAGCATGTTCTTTTATATTGTGAACACATCTTGCAGGTACACCTGAGCTCAATCTGCCATCACTAGCAAAAGACCTATCAAAAGTAAGTTCATACTTTCAACACAATCAAGAAAGCAACTCAAAGTAAAATTGATAGTTTAAGAAAAATGAATTTTTCTAACTGGGAGATCCTATTGTGAACCGAGCTGCAAAACAGTTGGAAACTTCTGACCTTGTCTGCTCCAGGTTTACCACTGAACATGTTTAATTAAAAACACATCAGATTAAGACATTTTGTTATATGGGGAAAGGTTGGAGTCTCTTAGGTGCAGTAGCTGTTGGAAGAAACACGACAAGGACAAGATTATTCATTTCAGCAACAGAAATCAGACACAAAAATAGTTTTTTTTCTACTCATTCATTCTACTGGGGAATGCTTGAGATAAGCAAGTGCATTGGTTCATGCTCTTTTATTTCTCTGGTCAGCTAGAATATAGAGTAAGTTAGAATAGGTGTGAAAAACCTATCTGAGACAAATTATGTTCATGTCATTCATTAATTTCCCTGTTTCCCTTGTAATCCATGTTTCTCTTGTATCAACTACTTTTGCCACTTCTGGGACTTGGATGAAACAGCAAAATGAAAAGCCTTGTGTGAGGAAGTTTTTTCTGAAGTGAGAAACAAAATCAAGATATTAGGAAACAACAACAAAAAACCATGAATTTCAGTTCAATCTTTATAAATAATGAAGTATTCCTTTAATGTGAGGCTGGATATTTTCTGAAAAATTGCTGTTATTGGGTGCACAGTAGAATTTACTGTGCAAAATTTTCCCTTTTTAAAAGAATGTGTACCTCTACCTTAGGCCTTATAAATAAAAACTACCCTTATGTACACTTGTGTATGTATGTATGTGTATATCCACATATATCAGTATACATGCAAGTATATTTATATATACATATACTTGCATGTGTACCCACAAACAGAGCAAGGACTGTGTACACTCACAAGAATATTTTTGTCTGTATGCTTGATTGTTCTTCCAGAGATTATTCATATCTGGAGGTCTGAGAAGTATTTGGACAAAGTTCTCAAGACACAGAGTATGAATTTTGGGTGGTCCAGTGTGGAATGATGCATTGGGCTTGATGTTCTTTATGGGTTGATTCCAACTTATGATACTCTATGATTCTAGAGTAATCCAGTAACAGCCCTGTCTATCTTCACAAAGATAAACAAAGAAAGTGCAAAAACAGTATGGGCCAGAAATTTCATATTCAAGCGAGACTATTTACTGTGTAACTATAGACAGTGGAAAGAGTAACCCACTATTGCAATTTCTTATCCAGTCATCTTGAACATGAGGAAATAAGATAAAATAATCTCATTTTTTACAAAATGCAGTTCCTATGAAATTACATCTCCTTCCCCTAATGAAATGTTAATGTCAATAATGCATGGATGATGAGCCTATATGAAGTTCTAATGATACCTTCAATAAATCTCACAGTTATATTGATAAATATGCCTTGTTTTTTTTTATATCTGAAATAGTCTTAAATTATCAAAGAAGCTCACTGAATACATTAACGTGAGACTACAGAGATTATTAATATTAAATGTGAATTTTCAGCAAAGATGACATTAATGATCTGATATAAACTGACAAAAGCAAATGAATTTCAAGTTAAACTTACTACCTTGTCCTTAATTCACTTTGGGGTGTCTAGCAGTGGTGTTGGAATTGATGTGAAGTGGCATGAATGTTTAGGTTGCCCATTGGTGTATTGGCAGAGGGAAGTGTCTTTGGGCTGTTCTCTTAGTCATGTAAAGGATTGCTCTCATTCCCACAGATTTAACTCAGACCTTTAAATGCTATGTTATGAAGTTTGAAATATTTTCATAAAGGTCAAGTCAAGTAATTAAAAATACACTGCTGAACAAGACTGCTTGTTTTTTAATTTAATTATAATCACCTACCTTTCAATTTTTATCCAATTTACCACATCGGGCATCTTCAGATTTTAGCTCCTATCTTTAATTGGAAGCATTGTTCCTCTTCTCCACTTTCCCCCAGAAAATTGATTTATAAGGCTGAGGTGCTAATTTCAATAACTCAACATTTGAACATTTGTCTTCAAATTATGTTTTACTCATTTCACAGTTTGATTTGGAAAACAAGAATAAATGTCCTGAAGCAGAGATTAACAAAAGGGACAGGACTGTCCTTAAAATTCACCAAATCATGTAATGCTTAGAAGGCGGCTTAGAAGGCTTATTTTGTTCAGCACTAGAACTGGCTTAGAAAGCCTTCTATTCTGAGATTCTTATTTCTGACTTGTAAAGTTTCCTATCTTTTCGTGATGTAATAAAATTGAACTGTTTGTTCAGCATTTACTGAACTCAGATACTTCCCAAAGAGTTTATCTTTTTCCATGATGGGCATCAGTTTGATGATGCAGTGTATAGAGTGGTCCTGGAGCAGTTAGTTCTGTGAGGGATAAGAAGAAAGAGGCTGGGATATGGAGGATCCAAAAGTATTACATAGAAACACACTAAGCAATCCTTTCTTGCAAAAGCATGTTGTTCATGTCATGTAGATGTGCATTTGAGAAGGTACAGACACCTGAGAGTAGAACTGCACTGTAACACAAACTCACCACGTCAATGCTAGAATGATAATATAATAGCCTCCTTCTATGAAGCAGTCAAAAAGATTTAAATTAAATGAGAAAAATCACCTCAGGAGGGGAGGGAAAAAGAGGAGGGGCAGGATACCAAGTGCCAGATTCTAGTTTGATGCAAATTAGAAGACTTCACATGATAAATCCCTAAGCAAATAGGCTTTCATAATGGAACCACTGACAGTCCCTCTGTTTAGCAGTGCTGCCAAGCCTGCCATATGAAAGCATAAAAGCGATCATCTGCTGTGTTTGGTCTAGATTCAGATCCCTCCTCTTTGCTTCTTGGACCACATACAAATCATTTTGGAGACCAAATGACATCAGTAATTAGACCCTCCCTCAGAAGAACACACTGACAGGTACCTCAGGCAGTTCCAAGCCATTCCTTTCAGATTTATGCACCCTCTGTCCTGAAAAAGCCGCAATCCAACCTTTCCTCAACCTACCCAAGGGCCAGAACGTCTCTAGATGTTTTAGATAAACAAGTTGAGATCTAAGAGATATTTCTTAAATAAGGTAAAATGTTGCTATGAACAGAAAAATAAAAAATTAAAATCTAAGAGTTCATCAGTGGCTTTCAGAAACCTGAAACACCATGAATGTGAATGTGCATTGCACTTAAAAGCATTAAACATGTAAATCCCAAAGTTTAAACTAGGCAGTCTTACAGCAAATGTGATTTTAAGAGCACCTCTCTGACTCCACAGTAAGACTCACTTCTAATAAATCATTGAATCAAGTTATCTCTTCACAGCATGCCATTCTGCTTGTGTCAAGAACAAGGGCTCAGAAGTCAGAAGAAATGTGAAATATAAGTCTCAGTTTCTGTGGATCGCTGAGCATTCAGGGAGAGCTCAGTTTCTCCTTCTGCTGAGAAGTGTTGTTATTCCTTGAATTAGCAGAAGCATAGAGGGTAGCAGGTGTTATTTCAGATGAAATACTTGCTGACAGTTTTTTGTTTGTTTGTTTGTTTGTCTGTTGTGGTTTGTTGTTGTTTTCTTTTTTTTTTTTTTTTTTTTTTTCATGAGGCTAATGGATTACCTAATTGCTAATAAAAATTAATGAGAAAAAACATGTGGATACTTAAAAACATCTCACCTGTCCGTTTAGGTACTTAAACCAACTAACCAGCCATTGGTGCTCAGAACCACTCTTTCTCAGATATTTCACATCTCAGTGAAAACAGCAAAGCCCACTTACTGATTTTGCAGGTCCACATTTGTATTTGGATTGTAAGCACGTTGAAAACACAGTACAAAAGCAAGACTTTAGGATACAGTTTCCATCTTTCTATAGCTCCAAACAGAGGGAATGTAACTGAACTACCATCAGGTACTCTGGAGGAACATTCAGGCTTAAATAAAGATAAAAATTCTCTAGGTGCAGAATGACAAAGTGAGATCTAGTTCATGGGAAAGTTCACAAAGCTCCAGTGTCCATGTGTGTTTGATATCTTTCACTGCAAGGTTTAATTGCTTTAATTTTGCAGGGGGCAACTTACATGTGAATATGTAGCAGATCTGCTTCAACTGGTTAAACATCTTACCCCAGTTCTATCATCTGCATTTTGCTATCGGTAGGCAAACCACCTCTTTATACAGGTTATTCAGTTTTATCCTGGCTATATAAAGTTGCTGAGAATTTCTCTGCATTACGACTTCAGCATTAAGACATAAGAAGAGTTTGAGAATTTTCTGAGAAGACATTTTTAGTGAAAATCTCTTGAAGCACAGAAGCAGCGTGTTAAATGCAATGATTACTCCCATAATTTCTGAACATCCTTCCATTGGCTCCAGTGGCCTTTTGATGCTATTCTCAGAAATAATTATTAGTGAATTTGAATTTTATGAAGAGAGGCCTGTGGAGAGTGATAACATCATTTAGTAGGCCATATAACACCACTGAGAAATATGGAAATAACAACTTTTTTCCCCATATAAACTTCTATCTTTAGTGCCAATCATGACTGCAGCAATTTTAGGACTTTTAGCATGAAGTACATTGAAAATAAAACATTATTACTCATTAAATTTCCTATCCATTTGGAGGGATTCAGAATGTGTACATTTTACAGCTATTACCCTAGCAAGAAAATTCTCCTAGTGGTTCACAAACTGTGCAGCTCCATGAAGATCAAGCAGTTCTCTAAAAATTATTTCACCATGACCTCTTCTCTCTATTACTGCTGCAGCTGAGAAGTACATCCCTGTTGTCTCAAAGGGTTGGAGGCACTAGAAGATTATTTAAGGTGCCCAAGAAGCAACCCAGCTCTTAAATCCACAGTGGCTCCCAAGAAGATACTCTCAGTTCAGCCATAAACTAGCTGGTGTCTGGAGATTAAATTATTGCATGTGCAGTGAAGGGAAAGAGGAAGGGTTCTTCCTATCACAGCTGTAGAACTTCCAATAGCTTAAAATATTTTAGCCTTGTTTTATCTGACTCATGATTAATTTACCTTAATTTTGATTATGTATGAACTATAGATATATTCTAATATATATTTCTAGACTCTCATTATAATCAATGGTGAGGGGAAAAGCAGCAGATCTACAAAGTGATTTATGCATTGTAGAACAAAAGAACTCCTGCCTCTGAAGTATTTTTTGTACAACCTGGATCATTAGCTTAGATTACATGTATACTTTAGACAACTAAAGTTAGTGTACCACCTGAGACCATTAAAAATTGGGTCTGCAGTATTATTTGCTGACCACTAAGTCAATGAAGTCACTGTCTATGTAGTCAGTGGAAAGAATGAAGCATATTCAGAAAGAAATCCTGGATAAATCATCATAGCAGTTTTAGAAAGAGAAGAAATATCATCTTCAGGGTACTGTCCAGGGAAGCTAAGCTACAGATTTTGAAGGATAAAATTAGTCGAAACATATTCCCTGTCAGGCGCCAAAAGATGAGTGCAAACATTGAATAACACACAGATACCTACTGAAAACAGTGGGGACTGAAAAGCACAAATAATTTTAGATATCTGTCTTTGTCTTTTTCTGTACTTCAGCTTCCCATGCATAAGGCAAAAATAGCAACAGATTTCTGTCCTCCCAGAAGTACTGAGCAGAAAACTATAAAAGGCTGCAAAACTCCTAAGCATAGAAACAGTAGAAAGGCATGTCCAAAGCAGGGTAGTCCAAAACCAAGGCCACTACCAAATTCAGGGGAACAGGAATGAATACAAAAGTATTTGTGTTTTGGTCATAGTTCATACGGCTGAAGAAGTAGACAAAACATGTCATAGTCAAAGTGCTTGACTAGTAACTAAGAGATATGAGCTTTGACACTAGCTTTCACACTGGTTTTGTGTGTGTCCTAAGTAATTTCCCTTGAATCTGGGAGTGATAAAGCACATACATAGAAAAATTTCATGCATTGGGTGATGGTAGGGATGTGGCTTCTATGTATTAAATGTAAAATAATTGAATTGCAGAGTGGGTTTCAGTGTTGTTTGGATCTTCTATTTAGTGTTACAATAACTTAGGTCTGGCCATATATTTAATAAATCAACAGTTCTTTTAGAGATTCCATGTAGACAAATGGGATCAGTTCACTAATACAATACAGAAAAACAGTTAGCAGAAAAGACACACAAGTTAAGATTGCTGTGTTTGTCTGAGTTACAGCAAGGAAAGCCTACACAAAAGAAATAATTGTTGTGTCCCTTCATTCTCAAAGCTGTCTAAGGCTGTTCCCTGAGGAATTATCCACCTAAGGAATTACTGGCTGATAGAGTAATCATTTGAGTAAAAACTATATTCACTGCTCAGAGCCAGAGCTCACATATGTCTGTTAAATAAACCTTTTTTTTTTAGTTTAGTTTTTTTTTTTTTTTTTTTTTTTTTTTTTTTTTTTTTTTGACTGAGGGAAAGTAATTAAATGTCTCTCGAAGAGGAAAAAGTCATACCTTAATTCCTATTTAGGACTTCAGTTCTGGGCAGTGGTAATCTGCAGTCTTCAATTCAAACTCTGCCACTATCAGTACGTTTTTTCTACTTAATCTGCAAGTCCTTTACAATGCCCTTAGTAAAGTGAAGTCCTGATCAGTTTTTCCTTCGTGTGTCATTGTAATACAAATAATAATGTTAACCAGTAATAATCATTTGTTTCCCCTCACTAATTCTTTCAGTTTTGTTCCTCATATATATATTATGTGTGTGTGCATGTATCACCTTTCACAGAAAAAGTAAAGAATTATCGATGAATATTCATCTTATGGCTATTCACCATCTCTACTCTTCTAATGTGATTAACTGCTAAATTAAATGTCACTGGGTTTATCAATTGAAAAGAAATCTGAATGGCTTTGTAATTCAAAAACAGGATAACATTTCTTCTTCAAGTAGTATCACAGATTAATGATATCTATAAAAAACAATCCCCTTTATTTATAATACTGCAGTGATTTAACTGTGTAATACAGTTAAAGGATGAATCTCATCCTTGTTGATGAAAAAGCAAATTCCTACAAGCTAATTCCTTTTGTACCAAAAGTCTCAATTTGTTCTTATACCAGAATAAATTTTGGCTGCGAAGAGGTGATGTAGTCATGGAAAGAGTGTTGTTCTACAACAGCTTTGCTGAAAGCAAGAACAAGCAAGGGTTTAACATACCATGAGACAAAGGTCAAAATGTGATTACACAAGCATTAATGACCAAGAAGACCTTCCCATATTTTGAGGTGTAGTTTCCTTAGTGTAGCAGAATTTTATGGCTCATAAATACATGTAAATATTTTGGTCCCCTCTATGAGGTATGGTCTCAGTATCCCCTTATCTCACAGGCATGCTCTGCATCTGCTTTAGTTGAATATCCTTTACATGATGTTATGAAATGGAATACCGATAACAAGAATCATAAAACTGTGACAATGCTCATCCCAACATATCATCCATGATATGAGCTAGCTGGCACTCAGGGTCTGGGATGTCTGCAAAACCAATGCTCTGGTGAAAGAGTCACTTACTGTGAGGGTATCTACAGTATCTCTAAAACTCAAGTTTATTTCTTTGATCACACATTCCAAAGCGGTTTTGACCGAACCTTCCCGCTGGAAACTGGCTACTGCTTCTTATGGCGTGGCCTAATATACTCTTAGAAATGAAGGCAGGCAAT
The DNA here is from genome assembly GCA_030625065.1 of Alectoris magna. Classification (NCBI taxonomy): domain Eukaryota; kingdom Metazoa; phylum Chordata; class Aves; order Galliformes; family Phasianidae; genus Alectoris; species Alectoris magna. The sequence continues at coordinate 6,424,462 of CM060561.1, forward strand.
GAACAAATGAAGTCACATAAGTTCCTATCACTTCACAAAAAATTTATTTTCATCTCTTATTATGCCAATAACTGTGTAATTCTGGGGGAAGATATCTTTATTCAATAAGATATCTGGATTCTAGAAGTTACATAGTGAAAAGCAGAGTAGATAAGGCAGGTAGAAACAAAAGCTGTGTTTTCTCTTGTCATGGGAAATGTCTGGTGCTTAATATAATTCTTTGCTATTGTGTCTATTAATTTTAAAAAGACAAGTCTTCCTTACTAGCAGAAGTCAGAAAGGAAAGAAAATACTACAAATCACAAATCTTTTAAATCATTTATACTATTCATTGATTGACTGGTGAATACAGATATATTTTAAATCATTTAGATTACTTTTATGGTTTTTTTTATTCACTGACAACACAGATGCATCTGTTTTAACTGCTCTTATATTGCAAAAAAATATAATAATAATAAAAAAATCCTGCTGTATATGCTGTATATTACTGTCCCCCATGACCTCCTTATAACAAAGCTGAGGAAGTACGGGATAGATGAGTGGACAGTGAGGTGGGTTGAAAACTGGCTGACTGGCAGAGTGCAGAGGGTCGTCGTTGGCGGTGCAGTGTCTGGATGGAGGCCTGTAACTAGTGGCGTCCCCCAGGGGTCTGTGCTGGGTCCGGTCTTGTTCAACATCTTCATCAATGACCTTGATGAGGGGATAGTGGCCACCCTCAGCAAGTTTGCTGATGATACGAAGTTGGGTGGACTGGCTGACACACCTGAAGGCTGTGCTGCCATTCAGCAAGACCTGGACAGGCTGGAGAGCTGGGCAGTAAGGAACAGGATGATGTTTAAGAAAAGCAAGTGTAGAGTCTTGCACCTAGGGGGGAATAATTGCGTGCACCAGTACAGGCTGGGGGATAACCTGCTGGAGAGGAGCTCTGCAGAGAGGGACCTGGGCATCCTGGTGGATGACAGGTTGGCCATGAGCCAGCAGTGTGCCCTCGTGGCCAAAAGGGCCAATGGCATACTGGGGTGTATAAAAAAGAGCGTTGCCAGCAGGTCAAGGGAGGTGATCCTCCCCCTCTACTCTGCCCTGGTAAGGCCTCATCTGGAGTACTGTGTCCAGTTCTGGGCTCCCCAGTATAAAAAAGACAGGGATCTCTTGGAAAGAGTCCAGCGAAGGGCTACAAAGATGGTGAAGGGCCTGGAGCATCTCCCCTATGAGGAACGACTAAGTGAACTGGGTCTGTTTAGCCTTGAGAAAAGAAGGCTGAGAGGGGATTTGATCCGGGTTTATAAATACCTGAGGTGTGGTGGCCATAGTGGTGAAGCTGGACTCTTTTCAGTAGTGCGTGGGGACAGGACAAGGGGAAATGGGATGAAGCTACAGCATAGGAAGTTCCGCACGAATGTGCGCAAGAACTTCTTCACGGTGAGGGTGACGGAGCATTGGAACAGGCTGCCCAGGGGGGTTGTGGAGTCTCCTTCTCTGGAGATATTCAAGACCCGCCTGGACGCCTACCTGTGCAACCTGGTGTAGGGAACCTGCTTTGGCAGGGGGGTTGGACTCGATGATCTCTGGAGGTCCCTTCCAACCCGTACAATTCTGTGATTCTGTGATTTCATAGAAGGCTGGTGTGGGATTCAACTGACCAAATATAGATACCTACCTTATATATAACCAGACCTTTGTGTGTGCGCTTTCCTTCATGATTAATTAAAAGGAATAGACATAGTTATAGCATGGTCAATATCATGCTGAAGTAGGCATCTATAATAAATCAGACGAACTGTGGCCTTCAGATATTTCCATCTCTTCTCTGATGTTAAAGAAAGCCCAAATTACCAGGCTTTTGTCTTTGAATTTCACTTTGACACCTTACAACAAATGAAATAATCCTGTTCCAGTGACCTGGTTCTAATTTAATGATTCAGTAAAAAAAAAAAAAAAAAAAAAAGGTGTGGGGGGGTAATAAACTATCAAAATGTACCTATAGCTAAAGGGAGTTGGGAAATTGTTTTAGCTTAATATAAATGTAATTAACATAATTTCAATATACACTATTTTGACAAACATATGATCTTATAATCAGACCTCATCCAGACCAATATTTTATTTTCTCTTTACCTCAAGGAATTAAGTGTAGATGTTTCTGCAGACAGAAGAAAAAAAAAAAAAATTATAATGAACTATTAAAATGCCTGTTTTGGAATTCTGCCAATAGTTCTAAAATTGTCTATGGAGGGAGAATACATTCTGCTGCGAGGAATGGCATTCATCACAACAAACTTTGAAGGGTTTACAGTGTGCCTAGACAACAGTGACTGCAGTCGCACTAAACTCCAGTGGTTAAAGGGCACTTTAAAAGATTGAGTCAAATAAACTATTTTAGAGATCTGTCATTTGATCTTAGTTTTGTGTCACCATTCCTATTAGGTAGCAAGTGACAAACATGTAGAAGAGCCATATGCTGCTGCATCAGAAAGACACAAACTCCAGATCTTCTACCTTGCATGTTCTGGATGATGACCTCCCATAGCAGCAATACATTTCAATTTTTAAGCACCTGTGTTTTTTGCCTGAATAGACACAAAGAATAATAACAAAATAAAGGAGATAAAAAGATTTCTTATTTATTTATCCAAATCAGGTAAGCAAGAAAGCATCTTACTGTTTTCCAAGCTTATTTGGGCTTTCGTGTATGTAATGATTACTTTGGCTAATCCCTTAGAGATAACATAGACTGTATTTAACTCCAAATTCCATTTAGACATGAAAATGATAATGTAATTCCTGCCTTAAAAATCACTGCCTTAGCCATTTGACAGATTTTACATATATGAAGATGTTTGCCTAAATAAAGAAATAAATATGAATGAAACAAAATAAGGAAAAGATTAGTCATACTCCCACTTTTATTTATTTTAAATTAAATTGAATGATGAGCAAGAAACCTCCACTAGGTGTGGAACAAGAGAGTCACTTTATACAGCAACCAGTAAAACTGTTATGTTTATTTTGATGATTCAAAGGTTATTCTGTGCTAAGGTCATAGATTTAAATTGACTTTATTAAACGTGTGACATATTCAAAATTAAATTGTAAACACTGAAGACATGAGCACTTACAGCTGTGAATAAGTAGATTCTGAACTGAATCTTTTCACATACAATGTACACTTCCTTCTTTCCAATAAATAAAAAAGTCTGGCACACTATGGCAAAGAAAGACAAACAACAACAACAACAAAACCCTAAAACTGTGCAAAAATCTGCTAATTTTTGGTGGAAAATTTTACAGGTACACTGTATGTTAAAGAAATAAATGAAACAGTTCTGTGGCAAAAAGTCCAATGTAGACTTTTATGTAAATAGTCATAAGCTCTTATTCAGTTATTTCACAGTACTGGGAAATGGTCTTTATTTCAGAAATAATAATGAAAAAAATATTTAGAAATGCTTCATTTCTCTAAGAGTGGTGAAATTATAATGGCATTTTGAGGTGAATTGCTTTCTTCAAAAAGGTAAGGAAAGACAGCCCACTCAAGGGACAGATTCTTCGATGCAATAAGGGTAAGAGTAGAAATTCTACCTTGGCCAATGATGGCAAATTTCCAAATTTGAAACTACCAAATTTGAAATTACATTACCTAAAGGCAGCGATCCTGGATTTGTAATGACTAGACCAACAGGATCATAAATTTAACAGAATCTATACAGGAAGCAATTATTTTTGTGTAAATCCGTGGCTATTCATCTAATATATGATTTTTGTTTCATATTCAGTCCTAAGAAGCAATACAGTTTTAAATTAAGATGTAGTCTGCATTTTGGTGGAATTTTTAAACTTTACAATTATAATGAATTTTAGATTTAATAAATAAGTAAATAAGCAAATCAGCCCCAGATATCTCAAAAGGAATAAAACTATTGAGATTTAAGTTGTATTAATCTCAGAATCATAATATTATTCAAATGGAGCTACAGGTATTCTCTATGGAACAGAGCTAATTGAAGGATTCTGGAAGCTTTGTTAGGTATTATCATGCTAAGGAAATTGTTCTGCAATACTAATTTTTGTGACCCTCTACAGTTATTCAACTTTTATCTGAACATGAAATGTTCCTTCAGAGTTCATATGAAAACCAAAAGATTACACAGAAGGAATTTTTATATTTTCACATTATAATGACTTTCATCCAAAAATCCCTTGGCATCTTAAAATATTAATTAAATGAACCTCTCTGGCATATAGGCAAAGAGTCTATTTTATAGGTGAATAAACTATACATGAGAGACTGAGCGGTAGAGACAGAAGTTAAGGTTCGTGTTTCTGAGTGTCTTCAGCTGTAGCAGCACTAAAAATGTTTATAATTTAAAACATGTAGTTAAAGCTTATTACTGTTAATTCATTTGCTTATTTTCTGACTGTTAGAAATGCATGAAACTGGTACTTAACTAGTATTCCATCCTGAAGTCAAATACCAAAGATAACGTGGTGGATTTTTACCTGGAGATTTCAGTGTCATTGCTACTCTAAAATCACAGCCAAGATTGAACAAAACAAAACAAAACAAAACAAAACAAAGGCCCCCCCCAAAAAACAAAATTTCATTAAGAGACTTGAGGAAAATCTGGAAGCCTGTCAGTAGTCCATAAACGACACAGAAAATCTTTACACCTTCACTGTCTGTACAGAGGGAAGTAGGATTTTTATCCACAGGCCCTCTTTATATAATCCAATCTTATTTTCATCTATAATTTGCTTTGCCCTGCTTTCTCACCAATTAGACTTATATTCTCCCAGTAATAATTTAGCCAAACTTGACCCTTTGACTCAGTAATCTGCAATCCTTGTTTCTCTTCTCCCTCACAAGTAGTATTGTATGGTGTCCATGCAGCATGTTTTATTCTTTCCTAACTACATTCACAGAATTTACCATCAACATCATTAATGAGCTCAGCTTTGGCCACTGGTGTATCTGAGTTGGAGCAAGCTGTAACTGGCCCTGTCCTACATGCATAGCTCCCCTACTGCACTCTGCATCTATGCTATAAAAATTTACCACATAAACCTAATACCTACGTGTAAACTAAAAATAATAATAATAATAAAAAAAAAAAAAAAGGTACTTTCAAGCTATACTCGGGGACCCAAATAAATTGGATTTAGTTATACATACTTTAGCAAAAAGAAGGATCTTTGGCACTGTAGACAAGTGGTATGGCAGAGCTCTCATTACTAGAAAAGTATTCTTTAACCCCAAAACATGCTTTCTTGTTCATGCATCTCAATAGCATACCAATTTGTGCTGTATGTGGTTTTGGAACTGTGTCTGGGTAAAAATCCACCACGTTATCTTTGGTATTTGACTTCAGGCTGGAATACTAGTTAAGTACCATTCTCATGCATTTCTAACACAGTCAGATGACATGACAGTCATACATTCTGGATGACAATATATACATCCTATATTTGTCAGATTTTCTATTATTGACAAATCCATTGTATCTTATACAGGGATAACATTTTTTTTTTTTTTTTTTCTGCATTGCTGCAGATGAAAATTGTATAGGGAATATTTGTTTAATAGACAGATATGATGATCATATAACAGACATTACTATGTGCTATAAAAAGAGGAAAAAGAGAAAAAGATACGTAAACTAGCTAGCTAGTATTTTTGTATATAACATCTGCATCAGAGAAATTGAGAAGATGAAAGCAGAGTATGTGGGTATCCACTCAATAGTCTGTAAGAATATTCAAGATTCAGTAAAACTGAGTTACTCTATTCAGAACCATAGAGTCTCAATGCAGTGAGCCAAAATCAGGACCTGATAGCAGAGCTTAACCATATGGTACATCTTTGTCAGATGGACTCAGATTGTAAGTGATCTTTGAAAATGTTATACAGGATATGTCTTCCTGATTACATTAAATGTGCAGAGATGTCTTAAAATTACATTTCTGAGAGTAAATAGATTTACTGTTTTGCCAGTTAAATCCTCTAGAAGACTGTGACAAGTTTACTTTCCTGTTTTTTGTTGTTGTTGTTTAAGTAGTCTGCCTTTAAATGTCTGAATCGTTAAGACAAATTAAATGTCATTTCCTGTAACAATAGCCATAATCTAAACACTTCACCTGGAATCTCATCAATACTGTATATTTGGTTGGCAAATGATTCATGTTGCATTAAATTACATTTCTGTTTTCCTGGGCTGCCTCTTCAAATTTTCCTGACGCTTCAATTCATTAAGCAGATGGAGAGGCAACATGTGACTGAAATATTTTGTTCAATAATACTTAGGTCCATTCCTGAAAACCAGTGTAGTCCACCGCTCTTAGAGGAGAATTGTTTCACTTCAGCACCTTTCCTAATAACTGGCTGAAGTCTCCCTTACAGAAATCCATTTCTGACAATTCATGCATGGTTGATTAAATACTTCTATTTAACCCCCCTTCTTTCCCTTGATAAATTCAACGAAGCTGAAGCTGGAAAGCTGTTGATTAAGATGATATTGGACAATTAATTATGCATTGTAATAACCTTTGACCCAAGCAAATACTTCCTTTTATTTTTAATCAACCAAAATGAAAAGTGATCAAATAATTACATGTTCTTGTCTTCCAATCAAGCCGCAGGTAGGGAAAGGATGATGAGAGGGGAAATCAAGCAGAACTTTAAAGAAAGTAATGATAATAATGAAGCAAACACATAAGAAATAGATCTCTTGAAACGAATAATTATATTATTATTTCACTTGCTTCAGAGTCATATAAACAAGTGAAGACCCCCTGAGATTACTTCTGCACTCAGCTTGATGTCAATTAGCACCACTAGGACATGATAAGTGATAAGAACCTGTAATACAGGAATGATTCTGCACTTGATTCTTCACAGGTTGCTTCCTTTGTGTCTTGGGAGAGAGGGGAGGAGGGGGAGGGCGGAATATTTCATGAAACAAACAAAAAATCCACAGTGCATTGTGTTAAACAATGCACAAAATGAATGTTTATACCTTCTCAGCTTCACAGTCAAAGAGAATTTTATACGTAGTTTTTGAGTGGATTCTATATTAATGAGTCAATCCTTTACTGACCAAACCATCTTCTTCTTTGGCTGCGTTGTGGTTTGGTAGTCAAAGGTACTCTGAGTACATCATTGTCATCTAAAGCATTACTAGATGTGCCTATCCTTCAGCTACTGTACATATGTAATTATCTTAACTAGTGAAATTAAATACTTTGCATAAGCAAATTATATGTTAGTCAGTTTTACTTCCATAGTTGTTTTGAAAAGTTGCATCTCTCGGCTGCACCAGGGATGGGAGAATCCAGAATATATGTACTGACTGGGAGTCGAGAGGTTGGAGATCAGCCCCATGGAAAGAGATCTGGAGGTTCTTACACTGAGGTGCGTTAGGCCCAGCACTTCCAGCCAGGTGAGGGAGGAGGCTGTCCTGTTCTGCTCTGAGCTGATGTGGCCCAACTTTGAGCACCGCATAGGTACCACCACATAAGAGGGATATAAAGTTATCAGAGAGTGTCCAAAGGACGGCTACAAAGATGGTGAAGGAAACAGAGAGGAAGATGTGTGAGGAGCAGCTGAGGTCCCTTGGTTTGCTCAGCCGAGAGCAGAGGAGCTGAGGGGAGGCCTCATGGTAGCTGCAGTGGAGGAGCAGAGCTGAGCTTTGCTCTCTGTGACAGCGACAGGGCCCAAGGGAACAACATGTATCTCCATATATATTGTGTGTATATACGATATGATATATTATATATATATATATTCATATAATATATATAAGATATATAACACATCTATATTGTATAATAATATAATGTTATTGAAATGCATTTTCAGATAAGTGCTTTAATGATCACTCGCATGCTTAGTATTAGAACACCTTTCTAAGGTGTTGCTAAGGGCTTGCTTTAATTTTCAAAATGGCCCTGATTTGTAAATGTCCTGAACATTCTGACATTTTATTTATTTATGAATACTGAAATAATAACTGTATTTAATTCCATGTCTATCGAGCTATTTACTTGACTTACTACAAGTATGTTTTCTCTTTTATTAAGCCCTCATGTAGATGTGAAGATTTTCATATTCTTTTTAGGACTGTCAGCAGGATATGCAACATATAGTGCTGAGGAGTGATAGAGTACATTGTTCTCTCATGAATATCACTTTTGATCCTGTCATTAAGCACACAGTCCTGACATATAGATGAGCAGGGTGTTTGTGACCTGATGATGTGGATATTAATGAGCATCTTTCCTTGCATCTGACTTTGATTGAACTTTTCATCACCTTTTCTGTTTGGAGAGCTTTGCTTCAATTCCAGTTAAGTCTTTGCAGAACTCATTTAATTTCTTTTACATGACTGACCTTTCTCACACATGACTGGCTGTCACAAGCTGAAGAGCCTGGTAGGTCTGGGTTTCTGAATCTTGAGCCATTTAATTGCATCAAGAGGCATTTTACTGTAGGGTAGGAAAGAATGCTTGATTACTTAACTCATTACATGCTTTTAAAATGATCCAGAGAAGTCAGACACAGACTTTCTAAAGCTCTTTGTCTAGTTTTTTCTTTTTTTCTTAGCATTCCTGTTACCCCTACTACTCCCACCCTGACACCCCCTCCCCATCCCCCCCTTCCTGGTGACAATTTAATTTAGATTTAACAGATTTAACAGATCTATATACAGAATCAGAGAACATACCATGTTGGAAGGGACCCACAAGGACCACCAAAAGGACCTGTATTTTTTATAGTGTTGTCCAAATGCTTCTTGAACTCTGGCAGCTCAGTGTCATGACTACCGCCCTGGGGAGCCTGTTGCCTGCACACTACCCTCTGCTGAAGTATTTTTTCCAAACCCAGCCTGACCCTCTCCTGATGAAGCTCTATGCCGGTCGCTTAGATCCTGTCACTGTCACCAGAGAAAACATACATGGTCAACAGGGTATATATATATGTATTTATATATATATATGTTTGAATCACCTTCAGTGTCAATATTCTGAATAGCTCTTTATGTTTAGGAGGTACAAAGGAAGATATCTTTGACAATTGTTAATAATTCTGATTTACTATAGCTGTACATGTGGTTTTATATTCGTTGAATTTTCTGAACTACTGTACACTCTTCCATTTAAAATCATGCAGTTTTACTGGAAGCTAGTTTGATATTTCTACTTTTTTTTTTTTTCATTGCAGTAACACTAAACTGGCCATGCTTTCTTCTTTAAAAAAAAAAGTACTGGTTTTACTGATCTTACGTAAAATTGAAGAAAAAAAATGGAAATACTGATGTTCAGGCTTGAATTCATCTGACATAATGCAAGGTTCCTAAAATTTTGTTCAAATCAATTAGCTTGAGCACTTCCTCCCAACTATCTTAGATGTCATAGGTTTTGATTAGTAGCCTTCTTTTTATGATATTTTCTTATCAAAGGATCCTGGATGAGAAGTTTTAACTACTTGCTTAAGCAGCCAGTTGTTAAGGTTTTGTAATGCAAAACCGTGAATCATGAGGTAGATCAATCTCTGACTCTGCAAACGTTTTCACATAACCGACTAGAGCCTCCCTAGAGCCCTCTACTCAGTGTCCTTCATGCAACTGATCAACCTGGCATCTTTGCAAGCTTCAAAGATAGTATCATACTATACCTAATTCCAGCTCTATAATTGCGACTCTGGGACTCCTTATGGTGTCTCCATGACTGTGTATACAAAGCCAAAGCTGAAGACTGTCTATTGCTGGTGTTGAAAAAAAATTCCTTCATAATACCCACATAAAAATGTAAACAACATGTACAGATGAAAATCAGATTTTATTTTATGTTCACCTTAAGTATAAATAGAAGAATAATGTAGAATATGAGCCCTGAAATTACATTTATTTGCAGCCTCAGTGTGATGATAGATATAACTCTTTTTTTTTTCTCTTTTTCTTTTCTTTTCTTTTTTTTTTCCACAATGCAGGAGGAATTAAAAATGGTCTATACAACCAGATGACTTCAGTCAACTACTCATGAAAATAAATCAACTGGAAGAATAATTCTTGGATAATAGCCAGATAAGTAAATTCACTATCTGCACCTTAATTTCTCACCAGAAATCTAAGGAGACATGGGTAGCACATTGAAAAGATCAAATGCATTCGAACATTGGCTCAGTTTCTCTCTATATCTAATAGATATTACGCCACTTTCCAAGCCACTGCTAAAACAACAGCCCTGTTTCTCTACGAAGCCACTGTTGATGAAAATACTGTAGGTTATATTTGTATGAAGAAAATAAGAAACACTTGCATGTGCCCCGAGAAAATTGAATAAAGTATATGCATTCTATCCTTCGGGTATTGTTCAGAGACATATAAAGATATAACTTGATTATTCCTTGGAATTATTTTACAAATCCTCACACTGGCAGTAAGAGAGGGGAGGTAGAAGGAGGATTTATGTCATGGTTTTGTAGTTTTTGCTATCGGTATTCCACATCATGACATCATGTGGAACACATAGAAGAAGAACTACATGTCCCAGAGGACATCATGGTCAGAGACAAAAATACATCACGGAAGAGACGCTGGCTCTCTCTCTCTCACTGCCAGGCAGCGAGTGTGGGTGTGCTTCCAAGCTGTGAGCCTTCCATTTCAAAGTAGGCTTCTCGGTCTTCAGAAACCTCTCTCCCTCTTATTTTACTTGATTTATTAGCCTCAATTTCAATTAGATTGTGTTATCTTGCATTTGGATTTCATAGTCAGTAAAATAAGTTTTCCTCCTTAGATTGTTGCCACTGCTCTGTTTGTTTCCTTGAGCCCACCTCCCTACACCTTTTCCCTTTTCCCCTTCCCATTTTTGGTGGCTTGGGGGCCCACAGGCCTACTGCCCCTCTGTCACGGACATAGATTGATCTAGATAACTCCGTGACAGTTTATTAAGTATTTTCCATAAGTAAAAGGGCAAATCACAATGTTTGGATACATCTATTTTTTTCCAGCCGAGAGGCTAAGCTAGGGCCAAACTGGCCTGTGCAGATCTGGACTGCTTAAACTGAATACTTATTAAATTATTAAAAAGAACATTACTGGTTCATGTATTAGTCTAAATCTGTCTACAAATTTATTATGGGGCTGCTGGATTGTGGTTGTAAAATTATCCTGTGATATAGAATATCAAAATCCATATAATAAGACAGAATACTGGTGATCTTTAGAGACAACCTTGTACTTTTAGTAGAAAGGGAAAATGTGGAAAAGTTCAGTTTGCATATGACAGTTACAGCTATTTTTAAGGTCAGAACTGGCATCAAGGAACTGCTGGAGGATATGTTCTTACTTTTTTTACTATATTTTATTTTATTTTATGAGGATCTTGCTTTAAAGTAGTTGTGATCTACTGTGATTCTGTTCTATGATTTTATGAAGTCAGATATATTTGGAAAGAATTAAAACTTCTGGAAAAAATGCCTGGCTCCTGGAAGAAAAGGAGTTGTAAACTACACAGCCATGGAAAAAAATAGTGCCAGGAATCACCATGAAAAATCTCATCTTTCAATAATTTTTAGTTTGTTTTTCTTACTAAATCTAGCTATTTGTATTTCCTCTAGGCAGGATCTGATCTTTTTGTAAAGGATCACAGTCATTTTTTTTTTTTTTAGGTGGAATCTTTCCATAGAAAATCCTTTTGAGGCTTTCTAGAATGATGAGTGCACATACCACATATATACCATGGGTCAAACACAGAAACAGGACACCTCGAGTTAGAATCATAAAATCATGGAATCAGCAACGTTGGAAAAGACTTCCAAGATCGTCTAGTCCAACTGTCCACCTACCACCAATATTTCCCCACTAAAGAATGTACCAAAGTAGATGCTATAGAATACCCATCCTTGCAGATATTCCAAACGCTGCTGGACAAGGATCTGAGCATCCAGATCTACTGTAGAATTTATCCATTTTGAGTGGTGGTTTGAACCAGATGGTATCCAAAGATTACTTTCCAAACGTTATTGCTTCCCTTTTTGTAGGCCACAATTTTTACCACTCTTGTGTAAAAGAGTGCTGTATTTACCTCTGCTGGAAGGTAACAGCTCTCATGGAAAGAAGTGGAGTGAGCAATTGCCAGTGTATAGGTGTATAATCTTCCCAAATTAATTGTTTGGTCAAATATTTTCCCGTCTGTAAAATCTTTATTCTCCCCTTTCACAAAATAACACTCTCGGTTATATTAAATTATTCACTTCCCTTGGTTCACCTTTCAAATTAGCTATTATAGGTTATAGTAACAAGTAAGTATTTGGCATCATTTTGTGTATAGTTCTCAGCTGTATTTGCTTAGCTTAGATACTTTGTATGATGCTTCTGAGGCCAAGCATTTAACTGTAAGAATAGTAACCTCTAAAATAAGTCTGCTCAAAGAATTTGGCTCTCACTCACCATTATCGGCCAAAATGAGTTAATAGCACAGCCAGAATAGAACACAAGTATTTAGATGCTACAACCATACATACATATATATATATATGTATATATATATATATTTTTTTTTTTCTAGCCATAAATCTCTCCTTAGGCAAGAACTGATTGATTATAAACAGTTCCTTTCTCCCGCAACCTATTTGGCTCATGTTTAACTGACAGTATGCTGGAAATTGGTAATGATTAAATGAAAAAGTAAATCTGCTGTTTTCTAGGATTAGACATATTTGTGGGCTTATGTTATCAAATATCTGCACTGTATGTCTACAGACAAACCTCGAGCTTTTATTGGATCTGGTCATGGTGTATACAAAGACATACAGTCTTCTCCCAGTTTTATATGCCTGAGATGCTTCCCAATATCAAAATAGCTCCAAAAACAAGGTATGATGTGACTTTCCCTCTCAAGGTCTTTCATTTAGCTTAAATTCCTAGCAGCACTGTCTCAGTATTATAGTGGCAGTGCAGATGGTAAATTCACACCTGTCCCATATTCTGCACCTTGTCAGAACCTGTCATGGCATGGATTCTCTGCGACAGTATTATTAAACATCACCTGGCAAAAGCTTCAGAAATCAACACTGAGCTCAGATATGCCATGAAAAGCTGAAATATTGGTTGAGAACAGGAAAAAAAAAAAACAATAACTTTCTACTGTGGCATGGAACTAAGGGACAAAAGAATCCAAGATAATTCCTCTTTTTTTCTCTTTTTTTTTTTTTTTTTTTCCTTTCTCTCTCTCACTCTCTCTCTTTTTTTTTTTTTTTCTTTCTTTTCCTTTTTGTTTTTGGGGGTTTTTTTTGTTTGTTTGTTTCTTTTGTTTTAAGAAATATTTTGCAAAGGGGGGAATAAAAATGCTTTTCAAGAAAGGGAGAGAGAAAAAATACTGTTTTTTTTTTAGGATAATAAATTTTATCAGGGATTTTAGTAATAGGAGAAAGTGTAACAGTTTAATCTATAAGAAAGTAGATTTAGATTAGATTTTAGGGGGAAATGCTTCATTCAGAGTGTGCCTCATTTTGTGTGAGGCCCCTATGCGGCTTCAGGCAGCCAGAACATGCCATGGCAGGGGGGTTGGACTAGATGTTCTTTAAAAATCCCTTGCAACCCAAACCATTCTATCACCCCATGATTCTAAAAGTCTTGATAATTGCCAACTTTGATAAGACTAAACATAGGTAAAGTTCAGCTGACATACTGCAAGAAAATTGTACCTATCCCTTTGGTAGTACGGACACACAGCCTGGATCTAATTAGTTGAAAATATAGATTTGACATTCTGACCTTACAAAAATTGTTCTAGCTTTATAAAATCATCCAGAAAATCAAGTCTGAGTTCAGCATTTCATCAGCGTCCATAATCATTTGCACTCACTATGAAGGAAGTATGTGCATTTCTTACAGGACAGATTCATGGAGTAGGAGCCTAGGGAGACTATGCTGTTAAACCAGAGGAACATAATTTCATATGTGATATTTTAAGAAACAACACTGAAGAAAATAGTATCAAATGAAAAGGCTAGCTTCTTAAAGGTTTGTGGTTTCACGCTGTCTCTTTATTTCTGGCTAATGAGAATGGGAACTATACAACAATTCTTAACATCGCCTAGAGACCGCAACTAATTCAGTAGCCAAGGAGACTGCTATCCTGTTTTATATGATTAATTATTTTTGAGAATTTCTTTTTTTGGCTATGTAATATTTGCCAGAATAACAGATACTTTCTGTTCGATAGACCTTTCTTACCAGGTGTGCACACTGATGATGATTTCATACATTCTATTAACTGCTACCGAATCTCAAGATTCAGTGGTTCAGAGAAATGCTAGATTCTCTTAGGCACAGTAGGATAACTTTATACTGCATATATTTATAGCCCATATATATTGTATATATATATTATTTGTTATAAATATTTATCTCATGTATATATATGGATTTATATCATATAAATAATTTATCCGTAAAAATTATAAAATTAATATATGTCTAGGAAAGTGCTGTATGTTAAGGAGATGAGAAACTGGTGGAAATCTTCATTCCATGATACTTCTCATACACAGTACCTTTTAATTAAATTGAATTAGCCACCTGAGTAATCAGAAGATCTAGTTCTGAAAGATCTTGGATAACTGGACAGAAGTAGTTCGGGCTTGATATATGCATTTTAATAAAGCAGTACATTTATTCATAAATGCAACGAAAAAGAAACTCAAGCAATTATTTTTTTTTTCAACAGCATAAACTAGTTATTAAAGCTGATTTTTAATTAAAAACAACACAAGTGCATTTTTGCACAAATAGATAGAATAGGGCTTTTTAAGTAATCACTCTGAACATATAAATCAGCTAAAAGTTTATCTAAGGTAAATTTAATTTATTTTTTCTCTTGAGTTAAAAAATGTGCTTACACACAGGAAAGAAAAAAAAAAAAAAAGCATATACAAAAATGTGTGTATTTAATTTTATTTCCATATATCTGTGAGCTCTAATGCTCTTCCACTTTTCCCAGGCTCATCAATGTGGCTGCAGTGTTGCATGGCATAATGGGAACAGAAAGAGTTCTCATTCTCTTGGCTTGGTGGAATGCCAGGAGGACTTCAAGGATAGGGTGAACTTTCACAACCATTTTCAAGTGCAGTGTGATCCAAAGAAGTAGAGCCAGTAGTAGCAAAGCTAAGTAGTTTATTTGTTAATTTGATACAGCTATCTCAGTGGAAATATAGACTGGATAGAAGGGAAAAAAACAAATTATAATAAAGGTAGTGAAGCACGGGAAGAGGTTACCAGAATGGTGGTGGATGTTCTATCCCTGGAAACGTTCAAGGTAAGTCTAAACAGGGCTCTGAGCAACCTGATCTAGCTGTAGATGTCCCTGTTCATTGCAGATGTTTAAGATGGCACTGTGCAATTCGCCCATGATGTTCTTCCTGTCTTCTAATTGGAGGATTTAAGACCTGTGTTGTCAGTTGCCACATGAGACAGATGATGCAGCATTTGCAAAACCCGAGGCCTCAGGATCCTCTCAAGCTGGATCAGCGTTTGACAGAATAGATGCCTTCTGTGTCAGTTCTTGCTGCAGTATTCCAGCCTCACTCACTGCCACAGGCTCTCCTGTGGCTGAATTGCTCATTTGTGTAGTCTGAGCTAAAGGTTTGGAGTTGTCCAGGGAAAGGGATGTAGAAAAGGTCATTTTTCACTCATTTAATCTTTTTTTCTTCATAGCGTATTGTGCTGGACTGGAAATCCTAGATTCTCACAGTCATGTAATATAAATGTATTTATGTCCATTTCTGAAGGAGATCTCCTTCATACCCCTGCACTAGGAACTCATGAAATGAGATATTGGCCAGATGACCACTGACTTCAGCAAGGCTCAAATTCCATCTCTGAAGAATGCAAATCAGGGGAGCCACATGCAGTGACACACATGGCACAGAAAATTAACAAAGCTATATATATATATATATATATATATATATATACATAAACAGTGGCAAAAAATGCCTTTAATTTAAAAGAAAGTAAATAACAACAAACCAAAATGAACTTATTATGCAGAATAAACTTATAATTGAAGTTTAATTGTCACCTTTCATAAAAGTAAAACTGCCTAATAAGAAGCTTTAAGAGCAAGCAGTTTCAGTTAAAGGCATAACATGAGCATCTGCTTCTTGCATATTATGGATGATATGTTAATATATGATCTAAACTTCATCTCTAATGTTTTATAAACAAAGATAAATTAACAGGATCAATTTTCCCTAGCAAATATTTTCCACCTAACAGGATAATCTTTGAACACTAATAAAATAAACCACAAATCATATTTACTCTTGGGCTTACTCTCTTGACGCATTTTAGCCAAGCTTGAGACAATATGGCAAACTCTATTAGCTAAAGCATAATTTACTTTTTTCTCCAAAGAATTAGTTTTCTTTTAAGGTGGTTTTGCATAGATACTGTTGCTCTCAGAGTAAATGAACTACTAATAATTAAAATTTAGTCATTAAATTAACTAATTTAATTAAGCAATTAAATTAATCTGAGTTTTCCATGAGGTATGAACCCAATACTCTGAACACACATTTATTAAAGATTACAACCACTTTTTCCGTTTAGCAAGAAGACATTTATTCATACAAGTGCATAGGTGTATTATGAAGCCTAAACATGATTAGAACTACGAGTGTTATATGCATGTGGTTATTTTAAACCAGGATCATTTCACGAGTTAAGACTCATGTACATAACAATCACAAATACCACAATATAGTTGGAGGGTGGAAAGGCCGTATTTCTAAACATATATATTTTTGACTCAAAATGCATTCATAGAGTACCAAGTATTTGTGTTCTGGGGGGAAAGAAATGAAATTCCCATTACAATGAAAAAAATGTTATTTTCTCAGTGAATTGGTAGATAAATGTCATCCAGCATACCAACTGAAAAACCTCAACTTTCATGTAACTGTGTATGTTTACACAATCACAAACAAGTGAAGACACATCTGGAGGTTTTCTCCTCTCAGAAGGAGATTCTCAGTCCTGAGCTGATAGATGCACCCATCTGATCCTTTTTCACCGAGAAGTGTATAGTCAATTACCAGGTCTTAACTGAAAGAAAGTAAGCACTCTCTGTAATAGTTTTTCTGAGCACACCTATACAAGCTTTTTTACTAGGGAGGCTGACAGAAAACTGAGAAGTTCTGAGATGAGTGAGCAGAGAAATAGTTAAATGGTTCTGACCAAATTTCCCCAACAAAATAAACAAGTACATAATTAAATAAAACATAAAAAATAAGACAGTCCTTTTGAATCTGTTGAATGTTTGTGTTTTTTTTCTTTCTTTTTTCTTTTTTTTTTTTTTTTTTCACTCGGATTACAACCTAAATTCTTAATGGTACAGTACAGCAAAGAAGCTGCTGACAGCCATAAATGCTCCATCATAAAATCGTAGAACCGTAGAATCCTTTCAGTTGGAAGGGACTCTTAAAGGTCATCTAGTCCAACCTCTCTGCAATGAACAGGGACATGACGGTCAGATCAGGTTGCCCAGGGCCTGATTCAGACTCACCTCAAAAGTCTCCACAGACAGGAAGACCAAATATCTGGGCAAACTGGGCCAGTGCCTCACCACCCTCACCATAAAAGACTTTTTCCTTGTATCTAACCTAAATCTACCATCTTTGAGCTTGCATCATTTCCCCTTGTTCTATTGCCACAGACTCTGTCTGTCCCCTTTTTTCCTGTAGCTCCCCTTTAGATACTGAAAGGCTGCTACCAGGTCACCTTGGAGCCTTCTCTTCTCCAGGCTGAACAGCTCCATCTCTTGGATCATTTTTTCTGATGAGTTTCAACAGGTCTACATCACTCCTGTACTGAGGACTGCACATCTGGACACAGTATTCCAGGTGAGGTCACACCAGCACAGAGTAGAGGGGCAGGATCAGCACCCTCAACCTGCTGGCAACCCCGGTTTTGATGTCACTTTGGATGTCTTTCTGGGCTGCAAGGCACATTGCTGGCTCATATCCAGCTTCCTATGGCCAGCACCAGCAGGTCTTTTTGGGCAGGGCTGCGTTCAATCCTTTCATACTCCAGCTTGTATTGGTAGTGAATGTTGCCTTGACTCAAGTATAAGACCTTGCACTTGGATTTGTTGAACATCATGGAGTTCACCTGGGTCCACTGCTCAAGCATGTTAGGGTCCCTGTGGATGGCATCTCATCTTTCTGTATCTTAAAAGAACAATTAGATTCCCTTAGAAAGAACAATCTTATCCAGTGATGGTGTTTCGTGATTGATTATATGTCTTAGAGAAGTAAGTAAACAAACACAAACAGCAACATAATCCCCTAGAGCTGAGAAGATGATTAAGAGACTGGAATACCTTTCATGTGAGGAAAGGCTGAGATCAATGGAACTGAGAGTCTCGGGGATCTTAAACACATCTGTAAATATGACTGGAGAAAATGAAGTTGAGGGAGAAAGACTTGATGAAAAATGTGATAGGACAAGATGAAATTTATAAAACATAAATGTAATTCTATCTAAACACAACTTCTTACTGAGAGAGGGATCAAACATTGGAACAGGTGGCCCAGAGATACTGTGGGACCTCTGTAGATATTCAGAACCTCACTAGACACTGTCTTGTACAATCTGATAAATGAACCTACTTGATGAGAGAGTTGATGAACACAAGAGGTCCCTTTCAACCTTAACATTTCTTTGATTTTGTGACTATATGCATTAGCTGTGTCAAAATTTGGCAAGTTTTATTTAGCTTGGAAGTTTTAAAAGCTATAGCTGATTCCACAGAAATATTTTTATTCAGATGTCTTTCTTTGTTCTCCTGATACCAACCTAAAAAAGATATTGAAGTTAGATAGATAGCCTTTCATTAGTATTCTTCAAAATACCATGTCAAGTAGATTTATCCTGGCAACCCTGAAGGTTGAACAAAGAGGGTATCAAACTGGCAGTGTATTCCAGCTCTTCTTTTGTGGATTGGTAAGGCCAAGAAAGAAATACAAGCAGCATTCTTGCAGTGTCTTCAGCTCTGTCAATCAGATCAGTCTGAATCAATTTAGATAATATATACACAGTAGAAGTATATAAATTAGATGACCAGTCACTTTGACTCACCCTTCCAGTAAGTGGCAGAATATGACTGAGATAATATTCTCTATCCAAGTGGGAATTTAATACACTAATCTCCATTTCAAACTTAAAATAAAGATCACTATACCCCAATGGAAGTGCATGAAAGAAGACACATGGGACTAATATTTTTCATGCATGTCAAGGGTGTTACATGTTGTCATCCTGCAACCCACAGTACTTGATAAATGAAAAATAACGTGGAGAGAAATGTCTTCAAAATGATATTTCTATGAGCTTCGGTCCTCTGCATTACAAAAAAATCACCAACTAACAAGTCCTTGGTGTTCTCCCTATTTACACAAATTTTTAAACTAGGAAAGCAAGCAGATAACTCTCCGTAATCTGGGCCCTCACTGAAAGACCTTCTGTTACCACGAACTCACAGTGGGAGTCATCAAAATGACCTTTCGATCAGTAGTACATAAACAATCAGCATATGAGCTACACATCTCAGAATGTCTGGGAGACCAGCTCCTACTCCAAGCTAATAACTGCTTTAGTTAGTCTAGTGTGGGTTTTTTGTTTGTTTGTTTGTTTGTTTCCCATAAACAATATGACCTGACCTGCAGAAATGCTAAAACTAGTAACAAAACAAAGAAAACAAAACAAAAATGAGATTTTTATCTACAGGCAATATTGCAATACCTTGAAAAAGTGAACTGAAACAAACCAATTTTTCTGTATTACAATAATCTTATTGTTTGTGCTTATGCCAAAGGAAATTGAACAATTGCAATAAATACTATTTAAATAAAGTTAATAAATATAAAGTTATATTACACCAGATTTTTTAAATTTATTTTTATTTGTTTGTTTGTTTTAACTAAGGTAAGGGAAGAGGAAAATTCAGAGTTTTGGGTTTGGGTTCTCAAAAAAAAAAAAAAAAAAGTTTACAGTAGACAGGGAATGAGATTGAAATCATTATCTAAAAGAAACATTTTAAAAAAGAGAACAAAACAACACCCTCCCCAAAGTGAACAGCAATCCTTACCAGCTCTGCCTGTCTGTGAGCAACTCTCTTGTCCTACAGTCTTCCAAATCATAAACATTGCTTTAGCCTATAAGACAAGTTAATGTCTGTACATCAGTATCACCAGATTGAATTTTAAGATAATGCTGGGAGAGGGGATGCTGCCATGCTAAGAATTTGCTGGTAAGTCAGCCTCTGAATGCAGATATTAAATGGCAAAAAAAAAGTAAAATAAAATAGAAGCAACATAAAAACGACAGAAGAATGATGCTAGATACTAGAGAGTACATAGCATGACAGACAAAGTTATCTCTTCAATGTCACATTTCTCCTTCCTGAATAGTTACAGTGATTAATGAAGTTTAAGAGCTCAAAGTAATTTCTGTAGGCACTGACTGACCGATGCTCTCTCTGATTAGCACTAAATACAGAGGTAGCTCCCTGTCCTCAGAGGAAGGAAGAAAAACTATTTTGGCACTTCTGTTTGACTCTATTGTAATCCAGGGATAGCACATCATGCATCAATGTATGTGTGAGGCACTACGAGTGATATAGGGACAAAGAGGAACTGGCAGGCAAGATGTCTGATAAATCTGCCCTGAGTAAGATCGGAACATCCAGACAGGAAGAGAGCACCAATTTCTTACACTGCAACAGAGGTTCAAAATATATGATCCTGACTTTCCATCTTTGTGGTCTTGTAACCCAGGATGATTGACAATCCACCAGCACGTTCATTTTCCTCTCAGGAAAACAGCAATGACTGTCTCTGAAGTAACTTACAGGAATCAGGTAGTAATATGACTTCAGTCATCCTTTTACTAAGCAAATTACAGTATTCTGGATAGAGTAAGAAAAGGGCCATATATTTTGTCTTGATTAAATGCTTGGTATGGGGACATTTTTTACCTTGGAAGGTAGCCTCAGAGACTCTATCACACTATCACACACCTGTTAGTCACTGAGGCTTTTCTGCTACCATTCCATTCTTGCATTGGACTCATTTGTACTTCTTTTCTTTTTTCTTTCTTCCCTTTTTCTTTTTTTCTTTTTCTTTTCTTTTCTTTTTCTTTTCTTTCCTTTTCTTTCCTTTTCTTTTCTTTCCTTTCCTTTCCTTTCCTTTCCTTTCCTTTCCTTTCCTTTTCTTTCCTTTTCTTTTCTTTTCTTTTCTTTTCTTTTCTTTTCTTTTCTTTTCTTTTCTTTTCTTTTCTTTTCTTTTCTTTTCTTTTCTTTTCTTTTCTTTTCTTTTCTTTTCCTTTCTTTTCCTTTCTTTTCCTTTCTTTTCCTTTCTTTTCTTTTCTTCTCTTTTCTTCTCTTTTCTTCTCTTTTCTTTCTCTTATATTTTCTACCATCTGTATCTGTTCCTTCAAAACTCTTGGTTTTACTCTTGAAAAAGTACTAAACTAAAGCCATGCTGGAAACACACCAGACAGTTTGAAGTATGCAAAACTTGAGAATAAATGAATGACAGATAGCAGTCATCTTGCAAACTCCATCCCTAATGGCTGTCCTTCTTTAAATATTTTAAATTTTATCCAGTGTGCTTGGTCATTGAAAAGTATTGTGGTTTACGTCTGACAAACAGGTAATATATTTGGTCCAGCATGCAATAAGGGAGATTCATTAGGTGATTCACTTTACAGTTAGCCTCCTTTTTTTTTCAACAAATGATCTATCTATTTCATTAAATGTTGCAACATATTCCAGATGCAGTATTTTTATTCTGATATATGACATATGCATTTCACTCACAATATTTGTTAAAACGGTCAATGTACTCTAGGCATTCTAGTTTGTAGTATTCCCATCTCGATCCTTTCTTTCTGTGTTTAGAAGACCGAAGCACCCCTGAACAACAAATATGCTGATTAAACTCCAACTGCCTTGTGCAAAATGTGCTGATTCTCTCGGAAAAAAAAAATAGGTTATATTGTTTGTCACAGGTTTTTGCCTAAGCCTGAACTATTCACAGAATTAAGATAGCTAGGTCCTAGTTCAGAATTCGTCCCTTAGGAGTGAAGTCCCTTACCTTAAGCCACTGAAGGCTAAAAGGATTAAGCATGTGCTAAGATTGAGTTGTTAGTTAATCACATTCCTAAAGGAAGCCTTTGAATAGAACTGCGATATTCTCTTTTCATTCTTCTAACAAACAACGATTCACAGTAAATTTCTAACAAAGATTAATATTTATGCATTTTTAATTTCCAAACTATCTAGTTTCTGTTGTACTTTGACCCTGCTGCATTGATTCTCCACATGAGAGAGGACATTGTTCTTTCAGTTGTTTTTCATTCAGTTTAGTTCCTCTTTTTTAATCATTCATTAACATTTAAATGAGAAATCAGCAATATTCTCATTTGAAGCCCCATATTATATCGAAGAAAATCAATGGTAATTTTTTTATTGAATTAAATTGTAGCAGTATCTTGTCGTTTATATGTATTGATCCAATGAGATAAGATCTCAACTATTTGCTGTTTAGAGAGTAGCATATCCTGATGGTATCTCTACAGCTGATAAAATCAGGCAGCATGACATAAAATAGCAAAATGACTTTCAAAGGGAAAAGGGTGTGAGATAAGAATATTCTGCATATAGTGTACTTTTATCCAAGGGCTGAGTGTGTGTGGAGCAGCAGATATGTGGAAAGTGAAATACTTCGTGAAGATAGTTTGAGGTCCACATAACAAGTTTTCCAGAGCTTTTATTTCAGATCAGTCCTGATTTAGGTTCATTGACTGAACTCACATTTGTGATTTGAAAGTTGACTTGACGCAGATCTTCTTATTTCCTTCCATCCAGAAGGAATACAATCTACAGGCACAAAAAGTACTATGGGTAAAATACATAGTGACTAGTTTGAAACTGCTAACTCTGATGCAGCCTTAGATTAAAAGGTATGAATGCCATACTTCTTTTACTTGACTTTAATTACTGGACATGGCTGGATTTCTTAACAAAATTGGTGTAAGTATATTTAAATAAATTTATTGAGGGACACTCTTCTAGAAGCATAAGTTAAATAATGTTATCTAGAAACGATGTATCATCTGATACTTAAAAATATTATAATTTTTGCTGTTATTTTACCTTCCATTACTTGAGATAAAATCATAATATTGTAAAGAACAAGCAATTTCCCACAGGGGTCCACCACAGAAATTCATAGAGCTGGAAAAAATTCAGATACATCTTTTTTACTTCCTCTATCAGGTCCCTCATTTTAAGCAGACACAAAAAAAACGACACTGGTTAAGGGAGACACGGGATTATTCTGATATTATTAGATAAAATTTGAAGAGTCTCTATTTTGACCTGCTTGTTCCAGTGTGACCAAAATGGAAGAGTTAGGGAACACTTGCAAGGAATTAGATTTTGTATAGCTCTAACTACAGTAATAGCATGACACCAGCATTTTTCATGATCACGGATCGGCAGCCTTTGATCTCCAAAAGTTCTGCTGGTTTTGCTTTCAGTTTAAAATGCAACTTGCAGTTGTGAAATTCACTATGTAAGCCAGGCTAGTTCATGTACATTGCTTTTTCATTATCTCTGTTGCTTTCTTTGATGCCCTCAGCTCTGCTTGGCTTTCTGTCTCCTTTAGGCAGACTCACAACTATTACAGAGCCAGTGTTCCAGAGGTGAGAGAATGAAAGATCCGAATGTCACTTCTGTCTGGCTTCTTGGGAGTTCTGCTTGTGTATGTAAAAGCTCCATTAACTCCTAAATCTAAGCTGAAAAAAAGCTATTGTGTCTCACCTACGCCAGTAACATTCTGTTTTCTTCAACTACGATATTCCATTTAACCCAGTTCATATATAGTTTGTGAAAGTGCTTTCATAATTTTTTGAAAATTATTTATTTATTTTGGAGCAGAAAACATAAGTATCATGTTGTTACATTATTTTCAAGGATTGTCTTATTCTTAGACTGTTATTACTTTGCAGCAGGTTTACACCAACGGCTACATAAGATCCAAAATACCTCTTTCTCACTCCAAGGAGGAGGAGAAAATAAAATGAGGAAATAAAGCTCACAGTTTGAGCTAAGGACAGGGAGAGTACTCACCAGTCACTGTCATGGGCAAAACAGACTCAGTATAGTGAGATTAAAAAAATTTACTGCATATTACTAACAGACCAGGCAAGTGAGAACCAAAAGCAAACTGCAAACACCTTAAATTCCATCTGCCCTCCTCCAGTTCAGTAGTAATTTTTATTTGGTTTCCCATGTAAGCCTCACTTGTAGTAAAAACGCTTGGTTCATTTGGAATTACTACCATCAGATTTTACTTTTACTACTAATCTTGCTCGGATTCTTGTGACCCCATTATCACTTTTTTATTTATTTATTTATTTATTTTTTTAAATGAACTGCTATAAACGACTGACTAACAGTAAAAGAATAGTGCTTGACTGGAGAACGACAGCATGACAACCGAAGTCATGTAAACACTGCACTTCTCAGATGAGTTTTGCCCACAGCATTAAGTTTGTACCTACCACAATTTAGAGTAAACTCCCAACATACATATATTTCAGAATATATTTTTCAGTATTCTCCTGATGATGACTTGAGCAATGCCACCTAGTATTTTTTTTTAGACCGTGTCTTTAAGTGTAGTCATTTTGTGGTTCTAGTCAAAGTTTCAGTTGTTCTCTTTCTCAAATGAGAAGAAAAAAATATGAAATTGGAAAAAGAAAAGGATATCTGTCTTAAATTCTTTCCTTTAAAAACATAACTTAGAATCTAAAAAGGGAAATAACTGAAATTGGAGGTGGTGAGATACAGATATGATTCCTGTTTTTTTTTTTCTTTTTTTTCTTTTTTTTTTTATTGGTCTCATAGCTGGCAAAAGACAAGCATGTCTTCTTATGCCATCCTGATGGAAGAGGCCATATGCCCAGAATAGCTTGCAATTTCACTGAAAACAGAGTTCAACCAAAAAAAGTTAATAATTTTTAGTCCTTACCCTTAAAAATATTCCTTCACTCCTACTGCAATTAATAACATCACACATTTGGAATAAAGTTTGGACTGTGTATCTTATTGCACAGGTAAGAGAACAAAGAGCATGATGTAGTGACTAGGCGTGTTGATATCTTGTGGGGAAAGATGGTATTGGAGTATCTAACCTAACTGGATCTAAAGTCAGCTTAGGCGTAGAGAAGCACAGCATAAGGAATCCGCCTCTTAGTGTCCAGAAATACTTGATCTGAGTGACATCTTAGCTGCTGTCAGAAAGGTATGTGTACTGTCATGAGATACAATGTGTTGCTTCTTTCAGATGGACAATTTCAAGTCAGTGGTAGCTCAGGGACTGCCTCACTGTGCTCTGTTGTGCAGTGTATATGAACTATTTAACTGGCACAGATGAATTTAAAGCTTTTCTATTTGAGTTAGGTTTGCTTCGTGGTTTTTTTTTTCCCAACCATACTGAAAGTATTCTTATTTTCTTCACTAACTAAGTTAATACCAACCACATCACTTCTCTAAATCTCAAATATTTGCGGTTGTCTTGTAGAAATTTATGTCAACATGTATTATTTTCACTTCTTATCTATTATTTTTATACAAAGGAAATTAAATGCTTTTGCCAATGTAAGTTTTGTAGGGCGATATCACTCTCCAAATTCTTTGAAGGTACGTATTTTCTGCCAAATACCGTGATAAATTTTT
The DNA here is from genome assembly GCA_030625065.1 of Alectoris magna. Classification (NCBI taxonomy): domain Eukaryota; kingdom Metazoa; phylum Chordata; class Aves; order Galliformes; family Phasianidae; genus Alectoris; species Alectoris magna. The sequence continues at coordinate 6,450,268 of CM060561.1, forward strand.
CAATGTATGAATCAGTACGTTTTCGTAGAATGATGAAGCAATCAAGATTCAGAATTTGTATGTATAAACCACATACTTGTGAAGTGAGTCCATAGCATTTAGCAAATAGTGGATAAGTAGTAAGTACTTTACATTAACCAATAAGTACTGGCTAATGACGCACTTGACTAATTTTTTTTCTCTCATTGGCTACATATAAGTAGTTGACTATATTTATTAGACCCTATTAATTACTGTAAGTCTGAAATTAAGAAAAAACAATTAAAATAAAACACCAGAGACTCGTTATACAAGAAGGAACTATCCTATGGAGAGTGTTACACAAAGGGACAATCAAACAACCTCATAACACTGAGTCTGTTCCAGTTGATAATTCAGTGCATCTACTAACAGAAATAATAGCTTCTGTGTTTTTTTTTCAGTGTACCATCTACTGAGTCCAAGGGTATGACCTAAATTCCCTTTCAGTTACTGGCAGAACTCTCACAGACTGCAGTGTGCTTTGGATCATGACTCCCAAATCACCCAAATGACTGACTTTTCAACCTAAAATAATGGAAGTCTACCAAACTGATTTGTCACCTTTGCCTGATGTTCACACATACTAATGAGTTCTGAAAATGTTAATTTGCTTTGTGCCCAGATCAAATACATTTCTCTGTCAGAATAAAATAAGTTCAGAGCCAACAAATTTACATGACTGTATTTTATTCTGAAAATATTTACATGTCATTAATACATTAACATAATATGATGTTCAGTGCAATACATAGCCAAGGCTGGGATGCTCCTGATTAGGAACTGCAGACTGTGAAAGGATCACAGCTTTTCTGTGTTATTTTTTGTTTGTTCAGTTGATTGGTTGGGTTGGGATTTTTAGACATTTCTGGATTGCCTTATATCAAAGGCGCTGACACATTCTGCTGAAGTGAAAAATGAAGATCGCAGTGCTTTAATCTATTATTTTCCTGTGGGATCACCTATTCTTACTGGGCTTTGATAGCTTTGAGTTTTGCTGTACACATTGGAGTCTGCTGTCCAAACACAGGTGCCTAGCATCACTTTATAGAGTCACAGAAACACAGCATGTCTGAGGTTGGAAGGGATTTCTGGAGGTCATCTGAGCCTGCTCAAGCAGGACCCCCCAAAGCAGGCTGCCCATACATGAGAAGAAAATATATGTATCTACTAAACCACCAGATAGAAAATGGATACCATAGGAAAGTTTAAATAACCATCAGTGCCTGGGCATCAACAGAAATGTCAAGTCCTTGATTTTCCCTGGCTATAATAGGGGCACGTACTCTTGCTAACATATAGTTAGCAGTGTATTTTCATCAGAATTTAAGTTTTTAATATGGCACTGATTCCTACTCATATTTATTTTATAAGATTCCTCTAGAGATTCCTAAACAGCAATAAGTCATTCCTTCCCAGATATCTTCAGATAGATATCTGGTGAATTTTATTAGGGTGGAAGGTGGGATTTTTTATTTTTTTTTTCAGTTTTCTGGAGAGCATAGGACCATGCTATTTCCCACTACCTACTATATCTCAATATATGCTATCCAAAAAGCAGAGCAAATCCATTTGAATGTCGGAGCCCAACATCATTATATTTTTTCTGATTTTTCTATTAAGAGTTTTGTGTTTTTTTTTCTTTTTTTGTTTTGTTTGTTTTTTAATCGATTAGATGTTTTAACCCAGTGTAATGAGACCACCCAGTTTAGAGAGCTGAGGTGTTTCACTCCAATTTAGATGAGAAAGTAAGTGGACTTGAGGATCCATTAACCTGATCGAGCAAAACAGATTCTACTGCCCCATGTATACATCTAAACATGTTGAATAACTGTTTACACTTTCAAAAAATGTTCTTTGACAGACAGCATTTGGATGACTGCTTCTCACTGCTGCAAGCAGTTATGAGAGGTCAGTGAAAATTCTGGGAAGATAAGACTGCTTTGGCACTTGACAATGAAGTCCTTGCCTGAACTCCTGTAGAAACCTGTTCCATAAAAGAAAACATTTTGTTGGAAAATCTTACATTTAACCATCATGAGTTGAGTAGAACCAGTGGCCACCAAAGCATTCCTATAGACCACAAGGTTCACAGCAAGGAAACAATAAAGTAGTCTAGAGCAGGTCAGTCTCAGGTGGCTCAGCTGTTTTCAGACATTTTGTGTCAGAGCAATGGCAAACAACAGAGCTAGGGATCTGACTGGAAGACCAAATATTCTCTGTATACATGAGTTGGGTCAAGGATTTGGACTTAGGAGATCTGAGTGATGTAATAGAACTGGAGTAGTAAGTCAGAAGAGCAGCTTTGCAGGCAAAAAAAAAAAAACTATCTATCTTCCTCTGCTATTTGGTAACCTTTGCGAACATGGAATCCATGTGGGAGATTTTTTTCATCTTCACCCTTATATCAGACCTACTATGCAGGCAACAGAGGCAAAATTTTTAAGTGTAACTTTTCTGAAGGACAGAGCAATTAGGTTTTTCTCAACTCAGTAAGACTTTAGGAAGAAGTGAGCTGCCCGGCAACAGGATTGCTGCTAGCCAGCTGCATATTGCAAACCAAGGCTGTGCATAACATCACCCAGCAGCTGCCAGCTGCAAGCTGATTACCGTCATCCCATGATCTGCCTTTGTATTCACATGCAATCAACTCACTCATACTCAGCTGTTGCTTTCTTCTCCAGGTAATAAAAAGGCTGTTTGATGCAATGATGGCACAGCAGAGTATCATCGGATCACGAGAAAGGTTTTTCTCCATCGTGTTTTAGAATGACTGTTCAGAAAATTTAGTCCCTTGGAAGTGCAAATGAAAATACAATGCCAAATACACGATCATAGAATCATAGAATGTCTTGGGTTGGAAGAAACCTTAAAAAATAATCTAGTTCCAACCCCAGTGTAATAAAATCAATGAATCATTTGAGTTGGAAGGGATCTGTAATGATCTGTCAGGTCCTGTGCCCCAGCAATGAACCTCAACATGTGAGGATACACTCAGTCCCACTTTTGATGTCACTGATGAAGGTAATAAAGAGTGTCAGTTCCAGTACTGACACCCTGATGGACGTTTTTTCTCACCGTTCTCCATTTGGATATCAGACACAGTTGCCACCCAATAGGTAGGCTGCCTAGGGTCCGATCCAGCATGGCCTTGAACTCCTCCAGGCATGGTGCATGACAGGGTAGCATAACTCAGTGTTACTGTCTTTCAAAAGGTACTTTACTGCATAACTGTAAAAACTGCCACCCCTCATAAGTAGAGTGCGTAAGAGTAGGTAGAGAGGGAAAAGGATTAGGATTAGTTTAATATCTTTTTGTAAGCTGCCTGCCTTCAAAATGTACAAGAGTAATTAGGACTGAGGCTCAAATACAGCAACGAACCCATGTATGTGGTTTGCACTAGTGCTGTTGCATTTAATAGTTCTTGTGGTTTAACTCTGACGAACAGCTCAGCACCACACAGCCAATCACTCTCATACCCCAGGTGCAATGGGAGAGAGAACTGGAAATGAAGAAGCAGGAGAACTTGTGGGCTGAAATAAGGGCAGTTTGCTAGGTAAAGAAAAAGCCATGTGCCCAAGCAAAGAAAATCAAAGGATTAATTCAGTACTTTTCATTAGCATGCAGACAATTCCATATTTCAATACCTAGTGCCAGAATAGTTCATTTTAGAATAAGGCTAGCTACAGAGATAAATCAACGTCATAATTATATTACCCTGATTTTGTTTCTTACATTCAAAAAGTAGACTTCTACAGACACAGCTTGCACATTGGAATGTGTCCCTGATATCAGAAGCTGTTTTTTCAATTAAGAGCTCAAGATCATTTAGTATCAGATTTCTAATGCAAAAGAAAAAAAATAATAATATAAAAAATCAGTTATGATAAGATTAAAACAGTGACCATTCTCCCTTGAATACCTAGGAATAATGATCTTGCTCTAATGGTAGTTAGTTGGTTCTATAAAATGCCAGAAGTTTTGACGCATTTCTAAAAGCTCTGAAGGAAGAATTTACTTTGGGGTGTTCACAGTATTTCTCTCTCTAGCAGTCATTTCATGTAACACGGTGATAAATAAAGCAGGTCAACACTTTCTGGGGGGGCTAGGGGGAAGTTTTGTGCTGAAAAAAAAAGTACTTTTTACATATATTATTTTTTAACTCTTAAAAAAAAAAAAAAGAAAAAAAAAAGGATCTGGAAAGGGAAATGTCTCTCAGGTTTCATCTACTGTGTAATGGCCAACAATTTCTACAACAGAAACTCCTCATGCTAGAAAGAAGTAGTAGTACAATAACAGTTGTCCAAAAGAAATATCTTCCCTTATTAGTGATAGGGCAAGGGTGAATGGCTTTAAGCTAAAAGAGGGGAAGATCAGGATAGATATTAGGAAAAAAAATCTTTACTCAGAGGGTGGTGAGGTATTGGCACAGGCAGCCCATAGAATCTTTGGATGCCCCATCACTGGAGGTGTTCAAGGCCAGGCTAAATGGGGTCATGTGCAGCCTGATCTGGTGGGTGGCAACCCTGCCCATGGCAGGGGCTTGGAACTGGATGGTTGGAACATCTTTAGTGTTCCTTCCATTCCAGACCATTCTATGACTCCGTATGATTCTACTGGGGAGAGAAGATGTGTTACATCTTGAATATATTTTCTGCAAAACACTAATGAAGGTATGTCATCAAATGTTCAGTTTAAATAACATACTGGTATTCTTTGCAAATACTAAGCCATGTCAGAGAACCACATAATTACAGAAACATTAAAGTTGTAAGTGTCATTTTAGAGACTATCTGGCCCAACCCCTCTGCTCATGTACAGTCACTTGTAGCAGGTTGTCTAGGACTGTGTCCAGCTGGGGTTAGAATATATATAAGGATATCTCTGCACAATCTGTCCCCATGCACCACAATATATGTATACAACTTGTTCCAGTGTTTGACCACTCCTGCAGTAAAAAGATTTTTGTTTGTGTTCAGGTGCTTGGATTTTGGACTGTGCCCACTGGCCCTTTACCAATCGTGGAGTCTATTTCTCTGCTTCATTCCTGAGCATAAGGTATTTGTACACATTGATAAGATTTCTCTGAGCCTTCTCTCCTCCATGCTGAAATGTCCCAGACCTTATCCTCTCCTTGAATGAAAGACGTTCTTTGGTTTCACAATCCTTCTCTGGAGTGAGCACTTAATCAACATATACTTGGCCTTAAGCATTTATCTTTATTACATGTGCACAGATAAATATATATAGAGAGAAATGTTCTGAAGAAGTGCCACGTATAACCTTTGTCTTGTTCTTCTGAGACATTTTGGGGCAGGAGCTGGGTAAAGCTGTTTTACTTCCTGTAGCCCTACAATTAGTATAACAGCTGGCTGAGGAAGTCTGTACACATCATTACATCAGTCTTGGGTTTGTTGATGCAGATTCATGTACTCCAACTGGGACAGCAATGTAATTATTACAAAAAAATGTTTTTGTTCCTTTTTAACATAGTAGCTAAACAGTTAATGCTTAATAACTACATATCTATTCCTAACCTCATAGATATTCAGAACATGCTTGTCCAAGATCCCTGCATGTAATAAGGACTTCTACTAACCCTCCTCTGGTTTCACTACATTTGTCCAACACTCCAAATATACTCTCATGCTCCGTGTCTTCCTAGGATGCCCATGTGCCACATCAAAAGGCCACATCCCTCCTTGTTTTGCATGATACAGCAAAATAGATGCAACTGTGCCAGCAGTACAGAAAGGGAGACAAACATTATAATCAAATCTTATACAGACCATCAATACACCAGTTAGATTTAATAAAGTGACCATTTAATACATTTTGAGATATGGATAACAGCATCATTACCTGGAGGGACAGATACTCAGCCATGATTGTTCTTTAGAAGCTGAGGAAGCTGGTAACTATCAGTTTAGCCTAGGTGAGACTAAAGTTTTCTCATGAATGTTCACCCTTACAAAGTGAGATGGAGGTAAGAAAAGGCTTATCAGTACAAGAAAGATAGCAGCACAAAACTGTCTCCCTTCCATATCCTGACAGTGCATTGTGACGACACACTAAGTTATGAGAAGCTCACTAAAGAGCGTGGAACTTTGTGCGAGACTTTGAGAAAACATATGGCTGATGAACAGGAAATGAGATGAAAAATATATGTTGGAAGCGACAACATATCAATTTTGATGGTAGTAGAAGTTAATTACGGATAATTTAGAAAAATCTGCCAGTTATTTTCATGCCAATAATAGTAACAAAACTTGGCAGTGGTACATTCATAATGGCATTTTGATTACCTGCATCTCCATGAGATCTCTCAGCTGCCAGTGATCCATCAATAAACATTTTGGTGATAATTTATATAAAGTGATATTGCTTTCCAGGAAGTGGTTGATATCATGGACAGTCAGGAAAATTCTTCATGTTGTAGTTAGACCTCAACTATTTTGTGTGGTTGGGAGGCACAGCAATAAAGAACTCTCACAGTCCTCCAGGGTGCTATGCTGAAAAGTAGAATAGTACAGACAGGCTTTCTCTTTGTGCCTGTAATTAACAGGTGCTTATTGGAATAATCCCATAATAATAACAGTGGTTATATTTTCAGGGTGTTTTAGGCACAGCTTATTTGAACCCACATAGAAATATTGTTCTTATCACCAGTATGTGTTCAAATAATTTAGTTAATGTACCTAAATTGAAAACATATCCATAGAATCATAGAATCCATAAAACCTTTTGTCCAGTTGTTTTCCTTAAATTCTTATATTGCATTCTTCATCCTTGGATCTGAAAGCTCCTTGGTAAGAGGAGTCAAGGTTTATCTTCATTGTGCAAATGCTGGGGGAAACCTCATTTCTGGGGAGAACTAGTTACAAGTTATTGTCATGTAAATAATGCATTTGTTTCATAGTGTTTTAATTGTCAAAAAAGACAGCATGAGTCACGGAAACGTGTAATTAGACCAAGATGTAAACAGGAATATAAAAAACAGACAAAAGCATTTACAAGTTGCACAGAATCCAATAACTTGTGAATTGGGCTTGATCTAGGAGAAAGTAAAATTAACAAAGAATTTAGAGAAGGAAAATATGATGATCTTTGAATAACAGAATCCTGAATAAATAAAGTGATCTCATTCTATAGAAAAGCAAACGATTAAATATGAATTCTCTTAAAAATGGAATCACAGATGGAGGATAAAATGAAAAAGTAAATATATTAAATAATTGCCAACTGCCAGCATGAGTGGGGTGAGGGTTGAAGAACATAGATTTGCAGAAATCTTAGAATTAGAATGGCTTGCGTTGAAAGGGACCACAGTCATCATCTAGTTTCCAACCCCCTACTATGTGCTATGAAGAAATAATTTCCAGAGAAGAACACTAAGATCTCCAAAGTGCAGATAGAGAAGAAACAATGGTTAGTCACATTTAGAGTTGTCAGAAGGTTGAGTTGGTTTAAGAGTGTTAAAGCGGCAAATCATGGAGTGACTGAAATCCTTTAAGAGGAAAATGTAGCTTAAAAACCTAAAATATAAATCACTGGATTAAAAAGAGAATCATGTAATCTATCCATTCATGTAAGATACCTGTGGATTGAGTCAGATAATCAAGTTGTTCAAAATGGGGAAGCATGAATATGAAATTAGAAATGGCTTCTTTTTCCTGACAGTGGACATTTTAGAAATTACACAAATAATAAATATTTTTGAAATACTATTGATTGACCTGAATGACAAAATGAGCGTTCATGATTAAGATAAGAACATGATAGTCTAGGGGTTTTCTTACCTTATTAGGTGGAAGTGTATCTTATTTTTCATGTATTTTATAGAGTAGTTTAGTTGAAAAAGACCTACAAAGGCCTGCAAAGGACAAATCCAACTGCCTGACCACTTCAGAGAAAACAGAAATTTAAGGCATATTACTGACAGCATTGTCCATATGTTTCTTGAGTACTGACAACCACAGGACATTGACCATCTCTCCAGAAAGCCTGTTCAAGTTTTGACCAGCCCCACAGTGAAGAAGGTTTTATAATACCCAGTCAGGACCTCCCCTGCTACAGCTTTGTGCCATTCTCATGCATTGGAACATCTGAAGAAGCCAGCATCTTCCTCTCCATTCCCTCCCTTAGGAAGTTGCAGGGAGCAACAAGGTCACCTTTCAGCATACTTTTCTCCAAACTAGACTATTCAAGTGACCTCAGAGTCTCCTCACAAGACAAGTTATCCATCCCTTCTACAAGCTTTGTTGCCCTCCTCTGGATGCTTTCAAGTACCTTAACAACCTTTTCATTTTGTAGGGCCCAGAATTGCATACAGTAGTTGAAATGAGGCTGCACCAATGCAAATGCTGTTTTGACCATCTGGCTATGCTGCGTAGCATCCCAAATATGGTTCAGCCTCTTGGCTGCCAAGGCACACCACTGGCTCACCTTGAGCCTGCTGTCAATCAGCACCCCCTTATCTCTTTCTACAGAGCTGCTGTATAGCAATTTGTCTCCCATTCCCTACCTGTATCCAACATTACTTCATCTCAGGTACACAACCTGGCATTATCCTTTGTTGGATGTCACGCCCCAGTTATTTTCATGAATAGAAACATAATCTACCCTATACACTAAGCAACTATAAGATAAGACATCATAGACTTACTGTGGAATGAGTGATCAGTGGTTTAATTTCTCTGTGTGAGACTGGTGGTTATGCACTGGTGATTATCCAGGTCTTGATATTGAGTTCAGACAGGCTTGAATATCTTCCCTGATTATTTTCCTCCCTTTCTGGGAACATGTCTTGCCTGTTACTATGCAAAACATAATAGCACATATATGCTTGTCTTTTGAATGCTACAAAATTCAAAAAATTAATCAAAGTGCTATCAAAAAAGTTAAGTAGGTAAAGAGTGAATCATACATGCAGATATGAAAAAGTCTTCTGAATTAAAATTGCTTTAAATTGGTGGAATACATAAGCAAAGAATGTGGAAATGTTGAAACACTTTTAAACGTGCTATGAAATACATGGCTCCTAAAGAGAAAATTAAGAAAATGCCACCTTAGCATGCTATGTGAGAGTAATATAACTACTAGGAGGTGGCATTATTGCTGTGAAATGCACTTGTTACACCTCAACCAGAGTGCTTTCTGCAACTTTTGTTGTAATACCTTGTAGTGGAATTCCAGGGTCACAACCTGAACCAATGGGTGATCTGGGAGAGTATGTGAGTGCCTGGAGTGGCAGGGGGGTCTGGAGCCACCCTACTTCTGTGCAATCTGAGTCTGCACGGGTTCCCCCTTCCACCCGCCCTTTTCTCTTCTGCGGCACGACTGTACAGGCAGGGGAGGGACACATTCCTCAACTCATCCCTTTCTCCAAGCTGTTACCGGGAGGGGTGAGTTAATTCCTTTTGATATCTTTTCCTATAGCACCTATTTCTCAAATAAAGGTTATATCACTGCCCTCATTTGCCCTACATACCTCAGCAAGAACATAATTGCTCTTGAGGTAGTAAGAAGCAGAACAGCAAGAAAAAAATACTTTGTATTAGAAAGGTAGGTAGAGAAAGGTAGGATCTTGGTCTGGTGCAGTATGAAAGGACTTTGTAAGGAATTAATTGAAGTTGCTGAGTCTATTAACAAACAATCAGCCCTCATTTAAGAAAAACATGAATAAAGAAAACTTAATAGAATAGCTTAACTTTAATACTTAGCACGCTAAAAGACACAACATGTAATAGACCTGTTGCTCATCTGGGGAAGCCTGAGGTCAGGCTATGAATTCCACTGAATTATACTAATTTATACCTGCTGAGGATCTATCTTGCAATACAATTGCCCTCAGAACATTTTTGTTTATATTAAACCTTCACACTTTAGTAAGTAAAATAACTTACTAAAATTGAATAAATAATTCCTTCAAAGTGATACACACAAGTGAATGTCAAGAGAGTTTTTTCTTTGTTTCTCCCTTGGGTGTCACATTTCCTTTTCTACTGGTCTGAAAGTCCACTAAGCAGTACAATGAAGGCAGATTGGCATAGGGTTTTTTTTTTCAATTAGGTTTCAGACAGAAGTTCTGGGAAGACTTTTTCCTTTCTGTGACACAGTCCAGGCATTCTGGTATCTTCTCAATGTCAAATTTGATTTATTTTCTTTCTTTCTTGTAGCAAAGTACTTTTCCTGGGGGAAAATACTTACTTTGGAAAACGACTGCCCTTAGATCAGATATTAAGTCACATGTTTACCTGACATAATTTCAAGTCTTAAGGTTAATCTAGGCTGACATATATTTAGCAACAAAACAAGAACTACATTTTCATAACACTTTCTCTGCCAATTGTTATTATTGATGGGAAACTTCCCTACAGTGTATAGGTTGTAAATGTTGCTCTGTGATACTAATTTCAGAGATGTTTCTAAGAATATCCTTGGTTAGACCTTGGCCAGGACACCCTCCACTGGTCTAAACCCTGAACTGAATGGTATTCAACAAAATTTCACAAGTTTAGAAAAAAAACAAACTACCAAGGAAGACACCCATCATGAATCTAAAAGCAAACAAATGGAGATTGTGCACATATTTAAATCCAAAAAAGTGGCCTGAGTAGTCATTCTGAGAGCAGTGAAACCTAGCGATCTTGGTTTTAATTGATCTTGTGAAAGTAAGCTGAGTTTGTACAAGGGTTCTTGTATTTATAAAGAGAACTGTTTTTGAACTTTCATCAAATTCCAGTGAAAATGAAACACAGGCAACATCTGGAGCTACAAAAGTGGTTTTTCTATGCAGAAAAGATCGGACCATGTATCACGGTCTGTGTCTATCCATGGGGGTTCAGAACTGATGTACCTATTGCTACTGGAGAGCTGCTGTACTCCAGTCTTTTTATCTCAAGTGAACGATAAAGTCCTGCCTAGGTGTTTAGTGAAATATAGTGAAACACTTAATAAAGATTTCAAGGCTGTATAATCCAGGATGTTCCCAAATCCCTTTGCCACTTTTCTAGCTGCAGGAAGCAGTCATAGAATATCTTGGGTTGGAAAGGAACATAAAGATAACCTATTTCCAGCCTTCCCCCGCTATGGACAGTGGGGGATTTAAAGAAGGGATTTTGAACCCCAGTATTCAGCATTCCAATTTCAATGTATAGATTATTTGATCACATAATATGTTCAGTTGTTTCTCTCATACTACCTACCCATGTTTAAACAGTCAAGTAAAAATTGAACTACTTAAAAAAAGAAAAAAAAAAGTTAAAAAAAAAAAAAAAAAAAAGTTGAGCATCTTGTTTAATGATATATACATTCATAAAGGACAGACAAATACAACCTGAGCTTTGTCTGAAAGTATTTAAATTAAAATAACCTACAAAGATTGACTTGAAATTAGACACGGTCATTCAGATATCAAGTTTTCCTAGATGTTGGTGCTTTGGTTCTTTCTGTATGTTAAAAAAAGATTAATCAGCTGAGACTGTAATAAACCATAACAATGATTTAGGAGAGAGAGAAGATTCACCCTCTGTTCTCAAAACTGCAAGTAGCTGAAGATTATTATTTGTTAATTTATTCATCCATACATTTTTACAAAGTGAAGTGTTTCTAATAGAGGAAAAATGGGAAAAAATTCCCTTTAAATACTTCATATTCTAACTGTTTGAATATTTATTTAAAAAGAGTGGTATGTGGGATCTGTTAGGTCATGGCCTGAATCAGTAACAGAGCACCTGGTGAAGGGGCATAGTCAGTCCTTGGGGCACAGGTGGAAGCTATTCACCTCTGCAACCAGAAAGGGTGAACCCTGTGACCACCCCTCCTTAACATCTTTTAAGGGCTAGCAGCTCTAAGAGAAAAATCTCTACTTGGAGATCATCTACTTTGGCGTGTTTAATAAGCTGTGATCCTCAGAAAGGAGTAAGCAGTTCCTTATGAGATCTGTTCATAAAACTAGAATGGACTCACTATTTGGAAGTTAAATTTTAGGAAAAACTCAGCAAAACAGGCTTTTTTTTTTTTTTGTTGTTTTTGTTTTCTTTTAATTCTTTTCTTCCCCCGCCTTAAGAGCACTAGTTGAAAGGCACACATCTCCTATGGAATTAAAAAGGGGAGCCTGTATAGAGATCACTAAATTCCTTTTTCTGGGAAAATTAATTAATCCTTACTGTGAAGCCTGAAGTGTCTTCCTTTCCCTTCTTTTGCTTTAAATGGCTCTGTGAACTCATCTAACATTTAGAGTGTTTTGATCTACTTTTTTCAAAATGTGCACACTTGCTGAAATTTCTCAACACCAGAAGTATATCTAAGCTTTTTATTGACTCTGGCAGGCTTTTAATTTCACCCCCCAGATTTTTCAGAGTAGAAAACTTTGAAAGAAACACTTCTCAAAGCTGACATCCAAAAAAAAAGTCAATGAGTTTATAGGTGGGCTCAAATGAGAATCACATCCAATCAATTTTTCATTTTGCATACGGTTTCTAGGACACTCATTAAGCTATTCCAGGCATATTGAAAAGATATTGATCACCCCTGAATGTGTAAATAAATCCCTTGAATATTGCAGTATTGAGCACTCCCAAAGTCTCCATATAGATTCAAGAAAATGGAAAGGGATATACAATTCCAACCTTCAGTTCTGCAGTACCAGTTTTACCTTATGCAACAGTGTTGGTGATGAAATACTGATTCCAAATTGCAAGGAATATACAAATATTATTCCCACTTAACTGGGTATGTTTAAGATGAGATTTTAAAACAGCTTACATCAATTTTAGTTTTTGTAAAATATATCCCTTAATAGAGATGGGGAAAAAGTATACCATTGCTGTGTACACCTCTGGAATTTTTTGTGGTAGGAAAGAACTGATTACTCCTAAGCAAAGAAATAGCTAACCTTGAAAGGTAGTGTACAAAAACAAAACACTGAATTTTCTTTTCCATATGACTTTTTCAAAAGACAAACAAATGATTTGCATTTTAAGATACAGAATTGAAGACATCTATTATAAAGACATGAGCATTTCAGTCATCTGAAAAAAAATCTATCAGTTTTCTTTCCCATTACAAAAAGACCCCATACAAATGAATTTGCAGTCAACTTCAAATGTTTCCCTTATGTACACTTCTTACATTCTTATTTCTGCTTTTTTTTTTTTTTGTCCATGTGATCTTTGAACTTTGAATGTGCTTCCCAATTATTCCAAAGAAATAATTCTTTTCAATGCCTACTACTTCTTCAACACCTACATTTTGATGTTGAAATCATCTATTGTGAAGCACTTTAGCCTGCTGTCATGGATATCAATATCAACCTACACTTCATTGAACATAGGGACATGCCTCAATTAAGATTAGAAGAGAGCGGAAATTTTCTATGACATTGGTGCCAAAATACAAACCTTATACAGATCATGCTGATGGGTACTGATTAGTACTCTGACTGCCTTAAAGGTTGCCTAATATTTTGCTGACCACATCCTGGAAGGCTTTTCAATCATGTAACATCCAATGCACATCAGTAGCTGCCTTATTAAGCTGAGTTTTCATAAAAGTTACTTATGTAGAGAAAAATCTTGTACATTACCCACAAGGTTCTTTCTTTAACCAACCTTACAGCCCTATGTCTGTGAGGAAGAGAACAATTGCACAAAGTTAAGAGCAAGGGATTTTTTTTATAAGAATTGCTTAGTAGTAGGGCTGATTGACTCTCTCTGACACCTTAAAGCTTCCTGGATCCGGTAATGCCTTTCCTGAAGCCACTGCTGGGTCTGGTTGATAAGGGTACTTGAAATGCTGAAAGCTGTGATCTTGTTAAAAAGGGTCAAAAGAAGCAATCTTAGTAACATTTCAATGGTTGGATTATTGCTACTGAAGAGAGCAGTAAATGCCACTTACAACTAAATTTTCCACTTCATCCGAGGTGCAGATAACTGTTCTTCTTATACTTTTCCCCAGAGGAAATCTCTGCAGCAGTAGTGAAAGTAATTACATATTTAAAGGTACAACTGTATTAGGAAAAAATCAGTGTAATGAAGAAAAATAAAAAAATAAGCATGCAAATAAAAACAAACACAAAGGGGGAAAGAAAAAAAAACCAAAACCACAGTGATTTACAAAGACTCTGTTTATTTAATTTCTAAGATTAAGCCAAGAGAACTCTCAAAAAAGAATTAATTGTTTAAAATCAGCTAAGATAATAGAATCATAGAATGGCCTGGGTTGAAAAGGACCACAGCGATCATCTAGTTTCAACCCCCCTGCTATGTGCAGGATCACCAACCACCAGACCAGGCTGCCCAGAGCCACATCCAGCCTGGCCTTGAATGCCTCCAGGAATGGGGCATCCACAACCTCTTTGGACAACTTGTTCCAATGTGACACCATCCTCTGAGTGAAAAACTTCCTCCTGATATCTAACCTAAACCTCCCCTGTCTCAGTTTAAAACTATTCCCCCTTGTCTTATCACTGTCCACCCTCGTAAACAGCTGTTAGCCATTAACTAAGGTGTGTAATTGTGCATTCACAGACTTTATCTTTTTTCTGCATTTTGAAGTACCTCTATCTCTTTTCTTGCCAAACTGCACAGCTCACAGACACTTGGCTATTTGATGTATAGTACATTTATATCTTTAACATTTGCCTTTGTTTTCATTTTCTAAATATAAAAGATGAGCTGGAGGTGCTGAATTCATTTTTGTCTGGTCACAAGGCACAGAGGAGGGAAACAACCTGTCAATGATAAAAAGTAGATTTGACTGTACGTTATATGGAACAAGACAAACCCAGGAGATTTCATTTCTTGATCTGTGTGGCCAATTGTTGAATAAGCAAGGCTAGTCATCTACAGAGTGCAGATAATTTATGACTCTCAGAAATAAGAAAACACAAACCCAATTTTATGAATGACTTCTGAAATGATACTAGAAATTGTCGATACAGCCTCATATGTTGGTATTATCCAAACTGTGGAAGTTTTTTCTCCAAGCAGAAATTATACAATATCATAGGGTGGGACAGACTTTTGGGCAACTTGAAGAACTTCTAGAAGACTCAGGAGAGAGACAAAACAGCAGATGCTTTACACTGAATTGGCTCCATGTTAATTACTCTCTATCTTTTAGTTGTTCTTTAACTCAAAGCAGTTTATGCGCAAGGAGTTCATATAATAGAATGATAGAATGGCTAGGTTAGAAAGGACCTTAAAGGTCACTTAGTTCCAACCCCCTTGCCATGGGCAGAGACAATTTTGACTATATCAGGTTGCCCAGGACCCCACCCAATCAGACTGTGAATGCCTTCAGAGATGGGGTATCCACAACTTCTCTGGGCAGGCTGTTCCAGTGCCTCATCATCCTCTGAGCAAGAATTAATCCTAACTTCCTATCTAAATCTTCCTCTCTGTAAGTTAAAACTCTTCCCACTTGTCCTATCACTTTGTGAAAAGTCACTCTCCATCTTTTTTTATGAGTCCCCTTTAAATAATAAAAGGATACAATGAGGTCTCACTGGACCAAGAATTTACTCAGAATGCGCTCCACTTAGCAGGCATCTGGGTGGTTGAAATCCCTCAAGTATCTCTGAAAACTTGGTAGCCCTGGACTGCAGAGTTCCAGTTGGATGGTTTGTCCCACCATGTTGCAATTAGGTTACAGTTTTCTAATTGTGCTGTGGTTAACAAATCATGCTGCTTATTTTGTATGCAGTGGTTTAGATGCATTTCAGCTGGACTATCAGACACATCACCTTTTTAGAGGAGCCCTCTTTCCTTGGGACAACTCACAAGCATGTCTTTTGCTTCCTTAAGTACTGATGCTGTTGAGTTCTTGACTGTCACTGAGATACCTTCCCCCTGCTGAATCTGCTATGAAGTCCAGCCAGCTTGCAACCAAGATATGTAGCATCTACCAAGACATGCAACAATGTACACTGCATTATTTAGGGAACAGCCACAATGAGTATTGTGTATAGTGTAGAGACTGTAGAGACATTAAAAATGCAGAGTGAGGCACAGACCTGAGCTAATTCTTCTGTACAGCAATAGGATTGTTAACATCTCATGTCTGGACATAGCAAACTTATATCCGACTGAATAAAAAGCTGAATTCCTGTCCTCGATTCAAACAGAAAAAGATAAAAGAAAAGGAAGGGGGGAAAAAATAGTCTGGTATTTACTATAGTTTTTTTGAAAGCAAACTGGACAAAGACTCGAGCAACTTGGTCTGAACTCATAGCTGGACTAGAGATTTTCTGAAGTGCCTGCTGGCCTGAATTATCACATGATACTCTTATCCCAATCTGGTAGCTTAAGTCACCCTCCAAATCTAATTCAAACCTCTCAAGTGATGCCTAAAATAGATTATTTTAAATCCTAGCTCATGAACAGTAACATTTTTGGTATATTTCCTAAGAGGAAATAATATAGGTTTCTTCGTCTTCCACAGATGGTAGCTGGACTGATGATGTCAGGACTGCCTCATCTCAGCAAGTTGGAGGATCTTAATGTTAAGACTGGGAGTTGCAAGCTAAATATTTGTCAGTATTCACAATGGGGTTTCAAACAGAATGTTACCTTTAAACACGCCAGAAGATTTATGCTGAGCACTAGATAAAAAGTTTGTTATAGAAGAAGATACAGAAAGAATGAAATACAATGAGAAGAAAGGTGAATGCCTCTTACTGCTTAACAGAACACAGAATTTATAGCACTTCCTAAAGAAGCTGGTAAAACAAATTATTAATATTATTTTCTTTTAATATTGATATTAAACCATTTAATTATATAACTTCTTCAATTTTAACTTACAGATATTTCCATATTCCACAGAGAGAAAAAGCAGGTGTGGAAATGAGTATCTAGACTAGTTGGGTAGAGTAGTCCCTAGTACAGCTTAATGTAGTTTTTCACTAATGCATTACATGCAGCACAGGTAAGTTCCACACATGGAAACTTACAGATGGGTACTTTATATTATTAATGATATAAAAAATGCATAGGATAATAAATAACAATAGAAAGGCTGACATTACCTGTAAAAAATCACTGTATATTTCTGCAATGTCTTGAGTGAACAGAATGACAGAAAATCACAAAAGTTCTCAATGTGCTTGGGGGTTAGAAAAAAAACCTTGGTGATTGATGCTTGTTTTTGTGAACTATTTTATTCTGTTCTGCTCCTTTCTTTCTTCTTTTTCCAACATGCTGCTTTTTACTGCCTCTATTATTTTACATTCCTGCATCCTGACCAAAAGAAGGTGTGGTTTGTTCTCATTGTGACACTGGCTTGCATTCATCAGTTTGCTTAAATGCTCTACAGATTAGTAAACCTCCAACTATATTCACAAGCCTTTTCTTGTCCAGGGACTTCATTTCATGAAACTGAGTAATGCTAAGCAATGCAATATAAGCATTAAGTCAGAGACACTTTAGTACTCTCTACTGACTAGTTGTAGAGTTACAATAATTCTTTTGAGGGAACGTTTTCATTTCCTACCAATTTTCCTTCTAACGTAGCCTTCCCTTTTCTCTCTACTTCACACATACTGCACAGTACACGTGAGGTTTATCCACGTCATTTATCTCACTAGGCTTGAGCCTTCATAAACAACTGCATTTTCTCTTTTGTAGAAACAAAACAATTTAGATGCTCTTTAGACTAGCAACTTTCTCACTACTGCTTGTAGCATATCACAAGCTAAAAATATTCTAACTTATTTAGCCAATGTAAAGCGTTCACCTGCCCTTTATAGGAGATTGTACTGCATTATCTTATTTTAAAAATCTAGGTTGATGGCCAACATGATAGCCATAACATTAACACTGCAGCTGTCCCTTTCACTGTCATCTGTTTCTACTCTGCAGCATCAACCGCATAGGAAACATGTCTCATAACTAAAATAAAGTTGTTTTTTGGTTTTTTGTTTTTGTTTTTGTTTTTGTTTTTGTTTTTTTAAATGTTGAGCAGATTTCATCAACAGAGTGTTTCATCCCCCTGCCATGACTTCTATCTAGTACAACAAATAAGTCTCTCTCTCTCTCTCTCTCTAGATATATATATGTATATACACACATATATTTTTTTAACAAGACTATTTTTTTTTTTTAATGCCAACCAGAACTTTACTATCTATATGTCTAGGAACTGTATCCAGGAACTGTTCATACCTAGAGTTTCCCAGCACAGTCCTCTATATTCTTGCATATCTGGAAATGCAAAGCAGACCTTCAAGTATATTCAGCCTTAGCACAAATTTGACAGTACCTGTTGTAGCTTACTCAAGGCTACTAACTCTTTGAATACAGTATCTTCCACATGGCTCTGAGTATATGCTGGTATTTCTTACACACGAACAGAAATACCAAAATTTACAGCTTATTTTGGCTTTCAAAAATGGTCTTGTCATGTTCCAACTTTGTGCTCCTCAAGCAACACTAAACAATTAAAGACTTTCAGATCAATATGTTTAGCAATGTCTTATCAAAAGCTATATCACTGTGTAGGTTATCAAGTCCGCCTCATTTAAATGTAATTAGCTGTTTCATGAATTTGTATTAAATAAAATATTAATGAGCAACTAAATTCTCGCTCTGTCATTCCAAGCAATAATTAAAATTTCCCATAATATTTTGGGATGCTATACCTGCTGACTAGGAAAAACAAATGTATACTGTAGCAGGATTCACATTATGAGTGTGGGGTGTACTACAGTACAGTCTTGCAACTATTAAGGAAATCTTTTTTAGAGCTTCTTAAAGCCGTAGCACCTGGGGAATAAGATTGCACATGAAAAATTTCTATATGCCATCTGTTAATGTGTGGAAACAGATGGGGGTTCAGATAGATATAGGGCCAATATTATGTGTTTGACAGGATGATCTTTTGTTGAAGGCACTAATTTAGGATTGAGAAACTCTGTGCATTATTTTTTTTCTGACAGAGTTTCTGAATAGTCTTGAGCAAGTCATTTAATCTTTTTCTTCCTCATCTGTGTAACTGAGGTAATCTTAATGTTGATTTTTTGGGGGGCTTCATCTCTATCCATCAGACTGCAGGCTGACGGTTGACAGAGAATCAGTGATCAAAATCTGATGCGCATTTAATGCATGCTGAACAACAACAACAACAACAACAAAAATGATCCAAAACTACAAAAGGGATAGTTTGCCCTAAGGAAGTAAACTTTAAAGCATAACTAAGAGAAAAATTAAATTTGTAATTAAGAATATGAATGATGATTGAGAGTTTTATAGGAAAAAAAAAATATAGAGACATAGATTAAAACTGCAAGTTTGATGTTAAGAAACAGTAAAAGCTAGTTTTATGAATTCTCAGATATTTTAGCCCAAACACGGAGAAATAAAATACTTTCTCTCATCCAAGCCTCACTCCAATAGCAAACCTTTTTGGTAAAAGTATCTGTTTTAAATTAATATGCACAGGCATTTATTTTAACTCAACATGATATTTCAACTTGAAAATATCAGCATATAAATCATAATGCATGTAGTAAAAGGATGAAGTATATCTCTCTGACATTTTAGTAAGTCAACATTCAGGTCATGTTGAATTTCATATTACCAGGATTCAGTAAATATCAAAACTTGTGTTGTACACTATGGATAGGCTCATAGAATCACAGAAGATTCTGAGTTGGAAGAGATGACAAGGATCATGGAATCCAACCCCTGGCTATACACAGGACCACCCAAAATCAAACCATGTTTCTGAGAGCATTGTCCCAAATGCTCCTTGAACTCCAGCATCTCGGGGCCCTGACCACTACCCTAGGCAACCTGGTCCATTCCCACTGTGCTCTGGTGCAGAACCTTCCCCTTCTCTGACACAGCTCCCTTCTGTTCCCACGGGCCCTGTCACTGTCACCAGAGAGTAGAGCTCAACTCTACCCTCACACTCCTTGTGAGGAACTGTAGGCCACCATGAGTCCTACCTCAGCCTGCTCTGCTCTGGGCTGAACAAACCTAGGGATCTCAGGTGCTTTTCATATGTCTTATCCTCTAGACCTTTCACTATGTTTGAAACAATAATAGCCAATTTCCAATCAACTGGGATCTCCCCAGATTCCCAAGGCCATTGAAAAATAACTGAGATAGTTCTTACGATGATGTCAGCCAGTTCTTTCAGTACCCTAAGATGTATCCCATCGGTCTCTATAAACTTATATACATTCAGCTGGAGCAGTAAATCCTGCACGAGATTGTGGTTAGCTGGGAGTTTATCATTACCATAGTCATGGTCTTCCAACTCAAAGATCCAGGGGCGCTAGGTCCATCATCAATGTTAAAAACAGAAGTGCTTTGCCTGCATCCTGATTTGTGAGGTTGCCCTCCTCAAGTGGCAAGAATGGCAAGTCCTCAAGAGACTGACCAGTGTTGTCTCTGGTCCTCCTTTATTTAACATATTTTAACAAGCCCTTTATGCTGTTCTTGACAGTACCAGACATCTTCAACTCTGATTGACCTTTGGCTGATCAGATTATCTCCCTGCAATGTCAAACATTGTTTCTTTATTCATCCCATGTCACATGGCCTTGCTTCCACACTTTTCCACTTAAATAACATTAACAATAGCTTTAAGCATCTGAAGTGATTGTAAAATTATTGATGAAAGAGTTATTGGATAATTCAAATAAATGTGTAGAAAAGTAAGAAATAGAAATAAGAATAAATGGCCACACTAAGGTAAGACTAATTTAATTTATCTCATAGGTCCTAATGAAATATTCAACATCCAGAGAAAACAGGCTGTGAGAATCACACAGCCATAAAATCAATGGTTCTGAAAAGGTTTATTCATATTGGTTAAGCAGCCCTGTAACAGTATCTTTGTTTGCAAAGATATAGGAAGAAAAGATAGCCAAACACCAGTGTAAGAATTGATACATAAATGAGTTAAATGGTACTTTTTCTTTCTGTACAGTAGTTTTTAGCCTGATAGGATGATCAGATCTGTTATCTATAATTTTGAAAGGATGTTGCAAAGTTTGAGAGAATTCAGGAAAACAAAACAGAACAATGAAGTATTAAAGGGATGAGAAAATCCATTGATGAAATGGACCTGTGAAAAGTGTGGCCCACTTGTTTTACCTGAAAGACACTTAATAATTTCATCAGTGTGTTTCACTAACAAAAGTATCAGGAAAAAGAGATGTGTAGATATTTAATATCCATGTAGTATGAAGAAATGTCCTGCTTGTCAATACATGAGTTCTTTTTCTTTCCTGTCATTCACAACCTAAGTCATTTTAAATGGTAATAGGAATCTGTATTTCTGAAACTAAATTTCATTCTTTGTTTAAAAGGGATGGTCAAATTGTTTTAATGACATTGAGAATAAACTATATCCTAACATTAAGGATCTTTTAGGTGTTCTAAATATGTCTGGATCCCATTCTAAAAACCATGTTTCAGCTGAACATAAATTATTTTCTGAGTACAGCGATAACATCAACAGTCTGCAAAAGCATGCAAGGTTATTTACTGAAACTTAGACATAGAGGTATATGTTTTAGCCTTTTCTTTTTCTTTTTCTTTTTTTTAAAACACTTAGAAATTGAGACAAAAAATGTAAAAATGTCATCCACCAAAAAAAAAACCCAACAATGCAGCAGATTGTCAGTCAGCAAGAATTGACCATAGTCCTCTATAAACACAGGATAAGAAATAATGATAATAAAAAATGGCAAGATATCTGTTAGTTTCTAATTTGATGTCATTTAGTAAAAAGAATGATGTTAGCGACTTTATCGCTGAGTTTTATTATTTCAGTGTGCTGACAGAAATACGTGGCTTAGTGGCAGCAGTACCAGTGACCATAGGAAAATACCTTTAGCCTTGCTAAAAAACAAAGTGATAAGTAATTACTTAACTGAAGTGATTCAAAATGGATGCACCCTCAGGAGTAGAGATTATTGCATACTTTCTGATGAATCTTTCCACCTCTTTTTTGGTCAAACTGAAATGTGGGTATACAGCAGACCTACTGAAATGTCCTTAAGTCCAAGGGATATTTTTTTTTGAAAAAGAGTAGACAAAAAGAAACAGTGAAAGCTGTCCCAAATTGCTGAATATCCCAGTTTTCAAGACTTTCATTTGAACACAGAAGACTGTGAGAGATGAACTTACTTTTACTTTTCGGCAAATATCCTTGCAATTTATCTGACTATGGGAAATCATTAGATCAGTCTTTTTCTCATTATCTGGAAAGAAAAATTGTAAAGAAAATGGTCTCATTTTCATTTCATACTGTGTTGAAGCACATCACCAAATCCACACACACAGTGTGTTTTTTTTTGCCAGTGGTAAAATGGTAATTTCATTTTTCCAGACTTTTCTACATTTCCATATAGTGGATGCTGACATTTATTAAAACAAAACAAAACAAAACAACAACAACAACAACAACAAACCCTAAGAAAAATCACTATGTATCTCAATGCATTTTTCTTCTCTTCTTTGGGAGGTTGGTGATGTAAAATGATTGTGCTCCCCAAATCAGAGAATTTTTACTGAAGATATCACCCCCACATACAAAAGAAAAAAGATACTTGCTATATCTTCTTGAAGAACTTGTATGGTTTCCTTGAGAGAAATTATGAGCCCAAACTTCAGTGAGATCCAAAAGAGCATTTGTCCTTAAATCATTAAAGAAAATGAAGAGCTAGTAATGCCACAACAAATATAAATACAAATAAATAAATCAAGAGTTCAGAATTAATGTGTTGGATAGAAAGACATCTCTTTGCAGACTCAGCATTATCTTTTTAGAGACATACAAGAGAGGGGTTATCTGTACTGCCAGTGAACTCAGGATGAGGTGTAATATTGGTGCAGCTTTCTTCCATGTGTCAAAGAAAGAATGGGAAACAAAACTTAATTGCTTCCTTACCTTCTGTTTCCTTCCCTCCTTCCTTCCTTTCCTCTCTTAATCTCTTTCTCCAACTTTCTCCCTACAGGTGTTATTCATGGAATCATAGAAGGAACTGGGTTGGAGGGGACCTTAACGTCACCAAATTTGAACGCCTTACTGTATCTACAAATATTTCCTACATGGGAGGAAGGGACACAGAGTAGCACAAGATATTGCTCCAGATTTGCCAAGACACAAAAGTGCACCTTTAGTCTAATGAAATTGCAGGGAGAGTCCGTCTAAAGGAAAATGTACTTGATTCTGAATAGCTCAGAATAGATTGTTTTTCCCTTATAAATTTGAGTTTTGTTTTGTTTTCAAAGTTTTGAAATCAAATCCTGCCTTCCAGGAAGTACATTGATTTTCCATCACCTCTGAGAAAACTTCTTCAACATCTAGGTGAAAAACTGTAGTTTATATTGACAAATTACAATCAAATGAACTTTTAGCTATTTTCCCCACCTCAATGAAGCATTGCTGTGAAGGAACATGACTTGCTGTATAACAAATGCTCTTAAAAAGGCCCAATGTTGATGTTAATTAACTTCAGGGAAGGGTTTCTTGTTCATTTGTAATTTTCATGGGCTTTTGTTTCAATAGATTCAGATGCAAGCCAGCAAATTCCATAAAATGGTTATATTCTGATTAAATGATATGCTTTCTCTGCCTAATTAACTGCACAATTGCCCTCATATCCAATCTCAAGATTAATCTCCTTTTCAAGAAATATAACATTTATAAAATTATTCCAGGTCTTCTTTTCTGACTTATTTCCAGTTCCACATGGCTTTGGTAGGCATTTTATTGTCCGTGTATTTTGCTACAGTTATTAGTGTGAATCTTCATGCCATGGTGTCCTTTTTGATACCAATGCTATGAGTAGTTTCTTTACCAGAAGCAGAGTTTGTGAGGTATAGACTTTGTGTTGTGTGTAATTGAGAGCCTATAGCAAGTTCTTAAGTTAGCAGTCTGGACTTCCCCTGGGGAAACTGTATTGTCCCCTGGGAGGCCACTAAAACATCTTTCAACATACAATGTTCTTTAGGTCACTATCTTAAAATACAGGAATCTTCCTCAAAATCTTCACTTATCAGGAAAGACTGCAAGTGTGCTTTATTTCATAAAAGTAAATTATTTCATGTTAAGGGCTTAACTGAAGCTGGATCCTGTTATATCAACTATAAATCTGATTGACTTGTAAAAAAAGAAAAAATCCTAAAATATAAGTTTAAAAGTTGCCTGTAGACCACCACATTTACCTACGAAATTCACACAAGCCACAGTGAGAACAAAGTAGGACAGAAGGTGCAAGGTAGTTTGAGCTGTGCAACCAAAAATTGATTTCTGGATAGATGCAGTAGGACTAACAAGGCCGTATGAGTAAATGTGTCATCAGTGAGCTGAGTTTTGTATTTCAGCACACAGGCCAGACCCTTGATGGATGTAAATCAGAATCAATCCATTGTGGATTTGGCTCACTAATTTGCCAGACACCATTATTTTGGTGAACTATAGCTTTTTCTCTTGTTCCATTCTTAGGGAATCAAAGAATCATTAAAGTTGGAAAAGACCACTAAGATTATCTGATACACCCATTAACCCACCAGCTCACTAAAATCTAAACCTCAGTGTCACATCTACCCCTTTCTTGAACACCTCTAGGAGCTGTGACACCACCACCTCTTCTTGCAAATAAGAAAGCAGTTTTGAGGAAAACAGACATAGCACTTCCACTGTGTGAGGGAAAATATCACTTAATTTGACTTGTGATCATGTTCAGCTTTTTCTTCCACGTACTATTGAACAAGGACTTATAGGTTCAGGGCCTTTGGGCACAACTGTCATGAGCAACAATGCGGGCCTTAAAGCTAAGACAGTTTGAAATTTGTTTCATTTTGTAGCATTTAGTTCAGCTATGATTTCAAATACCTTAAGGAATAATGCTAACTTCTGACAATAGACTGCTATCTCCAGTCAAATTTTGGAACTGAATTGCATTTGAAAACAAAATTATTTCAAATCAGTTTTCTTCTTCACTTACCTGTCAAGACCCAATATATGGGTTCAGTTTTCATTGTTATTTTTTTCCATGCTATTAAAACCAGACTGAATTTTCATCAACAAAGTTACGTTTGAGGAAGAAAAAAAGGCAAAAAAGTCGTATATTCTAGATTGATTGTTGGTCTTCTGATTAAAAGGAAGTTGACAGTCCAACCTGCTCTGCCAGGGGAAAAGCCCACGGAGCACATTATGTAGGTGCACAAGGTTATCTCTTTCTTTTAGATTGTTCCTTGGTACTGATTTGTCATACAGTTCTTTGCACTAGGGTATGTGGACAAGTGACCTGAGTCAGGACCAGTTTGCAGTAGTCAAATAACCATATTGTGATCTTAAAACACCTACTTAACTGCTATCTATCAGCTTTCTAGAGTGGCATGCTTTATGTCTGCATGCAGAAAAACAGAAGAAAAAAAAAAAAAAAACAGCTGGAAGGGTCATTTGGGCATCCCATCTGCTCTGTGTGTTCTAACTTTGAAGTTAGATAGTTTTTAAGATCTTTGTTAAAGCAGACTTTTTAATGTCTCAGTTTCTGGAGTTTTCATGGCCTCTCTGGATAATCATGCTCTGTGGATAACCACAATTAGATGGCTGAAAACAGACATTAGATGCCTTCAGAACCTTTGCTTCTCCAGCCTAATCGAACATGAACTCTCCTGTTACCTTCTTGCTCTTAGCCCTAAACCCTTTTAGGTGCTCTCTGCCAGCTCCACTTAGCTAACATTTCCCTTCTGCTGAGTACTGCTAAATCAGACACAATGTGCTGCACCTCCCTGGGACATTTGGTCTTTTCCACTCCATGACTTTTCAATCAGCTCATCTCTCTAGCTTGTCAGAAGCCCTCTAAATAGTGACCTTGTCCTCTGGGGAAACACAATTGCTACCATCCACTTGGAGTAAACCCCAGAACTGCTGCAGGGACACTCAATTTGCTCATCAAGAAGTCCCCAGCTGCCATCCCAGCAACATATCAGACTGTGTATAAGCAGGATATGGAAGAAGGATGCATCACCTCTAAGTAGTTTTATCTGTCAGTTCTCAGAGGAAGTGTAAAGACTTATTCATCTGCTAAGAATACAGTAACAAGTACTCTTCATTTTAACATGCAAACAGATCAACTTCGTTTCAGAGATTCACCCAGAATGTGCATACGTGCCTAACAATTCCAAATACCATTTCTCATAATTGCAGCATATTCCCCAATGAGGAGCCTATTAAAGACAAGATGAGGTTAAGTTCCAGTTGATTTTGCCTCAAATTTAGAAAATAATTAAGGATCAAGCAGGTAATTGAATGGAAAGGAAAAGTGAGACAGAATTTCTGTCTGGGTAGTCCTCTGGGAGAAAAACACTCTGGGTTCCTAGGGCTGCTCTCTCATTTTGGATTAGACATGAAGCCCCATGGTTTGTCTTTGATTTGAAAAGAGAGGAAAAACATTCTTCATTCCTGATGTTTCCAGTTCTTTCAGGTCTAAGACTCATGGAGAAGCTGAGGTGTTTCATTTTATGCTCTTTCTTACTGTTTACATTTGTTTTTCGAGCAACAGAGACCCACATAGCCTTACTTAGGAAACCAGAAACCTAAGTGTCACCGTTCCTAAAGCTAATTCTGGAAGATAAGCAGATATACCCTGAAAATGTTTATACATCAGATTTATGAAACTTCGAGAATCTGGAGCAGCTACAGTGGGCCAAATTTTGCATGCCAAAACCTAGAATAAACAAGTTAAAAAAAATGATGAGTTATAGATTAATAGAATAATATAAAATGAAAGAGAAATGCATCATGAGGACTCAAACTTGACACACATCAGCATGTGAGATTAAAAATGTGGGAACAGATAGGAAGGCTGTCTTGGGAATAAATATTTCATGGAGAATGAACAGGAACAGTGGAAAGTAGATGACTGTTTAAATTCAGTTAGACAGACATATTTTATTTTGCTTTATGGAAAGCTCAACATCTAAGTCACATTTAAAAATGTGGCTGTCATCAAATGCCAATACCAAACAGCTAAGGAATGACACAGGCTTTTACTCACTTCTTAATTATTAATAGTCTTGTTTTGTTGAAATCAGACCTTAGGGAAAGCTGTCAAGTAGTGCACAGAATAGCTATTTAGTGGCGACTCAACACCCCGTCAGGCAGTGGCTCCCAAATTTATTCCACATCTTCTGCAAAAACTTCTACACAAAGAAATAAGCATCAGACAGTCTCTAAGTTAATTCTCAGACTTCATGTCCCCCACTGTAGTAGACTTGGACATCCTGGCTCCTCCAGTAATGGTCTTGAAGGCTCTTATTTCTAATGCATCCTGCCCAGTCTTATGGTCATTTTAGTGTTCTTCCCTTACATCTCACGAAGGGTCCAATGCTTCTGACGGTCATTGGTCTGTTAGGTGACCCACATGGCTGCACCGTTGTCCCATTGGCCTCCTCAGGGCATGGGGCTGAGGCTTTGCTGGGACACTGGGAGACTGAATCTTTTAGCCTTCCACAGGAGGCATAAATTGGAGTAGGCGTTTGTGTCTTTGAGGTTTCAGAGTTCTGCAGCCTGCCCTTATGTTTCTGGCCTCCTCTGTGCCTGCAGAGATAAACCTTTCATCATATCTGACACTGATTTTAGAACTGATATCTCTGATATTTTTGGGTAAATTCTGAGCATCACCAGAAATGGGGAAATCCTTTCTCTGCTTTGATTGCCTCCTTTAATGGCATTTTCCTTCTTTCATGCAGTTCTTTTCTTACATTTCTGTTTAAAAAGATTTAGACCACCAGAGCTCTTTCATTTACAGTTCTGTTGTGAACCCATTATCAGAGAAACACTGAAAGAAAGAATAGAATAATAATAATAATAAGAAGAAAAAACACAACTCAAATCTTTTTAAACATGCTGACAGTAGAAGTTTACTGTTTTGTTTTTGGTACATAATAAAAGCAAATGTACATCTATTTTTTCTTATCAGTGAGGTTTACCAGTAAGCATCAGCAGCAGAAAGAATACTGCATTTGTAGCTCCACTGTTGTCTTTTATCCATATTTTCATGTATTTTTCCTTTTCTATCTTTAAATAAATAAGATCAGACTTTAATTACAACACAAAAAAAAATCTTCAGACAATCTCAACTAATTTTTAACTAATTAGTAAAGCAGTTTATGTACTCTATACTACTACCAAATGCCCTGTGGAGAAAAAAAAAAAGAAAAAAATATTATTTCAATAATAGAAGTAATGAATTATTGAGATGATTACTTCCCAGAATAAGTAACTAATACTCTGTAGAATATTTTTCTTTAAAATTGCTGTAAAAGATTTTTTTTTTTCCCCCTTAAAAAATCATCTTCCAGGTAAAAGAAATGTTAATGAAGGACATAGTCAAATTCTTACTCAATACTCTGCACATTTCAAAGCTTTAATGTTGACTTTTTTTTTTCCTTTCTCTCACTCCTTCTACACATTATCCTTACTTTTTCTGTGATTTTAATGAAAGGTTTAAAAAGTACATATTTAAAGGTTCCCCAGAACTCAGCAAGATTCATTGACTATATTTGAACCCTCATATATTTTTGAACTGGCTTGTACTTAACAGTGACATCAAAGTAGCATATTTATATGAAGCTAAGACTCAGCAGAAGAGCTGCTATCTTTTAAATAAATGATTAGATATCAAAGTATTCCTGAACACTCTCCTTCTGAATTCTGAATGCAATAACACTCAAACCTTTTACAAAGAATTATTATGCGAGCAATATTACCTACCTTACTACACTCTGAACAAGAATTTGTATAGCATCCTAAATAAAGTAATAATTCCACCTGCTCCTTAATGTATATTTGTGTAAAAGCCCAATCTGATATTAGTTCCTTTGCATTGATCTGTCCACTAGAATATAACTGAGGAAACAGGCAATCTTTTTCCACTCTCTATTTCTAATGGTAACTGTGGTAGATTGTCTGCTGTCTTTTTCAAGCCAATTTCATCATTTAATTCCTCTGAAAATGAAAAGGACTGTCTACCTGGAATTCTCCAGCCTGAACT
The DNA here is from genome assembly GCA_030625065.1 of Alectoris magna. Lineage (NCBI taxonomy): Eukaryota > Metazoa > Chordata > Aves > Galliformes > Phasianidae > Alectoris > Alectoris magna. Next base: position 6,479,312 of record CM060561.1, read on the forward strand.
TAGGATAAGTTTGTTTTCAGACTTTAGCTTATTTTTAGCTGTTACTGAAGAAAAAAAGAATTGGAGACTTAGAGTTTGGTCATCTTGCAGAATGTCTATAGCCAAGCTAAATACCTCAGTTCCTTTTATACTCAGTGGAGAGAAACAGACCTTTCTTAGTGAAATACAGCTCAGGCTGGAGTATGCAGATGCTCTTCGAAGTACTTCCCCAAGAGATTGGTCAGGCCCTGGAACTGGCTTGCCAGGGCAGTGAATATGGCCTCAAGCTTCCAGAGTTCACTGAGTGTTTGGAAAATCCTCTCAGACATTAGGTTTGAATTTTGAGTGTTTCTTTGTGCAGAGCCAGGAGTTGGGCTCAATGATCCTTTTGGGACCCCTCCTACTTGGGATTTCTGAGATACAAGGGTGTTTAGTTTCAGCTTACCTGTAAAGGATTAATTTAAAATGAAGTTGAAGCATACCTCCACCATCTGGCCATACAAAGAAAGACAATCCACAAAACCCACCTTTTTCTGAATTCTGTCAAAAATGTCACTCCTTTCTTCTGTAGTACTGTCTTCTGTAGTACTGTCTTCTAGCTCAAAGAACAGTGCTTCAGAATGGCATAGTGAGCTGGATCAGACTCTGTCACAATTACAACCTTAGTTACTCATCTGCCTCTCCAGCCATTTGGAATGTGTTAGTACATGTTAGTACATTTCTCCTTTCTTGTGGGTAATGAAGGGAGATTAGGAGCGATGTGAATCCCTACTGGAATGTAGCAAAAATATCAGAAAGTGGAAGAAAGTTGACCTATACTCTCATCATTATTTGAAGAGACAGGTACACAAAACCTGTCACAATTAATCATTTACTTCCTAACTACCCTTGGTCAACCTGAGAAGCCTAGGGCTATTGTTGCTCTAATTCTGCATGAGGAATAGATCTATATACCAATTTGCATCTAAACTGGCCTTGCAAATCACTGTAGTTTTCACCTAGGCAACAAAAGGGAACTGATCTGATGGTTTATTGATCCAGTCCCAAATGGCAGGGTAAATGATCTTTCATGGCCACGCCTGTGAACTACCTCTCATTTCTATCTGGATTAACACTTATTTTTCCTTGGATTTAGAAGTTAAATTTACAGATTTGATTTCAAGCCATTCTTCATCATATTTGAAAAGCTGTTGCTGTCAGGCAAAGCCCTGGTGACTGGAAAAATGGAAACATCACTCCCATAATCCAGAAAGGGAAATAGGAAGACCATGGAACTGCAGGCTGCTGAGCCTCGAGTTGTGCGTAGGAAGATCATAGAATCTTAGATTCAAAGAAGGGGTTGGGTTGGAAGGGATCTTAGAGGTTATCTTGTTCCAGATTCCTTGCCACGGACAAGGACACCTTCCTCTATGCCAGGTTGCTCAAGGCCTCATTCAGCCTGGCCTTGAACACCTCCAGGGAGAGGGGACCCACAGCTTCTCTGGGCAACCTGTTCCAGTGTCTCAGTAAAGAATTTCTTCCTAATATCTATTTTACATCTACCTTCTTCCCCTTTAAAGCCATTTCCCCTCATCCTTTCACTACATGCCCTTATAAAAAGTCCCTCCCCAGCTTTCCCATAGGCCCCCTTCAGCTACTGTAAGGCTGCTGTAAGGTCCCCCCACAGCCTTCTTTTCTCCAGGCTGAACAACTCCAACCTAACCTCATAGGCGAGGTGCTTCAGTCTTCTGACCATCTTCGTGGCCCACCTCTAGACCTGCTCCAGCAGCTTAACATCTTGGAGTTGGAGGCCTCAGAACTGGATGCAATACAGTGGGTAGGATCTCATGAGAGCAGAGGGGCAGAATTACCTCCCTTTACCTGCTGGTCACACTTCTCTTGATGCAATCCAGGATCTTGTTGGCTTTCTGTACTGCAAGAGCACATTGCTGGCTCATATTCAGTTTCTCATCAGCGGACAACCCAAATCCTTTACCTCAGGGCTGTTCTCAAGCCATTCTCTGCTCAGCCTTTATTTGTGCTTGGGACTGCCCTGACTCAGATGCAGGACCATGTGCTTGGCCTTGTTAAACTTAATGAGGTTGGTAATCTGAAGCAAATGAAGGTGATTCTGGTGGAACTTCTGCCAGACTGAAAGTTGTTTTAATCCTACATGGTACTGATCAATGGCACAATGCTTTAATTTGATCCCATTGTGACTGCATGATCACTTCATAAATCTGCTGCTGTAGCGAACCTGCTTTGGCAGGGGGGTTGGACTTGATGATCTCTGGAGGTCCCTTCCAGCCCCTACAATTCTGTGATTCTGTGATTCTGCACGAGACCTTACTAGGTTTCAAGAGAGACATGTTTGCACTGGCTTTCTCTGTTTCTCTGTGTGGCCAGGTTTCCCTTGTTGTTCATACTTCATGCATGCTTGTTCTCTCCCTGGCTACAACCTGAAGCAAAGAAGTAATCCCAAAGAAAAAGCTGTATCACTGTTGATAGGATACTTCATCACATGCTGTGCTTCAGGCAAATGGATAGTGACTCTTTCTGCATTATGCATTATACAAAACTAGTGTAAAAGTGTTTGTGCCTATATACTGAGGACAGTGGCATCACTGAAGTACCAGTGTGATTTCCAAGGGCTAGCAGCATGCATCCTTGACTACATACTTTAAAAGAAAAGTTTTCCTAACCTGCGTGGTCCTTGTTTGGAACTTTATAACCTAGAAAAAGTAAATGGGCATGTAAACAGATTGTTTCAAGAGCACTATAGGGTTTACAGTGGACATAAGGACTAAATGCTAAGGAATGTATGCCCTCAAGTTAGGCCCAGAGAGGACTAACTCTGAACATCATGGAAGTGAATTATTTTATGAATAGGTTGCTCCAAAAGTAATGCCTCCTATTTATTTCCATGGACATTACAATAGCTACAAAGTGCCCAATAACATTATTCGATAGAGCCAATTCTCAGCTACATGTTTTTTTCTGAGGAAGATGTATTTTAAATGTTTTGATTTCTGTTTAAAACTAAATACTCTATTTGAAATTTTTAGTTTTCAGTTATATTAATTAACTCAAGGCCTTTTTTCCTGCACTGTCACATTAGTCAAAACAAAGGTAACCAAGTATAACAGTATTCTGAATGATTGTTGTAACGTATTCTGTCATCCCACTGGTAATGTAAAATACCTCTAGTTACTTTTCTCTTTCTCCATCACAATTACATTAAATCTAGAAAGAGAGTGGGAAAAGGAAACTGACAAATCTAGATTCTATTTCTGACAATTTTACTCTAATTTTAAAAGGCCTTTTTCTCAAATTTCAGTATATACTTTACTCAGAATCTTAGAATTTTTTCTTCCCTAATTCCACTGATGAAAACAAAAGAACAAGAGTGATCCCAGTGATTTTTTTTTTCTTCTTCTTCTTATTTTTTGCTAACAGACTGTTTGATTTTGGAAAATTACTCAAATATAGTAAACTAACTAGTTAATAAGATAGCTAGCCAATATTTTCCATAAACAATTCCTAAATATTTTAGTAAAGCTTTGATTTGCATTCCTGGATGAGCTTTTCGTAGTTTTGTTAACAATAGTTTTCTATGGAAAAATGTTGAATGAAGGTACAAGGCATATTCCTTCACTAAGTCTTATTTTTTTAGAATACATATTTTTGCCTGAATCTTTACCAGTTTGTGGGAGTCTAATTAAGCTTGATATTGCTGCAGTGATTTTGAACGATTCCCTATCCTTTGCTTCTCTTTCTAACTTAGCCTATGCATTGCTACCATGAAGCACACCAATAATCCGTGTAAGTAACATTTTTAGTACAAGTAGGACAGCTTAAATCTATTGAACTATTTTCTCACTTGATCAAATGTTTATGTATATTTTTGGACCTTCAATTTTCTGGTCCGTATCAAGCAAGATCAAATCATCTGTAGAGACAATCAAGCTCTGCCTGTATGGTCCACTTCAACTTTGATGATTCTGTATTTAAACAGAGGTGAGTAGTGATCAAAATCTGTACGTTTGTTTGTTTGTTTGTTTTTCTCCTTTATTCAGACTTTATTAAGAGAAAAGGAGGAATTGGATTATCTCTTCAAATACTGTTCTATAACTTTGTCAGTTGTTAGTCCAAAGAACATGAGAGTGATGCATAATGAATTTAAGACTTCCTGAATTATGGACTGAAAGCAAGCTATTTAGAAGTAAGGAATGTGACTTCTGGTGGGATAGGTCCAGTACCCAAAACAAAGTGATAATTTTCACCTGCTAGATTTGCTAGATTCTTCTGCAGTGTAGATAACTGAACTGAGCTATGATCCCTTTATAATCAAATGAAAGAAATTAGTGTTTTCATGACAAAATCGATTGAACTAATTTTGGTGTGATATAAGCCATTCTCAGGACATTGCTAACTGTTTTAGCACAGTTATGATTGCTAGGATAGCTACCTCAGATGTAGATATCTCAACTACAGATAGCTGACATTTGGTGAAATAAACCCCTTAACAACTTTTTGTTTGTATCAGTGTACACTGGCATGTCCTCAAGGCAGCAGAGATTACTTTTCACCAGTAACGCAATGCAGTGTTAAAATGAGGAGAATCTGAAGGATACCTGCTCACAGTGGAGGCGGGTGGAGGTTGTGACTCAATGATCTTTAAGTCCTTTCCAACACAAGACATTCTATTATTCTATAATTCTGTCACTTTTAGAAGTATGCTTATTATAAAAGCCTGGAACAATGGCATGTGGCACTCCTAGGGGACAGCTAACAAGTCACCAATTTACATCTCTCAGAGGAACATACATGAGGATTTATAACAACTGTAAAATTGAACTGCTTAGCTAGAAGAGGCTTCTTTTCAAAAAATATCAAAAAGAAAATAAAATGTTATCAGGTCAACTGTAAGGCAATTGATTTGACCACAACAGGGACTAAAATGTAAGATTCTTTTAAGAAAGGCGGATCATATCAGATGAGCACCTCTTGTGCCTAGAAAGTGCATGGTTTTCTGGGGGAAAAAAAAAAAAAAAAACAAACACATTTGTTATAGTGCTAGACAGGCAAATACTAATCAAGCCATGAAAGATGAGGTGCGGACAATAACTGATACAAAAAGAAGTAGTGGAGCTCAGAGTGAGTTGTGCTGAAAGAAACATTGAATACAGAGTCCTTTAATATCATTGGCAGTGAGATAACCTCTGTGTTCTCTGCAAATATAAAGAGAAAGGTAAATATAACAAAGAAAGATATATAAAGACAACTCTGGCACCAGAATAAATTTTCTGAATATCCTCTAGTTGGAACCAAGATGAATGCTTTCTAACTTTCAGAAATCCTACTCTCTGGAGCTTTCTGAAAGACATAAGATGTATGAAGATAATACTTTAATATATAGTTTGATATGCTTTAGAAAAGGATTTTATAGTGTAACCAATTGTGGTAGTAGGACACTGGCCTCTTAGTCCCATGGAGTTTCCAAGTTTTGGGGAAACTTGTGGATTGAGGCTTTTGCCTCTGATTATGTATTAAATACAATTATTTAAATGAACTTGTCTTGAAACTACAGCATACTAATTAGGAATGCAAGTATTCTATAATTCACTTCCTACTGGAACTAAATGGTTAATATCCACAATTATATTTCTGTTGTACAAAAATGCTTCTTTTATTTCTATTAATTTATATAGCATTCAACAGTATTTTGCTGCATTCTCTCAGGGCAGAAAATGTAACAGTAGAACAAAAAATATTTTGCATATTGCTTACACTAACTCTTCAAGAATTCTTCCCCTTTAAATATTACTCTTAAATAGGTTGCTGTTAAGTCCAAATCAAAATTAAAAGGAAAAAGAAAACACCTGCATTTTAAAAGTAGATTGTTGAAGCAGAAGTTCATGCAACAACTGATAGTGAAGGGACTTCATGACTTATAAACAAAGGTAATGTATAAAATAACATTCTTGATGATATCTTCTTTGCATTAAGGTGGGATACAAAGACGGTCATTACGTTAATTCTCACTGTGAACATTATAATAGGTTGACATTTATAAATAAAGCATCATTTCTCCTTTACTTTCAGAAATGATGCTGATTAATTAGGACTGCCCAGTGTTTAAGATCTGCATCACATCAGGACATAAATAATCCACCAGATTTCTGGACAAAATAGGGAGTTTTTATCTACAGGTGCTGGTGACACAGACCAAGGGTAGCACCCTGTTAAGTCTTTCACACATGAATAAGGAAGGAGTGCTTAGTGATTTCAAGATCGATAGCAGACTTGTCTATGGTGATTGTGAGGTGGTGCAATTTCAGATCCTAATAGAAATGAAGCAGGATTGTAGCAGAACAATGGCCCTGAAATTCTATAAGGAGGCTTCTCCAGAAAACTTGCAAGCCATGAGGGGCAAAAGGCCCAGTGAGTCTCATTGACATTTAAGGACAACTTCTTCATAAGACAAGGTCTCTTCACACAGTAAACTGAACTGTCATGACCATAACCCAAACTGGGTTTGGTACCCAAACAGGTAAATCCAGAGTTAGCTCAAAAGAGTCAAAGAAGCTTTAGAGGCATAGAGGCATTGCTTAAACATCTAGGCTTAAAGTTAGCAAAAACCAGCTTAGCTGGAGTTGAAATAAGTTATGAATAGAAAGGATAAGAGCAGTTTCTACAGAACCAGCAGCAGTAAAAGGAAGACTAAGAAATTCTGGATCTGTTGAAGAGAGTTTGGGACCTAGTGATAACATATAGATGAGATATAAAAAATAATTTCTGCTTAATAGTCCAGGCGCAGGATAAGCAAATTAACTGTAGACCTGGGAAGGAGCAATGTTAAGACGACAAACCACCATTAACTAATCAAAGACTGTTAAAGAACAGAATGTGCCATTGTCCCTACCATGAAACTCATCAATCAGTAAAGGATACTCTTTTCCAGGAAAGTAATGTAAATTAAAGGGTTATTGCCTTGAATGCTGTAGGACTTACTATGGGATACAGGGGAAATTTTGAGGCTGTGCAAAACTTATTATTGGAAGTTTTAAAGAACTGTGAGAAGGTGTGAAACCTAGTATTGAAAGTTTAAGGGAAAGGACCTAATTGGGAAAAAGAAGCAATTGAGTTGCATCGGGGGTGGGCAAGTGTATGAATCACAGAATCAGAGAATGGCTGGGTTGGAAGGGACCTCAAAGATCACGAATCTCCAACCCCTCTGCCACAGGCAGGGCCACCAACCTCCACATTTAGTACTAGACCAGGCTGCACAGTGCCCCATCCAACCTGGCCTTGAACACCTCCAGGTATGGGCCATCCACAAGCTCTCTGGCAGCCTGTTCCAGCACCTCACCACTCTCATAGTAAAGAACTTCCCCCTGACATCCAACCTAAATCTTCCCTCCTTCAACTTAAAACCATTTCCCCTTGTTCTGCTGTTATGAACTCTTTCAAAGAGTTGACTCCTCTCCTGTTTATAGGCTCCCTTTAGGTACTGAAAGGTTGCAATTAGGTCACCCTGCAGCCTTCTCTTCTCCAGGCTGAACAAGCCCAGCTCCCTCAGCCTGTCTTCATAGGGGAGTTGCTCCAGCCCTCTGATCATCTTTGTGGCCCTCCTCTGGACTCTCTCCAACAGCTCTCTGTCTTTCTTTTGTTGGAGGCTCCAGACCTGGACATACTACTCCAGATGGGGCCTCACAAGGGCAGAGTAGAGAGGGACAATCACTTGTCACCCTGTCCCTGCTGGCCTTCCCTCTTCTAATGGAGCCCAGGACACCATTTTCTTTCCGAGCTGCAAGAGCATACTGCTGGCTCATGTTAAGTTTTTCATCCATCAGGACCTCCAGGTCCTTCTCTGCAGGTCTGCTCTCAAGGACTGCTCCTTCCTGTCTGTGAAATGAGAAAACAAAAAGTATAGAGGGGGTGACTGTATCTGGGCAGGCTGCTGGTCAGTATTCTTGCTTGGCTGAGGCTTGTGCCTTATAAAAAAAAAAAAGTTTTTTACAGTACGGGTAGTAAAGCACTGGAACAGGTTGCCCAGAGTAGTGATGGATGCCCCACCCTCGGAGACATTCAGAGTCAGGTTGGATGGGGTTCTGGGCAGCCTGATCTAGCTGTAGGTGACCCTGTTCATTGCAGGCAAGTTGAACTAGGTGACCTCTTCCAACTCAGATGATTCTACGAATCTGTGATTCTGCAGTCCTGTCAGTATATGCTGTATTCTCATTAAATTCTAATTGTAACTATGTTTCATGTGTGTGAATTTTGTATTTTGGTGTGCTTGCATGAAATATATATGAAATTCAAATTAATTAGCTGAAGAGTATCAGGAAAGACCTACAAAGCAGAGGATAAAGTTCTCACCTGGCTACTGGGCAGAGAGGGTGTGTGCTGAACAAACCCACATAAGCCATGTACATTCCAGTAATGACTTTCAGTTCTGATCATATGGAGAGGAGGTGAACAACTGAGTCAACCCTGCTCATGTTTCTGTAAGTGCTGTTTGTGTTTAGATGGATGTCAATATAGGTAATATTTTCTGTCTACTTTGGTCTGCATGGCGATATGTATATGTGTGAGCACTGTGTGTGCGTGTGCCCATTAACAACATGTTCTCAATCCTGATACTGCCTGCATTTGAGGACATATGAATCACAGCATTCTTGCATCTTTTTGTGCAAGAACAGAATGACCCCTATGTACATGCCTCCTCTCCCTCTGAAGGCTTGATACATACCTGATAAAGCTGTCTATTACATCTTCTTTATCTAAGTGTATTTTCTTATGGCCTCCAACTCCAGCTTGTGAAAGAACTTAAGGATTTGAAGTATTGCTCAATACCATGGTAGGAGAAAACTGAGCATGAGATCACTCAAATAAACTTGACTCATGGAGAGCTATGTGAAGAGATGATATGGAATTGCTTCCATGTGTATTAAGGGACCTAAATAATGTCACTGCAAGACCGCAAGAGCACTCTGTTCCCTTTGAAAGTCTTCTGCAATAAAAGGATTTTCCTAATGACTGGAAAAAAAAAAAAAAAAAAAAAAAAAAAAAAAAAAAAAAAAAAGAAAGAAAAAAAAAGGGATCTTGAAGTCATCTTCAAGAAAGGCAACAAGGGGAGTGCAGTTAAGAAAAGGCTGGTCAGGTCAATCACTGCCTGTAAAGATTATGGAGCAAATCCCCCTAGAAAACATAAAGAATAAGATGTCTGGCAATTGTCAGAGTAGATTTTAGAAAAAGTAGCATGTCTGAGTATGTCTAGACTGGAGAATACCAGAAGATACCTAATGCCTGCTTACTGATAGATGTAGAGTTGTTATAGAAAAAGGTGTAAGAGCCAAATTTTGCTTATAAGTATATGATGAAAGAATCGTCAACTATCGGAAGATGCAGAAGGAAAATTTCCATGGGATATAAGGAGAAAAAAATATCATAGAATCATAGAATCCTTAGAGCTGGAAGAGACCTGGTCATCTAGTTCAACTCATCTGCAATCAATGGGGATATCTACAGCTATATAAATTTGGTCAGAGCCTGGTCCAGCCCAGCCTTGAAAGTCTCCAGGCATCCAGCACATCTCTGGGCAACCTGTTCCAATGCCTCACCACCCTCACTTTTTCCTTATATCCAACCTAAGTGTACCATCTTTGAGCTTAAAACCATTATTTCCCCTTTTTCTACCACCACAGACCTACTAAAGAATCTGTCCCCTTCTTTCCTGTAGCTCCCCTCAGATTTGAACCTCATGAGGATCACCTAGGTCCACCGATCAATTCTGTCTCTGAATCTCATTCCATTCCTTGGGCGTGTTGACCGCACTGCACAGTGTGGTGTCGTCAGCAAACTTGCTGAGGGTGCACTCGACCCCACTGTCAATGTCACTTATAAAGATCTTAAAGAGTGTCAGTCCCTGCGTCTTCACAAAAAGGATGTTAAGTATAGAAATAGATTGCTGCGAGAGACTGCGGAGAATATTTTAAATACTGTTTGTGATCCTCAGTGTGTGATTTGTTAAGGCCCTAAGCAATGTGAACTAATCTCAGGACTGGTCATGGTTTGAGCAATTTCAAGAGGTTCCCCCTTTATTAAAGCAAAGAGTTGGAAGCCCTGCTGAGACCCTCATGATTCATCACCATCATGATTCACCGAGGAAATGGCCTCAAGTTGTACCAGAGGAGGTTTAGATTAGACATAAGGAAAAACTTTTTCTCTCAGAGTGTGGTCAGGCACTGGAATGGCCTGCCCAGGGAGGTGGTGGAGTCGCCATCCCTGGCAGTGTTCAAGAGGCGCCTGGATAAGGAGCTAAGAGATATGGTTTAGTGGTTTTTCAGTAGCTATGGTAATGGGAGGACGGTTGGACTAGACGATCTTGTAGGTCCTTTCCAACCTTGTGATTCTATGATTCTATGATTCTATTATCTACTATGTATATAAAGTCTTATCCTATTTTTTAATATTTCATTTAGCTTAACAAATAAATATGACATTCAAAATGTCTTCATTTCTACTTCTGTTTTAAGTAAGCTTACCTTAAAGGATCTTTGTTTCCACACATCCTTAATGATGCTGCCTAGGTTCATTACTATACTGTTCTTAGGTCAAATCTAAACTGTGATTTTGGCAGAAAAAGACATTATACACTATGATTTATCTCTTGCTTTGGGTGTAGAATAAACACTCACCTATCTCTACTAACTGCTTTGCATATCCTGACGTAACTAATGTGCTGTGCTGTCACACTATGGACATCTCAGAGGCAAAAACATTCCCATGCAGGAGTGACATAGGAGCAGCTGTGTAAAGCCTGCTCTTCCTAATCCATTGTTCACTGAAGTGTAGTCCATTTGCAAAAGAAATGCACATAGTAGTGCTGATGTTCATGGCAAGCATCATATTCCCAGAGCAATTTCTTACTGCAGGAAATCTCGTGAGGAAAAAGGGCTTAGATAATACTACTTTTATACAGGGTTTGTTATGAACTAAAGCCTGCTGCCACATACCCATCAAAACAGCTGGCTGAAAGACAGTTCAGTCTGCTCAGCAGCTGGCTCTTAAAGAGGTTATAGAGTTATTTAGCACACCGAACTATTTAGTCTTACTATGTGGCTTCGAAGCATAAGTATTTTTGTGTTCTAGAAGGGACCTGTCAATATGTGACTTCACCATTAAAAACTGTAGAAAACTTGTCAAAACTCTATCACCAAAAAAAAACCCAAAACAAAACACCTGAACAACCAAACATAATCAACAACCAAAACACACACACACAAAGAAAAAACAAACAAATAAAAAAACAGAACAAAACAAAAAAAAAACAGCAATCAACAAAAGAAACAACACAAACAGGAAAAAAAAAAAAAAAACCCAAACCAACACACATTAATTTAGGCAAGATTATCAAGATTTTAATTGTCACTTCAAGGCACTGTACTGCTCTGGTCCTGTATTGATTCTTAGTGCTGTTGGGTCAGGATTTTCTTCTGTTTTCTTCTATGCCTTCTACACCTATAAGGCACTTTTATAAACCTTTAAATGCAATACAGAGCTAGTTTCTTCTGTCAAGAGTTTTTATCACATTTGTCAAGGATGGTTGACTCTCACTTCATATTTCCTTTCAGTTGTTGTAGATTTCAAACTGTGTCAATCTCATTTGTGTTATCACTGAGTTAGATAAATATAAATAACAAATTCTGTGTTAACAAGGTCAGAATTTTCCCAGCTCTTTTCCTGGTAGTGTCCTACCCAGGTTGTTTTTGGACTGACAACACTATTTGAATCTCATTAGTTATGTGATGCACTTTGAAATTTGTGTTGTGGAAAACTGTAAGAATTTCTGTCTTCATCTTTGACTGCAGATTTGAGTGAAGAGTGATACACTTGAATGAATTATCTAGGGATGTTAGCCTATAAATATCTATTTCTAGCACGTTCTGAACTTAAATAGAGGGTGTGTTTTTTACCACATCTAAAATACCACAGAAATATAGAATGTGACAATATTTTGCTGCTGCAGTTAACCCAGAACTTATGTATAGTAAGAAAAGATCTCTAATATTGCAATTAGTTCTTGATACCTTTAAGATTTGAATGAGTCAAGCAATGACATTGGAACAAAGTTGGGTATTGTTCTTCATGACACAGAATTGAAACATATATACTTTCTTGGGTAGAGCTGGATTGTTCTGTTCTCAATGGAGCTCTCATTGTCTTCCAGAGAAGTTACACATAGGGGGTTAGCAGAATTAGTACATGAAGATACAGACTTTCAGACATGTAGTTTTTGTCAAAGAAACAGATAAAGAGACTTAAAAGTGTAAGTAACTGGTGGGAAAACTACAAATTTTCTTCATCTGCAAAAATAAAATAAAATAATAAATTGTTCTCACTTCCAAAGAAGCTATGAAATATTGCAGTGATTTACTTAATTTTCACTTTATTTATTTATTTATTTTAAAGCTTCTTGCATTACCAAGTAAACTGAAAGGAGGGGGAGAGTCAGAGATAAAAATTCATCCTGAGTCATGTTCCGACCCTGAAAAGAGATGCTATGCGAAAACAATGAAAATAAGCTCCCAGAAGAACAGTCAACATCAAAGGGATTGCAGTGAAAAAGGCTACCTTTGAAATCAGGCTGGTACCTGGAATAACCATCTTGTGAAAAAACTGGGGAAGAGATTTTTTGCAGTCATCATCCTGGTTTCTTTTATACGTAGAAGATAGTTACAGTTAAAAGAATGCTGGGAAGTTAAAAAGTAATTATTGAACAAAACTGAAGTGGGTTATCGGCTTTAGTGTTTCAGCATATAAAGGAAGACCGTTCTTGAAAAGGTAATAAGGGTCTTCTTTCCCTCCCTCTTTCTTCCTTCATCTCTGCCTCCCTTCCTTTCTTTCGTCCAGTTTCCCCCCTTCTCCCTCACTTCCTCCTCTTGTTTTACTCTTTCCTTCCCCCTTCCCTTCCTTTTCCTACAGGTTGCAAACTGTGAACACAAATTTGTACACAATAATAAGTTCAAAGCGAAAGCTGCAAGAGAACGTACAACAGTAAGCTCTCGGTCTCTCCACATTTTTATGTTTCTTTTCTTCTGCCCCTGATGTTTTTCAAAAAGAGGCAGCTCAGCTATGGGTCATAGAAAGTTCAAAACTATTTAATTTTTTTCTGTGAGGAAGAAAAGATAAGTGCACCCAAACATCACAGAATACAACAAAAAAATGTTTCACATTTAGCTAGCTACAATAAGGGCTCTGTGATTTGTGAGCTAACAGTTGCATAAGTATTACCAGGGCAGAAGGTTCCTGGTCAAAGTTCCTTGTGTAGATGTACTTTGTGTTTCAGTCTTATGCTTAAGTGGCCTGTTAATAGTGATTAAAAATAAATGCATCAAGCACATGTGTACCAGTTTCCACTGCTTTTCAGTGAGGTAATAAATGTAATGGATCATGGAAATTGATGAGCGAAGAGATTAAAGGCCAAGTGAAGGGAATTATGAACTTGCATTAGTTAAAATTTTATGTGAAAATATTTATTGCCATGTAATGGACTGCATTAGCAATTTTATTTTATTTTATTTTATTTTTAATGAGAAAAATGTTCAATTTAATGCCAAGACAGCAAAACAGAACAATTGTTTTCTGGAAGACTAAATACTCCTCTTCATCTATTTGTTTCAGTTCTTCTAGAATTTGTTTTGCCTCAGTGTTCTCTGTTTGTCTTACTATGTTAAAGAAATCCATTTTCCACTGTTTTCTTATTGCCTCTTTCTACAGTTGACGATATCAATCATAACCATAATTTTGATGCAGGAATATCAAAGTATTTTTTTTTATTTTTTCACTGAGCATAGCCAACATATTTATTGCTATTTCTTCAGTTACCACTTCTCTTTGAATCAACAGATTCTAAAAAATAATCTATCCCTGCCACCCTTGCAGCATATCCTCAGAAAAAAAGGATACAGCAGAATATTAATATTAAGCACTGGATGTCCATTTATGGATTAGAAGTACTTCTAAATATTAAAGCAAATATCAGTAAATAACTAAAATTGTTTGAATGTTTCCATTGCTGAATTGTCTGATACCATTCAAGACAATCCTGGTGTGATAGATCTGGGATTCAACAAGCAGGTTTTAAACATATTTTTAAGTACTAAATTGCCTTTTCTCTCATTTGCATAATGTAAAAATACACATTAAGGTTCTTTTAAAATACTAACCAGCTTTTCATAACACACAGATACTGTCTTCAGGAGATGGTGATCAAAGCTCATATGTTTGAATTTAATCATGAAATCAAAATACAAGCTGATTCTTGTTAACATTACAATTTTTCAGTGACTTGCAGTTCTAATGGTATATGTGCCCAATAAAAGTAATTTTATGATGAAAAGCTTGAGGACTACCAAGAAAGACTTCAGGGGACTGGGGCGGGTAGTTGAAGGAACAGGTGTGCAGGTGTTTTTTTTTTTTTTTCTATATCTTCAGTGGCAAGGAAGGACACTGAGAGGATCCAAAAAACCCACCTCATAAATAAATGGCTTAGAAGTTGATGCAAACACAGGAATTTTGGTTTTTTTTGACCACAGGGCAATTTACTCGGCACCTGGCATGATGGCTACAGATGGAAGTAGCCTGTCTTCAAGGGGTAAGAGGATCCTAGCCGAGGAACTGGCGGGACTTACTGAAAGGTCTTTAAACTATGTATGAAGGAGGAAAATGAGGGCCACTGGGGTTGAGTGGGTAGTTCGAGGCTCAAAACAGAGCTTGATGGGTGATGAGGGTGGAGTTCAAAGGGATGGAGAGGAGCAGGGCGATGCTGCTTCCCTAAAGTGTTGGTACACTAATGCACGCAGCATGTGAAGTTGTTGGAGGAAGAGTTGGAGATCTGCATGTGGTCGCAAGGCCATGATCTCATTGTGATCATGGAGACGTGATGGGACAGCTCACATGACTGGAATGTTGTCATGGAGGGCTATGTCCTTTTTAGGCAAGGCAGGGTGGTGGAGTTGCTCTTTATGTGAGAGAGCAGCTAGAATGTATTGAACTCCATCTGAGGGAGAGTGATGTAGCCCTGGAGAGCTTGTGAGTAAGAATCAAGGGGCAGGCTGGTAAGGGTGACACTGTTGTGGGTGTGTACTACAGGCCCCCCAGTCAGGAGGAGGAGGTTGATGAGGCCTTCCATAAGCAACTGGAAGCAGCATCACAATCCCAGGAGCTGGTGCTTATGGGGGACTTCAATTATCCAGACATTTGCTGGATGAGGAACATGGCCAGGCATGCTTGGTCCAGACAGTTCTTGCAGTGTGTTGAAGACAACTTTCTGATGCAGATGGTGGTGGAACTGACAAGGGAGGGGTGTTCCTGGACCTTATTCTCACTAACAAGGAAGGACTTGTTAAGGAAGTAAAGGTCGGGGGCAGCTTGGGTTGTAGTGTCCACGAGATGGTGGAGTTCAAGATCTTGAGTGGAAGAATCAAAGCAAAAAGTAAGATTGATGCCATGGACTTTAGGAGAGCCAACTTTGATCTCTTCCCGGACCTACTTGGAGCTATCCTGTGGGCCAGGGTGTTAGAAGGTAAGGGGGCCTGTGAGAGGTGGTCAGCATTTAAACAGCTCTTCTTCCAAGCTCAGGATCGGTGTGTCCCTGTGAGCAAGAAATAAAGAAAGGGTGGCAGGAGACCTGTGTGGATGAGCAAGGAGCTCATGCACAAACTCAAAGGGAAGAAGAAGGTCCATGAAATGTGGAAAAAGGGTCTGACCACTTGGGAAGAATATAGAAATGTTGTCACGGCCTGCAGGGATGCGACGAAGGCTAAAGCCCACCTGGAATTGAATCTGGCAAAGTGATAAAGGATAATAAAAAAGGCTTTTTAAAATATGTTAACAGTAAAAAGAAGACTAGGGAGAATGTGTGTCCCCTACTAAGTGAGGGAGGTGTTCTGGTAATGGGGGATGCGGAGAAGATAAAGATGCTGAACGCCTTCTTTCCTTCTGTCTTCAGTGAAAAATCTCTCCCTCAGGAATCCCAGACCCTGGAGGTTAGCGAGAGGGTCTGGAGAATGGAAGACTTCCATTTAGCCAGGGAAGAGGTGGTCCGTGAGCACCTAGGCAACACCAATTTTCATAAATCCGTGGGACCCGATGGGGTGCATCCATGGGTGCTGAGGGAGCTGGCAGAGGTGATTGCTGAAACACTCTCTATCATCTTTGAGAGGTCTTGGAGAATGGGGGAGGTGCCTGAAGACAGGAGGATAGCCGACATCACTCCGGTCTTCAAAAAGGGCAAGAAGGAAGATCCGGGTAATTACAGGCAGCCTCACCTCTGTTCCTGGAAAGGTGATGGAAGAGCTTGTGCTGGATGCCATCTCCAGACAACTGGAAGAAAAGGAGGTTATCAGGAGTAGTCAGCATGGGTTCACCAAGTGGAGGTCATGCTCGACCAACCTGGTAGTCTTCTATGATGTTGTCACTGGCTGAGTGGGTGCGGGGAGAGCAGTGGATGTAGTCTACCTTGATTTCAGCAAGGCATTTGATACTGTCTCCCAAAACATCCTAATAACAAAGCTGAGGAAGTGTGGGATAGATGAGTGAACAGTGAGGTGGATTGAGAACTGGCTGACTGGCAGAGCATAGAGGGTTGTCATTGGTGGTGCAGAGTCTGGTTGGAGATATGTAACTAGTGGTGTTCCCCAGAGGTCAGTGCTGGGTCCAGTCTTGTTCAACATCCTCATCAATGACCTTGATGAGGGGATAGTGGCCACAATAAGCAAGTTTGCTGATGATACGAAGTTGGGAGTATTGGCTGACACACCTGAAGGCCGTGCTGCCATTCAGCGAGACCTGGACAGGCTGGAGAGCTGGGCAGTAACAAACCAGATGAGGTTTAACAAAAGCAAGTGTAGAGTCTTGCACCTAGGGAGGAATAATTGCATGCACCAGTACAGGCTGGGGGATGACCTGCTGGAGAGGAGTTCTGCAGAGAGGGACCTGGGCGTCCTGGTGGATGACAGGTTGGCCATGAGCCAGCAGTGTGCCTTCATGGCCAAAAAGGCCACTGGCATTCTGGGGTGCATTAAAAAGAGGAGTGTGGCCAGCAGGTCGAGGGAGGTGATCTTCCCCCTTTACTCTGCCCTGGTAAGGCCTCATCTGGAGTACTGTGTTCAGTTCTGGGCTCCCCAGTACAAAAAAGACAGGGATCTCTTGGAAAGAGTCCAGTGGAGGGCCACAAAGATGGTGAAGGGTCTGAAGCATCTCCCCTGTGAAGAAAGGCTAAGTGAACTGGGTCTGTTTAGCCTTGAGAAAAGAAGACTGAGAGGAAACCTGATCCAGGTCTATAAATATCTAAGGTGTGGGGGGCAAAGTGTCGAGGAAACTGGAGCATAGGACGTTCCTCATGAACGTGCGCAAGAACTTCTTTACAGTGAGGGTGACGGAGCACTGGAACAGGCTGCCCAGGGGGGTTGTGGAGTCTCCTTCTCTGGAGATATTCAAGACCCACCTGGACGCCTACCTGTGCGACCTGGTGTAGGGAACCTGCTTTGGCAGGTGGGTTGGACTCGATGAGGTCCCTTCCAACCCCTATGATTCTGTGATTCTGTGATTCTGTGAAAAATAGTTTTGATTGTCCCTATTACTATGAACCAGATTTCAGTTATGCATTCTAATGGATGAATCAAAATGCCTGTTAACATCACTGGAGCTAGGATTTCACCTAATGGCTTCAAGATATTAGTAAAAATGTCACATCAGTTAAAAAAAATTTACGCATTTCTCCTGCAGTAATTTAAAAGATTTTTCAGAGAAACCTTCATTAGGTTAACTATAAATATTAGAAACTAACATCTGATTTTAGAAAGAAGTAAATATAAGAAGATAATAGTATAGTTAATACAGATCTGCTTTATTGTAAATCACTGAAGTAGCAATGTTTGCTCTTTATTTTTGAACAAACACTGTCTCATGAGCATAAAGAATTACAAAACAGTCACACTTATTTGAGGAGTTGTTAACTTATTCAAATATGTGGAAGATTATAGTCTGAAAGCAGTCCAACTAATTATATTGCTTAAAAATAAATAAATACATTCTAAAATAAAGGCATGTATTTAGCTCATTTCATGTAAGGCCTTATATTAAAACAAAATGTTTGAAATAATCAATGGATTCTGATGAGCAAAAATTGACTTGCAATAAAAATAAATGACAAACTAGTGAAGAATACAAAATTATAGAACATGAAATCTACATGGTAAGAATGCTCCTAGCAAATAAGGCACAGTCTGCCTTGAATGAGAAGAAGTAGGATTTGTCTCCATTTCTGATAGCTGACTATCATGTAATCAAGAAATTTTTTTTCCAGTTTCTTTTTTTCCTTCCTTCCTCCCTCCCTCCCTTCTTTCCTCCCTTCCTTCTTTCTCTCTTTCTCTCTCTCTTTCTTCTTTTTCTTTTGCTTTCTCTTTCTTTTTCTTTCTTTCTTTCTTTCTTTCTTTCTTTCTTTCTTTCTTTCTTTCTTTCTTTCTTTCTTTCTTTCTTTCTTTCTTTCTTTCTTTCTTTCTTTCTTTCTTTCTTTCTTTCTTTCCCTCTCTCTCTCTCTCTTCCCCTTATTATCTGTGTAGAATATTATATCTTAATAATATCTCTTTCTCACATTATCTACAGACCTATTCTCAGTTGGGACCTCTAGGTGATACTGTAATACCAGATGATATTAACAATACCAGATGATGTTAACAACTTCAGCATTTTGCGACAATTATAATACAGCTGCAGAAAGAAGAGTAAAACTTTTCTTTTTTCAATTCTTTAGGTTTTATATCTTTCATACAAAAATAATTTTTATTTCCTTTAAATTAAATTTAAATTCAATTTAAAGGAAAATGACACAGCTGAAGGGAAGAAGAAATGACTACTAGTGGAATTCTGTAAAAAGACAAGAGATAATAAGCACAAATTGAAGGGAAAAAAAAATAAAACACAATCTTTGCACTGTGTGGCAAAACACAGGAACAGGTTCTCCAGAGATACTGTGGGAAGTAGATAATGTCCTGGGCAACCTATTGTCGCTATCTTTTCTTTGAAAAGAGTATGATTTCCTCTAGAGGTGCATTCATACCTTAGCCGTTCTGTGTGTATGTGATTCTGTTGGGGGTATTTTTGTCATAGAAGTTCATCTAAATTTTCCATATCTCTATTCAAGTTATACTATAATAGTTTTTTAGATGGGTATCGAGACTTTCCAAAGACCATCCTTGCACTGTACATATTTCAGGCACAAAAAAAAAAAAAAAAGAATTA
Organism: Alectoris magna; assembly: GCA_030625065.1. Lineage (NCBI taxonomy): Eukaryota > Metazoa > Chordata > Aves > Galliformes > Phasianidae > Alectoris > Alectoris magna. The sequence goes on from CM060561.1 coordinate 6,498,581, forward strand.
TATCATTGGGCAATTTTTTCCATAGTTCTTTATCTTGACATTCTAGTCAGGTTACAATAAGTGTATTAGTTATTCATCTGAATATGACTAGCAAGGTAAACTTGTGATGCATTTGTCTTCAGGAATAAAAAGCCCTTTAGTATCAGACAACTTCATCTGAGTTCTTCTTGAAGGTCTTTCACTAGTAAGACTTCAGCACTTCACACCTCCACAAGGTCTCATTTGTAATCATCTTGTTCTACTATGCTGTTATTCTATCAGAAAATCAACATACTTTACTAAAGTTATTAATCTGTATTTTAAAAATTCTGGCAGCATTTCTCAACTTAAAGCACCTACCCAGGCAGTATAATGTACTATAAATTATTTTAGTGCCTGTATAAGCAATTTTTTTTTTCCCCCTTTTAGGAAATTTCCATTATTTCATTTGTGATTTTGCTTTAAACACAAATATTTTCATCATTAATTTGTTTAAGTTTCTAGAACGGGAAGCCAAAGTGACTTTTAAATCTCTGCAAAGATTGAGATGACATGTTGGGAAATAGTACCCAGATTTCCTCGTGTATCATTTAAGACTTACTTACTCTCAATTTAGAAGCAGAAAATTCAGAGGTTTTCATAGAATGAATGCCAGAACAAGTTATTCACATAAGTCTGTGCAAGAGCTTTGGTTATGCTGAAAATAGAGACTTATAAGTCCTTTTCTGTTTTTTATTTTGTACTAATATAAAAAGCTTTCAAATCTATCAATTCAAATTCGTCTGGTTTCAAAGGCCAAGAAGACTACCAAGAAAATGGGAAAATCTTCTCTGCGTTTAGAATAGAATTTTTTTTTTTCCTTTTTTTTCCCCCCCCCCATTTAGGAATGAGGAATTAACACACCACAACAGTTAGCAAAGATTCAGCCTCTTTGACAGCAGTGTTAGCTCATGAATTTTAGCTGACTCTACTGGAAAAGGACTTTATTTTGAGAATATATTCCTGAGTGTAACCAGCTTGTCAATCACAGTGAATGCTTCAAACAAGATAAGCAAATTGTGAGGGTCAGCAATGGTGCTAGTCCATTTTTAGGCATGAGGCAAATTTGAATGATCTCAGTAAGAATTAAGTATTGTCTATCCAGTTCTATAACTGACCATGTCCAGAGTTATTTGGAGAGGAATATCAGGGAATCTCATGACCCTACTACTACTACTGCTCCAGAGCCTCTTGTGATGCATTTTAGCCTTGCTGAAATCGGTTTTCCCCCAGATGCTGCCAATTTGCTGCAGAGCCATGCACAGAGTAGAGAAATCAATTATTGTAAGGGTGCTAAATGTTTACCAAACCACTTTCAATATTATTTCACAATGGTTTCTCAGCAGTCCTAGCTAACTGAAGTAGTCCCAGATGACTGGAAGTCAGTGAATGTGCCATCCATATCTAGGAAAGGCAGGAAGGAGGAAATGGGGAAATACAGACCCTCACCCTGATCTCAATGCCAGGGAAGGTCATGGAAGCACATCACCTTGAATGCCATTACATAGCATGCATAGGACAACCAGGTTGTTAAACTGCGTCAGCACGAACTTATGAAAGGCAAGTCCTGCATGACCATCCTCATGTCCTTCTATATTAAGACGACTCAGAGGATGAGAGAAAGGCTGCAAATGTTGTTCGACTGGACTTCAGCAAAGCATTTGATACTGTGAGGATTGGCTGAAGGAAGTGGGGTTGTTTGGTCTGGAGAAAAGGAATCTGAGGGGAGGCTTTAACATTCTCTACAACTACTGGAAAGGAGGCTGTGGTTGTAGTGCTAGTCTCTTTTCTCTGGTGACAAGTGATAGGACACAAAGGAATGGCCTCAAGTTACAACAGGGGAGGTTTAGATTGGATATGAGGAATAATTTATTCATGAAAAAAAATGGTTGGGCATTGGAACAGATAGTGGCAGAGTCTACGGGTATTTAAGACGTGAATATGGCATTAAGGGACGTGGTTTGGTAATTGACTTTGTAGTGCTAAGTTGACAGTTGGACTTGATTTAAGGGGTGTTTTTTAACCTATGCCTATGATTCCGTACCAGGTAAAAGGTATTTTCGATCTTCATTCTCCACAGTTAAATTATATTTTCACATTTTATTTGTACAATTTGATTTCAGTGGAAGCTACCTTTTGTCTTTCTCTGATCTGAAGAGCAAACATGTATATTTTCAATTTATTTATTTCTTTTTATTTCTGAGGTCCCCTTCTTAAAATGCTGTTTCCTTAAGGCCTGTTGGGAAAAGTGAAGGCTGTAGTCTCTACAGCTCTTTTGTATCTCGTTCTTTTCTTTATCAGAGTGAAATGTGTTGGTTAGATTGGTTGTTGCTGTGCTAATCATCACCAGCTGTTCATAATTGTCTAACAGTTACAGGTGCAGCAGTTTGCTACTGTGCTGTAGGCTCCAATCTGCTCTCTGCTTTTCAAAAATGCCTTAGCAACAAAAACTTTTTCTCTCCTTTGTCAATGCTCAAGGAAGTCGTCTGGAAGGCTTTTTATGCAAGATACATTATCGTTTCCAAACTCTTTGGTGGTGTTTTTTTTTGTTTTTTTTTTTTTCTTTCCTCCCCTCAGGAAGAAGTATATCAAGTTAAGCATTCTTGGTGACTTAGTAAGAAATGTCAGTCACTGATGTACTGCTGGATAAGTAAGTTCCTTTACATGTTATCTCTTCTTTGGCAGTAGTGGCTCTGATAGAGGAAACTGAAAGAGAACATGTATACAAAAAAAAGGAGGTATATAAATCAGCAGATGAATTCATGTAAGACAGAAACAGAGAGATTCATATACTAATTGATTGACCATACAAGGAATGCAATGGTAAATTTTATTTTTTGTTACTGTTTCTCCTGGCCAGACAATAAGAGAAAATGTTCTCTTGTCTCTCTTTCTTCTGCCCAAAAAGAAAATATTCTTCTTGGGCAGAAGAAAGAGAAGCTGGTGTGTACTTTTTTCCAATAAATATATAGCATGGAAAATGTTTCCACTTTTGGAGAGCAATTAGGAGTATGTTGCTGGCTAGTAACATATCAATAATGTAGATGACTAGGAAAATGTTTCCTAAGATTTACACTAGCCACAACCCCATCAAACTAAGCTGTCCACTGAAAAACTTGGGTTTCGGATGTCTGCATATATTTGGATAATCATTGAGGTTATTATTATGTAGATGAATCTCTACGTTGTGACATGAAGATATGTCTACCCAGTAACATTTTTCATGATTAGCACAAATTCTGTTGCCAGTGATTAAACTTTCCAGCCATTTTACTTGCCTTTACTAATTATATTCTTCTTAACCATAAGACTAAGCTTACTGATTCTCCTCCCCCTCTCCCCCCCCAAATAAATACATTTTGGAAGATTAGTAGATCAAGTGAAGGACTAAGTACTAATATATATATTCATTATCTGGAAGAAGATGGAATTGATATATTGAGAATACTTGTAAAATCATAGCACTCATTACCACTTTCACTGGAAATAAGATACTCCCTAATGAGGATAAGAAAGCGACTAATGCAAAAAGTTTGTGAAGACCTGAAGTGTCCAGTTGTAGCTTTCCCAAAAAAAAGGGAAAAAATAAGAAAAGAAAAAAAAAAAAAAAAAGGAAAGAAAAAAGAATATGAAAACAAAATGAGCGTAAATAACAAAATGAGCGTAAATAACAGAATAGTATCTGAGGGTCTCAATATTAGTTTAAGGCATAGGCCTAAAGTAGAGGTAAATGTGAAAGAGGCTGTCTTAATCTTTCCTCTGCATTTTGTTCATGTTGTCATGAACAGCGTATATGGTCTAGTACCAGATCTGGAGTTTGGTGGCCCTGCCTGTGACAGAAAGGTTGGAACCTGATGATCTTTGGGTTCCTTTCCTACCCAATCAATTCTGCGATTCTATGATTTCACTGTGCTTTGTCTCTGAATGTACTTTTAAAACTGGAGATTAAACTCTCCGTAACTGGTTGAGAATTCTTTTAGTTTAATGTAAAAAAAACAAAAAAAAAACAAAAAAAAAAAACAACAGAAATCCTGGCCTCACTAAACAGAATAAGAAGCAGACCTGACATGACTTATATGATCATCAGCTGTCACTAATACTGGGTAAGTAATCCAAGAGTTCCAATGATAATTAATCTTTTCTTTCCTTTGTTGCTTGCTGAAAACAATGGTGAGACACTCGTAGAGCAGAGTTGCCAACACCAACAAGTAGTCAAAGTATTTTCAGGAATGAATAGTGCATGGAAAGTGTTTTTTAAATAAATATATATATGTATAAACTGCAAGAAATTCAGTCTAGGATCTAAAATTCTTTCATCCATCTGTCGCTAATTAAAAAGAATGTCAAAGAACATATGGTCATGAAACTACGGGGAGTTAAAAAAGAAAATCAAAAGAGCTGCACTAACTGTGCACTTAAATAACTGATTTCAAGCCTTACAAATCCCCCAGGAAGGTAGATAAAAGGTAGGAGGGTGACTTGGAAAGAACGACCGCAAAGCGTTCATCTAAGATGGTGACTTCATGTCTTTTTCGGTTACAACAAAGTGTCTGAACACCCATCATTGTTACTGTTACTTGCGGGGTCACAAACACAAGTTTTATCGGTCCCTTATAGTACATTTCTGCTGATTAAGGTCTTGGGGACACTGTGTGTAAATATTTAACACATATAAACTGTAACATTCAAAACAAATTGGAGAAGTGGTGAAAATCTTTGCTTGGAAAACAAAAGAGAGAATGGCTGTAAGGGAAGCCAGCCTCTTTCTATTAGTTCATATATCAATATTTTTTCCATCTATGTCATCCTCCAATAATTGCTTTTGTTGATCTTCTCTTCCTATATATTTTACTGACTTCTGTATTAAAAAAATCATAATCGACTTCTCTGGCATTCCATTGAATTCATTATTGAAGAATGTAGTTTACAACAATTGAGAATCTCTTACTTTTTCAATAATAATGGTCTCTTATGTCTCACAGACTGAACAGAAATATGAGAGAAGAGTCGGTATAATAAATAACATTATGTGGAATATATTAGATTAGGAATACTAAATGAATATTATTTTTTTATTATCACAACTTATCGTATACAAAATCTATTTCAGTATCCACACATCATTTTCCATTTCTTAGCTGTTTGCATAATGGTGTTTATTTTTTAACAACATAATCATACCTTCCTCATAATTCAATCTTATTGCATTGTGAGTTTTATACAGGGAGTATTGCTTCAGTCTGCAGTTTATCTATTCTGATTTCCCTCCTCATTTTCCTCTCTCCTCCTTATCAGTCCTTCTTCTATGTTCATCCCTATTCCTACCATTGCTTGTTTTTCTCTGGCAATTTTTTTTTTTTTTTTTTGGGGGGGGGGGGGGTGGGAAGGGTGGAGGGTGGGCTGGGGGGCGAGGGATTGAAGAAAGAATAGAATAATTAAAGATTGACTGCCTGAAAGTGTTTTTGTAAAGATTTTGTCAGTAATATATTCACCTCTCAAAACTTTTATTTTTGTTTCAGTGAAGTTTCCTTACTTTAAATAAGTAAAACTTGAAAAATATATAGTAACCATCTCAATTTAAATAAATAAATAAATAAATCTTGTTATTATGAATTATGAAAAAGAACTGACTTCATAGGTTCCAAGGTTCCAAAACCTCAGGAAAGTTGAACTGAGAAATTACTTCTAGTGCAGTATATTTATACATAATAAAGATCTTTGTGTATGTATTCATTTCTCCTTCAAACACAGACTGCTAGATGGTGGGAAAGCATACATAACAAGGATGTAAGGAGAGAAGATACCGCATACTATTTGTCTGTTCTTATGCACTTCTGTACATTTAAAAACTAAATTGATACTGATAATAATTTCCAGTTGCTGTCTTTTGCTATACCTTTACCTGCAATGTTTCTTCAAGGTTTTCCTCATTGTTTTCATAACATAAGACCTTCAAGTGCCTTCCCATCTATCTAGGTTTTATAATCTATAGAAGGAAAGAAGCCCTTCCATGAGAGGTTCAGAAGAACAGCTGAGTTTAGGTACTCTAGTGTTCAAGTTTGCTGATGAGAAAGTTGCAAGCTTAGTGGCGCAGCTGATATAACAGAAAGAAGGGATGTCATCCAGAGGGACCAAGACATGCTTGAGAAGTGGGCACATGTGAACCTAATGACATTTAACAAAGCCAAGTGCAAGGTGTTGCACTTGAGTCAAGGCAATACCAGATATGAATCATAGAATCATAGAACCACCAAGGTTGGAAAAGACCTACAAGATCATCCAGTCCAACCGTTCACCTATCACCAATAGCTCCCACTAAACCATGTCCCTCAACACAACATCCAATCGTTCCTTGAACACCTCCAGGGTCGGTGACTCCACCACCTCCCTGGGCAGCCCATTCCAGTGCCTGACCACCCTTTCTGAGAAGTAATATTTCCTAAAGTCCAGCTTCAGGAAGTTATAAAGAGCAAAAAGGTCTCCTCTGAGCCTCCTCTTCTCCAGGCTGAACATTCCCAGCTCCTTCAGCCTCTCCTCATATGGCCTGTGCTCCAGAGTACAGACAGAGAAAAGAATTCATTGAGAGCAACCCTGGGGAGAAGGACTATGGAGTTCTGATGGACAATAAGCCAGTCATGAGCCAGCAGTGTTCATTTGAAGCCCAGAAGGCCAACAGTATCCTGGACTGCATCAGTAGAGGGGTGGCCAGCAGGCAGAGGCATGTGATTTTTCCCCTCTACCCTTGCCTTGTAAAGCCCCCTCTGGAGTACTGTGTCCAAGCCTGTGTTCTCCAGCACAGGAAGAATGTGGAGCTGTTGGAGTAAGTCCCAAGGAGGACCATGAAGATATCAAAAGAGTATCTCTGGACCTGCTCCAGCACCTCACCAGTGCCGAGTACAGGGGCAGGATGACTTCCCTAGTCCTGCTCACCACCCCATTCCTGATACAAGCCAGGATGCCATTGGCCTTCTTGGCCACCTGGGCACACTGCTGGCTCATATTCAGCTGACTATCAGAAAGGCACCAAGGTGCCTTTCCATCAGGCAGCTTTCCAGACACTCCTCCCCAAGCCTGTAGGGTTGCCCGGGGTTGTTGTGATCAAATACAGGACTCGACACTTGGCCCTATTGAAACTCATACAGTTTACCTTGGCCCATCAATCCAGTCTATCCAGGTCCCTCTGTAGTGCCCCTCTCCCCTCAGGCAGATCAACACACCCTCCCAACTTGGTGTCATTTGCAAACTTACTGAGGGTGCACATCAAGATTGTTAATAAAGATGTTAAATAGAAGTGGCCCCAGTACCGAGCCCTAGGCGAGACTGTTTATGACCAGCCGCCAACTGGATTTAACTCCATTGACAACAACCCTTTCAGCCTGGCCATCCAAGCCAGTGTTTCACCAGCAGAGTGTACGCCCATCCAAACAGTGGGCAGCCAGCTTCTCCATGAGGGTGTTGTGATGGACAGTGTCAAAGGCCTTACTGAAGTCCAGGTAGACCACATTGACGGCCTTACCCTCATCCACTAAGTTGATCACACAGTCATAGAATGAAGTCAGGTTTGTCAGACAGGATCTACCATTCGAAAACCCATGCTGACTGGGCCTGATCCCCCAGTTGACCTTTAATTTTTTCCATGATGGCTCCCGAGATTATCCATTCCATAACCTTCCCAGGCACAGAGGTGAGACTTATAGCAATAGGACAAGGAGCAATGGCCTAAAACTCAAACACTGGAAATTCCATAGAAACATGTGGATAAACTTCTTTACAGTGAGGTTGACAGAGTGGAATAATATGAATAAAGAACGGACAAATGTGTAACCACCATAAGAAGCATATGTCAATTTTGACAGTGTACACTAAGCTCCTGCTATTTTTCTTCCAAAAACCTGGGTCTCATTCGTTCAACTAAGGAGGAATCTTTCTTGCCTAGATATAATCAGATAACGCTATCAGTATTGCCATTTTAATCCACACTTGAAAGTGTGAAACAGTAACTGCAACTGTGAAATTACAAAGGAAATACTTACATTAACAGACAGGGTGTTGCATGATGGTGGGCATTTGCAGAACACATACAATTTGGCAGCTAGTTTGCTTAACTGGTTGTCATGTTTCATTTTTGTGGTGTCCACATGTTCCATTGCTATTTGGAGGGAAATGAACAGCATACAGAGTTGGATTCCTTGTTTTAAATAGAATCATAGAATCATAGAATTATTCAGGTTGGAAAAGACCTCAAAGATCATCAAGTCCAACCGCAGCCTAACCATAGTACCCTAACTCTAACAACCATCTGCTAAATCATATCTCTGAGCACCACATCCAAACTGCTCATAAACACATCCAGGGACGGTGACTCAACCATCTCCCTGGGGAGCCTATTCCAGTGTTTAACTACCCTTTCTGTAAAGAAGTGTTTCCTAAGGTGTGACTCGAGTGAAATCACTAATGATCCAATCCATCAATAACAGATCTGGCCTTCTCTAATCTAAATTGTTCTTTATCTTTTAAAATAGGAAAACTGCTAGTCCCCAAATTGCTTATTGTCTCTTCAAGGTCTGATTCTCAAATACAGTTCATCAATTCACATATGAATGTTCCACAATAATCGTAAAACAAAGTTAATTCCCAGACTTTCCTTATCACCATGGTAACACACTCAGGCAAGCACAACTTGAAATGGAGGCACCTTGAAAGATTCTGTGTAAAAAGTAAAAGCCCAGTCATATTCTGAATACATAGAAGATTTTTGTGGGTTTTTTTTGTTGTTGTTTTGTTTGTCTGTTTCTTTGTTTGTTTGTTTGCATACAGTCTGTAAGTTTACCTATTTTTCAGTGAAATAGCTCTGGAAAAAACATGTACTATAAAACAGGATAGTTTTTCCACTTCAAATATGTCAAATGGTGTTAGCTTTGAAAATGCAACATGGAAAGCAATATTTATCTTCTTCTGATATTCACTGACATTTATTAATTCAGTACCATAATTTGATTGTGGGTAACCACTATTATAGGTTTCAAAGCCAAACCTTACTGATTTGCCTCCTTTAATAGCACCACCTCTTATTATAAATGCTCCTTTCCTTCCCAATACATTCATAGATAACTTTGTTAGCCTCTTATGACAGGACCAAACAATTATTTTGTATGCAGTACAGATAAACATGTACTTGTCTTTCACCGTACTTATTATAGTAATAATATATTATTGTTCTATAATAATATATATAATAATATATAGTAATAATATATAATAATATATAATATAGTAATAATATAATTATTACTATAATTGAAAGTGAAGGCCGTGCTGCCATTCAGCGAGACCTGCTGGAGAGGAAATCTCCAGAGAGGGACCTGGGTGTTCTGGTGGACTACAGGTTGGCCATGAGCCAGCAGTGTGCCCTCATGGCCAAAAAGGCCACTGGCATTCTGGGGTGCATTAAAAAGAGGAGTGTGGCCAGCAGGTCGAGGGAGGTGATCCTCCCCCTTTACTCTGCCCTGGTAAGGCCTCATCTGGAGTACTGTGTTCAGTTCTGGGCTCCCCAGTACAAAAAAGACAGGGATCTCTTGGAAAGAGTCCAGCGGAGGGCCACAAAGATGGTGAAGGGTCTGAAGCATCTCCCCTGTGAAGAAAGGCTAAGTGAACTGAGTCTGTTTAGCCTTGAGAAAAGAAGACTGAGAGGAAACCTGATCCAGGTCTATAAATATCTAAGGTGTGGGGGGCAAAGTGACTAGGCCAGACTCTTTTCAGCAGTGTGCGGAGACAGGACAAGAGGAAATAGCCAGAAACTGGAGCATAGGAAGTTCCGCACAAATGCGTTCAATAACTTCCTTACGGTGAGGGTGGTGGAGCACTGGAACAGGCTGCCCAGGGGGGTTGTGGAGTCTCCTTCTCTGGAGATATTCAAGACCCACATGGATGCCTACCTGTGTGACCTGCTGTAGGGAACCTGCTTTGGCAGGGTGGGTTGGACTCGATGAGGTCCCTTCCAACCCCTACGATTCCGTGATTCTGTGATTCTGTGATATTTATCTCAACAGGAATTTTTTCAACTTCATTTTTGCAAGTAGAGGATGATCAAAATGATACCAGCTATCCTGAATGAGATCTCATACCTGCCTAGTACAATGGCATGACAAGCTTTCAGCCTTTCATGCCTGTGTTTAAGTGTGGCTGCTTTAAATTTCTTGCTATTTCTCCTCTTTATTTGTAATGATTTCTATTAGATATAATTTCTCTTTGTAATTTCTTTTTTTATAATTTTATAATTTCTGACTTTGTAATATATGTGCCTAAAGTTGATTCTGCGTTTATTGTTTCTATACCTAAAATAATCAGTCTTTTTCCAATAGGACATTCAAATACTGCAGCTTGCTGGCAGCTTCTCCAAGATTTGCATTACTATCAGATCTCGCTAGCAAATTTTATCAATCTCATAAACTGCTAAACAATACTGGTATCAAATCAGCACTAGAAAAAACAACTTTTAAGATATTCTAAAATTTTATGTCCACACATAAATCTATGTGTGTACTACCTAAAAGTTCTACAGTGCACATCTATCAATGTTGTGTTCATTGCCAGTAGAAATTCCAAGGCAAGCCTCTCTGAAAATGATGCCCAGATTCTCTTTATAAATAAAACAAACATAAAATCATAAAATAATAGAATCATAAAATCACAGAATAGCTTGGGTTGGAAGGGAACTTAAAGATCATCAAGTTCCAGCACCCTGACTCGTATAGAGTTGCCAGTCACCAGATCTGCATGTCCAGGGCCCCATCCAACCTGGTCTTGAATGTTTCCAGGGCTGGGACATCTGCAGCTTTTCTGGGCAACCTGTGCCTGTGCCTCACCACCCTGAGAGTTAAGAATTTCTAACGCATAACCTAAATCTCCTCTCTTTTAGTTTAAAACCATCCTCTCCTGTCCTATCACTTTCAGACAGTGTAAAAATTCAGTCTCCCTCCTGTTTTAAGCTTCTTTTAAGTAGTGGAAGGTCACAATGAAGTTTCTTCAGAGTCTTCTCCAAGCTAAACAAGCCCAACTCCCTCAGCTCTTCTTGATAATGCAGAATGCTTTCTTCCATCTACTCGGTTTATTACAGCATTAAGAAACAATCTTGTCTGGTGTGGCTGCCTTCCTGATATATCCTTTAGGAACATCACAAACCCACTACAACTTACTTTACAGAAATACTTATTGGAGTACCATATTCCTATTAGTTTATCATAGGAGTCTGCACATTCTGTATCAGCAGTTCATATACTGTCACAGCGTTTCCCACGTTTCTTGCTTTGGTGAACAAGTGCTTTGTTTGTTTGCCACTGATTTCATCCAATTTCTTAGCTGGATTATGCACAATCCATTGATTGCATGTATTACTTATTCTGCAGATGTTCCTGCCTGTATTATTTCTTTCTTTTTCATTCCTGTCATCTTTCTTCTTTATCCATGCTGTTCTTTTACATAGCTGTTGCTCTTTTATATGAAATGTTCTGATATTGAAACTCAACCTGAGGATAACACAGAGTCTTCCAGCCTTCTCTTCATTCCCTCATGAACATTCTATACCACTGTGCTCATTTTCCAGTAGATTTTGCCACTTTGTGCTCATGTGTTTCATGGCTAGATTTTCTTCCTTGTGTCTAACTCAAACAACACTGCAATCTCTTAATTTACTTGTATCTTTTCTGGAAATACAGAAGGTAACAGAAAATCAATCTACAGCAGAAGATGATTCCTTAGTTAGGACTTGAGTTTTTAAGTTGTGATGGGTTAACCTTCGGGAATGGTTGTTAACCTCTAAAGAATGACCAGAAGCAAGTCAAAAGCTTTTGGGTGAGAGTCACAGACTGAGGCAAAAAGGGAGTATTGTGTTTTGTGTCTACTACAGGCCAGCTGAACAAACAGAGCCCGTTGATGAAGCATTCTTCCTCCAGCTACAGCAGGCATCACAATCAAAGTCTCTGCTTTCTGCTTGGGGACTTCAACCACTCTAACATCTGCTGGAAAAGTAGCACAGCTATCTGATGGAAAAGGTGTACTGCATCCAGATGTAGAGTTCTCAGTACAGGAGAGAGATGGACCTGTAGAATCATGTCCAGAGGAGGGCCACAAAAATGATCCAAGGGATGGAACAGCTTCTCTATGAGGACAGATTGAAAGAGCTGTGGCTGTTCAGCCTAAAGAAGACTCTGGGGAGACCTGATACAGGCCTTTCAAAATCTTAAGGGGACCAATAAGGAAGAAGAGGACAGACTTTTTAGCAGGGTCTGCTGTGACAGGACAAGTGGAAATGGTTTCACAATACTAAAATAATGGAGATTTAGATTGGATATAAGAAAAAAGAATTTTACATTAAGGGTAGTGAAGTACTGGAACAAGTTGCCCAGAGAAGTGGTGAGTGTCCCATTCCTAGAGACATTCAAGGTTGGGCTGGATGGGGCTCTGAGCAATCTGACCTAGCTGTGGATTCTCTCCTCATTGCAGATGGGTTGGACTAGAGGATCTTTAAAGGAGCCTTTAAAGACCCCAACTCAAATGATTCTTTGATTTAACGGTCACCAGGTGCCTATAGAGCTGCTTTCTCACTTATGTTTTTCAACAGGACAGTGGAAGAAAGCAGCATTAATATTTTTGTGGTCAAGGTAAAAACAGGGCAATCATTCATCAGTTACTGTTATAGTCAAAAAAGAAAACATGGGAAATATTAATCTAAATATTTGCCAATTAATAACAGAATAACACAATAAGAAATTATTTAAAAAAAATAGAAACCTAAAAACATATTTCCCGTCATCCCTTTCTTCCCTGGCTCAACTTCACTCCTGACTTTTCTACCTACTCTTGCCCAAGCAGTGGCAGGGGATGGAGAAGAGTGATTATGGTCAGCTCGTAGTGCTTTATCTCTACTTCTCCCTCCTCTTCACACTCGTATGTTCTAGCATAGGGTCCCTTCTACAGGTTACAGTCCCTTGCATTCCCCAGAAGCTGCAGTTCTGGCTTGGAATCTCTTCCTTTGTAGACTCCTCTGCATGGAACATAATCTTTCCCACACCTTTCTCCCAAAAGTTTCCATGTTATTTTACTGATTGAATTTATAATCAATATTTGCTCTAACACTATGGAAAAAAAAAAAAAAAACCAAAAAAAAAACTATAGGGACAAATGATAATTAACCAATGCTGGCAGGGGAAAATACTCTTAAATCAATTCTGCTTCTAAAAATAATGAAGGTTATGTCATTACTCTTGGGAAATGTTTTAGAGGTAACAAAATTGTAGGTACCAATTGCTCTCTTTGGGATGAAAACACTCAAAAAAACCAAACTTTTCCTGCACTCAGAATGAGATCTTCCGTTCTGAGGTCAGAATGGGATCTTCCAGCTGTATGCTGTTGTGGCCAAGAAGGCCAATGCAACCCTCAGGTTCATTTAAAAGAGCGTGACCAGGAGGTCAAGGGAGGAAATCCTCCCCCTCTACTCTACCCTGTGAGGCTGCATGTAGAATACTGTGTCCAGTTCTGGGATCCCCCAGTTCAAAGAAAACAGAGAGAGAAGTTGTGGAGTCTCCTTCTATGGAGATATTCAAGACCCATTTGGATGCCTACCTGTACAACCTGCTATAGGGAACCTTCTTTAGCAGGGAAGTTGATGATCTCTTGAGGCCCTTTTCAACCGCTGCAATTCTGTGATTCTGTGATTCCAGATCAAGATTCATTTTTACTGTGTATAAAAGGTAGCAAACCTTTAGCCTACTGGATGATTTTATTCTCAAGGACACAATTTTCTAGCACACAATATTATGAACTACCTGAAGGGAGGTTGTGTCAAGGTGGGACTTGTCCTCTTCTCCTGTGTAACTAGCAATAAGACTAGAGGGAATGACTTCAACTTGCACCAGGAGACATTCAAGCTGGACATTATGAAAAGCTTCTTCTCTGAAAGAGCAGTCAGGCACTGGAACGGGCTGCCCAGCAAGGTGGTGGAGTCACCATCCCTGGAGGTGTTGGAGAAACATTTAAGTGTTATACTGAGGGATATGGTTTTGTGGGAAATACTGGTGATAGGATTGGACTGGTTGATCTTGGAGGTCTTTTCCAACCTTGGTGATTCTATGATTATCTTTTAAAAAGTTACAATTTACCTGTAAATTATAGAATTATTCTTGATCGTTTGCTGTATCACTTTCACAGTTAAAAGAAAACAACAACAACAACAACAACAACAAAACAACAAAAAAACAAATTTTAATGAAACTGTTCAGGAATTTCCCTCCTGAAAACAAACCCACAGACCTAAGGCCACTTTCTTTTAAGAGAGCATACTGAAACTGTCCAAAAAGAGCTTTGAAATGCTAAGGACATCCTTTTCATTTGCTTTAAGAAAATACCAGACTAGCATCTGTCATATCTCTCACACCTCCATCTTAATTTCCCAAGGCTGCATTTTTCATACTTGGCCTTGTGGGACAAAGCTTGAATCCTAGCTTATTAGCCCCTAAGTGTCTGTCTGGTGCCTTAGTCATTGCCAAGTGGATGGGTTTCAAAATTTTTCAAAAATCTTGTGTGGTTGAGCTGAACAGAATACTTGCCCAATGTTTCTGACATGTCCTTCATAGCGAATCTCTATTTATTCTTTCTGCTGCGAGAAATAATGCCAATGTGTGTAAACAAATCTGATTTCCTGACAATGAGTTAACTGAGACTGTTGCATAATCCTTCATAATGACTCTTCCTTTTTTCCCTGCATAAAGGACAAATGGCTTAAGATTGTATTATTGTTCATTTTTGTTTTTTTGTTTTTGTTTCCTTTCACTGTGAAATTCCATTAGTAACAGTCCAGTAAATTTTGAGGCTTAGAGAGGGAGCAAAAAATATGTGCTTCTTGAGCAGTCTCTTCCTTCCTGGGTCACTCCAACAGTCATCTTCTCAACAAGATGTCATTGTCACAGCAGTTTTAAGGAGGGCTCCATGATAGTCCCTGGACATCTGAAATACTGAGGCTTGTTTTTCATTTCTTCAGAGCATGGTTTGAAGTGGGAAGTTTATAATGTGCAAACAGACAATTGCTTACAGCAAGAATCTTTATATATGAGAGAATGTTTGCATAACTTTCCTGCTAAGAAAAGGGATCATGCATATCAGAAAATGGTTTATAACATTTTTTATTTTGTCAGCTATATTTGTATCCAATCAGAATCTTTCCAAAACATAAATACAACTATTTGACAGTTAAAATTTGGAAAAAGATCTAGCAAATACATCAGCCTCCAATTATTGCATATACTGCATATACTTTGTGAATTTGCTGAAGCTACTCTTGTGTTGTGCTGTGGTTTTTTTTTTGTTTGTTTGTTTGTTTGTTTGTTTTTAAGTTACTCTTAGTAAAGTACAGAAGATACAATGTAGTCCTTATGCAAGAACAGGAAATGAAATGTTACAGAAAGTGTGACAAGTATGTCGCTTTTGTCTCACGCACATTGTTTTCTGTATGGCTAGCCTTACTACCTGCATGCATTCCACTAGAGCAGCATCCCTATATCTCTTCATGCTTGCTTCACTTGCAATTTGCTATGAATCCTTTGTGCTTCACCACTCTATGGGTCTTACAGGGGACTTGACAAAGGATGTGGCAAAGGGGACCTCTTACATCCTCTCAAGGCTACAGTTCCTCATCAGTGGAACTGGCCTTACAGGTAGAGGAGGACAGCATGAACACCAAAAGCAACAGGCAGCTTCTCCACATCATTCCCTCTGTTTTTTTTAAGGAAAGAATTTCAGTGAGTGTAATGTTTGGGTTAGGTATGGAGTTTTATTTTTATTTTTATTTATTTATATTATTTTTTTTTTAAGATAGTGATAGCAGAGCAGTGTTCTGGTGTTTGAGACAAAATAAAAGATTGCTCATATATATGCTTTTCACTCTTATAGAGTTTTCTTGAATATGACACATACCAGGAACAATAACAAACATCAAAGAAAGTGAATCAGAATTTGGTCAACAAGCTAAACCTTTCTGAACTACATCCCACATCCCACCTCCTACTCCAGCCTTATTCTTCTTAAGCAAACTTTTATTCTTAGCTGTTTCAGACCTGCCAGTGAGAGTAGAAAGCTGAAATATTTGTGTCCATATATGCTGAAATTGTAATAGAAAAGAAATCTAATTTTCACAAGTAATTCTGTGTTTAAAGTGAAGAATACAAGTTAGAACTGCACTCTGGCAAAGGCATAGGAAGAGAGTGGCTTGTTATTCAGAGAGGGAAAAAAAAAAAGGTGTTCTGTAACAGACTCAAAAAGTATGCAAGAAGCAGGACAATGATTCTTGTACTTGTTAATGAACATGGATGGTATGGCAGCTATAAAAAGGCAGTCCATATTTATTTCAGATAGGAGGGGATAAATACAGATATTTTATGTCTGAACTGGTCATATCCAAACCCTACTGAACTCTATATTGATCTACTTCAGCTCAATACCTCCCATACATTGCAGTGAAAGAAACCAAGATTTGATTTTAAAATTCTTGAGCATGACACGTTATGTATTCTGGTAAGAATGAGGAATTTCACTGCAGAAACAAAAGCTCATTAAACTGGATGATGTAAACAACATCACAAAAATTGCAATCGTATATTAATGAAATTTTATTTTGAGAATGAGGCATTTGATTCCCGGTGGCTGAACATGAGCAGACTGAAGAACAGAAAAATAATGAATAATACTGATGAATTCACCCATCATGAAGATTTGTCAGTGCACATTTCACCTTTTACTGTTGTATGTTATATGTATTATACACAACAAATTAAGTGTTTATCTTCTTGCATGTGATGAAAAGACCTGTTTCCATTCTCATGCACTCTATTCTATTCTATGTTATTTCAGACGATCTTTCTAGTGCCCAGAGACTTTCCACAATATTTTAAATGGCACGGCTAACAACTCTCAGCTGTTGATTTTTTCTCTCAACCACCCCCTGAGAAAGAAGTACATGAAATGATGTGACTTATTTTGCTTTGCGTTTTCCTTTTCTTCAGAAGCATGTTACTAAGTATTGTTAGAGAAAGCACTTAGAGTGAGAAGTGGTGACACTTACAGCAGCTCCAAGTTTCTGAAGTGAATTACTACATAGCCTTGAACTGCCCCCTGAAAATATTCCATTTTTCTCTCATTTGCTCTCCTGTACCTGAAGACAGCTCCCTTGTGCTAAGGGACTGAAACTGTCAAGCAGATTCTTCATCTCAGAGATTTAGGTGATATTTTCTCCCTTAAGTATACTAAGCTGAGTGTTCGAATACTTTGAAGAGAACATGCAAGATCTTGAACTTCATTCATCTTCTGATAAGTGGCAGTGTACAGCAGTGTCAACTGCACTGCTTTGGAGATGTACTGTGGTAGCATGTCCCATTCAGAATTTTTAAAAATATTATAATCCTCGTGCCCTGGCAGGACAAATAGCTGCAAAAGAGCTGAAAGAAGAAAATGAAAAACCATTGTAAAGTAGGATGTGACAGTCTGTTAGTCAGAGCTGAGAAAAGACATGATCTTAAGGGGTAAAAATATATTTTAGCTGAAAATGCAATTTAATACAATTTGCCAGAACAGTGTTTCTGGTGTACACAGTTTTTTTTTTTTTCTAGTGAGAGATTATCACTAGAGATGAAATATCCATCAATTTATCTGCTCTGAAATTGGAAAAAAAAGGCCTAAAAGGTGACGATTCATGTTGCATTTTCATTTCTACTGGGAATAGAAGTAGCAAGCTAGTTATATATCATATCAAGCCAGCAACAAATTTAGTAGGAGAGGTAAGAGATTTACTAGAAGACTTTAAGCTGGTTCCTCCCCCCCCCCCCCCCCCCCCCCTTTAAGTCTTTCTAAAGTAGTACTGTGCTTTATCTCTGGATTTGCAAACCCTCCCAGATGGAGGTAGTGAACTATGGAATTCAATGGCCAGTGCATGATTCAATATACTGTAAAGGAGGAAATTGAATCCCTGTTTTCACCTCTGAATTCGGACAGCATTTCAGCATTTTTAGTTTGTTAATCTCTACAAAGATTGAAAGATATTCAAAACGCACTTTTAGAAGTGCTCAAGCTTATTTACTAACACCAATTTTTCCAAGTGTATTATCTTCACTCACTTTCAGCTTCTCAAACTTTGTTTTTATCAAACTCTCTGGGAGCTGCACAGATATTCATAAACCAACCTTGCCTGCTCATCATCATCATAACCTCCTTTTTCATGTCATGTATCATTTCATTGAAGAAATCCCTAAACAGATTCACTTGATCAATCCAGTGTGATTTTGTTGCAAAGCACACTCTTATGATTGGCAATGTGCTTTGAAGTACTACTACTTCAAAGGTCCCAAATGTTCCTAGATAAAAATATATGAAGCTACGAAGTTGAAGCATTATTCTTTGACCCAACTCTCATCTTCTTCATGTCCCAAAAGTCTTGGAAGTCTGGGGAGGTCCCTGCTGACTGGATGCTAGACAAAATTTTACACATGTGGGCATGAGATAAGATCCAGGAAACAATAGACCTGTCCGCCTAACCTCATGATTCTAAGATTTTTGTAAAATCTGATAAGATTATCCTGGGTGCTACTGAAAGACACTTAAATAATAACTATTATCTGAGACAGACAACTCAGATCCATGAAGAGAAATTCCAACCTTAGTAATGTGATTTTCCTCTATGATCAGGTCACCTGCTTGGTTGATGGAGGGAGGGCAATGCATGGAATCTTTCTAGATTTTAGGAACGCATTTGATACTGTCCCTCACAGAATCCTTCTCTACAAGTTTTTCAAAGAAGAAAAATGTAGACACTTAAACTAGACAGACTACAGAGTAGGACAGAGAGAAACCTGATGAGGTCTAACAGAAGCAAGTGCAGAATCGTGCACCTGGGGAGGAATAACTGCACATATCAGTACAGGCTAGGGGATGACTTGCTGGAGAGGAGCTCTGCAAAGAAGGACCTGGGTGTGCTGGTGAGCAGCAGGTTGGTCATGAACCAGCAGTGTCCCCTTGTGACCAGGAAGGCCAAAGGTTTCCTGGGGTGCATTAAAAAGAGTATGACCTGCAGGCTGATGGAGGTGATTTTCCCCCTCTACTCTTCCCTGCTGAGGCTGCACTTAGAATACTGTGTTCAATTATGGACATATGTGCATAATGATAGGACAAGGAGCAATGGCCTAAAACTTGAACATAGGAAATTCCATAGAAACGTGTGAAAGAACTTCACACATGGTGAGAGTGACAGGGCACTGGAATAGGTTGCCCACAGAGGTTGTGGAGTCTCCTTCTATGGATACTGCCTGGATACCTACTTTTGTGATCTGCTGTAGGGAACTTTCTTTAGCAGCAGAGCTAGACTTGATGATCTCTTGAGGTCCTTTCCAGCCCCTGCAATTTTGTGATTCTGTGAGAGATGAACAGGTTCACACAATGCTAAGTGATGAACTATTTTGATGGTAAATCTCAAAGCGTTGCAGCAAATGGGGCTACATCAGTCTGGCAGCTAGTCACAAACAGTGTCTCTAGGGTCCAGCTCTTGGTCCAGATCTCTTCAGTATTTTTATCAATGATTTGGATGCAGGAATAGAATGTATCCTCAGCAAATTTGCTGGTGATAATAAACTGGGCCGTACTGTTGACTCCCTGGAGGGATGAGAGGCCTTGCAGAGAGTGTCGATATGCTGGAGAACTGAGTAAGTCAGCAATGGTAAAAAGTTCATCAAAGGTAAATACTAGGCGCTGTACCTGGGACAGTGTAATGCTGTGCTTCCTGAGGAGGGGAAACAGAAAGAAATGTGCTGGTCTCTTTTCCTTGGTAACCAGTGACAGGACACATGAGAATGGCACAAAACCATACCAGAGGTTCAGACTAGCTATTAGGAAGAAAAAAATTACTGTAGAAATTGTCAAAAAACTGGAACAGGACTCCTAGGGGGGTGGTTGATGCTACGTGCCTGTCAGCAGTCAAAAAGCATTTGGATAACACCCTTAACAATACACTTCCACTTTTGCTTACCCTTGAAGAGATCAGGCAGTACGAGTTGGTGACTGTTTTAGGACTCTTTCAACTGGTCTATTCCATTCCATTCCAATTCATTCCATTCCATTCTACAAAAGTTTTACAAATTTTAAAATGAGTATTTTAAAGTAATTTGGTCCTAATTGCAGTCAATTGGCTGTATAAAACATCAAAACTGACCATAACACAGAGAAATTTTGGGGGGAAGAGGGATTCCTTTCACTTGAAATTCATGTGTTTAGACAAATGTTATTGGCATAGTGACTTAATCTGCTACTAGAATGCACTAGTCATCTCAGAGTGATCTGGAATAAACCTTAGTCTCTCCTTTTGACTCTGTTTGATTTGGAATAGGAAATTAAATATGCATTGATCGTTAGATGATAATTACGTAGCCTAGTGGTTAAGGAGCTTGAATTCTTCCTGCACTACTGGGATTCATTTAATCAAAATGCGATTATTCCAGTACAGATCTATATGAGCATATCTAAGTTACCTAGGCTCTCCTCATACTGACTTGATAGAAATTGGCTCTTCTAGGGTGCAGTTCATTTCCTCCTAAAGTTCATATCTATATATCTCCAATTAGTATACAGAAAGCCTAAAATGGATCTTTGTGGAGCTCAGTGGAGCTGTCAAAAATCTAATGAGATTATTTCCATTCTCATAAACAAATTCATGTTGCTTTTCTTTATTCAAAACTTTGCTTCTCTCAGGACAGTAACATAATCAGGGAGTAATAAAGATGGAGAGCAGTCAGTCATCTCTTTCTACTGTTCTCAGCAGTTCTAGACATGGTTTTCAAATACTGTAGTATCCTCAGGGAATCACCCACTGAGTGAAAACAAGTGTCAATTACAAACCATAAGCTTATGTCAGTTGAACTTCTCAAACAGGAGACTCTGCTTCAGGCTGCCTCTTTTTCTGTATGTACAGAAGTTGACTACTGAGAAAAAGAGTGAACATTGTTCTGTGATTTCTTAACTATTTCTTTTTAATTCTGAAAATGTATTTGCTTCCTGTCTATTATTTGTATAGACACTGGCTTCTAACACTCGAGGCATTGGATGAACACAAGGCAGAACATTAGAAACAGCACACAAGGAATAAGAGAAAACATGATTTGCTTGAGCACAGAAAGTAACTCAATATTATAACAACACAGAATGTTCTGAGCCCTGTTCTTGTACTTTACATATTGGATTACATTTTTTCCCTTTAATATTTATCCACAACAAAGTTACCTATAAAATCAGTATCCTGTAAAAACATGAAACACATTAGAGACAGCCATTAAAAACAACAATTAAGTTCCTTGATTTCTTAGAAATGTGAGATTTTTACCTGAGTGTTCCAGATATGTATGGATGAATGTATATGTGTGTGTATTTCTGATATTTTGCTTTTGCAGGACATTGCTTATACAATAAAGCAAACAAGAGTCTTTATCTTACCTGTTATTAACAGCCTATCATCTCAGGACTTACTGCCTGGCCAAAAAATGGTTCACCCACGAAACAGGTAAATTTAATAGGATCCATTTTCTTCAGTGATCTTCAACGCTAAACTTTACCCACAGCAATAGAGATTCAAAATTCATGCTTAGGGCTAGAAAACTAAGATGCTTTATCATTAATGTTCATCATGACTAGGCAGTTCTCTCGAAACCTATTATTAGTCAGTGTTTCTGTGCCAAAGTAAGCTGGGAAAAGTTAATATACTTGGGAAGGGGAAAAATATCTGATCCAGTTTTCTGCAGGAATTCCTAGTAACTAGATAACATATAGTTCTCATACCATTATAGCAACAGTTCTCTGAAATGGGGTGCAGAAACTTTTACCTTGTCAAACTGTAGCGGGTATTTTCCCATTGCCATCAAGGGCTCCCAAATTTTCTGTTTCCCCACACTAGTTGTGGGTTAGTCTATACCAGCAGCTACGTGACCACCCAGCCACTCACTCACTTACCTCCTCAACAAAATAGATGGAGAAAGTAAGATGGAAAAGGTGAGGAATGATCCTCTCTCCTGCAGAAGTAAGGCATACTGTCTTTAGAAGAACAATGTCATCAGATGGATGATTTACATTGCACAGCATTGGAGAAGATATAAGGGAGATGGACAGGAGCTTCTCTGAGACACAAAATCTTGAAAAATCTCAGACCCCGGCTGCAGGAGAGAAGTAGACCATGTCCACCCACACTGCTAAACTAAATGTAAACTTTGGAAAAGAGGGATGGAAGCTGGTGGAGCTGGCTCTTGCTCCATCTTACATCTGCAAAACAAACTACCATCCTCAAAGCGGACAGTGAGTCAGATGTTCCTAAAAGAAAAGCATCTGGTATACCTGCATACCTGACTCTAAAACACGATAGCCCTCAGAACAACTGGTGAATCACTTTAATGGGTGACTTCTTCCTGTAATGGACAGAAGCCATCCTCCTGTTGAGTTAACCTAAAAATTAAAGAGATTTGCTTCCTTCTAGGGACCCAGATAAAGTTTATTGTGAAGGGACCATCAACATTTATACTTCAACTATTAGCCCCTGTTGCTATTCTGTGTGGGCACAAATTATACCACTAAAGGAAACCTGGACAATATCAAAGTGACTCTGTAAGCTCTGGGGTTCAACCGCCCTTAGAAGAAAGTCACTGGTAGAACAGATAAATAATTCTCTTTGGAACTGGTGCTGGTAATAAGAGTTTTGTGTTCAGTGACCATGGGACTCTGTTTACAGATCAGCATCTGCTTGGAAAAGATACAGTAAATTTTACTGAGAAAGGCAAAGTTATTTTCACTGACAGAATGGCTGACTTTATAACCAGCCCTGTGAGCAAGTGACAGAATGGGTCCCTAAGCAAGGGCATGGAGCAATGTAACAGGAATGGAAAGCAAAAGGGAAAGAAAAGGAAAAAAAAAAAAAAAGAAAAGAACAAAATAAGGCTTAAGTGGAGTCAGTTCCCTCACTTACATGTAAATAAGGAAGAGCTTTCAAGACATAATTATGGAGCATTCCCACAAAATCTCAAGGAAGTCAACATATTCGAGTTGATCTCTAAAATGCCTTTATACTAATACATGGAATCTGGGGAATAAGCATGATGAGTTAGTTAGAGATGTGTGTGCTGTTGCAGAGTTGAACAAGACAGGGAGCCTGATTACACATGAAATGAAAAAGTCTGGGGTACTGAATGTCTTCTTTGACTTTTAGTTTTTACTAGCAATCTTGCCTTCAGGAGTCACAGGTCCCAGAAACTGGAAGGGAGAAAGCTGGAGTAAGGAAAACATATCCTTAGTGAAATAGCACTATGTCAGAGAATACTGAACTATACTGGACCTAAATAAATTAGTAAGTTCAGATGGGATGCATCCACAAGTGCTGAGTAAGCTGGTGGATGTCATCATGAGACTACTCACAATAATCTTCTAACAATCATGATGACTAGAAGAAATATCTGAAGATTGGATGAGAAATGATGTCACTCCTATCTTCAAGAAGGGCAAGAAGGACTCAGAGAGCTACACACTGATTGCCCTCACCTCAGATCCTGGGATGGTAATAGGGCTGCTAATTCTGGAAACCATTTTCAGGCACATGAAGAACATGAAAATTATCAGTAGTCAGCCTGGATTCACCAATGCTTGACCAGTTTTATAAGATTTACAATAGAATGACCAGCCCAGTACAAGACATGTGTAAGGAGTTCATACTCTCTGGACTTCAGTAAGGCCTTTGTCACTTGTGGTGTTTTCACACAGATGATTAGCTAAACTCTACTACACACAGTCCTCTCACTCCTCAGAAGAGGAAGAAGAAGGAGAAAAAACAGTTAAAAAAGATTCAGTAGTAGAGATAAAGGACAGGAAATCACTTATCAGTTACTATCATGGGAAAAACAGACTCAATATGAGAAAATTAATATAATTTATTGCCTATTGCTAGTAGAATAGAAAAGTGAGAAATAAAAGCAAACTCCAAATACCTTCCGCCCTATTCTACTTTGCCTGTAAATTTATGAATCTTATCTGCCACCATATTGGCAATTCATTTGTGTGAAGTTTTATCAAATGCTGACACAGCATTTGATAACTAAAAATATTTTGTTTGCAACTTGAGAATTTCACTGTTCAAAGTTTTCTAAAAATCTCAATATATAGCATGTAGTGTCCCCTAGACTGATAGAATCATAGAGCCCGAGTACGATAGTGAGGCATGATTTCCCTTTGCATAATCCATGTTTACTCTTTCCCCCCACCTGAATGTATAATTTCTAGCCACATAATAAAGTCCATACATCTTAGACTAGGTATCTATCATTAGAAGAGACAGTCTGTCCCTCTCAGGCAAAACATAACAGATTCATCAAGAGAAAAAAAAAAGAGAAAAAGTTTATAGTGTCTCACACTTCAGTGGTGACTCCTTTTTTGAGGAAAATCAAAACAGCAGGTTCATATCCCCTTAAAGCAGTGACTTGAGCTTCTCAAGGTGATCCTAACATATAGCCATACAATGGCATGCATTTATTTGTTCATTGCCACATACTGCATGAGGTGCATAAAGATGCTATGACCATTCTGAGTGATCTAAAGCAGTTAATGTGTAAGTGGAGTATGTACAACAAAGCTGGAATTACACAAGATACTTTACTGTACGAAAGCTATAGGCAAATGGAAATGAAAGAATAGACTCAGATAATGGGAAAACTAGTTTAAGTACTTTTGAGTTTTTGCTCTTAAAAACACAGCTCAGTACCTTATTTCATTTTATAGGATTGATATAAAATGATTTACCAAAGTAAGTTCAGGCAAGGAAGAAAGAATATTCCTCTACTGTCACCAAATTAGGAGATAAAACATTAATTTCCTTTTTTAAGCATATATTCCTAGGTTATTGTCAGAAAATAATCTAAATATTCCTGAATAACATAGCTGATGGGGAACATACAAGGGGTTTAAATGAATGCTTGGCTTATGATGTCTATGCTTCAGAGAAACGAGGACTTTGTGGACTTGTAAGCTCAACTACTCTTACCTACTCTGATAGGTCTTGCTTAGTCTAATGTTCTTTGTGGACACCACTTCAAAGTGTTTAAATCTTTCTATTTACCTTCTAAGAGGTTTTTGAGGTCTTATTCTCTTTACTGAACAAACAGAGCTGATATCTGATTGCACCATAGGTAATTTCTAATTTGCACCCCCTTAAATCCCATCATGATGCAAACTCACACATCTATCTGGGACATTAATCAGAATTTAGGCTAAGGAACTTGGAGACAAACTTCTGTTTCATCACAAAGGTATGCTCTATAGCACAGAGTTTATTCTACACCAAGAATGTATGTGTGTCAGTCATGGTTACAGAACCAAGAACTTGAACTGTGTGTAAACTGTAATTTTAATTACAGATGAGTGTATCCCCTCTCCCACTAGCTCACTTAACTTCTAAGATAACCAGAAAATGACCTGTAGACAGTAGACTGTGGCTTCTTTGTAGAAGTTAAGGGTGAATCCTTAAGTTGTTTTGGAAATTTTCTCTAGCTTTGCTCCTTATTATTACTTGGCTTATGCCCGTGGAGTCACTCCTGAGACTTGTATGATACTGCTTTCTGATACGAACAACTGATGTTTAAAATGAGAGCAAGATATCAATTTTTATCAGTGCCATGAGTATGCTTGTGAGTATTCATAACCTACAACAACAACAAAAGGCTAACCCACTAAGTTCACAGTAAAAAAACTTCAAAGAAAATTATTATATGCTTAAATAAAGCATATGCTTAAATATGCTGTATAAGTCCTGAACTAAGAAAGGCAAGCTCAAAAGAAGTTCAGACTTTCCTGAGCCAGTCACAGAATCCCCGTTTATTTTTATCTCCTCACTATTACAACAGTCATCTAATAAGTCCCTACTTCTTTCCATTAGTGATAGAAATGCTTTCCTCACATTGTATTTTCTCTCCTTACCGTGACTCTTCTTTCTTCCCCGTGAATATTTATATGACGGCTAGACACAAAGGGACCTCATCTTTGATGGACACATTTTCTATTACTAAAAGGAAAGAACAAAAGATTATAACAGAATGTCACAGACAGAAATCTTCCTTAATTGTACAGAGTAGATCAGGCTACCACACAGATATATTACATTCACATGCATAGATATAAAAATGATTGAAAACTGCTTTGGAAAAGGCAGCTATCTATGCTGATTTTATAAACAACTGTCAACTTCCTTGACTGCTCATAGAGTACCAGGATAGTCTGTAATGCTTTTGTGGACTCTGAGCTGTCATTCAGGCAGTGTGGGTGAGAATACTGATGTCCCGGGAATAGATTTAGATTATTGCCACGATGAGGATGTGACCATTCCGTTGCTCCTTCTGATAAAGTTACAGATATTGCAGTGACACACATTATCTTCCCAGCTGCCAACATATCTCAAGAGACAGAAGGAGAAGGGGAAAAGGCCAACTCCTTACACAGAATCTTATCTGGAAATGGAAGTTTCTTCTTCATTTTATCCTCAAACCAAATAAGCAAGCAGTCTGACTTCCTCAAGAAATTTCTTGTGTTCCTGAAGATGGCTTGTTTGTAGGACCAGTGTTCTGACAATTGAAGGTTAGATTCAGATCTTCTGTTTAGAAATGCAGATGCTTTATTCAGTGCTCTGCTCCACTGGGCTAAAAAGCACTTCAGTGTAATGTCATTCTGCAAAGGGAAAAGAGCAAGACATGTCACCCAAGGCATACCCTTAGGAAATCATTTTGCCTTACTGGGCCTCAAAGGATATGTCAGTGAGTGCCAGAGGGCAGGTTTGTTATGCACTTTACCTAGTATAATAGCGCTCTCATCCAGTATAGTTTGAGCTACCTCTACTAAGCAAAATTGTTGTGTTGATGTGTGGCTAAGCATGGACTAACAGACTGGGAATCTGAAAATGCCTCTGAAGAAGTTTCTGAAACTTTCTTCTGGGACATTTGTGCTGTTGATCGTTTCTTGAATCTTGCAATGGACACTTTCTACCGAGGCCTGTTTGGTACTCTCCATCACAGTGCTCTCTGTGCTCTCTTCTGCCATAAAGACATGCCTAAAGAATGGACTGTAAAATGTACAAGAATGACCTAATCATTATGACTCCAAAAAAGATAAGAAAATACATAGTAATAGAAAAAAATAACCTTTTTTTTTTTTTTTTCTTTTTTCTTTGTCTATATGCATGGGAGTATCTAAGTCTATGAGGTTCATTAGCTTTCCATGCTTCATGACTACAATTTTTTTCTAAAGAAATCACTGACAATGAAAATGAGAATTTTCATCAAATAGCAAAAATACAGAAGTTAGACTTTGAAAATCAATAAATGGAAAAATAAAAATAAATAAATAAATAAATGAATAAGTAAAAAGAAAATAAAAACAGGTGTTTTTGAGGTCATTATGAACTTTGGGCATTTTTCAGTTCTCATCAATGTGCGAAAAACCTGTCATTTGGAGATACGATCTCTGTTGCTGATTCTCTGCAGTACTCCTGGCATTCTAAGAGAAGAAAGTAAAATCTCTCCCTATTTTTGCTTTTGCAGTTTCCCCCTCCAACGACCTTTGACATTTCTTCACTTGCTTGTTCCTTTGCGTTATCTCTGAGGGATGTAATGATACTTGTAGTGATGAAATTAGTTGACAGAGACAGACAGACAGACAGACAAATGGGTAGATAGAAAGAGAGGGAGAGAGAGGGAGAGAGATAATCTTTCTTCTCCTTTCTTCCCCCACATGAATCAACCTTAGGTCTCCATGTTACAGAAAAATACTAATGAATGTATGTAAATCTAAAATTAAAGTTATCATAGAACCATAGAATGGTTTGGGTTAGAAGGGACCTTCAAGATCATCCAGTTCCAACCCCCCTGCTATAGTCAGGGACACCTCTCACTACAGAAGGCCACTCGAAGCTCCATCCAGCCTGACCTTGAATGCTTCCAGGGAGGGGACATCCACAGACTCACTGGGCCACCTGTTCCATTGTCTCACCACCATCACAGTAAATAATTTCTTCCTCATGTAGAATCAAAATTTCTTTCAGATTAAAACCATTTCCCCTCGTCCTGTTGCTACATGCACTTATGAAAAGTCCCTCCCCAGTTTCACTATTGAGTGCAGATACTGTGGTTTTCAATTTCTTTGTGAATCTAGCAGAAAGATTATACTATTATCTTCCTGTGAAACAAAATAATCTGCCTAAGTGCACAGGAGAAAGTTGAGAAATGAATGTTGAAAACTTCACAGTTCTGGTGCTTTTAATGTATGTGTGCATACACTATTATGTCAAAGTAAACAACATCCTTTATGACTTTTAAACATTTACACTATTTCAGTTTGGATTCCAATAAGTGTGAAGAGGGTGGCATTATTTTCACTGCTGCTTCACATCATTAAAGAAAACAAAACTGAGAAACATCTTTCAGCAGCTCTGTTTTCTGGCAGTGCCTGTTTTATGGTCCTTGTGTGCATTAATAATGAAAGCAAAAAGGAATTCTTCACTCAACACAGAAAAAGAACAGACAAAAACAAACAAATAATAATGAGATAGTAAGAGAAAAACAGAAAGAGTGTAGGATTCCTTAAAGAAGTGTAAATACAGTTTTCTCCTGACACAGTAATGATAATTCATAACTCAGTCTCTAGAATACAAAAGATTCAGTGAGCTAGGATGTGAAAACTCTGTGTGGATACTTTTTATGTCTCTAATAATCTTTTTGATTATATGATCATCTTTATGATTATCTTTATGATTATATTGATAAAGGTAATAGCATCACTAAAGTATTCTTAGAATTCTGTGATGCATTCCATATTTTAGTGAGTAGTATTTTGTTTTAGGAAACTAGAATGATACTAAATCGACATTTTCTGTATTAAATGGATGGAAATATGATTAATCCATACATCAAAGGACGGATCTTCAAGAAGAGCTATTACTGATTTTCTAGAGTGATTCAAACTGAGTCTACTATAGTTCTGTGCTATAGACCCACATGTCCCACAGTATGCTGAATTTTCCACATATAGACAAAAATGATTTTTAGGGAAAACACTATGTCTGCTTTTCTGTATGCAGTCCTAGAAAACAGTCATTCAGTCCTCAAGGAGATCTGCTAGAAGCCATGGAAATACTGCATTGTAGAGCAAGGGATTTTATGTTTTTGGAGATTCAGAGATTTTGCTGATAGAAGAATGGGAGGTCATCTAATCTATACTGCTCTTACAGATCTGAAGGAAATGAAGGAAACTGTACTTTAAGATCACTCAGAAAAATGCTTGGCCTGAGATGAATTTAAAAGAATGTCATTCATCTAAGACTTGGATCTCTGATACATGTTGTCCAAAGGAAGGCCAAGCTGTACTGCACAGTGGTTTTAGTATGGCGTAAATTACATGCTGCAGTCTGCCATGACAAGAGTGTAATGAGGGATTTAATTTTAAGACCCATTAGGGTAGTCATTCCCTTAAGAGAATATAACTTCCTCACTTGAATTTGGAGTTATTAAAGTCATCAGTGACAAAAAGATCTTCCGTCTTTAAATTTTCTTACTCATTTAAATGATAGCAAATCTCTTCATACTAAAGCTACATCTTCATTGTAAGCATTAATTTAGAATTTTTCACCACGAAAATAATGAAGCTGGTGAAGGGATTAGAAAGCAAGTGATGTAAGGAGTGGCTGAAGTAATTGGGGTTGTTCAGTCCGAAGAAAACGAGACTAAGGAGAAATTTAATCACTCTCTACAACCCCCTTAGAAGAGATTACGGGGAAGAGAATGACAGTCTCTATTCTCAGGTGACATGATATCATTGTCGTTTCTCAGGCAACAATATCAGGTTGCAAGGTTGCACCAAGTGAGTTTTAGATTGGATGTTAGTAACAATTTCTTCACAGGTGGGATGGTTAAAAATTGGAACAGGCTGCCCAAGAAAGTGTTGAACCTCCTATTCCTGGAGGTATTTAAGTGATGTGACTTTGTCACTAAGGGACATGGTTTAACAATGGGACTTGGCTGGTCAGGTTGATAGTTGGACTTGTAAGCAACTGATGAAGTAGTGATGTGCTTGTATACATGTACGCTTATGTAGCTGTATGCATGTACAAATACATGTATGCAAATCTTTTTGATTGTGTTTGTTTTGTTTGGAGGAATATTTGGAGAAAATGAAAGAAAATCACAGCTGTGCTAACATATTCCAGAGCAGTAGCAATAGAATGCATCTCATTGAGGATAAGTAGCAACATCTGTGGTAACAATTAGAGAGTTAATGAATACTGTGAATTGAAGCAGCTGCAGTCTATGCTGAGGTACTTTTCCTACTATGTAAAAACATCAACATACCCTTCTCACAGATGTTAGACAACAGCAATCATAAGGTTATAGCAAAAAAGAAAAAGTTTTTACTCCTTTCTCACTCACTACTGACAATAAAAATAGACAAATTCTATTACATCCATTATTCATTCCATTCTATGGCAGGAGCTTCCATTTGGCATTTTGACATATCCTGGAAAACTATTTACAACTCTTCAACTAAAAGTTAAAATCTTCCAACACATATTTATGTTGGTTAAATTAACAAACAGAGTTGTCTGCTGGGTTACAGGAACAAGAAAGTTTATGAGTCCCAGGCAGCTGATGGAAAGCAGGACAAGAAGAAAAAGACTGAATTTTAACCACAGAATTCCCATACTCATTAGCTCATCTTCTGCTGAAGTCCCATGAACTAAAATTAAAAGAAGTGAACAGATGATACATTGTTATAGATAGTTCCTGAAGGTAAAGTTTTCGATTTATCCTTTAAGTAATATTTTTATTTTCTAATTATGCAGCAAAAATAAAGCTTGGTTATAGCTTCGATATCTCTGTCCAAAATGCTTTAAGCATAGAGAATTATTGATTACTGAATACCAGTATCAGCACATGCTTGCATGTAGTCTAAAGCATTATGCATATGCCTGCTTTGGAAATGTGACTCTGTGGAATATTTCTACTGTGTTTTTATGGGTCTGGCCTACAGCCATTTTATTATCTTTTCTCATCATGTTTCACCCTGCCAGCTGAATCATCATCTTAGCAGATCACAGTCTACAGCTGTGAGTGAAGAAATTACTTCCAAGAAAATTTGATCATTCATTTTCTACATTTTCAGTCTTTTAACATGTCAAGGTTAAAGATGTACATTGTGACAGTGCAAAATTATCCTTGTGTTCTCTCTATTACAACTTGCTTACAAATTTCCACAGATTAAAAATAAGAATATAAAAAAGAGGCTTACTTTTATATCTAAAACTGCTGTGAAGATCTCAAACAGATGAGGCTTGCATATGGAAAGGGCAGTTCTTTAAAATGTTTTATGAAAGCTTGTCATATAGAACTGTAGTGAACTTCAAATAAAGAACAGGTTTGGGAGAGCCTTGTCTGGCTTCTGGAGACGTGACTTGATGAATGACTTGTTGGGTGACAACTCCAGGGTCTATTATTTCTTGTCAGCTTCCAAGTGGAGCAACTTATTCTTTCTCTCATCAGATGTCTGCTTCAGACCACATGTATTACACAGGTGCACAAGTCGACTGTTCCAATGGCTGAGTCATCATTGTGAACAGCTCATGCAAGGATTAGAAGCTGTCAACAGAAAAACTTTGAAGAAATACTATTTAGTTTGGAATTGTAGGGTTCTTTTGGACCATACATTGTACAGATATAATTCTTCAGCTTGTGAAGTTGTTGTACCAGTCTAGAATGAAAGCCCTCTGAGGTGAAGAAAACATACCCGCAATATATATTTGGATTCCAGTGCTTTGCTACTTCTAGCAGACATAGTGCTACTTTGTGAGAAGAGGCAGATAAGAGATGCAACTATACCTCTGAACTAGCAGAGGATTGAAAACCAGGAAACTGAACTGTTGAGACATCTTCAATCACCTAATGTGGTATGATTCAAAGGACAACATTTAGGACTTGAGATTATCTGTATAGCCAGAGGACAGATATGGCAGTGGGTGGAATGGAAAAGCAGAGCAGAAAAGGAGATTGAGAGCACGTAATTATGTGCTCACCTTTAACTGATGGGGAATGTGATTTGTGCTGTGTTGTTTCATTACTGAACGTACATGAAGAGAAAAGAATAGACCAAAAGTCACATACAGACATACAAATAGGAAAGATGATAGACATTTACTGTATATATAGAAATGCATGTGTATACCTTATGCGAGCACACATACACCTTAAATTCCTCCATAACAATGTTATAGTTTAGGTATTTTGTTATACAACAAATATATACATATATATACACACACCTATGCTATATAGATATGTGTAATTGCACGTATATATGTGTATACTTAAGTACAGGAAATCTATATGTAATAATGAAAACATGACTCATTCCATAAAAGATGAAACAAAAAGCAACAGTATCCCCAAATAACTCAATTCTGCTAAATACGAGGTGTGTTAATAGCCCCATCAGAAAATATTCTGAGGAGCAACAAAGTCTTTTGATCGTTCATGTGGGAAATGACTTCAGCGTGTGTGAAAGTGATTTATAGTGTTGCAATGAGAGGAAGGACAGTAAATTGCTCATGGTTTCCCATGAGTTACACAGGTACAGTAATTAGGAGAAACATGTTTCCATGCAATTATCTTCAAAACTTAGATAGTACAAAAACTTGTCTTTTTGAACATGGCTTAGTTTTGCTTTTTGGAGTCTGCTACTTTGACTAGACATGAATTATAAGTACACCTACATTAAGATTGCCTGTTAAAAATGTATCATTATGGCTTCCTCAAGCAGGCATGAAAATTCAGCATTCTGTATAAAATTCAAGAGAGGCAAAATAGAAAAAAAAAGGACAAGTTTCCACTTGTAAGAGTATTCTTTCCAAAGCAACAAGGGACAATAGAAAAGGGAAGCAGTGGGGGGAACCAAGTCTGGGCAGACATGCAAACCAATGAGGTCATGTGAGAATGTAGGGATGTTTATTCCAGCAGGTTTTTCTGACTAAAGACTTCTAAACTGGGAGACAATAACCAGCCTGTTACCACCTGGTCAGTGGTAACAACTGATAAGGAAAGTGACAGAATGTGGGAATGTTGATTCAAGCAAGGTTGTATGATGGAGGATTTCTAGATCAGGAGGATAAGAAAAGAAGGTTGAACAATAACTGGAAATTTTGAGATGCAGGCTTGACAGAGCATTATGGAGCTGCTGCTCAGAAACCTCCCAGTCAAACGACAGGTGCCACTCCCAGGAAAATCAGTCTGGACTTTGCAGACAGGGGGAGCCCCAGGCTAGGAAGGTGCAGGAAAACACAGAGCTCTGCAGTTTCACCTTATGGAACCCCTTAGGGATTTGCAGCAAAATTCATGCTGAACTAGCTCTTCAAATGGGAACATGTAGGCTGCATCCTTTGGTCTGGACAGAGACCATGGGTCACCTGGTCCCTGCAGCTAGACAGAGTGTTCCTGGTCCAGGTAGAGATGACTGCTTCCTTACCTCATTTAATACCATTCTGTGAAAAGTTGGACTGATCTGTAAACATTTGAGTGGAATCAATTTTGTTCAGGTTGGGCTTTTAGTTTTTATATTTCTGTAGGATAATTAAAGCAGTTTCAAATGAAGGTAATTATGTTGAAAATATGAGAATTTCAGTACCATTTTGGCCATTAAATTTCTAAACTGAGCTTTAACTTAAGAAAAAAAAAAAAAAAAAAAAAAGATTGATTTGGAATTATTGTAGTAAAACATAGTAATTATTTCATGAGTAAAAAAAGGGTAATAGTATTTTTTTAATTCACCAGCTTAAAAATAAAAAGCTAAGTCCAATCTAAAAATAATAGTATTAAAAAACTGCAAAGATGGGGGAAGTTGTTCTGATCAAATTAAACACTGCAATTTAGAAAGAAGGTGTTTTTTTTCAGTTTTGTCTGTGGCACGAGCCAAAGGAATTTGAAGCAAAATATTGTCTCAAAGTGTTGAATTCTAAACACTTTGTTTAAAAAACAAAAAAGAAAACAAAACAAAAGTAAATGTTTCTTGTTTTCATTTATTTTATTTTGTTTGAGAAGACACAGAAAAAAAAAAAACAAAAACAAAACAAAACAAAAAAAAACATGGTACAAATCTGAAAACATTTAATTCCAAGGCTCAGAAAAAGATTTTGCCTACTGCCTAAAATTTAATGCCTACAGATTTAACTCAGATATAAGATTTTTTTTTTTCAATGAAAAAAAAAAAATTAAACACAATAAATGGGGCCTTCTGCTCTCAAACTATAGAATCTGCTCTGAAAGTAATGCCTCTTATTTTATTATGCTGGCCTGTGACGTCAGAGGCAGATGTTTGTGTAGAGGCTGTAGAGGCTGAACTTTCCCACCAAAATCCTATTACATGTTGTTGTCGTGTGACAAATGGCAGCAAAGAGGTAGTCTGACAAAATGAAGTCTGATGTGGAAGTGCATACGAAGCAAAGGCATGGAACTGAATTCCTCTATGTGGAAAAAATTGCACCCATTGACATTTATCACTGCTTGCTGAATGTTTGTGGAGACTAAACAGTGGCTGCAAGCACAGTGAGGTACAGGGTGGTACATTTCAGCAGACGGAAGACCACTTCTGCTGGTACAGATTTTTGCAAGTGTGGCATGCAGGCTCTTGTTCATCACTGGCAAAAATGCATAGCTGGTGACTGTGAATGGTGGTAAATGTGTTCAAAATGAGTGTTTTATAGCTGAGGATGTGCTTTATCCAATAGTATTATTTTTCTCTTTTTATCTGTTTTAGTTTCCGTGGAAATTATGTGAGTACAACTGATGTACGTGTTCATCTTAGTATTCTACACTGCAGGAAAAAAATAAATACAGTAAATAAATAAATACATACATACAAGGATTATGTAGAAACTGATTCATTATTTTTTTTTTTTTAATTCACTGATTTCAGAACAGAAAGTGTGAGCACATGAAAGGAGAAAAGGTAAGTAGGCTTTTCTTTTCATTTCCTTTTCCATTTTTGACAAAGAGAGGAGAAAATATGTAGTTTAATGGGATTATTAGGACTTGTAGGACCCTCACTGCATCTTCTGATGTTCTGCCTTCAGAACTGAAATCACTGAGTGTGGATGAGAACAGAACATACTCACCTGATAGCAGACCAGAACTTAACTTCCCCCGAAGCATGGCAGAAGAGAGGAAGGCTGGATTTTAGAGAAGAACTAGAATTCCCATAGCCCATATGAGTAACCCGCCTCCAGCACATCTTTGTCCTCATATTGTGTTCAAGAAATGTTTAGATGTTGTACTGAGGAACACAGTTTAGTGGGAAATATTGATGATAGATGGATGGTCGGACTGGATGACCTTGGAGGTCTTTACCAACCTTGGTGATTCTGTGATTCTATTTCCTGTAGCCTATTCATAAGCTAAAGTTGAATGTGGTCCATTTCTACTAGTAGTCTTTTTCAGGGCAGTGAGTTTCTGCTATTCGCAGTCATCATGACTGCCACAGGTTTAGACATCAGCTGCTCTCCAGAGCCTTACACTGCACAGAATTTAAGCAGCATTCTTCAGATAGAAAGTATTTATTAATACTCAGATGAAACCAGACACAATTTTTCAGGGTCTACATTCAGGTTGTCATAACAACTTGACACAGTTCTAATAATCATATTTTTATTATGCTGCTTATGAAGAACAAGATATATTTGATCCCAATAAAAGCAATTGCAATTCAACAAGTCAAAGTTTGTTCTTGTAATTAGGCATATACCTCATAGTCACATCAGCTTGTTCCCAGAGTAACCCTACTGATTTTGGTGGTTTAGTTGCTATTAATATGGATGTATCTGAGCTCTGAATGTGGTACCAAGCAACTAAGCTTTGTCTGCTCTTAAACAAAGCTCAAATCTATTCAAGTCAGAAAGGATACAGAAATGTATTCATACTGCTAGAGTAAGATACAGTACAAAATTTTGTTTGCTTAAAGACATGAAAGGAAAATTGTCAGTTTTGTATATCTAACAGAAGATAAATAGCCACACTGGAAATTTTTATCTGATTCTGAGAAATCTACATGATACCTGCTCAATCAACAGTTGACTCCTTTCCTACATTTTCTGGGGCAATTGTGTATCATGTACTGTTCACAGTGCTCCTCTCCTCTCCCTTCCTCTCCTCTCCTCTCCTCTCCTCTCCTCTCCTCTCCTCTCCTCTCCTCTCCTCTCCTCTCCTCTCCTCTCCTCTCCTCTCCTCTCCTCTCCTCTCCTCTCCTCTCCTCTCCTCTCCTCTCCTCTCCTCTCCTCTCCTCTCCTCTCCTCTCCTCTCCTCTCCTCTCCTCTCCTCTCCTCTCCTCTCCTCTCCTCTCCTCTCCTCTCCTCTCCTCTCCCCTCCTCTCCACAGATATGAAGACCTTTTTGCTCCTGTGTTGCAAAGAATAGCTCTTTCTGTATCAGTCTCTGGAATATCACCTGAAACTGTTCTCATTGCAGTCATGGGACAGCATCATAACTTATGAAAGAAAACTTTACTTTTGTAATTTGAACAGTCTTTTGGGACAAGTTCCCCATGGGTGTGATGACTTTCTACATAAGGGGAGCCTTAAGGACTGAAGATAATAAAACACATCCAACAAACTGACCTTGGAAAAGCCAGTTTCATGGTACAGAAGGTCCTTGAATTTTTAGTCACTTTTAAAGTCAGGAGGTTTACTTCTGCTTTCCATAATCTATGGATACAACAAAATCAGTTTATGAAAGCAGAATTTGACACAGAAGCCTTGTTGTTTTTTGTTGATTTTTGTTTGTTTGTTTGTTTGTTTGTTTTCATTTTGACTTCCATTTTCTATAATCAGCAGATCGTTTTCTCACTTTATTTTTCAGATCCATTATGTGGGATTATGTGTAATAGAATAGAAGGTCTTACCCACAGTGTTTTTAATTTTCATAACTTAAAAAAAAGGACTGCTTTGATAACTCATACTAAACAAATGTAACTACTATCTAAAACAATAAAGGAAAGTGAACTGTCTGAAAAAAACACACATTTCCTTAGGAACTAGAAGTCTTTGCAAAAATTATTAATATAGTGGCTTTTCTCTTAAAAGCAAACAAATAAAAAATCTCTGCATGACCATAAAAATAAAATGAAATAATTAGTATTACAGTCGATTTTTAGTGACTCAGATTAAAGAAAGTATTAAATATTTTCATTTTTAAAGTCATAGTTGTAAAAAAAAAAAAAAAAAGTACTTGTGTATATTTATAAAGTATTCTCTTCTGAAATGAAACAAGCTTAAAATACTGATTTTTATTTTATTTGTTTATTTGAGTCCAAGTCTTTCATATAAGTAAAGTACAGTTTTATCCTCCGTATTTTTATCTATTAATAACACGTCCAGTACTTCTCTATTCTGTGCCATTGGCTGGAAATTCAGATAGACATAATGATGTGGAGGGAGCTCTAAGCCATAAAATCTTGCAATTCCACAAAGTTCTCGGAGGTGGCAGTGCCAAGAGAGGAACTACACTCTTGCTTATTACAGAAAAATAAGCAGTATTGAAAAACCTTATCCAAGATGGCCATGTTTCCTGTAATCTCCAAAAACCAAACCTCCTCTATTTTCAAAAATTGATCTTTGCTTTTTTGATGTTGTTTTTGTAATATGCTTGGATATATATATATATTTTTCCATTATTATTTAGAAAGGATTGCTTTCCTTTATCAGGCTTATTTGGCATGAAAAATAATCTGCCAGCTGCATCATGTCTTCTCTGGACACACATCAAAAACTAGTTTGGATGCCACCTGTCTGATTACTCATCTAGTGATGCCAATTCTGATTTTACTTGAACATGCCAGGAGCAGAACAAAGAATAACAGAATCTATTTTATTCTCAGAAAAAAAAAAAAAAAAAAAAAAAAAAAATGAAATTCAATTGAAGAAGTTAGAAAAGCCCTGACCAGGACTAGACTTGTCATACCACCATATAAATATCTATATATAGTTGTTGACCAATATATCACGATTGCTTAGAAAAAATCTTATCGAACCTCAAATATAATTTTATTTATATTTTTTTGTTCAGCTGTAGAATTTCTAAAGTCTCTATGAAAGAAAAAATCTACATGTAGATTTTTTACTGTATTTACATACATTTTTATTTATATATAACTATATAAGCTTGGATATTAGGATATTTATAATCATTGTAGTGTTTTAAATGATTCATAGTTGAATCCAGTTGGTGGCTGGTCACAAGCGGTGTCCCCCAAGGCTCAGTGCTGGGACTGCTTCTGTTTAACATCTTCATTGATGATCTTGATGAGGGGATTGAGTGCACCCTCAGTAAGTTTGCAGATGACACCAAGTTGGGAGGGAGTGTTGATCTGCCAGAGGGGAGAAGGGCACTGCAGAGGGACCTGGATCAACTGGATCGATGGGCCAAGGTAAACAGCATGAGTTTCAATAGGGCCAAGTGTCGGGTCCTGCATTTTGGTCACAACAACCCCAGGCAACCCTACAGGTTGGGGGGGAGTGGCTAGAAAGCTGCCTGATGGAAAGGGACCTTGGTGTGCTGATGGACAGTCGGCTGAATACGAGTCAGCAGTGTACCCAGGTGGCCAGGAAGGCCAATGGCATCCTGGCTTGTATCAGGAATGGTGTGGTGAGCAGGACTAGGGAAGTCATCTTGCCCCTGTACTTGGCATTGGTGAGGCCTCACCTCGAGTACCGTGTTCAGTTTTGGGCACCTCAGTACAAAAAGGATATGGAGGTACTGGAGCAGGTCCAGAAAGGGCAATGAGGCCTGTGAAGGGCTTGGAAAATCAGCCCTATGAGGAGAGGCAGAGGGAGCTGGGGCTGTTTAGTCTGAGGAAAAGGAGGCTGAGGGGAGACCTTATTGTTCTCTTCCAGTATCTGAAAGGAGCTTACAGTGAGAGCGGGGCAAGTCTCTTCTCACTGGTGACGGGTGACAGGACGAGCGGAAATGGCCTCAAGTTGCACCAAGGTAAGTTTGGGTTGGATGTTAGGAAACAGTTCTTTACAGAAAGGGTAGTTAAACACTGGAATAGGCTCCCCGGGGAGGTGGTTGAGTCACCGTCCCTGGATGTGTTTAAGAGCAGTTTGGATGTGATGCTCAGAGGTACGATTTAGCAGAGGGTTGTTAGCTTTAGGACACTATGGTTAGGCTGCTGTTGGACTTGATGATCTTTGAGGTCTTTTCCAACCTGAGTAATTCCATGATTCTATATATATATTTTTTCAAATGAACTATTTACAGTGTTGTTAGGAAAAATAAAGGTGTAGAAAATTCCAAATCAAAAATCTTCTTCATTCACAGAATCATAGAATATCCTGAGTTAAAGGCAATCACAAGGATCAATGAGCCCAACGCCTGGCTCTACACAAGACCACGCAAAATTCAAACCTTATGTCTGAAAGCGTTATCCAAATGCTTTCTTGAACTCTGGCAACACACCAATAGCTGAATTACATGATTCAGGGACTTACAAAACTGAGTGTAGGAGATTTCTAATAAGTAGGATCAGTTGCTACATTTGCATAGGACATTCACTAAATATTTTGAGTTTGGGGCATCAATGCTGCTGATACCTATGAACCCTCCCCATTAAATTCATGAGTGACTGGATTAAAGAGGAAAGATATATAACTTAAAGGTAATGTGAGTAAATGGAAGTAGTACCAGTGTCATTTAAATGTTTTAACATTTAACATTTTATGTTTTTAATTTCACAAACTTGTTTAGATATGGCTATTGGTCAATGTTTCGGAAAATCTTCTATTTAAATTAAATAATTTTCCCTTTTCTAGGAGAAAAAGAAAAAAAAAGTTTTAAGGCTTTCTAATAAGAGATGTCTATATCATTTGATATGCATCTGGGTACTGAAAATTTATTCACTAATTACATGGAGAATGAAAACCAATTAATTATTCCAGCAGCTTTCTTAAAAGTTAATCAACCACTGCCAATGGCTCTCTACTGCAATGACTTTAATGTCTGTCACTGTCACAGCTCATACACATTCCTAATAATTGAATATTATGACTGTTGACCTGTTTTGCATTATACAAATTAAGCTAGGCCTACATGAAATGTAGTGAAGGGCCTTACAAGACTTTTTTTGAAATAGATCAGGATAAAAGTATGAGGTAATTAAGTGACTTGTGTTTAATTTCTCTTTCAGAAAGACGATCATCCGAAGTTCTCTTCTGTGAAAGAATTGATGAGAATGAAATTCTGTACTTCATATCAAGGTAGGATTTTACTATCAGCTCTTTAGGACAAGGATAAGTTTCTTTTAACTTGCATTTGCAAAGAAGCTCAAACATTGAACATATACCATGGGTTATTATCAGTGAATTGCTAATTGCAAAGAGTCCAAGTACAAGGAACACAGTTGGTCTATGATAAAATTAATGATATAATAAAGCAAATTAATTAACCATAAGGATTCAGTGTGATTTATCAGACACTGTGAAGGATTAAAATATTCTTTGGGTTCAATTAATATTGAAAACTAACTTGACATGACAGCATCCTAACAAAACTACAAATATATAAACCCGGAGAATTCAAAACAAGATGATTCCCTGCTTCACAAAACAGTCTCCTTATTCTTTTGCTTCAGACCTAGTTTAAATACACTTTACTTAAGAAGGGTAGATCTATACTTTAGTGTTTAATATTCCCCCATACTGATGCACCTGGCTTCAGTTAGAGATCTAATACACTACAGTCACTGCACTACAGAGCATCAATCTTAATAATTGTATTGTTACCTTGGATTAGCCTGATTTTTTTTTCTCCTTGTAATTCTCTGTTTTGTCTCTTTTTACAGTACTAAATTGAAAAATTATGCAGGCCATGATTTCATAATGGGTGTGAACTGTCCCTAACACAATAGATCACTGATCTCCCATGTTGTACTTTAATATGGATGCAAACTAGTATTAAAATACCAAAGATATTATAACAATAGCTGTTGCCACTTTTTTCAGCATTAAATGATTAACTGCTGCTGGAAGACAGACTAAGTCCAGTGGCAGGAGAGTCTATTTATGGTAAAAACTGAGAGCTGTGTTGTACATACAGACTATGACTGCATAGTAGATTGATGTCACAGACCAGCCTCAGAACAGTCACTTGCTTATAGCTATTGGTGATATATTTATTTCTGAGGGTCCTGGTAAAAAAATAAAATAAAAATAAATAAAAAAAATCAATAATTCTCTTGACTGGCATAACAGTAATAGTTCCAGCATATAAGATGGGCTGACAAGGCCTGTGGGCCTCAGAATCAAAAGTAGAGAAGGTCAAGAGACAAGACAAGAATAGACATTGTCAACTAAAGACCTTTTAAAACTCTAAGAGCAAATCTGATTAACTGAGGATATTTATGGTAAAGGACAAAGATACTGACTTCCTTAGGGAGCTGATTCAAATCTCAACTGCTTTTCCCTTTCCTCTTCCCTTTTCCCTTCCCCTTCCCCTTTCCCCTTTCCTCTTTCCCCTCTCCCCTTTCCCCTTTCTCTTTCCCTTTCCCCTTCCCCTTTCCTTTCCCCTTTCCTTTCCCATTCCCCTTTCCTGTTCCCCTTTCCCTTCCCTTTTCCCTTTCCCTTTCCCCTCTCCCCTTTCCCCTTTTCCTTTCCCTTTCCTCCCTTCTCCTTTCACCTTTCACTGTTTTCTGTTTTAGATGACTGAAGGGACCAAATTTTTGCTATACTGCATGGTAAGAGGGACTTTCAAAAGGAACTCACAAAAACTCTTTTTTTCTTTTTCTTTTCTTTATTTTTCAGAAATAATATAAGAAAAGAGAGAATGGAAAGGTTGACACTGTTAAGTAAATGAAACAAAGGAGTCACACAGAAACTATAGTTATAATAGTGAAAATATCAGTAATGTGAAATAAATAATGATAGAGAAAATGCAGGTATCATAGCTCTGTTCCATAGGTCTTTTAGTATCTGGAAAGGATACTTGGTAGCAATACAAATTGGCAATTTCATTATTCTTAAACAAACAAAAAATCTTAAAACAAACAAACAAACAAAAAAACCTAGCAACAACTTCCCAAATGAACTCAGTGTTTTTCATACTTTCGGAGATTTTGTAAGAAATCTTCTTTCCACTATAATAGAGGAACATACATTTCTCTTGTACTTTCTTTTTTCTCTTCTATCCAGGCCATTTAATTTCAGTGATAAATTGACCAAATGAGTGTTATCAAACAGAGCAAGGATACAGTATACAGTTCCTAATCTATCAGTAGGAAACTTTATTATGAACACAGAAAAAAAAAAATAATAAAAAAATACCTATTAGCTTTCCTTGCCTATTTTCTAAGTCACTGAAAAGCTTGGGCAGGGCTGTCCTTCACAATGGTTTAAACAAGGTTAAGTAGCATTACATATTGCTCTATATTTTCCATACTTGCTCGATATTAATTTATAGGATGTTGTAAATACATATTGCACTATTTCAATCTGTTTTATATCATTTGCTTTTGTACTTTATTGCAGTAAGAAAGTGACTTACTAATACGTTCATATTACACTAATACCTGGAAACAATCAACCATATAATTCAGTCATTACACGCAGTAATAAATATCAGTGCAATTTTAAAAGTGCAGAAATAAATCTGTCTGACTAATATTTCTCTAAGATGTGTAGAGATCTCTAGTGTCAGTTTGTGTATCTCTAACCTGACTGAAATCTATTTTTGTTGGATGAATGGGCAATCTGAACTGTTATGCAAATATGACCTTCACGAACATTGAGACAGAAAAATGAAAAAAAGAAAGAAAGAAACAGAGAAAAGGTGACATTATCTGTCCAGAACGATGTTGTAAATATTCCTGATTTCTAAACAAAGTTATGTTTTAAGATTTTAAGTTCAATCAAAACAATCTATTTGTATCCTTTGCATCATAAGAGGTGAACTATAAATTGTCTTTCCAAATCATAGATTCTGAGAAAAAATCAAATAAGTTGAGTACTTCTACACAGATAGTGTACTCTAATATCCAAATATTAATGGTTTGCAAGATATATAGTCCACGTAGTCCAAAGACAGATACTTAGGATGGATCACCTGTTAGAGGATATTTCCTTTTTTTTTTTTTTTCCTTTTCTTTTTTTCTAATATCTGCACAAATTGTGTTTTTCTTCCTATGATTTTACAAGTAAATTCCATGTCATAATAATTGAAGACTAAATATTCCAACTTAAGCAAATAAAATGTATGAGATGATGGCAGAATTAAATACATTCCTACATTTCCAGCAATTTGCAAGAATGTGACTCATCTACAATTTATAATGCACCTGTAATAACTGCTGCTGTTGGCAAAATGTATTAAAGATCTGTTTGGGGTTTTATGTTCATAGACACTCTAGTATGGATATGAGACTTAACTGAGCTCCATTCATCTACATCTCCCGAAAGAGCTGAACAATTTTACCTCATTTCTTTTTCATGTGCATCAACCCCAAATCTGAAGACAATAAGTAATATTCATTATGAAGATGGTAGATGCCTATAGCCTCAGATTCAATTACTTCTTTGTTTGGGCTGCAGGCAAATGATTAGGCTGCTGACTAGGTGCTGACCCAAGGTTAAACAGACCATAACAGAAACTTCAAAAACTGCTGGATGTGACATGAGAAATTGCCAAATGTAACAAATAACAGTGTTAAAAGCAGACAAAAGATACAGATAATGCCATAAAGGCTGACTACATTTCACAGACATTTAAATGGTACTTACATTTGAAATGTGAAGCCAAAGTAATTGTTTTTACCCACAGCATTTTAATCAAAATAATTTTTATAATGAAAGGAACAGGACAGCAGGGCACTTTTCTTGGGCTCTGAGAGAACATCTGAACTGGCATATCAAGCATCATGTTATCAGTGTGCTGGAGCCCATTGCAGAGCTTCAGAACTGCAGAGTCCATTGCCTTCATAATGTTATTTTCTTTAGTCCAATGAGGTTAGTTAATTTTGATCAATAAGCTATATAACAGTTAACCATCTAAGCTGAGCTAGCTCTATCTTTGTTCTGTAGGAAATTGAGTAATACAGGAACAAAAAGCAATTAATCTAAGATTAGAAATAATACATGAGTCATAAATAGTCAGCTGAAAGTTTTTGTCTCAGTGTATAGCATGTGAATTATGGAAACAATATGAGAAAAGATTAAAAGAGTTTGTATTTTCATAGATGCATGTATATATATTATGTATGTATATATATATATATATACTTAAGTAATATTTTCTCCCTGATCTCTTTATTCATATTGTACACATTTCTTCTTTATTATTACTTAAAACGTGTAAATACTACTTTTCATGAAGCTTACAAATGTATTGAAAGCAGATGATCATAGTCAGGTTTGGAGTTCTCTCACATTTTGTGTAAAAATAGATGTCACTGTATATGCCTACTGCCCAGGCCAACAGTATTCTGTGCTGCATCATAAAAGGGGCAGCAAGCAGAGAGAGGGAGAGGATTGTCCACCTCTACTCTACCCTCAGGAGGGTAGAGTCTACATTCAGGCCCAGAACAAGAAAAACATAGAGCTGCTGGAGTGGGTCCAGAGGAGACCCACAAAGATACCCAGGTAATTATAGGCCAGTCAGCCTCACCTCTGTCCCAGGGAAGGTGATGGAACAGCTTGTGCTGGATGCCATCTCCAGACAATTGAGAGAAAAGGAGGTTATCAGGAGTACCCAGCATGGGTTCACCAAGGGGAGGTCGTGCT
Source organism: Alectoris magna (assembly GCA_030625065.1). NCBI lineage: Eukaryota > Metazoa > Chordata > Aves > Galliformes > Phasianidae > Alectoris > Alectoris magna. The sequence goes on from CM060561.1 coordinate 6,543,488, forward strand.
CGACCAACCTGGTGGCCTTCTATGAAGTTGTCACAGGCTGGGTGGATGGGGGGAGAGTGGTAGATGTAGTCTACCTTGATTTCAGTAAGGCTTTTGATACTGTCCCCCATGACCTCCTTATAACAAAGCTGAGGAAGTGTGGGATAGATGAGTGGACAGTGAGGTGGGTTGAGAACTGGCTGACTGGCAGAGTGCAGAGGGTCGTTGTTGGCGGTGCAGTGTCTGACTGGAGGCCTGTAACTAGTGGCGTCCCCCAGGGATCTGTGCTGGGTCCGGTCTTGTTCAACATCTTCATCAATGACCTTGATGAGGGGATAGTGGCCACCCTCAGCAAGTTTGCTGATGATACGAAGTTGGGTGGACTGGCTGACACACCTGAAGGCTGTGCTGCCATTCAGCAAGACCTGGACAGGCTGGAGAGCTGGGCAGTAAGAAACAGGATGATGTTTAACAAAAGCAAGTGTAGAGTCTTGCACCTAGGGAGGAATAATTGCATGCACCAGTACAGGCTGGGGGATGACCTGCTGGAGAGGAGCTCTGCAGAGAGGGACCTGGGTGTCCTGGTGGATGACAGGTTGGCCATGAGCCAGCAGTGTGCCCTCGTGGCCAAAAGGACCAATGGCATACTGGAGTGTATAAAAAAGAGCATTGCCAGCAGGTCAAGGGAGGTGATCCTCCCCCTCTACTCTGCCCTGGTAAGGCCTCATCTGGAGTACTGTGTCCAGTTCTGGGCTCCCCAGTATAAAAAAGACAGAGATGTCTTGGAAAGAGTCCAGCGGAGGGCCACAAAGATGGCGAAGGGCCTGGAGCATCTCCCCTATGAGGAACGACTAAGTGAACTGGGTCTGTTTAGCCTTGAGAAAAGAAGGCTGAGAGGGGATTTGATCCAGGTTTATAAATACCTGAGGTGTGGGAGCCATAGTGGTGAGGCTAGACTCTTTTCAGTAGTGCGTGGGGACAGGACAAGGGGAAATGGGATGAAGCTACAGCATAGGAAGTTCCGCACGAATGTGCGCAAGAACTTCTTTACGGTGAGGGTGACGGAGCACTGGAACAGTTGTGGAGTCTCCTTCTCTGGAGATATTCAAGACCCGCCTGGACGCCTACCTGTGCGACCTGGTGTAGGGAACCTGCTTTGGCAGAGGGGTTGGACTCGATGATCTCTGGAGGTCCCTTCCAACCCCTACAATTCTGTGATTCTGTGATTCTGTGAAGATGGGCTGGAGAATCTTTCCTATGAAGAAAGGCTGAAAGGTGATTGTCCCTCTCCACTCTGCCCTCTTGAGGCCCCATCTGGAGTATTGTGTCCAGTCTAGTTCCAATACAAGAAAGACAGGGAGCTGTTGGAGAGAGTCCAGAGGAGGGCCACAAAGATGATCAGAGGGCTGGAGTACCTCCCCTATGAAGACAGGCTGAGGGAGCTGGGCTTGTTCAGCCTGGAGAAGAGATGGCTACAGGGTGACCTCGTTGCAGACTTTCAGTATCTAAAGGGAGCCTATAAACAGGCAAATTTCAGTAGGAAACTTACAAACTTTTCTCTCAACCATGATTAATATAATGTGATGGAAGCACCACCCTGACCCCAATAGTATTTAAAACGATCTCTATTACAAATATGATGAAAAGGATCACTCCAGAATAAAATTAATTTCAGATTTTCTCTGTCAAACCCTTGCTAGATTATTCCTGATTACTACTATCAGTCTGAAATCTCCTTCCTAAATCAAGGACAGAGAGGTTACAAAATCTTTTGTAATATCACAGAAACATCATATTGTCATATTGGCATTATACAGTTTGGGAAGGATTTTAGGCAGATATCTAGTTATATCTATTTGATCATAATTTCCAGAAAAGAATTCCAGAATGGTTCTATGATGTAGAACCATTTAAACATCAGAAAAAAAAAAAAAAAAAAAAAAAAAAAAAAAAAAAGAGTAACTTTAATTGAATAGATATGAGAAAAATGCGTGTTCTGTAAAGTAACTTCAATTCTATTCTAAATTATTATTAGAAACAGTGTTAAAAATGTATATTAAAAAGCCCATATCCAACGTTTTCTTAACCTTCAAAGGCTTTGTCATTTCTCAGTTGTGGAAAAATGAGTCCACTGATTGGCCCATGATAATCCTGACCATTTGGAGCAACTCTTGCAAGTCTGACAGCATGGGGAATGATTATGAAATGGTAACACTGAAACAATATGACTGTGGGATTAGTTTTTATTCTTTTGTGTGGTTTTTCTTTCCTTGGTGGTGAATTCTGAGGCAATGTTGCTGAAGGGAATTGTGCGATCTGTCGTTACATAATCCCACTTTGGCATACTGTTCATGAAATATTGAAAAATAAAACAAAACACCAGTGTTTATTGGCACAGCTGTTCCATTTGCTGAAAGTTTAAATATTTATGACCAATGCATGACTAGCACTGTGACAAGATGCATTTCCAAAACAATAGAGTTGTGTACTTTAAAGAGATGTGACTGTCTTCCTTACAGAGGATGTCCCTAAACTTGGATGCTGAAATCTGTGCAGACATGTTTTGAATTCAAACACAGGAAGACATTTCTTAAAAGAAAATGGTTTCGGTCTTGGGAATTTTGCAGCAGATCATTTTTTAAACTCTGATAACTTTTGTCATTGAAATCATGTAGATAATAAAGATGCACAAGCTAATTACTAGGGAATGGGCTGTACTTTCTAGCAATTGGTACATTCGTTATTATTAATTATTTCTAGTATTATATAACACAGATTGTCCACCTGAAAACAACACCATCCTAAGTATAATCAGGCTTATTAACAGGCTACTTCAAAGACTTTGTAATTAAATAATTAGGTATCGAAATACAAAATTATGAACCTTAAAACTGTACTTTTATTAAAATTCTACAACCCTTTAAATTATATTAATCCTTAATCCTTACCTAATGCTTGATTTGTTTTATCGTTTGTTTGTTTCTTCTTTTGTATTTTCTTTTCAAGGTTCTTGCAGTATATTATGTTTCTGAAAGAAACTGAGGATTTTCTGCTTTTAACCCATTCAAAATGCTATAACAAGAGATGACTCAGCTTCAGTGTAGATACTCAGTTGTTCAAGATGAAGTTTATGTGTTGTTAAGTTACCTTGGGATTTTAAGAAATCTGAAATGAGCTGACAAATAGTGTTCTATAGCTTTAGAAGACTTATGCCCTCTTCAGCATCTGAGAAGGATGTATTCCTTTAAGCAGCTGCATGGCTTCTACCTTTCTGCATATGCGCAGCCTGTTATTGTACTACCATCAGTAGAGCTTAGTAAGCCATTCATATCACACAAAAGCAGGGACATGGCATGATTCATCTACTAAACAGTTGTTTAACACCACTTGAAGTGCCCTGTATATCTTTTTACCATGGGTATCTTGAACTTCCTATTTTGGACCTGTATACCCTATGCAGATATTGCGGATGTCTGAAGTGGCATTAAACACGCCACAAAATGCTCATCATTAGATAAGAACTGGGCCCATGCCAGCCAAACATATCAATGGATTTTTAATCTTCACTGTCCTAACATGATAATCACTGATGAAATGGTGTTTAGATATGCCTTGTTCCTTAAAAAGTGCTGAAATTTATGAGTTCAGTCCCTTGCTTTTTGTGCTCATTCATAAACTTTCATATCGAAACAATGGAATTGGAATCCATATAAAATATATCAAAACCCACCATTTTAGCTCAATCCACTTTTTAGGTATACAAATTAAATCCTGTCTTCGGATGAAGCAAATCAGCACTTTATTCTTTTCACTTCAGAGGCCAAAAATCACACTGCTCTCTTTATGAAGCATATTCTTGCTATCAGCAAAGGAGTCTGGAATGAAGTCTAAGAAAGAAAATTAGATTTTACTATCCTCCTCTTTAATTTACCCTGCTGAAAATCAAAATATGAATGAGATATAGAGAAAAGGAATATGCCTTGTCTCTGTATCTAAATGGTACCATTTCAAAGCAGAAGTAGAATTAGTCTGACATCTCTCCTGTAAACACTTCCTCTAGCTTGTATTACGCAAGCACTCTATAGAATATAAATAATTATTTGGTATGTCACCTGTGCACGAGTCTGTTTTTTGTTTGTTTGTTTGTTTTGTTTTTAATGGCTTCTGTTTTTAGACTAACATTTAAATGCTCAGGATATTCTCTAAATGACATTGTACTGACTTCCTTCCCAGATTTTCTATTCTTCTTGTAGTCAAGAAGCAGCACGTATTGCAGAGCTGTTTCAAAGCTGTCCATCAGTTCTTCAGCAAATATGTCTAGTCAAGAAGCCAAAACAAAGAAATAAAGAAATCTGAGATTTTTTTGTTAGTATTATTTATTTTTTTAAGAGCACACATGAGTTTTTGTCTTTTCCATTTACTCAGTATGTCAGTTTTCATTAAATTTATGATTTGGCCCATGTTTACAACTGAACCTAAAAGTTAGCAAATGGATTGGTAGTTCTACTTTTGTTGTTGTCGCTTTAAAAATTAATGAAGATATTACAACAAATAAAGAAGTCTAAAACCAATTCTAGGCGTACAGATTAACCTTTCAGATATTCTATACTCAAGTGACTCTTTGAATTGAATAAAGGGCTAGTCTGTTATATGGTTAAAATTGTAAGAGTAGCTGAGTATGAACAATGGGAATGATATGGGGTCATTAGTTAGGGGTGGAGTCTGAGGCATAGAATAGGTATGGAATACTGTAATGAGTTTTCTAGAATTGATTGTAATAATCACTCCTTGTCTTAGAAATACCACGAATATGCATGTATTCCCTCTATAAATAGAGATGTTTACCTGCTATCAGTATGCAGGCTAGGAAGGAGTTATCCCCCCTGCACCCGGTTGGCCAAATAAAACATACCTGTTCTACCACTACTTTGTGGTTACAGAGTGTGTTTCGCAAGTCAGAATCACTTAGAAACTTATAACTTTTCTTAATTTATGTCTTCTCATTACCATGTCCAAATTAATTTCTGCAGAATAATATGACAGTAACTGAAGGATTGAAATATGTTCTATCTATCTTAAGAAAAATTATAAGCTAGTGATTAGGATACACTCCTCATAAGTGATAAGTTCAAATCTGAAACCTTTTGAGATGGGGCTGGGATTAAATCAGAGTGCTCTAACCACTCAAATGTTAGAAAACTATGAGTGGTTCTGCTGTCTTCATGGAGAGCAAAAATTCAAAAAAAGTGAGCAGATGACACTTTCTTTGTGCACTCTGTCTTTTTGGAGTCAGTTTTAGACGTTATCAAAATATTTCTAAATGACTGAATCCCTGAGGGGTTTTCAAAGGTAAAACCTAGTTTCTGGATCCTTGTCAGTTATTGGTATCCAGCTATGCCAAAATTGATTTGATTCTTGCCACCTGTGTGGTTATAACTCTCAATGCCTAGAAAATTTTCAACCTGGGGAGGTGAATTATAAGTTCTATTATAGCAGAACTGCAAGTGGAAATAGAACAAAGAATCTAAATCCAACTTTATTTCTTTGTCTTTTGATAGTGTTGTTCTTTGTTTCCTCATTTTATCTTTATTATTAAAACCACAATATTCAAGATTAGATAAATTGAAGCCATACTATTTGCAGATTTAGTCTTATCAATAGTGCCTGGAATAAATTCCTCTTGAAAATGTCCACTAGCAATATGATTTGTCCGAAGGAGGCTAGACATAATTTATTTATGACAATACAGATAAATCAAGAGAGGTAACTTGATGATGAGTCATCTATGTGTCTCAAACTATTGTTCTTTTGTTTCTGTCATGGATTATCCTCACTAATAGTGATTTAGATATCTTGATTGCTTGGCCCTTCAGCTAGAGATCTGATCTAGAGGCTTAAGCGTATTGATTTGACATGAAAATCCATCCCTTTTTGATGCAGTTCACTGAGAAGAAGTTTTAGTTTGGGATCCACGCTGTTGTGAGAGCTTACCACTTCTACTTGCCAAATACAACCTAGCAGATATTTGTTGCCTCAGGAACTGACTGATGTACCAGATGAAGAGTGCCTGTGACAGCATGTCAGCTAGGAAAAAAAAAAAAAAAAAAAAAAAAAGGAAATGACTTGGAAAACACTAATAGATCTAGAAAATAATAATTTCCATTCAAGTGTATAGGAGAATTTGGCAGAGAAAGAACAGACATATTGTAAGGCAAGAGGGAAAAAGACAAATTATCTTTGATATCCCCATGTGAGTCAGATATTTTTTCTGAAATATCTTATTACTATGAATTCAGATGTAAATGCATTTAATAATAATAATAATAATAAACATGTTTAAGAGAAACATGTAAGCCAGAGCTGAGAATCTGTATATGCTTTAAATATAGAAAAGGCTGCTAAAAACTGTTCCAGGGTTTTTATTGTTAAGAAAAGGGTTTTTATTGTTAAGAAAAGGCTGCTAAAAACTGTTCCAGGGTTTTTATTTGTAACTGTGCAATGTTGACCTATATGTTTTTCTTGGTAATACCAATAAATTCAGAGTTACCGAAGCTAAGTTGATTCAGTTGTCTAAGAATTATCCATGCTAAGGTACAGAGATCATATACCTAGGAAAGGCATAATTCTGCTTAAGAAGCTCCCCTCAGTGTATTCTTACTCTAGTCTGTACTTATGTCTGGGATTGCCCTGACCAAGGTGCAGCACCTTGTATTTGGTCTTATTGAACCTCATTAGGCTCACGTGGACTCAATTCTCAAACTTGCCTCATCTGCCCTTCTGTTAAACAGAAAGGCATGTGGAGATATCTGAATTGAATGGAAGGCCAGCAGAAGTCTCCAGACACATAGACACTTGGAAATCACTTTTGGAACACACCAACGCCTATTGTGTACATGGAAAGACGCTTTGAAGCCCATGGGTCAAAACAGAATGGACTTTGGAGGTCCCTGGGATGCAGAAAGTCATTTTGAAGCCCTTGGTCAAACGGAAAGATACTCAGGGGTAATTGTGGAGCAGAGAAGGGCAGTCTGAGAACTTCCAGGTAAAAAAGAAAGGTTCTTGGAGGACTCTGAGTTGAACAGAAAGCATTCCAAGATCTCTTGATTGACCTGTTGACCTCAAAGGCACTATGTGGCCTCTTGGCCACAAGGATCGGCAGCTGAGAGTCACCCATGTCAAAGACTCAGAGGCTACTGCTGAGCACAGACTGGCATTCAGAGAAGCCTGTGTGGAACAGAAAGACGCTTTCTGGCCCCGTCTGAATACAGAACTTCACACAGAGTCATCTGCTTTGATCTGAAAGGTGCTTGGTTGACACTGTTGAGCAGCACTTGCAGGTCCCCAGTGGAAAAGGAAGATGCTTGCAAGCAACCTAGTTGAACCAGATGGCAATGACATATCTCCAGGTTAAGTATAAGGGTGCTTGGAGTCCACTGAGGCTCAAGGAAAGTAACTTGGAGGCCCATGAGGATCACAGAAAGGAATTCTTTACCCTATGGACTATAAACAAACCTATTCCAAGGCCACTGTGCTGAACAGTGGAGACTCAGAGGCCATTGTCAAACAGAAAAAGGTACTGAGAGAGCTCTTCAGTGCAGAAAAAGTGACCAAGATGATTTCTGAACAGATTGAAACTGGAAGGTACAGAAATGCAAAATGGAAAGGTTATCAATCCTTTCACTGCATTCCCCAGAGAGGGGTCTGGCTGGATTCAGGGCCAGATGTTCAGATTCTTAAGCAGTGAGCCAGTATGCAGAAAGAAGTTTGGCAACCAGGAAAGAACACAAAATGTTATATAAACTTGTCTTCAGTCCCAAACATTCAGCTGCCTCCATATTTATTTTTAACTGTTTTCACTTTTTTAATTGTTTATTGAATGAAAAAGTGAATCATTTGACTAATAATTTTGTGCTGCATTTTCTGAGAAGAAAATTTCAAAATGCAAAGAATAGGCAAGCTCAACCTTTCTTAGTTTCTGGACCTCTAAATAAAGGATCATTATATAACATCAATAAAACAGTTAACTGGTGACTTCCTCTGACCCAGGATGCTTCAGCCAATTCCTAAACAATCTACCACTCCTGTGGAGTTTCTGACCCCTAAACATGATATTCTGTGAGCTGACAAATTAATGTTCACTTTGCCCTCTTGCAATTCAGGTTAATTATTCAGGACCGATACAGATGAAATGCATTGACTTCATCTTATCTCTTTTTAGCTATCTCCAAGTTAAGGGACTAAGATATTAATCTAGTTTCTAAATATGATCAGTAGGGAGAGCTTCTTTCAGAAAGTGATTCATGACATATCTGAGGTGTCTTTTTGAGAAAGGAATGGAAATACTTCTTGTTCATCAGAGACTGCAGAAGGAAACTTATGTAGCAAATTCAGGACAAGTTGCCAATTTCTGGATGCTTAGATGAGCTGAAATCAACCTGCTAAGTCTGTAAACCATTCTAAAGGTTAGTTTCACAGTACCTGGCTATATAGGATGGTATCAGTAACAGTGAGCACATTGCAATGTTGTAGAGAAGTTTGTAATCAGAGTTCAAATTATGGCACATGGTTAAATTTAATAGCAACTTGATTTCCTAGCTGGTTGTACTATTTTATCTCCACTGTGTCTGTTAAAATAACTATCTGAGTTTTCCCACGTATTCCACTCTCACACTTTACCTGAGAAATCTGTTGCCCTCTGGTACCCATCTCCTCACTCCTGCTCTTTCCCACAGTAACTGAATCTCAGTAGAGCATCGTAATATTGTGCAGATCAATTGACTCACCAGAATGCCACCTGACTTCCTTGTGAACTGAATAATAAAATATTCTTAATAACCGTAACTGATACAATAGATATTTGTAGAAGCAGAAGCCTAAGAGACACATACTGTTCTGCAATAGCCAGCCCCACTTATTTTGGATAGAAACAGTGCTAAATTGAACTCTCCAGATATAGTTTGAACAAAACAATTCAGACATTTGCTCCCAAGATTGCTTTTACACAGTTCATTATGCACAGGGTAAATCTCTCTGCACATGAGCATGAAGTCTCTTCACCTCATATTGTTGTCAAGTTTCTTTCATGAAGAATACCAAAAGGTAAATGCACACTCATGCTGTTCGTGTCCTACCAATTCAGGATGTGTCAAGCAGAGGTGGCACACACCATGTCCCTGCAGTCTGCCTCGAGGACAATGTTTAAGAAGATCCACATGAATCCACATGAATAAAGCACCGTATTTCATTCTACGCTGTATTTCTATTTTGTGGAACGTGCAAAGCAGGACAATGGTAGAACTTGCTGTTTTGTTAGTTTTTCATTTGTGTTTAAAAAAAGTGAGTGTATGTCAGAAATAAGAGAGGCAAAAATCATAAAACATCTATATATAGGCAAATAAGATCCAGTATATATTGTGCAAAGGTAAGCACATTCTTACATCCTTATTTACTAATCAACAGCAGAAAATAAATAAAACTTTTTTGTTGTTGTTGTTTTTAATAGGTTTCTGTGATGAGAAGAAAAAATATGGATTTTCAGGTTTCACATCAAATTTACATATTTTTTTTTCATATTATTTAGTCATCTTCAGTCACACATAATTAATGAAGATGTTAAGAAGGACCAAGCCAAATATTGAACACAGAACTTAACTGATTTGTCTCCTTCTTTTGACTATAGTTTTCTCTTCAGTGGCTTTAGTTTTGCCAGTTTTTGGTTTTGTGTCTGCGTATGTCAACTGTTGACTGTTCCAGGCATCAAAGCTCAATTGTCTACCATTCTTCCATGGCTTAAGAAGTAAGTAAGGAAGGATAAAAGTAACGGAAGAGATGGAGAAGAAAGGTCTCCGAACATGATCACTGCCTGTTTGGGAACTGAGCTTAATAAGATCACATAAAAAAAAAAAAAAAAAAAAAAACTTTACAGCTCAAAGGAGGACAAAATAGTAACAGAATGAATTTAAGTTTGGTAGATGTTTCTCCTGAGATCAGGAAAGAAAGAAACTTGGAGAGAAGAAAGAAATCAGAGGAAAAAATGAATCATCAAAGGTAATCTGAGCTGCTTCTACTTTAAGAGGTAACTCCATTAAGCAAATACAGAAAATGGCCAAAGAGAACATAGTAATGACAAAAAAAAGCACAATGTACTCCAAAATGCTGTCAAAATTGACATGATTATTGCATTTCATTAGTGTTAAGATTCTCAGGAGGGTAAAACACAATTTTCATTTAGCTGATTCACATGAAGACTACAAACATAACTTAGATTTTATGTTAACCTGGATAAGTTGAATCAATAATTTGAACTTTTCTCCTTGTGAAGATGCAGCAAATAGTAATCTCTTTACTGGTTGCTGGGAGTACTTTTTTTCTTTATTTCTTTCTTTTTTTTTCCTTTTTTTTCCCCTTTCTTTCTTTTTATTTCTCAATTATACCTACGTAAGACAGGACAAGAGAACAAAGCTGCATTCTTCAAACACCTACTCAACCTCTTAGGCTAACATTTGAAACACAACAGAATTCAACAAAGCACTCTCTCCAAACAACTTATTAGAAAAAGCTCATTTATGAAATCTGGATATTCAGTTATTATAGTTAAAAATTTTCAAGACATGAAGTTTCAAGAGAAGTATTTAAGCATAATAAATACACCAGTCCAGCTACCACTTAGCTAGAATTATGATGCCAGTTTTTTTTTTTTCAAGAAATAACGGTGAATGAAAATAAAATTTTAATTTCACATGACGTTTTGATGTTTTGATGTTTGAAATGATCCTTTTTCATCCTGAACCAAGTCAAGAAGTTAAAATCATGAGCTTTCCCACAGGAGTAAAATTTATCTCACAGTCTCACAATGATTTTCTGTTCAGTTCTGTCCTTATGTATTTTCTCTTTTTTATTATTATTATTTTTGAAGTTTGTTTGCTTATTTATTTATTTATTTACATTTGGGAAGAAGAGAAGAAGGAAGAGAGGGAAAATAGGAAGAATGGTAACAAGAATAAACAACAAAAAAAAAAAGGAAAAAATAAGAAAATGGGAGAGAAATAATGATTATTGTCATTGTCATTCGTGGTTTAACCCAAGTAAGCAGCTAATCACCACACAGCTTACATACTCCTACTCCTCCATCCCCAGCTGGATGAGGGGGAAGGCAAAAGTTAGAAAGCTTGTCAAATAAAGACATTTAAATAAAGAAAATAAATAAACAAATACAAGGAAATAGGAAAAACAAGTGATAAACAACACAGTTGCTCACTAGTAGTCAGTGAGTGCCCAGCCAGTTGATCCCACCTGGCCAGCTCCTCCAGTTTTACTGTTGAGCACAATGTCAAATGATATGAAATAGCCCTTTAGTCAGTCTGGTTTTGTCCCCACTGAGCTTCACATACCTACTCATCAACAGGTCACTTGAGAAAAGTTCTTGACTCAGGCTAAGCACTTCTCAACAGCAGCTAAAACACCACTGTGTTATCACCACTGTTTCCTTTGCATAACATCTTATGAGCAACTACGAAGAACATTAACCCTATCTCAATAAATCAGGGTGTTATCATTCATATATCTTTTATTGTCAAATTCTAAATAACTGCAAGGGAGAAAATAAGCTTAAGTATAGTGCACTCTATTAGTTGAGATATACATTCTGCATTTTGTGTTTATTAACAGAAACATCAAAAATCCATAATGTAGAATTCTATAAGCCTCCATAAAGAAAGAAACTCTATTCCAGCCAAACTCGTGAAAGTCAATATTGAAATTCTTTTTTTAACTGAACTTCCAAGCGCTTAGCCTGGATTTTTCTGATGACATTGGAACCTCTTAATGTTGAGGGAGGGAAACTGACACCCTGTAAAACCAGCTTTATTTAGATGGCTCTGCAGACATTTTAATTAGAGCTTGTTGCATTTCATCTCATGTTCTAAGTAAGTGTAATCAGAAGGCATCCACAAAAATCATCAAGTCCACCTCCTGGCTTCACACATCACCACCCAAAATTCAAACCCTATGTCTGAGATCATTGCCCAAACACTTCTTGATCTTCAGCAGCTCAGGGCTGTGCTCACTACCCTGGGCAGCCTGTTCCATGCCCACCACTCTCTGGTGCAGAGCCTTTCTCTAACACCAATCTGACCCTTTTCTGACACAGGTCCATGCTATTCCTTTGGATCCTGTTGCTGTTAAAGAGAGCAGAGCTCAGCGCTGCTCCCCTGAAATGTCTGATCCATTGCATCTTCCCTCCTATCATACTTGTGTGCACCTGCATAACCCATAGTTCCATTTAGAATTTAGAAAGTGGATACTGTTGTGTTTTGTTGTTTTTTTTTTAAATAAATATTACTATTTCATTTCAGCATTTAAATGAACCCAGAAATTTCAGTTAGAGTTCTTTGCATATTTTATACTTTTCAGTGACTCACTACATGGCACACTAGAGATTTGTAATATTAAGAAAGCACTGAAATTACTTATATCAATTAACGTTATTATAGTTAAATGCTGGCTAAATTACTGAGATGCATTTCTCAGTACTATAGGGAAAATTATGCTGAAAAGCTAGAAAATGCTATTCCTACCTATACTTCACTGGCAGGTTTGTTCTTTTTTTTAAATAGATCCATTACAATCCTGATTCAAATAGACTTGACTTTCCTCAGTAAGGGAGAATTAACTCAGTTTTGAAGATTTTATAGCAGACCCAAACATGTAGAAATAAGTGAACATACTTAGATGAAATAGGATCTGATCTGAGTCAAATATACCAGAGTCAAAGTGACTCAAGAGGATTCTGTAGTTTTGAATATAGACAAAACTGTTGTACAAATATGCATGCCCTTCTTAGGATTATGATGGACTTGAAAATAATAATTACCCAAAAGTGTCACATCAATAGCAAATGAGCTCTAGAAATGAACATGAGTATTATTTAACTGTGCACTGTATATGTGGCTGAGCCGTGCTCTATTATACCACATATGCAGTTTCCACATATATTGTACTCTGACATAACTTTTGAAAGTAATCTGCTTTCTTGCTTGTCTGTGCAAGAATTCCCTATGAAGCATGATTCAGGTGGGTTCTTCTCTACTTGTGGAGTTTCACCTTTCTCCCTAGTCAGTATCATTGAGATGTTCTATCCAGAATTTAGCACAGATTCTAAGTAAGAAGTGTCAGCCACACAGCTCAAAAATGTTAACCAAAAGATGATTGAGATGGTTATGTCTATAGATGTTAATTAAATATGTGTGAAATCGTCCTTGCCATGATGATGGTATTGACTAGTTGCTCAACCCACTGGGCGCCATTATTTACATCAGTTTATAGGGAATAACTTTTAGCACATTATATCTCCCAGCTTGTTCCCATGCATTGCATGGGAGAGAGTTAACTGACCTAAAATTATTCCAGGATTTGTCCTAGTAATTTAAATAATGCAGAGAACTAATTTCCAGTGCCTAAAAATTATTTGGAACTGTTCAGTGTAATACACTACATGTAGCTTTTGTAAGTTGTACTTTGGCTGGCAGTGATTTCCTCTGGGAATAAGTTTTATTGTTTTATTCCAAAATAATATCACTCACACATGACTAACTACAAACTTTCTGGATGTTCTTAAATGTTCTGTTTGTTTGGATGCATGTCGCAGAAATATTATGGCAAGTAGGAAGAAAACATCCAGTTTCTCAGCCAATGCAAACATATAGAATACCAGGGATCTCAGAAGAAATTCAGCCAAGTTTTGACTTCAAAAGATGACAAACCTCACAGGAATATTCAGAATGGCTAAAAAGAACTTAATTCAAAATCAGACAACTGTGAGCTTCTAATTTCCTTGTTGATTATTAAGAGCCAAATCAAACATCATTAGAAGGCAGAATGATCTTCCCTATTCTTTGCATTCTCCCTTTCAGAGATTATTTACAGTAATTCCTCTGATTACAATAGACTACCCTCTGCTTACCTTGCTCTAGAACTTAATTTATCCCAAAAGCATTGGAAAAAAAGAATGTCTACATCTGACATTCTGAAATGTCAGATGTGCCCAGCCAAAGAGATCATGTTCACAGTCCTCAGTAGCATATTCTGTTATGTTATTTCACTGGGAAGTATCCTTTAGGGAACACAGATCTGTGGAAAAACAGTTTCTCCAATAATCCTGCAAAGCAGAGTGGCTCTTTATACTGTGTGTTAACTGCAGCTTTAAGCTGCTCAAACTTCCATGCTAAAAAGTGATGCACTTCAGAGGAAAACATCATGCTGAATCCAGCAGCCCCAAAGAGGCAAGGCTGCTGCTGCTCCATGTCTGTGTGTCCAACCAGTAGTGATGCTGAAAATGTGTTCCCAGTAGGCACACATCATTACTATGCCTATACCTACCATATAGGTGACCATATACCTACATGTGCACGTACACATACATGGATAACCAGCCATGTGGACTGCAGAGTGACACACAGAGCACCCACACAAACACAGACAGCTCCAACAGCCCCATCCTTCTCTCTGCTCCTGCTGAAATGGACGGAGGTCTGCTGGTGAGCATATTTATATCTGTACGAAGTGGAACCTTCCAGTAGCTATACTAAGACATTCAGTCTGCTCAGCAGCTTCTGCTAGATCCCAGTCTCTGCAGTTGCTGACATTCAAACCCATGGAACAACAGTCCTTCATTGCTGATACAGTGCGATACATACACATATACATGCATGTACATATAACACACACACTGGCATACATGCATGCATACACACTGTAAGAGGCCATGTTGTCGTGCCTTTGTCTCAAAAAGTTGCTGAAGATGGACTATTCCATGCCAGTCCTGGCCAGGGACTGAGCAATCCCTTTCTCTAAAGATTTTGCTAACTGAAGGCAGCAAAAGAAAGATTAGAAAGAAAGATCACCTTGATGATGTCTTTTGTCTGGACTTATCTTGAGAAAGATGAACCACACCTTGATGGTCAGGGCTTATCAAGAGAAGGATAAGCACCTTGAAGAGAGCGGGGGGGGGGGGGGGGGGGGGGGGGTGGGAGGTACTCATGTGACCCTTACCCATGCCCCCGGGAATGTCATGTAGGCAGGAAAAAAACAGGATAAAAGGGCGCAGGAAAAATCATGAAGTGGTGTGAGGGAGAAGGCGAGAGAGAAAGACAGAGAGGGTTTACTGCCTTCAGATCCCTCGTTGCTGCTTTGCTGCCCTACTGTCTACGGACTCTCCTGGCCTTGCTGCAAGAGACGCTGCTGCTTGCACCGCCACCACCTGTACTGCTTGGCACCAGCCCGCTGCTCTTCATTGCCTGCTTGGACCCTGGACCAATGGATAACAGGACACTGCTGCATCGAGTTGGTGACTATCCCCGCTTACCACAATTCTTGCTTTTCTTCTTACCTTTTCTATTGCCTGTTTCCCCTTCCCCATCTCCCTGAAAGGCTAGGATTTGTAATAAACTGGTTGGACCAACATTTGAACCATTGATTCTTAATCTCATGCCGGGTATATTAAAAGAATCTCCTCTCACTCCTATTAATTGGAGTGTGATACACACATACACCAATACCCAGGGCTGAATAAAATCTGAAGGAACACCATAGAACTGCATCAAGGGAGGGTTAGTTTGGGTGTTAGGAAAACTACCAGAAGGTGGTTGGGCCCTGGAATGAACTCCCCACTGGTCATGGCCCCGAGCTGCAAGAGTTCAAGGAGATTTGGACAACTCAATCCAAAGTTTGGATTTTGGGTGGTCTGGTATGTAGGCAGGGGTTGGACTCAGCGATACTTGTGGGTCCCTTCCAACTCAAGTTATTCTATCACTTTACATCTTTGGGATGGATACCCTCTCAGTCCAGAAGGTACTCCAGCACTGGCTCACCATGACAGGTTTCACACCCTGACATCCAGCCTGAAGCTTTCCTGACACAGTCCTAGGAGGGGTCCAGACAGGGTGTTCTGACCTCTGAGTCCTTAATTTGGATTCTCCCCTGCAGTTATGCCCATGTGATTCTCTGGGTATATGCAGAGTTACAGCTGATGGGCTGATGGCTCCTTGAATTGTCCTTGGAGGAGCCAGGGCTGGATAGTACTTGGTCCCCCCTTCCTGTCATTGTGTTCCTTTGTGAGTGTGCAGATGAGCTTTTATCACACAATCTAAAACTGCACATTCTTTGCTTCAATAGCTTTTCAAACATGCTTTACACAGTCTGGCTGATACGAACTTGGTACAATAAAAAGTATATTTTTTAAGTTAAGGAGAAATTTCACAGCTTGGTATGTTTATTTACTAAATACTTTTGTTGCAAGATGATGGTTAAAAAAAAATAATAAAAAATGAAACTATCCAGTGATATAAAAATAATAGGTTAAATCCAGGCCAACTCTATCATAAAATAGAACAGCATTTTATAGCCATTCACTGCTTTGGTCCAGCTGGTATAAATTGAGATAAGTCCTTTGAAGCCAATTTGTAGCAGATAATGAGCAATTTCAGTCTTTCAAGCAAAGTAAAAAGAGAAACAAGATGTTGAAAATGAAGGAAAGGCAATTTGCAGAATGTAATGTATCAGAGACAAGAAAGGCAGAGCCCAGGAACCTGATTCAGATGACAGTAGAATCAGTCAGTAATAGTTTTCATACTGTTTCAAGGTGTCAGTTCTTCAAGTCAGGTGCTGTGATGAATTCTGCTAGCAGCAGAACATCCAGTGTTACTTTCATGGCATACTGTCCCCAGCCCAAAATAAGAATCAAAGGCTGTATTTTCTTTTATTGTTGAAGGACTTTTCTGTATGTGCATATGCACGTTCGTGTTATTACTGCCACTTCTGTTTAACAGCACAGATTTTGTTAGCCTCTGTCTTAATAAAGTTTGGTATCCAGTCTTCACATGAGATCTTTAGAGCTGGATAACCTTTGCCAAAATGAGAATTCAACAGAAACTTAGCACAAGACTCTCAACTGATATTAAATAGCATAAGTTTCCATGCTAATGCAAATACTCTAACATGAACCACTTGATGTTATGACATATTGTCTCCAGTACAGGCAATTATTTCCACATTAGTAATGTTTTAAAGTAATGTTTGTATATGAACCACAAAGCTCTAAGGTGAAACTGAATCTTCAGTTCTTCCTTTTGGAACCAAAGGCCACTGTAATACATAGATAAAAGCATATTCAGATTTTTATTTTTATTTTTTTTAATTATTATTTTTATTATTTTGAATCACATTTACAAATATTTCTACAAATAAATTAAAAATAATTCCTAAATACCAAATTCCGTATCTCATGTTCGTCAGTGTGTTATGGTTCCCCCATAACATAATGTGTTCTCATTACATATGATGCAAATTGAGAAGGCAAACTACAGAGTACTTCAAGCCGTTATTAGAAATCCAAAGAATATGTGTCTGTGGTTATTAGAGGGAATTTCAAGTCACCTATGGCCATGGATTCACAGTGATGAAATCTCCCTGAGCAGCCCTTATTATCCTTCAAATTAAGTTATAAAAATAAGCTGTGAATACTAAGTCATGAGATTTATTTGATTTAGCTGGACTTCTTAATTCACTTAGACTTACGTATTCATTGGTCATTAGAATGTTTCATAGTATATTAAGTTTAGTCTGGCACTTAGTAATTTTAGAATATATTACCAACGTAGTGGATCTATTTCTATTTCAGTCTTGTCCTTTCTACCACGCATTATGATAGCATCTGTCATAATCTAATGCTGTCTTTTCCAGAGTGTACCCCAACACGATACATAGCAGCAGAGGTAAAACCTGTGTTGCAAAATGACAAAATTAAAACCTCTTCACTTCAGCTGATGTAATGTAATTAGTAGTAAAACAAAGAAAACAAAACACTTTTTGTGTTCATTTCATTAGTACAATTAAATGTTTCATGATGTGATTTGTATAAAAGTGGGATATCTGCATGAAAGATAGATCTAATAGATAGATCTAACTTAAAAATCCCACATTAACACAAAAAACTTTTACTTTCCAAGCACCTACTGAATACTCACATAAAGTTTCAGGAGGCTCAGAAGTATGGTAGATTTTCAGGGCAAGATATATTCACCCAAAATATCACAATAGTAAGTGAGTTGTTCACCATTTGATATTTACATATTTGATACTTACATTTACTCATCGGGAGAAAGAACAAAGCAAAACAAACTAACAAATTCCTTTTATCAATCTCCTGTCTTTAAAAGTGCATTCTGAGTTCACAAAATAGATACAGATACAGCAAAAAGGGTGAAATGCATGGAAAAATGAGTTTAAAGAACATAAGAAGAAAAAAAAAGTCAAAGTAAATTATCAAATAATACAGCATATTCAAACAGCTGAAAGAAAAAGCATATGAGATATCAGCAAACTGAAGTTCACACTTTAATGGGCAATAGAGAAATACAAGTCAATGAAAAAAACCAACAACAACAACAACACTAAAACTAGAAAAAAAAAGGATCAGTTTACAAATAATTAATTAAAAACATGAAAGACAACATAGACCAAATCCCAAAGCATGCTATTTCTAATTAGTTCAATCAGACATGTTAATGATGAAGGAAACATTGATTTCATTACTCTGTTACAGTAAGGTTTATTTTCATATCCAGTGAAGTCAGTGAAACCTTACTTATTAGCATAAGTAAAGAAACAAGAATGTAGAGTACGAGTTGATAATCTGCATAATCTTTTTTTCCTTACAGGACTCAAAACACAACCTAATTCACGGTGTATAGGAAAATTAAGTCCTAGTAAATATGACAATTTGGCATATGCAGTGGAAAAACTCTGACCTTGTCCACAAGCTAGCAGCAAGGCTTGACAGTGTCTAAAATCCTTCCTGCTATTTCAGACATGTCATTAAAAGCTATAAAATGCTATTGTTTGTTTGTGACATCATCATACTAGACCAGGAGGTAGGGTAACAAATTCCAAACTTTTCTGTGAAAATAAAAGAAATCAAACACTAGAGCACTCACTGAAGTTAGATATCCAAGTTTCCTACTAAACTCTTACTGGTCAAAAAACATAAAGTGTTCAGGGAAAAAGACGAGTGTCCAACTGGCAGTTAGAAGAGCGATGCTGATGTTCCCTTGCTCCCAAAGAATCTGAGCGACTTTGTCATATTATATCTTTCACCACGAAGGCTTCTGAAAGTGTGATGGCTACGGTGTGAATATGACGGCAGTTTGTTCACAGTGAATTTGAACCTGGATATTCCAGCTGGGGTTCTGCATGTTTTCCCTTTATGAAACAGGTCTGTATGTTCAAGAAACAAACTCTTTTCAAGGAACCAAATTCCAGATTACTTAGACTAGTGGAGGTACAGGGTCTTGATGGCATCATTGGTGAGAATAGGATAGAAGGTCTGCAGCAGACAAATTTGCTCATATGTTTCTAGCTTCTTAAATTCTCCACTCAAAGTCACAATTTACTCCATTTAAGGTAGTTGAA
This sequence comes from Alectoris magna, assembly GCA_030625065.1. NCBI lineage: Eukaryota > Metazoa > Chordata > Aves > Galliformes > Phasianidae > Alectoris > Alectoris magna. The sequence continues at coordinate 6,562,931 of CM060561.1, forward strand.
AAGTCTGAGTTTATTAAATACCCTTTTGTCACACTATTCACACCATAGAAGAAAACTGCTATAAGGGTTTTTTGTTCTTCTGTAAGGTATGTCTTCCACCAGATGGCACAACCACAAGGATTAGTGAAATGAAGCATATACTGTTCAGGTGACAGAGCACTGGCACAGGTTGCCCAGAGAGATTGTGGAGTCTTCTTCTCTGGAGATTTTCAAAAACCACATGAGCACAGTCCTGTGCACCCTGCTCTGGGTATCTCTGCTTGAGCAGGGGTTGGCCCAGATGAACTCAGAGGTCCATTCTAACCTTAGTCATTCTATGATTCACGAGAAAAAGAAAGATGTACTTCATTCAATAAGGGTAAACTGAGTTAATGGAAAAAAAAAAGAAGTTCCATAGTTTTGAATCCAGCTATTCCATTTTTTCTTTAGCAATTTCATACAGTAATGGTTCCTAATAGTGCATTAAACTCCATACAAATTCAGCAGTGTGGAGCTGTATACCACTGAAAAGCAAATCCACCAATCTTTGCCTTAAAAATGTAACCGAATCAGATTAGAAAAATACTTTATAAAGGTGAGAGTTCATATGATATGCCTTTGAATAGATTTCTTCATTTCTTTGCTTTTAAGTTGGTTTTGACTCTACAGAGGTACTTGAGTATTCTTATGGCAGAAAGAAAGGCCCAGTCTAGTTCCTTATAACTGGACACAGATGATTAGGAAAAGGAAAAAAAAAAAAAAAAAAAAAAAGTAAGATGTTAGGTAATGCAATTGCTTTCCTCTCATTGTAGAGAAAGAAGTCTCAAAAAATCAGACCATATTGTATTTGCTTCCTGAGAGACATCCCTGCTGACTAGAAAAGAAGAGCAGTGATACTGTAAGTTTACTTCATTAACATGCCCTGAGCTAAATAGGAAATATCCAGGGAGAGGTACTAAGGGTAGCCGTATGTCTACAAGCACCTACTGGTGAAACTGAGGATTCAAATAATTATTTGAAAACATCTTTCCCTGAATATTCACAAAACTCCATATCAGTTTAAAAGTTTAAATAGTGCATGATAGCAGAAGTAATTTAGTATTCTAAAGAAGCACGTAGAATCATAGAATCATAGATTAAAGAATGCCTTAGGTTGGAAGGGGGCTTAAAGATCGTCAAGCTTCAATGCCCCAACCACCCACAGAGGAGCTCTGCATAGGAAAATATTTTATTAGAATACCACATTTTTGTGCTTAGTTCAGTGGCTACTTTCTCTGAAATAAAAAATCATTTAAAATAAGTCACATCTGGTGTGACTGACATATGGTTCATTTGTAGTAATATAAAAGTAGAAGTGCTTTCACTCTAACAATAAGTGAAATAGTAATGTTATTTTTATTTAGTTTTTAATCCTCCTTGGAAACGCCCATTATGAGTGGGCGTTTCCAACAGCCCACAGATATCTGTTAAGATAAAATTTACCTGATATGTGGATTTACCTTCTTGAGTAGACTTTTTCCCAAGCAATTTTACTGATGCCAAGCATTTTTATGAGGACTGTTTACCCTGACTGATCTGAATGTCAGCTGAGGGTTAGGTTCATTTATCTATATTTAATTTTATAAAGGTGATATTTCTAATACAGATAGCTAGGATTCCTCTATAGTGGCTGAGGGTAGAAACATCCATAGGATGACCCTTTCCATCATAAAATAAATGCATAAGATAGATAGGTCGAAATATATGTTCTCTGGAGGTATATCGTGATTAACAGCAGAGGGAGATAATATAATTGATTCAGTTAGACATCTAATTTTCAGTTGCCTAACATAATTTAAAATAATTCCCACTTTCAGGATCTAAGAATCAGTGCATTCCACTTTAGGCAATGAAAACTGACTGCCCACATTTCTTCAGAATAGTGATGATAAACACACAAAAAATGAATTTAAAAAAAAAAACAAATTAGACTCTGGGGCAGTATATGTTGAGTCTTCTTACTCTTTTTTGACTTCAGATAAATTTGAATATAATCAGTAAAAAAATTGAAGTGCTCAATATCCAGAAAGGAACACAGAGTGAATGGCCAATGTGTCTTTGAAACACAAATATAGAAATCTTTAATGGTGGTAGCACACATGAAAGCAAATGTTTCATACCCTACGGTATCAGATGAAAAACAGAATTCTTCAGAGAATTTCCATCTTGTTTTTGACTTCTCACCATTACTCCATCCTAATGAGTTTCCAAGGTACGTTTAATGTCTGTCTGAAAGGATTTAAGAAACAAGAAGAACAAATGGGAGTGCTAAAGGGATCTGCAGTCTTAAACGGGAAAAAAACAAGCCTGCAGGTTTGCAAATGTGGCACGTTCCCCTTTTTTGTGAAGTAGTGGTTTGGAACTTCCAGTGTAGTCTGTGTGGGGATTATGCACAACATTTGCAGCTTGTTACCTGGTAACTAGAGCCCTGTCAGACATTCTCTTGGGTCAAAAGAGTAGATTGCTTTCTTTACACCTTCGCCTTTCCCCTGGATATTACCAACTTCTTCATTTCGCCTTCAAAAAAATTCAGGAACAGTGCTTAATTTTTAACTCAGGCAAAATGACCTGGGTTAACGGCAGTAGTTTGTTAGTCTTAATAAATCTGGTAATTTTACCTGGAATGAATGAGAGAGCACTTAAATAAGATTCTATGCCTGTGGATTTTGGAGGGACGGAGTCTCAGCCAGCTGAGCAGTAATGAGCTGCTGAGAACTACAGCCTTTCCAACAATGCAGCTATATCCAGAAAAAGGCAGCTGTCTTCTGTCTGAACGCTCTCAGCAACTTAACAAAGAGTGAATAAAAATTGCAATTAGTCTTCTCAGTATCTTCTCCATTCATTCTCACACTAGTTTCACTTGGTCCATTAAGAAATAACACAGTACTAACAAGAAGAGTATACTTCAATCTGTTGTGCTGCATACAATACAGAAATTATCTAATCACCTGGGGGAGGAGAAAAGAAAAACAAAAACACTCATAATTATAATTGTGTGTAAACGGTGATCTAAATGTAAGAGTTTTAATTTTAAACTGATTCTCCCCGTGAGGTGTGATATATTCTACTCACCATAGATGACATTGTCCATTTAGGATGCCAGCTAGAACAGTCAGATATGGAATACCGATCAAAAATCATAAGACCATGGCAGAAGTGAACAGTTTGAATGTAGATGCTAGATATCAAAGTAGAGCAAAAATATGCACTTTCCCCTGATTGCTTATATATCTACAGAGTCTCTGAACCCTGATATTGGGTTGAATTGTATGATTGGAATGGCCAGCTCTGTTTATGTGTTTAGCAAGGACAGAGAGGGATGAAGAAGTAAAAAGCAAGAGTGAATATGAGAAAAATAGTAGCTCAGTAGAAGTAATGTCAGCACAGCTCTGATATTGGAAAGTCCAACGACTGCTGTGTTCACAGACAAAAGCACTAAATAACAAAGAGTGGTGAGGAAATTTATTCAAGATTCCTAAATTAGAGCAGAAGACAGATATTTACTTTTTAATATCTGTATGTAAATGAATAGAAAGCTGTTACTATAGAGGATTTCAATCTTGGAGAAATATATTAAAGGTCTCACACAGCCAGTAGTTAGTCATTACAATTCTTGAATATATGCAGATTTGTGGGATGTATTTTTTCTCCCTTACACTAAGGACATCATGCTTAACACAAGGAAGCTCTATTTTGGACCTCATTATATGGATAAAAATGAATTAATTCCTGGATTAGGATCTGACTGTTGCTTAGAGACTAGTGATTATGACCTGATTATATTCAACATAAGCAGATAAAAAATAGTCCCAGTGAGTTTTCTTTCTTTTTGTTGGTTGTAAGATGCTGCTGACCACCACTTCCTAAGAAAACCAGGTTCCAATCTGGTGACTATCTTGTCTTTATGAATTATGTATGGAATTTCAGACAAGCTCAGTTTCCAAATTAAGAAGAATTAAATAGGAAATGGAGGATGAAAAAGGTAAAAGTAAGCAAATATATCTCTCCCTCCCCAGCCCCCCCCCTCCCCAAAAAAAAGGGAGTACAGTTGGTGATGAAAAAAGTTTTTGAAATTATTTTGTTATACTTGAGAACTAATGTTTTCTTATTTGTAAAGAATAAAGTTTTGGTCTAGAACATGTCCTGTGTTAGTAGAAAAATAAAGTTAGAGGAAGACAAATCCAACTTAGAATTCCAGATAATTCCAGATATAAGCTGTTAACAGAGAAGGGTGATTAACTGCCAGAACAAAGTGCATAGTGATGGTTCTTTCTCTGCTGATATCTTCCAGGAGAGAGTGTATGACAGACTGGAAGTTACTCTTCAGCCACACATCCATTAGTTGAACAGTAACTGTCCGTGGCTGAGTGGAATTTCGTTTCCTATATGGAGAGAGAATAAATAGAAAATATGTTTTATTTTTCTTCTGGTTTTCTAATGTTTGAGTGTGCAAACAATGAAAATAAATTTCATTTTATTTTTTAAACCTAAGAAAAAATAGGGAGGACAAACAAACTATTCACCAGGGAATCACAAAGGTAATAAAAGATGGGGAAAGAACTTAAGTGCTGTTATAAGAGCGCAGGATGCCTGTCTGTGGCTTTCTGTCATGGTCTGTTCTTTCTTGTCTGTGTCTCCATGCTTCTGTGTCTTGTTTTGATAGATGAAAGTTCAAGCAGTGAAACACACTGTCAGACTAAAACCGTTTGTCACTGAGAGCTTGCACTGGGCTGTGTATAGATATTGGGTCTGAGTCATGTCTTTTCTTTTGACAAGGATGTCAGTGCTATTTGTCACAGACTTGTTTATCTGCCAGATCAGACTGCCATTTTCTACCCTGGGTCAGCACATAGGAGAAGAAGCTCACCTCCAGTACACTGTCAAATTGCCCTCGGCATAAAGACGCCAAGCTGATGCCTTCATATATTTTAACTTCTACAAGACATGGTCACTAAGAGTCGTTTGCCCATACAGAGTACCAGGGCAGTATGCCTATTTAAAATCCATGAAAGAAATGTACAGTTGCATTTAAAAAGCTTTTAATTATTATTATTTTTTTTTCAAAGAAGAGATATCAGAAAGTACCATTTTGATCTTCCTTGTATTTTTATGTTTTGGCACATCTGGTCATCAAAACACACTTTGACTACTGACAGCTCGTGTTGTTAAACAGTGGCTTTTGGGCTGGAAATTAATCCTTGCTTTAATCTTCGTGTTAGCAGAGAAATGAATCACAAATGTAACTATAAATGATTGGACCTGGTCCCATTATTTGGTTTACAAACATTAATGCCAGGATTTTTAGTTTTTTGGTGTGTTTTTTTTTTTTTTTAATTTTATTTTATTTTTATTTGTAGATTGAAGGATTTAAGGAAGGATTTATATAGTTCTCTTGTTCTCTGAAATCTTTCGTTGCATTTCAAACGTGAATTACACAGATAAGGGCTGAAGACATCAGAAACAACTGCAGAGTAATGAGTAATGCTACAAAGGGTACATTCGAACTGGAAAGGCAGATTATTATGCTAATACGAGAAGGAAGGGAGGAAGATTAGATAAATATTTCAAATCCATCAGACTGTTCTTGAGAAGTGCTATTATCACTGAAGATTGTTTTCATTTGTTGACCTACTGTAAATTATGTTCCAAAGGGTACTGAATAGTTGACCATTTGGATGGTAATATAGCATGAGAATGAGAAATAACTGAGTTTTGAATGGTATGAGTGAAATGGATTAAATAAAATGGTATTATTTCATTCTTACACAAAAGTTTTTCCATCTTGGTTCCAGAATTTAACTAGAAATACAAGTTCTAAATTATTGTCCGGTTCCCTTTTATTTTCTAATTCCCTTTAGTTTCAGACTTCCGTAGACTTTTAAGTTCCCTCAATTCCCCTCTTTCTCCTAGATGATTAACTACCCACACAATTCAGAAAAGCTTAATAATAGACTTATAGAGAAGTCTATTATTCAAGCTATCTGAAAGATAAGGTACATAGATATTCATTTCAAAATATCCCACAATCCTATTTCTGTGTGTTGTTGTGAAAGAGATAAGATAATGTCAAAATACTGATATTTCAATCCTCTGTGTTGTGTTCTTAGTGTTAGTGCAAGAGTGAAAGAATAAGAGAGCAATTTGCAAGTAATAAAGTCCTCATAAGCATCCTGTAACTGTGAAAGTATTCATTCAAACTTGGTGAAGACAGTCAGATTTCATGCTTGTAATGCAAGGTATAATTTCCCATAACCTTCAGGACTTTTCTCAGTTTCACACAACTGACAACTGAGCCTTTTAAGCTCACAACTCATTCTTGACAGTACCCCATAAAGTGATGTAGTCATCACTTTAAATTTTCTTGCAGACAAATGAATTTCTTTTCCATGAATCTTGTTAAAAGAACAAGAGATTTTCTCACCATTTATTTAAATGATTTTCCTCATTCTCTTTTTTTAACAGCGTTTCAATGCACAAATTTAAAATTTATGAATTTCAAAATTAGCCTAATCAAATAACAACAAATACCTTTTCTTAGACAGTATATCGACTAATTTTAGACACTTCTTTTCCTGTGATTCCCTTACTGTAAATGCAAAACATAAAACTCACAAACTTCTGACAATAAGAATTCCTTATGAAGTGAGGAAAAATAATAAGATAAAAAGAGAAAATAACAATTTTCTAGTTTTTCATATAACTTCTGATGGGGGAAAAAAAAAAAAAAAAAAATTCCTTTGCAATGAATAAGCATTTTCCGGTGAAGGGAAAAGACAGCAATAACATATTTTGCTGAAAAGCCCTTATTAGCAAACATTTGTGCACAAGGCTCCAGTAGGTTAAAAATCCTGTTTTTGTCTGTCTTGAATTTTGTAAGATGCTCTAAATGCAATTTATTCCATATGCTGGTATAGAAAATTGATAGAGAAAGCACTATCTAATGGTATAACAAGATATTATTTTTGCAACCTACGTGATTCAGAAAATTGTTTATCATGACTCTGTGGTAAAGTGCATCTTAGAAGATCCGAGAGCTCAGGATGGCAAACTGTCTTTAAGCTAGTTTCCTTGAAGCACCATGGGCTCACAAGACACATTATTATGTTGTGGAAGCACAGAACAGGTGGCAATGACACTCGGAGTGAGATATGCAGTCAATACTGGAGGTAGGCACCTAGGCTTCTGTGGAAAGCCATAAAATTGGCCTGTCTGGAGTTACAATCTAGGAAGTTCAAGGCACTTTGAAAATCAGTGTTTTATTCAATTTTCATTTTGACTCCAGAACTCGACTGGAAGAATCTGGGAAATGAATGCAGGAATTCGGAGACAGGCATTTGGATGGCAAAGTCTGGAGAAGACCTCAGTCCTTTGATAAGAAGACATGAAAGTTGCCTCAAGAACTTATCTTATAAAATCCTTTCATCTGGGCTGGTCCAACTATACTTAGAACATGCCTGATTTACTTATCTATGTTAATCTAAACTGGCCTCAAAAACTGTTGAAGCTGAATCTTCTCCTAGCAGAAGTATTCATAAATTGCAATCCAAAGTTTTTTAGGTGGAAATTTTCTTTATGGTTTTTGGAGACAAATGATCAAAATCAGTATTTTACTTGTCCTTTTCCTTTTAAATGATCATTTTCCTCACAGTTTTTTTTTGTTTGGTTGGTTTTGGTTTGTGTGTGTGTGTGTGTGTGTGTGTGTGTTTTCCTTTCAAAACTAAAAATCGACAACAAAATCACATAGATCTTGTTTTAAGTAATTTTTGCTTTTCTCTGAACTCCCTAGTACCAAAATACAGCTGAATGACTACCTCCTTTGTCTTCTCTACAGCATTACCCTATTATAATGCAGATTGAAATTTTATCTCATTGCTGAATGGTAGTTATATTTTGATATGCAATAACAGATCATGAAAAATCACCTGAAATCCTGGCAAGACTATGCTAATGGAAATTGCGAGCAAATACATGTGATGTGACAGATTATCAATTGTTTCATTTGTCACCTGGTGATACTTGTGGCAAACTATTGACTATTGCAGTGGGCAGCTTGGGCTCACAAGGAGTGCATCTGTGTGATGCAGTGTTTGATCTGTTCTTTCTGTCTGATTTAAGGTATGAGTCCTGTAATATAATAAACTTATTTAGCTGTGAGATTCAGTTTCTGTAACTGTCAGCATTTACCAGGTACTGCCCAGTGATCCAGGCAAGACATCCATCAGACAGACCTATGATCTAATCACTGATTATCAGAAACTGCAATACTTCCACTCACTGAATACACTGTTGTGGTTCTTGTGTAGGATGTTTCATAAAGCATTTCAGCTTAAATTTATCTTATTATCAGGTTGACTGTTAGGTTAACCTGTCCTACATACTCACCTAATAATTAAAGAAAGACAACAATGGTAGCCTAACTATAATATTTCAGCATTGTACTTAAGGTTTCCAAATTGTCAAGTTTACTGCAGCATTGGTTTCTTGATATATCATGAGATATGCAGATGTGCACTTTCCTAATATACAATAGTTGTCATCTAAGGATTACAAAACATACTTAGTGGAAATTTTAATGAATTCAGTCTCACTTTACCATGGAGCGATTATATTCTTTGAAGCCAAGAAAAGTGATTTTGTATACCTTGAAAGTGGAAAGGATGCCAGAGGACTGATCACCAGAGCCAGGAGCATATCCTCATAAGAGATTAATTTAAGTTCCGTTTTGATCAATTGAAGCCAGTATACTTATCAAGAAAGTCCAAGGCAGTCAGTTAAGTAGTTGTAGGTCTATATTACAAGAAAGACTTTGTATTTCATGGAAGAGATTGCAGCAACTTCTCAGACAACCTGAAGAGATACTACATTAGTAATGTCTGACACTACATGTACATTCCTGGTATGAACTGTCTTGAGAATTCCAGACAGTACTGTGGCTAATTGTTAAGGACCTATAATAGATATAGTAGTATGTCAAAGGGGAACAATGGTGATGTGTGATGTAAGATCTAGTACACAATTAATCTTAAAATCTTTGTTGATTAAATTGTGCTTTCAGATCATAGTAGGGTACTATCAGTGACCATTAATAAAGAAAAGTAATGGTCTGAGAAGCCATGAGCCTTTGCAAAGATCTGGATAGAACAGGTGCAGCTCAGTTTCACATCAAGAATGACGTTTTTGTAATTTCCTGGTAGGAGTTTGGCCAAGTTAAAAGGGAATAATTTTTAAATCATTAACCTTTGTCCATAGACTGGGGAAGGAATGAAAACAGAATTATGTTTGTGAAGAGGTCTGTGCTAAGCATTGTAGCCTTTTGATGCTCTGCCATGTAAAGCATTTTGGGTTTATACAAGGAGCTGTTAAGTCCGCATACAGATCTGAACATGAAAGGTAGGGAAATGAAATGCAGAACAAAGATATTCTTCACTGTGTTTGTGAGTGGTATTTTATCCCTGCCAAAAGAGAGGATTTATTAGCTAGGACATCATTCACAGCAAACATAGCTAGGATGTTTGCAAGCGCAGCAGGGCAAAAGCACATAATGCTGTGCAGTATCCCATGGACATTCTCAAGTTTCCACTGAGTCAAAGATGTCTGTATTATGCTCTTCTACCCCATATAAATATGTTCAACATGCAGAAATAAAGAATTTTTAATGGCATCATCCTGTCGTTTAGTGACTAAGATTACTCAGATTATTTCTGAGTATCTCTGAGCCCCTGGAGATGCTTAGAATTTTCAATATCTGCTGTCTCAGTTGGCCTTCCAATACTCATGCTGTGTTCTTAGACTGTCCAGAGCTCTTTGCTGTCGCTGTCACCCAACCGTGGTACATCCTCTATAACCTTCTGTCCACAGTGTTGATAAAATAAATAAATTCTGAAAGGAGTGGAGAAAAGTCAGTGAGGTCACAAAGGATAGACAGCACATTAACTGGAGTTGCACAACACTGGCGCTGTAATGTAACAAAGTTAATAAGGTATAAAGCCTGACTACTCGTTTTATAAGCAAACTCTTCCTGGTAATTAAACCAATAGAGCAGAGAGAGTCAATTATGATGATCTGTGGTCATGTATGCACAGGTACTAGGGATGCCAGCCAGTTTTACACAGCGACAGAAGACATTTCTGAATGTGGGATCAGATGGTCTTTAACAATGAGCTGCTGCTAACCAGAGCCAAGCTATTACCCCTGCTAGAATGAAAACACTTAATATATATATTTAGAAGCACTACAGTTTAATAGAAGGCAGTCACTCACATACTCATTGGAAAAGAAAAGAAATCCTGAAAAGGAAGAATCCTGAATGATTCTAAAATTACTGACACTGCTGTAACAGTTAAAGCACTTTGTCACAGACATAAACTAGTAATGAAGGGATTACATCTGCCTTTATTTAAAGGACAGAAAAGCTGCCAAACACTCTGAATTAAAACAAAATTTTCTCAAGTGCAATTGCAACACTAATATACGCCAATATTTACTTCAACACTAGCAGAAATAGAGAAATCTTGAAAGTAGACACAAGATAATTCTAAAGTATCTATATTAGATCAAGAAAATAAAGCCAGCAATGCCATGTTTATTGTCCATGTTATAAATGTCTTGGTATCAGCTGAATTCACCGTGTGTGAATGTTAATCATAAAAACAAAGCTACTTCTTTGTCATAATGCTAAAGTCAGGTTGGTGAGACTCAAAAATATGCTCATTAACAAAATTCACTTCTTTGTTAATATTCATTGTTTTAATAGAAAGACCTGTTCGGAAAAATGTTCTATTTGTGAATCTAAGGAATGAATTTTTACCTTAATAATGTAAAAAGATATATTTCCATAGAATTTGGACAGTAAATTGGATAACTAGATTAAATTTCAATCCGGAAACCGTCTCATATTTAATTTGGTTGAAAAGGTCAAAAAGTAGTAACACATTACAAACAGGCCATGCCCTGTTCTTGTGTTCATTTTGGACTACTGAAGTCCCCTGAAGTCCCGAGAAAGAAGCAGATGGTTCCAGCTGGCTGTAACAAAACAGAACAATAGCACTGCAAAGTATGCACTTCTGTGCTTTTTAAAATTTGTTCCTAAATTCCTAAACCATTCATGGATCACTCAGAAGCTCTTAATGAAGTGCAAAACAACACCAGACATGGTTATAACTGTAAAGCATAGCTCAGAAGAAGGCTATTTAAAAAATATACTGAGTTAGGTATATTGCTAGATAATCGCATGTAAGGAATGAGGAACACTGTGCATTCAAACAGAAGTAATGGATATTTTTGATTCCTTCCCTCCTTCCTTTCTCTCTCCCTCCCTCCCTCCCTTCCTTTCTTTTTTTATTGCTGTATGACAATTGTCACAATAAAAAGAAACTAAAATTAGCACATGCTAAGACACATCCAGGCATACCATGCAATCTTACAAGGTCAATTCAATTTAAAGCCCATAGCCTTTTGCAAGTAATGGTAACATAACATACAATAGTATAAAACAAACAAACAAACAAACAAAAACAACAACAACAACAACAACAAACAAATAAACAAACCTGAAAGCTTCTTCTCCTAATTGCAGTCACTTTTGTTTAGGGTTTCAAGAGAATTAAAAGGCTAGAGAACCATTGAAAATTCAGTAAACAGAGAAGAAGAGAAAAAGTAGCTTTTCTCTATTTCTGTTTTCTCCAGAATAAGCAATTCTGTTTGAATCAATATAGATATCTTGCTTTTGCAGTAGAGCTGCTTATGCTTTTCAAAAACACATGCCTTTAGAATTGTTTTCATTGTTCCAATGAAGCATATTTAAATGACAGCATAGATTCTCCTGTTATTAAGATGACATAAATCAGGAAGTGTTCTACTCTCTCAAGGAAAAACTGCTGTGAGCAAGTGCTGAAGAATCTTAGCACAGCATTTAAAATTTATGTGTATTCTCTATTTGCATTCCCTGCTTTCTGTTCACTAAACATTTCTTTGTTTTTTAGGATATAAGCCATATCTCACAAGGGTAATGTTTTATTCTTTAAAACAGTAAACATATTGACCACCACTAAGAATCTTGTAAGACAATTTGCACCACATTAGCAGGCCATGAATCTCCCTTTCCAAGAATCCATAATACAAAACAGAAGCTTAAGCAACATGGCTTTGTATTGATTTCTTGGGATGTAATATACACAAAAGTATGTCTAAACAACAAAGATACATGTTCACGTGCAAATCCATAGAGTTTCACAAAAAGTATGTACTTCACAAAAAAATATTGTTTTCTTTGCTGAACTCCCATACCTGTTATCAATTCTATCTGCATGAAATATTGATTATTAATCAATAAAAAAAGAGTATGGATCTCAAATTTCTGTTACAATCCACACCTATTTTTCCCCTCAGACTGTACAATAAAGTACAATAAAATGAAATAAATTTCTATCCACATTCACTATTTTATGTATATTATGTATGCCAATAAATATACTGTATACAATTACACAGTGGCAGAGCATTTTCTTGAGAAAAGATAAACAAGTTTTCCTAATAAATTATAGAATTGCCTGAGTTGGAAGGCACCTTTAAAGGTCAGTTCATCCAACTCTCCTGCAATGAACAGCTAGATCAGGTTGCTCAGGTACTCCTGGCGAGGTCTCACCAATGCAGAGCAGAGGGTCAGGATCACCTCCATCAGTGTGCTGGCCACACCTCTCTTGATGCAGCCCAGGAAATGTCTGGCTTTCTGGGTTGCAAGGGTAAATTGCTTGGCTTAGTTCCAGGTTACCTTCCACCAGCGCTCCCAAGGCCTTTTCAGCAGGTCTGTACTCCATTGTTACATTCACCAGCTTGTATTGATAGCAAGAGGTGTCACAACCCAGATACAATTGCAATTGTTCTCCACAATAACTGTTTTTCTACGTTACAGAAGCAAAGATTATGCCTTTGACAACAGTCTTTTTGTTCGTTTGTGGGTTTGTTTTGCATCATTTTGTTTTCAATCATTTAGTTTGCTGCTATGGAACTTATCTAGACTGTCACAGGGGAGCATATGTAAGCATGATTTGTATGATTTTGCTGATTAAGCTTTATACTTCGGAAAGGACAGATGACATATATGATGTTAAAATAGATAATTTCCTCTTTGTTGTTAGTCAGCTTTGATTCTTGCTCATTTCCCTGCTTCTTGCAATACTTTCATGTCATTTTTTCCTCCAATTACTAAACTGGTTTGTGCAACTATTTTACAGGAGTTTTCATGAGATTCATACATTCTTACAGCAAATTCACTACCCATGTGGGGGACAAAGAAAAAAAAAGAAAAAAAAAAGGAAAAAAATCATCAATAGCACATTGAAATAAAAGAACTCAAAAGGGATGATTGAAATTGTTTGACTCTAATTTCTTATGAAAATATTTGCATCATCTACATTAGGGTAGAGGTATTCTTAGCAAGCTAGTTTCTATTATTACGCTTAAGCTGTGTAAATACCATTGAGAAACAGCTGATTTGAGGAGGAGAATTCATATTTTATTTCAGCAAATATAAAAATTATTTTTTAGTACTGAAGAGTCTCGCTACTGAGGTCAAATTTGGAGTGCTTTGGAGTGCACCATGCTCAAATTCTATGTATTTTCCTTCTCTCCTTTTCCCTGCCTGTCTGGAAAAGGGGAAAAAATAAAAAATAAAATTTAAAAAAAAAAAAAAAAAAAAACTAAAAATGAGGAAGACAAATCATTTGGAATGTGTGAGACTGGATATATACAATTTTAACAAATGTTTCAGTCTGCATTATAGACAGGATGACAGGATTGAGCAGTGGGCCCAGGTGAACCTCATGAGGTTCAACAAATCCAAATGCAAGATCTTGTACCTGAGTTGAGACAAGCTTTACTACGTTACAAGCTAGGGGATAAAAGGATTGAGCACAGCTCTGCCAAAAAAGACCTTCAGGTACTGGTGGATGGAAAGCTGGACATGAGCCAGCAATGTGCCCTCACAGCCCAGAAGGCTAATGGTATCCTGGGCTGCATCAAAAGAAGTGTAGCTAGCAGGGTGTGGGAGGTGATCCTGCACCTCTATTCTGCATTGGTGAGGCCTCACCTGGAGTACTGCATCCAGATGTGGAGTCCTCAGTACAGAAGAAACAGGGACCTGTTGGAGTGCATTCAGAGAAGGGCCACAAAAATGATCCAAAGATTAATATCCAGTCTCTAAGCATCCTTCTAGTTCCTTCACAACGTATTTGAATGTGACTGTTCTGTTTTACAGCTGACTCAAAGGTAACTGACATTTAGTGTAGAATACTATGGCTATTGCATAGGATTTCTAATTCAATTAAGCTTTCTATTAGACTACAGATGGACATAGAGTGAGAGCATGTTTCCAAGACTCTTCTACACCAAAACACTATGCCACCTCCCCATCTCTGCTTTCTGTTACATTATGCTAGAATTCCTGCTAGCAGTACTGAAATAGAAGGAGTTAATTTGTAAGGGAAATGTTGACTGTTGATTATATTCTGCTGAAAAGCCAATAATATCTGAATATGGTTAAAGGCAGCTTTCTTTCCCTAAGCCTTTGATTTTTAAATCTGGAAGCAAGGCTCCTAATGCATTTAGGCATCCTTCAAAATGTTATCTGTGTTTATCTCTGTTTATCTAATAACAGACAAAAGTTATATATACAGGCAGCCTCCTCAAGATCATCCACATGAAGACAAGGACATATTTCACTACAATCAAAAACTGTAGGATTTTCTCCAGCATGGTTTCATCATAGATGACACAACTAGAGCAGATGAAATGTCAGCCTTGTGGATGATCAGAAAATTGAGTCTTAAAACCATATATAGCTGTTTTAAGCGTCAGTGGATGGGCTTAAGCAAAAGAAAAATATTTCTGCAGAATCAATGTCAGCTGCTCCTATACCATTTGCAATATTGCATAAGTAGGCAGCAACAGTTCCAATTTTAAATCAAATTAAGGAGTTCCTTTTTACAATCACAATAAAATTCTCTAAAAGTATTTCAGGTATCCAAGTAAGACTCACAATTACACCAACACAAAGCTTTAATGAGATACAAAAGGTTTGTATCCTTTGCAATCATCTTCGGAATGGATTCTATTTAATGCCATTTTATATTCTCATTACAATCTTTGTCAGTTAAGGCATCAGAATTTTAATGACCAGTACAGTCTGTTCGAAAACTATAAACTCTTAATGGACTTACAGAGATTTTAGCACTTTTATTTTCTGGACTCTTCGCACTTTCCTCTCCTGACACAGCTTAAGAGATACAAACAGGACAGAAAAGAAATGCTAGAAGCAGAAAGCCGGAAGTTTTAAAATGAAGTCTAGGGTAACTGAAATGAAGATCACAGAATCATAGAATAGAATCATAGAATCATAGAATCACCAAGGTTGGAAAAGACCTACAAGATCATCCAGTCCAACCGTTCACCTATCACCAATAGCTCCCACTAAACCATGTCCCTCAACACAACATCCAATCGTTCCTTGAACACCCCCAGGGTCGGTGACTCCACCACCTCCCTGGGCAGTCCATTCCAGTGCCTGACCACCCTTTCTGAGAAGTAATATTTCCTAATGTCCAGCCTGAATCTCCCCTGCCGCAGCTTGAAACCATTCCCTCTAGTCCTATTACTAATGACACAAGAGAAGAGGCCGACCCCCAGCTCACTACAACCTCCCTTCAGGAAGTTATAGAGAGCAATAAGATCTCCCCTGAGCCCCTTCTTCTCCAAGCTGAACATTCCCAGCTCCTCATATGGCCTGTGCTCCAGACCCCTCACCAGCTTTGTTGCCCTTCTTTGAAACGTTCCAGGGCCTCAATGTCTTTCTTGCAGTGAAGGGCCCAAAACTGGACACAGTAATCGAGGTGCGGCCTCACCAGTGCTGAATACAGGGGGACAATCACCTCTCTGCTCCCACTGGTAATGCTGTTTCTGATGCAAGCCAGGATGCCCTTGGCCTTCTTGGCCACCTAGGCACACTGTTGGCTCACGTTCAGCCGAGCATCAATCAATACCCCCAGGTCCATTTCCTCTACACAGTCTTCCAGCCACTCTGCCCCAAGCCTGTAGCATCACCTGGGGTTGCTGTAGATGAAGTGCAGGACCCGGTATTTGGTCTTGTTGAACCTCATCCCACTGGCTTCAGCCCAGCTCTCCAGCCTGTCCAGATCCCTCTGCAGGGCCTCACTACCCCCAGGCAGATCCACACTCCCAGCCAATTTGGTGTTATCATGTTGCAAGGATCCAGAAGTCATGGTCCTTGGCTATGGGAGCTTGGATAAATCTAAATTAACATTTTTAAAAGTCAGGGAAATGCCCAAATTCCAAGCAGGCAATTGGCATAAGTGACCTGCTGTTCAGAAGTGCTATTTTTTTTTTTTTTTTTTTGGTCACCTTTTCTATATATTGATTGTTTATCTAGAGAAGGCAATGGTTTTATACTGAGTTGTGTTGTGACAATGTCCATCAGAAACCAATACACTGATAACAGAAAGCCAAGGAATTTGGATATTGTGTGGACGCAATCACTGAGACAGTGTGAACCAGAACATTCTGTGCCTTCAGCTATATTTTTATCTTCATAATGATTTGTTTTCTGGGTTCTAGACTATTTATTCAAAATAGAAAAAATCCACAGGAAAGAAAGAAAAGCCAAAATGTCAATTTGCAATTGCAATTATTTTGGGAATTTATCACTAGGAGAAAAAAACAACAACAGCAACAAAAACCAGTGTAATAATGCTGACTTCAAACTAGCCTTGGTTTACAAGAAGAAAATGGGAGAAGACCCCAGAAACTTCAGACCTGGTAGACTCTCTTAGACAGCTCAGTCTGTGCCTTGATAAATTTCATGCTTAAATTTGTTGGTTAATATCCTTAGCTGGTTGTTCCTCAGACTTGACTAATCAACTTAATTCTTATTGCATATTCTTCAATCACTATAACTTTTAACAATATAGTTCTTCAAATAAAACTGACTTACAGGGAAAGATGTGGTCAGTGGACACCATTTGTCTTAATGGGTTGTAAATCTCATGTAATATGTGAAAATAAAAAATAATTAAAAAAAAAAAAAGAACAAATAGCATTTTTCTTGAGCAAGTAGACTGCACTTTGCTAAGACTGTTATTAATACATATACTTTGTTTGTGTTGGCAGTGGTTTGTTTTGTTTTGTTTTTTAGATACACATACCCTCTTCTCTTATTTTAGTATTTAACAGTTGTATCTTAACAAAAGTGTCAAAGTAAAAAAAAATATATATATATATATCTTCCCTTATTGTCTACCTATGGAATCAGCTAGACTGATTGCATGTAAATTCCCAGTACTCAGAAGTATTCAAATATCTTGATAACTCAGTACTTAGGGATGCCAATAAGAAAGCTCCAGTCCTCATATATTCAATCAATAACTCTAAATCAGGATTTGAAACCAAAGCTAAAATCTTGCCTGTAGAGAAGTTAGTATAAATTTGCATTGATTTCATTAGAGCTAGCATTACAACTGTAGTATTTCCTTTTGTTGTCTCAGCTTATTTTCATTAACTAGATCCCAATTGTTTAAAAATACATAGTTGCCTACAAATAAAATCTGTTGATCAAATACCAAGAAACTCCAGGAGTGCAGGTTGGGATTTATATTGCCCAAGTTAAGCAATCTAAAAGTCAAATCTAAGCTTATCATCTAGGCTCCTTCTGTCTGAAGGGTAGCTCTCTTTTAAAAATTAGCATTCATCTTACATTGCATAAATGTCTCCCTTGAGGTACCCATTTCAATCAGTTATAAAACAAGCCTTGCTTAGACAGTATGCCTAAGTTTAAAATAAATTTCTTTGGGACTGAATGCCAGGGCAACTGTTGATTTTAAAAGAATTGCGGATGTTAATGTCAACATCAGCAAAACTCAGCAGTTTAACTGAAGAGCAGCTGGTACTAGACTGATGAGCAGGATGATTGCAATTCATCAAAGGACTAATGAAGATCTCCATGAGACACCTCTGGTATTTTCTGGAAGAGAATATCAAAACCAGGAAATAGCTAAATATAGCGTTTCAAAATTCACTACATGAAATGAACAGAGAGCTGCAAATGATTGAAATTCATGTCAAAGCTCATTGTGCAGCTACAATTGCTAATTAAAAGAAGTAAGACCAAAGTATGATTAAATATGGCAATCAATAGAAGATGTATGAAATGAGGTATGTGGAAGGGATTAAGAGTCTGTAAAGGTGACTAGTAGACTGGAACTTCTGAATTTAAACTGTGATACAGCTGGAACATATAGCTATTTGGCCCCATGTACGAGACATCATTCTTGTTCTATATCTCAGTGAATTAAAAACAACAACAACAACAAAGTCAATTCATGTTTCTATCAGAGTCTGATACCGGATGAGGAAGGATGAGAAACTGATGCTGTTATATAAGGCTAGCGAGATGCTTAGCAGATGTTCTTTAAAACTCATCCTGGTCTGCAGCACACCCGGAGAGCCAGTGTTCCCTGCTCTCTTCACTAGTGAGACACAGGGAGACTCAGGAAGAACAGCCAGCACTAGTTATTTTCTTTTGAAGATAAACCCTGTGACAAAGCTGAAAGCATGATTAGAAATGAGTATCTGTAAAGCATCTTGTGATAGACTCTTCTAAACAGATCAATAGCCACTCAGTCTCCCTTTAAAAGAAAGATTATGAAGTATTTACTATAGCAAAAAGCTAGGAGTAAATATGTAATGAAAAAGATTTCCATTGGTAGTGTATTCCTTGCCAAAAAGCAATAATTATATTTTATATTTATTGAAACCAAGGCTGAAATTGTATTCTCTTTCTCTTCTGATCCTTCAAAGAAACAACATTTGCTAAGCCAAAAAGAATTATTTAAAATTGCAGTTCTAAAACTGGTCTACTGTGGTGGGTTAACCCTGGAAAATAGCTAAGTATCCACACAGCTGCTCTTTCATTCTCCCTTCCCAGCAGGAGAGGAAGAGAAAATAGGATAGAAAAGCTCATGGGTCAAGATAAAGGCAAAGACATCACTTACAAAGTGATCATAAGCAAACCAGGCTCAATTTGGAGAAAAGCAATTTAATGCAGATGCAGATAATGACAGACAAAAAGTTAAAATGACACTTTCCCTCATTCCTTTTCCTAGCCCACATCACTGCCCTTCATGTGGCAGAGGTCTCTCTCTCCCTAAGTGATTCAGGAAATGGGAGGGGATAGAAGTTTCACTCAGCTCACCCCAGCCCCTCTCAGTCTCTCTTTCCTCCTCACACTGAGCCCTGCCTAGGGCTGCAGCCCTTCAGGAACACCCTGTTCCCACAGGGCTCCCCACAGCCACAGCTCCTTCAAGAAATGTCCCCCTGCTGCAACGTGGGCCCTCCCCGGGCTGCAGGTGGGGATCTGCTCCAGTTGGGCTCTGCGGGGCTGCAGTGGGATCCCTGCTGTGGGCCTTGAGCCCCTTTGCTGTTTTTCCATTGCTGAGGGTCTCCTTGGCCCATGCCCCAGATTCTGATACCCAGATGAGGTCAAGTCTATCTCAGCCAGTCCTGGCAGCTGCCTTTTAATTTTACCTACAGTGGTGTAATCCATAAAGAAAACCACCAGATCATGTAGGACAACGTGTTTTGAGTAGCTTACCTCAATTCACACATGCCATTTTGTTGTGGCTTTTTTTTGTTGTTGTTTTGTTTTTGGGCGGGTTTTGTTGTTGTTGTTGTTTTTGTTTGCTTTTTCCTGATCAAATCTGTTACCTTTTTTTGTCAATAAGTTATTTGCAAATTGTTCTGTGTTAGCTGGAAAGGCTCAATGTATTTCTCGGTAAAAAAATACCCTCAATTCCACATATTCCATTTTGCCTGTTATCCTCACAATATCTGTGTAAAGCATAGAATGATTTTGTTTTTGTTTGTTTGTCTGTTTTCAGGGGTTGTATCTCTCCAAAAATACTATAGACTTTTTCTAAATCTATTCATTTTTCCACTCCCCAGTGCACAGAGGAAGGGTATTTTGTTTCATCACAGAGAATGAAAAATCACATTTGACTTCCTTTTTATCTCTTCTTTCTCATAGGCAAATGATTGAAAAATGGAAACTAATCCCATAGAGGCATAGATATAAAACACAACAACTTGCTGCAGCTGCAGGAATTGAGTACTTCAGGTGGAGCTGATCAAGCAAATAAGTTTCAGGCTTTTGGTTTAGTTTCACTTTTCTCCCTTGTAACTGCATCAATAAACTTTTTGTCCAACCAGCAATTCTTAAGAAGAGTAGGGAGACATGTATTTGAGTTGTACCACAAATATTATTCTAAGTACTTTCCACTGGATGGCATAAGCTTTCAAGAGGCCAGACTAGATATCCATTATAATCCATTTTGGTTTTAGAATCAGAGAATTGATAATAAGTACAATGAACAGCTGTGAGCAAACTTTTTGCATTATTTCCTTGTAGAAATTTATTTTCAATAATTCAATATAGCAAATTCCAGTGTCGTTCATGTACAGTGCAAAAAAAGTAACTTAGGAGTGTTTCTAGTTTGTAAGTAATAGGAAAAATAAATACATCTTGAAGAACTCAGACCTTATCGGATTAGATGCTAAAAGCACCACGAAGGATGTGTCACACTTCTCAAATTTAACTGAAAAAAGGAAGATTGAACTTACTGTCCTCTCAGCTTTGTGTATCCTTGACTCTGATGTATACAAGTGACATTCATTGCTTCTAAATGAAAGTGTTGTGATACATCTTAATTTCTTTATTTTTTAACTCTTTTCTGAAGTAGAATATTATTTCTGCAATTAAGCAGTCTCCACTGGCAATACAACTAAATAACCCAGAGTTACCTGTATTTTATTTTTATAAAAGAGCTCTAAGTATAACATGTGTTGTTTATTGTTACAGGAGATTTCTTCCATGTTCATTCAAGAGGAAAAGAGACACCGGTGTAACCAAGGACTTTAGCAGCCATGTGATGGTCCTCCCTTCCCTTCTACCACACAGTGCCTTTCTCAGATCATCTTTCGCTGGTTATTAAAGACTGACTGGTTTGCACCAGTGACATCAGAGTTGCAAAAACTTCTCACCCAGCAAGAAATGCAATGTATACCTAGATGTCTAATCTATTTTCAAAATAAGATTCAGCCGTGCAATACGTCCTTGCTTTCCATTATTGTTCACAGTTTCATGACCTCTTCCATTTGTTCACGGTACCAAAAAAGAGGACTCCAAGGTCTCTGTTACGTTGAGGACAAGTCAAGAACAAGGACTGAGCTTATCTTGCCTGATGGGAAGTTTTAAAAACTGCAAGTACTTTGTATCCTCAAAAGATATGTGAAAGGTAACGAAAAGTCAAGGCTTTTCACATTGTGCAATCCACAGCTTCTTTACATGATTCACAGCAAAATGGAGTGGGTGGGAACTGACCAGAACAGAGAAGTGTTCTGCTGCTCATTTTTAATTGAATATGCCACCTTTTCTCAACATAGCACTTCTTTCTGTTACAAAAGAATAACAGCAAGTGGATTGTGTTAATTTATGAGGGGAAAAAACAATCTATGCATAGCCTGGAAAATAATTCATAAAAAGTTTTCAGCACAGTTATCTCTTTCTGTTTTTGTCATGTCTTTAGTAAACCTTTTTGTCATTAGTAAACCTTTCAAAAGCCTTACTTTCTTGATAGATATCCAGTGAATTGCTGTTTTATACCGTTACTCCACAAGAAATGATGAGGGGAAAAAAATGAAAACCCAGACTTTTACACTGCTGCTCCTGTTCTCCACCAATCTAAATGGAAATCTAACTATTCAGTGTAATCTCTTGTTTCCATTTTGGGAATAAGTGGATTTTTCCTTCTTGTTATTGAAATCTGAATATTAAGTTAATGTTTCTTCTGCATTGACATGTTTAAGAAATCACAGTGATGTAAAAGGTGAGATGGAAGAGCAATAAAATACCTTGACTTGAAACAATTGGTTCCTTACAATCCATAGTCCCACCTTGATGTCTCTTGTTTGTTTTTTTTTTAATTTCCATCCTTCTTTTCCCTATTTTTTTTTTTAATTATGTGTTTTGTTAATACTATATCCTCTTTAAAAAATGCTCTTCAAAGTCTACCTAAAATCAAGTGACTAGGACATGAACAATTTCATTAAAGGGTTATTCAGAAAAAAAAATATATATTTTCTCAGCCCATCTTCCTGAAATGAAACCATTGTTTTTATTAGAATTTCATGTAAAATCCAAGGTCAAACTCAAGCCTGAACAATTTATGTTCTAGACTTTACATAACAGTAGTTTCAGACCTAAGTGAGCAACCTTGGTGACATGATAGATTGTTTGCTACCATCAGGAATGATTAACAGGGAGAAGTTATTATCTTAGACCTCTCTGAATCATTTGACACATCTGTAATATTTCCATGAGAATGTTTTAATATTAAGGTACATCCAAACAACATGATGGAAAATAGTATCAAAGATCAATGATCTCTCTGGTCCTGCATGGCATTTTAATGCAGTTGTGAAATCATAGGGACTTATGTGCTAGCAGCTTTTCACCATATATATCTACACTACACAGAGCACATCACTTGGAAAGTAGGTCCAAGTCTGAAATGAAAAACATTTTGCTGAATTTAAAGCCAAGGGGTCAGTGATGATGCTGGTGAATGAAGGAAAGCACTTTAAAATTTTGGTATTGAGAAACAGCTTTTGGCTGAAGAATATGTATCTATAATTTGGTAACATGGTTGGTAGTTTATTACTTGCTGTATTTAGAGTCTTACCGACATGTGCTTCTGAGTGACACTGTTTGTCACCGGCTGCCCAACATGACCTAATATTACTCTTGCAAGTACTCCAATATTCATGATTTTTTCACTTTTCTGGCCAGGTTACAGTCATGAAATATAGCATGGAATTAAACCATTAATTGCAAATACTGTCTGCATTGGATCCTGACAGTTCAGGAGACAGAACATTTATAAACTTATTGTCTGTTTTATTTTTTTTCACTGTTTGTTTTTGAACACTGAGTCAAATTCAGAATTCGAGCTTTATTTACAGTTCCAGAGGGAGGGAGGATGTATTTATCTTGTCTAACCTTAGAATTTGCATTGTAAATGTATGCATATGTCTTGTGTTTTTATAGTGATGGAGACAAACAGGCACTTTTAGGAAACATGTTGTGAGAATGTGATCAATACCTCTGTTCTGTTGGTACTACTGAACTTTCTATATAAACATTAAATCCATGTGATTATTTTCAGGGATTATTCTGTGAGCTCCCCTTAAAACAAACCATCAGAACGAGCCACTCCATCACTTGTTGCACTTCTTCAACCTTTATGACTATCTTCTCCTTTATGAACACATAGAAAAAAGTGAAAAAACTTTACAATCAAAACCCTTCTCTGCATACACAATTCTCTCCCCTGGGAGAAGGCATAGAATGAAAATGAGCTACAACTGACACATTAGTCACTTTACTTGATGTGCTAATGGAAGATACTCCAATATTGTGGGTGATTAGGGCTGCATAAAAATTTATATAGTAGAATAGAAACTGCTTGCTTACAATGGGCAAAGAGAAGACATTCTGAATAGGATTAGATTTATTTTATCAACTACATAGCAGTCAAAGCTGTTTCAATGAAGATAAATGAAGAATTCTATCATCTTACTTTGTAGACTTATTTAACCAACAGACTGTCTGCTCTATGATTTGTGATGGCTTTACACATTAGAAACTAACTGAGATATATCATGACTGTCAAATCCTGGTATTCCTGTGGGTTTCACATACAGTACAATGGAACCACTTTCATTATCTTTGCGTTACAGATAATGGATTATAAACCATCTTACAGTACCGAAAAGAAAGCCTCTTGGAGACAGAAACACTCCTAATACTAGAACATATTTTAAACTTTTTCCACTTAAATAATAATAATAATAATAATAATAAATATTTGAATCAAAATGAAGGTGTCTTTATTTGTTAAAAGATGTGTGTATGTGTGTGTGCCTGTATGTGTGTGTTAAGATCATGTCAACCACCAGGTTACAGTAACTGTGCAGTTATTCTTACCACAGCACTGACTTATAAGCAGTTGGAATAGGCTAATGGCTTGGGATTCAAAAAAGTCACTGACCAATTCCAATTGTCAGCAACATCAACTGATTTGTTGCTCCTGCCATTTGAACTCTACCTCACTGTTCTTCTTTTGCGTGAAATGTCCTTCTGTCTTTCTTGTTCCTATTGCTAGACTGTTACTACTCTCATTCTTCCTTTTACTCATAGTCTTACACACAGCCCGAAATCACAGAAATAATCCTTTACTGGAATCTCATAACTATATACAAAAGGAGCAGGAGTGAATCAAAGTTTGTCCCCCTCCAAAACAAGCAATCTCCAAAGTATGAAAAACCAACATATATGAGAAAGTGCAACACTATTAATTGCAGTTTACTAAGCATTGAAAGCCAGAGCTGTCTCAGACCTCAACATAGACTGCAGATGACTGTTTGGACAGATGTAACCCTCCCATAAGCCCTGTTCCATATTGCAAATCACATGTAGAATCCTTAAATACTTTTGGACAACCAAAATGGTACTTGATGCCTATGTTTCTTCATAGCCATCATTTTTTCTCATATCCCTTCAACTGCAGTTCCTTCATGCTCAAGCAAGGAAAGATATTTCAAGGGGGATTTTCAAATGCTGCCTGAGATTCATCAATCCTTTCAGATTTCTTAACATCTGCTGCACATTCACTGGCAGTTCTTTAAAAAAAAAGTGTAGCTTCTTTTATTACCATTACATCTTGTCCTTTCTTCTTATTGCAATAATCAGTTTTATCATTTATCATAGTTGTATTGTTGATACACAAGATATGACCAAGGCAAAGTTTGTATGAATAAGTGTTGTTTTTGATTAAATCAGTCCATACAGTGGGAGTGAGCAGATTTTGAAGAGCACAGAGGCTTCACAAAATCTTCTTTAGGTCAGAAGAAGGAAGAAAAGTTCTCAAATCCAAGAATAAATAGAAGATAAAGCCTTCAAGTTTTATTTATGACAACTTGAGGGAGGAGAGTATCTGTTACTTGTACAACATATGGAGCTGTAGCCTAGCTATTCCTCAGTCCCACTTGAAAACTTAGAGACAGTAGCTAGTATCTCTGTTCTTTAGCTTCTTCTTTAATAGGGGCTTAGAAGTGAGAGAGAATTGTGCAGTGCTATTAAATCAATTCTATCATACCAATGATGTTTAGAACTCAGTAATCTGTGAGCTTTGTTTCCTTGGGTGATAAAAACAAACAAAAGAAATATTTACAGATTTTGGGGATGAAGAGGTGGGTGGGTGTTAAAGGTATATTTTTGATGTATGTTTTTCTTCACTGAGAAAAAGGTGTTTATGTCTTTCATTAGCTATATGAGTGAAGTCATTACAGGATTTTTTATTTTTTTTTCCCTTAGTCTTACACATAAATGCAAACAATTGTTCAAATTGCATGTTTTGATACCAGAAAGAAAGTTCAAATGTGTTTGGTGCAGGAAAAAGTGACCCTTTCTGCAAAGACTGCTTTGAATAAGAAAACAAACAAACAAAAAACTTTCATGTGTTTCATGTGTTCTTTTCACTTACCTTACTTTAATATCTTACACAAAGCAGCAATCTTTCTTGGGAAAAGGCATCTTAAAGGCTTGCAAGCTGCCTAGCTCATTTTGAGCTTGCAGTTACTGCCATAATGATGATAAACTTAAATCATGTGCACATTAGTTGGTTCACTACAGTATGCATCCCTTGTATTTAATAAATATTTAACTGTCTACTGTGTAATAATTAATCATCTTGGCTTTCCTTATAAATGTCCTTCTGTAAAGGTTGCATGGTTGTTTTATATCTACAATAAATCAGCTTTTCGAAAAAGAAAGCTATGGCAGACAGTGCCTCTATCTCCACGGTAATCCAGCTCTGAAGTATGTATTTTTTTAGAGTTCATAATTAATTGCTTGATAGGGAGAAGGGAAAAAAAAAAAGAAATTTGGCATTCAGAAAAAAAAGCTAAGGCAGACAACAGCTGAAATAGGATCAGAGGTGCTGTTTAAAACTTTGTATTTAGGATATAATCAATTTGTAACTAGACCTTTACCATTGACACCAAGACTTCAGCTCTAGGCTCAGTTATAGTCCTGGCCTACTGTGTGGCATTTCCTTTCAGTCTTGTGTGGCTCTGTGTCACCGGATCCACCAGGAAGATAAGGTTGCTTTTAGATTCATGGAATATACAATAGCTGTAGAAATGCACTCACATTCTCAAGTCACACTGTGGAATTTAATTATGTTTGGAAACTACAGAAGATCTGCACAAGACGAGTGCAGATACTTAACAGCTTAGAAGCATCTCTGTTAATTGAATAACCCCTCATAAAATACATAGACAAAAGCCTTTCTCTTAGGCACTGTCTTTAGTTCTAAAAGAAAAAGTTGTTAAAGCCAGTATGTGAATTGAAGAGTCAACTAAGACAGATTGTAGGAATTGGAAAGAACAAATAGACATTATTTTTAATGCATCCTTTCTCTGGAGATGATATGCCTTTCTGCTTGTGGTACTCTATCACAAACAGATTTCTGAAGTCAAGTCACTGAGATGCCTCTTTCAAAAGTCATTGTATTTAGATCTGTTCATTGGTTGGTTTTCTTTTTTTTCAGGATAAGGTAGAAAATGATGGCTTTGGCACTGACAAGCCCTTTAGCTGTATTACGAGAGGTGTATGTTCCATTCCATAGATTGCTTCCTACAGTTTTGGTTTTATTTTCTGTCAAAAATTTACCTAACATAGAAGAGCTCTAAGAGGGAATAGGTTTACCCATTAATTCCGGTTTCTTGTGATATATATACTCATGATGTTTGAATACTCTCTTGAGGATGTTCGGAAGTAAACTTCCTCACATTTCAGTGAGAC
Source organism: Alectoris magna (assembly GCA_030625065.1). Taxonomy (NCBI): domain Eukaryota; kingdom Metazoa; phylum Chordata; class Aves; order Galliformes; family Phasianidae; genus Alectoris; species Alectoris magna. The sequence continues at coordinate 6,589,935 of CM060561.1, forward strand.
CTAAAGTTATCTCTTCTGTCCCTTTCTTTTTTCTTCCCACTTCCACAACAATGAAATTGCTCTCATAGTCATATAAAAGTAAGCTTACTGTCCTTGTGAGTTTTGTAGTCTAAAATCCTAGATATTTTCTGAAAGTGACTGAGGTTGAGGTCTTGAGGTAAGACATAGGGATGTCTCAGCTGTGAGTGAATGCCTTAGAGGACTGGAGTGAGAGAAAAGGCACTCTGCTTAACACTGTCAGGTTACATGATTCAAAGCTCTTAGTGCAAACAAGAGGAGCCCAGAGGCACAAGTCAGGTGGGGGAGCCCCAGCACTTCAGACACAAACTCTTGGTCAATTTCCTGATAGATCAGCCCCAGGAGGCAATATTCAGGCACCTAAAATGTGTGAGAGACATATGCCAATGTCAAACTACATTTTAGGTCCCTCGATTTCCAAAAGACCTACAATTATTTCTCCAACAAAACACAGATCTGCAAGTCTCTGATATCTGACATATTTTAGGCAGTAAGCCTAGCATTTGTAGAGCTTAACTGTAGAAAGCCTAGATTTCAAAATGAGGATTTCACCTAGGTGATGCTAAACACTTCTTACTGGAAAACAAGTTAAGAATCTATTCAACATTTAGGCTTACATCTGCAACCAGTAGGTATCTCTACAGGGTGATTCAGTCAACAAAATGCTTTGCAGTGCTTCCTGAAGTGTTCTACAATGGTCTGAAATGGTTTGCAATGCTTTCCAAAAGAATTCCAGGTATTAGGAAAAATTCTCGTGGTGTTGTAACACTGTGTAACTAAACACCACCAGCCACTCCTTCATTTCCCCTTCGCAGAAAGACAGGGGGAGAAAATACAATGAAAAAAACTTCATGAGTTGAGATCATAACAGGGAGATATTCCCCAGTTACCATTACAAACAAAATAAACAGCATATAGGGAAAATTAATGTAATTTATTACCAATTGATAGCAGTGAGAACTAAAAGCAACGTAAAAACACCTTCCCCTCACTTACCCACATCACTATAATACTCTTGGCATTAAAGAAGAACAACATAATAATAGCAAAGAGTTTCTTATTACATGGAAAATGAGGCAAGGAAAACTGCTGGGAGCTGAAATTATTTAGATTCGTTCCTTGATTATAGCTGATGAAATTAAAAAATAAGACTCCAGATGTCTAACAGAGAGGCTTGGGGTTTGTTTTGTTTGTTTGTTTTAGATATATTTTCAATCCTATTGTCACTTAACTACCTAGGAAGTTCTGCGATATAGAAACATTTTAAGTATAAGCCTTCTGCCAATGTGACTCATTATATCATTACAAAAGCCCAGAGGAGGGAATCAGAAATTAATCCAAAATTAGATGTTAATTAGAAATGTGTGCAAATTGATATACTGTGTGGGAGATACTATGGCATGAGGTGTGTTAGATTAGCACTTTTTACCTCACTCTGAGCAAAGAATTGTACATAAACTGAATGCTTGATAGAAATGTGGATGTCTATGTAAAAAGAAAAAAAAGTTGGCCACCAAATGCCTAAAGTAAAAACAACTGGATAATAATAAAAAGATTTTCTCATTTTTTTTCCTATTGTTTCTTTTCATGTTTGCAGGTACCAATAACCCACAGGCTCATTTAGCATTTGCTATGGATTTACTGTACATGATGGAAAAAATACTGAAATGCCACTGGGTGGTTAGGCAGGGTGTCAAACTGAAAATGTAATAATAGAGAGTCTTAGAGAAGGGTATCCACAAGGAAAAAAAAATAATAATAAAATAAAATAAAATAAAAATTATTAGGGAGACAGGTAAGTTGGTTGATATTTGATTCATTAAGTCATCAACTAATGGCCAACTCTCCTCTTGCCAAATGACAGCTTGGATAATTTTCATGCCATGACCAGCTCCTGGCATGCCAGTGTTAAAGGATTTGTAGGCATCCGCAACTCCTATAAACAAAGAGAAAAAAAAAATTAAAAGAAGAAACAACACCTCAGATATTTGTGAACAATTTACAGGTTTCCCAGAAGACTCATAAATTATTAAAAGGAATATTTCACTATTATTTTTTTAATGTTTATTATTATAAAATATTCCAATTATTTGCAAGAGCAAAATCATTGAATCTCCACTTTTGGTAATATGCCATTTGCTCACCTTTCAGTAATTATCAGCACCACTGAAAATGACATTATTTCAAAACTACAGCAATGACCAACACAGAAATTCCAGAAGAAGAAATCACTACTATTATGAAATCACTATTTTTTATATTGCACTCTGTCTGCAGTCTGGCTAGCTACAATCACTGCTAAAATATAGCCTATCTGCTAGGAACTTTTCTTAGAACCACATATCTTAGTTTTCAGTCACATCAGAATATACTCCGATGAAGGCAATTGAGAAAACTCCGCCCCCGGAGGTAGAATACTTGTCTTAGGAACAACTTTGTAAGATCAATTAATTTCTAGATTAAGTGTTGAATTTTGAGCTAAAAATCAGAAAAACAAGCAAAGTTAGGCTTCATTAATAATTTTATATCCTTAGTATTAATGAGTAGAAGTAATTCTCCGCTGTAAAAGATGTCTGTCTGCCATGACGTAAATTATATTCCAGAAAAGACAATCCTTTTCTGTCTTAACCATGCTCACTTTCTATTTTCGTTAATATCACATGACTTGTTAGAACAAAGTTTCCATTTTAGCTTCATATACATATTGCACAAGTGCCAAGTCCTGACATTTTTGCATCAAAAGTTAATGGGAAACATCATTTTTCAAGTGTCTAGAGCAAGTACAAGTTATGGTCCCAGGAGGAAATAGTCAGACATATTGGACTCTCAGAAAATGATCTATTCAGCTCTCCAAAGGGATTTGGATATCCAATCACCTTATAAAATTAATGAGAATTGGGCATACTCAGCCTCTAAGTGGTTTTGAAGAGCTTGTCCTCAAAATCCATACTGATAAATAATAATGGCTTATTGCTTGTGAGTTCATACCTAATCTCAGCATACATAGGGGCATCTTTAACTGGATATTTAATCCATTAGATAAATACATTTCTGCTATACAAGACTATTAATATATGAGTATTTCTTAAACTGGGAACTGCATCTCTAAGGCTTTCTTACATACAGATAACACTAAATATTAGACTTAAATACTCAAAGTCTAGCTCCCTAAGTCTAGCACTTGACATATTACTTTCTTAACATGATTTTCAAAACCTATAGTTAAGTTAACAAAGATATGTGCCTCTCACCACTTCTCTCAAGGACACACTCATCTTCATCACCTATAACTTTTGTTTCGATCTTCATAGAATCATAGAATGGTTGGGTTGGAAGGGACCTTTAAGATCATCTAGTTCTACCCCCCTGCTATAGGCAGGGACATCTCCCTCTAGACCAGCTTGCTCAAAACCCCATCCAGCCTGGCTTTGAATGCTTCCAGTGAGGGAGCATCCACAACCTCATTGAGCAAACTGTTCCAGTGTCTCACCACCTTCACAGTAAATAATTTCTTCCTGATATCTAGTCTAAATCTACCCTCTACCAGTTTAAAACATTTCCCCTCATCCCGTTGCTACCTGGCCTTATAAAAAGTCCTTCCCCAGCTTTCCTGTAGGCCCCTTCAGGTACTGGAAGACTGCTATTCGGTCTCCTTGGAGACTTCTCCAGGCTGAAGAGACCTAGCTCTATCAGCCTGTTCTTGTAGGGGACATGCTCCACCCCCCTGATCACCTTTGTGGCCTTCCTCTGGACCTGATCCAACAGCTCCATGTCCTTCTTGTGCTGGGGACTGCAGAACTGGACACACTACTGCAGGTGGGGTCTTACGTTTTCTTACATCTGCCTAATGCAGGTACCATGGCAAAATCTTTTGAACGAAATCTTGTGTCCCTCTAGAAAATATTAGGATATACAATTAATTTTTCCAAGCTTGTAATGTGGATATTTATTTTTCATATATCAGTGCTAGTCATACAGAGGGAATGGAAAAATGAAGCCAGGCTCTATTTTAAATAAGTTAGTGAATAAATAAAGAGCTAGCCTTATTGTCTTTTTGATCAGTATGAAGACTTTAAGATATAACTACTTAAAATCTATTTATTGAGATGAAGATGTTGTTTTGCTCTCAGTAAATCCAATGTATGGCTGGGATAATGTTGTTTTTGTGTACTTCTTAAAAAAAAACGATAATGATAATTTTATGAAGTTATAAATTGGCTGTCATTGGTAGTACAAATATGACTCTTCGCTTATTTTCTTCACATTTATTTCCCCTGAATCTTTTAAATCAGGAGTCTAATCTAAACTTTACTGCTGCTGGCAGTGTTTTGGTATTATAAGAGTAGCTGTTTCTTGTCATCTCAATGTTTTAACCTGTTGCTGACAATGGACCAAAACAAAAGCTTAGAGAACAAAGCTGTTATCAATAAAAGAATACAGAGATTGAGTTCCTGAGACGTCCCAGCAATTAGTAGCTCAGTTGTTCCTGTAATTGCAGAGAAAACTGAGCAGATGTGTGGCAACGGCACAGAGTGGTCTTATCACCAGTTTACAGGTTGAGAGCTGGGGTCACTTGGAAATTAAATCTTTTTTTTTCTAGTCTCCAACATTAATTTGAAGCAACAGAGAGTATTAACATGGGTGCAGAACTATGCTTGTAGAAGCTGTGAATTTTAATACTAAGAAGATTAAATAAACTGGTGGGTTGCCTCAAATTCATGTATAGAAATACCAGCCAAGCACAGTTTTAATAGTGCTTGCGGATATCAAAAAGCATATTTAAGACTAAAATGTCTACTTTAAAAAATATAAAGAGATACAACTTTTCAACAACTTATTGATGCTCACATACCAAAATGATGGTACTTTGAGAACAATTTTGTTGATACAACCATTAGAAACAAATCCTAAAAGATTTTATTTTCATATTTTCCCTCATTAATACACTTACATAATGGACCATTGAATATCTTCTCTAACAGCTATGTCTAAACTAGGCATGTTCAACCCATGGCTCATGGGCCACATGAGGCCCAGCTCAGCTTGCCCTGCAGCCACCCCCCACCCTATGCCATCATGGGGGTGGCTCTTCCTCACCACGTGGCCTGGCCCAGCCCCAGGTGCACAAACATCACTTAGCACCAACCAAACCTCAGTGTGTTATTTACCCTATCTGGGATGAAACCAGGGAATGGGGAGGCACAGTGAAGGGCTCACTCAGGTTATGGTATGTAAGTTTATGGATTTTGATACACAGTCCTGTGAAGAGCAAAAAATATGCAGCTGTGCTTTCCATTTTGATTAAAGAATTTGAGTATAGACTTCTAGAGTGCTGAAAAAATCATCATAATTTTTGTTTATTTGTGACTCCATTTTTAGTGAATGTAAATACATTACTTGGAAATTTCAAATGAAAAGTATAGAATTGCAACCAAAACTTTGATCATCTCTTTACCAGGCTTTTGTAAGCCCTATCTTACCAGAAAGAATTATCCTTCGCTTCAATCATACCTTATTCTTGTCATTGCTTTTTCGCAGTATACACATTTGTGAGCAACTGTTTTCAAGAATGAATTGCAACCACTGCCATAGAAACAAAGTTTTGCATTAGATACACAAAACAACGTCAAACATTCCACTGGTTTTATGTTTTTGTTGCTCTCTTTTATATGTTTCAATTAAAAAAACAAAACAAAACAAAACAAAACATTAAAAAGTAAAATAAGTTTTGTTTCTTAAATACATTAACAGTACTATGTATTTTATGAGGGCTGCTCTGAAAGTAATGGCTCCTTCTTAATAGTGTTGTCTCACAACACCAGAGACTGCTGTTGATGTTACGGCAGTAGAGGTTGAACCTTCCCACCAACATTCCATTATACTTTGATGCTGTGAGACAGATGGCAACAAATGGGCAGTTTGACACAATGACAGTGAGTATGAGGCAAGGGTGTGTTATGGAATCCTCAATGAAGAAAAAATTTCACCAACTGACATTTGTGAAAGCTTGGTGTGTGTTTATGGAGACCAAGCAGTGGATGTGAGCACGGTGAGATGGTGGATGGTGCATTTCAGCAGTGGCAACAAGGACAGTGGGTCACCATGGTGGTGCAGATTTTTATGGGCACAGCATGAAGGCTTTTGTTAATTGCTGGTGAAAATGCTTAGCTAATGGTGGCAATTGTGTTGAAAAAGTGTTTTTCAGCCAAGAATTTTCCCCATTAAATATCATGTTCTCTGTATCAGTTGTACTTGCTATGCAAATAATTAAGAGGCATTACTTTTGGAGCATTTTTTTGTATATACAGTCCTAGACAATACTTTTCACTCAGTGTGTCCCAGGCAAGCCAAAAGGTTGGATACCCATGCTCTAAACAATAGTCTCTTATAATTGGTGTGGTGAGCAGGACTAGGGAAATCATTCTGCACCTGTACTTGGCATTGGCAAGGCCTCACCTCGAGTACTGTGTTCAGTTTTGGGCACCTCAGTACAGAACGGACATGGAGGTGCTGGAGCAGGTCCAAAGAAGGGCAACAAGGCTTGTGAAGGGCTTGGAGAATATGCCCTATGAGGAGAGACTGAGGGAGCTGGGGCTGTTTAGTCTGGGGAAAAGGAGACTGAGGGGAGACCTTATTGCTCTTTTCCAGTATCTGAAAGGTGCTTACAGCTAGAGTGGGGCTGGTCTCTTCTCACTGGTGACGGGTGACAGGATGAGGGGAAATGGCCTCAAGTTGCACCAGGGTAACTTTAGGTTGGACGTAACGAAACACTTCTTTACAGAAAGGGTTGTTAAGCACTGGAATAGGCTCCCCAGGGAGGTGGTTGAGTACAAAAACCGTTTGGTTTAGCAGAGGATTGTTAGTTAGGGTAGTATGACTTAGCAGAGGATTGTTTGTTAGGGTAGTATGGTTAGGTTGCGGGTGGACTTGATGATCTTTAGGTCTTTTCCAACATGAGCAATTCTATGATTCTCTGGTTATATGATATATACTACTGAGAATAGTACAAAGAAATGAGACTTTGTGACCCTAATTAGATGATTTTTTTTTGTGTTTTTTTTTTGTGCCAGAGATTTATGAGGTTTTCCAAATGCTACTAATATTTATTTCACAAATATACTTTCACATTATATCAGCTGATAAGCTTTTGTCTTTCACAAGACAGTTTTAACTTATACCAAAATGCTATATAATAGTTTATGCAACCATTTTTCTTTCAAATTAATTTAGTCTATTGATAAAATAACAGTTTTTTAGGGAGTGTTAGTCAACTCCCACTGTTCTTTGAAAAATAAAATATAGTTGCTTATGTTAGGAAAAGTGAAAAAGTCCCAGTGAAAATTATACATCATACATGGAGTTATAATCAAAAAGAAAACCCTGTTTTACTCTATATCACATCTTGAGCATCTTGAACAATGTATATGCACTGTGGATGATTATCAGACTAGAAAATAAATATGCATGACATAAGGGGATGCTGAAAAGTCTGGTATTTGTTGCCTCCACCTTGAAAAGAGAAAGTGTGGAAATGTTTTGTCTTCATCTTCCTAATGGGCAGGTATAAAGAAGACTTCTCAGGAAGTGAAGTGATAAGAAAGGAGATGCTGAAAGACCACAAAACCTACTTTGTTCAGCATAGAGAGGAAACGAAAGCATATATACATACATACATAAATACATATATACATATTAAAAAAGTATCTGTACATACTTACATATATATATAAGTACTAAGTATCTTAAAAAATCACAGATTTCTGTCAATAAGTGACAAAAAATCCAGGGGACCTTTCTCCTCCTGGCACAGAGCGCTCTGAATCATGGATCCTGTGACCAAAAAAATAAAAAATAAATAATTTTTTAAAAAAAAAGCTAAAATGCCTCAGCAATATTTATTCACATTTCTGTAAGTAGTTTTTTTTTTTTTTTATTTCTGTATCAAGAAAATGTTAAAAAATAAATCTTTCTGAAGGATATGCATGCTAGAATGTAGAAATGTCTATTCTTACTGAAAAACTGACTATAAACTGATGCTGACTTATCTTGCCCTTTTTGGGGAGAGGTCAATAACGCATTATTTTAATGAAACAGATGAGGTTTTACTTCCCTTAGACTTTCCTAACTCCCTCCTCATGGATCAATATCAGTCCAGCTATTAAAAGGCAATTTTAAGTTGTCCTTAGGTTTCCTGCATTGGTGTTTCTGAGGTCAATCAGCAAAGAAAAATGAGGCTCCACTTTTCCCTGCTGCCCTTAATCATTTCATAATCCATACTACTGTGGTGGGTCTCTAAAGGAAGACAAGTTGTAAGGAAATTCATTTTGAAATGCATTCCACTACCATAAAGTTGATTTCTCCAAGGCTGGAAAGTATTTGGAATATATGAAAATAGTTATTAAAATACTTGATATGAGCTGTCTTTGAGACAAAATGCTTAAGAGTCACCACTATTTGATTCAGCCACAGAATTCTTATGTTGCTCTGCAAGATAACTATAATGTATCTCCCTTTCAGAAAGGTCCCTGGGAGTCTGTCATTGTACATGATCCAGATATGAAAAGAAGACAAGGCATCCATGCATGAATCTCTATTGCTTATTTTTTTGAGCTTGTTGGTTTGTAGTGTAAAACCTCGACCTTGTGAAATGTTGAATGCCTTCAGCTTCTCTTGACCTCAGAAGGAGCTGATGTCACACATCATATTACTACCTCTAATGCCAAGGAATTCGGGGGAGATCACTGTGAGGGTCTCAGAAACTTTGCTAGAAAATCAGCAGCACCTGATAAATTTTAACATCTCTTCTGCCCTTATAATTAAAATGCAAAATCTTTGTCATTCAGGAATTATTTTTGTAGTAATGATCAATTAGGAATAAAATGAGCAGCACCAAGAATAGGATTGTACTTTTGCATATGGTAATTTATTCATGGCTTAAGATGATGGAACTAGATCAGGGGAAAATGTATTTTTTAAATGAACAGGAAAGGGATAACTTTACCACCAGCTGACTCACATATATCCTTGCAGTCTGACTTGTTAGCTGTGAGGAACTGCAGAATTTCAATAATCAGTATTAAAATACTCAAACAAACAAGCAAACAAAAAACAGCAATTCAATCAGGTATCTTCTAGAATGTAAACAAATGAAGAAAGGAGGGTGCAGAGAGCTCTGCAGAGAGGGACCTGGGTGTCCTGGTGGATGACAGGTTGGCCATGAGCCAGCAGTGTGCCCTCGTGGCCAAAAAGGCCAATGGCATTCTGGGGTGCATTAAAAAGAGCGTGGCCAGCAGGCCGAGGGGGGTGATCCTCCCCCTCTGCTCTGCCCTGGTAAGGCCTCATCTGGAGTACTGTGTCCAGTTCTGGGCTCCCTGGTACAAAAGAGAAAGGAATCTCTTGGAAAGAGTCCAGCAGAGGGCCACAAAGATGGTGAAGGGCCTGGAGCATCTCCCCTATGAAGAAAGGCTAAGTGCACTGGGTCTGTTTAGCCTTGAGAAAAGAAGACTGAGAGGGGACCTGATCCAGGTCTATAAATATCTAAGGTGTGGGTGGCAAAGTGGCTAGGCCAGACTGTTTTCAGCAGTGTGTGGAGACAGGACAAGGGGAAACGGCCAGAAACTGGAGCATAGGAAATTCCACATGAATGTGTGCAAGAACTTCTTTATGGTGAGGGTGACGGAGCACTGGAACAGGCTGCCCAGGGGGGTTTGGGAGTCTCCTTCTCTGGAGATATTCAAGACCCTCATGGACGCCTACCTGTGTGACCTGCTGTAGGGAACCTGCTTTGGCAGGGGGGTTGGACTCGATGATCTCTGGAGGTCCCTTCCAACTCCTACAATTCCGTGATTCTGTGATTCTGTGTGTTTTCCTAAGTTAGAAGAACTGGAGCCCCTCTAAGAGTGTCAGTGTAATATGTATTTACAATATATTTACACATCATACAAAGATTGAGCCCTGTGGAATCACGCTCACTAATACAGACTTCTCCTTTCACAGATGTGTTTCATACCTTAAACATACCCATACATATCCTGTGAGCATTTCATCCTGTGGTATTCTTGAGACCCAGGGTCATCAATCTATTAAAAAAAAAAAAAAAAAAAAAAAAAGAGAGAGAGAGAGGATGCATATACTGGAAGGGAAATAAGTTACTTTTCCCTGGGTTCAATCTAAGGCCTTGCTTCTTAGTTTTTCATCCTGAAGTAAACAGAAGAAGAATCCCTTCCCAGGCATTACAGTCTATGTGATTTCATATTCCACCAGACAATCTCTTATTCTGTGATCACTTGAATAGACCCAGGAAGATAACTTTTCTCAAAAGAAATTATCATGGCAAAAGATTTTTGTTTTCCCTTTGGATTAGATTCTAACTTTGACAAGAAAAAGGGCATAAATATATTTATAGGGTAAAAAATTTACAGCTCAGCACAAAGCTTTGGAAAGGTCTCATACAAATAAATGTCATAATTCCTCTTTGATGAAATGCTGTCCTCACTAACAGGAATTGGAACTTCAGCACTGAAATCAAAGGTGCCACACTTCCATTTTTAAACATCAGTGATGCCAAGGACTCTAAGCATAATAATGTTTCCTTCTTTTTCTAGAGAACATTCTCACTATAAACTACCATGGCTTTGGAATAAAAAATTATGCTACAGTTCATAGGAAAAATAAATATTTAATTCATAAATTTAAAATATATTCAGCAGTGAACACGACAGGAATGAGTTTTCTGGCTTACAACAGTATGAGTGGCTTTACAGAAACTGAGTTATTTATCTCCATTGGCACAGAGTTCAGGGTACTGGATATCTTTGGTTCTCCCTGCAAAGACTTGTCCCTGAAAAGGCCTTTCACTGGGAAATTGCAGTGAGATGTCTCAGAAAGATCATCAACAGTCAGGAACTGTATGACTTATAGGGCACCTTCACAGGGCTGCTGCTGAATGTTAGCAGCCTGGAAATTTCATGATATTTTTCTTTAATCTCTATTTATTAATCAGTACCACAGTCCAGTACAGCACAAACACAAGGGCTGACTGTCTTATGCCTCATGTCATTTCATAGAATTATAGAACATCCTGAGTAGAAAGAGACCCATAACAATCATCTAGTCCATTTCCTGGCTGCACACTGGACAACACAAAATTCAAATCATATTTCTGAGAGCATTCTCCAAATACTTTTTGAACTCCAGCAGCTCAGGGCCATGCCCACTGCCCTGGAATCCGGCACTTGCTCTTGCTAAACTTTTTAAACTCAACTACTTCATGGTCACTATGGGCAAGATGACCACTATTCATCACTTTACCTACAAGACCCTCTCTGTTTAGAAGAAACAAATCTATCAAGGCACCTTTCCTAATTGGTTCTCTTACTACCTCTACTAGGAATTTATCATCCAAAAGTTTTAGGAATTTCCTCAATCTGGTTGTATCAGGTATGTGGTACTGCCAATTAGCATTGGGAAAGTTGAAGTCACCCATAATGACAAAGGTGCGTGATTTAGGATGTCTCTTAGTTTCTTTAAGAATAATTCATCAGTGTTGTCATCCTGACTGAGTGGTCTAAAGTAGAACCCTGCAATAATGGGACGCCAATAATATCATAGCTCTGAGCCTGAGCCAAGGCTTCTAGCTCCTCCTCTTTCTTATTCATGCTGCGTACATTGGTGTAGAAACATTTCAAATGTGCTATAGTAAACTCAGCATCTCAGTAAGCTGTCCAAAGGAACTTGCTAGCACACAGCCCCTTTCGGTATGTCATCCAATGGTATCACTGGCAAGCCTGGTCATAAGCTTCTTGGTCCAAATAATGAGAAACTCCTAAAGACAGTAAGTTCAGTGTCAGTAGCAGGAACAGCATACAAACTGGCAATGGTTATGGGTGAGAGTGTAGGGATTAAGACCCTTCCAGCCTAAAAAAATTAATCTCCTCCACACTCCAAACGACATTTCAAACCATGAAGATCTTCTGTACGAAGATATAGGCTGCTCTGATTTTGGAAAAGTAGAAGGGCACATTTGCCTTCAGAAGGGTAATCCTGTGCTAGCTTTGCTTCAGTTTTAGATATTAGTTTTGAACTGGATGAGTTATGTGCCCTTAGGAGAGGAATATCAGTTTAAAATCAACCCTGTCATCAGTATATTCCATTGGTTTGCTCCAAGCTGCTTTCTCCTCAGGGCCTGACTCTTTCAGTTGTCATTTTGAGGCCCCCAAATCTCCTCTCACAAAGACCCGGGCTGGCTGTCACAATGCTCTCCAGGCAGGTCCAGAAGCCAAGAGCCACCTACACTATGTAGCTCCTATTATATTTATTTCTTCCTTGTATCTCACCTTAAGATCTAGTTAGTTAGGAAGTGCTGAGCTAGTCTATCTGAGATGTCTGAAGTAGTACAAACCTCTGTATGAATAAGTAGGAAAAGTAGCATTTTATACCACAGATTGTCTTCACTTAAATAGCCAGCAGAGATGAGAACCCAATTTTTGACTCTTTAAAGACATTTTTGTCATTTAGTATGTCCTTGCTTTTAAAATAAATGTACTAAAAAATAATATTCTCTCACTGCTGTGAAAACAAGAATGTAACCAGCTGCTTATTATTTGGTATTGCCCCCACTGAGAAATATGCATAGCCTACATTCCCTGGTAGAGCCTGCTGATTTTTCTAGCTAGTTTAAACATAAAGACTATTGTGTTAAAGAGTAAGGATGATATGACATTTGAAAAGCCTCTTGAGAAAAAACAGTGAAGTGGATACCACTGAAAAAAATCATTCTGAGCCTGAGATAATTTGAACAGCTCTGCACCAGTGTTGTTCTACTGCTATCAGTGACAGGTGCTTCAGACAGCACGTTTGCTAAGTATCCAAATATATCAGTGGTTGTCGCTCTCAAGAGAGGCAATCTTACTTCTGCTAAGGCTGACCAGGGAAAGGTTATTCAGAGAAAATCATCAAGAATTATATCCTGCTGGCCACCCTCACAACTCTAGTGAGTGAGAATGCCAGGGAGGATTAAGAGATCTGGATGGGCTGAAAAAGCTACAGACTGATACCTTTTGGACAAGCCCAGCCCCAATGCTGTCACCTGCATTATTCAGTCATTGCCCTTGTCTTAATGACCAAAGGGAATAGAACTGTGTGCTTTGAGTGGTTTGAAGCATCAGTAGCCAGTGTCCGGGCTGGTGAGAAAAAAAAAAGAAAAAAAAAAAAAGGACTGCAGAATCAGCTTTACTGCAAGTGTTTATGCACATATTTCTCTCGTGTTCATGAACAGATTATCTGGGAGACTGTAGTGTTTCTCATGCATGTAGTCTGCCTTTCCCTAGTGGTCTAATAACAAACAAATATATCTCCAAGAGTGCAGGGACCAGGGGGTTTCTTTGCTTCCAGTGGCAAGTGCTATTTTTTGTATTTAAAGTGTGCATAATATTGCAAGAAACACCACGTAGAAGCAGGAAGTGAACAGAGATGAGTTGTTTCTTTGAGTTTTCTTTCTACGCCCAGTAGATGAACAGTGACCTTTCTCCTGCAGCTGTGCAAGCAGGAATTAGATAGTCATATGGAGGGATGGAATTTAGATTTCCCAAAATATTCAAGGTACTTACATTTCTAATATAGAAACCCATCCGTGGAATGTATGTAGATCACCCTGAAAGTAATGCCTTATATTTACTTCCATGGAAGTTACAACAGATAGAAAGGGCATAATAACACTATTTGATAGAGCACATTTTCAGCTGCAATGCACTATTTTCAACATAGTCATCACCATTAGCTATTCATTTTTGCCAGAGGAGGTGACCCACTGTCACTGTCACCGCTACGGGAATGCACAACCCACTGCTCCATTGTGCTTACATCCACTGTTTGGTCTCCATAAATCTTCAGCAAGCACTGATGAATGGCATTGGGTGCCATTTTTTCTGTATGGAGAAATTAATTTCCATGAGCTTCCATGTCAGATGCCATTTTGTCAGACTGCCTTTGTGCTGCCATCTGTCACACAGAAACAATCTGTTATGGAATATTGGTGGGAAGGCTCAACCTCTACTGCCATACCACCTCCTGATACCTCTAATGTAATGGAGAAACATAATAAAATAGGAGGCATTACTTTCAGAGCATCACTCTTAATAGGTGGTATAAACCCTTGACATAATGTTCCAGCTCTGCTGCTCCTGTAACAATGCATAGCAGCAAAATAATAAAATGTTGCTAAGTGCTAGTAACTTCTTAAGCACTTCTCTACTACCTGTTTAGAAAATGTGCAATCAAAAGTGTTTATATTTCATTTAATTTGCCAGCCCTCTTGAGTAACAGTTCAGAGGCAAGACAGTGGAAGTCATTAGCTCCAGAACAGAGAAGAAAATATGCAATAGGTTTTCAACCAAAACGAACCAATGTGAACCAATGTTGTCTGTGTGAAAGCCAGTTTCTTAAAACAATTAAGGAAAATATTTCAAATAGAATCACACACAGAATGGTCAAGGGTGGACGAGACCTCTAGAGATACACGGTTTGTCTCCTGTTGAAGCAGGGTAACTCACATCACGTTGAACTGGATCACATTTAGGCAGGTTTTGAGTAGATTCAGAGAAGGAGATTCCACAGCCTCTTTGGGCATCACGTGATAGTGCTCTATCACCCTTACAGTAAAGAACTTTCCCTTATATTCAGGTGGAGTGTCCTGTGCTTCAGTTTGTGCCCATTACCTCTTATCCTTATCTTCCTTTTGGAAGAACAGAGATGCCAGTAAATCAAACTGGAAAGTAAATCAAACAGCAGAGATCTGAGTTGCCAAGGCAAATGATCTTCTAACTATGTCTTTAGGATCACAACAATTAATGCCATTTTTTAAATATATACATACATAGCCACAATATTGGATTTGACAACCTCTAGCATTAACAAATGTCACTGACTAGTTAGTGACTGCATAAACCTTTTTCTAGCTCATATATATGTATATTTATATTTATATTGCTAAGCATTCCAAATTTCTACCATTTTAAAACATTTCGATTTCTGAGGCAATCATTTAGTTTTTATTTATTTTATATACTCTCAGTTTCTGAAAACTCCAACTTACTTGTTATATAGACTGTGATAATAATGGTATTTGTGAGAGGAAAAGCAGGGACAGTGACAGAGAAAGTGAAGAAGAAAGAGATATTTATCTAGTCTTTTTTCTTATGGGTAGTATAGGCATAGCAGAGAAGTTGGCTTCAGAAGCTATTCCATCAAGAAAAAATAAGTTGCTCCTCACAGATTCAAATGCCACCTTAATTTCTTTTTTGTGCAGTGATTTAAATATCAGCCAAAAAAGAATAGATATTTGCATTAATGGTTACAAAACGTGGGGGAAAAACAAACAAAAAAAAAAAGCAAGCAAATAATTAAAAAAAAAAAAAAAAGAATAAGAAAATAAATAACAAAAACGACAGCAACAACAAAAACAAGTCCCTAAGTGTACAGGCATAATCTGTAAGTTCCCTGTAAGAATATAATGAAAAGGGAAAGTTGTTCCCTGATGCACTGATGTTAGCTTCAGAGAGACCTAATGAGACATATACCTGCCAAACACTGATGTGCAAGTTAAAGGAAATTGGGAATAGGTTTAGATTTTTTTCCATGAAAATGCTCAGACCTGTTTGCTCATCTCTCATGTAAAAATGTGTGAAGAAAAAAGAAGGTGGAGGAGGATGTTTACGAAGTTATTTGATCCAAATCTGTTGCGGTGTTGAGGAACAGGACATGTTTTTTCCTCTGCAAATTGGCAGCTCAGACTCTCCTTCAAACAAAACAGCTTTACATTCATCACTCTAACATTCGGTGAAAACTAGTTTCATGCTCAGCCAGATGAATTTCCTTCAGAACTCTTCATTACATTATTTTTTTTTTTTCCTTCTAATCATCTATCTGTCTGTGTTATTAAAAAATAATAAGACTTTATCACTGTGGTTCTGGGTATCAAAGTGAGTAGGGCTGACTAAGTGGAACAATACCACTGATGCATAGATAGTGCTTTATCTCAAAACTTACAATCCCTATGCACAATCCCAGTTGTAGTATACTCATTTATTATCATTTCACTACAGGGCATTAAGTCCTGGGACCAAGGAAAAAATGCTTTCTTAATTGCACACAAACAATTTGACGTTAGGGTTTCATTCTGACAGACAAGCTAATGGGTCATATAAGTGTCAGAGACCTTAGCATTTACAGTTATCCCCAACAGCTTGCTTAACACAGCACATTTTCAAAATACATGCTTTTCTAATTCACAGGGAGCCTGCCAATGCATGCCAATCTGTAGACATTTCCAGTGCAGGCAAAAGTTATTGTCCAATTAAGCAAAGGTAAAGTAGCCATGATGATCCCGATAAACGGCTTGATTTACTTGCCTAAACTCAGGTCTCTAGAGTCACTTTATTTGCATTATTGCACTATGCTTGCTCTCCTGCTGCAGGTTTTCTGCAAGTCCTGTGTTGTATCTGCCAGTTCCTGCAGATGTCTCAGATACTCAGTGCAGCAGTTGACTCAAGCTCTAATGGCTATGTTAAAATATAGCTTAATGTTCCTTGTTCTGTAGCCTGTTTTTTAATGCTGTGGGAAAGATTTGTGGTCTAATAAATTGGTGATAGCATTAACATTAGTTTTCAGAGGTCAGAGGTGAAGGACTGAGTATCCCGGTCCTGGGATTCTAATTGCCCTGTCCACACAATGAACATGTTATTCTCCAAAAACTCCTCCTCACCCCTTTCAGCCTAGGAATTTATCTGCTTGTGTACAGGACTGACTTTCATATGATGCAGCTGTTTAGCCCTGGAGCAAACTTTGGTGAAAACAATCCAAGAGAAAGCCCTCTGGGAACCCTTGTGTGGAGGCTTTATCCATGCATGTATCTTTTGCCCTGTTCAGAAGCTGCATTTGAGATGAAGCCCTTGCCCCTGATTTTTGCCTGAGCTGTGTTAGTGCCTGGCCTTACACCTTCCAGATCATAGAATAATAGAATCATATAATCATATAAAAACAAGCAAACAAATTTTTTTTGGGGGGGGATCTTGTCATGCATATGCACTTTCCCTCATTTTGCTATCGTTATGTAGGAAGTATAAACACACCAGTAGGATTCAGCAACGATCTGATGATAATTGTTCTGCCACTGATGGACTCGTGTTTGTTGATGATGCTCTGCCATTCCTCTGCAGCTAAACAGAAGGGAAATAAATGCCTGAGAGGCACCTAATCCTGGAAGAGAAGGAGGGCCACTGCCAATGCCTCACAATGGTCTTGAAAAGACAGATGGTGAAACTTAGAAAGAAGAGTGGCAGAGTGTGGCCACTGAACGTGTACTTTGACTACTTTTTGTTTTATAAAAATCTGCCTTAGTGAAATGACTGTGACAGAACAATTTTAACATACTGTTTAAATATATAATGGCAGCTTGAAGTTCACAGCAAACTGCATTACTTTTCCTGTCCAAAGATTTCAAACAATTGTTTCTGCCTCCTGACAGCTCTAGAGGCAAAGAAAACAATAATTTCATTTTCAGCAATGACAAGAGAAACAGCCAGGATAGGGGAAGGTCTTTTCCCTAGTAATTCTGCAGCAAAATGGCAACTATTTGTACATTTACAAATGAAACTGAACACCCATTATGCAAGTTGCAAGTGCTTATGCCACATCTCAGCCAGGTAAGAATACAATCCCAGTACGTACAGATGTAATTCCTGTGTCTTTCATTCCTTCTGTTGTGCTCTAGGAGTGACTGCACTGTTAAACTGAAGGGGAAAATGGAACAAAAGGAATGAAAGGAAAGAACTGCTTGTTTAGTTTATTGGTAGATGATTGTCACTCTTCACTGACAAATGATTTCTGCTTAGGTCACTGAGATGCACACTCTCAGGCAAAAATAATTGCAGAGAACTCTAAAGATTCTGGAATAATACGGGCGCATAAATTACCTACAATACTTTCCAGATGAGATATGATGTATCTGTGAAGGTACACATGCACCTGACTCTTGTGGGAGAGTCAAACCACAAGAGATTTCTCTGCTCATCCTTTTATTTCAAACACAGAAATCGATAGTGACACTCATCTAGAACACACAGACTTTGATTTCATTTGTCTTAGCTTTTCACATACTGAGTTTCCTAGGTTAAATATTCCAAAAGGACACAAGGGAATATCCATGTTTGTGTGTTAATGTTTTCAGCTTTTTTTAATTATTATTTTATTATTTTATTTTATTTTATTTTATTTTATTTTATTTTATTTTATTTTATTTTATTTTATTTTATTTTATTTTATTTTCCCTCTCTTAATGAGCTCCTCTGACTATAACAAGACTTTTATAAATCATGTTGCTATACAAGGTAACACTATGAAGGATGTATGTGCTTGCAGCCTTGAAGGCCAGCTGTTTCCTGGTCAGCAACAAAACAGCAGGGTCAGCAGTGGGAGGATGGTGATTGTCCCTCTCTACTCGGCCCGTGTAAGAACCCATCTGGTGTACTGTGTCCAGACCTGGGACCTCCAGCACAGGAAGGATACAGAGCTGTTGGAGCCATCCCAGAGGAGGGCCACAAAGATTGCCAGAGGGCTGAAACATCTCTCCCATGAAAGAAGATTGAGGGAGTTGAGCTTGTTCAGCTTGAAGAGAATAAGTCTCCGGGGAGAGCTTATTGTGGCCTTCCAGTAGCTGAAGGGAGCTTACAAGTAGGAAGGCAGCAACGTTTTACATGGTCTAGTAGTAATAAGACAAGGGGGAATATCTCTAAATAAAAAGAGGGGAGGTTTAGTCTACACGTTAGTAAAAACTTCTTTAAGCACAAAGTGGTGGCACAGAGTGGTGAGTCACTGGAACAAGCTGCCTGGAGAAGTTGTGGATGCCCCATCCCTGGAGGCATTCAGGGCTGAGTTGGATGGGACCCTGGGCAACCTCAACTAGTGGCTGGCAACCCTGCCCATGGCAGGGGCTTGAAACTGGATGATCTTTAAGGTCCCTTCCAACATAAGCCATTCCATACTTCAGTAATTCTATGATTCTACGATAATAACACCTGGTTATTTGGAAAGAATGTTCCGTGCTCAGCACCAGTCACTAGGCTGAGGAAATACCACTACTTCATTTCCTACTGCTTTGTGGTTTTATACAGTGTCTTTTTAAAGTCACATTGGCATTGCAAAACAATCACAGCACAAGAAATAACTTCTGTCAACAGTGGATTTTCTGTTTGCACTTGCACTAGCAGAATTGAAGGCTCCAATGTGTGTTCACTGGGGGCAGACCTACAGTTAAACTTGCATAGTATTTTATCTAGGGTGTAGCCATACTGTGTGCACCTGCACACTAGATAAGACTGAAATGGACAGATCAGTTGATCAAAGTCTTGGCCAGTTGTCTGGAGGGGATTTTTTTCCAGAAGATTATTTCCAACATGGCATGTACTAAAAATAGTAAAAAGTCAGCAGGCTTATACTAAATATATTGGCAGCCAGAAGCCAAAAGAAAGGCAGTGAAGGAACTTAAATTCCTTGATACTTATAAGGCCAAGACCATGTACATCAAGATACATTCCTTTGCAGTACCCAAGAGCTGTCTAACTGGCTCCAGAAGAAGAGATCTGGGTTAACCACCACTTGTTCTGAAATGTCAGTGGACACTGCCACAGAAATGGAAAGACGTATTTGTAACAGGGTAAATTCTCATCAAGTAAGTTCAATGAAATACCATCCTTCCTGCTCAGGATCAAAAGAAGGAAACCTGATGATGCACTGGTGCTTGTCTGAAGTCAGTACTGTTTATCATCCGAATTAGAGCTGCTCCTGGGAAATAGATGCTGGGAGGAAAAAGTGAAAATTCTTTGGAGTTTGGAGTGTTTAACTCAATGATCTTATTCCTATTTTTTCTTTCAGAGTGAAATCTTCTGTTACTTACAAGGGTAATACTTTAAATTCTCATTCAGGTTTTCATTGGGGAATCTTGAAGCTTTTTACATGCATTAGTGGATTAATTTTCACTCCACCCAAAACATGGATAGTAAGTGGTATTAATTGCACTGAAATTTGGTTGCTATCTCTCCATTATAAGAATGATGTCATCTTTGTTTGCTTAAAGCCCTAAGCACATTTATGATGCTGTGATTCTACAAATGGGAGAAACAGAAATCTATCCTTGCTTTGAATTACTCCTCAAATGTCTGGCAAACAGGGAACAGGATGCAACCTGTCACTCTGCCAAGCTCTGAGCTCCAGCCCAGGCCCTCCCTCTTCCTGTAAGTGATCATTTGACACTGAGCAAATACACTTTTTATTGCACGTTACTAAAATAAAGGGGGA
Source organism: Alectoris magna (assembly GCA_030625065.1). NCBI lineage: Eukaryota > Metazoa > Chordata > Aves > Galliformes > Phasianidae > Alectoris > Alectoris magna. The sequence continues at coordinate 6,610,302 of CM060561.1, forward strand.
AGGAAAAAAAAGTCAAGAAAAAAGAATAGCCATCTGTAGTTAGTCATCTGTTTTAGATCTGCTGTTTGACACATTTCTGTAGCTGGGACTTGGACCTAAGACTGATTTCTGCTTTTGGACTGTACACATTTTCTCTGAAAGGTGTTGAAACCACTTTTTCAATGGAGACTCAACCGTTGAAGTGTGAGTGGCAATTGCAACCTTACAAAGCAACTCGTAAGCATGCATCAAAAATAAATACAGAACCACAATTTTTGTGTGCAAATGGTTTTCTTAAGAACCTGGTTTTCACTAGAAAACTTCACTTTTTTTACTTTTGTTTCAAAGTCTTCTTTACATTTTGCTTTTAAAATGTTACTTTCTCTGCAGTTACTTATTTCTGTTATGTTACCATGTTGTAAAACACTATGGACTTAATTATCTGTTGTTTAAATTCTTTCAATTTTCACTTCAGTAGTCTGAGTATTTAGTAAAACTCTTAGTCTCCTGGAGAATCCGGTTACTGCTGAGTTATGTTTTGGAATTCTTTCCTTCTTTTGATCCTTGAGTAACTAGAACTTTATTTAACAAGATTAAAATCAAAGGATGACTGTTTAGAGACAACTGCTTATTAGACTGAATGACACCTGTATTTCAGATGGAACTTTTGTTAGTTTATGAACCCTTAGGAATTCTCCTAAGATGTTAATATCTGCACAGAATGAGTCTGTGAAAGCTTTGTATTCTTTTCCATATCCCTTTTTTACTCTAACTTCCTACTGGCTGCTGAAATCTAGTTCTCAACGCAGAGAAGGGAGAAGCAAGTGAGAATGAATGTCAGCCTGACAAGAATTATTTAATTCTGTACTAACAGAAATCTCCCTGGTCTGCACTGATGTATCTACAGTCTTGAGCAATATATCAGATACTATATATCTGGAAGGAAAGGAATCCTCCAGGAGTCATGGAGACCCCTGTAAACTTTCTGACAGCATCAAAGGTTCTCTCTTTGATTTTCAATGCCTATCAGCCCTTCTCTCTTTTCTCCTGAACTGCATTGCCAAATCCCACTTCTAAGAAGTCAGCATAGGGCAGTTGTGTCTATGCTGTCAGTGTAGTTGAGGGCCTCCCCTGGCTTATGCCCAACCGCATTGTTCATACACCAGATGTTCTCATAGATTTCCATTCCAGGTCAGAGCAAGGGAAGAAGCAAGTCTTAAAGGAGCTGAACTCTTTGCTTAGGTCTATGTTCACATTTAATTTTCTTGTTGCCATTCCCTGTGATACCAACCCCCTGCCTGCCTCTGGATGACACGCTGTGTCTATGGTTTCTTCTGAGGTCCTTTCGCAGATGGGAGAAGCTGTCTACAATGTTGGTGCTCTTTATCCTGTTAACATAAACGTTACAAAACTCACAAGAACAGCTGGATGACTGGTGTGCTGAGGACAGTGGCTATATTATCAATTTACTATTTCCTGATATAACTTTGGCAATATGCCTTGTCTCATCTGCTTTCTGAATAAATTATGATTTGCACAGCACCTCTCCCACAGTTTTCCTGACTCCAGCTTTAATTCCTAAGATTTGCAGTAGTAAGTGAAGTGTAAATCTGTTTCCTGAAGAACTACTCTCTTTTTTTATTGTCTCCACTCATTGCTCAAGCAATTTTGTAAAGCTGATCTGTCAATGGAACATGTTTGTTTCTCTGTGTTTGTTTGCTCCATTTTGTAAAGAAGGAGTTACTAAAGCTTCTTCTCATAATCACACCCTCTGAAGTGGGAAGGAACCTCTGGAGACCAACTAGTCCAACACTGCGCTAAGCAGGGTCAGTTTGTACCCATTACGTCTTGTCACATCATGAAAGGAAGAAGAGAGAACAGGAGAGGAGAGGAGAGGAGAGGAGAGGAGAGGAGAGGAGAGGAGAGGAGAGGAGAGGAGAGGAGAGGAGAGGAGAGGAGAGGAGAGGAGAGGAGAGGAGAGGAGAGGAGAGGAGAGGAGAGGAGAGGAGAGGAGAGGAGAGGAGAGGAGAGGAGAGGAGAGGAGAGGAGAGGAGAGGAGAGGAGAGGAGAGGAGAGGAGAGGAGAGGAGAGGAAGGCTTTCATCATTTTGATCACATCTTGAGCATACACTGACAAGTTAATTCGTATTACACTAATGACCAAAGTAGCTTTTTAGATCATCCAGTAGTGGAAGAAAAATATATTGATATATAATGTTCAGTCTGCCTATTAAGGATGTATTTCTCTGTTGTTTCAATTCCTCTAATATTATATCTTACTACAGAAATATTCATTTTGTCCTGCCTGTGTAGTATGTGATACTGATCAAGCTGTAATTACTAGACAGTGGATTCACTGATTATAAAGATTATTTTAAATTCTTGTTATTAATGTGGTAGGCAGGGTACTTAGGATCTTAGAACTGCTCTGCTATTTTGCTCTCAGGTAATTCTGGTTTTTCATTCTTTCATTTCCATTTAAAATAGCCTCTCCTTGAGTTGTTTTGGTAAAATGCCTGAGGGTTTTCTTCGTCCCCATCAAATTACATTTATTTAAACTTTGAGCATAAAAAAATACAAGCATAAATAGGGACCAAGCTGTCAACTTGACTTATCATTTACAGTTAACAGGATTAACAGGGAATAGCAACCAATGTGAAAAACATCAGAGAGTACTGCCACATGATGGACATATTTTACTATTGACAGTTTTCCCTGTCCTCCATCCTCTCCCCCTTTTTAAATATATACAGTATTTTTACAGGTTAATCAATTAATATGTTACTTCTCAGTAATAGTCTCAAGCATATTTCCAGGACAGTACCGTGATTCTTTTATAGATAAGAAAATAACTACAGTCTACTCAGAAGGGAAAAACAAACAAGCAAACATGATTACGAATGAAAGCTAGTAGAACTGATCCACAATCTTATTTATTTTAGAATAGCAGACTCTCTTGAAGTGATAAGAACTACTACTCACTTCTGGTAATGCTGGTGTATAACCACTGGGGGAAAATATGTTACTGGTGTTAAAATCAGTTATTTGTACTTTTGTTGTGAGCTGATGATATAACATAATAATTAGGTATTATATTTTAGATGCTACATTTTTACTTTGGACAGAGTATCTTCTTGAAATCAGTGGAGGATGTTCAATGATTTTAGTGGGATTTGGCACCAAAACAAACCGTACTTATCAGTGATGATGCTATGATGCTCTGACACAGCTGTCAACAAATATTATGATGACTGTCTGACTTTGTGCACTGCTGTTTCTTTTTATTTTTTTTTTATATATATATATATTTTTTTTTTTTACCCAAGTATGTTTGTAAAGAGGTTTGTAAAGTCTGTGGTGCACACTCCACAAGTACATCCTAACACAGTCTTCTTTTTGATGATGGCCTGCAGCAGCTTTTTAAGGGAGGAAAATGGAAGACAGAAAATAAGAAAGGTAAAAAATAAGAAAGGTAGAAAATAAGGAGCTTAGTCTTGCACTGAGATTTTAGAAATATCAGACTAACAAAGCCCTTACACACTTCTCAGCAGCTGACACTTTCTCTTCCTCCCAGGACCTGACTCCGTCAAGTCTGTACTATACAAGCTGTGTTGTATTGAAAGGACCTACCAAGGTGACAGTGTATAGGTATTTTTAAAACAGGAAAAGCAAATTATGTATTGCTATGTAAAATACCACCCATTAGCAAATGCAGCTCATTGCAGGTGTTTCTGCGTTTCTGTAGAAAAGCCTAAACAAGGCCTTGCTGGATTTTGTTCTCTGCTTAAGAGGCTTAGTCAGCATTTGAATTTAATTGCATTTGTGCTCAAAGGTTGACAATACGTCTTTTTCATATGATTAAAAAAAAAAAATAGATTTCTTTTCTTTTAATTAAAAAATCACAACTACCCTGAGTGCTTAGCCGTATTTAATCACTGTGTCTCTCATAAGGATAGCAGATGACAGTGTTCCTCGCCAGATGGAGGGATTATGACAATATTCCTTCAAATTCTTCCCCCTTTGCCTCAGTGTCTCTTTTGAAGAGCTAATGCTTTTTTTCAACTTAAGACCTTGAAACTAGAAATTTCTCTACAGAGTGAAGTGGTGATGTATACTCTTGCCATTACTCAGTCTATTATAACTAGGAGCACAGTTGTTTTCAATTCCGTACCTAAGCAGTAAGTAGGGATGAACCCATTACCTGAAAAGAATTCAGAATGCCTGTACACAAAAAAATGAGCTCTTAGACATCAGAAAACACAGCTTAAAAGCCTTTCATGAGGACATTATAGTTTCAGAATCTGAATTTGAAATTACTGGATGAACAAAAATGCCAGAAATACGTGTATGTGAGTCTCATGGTCACACAGACTTATAGGTCTGAAATCCTTCCTTTGCTGATTCACATCAATGAATTTACAACCAGTTATTTTGATGCCACTTGGAGGAACTTCAACAGGCTGGAGAGGTAGACTAACACGAGTATCATGAAGTTCAATAAAAGAAAAAGATGATGATGGGACTGGAGCACTTCTCCTGTGAGAAAAGGCTGACAGAGGTTCAGCCTAGAGAAGGGAGAATGTGAAGATGATGGAGCCAGGCAATTTTCAGTGGTGCCCAGCAGCAGGACAAAAGGTAATGGCCACAAAGTGGAATAAAGAATGTTCCATATGAACATCAGGTTCCATATGAACATCATCATCCAAGCCCGTGGCTTGGATGGGTACACTCTCGGCTGGGTAAGGAGCTGGCTGGAGGGCTGGGCCAAGAGAGTGGTGGTAAATGGAGTCAAATCCAGTTGGAGACCAGTCATGAGTGGTGTTCCCCAGGGGTTGGTGCTGGGGCCTGTCCTCTTCAACATCTTTATCGATGACTTGGATGAGGGCATTGAGTGCGCCCTCCGTAAGTTCGCGGATGACACCAAATTGGCAGGGAGTGTCGATCTGCAAGGCCCTACAGAGGGATCTGGATAGGCTGGTGAGCTGTGCCGAAGCCAATGGGATGAGGTTCAACAGGACCAAATGCCGGGTCCTGCACTTTGGCCACAACAACCCCAGGCAGCGCTATAGGCTTGGGGCGGAGTGGCTGGAGGACTGTGTTGAGGAAACAGACCTGGGGGTACTGATTGATGCTCGGCTGAACATGAGCCGACAGTGTGCCCGGGTGGCCAAGAAGGCCAACGGCATCCTGGCTTGCATCAAAAACAGTGTTACTAGCAGGAACAGGGAGGTAATTGTCCCCCTGTATTCAGCATTGGTGCGGCCGCACCTCGAGTACTGTGTTCAGTTTTGGGCCCCTCACTGCAAGAAAGACATTGAGGCCCTGGAACGTGTTCAGAGGAGGGCTACGAAGCTGGTGAGGGGTCTGGAGCACAGGCCTTATGAGGAGTGGTTGAGGGAGCTGGATTGTTCAGTCTGGAGAAGAGGAGGCTCAGGGGAGACCTTATAGCTCTCTATAACTTCCTGAAGGGAGGTTGTAGTGAGCTGGGGGTCGGCCTCTTCTCTCATGTAATCAGTGATAGAACTAGAGGGAATGGTTTCAAGCTGCACCAGGGGAGGTTCAGGCTGGACATTAGGAAGTATTACTACTCGGAAAGGGTAGTCAGGCATTGGAATGCACTGCCCAGGGAGGTGGTGGAGTCACCGACCATGGGAGTGTTCAAGAAACGTTTGGATGTTGCGTTGAGGGGTATGATTTAGCTGGGAAGTATTGGCAATGGTTGGACTAGATGATCTTCTAGGTCTTTTCCAACCTTGATAATTCTGTGATTCTGTGATTCTGTGATCAGGAAGACCTTCTGTGCAGTACAAGTGACAGAACACCAGCACAGACTTCCCAGAGAGATTGTGGACTCTCCTTCTTGGATATCTTCAAAAGCCACTTGGACATGGTCCTAGGCAACATGTCCTCAGTGACCCTACTCTGAGCAGTGAAGCTGGATCAGTGATTTTCAGATATCCCTCACAACATGGGTGATCCAAATAAAAACACCAAATAAACAAACAAAAAATTTTCCTCCATTATCTTAAGCATTTTCATTTAACAAAAAGTGTTTTCTTGCAACAACTTGCTAAGGAGATAATATACCTTCTAGGTAATATTATGTACATACAGTTCTTGTTTTGATATACCTAGAAATGTTTTAGCACCCCATGATTTTTTTTTTTTTCATTGGAAGTTAAAAATGGTCTGTTAAAGAAAGTAGCAAATTTAAAGAAAAACAGTTATAGGTCTCAGAAGCAAATATGATTAGGGAAGTAGAAAAGCTGTCTACATCTACAAAAAAATCACCTAGTCTTTTCAATGTCATTAAACTTCTGGAACCCTTTGGATTTTCTCATCAATTATAATCACTTAAAACAGGCAAAGGCAAGTCCTTCTCTGAATTCAAGAGATTATATTAACATCCTAACACTAATTGTGTTCTATATTAAGTGATAAATTTAATCCCAATACTTACTGATATTTTATATGAAGTGATAAATTTAAAGAAGGAAGTGTTAATAGACATTGAAAATTCTTCAAGGGCATCTTACTGGGTGTTCAGGAAGACATGCTTTCATAAATACAGAGAATCTTTTATTACACATTGTCTTGATTAAAAGAAAAAGTGAAAATGACTATTCTAGTTTTATTGCGTATATAATGCAATATTGCATGTAAAAATTACCACTTGAATGTAATGAATACAAATAACAAAGTTAATGCACCCAGCTGATAAGGAAAGCAAAGCAAAAACTGAAGTCTAAATGGCCCAGTAAAAATTGTAAGTCATGGCCCAGTAAGTTGGCATATTAAAATGAAGGTAAGTCCATAAGTAATGTATGCACTCACTGCTACATGTGGAAAGGAAATGTAAGGACTAAGGATACACAACAAAGAAAAATGCTCAGTATATATTTTTGCTTGACATGATGCTGTGAATAAAATAGAAAACATCATTTCTAACAAATGTGATTATAAGCAAGATTTGTCAAAATTGAACATTTTGAGGTCATAACATCTACTGGAGGAGCTACCTGAATAGGAAACTGTACTAAAAAAATAATAAACACACACATACACGCATAAACCCAACAGTGAAGCCAAGAGACTTCCAGATTGAAAAGATTACCAGTCTAGTATATATTTTTAAGTAGGGCAGACAGAGCTTGCAAAAAGTAAAGACTGTTTTACCTGATTTCAATTGCAGAGAAAACACTGCGGTGATAAAACAGTAGCCCAATACATAAAAGAGAAAATAATAATGAATATTGGCTATCTACTTGGCTTATATAGTAAACTTGCCATTTTTCTGGTGATAATAGAGATGATGACACTAGTTTCTATGATAATCTAAGAAGAGTGAAACCATTTTATTAGCCAAGAGCAAGAAAACTGTGTTTGATTAACATTTCAAATGATAACAAGCAAACAAACAAACAAAAACAATGCATTGTGTTTCAAAATATATCTGGGACTGAATGTCAAGATGACAAGTGACTTAAAATAAATGGTAACAGTGGGACAAGAGTTGTTAAAATTAATAATCTCTGGTTAGAATTTAGAAGAAAACTTTTAATCATAACAATAACAAACTTTGACATACCAGACTAATTGTAGTTATCAGGCAATTGTATCTGCTTATCTATAGAATAGTGTATAAAATGTATTTATTTCATAACATTATAGCTTGAAATAAAATGAAGCTATATTCAATGACATGGAATTTATCTTCCCATTGCATGTTGCTATTATTCAACCATCTGATCAAGGTAAAGATATTGATCTATCATGTTAAATCTTGAAGCTAAGAAAAAAATGGTGGCATAAATAATGAAGATGTGTTTCTTCAACAGGATATTTTGAAGCATCTTAAAATACTTTGCCTGTAATCAGCTGTTCATTAACATTTGCAAGAGCAGGAAATTCATGATGAACCTATTTGAAGGACCTTACTATTGAAAGTACTAACTCTGAGAAAAAAAAAAAAAGGAAAAGAAAAATAACAAAAACTTCTGTTCAATAGTAGAATTGTCTCAGCGTGCAGGCAGTGATGTGTTGAAACAAAAAGGACAAAAATAATCTTCAGAAGTACAAAAAGCAGGACTGTCAAATGGAAATAGGGAAATTGCGCCTCTGTAGACAGTGCTATGAAGACCCCCTTCAGAAAAATACTTGTATAAGAAGGAAGATAGCTAGAATATAGCCAAAAGTTGCTATCATATTTAACTTTGAAAAGCATTAGGATCTCATCTCATTCCATTTATTAAAGAAACTGGGTTTGGTACTACATCTGGAAATGAGGTGAATGCAGAGAAAAAAAAATAACAACATTCAGTGAACAGTGAGACAAGTTTAAGTTTGTACCTCCCTGAGTTGAATAAATAAATGACAAAGTGCAGTTTCAAGCCAATTAGAGTAATTGAGTGCTGTAATAGTTTACAAACGACAGTGAAGTGAGAGGGACTAGAGTGCAGATAATTTTGAATATACTGATTTACATCATACAGTTGTGTACTTCGATGCAACATTTGACTTCTGGGTTCACCTCAGTTAACTAGAGCTCTGTGAGCCCTTATTACAAACTGAAGTCTCTTGTACTGTGAAACAAAAAATCTCTACTGTAACATTTGCTTATGTGCATTATCTTACTTCAATATAAGGATGATATTTGTATGCCCTGAAGCAGATATATCAGATAAACCTAATTGTCTGGACTCCTTTTTTTTAAAAAATAAAAAACAATATATATATATGTATATGTATATATATATTTTTAAATATATATTTATATATATATAAATATATATATGTATAAAATATATATATAATTTTTTAAAAAATTTGTTACTGAAGGAGAACTAAAACGTAAGTCAAAGGAACTACAACTGTACAATTCCTGTATTCCTTCACTGAGAACTCAGTTTTTTAGCTTAAATGTAGGTGTCTGCACTGTCTCTGAAGATGACTAAGATAAATCCCAGTCCAGAAAATTCCACGTATCCTCTACTTCTTTTTACCTCTCCCTAACCTAGGATGTTTCCTCCAGCCAGGATATGCACCTTCTTCTTTCTAGACCCCTTCTTTCTTTGCAAGATGTCTTGTTTTCAGGAACGTGACACCGCTTTTTTTTTACAGATGCTAAACCCTTTGTTTTCTGAGTCTAAACTGGCTAAAGCACAACATATTAACAACCTCCTAACTGGTAGTTCTCTCTCATGTCCCAGAATGCTTCAGACAGGATGCAATTTTGAACTTCCAACTCATTGTCAAGAGGAAATTTGAACTACAAGAATGTTTGAGCTCAGTCATTTCTTGCTTCAAGAGGTAAGAATAAATGATAAAAATGAGCTTAAAATCCATGTACTTATATATGTGACCACGATAGATGTTATCTCACCAGGTGACTTTCTCTTGTGATGCAAGGTTTTAGAGTAAGCAGTAGCAAATCACGAGTTTCTTCTTCTTAGTTGCAACATTGCTTTAAAGACCAACCTGAATTATTTTTTAGCAACTATAATCTCTAATTTTTTAAAACATTGTTCGCTAGTGTTCTGTTGTTTTTTTTTAAAAAAAAAGAAAAGAAAAGTATTTTTTTTTTACATTTGTTAGCTCATTTGTTTCCTGCTACTCCTTATCAGTGAGATCTTGTATGACTTTTTGCCTCATCTGATGTCTCCAAGATCTCTCCACTTTGCATTTTTCATAAGTTCCTCTAACATCATCTTTACATAACCACTGGAATGTCTGCCAAAGAACAGTATAATATCAGCAGCCTTCTAATCATGTTCTTGTTATGTTGCAATTGATCATTATGCAGTTTTCACGCCCCATTTGGATACTATTCCGCAGATAATTATGGTTATATAAGCTGATTTTCAACGAAGATCCAATTAAAAAATCATGGATTTTAAGAAGAGTTGAGATTGGAAGGGCCCTCAGGAGATCATCTACTTCAGCCTGCACAGTGAATGCAGCATTCCAGGTGCTCACCAGATCTGGGCAGAGGGTCATCTCCCTCAATCTGCTGGCAATACTGTGCCTAATGCAGGCCAGGAGGCTGCTGGCCTTCTTATTGGCAAGGGTACACTACGTGCTTTAGTTCAACTTGACATCCACCAGGACCTCTGGTTGTTTTCTACAGAGTTGCTTTCCAGATGGTGCCCCCCAGCATGTACTGATATCTGAGGTTGTTCTTCCCCAGGTGACTGACTTTGTACTTCTCCTTGTTGAACTCCATCAGGCTCCTCTCAGCTTGTGCAGGTCCCCCCGGATGGCAGCATGACCCTCTGGTGTATTGAACACTTCCTCCAGTCTTATATAACATCCACACTTGCTGAGGGTGCACTCAGCCCAGTCATCCAGGTCACTGGTGCAGATGTTAAAGAGTATTGACTTCAATATTGATCCCTGTGGTGCCTCACTAGTTCAGCTGTCTTACAATTCACCTCACTGTCTATGTATCTTCTGCCTTTTTCACAGTTTGCCTAAGGAAGTTACGAATGATGATGAATAATGAATGATAATGAATGATAATCTTTGCTGAAGTCAAGATTAACATGATCTACTGCTCTCCCATTGCCAACCAAGACAGTTATCTTGTAGAAATTCCTTTTGTTGGACAGACGTATTGTCTACTCTTAATTTCATTAGTTTTCTTCATATGTTTGGAAATCATTTTCAGGAGGATTTGCTCCAACACTTTGCCAGAGATTGAGATGATTCTAACCACTGTTCAGTTCTTGCTACTCTTGGAGATGAGTGGCATTTATTGTCTTCCAGTTCTCAGGAACTTCCCCTGATCACAGTGACTTGTAAAGATAACTAAAAGTCACCTTTCCATTACATCATCAGCCCTCCGTAAATTAGTGTACAGGCACTTCAGATGGGCCCTTGGTCATAGAGATTTCCAAGATTTGAAAGCTTCAGCCATACTGAGAGGCACTTCATTACTGATGAGTACGTTTTGAGGGAAAGCCCTCTTCAATCTTCTTATTGTTCTCGGAGTCTCTCTTCCATGTCAACCTGCACTCTGTATTTGCCAACTAGTCCACACGTTCCTCACTTGTCTGTGGATTATCATCTTCTTTATCCAATTATGTCAAATAGTTTTTAATCCACTCCTTCTACTCTCCTTGACAATCAAGTCTGTTTCCCATTATTTTTTATTCTTTCATTTAGTGCAGGTTATGAATCGTAATACAAACATACAGGAACTCTTGAAGTACTTCAGAAAACAGTTTTATGTGTGCAAAGCAGAGGAAAAGTATTTGATTTTTTTTTTTCTTACAGGACTATTCTCTTTAGAGCTCTTACATGTTCTCAAGACATAAATACTGTGGTGGGCAAAGTGAATTAGCCATTTTATACCTTTGTTTTTAATTCCACAGAATGACAGTAGCCTAAATAAAGAGGTCTGCCGACAAAGCCAAATGGGTACTCAACTGTAACTCCAGTCATTGCAATGTAGGAATGTCAAAATAACGTATCAGTGTAGCATTTTTTAAGGATCTTTTCAACAACCAGCATAAAGTTTACCCAGAAGTGTCTTATAAAAACCATATACATTTTTTAAATAAACCAGCACTTATAGCCCTTTTGATGTGGGGGGTGGGGAGTGGGCATAGGCAGTTAGTTAGTAATGTATTTTTACTAGCATTCATAAAATAAATAATGAATTGTGCAGTAAAAAGCCAACCACTCAACACCTGGAAGAAAATAACATCACACCATTTACAGGTAAGTTTTTTTGTTTGTTTGCTTGGTTGTTTTTTGTTTTTTTTTTGTTTGTTTGTTTTTGGTTTTTTTTTTGTTTTTTTCTTCATTTATTGTATATTTTATTTATGCAGTGGAAGAAATAAAAATGTCAGGATTCATCAGAAAATCTACACTTAATCTCCAAAAATGTATAATGCAATACTCAACACATCAAATCCAGTAGAATTTTATTTCACAATCTTCAACTTTTGCAGAATCCAGTGTTTTATTGTACTTTTGTCTGACATGAATTGGCATAGCTGTCTAAAAATGGTCTTGTGCATTTAATGAATATCTACCATATCTCATGTAATGAGAATTTCATAACATTTGCTACAAACTTGATGCCATTTACATCAGAACTCAGCAGCTTTATTATTGTCTTACCATGCTTTATGTACTGTTAGTTTTATTGTTTGTTATTCAAGTCTAAATTGCATTCCTGTAAGTTCAGTTGAATCTGTAACTTGTTCAACTGTGGACAGTGATAGGAGCTAGCAAGCTATAAGATTTTTAAAGGCCAGCCTTCGTTTTTGAGAGGCACAGTGCAGGGTAGTCTATTGTTGACCACATTCAAACCATCCCAAACGAAATTCTATTCTATTCTAAAAAACAAGTTTTTCTTATCAACTTCTTGTCAGTCCTTGCTGATACACGTGACAATCCTTAACAAGCAGGTAATTGGAATCATGTCCATAGAATCTCTTATATGTTGAAATCTGGGCATGGACTTCATTACATAAGATACCTAATGATACTTTTCTAGATTTTATCAATGATAAGCATAATTAAGTGGCATATAAAAATAAAAGTAAATCATCTCCAGATTATCCCTAAGTACTGTTTCTTCCATTAACCCCAGCAAAGCATAATTATAACTGATAATACGCATTTCTTCAAGAGTACACTTTGTTCTCAAATCTGAATGCTCTGTAGGATGAGGCCTATGTAATTATTTCTGCTTTACACCTGTCATATTTAAGATATAAGAAAGGAAAATAAATGTATTGTGTCTGTTCAGCACAAATCATGTGTCCTTGTATCAGCCCCATACTTAGAATGCCTCCCCTTCTGGGAGTGTTTCCTTTACTCTTCATCACTCAAGACTGAAAAATTAGGGAATAGCTTATGAATATTAACATTAATAACAGGAATACCAAGAAGTTCTAAAGACAAGTCTGATTAAAATTCTTGCATTTAAGAAATGTACATTTGCTTCTTTATGCAGGTGTGCCAGCCCTGTCTTCTAGGTAACCTAGTGATCATACTCCTGAAAGGTCACTGTCACACTAACATCCAAAAGAAAAACAAATACATTGCATGTTTTTGTTTTGTTTTGTTCTTCTTGGTTAGCTTTCAATTAGATTAGCAAATTTGTTCAATTCATCAATACTCTTCAACTGTCAGAAGTTAACAATTAAACCATCCCCTGAATGTTCTGCCTTTCCTAAATTCTTCATCACTGACCATCGCCTGGTCTTATGGAATTGTATGTAAGTATGTAAGTATGTCAGTACGTAAGACTGATGTGAATTCCCTCTTGCAGGATGAACCATCAGTCTACGGTAGGGGTTCACTTTGCTATCAGCAAGTGATGTAATACATGGGCCCAAACTTGCAATCTATCACTTAAGCAACTGATCACAGAACAAAACCAACAATTGTATAAAGAACAATGTGTGCTGGGCACAGTGTAAGTGAAAAGGATGGAGTTAAGGTCATGAAAAACTTGGAAAGGGCAAATAACCCTTGTGTAGCAACAAACTCTTATATCTGTGCTTAGTTGTTTTGCCCTGAGACCTGTGCTACTGAATTCCACTGTCACTCCCTGTAATAATTTTATCCCTATTTTTCATGTTATATACCTATTTTATAGTGTGCCATTTAGTATATATGTGTGTACCTATTTGAGTAGATCTGTTCTTGATAATGCTTATCATAAATACTATTTTAAGTGGACAAGGATGATTCTTCGTATTAATTTGTTTTATTTGCTAAACATAGAGGTTACAGATTTCAAAACTGACCTCCTGTGATGAAATACATACTACCATAATTCGTAATTTTCCAGATGAGACAAATAATGGCATATACCTGCGTCCATCTAACACTTGCATTAACATTTTCCAGTGCCAAAATTCTGATATGGCATGCAAAATACATCATAATCCTGAAGGATTTTTTTACACTGTGAGAAAGGAGGCTGCTCTCATCTCTTATTTATTTGGGAGAAATCGAGTAATTAAGAATAAATTGAAGCTGTGAAAATATAAGATATTTAGTGTTCTGTGACATTTTCAAAGGTGTCAATGTCCCACTTTAAGCACAAGGTAAATCTTTACAGCTCTTGGTTTTCAATATCTTTTCTAAAAGCTTTGTTCAAGATCACAAAAAAAGTCTGCAGATGTACAAAAAATTTAATCTAGGCCTCATAAATGTGAAATTACTGCTTCATAAATGGGATCAGCCTTCCTAGTAAAAGCAGCCGAAAAGTGGGAAGAGAGTCAAATGAGGATCAGGATGTACTGAAGTGTCTCTCTGAAGATGACTTAACTTAGTGCTGTGATATTGCATTTTCCTATGTAGACTCTCTGAGTCAAAGTTATATTGGCTGTGTGTAGCATCCTCCAGACAGGTTAATGAGTCATTTTCCAACTCCTCTTCAGAGACAGTCCTCCAGTCTCAGCGATGGTGCTAATACACAGAGATTTTACCCTAAGGGAAATTTCATATATGAACCTAATTCAGTGAATGAAGTCTCAGAGAAAGGCAGGCGCAGAGGATTATTAACTGCATGGTCATAATGAGATACAGTGAGCTTAGGAAAGCTGTTATAGCGAGGTTTCTTATGATTATGAACCCAACAATCATTATGCAAAACAGCCGGAGAAATTCTTCTGATGAAGAGCAATACATTAATTAATTACGTTATGTTAAGAAAGTATTGGGTGTGATTTCTGCCTTGGGGACAAACTGTTGATAAAATCTTCTGCAGTCTGACACATTAGCAAAAGTTCACAGAAAGACTAAATGTCACACTGTAGGAGGAGACAACTGGGAAAAAGCTGGGCACAATTTTTTATGACTCTGTCACAGAATTATAAATATCTGTTGTATAAATTTTGTCTCTGTGAGCCAAAAAGGGGTAATCTTACACCCAAATTCAAGCTCCTTGCTGGATCAATGTAGCGTATTATTACACTTATTTTAAATATCAGTTAGAAACACAAGGGAGAGGAGGGCAGAATGATGAAGAAACACACATTAGTTATTAAGTGTCTACCACAAATACATATGACAAATTCGTTGCCATTCATGTGTTCAGCTATCTTTCACCATAAGGTAGGTTTAATTTATCTTTTGCGTGGTGCACCTACTGCTGCACATTTCATCTCAGCCTCTTTTTCCAGACTCCTGGTAAATTCTTTCTGGAATTGCTAACATTCCTCTTTTTGTCATTATTCCATCTAAATAGACTGTATATTTGTTTATTTATTTATTTATTTTTAAACGAGTTATTGGATAGGTTTTTTGCTTGTTTGCTTGTTTGTTTTTTAACAGTGTTTTGAGGACAAGTAACAAACTTCACTAATGATATTTCATAAACATCTTGCAGAACAGCATAATTTTCTCTCTCTTGAGCTCTGTTGTACTTCATTAAGAGAAGCTAGGTAGAGGATTGACCTTTCTTGTCCAAATTATGTCAAAGCTTTTTATCACATTCTAGTAAATAGAACTATGAAAGTCTGACTCTGAGCTTTGTTTAGTGAGGTATGTCCCACACTTAAAAGAATTCTAAAAAGAAAACCAGGCACACTACAGACATACATTATTCTGAATTCATCCAGGAAAGAAGAATATCTGAAGCCTGATAGGGAGTCTGCTTGAGCAAAATGCAGTGGGATTTTGTCATCTTGGTATTGCACTCACACTGGGAAGGCCATGACAAGAAAGATTTTATTAATTCAACCACCAGTCCTGGCTTCTATACCCATAGCAATGTCATAAAATGAGTTTATAGAATCATAGAAACATGGAACCACAGAATCGTTACGGTTGGAAAAGACCACTAAAATCATCTAGTCCAGATGTCAACCCATCACCACCAGGTGCACCAAACCACGCCCTTCAGTGCCACATCTACTGTCTTCTTGAAGATCTCCAGGGATAGTGACTCCACCACATTCCTGGGCAGCCTGTTCCAGTACCTCACCAGATATTGGGGTTATCACCTCCTCACAGTGTTTCACTATGCTACATGGATATGGGCAACCATTCAAATACAGCATGGAGTTTTTCCCTCATGATAGATGCTGCATGGGGACAGCTGAGCTGAACAGTTAGATGTCCACAAACATGTTTGGTGATTTTGTTTGGTTTTGTCAGTCTCTGTAGACACTGGGCTCACAAACATGCCTAAACATGAGAATGTGCACAGCCATAGGAATTTCAAGTGAACCAAAGTGCAAAAATGTCTTAATTCAACATTTTGACTCATTTTTGTCTGTCCATATAATACTGAGAAACACTGCCAGAACTCATTGATGCCAGATTCTGGTTTCAGCCTCTGACTTATTACTGTCATACAAGCGAAGATGAAGTTAAATCTTCTATAAGGCAATGTGCAATTCCAGTTATTTCCTCAGCCCAACAAGAAAAGGCAGAGTATCAGTATGTAATACTGTAACCAATATATTTTGCAAATATTCTTGTTACATAAAAACCTTTTGGTTGTATCCAATGCTTTAATGCACAATCTTTCTTATTAACTAATATAATTAACTTAACCATATATGAAATGAGAAATGCATCCAGGTGCTCCTATCTTTTTCTGGGTCTTTATGTATAAGTGATAAAAATGTTCTCAAGTGTTCTATTTGGCTTAAAATACTAAAATGTTTTTACAGTAGGTAGTTTAAATGAAATGAGCCAATAATTAAACAAGTGCCACTGATGCTGCAAGCAAAACAATATTGGGGATGGCTGGCACCGCAGCTGCTTGCATGACGTGATAAGAATAGTGTCTTCAAATGTAGAAAACAGCAGATAAGGCCAAAGTTGCCAAACAAAACACTTCAGATATTGATGGGTGAGCACCAGCTTGTTATTAGTTGGGTACCTGTTCCACACAAAGAGTTGTAGAAAAATATTTGTTGTGTCAATATGATACCTTTCAGGGTAAAAGCATCCTAAACCAATTTGCAAGCAGAGTGTTCTTCTACACAACCTGTAATTTCAACTAGCACCTTCTCTTGGCAAACGTTCAGTAAGAGGCAGTGATGATCTCCGTTTTCTTAGAGTAGGAGGGAAAGAAATCAAAGTGGAGAAGGATCAAACAGATACAAAACAAGCAATATAATTCTTTTTGCCTGGTAAAAAGCTTAGAATGCACAATGAAAGATTTGTGAATTTTAATGTACAAATTTCTGTACTGTCTTTAAATTCAAGTTGTTGTTCAGATGGGGGGGGGGGGGGGGGGGGGGGGGAAGGAAAGGATAATTTTAAAATAAGCCTTTGCAACCTTTACTCCATCCTTAAGAGTCCAATCTAAAGTGACAAAATGGAATATCCATCTGGTTTTCCATTTGGAATATCCGTATGGTTTTCCATTTAAGATCATCCATGCAGCAAATAAAAACATAGACTTTAATAATGACAGCTAAGTTGCTTAGTGACCTAAGGACAGATCAGATGTTCGGTCTGTTTCTGGAACTGTTCCACTATTCTTATCCTTTCACCCCTTTACTGTGCCTATCCCTCAGCAGGTGGTAGCTTGTTTATAAACTATGCTCTTCTCCAGTGCTTCTGATTTTTCCTTGCCCCAGAGAAGGCAGAGATGTTAGTTGTACTGTGTCTGGATGTGATTAAGTGAATTTTATAATAGATGTGGTGCTGTGTTTTAGATTTGTAGCTAAAACAGTGTTGATAACACACTGTTGTTTAGTCTGAATCATACTTGCACAGCATCAAGGTTTTCTCTTTCTCCCACTCTGCCCCCACTGTGTATAGTTGGTAGGCAAGAGATTGAGGAAAAAATATCTGTTGGAACACCTGAGGTGAGTTAGCCAGGGTACTATTCCGTGCTGCATAGCATATTGTACAGTACAACTGGGGTGGGGGAAGGAGAGAGCTGGGGATGGGAGCTTGACTTCCAAGGTTACTGTTGCTTGGAGACTGGATGGACATGGGCCTGAGAGTAGGAGGTGGTGAGCAAATGCTTTTGCTTTTTTTTCCCCCCCCCCCTATTTTTCTGTTCTCTTTCCTTCACTGACTAAACTGTCTTTATTTCAACCCACAATTTTTCTCACTTTTGTTCTTTCTGTTCTCTTTCCCATCCTGAGCAGTGGAGAGGGGAGTGAGTGAATGGCTGTGTGGGTGCTTAACCCATAACAGTAGATTCTCTACTCAAATGGAAAGCAAAACATAACCAAGTTCTCCTGTAGCCATGGGGCTGTGTGAACCATTTATCAGACTTGTGTGTCTTATTTCAGTGTCTTGCATTCTCGTTGAAGGTATTAGGTGAGACTTTGTCTTTCTAATTCCAGTACAAACTTCATTAAAATTGCTGCAAGGTTTCCAGATAGCACCTTGCTACCTTAAATTAATGTCTATCTTAAATTAATGTCTTAACCCCCTTTCTTCTGAAATAATAGAACCAAAACCACCTTCCTCCTATGGTTGACTGTGACTAATTATCACTATTACGTACACAGTCTACATAGTGATTACAATACTAGTGTCAAAGATCTGAGTTTGCAGTAAGTTTCTTTGATTTAATCAGATGGGTTTTTTTTAGGCTCATGGGACACTAATCGGGAAAGCAGGCAGATCCACAGCACACAAAGATGTTCTGCAAGGTAAACAGATGAAGTGTTACGAAATGGGCAATAATGTGAGCCACTAGTTTAGTCAGATACAGGCAAGACAGCAGATGACCCTCAATGTTTGCATTTCAAGTATTGAAGTTCAGGTATCTGCAATGCAGATGCCAATGCCCCAGGTTTCTGAAATCTTTTTAGAAACAGTGAAAGGAACTGTGGACAAGGCATTTCATCCAAATGTGGACATCCAAAACAAGCCAAATGTGCTGTACCTATTCCTGTCAGTAAAGATCCTACACAGAGGTACATGAACATATGTTGTGTAAATCCAGTTAGGGAAAATGAATTGAGTCCTGGGGGCTCAATTCAATTGCCCACATTGAGACACTTGATGCCCTCAGTGCCTAGATTCAGCTGTCATTCCTAAAAGTCATGGGTTCATATATACTGGTATAGTTTGAACACCTTAGATACCTTGAAGGCATTTCAAATGGCAATAGCTGACTCTGCTTAAGTGGAAGGACTATTTCAGGGAAACTGGCAACTGAGTATGGCTCTGAAGTTCTCTGTCACTGCTCGACTTTCTGACCATACCATTCAGCATACACTCACAGCAGAGTGCCTTTTTTAAGCAGACTACAAATGAATAAAGATTTCTTTCAGTTCAGAATTTGTTTTAAAATGTCCCAAACCAGGAAACAGTCAATGACACCAAAACCCCATTATCATTGTCAAAATCATTGTGCTAAAATCATCCTCCGTAGATTAATATCAGTAACTAGGCATTTTCACTTAGCTTTTTATTTATAAAATAGTGCTTCATGTATGGATTTAGAAAAAGGAAATTGGCCAAATCTAACTAAAACAAGAAGGTAAAGGATTTCAATTACCTTATTTCCAAGCTAGTGGAAATATTTAAAGATCTGCCATATATTGAACTTACACAAAGTGTAGTTTAAATAAATCCGTTCCCATAATTAATATACTTTAATTAGAGTGGGATGTAAGATCAGTTTTTTTTGTTTGTTTGTTTTTTCCCCTATGGCATAAAAATCTATAATTTAATCTTCCATTGTTAACTATAGCTATTCTCTCTAATTATTTATATAAAAGACTAAGCATTCTACTAGGTAAAAGTAAGATAAACAAATTATTTGAGTTCAGAAAAAAATGTTTTACTATGAAAGAAAGGAAATCATGAAATTCAGATGCACTACAGGATCAAATCACTGCATCTCTATTAATTTTAGGGCGGCATTATTGATTTCCAAGAGTGGATCTGAATCTTCGGGTTTTGATGTAATACTAACTCAGTGACATAAAACCCACATCTCTAATTATATATTGGCATTCCACAAAAGGAATATCCTTACAGAGGAATGCATCATTATGTGAAAACCAACCAACCAACAAACAAACAAACAAACAAAAACACCTGTGGTCTGTAGATTTAGCCAGAGGAGCTATGTTTCTTTTGTGCAGTGACTTTATACACCATCGTAGAGAGTTTTGTTCTCTACCTAAAATCGTTATTAGTTATGGATGCATGCCGCTGGCTGAATTACACAACACATCAAGATCAGATGCAGATATATTGATACTCTAATGGAAGTCAGTTATTATTTGGAATAGAAGACTTGTGGTTGTGGTGATGCCTAGATTCTGGAACTGGATAACACACAGATTATCCAAAGCCCTTGTCCCCATAAACTTGGCATCTGTTGGAATAAAACAAGGTGTGAGGGGATGATTACTACTGTATGTAACGGAGTTGCAGAAACTCTTGGACAGAATCAGAGGTCACAGAGGTCAATACCTTTCCTTGTGTAACTAAAACCAGAAAAAAACTGAAGTGCTGATCTTATTAATCCAATCCTAAATCATTTTAAAAGCTATGCTACTCAACTGCATACACAGCCAGGTGTAATAAAGTAAAACAAAAGCAGGCAGCACAGAATTAATTCTCTAGTGCAAAGTCTCAAATGCAATACTATTTTTTGTTAATAAGACCGGACCAATACCTCCATGAAAGTATTGTTTTAAAAAAGGAAATCTAAGAAAATTTGCAAAGAATTTAGACTTATAATTTCTCCTCAGTTCTATTTGTTAGAATAGAAATGATTGTGTAGGAGACAAGGACAATGTAGGTCTTGGTCTCTCACTGGTTCCGAACCACTATAAGAATCTTG
This sequence comes from Alectoris magna, assembly GCA_030625065.1. Taxonomy (NCBI): domain Eukaryota; kingdom Metazoa; phylum Chordata; class Aves; order Galliformes; family Phasianidae; genus Alectoris; species Alectoris magna. The sequence goes on from CM060561.1 coordinate 6,631,029, forward strand.
TGCAGCTGTGTGACTGAGAAATCACTATTTAATTCTAGCATGGGGATATATTCCATTCCCTTGGTCACAGGTGTCAGTATACTGCAATGAAAAACATATGAACTATTAATATTTCGTTTATGCATTAGTGTTGACTGCTTGGATAATACATTGTATTTATTTTTTTTATTATTTTATTTTTTTTTTAATATCACTGCCAATTGATAAGCTGTTACTTTCCTTTCAAAATTTCTGTTCAATTGAAGTTCATGTAACCGAACTCATATTATTTTGTTTATTTCTCTTTGGACAAGTGTGGAGATAAAAGAGATCTATGGAAAAGCAAATAAAATATTCTTTTATTGTCAAAAGGGAACAGCTTCCCTGAATTATCACACAATATCTGAAATGAAATACGGTTGTAAACAGTGTGGAGGTGCTATAAACAGCAATACACCTATTCATAGAACAAAAGACTCTAATCCGAACCTTTGCATTTTTCTTATAAGGTGTTTGCTGTGTAGGATGTTTCTGTAACTATACAGTAATATTACCTGAACACACTAGGATGCAAATATCAAAGGTTCAAGCTATATATAAGAGATTCTGCATTCAGTCTCTCTGAAACAACAGTGAAATGCCAGATTTAATAGGAATACATTCTTAAATAACAGAAAAGAAAAGCCTTGAAGGTATTTAACCAGACATACATGAGCATGAAGATTAAAGTTCACAGTGAAGTTGCAAAGAAGCATGAATCTCCTCTACTACTCAGAAAAAGAGAGCATACGTCCTGAAGTAATTGCACAGATATTGCTTTAGCTATGCTCACAAAACAAAAAAAAAAAAATAAATAAAAAAAAATTAAAAAAAATAAAAAGAATAACTGGTGCTTCAAGCTGGGATTGGGAACATCAGTTAACAAAAGGAGTATTGCTATATTTCTACATCTATTTCTCTCTTTTTTTTTTTTCTTTTTTTTTTTTTTTCTCCACACAACTTCTTGTCACCTAGAATTCTTTCATCATCTGGAGGAAAAAAAAAAAAAAAGAAAAAAGGAATGAAGTCTTTAATCCCTAGTAACAGAGCCACATCAGCTCTGCACACAACTGCGCTGTGGAGCACTGGAGCCAATTGCTTTCCCCCATTGTCTTATCCCACATGTACATTGAAACCTGAGATATAGCAGGAAATACAGTTATTTCCCCTAACAGAGGAGATGCGTTTTCCAAAATATTCTTTCTACTGCTCTAGCCAAAAATGAAACAAAACAAAACAATCAAACAAACAAACAAAAAACCTCACAAAACAACACAACAACAAAACAGGGCAATGCTTTGGGTTTTCCCTCATTTCTCTTACGAATTCACTGTAATATTCTAAAGTGCTTTCTTTTGTTTTCTTTTGCTTTATACTCTCCATAAATTTTTGTTTGCCTGTTTGTTTTATTTTTTGATAGTTCTAATTTTTGAAGTTGTGCCATAACATCATTAAATTTGATTGGTGGTTTGAACTGCAGGGGCTATTTCTCTGAAAAACAGTAATTTATCACAGATTCTTCCTCTGTTTTCTTCACTCCCCTCTTTCTCCTGCTATTTTCCATGGGTTGTAATAAAACATGTCTTAAAGGTGCTCCTTCTCCGTTTTTTCTGTGACTGGATGGCATGGATTATGCATTAATTTATTATACTTGCTATGAGAAGTAATCTTGTCCTGATTTTCGGAGGGTATTTGAGGTAGTACTGCACTGTGAGCAAAAGTCAGAGCTCTAAGGACATCACTGACCTCACAGCAGTGTCCATGCATGTCCTCCAGTGTGGACATGAATCTATCTAGGGAAGCAGTGCACTGTCTTCTCATTCAGGAAATGATTATCATGAAGGAATGGGATGGCAGGGTTCATCTGTTGTCCTCTCAAAATGACTATCTCTAATGTGTTTTTTTGTTTGTTTGTTTTTTGTTTTGTGTTTTTTTTTTTTTTTTTTTTTTTTTTTAATAGAAACATAGCTTACAGATTTCTAAGTGAAGCTTCTTTCCAAATACTGTAAGCTGAACTTCTCTCCATGGAGAAAAAAAAAAAAAAAGCAAAGGTAATTTTGTATATTTTCGCAACACACTAAAAGAGGCTTAAGTCAAAGCATTCTGTTCAGCATCAGCAACTACTAAGGTACAGCTGGTAAAGATCAAACACATGAAAACTTGATAGTTGTCAAAGCCTTTGAAAACACAATTGCAAGGAGACACCAGTATTTACTACTCCATTGTATTAAATCTGAGTGGACAATGTAGATTTTGGGGGGGTATTATTTTGTTTTTTTGCAGAGGCTCACTCTGCAGTTTGCATACTTCTCTTGCTCATGCTATGTCACTGTACTTTCATCAGGTTCATCTGAACTGTTCAACTTCATGTGATCTCCTCTGTGGAACTCTGGCCAGTACAAACATCAGCTTGTCAGGCTACCTCTCCTTTGGAAATAAGTAGGTAAGTAATGAAGTAGACAAGTAACATGAGCTGTGGAAATCTGCTGTTTCTTACCTACTGTCATGAATACCCACTGCACCACTGCAACCATCCTAGAAATCACAGAATCAAAGAATGGTTTGGGTTGGAAGGAACCTCAAAGATCACCTAGTTCCAAAGCTCCTGTCATGGACTGGTTGCCACCCATCAGATCAGGTTGCCCAGGGCCCCATCCAACCTGGCCTTGAAGACTTCCAGGGAGGAGGCAGTCACAACCTCTCTGGGCAGCTTGCTCCAGTGCCTGACCATCCTCTCAGTGAAAAATTTCCCACTGACATCTAATCTCAATCTCTCCTCTTTTAGTTTAAAACCATTCCCTTTTGTCCTATCACTTCCCACCCATGTAAATAGTTGATTTCCCTCCTGTTTATAAGCGTGATATTTGGGAATGCATCCGTTCAATGTTTACTAGGGAAGCTAGTTTGCTAAGACATCTTAACTTGGATTTGTCTACACTGCACTGAAATCACAGTATCATCTGTCCTAAGGAGTAAAGAGACTGAGGAAATCCAATAATTCTACATGTTGATTCTTTCCTACTAAAATGCAAACACTGTTTTCAGGTTCCCAGATTCTGCTCTTTGGCATGATGTTTACTGCATGTAGATAGAACTAGCTCAAAAGCTGTTCACGGAAACCCAGTGTGAAGTACTTCAAACTCTGGGGGAGTAAGAGGAGACATCCCAGCTTTTTAACCTACAGAAGGTGACAGCCAAGCCCTCTGAGAAAATCTTAATGTGAATTCTGCAGGGAGAAGACTATTTTCCAAAAGAAAGAACATTTTCTTGGCATTCTTGGGAGAAAACAAAATAAGGGGGGAGGGGGAGATGTGGCTGCCAAGAGTCATCAGATCACTCTGCTTTCAGAGACAAGCAAATAGTTTTTGACAAAACTTCAGGAAGAACACACTGGAAACCAGAAGCAGCCCAAGCCTGATGGCTAAATTTCCTACCACATCTCTGCTGAATAAACCGTCACAAATGAATAATAGAAGATGCTAAGAATTTAGAGATGCGATGTATCAAAACAGTTTGAATTGTAAAGATGTTTAAACTCCCATACTCTGATTATGAACTGCTCTGATGACTGTTTGGGTGCTGTTGGAAACTGGTCCCCACACAGATCATCTAATGCATACCCATCCGTTACATTACAGGGAGAAAAACTGACTGAGATTTAGGCAGAGAATGGCTGAACCATAGTGTTTATAGTTATATCCTGTGTGGGTCTGATGTTGTTGTCATAGCAGAGATGTCAATAAAAATGTAAAGTATATGCAGATTCAGGTTTTCAAATCCATAAGCATACTGCAAAGCTCATTTACCCATCGCATTATGACATGAAAACTTCATGCCACTAGAAGTGATCGAAGTATTGTAAAACCAGTAAGACAGGAAACGTCTGTTCCTCTCTAGAAGATTCTCGACTTTGCTGCCTTTGCTCTTATTGTTTCATGGGACAAAAGCGAATGGCTACAAGTTGCATCAGGGGAGCTTCAAACTGGATATTAGGAAGAATTTATTCTCAGAAAGAGGGTGAGGCATTGGAAACGTTTCTCAGGGAGGTGGTGGTATCACCATCCCCAAAGGTGTTTAAGAAAAGGGTAGCTGGGGCACTGAGGGACATGGTTTAGTAGGCATGGTGGTGACAGGTTGATGACTGCACCACATGACCTTAGTGTTCTTTTCCAACCTTAATTACTTTATGATTCTATGATTATTATTAATTATTTCAGTTTCAGAACTTTTTAGAACTTATTTTTCTTCTGGTGAAGAATCATAAGAATATTTGTTACTATTTTAACATTTGTGCACACAGCAGAAATCTTACAATGACTGTTGAGCTCCTTGTTACATGTAGTTCAGGTTCACCAAAACTAACTTCTCTGAGCAGATTTAAACCAGTCTTGCCAGGTCCTTCTACTCAGACAAAGCTCATAAAAGTTGAACTACCATTTGAGACTGCCTAGCAAAACGGCTGGACAAGTCACATTAACCAGTTTTCTAACCTAGAAATGGAGGAATGCAGGAGAAATGAAGACTTCCTGAATGATGTAAATGCAGCATGGTGCAGAGTTAGATCTGAATGGGCAGTATCTTGTGAACAATATTAGCTCAAGCACCACATCAAGCTGGTGAATCAGTACTATTTTTATCTCCTGAGCAGATACATTTGTATGTCAGCACATTGGATATGCAAGTTTATTGATGGAGATCTTAGGGGTCTTTGATACTTCATTATGTACTGTAGACTGGTGAAGTTCCCACTGATAAGAAAAGGCGAAACATAACCACTATTTTCAAGGAGGGAAAAAAAGAAGATCCAGAGAACTACAGGCCAGTCTCACTTCTGTGCCTGTCAAGGTCATGGAGCAGATCCTTCTGAAGGCCCTACTAAGGCACATCAAAAATAAAGATGAGGTGATCAGTGGTAACCAACATGGTTCACCAATGGCAAATCATGCCTGACAAACTTGGTGGCCTTTTGTGATGGAGTTACAGCATCAGTGGATAAAGGAAGAGTAACTGATATCATCTACCTGGACCTGTGTAAAGCATTTGACACTGTTCCACATGACATCCTAGTTTCCAAGTTGGAGAAAGATGAATATGATGGATGGACCACTCACTGGATAAGCAGTTGGCTAGATATTCGCACTCAGAGAGTTATAGTCAACAGCTCAATGTCCAAGTGAAAATGGGTGATAAGTGGCATTCCTCAGGTACTGGGGCCAGTGTTATTTCACATCTTTGTAGGAGACATGGACTATGGGATGGAGTGCACCCTCAGCAAATTTGCAGATGACACAAAGCTGAGTGGCGCAGCTGACATTCTGGAGGGCAAAGATGCTATCCAGACAGGCCTGGACAGGCTTGAAAGGTGGGCCCACACCAACCTCATGAAGTTCAACAATGCCAAGTGCAAGGTCCTGCACTTGGGTCAGGGCAATCTCAAGCACAGAGATAGGTTGGGCAGAGAATGTCTTGCGAACAGCCATGAGGAGAAGGATTTGGAAGTGTCAATTGATGAAAGATTAAACATATGCGCTTACAGCTTAGAAGGCCAGCCATATCCTGGGGTGAGTCAAGAGAAGTGTGACCAGCAGGTCGAGGAAGGTGATTCTGCCCCTCTACTCTGGAGTACTGCCTCCAGTTCTGGGGCCCCCAACACAAGAAGGACATGGAACTGTTGAAGCAGGTCCAGAGGAGAGCCATGAAGATGATCAGAAGGCTGGACCATCCTGGACCAGCTGAGAGGGCTGGGACTTTTCATCCTGGAGAAGAGAAAGCTCTGGAGGGACCATATAGCAGCCTTCCAGTATCTGAAGGGGGCCTACAGGAAAGCTGGGGAAGGACTTTTTATAAGGGCAGATAGCAACAGGACAAGGGGAAATAATTTTAAACTTGTAGAGGGTAGATTTAGACTAGCTATCAGAAAGAAATTATTTACTGTGAAGGTGGTGAGACATTGGAACAGGTTGCCCAGTAAAGTTGTGAATGCCCCCTCCACGTAAGCATTCAATGCCAGGCTGGATGGAGTTTTGAGCAACCTGGTCTAGAGGGAGGTGTATCTACCTACAGCAGGAGGATTGGAACCAGGTGATCTTAAAGGTCCCTTCCAACCCAAACCATTCTATGTTTCTATGATATGCACTGAGATCAGATCTATAATACATAACAATTCTACATAACTGAATATATTTAGACAGAGATTGGTATACCCTCAGCACCGCAGGATCAGCTGCCACTAACCTCAGCAGAAGTTGCTGGAGAAAATATGACAGCATTTATTTCATAAAACGAGGAAAGGATAACGTCTGAATCTCTCTATATAGAAGTGCCATACTTGACATCTGATAAGAATGACAGCATCACCCCCTTCCTCCCATTACTCCAAGAAAATGATGGTTCTGCATCAGAGACTCATTTGAAACTGCGTGGTGAAAGTGACAAAGCTTCCCCTGCACATTCTTGTATAGGATGGATGAGATATTTCATTTCATACATCATTTGCTGTTTGCTGCAGTTATTTCACAAAGACCTATTTTGACTTTGCTGGAAATGTGAGAAAGATTTTCCAAGTTTGGAAATTTCTGCTAGCAACAAGCTGAACTGCAGTTCCAACTGGCGTGAGTCATCAGAGGCCCATTGAGTTCAATAGTGCTGTATATTTATGTTATCTGTCTACTGGGTATAATTGTGAAGTCAGTGAAGCCGTGTTAAAATCACAGAAGTGAAATTGGAAAAAAAGAATATTTTTTTTTTCTACCTGAAACTGAATTTTATAGAATGTTATTTTACTTTCTGTAAATAAATGTATACAACCTCATCAACGAATATTTTCACTGCTTTCTACTGTTTTATTATTATTATTATTATTTTTTTCTCTCTCTCTCTGTGAAATCTTGCTTCATCAGCTCAGTAATGCAGTCTTCCAAAAGCTTGGTCTAAATTTTCTCCTCTCTAGAGAAAAAGAGAGGACAGCCTTCTGTAAGAGTTTAAACTGGTTACTAAACTGAGTACAGTTACTGAATGACAACTCAAAGAAATCATTTAGATTCTGGGTATCATTAATAAAAATGGAAAAACAGTCAGAAAGCAGCTTTGCAGAAAAGAACCAGAGGATCCTGGTGGACACCAATTTGACCACAAGTCAGCAGTATGCACATGCTAAGAAGGTAAATGGTATTCTTGTCTTCATTAGGGAAAGTGTCTCCAGCAGGTCAAGGGAGGTGATCCTCTGTACTCAGCATTGATGAGGCCACAACTGGAGTCCTGCATCCCGTTCTGGCTCGCCAGTACAAGACAGATTTGGACATACTGGAGATAGCCGAGGATTGGGATGGAGGGTCATCAAACAATTGGAACATGTCTCCTGTAAAGAAAGGCTAAGAGGGCTGGGACTGTTTAGCGTGGTGAGGAGAAGGCCCAGGAGAATCTCTGTAAATAGCTGAAGGCAGGGTGTGGAGATGATGAAGCCCAACTCTGTTCAGCAGTGTCCAGTGCCAGAATAAGAGGCAGTGGGCACAAACTGGAACACAGGAGTCTCTGCCTGAGCATCAGGAATCAATCCTGTGCTGTGTGGGTGATAGAGAACTGGTGCAGATTGCTCAGAGAGGTTATGGAATCTCCTTCTTCAGTAGCAATCACTCCAGTACTTGGTAGTCTGGACTAGCCATTCAAGTACAATAGAAACACTTGCCTGGAGGAAGTGTATTCACCTATTTCTCTGCCAGCACATAACTGTGTATAAGTATGGTAAGGGGATATTTGGATTGTAAATGGGTGACAATGGAAATAAATTCTGATATATTGGAATATCTGTATTAAAAATAATTTAGTGCTCCCAAAGGACTATAAGATATGATCTCCCCATGGTGGCATGCCACTTGTTTTGAAAACCATTATTTCCCCTTTTTCTTTCATAAATATAAAGCTTTAAATTTGCTTAAAATAATATCAGAAAGTAATGCCAGTTTGACAGTTAAATATATATATATATATATTTTCCTTTCCATTCCATTCTTCAGGTGAAACCTGCAAGATAAAAAGACAAAAGAAGTTGTTTATTTGGTTTCATGAGTCAGTTTGCTTTTTTCTTTGGAACAGGACAAAATACTAAACTAGTTTAATGAACCTTGTTGCTTTCTTGATATACCTATTACTTTGAAGAGGAAGTGGCAAAAATAAAAGGGTGGACAGACAAGCTCCAAATCTTTCCAAGCATGATTGTGAATGTATTTACAAGCAAGCAATGCTGCATGAACCAGAAAACAGTAAGTGTGTTGCAAATCCACCATCTGCCTGGATTTGAAATAAGGACATTGCAGAGCTCATCTGCAGACGGATGTTGCTATTAAATGTGATTTCCAACAAACCATTCATTAAATTCATAGCTGCACCTGATACCCATTAATGTGTTCCTGCTTGCAAGTTCTCTCAAAATAGGCTGTTCCTCAACTTTTGTAAGCTTTACACACCAGATTGTAGCAAACTGCAAGAAATTGAGGGTGGATGGTGTAGGGGGATATTTACTGTGGATTTCTGAAAGCATGGTGAAAAGTTGATGATATAATTATACACTAAAATAGAATGAGTGTCCAATCTTTTAAGTTGCTCTGAACTCTCTCTTTCAGGCAAACTTTGCTGTTGATCCAGGAACATTCAAGCAGCACATAATATGGGAAAAAATTGCTCTCTGTTTAAAGGTAGCAGTTTGATCTCAGAAAATTGAAAAAGGTTAGAGTTTGACCCATCATATACAAGAAATTACAGCAGCGATCAGAAAATGAGTGCTTGCACTGCATGATCTCTATAAATCTTGGTGGTTTTAGCCTAATGTCTTCAACAAATCTTTTCTCATTTTAGATGGTTTTGGTTGTCTTGTGCAGATTTGGCTTTGAGTAAAATTAAATACTAGGGATAACTGGAAGCTGAACTTTTCTGACTTCTACCACATACACCACCAAATCCACTGTAAGAAAACTACCAAAATACTCATTTGTACATTGACAAAGTTTATTAAAATGATATTAATAATAATAATGAAAAATCACAGATTATCTTGCCATTCTTTTACGAGTTCTTGGACAGAGCTAAACAAAGTACTGAAGCTTACTTACATTTAACATTTTTGAAGTGTTGGAATCAAAACAAAGTTTTAAAAAGTTTGCTGAGAGTAAAGGATCAAGCAATTTAAATTCTGTCTTCCCCAATGTTTATGAATTTCATCTCACTCTTGATTTGCCTTTCCACAAATTGACAAGAATTTGAGCATGGATGATCATAAGGAATCCTGTTTATGAGGTATATCTTTTCAAGTGCATGAAGATCAGCCAGTGTCAGGTCTATGTAAATAAATTCATCACATCAATTATAATGTGAGATAGAATAGTCCGTGCTAAGTGATACATTCTTAATTTTTATTTTTATTTTTTTAACTTTTCCATCAGTGTCCTTTCTGATCCTTGACTCTGCTCTGAAGACCTTAAAGATAAAATCATAGAATCACTGAATGATTATCTAAGATCATCCAGTTCCAACTACCCTGCCATGGGCTGGGTTGCCTCCCATCAGCCCAGGGCCCTGTCCAGCCTGGCTTCAAATGCCTCCAGAGATGGGGCATCCACAACTTCTCTGGGCAGCCTGTGCCAGTACCTCATCACCCCCTTGGTGAAAATTTTCCCCTGACATCTCACCTAAATCTCCCCTCTTTGTGTTTAAAGGACCCCTCTTTGTCCTATCACTATTACACCATGTAAAAAGTTGGTCTCCCATGTGCTTACATGCTCCCTTCAACGACTGGAAGGCTGCAATAATTTATGTTCCTCTGCCATATTATTTCTGTCTACTCTGCCCCCATTCAGAAACAATTTCTGAAGAATGCAAGATGACTGTTTCTAGGAAAAAAAAAATAATAATAATAAAATAAAAAATCACATTACAGGTATCTGTAACACCTAGAGGCAGTTGCCTGATGTTTCATGAATGTTTAACTCAAAATCTAAGTGACTTTGCAACAGAAGTACTACTGAAAGTTTTTCACCTTATGCTTCTATGGTACTGTTACTCAACATCACTCCGGTCTTCAAAAAGGGCAAGAAGGAAGATCCGGGTAATTACAGGCCAGTCAGCCTCACCTCTGTCCCTGGAAAGGTGATGGAACAGCTTGTGCTGGATGCCATCTCCACACAATTGGAAGAAAAGGAGATTATCAAGAGTAGTCAGCATGGGTTCACCAAGTGGAGATCATGCTTGACCAACCTAGTAGCCTTCTATGATGTTGTCACTGGCTGGGTGGATGGGGGGAGAGTGGTGGATGTAGTCTACCTTGATTTCAGCAAGGCATTTGATACTGTCTTCCATGACATACTTGTAACAAAGCTGAGGAAGTGTGGGATAGATGAGTGGACAGTGAGGTGGGTTGAGAACTGGCTGACTGGCAGAGCACAGAGCTCCACAGAGTGGGACCTGGGTGTCCTGGTGGACGACAGGTTGGCCATGAGCCAGCAGTGTGTCCTCGTGGCCAAAAAGTCCAATGGCATTCTGGGGTGCATTAAAAAGAGCGTGGCCAGCAGGTCGAGGGAGGTGATCTTCCCCCTCTACTCTGCCCTGGTAAGGCCTCATCTGGAGTACTGTGTCCAGTTCTGGGCTCCCCGGTACAAAAGAGAAAGGAATCTCTTGGAAAGAGTCCAGCAGAGGGCCACAAAGATGGTGAAGGGCCTGGAGCATCTACCCTAGGAAGAAAGGCTAAGCGAACTGGGTCTGTTTAGCCTTGAGAAAAGAAGATTGAGAGGGGACCTGATCCAGGTCTATAAATATCTAGGGTGTGGGGGGCAAAGTGGCGAGGCCAGACTCTTTTCAGCAGTGTGTGGAGACAGGACAAGGGGAAACGGCCAGAAACTGGAGCATAGGAAATTCCACATGAATGTGTGCAAGAACTTCTTTACAGAGAGGGTGACGGAGCACTGGAACAGGCTGCCCAGGGGGGTTTGGGAGTCTCCTTCTCTGGAAATATTCAAGACCGCCTGGATGCCTACCTGTGTGACCTGCTGTAGGGAACCTGCTTTGGCAGGGGGGTTGGACTCGATGATCTCTGGAGATCCCTTCTAACACCTACGATTCTGTGATTCTGTGATAAACCACAGAGACCTAGCTGAACATCAGACTGGTGAGGTGTGTGAGAACAGTTTGATCCTCACTGACATCTCTGACCAGGTGACAGCAGTCAAACTTGCTGATTCTTGTTGCAGTTGTGTCTCAAATCTCTACAGAAGGATCTATTTTACCAAGGACAATAGAAATAGAATAAAGACATACTGTTTTAATGAAGAGCTTACAGTTCATTGGTTTATGATTATTCTTACAATATCTTGTTATGGTAATGATGCCTAATTGTTATTCTTTTAGCATCTACCCTTTGCAACAGAGTACTGTAATGGGGAAGTTGCACATTCCCAAGCAGACCACAATTTATGAGACTGGCTAGTAAATGTTGTGCACAATGGAGGAAAACAGCAGATTTGAGCTTAATGCTTGCATCCAACCCACCTTAAGAGCATTTACATGAGATTCCTATCTGCTTTAGGCTCCTTATTAAAGTTATCACCTTCAACAGCTGCTTGTTTTTCTCTGTAGAGTAGAAGAGTGCTCAGGATATCTATTCTTATGTTACACGATGTGGTTAAATGCCAAAGAAGCATACAAAGGTGCTAGTGACTCCACTTATCTCCAATCATTACATAATTCCCTCTAGGCATCAGGTCTTCCTTGACTGTTGTTGATTCATATCTCACTAGGAGTGCATCCTCGTGGGTGGCTGTGGGGACATGTTGTTCTTTGTGCCTTCCTTCCTTCATCCTCCCCCTCCCCATCACACTTGAATTCTCTAGCAATTCAGCTGTGATATCTCTTCATAGTGGCATCTTCCCAGGGACAGAACATGCTGTACATATTTGCAGTGTATTTAATAGAAATCAACATTCACTCATATCATTACAGCAGTTCTGGGAGCAGGCTTTAAATGAAATGCTGAATCCCAAGTATATCAACCTGCTTCACCCTGTGGCTTTTGCATTACAAATACTTCCAGCAGCTGTGAGAGTAAAAGAGATAAGATCAGATTCTGCCACTTGTACCAGATTTCTCTTGCCCTTCATACTAAAAATTCCAGTTGTAAATACTTGTGAATTTTAATATGTGAATGTGAATACCTATATACAAATTCAGCTAATGCAACTCCCCTTTTCATCATGAAAATGTTAAAACCACAGGTAAGTTGAGAGATCGCATTTCTAGGAATACTGTCTTTCTAAGAGACACTGCTTCTGCAATAATGATTCTTTGAGAGATCTACTATAATGTAGTATTCTATGATTCTCATAAATATTATTTCCTTCTTGCTATTGTGGAAGTATGAGGTGCAGTAGACTGAGTAGGTGCTTTGGTCTTCGCGAAAATCATTAGTCAGGCTCAAACCAATGCACAGACATCACTGTCACTAGCATAATTATATCCTTTTCAGCAGTGCTTAGAGATATTTCTGTTTTTTGCACAGTAGTCCAGTAGTTGAAGCATTCTTCAGGAACTGGAAGACCGGATTCATAACTGGAAAGTAATATAAGTTCTAACTATTGAAAGACTGCCAGTACCAATAGCTTATGTGATGCCGGGAGATATGGGAGATGTCTTAAGACATATTCTGTATGAATTTAGCTACTGATACTAGAGTTGAGATGCTGATAATAGATGAAGCTAATTAGTTTCAACATTACAATTAAAATTCTGTTTGGAGGGTACGTTGTACCTTCCCAGTGCAGCATGGCTGTGATATGAAGAACCTGATTTCATAGGAGACCACTTAGTGCTTGCTGAAGCTCAAGCAGCTCTTGAAAATCTTGTTTTGAGATCAACAGTTAAAATAGGTTCAGTGCCCAAAAGATGTGTGGCAGGAGGAGATTTTTGTTTGTGATACTTTCACTATTTTATTTATTTATTTATTTATTTTAACATCTGACTAGGGAAATGTGATTTTGTTGTCGTGGTTTTTTGTTTGGTTTAGATGTGTCTTGTGTTCCTTCATTTTCAAATAAAATGGAATTTCAGATATCGAATGCTTTGCTTGTACTTGTGGTATGCTCCTCTTGGAAAGGAAACTTTTCTTCACAAAATATTCTGGTCATTGTGGGACTCTACCTGAAAGGCACAGACTATCTTTATTGTTGCTCCTTCAGTTAGTTCAGTGTTGTGTCTTCATGTGAATCAGACCATGGCACAGGATGTGGAAACTGCTTTGAAACATTCCTGTAGCCTCCTTCTTTCTTTCCCCAGTTGAGATTTCATTTGTTCTGTAACAAGAGCTGGGTATCTAAACATCTTCATGGATCTCAGCACAGCTGTCCTAAGCTCCCTATATACAAGAATCAGATGTCCAATTTACATAAAAGCACCTTTTTCCCCCCATGAATCTAAGGCAATTTTCCTTCATTTTCTACTGTTATTATAGGCAACTGAAGAAAACATGTTTCAAAACCTAACACTCTCTGTCATTTATTTCAGAAATACTGTATTTTTGCCACCTATTAGTCTGAAGAAAAATGTAGGCATTAGTGGCTTGTTTCTGTTCTAAATCGGCTATTTAATATATAGCTGCACTGTAACATGTTTACCAGAATTTAGTGCCAAGTCTGAAATCACTTCAGCTTAGATGGCTGGAGACCACTCTTGTTTACACCAGTTTTACTCCATCATGACTATATTCAATAGCAAGGATTTGCTCCTGACTTCTATCAGGACAAAAGAGAGAAAGATCTGTCGGGGATATTCACTGCTATATTTTACTCCAATTGCCTTCCAGCCCTTGCACTAATTTCACAATTGGTACCTTTCTCTTTGATTAAGATTAAATCATGGATGGAAGTTAAGAGTTAGCCATACCATGTGAAAGAATTTATGAATTTTCCACGCAGAATACAGTGTACTAGAAATACTGTCTTCCATCTACAATATTAAAGTATTAATTCCTTTCTATTTTAGTTCCTGGAACTAACTGTGCAAATCTTTGTTTGAGAACAAATGGCATGGAGTGAGGAGAAAGAGCGGGAATAGAAAAGGTTTTAATTATAAAGCATACTTCTTCCTTGTTTCTCCTTCTATAAAGTTCTCCCCTTTAAGTAATTAAGCTTAGAGGTACTGCCTAAACCTGTAACCTGGACGTGTATGGAACCACCTGCATGGCTTATTCCCACGCAGTCGTAACAGACTGCCCTTTGGTAGACTGTCCATCAGGAACAGTAGCTGGCACAATTTAATTTGCTAATATAGACATAGACTGAAACTGATGTCAATGATAAAAACTGTAATTCTCTTCTACAGCTTGACTCTCAAAGATGTGAATGGAATTTTTGTCTCTAGCAACAAAGCTTTCCATGAAGAAAGACTACTACTACACTACTAAGAGATGGAAATCCAGGGAGATGAATTTAGAGATAGCCCTGAAGTCTACAACACATCAATTATAATTATTTGTGCCTTTTTTTTAGAAAACCTGAACCTTTTCTCCATATTATGCCAAATATTGCAGTTTGAAGATGAAGATGTAACTCGTTCAGCTTTGGACATCGCTGATCCCCAAAGCATGCATCAGCTAATTCTGTGTGGAAAAGAATCCAAATCACATTTAGTTTAAATTTTCCACAAAGAAAAAATAATTTTCAGACTGTAATTAAAAATGGTTTTGTTAATAACTACACTTTCTCAATAACAGATTAGAAAATGTATTATTTTTCTTTCTAAGTTGTTATTTTATTTTAAAATGACCATTTTCAATTCCGGATATCTAATTTTATGAAATTTCAACTTAAATATTTGAAGAGGTACACATTTTTTAATCTGGATTTCCACTGCTTTTCCAATAAACTTCTAAATTTAAAACCTGTGAGAAAGTGAAAATTATAATATTCAATTGTCATTTAGGAAGAAGTTTTCAAGTGTTAATCCTAATTATGGGAAATGGAATATTAAAGGCGAAGAATGGGAAAGAAACATGAAGTAAGGCACTGAGAAGGTATTTTACCTTTCTGTATGGCATCACAAACTTCAGGTTAGACTTTCAGCCTATTAAATTACAAGGGGTTGGAGATTTTTGTTTGGTTGTTGTTTGCTTTTTGAGGTGAATGTATTCAAAAAGATTTTTGCTTGATTTGTATATTTGTTTTCCGGATTTTCACAAAACCTGCAGAAAACACGTATGAAAATACACAGTACATTCCAAGATCCTCTTCCAAACCCATGCCTAAAAGTCAATCAGACAGACACTAAAGCTTACCTCCTAGAAACAAAGAAAACTATGAACAAAATTAATCCCAAAAGGAAAAGTATGCATTGAAAACAGGAAAAAATTAAATTGCCTATGTGAATTTGCCAGGTAATAAGACAACGAGTTCTTGTAATAAGATAGTAATGCCCTAGCATTATTCAAGAAAACATTATATCCCAATGTTCCCATGTACTGTGCCCAGCTAAGCAGCACAACTGGAAAAGTATTTCTAACAACATGAGGAGAAAAAATGTGCAAATGAGAGAGGACCGTGGTTCTTAAAAGGGACACCTTGGGAAACTCATGCAACACACCAAGACTAATGCCAGTTATACTACACAAGTGTCAAAGCAGAACACAAAGAATATGGGTACAACGACATTTGCTCTTGACATCACACTAAATGTTCAGTATTGTGACTTTGTGAGAAATGTAAATTCTACCAAAGCTCGTTTATGATCTCATAGCTTTCCTTCACAAGCTTTTTAAAAAAATAAAGCTGGCCATTATGTTCAAATAGCTAAAACATAGAGTTTCAGTTTTGTTTTTGTGGTCATTGCAAGCTGGTAGCAGTTAACTCCTCTTGTTATTCTTCTGAACTGACTGCTACCCTGAAGATTGGCTTTCAGCTACCACTCAGTCTTGTCTCCTGTTTCATGTACACGGTAAAATCTTACCTCTTTGCACTTGTATTCCACATGGTCTTTTGCAGAGGTAAGCTCATGACAGTTTCATCCTGAGAGCTGTGCTGCGTTAAATTGGCCAAAATGCTTTTAATGCTATGGCACTGCTTCCAGCTGCCTCAGAAACATATGAAAGCTCACATCTGCTGCAAAATCTGTATGGTGATGATCTAAGTGTTGTATGAACAAACCTTGCATTTCAGATTTAGCTGGAAATCTTGAAAAGATGGAGAACCTGTCATTTCTCTCAATACTTTATTTCTTGGTCTAATCATCTTTAGTATAGTTTTCCAGCTGACTTTTCATTTGCATGTATTTGGATTTCAATTCCAACAACTGTTGCTTGTTACTTCTTAAGTACCTTCTATTTCCTCCCTCTGGTGGTATTTATCAACCATAATCAAGTTGCTTCTTAGTTATCCTTTCTTTCTTTTCGTTCTTTTTTTTTTTTTTTTTTTTTTTTTTTTTTTAATAAATGAAACAGATTGCACTCATTAGATTTGTTTTATCCAACTGTTTCTTTTGATCATAAATTAGACTTGTAAACTTTCTAGAGCACTGACCATCTTTTGGAAATGTTTGTCCATAGCATCTAGCACAGCAAAGTCTGAATCCCAAATGGAGACTGTGTTTGTTGATACATTTTGGACTCGTTAACATTGAATCAATAACGTTGCTATTGAAAATTTATTTTTCTTAGAATATATGCAAGAGTGCACATCAAATTTTCTCATCTACCTTATTTCTTTCAAGCCTACAGTCTCACTACATTATGTATTGTGAAAAAAGTGCCTTCATCACACCCAAACTATGATAGTTGGTGAATCAATTACAAATTAACTCAAGCTGAGTTCCATTCAGTGAAATAAAATCTAATAACCACTGATGGTTCCAGTTTCTCAAAGAATCAGTTGTTATATCATTTAAATCATTCATACTTTTTCAGATGTAAGATGCATTTATTAGAATTTAAACATTCTCCATCACTGGGAAAGGATTTTTTTTACCATTATGAAGTAGATTTTTGGAGCATTCTACTACAGGTTTTCAATAAATATATGTGTGCATGCTTATAGCTATGCATACGCCCTTGACTACAGGAAGTCAGCAGAAAGTGTTTAATGTTTCAGAGCAGTGCTGCAGAAACAGTATTTTCGGACTTTCAGTTGATTGTTCTATAATTAGAGAAAAAACTTGTGAATTTTGCACCTGGAAAAACTTCCTTACTATACAGAGCAAAAAAACCCACCAAAAACAAACAAACAAAAAAAAAAACAACAAACAAACAAACAAAAATAACAGAGACCAGACTCTCACTGCATGTAAATTTAATCCTTTGTATCAATGGTACCATCTCAATTTACAACAGCTGAGAATTTGGAAGAAACTGGGAGGTTTTTGGTGGGCAGCTTTTTAAGGGCTGCTTTTTAAGAGCTGCCTTATAAAATCCCATGAGACTAAGACTTCTGATACTTCTGAAGCATGGAGGACACAACTGATAGGTCAAATCTCAGTGTCTTTATCTATCTAAAACTTATTGGAAGCTTCTTTGTTTGGCTGTGCAGCCTAAAGCAGCAGAGATTAAGGTGAAAGCTCTGATCTTACTGAAAAGTCAGTCTTCTGAAATGAATATTATTGTCCAAACTTAAGATGTATTTGTCACTAGGTCTCTTCTACACCACCCACCTAACCATGCTGCATGTAGCAAGTAAGCAGGCAGCACACTGATTCATAGGGACATTGTTAATTTCAACAGCTATATCATCAGTGTTTGAGCAGGGTCAGGCTTATGGCAAAACAGAGTAAAACCCAGAAGAGAATGTGGAAACATTTATATACTGACCTTTTAAGTCTGTTGTTGTTGCTCTTTAGTTTAGACAGAATACTAATAATTAACAGCCAGAAGGAGGCAAAAGGAAAAGGATCAAGATGGTTTAGCAGGAAAAAAAAAAATAGTTGTGTAGCTCAGAGAAAACCTTTGAATGAATCACCAAACTGCAGAAGGAATTGAAATCTTTGGCTGAACTAGTGTACCATATATAGGCTGGTGCTTAAGGTTCCCAACCAGTAAAATAATACTCACTATGTTATTGCTTTATATTTTCCTTGCACAAGCTTTGTCTGAAAGGGTAATTTATGCTTTTGTTCTTATTTTTTTATCATTATTACTGTGTCATGCATTTCTTTGGAGTAGAAGAACATAAAATCATAAAATAATAGCCATGCTTTGATAAATGCTCTATTTTTAAGGCTAGGATGTGGAATAGTAATATTTAAGCTACTACTAAGGGGGAAAGAGGAATGATTCAATTGCTGGATTGTGTAGACAGGTGTCTTCCTAACCTGTCAGCCTTCAGCAATTAGGTAGGCATATTTTCTAAACTGTTTTGATCAAATTGTATATTAAATTTTGTGAATGTGGGAGGAATTCTGAAAGTTTAATCTGAATAAACATACAATTTAAATGAAATTGTATACTCATTCAGACTTTAAATGCTAAAAGAAACCAAACATTCTTAATTGAAATGTATGAATTCGCTGGGAAATCTATTTTTAAGCCAGAGTTGGCTAACAAGATGTCAGTTGCTAATTCTTACAAATTTTTTCTTGAGTTGTTGACAGTCTTCATGTGATGCCATTCCTCTCATGTTAATTAGCAGCAATGGTTATATTTTAAGATAATTCAATTCAGAGCAAAACAAACATCACTCAGAACTGTGCTAAATGTAACCTTTCCCTTCTCCCCTCTAGTTAACATTGACCTGTCTCTATTTTTTATTCATATTGCAAACACTTTCAATCAGATAATATCTTGAACTAAGTATTAATACAGTGTAAAACAGAAGGGGCTCTGAGCTCCTTCAGTTTCCATAACAAAAGTAGTATTATAATGCAGTTATGTCTTCTCAGATATATGGCATAGAGGCTTAATCTCCTTCTGAGTTCAAGGCTTCAATTCCTGACCAGGAGGAGGGAAAATATTTATTTCCCTCTATTTGTCTCTTCTTTCTGCCACCCAAAACTCCACAGGAACTTTACAGTTATGGTTCACAATGGTTCACAGGTGATGTGGTTGCACTCACTGACATACATAAAGGCATTTGTTATTCCTGAGGATATTCAAAATGTTTGTCTTATTGCTGCCAAATAGAGATTGGTTTTCTTTGTTCTTTCTAGTGTCTTTTTCATGATGTTTTTAAGACATAATGTCTTTGCATTCTACATTCCTTTAACAAATATGATTTCATTTGTATCATGGATTCAAACTATATGTTGAGAGATGAGAGTCACAGGGAAGATGTGCAGAAAGTTCATAAATGTCACTTGTAGAGCACCAGACTGATAACACCCAGTCACTGACCCACTTCTGCTGCTGCTTCATTGAATGGGCCTTCAACACTTTTACCCAGGCCCCTAGATTCCCATTGTGAATTTTTTCTCCATGTTCAGTGTTTTTTACATTAGGGTGGAGGTTCTGGAAATATTTTGGCATTTTGCATTCAAATTTAGGTTCTGACGCTATGCCACATATTTTGGTCTGTAGCTGTGTGTGTGAGTACCCAAACTCACAAAATTTCCCTTTTCTCTTCTGTAATTTCTTAAAACAGATATTTGTCATTATGAAACCCTGTCAAAAAGTATAAGGAAGTGCTAGAATCTGTTTAGTCCCCTCACACTAAGTTTGTAAGTAGGCCAGCTTGCTTTTTTTGATGGTTTGCAAGAGAGACTATTGGCACTCTGTTAGCCATGAGATCACGATAGGATATCATTTTTTACTACTGCTTTTACATTGGACCCTATGATTTCCAGTTAGTCCAGAATATGCATCAAAGCATTTATTATTTTCACTGCAGGCATTTCTTCTAGCTTAAGAACTCTAGCAAGAGTTCAGTAGTTCACTGCAAAAAATCACAGTTGAGGTAGGCATAGGCAGTCTGAGCCACACTCTGCCAAATGTGTCACCTCCCAGAAACTAAATAATCTTTGATCTGTGTTGAAATAGAGCATAGAACAAATACAAGAAGGGAAACTATAAAGTCAGGTTTTAAAAACTACATGATTTACAGGACTACATTTGATCCTGTTCTAACCACTAAGCTGATAGGTAATGAGAAAGAAGTCTTCTTTAAACATTATACACAGATTAACAAATGGAAGACAATAAAGGAAGAGCTGGAGATGGAGGATATCAATACCAGCTGCTTCTTCATACCAAAGACAAATTCTTCTGTGCTGTGAAATTTTCTTAGACCAAGTGTATTCTCTTCCTGTTTGTCTAGAAAACGTCAGATAATGAATCAAAATGTTAAAGAGATAAAAATTGATGGCTCTCTCTGATCTACTGATTAATTATAATTAATTATACAGCAAAACTGATCAGTCAGTGCTGTTCTGCATTTTGCTTTCCTGAGAAAATATCGAAGAAATGTTACTGCTTTCCCATGCTTTTTTTCATTAGTTTTTCTATTTTCTCCCAAGGCTCAATGGTGCATGACTGCATCATCTTGAAATAGTTTTTTGGAGCTAAGTGTTATCCTTTAGAACTACTGCTAAGAAATCATTCAAGCAGGTGTGTGCAGGTCTAGATGGAAAATTAGATTCTACATTTCAAATACTGAAATTTAAGATTTATTAGCTATGTGAGATAAGGCTCAGTTCCAGGTGATCTGGCCACTCGAATACTCATTTGAGCAGAGGGTCTGCAGATTAATAGTGGGTACTGAAATTAGATCTACTTCCTTTAAATGTCTATAAAGGAAAAAAAAATCACACTAAGGACACGAAAGTAGAAATTGTGGTGACATTAAAAAGAAAATACTGCAAAACATTTATAGGATAAGTATTCTGTGAAACATTGATTTTATCTAAATTAGAACTCATTAAAGTGGCATTTGATCCCCTGTGAAAGTAAACTAAGTCTATTACTTCAAATATTTGATATTTAGGCTGGATTTTGTTTATAGAATTACTGTGTCGAAGAAGGCAATTCTGGGTGCTGTAGGAATACAAGATGGTGCCAGATATTTTTGGCAAAATCTGCAGTGCTTTGCACTGTTAGATATCACGAGATCTTTTCTTGTTTGAAGTATACCAGTTGAAAATCAGTAATTTGGCACCCTTAGCTGCTTACATGGATATCCATAAGTTCATTCAAAGATACTTTTAGGGAATACTACAGGTTTTTCCAAGACTATAGTTTTCCTGGTCTTGTAGTGTGCACATTCCCTTATAGACTAAAAAAATAATTAAATTGAAATGATTTTAAATCCTTTTCTAAAAAATTGAAAGTCTTATTTTCTTCTCATTAAAAAAAAAAAAAAAAAAAAAGTGCAAAAGTTTCTAATTTCTTAATATGTGACATAAAATTATCACTTTGCAATAGTTTCTGGGATACCAGTTATATCTGGGAAAGCTTCTCATCATAAATGAGAGAGAGCAGTATGCTTTAAAGCCCATGAGCATGCAAACGTCCAAGTGCTAACCTCTGTGAAAGACAGTTATTAGTACAGAGAATCACCTTTGCTCCTAGAATTTAAGTGTATTTTGATAAAACATTCTGATGCTGAAATTTGATATCAGCATTTTAAGGGGAAAATAATTAAAAACAACCAACCAACAACAACAACAACAAAAACAAAAAAAAAAAAATCTCAATGTCGTTTCTGTATCTAATCTGCTAGTAAGTATACATATCACTAATACATCTTTGAGCTACCATGAGTTCTTAAAACATTTAGATATGAAGATTACAGGATAAACCAGGTGTGGAGTGGCCTTAGGAAGCCTCTTGCTGAAACGCCTGCTCGAAGATGTCAGTTATGTGGTCAGGTTGCTCAGGACTGTGTCCCATTGGGTCTTAAAAAACCTTTCAGGGATGGACACATTATATTTGTAGACTGCTTGCTTTTTTACCTCATGAGGAAAAGTTTATTATAACCAGTCTGACACTTTTTTTCCACTTACAGCCACTGTCTCTCACCCTCTCACACACACCCCTGTGAAAAGCCTGACTCCATCTTCTTAATGACCTCTCAAGAGTTTATCAGGAGCTGCTGCTAGTTTACCCCAGCACTACCTCTTCTCACAGAATCATGGATGGCTTGTGTTGGAAGGGACCATTCAAGATCATGTAGTTCCAACTCCATGCCATGGGCAAGAACATCTTTCACCATATCAGGCTGCCTTAAGTCTTGTCCAGTCTGACCTTGAACACTTCCAGGGATGGAGCATTCACTACTTCTCTGCGTAACGTTTCAGTTCCTCACCACTCTCATAGTGAATTTCTTCCTTATATCTAATCTAAGCCTACTTTTTTTTTAGTTCATAACCATTATTCCTTGTCCTATCACTTCATGACCTGGTAAGCAGTATCTCTCCAGTTTCCCTGTAAGCACCCTTTAAAAGTATTAGCAGGTTGCTATAAGATCTCTCTGAAACTTTCTTTTCTCCAGGCTGAACAAGCCAAGCTCCCTCAGCCTTTCTTTGTAGGAGAGGTGACCCACTGCTCTGATAATCTTCATGGTCCTTCACTGGTTTCATGGTCCTTCTCTGGACCTGCCCCAACAGTTCTGTGTCCTTCTTGTTCTGGGGGTCCCAGGTCTGGATGCACGAGGACAGAGTAGAGAGGGACAATCACTTCCCTCTCCCTGCTGCTACCCTTCTGTTCATGCAGCCTAAGATGCAGTTGGATTTCCAGGTTGCAAGCTTCTGGGTCACGTCCAACTTTTCATCCACCAGAGCCCTGAAGTCCTTCCCTGCAGGGCTGCTCTCAATCTCCTTAATCCCTCTGTACTGATGTTTGGGACTGCAGTGACCCAAATGCAGGACATTCTCCTTGTTGAAATTCATGAGGTTCATATGGTTTCATGGTTCTCCCAGCTAAAAAAGCCCCAGCCCCTCAGCTTCTACTGACAGACCACATTCTCCAGCCCCAACTATCTTTGTTACCTCCACTGATCCACAAGTTTATTGATGCCGGATCAAAGATTCTAGACAAAATTCCATTGACTTCAAAGGGGATGTAGTTGGATCGCTCACTGTTTAAATATTTTCACTGGGGTTACTTAGGTAGAGATTCATCAGACTGAAATCAATTTTCAGAGTGAGAAGTACAGATTGTACATTTGCCTGACTAAATTGGGAAAGAATGTGGAATCAGAAAAGCAAGGCTCAGAAGTTCATGCAAACAAAAGTCTGATGTGTTCCAAGGAGATACAAGGATGTTTTTGTAGTGGTATTTTTTGTATTCTTACAGTAAGTTGTTGCGTTTACGCAAATGCATTTGGATTTGGCACTAATCTGTATGCTGTCAATTATTTTGCAGGCAGTTATCTGTGTAAATCAATAATGCAATTCACAGCTTTTTTAGGCTGCCAGATTAAAAAAAAAAAAAAGAGAGAATCACACAGTTTGCACCATGCTTGACTGTGAAAGCAAAGTCACATATTCCTTTGTGTGGAGAGAGTAATCACTGTAAAGTTAAAGTGTATGCAATTTCCAAATGCCAAATTCTATAGAGAGAAAAATATTACTTTGCTTTGTGCTTTTCAGCTAGCTGAGGTCCTCTTATATGACAGGCCATAATCAATAAATCATGTGCCAGTTGTGCTGATTCTGTATGTCAGGTCATATCTCTCCATTTCAGTTTCCATTTTCTTACAGAGTATTCACTTCTGTTCTATTGTCATAGCTTTCCACTTTCTCAGTGTCAATTTAAAAGCTGTTATTTTTAAACCAAAGAAATTACAATCCACCTGTCCCTTCACACATGCAGACACACACGCAGACACACACGCGCAAAACAAATCAAAAACAAACCAAAACCAAAACAAACAAACAAAAAAAAAAACAACAACAAAACACCAACAAACACAAACACAAAACCACCCACAAATATTACATTGGCCAGCTTCTGATCAGGGAAATCAAAAGAAACAGATCCTCTGCCTGAACACCAGATGCTGTGATATACCAAGAAGGCTGTGTGAGCACACATTTTCCATGGTAGACAGAGGTACCATGATGACAGTGGTCAAAACTGATCAGTAATAGATTTCAGAATCTCAAAGAAAAGTTCTTATTATGAAAAGTATTTATTTCTCCATTTCATAGGAAATTACTTACTCATTCACACCAGTATTTCTATTATTATTTTTTTTTAAGGAAATAAATTATTTGGCAAGCCTGATGGTGCAGACTGATTATATACCCAGAGTGGAAATTCTCAGACTTAGTATCAGAAATCTGGATCTAACACAGTTAGGCTGTTTACAACTAGCCAGGCATTGCACTCAGTACATTGCTTCAAAATGATAGGCCAAGGACAGGTAAATCCCTCCAAGCACCTGCATTAATTCTGCCTCCGTGTCCTAACCTTTTGACTCATCCATCCTCCTCTTGACTCCAGCATTCCCTGTGTAACTTCAGGAAAAGTCTAGCTCCTCTCTATTTTCTCATTTCCAATAGTAAACGAGGGATGCTAGTAATTACTTACAACAATGTTTTGAGTATTGGTTACAGCAATGTTTTATGTAATGGTTAATAGTTGTGTGTTTTCAAAATCATAAAGAAGGCATTTAGCCACACACTGCAGTTCCTAAACATAGTAATTAGGGACTTCGAAATTAACAGCATATTTATAGATGCTGTTTTATTTTGCTGTAAGTAATAACATTTTTCACTGCAAATGAACATTCAGACAATGAAATAACCTGGAAAAAAAAAAAAAAAAAAAAGAAAAGAAATCTTTTCTGGATCCTCCAATGACTGTCTTTCAAACAACGTTTGCAACTGGTGAATTATACTGACATGATAACCTCCAGTCTTTTCCTAGAATACATGTGATTATAGCTCATATGTACAACAGCTTGTTCAGAATTGTTTTGGTACACATGATATGTGTCAGTGAAGTGCACCGTAGTCACTATCTTCTTGCTGGGTAAAATAAACCAGAGAACAGGACATAACAGGTGGTCACACAAGATGTCTCTCAAAAACAGAAGTGGCACTAGACACTACTCCAGGAACATTAATTTCTCTCCCATTGTCTTCCTTTGTGTGGGTCTAAATTTGCCAATCTGAATCCCATTACATTTTAGGCAGATCTAGGTTACTTAATACAATAATTGCAAATTCAGATGAGATCCTATGGATGAAAGTGATCTACTTTCTGAAGGATTCTGTTTCACTGGCTGCTGACAAGGGCTCTGTTCACTCTAACAAGAATTACTGCAATTTTTTTTTTCTGATTGATTTGCCTACATTGCAAACATTCATATTTAATCCCATCTAGACAGAGGCTACAGCTAGTGAGAGTTTCCCAATTATATATGAATTATGGCTGTTAAAAGAAATTGCCCAGGGAAGAGAAAATATCCAAGAATTTTTCTGCCAGAAATGCAGGAGTTAGTTTCCCAGCAAGTTCTGAAGTGACTAAGGGACTCTACATACATTTTGAGAGGTAGAATACATACCAGGTAGAAAAGTTCTTCATCTTTCTGTTTCATTTATGAAAGTGACAGCACGTCAGAGAATGTCTAAGATATTACTGTATGAGAGAGATCATCACCAACCTTCCTTGCTTTCTACACCTAACCCCTCCCTGCCCCAAAAGAGAATCATTTGAGTGGAAAGGACCCTCAAAGATCATCTAGTCCAACTCCTCTTCCATGAACAGAGACACCTACAGCTAGATCAGGCTGCTCAGAGTCCTCTCCAGCCTTACCTCAAATGTCTGCAAGGACGGAGCATCCATCATCTCCCCGGGCAAGCTGTTCCAGTGCCTCACCACCCTTACCATAAAAAAACTTCGTCATTACATCAGGCCTTAATCTCCCTTCTTTTATTTTGAAACTATTCCCCCTTGTCCTATCACAGTGGATACTGCTAAAGAATCTGTCCTCTTTCTTACATTCCTCCTTTCAATATTGAAAGGCCACTATCAAGTCTCCCTGAAGCCTTCTCTTCTCCAGGCTGAACAGCCCTAACTCGCAGTCTGCCCTTTTAGAGGAATGAAGGTAAATTTTTTTTAATTAGTTAACATGCAACAGCACTTACTGATATTAAATATATATATATATATATATATATTCAGAAATACAGTTGAACACCAGTGTCTAGATTTTATACAGAAGGTTTGTAGATAGTAAATCAGAAATCTCTGAAGAAACAGAACTGGCTCGAAGGAAAAAGCAAAATAATGTTGCATGCCAGCTCAGAAATATCTTTATTCTAAGAAAAGAGATAACAAAAGTAGCCAATGGGAAACAGCCAAATGACTGGGCCTGAAAACATCAACATTCTGGAACTTACATTTCTTTACCAAAATTCTACTGTAATATTTGCAACACAGAACTGTTTGTTAAATATCAGTAACAACTCTTCCAAAGGACTGAGAAAGTTTCACTCTTCTCCATAAAACACTCTGGCAAGCAGCAGTGCCATCAATCAACTTAATGTCATAGTCTTCCTTGACTTCTCTTTCCAAGCACTTTTTTATCTATTTCCCTGTATCTGGGTAAGTAAGCCTTACCACAATAACAGAACTGACTTCAATTTCCTTTTTTATACTGGCATAATATCACATGGGAAATGCTAATATAAAGCATTTGAAGAGTAAACAGGGTAGTATGAGCTTCCTGTACTCAAAGACAATGCAATTTAATTCTCATGCTATACAATTTCAATATGTTGTATTTCACACTTGAACTTTGGTCACTTAGCATCCTAACACACTATCAGTCTTCTAGGCTAAGCACCAGAAATTTATGTTCATCATTATAGTCGTCAGGGATTGATACACAGCTAGACATAACATCTTACTTAAAGACAACCTGTTATTTTATTTCTTAATAGGTTCTTATTTATTAGCTGATTATTTATTCTAACCATGTTGGAATACTCTAACCAGTATTACCATTTAAATATTTCAGTTTGTAGCTCAATGTGTTCTGAAAATCAAAAGCTCTTCTCTGATTTAAACATTCCCAGAAGAAGGCGCATATATATATCTATGCTAGCTGATAGGCTGAGCCTTCAACCTAGATATTGACGTATTTCCTCAATAAAGACCTGCCTTCAATGAGTAATTTAGTTTGGTCTTGCAGCCATGTTCAGCAACTTTTGTTTTTCTATACCATCTCCTAACTCTGCAGGATGCCTGAAATGTAGATTGTGTCTAACATAGGCTGGTAACATACACTGAACAGTAGCAGTCTTTGAGCCTGCCTGGCAGGGTAGGGTGCTGTGTGAAATCCTTGTTTGGTCAGAACAGTAAATAAGAGAAAACACAGTTCTGTGTTTTAGTGATTAGACTGAAAATTTGGGACAGGGCAGGGCAGGTTTCCAGTCAGGCATATTTATAAGTCCCATTAGAACTTAAGTGCCCTGTTGAATCCAAGCCTTAATTAGAAACTGTCCTTATCGAATGTCAAAATGTTCCTTTTCCCTTCATAAAACATTAACGACCACTAGAGATGGAGAAAATGGGCATCATAATTCCCCTCTGTCAGTATCAAGACTCCATTCCACATGGTTTCCTCTGTACTGGTATTCAGGGAGACTCACATGCAGAGCTCAAACAGGGCAAATATAGTCCTCTTTTCTTATTTTATTAACAATACTGAACACCAATTCTGGATCTCAGTAAGAAGTCTAAAACACTAGAAAAAAAAATTGCACCACATGCAACAAACATAATAAAAATATCTAGTTCTGATGAGGCTCCCTCCGAATCTTATAAATTGTTTGTGGAAATGATATTAAATACTTTTACCTCTATAAACATGGCCTTACAGTATAAGCAATTTTCTCGTAATAACAATGTCAAGAAAAAACACTGGGATTTTATAACATAGCTTTGCTGCTCTGAATGTGTAATACTTTTCAATTATAGCCTTGAATGAACTAGAATAAAAAACTTATTAAAAGGCATGGAAGTTTCTCAAGAACTTCACTTAGGTGAATAACATAGAATCATAGAATCCTTAAAGTTGGAAGGTACCTCCGAAGGCCATCTGGTCCAACTCCCCTGCAATGAACAGGGACACCACAGCTAGATCAGGTTGCCCAGAACCTGGTCTGGCCATGCCCTAAAAGTCTCCAGGGATAGGGCATCAACCACATCTCTGGGCAACCTGTGTCAGTGCCTCACCACCCTCACTGTAAAATACTTTTTCCTTATATCTAATCTAAATCCACCCTCTTTGAGCTCAAAACAATTTCCCTTTGCTCTATCACCACAGGCCCTGCTAAAGAGTTAGTGCCCTTCTTTCCAGTAGCTTCCCTTTTGATACAGAAAGGCCCAGAACCTTCTCCAGGCTGTACAGCCCCAGCTCTCTCAGCCTGTCCTTGTAGGAGACATGTTCCATTCTGTGGATCATTGTTGTGGCCCTTCTCTGGACATGCTTCAACAAGTTCATGTCTCTTCTGTACTGAGGACTCCACATCTGGACACAGTGCAGACTAGAAGGGCAAGATAACCTCCTGTTCCTTGCTGGCCATGCTTCTTTTGGTGCAGCCCAGGATACAGTTGGTTTTCTGGGCTGTGAGGGCACATTGCTGGCTCATGTCCAGCTTACCATCCACCAGTACACCCAGGTCTTTTTCTACATGGCTCTGCTCAATCCCCCAGTTTGTACTGATAATGGGGGTTGTCTCAATCCAGGTGCAAGACCTGGATTTGTTGAACCTCATGAGGTTCACCTGGGCCCACTGCTCAAGGCTGTCTAGGTCTCTCAGGATGGCTTCTTGTCCCTCTAGTGTATTAACCGCACCCCACAGCTTGGTGTCATCAGCAAATTTGCTGAGGCTGCACTCGACCCCACTGTCCATGTCATTAATGAAGATATTAAAGAGTATCGGCACAAGCCCCAACCCCTGAGAGACACCACTCCTCACTGATCTCCATCCAGACACTGAACCACTGACCACCACCACTACTCAATCCTGCAGCTAATTCTTTGTCCATTTAACATTCCACCCATCAAATCCATATCTTTACAATTTGAAGAGAAGGATGTTGTGGGGTACTGTGTCAAAACCCTTACTGAAGTTGAGATAGGTAACATTGGTGGCTCTTTCCTTGTCCACTGACACAGTGACACTATCATAGAAGGCCACTAGGTCGGTTAGTCAGGATTTGCCATTGGTGAAGAGGCAAAATATGTTATACATTAAAAAAAAAATACACTCAACTAATCTTAATTGAAACAGCCCTTTTGTAATGGCCAAAAATCTTCTTGTTTAAACTGGCTAAGTAAAAAGACAATATGGTTAATATTTCTGAGCCCATCTCCATCAATACAATCTACTTTGCCATCTCTCCAACTATGTTCAGCAGGAGCTATATAGTTGGCTGCTCTTCCAAAAAGTAGAGCTCTTTAAATCACTTTACACTGAATACCAAAGTACAGCAACAATACAAATTAGTGAACATTTTTTGAAAACTTGATCCATTTGATTCATGTACAACTACCCTCCAGAAATGATAACTAAGTAAAACAAAAGACAGTGATCAGTTTGCCAATAGGATAAGGAATATATTGCATTGTTTCATTTGATCTAACATGTGACAAAAAAAGAATAATTAAGGCAAAGTTGCACTTTACAATGAGTACTACCATTCCCTGTTCTCTTTCAAATTAGGAGCTTTTAATTACCTTTTGAAGCAGCCATAATGTACAGTTTAAGAACTTATTTTCTTCACAGCATATTTTTTTTTCACCAGAAATCGTGTTGTAGCCACCTTAAAACTGGTTTGATAATTTGACCTTAATTCACTGAATAATTTCAGTGGGGCATATGGAGAGAAGAAGAACACAGTTTCCAGCTAGATTCATGAAATAACTGAAGCAGAGAGTGCTTCTCTCTTATCTGGAGACAAAGTGAGTGCTGACCAGCCTGTGAGGGATCAGTTCAAGTTCTTTATAAAACTGTTGGAGCTTTTCTCCCACTTCCCCTAAGGAAAGCACTCCAGAATCTCTGCCTTTGATCATGTTTGCACTGTCTACTCTTGAAATTGTGTTGCTTTGCATAAAATACTAATTGAAACAGGGACTAGGATCTAGGAAGTTTGTCCCTCAGGATGTTTTTTTTAGCACAAAAGTATACAGAAGAATGAATGATGAAAAAAAGACATACTAAGCAGAGCAGCAGAGTGAGAGGGACTTTCCTTTTACATCCACAGTTTATGCATTTGGAGTCTACTGAGGACAGGATGTCTAAGTCTCTGTGCGGTCTGTCTGAAGCAGCAGAAGTGTTTGAAACAAGCTTTTTTCATGTCCTTTTAAGCTATTCTGAAATGTCCCTCAGTCTCTCCTAATGATGCTGTCCCATTTGCTATAAAATATTTAAATGCTAATTTAGTCAGAAACTTACGAAACAGCTTCATGGTCACTTGAGATCAGGAGTTTGACTTTCCTCCTGAAATGAATGAGTGGAGAACTGGGCTTCTCAATTTTGTAAAGCAGTGCCTTAGGAAGAATATCTCACAGTACTTCTAGCAGGTTTTCTTCTCTTAATTTTTAATACAAATTTTCAGATATAAGCTACTTTGTTTCAGTTCTACAAAATATTTTCTCTTATTTAAGTATTATTATTCTTCTAGCAGGAAAGCACATACTCATGCATGCATACAGTGCTTTTTATTTTTAATCTACATGAACTTTTTTGTTTTATTGTTGTTGGTTTTTTGCTCAGCACTGAAATAACAATTTCTTCACTGTCCTACTTGAACTAGCTTTTCTAAGTTAAGGAACTTTAATTAATTACATAAAAAGAATGTATTTAATAAAATTGAATGTATTAAGCCTTTGTTTTGACCTTTGATTATTCAAAGAGTTCTCAACAAATGAATGCCTGTCTCCTCTGAGAAACGCTTAAAACTTGAGATTGAAATCCAATACTGGCTCTGGTTCTCCTTAGGTAAAATGACAACTTCAGTTATTTGTGTAGGAAATAGGGCTTTGCTTGGATTGTCCTCAAGCAATAGGATGCCAGGTGTGTCACAAACATGACTACTTGCATTCCTACCTGAAAGAGTACAAAAACAGAGACCAGAAAAAAAAAAAAAATGGTGGTGGGGATGGGTGGGGGGGGAGGATTATACAACATTTTGTCCCCTGTAATAAGATTAGAGTGGTACAAACTGTATATAGCAGATGTTTGTTGTGGCACTTAATGTACTACTAGATGGTGCTCAGATGCCTGTGCCTTTGCAGAGTGAATGTATTATGTTTCCTGGCATGCTTGGAGACTTAATGTTACTAAAAGTCAAACATATCAAATACAACAAACCAGCCTGGTCCGATTTTTGGCAACTTGTTATTTCATATGGTGCAAATAATCATAAAATCAAATGGCATCTACTTATAATTTTATAGTAATTGCCTCTATGCACTTGCCAGTTTTTCGATAATAACTTCATGTATAATTAGTACGCAATCTTCAGGCATAAATAACTCTCTAATTACTCTGTAATCTGTAATTATAATGTACTTACAGACTAGTTATTTCCTTATTTGGACTCTGTAAAATAGGACACCTTTCTGATAAAACACCGAAGGAGAATTACATAAATTGTGTGTTTGGAGATCATTCTCAGAGCTGTCAGGAGGAAAAAAACAAGATGTAAGACAGTTATTGAAATTAGAAAATGTTTATGACAATGGATGATAAAAGAGAAGGTATAGATTAAGCAAAAAAGCACACACACACACACACACACAAAAAAACCCAAACAAAAACAACAAACCCACAATCATACAAAAACAACAAACCCTCAATCATACAAAACCAAACAAAAGTAAACAAGCATTTTTCAATTTCCTGTGAACCCATGAAACAAGGGGTAAGGCAGTATTTTGTTTCATATATTTCTTGTTTTTACCGTTCTTCCTTTCTCTTCCCTTCTTCTTCCCTTGCCCTTCCTCTTTTCTCTTTCCCCTTCCCCTTCTTCTTTCTCCTCTTCTCCTTCTCCTCCCTTTCCTGTGAATGGCGGAAACAAAAAGAGTAATATTTTTTGTTAGAAAAACATCCCACTGGCAAGAAATGCATGAGCTACTGAATCTCAGGAGAAGAAAGGCTCAGAAGAAAAAAACTTACAAATTACAGACGTCAGATAACAGTAAATCTTAGACAAATGAGGTGGTACATGACATTTCATTTGTGATAGCTTTAAAACTGTGATATTAAGATAATACTAAAACACTTTCAATTCCCTAAGATGATTTTTTTTTCAGAACTTTTTTTGACATACAGTACATGCGAATATTACCCTTTTGCAAATTCCTAACAAGTTTGCCTGTGTTTCTACAATGATGTAAAGTGCACCTTTACAATTTTTAATGCTCTACTTTGATTGTCACACACTGATATAGAGAGTAAAACACCATTGTTCTCATTCTGGCAAAAATACATTGCAAGAGATCTTATTTGGCTTGGAATTGGTCTCTATTGTGAAACTTGAGAGGTTTTCAGCATTTCTTTAACATCTGCTGACTGATCTGGCAGATTATTGTCCTTCCTTCTCACAAGAACTAGAATAGATAAAGAAAAAAAAAGACAAAATGACTAAGACAGGTAAAGAAATTTTTTTAAAGTAATAAAAAAACAGAGATGGAATACAGGTTGAAAACCGAAGAATAGTTCTTTATGTCAAGTAACTAAAACAAAACTTCTCTGGAATTGAAAGCAAGTATCTTTTCTTTTTCCTTATTTCATAGAATTGCATAATGGCTGAGGTTGTAAGGGACCTCTGGAGATCATCTAATCCAACTTTTCCACACAAAACACAATCAGCTAATAGAAGCTGCTCAGAAGCAAACCTAGTATATTCTGTATTGTGGATAGTGATGTAAGAATAAATGAACGTATCTTAGAATAACAGAATTGTAGAAAGGTTTGGATTGGAAGGGACCTCAAAGATTATCCAGTTCTAACCCTCTGCCTTAGGCAGGGTTGCCAGTGACTAGATCAGTTTAAAACTGAACTCCCCATTGTCCTATCACTATCAAAACATGTAAAAAGTTGATTTCCCTCCTGTTTATAATCTTCCCTCAATTACTGGAAGGCCATAATGAGGTTTTGTCATGGTTTTGTAATTTTTGCTATTGGTATTCCACATCATAACATCATGTGGAACACAGGAAAGAAGAACTACACGTCCCAGAGGACCTCACGGTCAAAGAGGAAAATACGTCACGGAAGCGACGCTCGCTCTCTCTCTCACTGCCTGGCAGTGGGTGTGGGTGTGCTTCCAAGCCATGCACCTTCAATTTCAAAGTTGGCTTCTCGGTCTTCGGAAACCTCTCTCTCTCTCTCTTATTTTACTTGATTTATTAGCCTCAATTTCAATTAGATTGCATTATATTGTGTTATCTTGCATTCTGATATCATAGTTCGTAAAATAAGTTTTCCTCCTTAGATCGTTGCCTCTGATCGATTTGTTTCCTTGAACCCAGCTCCCATCTCCCTACCCCTTTTCCCTTTTTTCCCTTCCCATTCTCGGGGGCCAGGGGGCCCACGGGCCTACTGCCCCCCGTCACGGACGCAGATTGGTCTACGTAACTCCGTGACAGGTTTCCCCAGAGACTTTTCTTCTCTAGACTGAACAGAACCAGCTCCCTCAGCCAATATCTTCCTAGGAGAAGTGCTAAAGCCCCTGTGGTCCTACTCTGGAGCTGCTCCAACAGTTTCATGTCTTTCTCATGTTTGGAGCCCCAGACCTGGACACAGTACTCCAGATGGGGCCTCATGAGGGCAGAGTAGTGTGAAATAATCACCTACCTCTCCCTGCTGGCCACCCCTCTTCTGATGGAGCCCGGGATAAGTTGGCCTTTCAGGCTGCAAGCATGCACTGCTGGCCCATATTAAGCTTTTCATCTATCTGGATCCCCACAGTCTTCTCAGCAGATCTGCTCACAAGGAAATGTTTTCCCATGATATATTTTGATTTATTGTCAGGGTATTATGGGTGATACCATTATGTGAAACCATTGCCCATTCTTCTATTTCCAAGAAAAACATTTCAGATGATCTACACTTTCATTTAAAGCTGATAGTCCTAGAATAAATATACATTGTAGGATAACCAAAAGTTAGTTTGCTATCAGTTGCCAAGGCAGCCACTTGCCAGTGCTCAAAGTTATAGCAAAATTCTGTGTGGAATCAGTAGCAAAAATGAGGGGGAAGTAGGACTGGTATTCATTAATAGCATTACCTTAGATAAAAACATCATTTCCAAACATACCTTGATACTAATCCATCAATAAGGAATGAAGAAGCTCTAAGAACACCACTGAATTGTATTTACATACAATTGTGTGGAACAAATCTAATTACATTCAAAATTATAATATATTTTTAGCAGAGAAAAACTGCTAAAATGCATAATGTAAATCACAGTACAACGAGTCAAGTGAATTCAAAGACTACAAGGAAAAAACTATATCTGAAGTTAAAAACAAAGAGAAGAAAGAAAATGATGAATCCCAAAGCACTGCTCTTTTTCTTTGTTTGGAGTGGGGTTTGATTCTTTTGTGGTTTTTTGTTTGTTTGGTTTTTTGCTTGCTTGCTTGTTTGCTTATTTCTTTTAAGAAGTCAAATTGTCTTAACATTACTTACCACTCAGTAGCTTTTGTAACAAACAATGTCTGGAATATTTTGGAGGGCAGACAGCAACATCTTGTCCTGAACTCATTGAGATAACAAGTCCACAAATGCAAAGCAAATTCTCCTGCCATAGTCACAATAACACCTGATATGACATAATGCTTGTGACAAGCAAGTATATCCAACAGTATAGAGAAGGAGCAGAGGCGTCTTCACCAGTATAATAAGTTAAAGTATCTTTGAAAGACCAGGGATTTTAACATCAGCTACAGTGGATGCTCAGTCCTTGCAAAACTTTTTTTCTGATTCCTTTTTGATTTATATAGATAATTACACTTCTGACAAAGAGAGAGACACTCTCAGAAAAGGACATCAAGATTCTGTTTCACAGTTGTTATTTTGATATGTAGGTTTGCAGAAGTAAATATTCACTTTGCAATACTACTTAGACAGCACTTGAACCAGTAAGACACAGTAGACTTAGGTTATTATTCATTGTAAAGAAAAATGGCACATCTTGAATCTGTACATATTACTTTTAAACTAATAAAACGCTTGTAGTTGATCAGAAAGTAATGAAAAAGAGATCAGATATTCCATGAGTCATTTATTTGTTCCTTATGAGTATTTAGATCGTAGCTCTTGACCCGGATAATTTGCTATGATATGTTGGCAATATTAACAGGAGGATTTCTGGGTAAAAAGGAGGAGGTGAGACAGATAAATTCTGCTGAAGACAAAAGAAGTTGACAGCCCTGGCAATTGATGGCATATTCAGCTTCAGAACAGAACAGTGATACTATTACCAAGATTTTCTACTTCTAATGTAATGCCGCCAACTCTTCAATGAAGTGAATGTATAATCAGTCTTACGCATATTTTGTACATGGCTATGATTTTGACAGGATGGCCACCAATGACACACAGCATCAACTCTCAATATGCTCCAAGTGAACCTGCAATGCATAGTTAGAATGGCTTCTGAAAGATGGAAATACATCTGATTCTTAAGCCAATTCTCCAGGCAGTTTAGGTCCACGGAGTTGAAAGTGTAGCTGGATTTGTAAAATAAAACTGAATGTAAAGTGTCAAAATAGTAATTGGGAAGTAAAAATTAGGTGGCTAATGAGCATATTTTACACAGATTCTATTCTATTTCAAATGTTACTGCTTCTAAAGAACTATAACTGAGCAATTATGAAACAGAGAAAAGAATGATCATTTGTGTGTGAGTGTTATAAAACAATGATAGGCCATTAATTGAAACACTAATTACCTTTCATAAGTGTTTTACGAGGCAAACGGTTTCTAACTCAGTGCTAGAAGCAATACTCAGAGCCTTATTTCCATTAAAGCTTTTTGGTTGAATTACACTATTGTTTATAGATGGTCTATCTACCCTCAGTGTGCAATTTTAGATATTTGTTACTATATCTTGCATTTATTTATTATCACAATGTAGAAATGTTGCATTGTTCCCTGCCTCTTCTACTCCTAGTGCTTAGATATTTATTCTGATGGTGGTCCCGTTATGAATATGGACCTTATAGTTGGACTAGAAGAAGCTGCTTTAGGGGAGTCTGCTAACATAAACGTACCTTATAAACCTACTCTCATGAATAACTGTTTGCAAGTATTCCCTGCAAAGGTTCCAGGACAGGTCCAGGGAAAGCAAGAAGAAAACAGATGTTTACTGATATTTACTGAGAATAGGAAACTGAAAAGTTTGAATTATATCTGTCTTTCAGATGAAGAAAATGTGAATTATATTAATACTGTTTATAAAATCAACTTAATCGGAATTTTTTTTTTTGAGATTTTTTTTTTTTTTTAATGATGTACCTTTATTGAGAGAAAGGAATACTGCACGATCATAATAAATTGACTCACATTTATGACTTGTCAATTATCTCTTTTCTTTGTCTCTGCTAATATACATTGTTCTCTGAAACTAGGAAATTTGTCAAATGTTAGTCTTGTCATCAGACTTGCTATTATCTTTTTTTGTAGTGTCCCAGGATCTTCAAAACCGAATGTAAGTTTGGCTCATGAATAATCTGTTTCTTAGAAACATAAAGATGGACAGATGCCTTACATTCCTTACTTCTGGGTTTTGTTTTGTGTGTTTTTTTTTAATTATTATTTATTATTATTATTATTAGTTTTCCCTGTGCATATATATGCAAATTAATATTTTGTGCATATGTTTGATGGTGTGACTGGTATGAAGTTCTACTATTGTCTGGATTTAAATATTCTTTATTCTTAATTGTTACTTTCTGCTTTGGATATATATATATATATAAAAAAAAGACATTTCTGGTTTTATTTTAGTTTACTGACATTAAAAACTTCAAATTTGGTGGACCTGACTTGAGAAGCTGTGTGTCTTAAGGACTGTTCTAAGAAACTTACCAATGTTACAAGTAGCTGTTATAAATTGGTTGCTGATGAATATACAAGATCCCAGAAAGGATAACTCCTTAGTCATGAAGAGGAAGTGACCGAATAAGTGTCTTACATTAAGAATGCTTAGCAGTAAGGGAATCCTAGGGAAAGTTCTGATAAGACTTATCATGGAGCTGAAAACACTGCTATGTTTATCATACGCTACATACATACATGAACACTCTTTTGGAGACGAAATTTTTCCTAACGTCCAACCTAAATATCCACTGGTGCAACTTGAGACCATTCCCTTTTGCAATATCACTAGTTACCTGGGAGAAGAGGCCGACTCCCACCTCCCTTCAGGTAGTTGTAGAGAGCAGTAACATCACATGTGAGCCTCCTCTTCCCCACAATAAATAATTTGAATTCTCTCAACTGCTCCTCATAAGATTTGTGCTCCATGCACCTCACCAGCTTTGTTGCCCTTCTCTGAACATTCTGTAGGACCTCAATGTCTTCCTTGTAGTGAGGAGCCCAAAACTGAACACAGTACTCAAAGCGCAGCCTCACCAGAAGTGAGTACAGGAAGATGATCACCTCCCTGCTCCTGCTGGCTATGCCATTTCTGATACAAAATAGGTTGCCATTGGCCTTCTTGGCCACCTGGGCACACTGTTGGCTCATGTTCAGCTGAACGTCAATTAGTACACCCAGAACCCTTTCCTCTACAGAGTCTTCCAGCCACTATGCCCCAAGCCTGTATCGCTGCCTGCAATTTTTGTGGCCAAAGTGCAGGACCTGTGCTGTAGTTTTGTGATTTTTTGTTTCAGTATTACTGCCTTTTTGGGCATTTTGGGTTCCCGGAGGGGAGGGGAGGGGAGGGGTGGCATCCCTGGAGGACTTGGTGGGAAGAGGAAGCGGGGTGGGACTGTGGGCCTGACCCCAGCCGCTCTCTGCCTCTGGCTGTCTCAGCTTGCCGCAGAGAGAAGCACATGCTTCCCTTGCACTGTCATGGTTTGACTTGGACTTTGGGTACTCTTGTCTCTCTCATTTTGTTTGATTTGGTTATATTTAGTAATTTCCCGTTCCTCCTCAGATCATTGCCACTGTATTTTCTTTTTATTAAAACGTATCTATCTGCTCGCTCTCTGCCTTTCCCCCTCTCCTGGAGCGCTTGGCCCAGGGCCGGCCAGGTTGTGCGGTAAACCCCTTCCTTTTTTTTTCTTCCCTCCTTTGTCACTCCTTTTTTAAAATTTTTCCCGGGGCCTGTGCCTCCCTGTCATGGACTTACATCTAGGGATAACCCCGTGGCAACCTGGCACTTGGATTTGTTGAACTTCATCCTGAAGTAAACTTCATGTTAAAGTTAACTTCATGCCAGACTGTGCAGATCCCTCTATAGGGCCTTCCTGCCTCCAGGCAGATCAAGAAGTCCTGCCAACTTGCTGTCATCTGCAGAGTTGCTGAGGGTGCACTCCATGGGCTCATCCAGGTCATCAATAAGGATATTGAACAGGGCAGGCCTTAATACCAACCCCCAGGGAATACCAGCCGAAGTTACTACTTAAACCACAAAGAAGAGGATTTGGTCACTTCCATACAGATATATAATGATGTGGATAAGCAGATAGTTAATAAACCTTAGCAATGACAGAACAGAGATTTAAGTTCTGAAAGGAAATGAACACAGAGTAAAGGTTTTGCTCACTTAAATTAGAATGGATAAAAAGTCCCTCCAAAATCAAGATTGATTTGTCCAACTGATATTTCTCATTATTATACCTTTTTTTGAAACACTGGAACATTTGGGTGATGGTAGTCATTCTATATTTACTATGTGGGATCTAACTTCTGGAGCTGGGGAAGCTAACCTAAATCTAGGAGAGGATAAAGCAGATCCACATATAATGAATCTGAAAGGGAGTGGGGAACAACGACAACAACAACAAATGTCAATCATTTTTCCCATGGGAAAAACAAAACAAAACAAAACAAAAACAAAGACAACAAAAGAAAAAACTTCATCTCTGAAAAATGTGAGTTTTTTCCATTAGAGAATATTTCAAATCAGGCTTGTTAGGTGCTTTAACCACAGAAGCTGTCCGTATGAGTTATGTCTACAACTGGGGAGACAGAGCCTGTTCATTTATTAATCTTACTAAGCAGTTAGGAAAATCAGCAAGCCTTTCACGGGCATCAGTGAGCACTGAAAGGGTATCCAAAGTAGATATATTGCAAACCAGTCCATATGAGTTGATTCCTGTATCTGCCCATGGTTGCCAGTAGATGTGGAGTCTTATAATGCATTCAGGCTCCCGAAGAAGAGATTTTTGAGCCTGCGTCCTGTAGTCATTAAAAAGAAATCCTGAGTGCTCCCATGAAGACTGCAAAAAGCTGCTGTTGAATAAAATGTTCACAAAATGCTAAACACTTCTCTGACACCATAAGCCTTATGAACACAAAAAGCCTGGAAGAAGTGGTATAAGTAGACGGTTGAAATCCTGATCCTGGCTTTTTAAATCTGTTCTTGCCAAATAAATATCTTAATGGCCACTGTCTCTGATGAGCCGGTGTTCACACAGCAGGAGGTGAGGGAAAGGAGACAATGTATCAACTGCCTCATCAGTAAGAGGGGGCAGAGCCAGAGTGTGACATATATCTCAGTTTCGCTTTTCCAAATAGCTGTACTAATTAGTATTCAAACTAAAATAACAGATTTTATTAATTTTGCCATACTTCTTCCTTTATCCTCCTCTCATTGTACAGTTGTATTGCTTCTGTCTAGTCCCCTATCATGACGAATGGTGAAGCATGATCCCAGTCTACTAATTTAAAACACAGAAAAGTGTAAGAGACAAGGATTACAGCCAAATAAATGTTTTGTTTCAGAGATTTTTTTTTTTTTTAAAGGGAAAAAAATGAGAATCACATTCAAAGGCTCAAAAATCCTCTTGTGAGTATCCAGTTCAACCCGTTTAACACAGGTGATAAAATTTTACACAGCAATTCCTGAATCAGACCCTATCTCTTAGAGATATAATCTGTCTTGGAAGAATCTGAGTGTGAAAGAACTTATTTCAGCTCTTAATTAAGCACTAAAAGACACCAGAAGGAAGAAGAGAAAGAAAGAAAGAAAGAAAGAAAGAAAAAAAAAAAAAAAAAGCAAGGGGGGGAAAAAAAAAAGCCTCAGTGCAGAAACACTGAAGAGCAACCACCAAAAGACTGAAATAGTACAAATAGTATAAGCACTTGAAAAAGATGGATCCAGTTTGGACAAGGATGAAGGCACTAGGAGAATGCTTGCCAGAGGCACTAAACCAGATGGAGCTGGACCTTTCTCTCTGTTGTGCCTAAAAACGGACAAGAAGAAATGGATGTAAATTAAAATACACAAGATTTTATATATATATATATTTGTAATGTAATGCTGGTTAAATACTGGAACGATTCAATCTAGAAAGCTTGTGGAGTCTTCATCCTTGGAGATAATATAAAATTTGATTGTACTTGGCCGTGACCACAATCTGTAGTGTTCTCATTTATTCTGGTTTTAGCAGTTGGTCAGACTGAAAAACATCACCCTTCTCACCCTATTGATTTCACAATTCTTTGAGTAAAAAGACATACAGTTTGTAAGGGTATCTGCTATATCTGTTCACCATTTCAGCATTAAAATAAATAAATACACAAAAATACAAGAAACTTAATATATCACACCTACGTACAAAACAACCCAAACAGGAGACATTTAAAGGACGCGCTCAAAACCTTGAGCGGGGGTTCAATCCAAACTTTTTGAGTCTTAATGGATTTGCCTTTCCTTAGCAAAATGCTAGACATGAAGTGCAATTATGAACTTGGAATAGCTACCTAACCATGTTTGCCTGAACAGTTCAGTAGTTGTTTTGTATGTGTTGAAGCTACAGCTTAAGCTCCATAGTTTAAAAAACTTACGACATTTAAATGCCCTACAGTCAGGCAAGAGTGTGGTCAAAAGCATGGAAAAAATACTGCAAAAGCTTTTTTTCCTTTTTTTTCCCCCACAACTATTATCAATCATATTTATTTTAGGCTGATTTATTTCAGCCACAACACCTTCTTTGGAGTATTCTTGCAAAGAAATCTATTTTCATTGCCTCAGTATCTGAAGTCACCCACACAGGCACTGTAATGCTACATATCTAGTGTGTAGACATACTGCCCACCCTCATCTTCAACATTTTTGAAGAAATAAACAGCATGGATAAATTCTATTCCCACAAAGATCACTGTTTCTATAGCTCCTAGAACACAGTAACCAGAGCCAGTACACTGGCTTCTGCAGTGTGAAGAGAATAGCCCTGTTTTATCATTGCATGTTCCTCCCATACTCAATTTTCTATCCTTGGGTCTTGACAGAATCACAGAATCAAAGAATGTCTGAAGTAGACAGGGACCTCTGGGCCCATCTGGTTAAAGCCCTGCTCAAGTAGGGACATCCAGAGCAGGATACCCAGGATCATGTCCAGGTGGATTTTTTAGATGGAACTAATTGCAAAAGAAACCAGAGAAATTCTATAAACTCTCTTCATTTCAATAACTAATTGCAAAAGAAACCAGAGAAATTCTATAAACTCTCTTCATTTCAATAACTTCACAAAAATTTTCCCACCTTTTTAAGGGGAAAAAAAATATATGGTGCATTGTGCTTCATAAGCCATAGGGTGAAAGAATGGCTTGCATTCATGCAGAGAAAGTGTCTTTTATATAAAAGCCCAAATTCTTTGACAGAGGACGGAGATGAAGAAGAATGGCTATTGCATGATATTATATTGGCTGTGTTCTTCATTGCAGCATCTTAAGGGACAAGTTTCACCTGGTAGTTGGGATTACAAAGCATGAGATTTCCAAGGAAAGCATTTTCCTTCACTCTGCTAGCTACATATAGCCATGAAAAAGGGTTGCCATCTCCCTTTGTCATGATTCAACGTTCCATTCTCTCAGTGCTAAAACTAAAGTGTTTATTGTTAGCACAATATCTGAGCACCCAATAAAGTTAGCAGTTTCTATCCCCCAAACAGGAATGAAACAGAACAGAGCCATTAGCTGAAAATTGGAAACAGAATACAATGGCTCAACCCAGATTTTTTATTGGAAGCCCACACAAGAGCAGAGCCTGAAGTCAGACCCTTAGCCAACTATTTGGCAGATACTCAAAAAGCAATTAACTAGTATTTTGGAAAGACAGGGTCAA
Source organism: Alectoris magna (assembly GCA_030625065.1). Taxonomy (NCBI): domain Eukaryota; kingdom Metazoa; phylum Chordata; class Aves; order Galliformes; family Phasianidae; genus Alectoris; species Alectoris magna. Next base: position 6,673,261 of record CM060561.1, read on the forward strand.
AAAAAATCTGTTTCAAATCACTCTCCTCAAAATGTGCGATCATAGTTACAAAATACATTCAAGTTTCTGATATCACTCAGGAATGCCTGATAGACTGGTGGGAAAAAACTAAAAACGAGAAGTCATAAGTAGCGGTAATACAAGGTGTTAGGATAAACTTGGGTGCTTTCTGTGTGTGTCACACTTCTACTGTGTCTTAGGTGTTAAAAGTAACATAAAAGATATGTTCTGGGTTTAAATGACCATCAGTCAAGCTGCCAAGTCTGCAGAGAGTGGTTTATGTAGGATTTTCTAAGTGACAATAATCACTGAATGCATTAGGTTATAATGGAATTACAATTCTTTGGACAACAGGAAAGACAGGCATTCCACTCTCCTTTAAAAGACCAGAAACCATATTAAAGGTAATTTTTTTTTCTAAAAATAACAGCACCTGGAGAGAAAGTAAATGTTTTTCCATTCATTTTCTGCAAAACAAATAAGAGGCTAACATTTAAAACAATGACAACATAGATGATAAAATAACATGACTCTTCTTTCCACTGATAATGTTACCTGGTTTTAGTTTTCTTCACTGGTTCCTTTTATTAGTATTTGCAAAGAAAAACTAAAATTCGACCCAGAAATAACTCTGTGGGTTTTTTTGTTTGTTTTTGGTTTGTTTTTTTTTTCCCTAAAACTGTTTTATGTAAGAGAATGAATTTGTCACTCTTTTGTTATTAAAACAAAAAAGAATATCTTAAATGGTTAGTGACCTGTGAAGGCAAATTTTGATGTAACTGAAAACATCTTTCATTGATTTCAGGCAGCAGTGGATAAGACCTTATATTTTCAAACATTACTGAAGGCTGTGGAGATAAGCCTAGATAAAGAAGATTACACAATGAACAGATTTTACACACAAGTATTTTCTAAACTTCGAAAAAAAAAAAAAAAAAACAACCTAGAATGGTATCTATATGTCTACTTACATATATGAATGGTGCAAACATATGAGTTAAAGTAAATTCTCAATTTTTTTTTTTTTTCTGCCATAATGTTTTATTTACAAAAATGGAAAATGAAGTTCTTTGCTTTGCCATAATGCAACTGAGAAGACAGTTTCATCCCAACGTTGTATGAGAGCTTCAGGAGAGAATACTATCTGTTGATTCCTTTGATTCCACATATTTACTAAGTCCATTCCACTTCTACTGTGGCATTGAATCTGTCTTTTCATTTAAAAGAAAATCTGTGCTGCTTGAAGAAGAGTTCATGATGAAGTGAACTTGTCATTTTTCTTCTATAAGTTTCAGTTTGTTGTTTTGTTATTGTGTTAATTTGTTTTAGCTTTTTCCCCTAATTAAACTCCCTATGCATCTCACTTTTCAGATAAGGTATAAATTATTAAAATTAACTTAAATTAACATTATGAAAGTACAAGATATTAAGCAGCAGACAGGCAACTAATAATAATATGGTCCCTGCACCAACAATTTTATGTGATTTTAATATATTTTCCTAAATCTTGACAGTATTACTGCAAAGGTTACCACTGTCTCTCTTCTCTTCAGATCTAGGTAACAATAACTGTGTCACGCAGCACTAACATAACCAGTTTCCCCTGACCTCTCCAATTCTTCATTGTATGATATTACAGTCATCAAGTGATGGGAATATAAAGTGTTTTGTGATAGACACTTGTTTAGATAAGACATGGGTAGCATTTTTCTACCTTTTTTTTTTCTTTTTTTTTTTTTTTTAAGGGCCTGAAATTTTAATTGTGATCTAAAATCACAATATCTTTTTCCATACAGCTGATTTCTTTCTCTCAGCCCCTGATGAATCTGAGTGGCCAAAAATCAGGACAATTCACTGGAAGGAGAAGCCTCCTAGTTGGAGATACTTCATAAATAAGATCTAGGGATGTGGAGGGAGGATCCAACTCAGAATGATGCTTTGTTGTTTGATCAAGAGGAGAATAAGAAACACATATATTTCAAAGAAATTTTTTTTTACTTTTCAACCTCTCCTTCTCCTCTCAGGACAATTTCTTTCATTTTCCCAAATTCTTTCAGGTTAGAGCATGCTTTTAAGAAAAAGTGGATTTTTTGATGGAAAACCACGCTTCTGAACAACTTATGAAACCATGGTTTCCTGAAAAATACAACTTTCTTAAAAAAGAAGGACTCCACCTAGTATCTACTGCAAATTTCTGAATGGCCCTAATAGTCCTGAGAAACAAGATCATACCTTCCTCTCTTAAATTTTCACAGCAATTGACATAGTCATCTTCAAGTCCTGAGTGGCAAAGCTGTTTCCTTAGCCAAAATGCATGAGATTTTTGGTTCCAGACTCTTTGATGGTTATAATTTCTCTATTTACAGTCTTGAATGATGTGATGACCCCAGTGCGGGGGAAAGGGTTGTTTTTCCCAGTTATAACAGCGATTGTCTTATCACTCATAGCCTAACTGGAATATCAGACATAAATAAAATATTGCGAATAAGAGAACCCACAAATAAGGAAAGCATAGAAAATCTTTTTACAAATGCTGTGGAAGCTGAAATTTTTAGAGCCCTAATCTTTGTTTACAACAGACAAGGAACTAGATTCTAATAACATCTAGGCAATGAAATTCTGATTTAAGACTCCCACAACACCCTCAGCTCAACCCTGTTACACAGAACAGTTATGAAGGCACTTTGTTAGACGATTAGGTGAAATATCTGACAGCCTTCTCAAGATCAAAATACTGTAAATTTAGCACAGTTTTTGTCTTGCTTTGTGTTCCTTTTCTTCCCACAGGGATTCTTTAACAAAATTTCTTCGTGAAAACAGCTTGGCTGGTAACAACACACAGTTTGCCTCTGCCTCTTCCAAGATTACTATTGTTAACATGTTCATGGTTTTATTTTGTTGTTGTTTGTTTCTTTTCATTATTATTATTATTATTATTATTATTATTTTCCAGATGTAACAGTCTGTAGATCAGATCAATAGCTTGTCTCATTCATACACACAACTCTTGGTAGTGACAAAAGCAAATGATGATGTTTGAAGTACAGCAGGGAATAGTAAATGTTTAAGACACAAATATAAATCTGACTTAGAGGTAAAGATCAGACTGCATTTGTCTTCAAAGGCCCAGACAAAAATTTAATATGAGGACTCTTCTAACACTATCTTTTCATATGCACAAGTTTCAGCTTACATCTTTCAAAAAGATTCATGGAGATTAGCTGTGCATTTTCACATAAAGTTCAGAAACATTGTGCATCTCAAAGCCACAAGCTGTCTGCTTTGAGAAGTTTGCATGTCTCATTCTGAACTGAGTAGGTGTCTGTAGAAACAACTACCAGCTTTGCAACTCAATTGCCTTAAATATGGTTGATAAATCCACAAGAGGAGCAGAAAACTAAATACCTTATTTACAAAATTCTCCGCTGACTGAATTAACTTTAAGCTTATCAAGTTGTAAATAAAAATAAGTTACTCTACATAATGTAAAAATAATACAACATGAAGAGAAGTAGTGATGAAATACTATTTTAGTTTAGCAGTGATGAAATAACATTTTGGAGCATTCTATATTTCTATTTATTAAAAAATATGTGAAACAAAATCTATTTTCAAAGTGTTTCAGAGATGTTCAAGGAAAACCAGAAAGTGAGTAAGTTATTCTAGTCATATAGTTTTGCCATGCCCAATTGTCTACTGACAGTTGGACTAGGTGATCGTAGTGGTCTTGTTCCTGATACATAACCACTAATCTATGATACCTGTCTTCATCAATATTGCTCACTTTGGAAGAACTGTTATGTTTTCTTTCTATCCTTACTGTCTCCAGTTGGACTATATTAAAGAACATTTGTCTTTGACAACAGTACTTATTTGTTTACTTTTAAAGGTAGCAGCTACACCAACACTGTGCTTTTATTTAAAATCAGGTAATTATTCCATTTGTCTTCATTGAAATGCATTAAAGGTTTGAATCCCCGCTTTCACTTATCCTCTTCCTATTCCCTTTCCTTCTAATTATGAACAATAATTATCCTATACAGTAGATCAACAATAAGAGATATACATTATTCAGTCTTAGCAACAGCAGTGTGGGGAACTGGCCTATGTATAAATAGGAAGCATGCACTACAGTGCAGCAAGTGAGGTTTCCTCACCTTCCCCTGTTGCCCTTTTCAGTGTCAGCACAGACTCTACCTGCACATTTCCTGGTGAGAAGTAGCTGTCCCAGTGTTTGACTAAAAATTGCTATAGTAATGTCAAAAACTCCTCAGAAGTAAACTGAGGAGATGTAGGTAAATAAGCTCCCTGGCAACCTAAAGGAAACATGTATTTTATAAATCCCTTCTAATTATGTTTTCTACATCAGATTGTTGTCATGTGTATGACTTCTAGCCAAGGAGAGCAATCATCAACTACAATAAAATTTGTACATCTGCTTCTGACTGAATGGCTTCTGACAAGGCTAATGGCTATTTTTGGAATCGGATGATTACTTTCCTATTCTCTGTCTTTTTATTAAGTTGAAGGCCAAGAATATCTTCTTGAAATTATATTAATCCATGTGCTAATGATATAACTTCATTAGTAACTTTTCCTCAGAGGAGATAGCTATTCTTTACAGATAGCTTCAGTTTCCTGAATTAGAAAGGTCTAAATTCCTTTTTTTTCTTGTGATGTGACCATCCCTAAAGTTCATAGTTATCAAGTATATTTAACAAATGTTCTAGTACAAGCTACTTTTTCCATCGTGATGTCTTTGCACAACAGTTAGCTATAGAGCTCTGCACTATTATGTATTGTAAATGAGATTCTGCTAGCCACACCTTTTGAGCAGCTGGAGCAAGAAGGGGATGAATTCTTATACATGTGTGATGAATAAACAATGATGTTTGTGTATATACATTTACATTGTGGCCTTCCAGTACTTAAAAGAAACTTGTTAACAGGAGGGAAGCCAATTTTTTATGTGGGTAGATAGTGATGGGACAAGGTGGAAGAGTTTTAAAGTGAAAAAGGGCATATTTAGATTAGATGTTAGGAAAATATTTTCACTGAGAGGGTGGTGAGGCACTGGTACAGGCTGCTCAGTGGAGCTGTGGATGCCACATCCCTGGAGTTATTCAAGGCCAGGTTAGATGGAGTCCTGGGCAACTTGATCTAGTGCCTGATTTAGTGGTTGACAACCATGCCTGTAGCAGAGGCATTGGAACTAAATGAACTTTGAGGTGCTTTCCAACCCGAGCCATCCTATGATTCTACAATATGTAAAGACATATATAAAGTAAGGGACATACACAAATGAAAATATTTTTTTCCTTGCCTTTAGCTTAGTTTTAGGATTTCCAAATGAATTTCCTCAGAAAGAAGGTGATACTGTATTTTGTGCCAGGTTGATAACTCATAGTTTGTGTTAATAATCGAATGCTAATTTATCATCTATTTCTTCAACATTATTCAACAAAAATATTCAGGTCAGAGTAATAAACATAAACATGGAAACTGGGATTGGTTTGTGTCATTATATTGTCTGGGATAGAGTTAATTTTCTTTTTAGAGGCGTGTATGATGTGTTTTGGGTTTTTGCTGAAAATAGTGTTGATAACACACCTGTGTTTTCATTGTTGCTGTGAACTTTTACCTTTCCACTTCTCACCTCCATCTCATCTTGGGAGAGTGAGTGAGTGGCTGTATGGTGCTGAGCTGCCTGCTAGAGTTAAACCACAACAACTTGCAGTCAGTACACAAACAAGAAAATAATTGGGGAAAAAATGTTATTCAGGAAATTAATCGCAAAGAATGATTCAGTCAGTTCCTTTCAAATGGGCTTAAATAAAAGCCAGGAGGAAAAGCTAATCTAATGTTTAAGAGTGTAATCTGTGATTTTATTCCTACCTCTGGCAAAGGTGTCCTCTTTGCCCTCATTTGACCACAAAAAATTTAATTTTTCTGTCTTCAGACTGTAAAATAGGGCTGATGTTCTGTCTCTCCAGGTTTTCACTTCCATGGTGTTATATTTTGCTTTAATCTGTTTTCGCTTGAGGCTTTTAGGTACACATCAAAACAGTAATCCTACCCTTGTAATCTACACTTATGAGACAGGTCTTACTGTGCTTGGACCAGAAGAAGGCTCTGTGCCTTCTTTTGTACCTATATTGGGCATGGGACTTGCAGGGAAAAATGTCAGTTTCACAAGGAAGAGAGGATCTCAATCTGTCTCTTGATACATTACTGAGCAATTTGGATAATAAGAAATGTGCTCTTTCCACACAAAGATTTCAAGATCTGAATAGTATTTCTCAGAGCCCTGAACAAGATAAGGACAAATTTTTCTGACTACAACATAAGTAAGTAAGTTGAAGGAGAACTGGCAACAGGTACTGAAGAAACATGCAGACATTTGCAGACATATTTATACAAAAATTTTAACAGAGAGAGACAAGGAGTTTTTATCAGTTCTGAATTCCATTTGAAGGTAACTATGTGTGGTACAAATAAAGTTAAAATTTAAAAGTAACAAAACAAAATAAAAATAATGTTGTCTTAACACATTCACAAGCAATAGTACCAAGCTTGGGAAAAATATTTAATGCATACAGTAGGTATAAAGTCAATAGGCCCAGCCACAAGCCGTAAGCTTCTGACACATTTTCAGTACATTTTATAAGGTACACTTTGTGCAGATTGATAACAAATGTGTCTCATTATTGGGAAGAGATAAGCAGATGCTCCTGGTAGAGGTTGAAATGTTGAATTTCAGAAGTTTTCAGCTGCAAGCAATTTTTTTTTATCTTTTGCATTTCTATGAATACCTAGAAATTATACTACAAATGCATAACATGTTTGAAAAATAGGAACAACAGCAAAGTCAAGCATTGCTCCTCCAGTAAGTAAATCACCCCTGAAAATGAATGCAGCAGTGGGACAGTTACACTCTTTAGAGGGTGAAGAATCAATCTATATCATTTTCAAAGGATCATTTTGGCCCTAGCAAGTGTGTTTTGAATTCAGAGAGAAAGGGATAAATTGTAGTCTCACCTCCCCCACCCACCCAGGAATCACATTTTCTGTCTGAAGTATAACTGACAGCAAATATTTCTATTTGCTGGGCTGCCCTTTGGTAAGCTGCCTCATGTGTTACAACCAGTTTACATGGGCTGGCCATAGAGAATATGAGAGCTTGAAATTACCAATCTAATCTGCTGAGATTCCTGACACTCAAATATTCAAATCTGACAAAAATTTTTACTTTAGCAGGCTAGAGTCATGTTCACTCTGGAGCTAAACATTTTTGCACTGTGCTATGCAGGAATTCTCTGCCAACTGTCTTGTGTTCCTTTTAAGATGGTAAGACATGTATCTGCAGGTGATTAGCCTTGATACAGAAAAGACAGCAAAATTCTTTGGCCATAGATACTCAAATGAGCAGATAATTTCCTGCAATTTTTTTTTCACCCTTCCTGATGAACTCTCAGGAAACCATCACCAAAACTGCTCAGCGTATTCCCATTTTCTCTCACCAATGACAGAACAGCTACAGCACCTTCACTTTCAAAAGCCGGACCGTTTTTTTTTTCATGCTTGCTTTTAAGTACATTTAGGTAATTTACACATAAATTCATCATTCTGCAATTGATTAAATTCTAGCAGGTACTTTCATTATGCTTCCATGCTTTGTTGAATCAACATCTAAGAACCAGTTTAGGAAAGACATTGCTGGAAGTTATTTTTGGAACCTACTGATAGCTTGGAATTAGGAGGTACATTGTACCTTTCTAAGCCTGATGTTTTCAATGTCTTTGGAAGGAATTTCAGAATGAATAATAATAATAATAATAATAAAAAAAAGTTAAGGATTATATTAAACCTAAATTTGTATTCTGTCAGGAAGTTTAACACAGGATAATACGCTTCCTTCAAAGTGAGTCTAAAAGGAAACCTTCACATAGAAAATACCAGAAGAATCACTCCACACCAAACATGACAACTCTTATCACATCTATTAAATCCATTATTTATTTATTTATTTATTTTGTGATTACATGACTTACATTTTCCATACTTTGTAGTTTCAGAACAGTCTCTCGTGGAACCCTATATCTAGCTGAAATATTATAATTCCATTGGCAATGACACCATTGTAGGCAAAGGAAAGTAGATTTGTCCAATATTTTGTCTAAAATAGTCAAGGGTAATTGATGATTAGTAAAGGGGTGGGAGGGGAAAAGGGAGGGGAAGGAGGGAGACAGAGAAAGAAAGAGGGAGAGAGAGACAGAGGGCGGAATGCAGGGAGGGAGAGAGAAAAGGAGGATCCACCATTATCTCAGTGATTGATATAGGCCCCTATCTAATTACATCAGCACTTTCCAATGGAGACAGGTCAGGGTACTTATACAGCTAGAAGTTTAAGAGTATTTGACAAATTACCATAATTTAAAATACAATTACTTAGAAGATAAGATGGATGCTGTACAAATTTTCTGCATGTATAGGGCAGCAAAAACAGAACTGAACTTTTTCCACAGTTGTAAACACAACAGGATTGCATTTGGAGCTCCGTTTCACCAACCTTACAAAGAGAAAATTACAAGGACAGGACAAAAATCTTTGCTATCATTTGAAAATTGCATGGATTTCCTCAAAACTAAGTGACATGGATGCATGTGGTGTAAATAATAACAGTGTAAATATACAATCTGCAACTCCTTGGTCTTGGTCTTTGTTATAGTTTTGGTGGGGGTTTTCTGTTTTTGTTTTTCTTTTTCTTTTTTTGCAAGAAAAGTTAAAAAAAAAAAAAAAAAAAAAAAAAAAAAAGCAACATATTCCATTGAGGTTACCATGACTAACAGAATGAACCAAAAATGGGACCTTGAAAGGTGTGGTGACTGATATTCTCCCACTACTGGCATGAGCTTCGCTCTCAGATGAAGTAGATATTCCAGTTTTAGTGCCCATCCTTCAAGTTAGTAGAGTGCAGAAGTTTCCACAGATCTATTAAAAATTTAAAATTGCAAAAGATTGAAATGGCTGGAGCTACTTTATCTCCAGATACAGAGACGGAAAGTGTCCATTACAACAGTGACATCACTAGAAATAGATAAAAATCCTGATTTCTCTGCCCATGCTGAATAATAAAAAAGAAGCAGCTAGGTTAAATTGGAGTAGGAATGATTCAGGGTAGAGATCAAAAAAAAAAAAAGGAAAAGGAAAAAAAAAAGGAAGCTTTTAACAGGAAGTGTAAAATGCTGAAAGAGGTTGCCTGGGGAGGTTATGGAATTCGTCTTAGACATCTAAAAGAACAAGTTAGACTTCTGTCAGGAATAGTGCTTGTGTAGTTCATACTGCCCTGGGAAACAAGGAGGAGCTCAACAAACTATTGAGTTTTTTTCCTAGTTTAATGTTTATCACTGAAATAAGCAAACAACCTGGAATGAGTTTATTTTTTAAATTTCATAAGTAACAATTCAAAAGATCAGTCTTTGTACCAGTTTATTACTTATGTTTATTGACAAAATCTTTCAGGCTTTTCACAGAAAATTCCTGTTACATTGCTTTGAAAAACTACATATGAAGATAATAAAAACATCAAAAGCAGTAGACAAAAAGCTAATCTGACTGCTGTGGTTTTCTTTTTACAAACAAATGTCATCTTTAAATCAGAATTTCTTGGTTTTTAAGAAAAAATACCACTAGAAGTGTTATTTAAAGCATATTATTTCCATTTCTTGTTTGTTTAGGTTTGCTTAAGAACAGGTAACTCTCTCTTCCCCTTGCTCCTTTTTCTCTTATTCTTTTGTCCTTAAGCACCATATGGATTTGTGGAGTTTCTTGGCTTTAAATTGATTTCATGAGAGCCTTTTTTGTTTGTTTTGTTTTGTTTTTTTGTTTTCTTCTTTGAGAAACTGAAAAATAGAAATTGATATCCTGAAAATTTTGCACCCAAAGTTTTACTTAACGAGAATTTGTACAGGAAAGTATTGCCCTGCTCTAAGTATTTGCAATTCCCATATATTAGACATTCAGATATTCTGACCTGCTGTGTATGTTGTAAAAGCTCTTAAGAAAAATGAACAGTTCAAAGAAAATAAAAACAACGAGGATATATTGGTTATGTTATAATTTTAGTTCAGTATATCTAAATGTGAATATGGTAGAGAACTCAGGATGACATTTATTAATCTGGCTCCCATCTTGAATTGCTCTTTGTAAGTGAGCTGTGGCCACTCCAAGACTGATCCAAGAGGATAAACCTAGTGACATTTTAAGATCCCTGATATATCTCAGTTTTCTGCGGGATGCTGGCAAAGGCATGTGGAAGACCACACCCTTCTGGAGCCACAGCTAAAGACTGAGAAAAAATTATCCGAAGATCACAAATGTGATTTGTAACTAGCAACTTAATTTCTTAAAATTTCTTAAATTTCTTAATTTCGAATTCATATAAGTGCATTTTCTCTCAGTTCTGCATACACCCACCACTCAAAGCAGTTATTGTTTTGTCAGTCCAGTCTTTTATCTAATCACAAAACACACAGTGGAGAAAGTAAAGAGGACTAACCACAGCTCACAGATTGATTTGTACAAATAGTTTTTAAGTGGCAACTTAGCAGGATCTTATTCGAAGACATGGATACATCATGAATACTCAATTCTCAAATTCTTCCTTTCAATGGCTGATCATCAGAAACAGAACAGAGTTTAAATTCCATTGCAGAACATAAATGAATAGTGAGATTAGATCAGCACAAAGCAGAAAGAATGAAAGTCAAGGATCTGTTAGGTATTTTTTAGTCTGTTTATATTTCTTATCCTTCTTCTATGGATGTTGTGTTGAGGGACATGATTTAGTGGGAGCTATTGGTGATAGGTGAACGGTTGGACTGGATGATCTTGTAGGTCTTTTCCAATGTTGGTGATTCTATGATTCTATGATTCTTAGTCTATACAGGGAATAGTCACTAACATGTCACATAATAGCTTGTTGCAGGTAACTATGAGCTACCTAAAGAGCTAAATCACAGTTAACAGTATTTCATGCACCATCTCACCTCTTTACCCAGATCTATCTATTTCTGAGAGAAATAAAAGAAAATAAAAAGTTAATGGACAAACTGGAGGGAGTTTACGAAAATAAGTAATTAAGTCAGTACTACACTTAGATATTTGTGGAATTAAACTAGAAAAAATGATAACTGAAGCCAGGACCACAATTTAAATCTGTCTGCTTAGACTTATAAGAATTATGACACACTCCATCACGTGAAAGAGATGGGTTTTTAAAAACTACGGGTTGCTCATGAATGCCAATACTTTTTTCCTTATTTTTTATTTTTAAATGTAGGACTCAATGTTCAGAAAAAAAGATAAAGGAGAACTAAGAAGCAGTGGTAAAAGGATAGCTTAAAAGTATCCTCTACTGATGAGAAAGCAGTTACCTAAATAAGGATGAATCATAGAATCTTAGGATCATAGAATCCTTAACATAGGAAGGGTTCCTTAGAGGTCATCTAGTCCAACTCCCCTTCAAGGAACAGAGACATTCACAGCTAGATCAGGTAGACCAGGACCTGATCCAGCCTCGCCTTAAAGTCTCCAGGGAAAGAGCATCAACCATGTCTCTGGGCAACTTGTGCCAGTGCCCACTCTCACTGTAAAATACTTCTTCCTTATATCTAACCTAAATCTACACTCTTTAAGCTTGAAACCATTCCCCTTATTCTACCACCACAGACTTTGCTAAAGAGTCTGTCCCCCCTCCTGTAGCTCTCCTGTAGAGATTGAAGAGCCATTATCAAGTCACCTTGCAGCCTTCTCCAGCCTAAAAAGTCCCAGCTCTTTCAGCCTGTTCTCATAGGGGAGGTGTTTCATCCCTTGGATCATTTTTGAGGTACTTCTCTGGACACCCTTCAACAGGTCCATGTCTCTCCTGTATTGAGGACTCTATACTTGGATGCAGTACTCCAGGTGGGGCCTCACCAGCATGGAGTAGAGGGGCAGGATCACCTCCCTCAACCTGCTGGCCACGCTTCTTTTGATGCAGCCCAGGATATAGTTGACTTTCTAAGCTGCAAGGGCACACTGGTCTACTCATGTCCATCTTCCCATCCAATACGATTTTTCCCAGCTGTTCTTATTTGCAACATATTCTTAGAAAAATGGCCAACCTTGGCCCAAAACTGACCCTGAGTTAAACCAGGAGAATGAAAAAAAGTGTAGTGAACTTAAGACTAAGCTAATATTGTCCAACTGACACAATATAGTTCATACACAGTAATTTGCATGGAGTCTTTGTGCCAGCTATGACATACTTATCATGTAAATGATCAGGATGAAACTCTTGACCTGGTTTAATTTTCACCTGTTTCACTGTTCTTTAGAATGCCATAAACATTTGAAAGCAAATGTTCAGCTTTATGTTTCATTGGAATACTTCAAAACATTATTCTTAAGAACACATCTGAAGATTATACATCTACTCCATTTTTATCAGTGTGTTACTTGTAAAGCACTGACAGCAAATGGTGGTCTACAGATAAAAACAAATGTATTTATACATATGGAAAGTAGAAAACATTTAAGTGGTAGCAGCACAGACCCCTTCTTAGTATTGATGACTGAAAAGAATTGTTTTGAATAACATACCTGGGGAAGATCATACTGCACAAAATGTTCCATGGACAATTAGTTCTATAACTGATAAGCTACAGATAAACATATTCTTAAGTGGTTAGGTGTTTTGGGGGGGGATTGGAAATAAAAGGGAAAAGAAAAAAAGAAAATTTAAAAAATTATGAACATGCTTGGAGTTAGAGTACCAACATGATAAAAGAAAAGGAAACTGAACCGTAGGCTTAGGGATCACGAACTCAGTGAAGAGTACCATTCTCCAGTGAATATGAAGCTCATCATCTCATGGGGATGCTCACTATGCTATTGGGATAGCATTCATATAGATAGATATCATATCTATTTATAACTGGAAAGATATTTAAATAATCAGGATGATTTGGAACAGGGTATCTATTTAGAATATCCTGTTCCTGATAAATAAATAAATAAATAAATAAATAGAGTAATTTTCTATTGTTTTTTCACTTAAACCTTTCAAATAAAACTGAAGTCTAGCAGCTTATACTGGATCCAAGACTTTATTTTTCAAATTGATAACTTCTTTAGAAATCAGTGTCTCGTTTTTATGCATCTTGTCAATGTTCCAAAATTCAAAAGTTTAAATACCTGGAAAGAAATTTTGCTGCTCTTTACGTCATAATGAAAAAGCTGCTCTTTAAAATGGATTGTATAACCAGAAAAGAAAATATCAGGAATGCAGCCTAGCAAAATGATTATCTTTGTCCTCATTTCTCTATTTTAAATAACTATCATGTGAAAGACAGGACTGACAACATAAAATGAAGAACTTTTATTTACTAAGCAGATATAACAGTATAACTTCAAAAGTATCTTTGAAAAGGCTAAAATATTCCTTGCTGAGAGGATTCAGATATAGATTCTGGCTTTATTTTTGCCAGAGTAACTACCAGGTTCAGTGGAGAGTAAACGATACCAGAATGTGGCCACAATTCTGCATCAATCATCTATCACTGACATATAGAAAAGCTACACGGATTTCTTAGTAGCCCTCTCAAGTTCATTTTCAAGAAGAATATTTCCAATAGAATCTGTTTTTCCATACTTGAAAAAAAAATAAAATTCTTTCAGAGGTGAAAATTATATAATGAAATATTCATATTCAGAAGTATATGCCAGGGCATAGCTGGATAAGATTAGTTAAATAGGAATATATTAATGTTTATCTATCTATCTATCTATCTATATAATTTAATCCTTATCATAATTGTTCAACCTTTCTTAAGAGAAGACTAATCCCAAAATATCAATAGGGTTCTCAATAGCATATCATATCACCATCCCTGGAGTTGTTCAAGAAAAGGATAGATGTGACACTGAGTGACATGGTTTAGTGAGCAAGGTGGGTACAGGCTGACAGTCAGACTACACGATCTTAGGGCACTTCTCCACCCTGAATGATTCTGTGATTCTGTGATATTGAATCAGGAGGACAACTCAGTTTCTGAAAAGCTGCTGTTGAGATGTTTGAACGCACAAATGACCGAAACACAAGGAGACAGAGAGTTAAGAACCCACTGAAAGGAGAATATAACCTGGTATTAGAATAGGTCACATGCTTCCTCTTGGGATTTAAAGTCATGGAAAGAGACAATATCTTTCCTTTTAGGAGACATTTTAGAGATCACAAAAGCACAGTAAACTGGTATTGCGTGGCATATCATGCGTCCATGCTCAGGGATCTGCAGGCTCTCTGTGGACAGAGGATAGGGCTGCCTTGCGCCAAGTACAGGTGTTTCCAGCTGGTTTCAGTCAGTTCCAGCTGTTCAATGACCCCAGAACAGAGCACTGCTGAGCCCAGCACCAAGCTGGTGGCACCTTCAGGAGAACAGATTTCAGCATAGACACAGTGGGCACAGGCTGAGGAGGAGGCTTTGAGTGACGGAGAAGCAGCTGACGGTCCCCAGGTCTTAGGAGGGCTCCAGGCCTACAGCAGGGATCTGCCTGCAGCCCTGCAGAGCCCATCTGGAGCAAAATTCAGAGAAAGGAAAATGAAGTCCATATTTACACTTCTACCTAGATTAATTTAGATTTGCTTAGATTAGGGAAAATTGTCCTATGCATATGTAACAGCTCTGAGTTGAGAGCCATAGTAATGCTAACATATTGCTGCTAAGAAATCCTCTTCTGTACTTAAAAAAATTAAATTCTCATCAGTTGCTACATAATAGTTCCATTGTCATTGACTTAAAATAAAATGACCTGATAGCAAGGAGACACTTTCACTATTGCCATTACCTACCATTGAAAAATGTGAATTACTTTCAGGCAGTAGAGGGTTCCACTTGCAATTAAATTAGCGGTAGTGGACATTTCACCCACATCCAGGGAGATCACTGAAGAGGGAGAAAAAGACAGATTCTAATTTATCACAAGCTCCTGGTTCTTTCTGAAAGAGACAGGTTTAAACTATTCTTGTCCATTTTCTGAAACCCACAGGAGCTTGAAAATTACCTGATCATGTAACTGAATGATTTATAACTCCCTTTTGGCCCCACACCAAGATTTACCCCCCACAATTAATCTTCCTGGGTGTAATTGAAGTTAAAATTAAAGCTACATTACCTCTCAGTTCATTGGGATGATCTTGGCATGGACTTTTGCAACAGCTTCAGATGGCATGCCCATTAAAAATAGCACGATACCATGTTTTACTGTCCAAAATGAAAACAAGGGAGAGAAAATTAACACAAATATTAATCTTTCATCAAGACTTCAGTATTTTCCAGCTGCTCAGTTCTCTGGTGGCAAATTGCCATAGTAGTATTACGTAATATTGTTAAAATGAAACTATTCTTAAGCCCTAGTGGTGTAAAGCACAGCATCATTAAAAAAAGAAAAAAAAATTAATAATAATAATAATAAACAAAAGTCATCAGTGAAATACATTTTCTCTTCCCCATTCAAACCCAACAAAAAAAACAGTGCCCCCAGTAAGGCTTAGCATGGATTAATAGAGAAAGGCAGACCTGTTCACAGGACACCAAAGACCTTTTGGGTGCAGAAGGAAAAAAAATGTGTTTTGCCAGTAGCCTGACTGCACTTTTGCAGAGACATGCACAAATTGTCCTTTCATAAAAGCCCTTAGATGACTTTGCAAATGAAGTTCCACAGCAAAAAGCACAAACTCATGTGTCAAGGTTAACACAGCAGTGTCTTTGAAAGGGGGACTGTTTTTCTTCCCACAGAGATGTCCGGTGGGGAAACCGACCACAAAGTTTCATTGATAAATTTTTCTACTTGGCTTGCTGAGTTTCATTTGCCTATTTTTCTTCATTTCACTGACAGTTTCCTCAGTGAAGGTGAGTATTCAGGATACTGTAGAGATAATCCATTTGCTGAAATTTGGGTGCCATGAAACATCATTCCAGACTCCCAGCTGCAAGTCCAGAAGGATCTAGGTATCCTAGAGATTTATTATTACATCTACTAAGCTCTGAAAGATGTTTGGATATTCCAGTGTGACTCAGTCTGCAGACTGTGATTGAAGCCACAATATTCACACTTCAGCCACAACACTCAAAAAACTTGCAACAGAATATTTTTCACCAGAGGAAAGCATTTGTTACTGTGGAGGAATACTACAGACAACACAGACAAGATTGTTAGCATTAATTCTAAAATCTTACTTGCCTCATTAGGTTTTCTTAGTGTTCTCTGGTACACATTTCTATATCAGAGAGTTTCTGGGATGTATGAAAATTGGCAGCGTAGAATAGAATGTTTTGAGTGGGAAGGGACCCTAAACATCATCTAATTCTAACCCCTCTGCCACTAAACCAAGTTGCTCAAAGCCTCATCCAATCTAGCCTTGAAAAACTTCCAGGGGTTGGACATCCACAACTTCTCTGGGCAACCTGATATACCAATATAGATTTGGCTTCCTTCATTCAGACTGGTCCATGACTGGTCCATAATGTCTTGGTACAGGAAGATTGTATTACTCCAGTCATTTCCAACCTGGATAACTCTGAACAAGCTGTTATATCTGTGCAGCACAATGTGACGTAGGACAGTAGTACTGGCTTTGACACTGGAAGCTGTAGAAAAGCTATCAAAAGGCATTTCTGTGGAAAAGATTGTTTCTGTCCAGTTGTTTCTGCCCAGTGCTACAGTATGCTGTAAATATATCCTGAAAACACCACATGTAATCAATCAGGAGTAGAACAGAACTCTCCTTTGCAGCAGGAGCATCATTACTTTGTGGTTGATAAAACATTGTTTCTCCTTTCTACCATTTTTACAGCTTCCATTGTTTTGATTAAGGGTTTTATTGATTTTTTTAAATTCTTCTCCATCTTCTGCATATTCATCACTTCTACTCCCCCTTCTTGAGCTCTGGATGAGTCATAATCTCTTTTACATGCATTTTCAGTGCAGAATGCCATCCAAGAAGAATAGAGTGTTAAATGAACCTGCTGTTGGCATTCCATTTTCTGCTTCATGCCAAGACAACACAAACTCCTGCTATGCAGTTTGAGCTACATCCCAGTCCTGAAGAAGAGAAACTCCAGGTGTTAAGAGTACAGAGGAAACAGGATTTCAGCTTTCCAATAAATTTTTGTCTCAGTTGTGGTCAATCTTGGTGCAACCCAGTTGCCATCAGTGAGCACTGTATTTTCTAGAAGCATGAAAGGATTACATGCCTGTTTTAATGGAAACAAGAATCAGAATCACAGAATGGCTTAGGTTGGAGGGAACCTTAAAGATCATATAGTTGCAATTCTCCTGCTGAGGACAGGATTGCCACCCACCAGATCAGACTGCCGAGGGTTGCAGGAGGTTGCCCCATCCAACCTGGCCTTGAATACCTCCAGAGATGGGGCACCCACAATTATTCTGGGCAACCTGTTCCAGTGCTTCACCACTATCTGAGTAAATTATTTTTTTCCCTAACATTTAACCTAAATCTCTCCTCTTTTATTTTAACATTATTACTCCTTGTCCTTATCACTATCAGACTGTGTAAAAAGAGATTGTAAGCTCCCTTGAAATACTGGAAGGCTGCAGTGAGGTCTCTCTGGAGTCTTCCTCAAGCTAAACAAGCTTTACTGCCTCAACCTTCTTTTCATAGGAGAGGTTCTTCAGCCCTCTGATCATCTTCTTGGCCCTCCTCTGGACCCACTCCAATTGCTCCAAATCCTTCCTGTTCTGGTGGCCTGAGACTTGAACACAAGTACTCTAGATGAGGCCTCACCAGGGCAAATAGGGAATGGCAGTTACCTCCCTTGCCCTGCCAGCCGGACACATCTTGCAAAATAAGTAAGGAAACTATTCACTGGAAGACACTGAGGTTCACACTCATGACCCTGTTTCGGGAACAGAGAACTAGAGATACCCCTATGAATATCTTTTTGTTTGTAACCTCTCTGAGAACATTATTTCTGTCTAAGAGAAAGTATCATTAATAACAACTCTTCTTCTATGCTTTCCATCATAAAAGACAATGAAAATGAAATGATAATGATGTTATTGTTTTACCCAAAAAAGTACATTGCTGACAGTGAGCTGAAAGGAGCATCAATTGAAGCTTTTGCTGTTTTACTCTCTGTATTGTTATATGTATGTGTGTTATCAATAAAGAGGAGAGTCTGTAGCATTGACAGTAGGACATTCATAAAACAGACACAAATATGAAATAATTACTCCTGTGTACAAAGTTCAGACTAAGTTACATTGTCACTGATTTCAGTGCTGTACATGTCCATAACTAGGAACACCATGAAGATAAAAGCTTTACAGGACAAGTTTTTAAAATAAAATATCATTTCTACCTTCTTTTAAGAGTGAAGAATTAAAAAGAAGGAAAGAAAGAAAGAAAGAAAGAAAGAAAGAAAGAAAGAAAGAAAGAAAGAAAGAAAGAAAGAAAGAAAGAAAGAAAGAAAGAAAGAAAGAAGGAAGGAAAGAAAGAAGGAAAGAAAGAAGGAAAGAAAGAAAGAAAGAAAGAAGGAAAGAAAGAAAGAAAGAAAGGAAGGAAGAAAAAGAAAAAAAAAAAAAGGAAACAAAAAGAAAACAAAAAAAAAACCAAGTTTCTAGAGTTGA
Source organism: Alectoris magna (assembly GCA_030625065.1). Classification (NCBI taxonomy): domain Eukaryota; kingdom Metazoa; phylum Chordata; class Aves; order Galliformes; family Phasianidae; genus Alectoris; species Alectoris magna. Next base: position 6,691,951 of record CM060561.1, read on the forward strand.
TCCTACAGATTTCTGCAAACCATAAGTTATATAAGTTAACAATTTAAGCAGAATTGGTGGGCAATTTCAGCTCTGTTGAGGCGGTATTTGGTGGTATCCAAGAGCACTGGAGACTTCTGGTTTCTTTTGCCAAACTTTCTTCCTGTTGTCATCTAGGAAGGTAAGTGAAGCAGGTGATCTTACTGAAAGCTGGTTTTCTGGAGGTGACAGTGCTACAAATGTCCATCAGAGGTCAGAAGATTATCCTTGCTTCTTCAACACTCTTCAAAAATGCGATCCTTCTCAAATACTGAATAGATTCCAAAATGGAGAAGTTCCTGAAGTAAGTAGGATATACCTTTGCTGAGAAAAGGAAATGAAATGAGGAAGAATCTACCTAAATGTGTTGTGATTTGGGTTTGTTTTTTTTTTTTTTTTCCCTTTTACTCTTCTAACAAAGAAGGATTACAGTGAAGCTTTACTAAATAATGAAGACATATGATATAAGGCAATGAAAGCTGCTGAAATTGTCAACACAGTTTGTTTTGCTGCTCAGTATAAATCTTTTCTTTACAGATGTTATTCATTATATTTTAGATAAATTCAGAAATGTGGTTTACACTGATTTAGCATTGTACTTAATTGGTTTTAAATCTAATGCACTGCAATAAGCCTTAAGAGCTACTTTGCTGTGAAATTTAAAAGTGAGCCATACTGTAATTTTGCTTTGGTAGGATTTCTCTGGAAGGAAATGTGCTTCATTTCAGCAGCTCCTCATTGGAAAAAGAACAACAAAAATATCCCCAGAAAATGCTGCTTTTTAAAATGACCTCAGTTTCTAAAAGCTTACATTTGAGGACTGCATTAGTCGAATATGAGACTGATATGGATATAATAACAAGACTGAAATCATTATATTTACCAATTAGTTTCTAATAATCATGCAGCAAATGCATCAGATTATCAGCAAGTGACAGCTGGTGCACTGGAGCAATGGTTGTCAAAAACACAACAAAAGCAACACAAAATACTGCAGATGTTCTGCGGATCTAAACAGCAAGCCTGTATCTCCTGCTTCCTACACGTGGAGTGTAACCACAGAACTTCTTTTGTCTTCACTAATATATATATATATATTCTCTAATTAAGAGCCAGGACATTTAGCTGGGTTGCATTTCTGAGCAGTCATCCCTTCTGATTCCTACTCACAAAATGTATTTTTGATATCTTTGAATTTTCAAGGATATTGCTTTTTAATTAATATTTTTCAAGCAGTAGCTGTCTTGAAGATGTGGCATATGGCTACCAAACATACTAATACGGTAGCCCAAATACTAGTTGCATCTATGAATTCCTAAAATTCTCTTCTTTTTTTTTCCTTTCTTTTCATTCCCACATGAATCACAGGCCATATATCATCTGTTCTTCCTAAGTAACTGCCTGTGCAGAATATACCTTCTAAAGAAAGTTCAGAACATTTATAAAACATTTTCTCTTCAAATGTATTTGTTGAAATATTCCTCTTCAAAATACATTAAAAAAAAAAAAATAAGATTAAACACAATTTTTACTACAAATATCTTCCTTTTTATATTTCTAAGTTGTTTTTGATAGTTTTCTTATGTATTTAAAACAAAGAAAAATATATTAGATCACTGTATTCTAAATAACTGGTTTCATTTCTGAGGTATCAGATCTTTATAACCTTTGTGTATGACTTTCTGTTCCCTTTCTCAGTATTTATTTGTAAATTACAAAGTGCTACAATGTAGAGTGGATGTAAAGGGAAGTAAAACTCGTTTGTAACATTAAACAAAAAGAAAGTGACATCCAGTCTGTTCAGAAATACATAAAAATTTTACTCAGGATTTGAGTAAGAAAAGCACAGAGCAGAAATGGAACTCAGCTGTGGTTCATGGTGTTAGAGAGGAGTCACGTGAATGCCAGTTCTACATGCAGTCTAAAGATGAACATACGTGGAAGTACTTACCTGGCAAACATCTGTCATTACCATTCAGAACATACTGGATGACATGAAGTCAGACTGGCTGAGGTCTTCGCTCAACAAATATAAAGGAATGTTAAAATTAGCAGTTTATTGATACAAAAATAATTAATAGTTCATGTAAAGGCACAAACCAGACTGTGCATCACATTCATCCATGGCTTATCCATGAAAACATCCATGTCTATGTAACGTAACTCTATGCATTTTCTCTCTAGAATTTATGCAATGTCATCACTAAATCAACTTGGAAGTATCCAGGGTAAGAGTTTACAGTTCAATCATCTTCAGGATAATCTCACAAAGGGGTGCCCCATATTCTTATTCCCTAGCGTACTTTAGGAAATATAATCTTGAACATGCTCTGAATTTTACTGTGTTATTTTGATTCCTCTCTCCCTCAGCACATCTAGTTCACTCTAAAACTACTCTGAAATGCACTCCTATGAGAAGCCATTGTATATGTTGGGATAAATACTCTTAAGCTTGTCAAAATCTCTCTTAATATGGCTGGAACATATTACTGCAAACAAAGAACAAACAATTAAGGTAAATCTTCCAGATATCTCAATGCTTATACCTCAAATATACATATGTCTAACTATCAAAATGTCTTTTTAATCTATAGAGGCCAAAATTCCAGTTTTCCTAATGCCAATAAAAATTATGCCATTAACTTCAGTGAAATAAGTATTTAATTCCCAGACTTCAGATGACAGTTTTCTGCAGGTTTTAGCTGCTCTATGAAATGACTTGGTTTGCATTTTCTTCTATTCAGATCCATTAGGACCATCAGTGACAAAAATGCTGAATCCACAATGAAGTAAGCTTAAAAGAAAAACATATTGGTGAACTCGCCATTTAAAACGATTGGAGTTTCTGAAAACAGGGTATTTTGTAGCGAAGTATTGCAGCTTCTGTACAATTATTTTGTGGAGGTGGCCTGATCTTAAGAAGATTTTTAGAATAAGATTCAATGGTTGGAAAGTCATGTACTTGCAATTAATTGAATATTGTAGATGAGATCACATTGTAGTTTTTGTAACATAATGGAATCAACTTGTCAGAGTTTTCTTACAAAAGCATTAAAATGTACTGTGCTGGTTAATCATGTTAGCACTTTGATATGTTCCTTTTACTTATTTTTATAGTTTAACATTTAGCACTTTCACTGCTATTCTTACAAAATAGTTTCTTAGCAAGATATCTACACCCTTCTGCCAACAGGCACTGAAAAGATGGCACAGGAGCTGTCTGATTGTAGGAAAGAAGATGTTTACAAAGAATACTTTTTTTTTAATTGCAATAAATCTATTAGAGATATTGATAAAAATAAATAAACTATAAGACTTTGAAAATGAATGAATATTTTTGCTTAAAGAAAGTATCTTGAATGGGGAAAATAGTTATAATTTCAGATATGATGGGAAAGAGTAAAAGGAAGAAAATATTTTAAGACAGAAGAGCAAAACCACTAGATGGATCTACCTAAGTTCCAACTTGATTTCCTTCTCTAGAAGACTTTCGTGAAATTGAGGTAGCTGGTAAGTAGAAACTTGATGCAAAACCTTCCCACTTGTGTTTACATCAGTCTTTAAATGATGCTAGGTCTAAGTAAAAAAAAACAAGTATTAGAAAAATGACAGCTTCACTCAGGGGTTTCTAGAATTGATCATAGCTGGAGTTTCTTCTGATGCAAACTTGGTAATCAGCAGAAGAGAGGGGAGGAGGGAGGAGGGGAGGGGAGGGGAGGGAATGGAAGGCTGACAAGTGCAGTAGTAATCTTATTTACCATCGTGTGAATTTTTGCACTGAAAATTACAAGAAATCTTCAAAATCTTTTCCAGTTCATTCTCTTCTCTTCTCTTCTCTTCTCTTCTCTTCTCTTCTCTTCTCTTCTCTTCTCTTCTCTTCTCTTCTCTTCTCTTCTCTTCTCTTCTCTTCTCTTCTCTTCTCTTCTCTTCTCTTCTCTTCTCTTCTCTTCTCTTCTCTTCTCTCCTCTCCTCTCCTCTCCTCTCCTCTCCTCTCCTCTCCTCTCCTCTCCTCTCCTCTCCTCTCCTCTCCTCTCCTCTCCTCTCCTCTCCTCTCCTCTCCTCTCCTCTCCTCTCCTCTCCTCTCCTCTCCTCTCCTCTCCTCTCCTCTCCTCTCCTCTCCTCTCCTCTCCTCTCCTCTCCTCTCCTCTCCTCTCCTCTCCTCTCCTCTCCTCTCCTCTCCTCTCCTCTCTTCTCCTCTTCTCCTTTATTTTCTTTTCTTTCCTCTTCTTTTCTCTTCTTTATTTGAATTAAATGCTGGGAAATGCAAGAAACTCCTTCAAATATTCAAACTGTACTTACGATTTTAAAGTACTATGTATCCAGCCCAGAGCAAAAGTAACAGATGTCTATTACAGTAACAACTGAATAAACAACTAACAGAATAGTGTAACTCATGCAAAATATCGCTTTATATTTTGAGCAATCAACAACAAAAACAATGAACTGACTTCTAGAATAAATTATAGTTCAGTGTAATGGCCTATGCCCCATAATGTCTTGGAAAAGTTAATCAAGATAATCAAAATTCCTCTTTCAGTATCAGTACCATTTGTCACATTACAAATTTATGAGGTCTGTGCAGTTCTAGAATAAGTACCTTAAAATATTTTTAGCAGCAGAGACGACTTTTCCCAACCCCTCAAATCTCTGCTCTCTTGTCCAAAAAGTTCTGTTAAAAAAGATGTAAAAATAGAATTTCTATCAATGTGCAAGCAGATCATGTGTTAAAACCTATTTCTTATAGCGTACTCAATTCTCTCTTACACAGTTTTCTCTTTCAAAGGTGTATAATTACAATGGCTAACACAACATTCACACTAATTTATACCATAAACACAGCTGATCTGCCTCAGAGCAATCTTTGCATAACATTTCCTAGAGAAAATCCAAAGCTATTAAGAAAAGTGTGAATTGCATATGCCCACTTGCTTAAAATAGATAATGTAAAAATTAATGATGTGCTTTAGCTAGTGGAGTGGAAAGTTACTGTTTATTATTTGAAATGCAATCCTGCTCGGAGGCTGCCTTCATAAAGTATATGGAAGAGGAATTGTGGTCAGGTTTGCTAATCAGGATTTAAATTGTATTGTATGAAAAACAGATATTCGAGTATGTGAGCACAGCATATCTCTATATAGGTAAACACATTTTTTAATATATGCACAAAATTCATGTTAATATAGCTCCTCTATGACTCTTTACAGTAAAATCACAAACTTACTTGTTAATATATTTCTTTGTTACTGTATAAATAGTATGACTTTATTTTAAAGAAGATGAGTCCAGTTTCCACACTTTGGGACTGCTTGGTTGTGGGCTTTTAAGAATTTAAGCATATCACTCTCATCCTCACGTCTCATAGACCCTGGCTACCTGTGTTAACATCTGCTTGGCTGCTGTGATTTCTAAAATGAAATATGAATGTTTACTGCTCATGCACAATAAAGCCCAAGTCCAACTGGATATGAATTCTCGCAGAAAACAGATAGCAATACCACTCTGCCTTATTTAGAGTATTGTAAATGCAAGTGCACTGTGATATAAACGCTTTTCTTCTAAAAGAGATTGTGTTTTAATCAAGCAGTCATTCAGAGAATTATGTACAATTGTCTTTACCCATACTCTATTTAGGAAGCATCTGTACAAGTTACCCATAGCTTATCAAAGGTCTGATGAAGTCCACTGAAATCTAAATCTTATGTTTGATCCACATTTTGCCTTCCACTAAGAAACTGAACAGAAAAGTGGAATTAATACTTTTCAGGAAATGAACAGCAACTTTGAAGAATAAGTCGGCATGAACTGTCAGGAATGAGCAGCATTTAGGCACCAAAATGCTACAGTCACGTTTTGTTTACTCACAAGACAAACATAGAATCGTGTGCCTGTGTAGAAAGTTAGATGCCTATAGACATTCAAAATTAGATAAATTCCAGTGACATTTGGAGAAAATGAGACTGAAAATTAAAATGGACTAGAAATTTTCTGAGAGCCATGCTCTCAGAATACAAAACTTATGGACTTATTCCCCCTTTCTCCATATAGAGTTGTAGAATCATAGAATGGTTTGGGTTGGAAAGGACCATATCATCTAGTTCCAACCCCCTGCTATAGGCAGGGACACTTCCCTCTAGACCAGGTTGCTCAAAACCCCATCCAGCCTGGCCTTAAATGCTTCCAGGCAAGAGGCATTCACAACCTCACTAGGCAGCCTGTTTCAGCATCTCACCACCCTCACAGTAAAGAATTTCTTCCTGATATTTAGTCTACATCTACCATCTTCCAGATTAAAATCATTTCCCCTCCTCTTGTTGCTATGTGCTATGTGCCCTTTTAAAAATTTCCTCTTCAGCTTTCTTGTAGGCCACCTTGCGATAATGGAAGGCTGCTATAATGATGTCTCACCAGAGCCTTCTCTTCCCCAGGCTGAAAAGCCTCAGCTCTCTCAGCATGTCCTTGTAGCGGAGGTGCTCCAGCCCTCTGATCATCTTTTTGGCCTCCTCTGAACCTGCTTCAACAGTTCCATGTCCTTCTTTTGCTGGGGGCTCCAGAACTGGATGCAGTACTCCATGTGGGGTCTCACAAGGACAGAATCACCTCTCTTGACCTGTTGGTCACGCTTCCCTTGATGCAACCCAGGATACAGTTGGCCTTTTGGGCTGCAGGTGCACACTGCCATATTGAGGATTCTGGTGTATAAACTGCCAATAGTACGATCATTTTGACTGCAAAAGTGTGGATTTCCTTTACACTCAGAGGAGAGCTGGTCAATAAAGACAATGATGTTTGTAGTATAAGTGATTCCATCTTAAAATAAAAATTACTATTTAATCAAAGAAATCTCATCTTTAGCTCTCTGAATTACATAGAGTAATGAGATTTAGACCTCCAACTTGTGCACCAGAAAGTTCTGTATCATACATGCCAAGATAAAAAATTACAGCACCTCCTCTGGGGATATTTTCCAGGTGCCAGACATATATCTTTTGGCAGCTGAGTAGAAACCTTAAATCCAATTAATTTCACATAACTTTAAAAGTGTGCTTGTGTAGGTGCCCAAATCCCAGCTGATTGACTAGACTCCACTAGGAGTCAGCAGAGAGCTTGTCTTTCCCTGATACACTTTGGTAGTGGCCAGGAAGGTATGATCATGTAAATAATCAATAGTAAGTGAACTGCAGAGAAAATAAATTGTATAGTTTGTGATATTTCCCAAATTACGGTGTTATTGATATATAGTTGACTATATTTAAATTTCCTTGTCATGGAGGAATCCAGATATCTATAAGCTTATACCTTTTTCCTTTCCTTTTACCTTTCTCCGTATCATAGTATCACTCAGGCCTTTGTTTTACACTGCTCCACACCTTTGTTTACAATGTCACGTCTATAGTAATCAAGAGCTTGGCTGGATTTACATTTTCTTTAATTGAAATAGAATTACAAAGACAGCAAGAACAGGAGAGACAATGAAGTGTGTGACCTCCTTATTTAAAGAAAACAATTTACTTACACTGAATGATGTTCCTTTGTTGTTATTCAGAAGCAAAGAAATTACTGTTTTCTTCTCTAGTGATATTATATCTGGCCATGGGTAGTCACGAGCACAACAACATCCAGTGTCTATAAATCATAGAGTTATCAACAGTCATTAAATGCAACACGGTATTTTCAAATCACCTGGTTTTGGCTATGTTGTTATATTTTTTTTCTCACACTTTAGCATATTCCTGCATTTGATTAGATGGTTAGCCTATATACTGGGAAAGAAAAAATCACCTCTGTTGCAAAAAAAAATACACACACACACACATACACACACACATATATAAATAACCACAGGTATGTTTATTTCTGCCACAAGCATGTGACTTAATTAAGGTTGAGGTGAAACCACTGATTTTGTCAATTTAGTTACGAGATCAAAATGAGGTGTCTGAGGCCAAGCATTTCTCTGCTTCTTTTCCTTTGTGTTTCCTGAAGCTTAGATAAAGGAAGACTGCATACATGTGATGGATGTACTAACCGTTGCAATGTGCATAGCTCTTTAAATAAGAGGTAAGATATGTTATAGGAGGGAAAAAAAAAAAATCCATAGAAGAGTTAATAACTGTTAAATGTGTGGTGAAATTATTTTATCTTTTTACAACACAAGTATACTCTGCTGTAGTTAAAGAAATAAATATTTGCTGGTTAAGGATTAAGCATTTTCTAATCTCCATTTCCTCCCTTCATGAAATTCTTTGGGGACTATAAAGTGCTTCTCGCACAAAATCAGTAATTCCTGGACTTAGCCTTTTCTTATCAATTACAGACCAGTTTGTAAGTTCCTTGGGGCAGAGATCAAGAACTGTTGTCTTCTCTGGGAAGAATGTACAAGAAACATTTTGCTACAGAGATAAATAATAAATACAAGGTTATACACAATAAATAATAGCAAATTCCAATGTTTGGGGGCAACTATTTATCTTGTGTAAAAGCATGTAATTTCTGCCAGCAATAGATGGAGATGTCAGTTTGCATAACAGCAAGTAAGAGCTTTAACTAGATCCCTTTTCACTCAGTGGACCAACTCATCACCCGCACGCTGTATAAGATAATTCAAGAATGTAGAAATTATTTCTCTTGGTGGAGAAATTAAAATGTACTCAGCATTTTATAAACAGATTTCAGTCTACATCGGTTGGTCCAACTGCATGATTTACTTCCAGAATCCATTTATTATTTTTTTTTTTAGAAATAAAGCCTTGAATGGCTTAGATGTGTACCCATTCCAAAACTACTCCAAATGGCTGCTACCTGATGAGGATCTCACTAGACAACTCTCTGTACACTCCTGAAGATATCCAAGCACCAGGGATTCTGCATCCGAAGGTGTTAAAGGCTGCGCTGCTAAGATGTTGCAGTAATGATGCACAAAAGTGCTTAACTGTCCAAGCTCTGTCAAATACATTATGATTGCCTTTTCTCTATTTTTGCAGTGTCACTAACAAGAAGAAAGTGCAGACTTGAAAGGAGTTAAGGGCTCACTTCCTCTACAGTTTACCTATCAGCAGAATATTATTATTGATCTCGGATATGATGAGAAGAAAGTCTTAAACCCATTTTAAGCAAACACAGAAGTGCCTCCCACTTTTCAGAGACTGATTTAAATCTTTTTTTTTCTTTTTTTTCTTTTTTTTTTCTTTTTTTTTTTCTTTTTTTTTTTCTTTTTTTTTTTTTTAAATAAAATAAACTATTCTGTGGACTGACACATATAGTTCAGGTTTCAGAGCCAAACAATTTAAAATAGCTGGAATATTAAACCTATGGTAGCAGAACTGCTGACATGCAAACTTTCTTTAAGTGGTTTGAGGGATACTGTGTTAACAGAGGTGAGATCCCTGTCATTTTCAACACTGCTTCCAAATTCTTTTCATGTGGAATTTAATTCAGATATCCTGTCTACATTTCCCAAACCTTTTAAAGAATTATTGATGACAAAGTGCTATGTAAGCTCTTCAACTGCTATACTGCAATCAAAACTGTTTCACTACACTGTTTTTATGGCTTTATGCTAATTTATGTTAGATTAAAGTTTGTTCTTAGAGTAGTGCTGGGAGTGTCTATTTGGCATGGTTTTATCTCTTTATGATCAAAACATGTTTCTAGATACCTGAGTTCAGATAACTGAACTTAGCAATGCTGGTTTGTATAATGGGACTTTAGTAATCATTTGTTTTTCCTTGAAATAAAAACCACATTATTAGTCTTCATTTATGTGTACTATACTGTAATAATAATAATAATAATAATGAGTTTTGGGGCCTGATGGACAGGATCTGAAGTGACCAACAAGAAAAATCAGTCCATGACAATATGTGAGTAAAGACTGAAGAAATCAGGATTGCTTAGTTTAGAGAAATGAAGATCAACAGTATATGCAAACACACCTGGAATTTAATAAGATATCATAACAGATCAATATATATTACTATATTTTCTGCTATGACTACTCTGCTTAGGAGAAGGAACATCAGACATTAGAAAACTGTTAATAGTGGAGGTTGTAACCATGAGACCATGTGCAATCATCATTAGAGACATTTAGGAGTGGGCTGTACAAAATGCATCAGGAATCTTGTACTCCTTTATATTATTCTTTTTATTTTTGTGCTGCACAATCTTTCTGATGCTTTTCAAGGTTTCCTTTGTAATTTTTAAATCTGTTTCCCTTTCCAGAGCTTGCAGTGCAGCTGCCATCTTTTTAGGGACTCATGGACTCTCTCTGGAAACTAACAACCCACCAAAGAATGATTGCTACATTTTTAACCACCTAATCTACATTTCCTGAAGTGACAGCATCTCAGGCTTTTCTCCTAAACACTATATGCAAACACAGAGTGTATTAGGTTTTCTCAGTGGCTGGGTATTCACTACCTGCTAGAGCAGTACTTGGGCTGTGATCCAACCAGATTTTTTCCATTATAGAAGACTCTGTGTAATGTTTCATTTTCTCAGTCTAAACTGACTTACTGCAACTACTGGTTTTACACAGTCGATATTTAACCTCCATATCTAATAGCAGCATGTGACATTCATGGTGCATGTGTTGTTGGGTTATTGTTTTTTTTCTCCCTTTTTTTACCATTATGGAAGAACTGAAGAGAAAGAGATGAGAAAGTCAGATTAAAAGAGCTGTGGTATGTAGAAAAACTTATTTGACAGAATTCATTGAATAATGGAATCAGAGAATATTCTGTGGGAAGAGATTCACAAGGATCATCATATCCGCCCTCTGGCTCCACACAGGATAACCCAAAATCCAAACCCTATGTCTGAGAGTGTTGTCCAAACACTCCTTGTACTCCAGTAGGCTTTCCGACATGACCACTACCCTGGAAAACCTGTTTGATTGAATTCCAGCTGTTATGACAGCTACCTTGGAGATATAAGAAATAGAAACAAAACATAATATTTTATACTTAAAGTAAGTCAATTACTGAATTTTATTTTGCTTCCAAATAATCTCACATTTCTTAACAAAGCACATTCTTTTAAAAGTTATTCTTTTCTTTAGGTAATTAAAGTGTAAGTTAAAAAAGAAAAAAAAAATGCTGTTAAAATGAGTTAGGGGCTGAAATGTTATATTACAAAAGAAGAACAGAAATTTAAAGTACATACTGTAGTGGCATCAATTTTTTACTACGCAAAATAGAAATAATAAATATTTCAAACCATGTCAAAAAATATGACAAGTAGAAGACAAAAGCTTATTGTATATAGTTTTTTTCCTTTGGGATTTTGCTACATTAGTTCAAACAATAAAAGCTCTTCGTATTGTACATATTTTTTTCACTAGTGGAAATGCATTTATTTAGGCATAGTATTATTCTATTAGTGAAAAAAAAAAGTAGTCTTCATGATACTGACTCAAACTCACAAAAGTATCAAAATCTAGACAGCACTGAGGAATTAAAGGTCTGACCATAACTTCTGTTGAACCTTTGTCTCCCTAGAAACTTCAGCCACAGAGCCATTTTGAGAAAAAATTTTACAAGTAGTTGCCATTCATGGCATATTCCTCTAAAGGGCTGCCTATAAGTCCTAACATATCTTCACATCTTATGGAAATAGGTTTCTTGATCTCCTTTCAGCACAAGGAAAATGCTCTCTTAGAGAAAGACAGCAGAAAGACATTCTAAAGGAATCACAGATTCATAGAATCACCAGTATTGGAAAAGACCTCCAAGACCATACAGTCCAAATGTCCACCCACCACCGATATTTCCCCACTAAACCATGTCCCTTAGCACAACATCTAAACATTTCTTGAACACCTCCGGGGATGGTGACTCCACCACCTTCCTGGGCAGTTCCAGCACCTTTTGGAGAAGAAATTTTTCCTAACATGCAACCTAAATCTCCCCTGCTGTAACTTGAGGCCATCCCCTCTAGTTCTATCACTAGTTACGTGGGAGAAGACCCCACCTTGTCGCAATTTCTTTCAGGTAGTTGTAGAGAGCAATAGGTTTTCCTATTGCCTCCTCTTTTCCAAACTAAACAATTCCAGTTCCCTCAGCAGCTCCTCATAAGACTTGTGCTCCTTACATCTCACCTCACCAGCTTTGTTTCTCTGAACATGGTCCAGAACCTCAATGTCTTCTTTGTAGTGAGGGGCCCAAAAGTGATCACAGTACTCAAGGTGAGGCCTCACCAGTGCTGAGTACAGAGGGATTATCACTTCCTTGCTCCTGCTGTCAGCACTATTTCTGGTACAAGCCAGGATGCCAGTAGCTTTCTTGGCTACCTGGACACACTGCTGGTTCGTGTTCAGCTGAGCATCAACCAATACCCCCAGATCCGTTTCTTCCACACAGTCTTCCAGCCACTGTGATCCACGCCTGTACTGTTTCCTAGGATTGTTGTGACCAAAGTGTAGGACCTAGCACTTTGTCTTGTTGAACTTCATCCCATTGGCTTCAGCTCAGCTATCCAGCCAGTCCAGATCTCTCTGTAGGGCTTTCCTACTCCCAGGCAGATTGACAGTTCCTCCCAACTTGGTATCATCTGCAAACTCACTGAGGATGCACTCAATCCGCTTGTCCAGGTCCTCAATAAAGAGCAGGACAGGACTCAGTACTGACCCCTGAGGAACACAATTCATGACCAGTTGCCAGCTGGATTTATCTCCATTCACCACCACTCTCAGGGCCTGGCCACCCTGTTCTTTACCCAGCAAAGAGTGTATCTGTCCAAGCCACATGCTGCCAGCTTCTCCAGAATACTGTGGACAACAGTGTCAAAGACCTTGCTGAAGTCTAGGTAGACTGCATCAACAGACTTTCCCTCATCCACCAGTCAGGTCACACAATCATAGAATGAGACCATGTTGGTCAAGCAGGACTTGCCTTTCATGAACTGATGTAGGTTCCCCTGGTATTCCCACACATGCTGTGTGTTCTCCCTGAAGATGATCTGTTCCGTAACCTTTCCTGGCACCTAGGTGAGGCTGACAAACCTATAGTTCCCCAGATCCTCCTTACAACCCTTCTTGTAGATGCAAATCACGTTGGCAAGCCTACAATCCTCTGGGACCTTTCTGGTTGACCAGGAATGCTGATAGATAAAGGAAAATGATTTGGCAATTACCTCTGTTAGCTCCCTCAGCATCCTTAGATGGATCCCTTCCAGCTCCATGGACTTGTGTCAGTCCAGGTGGAGTAATAAGAGTCTAACCTTTTCCACCTGAATTGTGGGGAGTTTATTCTGCTCCCTAACCCAGACTTCCAGATCAGGTAGAGTACCCTGAGGATAACTGATCTGACTTTTGATATAAAGAAGGCATTGAAAACCTCAGTCTTTTCCTTATCCTCAGTGGTCATGTTCCTTGCCACATTCAGTAAAGGACGGAGATCCTCCTTAGCCCTCCTCTTACTGTTAACATATTTGTATAAAAGTTTCTTGTTCTCTTTTAACCCAGCAACAAAGTTGAGTTCAAGCAGGGCTTTTGCCTTTCTAGTTTTCTCCCTGCACATTCTCATGATGTCTTTGTTCTCTCCTGGAGTTGCCTGTTCCTTCTTCCACAGGAGGCAGATTCTCTTTTTGTCCTGGAGCCTCAGGAAAATTTTTCTGTTCACCCACACCAGTCCTTTTCCCCTCCAGCTCATCTTGTGGCACAGGGAGATGGCCTGCTCCTGCTCCTCTAAGATTTCCTTCTTGAGGAGTGTCCAGCCTTCCTGGACCCCTTAACCCTTGAAGGTATCTTCTCTACCAGTATCCTGAATAGTTCAAAGTTGGCCCTCCAGAAGTCTAAGGTAGAAATTTTGCTGCATCCCACCCCTCCTCACCTCACCAAGAATCGAGAACTCTAGCATTTTGTGGTTACTCTGTTCAAGACAGCTCTTAACCTCCACATCTCCCCCTAGTCCTTCTCTGTTTGTGAACAGCAGGTTTAGTGGTGCACCTCCCCTGGTAGACTATCTTACCAGGAAGAGAAGGAAGTTTTCTTCCATACATCCTAGAAACCTCCTAGACTACTACTTCTGTACTGTACTGTGTTTTCAGCATATACGTTAGGGAAGTTGAATTCCCCCATGAGAACAAGGACTGGTGATCACACAACTTCTGCCAGCTGCTCGTATAACACCTCATCCATCTCTTCATTCTGGTTAGGTGGTCTACAGCAGACCCCCACCTTGTTGGCCCTTCTCCCTGATCCTTATCTGTAGAGATTCAATCTGGTCATTCCCAACCCCAAGGTCAACAGCATCAAAACACTGTCTAACATAGAGAGCCATGTCACCACCCCTCCTACCTTACCTATCATCAAGTTCTTACCTAGAGGATTATATTGCAATCCAACAATCACATACACAACCATAACATAACAGGTGTAATATTATTCTTTTTTTCAAGTGATTGTCACTAAATTTTCTATGATGTAGATTATTTGGGAGCATTATCTGAAGTACAATTCAATGCACAATAATATATCTTTTTTGAACCTGAGGGTTGCAGAATACTCCTGTATATATATTGTTTATAGGGTGAGGATACAAGAAAGACAAAGAAACATATATATATATATATATTTAAAACTGAATATAAATAGAAAGTTGTAATTGTTAAAAGCTGTGCCAAAAGGATTTTGCAAAGCAGTCAGGAGTATCAGAAAGCTTGGAAAAGATATAGCTCAAATACGAGGGCTACCCTGAAAGCAATACTTCTGATTTTATGTATTTTATATATTTTACGTTGTCCCACAACATCAGAGATCGATGTTGGTGGTATGATGATAGAGGCAAAACCTTCTCACCAGCATTCCATTACACTTTGTTGCATAGCAGCAGATGGTAGCAGGGGGGCAATCTGACAAAGTGGTGTCTGACATGGATGTGTGTATGAAGCAAAGATATGTAACTCAGTTCCTCCAAGCAGAAAAAATTGCACCCACTGACATTCATTGATGCTTGCTGAACATTTATGGAGATGAAACAGTGGATGTGAGCACAGAGAGGTGGTAGGTGGTGTGTTACAGCAGTGGTGACAGAGACAGCAGTCACCTCCGTTGGTACAGACTTTTATGAGCATGGCACGCAGGCTCTTGTTCGTCACTGGTGAAAATATATAGACAGTGACTGTGACTCTGCTGGAAACATAGTGTTTTGTAGCTGAGAGTTTACTCCATCAATTAGTGTTATTGTGCTCTTTGTATCTGTTATTGGTTCCTTGGAAATAAATAGGAGACATTACTTTAGTAGTGACCTATGTAGTTAAGAAGTCCGTTCTGTGTATGTAGTGTAGAAGCACACTACTAGCATCTTTTGATCAGACTGCAACTTAAAAATATGCTCCTTAATTTTAGTTACAAAAACGTGCTTTGGTTATTTTTGCTTTGGTGACTATGGCTTTTATAGACTAGTCAGGTGTTTCCTTTAAGCAAGTCTAAATTTTTCTTACCCTCCACACTCACAGATATACCATGTCCTTTAAAGTAACAACTGCAGATGCTATTGGCCCAAATCCAGTATTAATTCAGTTTCTGGCTATGAGCCATTTAGCACATATTTTCTCAAAATACCCAAGTGGCGAGTGTATGCATTACAGCTTATCTCATACTCAAGTACATAGAATTGCACTCCTGAGCATCTGTTCTACATAGACAGTAGGGTCAAAGATGTGTTTAGGCATGCTTTGCTCAGTTTTTCAAGCTGCATTATCACTTGCAAAGCAACTGTGCTACAGTGTTTTGATTCAGTTAGGAGGAAAATCAGGCTTGGGCAAAAGCTTGTCATCTGTAGTTAAGAAAACATACTGTACACATAAATCACAGAACAACCAAATATATTGCAAGCATCATAAGAAAAACAGAAATCTGAATCAGAGAAGAGCTGCATGACAAAGAAGACATCTCACGTTTCATGACCTAAACTATCCTCTTCCTTTGCAAATGTAGACTATTCCTCAGTGGAGGGAGAACTTCACACAACATCAGTGACTAGACAAGCTGCTGGATAAATACTGTGCTGTAAGTCACATCATTTTTTCCCAAAGAGCATCAGAAGCATTCCCAAGACACAGTAATAATGACTGTTTAATTAAACTGGGAAAGGGGAGAAAGAGGAGGAGTGAATCCTAACTAGATCAATGAGGCTAAACAAACTACAGCTTAGCTGTATGTCAGGATATCCAGATGAAAAGGCACATGCCAGATGAAAAGGAATGTAATGCAGACACTGATTGCAGTTTGCTGGCCAAGCCAAAGACCCTGGAAAGGTGGAAAACATCCCACAACACAGTAACCTATTACATTACAGAGAAGGTGAATATCAAAGGTGATTAATGAATGCATTACACATCAAAGCCTGCAGCCAGCAAGATTCATCATTAGGCAGCCTTAAAAGTAATGGGACCACAGAGCATCAAAATAGAAAGATCAACAGATAATGGATTACACTTATAGGTAAAATTTGATCTCTGTAGACTTCTCTGGAAAAACACAGCTTACAGTAAGGAATAATTTTCATTGAATATAATTACATGATTTGATCTACAAAGGTGACTGCATCTGCTCTGTTCTCCTGTCTCTTCTAGATCTTAAAGATGGGATAATCCACTACTCCTGCCACAAAGTTAGTCGTCTTTATTCCCGTATTTTCTAAACAACTTTGCTCTTAACAAACACGTCTTATTTCATCCCTTTTTTAAACAAGATTATTCAGTAATATTTTTATAATCCCACAGCTGAACTCTGATATCATTCTGCATCTTATCCATGCTAGAGAAGAAAGTAACATTGTCCTGAATAGATTATCATCTTTATGACTCAAGGCAAAAAAACAATTAACAGAAGACAGGAAAATATAAGGAAATAGTGCAACCATATCAACTGACTCATCCCCACATAACAGAGTTCTAGTCATTGGTAGGTATGCTGTAAACTTCATAGATAAAGACAATTTAAAGATGTTTCAATAATCATAACACGTTGATATGGGAATTGTTTACAGGGAATGTTCACCAATATGAAGGGAAACCAGAAAATCCTGTGTTTAATGTCATATGTATGAACCAGGAGACAGGTATAGAAGGCTGCTTCTTAAGGAATACATTTGTCAGATGAGCTCTATGGTTATTAAAACATTTTGGAGAAGAATGTAGAAAAATTACAAGGGTCCTGGTATGCACCAAAATCAGTGTGACCAGCAGGTCGAGGGAGGTGATCCTGCCCCTCTACTCTGTGCTGGTGAGGCCTTAACATGAGTACTGCATCCAGAAGTGGAGTCCTAAGTACAGGAGATACATGAATCTGTTGGAGTATATCCAGAGGAGGGCTCCAAAAATGACCCATGGAATGGAACACCTCTCCTCCGAGGACAGTCTGATAGAGCTGGAGCTGTTCAGCCTGGAGAAGAAAAGGCTCTGATGTGATCTGATAGCAGCCTTCCAGTCTCTATAGGAGAGTTACAGGAAAGAAGGGGACAGACTCTTTAGAATCATCTGTGGCGACAGAACAAGGGGAAACGGTTTCAAAATCAAAGAGAGTAGGTTTACATTAGATATAAGGATATAATCTTTTACTGTGAGGGTGGTGAGGTTGGAACAGGTTGCCTAGTGATGTGATTGATGCCCTGTCCCTGAAGACTTTCAAGGTGAGGCTGGATAAGTCTCTGGGCAACCTGATGTAGCTGTGGTTGTCACTGTTCACTGCAGGGAGGTTGGACTAGTTGGCCTTCACAAATCCCTTTCAACTCTAAGGATTCTATGATTCTATGTTTCAGCAATCAAATCCATTCCCTTAAGACTGGTGCTAAATGACCACTGACAGAATGCAAGTTATCCAAGACAAGACTATGAGTCGAATGATGAATAGACAGGAAATTCAAAATGAAATCACATCTGTGTATTTATTATACCTGTAAAATACTGTATTGGTATCACAGTTTATATATTTCTTGAGTTTCACAGCAAAATCTTTGTGCATATTTTCTGCCCTATTTAATATGGTAATTCAGGTTTATTGAAAGCACTTTGATGTTGTGATTTTCCTTTTGTCATTTTCAGAATGGTCATTTTTTTTAATTGTTTTCTTGGGACAGTGAAATTTCAACTTATGTGTTGTCTGTCTGTCACTTGCTTGTCCTCCCTCCAAATATCATTAAAACTTAATTTTAAACTTCATCCACCTGTGGAAAAGTGAAAAGGTCTGAAAGCTATTAGGAGCAAAGAAGTTTCATGAAAACAGCAGATGATTAGAGGAGAGTGATATAAAGTAGTGTTCCTACTGTGGAAATGTCCAGAGGTTTTGGTCAACAACAAAATTAAAACACATTAGATAATCCATACCAGCAAAAAGTATGGGAAAAGCATTAGCTAGAATGGACACACTATTAGACACAGGATAATGAAATCATGAGGTACAAAGAACAGCAGACATCAGAAATACGACTGTTAATATGATTTAGAAGCAGAAAAATTGGTTGAGAAGCTAATGTATGAATTGTAAGCATGGTAGATGCTTAGATTAGGTGCTTAGGAATATCTTCCAAAGAACATTCTCTTAAGTAATGGTGGGGAGAGACTTGAAAGAGAACCACCTTGGGGCTGGACAAAGCAAGTTTCAATTTAGCATAAGGAATCTCTTACTTCTGTTGAGGAGGTTTTCTTATTTACAATACAGAGAAAAAAAAAAAAGTTCTAAATGCAAATTATCTTTTGCAATATATTCAGAATCTTTTTTATGGTTTCAGAACAACAACAGACATTCACTCTGAGCACTCTTGACATGGACTGGATTCAGAAATGGACTGAGACATCCAGATTTCCTTTGATCATCTCTAAGTCTGAGCGACTCAACAAATGATGATTTTCTCAAAAGCCAGTTCAAAAACACTTCTGGAAAACAACTGAGTTATCTGTCTTAATCTGGGACAAAATGCTTTCAGAAAGAAGCTCAGACAGCTAAGTAACGTCCAGATGAATTTGACTGTGGGAGAGCAGTTCCACATATAATCTCCAGACCATACCTCAGAAGACTGCCTTGGGAATTCATAGACTAAAGCAGTGCAAAGCAAGTTGGATTTGAACAACAAAAATGTGGTTAATGAGGAGGAAAAGCAAGATCTTTCATTCAGAGATTTGGGTGTAGATGCCTAAATTGTAACTAAGCCCTTCTTATTCAAACTACACATTTTTGTGTACGTAGCTCAAATTATAAGTGCATACGGTAATCTGGACTAATTCAAGATATATTAAGAGTAGAACAAATCAATATAGTATGTTTGAAGAGGGAAGGGATCCATATTAGTTCATGAACTGCCAAGGTGAAAGAAAATGCTAATTAATCTTTCATCATATTACGTGTCTGTTTGCATACTGATCTTTATGAGCAAATGAGAAGGAAATTTGTACTTTTGCCTTTTCCTTTCTATGGTTGACATAATTATGGTTGACATTATGGCAGCAGAGAAATCAACAGAAATTCTAGTACCAAATGCAATGGGATTCAAGTTTCACTAAAAGATATCACATTTCCAGACTTTCCTACTAATCTTTTCACTATATAATTTATACACATACACATACACGTATCTGGAATATAACTCTTGGAGCAGTGTTTCCATATGACTATGAATGGCTGTTTTGTTTCTCTGGTTTTGTATAGAAATTTGTCCCTCCATTATTCTTTCCATGTTTAAAGAAGCAAAGAATTGGTCTAAGAAGATTGCAGCAAAACCAGACATTAAGAAGTTCAGTTCTTCCAGTGTGATAAGTTCTACCAATTACTTGTCAAATACAGACAACTTTGTAAATGAGTGTTTTCATCTCTTCAAACCTATTCAGAGAAAATCTGGATTTACTTAGCAATCAACCACTTTCTGGTACTGTATGACAGGAAACAACAGTTTCATCATTTAAAGTCAACGAGAAAGCTACAAGATTTAGTACAAACCAACCAATATCAAGAATTCTGTTAGAGAATGCCCTGAAGCAGTGAAACTTTCTCTCTTTACCTCATTTGTAACCCTATGTAAATGCTGCTAGTTTCACAAATCAGATTCAGATATTATGGGAAAAAGAATTCTAACACCTGAAGAAGTCTATCACTTACAAAACTATATGACCCCCAGAAAAATCTCTATACCATTTACTATTCTATTAGTGGCATGAAGAAACCTGATTAAGTATTCCTATATACAGGACTCTGCAAATTATGAAACACCTGTCAGCCCATTTGCCCAGTCTATCAAAGTCACTTGGAATGCCAACACAATTTCCTGGTGCATCAGCTTTCCCTCCCAGCTAAGATTGTCTGAAAATTCACTCCATCCCATCATCTAAGTTATTTATAAAGGACTTCAATGCTATTTTCCCTAGTATCAGCCTCTGGATTTATCACTAGTGCTTGACCACTGTCTTGATTTTGTGCCTCTTATTACAACTTTTCAGCCACGCAGCTCAGCCGGTATTTAGTGTAGTTTCCTGTTCACTTACATAGTCCTTACTTCAGTCATTTCTCTATGGGGTTGTCACAAGAGACACTGTGGAAACTTTGCTGAAGTCAAGAAAAGAAGACGAATTGATCTCCTCTCATCTAGCAAGCTGGTTGTTTTGTCTTAAAAGTTGACAAGGCACAATTCCCTCCTCACACAAACGTGCTGACTTCTCGTAGTCATCCTATCTTTTATATTTTTAGAAATGTGTCAAAGAACTAATCACTCCATCATCTTCCACAGAAAGGAAATGAGGCTGACTGGCCTGCAATTCCTTGCATCCTTTTTTTCTTAAGATAGGATTGATGTTTGCTTTCTTCCAGGCCTCATAAATCTCAGTTGCCACATTTCTGAGATGGTCAAAAGCAGTATCTCACATCAGTGAGCTCCCATGCACTTGAGATTGACAGAGTCGCATACATAGAATCATATGGATTGGAAGCAACCACTGGGAATCAAGCCCAACCCCCTTGCTAAAGCAGGTTCCCTACAGTAGGTTGCAGTTATGTTCTGTGACATATCATGGACTGATTTGTGCATGTCCAGTTTGTTTAAATGTTCCCTTACCAAACCTTTCTCCATAGAAGATAGGTCTTCTTTTGTCAAACTTACCCTTTGCTCTCAGTGGCCTATGGCTCCTGAACATCTATCTGTCTTACCAGTAAAGACTGGACCAAAGAAAGCACCGATCACTTGTACCTTTCCAATCCCCCATTCTTTGTCTTCAGGTCTCCTGCCCCATTTGGAACAGGTCTACATCTTCCATAGTATTCCTTTTGTCACTGATATGACTTCAAGAAATTTTTATTCTTACCCTCCACCTCTCTCTCCAGATTCAGTTTCACCTTTGCTTTGGCTTTCCTTACCCCACCCGTGCACTACCAGCCACTGTCTCTTCTTTTCCTCTTGGATCATCTTTCTTTGCTTCCACCTTGTTTCTTTTCAGGAGATTTCTCAGAATCTCTTATCCATCCACACTGCAACCCTTCTGACTTTTCTTGCTTTCCTATATATTGAGTTAGAGGAAGTGATTCTTTAAAATCAGTCAGTGCTCCTGGATCCTTCTTTCATCCATGACTGTCTTCCACAGGATACTTCCACAAAGATCCCTATAGATTTCCTACGGATTGGAAATTCAGAAGGCCACAAAATTTCCCATCAGTTACTTCCCCAAAGAAAAAGACTGCTAAAAATACTGCAGTTAGAGTTTACAAATCAGGTATTGCGTGTTGCCTTGATTATCTGTCTTGTTGGTGTTTTATTTTCTCTCTTTAATACAAATATTACTTCCTAAACTAATTACAATTTGAGCTGGGGAAAATTAGGTCACTAAGTACTAAAAATCTTATTTTAGTTTTCTTCTGTTTCTGTGTGGAAACTCCAAAGAGTATGTTAATCATGATTTCTTCAAATTAGAAGCTAACTTATGTTGCTAGTCAAGTTCTGTCAGCAGAGTTGCATTGTAATTATTACACATTATTAATTATACATTTTAATTATGATGCAAGTATCACCCTAAGTATTAGGGTGCTTACACAGATGTTTGACATGAGACACATACAATTGATTATAAAATGTTCCCTTTTCCTAGATCATGGTGCTGTAGCAGAGAGCCAGTTACGATGTAAGTAGTTCCAGTGTTAAAATGATAACCTGATGTAATATCCACAGAGATATCTCCAGGCCAAGGACCTGAAAAACACTGCCATGACTGTAAGAGCAACAGTAGCACACTAGTTGTGAGAACCCTTCTTTGTTTTCTGGCTCAAAGCTTGCCTCCTGAGGTATTTCTTGTGATAAGACTCAATGATTTATGGAGGAGGCAAGTGATGGGTGCTACCCTGTGACAATCAACATCACTTTGTGGACATTTGAAAGCACTTTCCTTCAGAGCTGCTTGCCTCCAGAAGAGAGTGCTCAGGAGTGTTTATTGGCGGAAGATCTGGCCTATGACTAAATAGGTCCAGCTTGGTATGGGAAAACTGGGGAATTATACCATCATGTCCTGTGAAGAACAGGATGCAGGTGGGCATCCCTGCTCCCTCTTATCTGCTGGCAAGGCCCAGAAGATGGGAACAAAAGAATTTCTGCTGAGATCCCAGAGACAGAAACTGCCACTCCAAGGAGAGCTGACTCAGCTACTTTGGATTCAAGCTGTCACTCCAAAGAAAGCTGTCTGACCGCTTTGGACTTATAAATAAGATTGTACTACCATTGGACATTGTTGCCGTGGTCACCATCATCATCAACCTAACAACGATACCTGATGACCCACCACTACTGAAGATCAATGACTGAACTAGAAACCACGCTGGATCCATGGTGGTGACTATCTATCTCCCTCTTGCTTCCTACAAAGACTCCTTGCTTCTGTTTCCTATCTTTATATCACCTGCCTTCCCTTCCCCATCACCCTACATCATAATAGTGTCCGTCCTCCCCTTCCCCATCTCCTTGATTAAGATTTGTAATAAACTGGTCGGACCAACATTTGAACTGTTGTTTCTTAATCTCACGCTGGGTATACCATATATCAAAGAACCTCCTCTCCCTCCTATACACTGGAGCGAGACACTAGTGAAAGTGCCATTTATCAGCTTGGAGAATATATTTGTTTGAAGAATAAAGTGTTGTGTTGAACCTGAAGGGAAATAACACAGAATCAATGTTTCTACAGTAATTCAAATCTTCAGACACAAACAGTGTTCTACATAAAACAGATGGGTACAGAAAAAAAGTAAATGATGAAAATGCCCTTGATTTACCAATCATTAAAAGAAGAATATTGGCACTGTCTAATCACACGATTTAGGAAAAGGAGGAATTAAATAATATCATTAACTATGACCCTGATTTAGCAGAGCTTTCGAGCATGTCCTTAACTTTAAGTAAGTGTGTACTTATCTCCCATACAGGGACTGAGTCAAATGCTGATAATTGAATTCTATCATTAAGGTAATTTGTTGATGCTGAACATATAAGAATGCTGTGGTACAGGAGTAGATAAATTAAGTAAATTTTCAAATAAATTTACCAGAAAGCTAGTGATTTCTTTTAGATGCATTATCTTCTGTGAACAGTGACAAATTAAGAAAGTCAGGAAGTGATTCTGACTCCACAAAGTTTAGAGAGTAATCAAAGAAACAGTACCCACAACATCATCTCTGCTACAATACACCTATGGAAAGAGATGAAAGAGATGTTTGGGTGTTACTGTCCTAGGAACCTATTATTTCTCAAAATGTGAGCCTTTCTTACTTCACTCTCTGTGGAATGGAATGGAATGGAATGGAATGGAATGGGATAAAAAAGGATAGGATATGTTAGGATAGGATAGGATAGGTTAGGATGGGATAGGATAGGATAGGATAGGATAGGATAGATTCAGTTGCAGGGAACCCGCAAGATCATGAAGCCCAGATACCTGACCACTCTGGGCAAACCAATAGTTAAAACATATTATTGAGGGTATCATCCAAATGCCTATTGAACAACGGAAGGCATGGGAAATCATCCACCACTTTAGCAAGCTTATTCCAGTCAGACAATCCTCATGGCAGGTAATTTTTTCCTTATATCCAGTCTGAATCTCCTCTGTAATATCTCTGTATTGTTCTCATATGTTTTATCATGTGTTACCAGGGTGCAGAGTGGCACTTCCATTCCCCTCCTCAGGAAGTTACCAAGAGCAACGAGGTCTCCTCTCAGCTTCCTTTTCTCCATACTGGACAACCCAAGTGTCCTCAGCCTCTTTCCATAGGACATGCCTTCCTTACTTATTTCAAAAAAACATATTAGTATTTTGCAAAATGTCCAAATTACCCCAGATGATCACCCCAGATAATCATAGAATCATAGAATAGCTTGGGTTGAAAAGGACCACAACAATCATCTAGTTTCAACCCCCCTGCTGTGTGCAGGGTCGCCAACCACCAGACCAGGCTGTCCAGAGCCACAGCCAGCCTGGCCTTGAATGCATCCAGGGATGGGGCATCCACAACTTCTCTGGCAATCCTGTAATAATAGCTATATCTATTACATATTATAATTAATAATTATATCTGTATCTGTATCTATATCTGTATCAATATCATCTATATAAATATAAACATAATAGCTAAGTTGCCATTGTAAAAAAATGAACAATGAAATGTGCAAACTACTTCTCAGTTGCATTTGGAGCTAAAATAAGATGGAGTATGACACATACTAGGGGTGTTAGTGGAACCAGAAGTGAATCAAGAGAGAGATGTGAGATGAGACTGAACATATTGCTAAGAGGAGTCTTGAAGACCTAGACAGGGGGTACTGTAAGAGAAATATAAATAAAGCATATGTACTGAGGGAAAACAGCAGTTTTCCCAATCTAATGGCTACAGAAGGAGGCATGCTACTGTACATGTCATAGTGGCACAGAAATAGCAAAATCTCAGTCAATTGTTATTGAACAGAAGCTCCATGGCAAAGCTGCAAAAGGATTTTGTTTAACTGCATGCAGGGCAAAGTAGAGATAACACAATCACAAGAAATACCTTTAGTACTGAGAAGACTGTACAGCCCAAGCCTTGAGAATCAGTGATGGAATTATATGCAGGTAATGAAATTAAGTTTAACAAAAACTATTTTGGATCACACATTGTTTTCATTTTTGTTGATAAAGATTCAAAATTATTTTCTGGAATTTGAATGTCAGAAGAACCGCATGGGGACAGTACAGAGTGACTACATTGGATTAAATAATTGCTGTTTAAAGAAAGTTGATTTTTTAAAATTTATTTACTTACTGCCTTCTTATAAACTACTTTTCAAATGCAAATCTGTTATCTGCAACAGTTTTTAAAGCTGGCTTAAGAAAAGGGACAGTGCTTTAGTGAACTACTCTCTTCATTCCTTCTTCTGTTCTTTAATAATCTTCCCATAACTGGTGTGATTTATTTTTATGTTTTTATTTTCACTTTTCAGATTCAAATCAGTTATTGGAAAGGAAGAATATTCCTCAGACACAGCATACTTGTTTTGAAAAAAAGAAAGGAAGAAAGAAAAAAATGGCATGACACACATTCACCCTGGAAATCTGAGCAGAATATACTACTACATGTCTTGGATAATTATGTCAACAAAAATCCCAACGAGCACAGGCTGAAGGCTTGGTTTTGGACTTTCATTATGTAAGGATCATCCTGTGTCTGGATGGTTTCCATACTCTAGGTATTTTATTGTCATGGTTTTACGGTCATCTGTATTCCACATCATAACATCATGTGGTGCACTGGGAATTAAAGTGTTAATGTCCCAATTCTGCATACCAAAGAGAAGAAACTGTGTTCCCCAGAATACCGTTCGCTGCACTGATATCATTCCTGCACAGGGTGGAACACATACAAGGCACTGGCGGGCCATCTGAAGCTCTCTCTCTCCTTTCCTTCGGCTATCCTCCCTGCTGCTCGACTTGACTGTTGTGTCTACATCTCAGCATTAGTGTAAAGCCTTCTTTTTTTTCAGACAATATGTGTTTTGTTTTTTTGTTTGTTTGTTTGTTTTTTCATTATATCTGACTTGGTCAATCCCAACTCTAATTATATTGTATTATACTGTCTTATCTTGTTTTTTTCGATACTCTATTTAGTAAATTAGTTCATTTCTCATAACATTGTTGCTGGTTTTTTTTTTTCAAATAATTTGGGGTCCCCTGTTTTCCTATCTCTGGATGCACGGATTCTGAGAAATCCCTCCGCCCCGCTCATCACGTAACTGGGCCAAACCAACCCATAAACCATTGATATAGTGCTGGTGTTAATAAGTGCATATTTTGACCCTTACTCTATCTGCATCCAAAAACTGTGACTAATTCCCGATGTTCTCAAGCAGATGATCACATGCCTGCACTATCTCATTTCAGTTCCACTAGAAAATCATCCTTGTCAACTGCCTTTGACTGTTTCAAATGGTGGTACTACTTACCAAGAGCTGAGCTGGAACCAATTGCCAGTCACAGCTCCAAATACTCCAGAAAGTGAATGGAAAATGCTGACTGGAAAACTGATGGGAAGAGAAGATGGCAAAAGGGAGACCATATTAGTAACATATCTCTTCTCAGCACTAGAGGCATTTCTATTCCAGTCTTACTTAGTATCTTACTTGATTACTTTAATTAGTTGTCTTAGTTATTGTCTAGTCATCACTAAGTTTCAGTATAAACTTGCCCATTTGTTTGGCTGTGTTCTTACCCAATGCTGTCCTCCTTCTCTCTCAAAGTAAGACAGCCCCATTCGGCTTATACTTTGAAAAGTTCATTAACAGCCAGTGGTTTATTTGTAGGAAACTGGAACAATTTTTGTCTCAAAGATTGTTCTTTGTCACCCATCTGAGATTACCTGCTCAACAAGCTTTTGTGGTTAATGGTTACCATGAGCAGATCAGTAAGAGAAACATACATGGTTGGGCAACCAGGAGAAGTCATTTTTGGCTATTGTTCCTTTGGGGCACTCAAGTTGAACACATATGAAAAAAGGATTAGGATAATGTCCATGGACATCCGTCTACTATTTCCTCTTGAAGGCCTTGTTTTCAGTCACAAAATAAATAAAATGAGTCTTTTCCTGTCAGGAATAACAATGCAGGTATCTCAGATAGATAAAGAATGAAATTCATTTTAAGTAAGAATTTATGTAATTCTTAGGTCAAAGCAAAGAAAAATTTAGATGGCAATCAAGGAATAGTAATCATTGCTTTCAACTATTTTGATGAAACTAAAGGAAGAATATGAGAACATAAGGTGTGACAAAGAATCACAAAAATGAGTTTTATGCAACTAATGTTAATGTAAGTTAATGTAAAAATTTCTTCCAAATTTTCTCAGTACAAAGATTCCTAAACAAACAGACAAACAAACAAACAAAAAACATGAGAAATTTAGATCTTCCTGAATTGTGTTTTAGCCTACCAACAATAAACAGGCTGGATTTTCATAAAATTCATGGATCTAGTACAAGAATCTCATATATCCACAAGGAACTCAAAGACTGCAGATTAAAAACCACTCTTTTTTTCTCACCTTCTGAAGGCCTGTTGCCTTTCCAAGCACCCATCCTTTATTCCTTCTGGTTTTTTCTATTTATTTGCTACAAATTAATTTAGTGGTTAATTTACTACACTTTTAGAAGAGAAGTCTGATGAGAGTTTATCCAGTCTATATACTTATAGTCAATGTTGATTTTTTCATGTTGAATATCACTGTCAAATGTTACTGGAAGAAAAAAAAAAATAAAATTCTTCACAACTCAAATGTTTATTTCTTAAATACATATACAGAGAAATGCACACATTAAATAACTCATTGCTTACACTTCATGGATCCTTCAATAAATTCAGTCAAACTAGCGTTTTCTTTAGTCACAAGACCTGTCCCTGAATAGCAGAGACAGTGGATTCCTTACTGCAAAGATAATTTTTACAGAGTGATTGTGACCAGTCTGCAACTGCCCTTTAATCCTGAAGTAACTCCATTGCTTCTGAAAACAGTTTCAAAACTTCCTCCCTCTGCATTCCAAGTCTCACTTTTTTTTAGCATTCTGTATTTAATAATGTTAGGGGGTTTGTTCTTTCTTTCTTTCTTTGTTTTATAATCACTTTTTCTACTGTGAACATGAATTACTTCAGCACATTACATCAATTGCATCCAATTCTGCTTCTGCTATTACTTACATAGTACATGCCCACTGGTACAAAACACTTAAGAGAGCTTTAGCCAGAAAGGAGCTTCTTAGCCTATAGTTGATCTTGATATAAGTAGTTCTTTTATATTGCCTCATCTAAGACCTAATCTAGCAGCACTGTTCACAGTCTGCTGGATGTTCAAACTCTGCTGGATAAGTCAAGACAACATTGCCTCTGGTCTAAGCCAGTAGCCCATCTCAGCTGGAAGAAATGACTCAACATTCCTGCAATGACTGCTCTTAGAAGCAATTACCAATGACAAATACTAGATCACAGAAACTACTTGGCCTCTTTAGTTTCCATTTTAATAACACCTGTTTCTTTCCACAGCCACATGCCGCATATGGAAACAGTACCAGCATCTATCGCAGTTCACAGATTTCTCACATGGTTGAGCTCTGACTCATAGAAATACTATGATGTCCACAGGTTGGTTGTAAGTAGTAAGGCAGCAAAGCAAACTTTTGTTACTGCTTTCAATTCAAAAAATGTATTTATATCTTTTTACAGCTTGAGATGTATCTCCCTGTGGTCCTCATCTCTGTGGGAAGTGATAGCTATTCTGAGCTAAGATCTCTGCTGATTGGAGAAGGTTGACTTCAAAATGAATATCTCCAGCTCTTCTCTAAAGCTTGTGCCTGCCAGCACATGTCAGGGATTTGCTGGAACTGAGGGAAGGGAAAATTGTGAATGATGGCTCCACCATCATGCATATCATACAGCTTTTTCTGCCAGAATAGATGAAGCCAGAGGCAAAAGCATCTGGAAAGATGCTCTGCTCTAGCCCTTGATTTTTATTGCATTCGTGAAATACCCCTGCTTCTTTATTTCAGAAGGAAATCCCTAGCGACTAGCAAGCAGCTGAGACTTCACTGGAAATAGGGTTTGGAGCTTAATGAGCAGAAATTCAGCAAACCATGAGCAACTAATGATATAGATTGGAAGGCCCATATTGTTTAGTGCATTGCCAGATGTCAATTGTAATTCTAGTAGTAAATTAATATCATCTCAGAGTAAATGATCTGGTGTATGAAAGAAAAATAATTTAAAAACTTGACTTCATTAGGAGAGGGTGTATCTCATGAGAATTAATTTTATACACAATGGAGGATTATTTATTTATTTTTTACTTGGTATATTGGAAGAGAAACAAATCCTACCAGCTTGCAGTGAAAATAACCAAGGAGAACAGATGTACTGTAGCATATAACAGAGATCAACAGAAAGAAAGCAGGTCAGAATACTGAGAAAAATATGTTGTTAGGGAAGTTGTCATATACAGACCTTTATGCATTATATGATCACAGCTATTTCTATTACCTTTGCCCTCTTTAGAACAAACAAGCAAACAAATAAAAATTGCTTATAAGAAACTCAAGATAAAGTCCTGTCTAGTTTGGCTCTCCCTGACTTCAGGAACTCCCAGCCAGGAGTCAGAATCCCTGCTCTGCTGATCCTCAGCACATATTTTCCCCTCTTTTTTTTCTTCTCCAATCATGCTGCACTTCATTCAGCAATATTCTTTGCAGAAATTTCACTGAACTCAGTAAAAGCTCAGAATAACTTTTTTTTTTTTCTTTTAAGAAATCACGTGTTTTTTTTTGTTGTTGTTGTTTTTTTTTCTGACACAATTAAACTGGATTCATGAGAAATCTTTAAACTATTCTTACAGCCCATGTGTCTATTTCCTTGAACCAACCCATCAGCAATTTAATCAGCATCCTTTCCAGTTCCAGTTTAAACAGCTAAGAGTCTCAGTCTAGTAACTGCACAAAAAAAGCTGCCTGTCTTTTTGGAGTATAAAGATATTCTGGCTGAAATCTGGATCCTGCAGATGGTCTTTGTCCCATACTGTACGGTGGGTTTGGCTTATCCAAGCAGGAGGATTGGCACTAGATGATTTTTTAAGACCTCTTCCAACTCAAACCATTCTGTGATTCTCTGATTCTATGAAGTTCATTGGATGCTTGTCCAGTTGACCACATTTCTTTGTTTCTACAGAAAATAATTTGTTTATCCTCAGTTATTCTCTAAGGAAGAAGTACAAATACATTCCCAGATGTTTGAAAGGATTTTGAGATCTGTGGATGAAAACACAAGTTATTGTCAACCTTAAGGGAAATTAATTGAGACTAACTAGGAAAATAGCTATAGCAACAACACTTAGAAACTTCCCAGTTCTCTCTCTCTTTTATTTTTTTTTTCTTTTATTTCTTTGACTGTTGAGACAGGTAGCTGAATTGTGTTATAAAGTGTGTGCGGTTCTGTGATAAACTAATGCAGTCAGGCGTAAGGTTTTAATCTGAGGCACATCAGCTGAGACAGGTATATATAATTGCATTGCAAGTTCCATTCCAAGGGGCCAAGATGAAACTGTTTCTCTCACTAACAGACTTGCAAAAATCATGAAGTCTGATTGAGGTTCATTATAAAATAATATTGCTCACAGAAGAGGAAAATAAGCAGTTTCTCTGCTCTCTGGTAGTTCTTGCATGTGGGTCTGAGTCAGGAGAAACTACTGTTCAGTAAGAGAAGGGATTGGGAGGTTTTCAGTCTCCTCTGAGACTGGTTACTGATAATTTTGTTACTGACAATACAACTGCTACTGCACTGATTCAGACTCCATCAGTTCTGGCACTCTCAACAAAAGAGGGACATGATCCAGCTGGGAGTGCAGAGGAGTCCATGAGGGCTGGAGCCCTTCATATGAAGAGAGGCTGAGAGTGTTGGGGATGTTCAGCCTGGAGAAGAAAAAGACCTGGGGAGATCTCATGGAAGCTTTCCAGTACCTGAAAGGGGCCTATATGAAAGACGGAAAGGGACATTTCACAGGTGCATGTAGTGGTAGGAGAAGTAGTAGTGGATTTAAACTAAAAGAGGTTAGATTTGAATTAGATATAAAGAAGAAAATCTTCATTATGATAGTGGTGAGGCACTCAAGCAAGTTTCCCAGAGAAGATGTGGATGCTCCATATCTTGAATTGTTGAAGGTCCAGTTGGATGGGGCTTTGAGTTAGCTCAGTTGAAGGTGTCCCTGCTCATCTCAGAGGAATTAGAATTAATTGATCTTTAAGGTCCCTTCCAGCAAAAACATTATATGATTCTATAACCACCATGTCATAGGAAGCTGTGAAAAATTTCTGAAATTGCATTCCAATGAGCACTGCTGTTGGACTCTTTATTTTTTCAAATGTAAGTCAATTTCTGGTTACTTTTGCTTGGTTTCTGATTAGGGTACATTTCCTCCTTTTTTTTTCTTTTTCTTTTTCTTTTTTTCTTTTAAATTTATTTTTCTCTCTGTTTAGACTTTCTGTTAAAACATCTGACAGGAAGATGCTCTTTAATTTTTGCGATGTGTTGCAGGAGAAATGTTAGAAGCTTATTACTTCTTTAATGTAGTAAGAGCTGAATAGTCTGATTTGAGTGTCTTATTTTTCCTACTTATATCTTGCTAGACTTCTTGCTAATGTCAAACTTAATCGGGCCCTGTAGTTTTATGCTGTAAAGTGTGATTATTATTGAATTTTCATACTGAAAATTTTAAGTACATCATTTCATATTCAGTTTTAAGCACTTATTTTCAGTGGGAGAGATCATTTTAATCATTACAGCCTAATCTAAAAAGGCAAATTTAAAATAGCTAGCAGTCCTGTAGGAGTGACCGAAGAGGCATATTACATAAATCAAAATTTTAATCTTATGCCTCTGAAACAAATTATCTCTGACCTACTACATGACCCTTCTCATCCTGAACTGTTAACTGGTCTGAATTGTGACCTCAGCTATTGGTTACAAACCAATTAAAAGTCTCTCAGTAGCTGGACTTCACAGCTCTGTGTATTCCCCATAATAACTTTGTCAAAAAATGAACTCTCATCTCCAGGATATTTCATAAAATAACTTTTCTAAAAAGCAGAGAGAGTTAGTTTTGATGTGTGTTGTATAAACAACTTAGAACAGACATATAGAAATCCCATTTAACACAGTTTCATGTTCAGTACAGAAAGGCAGGAATAGGAAAACATACAAGTGTGCATGTGTACAATGGTTGATTCTCACAGCTTCAGCTCAAAAACTAAGCACAGTCTCTATGAGATTGGCTGTCTTTCTTTTGGGATACAGATTTTAAGCTCTGTTTGGAGGATGAGGGTTTGTGCAGTTCAGAACTGAGTGGGCAGTTTAGCACCATCATCTTGAACAAGGTATGGAGCAATACCCTTCTGTTGCAGTTGAACATCTCTCCACCCGAGTCCATTCCAAACAGTAAGATTTCAAATTGTTATGGCAGAATAGATATGGAATGTCAGATGTGATACTTAATGATGCCTGACTTTAAATAGAATGAGAGGAAACATGACAATTTAAGGCCAATATATCTTAAACATGTTCAAAATTACATGCATATATACATGTATTTATACATAACATTATCAATTAGAGCATGCAAGGCAAATATAACAGCATTTATCGTCGCAGATAATTAGACAATAATAAATATTTCTGTGGTAAAAAATCTAGGATTTAGCCTTCCAAACATCTATTAACTACTCAAATAAAAATAAAAATAAATGAGAGAGAAAAAAGAACACAAAGAATGAATAAGTCAATGAATAAATAAATGTCAGTGTGTGTAGCTATATATGTATGTCTGTAGGGGAAGCAAAGACAATTTTCATTTAACTGAAAATTTATTGTTTTCAGAGAGGGCTTTCTAAATTACATGTGTTTAGAAATTAAACTGTTTCTGCTTGTGGGGTTGTTTTTTGTTGTGTTTTCTTTTTTTTTTCTTTTTCTTTTTTTTTTTTTTTCCTCCCCAAAGAAAGCAGGCTTATTTGGTGGCAGTGTCCTTTTAGTCAAAGAACTAATTTTCTGTCAAAAATCATTTCTGTGGAAGAATTTTCAGCTGATTCTATTTATTGCAGCTAGCTCAACAATAAAACTCCCACACAAGCAGTACTCATTAGTTGTTATTACTTAGCTATTATTTTTATCGCTCAAGCTGTCTAGGTGCTTTGCAGACTTGTGGGAAGGAAATGTATTGTCGCCATGAGGAGCTGCAGTTTCAAACAGGCAATTCCCAAACAAAGGCAAGGAGATTGAAGTAAGAGGGGCAGCACAAGGAAATGATAATGTTATACTACTATATTAAGGGAGAAAGGGAAGAAGGGAGGTCCTTGTGTATAATTTGTTATTAATTCAATCGAATATTTGTGAACTCCAAGTTCTGCAATGCAATGCATGTCTCTACATGTGAGATCTAAAATTTAAACATGTTTTGGAAGTTGTGTGTTAAAAAAAAGGGCATGTTAGGTTTGGAGAAGAGAAATTGCATGTCAGACTGAATCAAGAAAGTGATTATCAGCACAATTATGCCCTTCCCTAGGGATAGGAAACATGGTCAGGAAATGGCTGCTCTGATAGCCTGGGAAGGAAAATAGACAAGAGTCATTGGCTCATTTTCACTGTAAATGAAGCTTGACAGAGGATTTAAGACCTCTCCATAAATCAGTGTGAATCACTACCCCATAAACAGACTGCTATTAGCTGGTAGCAGAGCTTTCCACTAAGCGTTCTGATGCTGCTTTTTTCTTTTTTTTTCTTTTTTTTTTTTTTGGCAAGTTGAAGAAAGTGGCAAGGCTGGAAACCAAGCCATGACTTCACTGTTGGAAAGAAATCCATCCCAAAGACTAAGAAGTCAGAGGTAGCTTCATCTCAAGTATGGTTCTATACGTGAAAGAGGAATTTGAAATCTCAGCTGTTAATGTTAAGTTCTTTGTGTCTTTATAGGAACAGAGTCTTCTTTCTGAGTTTGGATTATGGTTAGGAAAAATATGCTTTTTTTTTTTTTTTTTTTTTTTTTTTTGCTTTTTTTTTTTTTTTTTTGCCTGGCTGAACTGCAGGCAAAAGTGAAATGCGGTGCAATTCCAGTGAAGCTGACTTGTGTAGCTGAAGATCCAACTTTATCCAAAATTATTTCCTGTAGTGCTACCTGGATATCTTACACCAATTTGCAAACATTTCTCAAGAATGATGTGTGATTAATCCTATGTTCCCCAAATCATTCATCACAGTGTGTCAGATGGATACACACATCACGTTTCTATAAGCAAAGTGCTGAGCAGTGTTCTAAATATTGCTCCATTATAATTCCTGGGCATGAACTCTTCTTTCAGAAAACATGTCTTAGACAATAAATAAGGAAGAAATGAGGAATAGAAAAGATTAATTACATGGAACTGCTTTGTATTTATTCCTTATTTTCACAGGCAGTTAATCAGCACTGTAACATTTCCAGGAAACATGATCAACTTTAATTCATAAATTTCTTAATAGCCTTCAACAAAGACTGAAAATAATTTAAAGCACTGGAAAACAACAACAGCAACAACAGAAAACAAAAACAAAAACCTTATGATTTTTAGAGATTAATGAGCTTAATTGCCTTGAAAGTGAACAAATTCAGCTTCTGGCATTGAATCATTCGGCAAAATCTGCAGGTATCGGTTGTTTAATTTTATTTTTATTTTATTTATTTATTTATTTATTTATTTATTTGGAGGGAAAAGAACAGTGAGGATGAAACAGCCTTGGAAAAAAATAGAGATTTGAATAAAAAGGAAGTGACTGAGATGTAAAGGCAGAAGAGTCTTTGTTTGGAAAGAGAAAGTGAAGAGAAAATTCCATAAATGCAGCTTATAGATCATCTTATTTTGACAAACAGAAAATTTTGTACTTCCAAAACGTTCCTATGTGACAGGCAAGCATAAGTTATGTATTTAAGCATGAAATTGGAGGGCATAAATGTATTTTTTAAAGATTTTAATGTGCTTCGTCCCCATAACATCAGTGAAAATTTAAAAACATCCATGTATTCACTTGTGGCCTTCATATCCTTTAATAAAATACAGGTTATTGCAGTCATGTTTAACCCATGGCCCAGCCTAACTGGCAATGCAGCTCGCCTCCTGCCCCTTGCTATAAACACACCCATTGCTCAGCAGCAACCAAACCATCAGTGTGCTATTCCACTATCAGTGCTGTGTCAATTGAAATCAAGGCATGGGAAGGACAATGCTGTAGAGTGCCACCTCAAGTAGTGGCCATTATTATATGCATTTTGACACACTGGCTAGACACAGTGCTCTGAGCAGTGAAGAGTACGCAGCCATGCTTTCCCATTTGATAAAGAAATTTAAGAAACAAAAATTTTTAAATTGAATTTATAGAGTTGCAATCAGATGTTCAGCTCCATAATCTGATCATGCCTCTTTACCAGACTTTCAAAATCCCTATTTTACCAGAGAAAAAACCCTTCACTTCACAGTCAAACCTTATTCATGTCACTGTTTTATTTGGCAGTGTGCATATTTGTGAACAGTTGTCAAGGAGGAAGTACAAGAAGAGTGAAAATCAAAAATCTCTGATGAGCAACTTGAGAACTCACTAAGAATTGCAACTACTGCCATCAAACCGGAGTGGTGTGCTAGTTTCACAAAAACAAGGTCAGATATCCCACTGGTTTTATGCTTTTGGTCCACTATTTTATTTTATTTTATTTTATTTTATTTTAAGAAAAATATTAAAAATTAAAAAGTTTTGTTACTTCTATAATGATATTTGACATTTTATGAGGGCTGCTCTGAAAGTAATGCCTCCTGTTTTATTATGTTGACCCACAACATCAGGAGTGAATGTTGATGATATGGCAGCAGAGGTTGAACCTTCCCACCAATATTCTGTTACATGTTGTTGCTGTGTGACAGATGGCAGCAGAGGGGCAGTCTGACAAAATGGCATCTATCATGGAAGTGCGTATGAAGGAAGGGTGTGTCTTTGAATTCTTCCATGCAGAAAAAAATCGCACCCATCATTGACATTCATCACTGCTTGCGGAATGTTTATGGAGACCAAATAGTGGATGTGAGCACAGTGAGGTGGTGGGTGGGTGGTGTGTTTCAGCAGTGGCGACAGTGAGTCACCTTTGCTGGTTTAGACTTCTATGAGCATGGTATACAGGCTCTTGTTCATCACTGGTGAAAATGCGTAGCTAATGCTT
This sequence comes from Alectoris magna, assembly GCA_030625065.1. Taxonomy (NCBI): domain Eukaryota; kingdom Metazoa; phylum Chordata; class Aves; order Galliformes; family Phasianidae; genus Alectoris; species Alectoris magna. Next base: position 6,728,215 of record CM060561.1, read on the forward strand.
GTGACGATGTTGAAATAGAGTGTTTTTTATCTAAGAATTTGCACTATCAATTAGTGTTGTTGTGCTCTTTGTAGCTTGAAGTTTGCACAGAAATAAATAAAAGGCAATACTTTTGGAGCAACTTAAGTGCATGAGGCCCAATGTAATTCCTCCTCACTCAGCATGTTCCAGGCAAGCCAAAAGTTATCATGACTTATTTTGCCATTTGTATCAAGTTTGAAAAAGTTTCTCCACTGCCTCATGGAATTGAGTCTCCATTAACTTTCTGTGTTCCATTTTATTATTTAATGGACAGCTCTCTCCACCTTAAAAAAATAAAAAATAATAATAATAAAAAAAAATCCACTGAAATGAGACTGTAAACAAGATAAACTGGCTCTGAAATATGTTCTAAATAGGAAAGGAATTGCAATGACCTAGACTACTGACTATTAAACTGTAGTCTAAGTGGCACTAGTGACTCACGAAGCCATGCTGAGTTATTTCCAGGTGGTTGGAAAATTGTAATTGCAGAAAGTGTATGATATTTTGAGGGCTGACAGTGTTGTCTATGCTTCATAAGCTGGAGGTGATCATGTCTATGAAGTGGATGAGTATGCAATGTATGATGGGAGCAGGAAAATGAAAGAACAAAGAAATTAAGAAAAAACGTGTTGGCAAGAGATACTGTAAAAGCTTTAGAGTGAGATGATTCACATCTACACATCATGATTTCCACTTTCTGTAGAGATTACTTTAGCCTCATAAAATGGTACTTTTCATTTGCTTTCTCTCATTTTGCTTTGTTTGTTTATTTATTTAGTTAGTTAGTTAATTATTTATTTTACAGAGAACTGGAGTCTCCGATATGGAAAAGATTTCATAGACGATAAATAATATTTCACTAATCTGGGTTTTACTTCCTCATCACTGGGGACACAAATTCCTTTCTGGATAATGAGTTAGAAGTCAAAATCCTTTTATTTGGAATAAAATAATGAGAAAATACCTTTTTAATTTCCAAAGGCTCACAGCTCAACAGTTCTGGAAACTAACAGCCTCTCATTATTCTTGAAACAGACCAAGAGCAAAGTGTGCCATTATGAGCTTTTAGATTCTGCCTCAACTTTTACATGAAGAATCAGTTCTGACTGTACGCTGTGGGGTAGCCTACATGTATAATGTTTGTCTTCCTTACCTCTAACAATTGAGTAACTTACCATCCAGCCAAAACTGAAGTGCCAGGCTCTATAGACTCTACTGCTTTCTGCAATCAATGGACAGAGAGGTTTCTTACAGAGGTATCCAACGTAGATGATCGTCTGTTTGCAGGTTCCTACCATTTTCCAATGAGATAGAGACAGCTCCAAATTGTGCCCTAGTGATGAATATTTAGGCTAATATCTCATTAAAATTTCTAATTGATAATCAGAAATAGATTGATCTGATTGATTATCTGAATCTGATTGATAATCAGAATCAGTTCACATCTAAAATACTGTATCTAGTTTCATTTCCTATGATACAAGAAAGACAGTTACAAACTAGAAAAAGTTAAATGAGTATCAATGTATTGGTCAGGGTTGGAGCACTTACCCAGTGAGGAAAAGCTGATGGACTAGATCTTGTTCAGCCTGCAGAACAGTTAGCTTTGGGGAATATAACAACATCCCCCTGGAAACTATGAGGAATTCATCAAGAAGATGAAACCAAGTTTCTCATAGCCTTGCACTGTGGGAGAATGAGAAGACAACAGGTATAAGCTGAAATACGAGAGGCTCATGTTGGATATAGAAAAGGCTTTTCCCCATAAGAACTGTTAAGCAGTGAAGTGTTGCCAGGGAGATTGTGAGGTTTTGGAGGTTCTTAAGAGCATACTGGATAAAACTCTGAGCAACAAGATCTGACCCCATAGCTGACCCTTCTTTGAGCAGGAGTGTGTATAGATGAGCGTATGATCCCAGTATATATCTTCAATGATCTTTAACTTTAGTAGGACATCCTCTTAAATGATCTATGTATGCCTTTGCAATACAGGACACATTTCAGCAGGATACTTGCACCAGACAAGCTTTTGAAATCAGTGGAGTTAATCTAAAGGTGAGATTATGTACAAGCTTGAGTTGGGGCATCTCTCTTGTGAGCATAAAAATCATAAAACAGTTTATTCAGCTTGTAATTCAAAACAATGTTTAATCATTTCCAGTTATATACTCTATTGGACTTTCTGCTCAGCCTTAGCAACTGGAGCCCACTGTATTTAGGCCTGAAAATTGTTGTAGGACAGCGATGCTTTGTAAAACCAAAGAATGAAGGTATCTGTGACAGCAAAGTTGTGACAGGAATGGCCACGTTGTGACTTGGAATGAAACTGTAAGTCTAAAAACCATTTCTGATGACAAATTCAAATTTCCTTGGGGGGTGTAGGACAATGATGTCCCCTAAGATGAGTTTCACTGAGAATATCTGAGTTAAAACATAAAAAGCATTTCCCAAAAGCTCCTTTAAATTTGGCAAGACTTTGTGCTGGCAGCTTGGTTATTACCTTAACCCAGATGTAGAGTATGGCCTTAACTGAGAAGTTTGGATTCTAAACTTTGAGATTTAGATACATGTGGAGTAGATGGAAGGTCTAATCACCCAATTTAAATATAACCTGTAGCTCAAAGGAAGGAAATTTCATCTCAGTTGTGGCAGTCACAGGGAGAACACAAATGTTCAGCATGTACAGGAAAAATGTTCTGTTTTAAGGCATCAGTTATTCTTTACTAAGTAGCCCAAATCATCATACTCCCATTGCTTCTAGCATACCCATACCGATTATCAAGTCAGGTTCTACAGCAATTAATTTTAATTGCTAGTTGGCATTTTTGTGCAGTGGGCACCCTCATATAAAGACTATCTGCTAACCAATGCAATTCATTCTGTAAAGTATATCACCCAGTTTTATTCAGCTTTTACCTGCCTCAGTTACCTTTATGCTACTAATTCACAGATGCAACAAACCATGTACTTTCATTTAACTGAAAGATCCATTTATCCCAGTTCCACTGCCAAATATTCACAGCGTAGGAAACATTGAATGATTATTGCTAGAGGTGGCTTTTGTTTTTTTACTTAAACTATTATTATTGGAATCATCTGCGTTTCCCTTTGAAGAATTTAGGTTTGTTTGTTTGTTTGTTTTTCTGAAAATGATGAATATGGGAGGGGAAAAAAACCAAGAGCCCAAATTACTGTCTGTTTCCAGACAGAGTAACGATTTGCACTCAGATTCTGTTGAAGAAAAAACTGAAATTTAGTATTTTTTTTTTAAGTATAAAAAGAGAGCTTTTGATTAGGAAGACAAAGCTTATGAGAATCTTTGGGGCTGTTAAGACTCACTGCTATTCATGGAATACAAATGGTAAATAAGAACAAGTGAGGATGTTAGGATGATCACATTAGATTGGGATCTTAGATGAAACATCCATCATTGTGCAATGAAACTCTTTGAAATTCTTCCAAATATGGCTATGCAATCATCTGCTGACCCAGTGAGGACAGTAGTCCCCCACCAAGTGGATGGTTGAACCAGATGATTTCATGGGTCCTTACCAACATACATTTCTTTTGAGTTGTGACATAATGGTACTATCCCCAGTATTTTCTACTGTCCTTCATTGATGTACTGTAGATCAAGAAAGTTCCAAGCAAAAGTAGTGTGTTAATTTTTAGTGTAGTTAATGACCTTTAATTAGCTTTTCTTTTTCCATTCCCCCCCCCCCCTTTTTTTCCCTCGTGCTGAAGATCAGAAATAAAAAAAGCATTCAGCCTTCAGATCACATTAAAATGCTTTTCTCATCTGTTCTTTGAACTTAGAAAAGGATGGTAGCAGGGTAGGAATATGCAGCCTTTTTTTCTACTTTTTTTATGCTTCAGAAAACACAGTTCCCAAATACTCATTCTACACTGTAAGCACATCTCCCAACAGGAAGGTTTGCAAGTGACAGTTTCCCTGTTGACCATAGACTGTGTGTGGGAGCTTCATGATCAGACACGGGGAGTTTCTGCACACATATTCCAATTCATTTTTTCACTTCCTTCGCAATACTAAGTAGTTGACTGTCAAGATCAGGCTTTCCATGGCAACTTGCCTCTGAAAGTTATCAACCCATGAGACAAAGACACACAAGAATAAATTGTGGTCATCAGCTTCTGTCTTGTGTTAATAAGCTGCTCTTATTTTTGGTTTAAGATATCATTGCTCACTGTTTGAGGAGGGAGGAGGTCATTAACTGCAGGCCTGCAGATGGGAAGGAAATTTGTTTTTGTCATCACTGACAAATGGAAGGAGACACTCTCAACCACAAACTGTTTTAAAAGTCCCACATACATTCTTTCAGTTTCAGTGATCAACATGGAGCACTGCATGGTGGACCATTATTTGCTAGAGTGTATCTGAGATTACCCAGCCACAACCATGGCAGTATTGGATAAGCAGTGATACAAACATGCATGCACCAAAGTATACTGGCATCTGTGATCTCTCATAATTTTTTTTACACAGTAGCATATCTATATTTGTAATAGGTGAAAGAGGCATTGCAGTGAATGTATCAACCTTTGCCTCCTCAAGTTTCCAGTTTCTGTCTGTTAAGGGAGGTGAAGGCCACAGAGCGTGGCTGCCTCACCAGCTGCTCCTGCCCAGAGACACTGCTGTCAGGCCTATTGGGTGAACCTGGTGCCTGGAGACCTGGGATCTCTGCCCAGGCTGGGGAACATAGCCTCCACTTCCACCTTGGCAGATCTGACTGGTAGCAAAGTTAAGAATGTATCCCAGAGACACACAGACAGACAGGTCACTGGTGCAGGCACAGCACTCTAGATTCACAAACACAGACATTAGTGGATCTCTTGAGTACCAGCATGGCCCCCGTGTTTGGGTCCCTCTGGTTCACAGTCTTTTCAGCTACAAAGTCCAGGTTGATCTTTTGGTAAGTGGTACCTGTAATTTCTAACTCATCAACTTGTGTGCCTTGGAGTTTATTCCTTGCTGTTGCCTCCATTTTTGCTTTGTATTTTCTTATAAGGTCTGTGTCTCAGCATTTTTCTTATGGTTCCCCCATCTTATCATCCAGATCCAAAGATCTTCATTCAGACAACCTTGCTTGAATCAACTTTCCATTTTCCTTCTTCTTTATCAACTGATATGACTGACCAGGTTTTTCTGGTCGTTGTCTCCCAGTTCAGAAATTCTCAGTTAGATAATCCTGCTGGATTAAATATTCCTACATTCTCTCATGCCCTTTTACAAGAGTGTGTCTGACCAGATTTGACTCCCATCACTGCCCTCCTTTCTTATTATCCCTTCTTGCAATGGAAAAGATCTTTTACCTGATACCTTCAGTGAAGACTGTCTCATTCTACATAACTCTACACTTAAAACCTGGAAGTGTATTTTATACCGAAGTATATTTTATACTGAAGTATATTTTATGACTTATGAAGTATATTTTATGACTTTATGACTATACTGAAGTATATTTTATGAACTTCAGGAATATATATATATATATATATATAATGGACATGAATAACATGTCCATTATAAATAACATTGTTTTGTTACTGGGAGACAAGAAACAAAGCCATGAAAAGCCAGTCAGTTCAAGGATGGTCTTAGGAAGGGCGAATGTATTCAGTGCCTTGCCTAAGGGAGACACTAAAAATCAAAACTCCCACTGAAGTGTTTTTGTCATACTTCTAGTCAACGGCCCCCTCACTCATTTTCTTCTTCTGGTCTCTGTCAGGGCAACTATGAATTACTCCTGACAGCAGGTAGGCAGCTGGTGGGTCACAACTGCTGTTTGTGACACAAGTAGTGGTTGTCCTCTTGATAGCTTGTGTTTCCACCATCTGTCATATTTGCATCCTGTATTTTCTTTCATCTTTACACTCTCAGGGTTGCATCATTTTTAATGTATTTCTAAAATGACAACGTTGTTTTTTACTTTCAAAGTCCAGAACTGGTAGTTATAACAGAGGGAATAATAAATAATAATCAACTATTTTATTTTTTTTTTTAAGCTGTGAGAAAACCAATATCACTGTTAGTCATATTCTCAGAAATGTATGAGCCTATTTTTAAACCTGATAGAATTTATGGCTTATAGGAGAAATAATAACTTTTTGTAATTTTCAAAAGACAAAAAGCTGTTCTGTCTGGAAATAAAATATTAAGTGAAATGGGCACAGCAGCTGAACTGAAACATTAGTCACACCTGGTACCTAAGGTTTTACTTTTCTTTCCCAACAATACGAGTGTGCTGGACACATTTAGTATGTGATATCTATTTCCCCTGTTACTCTTTAATAACTATTGCTATATATCTTTTTTTCTCTCAATAGAAAGAGTAACTCTCCTGTCCATCACACAAAAGATGCAACTGCATGTAGAGAAAATAAAAGTGTTGGCATTACAGATAAATCTTTGGTTGTGTTTGTTCCCTTCAGCGTCAATTCCATTTTCACCATTCCTCTCAGCAACAAGTGCTACTCTTAAACAATCAATTAAATGTAAGATGGAAATTAAATATCTTTCCCTTTGGAGAGCTACAGTACTTACTGCGTGTTCCATACCTCGTCTTTGCACTGCAATGTTTGAAATAAAGTGGTTTAAAGTGGGGTTTCTCCATAAACTGATTTTCCTGTAGAAGTTAGAGGTGTTTTGAAATCCAAAGCACTGAAGCCCACATACAGGCACCTTCTGAGTCAGTGTGCTTGCTGTAGTGAAGCACTATGAGGTAGTAATGAAGAACAAATTGTGCGTGAACGTGTTACAAGAATACAAAGCATTCAGTGGCATTCTGGCAGGCACAACATTTTGAACAGTAAGTTGATTGTGATTCAGAGTATGGATAGAATCTTATCGCCAGTTCCAGGCATCTAAATGAAAGAACAACAAAAAATAAGCAAAAGGAGATTCACATTAATAATAATAATAATAATAATAATAATAATAATAATAATAATAATAATAAATTGGATTCAAATGATTGTAGGTTTGGAATCACTAACAAAAGAAGCTGTACACAAAATACCCAAACGTCCATTCTACAGATATCCAAGCTTGGGTGGAGACGTTTTACGGAGCATGAGGTAAAGACAGAGATACAGTAAGGAGTTGGAATAATCTTAGTCTAAAGAGATCCAATAGTGAAGAAAATATTTTAAGATAAAATGCCTTGTTATTACCCTTATCTGTATACAAACTGTGCAGCAGAAGAGTGATCTATTTATTTATTTATTTATTTGCTTGTTTTATTAATTGACAGCTCACAGACAACATATGTGAAAATCCATGAATTCAGTGAAATTATCTGAAGATCTCTAGGAAAGATGCAGAGAGAAAAATGTAAAGTTACCAATTCACTGGCAATGGTAATGCAATAGATACAAAGCTGTGACTTGCAGTCTGGTTGCAGCCACACAGCACAACAAGCATGAAAATGGCACTTAAAATCTCAGTCTTTAGCAGTTTCATTACCCCTCCCATTTCCGCCTCCCCCTCCCCCCCACACCCCCCCCCCCCGCCATGGATTTGTTTTAATTATTATTATTTTTTAATATATTGCACTAATCTCAGAAGTTACCCAGCTTGAACAAATTCTGCTTGGCATCACAAGGTGGTGCTGGCATAGAGGACAAGCATGATGCAGCAGCAGTAAAGAGGTGTTGCTCCCTAAAACAGGTAACATCTTCTCAGAGCGCTGTGTATCAGTAATGGAAAATGTCACCCTTTGTGCTAAAACATTTAATATCTGCACTGTAAAGAAAAATCTGACATCTGTGGTGAGATGACATTACAGTGGGATAGCTCAATAACTTATTTTTCAGTTCTGATTTCTGAGTTTATCCCTGAGCAGGATTTCTCACCATCTCTCAACCAGAAAATACTGAGATCATTACAAGTATGTTTCCTATGCTACCATAAATAACACCATTTAAATATTCATCTGCAAACATGTGCCACCACTAAATCGTATAAAGAGCACCACTTATGATTCAATGCAAATTATTAGATTCAAAAGCCCAGTAAAAAGTATCTGATTTTGTAAAATTCATGTGGTGGTTTTTTTTGTTTTTTCCACAGTATGCAAAAAATAATAAAATTTGTATCATTCTTTGGGATACATGTCTACCACCTGAATTCATGCTTCCTCTAAATTGAAAGAAAACAACAAGAGCTCATCTGTCTATTGCATTATGTACTGGACCAGCCTACAGAATATTGTGCATCTATTTGCATTGATTATAATGTTTTTTTATTCCTACTCCTGGAACTGGCTGCAGTACTCACAGTGCATTTTAGCAACAGCATTGTGGCATGTCAGTTAGAAAGATTATTGCCTTCTGGTCATACCTGGTTAGAAATAAGCAGATGTAATTTACACATTACCCAGGACTTGAGTTATATTGAAACACTACTCCAAAGCACATTCCCTCTTCAGTAATGACATTATTCCCCTCACACAATTGTTCCTCTCCAGATCATTGATTTCTTTGCATCTCTGAGACTGCAGTTTCCTTTGTGCAGGACTAAGAGGTCACTTCCTCCCACAGAACTATCATGCAATAATGCACTAAATCTAGAAATTCTTTAGCTACTTTGGGACATATTCATATTCTGATAGAAAAATAGTAAGTTTTAGAAGTGAGGAACACAATCTCTGAGCTCTAAAAAGAATAACTCATTGAGGGTTGTCATAATATAATGATTTATGAGGTCACTATTGCCTTGGGAGCAAGGAAAGGTGGTAACAAACAAGACTAAAGAAAATTTGGCTTAGTGAAAACTGGTCTTCTCTTCTGTCAGTGACTGTGTGATGTGATGTACTAACTCAGGGTGAGGTAGGACACACCAGAAGTCTGTGCTACTATTCAACAATGCCTGGAGAGACTGCAGAGTTGGGCAGGGAGAAACCTGATGAGGTTTAATTAGAGCAGGTGTAAACTCTTGCACCTGGGGAGGAATAACTGCATGCATCAGTACAAGTTAGGAGGCGACTTGCTGGAGAGGAGCTCCATGTCCTTTTTGTACAGTGGTGCCCAAAAGCACACACAGTACTCAAGATGAGACCACAGAACACAGATTACAGCATGACAATCCTTTTCCTCAACTGGCTAGCAATGTTGTGTTTCATGTACCACATTGGTTACGATTGGTCTTCCTGACCTCCTGGGCGCACTGTTGACTCATGTTCAACTTGCTGTCAACCAAGACCTTCAGATCCTTTTCAGCACAGCTGCTCTCCAGCATCTTATCCCCTGGGAAGTCCACTGGGAAAAAAAGGGTGACTGAAATTTTAAAGTTTCACTGGCATATTTCAAGAGGCTAAAACCACTAGAATCTTCTGAGGGAAAAGTGGTAGGAAGAAGAACTAACCCTCTTTCAAAAAAATATCAAGGACCCCATTACCAGAATCTGTTTGTGTGTTCTTCAACCTCCGTTTTATTAACTTTTACTGACGTTTTGAAATATGGCAGAGTTAGTCAATGAAACTATAAATAAGCACACACCCCCACCCTGATCCAAATCTAGTAGATTAAATTTAAAGCCATCATTTTTGTTCTGCATAATTGACATCATTATCTGTCAAGTTGCTGGACTCAGGCTTGCAGTCATTATGAGATCATTAGAAAAAGGGTTGTAATAAGTTCAGAGGGCCAATCGGCTCTATTCTAATCACTGGAGAAGAAAGTGTTGATAGGGGCCTCAGGGAGAAAGTATTGAAGCAGCTAGAGGATTTTTAATGACCAAATCAAGTTAGGAAAATCACCACCTGTGCCTCAGTGAACAGGATAATTTCAGCTTGGAGTGAGGGTGAGTGTAAAATGGATTAGTAATCACTTTTATTTTTCTCACCATTCTTGTTTGATTTTTTTAAAGGATGTGGGAAGTGACTGGGAATCTAAAGAGCAGAGCAACAGGAAATAGGATAAAAAATCTAGAGAGTAAGGATATTGACAGAGTAAAAATAATGAATGACATCCTGTATTAGCTGTGTGATGAGCTTCAGGTAAGAACAGAGGAAATATCAAACATTTCAAAGGCATGGAAAGCAGTTTTGTGAAGATTAGTCTCAGTGAGTTGTATGCACCTGAAAATGACAAGTACACTAGGTTTTCTCACTAGTCTATGTGAAGAGAAAAGTGCTGCCCACAGATTATTTGGTCCATCATAATGGATCTGAGATAAGTGGTGAGATAACTTAACAAGGAGTGTCTCCTTTCCTCCATTCACTGGGAGAGAATAGAAGTGAATAATCAGAGTTAATAAAGCTTATTATTATTAACTCACACAATGAGTTAAATTACTCTCATTCATAATTAACTCTACTAAACTCAAAGAAACTGATTCTGCCTTAGCCTGGGCATTGTACTTCAATTTGTTGTTTCTTCCCTGAGAGAATTTCACTCCTGTTCTTTATCTTGCCCAACCAGACAACCACAAAAAATCTTATCACCCTCTTCCACTCTTCAGAAATAACTATATAACAATTGTCAGAAAGACTGGAGCTCATTTTGTCTATACCCTTGAGCAGATGTTGTAGGGAAACTCAGTGCACAAGTTAAGATATAATATCTTTCATCAGCGTTTGGTAGCTTGGACTAAGCACCACATTTTTTGTATTCACGAGGCTTCTGGTTAACATGGAACACTGGCAGAGAAAATTTCCATCTGCTTCAGATGCATATAGGGTGAGCTCACGTCTGCTCAGAGGGCAAGAGCCTACGTAGGTGTATCCTACATCTGGCTTATCTGTTAGATAATAAATTAATCAGAACAAGAGCAATCTCCTTTCTGGATATTTGTACAGCTCTCAGTACAGGAAATTATGGGTTCTGTTGAGGTCTGAAAAGGCCACTCCATTATGAAAACTAACATTTAGAGCAAATGCATTGTCATCCACATCTTCATTAAATAAATAAATGGAGCACATTAAAGCGGAGGTGAAAAATATCCAACAGATATACTTCTAATGGAAAGATAATTTAATTGAAAAAAATAATCTGTTCATAATATTCTCATATGAACTGTTTTATTAGGTCTTGTTATCAAGAACTCATTTACTTTGCATCCTTTGGAAGATATTATAGGGAGGGAAAAATTTAGGCTAGATGAATGCATAATATGTGGAATGAATGAATATGTTAATATATCTTAGATTGACTGAGGTAGGCAATTAAAATAATCTTTATACACCTTATATAAGTAGGGAGACTGACTAAGAAAAATACAGTGTCACACTTCTTTGTTTGTTTGTTTTCCTTACTTTTCTTCTTTCTCTCCTCACAGAAACCTTTGACGTTATTATGAAACACTGTCACCAGCAAGACAGGTTATTTAAAGCGAGACTGATGGCAGCTCTTTTCCCCTGTTTACACTATAGTTTCTTGTTTTTATTTTTTTATTATTATTATTATTATTATTATTATTTTTTGCTCAAAAATAGAGTTTTGGGCCAACAAAGGTTATACTGTGTGAAATTTCTATATAATATTACTCAGTGATTGAATCAATAATAATCCCACCATTCCTCAGGGAAATCAAATGTTGCATTTGACTAAATCAAAATATGAAAGTAACCTCCTCACATTTCTTTCTCCAAAGTTAGAGGATTCAAACTATCCAACCCTAGTCCATTTTCTTTACAACCATTCCAAGAGATCTTGAATGGTGAACCTTCAGTTGGTGCAGTTTTCAAACAGTGCAGCACTAATTTGATCTTGTCTTTGCAATGGGTCCTGTGTAATGTTCTATGTGGTGTTTTTGTTTGTTTGTTTTTGTTTTTCATTTCAATGCATGTTAAACATTATTTATATCCTTGTGTTTTTTTTAACACATGTCTAGTTTGAGTGAGACTCCTGATAGTTCTGTACGGTCTACAGCTCCTTCATCTCGAATATAGGATTCACTTCAGCAACTTGACCTATTAAGCTACTCTTCTGTTTTCACAATTTAGTCATTAATGAGAAACAGACACTTTTGGAAAATAATTATTTTGTACCCTAAATGGAATAAATCAATTGCTGAAAGGAATATATTTCTGTTTATTGGCTATAACAACAGCTAAAGTTCTTTTATCACAGAATCACAGAATCTCAAAATGACTGAAGGTAGAAAGGGAGCTCTGGGTTTCTCTGATCCAACTTCTTCTCAAGCAGGGACACCCAGAGCAGGGTGCCCAAGGCCATGTCTGGGTAGCTTTCGGAGATCTCCAAGGAGGAGATTCCACAACCTCTCTGGGAAATCAGTGTCAGGACTCAGTACCCCACATAGCACAGAAGTGTTTCCTGATGGTCAGAGGGAGTCTCCCATGTTCTACTTTTTGCCTGTTACCTCTTTTCTTAGCACTGGGCACTACCTTAAAGAGCGTGTCTCTGTCTTTATTGCACCCTCTCTTCAGTTTAAGGACGTTGGTAAGATCCTCACTGAGCCTTCTCTTTTCCAGGCTGAATGGTCCCAACTCTCTCAACCTTTCCTCATAGGAGAAATGCTCTGGCCATTGATCATCTGTATCTGTAATTTCACATCACTTGAATACTCTTGCAGAATGATGACGATTATTTTGTTTTGCTCCTGATCTGCCTTCCACGATCTCATGTCATTGTACAAAGAATAACAGCTTGAACCTTGCTCATCTAAGAACACCTGAGGGCTGCCTTTACAGAGTGGTAACCAAAAATAGTGGAAAGGTTTTTGGAGATATGGCAGGTCACTGTTCTGAAGAGTATCATCTCCATTCTCACTTAACATTTATAAGAAAACATTTTTGTAATTATAAGATCAACAATCCGAAGCATTCAGTTATGTCTATAGCAAAATATATGAAATACATACTTAAATGACTACCATTCACCTTAATGGAAAAAGCTAGTTTCACTGTGTATGACACATGTAGCCTCTAGCTGCATTCATGTGAAGAATACTTGGACATGCAGGCATGGGGAGGTGTTCCTGCAAAGCTCAAATACCTATTTGAATTCATGTCTAGTTTGTGAATCATTATGGTTCTGAGGCTTATGTCAAGAATTCAGTAAAAGCAAATTTCTGCATTCATGAATACTACGTGCATGCTGAGATTTGTTCACCACCAGATACTTTAAAGGCACCAGATGAGAACAATTAATCAAGTGAAAATTTATTTTAGTATGTGATTTGATTCAATTACATCTAGTCATACTGGTTACTGTCTTAGACTTTAAGCTTGAAGCACAAATAAATCCATTCTCCTTTTTATTTACCACTGTTTGTTTCCAGAGCAACTCCTGAGCTGTGTAGATGGCTATGTATCAATGTCCAGCTAATAGCTCTGTTTCTACTGAGGTTTTGGCCTGCTTTCTTTATTGTTTTATACAGTAATTTCTGACAGCCTCTTGGAAGATCAGTATGTTATTCTGCAAATTATTTCACTGAACAAAACACATCACCTTTTCTGAGGCTGAGAAGTGCTACTATATAGTCCCTCTGAATTTAATGATTGAGATGAATAAGAATATATTGATATAAGTCAAATGAATAACGGAATGTAGCATATAATCAGCATAAACACCAGCCATTTAAATTGTTCCTTTTTTTTCCTTTATTTTAAATGAGGTATTTGTATAACTTAATTAAAAACTCAGAAAATATTATATTTGTCTGAAAGAGATTTTTTTTTTCTTTTAATGAGTGCTACAGTTTTCAGTGTTGACATCGGAAACCCACTATATTCTTTCTTGATGAGTCCTGTTTCCTAGCCTTTGACCCAATCAAAGACAGTATAAATCTAATAACTGCAGCATGCAGTTTTGTTGTTTTTTTTTTTGAAAAATCAGGGTTTTTTTACAGAATTAGGCAAACGTTCACCTTTCTGTTGACACGTGTGGGCTTGTTACATGACCTTTCCTGATAAATGAATATTATACTGCTAATTGGATCTGCTTTAATGTTTAGCTTTGCCAACAAAGGTATGAACATTTCAAGGCAACCGGAGGAAAAAAAAACAAACATAAAGCTGGTAAGTAAGGTTCTTCAGATATATTCATCATTATCTTCCCAGCTCACATCCAAATTAAATCATATATCTATTTTTTAAATTCTTTTTTGTTGGTGGTGGTGGGGGGGGGGGGGGGTGTTGTTTTGTTTTTCTTTTACTGTTACAAACAAATCAGTGAGTCTAATACTTCCTTTGGATATAAATCTTCTGCACTAGAGCTGCCGAGATGCTTAGTGGCATTTACCGAAGAAAACTTTATGAAACTTTTTGTTCCGGAACTGAAGAAAACATTTTGGATCAATTTATGACTAGTACTGTATTGATTTCCTGGACAGATGGTACTTTTTTGCTTCCAAAAAGAGGTTAAACAGGAGAATTTTGAAGTATATTTGATATTGGAATAAATATATACCTTCATTTTTATAATTAATAGTAATAGTAATAGAATTACTGTAGTTTGGTTTTTGTCCACTTACTTACCTACTAAGTATCCAGTCTTTAACATACAGATATTTGGTCTGGCTGAGCATTTATTACATAGTTGATGGGACTGTGAGAAAGTTGTTGGTGCAGTTCATGTCAGTGAAACACCTTCAGACTATTTCAAGAGAAAATTTGGGGCCCTTTTGTTTTGCAAGGCTCAGCACTGGCTAGAGGCTTTCAAATACAACCCAGGTAGAACATTCTACACACAGCTTAGTAGCATCACATGAAGAAGGAGGCAGTATTCAGAACTGTAGATCTTGTAGAAGTGGGAAATAAGCGACAACACTTGTCTACCTACTGTAGGAAACATTTTATTAAATTGTGGTTGAGAAAGGGGCATGACCTGCTTTAGCTGGGGGAGTAGACTTGGTGATCTCTAGAGGTCCATTCCTGTGGGAATACAAGAAGAATTGTATGGAGCAGCAGCTGTGGAGCAAGATAAACAGCATGAGAACCAAGGACACCTCTGAAAGAAGAAAGAACAGCTTGCGGCTCTGATTGGATAAACTCCTGTGTGAACGGTTGAAGAAGTATTTGTGGAATGTTCTGCTGACCTGTAGGGGCGAATGGGAAAGCTAGGAAAAGAAAACTTGTGAAGGTATATAAGTGATGTGAGAACTTGTAATAAACGATTTGGATCGTTCACATCTGAGTCCGTGCATCAGACGCAGCACATTCCAACCCCTACAATTCTGTGATTCTCTAACCAGCACCATAGTTTCTCCCAAAGGTTATGAGATAGCTGAAAGCTAACTAACAGGTGGAGGCTGAGGTGACATTAATAAATCTTTCACACAGTGGAAAGGGCAGTCTCTTTGATCTTAAGAAAGAGAAAAACATGTTGCTGTGTAAGGCTTAAATCTGAGCCCCCCAGACTTTGCCTAATGAGTATTTTTCTCGAGCACTTGACTTCTGTTAGCAATGTATGCTTATAAGAGTTTTTTTCCTGCAGAAAAAAAAAGAACTCACTGACCACAACTCACTCTTCTGAATTACTTCTATTCTTTCTGAAAACTAAAAGCATACTGGAAGAAAGAACAGACAATAAGTAGTGTTCCGCAATATGAATACACTTTATTACTATTACTTTTCTTTTTAACTGATGACTCGGACAAGTTTGTATTTCTTCTGTGAGAGCTGAGGTCTTTAATGTATCTGGAAAATACTAATAATTGGACACATGGAACAAAATACAGTACCTGCATTTTGATACTGAAAAAAAAATATATTCTTCTCTTTCAAAAGAAAACCCTCAAGTGACAGATGGTAATCACTAGGAGAAAAAGAGAAGTATTTATTAGCCAAGCAGGTCTGAGAGCGTTGTAAGCTTCCCAATGACTTTCTCATAGAAAGACATCTTAAGAAGTGGCTGATATGATAATTTTCTATGAAGATTTAAATTCTAATTTGAATTCTGATCACATCTTCCAAGACCAAAACTCCATTCTACATTGCCATATCAAGAGATCCAGTATTTAGAAATGAAGTCAGAGTTGTTATTAAAATTCTAAGTGGAGCTGTGATTCTAGGAGTCATCAGAACTTTCTTACACTATACATTGTACAGATAAATAACAGGGCAGTCCAGGCTCACCTTTTGAGTAGATGAGATGATCAAAGCACAGGAGGGGAAATCAGGACACAGAATTATTCAAGCATCAGTGACAGAACTGGAATTGCTTCAGGTCATAATAATTCATTGGATCTAGGACTTGTTATTGGAGAAAATGGAATTTCTGCTCCATCAGAAATCAAATGGTCTCTCAATTTGATCACAGCATCTCAAATGTCAAATCTCACCATTTTCCCAACTTCTGCAGAAGAAGGCAAAACTGCCATAAGGATCATATTACTAGTAGTGCTGTTTCCATATATTTTGAAAAGAAACAAATACTAGGTGGGGATGGGAAAAATAACTGTTTCTCTCATTCTTACTGACCATTATTTGGAGGAACTATTATTTACTGCCATGATGCTGGCTTTTCAATTTCTCTGTTTGCATAGGTAACAACACCTCTAAAAAGGATGTGTAGATATATCTGCAATGCAAAAATATCTACTATTTCTTATCATAATTTTTTGTTGAGGATGCAATTCCATCAACAAAAAAATACAAATTTACACTTCTAATTAAAAAATTCTATAAGATCACACTTTGCTGGGATAATCCTTGCTATGGAAAAGAAACTAAATATTGTTTATTATTCAACAGCTAAGGATTTTAGATCAAAGCAATATCTTGATGCACAAGTCTGCATTAGGTTCTACTACCTAAACAAAGAGAGAAGGAACATGGAAAAAGGTGTTGACTTTGCATTACCCACTAAACATTTAGTGCACATGACTGGGCATGACCTTTCTCTTCAAACAAATGCTCTCATCAACCAGGACAATGGAAGATGTCAGACTGTAATGCTTGATATATATTCCACACGCTGGGTGAACTGGATATGGCCCATTTTACTTTCCAATGAAGTAAGCAGTCCTGAACACACATTCATTTCTGGTAATTGTTTTTTTTATTATTATTATTATTTCCCCTCTGCATTGCGATATTGGACAAAATATTTTGGTTTTATTTTTGTAGGGATCTTTTTAATTCCAAAGTTTATACAGCTTTCATTGCCTTTTTGCTTAACCTGAGGTTTTGATTCCATTCACAATGAAGGCACTGTGTAGATAGAGGGGCCATAATCAAACATGAATACTTAGGGAGTTGATGAATTTTTAAGGGAATCTTCTTTTAGATATGAATCCAACTTTTTTTTTTGTTTGTTTGTTTGTTTTTGTTGTGGTTTTTTTTCTGACAGAGATGAATAAGAAATACTTTATACTGTGCAAAAGACTTTATAGACAAGTAAAATAGAAAAGACCAGTCAGTCTCTTTTTCCAAAGAAAATGATTTGTTAATGATACAAAAAGTCCTTGCTAATGATAGGACTGTGCAGCCAATCTTCTTACTGGAAAAAAAAAAAAAAAATCAGGTAGTAATTCTGAAAGTCTTAAATTATTTATTTTTCCTGTTTCACGTCATTAAATATGATCTGTGATTCTGTTCTTCATAGCTTTGGTGGTGCCTTTGGTCACACCCTAGAGACAAAAACTGGAAAGATGACAAAGGTATGTGGCAATCTCATCTATTGAACCAGGATTTTTCTCAGGATCAGTCACCCACCACTGGCTATTTCTATTAGTTTTTCCAGGGAAATAATATTTTACCTCTTCACTGGCTGCCTCAGGTGTTCATTCCCAGGCACTTTGAGAGAAAATGCAGAGCAATACGTAAAAGTAGTTCTTCTAATTCTTGTTCTTTCCCACCACCTTATGTCTGCATTTCATCAGTGATACTTCTGGTCTCCCAGCCAGACCAGAGAGCACAAATTACCAAAGAAGGGACCAATGCTACCTCGTCAAATTCAAAAAAGAGCTGCAAAACTGTGAATCAAATAAGCTCTGTTTTCTTTCTTTGATTTCTTTGCTGTTTTTTTTTTTGTCTTGCTTTTTTCTTTATTAAAAAAAAAAAAAAGGCAATTTCAAAGTTAAGTTCATATAATAATAAAAATTATTTTTAACATTTTGTGTCCTTATAATCCATTAGAAGTTATAAAACCATAGGGATCATTTAAACTGCCTCCACTGAAGAATTATAATTCATTGAGTCTTTCTAATACTACACAATAATCCAGCAGATGTTGAGATCAGAATAATAATTTGCATAGCCCCATTGTAATAGCAAGACTTGAACTCTGGCCATAGTCCTGGAAGTATTTTCTGTTGGGAGTTCAAGGTTTGTAGTGGCAAATAGAGATTTGGATATTGGTTTGGCTTTGTATCTCATGTGAAATACAGTCTCTCCAGCAGAAAATGCCTCCAATCCAACAAAACAAGATTTCTAATCAAACTGTGACACAGTTTGATCCAAGAGTATTGTGAACTATTTAACTGTGGGGAAAATAAATGTCTTCAAAATGAAATCTCATAATTCGGCCAAATAATGCTTCCATAGAAAGACTGTATGAACTTCACAGTACAAGCAGAAACCAGTGTCTCTGGGAGTAAAAATTGTCTCTAGCACTGCAGTTGTCTGCAGTAGTCACTGTATTTTGCTTTCTACATATAGCTTCAGGATGGAGGGGTCAAATCTGAAATGCAGAGAATGAAAAGTCTGACCAAAGCAGAAGGTATATTACATTGGAGAAGTCAAGTATCCAGGATGGGTCAATCTTGATGTCTTGTTCAGCACTCATTTTTTGCTTCAGTGATGGAGAACTACATCTCTATGATGCACAAGTTGGATTACTGGAAAAAAATAAACTAGTTGAACTAATAAAGTCAAGACAATCAAGAAAATGTTTGGTGTAAAATTGAAGGAAGTATATACAGCGCATCAGTCATCCATACAATAAACGAGGCAGTAAAAATGGAACCAAAAAGCCAGATAGGCATAAAACAATGACTAATGGCTAGCAGACGAATAACTTGTCCTTACCTTAGTCAACAAGGAGTATATTGAACTCCAAGTTTTTCAGGTGTCCTGCATTCTGTTAAAAATCTTGTGAGGAGTAGATATTTCAGAATCTGAGAAAGGCAGTTGTTCTCATTTAGCACAGAAGAGTCAAAACAAGAGTTCCTGATACCTCAAAGTCTAAGCTATATCAGGAGCATGTAGGTACAGTTCTGTCCTGTTACAGTGTCCTGTATCAGTGTTCTTTGGACTTCATCAGCTTTCCTTAACAGCATGCCAAGGCAATTTATGCCTTCATAAATAGACAGATACTGTCTTTTTTTATACATCGCAAATCACTCTGGGGGATGATAAAGCATCTTTTTTCTCTCTCTCTTTTTTGTGTTTGTTTTTTTTTTTTTTGTTGTTGTTTTTTGTTTTTTGTTTTTTCAAGTTCCAAAATCGACCCCCACAGGTACCAAGGAACCTCCATCACCTCACTCATGAGGGGCCCAACCTCCAAACATCACGTCCCTGGGTGGGCTCGAACCACCAACCTTTCGGTTAACAGCCGAACGCGCTAACCCATTGCGCCACAGAGACTGTGCTTTGCTGATCCCTCCTGTCATTTTTTAAAAAATATAGACATCTTCCCAACCAGGTATTTATTTTCAGATGATGAATCTGAATTCCAAGAAGGTGGAAGCCCCCATTATATAAATCCAACTTATATACGAGTTTTGGAAAGCTCACTATACTCTTCTCTCTTATTTTTTTTCTGTATCAATCTTTATCTATCCTCTTTCAGAGACAGCTTTCTGGACCCCTCTGTCGTTTGTTATTACAGAAAATTAATACTGCCTTTAGATTGTTTCACCTACCTGCATTTCCTATTGTAATGAGAAGTGGCTCATGCTCAAAAAGAAAATCTACAGTGAAAGAAGAAGAATCTATCGATCTCAAACCTCAGTTTAGAATCTTAACTCTTACATGGGATCTTAACTCTTAGATGGGATTATTCTACTATCAGTTTGCTGAGACTCGTCTATTCTGAGAGTGGCTAATAAGGCTCATTCCCACAACACAGACTTCATTTTGATTCTAAATAAATGACTCACAATTCTTGTTTTAAGCACATATTTAAATGTCCATATGACTGAGGCTTATGTAACTGAATTGGAGTATTTTCATACTCCTGACTCTCATTCTACCAAGTCATCCTACTCCTTCATTACATCTTGTCATTGTTTAAATGTCAGGATTTAAAATTCTTTGGGATATTAATGGATTTTTCATTGTATTCATTTTTCTATAAAACTTAATAGTCAGCTGTTAGAATTGGTATGCCTTACATTAAAACACTGAAAATTGTGACAAAACACAAGCATTCACCCTTGGTGAGTGAACTAGAAGAGAACATACTAATAAATCTCTTAAGCAATACTAGTATTAGTGAAATTCCAGGATGATTCTCTGATACAGAGGTAATGTGTCACATAATGGTATGTGTCCTCAATATTAGACTTTGAAACTGCATAACCAAATCCAAATACATTTAGGAAAGTTTTCAGATCCATGAAAGCTACAAAACTGTCCTCAGAACTTTGTTCAGGCAGTACCAGTTGTCCAATGGCAAAACCAGATCTAGGACCAATGTAACAGTTTGATGATATGACCAGTAGAATTGCATTGCTCGTGTTTCATGATACTGTTTAATGTAGTATTCTCAACATAGCCCACAGATCTGAAGGGTAACTGAAAAAATCTGATGAGAAGCCATATAAAAGAAAAAAGCTATAATCAGTGTCTGGTATGGGAAATATAAGCTGGAGTGTGCAACACCCCATTTTTTATAGCTCAAATTGGCAGAAGAATTCGATGTTCCTTTACTCAGGACAGCATTAACCTTAATAGGTCATTGCTGGTGTTGTTCTTGTTCTTGTTTTTCCCTTGCTTGAGAAGAACAATGCTTAAAACTACCTTGAGTAAATACTGAAATGAGAAGAGTATCACAGATATTGACAGTAGGAAATTCATCACTGGAAAAAAAAAGGGTTTTTTGAAGGACCAGACTTTTGCCCTTTGAAATGAGTCACATTCTGAGCAAGAAAAGTAGCACTAAAAATGTATATTTTTGGAAAAAAAAAAAAATCAACAAAAAACTGTAACGAGCACTATATATCTTAGAAGATTGATACAGTGATATTCTGATGCATTACCAGGAGAGGTGCCAACAACATATTTGTTAGTGTACTACAGTATAGTGACTTTACTAAATACTGTGGAGGCCCATTAAATAATGCTAAAGATATTAGTGAAGTTTATAGTGGCATGAAAATATCTGCAGAACACATTAAAGTGTAATATAGAAATCCTTTAACTACTCTGAGCAGATTGGTATATCCCTGAAGTGTGATATCCTACCACATGCTGATTGTAATGAAGGTGCTGGGGGCAAGAGAGATAACTAGGATTATAAAGACATCACATCTTATCTTCAACAGTTCAACAAAAGTACGCTATCTCCTCCCAATATGCCTACTCTGGATTTAAAACACTTCTTTTTATGTTACCTTTTCATTTACACTGATCAAAATAAAGCTGAATTCATTTAAAAGAGTTGGAAACTTTTCAAACAGTTTGTCATAAACAAAACAAAAAACAAACAAAAAAAAAACCCCACACTAAAATAACAACAGCTGTCAATTTTGCACTATTTCCACCCATGGACTTATGTTCCCAATGTACTTTTTCTGCTAATTTATTCCAGGATGAGGAGCTTCACAAAGGACAAGTCCTGCTTGACCAACCTGGTAGCCTTCTGTGATAGCATAACTGCATCAGGGAACAAGGGAAAACCCACTGATGTCATCTGTATGAAGATCAATAAGACCTTCGACACTGTGCTCCAAAACATCCTGCTTTACAAACTGGAGAGACATGGATTTGATGGGTGGAATGTTCAATAGATGAGGAACTGGTTACAAGATCATACGCAGAGAGTGATGGTCAATGGCTCAATGTCCAAATGGAGATCAAAGATGAATGGTGTCCTACAGGGATCTGTGACTTATATTCCTTAACATTTTCATAAAAAATGGAATCAAGTGCACCCTCAGCAAGTTTCTCATTGACACTAAGCTATGTGATGCAGTCACAGAAGCACAGAATCACAGAATCACCAAGGTTGGAAAAGACCTACAAGATCATCCAGGCCAACCTTCCACCTATCACAAATAATTCTCACTAAACCACGTCCCTCAACACAATATCCAAATGTTCCTTGAACACCTTCAGGATTGGTGACTCCACCACCTCCCTGGGCAGCCCATTCCACTGCCTGCATGCTCTGTCAGAGTACTAGTATTTCCTAATGCACAGCCTAAATCTCCCCTGGCACAGATTGAAGCCATTCTTTCTAGTCCTATCACCAGTTACACAAGAGAAGAACCCGACCCCCAGCTCACTACAACCTCCCTTCAGGCAGTTATAGAGAGCAATCAGGTCTCCCCTGAGCCTCCTCTTCTCAAGACTGAACATTCCCAGCTCCTTCAGCTGTTCCTCATCAGGCCTGTGCTGAAGACCCCTCACCAGCTTTGCTGCCCTTCTTTGAAGACACTCCGGGGCCTCGATGTCTTTCTTGCAGTGAGGGGCCCAAAACTGGACACAGTACTCAAGGTGCGGCCTCTCCAGTGCTGAGTACAAGGGGGACAATCACTTCCCTGTTCCTGCTGCAACACCGTTTTTGATACAAGCCAGGATGCCATTGGCCTTCTTGGCCACCTGGGCACGCTGCTGGCTCATGTTCAGCTGAGCATCAATCAATACCCCCAGGTCCATTTCTTCTACACAGTCTTCCAGCCACTCTGCCCCAAGCCTGTAGCACTGCCTGGGGTTGTTGTAGCCAAAGTGCAGGACCCGACATTTGGTCTTGTTGAACCTCATCCCACTGGCTTCAGCCCAGCTCTCCAGCCTGTCCAGATCCCTCTGTAGGGCCTCACTACCCCCAGGCAGATCGACACTTCCAGACAACTTGGTGTAATCTTCAAACTTACTGAAGGTGCACTCAATGCCCTCATCCAGGTCATCAATAAAGATACTGAAGAGGACAGGCCCCAGCACCGACCCCTGGAGAATACCACTTGTGACAGGTCACCAGTTGGATTTAACTCCATTCACCACCACTCTCTGGGCCCGGCCCTCCAGCCAGTTCCTTACCCAGCCAAGAATGTACCTGTCCAAGCCATGGGCTGACAGGTTCTGCAAGAGAATACTATGGGAGACCGTGTCAAAGGCTTTGCTCAAGTCTAGGTAGACTACATCGACAGCCTTTCCCTTGTCCACCAGATGGGTCACTTGATCATAGTAGGAGATCAGGTTGTTCAAGCAGGACCTGCCCTTTGTGAACCCCTGCTGGCTAGGCCTGATCCCCTGATTGTCACACACATGCCAGGTGGTCTCCTTCAAGATAATCTGCTCCATAACATACCAGTCGACACACCCGAGGGATGAGATGCCATACAGTGTGAGCTAGACAAGCTTGAGCAGTGAGCCCAGGAGAACCTCACGATGTTCAACAAAGCCAAGTGCGAGATCTTGCACCTGGATTGTGGCAACTCCCTCTAGCAATACAAACTGGAAGATGAAAGGAAGAAGCACGGCCCTGCCAAAAATGATTTGGGAGTACTAGTTGCAGTTTACTCAAGCTATTGAACTATTTACAGTCACTATATTGTCTAACAGCTTCATAAAGTTTTTAACATTTATCTATACCACAGGACTATATACAGGAAAAAAAAAAAATTACCAATTTTGTTGGTGGTTTTCTTTTTGTTTGTTTTTAATATTATAAATGTCTCTGGTTAATGATTTTAACAACGTTGGAGAATATTAGACAATCAAAACATGAAGTTTGGGATTTTGTAGTTGTTGTTATTACTGTTTTCCACAGAAATCTGAACATTTCTATGCGGTTATTGATGGGATGATATGTGAAATCCAGGGAGAAATGTCTTCACAGTGTAGCTACACCAATAAAATATATGTACCCTCAAGCATTCCCAGACACTGAGATACACTGACAAGGATTGACCTGCATCTATGCTAATGAGATGTCAGTCACCTTGAGAGCTCAACAGATTGGAAATTGTCCACTGAAATTACTAATTCTTCTCCAGGAATCCCCTAGGACTGTGATGCTGTCCTGGGCTTTCATCACACCTAATAAATAAATAAATAAATAAATAAATAAATCTGAATTTTTACTACTGCAGAGAACAGCAAATATGACTCAGCACAGCCTTAGAGAAGCTTAAATAAAAATACCTACTGTTTTAGCACAAATCCACTTTCCCTTTCTCCCTCACTTGTAGCAGAGATCAGTCTGAAAAATTTAACACGTTTCCCAATTATTAGAGGATATAGGACTAAGACTGCTGCATACAGTAAGGAAAAACACAGGGATATTTTTTAGCAATAGAAAGTGAGCTATTACAACTATAACTGTGGAGTGGATCTTACTGCAATATAGTTTGAATATGGTCCTTCTTGTTATGGCCGTAGGATGTGGAAAACACCATATGATCATGTTATTAATTCTTTTGGATATGGTCTTGTTCACATACAACTACCTTGAGTTTCCATGTACTGGAGAATGGAAATATCCTCAACACTGTCTGAAAGACTCCTCATTGGTAAACAAGGCAAAAATAAAATTATTATTATTATTACTTCTTTTTTTTTTTTTTCCGTAAACTTCAGTGACTGAACTTTCTGAAGTTGTCTTCCTCCCACCTAAAAAAGACTTTTTGTAAGTTTCTTGCCCAGTCCATTTCCATGATGGGTGTATTTTAAACTTCAAGGTAAAAGCTATCTGCCTCAAATGTGTCACTAACTTCAGTTTGGATGAACATCAGTAATTTATTATTGATTTTTTTATTGAATTATTGAAAATTAATACAAATTATTAAAAAAAAAAACAAAAACAACAAAAAAACCTTTCAACCATAACACTACAAATGTAACATACATTATCAGTCTATGTGAAATAAAGAAATCTTATTAGTTCCACTGACTTAGACGATATACTATATGGCACCAATGAAATGCTCTAAAAAGTGATGAAAAAATAAGTTATTTTTTTAAACCCTAGACTCATGCTAAAAGCTGCCTGTGCCTTCATATAAAGAAAGGATACAAATTTGGTTTCAAGATATCATATTTTCTAAAGAACTAGGAGTTATTCACCTCTAAAAGATACAGGCTGAAACAGATGATTGACAAGTGTCCAAGAGCATTCAAAGGCTTTTCCAGATGCCTAGTAATTAGTTGTCTTACTGAAAGCCAAGAGATAGATATCTCACATCCAAGTCATAGTGATTCCTCATCTGTTTTTTAGTTTACATAGCCTTAAAACAGCCAATATCTTAGGTAAAAATATTTATAAAAGATACATCCTATTATCTTTCAATCAAAAGCATAATAAAGAAATAAACAGACACACAACAGCAATATACTTGTAATTTGTAGTGTACACAAACTAGGAAATGTAGAACTTGACAATATTATAAACAGCATTTTTGACTGCTTAGAAACATTAAGAAATTAGAAAGTCTGTAAAACATACTAATTTTAGATTAGTGAAGGTTGTTCATTTGGTTGTCTGGTTGATCATTGCCACAAACAGTGGAAAGAATTGTGTGAATTTAACTCGTGACAGCAAGAAAAAAAGATTGAGATAATTGAGAGAATCAAGAGGGAAGAAAACAAAGGATGGACCTGGATCATGGAGCTGAGGAAAGCCTACGATCTTTGAGGGAGCATGAAGGATATGCTAGATAGATAGATGAAAACCAAATCCAAAGATTACTGAATTATTCTTTAAATGATGATCCAACCTTTCAGGTCAGATGAACCAATACAGAAATCCTCTGGTAAAGCTGCAGCCTTTGAGTCCTATGAGCTAACTGTAATCATGAAGAAATGCAGCTTGTAGATACCTACATTTTTTTGGCTAAACAAAGAATTCCTAAGTGCCAGATATACAGAACATTTGGCAATTCTGCACATGAAGTGTCATTGGCCTCTTAGCTGACAAAGGATCCGAATCTTCAAAGCACTGATATGTCTTTACTTAATATAACACACCATGTTCAGTGTTAATAAATGTATATATAAACTGAAAATAAACATCTAGTACTTACCATTTGAACAAGCATCTAAAATTTCTTTTGCAAAAACAAACTATAAAAAAAAAAAAAAAAAAAACCCATCAGTTTAACTAATATTATTGCAAAGCCTAAAGGTAGCATGCACTCTTAAAAGTGGTCGAAAATCAATAAAGGACAAAAGAGATCTCCAGAAACACTGTCAATTCCTGTAATATTTTAAAAGTCATTAGCAACTGCGTGCTTGGAAAAGGAAAAGAGGGATAGGTAACAGTGAATTTGGTTTTCTCATGGAATAGAATGGGGAAGATGCAATGATTTTTCATTTCAGTTTTAATGGATAAAAAAGTTACAGTGAATTTCTTTGTATGGCTTTATTCAGAATTATTGAACTTGTACAGAAAACCTGACTTCTTTTTTTTTTTCCCCTGATTTTTATAACAAGAAAGGAATTGTGTACTTCCAATGAAATGAAAAATGCAGTTCTTGCCCTCTATTTTTAACATCATTTCTTTGAAGAACTTGTACAGGGAAATCTGTTAATTGAAAACATTGACAGGATCCCCAGAAGGCAAAAATCCTGAACTGAAACTGAAAATTAGTATAAAGTTTTTCTGAAATATCAGAAGTTCCTGAAACTAATTATCATCTCTTTCTTGAATGCATGCTAATGGAATGAAACTGTTCCATTCACCACTTCAACATAGCTGAATAGTTTTCTAATAGATTTTTTTTTTTTCTCACTAACTGTTATCTTATGAATATCTTGCCAACATCACTCTGCCTGAGTAGAGCTACAATTTAGTAGCAGTAGTTAAGGATTTATTAATTGCAAAGAAAATAAATGAAAGACTCACGTCAATATCTGCAATGCTCTATCTTTCCTCTTTCTGGGCAGGGGGCAGTTGTTTGTAGTTTTAGTTTGAAGGCCCTTCCTAGTAAGCAACTCAGTTTGATAAGCAGCAACGTTCATGTGTGCGAGTGGCGTAAGTTTCTTTGTACTCCACTCGGAATAGCTTACTGCACCAAAATGTGAGCTTTAAAACTCTTACCTATACATAGTGCTGATCTCAGGCCTGAGGACTTAATATCTGTCACATAGTCAAAGTACCCAAAATTAAACCAAGTTTCAGATATATTGCTAATATCCAAGCAAGAATAAAGGGATATTTACAGTTACTCTTTGTTCTCAGTAAGTGTGGTATTGTTTTAAAATTTATTCATTTCTTTCTTTATTTTTGTGGCGTTCATAATCCCATGGTCCATGAAACTTTTCATTCTGTCCATGCTGCTTGTTATAGATTATTGTTATATAGCTCAGGCACATCTCTGAGTATCAACTCTTCACCTACAGTGAAGGGACTAGGACTAGGGACTTGTGGGGTGCCACAACTCAGGTCACACTCAACCAAACCCTCTAAACAAAGCTGTGCAGCCATGTAATTTGCCTGGGTAACCCTTTCCAGAACATTCCTGAACTTGGTAGAAGCAATTTTTAAAATGGTGTACCATAAGGGGTAAGTTTAATCCTGGGAGCAGACAGACTCATGTTCAGCTGGCAGAGCATAATGCAGAAACACTTCAGTGATCATGTCAACTATTTTGAGGCACATTGCCACAATTCACGATGAGAATTTGGAGGATTATTTTATGTCTGGTTCCAATAGAGCCCTAAGGCATTTAATCTTAGCCATCATTGCCTGGAAAGGATTGTGTTACTAACGCACGAAGCAAACATCCATCAGTTTATCCCAGAAATCCAGTAACTTAAACCATCTATAAGACATATTGTATTTGTAGATGAAATCAAATAATTGATCCTTGTGTGAGTTATATCCACTTCTCATGAAGTTCACTCCAAAACAGAATCAAGTAAAAATCAATCATATTGACCACGAGAATTATTGAAATATTCATTTGAATGTTAAACAAATAATTTGCATTTCATAAATATGACACTTTTGTCCTTCCAGTGGCAGTGCTACTTGTTATGTATTTATTATGATGCAGTCTAGTTTCCTGGGAAAAAAAAAAAAAAAAAAAGTCATTAATTTCACTGAACTCCATTGAGCTTCAACATTTCTTCCTATCGTGTATGAGCTCACATCACACATATGACCATTTTCAGATCAGAAAAAAATATCCAAGACTTTAGCAATTCCTTTCATGCAAATGCTTTCCACTAATGATCACCTGGGAATAGTTGATTAATAGTAGTAACTCTGAAAACACACAGAGATGTCTGGAACGTTCTCCAGATCTCTACTGTATTTTCAGGGCTGGCATAGGCTGAGCTCATGTGCGGAATAGCAAGATATCTTCTGGTGATAACTTGAACCTGTAATGGAGCAAATTTGAACTTGCTTCTTATTTTACCAATATTAAGCACAGGAGCAGCCACAGCTTGTGCCAAGCAGCTGGCAGTCTAGCTCAGACAAGACTATATCAGGCAAAGGGCAGGAAGATGCAGAGATGGAAGTGACTCATCTTACATGGCAAAGATAAAATGTAAAGATCTTTTCAATCCCTTTTCTCAGGTCACCAAGCCCCACTGCCCTTCTCATTGGAAATGTATTCTGGTAACGTCCTTCCTTTCAGAGCACTGGATGATGTCAGCTGATTAATGTTGCAGACAGGAGATTGCAAGATCACCCAAGGTTAATATGATAAACAATTAGAGAACTTAGGATGCAGCAGAAATCATATTGTCTGACAACTCTGTAATTGTGACAGTGGTGTAACTCTGAAACAACCACCTCCCCCCACATGCACACAGCCTGCTCCAGCATCAATAATAATTCACGTCTCAATGCTGTCAGAGATAAATATTGCTGATCTCCAGGCCACTGAAATCATCTTGAACCAATAGTTATAGCCGTCCGAGAAAGACAGAGTAATAGAGGAGACAATACCCAGAGAGCAGCTCTTAGCTTGAATCTGATGCCAAAGCCCTCCATGACTTCTAGTTCAGTCACTCATATAAGAAAATATAGACATAAATGCCTATACGTGAGTGCCTAACTCTGTATATTGGGAATGCTAGCAAAACTTATGTGCTAAAGGCAGTGGGTTTCACAGACCTCAATGAAGTTTACATAACTGAAAGTCTATACAGTTAAAATTATGGATGTGAGCACTCCAACAATTCAAGCTGCCCCCTATTCTTTGAGGGAGACAAAAGAGACCTAAAAGACTGTCAGCTCATCTATGAACCAAATTCTGAAGAATAGGAGTGGTCAGTGGTCAGTGCTTGGGGAGTGCAAAGTGAAGTGTATCAACAGAGGCATAAAGGAACTGAATGGACTTTACAGTAGCGGGCAAACAGAGGTTCACAGGAAATTATAGATAGATGGAAAAACTGTAGATGGATGGAAAATAATATAGGAATTCACGGTGTTAGCACTCTATTCCCCATTCACTTTAGATCTACTAAATCAGTGCCATTGTCTGGTTTTAGTGGTGTTTAGGCTTATACAAAGTCCAATGAGTTCTAAATTTAGTCTTACTATGTTCTTACTTTGTAAATTTGCATTACAGTAGGATGTAAATAGGATGAGAAATGGCTTTCCCAGAAAGATGAAGAGAATAAGCATTGTGAAGGTTTAGCTAAATAAAATGCTTTCTTTTTGGTATTTAATATTTCTTAAACAATTTAATGACCTTAGCATTTCAAAATAAAACTTCTTCAAAGGTTGAAACAATTAAACAACAACAACAACAACAAACCCAGTGTTTGTTGAAATTAAACTTGACTGAAACAATAACTTTATCAGAAGACGGTGATCTCAGTCTCATTTCTTTATAAACGACTCATTCAAAAGATTCACGGTATCTGAATTCAAAGAGGATAACACTCTGGGCTAAATAATACAGTGGTATTAAGCAAATACACAAACTACAGAATGAATTTAGAAAACTTTCACATTTAAAATGCAATAGTCACTGTGAATTTACCTTAAATGAATCTGTAGTAAACATGGCCAATGACATCTGCTGATGTCATATTATATTATTTAAATATACACAGAGGTTGGGGGGGGGGAAAGCGGGAAAGAAGGAAAAAAAAAAAAAAAGACCACAAGAAAACAAAAACGCATACATCTTTTAAAAATTAAAATTTAGTTAACATGCATTTCCCAGTAAGATCAAAACAGCTGTGCAGTCAGTTCATATGACCTCAAAGTGTCACACTTCTTTCTGTGAGAAAACAGAGAAGGTTGCAAATGACCGCCTGATGTTAGCTCTTGGATTTATTTATTATTATGGATCTTTATCCAGCAAGTGCTGGGAAATATTTTTAAACAACACAGTATGATATCATGCTACAGAATACTGATAAAGTGTTAAAGTTCTGATTTTCTTTCCCAAGTGTAAAGTCTGTGATGCCCCTCCATTGCCTATTGGTTTTTCTTTGTTCACAGTGATTTTACAACTATATTAGCAGGATCCTTTTCCAGACCGAAATAGCTGAAGTCTAGCTCACTTTATTTATTTATTTCTTTAAATCAGATTACTATTAAAATGTCGCATAGATCAGACAGATAGCTTTCAGACTTTTGATAGCTGTTTCAATACTTAAAAATAAAAATAAAACAGGCAAAAAATATCATTTAATTTAAAGTAGAAACTGATTTCTTGCTGCCAGTCTGGATCAAACACTTCTATGCTAATGGTAAAAAGTTATGACAGCAGAGATCCTTTGGGTTAAAAAATTAATTGTTTCAGACAAGCTGTCAAGTTGTTAACACTAACATGCCCTAAATTTAAAAAATTATATACCCAGAGACCAAGATTCACACTTGATTGTACCTGACTAAGAGGTTTTCCATTCTGTAATGACTTTTGGCACTGGAAATATGCCTTCAAGGTTCAAACACTTTGGAGAAAAATTGCCTGGCAGGTTCTCTGCAGGCTTGTTTGATTACAAGATCAGAGTGAATTGACTGGAGATGTTAGCAGCAGGTTCTTGTTTTAGAAACTTTGAG
The DNA here is from genome assembly GCA_030625065.1 of Alectoris magna. Lineage (NCBI taxonomy): Eukaryota > Metazoa > Chordata > Aves > Galliformes > Phasianidae > Alectoris > Alectoris magna. The sequence continues at coordinate 6,759,298 of CM060561.1, forward strand.
AACATTCTATGAGAGGTCATGAAATCTTATGGGCAAGTGATAAAACAAAACTGATGAATTCTCTTTGTTCCTGGATGTTATGTTGGGTCAAAAAGATCATTATTTTGGAGTCCACATTGAACTATGGTAGAACAATTTTAGAAAAGAAAAAAAACAAAAAAAACTTTCATTAGCACAACAACAACAACAACAACAAAGCAGTTTATCAATTCATAGTGTGACCTTTAAAACTATATGTAAAACTATAAGATGTTCTAGATCTTCACATTCACTTCGAACTGTAACAAAAATAGTTTCAGGTACAGAAAATTGCCTTTTAAAATGTATCCTCTTCTCTTTGCTCTTTCTGGCATGAGCTGAACTTTAAATAAGTTCCAAATTACTGTGGGAACTAGACCAGATATCAGGAAGAAATTCTTTATTGTGAGGCACCTGTTCCAGTGTCTCACTCTCTACAGTGAGACACTGGAACAGGTCATCCAGTGAGGTTCTGAATGCCCCCTCCCTGGAAGCATTCAAGGCCAGGCTGGATGGGGCTTTGAGCAACCTGGTCTAGTGGGACGCATCCCTGCCTATAGCAGGGAGGTTGGAACTAAGTGATCTTAAAGGTCCCTTCCAACTCAAACTATTCTATGATTTTATGATTCTATGAAATGCTACCATTTTAGAACATCCAGTCTACGCTGAAATAACCTAAAGGAAACCTTATGCTGCAACTTATTAGTTACATCTGCTGATGTCTATAGACTCTAGAGATTTCAACAGATTATGGACTCTGTCACAAAACATACTGTTTCCTCAGAAAACCATTCAGAGGAAAAATGAAGCTTATGATGTCTGCTTGGATGTAAACTTAATTGTTAAGTAAGTAAACGTAGCATCGTCTGAAAGAGCCTGCTATGAGCCAGCTCTGCACTGGCAGGAAACACAGAACCACCACACAAAGAACATAGAGCCCTTAAGTTGACTGGATCATATGCAGTCTATTACTGGAGTAGAAATTGTCCCTTAACTCTTCTCCTAACTAATTGGTATGTGGTCTTTTAAAAGAGTAATACCAGTAAACATTGTAATTACCTGTAGTGGGTCACATAAACATAAGGCAAAACATCTCAGACAAGACTGACTTAATAATGTCCCTGGATGAATGTGACTGTTTTACTTCATAGTAAGAGCTCACGTTTGGAGCCATACTTCCATTACAGTGTTGTCATTTCAAAAATAATTTATCTATTAATAAAGACAGTGCAACATTAAATGTAATCATTTTTTTTTATCAGGAAGAGAAAATAATAGGTTCTCATTAATGCTCATTTTATCTCATATCTTGGAGATATGATTTAGCAGAGGGTTGTTAGAGTTAGGGTACTATGGTTAGGCTGCGGCTGGACTTGGTGATCTTTGTGGTCCCTTCCAACTGAGTGATTCTATGATTCTATGATTCTATGATTCTGTGCGGAATTTTATGTTTTAAGTGCATATTCTAAAACATATTCTAAGTGCATATTTAAAACATATTCTATGTTTTAAGTGCTAAAGAACTTATTATTTGTCTCCACAGCTTGAGCTGAATAGAAACAAAGTTAAATTTGTGAGTGTGTCCTGGAGCAGACTTAAACTTCATGCGTGACCTCTCCAGCACTGAGTGGAAAAAACATGCCATCCTAAGCAAATGCATTTGTGGACATAATTTCACTTTTTCTTTATTATATTTAAGCCCAATGCTAGATGAGTTTAGAATAAAATAATACTTAAAAGAAAAAAAAAAAAAAAAGACTGTACAAAGAAGTGGTTGAGAATTGCTACTTTCTTTGTACAGATTAATAAGCAAATTTCCATCATGACTTACAGAACTTTTGCCAAATGGAGTTGCTGAAAGCAATGTATGAACATGAAAATCACTGAACAAAATTCCTAACTCTATAGTAGCTGTCACTAGCATTTTGGGTATAATGCATGCATTTGTACCAGGCTCCTGGTTGATTGACACAATGATAGAATGCATAAAATATTATTAAAGACATATTAAAGAACTTCCTATATATGCGCACTGAGACTGTTTCAAATGCCAGTGACTGTAAGACTGAAGCGTCTGAAAAGTAACAGTCACTCTCCACAAAAAAAAAAAAAAAAACAGCAAACATAAATTACCATAAATTATGAAAATATGGAATTTTCTGTAAGTGATATGGTATGAAATTCATAGAAGACTCAAAATAATGCACTACATCGAGAACAAGAAATAGGCTCAACAACAAATTGATAGTGTTCTGTGTAAGATTTTCTGAAGGTAAGGATGTTTCCTTTGTGGTGAGGGAATGACAATAAAGTCCAATGTTCCTGTCACCTCCAAAGCAAATAATAATAATTATGAATCTCTGGCTCACCATGCATGCGATTGTCAGTATTTTCAATAGACCTTTTCCCTACAATACTAACAATATTTTTAAAATCAAAATATATAAAAAAAAAACAACAACGCTACTCCCCCTGTACTCAGCACTGGTGAGGCCACACCTCGAGTACTGTGTCCAGTTTTGGGCCCCTCACTGCAAGAAAGACATCGAGGCCCTGGAACGTGTTCAAAGAAGGGCAACAAAGCTGGTGAGGGGTCTGGAGCACAGGCCATATGAGGAGAGGCTGAAGAAGCTGGGAATGTTCAGCCTGGAGAAGAGGAGGCTCAGAGGAGACCTTATTGCTCTCTATAACTTCCTGAAGGGAGGTTGTGGTGAGCTGGGGGTCAGCCTCTTCTCTCGTGTCATTAGTGATAGGACTAGAGGCAATGGTTTCAAGCTGCGGCAGGGGAGATTCAGGCTGGACATTAGGAAATATTACTTCTCAGAAAGGGTGGTCAGGCGGTGGTCAGGCACTGGAAAGGGCTGCCCAGGGAGGTGGTGGAGTCACCGACCCTGGGGGTGTTCAAGGAACGATTGGATGTTGTGTTGAGGGACATGGTTTAGTGGAAGCTATTGGTGATAGGTGAATGGTTGGACTGGATGATCTTGTAGGTCTTTTCCAACCTTGGTGGTTCTATGATTCTATGATTCTATGAATAGATACAAATGTTGGAGAAGGTGAAGGGAGGAAAAAAGACTCAAAAGTAATGGAAACAGTCATGATATTTTAATTACCTTACGTTGATACCATGGGAGTCCACAAAATGAGATATATCCAGGGTTAGATACACAGGATGAAATGGAAAGAATCAGATGGAAAAAGTCAAGAAAATCTTCAATATGTGAATAAGCTTCTCCAGAAGCTTTGCAGAAGTGTGCACACAGGAAATCATTGTTAGCCCAAAACACATTATCTGGTTTAAATTTTGAAGATGGAAACTTTCAGCAACATTCAGCAGATGATAGATTGGAATAGAGAGAGAGGGAAATGTGATAAGGAAGCAGGGGCATGCTAGGGGGCATGCTCTGCTTTGAACAAAGCTCAAACGTTCTGGTTAAGATACAAAGTTCTGGAATTCTCAAACATGCAAGGGTGGTGGGAAAGTCTGGCAATAAAAAAAAAAAAAGTAAATAAATAAAAAATAATAAAAGTAAAAATTTGCAGCTTTATTTTTATTGTACAGGAATTCCTCCTGACCATCTAAAGCGATAAAAGATGACTGTCACAAAGGAGTGCAGGCCTTGCTGTGTTTATGTCCAAGAATGTTTTCCCTGCAAAACAGTCTGTTTCTCTTGCTCCCAGTCAAGGAAGTAAAGCTGAATGTCAAAGTGTCGAATGGAAGTTAAGTTTTGTACATAGTGGTAGCACATCAACATATTTAGGGAAAATAGAAAGCAGGTCTGCTACAGTGGTGGCTACCTCTATGGTCCAGCTGCTATATTTTCCCCACAATAGAGGGAGAATGCTCACATACAAGGGTGAACATAGTAGAAGACTACGTAGTGTTGGTTTTTTTTATATACTTTTGATTTTAAAAATATTGTTAGTATTGTAGGGAAAGGGTCTATTGAAAATACTGACAATCGCGTGCATGGTGAGCCAGAGATTCATAAGTTGCTTGTTGTTAGATCTCATAAGGCATCTAGCCAACTTCTGCTGAGTGCTGCCGAGGAAGTTTTTACGCATGTATACATTAAAATAACTAGAGGGAATGAGAAGAGAAGGGAATATTAAAAGAAAAAACTAATACAAGAAAGAAACTTCCTCTCAGAAGTCTGTTTTTCTTTTATGACTATGAACATTCTTTGAACTATTCTTTTCTGAATATGGTAACATGAAGATTTAAGCACTTTTATAGCTGGAAAGCTTAAAGCACGGAGAAGTCAATGCCAGATTGAAGAATCAAAGCGCGTAAGCCAGAGAGGAGAGCAGACATCTGGCATTAACCTTGGGAGAGAGATTGCCTAGAACTGCCAATATAAGCTGGAGAAAGAAGAAAATAAATAAATAGATAGATAGATAGATACTGTAGTAGCAACCTTGATTTTTGTGGCTTCTGTGGTGGAATTCTTTTCCCCACAGTCTGATGATTTTCTGGCTCAGGATGAATGTACAAATTCACTGCTGCCACAAGAGAGTCTTTAATTAAACCACAAAAAGTTCACATGAAGAAAATAATCTTGATTGATGATATTCGCTATGTAGTAGTTTGTGCACCTGCTGAAGTGTCTGAACGACTGGAAACAATCAAAGGACATCATAGAAAATGAAGTGTTCTGACTGTCTACAGTCGTATCCTAAACATTTGTGTACTGTAACCACTGTCAGAACTGTTTTGGTGATTTTTATGCATCTGCTGCAAAGCACAGACTGTCAGACAAGTGAAAGACATTCCCCCAAATAAGCCTCGAGACTCATCCAAATCATTAGACCACCTATTTGAAACAGCTTTATTATGTCTTCTCCTCTGCTTCCTTTCTACAGAAGTAAGACACAAGGAGGTTTGCCTTCCTGCTAAGGTTAACACAAATAGCAATTACTAAAAAACAATAACAACAACAACAAAAAAAAAACCTATGAGAAACAAAATGTTCTAACATTCTTCTTATGTGTCTGTACATCAAATGTCAACTCAAGACATCAATACAAAACAAATATTATTAACAAGTGTATCAAACTACAATTAACTTAAGAGATATACCTAAGGAACTGCTCATATGAGGGTAAAGCATTACTGCTTATGATCTTCCCACCTTTCCCCCTCACTTCTTAAAATCTGTAACATGGAAAAAAAAAAAAAAATAAGGCACGTTTGTAATTTCTGTACTCCAAAGATTTGGTACAAAGAAGCCCAAATGCCTTTATTATTATTTTAATGTTCAGTTGTTGAGCCACAAATTCACTGCATTACTTCAACTTAAATAAATAATTCTGTAATAGAAACTAAAAGTAGTCCTTCCATTCCAAGAAAAGATGTTTATTGCTTTATATTTCTAGGCAGGGTAAATTTTTATTTCAAGGAATCGGAAGAATAATTCAAGAATATGAATAAACAAATAAATAAATAACTCAGTAATCCAGAAAGCACCAGGAAATAGTACTCAACTGCTTCGTGACTATTCAGTTTACAAACTATAACTAGTGAGTTCACGCCCCTTATTTCAGTGAAAGGAACTTCTTTTTAATTAACTTTTCTTATTTGTGTCTATTGTAGTGTTGCTTTTTAAATACGTTTGAACTTCATTGAGATCTTAAGGAAGGTAAGGAAAACTGGAATTTTTTTTTGAGTCAAAACTCCGTAGTTCATTTCACTCCTAAGTCATATACAGAAATTAAGCTCATGTTTTCAAAGAAGGACTTGAGAATGTTTGAAAAGGGTGAGCTTTTCAGTTTCAATGGGAAAGAATATATAGACTGAAAAAAAAGCCTGAATTTCTTTGCCTAACTTTGCAGAAATAGGTACCAACACAAATTTCCACAGAAATTACAGGTATTATTGCTTTCCAGATTACCAACTGGTAACACTATTCCTGGCAGTATTTTCTATTTTTAGGCATGCTTTAGAAAATGCTGAACACAGGAAAAAAATAAAAAGAATTGCACAGAGCAGAGACCATTCACAAAATGGAACCTTAAGCTGAGACTTTAAACACACTGGTACATAGATGCAAGTGTCCTGCTTGCTTACAAGAGACACACGAAAAATGAAATAATTTACTAATAGAAGAAGTTAATCAAAGGATTTAGGTGTAACATTACAAACAAGGTTTAACACTGTAATTTCAATATTGATTAGCAGGAGTGCAAAAAAGAAATGACTTACTTTTATTCAGGTCCCCCTAATGTAAGTCTATTCACTTAGTTGGATCTTTTATCTCCTTTTTCTAGCTGAAAAAAAAAAAAAAAAATCTTTTTATAATAATACAAAAAAAAACATCTATGGAAATACAACAGGTTTATTCTCTGCATAACAGTGCTAGTCAAGACTAATTTTTTAAAAATGCAGCATTTCAAAAACAGAGAGTAAAGGGAAATTCATTATGAAGACAGTTCCGTAATCAGACACTGAAAATGATATAGCTTTTAGCATATAATCCTACCTCCTTCTTCATGTTACGTATGTTATCATTTATGTAGATTGGAGGTGACTCAGATGTTTCCTCTGTAATATGTATTTCTTTGTAATATGTACGAGAAATATATCTATGGTCTTATCAAACAATAAAACATTTGGTCAGCATTGCATTAAAATAATTTAAATGTATTTTGAATTGAGCTAACAAACTATTGGAGTCTACCGGGAGATCAATGAAGTATCATTTCCACCAATGCTTTATATAACATCTCAAATGATCAGATAATGGCTCTCACTAACAACAACTTCAAAATGTAGATACTTGCTCTCTCCATAATTTTGCTTTCTGTACTTCAGAAAATAGTCCTCCCCCAGAATTTAAACTGCACACAAATACAGAAAATACAATTGGCTTTGAGTCATCTTAGTGAAGGCTACTCAGTTATCCACTCTTCTAAACAAAGGCAAAGCACAAGACTTTTCGGTAGTAACAACGTGAATAGTAACAACAAGTGAATGTCCAGGCTAAAGTTTTCTGTATCAGAAATGCCCCAGGACCATGTTCCATGTTCAACACAGGATGTCTCTAGCTTTGGAAAAGTTACTTACTGACTTTGTATTTCAGTCTTGCAAAGTATAAACAGACAGAGCAAATGCATTTCTTTTCACTCATATCTTCTCTCCACAATCTGCATTGGTTCCCTGAGTTTTCTCTTCCTTTTGCTCATAGGTTTTTTTGGTTCTTTCTTAGCTCACCACTTATCACACCTATTCACTGTACCCTTTTTGATTTTGTTCTGCTTTTTTCTCTCTCCTGCATTACTTCTTTCCATTTGTAATCTACTGAATACGTTCACCTTAAAATCAACTAATAAAGCATATCCCATCCTTATGGAGAAATTTCTGAAAATTTGAACAAGAATAAACAAGAGACATCATCTAAGTTATTGATGTTCGTTTCCTTATATGGCAAGCAACAACTTTATCTACTCCCTTCCTAGGAAGTCCAGAGACAGTTTCCCTGCTTTCTCTTAGCTGAAAGACATCAGTATACAATTCCAGTTGCATCAGTTTGTGCTACCCAACATAGGATAAGGATGTGTTTTGGTTAATCCATTGTTAAATCACTATCAAGCATGACATAATCATTCAAGAAGATCCCTATCTTTATAGTACACTCAGGCTGTGAATTAACATTTCTTATACTTAAACATTCAGAAGAGAAATTTCCATCATAATTTCTAGATTCCTTTCAACAACATCAGTCCAATTTATAATTTCTTGCTGAAGCCTGTTAACTTTCCCACATTAAGGGTATAAAGAAGCATCCTAATTCTTGAAAGCATCTTACCTTTGTTTCTTCTCCCTTAACTGATGAAAGATATCTAATCTTTCTCCACTACCTTCACACAAGAAACAGTGGAATTTGCAGTATTTAATCTTTCTGCTCTCCTTTATTTCTTTGAGTCCTGAAAGCAAGGTATTTTTCTACTCTTGCTCTGGCACAAGTGCATCATTAAGTACCTGTTCCACTTCCCCAGGTGATTCCATTTCAGTGACGCCAATCTCCTGCTGCATAAAGTTGTCTAATACTAAGGCATTTGCTTTTCAATCCTAGAAGCAGTAGCTGAAATTGAGATTCTTTCAAGTTCTTCTAAAGACTGTAATCCTCCAAGCACTACACCAACATGGATCCATACCGCAGAGCTCATACTTCAGGAACAACTCTAGCACAGATCCCCACAAGTGGCAGCTCCCTCAGCATTTCTGCCCCACTGAAAGCTTCTCTCCATGGCTGCAGCTCAGGCCTGGGGCTGCTCCTGTGGGGGCTTTCCATGGGCTGCAGCCTCCTTCAGCCTTATCCACTGCTGCACTGTGGGCTCCTCCATGACTGCATATGAAGATCTGCTCTGTGTGGTGCTCCTGGACTGCAGAGGGACAGCCTGCACCAACGTGCAGCTCTCCTGAGCTGCAGGGAACTTCTGCTATGCACACATGTCATTACATTCAGTTACATTTGAACAGTATTTAAGTGCACTAAGGCCTAATTCAAAGAAAAAAGATTCCAGGACTTCAAAATTTTTTCAGTGCCATGATGAATGTAATATTCATATTTAACTCACTTCACATCATTACAACACAGAGAAAAGGAAAAACAAATATTTAAAGCAGAATAATCATATAATTGTTTATTCCATTTTGATTGATATCGTTTATGATGAAAGGGACCTTTAAAGCTATTCTACTCCATCTTTTCTGCAATGAACAGAGACACCTACATCTAGATCAGGTATCCAAGAGTCTGGTCCAGCCTGGCCTTGAAAGTCTCTAGGGACAGGGCATCCACCGCATTTCTGGGCAACCTGTTCCAGTGCCTCACCACCTGTATTTTAAAAACTGCTTTCCTTATATCCAGTCTAGACATCTGCTCTTTTAGTTTGAAACCACTTCTTGTCCTGTCACAATAGACCCTGCTAAAGACTCTGTCCCCTTCCTTCTTACAACCCCTTTTTAGATATTGAAAAGTCACTCTCAGGTCTCTTTGGATCCTTCATTTCTCCAGGCTGAACAGCCCCAGTTCTCTCAGTCTGTCCTCATAGGAGAGGTGTTCCATCCCTTGGATCATTTTTTTATCTCTCCTCTAAATGCACTCTAAGAGAATTCCAAAACAGGATTCAGTGTTCCAGATATACTAGGTACATAAATACAGATGGAGATATAATATGTGCCCATTCAAAGTATTTCCAGTGAAGTCCCATGGTGTAATACAGTTTCTCAAAAGCTGCTGACATTCTTAGACCTCCTTCAGAAGTTTTTGGTTGTTTCTTCTCTTCTTGTTTTTTTTTATATTTCTATTAAAGAAGTTAACAAAAAATATATTTTTCTAACTTTTTAGTAGTGCAGATGTTGTAGATGTGATGGAAAGAGTTAAACTAAAGATGTTCATTTCTGATTCTTTATCCCAGCCTGATCTCCAAAACACTCCTCTACCAAAGAACATCCAAATATAAAACCATAGCAGGAATGACTGGGAAAATAAGATAGCACTTGAACTATACAGCCTGTAGTAAACGAAATAGAAGGTCAGATTTCATTTGTTCTATATCAATTTTTTTTCATTAATGGAAATTAATTTAGCCTATTTCATTCACAACATCCAATATAAATCTTGAAAGCAGGTGTGGTGTTTTTTTCAACTTCATCTCAATTGAGTTCTCAGTTGAGAATCAAACAGCTCTTTCATTGGTTCATTCCTATGCTTAGCAACAGACCACGGCATCAACGCTACTCTTGGTAGTAACCATTCTACTCACTGTGAAGTCCCTTTCCTGTTCTGTTCTAGATAATGTAAAATTCTGCCATGAGAAAGTTGAAAGAATGAGAAAACAGACAAATTATACCATAAGAGAAGATGCACCATTCTTTTGTGATCAAACTATTCTCTGGAACCCCTCTTACAGCTGCTGAGTGAGCAGCATTATTACTGGTATCAAACTAGTGAGAGTGATTTACCCTAAACTTTACTGATCTAGAGTGTGTGTGTAATAAAACATAAATTCTTTCTTGCATGAAGTTTACTTCATGGTGCAAACCTACAATCTCCTAACTCATACAAATCTTAATGTAAGCACCATGGGATCAAGAACAGAAACTTGTTTTAAAAATGGATGTCAAGGTTAGGTAAAAGGCTTTGTCCTCTGAATTCTCTTTCCACTAACAATTCCAGTCTAGATTATGTTCACAATGATCATCTATTAAATGAGTGAATTAAACTTTCAATTCCTTTCTCTGAAATTAATGCCATAATAAAATTAGAGCTGTCTGCCTTCATCTTCACTAACGGCATGAGTTTCTTTTCCATATCATACTAAACGTATATACATATTTTATATACATAGATATGTATTTTATTTATTTATTTATTTACTTGTGCCTGAGGAGAGTACTCATTTGCAATTCCATTCTGGTCCACTCAGGCATGCTGGTAAATGGGTAGTCTGAATGAATAGAGCAAAGGTCAATGAAACATCTGCTTTCCTCGTTTTGTTATTACCAGTATGCTCTTTTCCAGTTTCTGTTGTTCCGGAAATCTTTCGAGCGTATAATGGGCAAAGTTCCCTCAGATCTGAACCGTCAGCTTCAGCTGACACCTCAGTAATTTGTTTCCCATAGCAACTTATTCGGGATTCTTGACCTTGATGAAATGGCTAATGTGGCCACTCCTAACTCAGCTTCAACTCTGCGGATAGACTGCAAGTAAACCATGACAAGTGCATTTGTTTTACAGTTTCATTTTGTCTTTGTTGCCTTTCTTTTATCAACTTCACTTTGCTCTGTTTCAGTAGTAGTGCCCCATAGCAAGACCCCAGATTTTTCACTTTTTAAAAAGATACACTTTGATGGATTTTCACAATAGGTTGATGTATTGTATAGACTGAAAATAGCACTCAGAGCACCTATATTTTCTAAAAGGAACGGGATTGACATCAGAGTGTTTGTTTGTTTCTGTTTTCATTCAATCATCTTTGATGGGTTTTCACTGAATACCATTGCTTACTTTTCAGATATGAGAGAAGAGCTGAGAAAATTCAGTGAGGGCAATTGAATGTAGTTATTTCTTGAAGATGAGTGCAGTGGTAAATCAATAGAATGACATCCATGTTCTCTGTTGTTCAGCCTCCATAGGATAGTAAAACACTTTGAGAGAGCATAAGCCAGCTGTGTGCTCTTGCAGCTCGGAAAGCAAATGGTATCCTGGGCTCAGAAGAGGGGTGGCCAGCAGGAACAGGGAGGTGATTGTCCCTCTGTACTCTGCCCCCATGGCACCCCATCTGGAGTACTGTGTCCAGGTCTGGGGCCTTCAGTGCAAGAAAGACAGAGAGCTGTTGTAGAGGGTCCAGAGGAAAGCCACAAAGATGATGAGAGGGCTGGAGCACCTCCCCTACAAAGACAGGCTGAGGGAGCTGGGCTTGTTCAGCCTGGAGAAGAGAAGGTTGCGGGGTGGCCTAATTGCAGCCTTCCAGTACATAAAAGGAGCCTACAAACAGGAGGGGAGTCAACTCTTTACAAGGGTAGATAATGGCAGGACAATGGGAAATAGTTTTAAGTTGAAGGAGGGAAGATTTAGGTTGGATGTCAGGGGGAAGTTCTTTACTACGAGAGTGGTGAGGTGCTGGGACAGGCTGCCCAGAGAGGTTGTGGATGCCCCGTGTCCAAGGAGTTGTTCAAGGCTAGGTTGGATGGGGCTCTGTGCAGCCTGGTCCAGTATTAAATATGGAGGTTGGTGGCCCTGCCTTCCTACCCTTGTAAAGAGTTTTCTGCCCTTTCAAACACTTGACTCCCCTCCTGTTTATAGGCTCCCTTTAGGTACTGAAAGACTGTCTTTGTAGAGGTGCTCCAGCCCTCTGATCATCTTCGTGGCCCTCCTCTGGACCCTCTCCAACAGCTCTCTGTCTTTCTTGTACTGGGGGTTCCAGACCTTGACACAGTACTCCAGATGGGGCCTCACAAGGGCAGAGTAGAGAGGGAAAGTGTGAGCTCTCTTCAGAGCTGTACTGGGATTTAATGACAGAAAGAGGAGTTTGTAAATGTCAGGGTCCTGTGTTAATGGCCAATAAAACTTCTAGTGGTTAATTGCTGATTTATGCACCTGTTTAGACACAAGTCTTACTTTTTTTTTTTTTTTTTTTTAATCAAAATGTTTGTGGGTTAAAAAAGAACAGAACGGAACAAAATGCAAGCCATCATGGGACATCCACTTAGGAAGAAAAACAGTGAACAATAATCATATCACAAACTATAAACAGAACAGCTTGAATGAGAAATCAATAATTCAGCTAGAAAAAAAAAAAACACAATGTGGGATAATTAAATTATGAGCAATTATATGATAGATTACATCTTATTAGTTGTAAGTTGAGAAATACTATGACTATACAAAGAAAGCAGTGATGAGGTTTCCTGGGTGTTCCCTGTGCCATTGCTAAGCAAGCAAACAGAAGACTGAGAGAGTAGAATTTCCTGCATACACTTCTTAGATGCCTATATAGCCGCATATTTAAAGCTGACTTGCGAATAGCTCAGCAAAGCCAGAGTAACTTGCTAAAATCTATACAACTAAGAGCAGATTCAGCCCTTGTATGGCCTTGTTGACAGATCAGGATCAAACCCAAAAGGGAATGATTTTCTCCCATATACTATAAATCAGGAACTCCTCAACCCAGAAAGTAAAGTGAAGCTATTTTAATTTTTTTTCTTTTCCAAAATTTCAGACTTCAGATAAAATTAGCAAATTAAAATACATTTTTGATACAGTTTTTGCTAAAATTTCTGCACTTTACAAATGTGCACTGAGCCTCTAAGTATTACTGTCCTTCTTAAAAATGATAACAGATCCAAGAAGGATCAGGAACGTTCAAAATTTCAGAGGAGGATCTTTGGAAATCTGGCCAAGGTCATGAGACCTATCCCTGCCTTGTGGTCAGTGGATTAACAAAGACTGGATTCAGCAAGGAATGGGAGGTTTAAATCCCAATACCTAATAGTCCAGACATGAAAAATGGGAGGTGAAAACAACCTCTTCATTCAAACTGTATCACCTCTCTTTTAAACTGTGTCTCCATCTCATCTTTTTTTCAATAAAGTGGGGTGGATATTTGTGTAGATCTTCTGAATCTACAAATAACGGTATGGAAATCTCTACTCCAGTAGAGCAAAGTTTTGCAATAGGTAGTTATAAAGAAATTTATCAAGTTTAACTTTGTATGACACATTGGAGTAATGGCTGAAAATATCTGAGTGTTGTCTGCATAAGGAACAGGGAAGCATATGTGTGAGAAATGAGAAAGGCTGTTTCAGCAAAAGACAAAAGGTGCAATAAGAACTAATACACAAAGATGGACTGGCAATAAATAATCTTTCTTTATATTTTTTCTCAACAACAAAGTAATGAAGATGTGGATCAGTGCCTTGGTTTTTGAGAAAATAGTATGCTTTAAATATGCTCAGGATGGAGCTCAAAAACTTCAAGAAGGATGTGGTCTACCGCCCTATAGTAGAATCTTGATGTTATTGTATTGTAAGTTTCTGTGTCACTCAATTATCTTATTAGCATGGTATTACAAACACAGTATATGCTTTGGTTTAAGCATGTTTCTGGGAACTGTCTGGGAACTGATACAGATTCTGACCCGTATTACCTATAAACAAATCATATCAGACATGGACACAGGAGTGAATTCATTGTGGATGGCTTACAACTGTCTAGGTAATGTCTAGGTATTTTTCTAAATATGCTCATATTGTGGTTACTGTCTGCATGTATCCAGAGGCAGCTGAGTCACAGGCTGATAGGATGCTGAGAGGAAGGACCTGATGCATGTGGGAAGAGTATATAACAGAGAAGCTCAGCTCCCACCTACAACCTTTCTTACAGTTTCTGGAACTTGCTGTGCCAAGGATTTTCAGAAACTGTCCTTTAATATTCCTTTTGTTGATGTCCAGCATGTCCTCAGAAACATGTCTCTGCCTGCAGGAAAGTGGTAGTGGAAAAAGTGTGTCTCATGTTGTAGAGGCAAAGGTCAGAGAGAAGGGATAAATGGCTGGCTCAAGGTCAAAATGAAAGTCAGTAACAGCTAAAAAACCCAATCTCCTAACTCTAGTTCTCATGCTTTGACAACCTGAGCATACTACTCCTCCTTCATTCTGTATGTGAAGTACTTTTTCATCAAGAATATTATTTATAATAGGACTGGACTTCATTGTATCACAGGATATCTTGTGTTAGAAGAGGCCTTAAAGATTATCTGATATCAATCAGTCTTATGCTTACCCTATGCTTGAGTTTTCTAACTCAAATCCTACTCCATCAAAGGAGGCCACTTATACTTTGGCCTTGTTTTTTTTCTTTCTCTCTCTTTTTTTTTTTTTTTTTTTTTTTTTTTTTTTTTTTTTTTTTATTACACACCTCTGGTTGCTATTAGTTCTCTATTATTTAAAAATGAAAGAAAAGGATCTTCCTTCTTTTCTGGAACCAGCGCTAGGAATGGATGTTGTCTTTTATATGTGCAGCAAATTGTATAGCATTGCTGGATTAACTGGTCACAATCTCTGTCACAGAACGATTCCAAATGCAAACATATGCATGTGTTCTGAAAACACTATGTCATTTACACAGTTCAAGTGGGTGCAGGTGAGAATTAAACAAACATTGTAGCTAAGCAGCTTCCCAGCTTTTCATATAGTTAGTAGATTGGCCTGTGGGGTGCAGAAAAGGCTATTGTTGCTTTTTAATCTCCTTTCAGTGTAGGGAGCTACTGTTCCCTCTACTGCACTGATAACACATAAATTGCTTATCCTCCAAAGCAGCCTTCACCTGACCACTGGCTGCGCTTCCCTCTTTGTCGAGCTCCTGATAATCTCTTCCCACTTCTTTTTCAGTCAGTGTTGTGTTTAGCTTGAGTGATTTTTGTGGCCCCATAGAGAAATAGAAATTAAAAGGTCCTTTCTCCTTTTTTAATTTTCTCACCCTCTTCTGCCATCCTGTCCATCTATGAGATGAAAATCCACTGAGAGAAAAAGAAGGAAAATGCAGTCATGGTGCCAGCATGTGACTTCAATTCCAAATCATCCTGTGAGATTTCACGTGTACCATGAAATAATTAGAGGTTGCAAAGAGAGGGTAGATTCTCAGTAGTGTAATGAAGTGATTTTTTTCAAAATCCTCTCCAAGGTTCCTCACTTGGTAAATTGATGTCATTTAAGAAAAACTAATTAATATTTACATTTCTGAAAACAAATGCATTGTGTTCTTTTTGCATTGGAGTTAGTAAAAAAAAAAAAAAAAAAAAAATTGTCTGGGCATTATAGAGGTCAGTGAGACTTCCTCATCTTGAATGCTGTGCAGCCAGCTTATCCTCAAAATGGACAGGACTATAAGGAAAATAAATAAAATTCAATAAATAAAGTTTGGAAAGTTGTATAATAAAAAAGTAGTACAATAATCAATGAGAAATTACAGACATCAAGATTATTTATGAAAGCAAAGAAAACATTAATACAAAAAATTGCAAGAAAACAAGTCAAAGAACCCTCCAGTTTTTCCACACTTATGTAAGATGAAATTATTAGAGAATATATTATAGGTTGAATAAAAGAAAATACTTGGCATGTGATCTATGCTCTGAAATTAAAGAAGAGGGAGCAATTGGAATTTGAAAGAAAATATACATTTTTTACTTAGAGAAACTAAATCAAAGGTGGAACCATGCCAGGCATGTTTGATTTAGCAGCACTGGTGAAACCAGTGTGTTTGCTTAATATTGAGTATTTCTTAAGTATTTCATCTCTGCCTTCCAATGATCTCACAGTACAAATCACCAAGATCTCTAATGAATAAAATAATATTTTTGGAAACTCTGATGATGTGCAGAGGGCATCTAACTTCAGATTCTCAAGACATACTCCTTGCTTCTGACCAGAGCTTTTTATCTGGAAATTAGGATCAGCAAGGAACAGACATGAGCTTCTGTCCCTAGAGGATGGAGGCATGGCAGTGCAAAGAGTAAGGAGTTTCAGGCCAGCTTGAAGGACTGATCCTACGAAAGGCTTAGGTGCCTCCATAACATGAAAAGCAAAGATGAAGTGGAACCTTACCAGGGTGATTGTCAGGCCCAGACAAATCTGTGACACAGCTGATCATCATTCTTTAAGCTCTGTTTTCACAGCTTTCCTCCTCTGCAACTACTGCAAGTGTATGCTGAGGTGCTAACTGAGAGTTGGAGAAGGATCATGGCTCATCACCCGAGCAGTGGTGTGGGTTGTACCATGCCTTCTGTAGGAGATGATTCCTCTTGACACCTATGTTACCATGCTGATATGTTTATCTGGAGATATTCTGAGCATTTTATCAAGTGCCAGTCTTGTTGCTTAGGAAGACTTCAAATAAACTGAGTCAGATGAAAGTCAATGTGGTTTCTAAGTAACTGTATGTCATGGTTTAGGTTGAGATAGATAAGATTTTCTTCACAGAGGCTCATGCGGTACTGTGTTTTCTATTTTTTTTTTTTGAGAATAATGGTGATGACACTTCATGTGTAGTTCTTGAAGACCACTGCTGACATGGATCCAAGGTTTTATCCACTACTTATGCTGCCCTGCCAGCAAGGGGCTGGCAGTGCACAAGAAGCTGGGAGAGGACAGAAACAGGACCTAGAATGACCATAGAGATACCCCATACCATATGATGTCCTGCTTGTCAATGAAACCTGTATAATAAAAGCAGTGTACACCTCCAGTGGACACTGGCTTCCAGGGCTCTCAAGGGCTCCTGGCTGTGCACAACCATGGTGTTCATTTCCAGAGAAGGAATGATCTCACTGCTGTTTCTCATCAAAGAGATCTTCTGATGTGTATGAACACTCAGGCCATGCAGCAATCAAGGTCTAATTGCTTGAATGGCAGTGTCAGAGCTGTTGCCACCCAAGGGGGAACCTACTCTCTGAAAACCAATGTGGATGAGAGAGATGTTGTGTCTGTAGAGGTGAGAGGGCTTAGGAGTCGAATGTGACCTCATAGCTTACAAACACTGAAGTTGTACCTATGATTGCATTGAAGTTGACCTAATGTGAGTATTTCATTAAACGTCTTCATGGGATGCTCTGCCTATGCCTGCATTTTCAACAATGGAGGCAGCAGACTAAGTAGAAGAATAAGGTTTTATTCTGACATGTAGCCAACTTGACTGGTCTTGTTTATCTGAACAGTTCTCTAGCTTCTGTCAGGAGCGAACTAAAGAACATGGACTTGACTTGCCCATTGGTATACTGGATAGGAGGTTTATGTTTCTGCTAGACCATGTTCCAAAAACTGTAGCAGTATAGATAGCCAAGCAGTAATACCACAAGTAACACTTGTACAGAAAAAACCTGAATCTAGCCTCAAATCCAAAAAGTTTTTTCAATTCCACATTTTATTTTTTAATTTTCAGTTTTTAATTTAACAGCTATCAGATACCATTGTCCTCTTGTAATTAATACAAGCAATTCTTATTCCACAGAATTTGACTGTAAAATTTTCTCTTCATTATACATTTTGATTAATGACTTTCACAGAGTAGAAGGATCTGGGGAAAATACTCTTTTGTTTTTTTCTCAGTTAATGTTGTCACTTGTTACAAAACATGCCAACTATGTCTGCCAACTGCTCTTTACAGTAACTGTGGTAAAGTCATTCCAGGTACTACCTTTAATATTGTATTTGGCAGGAACCAGTTATATATCTCCATGTGGATGTGATAATTTTCAGTGTACAAGGGTAACTGAATCAAAAGAGTCAGTATGATGCATTTAAACACAAGTGATTTTAGCCAAATTACCAGTATTGTATTACCTAACAAGGAGATAGTTTGCATTAAATAAAGTGCATCGTTTTAATTTCAAGTAATTAAATACCAGAGTAATTGAATCACAGACATCAGACTGTGTAAATAAGCAGGTCAAAGACTAATCCTACCAAGATAATATTTAAAAAGAATGTAATAAGATAATTAGGAGTAATTAGTGGACAGTGTTCAGATTCATGTTAGTCTTCACTAGTTCTTTTGGACAAATATAAAACCATAGAAGGGCAGTGTTGTCACCCAGCAGATCGGATTGACCAGGACCTCATCCAACCTCCGGGGATGGGGCACCTACAGCTTTTCTGAGCAGCCAATGCCAGTGCCTCACCACCCTCTGAGTAAAATATCAAACCTAAATCTCCTCTCTTCAGTTTAAAGTCATTCCTTCTTATCCTATCACTCCTATCACTATCAGACTGTGTATAAGGCTATCAAACTGTTTATAAGCTCCCTTCAAGTACTGGAAGGTTGCAATGAGGTCTTCCCGGGGCCTTCTCTTCTCCAAGCTGAACAAGCTCAACTCTCTCAACCATTCTTCATAGGAGAGGTTCTCCAGCCCTCTGATCGTATTAGTGGACTCACTCAAACGTCTCAAATTTAGCTGCCTTTAAATAAAAATATTTTGAAGTGATACTGACTTTATCTTAAGCAATAAAAATGTTTCAGAAAGCTAACCTACGATAAAATGCTATTGAGCAGAAAGTCCTTAGATATTTTGGGTTTTGAAAATCTAGGGGAAAGGTTTTTCTAGATTATGCGCAAGAATTTCTCTACATAATTTTTTAAAGTGCATTCAATGCAGACATATGTCTTTGTTAACAGTATGTTCTTTCATCATTTTCTGTGACTGTTTCTGTAAAAAGGTTAAAAATATGTCTTCATTTCAGTTACTCCATACAAATGCTACCAAATTCCTCATCATAATTTATTTCAAAAAATGGGCTTCTATAGAATGTAATCTTAGACATTTGACAGTGTCAGAATATTAAATAGCTTGCTTCATATATTCTTTCTTCTGAAAATAATTTTAAAGAGGATGGGTATGTGCATTATTCTGGTGCATTCTTGTGGTAACTATTGCTTGTGTCAAGATACATTGGTACACTCAGTTTTAATTTCATGATTATGTCAGAGAGATGGAAAAAATAGTATTTATTTTAAGCACTTTTGTTGATGACACAGTGGCTGCAACAAAAGCTGGAAAGTCAGATCAATTTTATGACCAATTAAATGGAGTCTATGCAAAGGAAATTAATTTTATGTTAGAGGTTAAGCAAGGTGATAGTATTACATTCTTACATCTGTGATGATAAGGGGAAAGATAACTCATTGACTATTAAACATTTCCAAATGTTCACATTCCACATCATTTATACTTTGGACCTGTTCACTGTTTTGCTATTAAGTAAGTCCTTATCTTCTGGATGGTTAAATGTGCAATTCATGCATGCTCTAATGATTATTATGTATACCAAGGTCTTTATGAAAACTAGCTATTCACTTTATAGATGGTGGCTATCTTCTGCTCATTTGCAGTGTGACCAGTGGTTAGATGTATGTCAATGAAAATTATAATTCTCTCAGATTTTTGGAGAATATAAATGAGGAAAAGGCAATAATAAGACACAGCTGATTTTCATGAAGACTGAATATGGAAAATCTGAGAATGTAGTTAATTACTTCCACAACACACCACTGAGATATTCTTTCTATGTCATTTATTAGTTCTGTTAATTTTCTTAATCCCTTCATATTTTGCATTGCCTGAAAAAAATTCTTAAGAAATATTCCACCAATGCCACATGGTACCATAATCAAGACCATGAGGCATCAGGAACCATACAAATACAGACAGAAACTATAATATGATCTGAAATATATCAACCTTATTCTTTGCATATCCTAATACCGTGCTTGAATTTTTACTGCATCTGAACATTAAGCAATGGTCTTCAGAGATGCCTTTGTCCCTTTCTCAGTCTACTGCTCTGAGTCGTGAAGGCTTCAGGGTTTGACAAGTGATTTAAGAGTTCCTTGTCTTTTTTATTTATTTATTTTTAGCACAGAATTTCATTTGCCATTAAATAACCCATTTATGTAAGATGAAGTCCCTCTGAAACTCATCAGCAGGCTCTTTGTCCTTGACTAAAGCTGTAAGAATAATTAATATTTTGGTCTGGCTGCCAAACAAAAGCTGATTAGCATTTAAACAAGTATATAAATGTTTCATTATTTCTTTCCGAAGTGAAACCCTGGGAAAAAAACAGGTTACTATATTTGACATAATCTCATTGGTCCTCAGATAAAGTACTCTGCTGGTGGCACAGTTTAAGCAATGAAGAGTTAACTACTCAAAATGCTGAGAGAGGTGACAGCTTCACGACTCCCCAATAGCCCATCTAGGCTGTGGAGAAGAGACATTTGTGCTTACAGACTGAGATGACTCTAACCATCTGCTTACATGACATACAGTGATAACCGTGTATGAAGACCTGAATTCTCTTGTGGATGGTGTTCTACCATTCTTCCAAAGCTCTGAGATAAACTTTAAGTTTGGTGGTTAGAATATTCACATTGTTGAACTTTCTCTGAATTAAATAAAATAATTGAGGTATCTCATCTGCTTATGAATGAGTTACTCATCTTTATTTTCTAAGAGAAATTAATCTTCTATCAAATGAAATGTAATTCCTAAGACTGAATATCTTTGGTCAATTGAAGTCTAATTTAAGATCCATTTGAATAAAATAGAGAAAAGTCAGTGGTCAGAAGGCCTTATGATTGCTGTATACTGGTGGACAAAAGGTTATTTAATTGCATCTAAGAGCTTCTACAGGCCATTTGATTCTCTACATGAAAATTGTTCAGTTCTGAGAAAAGCAAGTAAAAGTTTAAGAGCTCAGATAAATGTTTGCTTGTTTGTTTACAAGCAAAACTATGTTGTTTTAGTCACAGTATTTTACATTTGCTGTATTTAGAATTATTTGCATGTTGTTCATGCCTGTCAATGAGATGATGAGTCAGAAGGGTTATTTGTAGATGGGGCAGAAACGTGCTAGGACAAGGATCAAGGCTGATGGAGGTGGTTCTGATTCTCTCAAGACAGATATCCTGTGAAATCTCAGAATGCTTCTAAAATAGGGTATTTTCAGAGTGTATTAAATATATATCGAAAGACCTGAGATATTCATAGCGTGCTAGCTGTCACTTTCCATTTAGTAGAGCAGCTTGAATGCTGTAAGAAGTGCTTTTCTCTTGTAATGCAGAAGTTAGAGCACTGACCCAGGGTGGAGCCATTCACCTTCCACTTTCTTCTTTGTTCACAGGGGCTAATTTCTACCTCCCTCAGCTCCAAGAAATACCTAGTGGTGGTGCCCGAGAGAAGCTTAACTCTCTTTTTCTCATCAAGCTGCTTCCTGGCACAGCTGGAAAAAGCTAAAGTTTAATGGACCTTAAGTACACTGAGGAAACATGACTGTGTTTATCGATGGCTGGTATGTTCAACAGAAACATTAAATAAATAAACAAATAAATACAAAGCAAATAAAGCAGTTAAAATAGGACGTTTGTCTCCGTAGTGACCATGCAATAATCAGAGGAAGATCCTTAAAAGATACTACTCCAAATCCTGTTGTCAGTTATGATTCATTACCTTTGATAAATCAGGTAAATGAACAGAAAGTGGGATTTATTTAATGCTACATAACAATCCTTGAGGTTAGGAGACCAAGTTCTTTGACACAGTCAGCTTTAGTCATTAGAAGGAAGCTATTTCAGTAATGAATTATTACAACCCTGGGAGTATTTTGGTAATGGTTCATCACCACAGTACACTGTGGACCTTAATAGTGCCTTACAATGTCAATATGTGTGGTATTTAAGGTTCCTATCATTCTAGCCGACCAGAAAGGATGAAATCCACCTCTGTGCTGCAGACCAGAACATGATCTATTCATCATGCAAGTCCCACATGAGTCCTGAAAATGCATTTTAACTCAGATGAAAGTCACACTTAAACCATCTTTGAAGTCTTCTGCACACTGCTGAACTTCAGTTGTGAATACAAAAACACCAGTTCGCAAATAAATCATTTTATGGAAAATTTCAGTCTCAGTCAGATTAGTTAAATGATATGAGCTTTTCCTCCAGTTTTATCTACACTATCTGGAACTTGTATTTTAGTTCAGTTTTAGGTAATCAAGTGCTGTAGAAAATAATGGCGGACAATAATAAGAACAGAAATGGTATTTTTTATATTAATAAGTTTGTTTATTGAACTTATAGCAAAATTAAAAAAAAAAAAATCAACATCAGGCATCTTCCTTCTGAATGATGGCCAGAAAATCAAAGTAATTCCTATAAAATACTTGAATCTTAAACTTTTGTCTATGTTCCATCCCCTCTGCTTACTTTGTTATTTTGCTGGTTAGTTGCCACAGCTACACAAACAATGCAGTTATCAGTGTTTAATTTGTATAAAAATGAGAAATTATAGCCTGACCTACTCTATTTAAAAAATATTTTTTAGGTGAAAGAAAAGCTTTTTTTTTACGCCTACTACAACATTTAGCTTCATATAATAAGACTTTATTTTCTCATTTTAAGCATGCTTTGACTCCTAAAGAGTTATTTTTTTTAAATAAAATTATTTAACTTTTTAAATACATTGCTTTCCAAACTAAAACTTTTCCTTTAGAAAAATGTATTTTACATTCATGTTCCATCACTTTTTCTGAGTTCGTTCATCTTAGACAGCTTACTAAACCCCAAAATCACTCCAAAGTCCTATAAGTTTATTGAAAGTATCTGTCAGTTTTGGTTCTCAGCATCCAAAGTAACATTAAAAACGAATAAAAAACAGTTATTTGAAAAAAAAGGTGTACTGAACTGAAGCGATCATATGTTAATTTCTACCTAAGATTTACTTTTTTTTTCTCACTCTTCTGTTTACTAAGCAATTGAAAATTATACAACCATGTAACCAGTTGATACCAAGAAACATTCTGAAATGAACATATTGAAAAATAATTTAACTTTTTTATCAGATTCTATTTATGCCTGCTGGAAAACATTGTATAAAATGTAACAGGTTCTTCTCTGTCTGGTTGTACTGGAAACTGAGAAGTCAACATTATTTGTAGTAGAAGAAATTACTTATTCACAACAACTCTCCAACACAGGAAATAACCATACTGAGTCCTTTAAAAATGGTGACGCTAAAGGTAGATTAATGAATTTCACTTTTTAAACGTATCAGTACATAGACAATATGTATGTTCTTGTTATCCAGTGCAACTTCGATTATTTCACTTAATGAAATGCAGCAGAACTTTTGCAGTTAGTGCAGTATGTAGCTGTATGTCTTTCTGTATCATCTTTTTTTCTCTCTCACAAATTTCTTAAAGGTAGTCTAACTCTTTTTATCCAGGTGTGTTCTTTGGACACAAAGAATAACAAAGGCAAATATAAAATATTCCATTTCTCCCTGTTGTGAACAATAAAGCCGCAGCTGAAATGAAGATTCTGTGCTTTGAAAATGTGCAAAATTTATCGTAACCACAAAGGAAATTATTTCAGTCGTTTGAATTATTTATTTTATTTTCAAGTTGCTCAGTGATGTATTGTTCAACTGCAGAAAACGTTGATTCCAGAAAGTCCATTTAAACAGAGTTACATGATTTGAGATGGTCTGAAGGTTAAAAACACAGATTTAGAAGCCAATGGAAATGAGCAAATGATTTCTGAATAACTCTGATTCTGGGGGGATGGGTTTTTCATCCTAGAATTAAGACTTTTGAAAAAGATAATGAAAAAAAAAAAAAAAAAAAAAAAACCTTTTTATCTATAAGAGTAGGATTTATAAGAGCAAAGACTAATTAATCACCCTAGTGTGCCCTAGACTTTTGTCCAGCAGACCAGTGTGAAAATCAAAAACTTTATTTGCTGTTCATTTTGAGCATTTGCATTAATTTCCCTTCATCTAAGAAATTTACAGCAAGTGTCTCAAGACTTGGACAACTGTCTTCAAGGTCAGATATCACTCATTTTTATTTACATAACTGCCCTTTCCGCAGTTAGTCTGAAGAAGGATTTCTGCTTTGTTCTGTCACTGGTTGGATAGTTTGAATTTTTCTGTCCTTCATGTGTGTTCTGTGGACTAAAAACATTTTTATTTTTCTACACTGATTCATTGTTTCTTACTTTACCTTTGCTAGAACAGTACTCTTATAACACAAAGAAAATAAAGCTGCTTCTATTCACATTGGGCTGCTTTGGGGGTCGAGATGCCTAAAATCTATATTTTAGGCACCTAAAATCTATATTTTGAAATTTGTGTGAAAGTGTCTCAGTATTTTGCTTCCATATAGAGCTATCATGGAAATAATATGATAGCTCATAGAGTCATAGGTATCAGATTCCCTTTCCCTAGTGTGCCTCAACTTATTTCCAAGAAATCAAATTTAGTTATGAGAGGAAGGCTCATTCACAATTTTATTCAAGTTTAAACATTTCCCTCAAACCCACTGGAACAGTATTTTCCTGGCACCCTGAGGTTGCCAATAATCCAAAAATCAGTAAACATTTTTTCAGCACAACTAATATATCTTTTTTTCAGCTCTTCTATGTCAGAGGTTTTTTTTTTCTATTAGCCTTAGCTACATTTCAATCAGTGAGATTGTTTCAGAAATTTTCTATCAATTGTTTTTACACCATCATGAAACAGTCTGGCTAAATGCATGTAGACATCAGCTTAGTATCTTCACATTTCTTGAAGAGAACCCAAAGCTGCCAAAAGGCAAATTCTGCTTTTATCTGTAGTAGAAAAAAATTACTATCTCTCTAAACAGTTACAGAAACTTGAAGGAAGTTATCCTGATCATTCACATTTTTTCAGCCAAAGGATTGAAGCAGTTCTAAAGACCTGAGCAAATATGAAGAATTCTGAAAATAAGATAAGATGATAGAACGCTTTCCTTATAAATTAATTGGAAAAATTGAGCCTAGAATCTCAAATTGATTTAATTCCTAAACACATTCTTTTTGCTTCAATGCAGCACTAGCAATATTTGCTTTACAATTATCCTGAAAGGACCTCCCACCTAAGTCTGGAGGCTTGATTGTGTTCATTATTTTACAAACACATGAAAAAAGTTCTTATATTACCCTTTTGTAAATATATACAGGAGTGATTATGAGGAAGAAAGAACTATTCCCTATTTATGAAGAAAAAAACCCGTGAACTATCTAAAGGTCATACTACTGTAAGTGCCATAAATTTATCTTCTTTTTCCTCAAAACATATATATGCACACACATAATAATATTTACAATTTTTATTTTTATTTTTTGTATCAAATTATAAGACTGAAGCAGAATCACACTCCCCACAGCCACATTCCTGCTATGGCTATCCAGCTTAACAAAATGCAAAACAGTATCAGTTTTCAGACAGTGTGCCATGACCAAAAAAATGCTGATAGTCTACTATTAATACAAAGCTTTGATAAAAATCATACAACCAAGTAAATATGAGTAAAGTTAAAGCAAGTAAAGGAAGCTGCTGTAGAATAGGCATCTCTATGGTAAACAGACATTAACAGCAAAGAAAGAAATTTCCAAGGAATAACAAATAACAACATCTTTTATCTAGAAGTTCTTTTGTGGCTTTTTCATTCCTATATATATGCCTTTTAGCAATAAAAGGTGACAGACTTCGTTACTCTCTAGAGGCCCTACCCAGCCTAACAGATTCCAAAATCCATTGTCTGTTTTTTACTAAGGCATTTAAATTGAAAACCAGGAGTTGGAGGCCTATGAGGGCTCAATTTATTATTCCATGATAGTAATAATAGCACTAGGAATAGGAATAAAGGATAATTTATTGTATTGCAAAATCTGAGCGTTGATTGTAGAAGGCAGAAATCTCAAAAACACCAAACTGCATTTGGCAGAAATCTCAAAAACTCAGGGAGGTATATTCTTGTTGCAATTTCATCACATACCTCTTAAGCCTCCAGTACAAAGTGATATATATATATATATATAAAAGGAGTAAACAGATCTAAAATAGACCTTCTTTCATCTTCTGAAACATCTCACTCAAAATCTCACATATTCACCTTAATTTCAGGACAATTACCTGTAAAATATCCCCAAATCTTGTTGCACAACATTTCTCATGAAACATTGTATGTTCCTATCAGCTGTTCCCTGAAGCTGAAATACTACACTATTTGATTCCTTTACCTAATCATAGAATCATAGAATCATAAAACTGCTCAGGTTGGAAAAGACCTTAAAGATCACCAAGTCCAACCACAACCTAACCATACTACCCTAGCTAACAACCCTCTGCTAAATCATGTCCCTGAGTACCACATCCAAAGGTTTTTAAACACATCCAGGGATGGTGACTCAACCACCTCCCTGAGGAGCCTATTCCAGTGCTTAACAACCCTTTCTGTAAAAAGAAGTTTTTCATATCCTGGCGCAATTTGAGCCCAATTCTCCTTGTCCTGTCATCTGTCACCAGTGAGAAGAGACCAGCCCCGCTTTTGCTGTAAGCCCCTTTCAGATATTGGAAGAGAGCAATAAGGTCTCCCCTCAGCCTCCTTTTCCCCAGACTAAACAGCCCCAGTTCCTTCAGTCTCTCCTTGTAGGACATATTCTCCAAGCCCTTCACAAGTCTTGTTGCCCTTCTTTGGACCTGCTCCAGCACCTCCATGTCCTTTCTGTACTGAGGTGCCCAAAACTGAACACAGTACTCAAGGTGAGGCTTCACCAATGCCAAGTACAGGGGAAGGATGACTTCCCTAGTCCTGCTCACCACACCATTCCTGATACAAGCCAGGATGACATTGGCCTTCTTGGCCACCTGGGCACACTGCTGGCTCATATTCAGACGACTGTCCATCAGCACACCAAGGTCCCTTTCCATCAGGCAGCTTTCCAGCCACTCTTCCCCAAGCCTGTGGGGTTGCCTTTGGTTGTGACCAAAATGCAGGATGTGACACTTGGCCCTATTGAAACTCATACAGTTTGCCTTGGCCCATTGATCCAATCTATCCAGGTCCTTCTGTAGTGCCTTTCTCTCCACAGGCAGATCAACACTACCTCCCAACTTGGTGTCATCTGCAAACTTACTGAGGGTGCATTCAATCCCCTCATCAAGGGGATCGTATTACTATAATTCAAAGATTGGAATATTTAAATACAAAATGTTTTAGTTTGAACCCATCTCACACAAGTTGTTATTAGTAAGACCACAACAACATGCAGCTGACTGTCACTCAGGTGTTTATGGAGGCAGAAATAAAAATCCCATTCCAGCTCAGTGTTAATCAATCTTTGTCACTCCACCAAGCTCTTTAATCTGATAAGTTCCCTCGTGTCTAGGAGAAATAAAAAAATCCCATAAATAGAATCTGTGTGGCCTAAACCAGCAGACTGCAGGAAATGTAGCACCAGGGAGAACACAGCTGCTCTTAGCAGCATCAAGTTTTCAGGCCAGCACAAGTCACCCATAGACAAGACACCCATAGACCAGAGCTGGAGGTGGCTGACCCATTTCTCCAGTGCACCAACAGCTCTGTGCTATAGCCACCAGTCCTTGGAATCTTCCTCTGACATGTCCTTTTCTTCATTCCAAGTACAGTGCATGCTCAACATCTAGATTTATGTGTTTCTTCTCCCTGTCTTCAGAGAAATTCCCAT
Source organism: Alectoris magna (assembly GCA_030625065.1). NCBI lineage: Eukaryota > Metazoa > Chordata > Aves > Galliformes > Phasianidae > Alectoris > Alectoris magna. The sequence goes on from CM060561.1 coordinate 6,786,882, forward strand.
CATCAGCACTGTCACACTGAGACAAATCTAATATCTCATGCATTCTGGCTCTGATCTGTCAACAGAGACTTTGCTTCTAAGAGTCAGACAGGAAGGTGGCTAATCTGACACAGGTGGCCTGGGCATTATTTCCATTAAAGGCTCATCTCATTTATGACTGGTCTAAATCATATCCCAAAGGCTGTCCATACTGTTGGGATGCTCAAGACTGAGATTGCACTTCGGTCCAGGCTCCTCATGGTTAGCCACATTGCCCATGTTTGTTCATGGCCTGTGCTAAGCTGAAATTAAGTCAATGCTCTGTCTTCCTGACAGGAAAACAGAGACATAGCTTGGGTAATGACCATAGCTTGAAATGTACAGCCAGTTTTAGGGTAGACATTGCCAGCACAGCATAATGCCATGCACTATGTTATAGTTAGTGTCCAGATAGCACTCCAACTTTTTTTCCCTCTCCTCAGATAGATAGTGCTTATAGTGAGCCTTTAAATGTCATTGTGACCCCACGGGCAAATCTCAGACTTCTGATTCACTGATTTGGAAGATTTTTGTATTTCTGAGAAGTACAAAAAGCCACAGAAACCAAAGAAATGACCTGGTAAAAAGTATGAGGGGACTCAAGAAGCAGAAAAGAACCCAGGAACTATCAGTGGCTCTGGAGTAGGCAGCAGCACAAGAAAAATACTTGGAGATACAGCCCTGTGGGATTTTCTAGTCCTTAGACAGTACTAGGAGTGTTGCTGTTACTTACAGAAGGCAACTTCTGGTGCTAATGTGGAAGCTACCCTTGCTGCTCTCCAATTCCCTGGCAGAGGAGAGGAGTGGAGGAGTAAGAAGCTCTTCTGGAGATAGGCAAGAACCAGAGCTAGACAGTATGTACAAACACAGGTAAGTTGTACCGAATGCAAAACTGCATTTTTATTTTATTTTATTTTATTTTCCTAGGTAAAAAGCAATGGATACAATCTGGAATGCAAGAGGTTCTGTCTGAACACTAAGATGACCATGTATGGGTGGTTGAGCACTGGCACAGGTTACCCAAAGAGGCTGACGAGTCTCCCTCTTTTGAGATGTTCAAATCCACCCATACTTGGTCCTGGACAAGTTGCTCTGGGTGGTCTTGCTTGAGATGACATTTTGGACCAGATATCCTCCAGAGATCCCATCCAACCTAAAAAATTCTGTGAATCTGTGATTCTGTTTTACACTGTAACTTATTGCTATAGACTCTGTCTTGTAATTCTACTGAGGAAATAAATATTTTTAACGTGCTAAACAGTCAGTCTTTCATTTTAGAGATTATTCTAGGATATGTGGTCATTCATCCTCTGGGTATCGTATTAGTCAGAATGTGATCAGCAGCCGAGTGATGAAAACGTTTAGATACTAGTTCAATAAAAAAAGGAATAATACAGGCAAAAAGGACTAAGAGCATATGAGCAACATAAAGATAGAATAAAGAGAGAAAGTAAAGAGAAAACTTGATGGTTAGTCAGTGTAGGAAGGAGGATAACATGACTACAGCATACACAGTCTTCAAAGGAATATAGTTGATTTTTTTTATGGAAAACTTGTTGAGCAAACCCAGCATCAAAGTGTTTTTGGTTACACATGGAGTTCCCGATTAGCCCAGAGACTGTGAAGGTCGGGAGGAAAGTAAAAGGTTTGTTTTAAGATGTTCTGTGGGAAAGAACATGCTGTAAACCAAATCCTTCTAACTTGCGTGCACAGTTTACACTGATTTCCTCTGAGGAAGAAATAAGTGTATTACAATCTGCACTTCCCTCATGGGAGCTTGGATTGCTGTCTGGTACAGCACTGGATTAAACAAATCTGGCCTGAAGTGCCCTGTTCACCAATTTTGTTGGCATGGCTCCCGCTGGGCTAGCAAATGTTCTGTAACATGCAGCAGACTGTGACAATGCATATGGCCTTTGGGACACTGCCGTGCAAGTGATTATTTTAATATTTTTCTTGAAGAACCCAGCTGGAGAGTGTGAGCCAGCATTTTCCAGGTAGGATATATGACTCAGAACATGAAGGGATTTCTGATATTAGCCATAAACTCTCGGTCTCCTTACACTGAGTGTCCCTGTCTGAGAGGGCAGAAGATATTGACTTTGGTCAAGACAGAGGGAGGGACATCTGGGGGCTTGTCCATGATCCAACACACCCAACATAACATTAATATCTATTATAGACCAGCAAGGGCTGTGACTGAGTGGCAACATTTAAAATCCATTTACTTATAAATCCCTTCACATAGACAATATGTAATTATACAAATGTAATTTCAGTCACTGGGTAGCTAGAGAAGATTCTTCTAGTAATATGGCTGATTGTTACCACCATGAATACAGTTTCTGCCTAATGGTACAAATCACATCTGATTTGATGCTGCTGTACTTGGATTTCTCCTGTTTACACTGATACTTCATCAACTGGTAAGAAAGATGAACAGACAGATTCAGAAAAAAAATGATGGTTACTATCTGGGACATTTGGTACCCCAAAATAGCATGTTGACAGAAAGCTAGTATCTGGCTTAACATGCTAAGCTATTTTTCCAGAAGTTGTACACTCACTGTTGATTTCACAGACTATACAGATGTTTCAGTCCATACAACACAAGAAAGTTTATTCCAGGAGTATCTTTCTTTATGAAATGGGATGGAATGGACAAGGGCTACAATCTTCACATCTAACATCAAAAGAAATTATATGGAAAGGTGACACACTGATTATAAATACTGTTTTTCTGAACCACAACAGGTTTGGATACATTACATTGGGAGGCCATGAAGTAGATGGTTCAGATGATTCAAGTCAGGTCTGAGGCTTACTAAATCCAATCACAAATGAAATGCAAATGTATAACATATCAGTTGGGCTTAATTTCCGCTCTCTGCAAAGGCAATGTGAATAACGCTAGCAGAAGCCAGGAGTGAACAGGAGATAAAGAATTGCTTGGAAAAGTCCCATGCAATATGAAAGCATATTAATATTCAAAAATTACCTCATCTTACCTCAAAAGAAGCACATCCAAACAAACAGTAAATCAGGCAAAAATGCTGGGAGGCCTGCATGTGTGGACAAGGGGCTCCTGGCTAAACTCGAACATCAAAAGGAATCATACAGAAGGTGGAAGAAAGGAATTAGCCTCAGAAGAATATAGAGACATTGTCCAAGCATCTCGAGGTGATGTTAGAAAAGCTAATGTACAAATAAAAATGAATCTGGCCAAAGAAATCAAAGACGTGAAGAGCTTCAGGAAGTACATCAATGACAAAAGGAAGACTAGGTATAGCGGGCCTACTACTGAATTAAATGCAAAACCTGGTTAAAAGAAATATCAAAAAGGCTGAGGTACTGTGTGCATTCTTTGCCTCAGTCTTTACCAGCACAAACATCCTCCAGGAACCTCAGTCCCAGATAATGGGGTTTAAACTAGATCAAGGATGATGCGTCCTAGGTAGAACAGGATCAGGTCAGGAAATACTTAGGCATATGGGCAAACATGTGTCATACAATCAGAGGATCACAGAATCATAGAATCTTTAGAGTTGGAAGGGACCTCCAAAAGCCATTTTGTCCAACTCCTCTGAAATGAACAGGGACATCCACAGCTACATGAGGTTGCCGAGGTCCTTCCTTATACAGCCTTACCTTGAAAAGTCTCCAAGGGACAGGGCATCAACCACATCACTGGACAGCCTGTTCCAGTGCCTCACCACCTTCACTGTAAAAGATTTTTTCCTTATATCTAACCTAAATCTTCCCTCTTTGAGCTTGAAACCATTTCCCCTTTTCCTATCACCACAGATCCTGCTAAAGAGTCTGCCCCATCTTACCTGTAACTCCCCTTTAGGTATTGAAAGGCCACTATCACATCACCTCAGAGCCTTCTCTTCTCCAGGATGAACAGTTTCAGCTCTTTCATCCTGTCCTCACAGCAGAGGTGTTCAATTCCTTTAATAATTTTTCTGGCTCTCCTCTGGATGCGCTCCAACAGGTCTATATCTCTCCTGCACTGAGGACTCCACATCTGGATACAGTCCAAGTATCTAATGAGTTACACCCACAAGCATTGAGGGAGCTGGCAGATATCTTTACAATATCACTCTTGATAATTGTGAATCTTTCACAGTGACTAATTCCCCCAAATTAGAGGAAAGTAGAAGTCAACCCTATCTTCAGGAAAGGCAACAAAGAGATCCAGAGAACTGCAAGCCAGTGTTACGGTTTTACTGGATCTGGAATCACAGAATCACAGAATCACAGAATCACAGGATTGTAGGAGTTGGAAGGGACCTCCAGAGATTATTGAGTCCAACTCCCCTGCCAAAGCAGGTTCCCTACACCAAGTCACCCAGGTAGGCGTCCAGGCGGGTCTTGAATATCTCCAGAGAAGGAGACTCCACAACCCCCTGGGCAGCCTGTTCCAGTGCTCCGTCACCCTCACCGTAAAGAAGTTCTTGTGCACATTCATGCGGAACTTCCTATGCTCCAGTTTCTGGCCGTTTCCCCTTGTCCTGTCTCCACACACTTCTGAAAAGAGTCTGGCCTAGTCACTTTGCCCCCCACACCCTAGATATTTATAGACCTGGATCAGGTCCCCTCTCAATCTTCTTTTCTCAAGGCTAAACAGACCCAGTTCACTTAGCCTTTCTTCCTAGGGTAGATGCTCCAGGCCCTTCACCATCTTTGTAGCCCTCCGCTGGACTCTTTCCAAGACATCCCTGCCTTTTTTGTACTGGGAAGCCCAGAACTGGACACAGTACTCCAGATGAGGCCTTACCAGGGCAGAGTAGAGGGGGAGGATCACCTCCCTCGACCTGCTGGCCACGCTCTTTTTAATGCACCCCAGAATGCCATTGGCCTTTTTGGCCACGAGGGCACACTGCTGGCTCATGGCCAACCTGTCATCCACCAGGACACCCAGGTCCCTCTCTGCAGAGCTCCTCTCCAGCAGGTCATCCTCCAGCCTGTACTGGTGCATGTAATTATTCCTCCCTTAAGTCTTATGAGTCTATCTAAGTCTCTGAAGAAGTCTTATGAGGACTGTCTGAGGGAAAAGTAATTGTTTAGTCTGGATGAGAGGAGGCTCAAGGGAAACCTTATCACTCTCTACAGCTCTCTGAAAGGAGTAGTGAGGTGGGGGTCAGTCTCTTCTCCCAGGTAAAAGCAATAGTATGAGAGGCAATGGCCTCAAACTGCACCAGAGCTTGTTCAGCTGGTTCAGCTGGATATTAGGAAAAAATTTCCTCTCCAAAAGAGTGGTCAAGCTGCCCAAGGAGTTGGTGGAGTCATCATCCCTGTAGGTGCCCAAGAAATATGTAGATATGGCACTGAGGGATATCGTTTAGTGGACATATTTGGATTAGTTTGATGATTGGACTAGATGATCTCAAAGGTCTTTTCCAATCTTGGATTCACCAAGGGAAAGCTGTTGTTTTTCAACTTCATAAGGTTCTATGATAGGCTTGGTAGATGACAGGAGAGCAGCAGATATTGTTTTCCTTTCACAATGTTTCCCAGAAGCTCCTCATAGAAAAGCTGTTGATCTATTGTCTGGATGCATATATAGTTCAGTGAATTGAAAACTGTTTAACACCTTTATTAATTCTCAGACATTCCATGATTCTGTGATGTAGCTAACCAAAGTCCAGTGGTGAATAAGAGTCACCAGTGTTGATTTTATTAGCTTCCACCAGTAAATCTGGTGAGATGAAGATGTGAAAGGATCAACACATAATTTAGAATATGTAAAATATAAACTCTGATAACAATTTTCTATTGAATCAATTTCATGCAATTTTTTGTTGATTTTTGTTTGTTTTTTAAAAGTCTTTTTGCTGTTATTCAAATTGTGTTTGTAACATTTATAGAATCATAGAATCATCATTGGAAAAGACTTCTAAGATCATCCAGTCCAGCAGTCCACCCATCACCAATATCACCCACTAAACCATGCCCTTCAGTACAACATCTAAATGTTTTTTGAACACCTCCAGAGTTGGTGACTTCACCACCATGCTGGGCAGCTCATTCCAGTGCCTGAACGCTCTTTGAAGTATTTCCTGTTGTCCAAACTGAATCTCTCCTGGCGTAACTTCAGGCTGTTCCCTCTGGTTTTATTGCTGCTCACCTGGGACAAGAGGCCAATCCCCACCTCACCACAACCTCCTTTCAGGTAGTTGCAGAGAGCAGTAAGGTCACCCCTAAGCCTCCTCTTCCCCATACTAAACAATCCCAGTTCTCTCAGCCCCTTCTCATAATACTTGTGCTCCAGATCCTTCACCAGCTATGATGCCCTTCTCTGAACATTTTTCAGGGCCTCAGCATCTTCCTTGTAGTGAGCGACACAAAACTGAACACAGGTGTGGCCTCACCAGGGCTGAGTACAGAGGGATGATCACCTCCCTGCTCCTGCTGGCATCACAATTTCTGATACAAGCCAGGATGCCATTGGCCTTCTTGGCCACCTGGACACACTGCTGGCTCATGCACAGTTGAGTGTCAGCTAACACCCTCAGGTCCTTGTTCTCTTCACAGCATTCCAGCCACTCTGTCCAAAGCCTGTAGCATTCCCTGGGGTTGTTGTGGCCAAAGTGCAGGATCTGAGACCTGATTGGTCTCAGCCCAGCTATCCAGTGCATCCCAGCTATGAAGCCTGCCCAGATCCCTCTGTAGGGCCTTTCTACCCCCAGGCAGATTGACACTTCCTGCCAATTCCTATGAAGAAAGTTGAGGGCACTGGGTTTGTTTAGCTAGAAGAAAATAAGGCTCTGGGGAGATCTCACTGTGGTCTTCCAGTATTTGAAGGGAGCGTTTAAACGGGAGAGGGAATGACTGCTTATGAGGGTGGGGGAATGACTGCTTATGAGGGTGGGTAGTGGTAGGACAAGGGAGAATGGTTTTAAACTAAGACAGGGGAGATTTACATTTGATATTAGGAGGAAGTTTTTCACACAGAGGGTGGTGACGCACTGGAACAGGCTGCCCAAGGAGGTTGTGGATGCCCCATCCCTGGAGGCATTCAAGGCAAGGCAAGGCTGGATGTGGCTCTGGGCAGCCTGGTCTAGTGGCTGGTGACCCTGCACATAGCAGGGGGCTTGTAACTGTATGATCATTATGGTCCTTTTCAACCCAGGCGATTCTATGATTCAATGATTCTATGATTCAACTTCATGTCATCTGCAAACTTACTGAGGGTGCACTCAATGTCCTCATCCAGGTCATCAATAAAGACACTGAACAGGACAGGTCCCAGTACTGACCACTGGGAAACATCACTTTTGACCACTCACCAGCTGGATTTAATTCCATTCACCACCACTCTCTGGTCCTGGCCACCTGCCAGTTCTTTACCCAGTAAAGCATGTATCTGTCTAAGTCATGGGCTGCCAGCTTCTCCACGAGAATATTTCTGGAGACACTGTCAAAGAATTTTCTGAAGTCTAGATAGACTTCATCAACAGACTCCCTCATATACCAGGTGAGTAACTTGATCATCAAAGGAGATCAGGTTGGTCAAACAGGACCTGCCTTTCATGATCCAGTGCTGGTTAGATCTGATCCCTCAATTGTCCCACACATTCTCTACGATCACCCTCATAAGAATCTGCTACACAAACTTTCCTGGCACCAAGGTCAGGCTGACAGGTCTGAAGTTCCCCTGATCCTCTTTACAATGCTTCCTGTAGATGGAGTCACATAGGCAAGCTTCCAATTCTCTGGGACTTCTCCAGTTGACCTGGAACACTGAAAGATGTTGGAAAATGGCTTCACTGTCACCTTCGACAGCTCTCTCACTGTGTTGTTGATTTTGGTCAACTTTGCTAGATCAAAACAGTTCTGTCAAAAAATCTTTCATGGATGCTTTCCATTTCCAATTCATCAGATTTATTTCCATTCTATTTCTCTTCTATTTGACTTTGTACTGATAGGTGTAAGAAATAGTGAAGCACCAGTAATGTATAATACATGTATAGCAGCATCACTTGTTTTGCAGGGAAACAAGATGTGAATATGGATAATATTAAAATAGGAAATAATCAGAACAAAATTATTCGTATTGCAAGGTAGAGTAAAAAGATATTTGTTTCTAATATTTTAAAATATTCTTTAAATCCTATTGTTTAAATGGCATTATTTTCCCATTATTACTAGAAAATTGTAGAAGTTCTACAAAATAAAAATATTTAGTCTTCAGTCAATTACAGTAGAGTAGAATACTATTCTTTCTTTTCAACTCCTGCTATTTTAAAGAGCATCCTTTTTTTTTACTAAGAATTGTAATACCATCAGTGTCCAGCAAAACTGACAGTTCAGATTGGAATCAGGATTGAATTTATGTTCTCTAACAGTTTTTTGCAAGATTTTAGTAACCATCTCATGACTTCAGAGGGACAGTAATTATTATAAATTAGTTATCATAAGTTGTTTGCTTCTGTCTGCCTCTGTGTTAAGATGCTGTTTCTGTATTAATGCAAAGACATATGTTCCAACACATAATTCAACTGATGTGTTGATACCTATGACTTTATTATACAGAATAATCACAGAATTTCATTTTTTTCTGAATCTTTATTTCTTATACTAACCAGAAAAAGAAATCAGAGAAAACAAACAACCGCTCCTGCCCCCTCAAAAACACTCAATAAGCTAAAATCATAGCTTTTTTGAAAGAAATGTCCTCCTGTCAATGTGTCTCCTAAAACACTTTGGATGAACTTCCTGCAAGCTCAACACAGAAGAATTGATTCTGCCTTTACTACAATTGAATAATTGAGCATTTCTTGTTAGACTTCTCAAAAGGAGGTCTGAAGTCATACTGGAGGTCAGCAGAAATAGAAGACAAAGGGGAATTTTTCTTACTGCTTTGCTAATTCTGGGGAGTAAGAAAGAAGGAAATATATTGTTGCTAAAAGGGGCCTTCTACTTTATATATATATATATATAAACTGAAACCAAAAACATCACATTAAACCAAACAAGTTGAACATACAGGTCATGCTTATTTTAGTTTCAGTCCCTGGAGTGCCATTTCCTGCAACTTAATTGTCAGCTATAGCAACATGCACAGTGCAATTAATGTTATTCTGATGCACAAAAGAAATTATTAGTTTGACTAATTGCAGCTGCTTTCTCCCAGGAATAAGGATTGGGGAAGAAAGAGAAAAAAACATGGGGAAGCAGTATGAAAAACTATAGCATAGGGAAAGACCTCTTCATAATCACAGTAATTAACATATTTGTGCCTTAATGCTTGCAGGCAGGCCGTTTTGAAAAGACCAGGACTCCCTAATCTGTTCACAAGCACTGAAGCTGTTACATCCTTGCAAGATGTTTTCATGCAGTGCTCATAGTATGCCACTGAAATGAAGTTATCACATCTTTCACTTTCTCTCTAAGAACAAATTCCTACTTATGAAATGTCATTTTGTGGTTGCAAACTTCATCCACATCTATTAGCTTGCACTTCTTTTCTTCTCTCTGGTGGGGATCAGTTTTGCATTTCCGGTAAATATGCCCTAGACAAATGTTAATGACACTGAATTAAAAGGAGAAAAAGAAATCTAAGTCTGTTCATGAAATAGCCTCAACATTAGCAGGGTCAGATTTGTTTTCATGTATTGTTACTTTTGGCTCTGCAGAGGGATAACAGATCTTTAAGAAACATCCTGTAGGCTCTGAGCTCTGCTTTTATGATCCTAAGAATTGTTTTATTATTTTTTTTTTAATTAGTTAAATTTACCTTTCTTGCCTTGAGGACAACACCTTACATGAAGGTACTGTTGCTTGTGCTTTCAGAGGAAGCAGTGCCAATATAGATAATAACAAAACTCCCTGCTTCATGTGGTCTGTTCCCAAAACCTATGTCTTATTCCTTGGTTCTTTCATCACATTGTCTAGATGTGCCTCTAAAGCTTTGACAAGGAAATCAGAAATTGTGGAGCGACGAAGAGGAATGGAAAACAGAAGTGAGGTATCTCTACTTCTCCAAGGAGCCTTCCTACCTCTTGCCATGCACCTGCAACTGCTTAACAAAGCCTAACATCTCAGAATCATAGGATTGTTCATGTTGGGAAAGAATTCTAAGGTCATCTAGTCCAACCATCAACACATCATCACCATGTCCACTAAACTATGTCAGTGCCCTCAGTGCCACACATACACCTCTCTTGAGCACCTTCAGGGACTGTGAATCCATCACTCCCCTGGACAGCCTGTTCCAATGCACTGACGCTCTTTCTGAAAATAATTTTTTTTTCCAAATATCCAACCCAAATCAATCATCTCCCACTGTCTGCAGATGCATTCATCTTGAGGCCTCCAGTGCTGCTGTGGGGAATGAACAATGCTTCTGGGAAATTCCTTTTCAGAGACAGCTGCATACACCCAAGTTTACAACCTGGAACAGAAATACTGAATTTTGCTGTGATTTGAAAGGATTTACAGAGACCAGGAGCAGAATTGAGATGCTTTGGGAAGGGAGTGGCTGTGAAACAGCAGATGAAATGAAGCAAATGAGGTCAACTTGAGTAAGGAGGATACTTAGACATATGTTATTTGTGCTATTTTTATGTAGCAGTTCATAACTAGCTCATCATACTGCTGGAAAAAGGTTGCCACCGATTGCCAATAATACATCACAATAAGGAAGGTGCAATTCCTGCCTTTCGATTTTCCTCAGTCTACTGAAAAAAAAAAGATTAGACATGCAATTACTCTTTCATATACAGAAAAAACAAAAACAAACAAAAAAAAACCCATCTATTTCCTTTTTGATGGAAGTGAACTCTGCAGAAATGCGTGGTTCTGTATAATCTCCCATTAACTCCTGTTGCATGCATGTATTTTCTCTATGAGGTTTACCTCTTTATCCTGAATGATGGATCCAGATAAATCATACCAAAATGAACAGTAGCTGCTCTCTCCTTCACTTATTCACCAAATTGTAATTATTCTGCTGCACTTTAATGTTGTGCATTATTTTTCATAGAATCATAAAATCATAGAAAGGCCTGGGTTGAAAAAGACCACAATGATCATCCAGTTTCAACCCCCTGCCATGGGCAGGGTCACCAACCACCAGACCAGGCTCCCAGGTGCCACATCCAGCCTGGCCTTGCCTTGAATGCCTCCAGGGATGAGGCATCCACAATCTTCTTGGGCAACCTGTTTCAGTGTGTCACCACACTCTGAGAGAAAGACTTCCTCCTATAATCTAACCTAAACCTCCTCTGTCTTAGTTTAAAGCCATTCCCCATTGTCCTATCATGATCCATCAATTCCACTATGCACCCCTTGAGTGCAGGAGGCCAAAAAAGGGAGTTGAATTTCACATAGCAAATAAATTAAAAAAAAAAAAAAAAAAAAAAAAAAATTACACAAGACAGAAAGCAAAGTTTCAACACTATTGAACAGAAGACAATAAATTTTCTTCTGTTATTGTGACATACATAAAGGCAACTTCATGATTTTATAGTATCCTAGAATGATTTAATTTGGAAGGGGTCTTTAAAGATCAGCCAGTCCAACTCCCCCTGCCATGGCATGGACATCTTCCACTAAATCTGCTTGCTAAAAGCCCCATCCAGTCTGGCCTTGAACATCTCTATCTATAGAGCATCCACAGCTTCTCTGGGCAATCTGTGCCACCATCCTCTGTGTAAAGACCTTTTTCCTCATCTAAATCCAATTGCTTTTAGTGTACTCCTTGTCCAGTCACTAATTACCCTAGTAAAGAGTCCCGCCCCATCTTTCTTGCACCTGAGAAAACATTCTGATTCAGCAAAGGAAATATTTCAATCTTTACAAAAAGCAGTTTTCCTTTATAATTTGGAATAATGTTATATCAACAGCCAGAAGTAACTTTCAGAAGTCAGCTATATTAACATACAGAAAAATGTAGACAACATATATCTTACAGAGATACAACTGTGATTGAAATATGTGAACTAAAAATAAATGTTTCAAAAATATTTTCTCACTTTATTAACCAAGAAAATTACAAGACATTTTCCCTGTAATTATTAATGTAAGAAAAACAGATAATAAAAATTCCCAGAAGTTCCTTTCTCCTGCAGCAGTTTTTCAATTATTTTGTTTTCCTTGACTTTGCTTAGGTTTGACTCAGCACACACCATATCTTTGTGTAAACAAGCAGAGGTTCCAATAGAGATTTTGCACTATTAACTTTCACAGGAGACCACACAAAGAGAAAGGTAACTGGCACGGGCAAGTAGCTCTGTTGGCCTCATTAGCAAACAGCATTTCAAAAGCCAGCACAGGAGGTTCTGCAGTTTCCCTCTTGGCTGCCCAATTCTTGTCTGACAAAAAAAAAGGTCAAGTGAAGCTGTGTATTTTGTTCGTCTTCCTCAGAATAGAGTCAGGTCCAGAGGGAAATTATTGTCTTATGGCTGTGAAGAGGAAAAGTGCTTAACACAAGGCCCTTTATTTATGGGGTCACCAGAGGGAGCTTGGCAGCTCTCAGCTGAAGAAATGTCTATCTTAGCATATTTTCATGGCTGCTACCACAAAAATATAAATTTCTTCATATATTGGTACAGGTAGGAGAAACACTACCTTTGTGATAGAATTAATTTTCACAACAGAAGCAACATGGTATGTATCAGTTAATACATATAAAGTATTCCACAAAGAAGTCCATGCTGGAAGCAACATTTGAAATCTTCTATCCTGGTTCTGAGCAGAAACAGAACAGGGAATTCATGACTTCACGTAGCCTAAAATTAAATGACACAAACTATGTAATGAGCAACCCCAAATGATCTTATTTTATTTCTGGGAAACTTCTCCTTGAATGGAGCCTCAGTATGCTGAATTTAATGTTATTTGTATTTATTTGGATAGATCACATAAACATAAGCAAAAATTAGATTGCCTAATTTTGGCAGCAAGGTAGATGTTCAAAAGTATAAGGGAATGGCTGGGTGTTTTATTTTGATTGTTGGTTGGCTTTGGAGTATTCAAAACTTAGCTTATTCTTAAAGAAAATTTCAGCAGGGTTTCTTTTTTTCATGTTCTGTTTTTCTCCCCTCACCCAAAGAAGATATGGATGCTTTTCACCAGATCAGAATGCTCAAAGCCCTATCAAACTTGGCTTTGAACACCTCCAGACGTGGGGCATCCTCACCACCTTCTGTGTAAATAATTTCCTCCTAGTATCTAACCTAAATCTCCCCTCTTTTAGTTTAAAACTGTTTTCCTCATCCTATCTCTATCAAACTGTGTAAAAAGTCAGTTTCCATTCTGTTTATAAACTCATAAACCAAATCAAAGAAACAGAGCTCAGTGGTGCAGTGTAGGCAGTTTTAAACAAAAGTACATAATATGAATACTTGGAGTATGACTAGGTTACTATTCTGGAAGAAAACTTGTGAGAGTGAAGCTGACCTTCCCAGTGGCATGGTATATAACATGAGGCTGCAGACTGGTATGGGAAATTCAAATTGGATACTAAGATAAATCTCATACTCGGGAGGGCAGCACATAGCTTAACTGTAGACTCTGTCCAAGGAGGTTTTTACATCTTGGCATCACAAACTCAAACTGCCTGATCCATAGATCTTTATTTTGATGAAAATCCTGGCTATTACAACCAACACTGGTATGATTACGCTTTAGCGTGACGTGGAAAACATCGTACAAATGAAGGATTCTTAATCAGATGGGGAATTCTTTCATGCTCAAAAACCCAGAATGATCATCTAGTTTTAATCCCACTGTCATGGGCAAGGTCACCAACCACAAGACCAGGCTGCCAGGAGCCACATCCAGCCCAGCCTCCAGGGATGGGGCATCCACAACCTCCTTGGGCAACCTGTTCCAGTGTGTCACCATACTCTGAGAGAAAAAACTTCTTACTCATATCTAACCTAAAGCTCCCATGTCTTAGTTTAAAACCATTTCCCCTTGTCCTATCTCTATCCACCCATGTAAACAGTCATTAATAATTTGTTTTTAATGATACGTGATGAAAATTTGATAACATTATGCAATAGAGAATGCAGTAAGCAAAATATGATGAAGGGTACAATTCTTAAGAAGTATTCTTTTTTTTTTCCTTTAAAAACAACAACCTTTTCACAAGACTCCTTACCCTCTAAGAAATACTGGCCACATGAGTGTCTTTGTTGTACTGGATGCCAGTGCAACCTATCTAGAGAAAATATCTCAGGGAACCAACTGTTGAACAAACAAGAAGGCTTTCTTTGACAATCTCTTTTCTGACTGAGAGAATAGTAACTCCCTTTAATTAGCACTCTGCTAAATAGAGTTTAGATTCCTTTCCTGATGCTCTATACAAGATGAAAAGCTATGCTACATCCTTTCTACATTCCGAGAAAGTTCTTCCACTAGGTGCAATAATTGTGACAATGCATCTGTAATGATTACAGCTGGACAACATTTTCCTAACAAACCAGAAATAATTTCTAAAGCTTTTAGCAACCTTGGGCAAACTTCTGGCTGCATTTCAGTCAGCCTGTGTCCATATTCTGGGCATGCTCCTCTGCCAGGTTTTGCTGACACTTGTCCAGTGATGCTTTTCCCAGGAAGTTTTTCAGTGTCATCTGGATGTCACCCTAACTTGTTGACTGTGGGGTTACAAAGACATAAAAAAGCCAAAATCACTATTTTCAGATGAGATACATTTTTATGCCCCTTCATAATGGAGATCAGATCCAAAACTCTTGAGTATGAGCGTATGGAATATAAACCAAAGGAAATGATGAAGCATCCTTCAAACCCCCTGGCAAAGAAATCCTCTGTTTTATGTTGTCTTTACTCATATGCAATTGGGTCTTTATTTTTCAGAGTTTTGTTGCATGTACTTTCTGCTTTTGCTTGCCTTTTCACAATAAGTAATATTAAGCCCACAAGTCCAAGACAATCCCCTGAGAGAAGAGCATTTACCTTTGAGTGAAGAAGAAAACTCAAAGTGGAACAGAAGGGTCCCTTTGCCTGACACATCTCTTGATTTTCATAAGTGTTTTACTTAGATGTACATATCTGTCTAGGAAGCAAGACTATAAATAAGCACTGCATAACCATGCAACTCTAATACAACATCAACCCTTCTTTCTTCAAAATATGAACTAGAGATATACACATTAATGTTTATATGTATGTGTATGTACAAAGGCTGCTCTGAAAGTAATGCCACCTATTTTATTATGTTGGCCCATGATATCAGAAGTTGAAAATTCCAAATAATATTCAATTAAATTACTCGTGAAGCAAAGATGCGGAATTGAATTCCTCCAAGTGGAAAAAAATGGAATCATTGACATTCATCAATGCTTGCTGAACAGTTATGGAGACCAAACAGTGGATGTGAGCACAGTGAGGTGGTGGTGGGTGGTGCCCTTCAGCAGTGGTGACAATGATAGTGCGTGCAGATTTTTACAGGTGTGGCACACAGGGTCTTTTTCATTGCTGGTGAAAATGCATAGCTAATGAAAAATATTGCTTTGTAGCTGAGAATTTGCTCTGTCAAATAGTGCTATTGTGTTCTTTGTATCTGTTATAGCTTCCAAGGAAATAAATAAGAGGCATTACTTTTGGAGCGATCTACATGTCAGGGGAAGAGGGAAGGAAAGATGTGTCCATTAATGAGGACTTCAGTTTATCTTTGACAGTAAGAGGGTTGGAATAAAAGTAAACAAAAACAAACATGCAACATTCTAAATTTTGAATAAAGCTGTATCAGTTGATCAGATGAAGTGCATACAGATATTTCAGCTGAATTTGTTAGTAAATGCACAGAACTACAGACAGCTACTGAAAATGTTATAGAGAGATTTCAAGCTAGATGTGGTATCAATCTTTTGGCTTTCAATCCTGGTAATTCATTCTTGGTAAGTCTAATTTTCAACCCTTCTAAATAACAGAAAGTGTGCCCAAAACAAAATAAATAAATGAAATCAAAGTCATGTAGAAGATAACTGAACAATGAACAAGATAACTTGTGAGTTTATAGAAAAATGAATCATACCAGACAGAGTATACAAGAACTATATTTCTTGAGTCATCAGTGAATTAAATTTAAAACAACAGAACAGAACATATCCGGACTGCACTACGGTACTGGCTATGGCATCACAGGAAATTTCATTTAAATCATTTTTTTAAGTACAAAAATAATCAAAGAAGAAACAGGCTGTGGAGCCATAAAAGATGATAGCACAGCACAAAGTTGGTGGGAAAAATCCAAAGAAGCACAGAAATCAACATTCTCATCAAGCTTCCTGGTAATGGCCTAACATAAGAAGGTGAGAAGTATGTAGAAGATATTCAAGGTAAGGGATGCTGCAAGCATACATGAATTCTAACAAAAAGGGATACTCAGCAGCCGTATAATTCAACAACAACAACAACAAATCTATAAGTTTGTTTTGAGAATAAAAGGCAATATGCTGCTGTGGAAATAGGAAGCATGGCATTATATTATGAATGATCACAGAATCATAGAATTGTAGGGGTTGAAAGGGACCTCTAGAGATCATCGAGTCCAACCCCACTGCCAAAGCAGGTTCCCTACAGCAGGTGATAACACTTGGGTTTTCGACTTAGCTCTCCAGTAGATTTTAGACATGACAATAGGTCAGGACTCTTAAGTCTTTTGTGTTTCCTTTCACTATAAATTCTTCATAACAGGAAACATTCCTATTCAGTATTCACACCACAACTAGGACACCAGGACGTGATCTGAACCACAGCCTCTGTCAACTCTTGTCATGCAAATAAAAATGGAGAGCATAAGCATGACACCAATTCAAACCAAGTTAAAATTTACTTATACCTGCTCTAGCAAGAGGTTGAAATCTCATATGGTTGAACAACCACCGTATGTTCCAAAATGAATATCCACAGTTCCTCCCCACCTTCTTCATGTAGAGTCAGTCATTTGTGAAACAGAACTTATTCACCATTCATTCAAATAAGGAACAGAAAATGGATTTTACATATTTGAGAAAATGAATTCCTGTCTTTCCCTTGTATTTGCAATTGTTTGCCAAGAATCAGAAGCAATTCCAAGGGAAGATGGGGTTAAAAAATATATCCCATATTTTCCAGTGTTTGCATGATATACTAGCAGAATAGTGTGGAGAGGATATTAAGCTTCATGTATCAAGATTTATTCCATTCTCTGTTACCAAAAGTTGAGTTCATTTACATTTCATATAGAGTAAGAGACCAATTTCCAGAAAGCAGGTACTTCACTGAATGTTCACTATGTGTATTACAGTATGGTAACTTGCTCATATTGCCTTACTTCTGCCAGAGGATCTCTCTAGATCATCTTTTTATCAACCACAGTCATCAACATGATACAAGACTCAGAAGGTGCTTGCAAGTGGTCTTTGTAACCCCAATTTGACTCTGAGCCAACAATGTTTTTGATAGCATGAAACATCACACATACTCGGAAATACAAGCAAAAGTAAACAGCATGATATCATTTAAAGAAACAACATTTACACAATATAACAAACTCCTTGAGCACAAAGCAGAATAAATACAGGCAGTACATCTATTAGCTGCAAATGAATAAAACGGTATTTATAAAATGAGTAATTTGGAACTGATTAATGTTTATGAATGTGTTTACATAAGAATTGGATATTAACCTATAGCTTTAAATGGTTTAATTAGCCTTGGAATATTGTCTCAGTGTACAATGAAAAATAACTAATTCACAAAGGAAAATGCAAAAGAAATCTGCAAGCCCAAATGAGGTCAATTAATTAAGCAATTTACATAAATTTAAATGGTTATTTTCAGGGCAGTTCTGACATTTTGCACTTGTTATTCCCATCACACCAAGAAAAATACTTTTTCTGTCACCCTATTTATATGATACATCAATCACCTCATGGGATCACAGCGCAGAAGCACACTGCAGTGTAACGGCTTCTACACACAAGCTTTCTGAACCGTGCAGAATCTAGCATCCCATTTCCAGCTGTACTATCTTATCAGCAGCAGATGCATTTACAGCCTGTTATAGCTTCATTCTTACCTCCAAATGGAGAAAAGAATATGAAATATGACTTCATCCCCATTACGTTTTTACACCCTGAATACCAAACAGATGGTAACAATTACAGATGGGAGGATATTTCTCACACAAGATGCCAAATGCTGCATAGCTCACCAATAGAAATCTGGAACACATCACTTAATGCATTTAATTTATCCTAATCTGAGCTGGTGAAAAAAGGGAGAGGAGTTTGGCCAAACAATTACATATTCCCATGGTTACCCTGAGAATACTACAGCAGAAAACTTGTTCTAATAGAGCTGTGTCAAGACAAGCCCTTTGCCTTTTTTCTCTTACCACTATAACCACCACAGCAAATACTTACTTCCAAAGGAATCCCTTGAAGGAGTAAAAGGTCCATATGGCTCTTTACTGGTTGAGCAGTGATGATCTACCAGACCGAAGCCACGATTCAGGAAGTGTTGTGTCATTAGCTCAGGACAGGCTGAAACAGCCTTTGGTCTTCAACTCCATAACCTTACAAAGATATATTCTTTTAGTTCATGTCTGCTTCAACGAGAATAATGTGGGACTTTTATCCAAGACTGCAAAATAAACTCATTGCCGCTGTATCACAAAAACATTTATTTTAATGTAATGTTATATTGCACCTACTCTGATACATTTTACAACAGGCTTCACGGATCATACTACTGAAAGTTGTAATTTACTGTGACCTTCTATTTTGATCCTTTTCTCTGTAGTATAATCACTAGTTTTAATTCACTGTATTATTTCTACATAGTAGTACCTAAACTAAACTATAAACTGATGTAAATAAGCACTTTTGACCCAGTGTAATAGAAATGACTTACAGCATATAAAAAATAGAATTTTCTACATGATATATGTCAAATGTTATCATGGCACTGAAAATATAAAATAAAATCTTCAAAACTAAAGTAAACTGAAGAAAATTGTAGGAAATTCTTTTTTTTTTTTTTTTAATCACACAGAAATATTTGAGATTTTTAAAAAAAGATGTGCTTTAAAATGGACAGTAACATGAAAGTCTTGAAATACATATTCACAGGAATCTGCAAAACTTCCAGTTTCTGAATGCAGCTGAATTGCTTCATGACATTTCATTTGATTTAGATGCTTTTCAATGTCTGCCTTTTTTTTTTTTCTTTTTTTTTTCCCCACTCTGCATGAAAGTATATTTTAAAATAATTAAAAAAATAAAAATCTTTAACTCTGGTAAGATAGAAAGTGTTCTTTTAGAAAAGGTTATTTTCATTCATTCCTATATTTTTCCTCTTGCTATTTTTGCTAAACTGTCCTTTCTTTCAAACATTTGTGAATGCACCAGTCTAATAATATCATAGAGAAGATAAGCAGATAGCTTTCCCTAATTCATTGCTTTTCTTCTTTTACTCATAACTGAAAAATTCTTATAAACAGCACAGCCAGTAAGCTTTCCCTCATTTAATCCCTTGCTAGCCCATTTTGCCTTTGTTCCACTTCTGTGTACCACTAAGTCTCTTACATATGTTATTGCAATTGCTAAAAAATGGTAACAGCAGAAGTTACCTCCCCAGCTTTCCTGTGCTGCTGTTTTCTCTTTAGAGACTGCTTGTTCGGCACCCACAGTCTTTCCATCTGTCTCAAGCTCAGTCTCGTCATGTAGAAAGTAGTACTTCCAAACAGCTTAAAAGTAAAATATGTTAAGAAAAGGGGAAGTGATTAAGACAACCAGCAGATAGCAAAAAAAAACAGAGAAGATCTACAAGATCAGGAGACATTATTTTCACAGATTTTATCTTTCCTCCTGCAGTGCTTCAGGACTGAGTGTGTTTTGGTTAGAACTGCCCTTTTCATCACAACATGCGTTACTGAAATCAGAAATTTCTCTTCTTGACAGACTTGTTATCATCCAGAAATCCTTGAGACCCTGCTGGACTTGTGGTAACTTGAAAAATGTGAAGAACTGCCAACCATTTGGCAGTTAAACTATTCACCAAGACTGCACTTGTTGGATTTCCTCATCGTCTGAGATTGTGCTTGAAACACTAAGTCTACGATTTAAGGGTGTTTATTCTCATCTTTCCCCATCCTCTTCCATAAGAAACCTGGAAGATTTCTTTTCTTCCTGAAGGCAGAACAAAAAAATCAAAAGTTTTACAGAATGGGGATGCCATGACCTTCCCAGCTGTAATTCAGTGCACTATCTAATCTGAAGCATTTAAAAGCTGCAATATCTCTTATAAGGTTTATAACCCTATGGGAATTACTCCTTGTCTCCTGCAAGGAAACAAAGCTGAAAGGAATGGCCAGTGAGCTAAAATTCATCTGCAACATGGAGAGAAATGCAGAGTTCAAGCTTGTCTTTTCAGGATGAGGGCAATGCTTTATCCATCGTACTCTCTGCAGAAAAAAATAAAATAAAATAAAAATAGCTGACATGCTCTGATAAAGGACTGAAATTTAAAGGATATATGGTCTTCCTAGTGAAGTTATTCAAGAAGAAAAAGTTTAAACAATTCTAAGCTATCTTGCCTGCATCTTTGGCCATTGTTATGCCCTTAAAGATCATGCTAGTCATTTATTCAACTGTGGAGGATCCATATGTCACAGCATCTTGCTGTATATGAGCTGGATTCTGGCACAAATGGCTCAAGCAGCATGCAGACCTCTCTGTAAAAGCAAACACAACTTCCACACTGCCCTGTGACTGAATGTAGAGTCCTCCAGGCACATTGCCTCCGTGCTGCTCACTCCCCTACCATATTCCCTGCTCTCCCAGAATAACTGGAATCAACATTTACCACGTGGGTATTTTTCAGAAAAAAGGTGCCATGTTTGCAAAGTACAGTTCTTGCTCCTGGGCATGTAACAGTTGCTCTGTGCTCTGGTTATGAATTTAATGAACTTGACTGTTACCAAAGATGTGACCTACTGCATTTGCTTATGTTGAAGAATATATCAGCTCACTCCTAAGAAATGATGGGCAGAGAGAGCCCCAGGTAAGAATGGGTCCAGGATACAAAGATTTACATTGAATTTGGCAAAAGTGATTTTGGTCCACAAAGGGTTGAAATGTCCACACTACCAAATTTTCCTTCAAATTCTCTGCAGAATTTCCAGCTGTCATAGCTGATAAATCAGAGTCAAGGCATAAGTCTGAGCACTGTCCTGAGATTGTCACTAAAGATTAATTATTAGCACAGTCGTGGCATGTTTTTTCCCAGGCGAGCTAGCGCTTTTTCAGGCAATGCTCAGGTGTATTTGAGGATTTTTCTCAACAGGCTGTAGGGATGAGGCCACTCTGTTTTGTATGGGGAAATAACTGACTATATGAATATGAAGAAAACTGTGCTACTTGCCTTCAAGAGCAGGGAGCAAGCCCTTTCCCATATGATCAAATGCAAAGATATCGCCAGCATTGTGAAAAAAATTGTATGAGGCTGGCTGCTTGAGAGTATTGGAGGACTGTGCAAGGCCAAGGCACAAAAACCTGATACTAACTCCGCCATTTTGACACTTGCAAAAGTTCAAGCAATGAACTGTGGCCAAAACTGCAACTAGTTATTCTTGTTTTGAGTTGACTCACTAAAAAGAAAACTCAGAAGTAATTTTATATTCATGTAACTTGTAAAATCAGTTTTTCTCAGACATGAGATTGCACTGGTGAGTGAGTTATTTAGCAGATACTCTGCTTCTGTAAATCTGCTCCGCTGCTATCAAAAAAGAATCAGCTCTAAGGAAAATGAACGTTGACAAAGACAACCAAACCATTTTGTGAGAAGGTGATGGGGTTTATTCCTGGACTTTCCCCATAAAAAAGTAAAATGGAATTTTGGAAAGACACGAAGCCTTCTAAATGCAGAAGAAAGCCCACAAGTGAAGCAGAAGGAGCCCAGAGTCAAACACAGATAATGAAAACTCACAGAGGCAGAAGCATAAAAGAGAACAGGAGAGGTTACCAGTAATCCTACCTAACTCCACCAGATCACTTTTGGTAGAGTTGTGGCTCGAATGAAATTGAAGAAGTCTGCATTTACTGAGGGTTTCGTCCAATCTCCCTTTTCTCACGTAGGTTCATCCTTATCTGAAGAATCTATAAAGATAAGAGAAACTTTTTCTTGATTTCTTGCTAAATCTCTTTAACAAAAAGGACTCTTCAAGGGTGTTACAATACCTTAGCTTGAACAGTAACTAAACAGGAAATTGGTGCTTTTGGACTAACAGTTTCTGGATAAGCATTCAGAATTAACAGAATTACATCCAAATGCATTGATAAGGGAAAAAAAATGCTGAGATAGGTGTTTTTGGAGTGATTTATAGTTGAATTTCTGGGTTTTCAGCAAGACTAGGAATTTTTATTAAGGTCTCTATGAAGGCATAATAATGTTTTCATCTAGGCATTATGCAAATTAGAGAAACAAGTTTTGAGAGAAGAAAGATACATTCCTTAATCAGAAATTTATAGAAGTTTTTCACATAATGAAAATACAGAGTTATTTCTACCTGGGAGCTATTTGTAACATTGCAGGGACAGAGTATTAACTTGTATATTAATTCTATTGTGATTAAACCATTTTAGTTACTAGCAATTACAGAAAATGACCTCTAGAATATGAAAACAGTCACTCTTTACCAGCGTTTTCTAACTCTCACCTTTGGTTGACAGACTTATCAGCCTCAGGTGCTACACCAGCCATCTCCTCACACTTCAATCATTTCAATCTCTGTTTGAATTGTAAGCCTAAAAGCAACTGAATGCATCCTGCCTCATGGCAGCCAGACTGACTATGTGAAGTCTGGTATAAGGCGAGAAGCTGGTTAAGCTTGTGAGCTCGATTAAGAAGCTGTCAATGAAACCTGCTAACGCTGCTCCTTAGGAAATGTGGGAGGTTTTTGCATAGTAGTTTGACCTGACAGATTAAAGCTCTGTGTTGAAGGACCGGGGTGTTCTGGTGGACAACAGGTTGGCCATGAGCCAGCAGTGGCCAAGAAGACCAATGGTATCCTGGAGTACATTGCAAACAGTGTGGCCAGAAGGTCAAGGGAGGTGATCCTCCCCTTCTACACTGCCCTAGTGAGGCCACATTTAGAATACTGTGTCGAGTTCTGGGCTTCCCGGTTCCAAAAAGGCAGGTATCCTCTCCTTGAAGGGTCCAGTGGAGAGCCACAAAGATGATTAAGTCTTGGGACATCTCCTGCATAAGGAAAATCTGAGTAACCAGGGTCCGTTAAGCCTTGAGAAAAGAAGACTGGGGGGGATCTGGTTAATACTTATACATACCTGAAGAGAGGTGGGAGGCAAACAGATGAGGCCAGACTTCTCTCAGTGGTGAATAGCAATAGGGCAAGCAGTAATGATCTAAAACTTGAACATGGGAAATTCCGTACAAATATGCAGAATAAATTCTTTATAGGAAGAGGAAGAATTCTGTGATTCTGTGATTCTTAGAGATTTATTGTCCTTTATTGAAAAGGAAAGTAAAACAGAGGAAGTAAGGAAAGTAGGCAGGGAAGCAGGGAGGGAGGGAAGGAGGGAGGGAGGGAAGGAGGGAAGGAGGAAAGGAGGGAGGTAGGGGGGGAGGGAAGGATGGGGGGAGGGAAGGAGGGAGGGAAGGAAGGAGGGAGGGAGGGTAGGAGGGAAGAAGGGAGGAAGGAAGGGGTGAAGGAAGGGGGAAAGGGGGGAAGGGAGGAAGGGAGGAAGGAAGGGAGGAAGAAGGGGAGGAAGGAAGGAAGGGAGGAAGGGAGGAAGAAAATTTTCATAATGAAAATTTAATGGTGTCTTTCGTGAAATGTCTTTGCACTGTCTGAGCACTGTGATTTCCAGAGGTATTTGGCAAGGTCCATTACCAAACACCTATGATGAATTTAAGTTGACATGGGATCAGAAAGAGTATTTTGATTGGGACTTCCTGAACCGGAGATGGTGCTTTTGCTTTCAATTGCTTGATATGCTTTTCTTCCTTTCTTTCTTTCTTTCTTTCTTTCTTTCTTTCTTTCTTTCTTTCTTTCTTTCTTTCTTTCTTTCTTTCTTTCTTTAATACTTTTCGTTTCAGCACATGTAAGCTTTTGGCTTTCAGTGCTTAATTTTTTTTTTATTTTTTTTTTTTTTGGATTATTTCTTTGCAATATAAGACTATCATTTTCAATTTATCTTCTCCAGGTCAGTTGTGACCATAACGAATGACTCTCCTGATCAAGCATCTAGTTACAAAATTGGTCTTATCCTTTTTTCTTAGTATCAGCTAAGAGAATGCAGCTGGACACTTTCAGAGAAATCACACAGGGCTAGAAACATCTGCAGTGTCACCAGAAGTTTGAGTTTTTGTTCACATGTAAAACAAAACTGTTAATTCCATCTGTACTAGTGCTGAACTGTAAATACTGATGATAGCTGGAAAGCTTTAATCTGCACACTGTGCTTTGGCTCCACATGCTATGTATGGAAGGCTACACCACCTATTGAAGTTACAGGGACTTAACATTGAAGTTAATAAAAGTTACCCCTCTGCAGCATTTGTTCATCCTTCACTCCTTACTGTCACTTTTTGGGGTGTAACCCACAAAGGAAGATATTACAGCTCGTCTCAAGTTAAAGGTCACCCTGATTCCTCAGTACTGTGTATTTGGTGGGATTGGTCTGACAGATTTCCTAGCATTTAATATGTGAAGTTTAACTGTAGTATAACCGATTGAAACATAGCTGAGAAACTGCTGATGACACTATTTGGCTATGAGTTCTGCTGGCGCTATTAACTTTCAGATCAACTGGCCTGTCAGGCAATTAGCTGAGGTAGGCTTTAAATCCAAACTGATATCCTTCAATGCATGTGTTTTCTAGCACTAATTTAGCCTTATTTTAACAGGAGAACTACTCCAATAAGATGAATGTTTTAAGCGCCCTTCCTCAGATCCCTGCAAAGTTTCTGATCAACTCGTGTAGGATCTAAAGTCACAAGACATATGAAATGAAGAGTTTATTTTTCACAGTTAGTTTGTGAGACCCAGTAGGGTCTCACTAGATTTCTAAGCAAGGCATGTGAAGCAGGCTGCAAAGAATGTCATCATAATCATTCACTCTTGAATCAGCATATTCTAACACCTGGTAGTGTTGAAGCCTCATAAATAAAAAAGGATGGTATTTCACTACCCCAGTGTGATGGGGTTCTTGGTAAGACAAACATTTAGAGGCATGTATCACCTTTTGCAAACAAAACTACAGGCATAATTTCAGTATTTTTGTTTTTCTTCTCAGAATGTAATATTTCAGGATTTTTACTTACTGCCCATTCTGAAGAATTCAGATTCATTGACAAGAAAAATGATGGGGAAAAAAGGAAAAAGAAAGGTGATGTGAGCACGACCACATGTATAGGTAATTCTCTTTGACTGAACCTGGTATAACTACAGTACTTCTGTACTAAAACAACTTGAGATTTTTCTGTGTTATCTGCCATATGCAGCAACCACCTCACTATCAAAGCTGTATTGCATATCTGTCATACTTCTAACTCAACATTATCTAAACAGCACTGCACAACCATAGCACTTCCACAGAATCATTGAATTATTCGAGTGAACCTTAAAGGTTATCAAGTCCAACTCCCCTGCAATGAACAGAGACACCTACAGCTAGAGAAGGTTGCTCAGAGCCCTGTCCAGCCTGACCTGTCTCCGAGGATGGGGAATCCATCACTTCTCTGGGCAACTTTCTCCTTCTGTATGTTATATTTGCAGTTTATTATGGAAAAATTTTGGTGGCGAATCTCAAATAAAAAAAAAAAATATCTTAGAGATACTTTGTATAAGTTGAATACTGTGTAGTAACTACTATTTTTACGTGCTGTTTGTGCTACATTTCTTCACTAGTATTTCAGAAGGTTATGAGCAACATTTTTTTAATTATAGAAATGTTCAAAACATTCCCAAAGCATATTAGATTTCCTTTTTCCATCCACAGCTGTAATATATTTCAGAGCCACATCCACATTCCCTTTGACACGTTTGACAAGAGATGATATCATATTACTGTGTTTTCCACCCTCTTCACCTCATGATTAAAAAAAAAAAAAAAAAAAGTAACTTTAAATAGTGCAGATGAGACATGGCTTTATTCTAAGAAAATAAATCTTTTACTATGGATGGGCAAATAAAAGAAAAAATATTGATACTTCAGTCAGAGAGGCTCTTTAGCATTCATGTGAAAATATACTGAATTCTGAAGACTTCAGAAAAGACTACAAAAGATGGGAGAAGATCAAGTAAAACTCATTTTGAACAACTTTGTTGTAAGAGATTTATTTTTTTCATACCTGAACATATCTTTGAATATATTATAGAATCAGTAATGCAAGGTTTTTTTTCAAAACAAATGCAGCAAAGGGTATCAACATGGTTTCCAATCATTATTAAGTAAATTATATATGGAAGACAATACCTTTTTAATTTATATTTTAAGTTACTGTTATACATTATTTGGGGAAATAATGTAGATTTTTGGATTAGATATTCATACCTGAAATAAGTAAATGTCAGGTTAACTATAGGTTTAGAGTCTTCTTACTCAGATCAGCAGATTGATTTAAGTATGGTTGGTACTTCATCAGAAAGAAATATGGAGTAACACAGAGAGAAAAGGGTATTTTCTCAGAATTTGTATCCACAGGCAAAAATAAACATAAAATGCTAGCACCTGAGAGCCAAACCGCTTATGTAAAATATATTACAGATGTGATCAGCTGAAGTGTACGTCTGTGGGGGGAAAAGAGTGTGTGAGTATAGCTTCTTTTATTCTATATGTAGGGGCACTGATATAAAACTTGAGTCTTACATTCGAATACTTTCCTAACTCAGGAATACAGGTTTGCTTCATATTAAAAGCCGAGCCCTCAAACTATCCTGGTAGGAGAAATCACTGCTTACTCTGAAAAAAAAAATTAGAATCCTGATTTTATTCCTGTAAGGAATGATAATTTCATAAAACTGGGGAAAATAAAAAGCTTACACTGGGAGAATGAGCTCCTATGAACCTCCACCAATAACTTGCAGCATTAGATCACATTCCCAGGGGAATAATTCCATGAGCTAGTAGAAGTAATGAGCTGTTAGTCTCTAGTGAACCAAACGGTGAAATGGGACATAAAACATCCTCTGCCAATGTTTATGTCATAAAAATTTGCCGATATTCTTCTTATCTCTGATTTTGAAGTGTCAGAAATCTGGAGGGAAAAGTAGTTATTCTCATGAGATTTCTAGTGTAAAGTAGATTGGGAATGTGCACTATTATCAGCGTGCATTTATCTTTGCCTCTGTCTAGTCTCTCTTTTTCTGAAGGTAGACAAAAGAAAAACAAACAGATGAACCAACAAAAAAAAGCCAAAATCATGAAATACATCCAAAATACATCCAAAACTAGATTTTACTCACTGGGAAGAAAAATGGGAAAAAAAAAAAAAAAAAAAAAAAGGGAACAAAACACAAGACTATTCAAGCTCCATATAAAGTTTGCATGTTAGCCATGTCCAAGACGGAAGTGTGTATTTCCACCCTAACAGCAACACACACTCAATATTCTATTAGGAGAGCTGCATCATCCTTAGAGTTGGGACACATGGCATTTCTGATCATGCCTCATCATTTATGGGCTCTGCTGAATTAGGACCTAAATAACTTGAACAGACTTTGGTTATCTATTTGTCTATCTAATTATCCCCACCTCATTAACAGAAATAATAAAAGTCTACCACTTTTGCTTTGGCAAAATACTGACAGTGTTCTTCCTCTTGGCAGCTGAAAGGAAAGTTGTCTGGGAGTAAGAGCAGCAAATAACCACTCACCCATGATAATGACTTCCTATGTTTTATACGTAAAATGTGGGACCAACAGAATACCATTTTATCTGACAAGGAAACGGTAATGAAAAAATAACTCTCTATTGATTTTCCCCCACACAAAGTGGCAAAGGCCTACCTCTAATAAGTACATCACAATTTTATTGCTAATTTGAGTCTAAAAGAACTTCTTAGCTCAACTGTTATTGATTAAACACAAAATAAACTATTTTAAAAAATCCTGTAAAAAGAAACAAACAAACAAAAAGAACAAAACAAACAAGTTAGTCTTATTCAGTATGGTTCTATTTTAGTTCTGTTAAGGATTCAGAAAAATAGCAGTATCTCTAATTCTCCATATTTATTTATATAAAACAAAGATGATGAATTATTTCTGGTCACAGTTTGGTCCTTGCATCAACACTGATCTTCCAAGAGTAAAAGGAGAAAGAAATCATTTTATATCTAAAATCCAATGAATCAGATTAAAACAAATAAAAACTAATTACCATTAGGAGTTGGTGATTTAACAGCCACTTAACAGTGGATTTCTAAATGGAAAATGAGAATTTTGGAATTATATATTGTATACATATCAATATATATTGTGTACATATTTTGAATTGTATATATATATAATTATATATATCTTAACCTTGTCTGTGCCTACTTTGGCAAATAGTAGATAATCACACAAGGTTCCTTGGATAGTCATTGGAGACAGACGTCTCCTGAGAGTGTTTAAACCACAGCCTTAGTGCTTTGATTTATCTCTGTCAATGCAGGAAAATCAAAAGGATCCCTTCTTCCAAACGATTTCCTATTTATAATAATTGAAAAAAATAGAGCAAAGCCTTTCGATACATGCATTTTTCAGGTAATTTCTCCTGGTACAATTAAATCAATTTAGATGTCAATCAATTAATGAGATACAGGAATTACCAAATGTTACGATTTTCATCAAATATTTCAAATTAATTGTAAGAATGAATTTGTAAAGGTATGAAAGATTTTATCAACAATAATCAGTAACTAATACCAATAATAGGGGGAATTAAAAAGGATAAGTTATAGACTCTAAAATCAATAGGACTCATCAGATTTCATAACACTAAATAAAAACTAATCAAGTCAAATTCAATAGCTCGTTTTTAAGAATTATTTCCTCATTCTGCTGGAGAAATATTTAAGAAAACCTTAATCCAGGCCATTCTGACTCACTGTGTTTAGCTATTACTAGTTTTGAATGCAGCACTGCAAGAAAATACATTGAGTGCTGAAAAAAAACCTAATGCCTGAATAATTTGTTTATTTTGCAAGTAAAATAGGAGTTGAAGAATGCCTTAAACTGTTGTTTTATCTAGTTTTCCAAAATTCATGAACATTGGAGAAGAGAATCGTAAAAAAAAAAAACAACACTTAATTCTCATAAGATTTACACCTTACATTTAAGACAAAGTAAGTATATTTTCAGAAAACATGATGGGATTATGTGTACGCAGGATTGCAAGGAATTTGTATGCAGCATAAGCCTCCTGAGCTGTATGTTCTGTAGTCTACATGAGTAAATTATATATTTATGCTGACACCTTTCATTGCCATATAAAGACCTCAGGATCCGTTCAGCAGACCAAAAAAGCAATAAATAAATAAATAAATAGAAAGCAAAAACATAAACAACCGAAAACAGCCAGTGCTAACTGAGAGGATCAAGAGTATCCAAAATAGTCACAATATGAAGAAGAAGAAGCACAACATTCCAGTGTATTTGAAACATTACCAGGAACTGAGGTCTTCACCTTCATGATAACTGGAGATCAAACAGCAAATCCTCAATATACAATATTATACAATGCAGTACAAGACAAGCCAATACAGTATGATACAATAAAATCACCTTCAGAACTGGAATTTTCATAGCAAATGTTTCCATTCTTGATGAATCTATTTATTTATGCATTTTTAATTATCAACACCTCATATTTCCCCTTCTGGAGACCCTTGGGAGTGTCTGAAAGGACTATACTTATAAGAGACTTTTTATCTCAAAATTACAGTTAAGATAACAAAGTTTCTTACAGGCCCATTTTGGTTTTGTTGGAAATATCCAGATAATTTTGTTAGAATGGTATCTCTGATTAAAGCAGATTTTATTTGCGATTGCAATGGCAGGCGTCCCACAAGCAGGAGAGCACCAATACCCACAACAGTGCAGCTTTTCTACCTTGTCTCCCCCATGCCCACTCCCTCCCCTGTTTTCCCATTGGCTGGGTACTCTAGTTTCACAATCTTACCAAAGATGTTGATTTGGTGATTCTCTCCAAGGCTTTTTTTTTTTTTTTTTTTTTTTTTCATTTTTTTCCAGAGGATGCTTCCTTTGTTAAACAAAGAGCACCCAGTGGGGGATGCCAGCCCTTCCCAGTGCCTCTTCAGGCTCTTCCTTGCCATGTCATGACTTCTCTGGTTTGATCAATCTCGTGCAGGATATTCTTGCAATGTGTATGACAAAATATTATATATACATTCATGTTGACTAGACATAAATTGTTGCTAGCCATACAAGTATATTGTTAATTATTTAACTTGTTCTAATGCAGAAACAACATTTGATTCCCATAGTTTCCTTTATCTCTGTATTGCTGACTTAACCACTCATCACATTCCTTACTTTTTCTCCCTCTTGTAGAACATCTCTTGTAAATGTTGTGCTCTACCACGTAAATAAATTCCTCTTGGAAAGAATTTTGGAGGGTTGAATCCTAGAGGTGTGCAGAACTGTAGGTTTCTTCTTGGCTGTTCACTAATCCATTCCCTGCCTAATTGCTAGTTCTGGGATCTCTGTACAGAAAACCAGAAGAACAATACCCTGCCATTGTGAACAAAGTTAATCTCCTGTGACCTCCAAAAGCACCTAGCTCCACTAAGTAATTATATAGGGAGTCTCGTTTTAGCAGTCTAGACCTTACTTTTAGATATCTAAATGGCAAATTATCTATGTTAATACCATAGCACCGACTGTAGTTGTGTGCTAGATTAGAACATTCTGAACACATGAACACAGTTCTTTAACAATTTTTTTAGGCATATGCTTTCAGTCCCTTTCAAAAGATGTTTCTTAAGAAATAGCCATATCCTGCTTTGTCTTCATATTGACATCTATCCGAATCCATTATTATCATCTGGACTTAAGTATTTTTCTCCTGCTTTTTGATGATTTAATGAGTTTTCAAAAATTTCATAATTGCTATTTATTAACTGGAAATAATTCTGAATTTCTAATTGCCTAGTAAGGGAGATTAGAAGGACTTGTACAACAAGGCAGTTTAGAGCCATGGGAGATTATGTTTTACTTTCTCTCTCTCCCTCTCTTTTTTTTTAATTCGGATTGCCTTTTTTGCACCTTGGTGGATTTCTTAGAATAACATGTCTGTAACTGTGTGTTTGTTTTCACCTAGCAGCAATATGTGTATGGGAAGCCATGACAGTAAATGAAGCCTCAGCTAAGAAGCTGTGTCAGTTTTGTGCTGACTCCACAAAGCACACGTGTTTCTTGATCACACTTCTGAGATTAGTCAGGATGGCTGAAGAAAATGAGGGAGCAGCAACAAGCAGGAGTTCCAGGATGGGATGAGGAAGAGGTGGCAGTGGCAACAGATACAGACTGCAGTGGGCTCTGGAGAAAGCGTCAACAAAAGAATTCCTCTACATAGATTTGTGATACATCAACAGTCATAGTGTTCCTTCTAAATGCACATCAAGCCTATGTTTTTGAAAGGGAGATTATTAAAGCATCCTTGAAGATAACATAGTTTCAATCCTCCTGTGATGAACAGAGTTGCCACACACTAAGTCAAGCTGCTCACCCTATCCAACCTGTCCTTGAATGCCTCCAGGGATGAAGGATCTACAACTTAAGCAACTTGTTCCAGTGCCTCACCTCCCCCTAAATCCAGTCTAAATCTCCTCACCACCCCTTAACGTCTAGTCTAAATCTTCCCTCTTTTAGTTTGAAATAATTTCCATTAAATCCCTCTTGTTTATAAGTTCCCTTTAAGTACTGGAAGATTGCAGTGTAATCTCCCAAGCCTTCTCTACTCCAGGAGAGTTCCCTCAGTCTGTCCTTGTAGGAGAGGTGCTCCAGCTTTCTGATCATCTTTGTGGTCCTCCTCTGGACCCTCTTCAACAGCTCCATGTATTTCTCGTTCTGAGGCCTGGATGCAGTACTCCAGATTGGGACACACAAGGGCAGAACAGAGGACAAGCCCCTTCCTCTCCAAGCTGGCCATCCTTCTGTTGATGCAGCCCAAGACACTGTTGGCCTTTCAGGCTGCAAGCATACACTGCTGATTCACATCCAGCTTTTCTTCCACCAAAATCCCCATGTCTTTCTCTTCATGGCTGCTCTCAGTGAGTTCCTCTCTTTGACTGTACACTTATCTGGGATTGCCCCAACTCAAGTGCAACACCTTCTACTCTACTTGGCTTTGTTGAACCTCAGTAGATTCACGTGGGCCCAATTTTCAAGCTTATAACGTCTTCAAAGATGTTTACTGACAGTTGGAGTTATCTATTCCCAAAACATATGTGTTAAAATTGCTGATCTTTTCTGAACTGCACACTGTAGGATAAAATGACAGTATAGCTTACTTGCTGCATGTGAGGTAAATGGGAAATATTAATAGACTGATGGGAAAAAGGAATCCTTGCTTCATCTGCCATGGTATTGTTTCATTAATATTTTCAGTTGTTACATCTTGTTAGCTGAGGGACAAGTGTTTGAACAGAGCCTTGTGAAGGCCAGACTATGGGTGAAAGAAAGTAGTAGCATGTTCAGCCCAGGAACACAGATTTTGACTGTTACAAATGATGTCATAGAGGATTTTGCAGGGACAATATCCAGGGCATATTCATCTTTTTTTTTAGTGTGGATTACAGAATTAAGGTAGTGTGAAATACCTCATGCCTCCTTGCACTGCTATTACTAACAAAATTAGAGCTACAAATCTTCAGTCTCAGATTATGCTGCTTCTAATCTTTTGAACACAATTCAAAAGTCAATTGCTAAGTAAAACAGGAAATACGGGCAAAATCGCAACAAATTATTGTATCTTTATGGACAGCATAAACTCAGTTGTTTGAACACTTCAAGTTATTTAATAGACTTTATGTTAGCATCTTCACTGTAAAGGAGTAAAATGTTAAATTTTAAGGAAAAGACCTAAAGTGTAGAAAAGGAAAGAATCAAGATTTAAAACAAAACCTACCAAAGAAAAAAAGAAAAAAAAAAAAAAAGAAAAAAAAAAAAAGACAACTAAAATAAGATGCAATGAGGTGGGTATTTGATGAGTGGAATATTCAGAACATACAAATAACAATAACAATCTTTCTGGACTTCTAATTTTTGTATCTTATGCTTAATGTATATGTTCTGAAAACTTTGGAGAGTGAAAATGATCTGGGTCTTCGAATTTTTGCTTAAAATTTTTAATAATCTTGATGTATGTCATTACATCCACTTGTAAGGTTGTGGATGTTTATGTTTTGACACAAAATACTTGATATTGATTGAGATCATTTGAATAACATTTTAAGTAATATTCACACTCACAAAATACATGTTGATCCATATGTCTATGCAAAAGGAGAATAAAAGATTCTTAAATAAAGAAAAATCATTAAATAACAGCAATTACTTTAGTGCATGAAAGTTACCAAAATGCCCCCTCTCCTTTCAATAAATGTTTTCCTGATTGTTACTGTAGAACCATGACCAATTCAGCCATTGAGCATCCTACGTCAGTGCAGAGTCTTATTGATTTTAGTATGATTTTGTGTTACTGGATCCAAGAGCAGAATTGGAGCCAAAGTCAGAAAAGAGGGAACATTGATCTGTGACGGTATGGTGATTCCTGTGTTTCTGTGCTATTGAATCACATCACGTTTGAAAGTCATTGAATTAAAATGAATATGCTTGGATAGATATGTGAGGCTTTTGCAAACCACAGCACAATGTGTGTCAAATTACTATCTGAATGATTCAGCCAAAAGTTCTAAATGACTCGGTCACACAATCCATAGAGTTTATAATTAAAAGTATGCAGGTGCATGAATGCGGGTGCATTTTTCTCAGATATGCTTCAGAGACCTATAAAAGCCTCAGACATTACTAGAGATGTGCCGAATTAACCATAAATAATTCAGATAGTCTGAAAACCTTTGCATCTGCTGTTTTGCAGAGAATCTGCATGTACTGTTATTAACATTGCTTGTTCCCACTATAATTATTTTTGAAACGGTTCTTTGCTATTTAAAAGGACAGCAGGTATTTGAAAGAAAAGCTCTTACCCCCAAGAAATAATATAATAAAATTGTCCAGATATGTTATGCCAAGTTTCTCTAAGATACGTCAATACATTATTTGGAAGACTGATGCTATGTGACTTTAAATGTCGAACATGAGAAAGAAATAAATTACTTCTCAGCTTTGGAGAGATGGTTCTGTTCCTGTGCACAGTATTCTATCTAAATTCTTGATTGCTTTATAGAAGATCATGCCCCTAATAAAAGTACTTCTGCATTTCTGACATTAGTCTATTTCTTTTTCAGTTCTCCCCGTCAGTAAAACTGATTCACGTAGCACATTTGGTTCTCATACGCACTTTGTTACCCTAGAAGGGTAATAACTACATGGAATTACTTAAAATTAAGAAGTACTAGCAAAACAGAGTAAGTTATTATGAATGCAAAAAAAAAAAAACCAGAAAAAAATAAACATAAAATTTGAAAGAGAAGATGACTATTTTGAGCTGAGTTCAGCTTTATGATCTCTAGTCTCTTGAGTGGGGATGGGTGAAATGTTTTTTGACCTAAATATTTCTGCTGAAAAATACAGATTTGTGTCAATAACATTAAAAAAATAATAATATTAATCTAAAAGTGACAGAAAATAGTGGATTTATTTCAAGATTTTTAAAAGAACAGCAGCATTTTTGTATCTATTTCTGCAAGTACATATGTGAATTTTATTTCAGGTGAAAAATTCATTTGTTCTTTCACAAATTAAAAGTATTTTTACTGAGTGTTAAAAAGCTAACAACTTGAGAAAAGAAATATAGTTCAGTTAGGTAAAAACATTTTATTTATAGTATTGATGGAATAACAAGAGTTAATTACTTGCTCATCTCTTCTCTCAGGTTTAAACTAGAGTCCCAAGGGCTTTGTCTAGCCCAGGTATACTTTGCCTCCATTTGTCTTTCCAGTGAGGAATGGCATTTTTCTCAACTTATTGGCTTGACATATATTTCAGGAAATGAAGATAAACTTAAGATGATAATCTGCAGAATGTAGGTGATCTTTGCTTGCATTATATATTTGTACAGTACTCACTGAAACACATACTGCTCACTAACTATTGCACAGGGTTAAGTTTAATATCAACAACTACAGAAAATTTAGTGTACTAGAAGACAAAATAATTGTAATTATTCTAGAAGATTTGATTACTGTAGGGAAGGACAGGCTCTTGTGTTGCCTCTGGGGTCCCGATACTATTAAGTTAACGATATATTGGACCTCATTTTCTGCTGTCCATCTCTTTTTTTTTTTTTCTGCCCATCTCCATATCCCATCACCACTCTCTTTAAATACTTCTGTGCATGCAGAATTAATTTCTTTTATCCAGTCTGGAGGCTTGCATGTCTGCCACAGTCAGTTAACCCTCTTTTCGTGTTGTCTTCTTGAGGCCTTCATAACCACCTTTGCCCACTTCATATTATGTTACGCAAGTGGCATGTCTTCAGAGGAAGGCACCAGCTGGATACCTTTGAAGAAATAATGATTTGTATTTAAAGCCCACTTATGACTAATTACAGTCTGCAAAAAAACTTTTAAACATATCCACTGAGCTGCCAGGATGCTGGAAGGACTGGTGGAGCCATGAGCTGCAGAGGGTCTCCAGAGGAGTGGAGGGAGAGGGATGAGTGCAATCCATTTTCTGAAAGTCAATCCCACAAATCCACTTACACTACACAAGATGAATTGTTCTGTGTTTTTTAATCTGTACTGTAAAATAATTTTCTTAAGTTGTATTTTATTCAGTGTCTCACAGACTGTTTACCCTCCCTGCTTGATAATAAATACTGTAATATTCCTTTTTAAGTTTCACATTTTACGTTTCACATTTTAATATAAGCTGAATTGCACACATATGTAAGTACATGCACATTTCTAAACAAAGAGTCTTTAAAAGAAAAAGCAAGAGGCTACTGAATATAATGTAAGTATTTTCATGTTTCTGACTTCCAGCATCTGTATTGGTAAGCATTAATAGCAAAATTGCACTAGCATTGTAAATCTCAGCAAAACTTGCAAACATTTAGTCAGAATTGATTTTCTTTTTGTCTTTACTGTAATAATAATTCTACATGGAAATAAATCTCATATTTCTTCATTCCTACTTTCCTGAAGGCTTTGAAGATTTGTGAAAGGGGGATTTTTTTCTAGATGGTAGAAGAAATAATGTGAACAGCTTCATAGTTCTAAGTTGCAGGTTAGCTATTTATATTATAGGGATGCATGTTGTAAGCAGGCCGATAACTCACAGAGGTCTCGTCCAGTCCCAATGATTTTACAGGCTAGACAAAATATGTGCAAACACAAAAGCTAAAGTACTTGCCACAGGTCACAGGGCAAGTCCATTAGAAGGCTCAGGAGATAACACATTTTCACATCCAGGCAGAGGTCTTAACAACTTGACTGTGCTGATTTCTAACACGCATTTTGGATGACTGCTGTTTCCATAAAATCCTAGCTGTGCATGAGGCTATTCACACAGGAAATCCTAATCCATTAGGATTAGGCCCTGAGCCCAAACCAGACTAGAACAGAATGCTGCTCAGTAGCTTGCTAAATAATGAACTGCTTGGCCCTGTTCCCTAGAGTCTGTCCAGTGCTGAATAAAGCACATCTGTATGTTGTATATGTTTTTTCTCATAAGTTTGAGTATCTGACAGAAGAAAGAGGGATGTAAATGTTAACAAAAAAAGTAATGACTTCGTTAATTGAATTAATTGATATTTTTCTGGTATTCCCACAAATGTTTTAGGTGGTAAGTAAAGAAACAAGTAAGCATGAACTGTACTGAT
Organism: Alectoris magna; assembly: GCA_030625065.1. Taxonomy (NCBI): domain Eukaryota; kingdom Metazoa; phylum Chordata; class Aves; order Galliformes; family Phasianidae; genus Alectoris; species Alectoris magna. The sequence goes on from CM060561.1 coordinate 6,823,895, forward strand.
GGTTCACTAAACTGTTCACTCAAATCAGTTTGTACTCAAACCCATTTCTAACTACTTCTCTAGCTCTGGGGAAAACAAGATTTAATAATTTCAAACTCAACATAGTCCCCTCCTAGGTACAAAATTTCAACATGATATAAATATAAAACTACTAAAATTAGCTGTCAATCCACATTTGCATTCCACTTTTCTGTCATATTAGGAGAAATGAAGACACTCAGCCTGGTGTAAAGTTGTTCTACAAAGGGGAAGTTAAGAAGAACAACACTGACATTACAATCACTGTCAAAGCATAAGGAGATTTAGAGGCCAGGAAAAATAGATTAAATTTTAAGAATTATTCCAAAGGGCCTTGGTTTTCATACAGTCATAGAATCATTAAGGTTGGAAAAGACCACTAAGATCATTTAGTTCAATCATCAACCCATCATCACCATGTCCACTAAACCATGTCCCTCAGTGCCACACGTACACGTTTCTTGAACACCTCCAGGGATGGCGACTCCACCACCTCCCTGGTCTCACTGCCCTCTTCCTTCCACGTAGTTGTAGATAGTTAAAAGGTCTCCCAAGCCTCTTCTTCTCCAGTCTAAACAATCCCAGTTCCCTCAGCTTTTCCCCAAAAGACTTGTGCTCCAGACTCTTCACAGCTTTACTGCCCAACTCTAGAGTTAGTCCATATGTCAATATATTTCTTGCAGTGAGGGGCCCAAAACAGAACACAGTACTCAAGGTGCAACTTCACCAGAGCTGAGTACAGGAGGAGGATCACTTCCCTGCTCCTCCTGGCTTTGCTGTTTGTAATACAAACTGGGATGACATTGGCCTTCTTGGCCACATGGGCACACTGCTGGTTCATGTTCAGCTGGCTGTCAACTAACTCCTCCAGATTTTTTTCCTTCATGCAGCTGAAGCCTCAGTAGACTCAGCAGCCTTTCCCTCATCCACCAGGTGGGTCACCTGGTCACTGAAGGAGATCAGGGTGATCAGGAAGGATCTGCCTTTCTCAAACCCTTGCTGGCTGGGCCTGATCTCCCTGGTTGTCCTATGCATGCCATGTGATTATACTCAGTAATATCTCCCATTAATTTGTTTACCATGTTCATTGTTTTCCTGCTTGTAGCCATCAAAATTTTCCCATATAATGCTGTTATCTACTGATGGATTCGATTGTTTACAAAGTCTGCAACTCAACAGATTTTGAAAACTGCTGCAATTTAGAAGTTAATAGCTGGTTTTCTTGGAAGTGGAAAGCTAGAATTAAAACTCTGTGTACCATAAGGCTGTCACTGTGGAAATGGCTTTGCGAATGATTTCTGAGGCACAAACAGAATATACAACAGCAAAATTTATTACATATCTTTTAAACACTTAGGAAAATGTTTTAGATTGACTTTGATATGTAGGTACGTTAGATGCTTACTAAATGGAGCATTCTGGAAATTGTTTTGACAAACGATACTTCCTCCAGCAACTGGCCAGCAATGGAAGTTGTGTCACTTCTAAGTGCATCTAAATTGCCCAGTACAATTAAGAAGTCATTTAAGCTTCAGCAGTGTTTCGTCTGATTCTGAAAGTGAGAACTTAAAATAAATGACTTGTCCAAACACATAATGAAAGCATTATTTTCTACTTTCTTTTTAAGCCGATCTTCCTCCACAATCACATACACATCCTGAACTGAGAAGAAATAAAATAGTAAATAATGATGACACATTCTATCAAACCACGGAGTGAAATAGGATCTATCACTGTCTGACTACAAGAGCTTTTTCTGGGACTCAAGGGGATATTAAAATAAGAATGCCCTTTTAGCACTTTATGTGATTTGTGTTTTAGAAGCAACATACATGGGCTTTATAAAACAAGGAAAAACTTAGGTGGATACACAGGAATACAAAATAAGTGAAAAGGATTTTTCTCTCTACTTGGGTGGAGGGGAGAGAGAATAAAACATAAAAGAACATAATCATGTACATAGTTCTACAGTAAAATGAAAGGGAGAAAAATTATGTGGAAGTTACTAAGTATAAGGGCTGCTCCAAAGGTAAATATTATTATCACTGTTGTGGCCTCATTATACTATCACTGTTGTGGGCTACATGTTGGCCCACAACGTTAGAGGCAGATGTTGGTGGTATGGCAGTAGAGGTTTAACATTCCCACCAATATTCCATTACATTTCATTGTCACGTGACAAATGAAAGCAGAGGGGCAGTCTGGCAGAATGGCTTCTGACATGGAAGTCTGTATGAAGCAAAAGGAACTTAATCCCTCTATTTGGGAAAAAAAAAAAAATATTGCACCCACTGACATTCATCAACACTTGCTGAATGGAGACCAAACAGTGTGTGTGAGCACAGTGAGTGGCACATTTCAATGTTGGTGACACTGACAGTGGGGCATATCCACTGGTGCAGATTTTTACAAGCAAGGCACAAAATATTTTGTTCACTGCTGGTGAAAATGCATAGCTAATGGTGGTGACTGTGTTGAAAAAGAGTTTTGTAGCTCAGGATTTTCTCTTATCAATTAGTGTTATTGAGCTCTTTGCATTTGTTGTAGTTTCCATGGGGGGAAAAAAAAAAAAAAAAAGGGAAAAAAAAAAGGAGACATCAACTATCAGAGCAAACTACACTGAATTTACAAAATCATACAGAATATTGGTATTTGTTTCTCTTTTGTCCTTATATATTTTTGAAGCATCTAGAACTAGTAAGAGGCAAAAAAAACTGATGGGAATCAAATCCAAATCCTATTTCAGTAGTCCAAGGAAATGGATCTTTTTCCTTCTGATCAATTTTGTAGCCATTTTTCTATATCTCTCCCAAAGCAAAACTATGAGAAAAAGTATAAATGAATACAACACAGGAGTTGTCCAGTCGCATAATGGTGAATTAAACAATTTAAACAAGTTACTGACACCATACATGCTTATAAGGGGCTGCTCAACCAACGTATAATAATCTTGAAGAACAGTCTATCCTTATCCTTGAAAAAGGGTGGGGATATTAATGTACTGGATAAATTTAACTCTTACGAAAGCTTGCATTACACTGGTTCAAACTCCATCTTTCAATTGTTCTTCTTACACTAAGGTGGAAAATAACCTGTTTGTGCAAGACTAATTCATTTTTCTTAATGTCCTTCCAAAAACTTCGTATAGAAAGTACATTAAAAAAATAGCAGTTCACAGCTCAGCAAGGCCGAGTGAAAGGTCCTGCATCTGGATCAGGGCAATCTCAAGCACAGATACAGGTTGGGTGGAGAATGGCTTGAGAGCAGCCCTGAGCAGAAGGATGTGGGAACTGTATTCTGGGTAACATCAAGAGAAGCGTGACCAGCAGATCAGGGGAGGTGTTTCTGCCCCTCTGCTCTCGTGAGACCCCACCTGGAGTACTGTGTCCAGTTCTGGAGCCCCCAACACAAGAAGGACATGGAGCTGTTGAAGCAGATCCAGAGGAGGGCCAGGAAGATGATTAGAGGGCTGGAGCACCTCACCCACTAGGAGAGGCTGAAAGAGCTGGGGCTCTTCAGCCTGGAGAAGAGAAGTCTGCAGGGAGACCTTATACCAGCCTTCCAGTACCTGAAGTGGGCCTACAGGAAAGCTGAGGAGGAACTTTTTATAAGGCCAGGTAGAAACAGGGTGAGGGGAAATGGTTTCAAACTGGAAGAGGGTAGATGTAGAATAGATATTAGGAAGAAATTCTTTACTATGAGGGTGGTGAGACAGTGGAACAGATTGCCCAAAGGCTGTGGATGCCCCTGGAAGCATTCAAGACCAGGCTGGATGGGGCTGTGAGCAACCTGGTCTAGAGGGAGGTGTCCCTGCCTATAGCAGGGGTTTGGAACTATGTGATCTTAAAGGTCACTTCCAACCCAAACCATTCTATGATTCTATGATTCTGTTGTACTGAGATAATTTCTTAGCATGCCAGGTAATAATTCTAGCTTCGTTGTCTTCTTCACTGCATCTGTGTTGATATGCTTTTAAATTTGATTGAGAGATTTATTCTCCAAATAAAGTGTTTTTTGTTCAAAATATGATCATCACTCTCATTGGAATCTTATTCCACAGCATCAGTTTCTAGGTAATATGGAAGTCAAAATTTAAGTTATAAGGGAATAGGTGAATACATATTTAACTTCTTAAAGTGAGTGAATCTTCCTACACTGAATAGCAGGAGTGTTCAGAAGGCAAAGTGATGGTATGGAAATTGGCATGGCAGCAGCTGTGTTCCCAAGGTTAAAGATGTTTTTATTATTATTATTATTTATTTTAATACAGCTATGAAAATGCAACTCCAGAGTCATTTTTCTCTTTTTTTTTTTTCTTTTTTTTTTTCTTTTTTTTACCATATCCAATCACTGAAGGCAATCCAAAAACTTGTATTTCCTTAGTGGACAGAAGAAGGTTGAAAGGAAAATATTCCAACTAATGAAATCAAAGTTTCTCACATGCTTATCTCAGAACTTAAACGTAGTATTAATGCTTTGCTGTATCTTGTACATTGTCTTTGAGTTGCTAGCATGGTAAAATACTAGAGATCATGTAAACTCAGTAACAGATAAGTAACCTCCCCATATTTTCCTGATCACAGAGTTGTGAACTTTCAATATACCTTTTCCAGAAATCTCCTTGAGAGCATACCTCAACGCAACACTTCTAACACCAAATATAAATTTTTAATATCTGTGAAAAACGTATTTTAATAACCCAGTCTCTTAAGTTACCAAAGTCCTTGTGGAACGTGTATATATAAAAACAAATTACTCTTAACAACATCTGAGGCAATACAATAGAGTCTGAAAAAGTTATTTATATTTTTTACAGTGAAACTGAGAACCTGTCCTTAATTATATACTGAAATAAAAACTTCATGTTGTATTATAAGTAGAACTGGATATTAAATGAAGTATTGTTGTCTTGTTGAACTGTAATTCTATCTATGTCCAATTTATTTATTTAGTAGTTAAATTTAGAACTGGACTCATTCCAGAAGTTTTCAGTATGCAATCTGCTCCAAAGTACAGCATCAAAGCAATGAATATAGTAAGACAATATGCTTTTGCTACAGATATAAGTGAAATTCAGCACTGACATGCAAACAAGTTCAACTGTGTGTCCCTTACTTCAGCTTCATTAAAGTTTCAGCTTACTAATCAATAACTGAGTCAGCCATCGCTGCAGGGAATCTGAGGAGATGAAAATGAGAAAAAATACTGTTCTTGGAAGTATCATTTCCAGTGGATACTAGCTCAAGGGTTCACAGTTACATGCCACCAAAGCACCCACTCAGGCACTGATCTAAAATATGATACTGGGAGAATTTATCCCATTGGGCAAATGAAAAGTTTCCACCTAACTAAAGATATTGGTCTGGCCACAGAACTTTAAGATCAAAATGCTTAGAGTGGACAGGAAATTGAGATATATTGGATTCACATAAATCAATAACTTATGTAGAAATCTGCCTGTACTGTAGGCATGTGCTTATGAATCACTAAGATCCACCCTGCCAAAAAAAAAAAAAATTATATATATATATATATATATACATATATATGCTTAGCCCAAATTTTCACCATCAGAATTAGTTGATTCATCAGTCGGTCGTCCATCAAATTACAAGTGGTTAACAGCGATTTTAAAAAAGTTCTTGCTACTGCTATTGAGAAACAAACTGGGTAAGAAAGAAAAACAAACTGGAATTTCCTGTTATTCATTTCCTTTATTTTTTCATTTTGAAACATTGGCCACAAAAATTAATTTCTGGGAAGAAGTTTAAATATGACATTTTAAAAAACTCTTGTATTAAGATCTAGCCAATCTGCTTACTCTTTTTCAGAACTACGTGATTTTTACAGTATTTACCTGAGAGCCTGAACTAGTTGCTTTGAAGCGACAATCATGAAATCAGCAATTGTGTTCTCCAGTTCTGAATGCGCTGTTTACTACTGTATGACTTCTGTCATTCTTCCTTGTACTATTTTTGTAGTGCACACAATTTACTGTTCTATGTCAAGGTAGATAAGCAATTTTGAGTTCTATGCTGCAAAAGCACAAGCTTAAACTTGATTCAAAGATTTTATGTCATTCTGCTATTTAGGAATGGCTGGGGCAAAAAAAAATCAGCTCAGCAATGATTTTTTTCTAGATTTTTTCCCAGCTCTAGAAGGATAGGTGTCAGGTGAGGGTGACTGGAGGAACGGTTATGTCACTCCCATTTATAAGAAAGGGAGCAAGTAGGACCCGGGGAACTACAGGCTGGTGAGTCTCACCTGTGTACCTGGGAAAATCATGGAACAGATCCTCCTGGACAACATGCTTGATCCCATGAATAATGAGTGTGTGATCCGAGACAGCCAGCATGGCTTCACCAGGGGAAGGTCATGCCTAACCAATCTTGTGGCCTTCTATGATGGTGTGACGGCATTGGTGGACAAAAGGAAGGCGACTGATATCATTTACCTGGACTTGAGTAAGGCCTTTGACATGGTCCCCCACCACATCCTTATCTCCAAATTAGAGAGATGTGGATTTGATGGCTGGACCACTCAATGGATAAGAAATTGGATGAAGGGCCACAGACCTTTGGTGGTGATTAATGGTTCTATGTCCAGGTGCAGGCCGGTAATGAGTGGCATCCCCCAGGGGTCTGTCTTGGGACCAGTATTCTTTAACATCTTTATCAGTGACATCAGTGATGGAACTGAGCGCAAACTCAGCAAGTTTGCTGATGACACCAAGCTGAGTGGTGCAGCTGACAAAGTGGAAGGAAGGGATGCCATTCAGAGGGACCTCAACAGACTTGAAAGTTGGGCCTGGGTTAATCTGAGTATCAACACGGCAAAGTGCAAGTTTTTGCACTTGTGCCACAGGAATCCCAGGCACATATACAGACTGGAAAGAGCAGTCCTTGAGAGTAGCCCTGCAGAGAAGGACCTGGGGGTCCTGATGGATGAAAAACTTAACATGAGCCAGCAGTGTGCTCTTGCAACTTGGAAAGCAAATGGTATTCTGGGCTCCATCAGGAGAGCAGTGGCCAGCAGGGAGAAGGAGGTGACTGTCCCCCTCTACTCTGCCCTTGCGAGGCCCCATCTGGAGTACTGCTTCCAGGTCTGGAGCCCCCAATACAAGAAAGACTTCAAAGAGCTGTTGGAGAGTTTCTTGAGGAGGGCCACAAAGATGATCAGAGGGCTGGAGCACCTCCCCTACGAAGACAGGCTGAGGGAGCAGGGCTTGTTCAGCCTGGAGAAGAGAAGGCTACAGGGTGACCTCACTGCAGCCTTAAAGTACCTGAAGCAAGCCTACAAACAGGAGGGGAGTCAACTCCTTGAAAGGGTAGATAACAGCTGGACAATGGGAAATGGTTTTAAGTTGAAGGAGGGAAGATTCAGGTTGGATGTCAGGGGGAAGTTCTTTACTATGGGAGTGGTGAGGTGCTGGAACAGGTAGCACAGAGAGGTTGTGTATGCCCCGTCCCTGGAGGTGTTGACGGCCAGGTTGGATGGGGCCCTGGCAACCTGGTCTAGTATGAAATGTGGAGGTAGGTGGCCATTGCCTGTGGTGGGGGGGTTGGAGCTTGATGATCCTTGAGGTCCCTTCCAAACTGGACTGTTTCATGATTCTGTGTGATTCTGTGCCTGCTGTACCATGGCCACAACGTCAACAAGGCAGTTGCCAGCAGCTGATATCCAAAAGTACAGCCAGGGTGGTGTTATGTTGATTACATATCTATCTTTGTATCGATATATTTCTAGAAGGTGGGACATATCCGCAGCAGAGCAGCTGAGGACAGGAGGGTTGCACAGTCTTTCACATTCTCCTCTGGGTCTCTGACCTTCCAAGACAAAGGAGGAGGACAAACAATCTGTTGCATGACACCCACCCCTGCCTCCACGCCCAGGGCCCAGCCCTTCCCTTCTGTGCCCTCTGTCACACCCTCTCATCTCACCCTCTGAACACCATCCTGCTCTCCTCTAGCCTGGGCTAGGAGAAGAGTGCTGCTCTTCTTCTGATCTCCCTGCACCAGCCATGTCACCCATGCCTGTGTGACATTGGGAACTGCCAACATTCTTCCTGCTGTGACATGCCCATGGCATCAGCAAGACAGATGCCAGGAGCTGATACCCAAAAGTACAGCCAGGCTGGTGTGATTTTGATTACATATCTTTAGATCAGTATCTTGGTAGAAGGTGGGACATCTCTCCAGCTGAGCTGCGGAGGACAGGAGCATTCCACCGTCTTTCACATTCTCCTCTGGACCTCAGACCCTCAAAGACTAGGGAGGATGACAGAATCTGTTGCATCACAGACACCCCTTCCTCCCTGCCCAGGTCTTCCTTTCCATGTACTCTGCCCTGTCCTCTTACCTCTGCCTTTTCTCACCATCCTGCTCACCTCTGGCCTAGGCTGGCAGGGGCCTGCAGGTATTCTTATGATCTCCCTATGCCAGCCATGTGGCCCATGACTGTGTGACACAGGGAACTGCCAACATTCTTCCTGCTGTGACATGCCCATGGGATCATCAAGGCAGCTCCCAGCAGATGATACCCAAAAGTATTTTCAGGCCGGTGTGATTTTTATTACGTATCTTGTATTGATGTCTTTGTAGAAGGCAGAACATCTCACCAGCTGAGCCTCCTGGTACAAGTGGTTTCCATGGTCTGATGACACTCTCCTCTGGGCCTCCATCCCTCCAAGACAATGGAGGAGGACGCACAAGCTTTGCATGGCAGCTGCCTTTGCCTCTCTGCCTTTTTGCTGCAACTATTTGGGAGAGTAGATATTCTGTTTTATATGTATACCCCACAGTTGGATTAAGACACAACAGGTCAAATATTTGCCCATCCAATTTATTACAAATCTCAGCCACTTATTGATTTGGGGAAGAGATACAGGCGATATAAATCCTGCAATCATAAGCAGAATTATTGTTGCATGGTGACGCTTACCAGTTTTTTGTAGATAATTTGCTGTTGTCTTTTAGAGCCTTATCAACAAAATTCATTACAAGGCAAGCTTTGATCCAAGGAAAAAAAGAAGGGTTCAGCTACCGTCTTTCACAGGTGGTTGTGGCAAGGTGGGGATCTGCCTTTTCTCCCTTCTTGCTAGCAATAGGAGTAGAGGGAATGGTTTTCATGTTGCTGGGGGCGGGGGGGGGGGGGGGGGGGGGGGGGAAGTTCAGGCTGGGTATTAGCAAAAAGTTATTCTCTGAATGAATGGTCTGGTCAGGTGCTGGAACGGGCTGTCCAGGGAGGTGGTGGATTCATCGTCCCCAGAAGTGTTCATGAAACATTGAGATGTTGTACTAATGGACATGGTTTAGTGGGAAATATTGGTGACAGGCAGACAGTTGGACTGGGTGATCTTGGAGGTCTTTTCCAAACTTGGTGATTCTATGATTCTATGATAGTGTACTTCATGCATGTAGTTGTCAGTTAAATGGGAAAACAGGGGAAAGTTTATTAGTCTGACAAAGTCAAAATATCCAAGACGCCAATCCAGGATCAGACTAGAAAATAGGTTTTTCATTACACTTGGCCCAGTTGTTATCTCTTTGCTTGTTCTGTCAGTTTTTTTCTTGTGGGTCAGTCACTGTCATCTATGAGCTTCTTGTCATCATGTGCCATGAATAAACTGAACAACATAAATCACAGTTCTTTAATATGGGAGACCATTCTTTTGCAATCATCTATGCAGTGGCTGGTGGAATTCAGCAATATGCAGTATGTAAATTCATTGTTTTGTTTTGTTTTCATTTTCCTAGTTGAAGAATATTTCTTAAAATTGATTTTTACTGCTTATCTTATTCTTACTAAAAAAGAGACAGGACCACCTGGATAAAGATAACAGGGAGGGAAATGAGTTTTTGTGACTTCTATTTTAAGTACAGATATTTCTTTTCATAGTTAAACCTTTCTAAGGGATTGGAGATATCTTTTATTTTTTGTTTTACTTCTCCTAGATTCAATTTACAAAAATGTCCCAGTGCAATTGTCACTTGCCAGTGTTTTACCTGAGTATTAAATGAAGATTCCAGTACCACAGCAATTTGAATTCTAGATAATTCACCTTCTCATGCTCAGTGAATTAGTAACAATCATCTATGCTGGGAAAGAGAATGTTGGAATGGGACTTGCTTTGTATCATTTGCAGGATTAATCCAACAAATAAAAAAAAATGCACAGCTTCTCATACAAAATTCTCCTATATTTGTAGTATGTCTTGTAGCTGTCTTGTTAATAACTGGATTGATGTCTTGTTTCTGTCTTAGTCCCATGGCAGCCATCACAGTCTCTTGCTGAAGGTCATGGGCGATGTGGTGCAAAAAGGGATCATGACAAAGCATTCAACTTTCTGTAAAACCTAAAAGCTGGGACATTCAGCCTAGGTTTTAGTCTGGGCTCCAAATATGACACTTGTTTCCTGGTCCAAGAACTCTTTTATATCATTGTGCAGCACAGAAGTAAAAAAACCTCAAAACTCAGAATTTCCTCTACAGGTCAGTGGACTTCTTAGTGAAAAGTGTAGAGTGCTTTCTTGTGTGTTATATCTTATTCTTCCTCTCCAGACCTGTTAATATAGCATGTCTTTTCTGCCTCAAGGTATAACTTTATCAAAAAAATAAACTAACACTTTTGTGCGCATGCAGTCCAGAAATCCAACAGTATCCTGGGCTGCATAAAACAATGGGTGGACTTCAGGGTGAGGGAGGTGATTGCACCCCTCTGCTCTGCCCTCATGAGGCCCCTGAAGTACTGTATCCAGGCATGGGGCACCTAGCATGAGAAAGTTGTGGAACTGTTGCAGCAGAGGAGAGCCACAAAGTCGATCAGAGGGCTGAAGGACCTCTCCTATGAAGAAAGCTTGAGGGGGCTGGGATTGTTTAGTCTGGAGAAGGCTCTGGGGAGATGCCATTGTGATCTTCCAGTACCTAAAAGGAGCATATGAACAGGAGAGAGACCAACTTCTTCATGGGTAGAAAGTGATAAGGCGAGGGAATTGGATTTAAACTGAAAGAGAGTTGTGGGTGACCCATCCCTCGAGGAGATCAAGGCCAGGTTGGATGGGGCCCTGGGCATCCCAATCTAGTGGGTGGTACCATTGCCCATGGCAGGAGGTTGGAAGTGGATGGTCTTCAAGGACCCTTCCAATCCAAGCCATTCTATAATTCTATGATTCTTTTGGTGCCACTGAAATCAAGGGCATAACTAATAATCTCTTTTCCGTACATTTTCACTGGAACATGAAGTAACATGATCATGCTAAATTCTGCTTTGGATTGATTTAACACTTCTTAGAGTCTTAAATGTTAGACTCTTTTTACACTAGGACACTTTATTTCTTCGTGGAGTAAAAGTAAGGAAATGGAGATCTCCCTCTTTCTTCCAGCTTTAATCTTCGAGTGCTCTACTCAGTGATATTAGGCAAAATGTTATTTGCTCATGTTCCTGCATAAATTGTAGCCTAAAATATGACTAAATAACAAATCTGCCACTGTGAAGGAAAAAAACAAAAACAAAAAAACGCCACAACTTTGGGAGTCCATATCCATTTGAGATCAGTGATTTCCTTTGCACTAGTCTCATCCTGGTAACTAATTGGACTGCAGGCATCATAGGCTAAATTAAACTAATGATATACCGTGAAATCTCCATGTTCCATTACCCTAACTTCTTGAAAAAGTCAAGGGCTTTATTGAATGGGTTTATGGCAATGAAATACAGTTTCATAGAGAAAGCTTCTGATCTTTCTTTTTACATCTTTTTGAGAAATGCTCTGCTAACGACCATTACTATTAATTGAATATTTGAAAAACAGATGTTTCAGTACAATTTCTGGCTCCCTGATGTTCATCCAGCTTGCTAATAATACTTACAGCCACCCATCAAGAGAAAATAGTCTCTATACAGTGTAATAAGATTAAACTGATTATGTGACCTAACTAACCTCAGTGCCTGTTATCTGCTAGTGCCAACTAACTCATCTGATCATTTTGGGAAGTTTCACTTTGTTGACTTTGTTACAAAATACATTGAATGTGACACTCCTAAAACACCCATGTTATTAGCAGTAATAAACCAAAGTGTGAATATGGGAGTTGATTTGGTATTTACTGTGTTCTACCAGTCCTACTGTTATGGCAGCAATCTTTCTTGGAAGTCCAGGACAGACAGCATAGCAACTCCCAAAAACCCCTCCACATATTTCATCTCAGTGGTCAACATTTTCACTTCCCATAAATCAAAGTAATTCAGTTATGAAAGTGATGTGAACCAGTTCAGTTAGCTTTTGTTTTTCACTTTGCTTTTCTCCTATTCAAAAGCTGAAATTATATATACAAAAACACAAGCTAAATATAAACTCATTTTGAAGCATAATAGCCATGAGAATCAAACCTCTCAAACAATATTTTCAATAATGTCTAATTTTTTTTCCTACTTCTTTCGATAGTTTGCTTTTAAATTTCAAGTGCTTGAGGCAGATCCCAGAGAAATCCTACAAATATATTTTTTAAAAACAATTTCTGAAAATGAACAGTATCTTTCCCTGGCTAATATATTGTATCTTATTTTTGCTCCATTCATCCCACAGGTATTTTGATCTAATGGAGCTGACTTTCCATTTCAGAGACACAAACTCGTGTTCAAATCTAAAAGTGGCATGGTCTTTGTTGTCAAAATAATTATCTTTTCTATATTTTTCAGAAATAATTGAAGCTATGAATGTAAGCCTGTGACTAGAATAGTCACTCATGTACTTACTGGAGTTATACTATGAGAGCTACTATTGCTAAGTATGGAAGAAGTAGTACTGATTGCCCTGACAAATTGCCTCCCTTAGTGTATAAATAGCACACTTTTTATTATATTAATTAAAGAAGGATCCAGGAATAGAAAATACAGGTTTTATTCTATAAATCAGGTTGACAGACTGTGGCTTACTTGAAACATGTCCATCAGTGACAAGCTGAAAATTAATTAACATCAGAGAAAGGAAATGAAAAAGAAAGACATCCTGGAAGATTTTTCAGATTTCCAAAGGAACTTATTAACAAAGAAACATTTCTGTTGTCAAAATCCCTTTTTCAGCCATCTTTCTTCAGGGCTCATACATGGTACCTATGAATAGAGCCACAGCTACTTACAAGAAGGCTGAAGACTTAGCAAATCTCTCATCTCAGTAGCTCTCTAAATTCACTGTGAGACTGTATGTATTTTCATAATTTTCTGGGGTTTAAAACTTCAGATCCGATAAAAAAATTTGAAGATCCCTAAAGGTTTTTAGAACGCTCTACTACTTTTTACATACTATGTGATATTTCTCGTAAAGTGCTTTTCATGTGATTCTGAATGAGGAAACACTCCTTTTATTTGTAGGTTACTTCACCAGAACAGAATCCAAATTCATCAAGGCAATATTGGACATTTTATTCTAGTGCATTTCTGACTTTTAAAAAGTAGCATTTCATTAGAAAATGAATAAATCCCTTAAAGGTTTGCTTTTTTTGTTTGTTTGTTTGTTTTTTAAGTGACCGAGGATGAACTTGTTTGTAAGAGGCTCAGTAACTTCTGAAGATAAAGAACACTTCACATCCAATTCACGAAGTTGAGTAAAGGTCAAGAGTAACTCAGTTGATCTATGATCATTAAGATGCATTTGTAGATTACTAGGAGCACATTCTTTAGAGTTAACTTTGTTTAACTCTTTGCATAACTGTGGATTTCAACATCTCTCCTTCGAAAATAGTATATAGCGTTGATTTGAATTGGACTTGATGATCCTTATTGTGTCCCTTCCATCTCTTGATATTCTGTGGTTCTATGACATATATTTCACTGAGTTTTAGCTGTCTGGGAAAGAGTTTGAATAAAATATCCATTATTCTAGAGATACGGTTGTTTGGAGAGGGCAGTCCAGATTCTCCCACACTTTTTTACTTTCTTTCCTTCTTCTGTTTCACGCACAGTTAGATAACGGAGATCAAGCAGAGTAAAAGCTTCATTTCATTCAGTGGTCAATAGTCTTAGAGAGACTCTTCATAATTAAAAGCATAGTCAAAATATAATGCTTATTGCTTTGAGCGTAATGATTTTGAAGATTAACGGATGTTATATCCAGTATTTTGGCAGATAGAACATAGGTAACCAGAGCAACCATTCTTCAGAGAAGTCTGAATCCAAACATGGAATTATTGCTTATAGATACCAACCCAACTCTTTTTCCTTCCAGGAACAAAATAATTTTAACTAAGGCAAGTTAGAATTTGTAAGATCAACCAGCCACAGCCCTTTTGACCTACTGCTACTGTGCACATTTTAAGGGTTTCATAAGAGAAGGGGAGAAATATAGATTCAGATTTAGAGCAATAACTTCTGTGAAGTCTCGTCAGTGGTTTGTTTGGCTGATACACACAGGCTTGCCTTACCTAATGTCACTCAGATTTATGAACTATAGACTTTAAAAAGCTTCTTCATAGATTTGGCCTTGTGACTATGAATAAATAACATTAAAGTACAAAGTAAGCTAAGTAAGCTGTGTATGTAATATAACTTCCTTTTGTAAAACAAAAGGAAAATTGTAAGCTTTGTAAATTTAGACCCAATGAAAGTCTGCTTCTAAATAAATTTGTAATTTTTTTTCACTGAAATACAGAGCACTGGTACTTATAACAATACCATGGTAATTCAGCCAATTAGCTGCTAAAGGCATCTTTAGCCATGACACCACACCCTTATTCCCTTCTCTGTTTATTAGGCATGTAGTGGTCTGAAAGTCAACAGATGTAGCTGCACAGGAGACTCAATGAAGAGCCTTCATGATTGCCAGAATCCCTCTGTTTCTGTGCTCAACATCTTCAGCTTAGGTTTTCCTGCTGATTTATAACTCAGTAAGCTCAGCAAGTTCAGAAAGCTCTTGTTTTCTTCACTTCCAATTCAGCCCCATACAAAACACATTGCAATCTTGTTTTGAACAACTATATCAAATGGATCTCAGTGCTGACCACCTCCAAATGTGACTTTGTAAGAGTGTCTTGATAACTAGCAAACTTTACTTGTCTGTAAGTAGTAATTACTACCTATTGAGATAACGGAATGTTAATTGCAAGAGTGAATGTTAATGCGATATATAATTAATCTAACAGAATTCTAAAAGCACACAAAAATTTGGAAAGCAAAAGTAAGCAATTCAAGCCCATAATTATCTATGTGTATTTGGGTTGTTTTAAGTGAGACAGAAGCACAGATTATTAGACCCAGAAGTATCTTTAATTTTCCCTAGTGTCTTGAGAAACAAGCTATATATTTGGGCTAATGTGGGGAAAAAATTTACTTGCCTACAGCAGAATATTACCTGAGAAGGTATAACTCTAATGTCAGAGTCCTATTACCTGTCAACAGTAGTTCTGTTTACATTACTCTAAGATGTACAGTATTTACACTTACTTCTATAACTAAAATTTGTTGCTCATTCTGACAAATTTCAGCTACAGAAAACGTGACCATCTCATATAAACTGTGCTATGAAGGAAGTACAGTCATGATAAAACAGCATCTTTCTAATCTTGATCGGCTGTGTACACAGAGACACTACAGCTCATGTTGTTTTATGGAACATTCCTATACCTGTCAACAGGAATTGTGTGGATGTATCTATGGCAGTACGTGGCCCTATTTCTATTAGAAAGAGTGAGATTATGAATGGGAGTATTACAGCAAAGGTTGAACCATTTCATTACGGAGAAAGAATGAATTATACTAGCTCCTGCGTAAGGAACAATTGACAAGACAAAGAGACTTTCACTTGAAAAACAGCAGGAGTGTGGAGGAAAAGGAGCTAAGGAAGTGTGCCTGCAAAATCAGGTGTGAAAAAAAATAAGGTGTATAGGGTAAAATTGAAAACAGTTCTGCACTAGAGGATTTCTAAGATAGGAATCTTTTTTACAGTAATTAGTCAAATTAATAAGGTAAGTTTCTATCACAGTCTATTATATACAAAAATAATTCTTCTGGCTTAGGAAGCCTCTGAAACAGCAACCATGACAATAACCACACCTACTAAATCACTGAATGGTAGGGATAGGTATATATAGTTATTACTTAAATAAACACACAGTTCTATGCTAATTTCATTTTTTTTTTTAGTATTGCAAAGGACTGCAAGGTAGGCAGCTACTGATTATATCAATTTTATATAGTAAGGAAAGGGATTTCCCACAAGCTAGATGGGGGATTATTCCAAACTTCAGACCCTTAGCACTGCCTCTCCTGATTTCTCAATGCACTTGTGTTTTCAGAGTGTCTGAAAAAGTTGGTCGCTGACACTGAAAGAAATATTCCACTGAACTAATCTTATTTCTTAACAAATAACCTCTTTGATATAAATTAAATTTCAATTAAAAGGCAATATAAAAATAATCAACATTTGACCTCCGTATGTCAATAGATAAGAAGTCCTATATCTTTGTAAGCTATGTAACTGCTTTATCATGTTTCCAGTGTGTCTAATGAGAAAAATCATCTTCTGAAACTATCTAGATCTTTTACATATCTAACAATATAAAATAAACATAGTTCATATTAAAATCAATACTCATTGGCTTTTCAGTGCAAAGTAGTTTCAACCTCAAGAGTGCTGGTTTATTTTTTGTGTTGTATCCTGAAACATCATTTCAACTGGCAATCCATATTTTTTACTAATAACACTTTTCCAGCACATTTTTACTTCAATTTATTTATTGCTAATCATCCAAGCATAAGAAAACACTTTGCAAACACTATCTAACTCAAGAATGAAGAATGTAAGTAAAAATAACACCTGTTTTCAGATTATTCCTTCTTGCATGTTTTCAGAGCCAGGTCTGCTAGTTTACTGGTATTTAGGCAGTTAGATGTTTTTTATTGTTTTTACTCCTGTTTCTTCCTAGTGAAGCTACACAAGGGTGTAAAGGCAATGTTGCAATATATTAACCACTGCAGCGACTCTGGATTTACTCTGTGTTTCTAATATGAATCCATGTTTATCAGAAAAACAAACAAACAAAAAAAGTAAACTACACGCCAGGAACCAAAAGTAGGACTATACTGTGAGGGTATTGCTAGGACAGGAGATTATAGCCTTAAATTGCTCCAAGGGAGGTTTGGGTTGAATACTAGCAAAATTATGTTCTCTGAAGGAGTGGTGAGATACCAGCACAGGCTGCCCAGAGAGATGATGGAGTCAGCATTCCGGGGGGAGTTCAGGAAACATGTAGATGTATCACTGAGGGACGTGGGTTACTGAGCATGGTGGTTTTGGGCTGACGACTGGACTAGGCAATCTTAATGGTCTTTTCCAATCATAATGATTCTATGATATAATTCATGTCTCAACTCTATAGATGGAAATAATGAATTAATAAACAGTTATTCCTATTACTGCTGAGGATGACAGAATTCATAGATAGACTCTTTCAGTAGGCAATTCTATAACATTCCTGTGAAAACAACTCAGTTTTTGGCACAGAGACACGCATTTTTAAGAATTCACTTTTATTATTTACAGATACCACAGGTAAATGGTTCTGCAGATTCTTTTTTTTAATCAACATTTTTCTAAAACAGCAGTGTATCAACGTCCATGTTCCACATGTTTTACTTTCTGGTACATCATCATCTGTCCATATTTGCATTATTTTAACCTTTTCTGGAACTAGTATTGTGTTATAAAATGTAGAACAAATTGAATTTGACAATTCATTAAATGTTTTTGCTATTGCACAAGACTTTTTGTATGACAAACATTTTTTTCCCCCAAGTTTATATCAATTTTTATTATCCTTTAAGGTAATTCATAATTTTATTTTCAGCTCATATCGATATTTTTAATGTTAGATCAATAAACCATGACAAATTATTTGAACTTTATGCGTATGACTTTCAAATACTTTTTCTGTTTTATGTAAGGTAATTTTCAGTGCAGTGATGAATAGTACACACAAAGATTATAGCTGATTGTCGAGTCAGGAAAATCCAGAAAAGGTCAGTATGCAGCTGAACTTCACAGTTTTTTTCCATTCCATGTTGTCCATGTCTTCTTGTGATCCAAACCAGATGTGTATCCTTGCTCTGTTTCTGAGTTATAGATACGTGACTTTAGCTTGTTAGTTAGTTAGTTCTACTTAACCTGAATTTTTCACTTAAGTAATCTCGAGAAGAACCAAAAAATCTCACTTTCCCTCTTTTATCTGCCTATTTGATAACTTCCTCTTTTGAACCATTCCAAAATCTTCTATAGGTGAGTATTTTCTATGTAAGCTTTTGTCCCCCATTTATTAAAAATAATTACTCAATTTCATCAATTCTTTTATATTTTAATTTTAAATTTCTGTATGTGGAGCTGTCTCCTAATGAAAGCCTTTCTAGGAACCAATACAGAAGAGAATAGTTTATTTATTTGGAGTTGAACTCAATCATAAGAAAAGCAGAACTAGAGCTGTAAGTCACAGCTTTTGAGGCCTCTAATAATCTTATGATCTCTTTTACAAAGAGGATAAGATAATAAATAGAAATATTTACTTTCTTTGTCTTTCTTCCTCTGTCCTGCATATAAAACTTCTAAGATTCTTGATCTCCAATGTCCTTAGGGAAACAAAACACAATAAAACAGACTAGTAATTGTGCTAGCAGTTAGCACTGTCTATTGTATTGAGCTCTGAACAAGTGTAGATATTACCCATGCTTGAGAAAAAAGGCTATCATCAAAACCTCTCTGACTCCAAACTGAACAACTAAGTAAGAAAAATGCTGGTCTTTTTCAGGGCTGAACCACAAAGAATAAATATTCTTAGAGAGGGAGATGGAAAGGAAACACCAAGCTCTCATGGTTAAACAGGAAACTGTTTTCCTTGATGGAAAGTCTCAATAAATGAAAAGGGACTTTTCATTTTATACCTGGGTATGGCAGCATAGGTGAAAACTGATGTCAGGTTTTCCTAGGCTGCAGAAGAACACAGGCCATGGAAGAAAAAAAAAACATGCACTGCTTTACTAAGCATTGCTTAGTAAAGGGCAAACTCACAATCACTTTGAGTCCAGCTCTGGAAATTATAAAGCTCTTTTAATACTTTTTCTTTTTCTCTGTATTTCAATTCCTCTTCTCTCCCAAAGCACAGAAGTAAGCCACTCTACATGAATGCTTGGATATCCAGCTCACTACAAGGACTTTTGCTATGACTTCTTTGATTCTGCGGGTCTATATGAGTTTCAAAAGTAACTGTGAGTCAGAATATTTTCTGATAACACAAGTTCAGTCCTTTCCCAGACAGTATAGAGAACATCATTTCAAGGGCAAGTCCTAACTAGGGTGCCCTATTTAGGTCCTGAGAATGATTTAATAAAAACTCTTTTTTTTTTTTTTTCCTATTTTGAAACCATATGTTTAATGTAATAGAGTTTATAAGACTAAAATATTGTTGCAATTCATGTTAGAAAATGTTTCTTGAACTGCAGAATTTCTGCATAGCATAGCAGACAGCTACATTAACTTCAGTGTCCTTCCCAATCCAAACTATTCTATGATTCAATGACACTGGTGGAAGGGTCTCCCACTCTTCCTTCCAGCTCCACCAGACCTTAAGTTAAAACTTCCCCTTCCAAACAAACAAACAAACAAACAAAAAACCCACACACAAAAACAACGAATTGAGGTCCTCATTTGATGACAAGTATTGGTGGTTTAGCAGGGTAAATAAATACATTTTCAGCCACTTGATATTTCTAATAAAAGGTAAATCATTTTAAAGGTATTAATGTATACAAAGATAGTCTTACATGGGGCGATATAGCTAAAAATGTGAAATTCAAGCAATAATAAACTGAAAAAAAAAGAAAAAAAAACAACTAAATTGTGAATGAAGCAGATTGATTGATTTATTTATTGTGGGATACTTGAATTTTATAGCCTCACACATACTTAGCTAAGGAAAAGGGATCTGACATGCCATCCAATTTAACCAGACACTCACCAAGCACTACATTTCCTCACAAGCTAAGGATGCCCCAATAATCTTCCTTCTACTGCTCTTATCTAATTTATTTGCTTTTCACATGGTGTGATTTATGTGCTCAGCATTCTAGCTGACTTCCAGCATCCACTCCAGAAATACACAGGTTGTAACTCTCCTGTGTCATACCTGCCTGCATTATGGATATTTATCTTGGATACTCTTAAAACATTCTAAGTGGCAGTAGCTGCCTGTGTGTGGAGAACTGAACTGAATCCATCAAGCATAAATAAAGGAGTTCAGAGGTTCATTCAGCTGACATGCTAGTAAATGTTAATTTTAGTATGAGTTTCTTGCATGATCAAAGTACTCAACATTCCATTAATTGTAACAGGAAATTAAGTATGGATTGTATATGGGGATAGTGTACTCAGCTGTATTAAACTGGAGCTGAACTCTCAGTTTAAACTTCAGATCTTTTTTTAAACTTGCTGTGTGAGCTCTGGTAAGTCATCAATAACTTTGTACTGAGTATTTTCAATAGTAGAATTTCCTTTCCTGGAAAGGCAGTGTGGAGATATACGTCATTTTTAAAATGGAAATGTGAACAACCCAGATGCAGATATTTCTCAGAAGTACCACTTATATACAAGGCATAGATTGTGGAAATATTATGTCCATCTCTTTCTTTGTCATATCTGACAAATACTGTGCTTTTTTTGGATGTAAATAAGTCACTCCAAAACTAATGTTTCTGAATTATTTCCATGGAAACTACAACAGATACAAAGAGCACAATAACACTACTTGATAGAGTAAATTCTCGGATAGAAAATACTACTTTTCTACATAGTCACCACTATTAGCTGTGCATTTTTGCTAGCAGTGTGCAAGAGCCTGCAATGCTGCACTTGTAAAAATCTGCACCAGCAGAAGTGACACACTGCCACTGTCACCTCCACTGAAATGCCCCACTCACCACCTCTCTGTGCTCACATCCACTGTTTGGTCTTCATAAACCTTGATCGAGTGTTGATGATTGTCATTGGGTGCATTTTTTTTTTTTTCCAAATAGAGGAATTCAGTCCCTCACCTTTACTTCATATACATTTCCATGTCAGATGCCATTTTATCAGACTGCCCCTCTACTGACATCTGTCAAATGGCAACAAAATGTAATGGAATATTGGAAGAGAGGTTAAACTTCTACTGCCATACCACCAACATCTGCCTCTGACACAGTGGGCCAACGTGATAAAATAGGAGGTTTTCCTTTCAGAGTAGCCATTGTAGTCATGCACAAATACCCATGAAGTTGATGCCCTGCAATCCTGCTCCTAAAAAACTAATAGATTTATTCAACTTTGAGAAAAATTTGTAGTACTCAGGGTCCTAAACTGCATTCAGCCAGAATATGAGCACACAAATCCACTAATCAAGCAAAATATTATTTCTTGTATTTCAGTGAAGTTCTTGACATTACATATTTTCAAGAGGGAAAAAGAATAATAAACATGTTCAGAGAAGAGCAATGATGCTGGTGAGGGATCTGGAGCACAAGCCTTATGAGGTACAGATGAGAGAATTGGAATTACTTTGTCAGGAGAAGAGGAGGCTCAGGAGACACTTTATTGCTCTCTACAGTTACCTGAAAGGAAGTTGTGGTGAGGGGGGTGGGGAGTCAGCCTCTTCTCTCAGGTAACCAGCAATATTAAAAAAGGGAATAGCTTCAAGCTGCAGCAGGGGAGATTCAGGTTGGACATCTGGAAAAATTTCTTCTCTAAGAGAGTGTTCATGTCTGGAACAGGCATCCCAGGGAGGTGGTGGAGTCACTGACCCTGGAGGTGTTCATTTAGATTTTGTACTGAGGGACATAGTTAATAGGAAATATTGGTGATAGGTGGATGGTTGGACTGGATAATTCTGGAGGTCTCTTTCAACCTTGGTGACTCTATGATAGTTCAGAGAATGTATCTTTGTTGCTCAGCAGTCTAAGATTTTCTCTATGTAAGTGTTTTGTACCATTACCACTGTCTGGTAGTCTTCATCTTGGGCCGGAGAAGGGTTTGGGTCTTCCAAGTCCTGTGCTGTATTTACCACCTTAGTACCATAGAGCACCTATTCTAAATGCCTGTTTTTAAGCAACTTGATTCATCCTGGTCAAGTCTGTTTTAAGTAAATTCCACCTCTCTTTTGCTTAATCCATCTGAAGTAGCTTTGTTTTGCTCAGACTCATATTACATGGAACAAAATAGAACTGCAAAGCAGGAAAAACAAAGCAAAACAAAACAAAAACATAATAATTTCAGATCACTGCCTATTTGAAAACTGTGGGTGAGACTGTCTTGCAACAAAGGAAAACAAAAATAATTTTGATTTGGTCCACCAAAATAATCAGTTCAATGTGACTATGTTTTTTCTAATCCTTTGTGAAGTCCAAGTGCAGCTTTACTTTTAAAAAATAAAATATACGTAAATATGCTTGATGCTATTTTATTATATTTTCAAAAAATAGAGAATATCCCTTCTGTATTTGTTTTGTTTGTCGCATTAGTTGCAAAATGAAAGAGAAAAAAAACCTATATTGAGAAGAATCTATATAGTTCCTCCTAATCAGGTGTATGAATATATTGCATTGAAAACTGTTATGAGGAAAAAAAAAAAAAAAAAAAAAAAAGCCAAGCGTGTCCTATTAGTGTAATTGAAATCTTAACATCCTAATCAAAGAATCATTATTAGTCCAAACGATAGTAGTACAGCAAATTATTCTATTTTACTTCATTTCATACTTTTTCAGTGGTGCTTTATACCTTATTCTTTCTTCTTTGGTGTGCAACTCTATAATAGTATAGGATTTAATGTATTTGAATTATCTAAGTCCAATAATTTCTCTTTTTCTTGTCGTTATTCCTAAGATCAGTTTCCTCCCAATCTGGTATGCATTTCTCCAGCTGACCTTTTTTGAGTTGCTTATAGCCTTTGGATTTTCAGCATCATGGTCTACAGTTTTCTGCACTGTACTTTGTATCCTCACTTTTGAGGTCTCAGTTATTATCCCATAATAACACACCTCCAAACTACAGTATTATACTAGGGTCAAAAGTAGCTCACTTTACAAGGAACAAACACTTTTTGCCACTATCTATATGAAAATCATGTCTGTAACATGTAATTATGCAAATACAAGCAAACATAAAATAAATTAAGCAATAACCACCTGGCCTTTAGAAATTGCTGCTACAGCTGAGCAAGCTAAAACAAAACTCTAGGCAGGCCAAGTTAAGGTGTAGCTAAACCTGACAAATCTGGTCTTGCAGAGTTAATTTGAAGCCTATGGTGTATTTCTGACAAAGGCAAAATTCTATTTACTGGCCTTCAGGGCTACAAAAAAAAGATATAATGGCATTTGGATGGTTAATATTGTTTAGTCCTTATACCATGAGATTGGTAGTCAAGACATTTTAATTCTACTCTTTACAGTTTCCCAGATGCATCTTGTCATTTACCTTTCCACAGCTCAGCTTGCTGTCTGAAAAAATGGGATACTATTGCCTTTGTTGCATAGATATCACAAAGATCAATTAAGTAGTGCTTCAGAAAGATTTCAGGATTCTCTGAAGAGTCTTTATCTTATGAAGTGCAGAACACCATAGCTTTATTACAGCATTCGAACACACATTTAGCTTAAACTGCTGAGACTTTCCATATAGTTAAAGTGAAAAACATGATTCACTGTACTGGAAGAAAATCAAGATAGAAAGCACTCAGAAGGACTGAACCCAGGAACTGAAACAAGGACACTGTTTGATTGTTTCTTTCTTTGTTTTATTTTGTTTTTACCTCAAAGTCTTGACAGGTAGGCAGGAAAACTGAAGTACACTGAGAGTTTGATTCACTGGCTGCTTTATTCAGTAAGGAATGGCATTGATACAAACTCTGTACACCAGAACTCTTGTTCCTCTAGAGCAATGCTAGAATGTTTCTAATTGAAATCATTAGGCTTGCACCAAGAAGGAAAATACTCAAAAACATTTGCATGACTGTCAGGAGGTAACCCTTTTCCATTTCCATTTGCCTTTTCTTTTCTTTTTCCTTTTCTTTCCAGGACATGATGCTGAGAAAAAAAAAGCTGTGTCAGAAGACATTTGTGCTCAATTGCCATTCCACGTACACTCTAAAGTGTCAAGCAAGAAAGGTTGTTTTGTTTTCTGCGCTCGGTTAATTGGGAGGAATATAAACATCCACCATGCACATGAGCTGAAAGTTGTGGTGAACACAGCTGAGACTTCTAGCTAATGCTAATCCAGAGTCAGCCAATAAAAGTGCTTAAAAATGCCCCTAATCCTTTTACATATAAGATCACAGAAAGGCCACAGACATCGGACTTATGTGATAGCAATTCAAATGCTAAACAACATACTGCAGAGCCATTATCTGGCTGCATATGTTGCTGAGTAGTAAGAGATTCAAAGTGTAAAAAGCAATTGGGTGGATCTGTGATACGTGGAGATTTTTCAACACCATCTGAGTTGTTACACTGATTAAACTATTTCAGTTATCTGGATCATCAGCCCACAATGTCAAGCCATTGATTCATTGCATAGGGATGAAGAGGACAAGGTAAGGATTTTTTTCACTATTATTATCGCCTTATCAAAGCAATTGAAGCACTATATTATTTTTAAATTTTGTAAGATGCAAAAACATTTACTTTTCACAAACATCTGTAGAGAAAGATCTAGTTTTTTAATGACTGAAGATGTTTATTCAGCTCAAACACACAGAACAGCAAAGTTCAGCTACCCTCAGGGCAAGCTGATCAGCCTCTATTTGCTAGGAAGAAAGGTTTGAATTTAATTAGAACACAGTTTTATATCTGATACATCCTGAATCATTGTGTTAAACTGTGGAATCAGAAAAGTGAAAAAGATCTCTCATCTGATTGTGTTTTCAGTGATTGGACAGAGCAGCAGAGATGCAAATGGGAAGAAAAACAGAGTAAAATTTATCAGAATGACAAATGTAATGATTTTTAAGTTTTGATGGAAAATACTGATAATGTATTACTAAGCCAAATGTTGCAATTGAGTGTAACAGTGGACAACAGTTTGGAAAAAAACATTGAGATATTTTAAATCTTTTTTCTTCCTCCTTTTAGCCCTTTGCATGCCCTAACATCTCAGATTTAGAGGGAACAAACAAAACAAGAACAAACAGGGCTCCCATACACTACCTTGGAAGACTCACAGTGTTCACACTAATTGATAAAACCATAGTCATTAAGCAAACATGGTGTTTGGTTCCTGAGAGCTAGGATGTCACAGATTACACTTTATAAGGAAACAAATGATTACTGTCAAAGCAGCAGCTACGTGCTTACACCCAGATCAAGAAATATATTAAAGTTTTCAATAAAACAGAAGCATATTATATCAAGAATGTAGATGACACCAGGTTGGAAGGAAGAGTCAATCAGCCAGGGTGTAGGAAGGCCGTACAGAAATCTGGACAGGCTGAATCACTGGGCTGAGGCCAATGGGATGAAGACCAATAAGACCAGGTTCTATGTTCTGCACTTTGGCCACAACAACCTCAGGCAACACTACAAGCTTGGAGTACAGTGGCTGAAAGACTGCGTGGAAGTAACAGAACTGGTGATTGATGATCAGCTGAACATGAGCCTGCAGTGTGCTCAGGTGGTCAACAAGGCCAAGTTCATCCTGGCTTGTATCAGAAATAATAGCAGGAGCAGGGAAGTGATCATCCCTCTGTACTCTGCCCTGATGAGGCCACACCTTGAGTGCTGTGTTTAGTTTTGTGCTCCTCACTACAAGAAAAACACTGAGGCCCTGGAGCATGTTCAGAAAAGGGCAATTATGCTGGTGAGGGCTCTGAAGCACAAGTCTTATGAGGTACAGATGAGAGAAATGGAATTGCTTTGTCTGGAGAAGAGGAGGTTCAGGGAAGACCTTATTGCTCTCTACAGTTACCTGAAAGGAGGTTGCGGTGGTCAGCCTCTTCTCCCAGGTAACTAGCAATATTACAAAAGGGAATGGCTTTAAGTTGCACCAGGGGAGATTCAGTTTGGACATCATTAGGAAATACTTCTCTGAGAGAGTGATCATGATCTGGAACAGGCTGCCCAAGGATGTACTGGAGTCACTGACCCTGGAGGTGTTCAAGAATTGTTTAGATGTTATACATCTACAATCTCTATATATAGAGAGAGGGGCATGGTTAATAGGAAATACTGGTCATAGGTGAATGGTTGGACTGGATTATTTTGGAGGTCTTATCAAATCTTGGTGATTCTGTGATTCTATGAGAGAGAACACTGCTTTATGTCCTTATCAAGAAAGTCAAAAGGACCCTCGTTCGATGTTGGATCCTGGACACATGGTTATTTGTGCCTTGTCACACTGCACAGCAGTTGAGTTAAAATGTATCTCTGGCCCTCCCAGCTACATGGTTATGGAGTAACATACAGATATCTTTATCTTCAAGTTATAGGTGTTTTTTTGCTGCAATGTGTAAATCTATGTCTCATCTTTCTATCCCATTGCTTAGTCTATGCTTTTGTGGTTAGGGGGCCTGAAATCCTCTACTTTGAGTATGGAGTCAGATAAGGTCTCTTGCTTTCTGTACAAGCATCCTAAAGTCATGCGGTATGTGGTTATCCCCTTCTCTGCATGCACTTCCTAACCACCCTCTGTGAAACCGCAGTGTGAACTGTACATCTCTGAAACAGAAAGCCACAGGTTCTTCATAATCTTGGGCAGCAACCAATTGCTTTCACACTCACACTGCAGCACTTTATAACCAACTTTTATGTCTCAGTTCGAATTAAGTTTTGTGCGTCAAAGTAAGAAAGTGATTAATGTTTAGAATTCTGGAACAGTGACGTAAATCCCACCAAAGTCCTTCTAGCACAAAAAAAGCAAGCTACACAAAGTTAACATTATGAGGTAACAACAGTGGAGAAATGAGATCTTATTAAAAGGATGAAAAAGAGAGTTCTGAAATACCCGGCAACAATATCATGCAACTTCACAAGAAAACACGGCACAAACTGGAGAGGTAAAGCATATAATTCATCAGCTACTTGCAAACTAAAAATGATATTCTTGCTGGAAAACTAACAATTGTTCAGATTAAAGAAAAGTAAATTGTTCTTCAGAATTTATTTGTTACAAAATACATACTCAATTCTATTTTTAATTCTTACTCTTCTGAACAAAACTTATGTCTTTTAAGGTTTATACTCCTCTTTGCTGTACTCTTTGAATAGATTTAGTACATTTTGCGTGAATCACTGAATTATTTCTAAATACTAAATTACTTCAGTATTTAAATTTGTAGTTGTCTAATCTCTTGGTGTCCTACATACAGTAAGACATTTAACAATAATCTGAAATGATCCCCAAATTTCAAATGAGGGATGCAGCAAAGAAGGAGAAAAGGTTAACTGACATACACAATTATTTCTTTCTTTATGTTTTCTTGTCTTCTGTCACTGCCAATAGATTAAATTTTATTTCTTTATGTGGCTCTCAAAACTCCTACCATCATTGCTTTGCATCCTCTGGTGGCTTTCATCAATATCTGACTGCATATATCTTCATATGCACTTCTAGATCTTAAAGTACATCCTTCAGTTAATGAGTTTCGGTGTTCCATCATTCTTCATTGCCTTATCAGTGACACATTTGGTATACACAGTCACCAATCCTGCTATACGTTTTTTATTATTTTATTTTTGTGAAAAACTTTGTAGAGTAAAAGGGACTTTATCAGATGCAGTTTGTCCATGATTTTATTCTTAGGCTAGATTCTGTCATCTGTTATTCTTGCAATGCTAGAATATCTTTAATACCGGACACCCCCTCTGCAAATTACTGGGACACTTCTTTCAGGAAAATTTTTCTCATAATCCCATACTCATATCATCATACTTTTAGATACAAGTGAAATGCAACCATGTGTTTGTTTGTGCCCTCTTCCAAAATATAGGATTTTTTTAAAAAGTAAATATTCATTACCCTGTTACACTACTTCTTTTAGATGGATTGTTCTTCAAAGACTGTATTACACAGAAATTCAATCATTCTTAAGACTTCAAGATCTCCTTCTCTATCACTTAATCTCTACCAGTTTGCTTTCACATGACAAAGTTTTATGGTAGAATTCAAAACTATAAGATGGTATAGACTGCTTGCTGTCTTTTTCTTTCTTTTCCTTCCCCTACCATTTGATATCTCTATCTGCTTATAAATCTTGTCTGTAATCTGAAAAGTAAATGTCAAGATCTTGCTGGAAATTTGAGACAGGAAGCAAAACAGGAAAAACTAAGTAGAGTGCTTGATGCTTCCAGAGAGAACAAATGGGATGTAGCCTGGAGGCAACCACAGTCCGTGATGAGCCCCCACAGGAACAGCCCCAGTCTGGAGCTGCAGGCCATGGAGAGGTGCCCGTGATGGAGCAGGAGGGCTGGGTGAGCTGCCACCCATGGGACTGTGCTGGAGCAGTGCCTGAGGGAAGACGCCTGTGGTAGAGAGATGCACTGGAGCGGTGCTTGGAGAGCTGCAGTCTGTAGGAAGCTCACTGCAGGATCAATTCAAGAAGGATGACATCCCAAAGACTCAGGGAGCAAAGGCAGAGAGTGACCATGAATCCGTGGCAGAGACAAAGCGTTATGGACAGACCATAGCCCCATTCATAGAATGATAGAATGATAGAATGATAGAATGATAGAATGATAGAATCATAGAATCATAGAATCATAGAATCATAGAATCATAAAATCATAGAATGGTTTGGGTTGGAAGGGAGATCATCTAGTTCCACCTTCCCTTCACTGCTCAGAGGGGAGGAGATAAAAAGAGTGGATGGGGGAAGCTCTTTTAACTTTCCTTGTCCGCTGGCAATAAATTACATTAATGTCCCCCAAGATTATTCTATTATGCCTGTGAGAGTACTTTGTGAGTGATCTCCCTTTCCATATCTAAACCCATGAGCTTTGTTCTGTCGTATTTTCTCTCCCTGTTCTTTTGTGGAGGAAGAGTGAGAGAGCAGTGTGGTGATGCATAGCTGCCAAACATTATTGAACCACCATGTATGATTAAGAAAAAGAATAAAAAGATGCTCATCAGCATCAGAATATTTCAGAAGCTTCTGAAGGACTTTTAACATGTAAAGAAATAAGGAAAATATTATTAACAAGATGCACGGTGAAATGTTTTGGATATGACAATTTGCATGTGTATTAAATGTGATAAAACTGCTTCCCATGTGATTTATTAGAGATTATTGTTCCTGAATTATTTAGGAAGATATTTCCTGTTTATTACCTCTTTAAGAAAATCTTTAAATAACATGTATGGTCTTTCAACATTTTAAAATATGTATATATTATATTGGAATGAAAATATTTGTATTCACAATGATTAAAAAGGTAAAATAGTAATTGAAATTCTTAAAATTAATTTAGAAACACATTTTGTTTGGCTAGAAGATGCGGATTTTTGATGTTCCTGCCAGTTAAAAGTTTGCTAAAGTCTTACATTAAAAAAAGAAACAAAATACATTCTATTGAAAGTAAAAGTTTAGAATGTAAAACCAGACACATCCAAAGAAGCCCAGTTGTAGAATATCTTGCCCAGCAATTCCAACATCATTTGTCTGCCTTGCAAGTTAGCTGCTGGTAGATGTTCCTTATGCCTCCTTGAGGAGCTCATCCAACCAAAAATAGATTTGTGTCATCTACTTCTTCCAAAGTTGGGTACGTCAATCTTCCTTTTTGTCTTTCTTCATCCTTGATCAGTTTTACCAGAAGAAAAATATATTACGAACTTACTGGGGAATTTTTTGTGTGATAATTCATGTTACCCAATCCAGACAGCAAATTAAACCTTTCATTAGTGCTGTTAGGTACTCCACACTTCTACAGATAAGCACAACATACATAAAACATATGCACACATACTCAACTTGAGGTTAAGCTAGTGAGTGCAATCATTAAATTATATCTAGTTTGCAAAGGAAACAGTATTTCACATAACTGAAACTGTAACAATAGAAAGCAGAAGTTATTGGAGTTTACTAGATTTATGCCTGTTAATATTCTAATAGAATTCAGTAGAAACAAAAATTATTGCCTTAGAAAGTGTCAGTATTTAATTTATTCAAATAAACTGCTTTAGTCACATGTAATGTTCTGAGAGCTTTTCCTACTAGTTGTAGTTAAAAGCAACAGATTACACAGCATGCTTAAAGCGTCAGTCAAAATGTTCCAAAATTTCTTCTAGCAAACTCACCTGGACTGAAAGCCTTTCATTTTTCCCCCTATACTGAGTTTTTGGCAACATGCTTTTATAAAAATTACAAGGTAATAACATCAAAAGAACCAGGGTAGTTTCTCTGTTTGAACTAATTTCCCACAAGAATGAGATGACTTACCATGAATGTGTGATGGTGGAAAGAAAGCCCTTATAAAGCTAATTTGTCTCATTAATTTTGACAAAATAAATAAATAAATAAATAAATAAATAAATAAATAACTGTAGGGTCATAAAGCCTAAATTAGGTGAGTGTCATACCGCGTCGATCTTTTAAGGAAAATGAAGTTGGTCATTCTTGGTTTACTTCACTGGGAAATTATTTGCCTGGATTACTTCAGTATTTAATTAAATTTTCATGTAACACATAAAATAAGGAATAAAATAGAAATTTGCTGTGCCACTACATTAATTTCCTGTCATCAAAAGTGTTTATCTTGTTAGCTAACTTAAACTTGCTCAGTATCAATTAAGTATTATGTCTGAATACACTTAGAATAAATTCCTTCTTCATTGCTCTCTTGTTAAACTTCTAATTTTATTTTTGTTGTAATTAGCCTTTGGTGAAATCAGTTTCTTTGATAGACTCTCTATAATTTACTTTTATATTTTATATATATATTAACATCAAGTTTTTATTCCCTCTCCTATAGTAATAAATAATTCTTTGGAGAAATTTGTGAAGTTGAATGTCTCTAATAAACTCTGAGATCCGTGGTTGTAATTAACCTCACAAGTGACAATTTCTCTAACTTTTAAATGTGTATTTCAGGCTGGGCTGAAAAGCTCCGAGAGACCAGCCAGCATCATGACTGTAATGGAAAATGAGACTCCAGTCTCCCATGGGAATTCTATCCATAAAAGAAGTCTAAACTGCAAACACTGAAGAGAAAAGGAGAGATGTGAAGTCTCAAGAAAATACTCACTTCCATCCCTTTCTTATTATCATTCTGTTAAAGGGAAAATTTCAACCACTTCATCTCTACACCTGTTTTTCTTGTACACTAAATGGTACGAAAAACTAAGGCAAACCATGGAGATAATTTCTCTAAAGACATATGGAAAGAGAGTGTCCATTCCTTTAAGACTAGTTTCAAGAACGATTTTCAGTGTAGAATGGAAAATAAAAAAAGGGAGGTAGCCACAGAAACACAAGTCTTACCAACAAATGATAATAAAGGCAGTGATGGGAGTGAAACCTTATCAGTCACACTAAACGATAAGTGTATGTAAGAATGAGAGAATTTCTATTTCAGCAATGTTATCTAATTGGGGATAATTGGCTCTCAGGAAAACACAGGTGCTGCTTCCAAGATCAACCTGGAGTTCTGCAATTGCTAAGACTGTGAACTGGGGAGGTCCAGGTTGGGAGAGTGCAGGAAAATGTAATACTCTGAAAAACCAGGGAGTATGCAAGGAGAAAGGGAAGCAGGAAGAACAAAGATGAGGGTAAGTAGAAAAGGATGTAAAACAACTCATCATGTCTAAAATGGGACTGATCAGTGCTCTTGTCTGACCAATCTCTGTGCTTGGTCATCCTATGTACAACGGATTATAAGCATAGCTTGGGACCCAGAATGGTAAAAGCATAGTCTTTTACAGGAAAATTTGAATTACTTAGCAGCAAAACCACTGGGATGTCTCAATAAAGCCAACCTCTTACTCAGGGAGTCCGTCAACACCCTTTTCCACTTAACTGGCATTATCCACATGAGAAGTTCCTTTGAAATCCATTGAATCCTTTGCTCATCCTGAAGAGGCTTATTGGTTGCTCTGAGATATTCCTGTCATTCTATCAAACCAACAGCAAAAGTTTAATATAACTACTGGAAGCACATGATTTCTCATACCGAAAGGTCACTGAGTCACAGTCAGCCACCTGGCTTTACTGTATCTTTGCTGCTCACAATTATTGTCATATATTATTTTTCTCTATTTTTAATAAAAGCACGTAGGTATTGAAAAAAATATATCTATCCAGAGAAGTAGGAATCTTTGCCAGAAATAAAATATGAAATTTAAATTAAAGCCAGCAGCTGTGCCTAATCAGCAGGCCAAAAAGAAATAGCCAATCACAATAAAGTGATATTCAGATCGTGTCTGCATTTCATGCAAATTTCAGGCCTTAATATGTCATTTTATGAAATGCTAACTGAAAAGACAGAGCACAAGCAATTCCTTGAAGTTTTTCATATTTACTCTGACCTTCAACTTTCTGAACCTTTCTATTTAGAACACTTCTTTTACCACCAGAGTGTATTCTGGGTCACCTCTAAGATGTAGTTTAACATGCCATTCCTTGCAGTGCTGTAGTCCCCAGGGAAAAAGAGAACAGTGTACAGCAACTAAATCTGCTTTCTTTCCAAAGCTGACTTCTTTGATGTTGCTGTTACGAAATTATTAAACAGTAGCTAGGAATCCAGCAAAAATCCCAGAGGCCACATTTCAGTACCTAAACACAGGTTCCAAATTTTAGTGGCTACTTCAGCCTTTGCTACCTTTTCAGTCAAGCTGGAGCAGCTGATCTTTGCATGTGTCATTTGTGCGATTGCTCTGGTTGTATCAGATACTGAAGATTCGTGTATAAATCTAAGTACCACAAGGAGGACAATGTTACAATCCAATGCTTGCTATCTGCTCTATCTCTTCTCCTAATAGAATAGAACCAAATAGAATAAAATGTTGTACTTTTTCTGAATTGTGTACAGAAATGTACACATTGGGCTGAAGAGCAATTGCACAGACTTGTGAGCCAAAAAAGAGTACAAACCATGCTCACAGCTTTACCACTTTCTTTTCCAGTCTGTTAGCAGGCTAATAACACTCCACTCTTGTTCAGCTCTTAATACTAGCAAACAATCTTATAATATCAATATGGAAATTGACTTTTGCTTCAGAACAGTGTTTACTTTGATCATTCGTACATGAGTACAGTGTTTAACTCTAGCAAGTGAGTGGTGATAATTTGTGCTAATGATTTTCACAAAATACATGAGTTATGTGAATTATTTAATCACTTTTTCAGGTTGCTTGCTGTCGAGTTTCCTGAGTTTCTTCTTTTTTTGTGTGTGTGTATTGTGGCAAAGTAGAGGAACTGGGTTTTGTGATACATTATCTATGCATCTTCCTTGTATTACCACAGCATTAACCTACTGTTTCAAAGACTTATAGGTGAATATTATAGGTGAATATAACAAAACAGAATTATTAAGAGTTAAATTACTAAATTAAAGAATTAAATTAGTAAAGAATTATTAAGGTAAAACCAAAATAAAAAAGTCACAAGTGGGAGGTCTACCTCATCACTGAGATATATTAAATAATTTCCTGCATGTTTAGGTTCAAGGAAACTAATATAAGAAAACTTTCCCAGGATATTTTCACTATTTTTTCACTAGTCTTTATGTATAGGGCTGACTTTTTTATAAAATTTTTGTTTCTTTCATAGCATCTGTGAAGTCTTGATCTCCTTTCTGACATCAAGGCACTACCATAATATTAAAAACAAAACAAAACAAAACAAAACATAAAAAAACACCATAGAATTATAGAATGGTTTGGATTGGAAGAGACCTTTAAGATCAGATAGTTCTAACCCCGCTGCTACAGGCAGGAACACCTCCTTCTAGACCAGTTTGCTCACAGTCCCATCCAGCCTGGCCTTGAATGCTTCCAGCGCGGGGCCATCCACAACCTCACTTGGCAACCTTTCCCAGTGTCTCACCACCCTCACAGTAAAAAATTTCTTCCTAATATCTACTCTAAATGTATATTCTTCCATATTAAAGCCATTTCCCTTTGTTCTGTCACTACTTGTCCTCATAAAAAGTCCCTCCACAGCTTTCCTGTAGGCCCCCTTCAGGTACTTGAAGGCTGCTATAATGTGACCCTGGATCCTTCTCTTCTCAAGGCTGAAGAGCTCCAAAACTCTCAGCTCGTCCTCAGCAGGGAGGTGCTCCAGCCCTTTGGTCATCTTTGTGACCCTCCTCTGAACCTGTTCCAATTGCTCCATGTCCTTCTTGAGCTGGGGGCCCCTCATCCAAATCATCCAAAGAAGGGAAATTACAATTTTGGCAACCACAAATGATGAGTAGTGTTCAAATACATAATTAAACTCATCGCTCTCATATTTGTGTATTTACAAAACCAATAAAAAAAACTTAGCATTTTTTTCTTTTTATCTTTTCATCATCCACTTTCCACAAGACAGAATCATAGAATCATTAAGGTTGGAAAAGACCTCTACAGTCATCTGGTCCAATCATCAATGCATCACCACCATGCCCACAAAACATATTGTAGTTTCTTCAGGATTTGTAACTATGTGAAGTCTTCATGTCCAGATGTTTCTTAACTTGCATAAAACCTTTGTTGGTTACATTTAGTTGTTACTCAAACAGATCATAATTTTAATTGTTCTCTTTGGCCAACTCTACCTTAGAGAGAGTTGTGCTTCCTGATATGTTTTCTTTTTGAAATGTGTCTTCCAGAAAAGACTAACTGCCAGTGAAAACTGTGCTTAATAACTACTTGTGCCAATCAAAGACATTCAGCAAATGGATTGTGGTACCAGAGCCTAAAGGCTCAATGTTTCAGCAACTGAATTAGGCAATAAACCAGTTGCTGGCAGGATAACACCTGACTTGGTAGAATCCCAAATGTGCCCTTTTTATTTGCTGGAGATCATCTGAATGTTAGTCTGAGATAGATTCTGCACCAGTGCTTCTCCAAATTTCTGAAGGGAATAAATGATTGTTGCTATTGTGAGTTTGGATGGTTTTGTTATTGTTACATTTAGCTTTTTACTCTTCTTGACTGGGAAAAGCTAACTGAATGACAACATGCTATCACCTAAGCTGGGGCAAATAACCTGGTTTCTTCATTTCAGTTCATGTTTTTTTACAAATTAATTTCAAAAGTAAATATTTCTGATGTTATCCCTAACACCGTAAAACTACCATTTCTCTGTAGTTCTAGTTTAGTTGCACTAACGAAAACCCCAAATGTCTGAAAATGCATATGTGGATGCATGTAACAGAGATTTGAATATAATGCTGATTTTCAACTCAAGTGAGGAATTCTTATTTGTTTCTTATTTTCTCTTCCCCACTTTTGGTTTTCAACTTGTGCTTGCACTTTCATTGCATCTTATCGTGATCACTACAGGTAGCTTATGGCAACAGGAAGCACTCTCTACTCTGTTCCTGAAAAGCTGCTCTATTTTGCCATAAGTAGGATTGATTTGTATTGAGTGAGTACTGATTTATATTCAACCTCAGCATAAATCTTAATTTTAAGAGGTATTTAGCATTCACATCTTAAGTCAATGACTCAAGAAACCACAAAAAGAAGAGTCATATAAAATCAAATAGGAGTTATCTAATACTTTGCAGGAGTAGAAATTCATTTAGCCAGTGGGGTGAATTATGCCTTTGTAGTTGAAATGGATTAGATACTAGTAATCAAAGTGGGTAACAGGACATTTTACAGGTAGAAAAAGGTCACATTTGTCCCAATGTTTGCATTCTATGTTTACTAAATATCTGAACAAATCTAGGACAAGCAAGACCATTGAGAAGATTAACTATATTAAATATTTCGGGATAATTAAGAAACAGGGGAAGGTTGCTATTTTATAGGGTAACTCTGTAAAAATCATTTTACAAGGATACCTCTGACAGTCTAGATGAATCTGCCCAGGGCTAGACTATGAAATATGGCCCATGACATAACTTGAGCCATGTCAGAGATCAGTCTTGGTGAACACAGTGACTAAAGAAATAATAGCAAATCCCAGAATCAAACTGGTGTCAGTATAATAACATAATAAATAAACTTCCTATTCTTACATGATCTTTGTGCTGGTTGAGAAGTAAGGGTACTGAAAAGGCTATTTGAAAAGAATGAGGTCCAGTGGTAAGATCAAAAGTGTTTTGATATTAACAATTAAGGTAGATTGTTGAAGACAATGCTTAATTTTAGATTACACATCTTATTTAAGTAATCAAATGGACAACTCCATAACGACTGGATATTTTCTACTTTTCTCATCTAAGAAATTAAAAAACAACAATTTCTCAGGAGGTGATTGTGGGGAATTACTGTTATCATTTACCAGGCACAATCATGACTTACAGTGCACATCTGTGAAAAAGAGAAGATTTAAGAGTAACATGTTATTTATTGTGTGGGTATAAATAGCTATATATGCTGTCATTGCATTGATAGAATCATAGAACCATAGAAATCATAGAACAGTTTGTTGGAAGGGACCTCAGAGACCACTTAATTCCATCTTGTCTGCTGTGGGGCCTGGAAGTTGACCTATGGGTCACCTATAGGTCAGGTTTATGACCTATAGGTAAATGTTAATTGTGAAATTGGACCTGGTTCCTTGGACTGATAAGTGAAGACCATGTTGCCTTATTAGAATACTGAAGAATGCGGGAGAATCTAATATAGAATATCAGGGATGAAATAGAAAGCAAATGAAATTTTGCATAGCTGATGTGATTTCAGCTGGGACAGTGTTGATTTTAGCAACAATAGGAATGCACTCAGACACATTGGCAGCCAAAGTCACATGTTCCAAGACAAGACTCCAGCGCATCAGGCAGAATCTTACTACATCTGACGGAATCAGCTTCTTGCATATTATCACCTAGAAATCTATGCTGTGGCTTTGTCTGTTCCTAACCTATCCAAACCGTTTAATTTAAAAACTGTAATGGCAAGATTTTAGAAATACTCTCACTTAACTAATGTGGTGGACAACATGCAAAGACTTTCTTTCACTTTTTCCCTTCCTTCTCCCATCTGACATTTGTAAACAACTTAGTGCATTTACCCATTTAAGAATTTTAGTGTCAGACGCTATGAAAACAGTGACAAGAGGAACTCAACCAGGATGCAGTGGTGCCTTTTGTACTATGTTTGAAAAGTGCACAATTAGGACAAGCAATTTCATTCTAGTTTGGTCCAATTAAGGTTTTTCAGGTTTCAGGTCATTTTAAACTAATGCCATTTTGAAGTCTGATTTCCTCTTTTCATGCTTTGTTATATTAAAAATGTATCAGCAAATGGAAGATTTAGGCAGTTTCTATGTGAGAAAGTTCTGTGACAGGTTGAAAAAGACTTAAAGAACAGCACAGTAATTTAACAACCACTTTTGTTCCCCAGTCAAATGTGTAAAAAATAAAAAA
Organism: Alectoris magna; assembly: GCA_030625065.1. NCBI lineage: Eukaryota > Metazoa > Chordata > Aves > Galliformes > Phasianidae > Alectoris > Alectoris magna. The sequence continues at coordinate 6,861,422 of CM060561.1, forward strand.
AATAAAAAAAAAAAAGAGAGAATCACAGAAATAATGTAATAATGTCAGGGAAATGCCTCTATGACAGTTTCCTTCCAGTTAAATGAAAATTCAGGGGCATACTGACTGGATTTGTGCACAGTCATGTTATTTTCTTACTTTCTGTATGTACCCCAAAGAAGACATTATGAAGAATTCTTGCACTTGAATTAGAGGCATGAGGAGAGCACTCTTGCAGTCCCCTAACACACCCCAAAACCTCTGCACATTAACTTGAATTCAGTGGCACAGGGCCACACCTATAACCAAAGTGCTTGACAGAGGTAGGCACTGTGTTTCACACAAAAGAACCACCCTGTATACAAAAAGACCATGGCTTTTGTATTGTATAATAACTGCATCAGTAGGTTTAAGAAATAATGTGCGTGAGTGTAAGAGAAAATATTTTTGCTTTGGAATGTATCTTTACTGAGGGCATCAAGTTGTTTTCTTTCATACATAAACAAAAAAAAAATCCTTTCCTGAGTTCCCTGTTTCCTACTCAGATTTATGAGGAACATAAATATTGAAATACAAAAGTTTTAAAGTGTGCTGAGTATAAAAGAAAGTATCACCCAAAGGTTTAAATTTACTTCAGCGCAAAATTCCCATCCTTTTGGCTAACAGTTTTATTTAACTTAGAAACTTGACAAGTCAGAAATTTCTACCGTCACGAAAGGAATGGAGAGGAAAATGAAAGATTTTTATTTCCCACTTTTGTATTTGCAGCATAGTAATACTGTGTAGTAACTATTTGTATAGCCAACTTCAACAAACTAACATTAAAGGGAATATATTTCTTTCAGAAGCATTAGCAATTAATCCTTATGTGATATCACTGGATTTTAGGATTTCTCAGAATACTGGCAATTTTTTTTTTAAAGAAATAATATCTCTTGGAAGATTCTGGTATGATTTCTGGAAGATTTTCTGGTATGAAAAATGCACTCTGGATATTCACCAACACTTAATTGTGTATAATTTAGTTTTGAAATTTGTTATTGGAATATTATCTTAATGCAAGGTGCCAGTGCACTTCAGCTTTTGGAAATTCCTAATGGAAAGCTAAATGCTTTCTACAGGAAACACTGTAACATTTGAGATATCAGAGCATGTATATAAATAAATGAAAATTAATGCCTAGAATGACGTGACATTTTAGAAATGTCTATTTGTCACAATCAATTTCCCTTTAAGACTTTCTAAGTACTACAAATTGCTAAAAGCAACTAGGAAGTGGTCCAATATCTCTTCATTGCATTCACAAAAATAACTGTATTTTCATTTGAAAAAAAAAATATATATATATATCTTGTCAGTTTTATTCCAGATAAGAAAGATAAAACATTATGTCTGTGTGCTATTTTCATTAAAATTGCCTTTATTTCCAGTCTCACTGCTGTGTCCAGTTGAAAAGCTGATGAAGATGACTCGTGGGTTTCTTTGAATCTAACACAAATTGAGGAATTTTCTGTAACACCTTGATGACTCCTTTAAATCTGATGCTTCCAAATCTTTCTCACCTTCACCACAGTGAGGAATATATTTTATACTGCACAAGTTTCCCCAGTCCTCCCCTAAGCAGGCAAACATAGCTGGAAGTTGGGCATTAGTCAGTACCCAAACCACTCTATCTCATTCTATACCTGACATCCTAGAGTATCCCTGATGTCTGTGTATGCAGTAGACTTAACACATGACCTACATGAGACTGCAAGATCAGCAGCTGACGGCATGCAGGATGGCATGAACCTCTCACATAGTACTGGATATTTCTGTCCAGATAACTTCATCAAACTCTTTGAATCAAGCAATATAGTAGAAAATACATTCAGGAGGAAGGAGGAATCAAATATGAAAATATACACCATTCTATGGCTATTTATTTTGATACATTCCAAGGAACAGTGTCACTGATATCTAAACAGAAAGTCAAGAAGCAATAAAGAACTTGTGATGGAGTTTGCCCCCAGTCAGGGGACAAATCTCACTGCTGAATATGAATATTATTGAAGGAATGTCAAATCCAATGAACAATCGGAATGGGAACTGCTGCACTAAACATCCAGAATTATTGCTTGCATTGTCACCTCAAGTGGAGACACATGAAGTGCTTACATTTTCTCCTTGACCTTAGAACCAAATCAGGCTTTCATCGCAATGTGTTCACACAGGCACTCACCAAGAGTCAGCACTTAGAAAGAAGGTACCCAAAAAGTTCAATGCATCAGCCTCTGATGTTGCTAATACTGCAGTGCTGATTCCTGCACATGAATGGTTCAATTGAATCTGAACATGATTGTTTTCAAGAAAAGAGGTCAAAGCTTTTGGAGCACATTTAGAAAGTGGAGAGACAAAAGCACTCATGATGCAGAGGAAAGCAGAACCACTGTATACATCTACACACCTATCAACGAAAAATAATAAACAAGCAGGTGTTCATTTAATCATGGTATTCTTTCTGCCTCAATCCTATTTATTTTTTTTCTTTCCCAAGCCAACTTGCTACTTCAGTCTGTCTGCACACAGACAGAATGCTGCACTTCTGACTGGTGACTGACTATCTTTGCATCAACAGTCTGTGCATATGTCTTGAATTGTAGAGGAATTACTACTAAATGAGGTAAACACAGTTCAGAAAATCAGTCTGGCTTTTAAACAAATGATTGAAGCATTTTTTTTCAGTTTGGAGAAAGCTTTTATTCCGAGCTCTCCCGTTTTCAAATAGGTTGACTCCATGAATTCTAATGTAAAGTAACACTACAAAAAGCTTCCTAGTTTCCAGAAAAGTACTGTGTGTTTTTTTTTTTTTCCTCTCCATTTAATTTTTGAATGCTGCAGTGTGTTTCCTCCATTTTATATACTTTTCTCTTTAAAGGGGATTTCAGGTTATATGAGTAATATGCTGAACAAGATTGTGTAAGATGAGGAAAGAAACCCAGCCACAAGAAATCTCAGTATTGCTTTCCCACATGATTTTCACACTAGTTTAAACATTCTCCAGCCTTCCACCCCCCTCATCTTCCCCCCCCCCCCCCCCCCCCCCCCCCCTCTTTTTATTCATTCCTTTCCTTGGGGTTTTCTTTTTTACCTGCATAAACAAAAACATTCCATGTTCTTTCATATCTGCTTCCTTTCCACCCTCCCAGCACCTTGTCTCCCTGGCTCTTCTAGGACAGAAATTAAAACTGAAAACATCTTTTTAAATCATTATGCATCTCTTAAAAATCTGTATACTAAAGCTGCATCCTATTGCAGCATCAGTGTATGATTGGGACCATGGGACTAAAATACTCTTTACTACTAAAGTTGTTGTGAAATGTCTGTTTGCATCTTTTGGCCTTCAAAATTTTAGCATAAAATACAGGCTGTATTACAGACAGTACAAATGAGAATTCTGGGTTTTGTTTGTTTGTTTGCTGTTACCTTTTGTAAATTGCTGAACAGTGATGGATTCCTTTCAATGTACATAGGTTGCTTCTGAAGTAACATTTCCTATTTATTTCCATGGAAATTACAACGGATACAAAGATCACAACAACACTATTTGATTGAGCAAATTCTCAGCTCTGAAACAAAATTTTTCATTACAGTCACCACCGTTAGCTATGCATTTTCACCAGCAATGAACTGCATGTTGCGCTCATAGAAATCTGCCCCAGTGGAAGTGACTCACTGTTTCACATTTTCTGTGAAAGTGTTTTTGCTAGGAAAATGTTGTCCACACAGTCCATTTTTCATCAGCCTGAAGAGATGGAAGTCAGAACACACCAAATCTAGATAATACAGTGAGCATGGCAGGACAGTTCAGCCAAGATGGGCAATGTACACCACCATCTTCAAAAGGATATGAGGCCTTGTGTTATTGTGTTCCAGAATAAAATTATGACAATGGAACATTTTAAATGATTTTATCTTTCAGGATTGTTTCTGTGTTGGTGGAGTTTAGGAACCATCCTACACATAGAGTACTGCAAAGAGTAAGAACAGTGCCTCAGTGAAGATAATCAGAGCATGTGCTTTGGGAAGGAAACCAATGAGCAGCTCAAGGAAAGTAAAATTAGAGGGACTACTGTGTACCCCCTTGTAAAAGACATTTGTTTTTTAAAAGCAACCCTTCATGAGTCATGAGATTAGTACTATTTTACATAGAGAGAGAGAAAGCAGAAATACTCATATAATAGCAAGAAGCAACAAATTGTGTGTCCATATGTGTCTGTATGTGTGTATGTATATATGTGTATGTAAACGATAAATATACACATGTCAATACATGTGAACAGAGACAATCATAAAGGAGAATAAAATCTGGTATCATGCATTTCAGAACTATCAGAGGAAGTGTAAGCAGAAGTGCAATGTTTGGATGAAAATCTTTCTATTACAATCATGACATTAATTAGACTCCTTAAGGAACTGCTATAATAAATTTTAATCAATGTGTTTTAAATCATTTTCTTCCTCTGTCTTCTTTTAAGCTAGATCTGACCTCTGATCTTTTCCCTTTCTCCCCGAGGTCCACATCAAACTTTGGTAACTATCAGCCTATCTAAACTAACAGAAATTTCACTTCCCTGCAGTAGTGACAATGACTTAATGCAGTAATCTGAATTCTTGGTCTCATTGTGGGGTCTGGAGATGATCCAAAACTAATCAGAAATTCTTCATTGATTCCAGTGGACTTTGGGTCACTTTTGTATTTCGGGGAGTTACCAGCACTTGAGGGAAGCACAGAATAAAATCATGCCTTCAATCATTGCTTCTACCTGTACTTGCAGAAGTATTGGTCTTTTTATAATGAGTTCTTCATTTTTAAATGTTTTTAAACTCTCTGCTGTCTAAAACATAATTTCCCTCTTATTGATTATTTTAACGTAAAATGTTCTCATGTGCCCTTGTAAGAATTTGTACCCCAGCTCACATACTGGACAGCACAGATCCTTAGCCTCTGAAAGCACACAGGTTCATTATTTTTTCCCATTGTGTGAACTTGTAGGTCATGTTTCTTTTCAAGATTCAGTATGAGTTAAATTTTCTTATTCTATTAGTTGGTTTCACATCATCATCTTTCTCAAATTGAAAATTATTTTGGATATATCTTATAAATTCCTCAACCCGTGAAAGAAAATAAAATGGGATTTTTTTTTTCTCCCTTTCTCCCTGTCTGGAAAGCTGAAAGACAACACTGAAAAATTTGCTGTAGATTATTGTTATACAAATATTCTTTAGCTTCATTTTTTCCGACTTTTTTTTTTTTTTCATTATATTTTCATTTTTATTCCCTGTTTACAGTATTCAGTGTCTTAGATAAACATTACTAGGAACATATATCTATTTTCTATTAATTATCTATGGCAAAAATGATACCGATTCTGAAGTTTGATAAAAATCCCACCAATGACTTTAATAACAAATTCAGGTGCTGGGATTCTCTGATGAAAGTAGTAAAAGCCTATGATATTCCCAGATGGAGAAGGCAGTAATCCAAAGGAAACCTCTCTCATAATAGTCCACTCAGGGTATTTTAGCATTTCTTTCTTCAGTCATAACTGTCTCCTGTCTGTGATTATTACAGAACTCTGCACTTATTATAAAAAGGTTCTGTTTGTTTGCTGACTTATATTTTTACTGATGTGTAACTTCCAACAGTAGTTTCTCCTCTGTCCCCAGATGCAATAGGGGACATGAATAAACACGTCTCTCTGTTTATTCTACTAAGGATAAATTAGTACCTGTTCATTAATTGGCAATCACAGCTAAGTGAGTTGCATCTTAGTCTGGAATTAATTCTGTAGAACAAATAAAAAGTTATCAAATCACTTTTCTTCTTTTTACATCCAGTGATTGCACTAAGTCCACTAATCATTCAAATAAAGCATATTAATAAGGCGACGTGGTGTAAGCGCATGCACAAAGTAACCACAAATTTCCACTGCCTCTTTTCTCAAGCAATCATACAACCAGGATCTTCAGAGGGACCTGTCCTTATCAGTTCTTTGTTTGTATTTATTGGAAACATCAAAACTGCAGAATTCAGAATGAAGCCAGGCAAAAGTCTTCTTTCAGACTGAATGAACCCAATTCACAGTGTCAGTACCAGGTCATGAATCTTTTCTTGTTCAACCACTACTTGGAGAAATCACTGTATTCCATTGCACTGAGCAAATTCATCCCCTTCTTTATACACTGTTGTGAAACTATGCTTCTTCAACTATGCTTCTTCAAGGAGCTTGTATGCTCCTACCTTAATTTTTCGCTTGGCCTTACAGAATGAAGCAAGGAGGACAGGGAGAAAAGAGAAAATAACAGAGCCAGCATCTGTTGAATCACAGTAAAGATATAAAATATACACTGTCTGTAAAAGAGTCACACTTCCTTCATGCACTGTGAATCTTCATTGTCCTCCTTCAGTCAGTGCTCTTTTAACAATCCCTGACATGCTGTGTCTCACTTAAAGTAAAAGCTCTTTGGGTAAGAAAGTATAAGTGACCTGCCTATGTTACTGCCTAAATAACAATAAAATGACTTCATGACTTGAATTGCAATTTACTCAAACGTTTAAACAGAGGTCAGAACACTACCATCAGAAAAAAAAGAAAAAGAAAAGAAAAAAAAAAAAAAAGCCCTTAAATTTCAGCTAATATTACATGCATCTTCCACTTTAACTTTCACCAAGCTTGTAATAAAATACACTGTGACAATTTCTTACCTGAGTGGTGGGAATACATGACGTCTTTGCAAGTATTTTGTTACCTAAGTTACAGGAGCAATTGCGCCTAGAACTGAAAACAAAAATGTGTTGACGTGGGGCCCTGAGGTCTTGGCTATCAATGCCACAGCCCTTTTCAAAAATATCTGAGGTTTTTAATTCCCAAAGTGTATGGGTAACACGTTCCTGTGCCAGCTCAGCTATAATTACGACGTTTCTTATCTATGGCAACGCATCTACAGAGATGTGGGCTGAAACCGCACGTTTAAGTCACAAAGGCCCCATTGCTTTCCAAAAGGAAACAGCTTTGTTCTTTCTCCCTTTAAATGCTTTTGAACTGTGTTACCCCGAGGTTAAAAGCCTGCTAGTGACTCCCAGACCTCCTGAGACCCTCCAGGACTGCATTAATTAATACAACAGCCAGTTCTCTGTCTTTCTACAGTAAAATAAAGGATGTCACTGGAACACATGTCACATGCAGCAATGCATCTAGGCAGTGGCTGCTTTATTTCCCAGAAATATAATGGATTTTAGAAATACAAAGCTTACTCACCATGACCAACTCTTAATTTGAGAAAAATACATCAGATGGGACAGCGAGTAACATTAAGCTGGCATTTTAGAAGGCAGTACACACATTCTCTATCATTTTCATAGATATTTTCCTGTTATTAATGTCAAGTAACATAAACGTTTTCTAAGTCTGATGGTATTTCTGACTTTCAGTCACCATCATCTTAATGGCAGTTCTCGGGCCTTTTTTCCCTAATTTTTCATTGATGGAGAAAGGTGATATGCTTCTTATGCCTTCCAGGTACTTTTAGTCCCTGTCTACCTCTACCTAATCTGGTAATGTGTGAGTGGTTAGTTCTGCAGGTGGGTCTTTATCTAACACTTTTCTTGCCTCCCTGACTTACCCTGTGCTTTTTCCACATCTCTTTTTGGTACTCATGTTTCCTTTTTCTCCTTAATTTGTTTATATTAACCTTTCTATAATCAACTCCTTTGACCTGCTTAACAGTTGCACTTTTTTTTGTACCAGTTTTTCTTCTTTCGTCTTTTTTTCCCCGGTGAATCTTATTAATTTCATTTTCTGTTTTTCACTTGTTCGGTTTTTTTGTTTGTGCATTTATCGTTATTGCTAGTTGGTTGGTTTGTTTGTTTGTTTTTTTGGCTCCACGACCTAGGCAGTGTCTACAACTTATGGAAGGAAGAAAGGGATAAGAAAGGGATAAGAAACATACACAACACTTCTTTTTTTTTTTTTTTTTTTTTTTTCTCAGGAATCATAAAGACTTCTTGGAGCAGAAACCCAAATTTTGTGATGTTCTCAGCCCCCATGAATTTCTCAGACTACCAGAACAACTGGTAGGCTTCACCTTCCAGTTTTTCCACACACTACAAGGTTGTATGCAAAGAAACAGTTAAAAAAAAAAGCAAGCCTTCCTTGAAAAATAAGTAACCACATCAAAGTACAAGTCTTTACGTATGACATTTCTCTAGTTTCACAATTGAAATCTTCTGCATCCAGAGATCATATACATATAATTTTTAAAAGATCTAAACATTTGAAATCTGAACAATGTTCTCAGGTGAGCTTTCTTATCATTGAGACATTTAAAAGGCAGATAACATCCTATGGCTCAGGCTACACATTTAGAAAAAGGTCTTATTAAAGCTGATTCATTTTTTAGCTACTGAATATCTGCCCATCTGGCTGATGGATTTTCTTTCAAGTATCATAGACATTTTAATCCTCAATATTTAGGGCCAGAAAGACCCCATTGCAAGTCAAAGAATTCCACCTACTAATCCTATATCAAGCTTCCCAATTTGAATTTTGCTAAAACACATTTTCCAGTAATTTGTAATTTTGAATACATCAAAAATTTGAGATTTTTTTTTGTCTCCTTCATCAGTCATTTTTCTTCTGATTTGAATAGAAGTAGATTTAAAATAGTTTGTATTTTCATAAGTCAATACATTCAGTACTTCAGTGAAAGCAGTCTAGGAAAAAGTCAAATTGCACCACAGCAACCCACCACAGTGTGACTATAGACAGCAGTAGTGCACAAATTAACAAGTCTACCTGAATAATTAGTAGCTTCTTTATGCAGTGATTTCTCAATTCTCATGATATCTGATTACAGTGAGACAAGGATGTGGACAGTTTGTGCTCCTATCAATCCGAAATAAATGGTCTCTCTTCCCAAACTTGAAAATGCATGAAGAAATATTATTATGTCAAATGTTCACAATGCTGTTTGCTTCATAAGTTAAAACAGGTAAATTAGCACGACTTCCTTTGCCATTAAGATGTTGCAGTGCATTCTTCCTGGACCTAATTATCTGTTTTCTAAGCAATGATCTGTTCTCTCATTTCTCTAATTTTGACAGTTTTTAATATTTAAAAAAAAAAAAAAATGTCCTTTTTATGTGGTCCCACACAAAATCCTTTTGCAAAATTGGAGATTCATGGATCTGATGAATAAACTGTTCAGTGGGTAAGGAAATGGATGGATGGTCACACCCAAAGAGTTGTGACCAACTACTCAATGTCCAGATGGAGACTGGTGAGGATGTGACTCCCAGAAATCCATACTGGTACCAGTGCTGTTTAATGTATTCACTGGTGACATGGACAGTGTATTTGAGTGCAACCTCAGCAAGACTACACAAAGCAGACTGCACAAAGCTGAATGATGCAGTCAGTATGCTAGAGGGACCATACCATCCACAGAGAACTCTGCAGGCTTGAGAGGTGGACTTGTGTGAAATTCATGAAGTTCAAAAAGGGCAAGTGCAAGGTCTTGCAAGGTCCATGAAATCCCTAGTACCATTGCAAAGTGAGTGATGAATGGATTGAATGCAGCCTCGTAGAGAAGGACTTGAAGGTGCTGGTGGATGAAAAATTCAGCATGAGCCAGCAGTGTGCATTTGCAGTCCAGAAAGCCAATTGTATCACGCATTGCAGAAAAACAAATGCACTCAGGAGGTTGGGGAAGGTGATTCTCCCTACCTGCTCCAGTCTCAATAGACCCCGCTTAGGTAACTGCTTTTAGCTCCAAGATAAAATCATAGAATCATAGAATCACTCAGATTGGAAAAGACATTTAAGATAGAATGCAACCACAACATAACCATATTACCCTAACTAACAACCCTCTGCTAAATCATGTCCCTGAGCACCACATCCAAATGGTTTTTAAACACATCCAGGAATGGTGACTCAACCACCTCCCTGGGGAGCCTATTCCAGTGCTTAACAACCCTTTCTGTAAAGAAGTGTTTCCTGATATCCAACCTAAACTTACCCTGGTGCAAATCGAGGCCATTTCCCCTCATCCTGTCACCTGTCACCAGGGAGAACAGACCAGCCCCACTCTCTCTGTAAGACCCTTTCACATATTGGGAGAAAGCAATAAGGTCTCCCCTCAGCCTCCTTTTCCCCAGACTAAACAGCCCCAGCTCCCTCAGCCTCTCCTCATAGGGCTGATTTTCCAAGCCCTTCACAAGCCTTGTTGCCCTTCTCTGGACCTGCTCCAGCACCTCCATGTCTTTTCTGTACTGAGTTGCCCAAAACTGAACACAGTACTTGAGGTGAGGCCTCACCAAGGCTGAGTACAGGGGCAAGATGACTTCCCTAGTCCTGCTCACCACACCATTCCTGATCCAAGCCAGGATGCCATTGGCCTTCTTGGCCACCTGTGCACACTGCTGACTCACATTCAGCCGACTGTCCATCAGTACACCAAGGTCCCTTTCCATCAGGCAGCTTTCCAGACACTCCTCCCCAAGCCTGTAGGGTTGCCTGGGGTTGCTGTGACCAAAATGCAGGACCCAACACTTGGCCCTATTGAAACTCATACAGTTTGCCTTGGCCCATCGATCCAGTCTATCCAGATCCCTCTGTAGTGCTCTTCTCCCCTCAGGCAGATCAATACACCCTCCCAACTTGGTGTTATCTGCAAACTTACTGAGGGTGCACTCAATCCCCTCATCAAGATCATTAATAAAGATGTTAAATAGACGCAGCCCCAGTACAGAGCCCTGAAGGACACTTCTCATGACCAGCTGCCAACTGGATTTAATTCCATTGGCCACAACTCTTTGGGCCCAGCCATCCAGCCAGTGTTTCACCCGGCGGAGCGTACGCCCATCCAAACCATGGGCAGCCAGCTTCTCCATGAGGATGTTGTGGGGGACAGTGTCAAAGGCCTTACTGAAGTCCAGGTAGACCACATCAACAGCCTGACCCCATCCAGTGGGTCACCTTGTCATAGAATGAAATCAGGTTTGTCAGACAGGATCTACCATTTGTAAACCCATGCTGACTGCCAAAGAATGATGGGGAGTGGCTTGGCAACCACAACTGCCAACTCCCTCAGCACTCTAGGGTGCAATCCATCCAGCCCCATGGACTTGTAAGCATCCAGCTTCCAGAGAAGGTCCAAAACCATCTCATCATTGATCATGCAGGGCTTATTCTGTTCCCCATCCCCATCTACCAGTGCAGGAGGCTGTGTGCCCAGGGAGTAACAAGTCTTGCTATTAAGGACTGAGGCAAAGAAGGCATTAAGTACCTCAGCCTTATCCTGATCCTTGGTCACAAAGTTGCCTTCGGCATCCAACAAGGGGTGGAGATTCTCCCTAGCCCTCCTCTTGCTGTTGATGTATTTATAAAAACATTTATTGTTTTCCTTTACCTTAGTGGCAAAGTTCAGTTCTAGCTGGGCTTTGTTTTTTCTAATTTTCTCCCTGCACAGCTTCACTAACTACCTGTAATCATCATAAGTAGCTTGCACACTCTTCCATTCCCTTTTGTTCTTGAGATCCAGCCAAAGATTTCTGTTCAGCCAGTCCAGCCTCTTTGCCCATCAGCTTGTCTTCTGTGACCTGGGGATGGTCAGCTCCTGCACCTTTAAAATTACTTCCTCAAAGTATTCCCAGCCTTCCTGGGCTCCCATGCTCTCCAAAATTACCTCCCAAGGGACCCCCTCAGCCATGGTCCTAAAGAGGTTAAAGTCTGCCCTCCAGAAGTCCAAGGTGGCAGTTCTGCTGACTCCCCTACGTGGTTCGACAAGGATTGAGAAATCTAGCATCTCATGATCACTTTGCCCCACATGGCCTCCAACCTTTATATCCCCCACAAGACCTTCTCTGTTAACAAACAGCAGGTCCAGGATTTTGCTTCCTCTTGTTGGCTCCCTCACCAGCTGTGTCAGGAAGTTATCGTCTCCCACACACTCTAGTAACCACCGGGACTGTTCCCTATCTGCTGTATTATAAATCCAGCAGATGTCTAGGAAGTTGAAGTCTCCCAAAAGAACAAGGGGAAGTGACCTTGAGACCTAACCCAACTGTCTATTAAATGTTTTGTCTGCCTCTTCATCCTGGTTGGCTGGCCTGTAGCAGACTCCTACAATAATATTAGTCTCATTAGCTTTTGCTTTTATTCTGACCCATAAGCTCTCCACCCTATCATTACCATCATTAATTTCCATATATTCACATTCTTTCTTAACATAAAAATCATAGAATCGTTAGAATCATAGAATCATTAGAGTTGGAGTTTGCATTTGCAGGCAGTGGATGGCTCAACCTTTTTTTTTTTTTTTTTTTTTTTTCTTTTTTTAATGATGAAGTGAAACAAACAAAAAATCAAGATGAGAAAAGGAAAAAGAAAAGGAAAAGTGAAAGGGGAAGCGGGAGGGAAAGGGAAATGGAAAGGGAAAAGGAAAAGAAGGGGAAAGGAAGAGGAGAAGGAAAAGGAGAAGGAGAAGGAAAAGGAAAAGGAAAAGGGAAAAGGTAAGGGAAAGGAAAAGGAAAAGGAGGAACAGTAGTCTGTCTTGACTATCTTTCATTTATGTGTCGCCTGATTTTTTACAAAGCTCTTATAATAAAGTAAAAGCTCTTGACTTTTACTTTCTGTTATGAAACTGTCATTTGTGACACTTACTAATGTAGTGCAGATCAAAATCTCGTAAAGACAAAGGATTAACACACGGTGATCAGTGATATGTTTAAACTACTCAGCGATGGCAAAGATTTAGCTTTTTTTTTTTTTCCATGAATGCACTTAACTCAAGGATTGTGTAAGATGATACCTTGCAAGTTGTACACATGATAATATTTTTCATTCCAGTTTGGCCAGCAGCACAAGCCAGGTGCAGAACCTGAAAACTGGTAAAAAGGGATACCAAGACTATCCAGGAACTGAAGGATGAAAATGAAAAAGTTATGATGTCCATATTGAGTTAGGAACAGAATTTGAACTAGTACTGCAGAATCCCCACCTTCACAGGCAATGAAATTTGAGGAAGAGTTTTTAATCATTTCGTAACTAAGCTCTTCAGATTTATCTGTAGTGGTCTTTTTTTTGCCACTGACCAATTTTATTTGCTGGTCAGTATGCTGCAGTCTGTTAACTAAGCTATGTCAGAAGAGCACAATTGCTGGGAACCAAAGATCCATTATTCCGATGGTGACTGGCAGTGAATGTTTAATGGTGAGTATAGGGTAAAGAAACATTCAGTTATGATGCTCATAGTTTCTGGAAAGAATTTGCTTAGGGATTGCTTGGACCAAAAGCTTAATCAGTCTTTTGTTGCCTTAGATAAATGCATTCGCTTGTTTTGATAGTTTGTTTTTTGTTAATTCGTAATCTTAAATACCCAATACCCAATAGTGATGAGTTGCACCACTAAAGAATGTGGTGTAAGAAAAATCACTTCTTTTTCCCTGGTATTTAATGTATATACTAAGAATTTCTTGGGATGTTTCTTGTTCTGTTATTATGAATGCAGTAAATAAGTATTATTTTTTTAATCTCTTTTTTTCCTTTCTCAACCTCTCCTCTTTACCTTCCGAGAATGTCCATGTTTTTATACAGATCAGAAATGGACCATTATCTTAGACGACTTCTGAAATGCTTTCTTGGATTCTGTAAAAAAAAAAAAAAAAAAAAAAAAAAAAAAAGGGAAAATGTATAGAGAGTTTTCAATAAATCAAGAAGCTGAAACAATAGATATCCTTCTCAGTGGGCATTAGCCATTATTTCTCTCTGATCATTAGCATGGGAGAGCTGACTGTGCATGAGTTCATACAGAAGAATTAATGGGCCACATCTGAAAAGATAATAGCTGAGCTATTAAAGCCAAAAAAAGAACCTAAGGGAAGAGCAAGGAATGCTTAAGAAAGATTACATGTGAAAATACTGCACCAGAGACTTTGTATATAAATATATATTCCTATTAGTGTTGCAGACCATGCAGTCGGAAGCATCTCCTTTCATTCACTCACTATGTTTCAGAATTTCAGAGCATTTGTGAGTAAAAACCACATCAGCATCAAACCACCACACCTGCTCATGCACCCTCAAAAGCACAGGATGTCCCACAGCAGCCTCCAGTAATATTATGTGACTAAAAGAGGGGTTCTGCCAGGACCTAGTGAAAAGTAAAATGAAAGGAGTCAGTATAAAACAAAACAATAATATTATTAATAACAATATAATAAAATATATAAACTAAGCCAAATCCTGAGGCAATTACATAGACATTCCAATGTTCAGGTAAGAATATTTTCATTCTTTTTCCATGAAATTTCTATTTCTATTTTTTTTCTATTCTTTTTCCATGAAATTTCTATTTTTTTTTCTATTTTCCATGAAAGATGAATCAGGTGAGCAATAAAGATGGTTGTTTTTTTTTCAGTTAGAGGAAAAGAAAGAAATGTAGAGAGACAGTCAAAAAGTCTGTTTATGTAACTAACTCTTACAGCAAAACTATACTATTAGAAATCCATGAGGTAGACTGACTTCTTTCTCTTTCCTGCAGTAGCTTTCATTCATACTGTAAACATGAAAGTCGCAGAAGCCCAACTGAAGCTGAACTGACCTTTTGATGCCCACCTGTACAAGCTGTGCCTTGCTGTGCTGCCACACCATAACTGGGGTTTTGTACCAGTACTTTCCTATAGCTGCTCCCCTCTCTTATATGTGCTTTAGCTAACTTAAAAGCTCTGCACAGTTCTTTTGCACAGTATTGGAAACTAAGAAATATGATACACAGCATCTTCTCTTGTCCCAGCTCTCAAGGGATACCGGGAAAAAAAGATCAGCTGCTCTCTCTAGTACTACACAACAGAACCTTGCACACAAATAAAACTTGTTTTCCTTCTTTTTTTTCTAGCCTAAAGTCTTTGTCCTTTGTGTTGGAGGCAGTTGGATTCATGGCAACTGTTCACTCCCTCCTGGATGTGTTTGACAGTGTTTATTGTCTTGTACTTCTGTACTCCAATATAATAAATGTTCTCTATCTTACAACATAAGTATTCTTTTTTTTTTTTAAATGAAATAATTGTCAAAAGTAATAATGCAACATGTTAAAAAAAAAAAAAAAAGCTTAAAAAAAACCTTTGAACATGTCATTTTCTGTTTGCCTACCAGTTTCCCCATCAGCTGTCCTCAGAGTTTCCCTTCTTCAATGCTTTCCAAGATGTAACACTCCCATGGTGGTCCTTTGCCATCAGGTTTATCCAGATGAGAAAGTCAAACAGCAATAAAACACCTTGGAGAGGCAGAACAAATTTCTTACCCGTTTTATGCCCTAAACATTGTAAGTAGAGTTGAACTATCTGCTGCAAATATAGTTCTCAAAGTATACAGAGAGTACATCAGTACAGGGAGGACAGGAGTAAGGGTGCAGTGTGAGAATCTGAACAAATACATTGCTAATGTGTTAAGTAGGGATGTTCACAGTTAAATAGAGATAGTTCTCCTGCAGAAAGAGGTGAAAAGAAGAAAAATATTTCCCCACCAAAACAGTAGACAAATATTCTTAGCATCATGTATAGCCTTCTCTGGTCAAACGGTTCCAGAGGGAAATTCATTATGAACTAAAATAGAGCTCCAGAACTATCAACTTCCAGAAGAGATGAATTTTATCTCTGATTTCAGAAATAACTTGGGTGTTTTCATTTTTGGTTGATTTTTTTTTAGGTGTATACGTCTGTCACTGACTTTTGAGCTTGTCATCTAGCATCACGCAAAATGAGCACAGGATTTTGGTAGATAGTCTGTAGGACTGATGGAAGAACTCTGTTCTTCTGGTCAGGCAGAGGAAGTATACCCTAGAGAATCTCAAATGATTACAGGTTCTTGTGTGCATGTAAGTTATTAGATATGTTAACAATATAGAAGAGAAATTCCATTCTAACTGCAGTACTATAGATTATTAATAATACAGGTGTTTAATATAATATTCTATATGACAGCAAACATGAATGTAATACACAACTGAGATTCAGTTTTATAATAATAATTTATTTTATATAAATGCAATTTTATATCAGATTTATTTACACATTTATTTATTCATATGCAAGCAAATGCAGAGATGAGATGGAATAGCCTTTTATTTATGTTCCCAATTATACCTCCCCTATGTTTTGAGAAGTGGAGATCTACTTAATACTACATCCCAAGAATCTGACCTAGGCATAAAGTACCTGTTTTTATACTACGTAAATAGCAGTTTAATCCTTTCTGGTTGACACATGTCTGGTTTACCATTTAGATAAATAGTAGAAGTTATATGAAGATAAGAAGAGTTATATACTTAAATTCTTCCCTGAAATGAGATTAGTCTATTATTATGCATTTTCTTGGTCTAGGGCTATGGAACTGGCTTTTAACTCATAGTCATTGGTGTTTATTTTTAATATGTATTTGGATTTTACAAATAACTCACTAGGAAGAATAATTTTAGCTTTATGGACATCATGGAAGCTACCTCATGTAAGGAACAGGAAAAAAAAAATCCTATAAGCCTAATACAAAAGAGAGAATTAATGAAAGCAAGTAGAAGAAAGAAAAACACTAAAATGCCTCCACAAGGTTACAGGCTGCTTTTTAAATTGAAATGGGGGAATGGTGCTGGGGTTTAAGCTTGCAAATTTTTCTAGCCTCTTTCTTTTTATTGGCCATAGGAGTAGAAAATTTTTAAAGAGTTTTTATAACTTGCTTTCCTGAGCTCTCTGAACTTCCCGTTAGTGTTTTCTACATGACATAGACTATGACAAGAAGTGAAGATTTAGAAATAAATGTTCCCTGTTTTTTGTCTTGCAAATGCCTCCTGCTGTGCTGTACAGTTTGCTCTGTCCCAGCTTTGTGAAACATAAACAGTGAACTGCCTCTATTCATTTCTTGTTCGTCTCAAAGTTACAGAATGTGACAGAGTCTTCATATGTGACCTACAGCAAAACAGCTGGGCTAGACCTTCAAGTGTTCAGCACCCTATATTCCAAATATAACCTTTTACGTCGTATTTTTTTTAATTAAAAAACAAAAACAAAATCAAAAATACAAAGGCTGTGATCTATGTGTACAGTATGATATGTGTATGACAGAAAGTTGTCTTTTCATGGAAAACTTTCAGAAAATTGCTTGTAGATAACTTTGAAGCTTGCTGAAAATATAAACCGGAGAGAAAATTTCCAACAAAAAAAAAAAAACAAAAGTAGCTCTTTGTGGAGCATGTTCCCTATGGACTCATTAGTGTCAGTTGGAGACATCACTAGATAGGTTATATCTCTCACCAATTTTTTCCTTGTTTGTCTTTTCAAAGACTGAAAGTTGTCCAGCTAGAGTTCTCTGTCCGTGATACATAGTGGGAAATACACTTCACTTAAGGTCATGGCCTATTAAAAATACAGGTGTGTGAGAAATGAACTATCTTGGACAAGAGTTTCCACAACTTCCTTTGAAGAAAAAAATCATTCAGTTATTTCAGCATTTCATGAAAAAATAAATAGCATCCAAGTCATTTCCAAAGGAAAGAAAAATTTTTTACTTGTCCTGCTTCATGACTAAATTTTCTCTTCCATTACTGTGTTTCTGAGTGCGGATGAAAGCTATAGCCATAAACTCTGTATTCATACAGAAAAGTTGGAATGAACTGGGCAATCCTTGCCCATCCCTCTGTTACCTACTGTTTCTTCCACCAGCCTGTACGCATTTCTTGTCATTTAATTTAAGTTGTACCCTCAGCTTTCAGGGACCAGCGAGCTTAAAAGATACCTAGAACTGCAGGTGAACTACAGTGTAGAACTGTACTGTGAACTACATTAATAAGACAATTGAAAATAATTTACATAGTTTTGTACAGTCAAACATATACATGTCCCAATGGCATGCTATAACAATTAATTCATACATTCTTCTCAAGTTTAGAACTGCACCGAAAAGAGCTACAACGTAAGACTTAAGTATTATTCATCTATTATATATAAGCCATGTTACCTAAGTACAGGTGGAGAGAAAAAAATAGTGAAAACTCGATTCTCCATACTTAGTATCGTTCATTTGGTACCTTATTCAGCTTTATCTGTAGGCACAATGAAACCATTATTTTGGAAGAAATCAATGGACCAGTTGGAACAAATCCCCACCTGTAACATTCGCCATGGCATCCGCTTCAGAAGGGAATACAAAATTATTGTAGTGAATCTGATCATGTGGTACCTTTTTTTTTCCCCATTCTTCACATGAGGTAACTTCCATGGTGGCCATAATGATAACTTACAAGACCGTTTTGCCTAACTTCAGAGGGTCACACTGTGCCTTAAAAATGAGATCAGTTAGCTAATATAGCTGTACTCTTGCTGTTGTATTACCATTGTTCTTTGTGTTTATTTCATGCTTCATGCTTATATACACAGAAAACTGCTGAGGTTGGAAAGACCCTCTGTTCATCTGTTCATCTGTTCATCTGTTCATCTGGCTCAACCTCTGCTCAAAGCAGGAGGTCCCCCAGAGCAGGGTGCCCTAGATCATGTCCAGGAGGCTTTTGAAGATCTCCAGATTAGAAGAATCTACATTCTCTCTTGGCAGCCTAGTCCTGATGTCTGTCACCCTCACAGTAAAGACTTTCCTTATATTCAGGAACTTCCTGTGTTTCTGTTTGTGCCTGTTGTCTCTTATCCAGTCACTGGGAACCACTGAAAAGAGTTTGGCTCCATCTTGCCTGAAACCTTACTTCAAGCACTTATGGACATTGTTAAGATCCATCCTGAGCACCCTTGTTGCACTCTCTGCCTCTCCTCACAAGGGAGGATGCTTCAGTCTACTCAACATCTTTGTACCCCTCTGATGGACTCTCTCCAGTGTGTCCATGTTTCTGTCTTGTTCTGAGGAGCTCACAAGGGGACAAAGTATTCCATATGTGGCCTCATCAGGGCTGAGCAGAGGGCAAAGATCAGCTCCCTCAATCTGCTGGCAGTGCTTCTCCTAATGCACCCCAGTATACCACTGTCTGTATACACTGTTGATTTACAATCCACTTATTGTCCATCAGGACTCCTTCTCCAACTCCCTTCATGAATCTGCAAAGCTACTCAGTGGTACTGATACATCACCTTCTTGTAACAATGAGTTATACTAATGGGTTAACCAGTTTTCAATGAAATACATTATTATTTGAACAATTATAAAAGATGAATATGCCTTTAAATTGAATTCTATGCTTCTTCCTCCTGAAATTTGGTTTGCTTATGTTGAGGAAGTACAAGGGAGAATATCAGCATCTCTTTCTATATTATCCTTTATGTACATTTTTCTACAGGAGCCTCTTGACTCTGAGATCACTAAACTTCTTGTACATATCCCTGCTAACACTGGGAAACTCAGCAGCAGGGCACCCCTTTGATCCTGAATACAACCTTCTAAATGCCCTTAACTACTGTACTGCAGAACAGCTGAATAAAGACAAAATCACCAGAGGAACTGGTTTGCAATGCCAAACTCATTTTATCCAAGCCAAATATGAAATTGGGTCTCCTGGGCTGCAGCTTGAATGCATTAATTTGGCCTTAAGAAAATCCAGTGTTTTTCAGCCACCTGGCATATTCTTCAAAGCCATTGTTTTAATATACTCTGAATTTTCTCTCTTTTTTCTTTGTGTGTGTGTGTGTGTTGACTTCACGAAGGCTATTTCACCACAGATAAGAAGTACCTCAATATCTGCTTTCTGAAGTCTTCTGTAAATTTATTTCTTTTGATCTTTTAAGTAACTAACTACCTATGTATTTCCAGGTAAGCATGCTTTGCGTTACATGCATCTTGGCACATGCTAAGCCTTGTACTCTTTCCTAGACCCTGGCACTGCATCTTACATTTCCCCATACTCCCTTATATGTAACAGACAGAGAGGCACTGCTGTTACACTTCTTCTGTCTGAAGATGTATTGCTTGAGTGTCTCATCAAGCAAAATCATTTTAAGAGCTTAACACAGCAATACATTATAGGAGGAATTATATTTTGATGATGTATTGCTGTGGTACATCAGAAAAATGCAAAATGGCAGAAAGGCTGTATATGTGAGGGTTGGAACTAAATGATCTTTAAGGTCCTCTCCAACTTAAGCCATTCTATATGGTCACCTTCTTTATGAATGTATGAGGACTGCTCTGAAAGTAGTGCCTCCTATCTTACAGTGTTAGCCTTTGACATCAGAGGTGGGTGACGGTAGTATAGCAGCTGAGATTGAACCTTTCCACCAGTATTCCATTACATTTTTTTGCCATGTGACAGGTGATGATAGCTGAGGGGCAGTCTGACAAAATGTCATCTGGCACAGAAGTGCATATGAAGAAAAGGTGTGGAATCGAATACCTCCATTTCTGCCTGATGGAGACCGATAATAGTTTGCACATACTGAGAAGTCTGAAATGACCAGCTTTCGTAAATTCACAGGAGTCTGTCTGCTTTCTTCTTGAATGTCAGGTCTGGCTTGTTGCTTCCAGGGGAAAAAACAAAGCTATGCTCCATTAAAATCCCAGTTCCCAAATACCTAAGGTAATTCCATACAACTCTATGGAACATAAGAGGACAAAATCAGTCACTCCAGGTTTCCTCACCAGTTTTATGTCTGGCTGCAGACAAAGGAGAGAGTGAGGTTGCTGTAATGTCACATTTGGTCTTTGCACTTTGTGCCACTATCATTCATTCTTGAAGGTAAAAATAAATAAAGAAATGTCCCTAAAAATAATAATTAAGAACACGTAATTTTCACAGTTATTTTTAATGCTTGGTGGTTTTCAAAGTTTCTTTTCTTTCTTTGTGAGTATGGAGTTTCTCTATGGGACAGTTTCTCTAGTGACAATGGCAAAATCTCTGCTGAAAGCAACAAGCATAATTTCGTCTTCTACTACTAAACTGCAAGACCCTCTTTTCTACAGGTAGCATTGCCATCCAGCCTGCCATACTGAGCCCCTTGCTTAGCACAAATTAACAGAAGGCATGAATCACTGAGTTGTAAAAATAGTCTCCTCTCCAGAAAATCTACACTAAATCAACTTTCTTGTACTCAGTTTGCAAGATGGGAGTAAAAGGCATTTTGACTCGCAGAGTGGAACCAAAATCAGCACAGTTTTTATATTAATATTTGAAAGTCTTTATCCATGCCTTTCTATGATTTATCAGAAATTATCTCTCTCACATTGCATTTAAAATGTCTTCTTTGAGTTACCTTTAAATGAGGTAAATCCAACACATTCCTACTGATATGATAGAAGATATACTGAAGTAAAACCAAGGGGATACAAGATCTAGACCTATCACTTACTCTTCTCCATTTAAAAAAGGTGCCAATGACATAAAATATTCTCCCTCGTCTATGCATAGATACTTATTCAAAGCTTATTACAGGATAACTGTTGAATCTGTTTAACCAGCTTCTATGACATCAGAAGGTACACTTTGATGTACTTCTTTCTTTGATGTTCAAAAAGATGACCTTTAGCATCTTATAAGACATCATAATCAGGCCAAGTAAGCTGCATATTCATGCAAAATCCCACAGCTGATACCCTTTTATTTGGTCAACTTTCCTGCAGAATAAAAATTGGTTTGTTTTGCAGAGCTTGCACAAGAAGGTATGAATTATAATAGCATAAATACAAATACAGCTAATATAAGGCTATTCACTGTTTTCAGAGTTCTATGTTTCTTCACATTTATGAAAATCCCAGTACATGTTTTCCTAAAGACTGTTAAATAGTTCTTCTGATGTAAATTTGTCTTACTCTATTGACTTCAATGGGGCTATGCCAATAAACACTGTCAGAGTGCCCTCCATCATGCCTACATTTATAATTAGTTCCAAACACTGATTTTCCACTCTTACGTGTTACTTTTTCAGAGCTAATCTTTTTAATAAAGGAAATAATAAATTAAAAAAAAAAAAAAAACACAGTACTTTCAAAACACTGATAAGAGATTATATTCAACTAGCAGATTATGAAGATGTTTGAAACCATCATCTGAGATGCTAGCAATACAGCAAGTTCCAAAGATGAGTATATTTTATGCGGTTTAAGTATTCTGCTATCATGAATCACTAAGTTTAAATATTACAGCTGAAAACCCTTTTTAGCCTGTTCCTAAGACATATTCATCATTTTTAACTGAACTTTTTCATTTCCTATGGAATGGATTAGTCTGGAGAAAGATCTCTCTCTCCCTTCTAATTATAGGTATCCATCTAAAAGCAAATAGCAGCAGAAAAATGTTGGTTATCTGTTAACAAGTTCCTCTTAGAAGGTTACATTTGCTTAAAGATAGATCTGTTTATCCAGTGCATACTCTTCCTTCCACTGTCAGAGAAAAATCGATTCAGAATAAATTGTAGCTGATAAAGTTTAGAGGAGCATCACCACTAATATTTGCCTGGAAGACGTTATCATGGGAGGATAACTAGCTGAACTTGGGTGAATGGGAATGTTGCACTTTCAGAAGATGAGCATCCAATTGATCCACTCCCCCCCCTCCTCTGTGCAACCCTGAATTTCACTGTCAGTGGAGGTTTCAGTGGTCTTGCCATACTGGAGTTCCCATTAGACTCTGTAAAAAGAAGAGAAAATGTGTAGGAGGGTCTCACCAGCTGGGTTACCCAATGAACGCAAGCATTTTCTCCCTTGAATCATAGAATCATAGAATGGCTTAGCTTGGAGATGACCCTAAAGATCATTCAATTCCAACCTCCCTGCCATTTGCAGGGTTGCCATGCACTAGATCACAATTTTCTCTTTTGCTCACTTTTCAAGCTCAACTCTGCTACCTCAGACTTCAGAGCACCTCAGAAACACCGAACAGGAGTAACCAAAGACATTAGTCAGACTTCAAATTTGCTGTTTCTTCCCCAAATATCATTAATGACCATCATAATTCAAGCACATGTATCTGTATTTTTGATTTATTTATGCTTAATGTAATATTGCATTACCTGTCAAGAGGGCAACACAATACTTCATCGTAAATGGATTGGCAAGAAAAATGTTTTTGCAATGTCATGAATTGTTGATGGTTTCCTCTGCCAAAGCTGACATCTGGAAGTTTAATATAACAGTATGTTACCAACAGTGTTTGCACTCCATAATGACCTTTTTTCAATTCTAGAACCAGTAGGCCATACTGAGATCAGCCACATCATTGTGCTCAAGGGAAAAATCCTAATTTGAAGAGAAAGCAATGAGTTTAAGGTGGCTGTAGTTGCCTGTGCAAAGAACCCTGATACTCTATTTTACTTTTTAAACATTTGGATGATGTCATATTTGTAAGAAGAAATAACAGTATGATGGAGGAAGATACATTGCCTGACTACACACTGATTAGGTAAACATGTCGGTATCCAATAACACATACTACTCTGGAGGCATAGGGTGAAAATACACTAGGTTTCATATACTGTGTGAGTGAACATGTACAAATGCTCAGACAAACAAAAGTCTGGTAGTTCTCCCTATCTATGTCAGGACATAGATTATAAAGAGAATAAAAGCTTAAGGATTAGATTTCAACAGCTGTTGCTGAATAAAATCTGCTTCCAAAAGCAATACACTGAACAAGCAGGAAGCATCCAACCATCTGATCAGATCTTAAGTGTGGATAAAATTCAACTGATTAAGAATATGTGCCTACAGAATACCTGCTTTCTATAACTGGCTCACTTCTGGTTTCCTTTACAATCAAAATAAATTAAGTCATCTTTATTACTGTGTGCATTACTTCTCATTTTTAACCGCAAAAAAATTAATGTACTCCAAATTATAGGGTAGAGTTGTTATCCTAATTACTACAGATGACAATGGGCTATGGAGAGAATGTGTTTAAACTTACAGAGTTTTAACACAGTTCAGCACAAATTTGAAATTCCATCTTTTTGAAATCTAATTCAGTGCCTGTTGACAATGCTATCTTGCCAGACAGGGAAGATGCATATACTTGCTGAAGGGCTGGATACAGAACATTGCAGAATAAAATATCCTCATTGAGCATATAGATATTCTGGGGTTTTCAATGGCTTCCAAATACTTTTGTGTATATGTACTTGAGTTTAACCTTTAAGGAAAAATGAATGTTTGGTCTTTGTGTCATTTATTTATTTATTTATTTATTTATTTATTCTTCTAATGTATATTTAAAAAGAAAGAAAATTTCTAATGGCAGTTATACATTCATCCTAGTTTGTCTTAAAATATCAGTTCTTCCCTGAACTAGAGGAATTAAATGCATAAACCCCTTCATAACAAGATATGCTAGAGATTAAAGAAACAGCTATCTTTCATAATTCACATGTAACAGGAGTGAAAAATAATCTGTTATTATCTAGAGCAAGGAAAGTAATTTATACTCAGACATGAATACTTAATCATTAGACCAAGTGATGCTGCCCATATTAATACAGACAAAATAAATCAGTCTTCAAATCTACTACATCCCTTAGCATAAAAGAAGGATAAATCAGCTGTTTGCCTCTGTAAAAGATATATTCTGTAGAAAGATTACACAGTGACTGCCCTCCAGAATAGCACAAGTGTAAAATTAAAAGGAAGAGTCAGTTGGATTACCACAAGTGAAATTAATTATGAGAGTTTTCCTGATAGCCACTGGTTGGCAACAACAATTGGACACAAGATCTCATTTCTTTATTTTGAGAGGAGGGGAACTGGTTTTGTTTTGGGTCTCTTTTTCAAAGAAAAATGTCCTGGAGCTAGTGTGACAAAACATTATTTTCTGAGGTCTCACAGCCCTGTTCAGCTCTGTTGTTCATGAGGGAACTCACCAGCATCAATCAGAGTAAAGGGCTTTCCAGGGACCTTAAAGACAAAACCAGCTAAACGACGTCTTCTGCTGGCATACACTGGCAAAATGTGCAGGCTCCTTAAAAAACCAGCATCATTCAGAAAGGCACTACAAGTAAGCAACTTATTAGTTAATTATTAGAGATGATAGTCACCTCATAAACGAGTAGACAGCCTCAGTGAAATACAACACCTGCATGGGAAATGAATGTGTTTGGTGCATATTTTTTTTTTTTATTTTTTTTTTTTTTTTTCCCAAAAGTCCATGTTCATAGCATTCCTCATTACTGAATGGGGAAATCAGGAACCCCCTGTAAGAGATTTTATAAACTGTCCTGTTTTGCTCCAGCTGTGAGTCATGTATCAGGAATAACAGTGTCTTGGAAACATTATTCTTGGCAGGTTTATGTAATTGTATCTTGGTACCTGCAGTTCATGCTCCCAAGTAGTCAGAATGCCTTGCTGCACTTGTTATTTAATTTGGACTTCCAGCAGCCAGGGACAAACTGCAAGCTTTCCAGACACCACTTCCAAGTACAGATTGTGAGCTTCCATGCATACCTTTGCTACTTATATTTACAGAATCTATAGCAGCCTGTGGCAAAATGTAATAGTTTTTCCTCTGTGTCAGGAACATTCTGAACAGACTGGCAAGTATAGCTTTAGTGATCAGTGAATGTCTAATGCTTAATTTCATTCACATCATATGTTTGTAATTTTCAACAATCTGATTCAGCCATAATTAGTAGAAGTTTCGGCTCCTGATTAGGATGATACACAGTCAATCAGACACCCGTACACACATCAAAAGATTGTGTTAAATCCATTGCATGTTCCATTTCATTTAAAAAATAAATACATAACGTTAATTTTAGTGCAGGGCAATGATGAAGAGGGATGGAAGTTTATGAGAATGGGAAGTACTTGATGCATGTTCCGCTTATTTTTCTTCTCAGAGCCATAGATAGGATTCTGCTTATTTTGTGTTTGTCTTTTTAGAAATTTTTAATCATCTTTGTTCATAAAGTACCTATAAGCACTGGTTGCTGGTCTGTGTTCCAAATAAAACAGAGCCTGTCAGTGGAAGATAATGCTGGGAAGCAGGAGACAGCCCAGGAAGGAAGTTCCATAATGGACAAGAGTTAAAAACATCTTCTTTAACTAGGCTCCATTAAATAATTTGATGAATCAGGAAGGAAGGTCTGTAAATTTAAGGAAAAATATAATAGCAAAGATAGAGTCTACAAAATATTCTTATTTGATTGAGTAACCTGTCAATGTACAAGTCAAATATTTCTTCTAATAACAATTTACTTTGAGAATAAACTGTCAAAAAGATTAGGAAAATCTTGAAGATTTCCATTAGAACACTTCCATATGGACGAGATGCAAAACAAAAAGAACACGTCTGGGTAACATCAAAAACACTGTGCATACACGCTTGTACATATATTTGAAATCACAATCAATTGTACCACACTGTCTTGTACATATACTGCATTAAAAAAAAAATGTCTATGATATTTTGACACTGCAGAATGAAAGACTAAAGGGTTTGCAGAACACAGTGGAGCAGAATTTTGTTGAAGACATTTCTGCTTTAAGTATTTTTACATTGGGAGATTTAGATTGGATACAAAGAAGAAGATTTTACAATAGGGGTGGTGAGGCACTGGCACAGGTTACCCAGAGATGTGGTGGGTGCCCCATCCCAGGAGACACTCAAAGTTAGGTTGGACAAGCTCTGAGCACCCTGGTGATTTCAGGGGAGTTGGACCAGATGATCTTTAAGAGTCCCTTTCAACTCAAACGATTCTATGATACTTAAATTAAAATGTATATATATTGGAAATGTACAAAATTTACTGCATGAAGCTTATGCTTGTTTGCAGTATTCAAGCTAAGCCTGCAATGCAGACAGAGGCAAGGACAAAAATGATACCAGTAGAGAGGACAAAACAAACAGAAGCAAAGCAGAGCACCAGGAGAGCAACAGAGAGTGCGTCCTCTATCCATGTACATAGGAATGTTTTATTTTTCCTTAAACTGTCTCCTTCAACACTGTTGAAACATAAAAACATGCTTATGATACTTAATATACTATGTATACTTAATATACTATGTAATATGTATATGAAAATAATATTCTTGTATCACATAATTTGTCTCCCTCCATTCAATCCTTATATTTCCCCTTCAGAAATACTTTCATTTTTTTTTATCACTGCAAACTTAAGACATTACATCTAGATCTAAACTGAATATTACTTTTTAGCTCTCAACTGAACCATGAGCACTATATCTTTCTCTGCCTTTGAAAATCCAGTGCAATTTAACTTTGTTTTACATATTTGTAAGAATGCTTAGTACAATCACTTGCGCACTGACATGAAAATAGAAAAGTAAATAAAAAAGGAACTTGTTTTCATGAGGGAAACTTAATTTATAAAAGCACTGATTTTATAAAGAGAGGTTGTTTTTCTTTTAATTCCTGTAGTTCTGAGTTTACAAAGAACACAGGTCTTTGTGCCTGTTTTTGTTGGTGGTGGCGGTGGTTGTGGTGTTCTTCCAGAGGTTGCAATTAAACTTATACATTCTAAACATTTAAAATGGAGTATACTTTTTCTTTAAACTGTGTGCTTTAGCCCTGCTTAAAGCTAAAGAAGTTATGAAAAGTTACAACAGGGAAAATGAAACTGCCACAAAACCATATTTTGAAGATCTCTAGAGGGCTATAGACCATTTGCAACTACAAAAGATTTTCCGTAACAAAACACTCAATACTTCCTCCCAGACAAGAAATTGAAAAAAATTTCAAAGAAAAGAAAAAACAACAACAAACCAAGAATAACCTTGAAAACGAAAAACAGCCTCTCACATGAATCTCTCAGACATATTTGTTCAATAGCAAACATGTTTTCAGTCAATTATTAGAACAGAACAAGACATGTTTCCCTCACTGGATAGGAGATGAAGAGGGGACAGGCAGAGCCCACTGAGAAAAGCTGCTGTGACAAGAACCTCTCTGATGTGGAACCAGCATGATACAAACTCTACTCCATTCTATAGAGCTGCTACTAAAGTCTTATGATCCAGTGTATCTTCAAGTGCTCTGTACTATAAGAGCATTGTAATGTTAGACTAGGACTTTGTTATTTTCATAGAAACATAGAATTCTTAGAGTTGGAAGGGGCCTTCAAAGGTCATGTAGTCCAACTCCCATGCAATGAACAGGGACACCTATAGTTAGAGCAGGATGCTCAAAGCCTCATCCATCCTGATTTTATAGGTCTTCAGCAACTGGGCATCCACCACCTTTCAGGACATCCTGTTCCAGTGCCTCATCATTCCTACTGTAAAAAACTTCTTCCTGATATCCAGTCTAAATCTCCTCTTTTAGTTTGAAACAATTTCCCCTTGTCCTATCACAACAGATCCTGCTAAAGCATCTGTCCCTTTCTCTCTCAGGTCTTCCCGGAGCCTTCACTTCTCCAGGTTGAACAGCCCCAGCTCTCTCAGCCTGTCCTTGGAGAGGAGGAGTTCCATCCCTTGGATCATATTTGTGGTCCCTCTCTAGACCCACTCCAACATGACCATGTCTCTCCTGTACTGAGATCTCCAACTGAGGTCTCCACATCTGCACACAGTACTCCAAGAGAGGTCTCACCAGCTCAGAGTAGAGGGGTAGGATCACCTTCCTTGGTCTGTGGGATGCACTTCTTTTGGTCTGGCTGGTTACTCTTTGTTCATTTTTACTTCCAAAATTAGAAAATTTCCAAAAGATCCACAAAATACAGGAGTCATGAATGTGGAATAAAATCCTTCTTCCTAGCTTTTCATCCATCCCTGTCTCAAGAGAGAAACTAAGACACTGAATATCTCTCATTAGGTAAAATTATTCTATTGAATAACTTTGACAAATTCAGTGTCCTAGAGGTTATACCTCTAGGAATATATCCAGAAAAGAAATGGTCATTTTCAGTGTGCATCCTGTGAAACCAACTATCACAGGGAAACTTTGGATCAGTACATAGTTCAGGTAATACTTAAAAAAATCTTACTAGCTAAGGAAATCTGACTGCAAGGCTGCCAGGATCTATGATACATTTTTTTTTTTTGCCAGGGATCACACTGACTTCCCTCCCACAGTTTTCTCAGTAAGCAGATGAAATCCTTGTCACAAGCCACAACACCTGCCATTGCTTCCTACCTAAAAATAAAATTTGATCTCAGTATTTCACCTCTTTCTTTTCTCCTTTGATTTATACATCAGAGGATAGCACCAGTGATGCAGATTAATCAGCTGTTTCACTGGAGGCTGCCAAACAACCTGCCTCTTGATACACATTTTCTAAAAAGGAGTAATACTCAGAGGTGAAATAAACAGGTTGGAGTCTCAGGCAGGCAGCATTGCACACGATACAGTGGCAAGGAGAAGCAAGAAGGGAGTAAGTAAATAGGCAGAAAAGGCTTTAGTGCTGAAAAGCGAGTTAGATATCAGATCCATGCAGTCATGGAAGGAG
This sequence comes from Alectoris magna, assembly GCA_030625065.1. NCBI lineage: Eukaryota > Metazoa > Chordata > Aves > Galliformes > Phasianidae > Alectoris > Alectoris magna. The sequence continues at coordinate 6,890,814 of CM060561.1, forward strand.
AAATCATATTAGTTACAGAGAAAAAGAAAAAAAAAAAAAAAGTGGAAAAAAAAAAGTGGGGGGGAAAAAAAAAAAAAAAAGAAAGAAAAGAAGAAAAGCCCTGGTTTTCCAAGATGATTACTTTCTATTCTGTTACTGTATATTTCTCCCCTCTCCAGACTTGGACCATGGCATAGCAAAAGAGAAATCTTTAACAGAGCAAGAAGGTGCTTTCACATCATGACAAATGTCTGAAAAAACAACTAAGATGGGAAAAGTTAAGCTAAACTATAGAAGGTTTTCTTGGTCTGTACAGTATAGACATCACATTCTGATTAACAGTGATACAGAACTAATCTTTTCAATTAATGTAAATGAGCTGCACTTTTATGTAGACTATTACCAGAGGGCATTCAATGATATTTTTATTCACCACATTTGACCTTAAAAATGTTTTGTAGTCATCAAGGATACAATTTTTCACACAGTGGGGATGTAGGAACAGCTAATTAAGTGGTGTTTAATGACATTTGTTCCTTAAAGGAGGGCTGATTAAATGTAGCATGTAATTTTTTACCAAATCAAGCAATTCAGCCAATTTCCAAATGTGCTTAATAAGCTAGGCCTTAATATTTATACACCTTCTGTAGATGCACCACAGTCACAGTGGTTTGTGGACTGGTAAATTTAATGTTTCTTCTTTGTGAATCTTAGTAGGTTGAAATGCAGAAATTTAATTTCTTATTGCAACCACTCATTTTAAAGAATAAAAGAAATTTTGTCAGCAGTAGAGAATTAAATACACTGTAAAACAACAACGGTAAAAAAAAGCTTGTGCTTATTCACTGTGAAGAAACATTGAAAGCATTTCAATAATGCAGTTTTCGGAGATCTTATTTTGGTTATTTTATACTGTCCTTTGCAAACAAAGGTAACCACTCTTTGCCTGGGATTTGAGTGATGGTACCATGCTTTTGAAATCAAGACTGTCCAAAGAAAGGCAACAAGTCTTGTGAAGGGATTGAAGAATATGTCCTATGAGGAGCGACTGAGGGAACTGGGACTGTTTATTCAGGAAAGGAGGAGTCTGAGAGAGACTGAGAGGAGGAGTTTGAGAGAGAGACTGAGAGGAGGAGTCTGAGAGAGAGAGACCTTATTGCTCTCTTCAAACACCTGAAAGGTGCTTACAATGAGAGTGGAGTAGGTCTCTTCTCGCTGGTGACAGGCGACAAGATGAGGAGAAATGGCCTCAAGTTGCACCAGGGGAGGTTTAGGTTGGATATCAGGAAAAACCTCTTTACAAAAAGGGCTGTTAAGCACTGGAATAGGCTCCACAGGGAGGTGGTTGAGTCACCGTCCCTGGATATGTTTAAAAACCATTTGGATGTGGTGCTCAGGGACATGATTTAGCGGAGGGTTGTTAGTTAGGGTAGTATGGTCAGGTTGGGACTTGATGATCTTTAAGGTCTTTTCCAATCATGATTCTATGATTCTGTGATTGCCTCCATACGAGTACAACCTATACAGGCTAAGTGAATCTCAAGGTATCTGAGGTGACTTGGTCCTTATACTAGGAAAGTTAGAAAAATTTGAGACAGATTTATTTCTCTGAAAATAAAACACATTCTTATCACCAAGTTTAGGGAAATTGAATAACTTTAGTTTTTTACCAAATTACACATGCATGCTAGGACATTTTTTTTTCTCTCATGGTTGAATATTTCTTAGGAGACCAGCATTGAAGCCACATTTCTGCACTCACATAACCTGCTTGTTTCCCCAGAAGAATGCAGATCTCCAATAGGTTCTTCTTCACAGGCCAGACCTATGAAGGTGTCAATCATATGTTCAGTTTCTCAAATGGTACCTATACTTCTGATTGGGTAGCTGAGTTACACCCTACAAGGCTGTTTAAGCATCATCTGAGTCATCCTCACTGTTCTATTGTCTGCAGAAACTGAAGTACAATTGATTGTTTGCAATAATTTTTTTTAAAAACCTAACATTTTAGCAGGAACTTCAGCCAATATCAGAAAGTACTTCACAGATTGCAAATAGTTATGGATACACACACTTTCTCTGGAAGCAACAAGAACATACAGCCCTCCCCAACAAAATGTTCAATTCAGAGATCTTTGAATACTCACTTGTAGGGTAGACCATCTTCAATTTGTCAAATGAAAACTATTTGAAATCCTCCTATCACATGACAGTTGCATTATCAGGGACAATGATACATAAATAAAATACTTAGCATCTTCATAATCAAAATGTTATTGTTTTACAAAACTGCAAATTTTATTGTTATAAGCAATCTAATTACACACTAACAGCCATCAGGGGTCATCTCCTATTTTCATCCATTAACTGGCAGTCACATTTCTGCTAACAGCAATAACGAATGTGTTACAAATGTGTTTTGAAAAATAGTGGTGTTTTCACTTACTTGCAAAACACTTTCTGAAGTATTATGGGACTCCAGTGGTATGAAGAGCTCTAGTTGAGTGGTACAGATTCAGAAAAATCATAACAGGAGCCTGGTTATACTGCAAACTTACTTTTAGATATTTTGTTAACTCTCTTGTAGAGATGATAAGCAGACATCAAGTAGTGTAACTTTGTAAAATCAAACTGTAGTGATGTACATAACATTCACCACAGACTTATTTACTCGACGAGCTCTTTTTTGAAATAATAGAGCATCTCAGTCTTTCGCTTCTCATTGGGAATAGTGGTGTTTGTTTATTCATGTTTTGTGTGTTTGGTGAGAGCCAATAGCCGTGATACAAGACTTCCATCTGTCTGACAGTGAAGTATTACACCCTGATGCCATACAGTTTCATTGGCTGTGCACCACAGTTTGTATATGCCCAGTGATACCAAGAACTCTGTAATGAGAAATATCAAATAGTAATCATTATTTCTGAGTAAGAGTTGCATTTCAGTTCTCTTGAGGAAAACAAAAAGCACCTTGCATCACAGATTCACAGTAGCTAATTGAAGATTATGCAAACTGAGTCCAGTGATGGCATTTTCTGACTTAACCGTCTAATGTTTTTCCCAGAAGTGTTTTTGTTGTTTCTTTTGTTTGTTTTGCTTCATTTTTTTTTCTTTTTTAATTTATTATTCCTAGTTTAAATCAGTCCAGAACTTCTTTTATTCTCCATCTGAGATCTGAGTCTTCTGAGAGATTCAGATTTTTTGGCTCTTCATTTTTTTCCTGAGCATCTTCTTACCAATCTTTGTCTAAAATGTCAGTGGCAGATGATCCAATAACTAGCAAAGTCATCAGCGACATGAACTCACTCCTGCTTCATCATATAATGAAGACATATAACCAGACAATTGTTTTATTAAGGAGCACTGGTGGAACTAGTCTAATTTTGGCTAATGAATTGGCTGATGCTAAATGATACGGTCATAGTGGCCAGTCAATACCACGCCAAGCAGTTCTGAGAACATATACATCAGTGGCCATTAACTACCCACAGCCAACAACAAGGACTGCTCAATTGAGATGCTGAGCCTGGATCTTCACAGCCCTGCATTATGAGCATATGAGTGACAACAGAACAAACCATAGATGTCCAGGATATCAGCAATTGCAAAATCCAACCATTCTAGTTAATTTATCTTCTTATTCCTGTTAGCAAACTCAACAGCTGAACTTCCATCCTTTCTGATAACTGCCTTTATATTACAGCGAATAGCCTAAGGAGTGGGTAAAATTGAGGATTTCGGACTCATCAACACTTAAAATTGCCATGATTTATTTACTTTTTTTTTTTCACCTTTTCATTTTCAATTTTAAAAACATTTCTGAAAGGTTTGCTTTAAAAATGGAACATTTCCTTATGCATTTGTTCCCTTTCAGCTTCACAAACTGATATGTTTCTGCCTTGCTGTCTCAACTGGGTGCACAGTATGATGGTAAAATACGAGTGTTTTCCTCTAGCTGGCAGTAGGATTTTTTGCTGTATCCATTAAGCATCTATATATTTATATCCTTCAAATATATATCAGAGAAAGGGAGAAAGAGGGAGAAAATGGAAAGGAAAGCTGTAAATATAATCAGAGAAGACAGAGATGGGAGAGAGACCTTATAGGTCATCACGTCTATCTCCCTTTTAAGGAAATACAGGTCTTCACAATGTGTTTTCCTCAAGATCTGTCTGGCCTCCGCTCAAATTTAAAAAAAAAATAATAATTTTTATATCATGTTCCCCCTAAGATCATTCCACAGTGCCACATACCTCATCACTGGAAGCTAAGCCTTAATATACAACTAATTATACTTTCTCTGATTTGCAAGGCCTTTTTCATGAACACTTCATATGAAGTGATAAGCTACAACTAATAGTTGATTTCTTAGTAAAATTATTTTGTATTACTACTTTTCTTCTTATTTATTATCCGTTAGTATTGTAGATTTTTTTTCTTCATTGTTTGCTCTATCAGTGCAATCAGTACAACTAAGTCAAAGCTATAAACCATATCAAATCACTTAGCATGTTTCCTTGTGTAAGTTTTGTAACTTTCCTAAGACTTGTATAATTTTGACTTGTAATTAAGGCACGAGTTTAACATTAATTAAATTTGAGCATCTATTTGCTGCCTCGTTCTGAGTAACATGAGAGATTCAGTTTTTCACATGGAAAATGGGAGTGTTCTGTGGAATAAAAGGAAGATATGTCTATAATAGCTGAGTTAAGTAATGAACTCTCCAGAGAAGAGCTGAGAAATAGTCAAGAAATAACCAAATGTTGGGAAATAATCAAAAGTTGAAAAATAATCACTAAAAGTGGGATTATTTCAGAGAATGTTTTCTTTTCACAAGATGTACTCATTACTTCCCATAGAAAAATCATTTGCTTATTGAAACCAACAAAAATTCTTAAGATTCTATCTTTACTTTGAGTTTCTTGTGGTTACTTGTGACAAATGTCCAAGTTTTTATTGTCTTACAGTGCAATAAACAGTATCAAAAGGTATCTTAAATTTGTCAGAAAAATTCTAAGTGATCTTTCTAAGCAACTGATTTATGTCTCTATTCAGTGGACCCTATACAACATTAACACCTTCCAGTAGATTCCATGCCTAGGATCACGAAATTTAAAGAAGAAGTGTCATTTTTCAGTATGAAAATAAACACCACGATAAAAACTCGGAGACCAATATTTAAGACATAATTTATCCCTAGCCAGAAAAAGCATTGAGTTGATTTACTCTTTCTGTATATCATTATTTCAAGATAGAATATGTAGTGAAATTCTGAGGCTAACTAGATTTAGAATGTTTTCATTAAAAAAAAAAAAAAAAAGAGAGAGAGAGAAAATTGCTAGTTTAGCAGTAATTTAGCTTAAAATTAATGAAAAAAATATAATATTTGATTTCAAATAATAGTAATTTTATTAATTAAAAAAAAAAACAACAAATTAAGAAGTTGATTTGTGTTGTAGTACACGTTTCAATTTGGTGCAAAGGAGTTGAACTTTTCAGAAATGTTATATAATGTTATTTCAAATCAATTGAAAATTTTCTTCTCTATTTCAACTCGTTCAATGAATCACAATCACAGCTATTTGCACAGGCTAATGTCAACACTAGCAGGTAGTTGAATTCCCAAAGGTCAACTAGTGTCAGCCTTTCTTTGTCATCTATTTGTGAGGAAAACATATTACAAAAGTAACCACTCTGTTTCACCTTGAAAGCTCATGTTCAGTGAAAACTTTTCTTCTATATTCTACGTACAAAGTATTGTCCGAAGTGTTGATCAGTACAGAGAGTAGGATTCATCTGATTAAGTACAGACACCAGCATTTATGGTAGATGACTGAAACTTAGAGGAAGATAGACTAAGATATACTACATTTCCCAAGAGCCTCAACATGATCTTCAATTCGAGGTGATGGGCTTCTTCCAGATCCCAGCAGTGCAACAAGCAGCAACACAGTCATGGCCTTCCTCTCTCTCCCGTTTGAGTTATTAATTGTAATTCTCTTTCTTATTATTATCTTACATTTGTTTATCATTTGTAGTAAATTTATTATCTCTCCTTATCTTGACTGGATCATTTTTCTTTCCTCCTCCCCAGAAGGGCAGAAAGGGGCCCCTTGCCCTCTCGTACTTGAAACAGCAACAACTCTTTAAACATAGACAATAAAATCCAAGGTGCAGGAATCACTACTCAGAAAGCTTTCAATTTTCGTTTCTTACGGTAACTCAGTCTGAAAGTTTATGATTTTGACTTACTGTGAATGAAGACCAGATTGTTCCCTCCAAATAAACCAATACTCAGATTTACATCTTGTATTTTCTGTGAAACTTATTCTGCAAAGGTCACTCTTAGCCATAAGAGACATTCTAATTGTTCACAATTTTCCCCATAGATAGGGAGAGGTGTAACATTCCTGGTATGAGCTGAAATCTGGAACTGTCTCAGCAGATTTCTTTTTCAACAGGTGGCCAAGCAGCGTAACTTGACTTAATGATGCTGTTTCAGCACTAACTTATTTACTAGTCATCATAAACATTTTCAAGAGAGAAAATAGGTGTTCCATCATGCTTTCCTGGACAGATGAAGAACAGTTCCCTGCTTGGTGTCACTGTACATGATGAATTCAATGTTTGCTACGTTCTGATCCAGAATACATTAACTGATGTAGTAGAAAGCAATCCATCTGGTTTTGTACTATGGAATGAGCTGTTGAAAAAGAAAGTCATTGCTTCTTCGATGGAGAGGAAGGGTTTTTGCTTAATTTTAAAATTAACTGAACATCAGAAATGTGACTGACAAGAATATTCTTGGAATTGGGTTTGGTTTTTTTTTTCACATAGGGGAAGCAGATGTAGGTGGGAAGGAAGGAAAAGCTGAAAGATGAAAGGAAAACAAATTTTAGTTGAAGGGGAAAAAATAGTGCAGATATGAATCAAATTCTTGTCTGTTTATTTTTATTGTTCCAGAGGCAATTAATTTCTGATGACTAATGCCAAGTGATGATGTTTTAGGGAGAATATTGGCGGTAGGTGAATGATTGGACCAAATGGTCTTAGAGGTCTTTTCCAATCGTAATGATTCCATGATATCACTGTGCAGATATAAAGATCATTTGTAGCAAACTAGTTTTAAACTCCAGCTGATTAATGCAGCAGTCACACAAAACAGTCCGCACTACCCTTACTTGATTAGAAATACCCAGTTTCCTTTCCCCAGTACTGAAAATTTTCAGTATTTTAGCAACTGCCTTGTGACAACTGTTGGGAAACGCTGCCCTCCTTTAGAGTGACCACAATGTAACACCTTCATTACCTAGAAAGGCTGGAAATTGGCTTTTGATGAAGAGAAGGGAGATTGATTATGTAATGATTAGCATTTAGCACAATGCCATAGTGATGTTCGTAAGAAAAAAGCTCAGAACTGAACAAACTAACAAAACAAACAAACAAAAAAGAATATATCTTTCAAGTATACTAATTTTTACATTCTATGGAGTAGGCTTAAATTTAACTCTTTTTTTTGTTTCATTTTCTAATTAATTAATGGGTAGACTTCCCCATTTACTTTTTTTGCTTAAGAGTTGTACTAGAAAAATCAGAACCCCGCCACTTTGAATTCAACCCAATCAGCAACAGATCGTATGTCAATATGATTCTATTGTGCTCTAAAAAATAGTTCAGTCTCTATGAAATGTACTTTTAATACAGTAAATCTCAGACCTAATATCTCCTTTTGTCTTCTGTTTTTCCATTGTTTATTTTTTCTAGTATAAATTCAAAGCCTTGAAAGAGCTATATCATACAGAAGAAGAAAAAATAGGAATTAAAGCAACAACTTATAAAAAACTCAATTAAATGATCTTTTATTCACTGAAGAAAACATTTTTAAGGCAATATGAATATTCATTAATTTAAAAGGACAAAAAACAGCTTCAAGTATGTGCTAGCTCTTCACGGAATAGGTAGTAGACCTGTGAAATTCCTTGCAAAAGGAAATCAGTGAGTTCAGGAACATTTCATTGGTTTATGGTGACAATGGGCAAATAAAGGAGATAACCAATGAGGGTTACTGAATATGATAAATAGGAGTATTCAGGAGAGAAGTATCTTGAATATAGCTGCTTGTTCTGATCATATTTGTTCCTATTCATTCATGTTAGCTGCAGTTGAAAACAAAATGGAGGATTAAACAGCTAGTTTTCTGAACTGGTATGTTCTGCTTTTTATGCCTGGAGATTTTTGCCACTGACTTTAGAAGCAACAAGTCTTAAAAAATGCAATTAATCAATTCGTCTTATTCTTAGCACATACAGAGGAAAATAATTAACTTCTTTTTTGCTTGCAAATATTTTCCAGAGATATCAAATGTACACTTTTTCCTTCCATTTTTTCTTTCCAGTCAAGTATAAGAAAGAATCTTTAGAAAACGAGAAATATTTCATTTGATTATTTGGGATTTTAATGCAGAATGAGTCTGGTTATGAGAATACATGTTGCAACACAGATAATAGGAAAATTCTTCACATGAAAAATGTAATCTGAGAAGAGTAACAGAGTACAGAGATACTCATGATGTCATTTATGTCTACACAAATCCTTCTCCATCAGCTTGTCAGCCCATATTAATGCTTGTTTTTGTCAGTGTGGAAATTCTTGACTATGGCAGAAAATTCAGTAGGGTGATATGTACTGCAATTTATTCTTATCCCACTGCAGTCTGCAGTCAGAATGACTTTATCCTTACGCATCCTATTTATTTATTTATTTATTTATTTTAATGGGAAGGAGTTATTTTTTTTCCATTAAGTTAATTCAGAAGAATATAATAAGACTTGCATTGTTCCTTGCAAAATCATAAAAGCATAAATTGCATGTATCAGACAGACCCTATTGCATATACATGCAGACATCTACATCTATTCCAGTGCATCAGTATTAGAAAAAAATCTGCATTGTTTACAGAAGATTTTTTTTTTATTGATACAAATGAGCAATTGAAACTAAATTACTGAGACATGCTCTTTCTTCTCATTGCAGTTTGACTCACCCATATGTTCCAAAAAGGAGTTTTTTTCTCCTTATGCCAAAAATCCTGCAGAGCAATAATTGATGATATATGAATCACTTCACTTCTCTGAAAGAAAAGGAATGATTTTTATGCTCCTGCATTTTTGGTCTTTCCTCACCTTTTATGACATTCCCATGGTGCCACCTAGAATTAGTGTCATGCAATACAAAAACAGTTTGAAACAATAAAAGCTTATTTTTTAGAAAAATATAGAAACGTAGAGGGAGATAGACTATAAACATATGGTGTTTAGACAGGTACTCCATAAAATACAGCTTTCCTCAAGTGAAGTTGCTGTCAATGCCTTTAATCAAAAGACTACAAAAACAATATTGTTTGTCTTTCCTTCATTCCTTTATCTCATATTCTTTTATTATTTTGTGAAAAGTTAAAAGTCACATTCACCTTTAGTGTTTGCATATGTGTAGTCTTCACAAAATAAAGGATAAAATAGGGCAGGGAAAGAAAAAGGATAAATTACCCTAAAAAAACAGTCTATGCAGCGTATGAAAATTATGAGGTCAATGAAAGTACTACTCTGTATCTCTTCGGATCAAGGAAGTGAATACAAATGACTTGGTTCTTCACTCACTGACAGAACCCCAGTGATTCATTAGCTTTTCTGTGTCTTACTTTTCAGATAGCTTGCTCCTAATATAGACCCAACCCTCAAGACACAGTTCAGCTGCTGAAATGCAGATATCTGGTACATATTTGTGTAACCTCACTGGATGCTAGGTGGAGGACCTTCTATAGCACTGCATAACTGTGCCTTTGCCCAGGTGCTGGGCTTTTCTGTGCATAGCCTGGGCTTCCTAGGCCTGCAGCATGGATTCCCCTGCAGCCCCGGAGAACCCACCTGGAGCAGATCCCCACCTGCAGCCTGGGAAGGGCCCATGGCACAGCAAAGAGACATTTCTTGAAGGAGCTGCAACCATGAGGAGCCCCACAGGAGCTTGGTGGGCTAAAGGGCTGCAGCCCAGGGCAGGGCACAATGGAGCAGGGCAGGGTGTGAGGAGGAAGGAGCAGCTGAGAGGGGCTGGAGTGAGCTGAACACAACCCTCATTCCATCTGACCCCACCCCATCCCCTGCACCGCTTGGTGAGTCTGTGGTGAAGGTGTTCCTTGGGCCAGGGAATAAAAGGGCAGGGGGTTCCCTGTTGTTGTGGCTGATGCCCCATCCCTGGAGACTTTCAAGGTGAGGCTGGATAAGGCCCTGAACAACCCAATCTAGCTGTGGATGTCCTTGTTCATTTCACAGGACTTGAACTAGATGGTCCTCAGAGGTCCCTTCCAATTCTAAGGATTCTATGATTCTAAAAAGGCAAAAAAATGCCTATGAATCTGAACTTCTATTTAGCAAATTGCAAAAATATTTGTATCCCTTCCTCTCCACCTTTCTCTCTCCTAACAATAAAAAGAACAACTTCAAGTTGAAAAGATAAAACATTCACCTGAAGTACCTTAGTCCAAAACAGTGTTTTCTTTCAGATCTGGATTTGATTGATATCTGAAAGCATCCCCCGCTTAATATGTCCAATTTCAACAGTCAAGTTCCTCAGAGTGTTGAAATCTCGCTTCAGCCTACAGATGTCTCAGTCCTTCCATTTTCCTGTTAAATATTTGATGTGAAAGTATTCCTCAGAAGAAATGTATTCATCTGCAATCTTCTATAATAATATGAATACTAACAACGGACATCAAATGCACCAAGAGCTGACATTTTATTTGGGAGAAAAAAGGGGAGATACAGTGTCCTGAAGCAAGATGACACCCTGATCCTTAAAGTATTCAGTCAATCTGTTCAGAATGCTGCCTCTTTGGGATAAGACTTCCTTTATTTGTGTTATATAATGGCTAACTTAATGGGTCTTCATATCCAACTGGATCTTTAGCCTTTTGTGTTATGCAAGCGATAACAATTTTGTTTTCTTTCCACCCTTACGGGTTTTTTTCCTTCCTTTTTCTTCTTTTTATCATTTGTTAATTTATTTTTACAGGAGCTGTTTTTGTATGATCATCTGCCTGCAGTAACTGATGCATAGAAGTCCCATGTTACTAATAAGCTGTTACTAAATGTGCATCTTCGCCTGCTTCTTTTTCTTAATTGAGCATTTACCCTCTAACACAGCTTTCAGCTTTTACTCAGAATTTGATTTGTCTGTCAAAAGCAGGGAGAAGAAAATCTCATCCGATTTTCGGCTGTCTCTCAGCGCTTTGAGGAGGAAGTGGGAGCGTGGAGAAGCTTATGCCAGCGTGCACAGCAGTGCTGGGAGGTTACCAAGCAACAAGACAGAGATGTGTCATAGGGGCCAGGGAGATGGGAAAGACAAACAAAAGAGAGGACAAAGGATTCAAGAAGATGAAGTGAGGTGTCACAGTTGCCTAACCTCTTCCTTATTTCTTATCTTCACTTGCAACAGTGACCATAAATGCAGGTTGTGTAAAGCACTTCAATTTGTTTACACAGGCCCTTTGGAGGCAGAGGGGATGAAGAAAACCTGGCATGTGACTTGAACATCAAAGGATTATCCTGTCAGTAGTCCACTGAGTAAGCAAAAGGGGACAAAGTGAGCACGCAAAACTAAAAAGCACATGCTTTTCACAGGGAAAGAGTGGGTCACAGCAAAGCTAAATCCTCCTGCAAGATATGTAGGTCAAAATTACTTTATTCAAAAGTGATGCCTTCTATTTATTTCCATGGAAATTACAACAAATGCAGAGTGCACAATAACACTATCTGATAGAGAAAATTCTCAGCTACAAAATGCTATTCTTCAACATAGTAATCACCATTAGCTATGGATTTTTGTCAGTGATAAACAAGAGCCTGCATGCCATGCTTGTAAATATCTGCATCAGAGGAAATGCCCCACTGTCACTGTTACACACCATCCACTGTCTCACTGTGCTCACATCCACTGTTTGGTCAGATGCCATTTTGTCAGACTGCCCCTTTTTGCCACCTGTCACGGGGCAAAAAAATGTGATGGAATATTGCCAAAAAGGCTCAGCCTCTACAGAAATACCACCAACACTGTCCTCTGATATCATGGGCCAACATAATAACTGACATTAGTTTTGGAGCAGCTATCATATATAGGTCACGACATATCGCTCAGATCCCAATTTCACTTCAAAAAGGTTCACAATCTAGAACAAGGCCTGCATTTGGGAGTTAGTTATTTGCCTCGTAGGTTCCTTAAAATATGCTACTGCCGCAATTTCAAAGCCTTCTGTCTTCATCCAAATAATTTAAATGAAATCAGCCTTCTTCAAATTGAGAGATTCAAGGAAAAGTTAAGATGCAGAATTATTATTCTACCTCAAATTTTTGCAAGAAAATTTAGATCTATTGGCCCCCTCAAATTTATTTATTAATATTCTAGTTCATTGTTAGGCTTCCAAGGTTAAAAGAACTGGGCTGAATGTAAATGCTTAAGGAACCAACTCTCAATTTGGATAGTAATACAGCAAGATGAAGTGTCAACATCTGTAATCAGCTCTACCTGTACTATTTAAGCTGAATAGAGAAATTCTACAATAAGGATAGGAGCCTGATCTCATGTTTCCTTGAAAGAAAAGGTTTTCTCACGGGCATCCTAAGTACAAAAGAAATGGAGAGTAAGTATATTTCTTGATATTATTAGAACACTAAATTGTCGGGGTTTGGTCTTCTCTTCTTTGGATATGAATTGCCAGGATTTATAGCATTATTTTTAAGAATTGACATATAAAATCTATGTATTTTCCAGTGCTGTCCTAAAATGTCTATTCTGAATACTATAACATATATATAATGGTAATTGTAAAATATTTTAAGAGATGCTGAATCGTATCTTATTTTTTTCCAGTCACTCTTTTTTTCTTCAAATTTTGTCAGTATCTTCCTACAGTACTGTGGGAAATTGAGCATCAATTTTTGAGCATTTGACAACAATGATCCAGCAATTCTTGTGAACAAGAAGTCTTTTTTTTTTTTTTTTTTTCTAGGTCATTACAACAGGGTAATGCAGAGGCTGGGGTTCAGGGAAAAGAGATTGCTTTCTCCTTGCAAAGAAAAAGCTGAAAAAGATCAATGACCATTTGAAGGTGCTGTTTCCCTGGTAGTCTCTTTTAGTGAAATACAAAAATTTGAGTAAAGAAACAGCTCTAAATTTAGCTAAGTCAGAGTCTGAAACACCACTGACATACAAAGAAGTGGATTCCTTATTATACAGCTACCATTTCAAAGCATTTCCCCAAGGTTAGCTTGAGGGTGAGCTGCACTGGCAGGAGACTCCATCATGTTGTGATCTCAGCACTATCCTGCTATGTCTTAGTGCAAATTCATGTTGCACACTGCTTGTTATAAGGCTTGAGGAGGGACATTTGGAGTTGAGGAGTTTGTCTTGCCAAGGAACCGTGTGATGAACCCTGCTATCCTTGAAATGGCTGAACATCTGCCTGCCAGTAGTGAATGGATTCCTGTTTTTGCTTTGCTTGCCCATGCAGCTTTTGCTTTATCTAGTAAAATACTTTTACCTCAACCCAACACAAGTTACTGTGCTATTACCTTGCAAATTCTATCCCTTGTCCCACTGAGGGGTGTGAGTGAGTGGCTGTGTGGAACAACACCCTTGTAAACTCCGTGTATGTGCAACCTTCCATACATACATCTGGTCACTCTCCGTTAAGTTTTCACAAAATATCCTACTGGGGATTGCACAAAAAATATATACATACATTTTTTTTTTAATAACTCCCTTCGGAAGATGAGAGCAATTTTTCTATAGTTAAAAATGTGATACCAACCAAAGGAAAAGCATTCTTGATGATGAATAACCATACAGTCACAGAATTATTATGGCTGGAAAAGAACACTAAGGTCATCTAGCCCAACCATTCACCTGTCACCATCAATATTGCCCACTAATCCATGTCCCTCAGTGCCACACTTAGATGTTTCTTGAAAACATCCAAGGACAGTGACTACCATTTCCCTGGGCAGCCTGTTCCAGTACACCATCTTCTTTTCTGAGAAGAAAATTTTCCTAATATCCAGGCCGATTCTCCCCTGGCACAACTTAAGGACATTACCTCTTGTTCTATTGTCAGAACAATAGCAGAAGAGGTCTACTCCACCTCACTACATCCTCCTTTCAGGGAATATTATAGAGCAATAAAGTCTCCCCAGAGTCTCCTCCAGACTAAACAATCTCAGTTCTGTCAACCACTTCTCATAAGGCTTGTGCTCCAGACCCTTCACAGGCTTTGTTGCCCTTGTCTGGACATGCAGTAGGGACTCAATGTCTTTCTTGTAGTGAGGGACCCAAAACTGAATACAGTACTTCAGGTGTGGCCTATTTTGCCTTGTTTCCTACCTGTATGCAGTTCAGACTGGGAGATGCCAGGTTGCAGTGCCCATTCATTTGTCACAGTGGATTTTTATAATGTGCACACAATGAAGCCATGCATATGGCCATCAAGCTAATCAGTGTAAAAAGAAAACTTACAGATTGACTCTGACAGAGAAACAACCTCCTACCACCCTAATTAAAAATATAAATAAATAAAATAAATCCACAACGCATTTACCTCTGAGTAAGTCTTAGGCTGTTATTTGTTCTCAAACAAGATGATCATTAAGGCAATTTATGGTACTTCAGGAAAACATATCTACTTCTGATTTGGAATAGCAAACCAATAAAGTAAACCCTGTGGGTGGAAGTAGAAGAGAATATTGTAATCTGGGAGACCAGCCTGGACCTAGAAAGGCAATGATCTGGAGAAATTGTGAGTACACCAGGTATTTTCTTCTGATCTACATTTGAAGAGTATTTGTAGGAGAGTGGAGGTCACTGAAGAACTCTTTATATTTTCAAAAATGTGGATTCAAATTCAGATGTTGTAGGTCATTTGAATTTATTAATGTCCTCAATGTAGGACTGGCAATCAGGGACTTCCTTATTATATCCCACACTCTAACTTTCTAGAAAAAGGACATGGCAGGGGACAGAGGAAACAGATGATCCCACATCTGCCTGTTTTGGTGATATTTTTGTAAAGGTTGCAAACTCTGATTACTGTCAGAAATACAGAGAGCTGGTTAAGTCTTTTTAATGAAATCATTGTCCTTAGAATATACAACTCAGTGATAACTGAACCACCTCATGACAATGTGTCAAATGAATTTTAGTCTTGTGTTCAGGGTAAAATTCCCAGTGAGAGAAAACCTACTTTGTTGTATCCAATATGTTGATGATTTGACCCTCTGTGATCTTTGCAGCTGAAGGAAACCTTGATTCTCTGTCCCAGTCTGACATTTTCCTGGTTCTCTGTGAATAACCAGAGGCAAACCGTATCACAAGCCTGTTGCTCAATCTCAGGGCTGCATAAGGATTTCCAAAGGTGCTTTTCCAATCTGAGACAAAAGAGCAAAACATTGAACTTTTCCCCAGCTGTAAGTCAGCAAGACAGATGCCCTGACATTTCCCAATTCCTATCCTCCCATGTCAGTAGCAGCCAGTATCATGCTGGACAGCTCATTTACTGTCTTTGCTTTATTCACTTTATATACACTTCTCTAAAATAAGGAGTGCAGGAGGGAAAAACAGGTGTGCTTTTAAAAGTGATACTGGAGGGTGCTTGGTCCTTGTCATCTGGGGTGTGTTCTTCCTCAGGTGGAACAGGTCCTGATTTAACAAACTCTGACCTCATCAAGCTACAATGTATAATCATCAGTAGACATAACTCATGCCTGTATTTCACTGGAATAGTTCAGTCTATCTATCTCTACACACATGGAGCAGCCATGCAATACCAGTGTTATTTATCTGGGCCATATGAAATATGTGGGCACTCTTGAAGAGTGGAGGTCTCTAGATGTAAATAGCCAAGGAGCCCAATCGGATTTAGGACATCAGCTTTAAAACAAACAAACAAACAAACAAACAAACAAATAAACAAACAAACAAACAAACAACAAAAACCACTTGCTTACAAATGCTTATTTCCCATTTG
The DNA here is from genome assembly GCA_030625065.1 of Alectoris magna. NCBI lineage: Eukaryota > Metazoa > Chordata > Aves > Galliformes > Phasianidae > Alectoris > Alectoris magna. The sequence goes on from CM060561.1 coordinate 6,906,859, forward strand.
CAGTTGTTAAATTTGTAATGCATTTTTATTTCTTTTTCAAAAGTTACTTTAACCCCAATTTGAAGTGAAACTTGCTGGTGTCAGCTATTGCTGGGGGGAAGGAAGGGAATCTCATTTCAGGTAAACTGGGTCAGCTCCCTCCTTTGTCTTTATGAATAATTTCATTGCTACTGTTTGGAGAAAAAAAAAACAAAAAAAAAAAAAACAAGTTATGTAAGTTGTCTGGATCATGAAGATAGTCAGTTCACATAGCTACAAATGAATACAAGTTCATGGTGTCCCACACTCTACACACTATGTGAAAAAGTCCTTTCCCTGAAAATTTAGCTTTATAGTTTTTCTTTTTATCATCCTTTAAATGTACTGCTTGTAACATTATTATGTGCAATCACTTCCATCGATATGGAACACATTCAAATCTGTACCTAAAATGTCCACAAATATGTATGAAAAATATACCGTTTTTCACTGATACAACACTTATTTGCTTTACTCACTGCGTTTTAATGAAATATTGTAGCACCACAACTCTTTAGACAATTCAAGGTAAATCAGCATTAAAATATTGTGTAATTTAACACAAACATAAAAAATAATATTACTCACCCCATAAGCCCATTGTATATCTCTTGTGAGTCAGCATGTCACTGATATTTTGACTTTCACACCCTTTAAGGGCTTCTTTCTTTCCTTACCAAATTTATGTGTTCTTTTTGTTGTTGTATTTTATTCTTAAAATACATTATGCATGATCCTGAGAATGTGGAAAGAAAATAAACAATGAGATTTACGAAAATGAGTTCCCTTTGGAATTGTTATACCTTAGGGTTTTACAATACCAAAACAATTATGCATTGCTTTGAGTTCCAAAGTTATCTTAGTCAAATCTGTTTCGTGTTGTGTGTTTGCAAGCAGACGTTCTCCCAAAGGCTCTACGAAATCCTGTTTTGAAATTCATTCACTCATCTGAGATTTCAGACTTATCAAAAATATTTATGTGTCAGATACAAAAAAAATAGATCTGAGAATTTCTTCATGTTATATATTTTCTTCACCCTTCCCTAGGAAAAAAAAAAAAAAAAAAAAAAAGAAATTCATGACTTTTGATCATCACAATGTAATATTGGGATCCACTTCAAACAACAAAGAGAAAGAATTCCTGAACTTAAGGAACTACATCCAGATTCAAGTGATTTAGATTTATTCTTTGGCTTTGATTTAGATTTCCAAAGCACCCCTAGCTAATTACTTTCAGCTAAACTATGGTTCCATTACTCATACAAATAGGACTGCACAACATGAATTCCTCTCGCTTATGTGAATAGAGTTATTTGTGAATTATTCATATTGAGTATACTGAAACAATTTATCATTTTCCTGGAAAGAAACACACTTAACTTTTTTTTTTTTTTTTAATTTTTTTAATTTTTTTTTTAAGGGTGGGGAACAATACCTCACAGTCTGATCCAGTTCCTGTTCTTTCTGTAAGTGGCACTTGGAGTAGAAAAGGCTTTGTTTTTATTGCCTGGAAATTAAGACCTCACTGAGCCATATTTTCTTCTACAATATTAGCACATTTGTCTTTTTAATATATTATAGAATGCTGTGTCTTGTGTGGTTTACAAGACATGGTCTCAAGGAACACTGTTTTCAGGAATTCTTCCAGGAGACCCTAGGTACAGCCTAATTTATTCACCACAGTTATTCATAGCAACACTTCCTAAATACCCACATGCTGACATCGGGTATATATAACATTATACCACACTTAAATTAAGACATAGTTGAACAGCTGCCTTAAAACAAGATGTAGTGGAGTGGCTACCATACTAATTCTTGGTAGCATATATATGTGCTAATTAATCATCATTTTGGTCACTGAAAAGGTTTAAAAAAAAAAAAGAAAAAAAAAAAAAAGCAGTGTTCTTTTTCTAATTCTCCATGGTGAAATCTTCAGCACCTCGCTCCTCATAAGAGAAAGTACCTAACCTCAATCAACAACCATACTAATAGCTTCTAGCTTGGACTAGTTGTGTTACAGCATCTACCAAACAGGCTTTAAGTCCAAAATAGACATCAGTTCTTTGACTGTTCTCCTATATACCTTCACAGGCTATCAAGTCACTTGGAGACCTGTGGATTCCCAGTAAGGTTTACTTCTTTTCAGTACCATTACTTTACTATGGCTGCATACTGCCCTGACTAGCACTGTTGCTAAGCCTAACTTTTCATTAAGCTCTGCAGGCTGTAACACTGTTATATAAAATGAAAGCAGCATAACAGACCAAACTGAAGATGACCAGATGATAGAAGAATGTTGGTATCTTGGAGAAGTGCAAGAGCACTGACTCCATCCCTAATTACAATATATAGAGATTTAATTGGTGAAAAATAAACATGTAGCAAGTAGGATTTGTTAAAGAGGGGTGGGGATCTTTATGCAGTTCATTATATTATTCTGCCCCACACATCCAAATAAGCCAATGTAAAGCTATCTTAGTTGTCTCTCCCATACAGTACACTGTATAAGAGTAGATACACTAGAATATTAGAAGCCGAAATAGACACTTGTCTTTGTGTCAAGTGGAGCTAGCATCTTGAACAAAGGAGACAAGGGGAAACAAGGGTAAGAATAAACAGCATGGATGGTGGAAAAGAAGAAAATTTTGGCATGAATATTAGGACCTTCTATTTGTCTTTAACATGATGGAAATCTGCACTATTACAAGAAGAACAAGCAAAAGGAAAAAGTAGAGGCTACCCTGATGCCCTACCACTTCCTCCTCAAGGAGGAGAAATGAGTCCTTTACTGCTAATGGGATAAGCAGCCTCATACAGTATTTCTCAAGTAATAATCTGTGTTTCTGAATATGCAGTCCCCTTCCACTCCAGTGAAGTTCTGTTCATTTTCAAGTCAAAGACTAGCTGCTTCCTACAGGAGAAATCCCGCCCACATCTTGGGATAATGACTTGAGAATGAAAATGTTTTTCTCAATAAGTCTCTCATAAGAAATTGAAAATAGCCTGTTTGATAACCAAATGACACGAATTTATGTGCTGACATTACTGCACAGTAAGAAATTTCCAAGGAGGGCATCAAGGACTGGCACCCTACCTAGTGCTTCGCCACATTTGAATCAAAGAAGCATTATGAATAATACCACCAGGATCCATTCCCACACCCCCAAAAAATAAAGAAATATCTGTTACTGGAAATTCTAAAAGGATCATCTTGCTATTCATTATCTACAATTTCATTAGCACACTTACTGACATGGAAGCCCTTAAAACAGGCTACATCTGAAGATCATTCGCTGGATGAACCCTGTACTACTTAATAGTGCTCTGTCAAACTTAGTACAATAGATGATTCATGCTTCATTCCTTCCTTTAGCTATGATGGACCTAATCCAATTTGGGCATGAGAAGGAGTGAAGCAGACAGTACGATGGTGCACAAATACCCTGAGCTCCTAGACTTATCCGCAGAGGTGGCTGACTGAGAGTGGCAAACAAAAAACAAGAGCACATTATCTTATGGGTAACGTTGCAAGGCCATAACTGAAGTGAAATGAAGCTAAGGAATGCATTTTCCATTTTCTAAATTGCCATGTTCCCAAATGGGCTCTTAAAGATGCTTTGCAATCTGGAAAAAAAAAAAAAAAAAAAAAAAAATCATAAGGCTTCAAAGGTCAATTACATTAAAAACTGCTGAATCCTTTTACATTTATGCCTTCATTGTTTTTATTCTAAGAGTTTTCACTCAGATGTCAAACTTAATCTCTCTTTCTCTTCTCCTGGGTCAAAGATGCTTAATATTCCTTAATGAGACATAAAGAACCTTTTAATTTCTTTTTAATAAGTAACATTTTTAAAATTAGTGTCTTCAGATGACTAGTTCAATCCATTGTTCAGTGCTTGGATGTCAAGTTTTCATTTTTCTATCTTTATTTGTTTGATTTTTGAAGAGAAGGGAGAGGTTGTACGTTTCTTATTAGCTCTCCCCCATTACCAGTTATTCTTAGGAAGATATTAGATTGGGCAGTAGCATTCAGAGGTCAGGAAGTACCACCAACCCAGAAATGCTGGTAAAATGAAATGTCAAAATCATCAATATATAGAATTTTTTTTCATCTCTTCTTTTGAGCAACTCTTTTCCTTTCCCCAGTAGAAAGTAAGATTCAAGGGTGCCTGGAGTTCATAAACCTAAAAATATATTTCCTCTAACGATTGTGAGCTGTAGACTACAGTATGTGCTGAAATGATATCAGAGTGAAAACTGAAGCACCTGGAGAAAGAATGATATTCCCAAGTGTTTTGAAGAAGGACCACAACTCCTGCGCTGGTACAGTTTTCTTTAGCATTATCAAGAGAAAAGGCAACTTTGATGAATACCACACTGAAAGCACCTAGATGTTTTCAGATATAAAGTTTTTCTCCTTCTAGATATTTTCCACTGTTTAGCATTAGCTATTCTTAATCCTCCTCCTTCTTCTGTCAGTTTCATAGTCATAAGAAGATGAAAGCAGCAGAAGAGAGGACAAAGGAGAGAAACACACAGAGAAATGCAATGCTCTGAAAATAATTCATGAGGCAATGAAATTAGGCTAGATGTATTCACTAGTAAGGATCACCATGGACACTTGTCCTCATTGCAGTATTTACTGTCAATTTTCTTTTAATGTTGCTTTGGTCAGGCCATCTATCAGACTCATCTTTGTCTAAGCTTTCACCACTTAGCATTTTGTCTTTAGATTTGTGTTCTTCTCTGAATTCACCTGGGAAGTAAGCATGTCACTGTGCTATGTACATTTGTTTTTAATCTGAAAACATAGCAGGTTCCTACACCAAAAATCCCAACTGTTAGATCAGGTAGGTACTAATGATTAAGACAAAACATCCTGAAAAACATCAGGCTAGTGTGTCTTAGAATGAGACTCAAGAGACTCTAAGAGCATCTGTTACTAGCTGAGGGTTGTTTTGTGAGCTATATGCAACAAGATTCTGGATGTGGGATGTGTGGGCTCTGTCTGGCTACTCCCAGCAGAGCCTTCCATGTCAGATTCAGTGACAGCTTGATTGCACTGCAAGGAGTGGGAGTTAGCACAGTGCATTACCTTTAGTTAGCTCCTCACCCACTGAAGTCAGGCACAAACCTGTTCAACTGACTGCAGAAATTTGGTCACCAGCTGAAGCACCTTGGAAAATTCTTGCCCAAGCCAAAGAAATTCTCATGCTGGTTCTTATATTTGTTAGTAATCTCAGCACTAAAGCTAAGATTTGAGGTACCCAAAAGCCTCTAAAAACTGAAATAATGTCTCTGGTAAATAAGGAAGGAATAATAGTTTTCAGGGACAGCATCTTTTGTGAATAGGGAAGGGATTTAAATTGCAGGGTGGAAAAAAAAAATGAAGAAAATGCTTCCAAGTCATGAAGTAAGCACCTCTAGAAGAGATCTCGCATTGTATACAAGGCATGCTGGGCTTAGTCAAGCATGTAGGTTGCTATAAGTGAGTGAATACATGCTGAGCTATCACAGGCAAGAATCAGTTGTGGAACAATTGGCCTACGAGAACTTCCTCCTACTCACAACCTCATTCTCTGTTTCTATCTCTTGGATTGGATGGACTAAGCATAGCATGCTGAAAGTACCATGGGGGCTTTCCATGAACTTGATGGAAATGAACAAAACTACTCTTCAGCAGATTCTTACTGCACATTCAACATGTCATATTTTTTATAAAGAAATGTCAAAACCAGTGACCGGAGTAGTTTGTTTACTAAAAAATAAATAAATAAATAAATAGATTAAAAATTGCCTGCTTTTTCAAAAATAAACAATCTATACTGGCTGCAGTGATCTTAATGTGGCTGTTTTTCTTTCTTCATTTACATAGTGCTCAAGAAAGCTATGCAAAAAATGTTGGAGGACAAGAAAATTGGAAATCTTAATTTTGGCTGTATGTGAGATTAACAGAAAAATGACATATGATTGATGAGTGACAGTTACCTGAAGCAAAGTATCGTGTATGCAAGCAGATCCTGATGCTCAGATCAGCTAATACACTTGACTGGCCATGCTCCTTTTTCTCACTCACAGCTGTCAATGCAGTAAGCTGAGAAAACTGGAGACACTCTGCATACAGGGCAATGTCCCATTATGCATCTAATGTGAATTTTTATCATCTTATTTACATAAGTTCCTTACCATCAGATCTTTCGTTTCCTCACTCTTCCTCTCATTATATGTACTGTTCTTTGGCAAGTTTCCATTCCCGTGAAAGATTAAGAAACATCAATACTAAGTCAGGAGCATCTTGGGGTCAAAGATCTCTATCTGGCTCAGGCTAGGAGTGAATGCAGGCACAAGTGCAGCTATCTGGGCTACTCCTGCCTGTCCAGTGGCAGGGACACTGTTCAGAATAATGGCAGAGAGAACCAGACCCTGTTAAAGCAGCAGTGCAATGAGCTAGCTACTCACTTTGAGTGGTAAGATTCTGAAGACAATTCTGTTTTGATGAGAGTTTTCAAAATATTTCAGTATTAAATTATAAGCTCTGCAGATGAGATCCAAAGCACTAAATAGCAAGTAAACAGAGAACACAAAGGTCTTTTTAATATCCTAGTCCATTACTTTTTCAATAGAGAGTTGTTCCTTGGATTTTGTCCAGTCTAGTCTTAATTGTCCCAGCTCTTTCCTTCAGAGGCTATTATCCTTCCAAAGAAGTTTAGGCAGATGGTATAAACAAGTCAGGGAAAAATGGACATTTCCTGTTTTGTGTTCTTGCAAAGATACATTGGGGCATTTTCTTGATATTTAGCCTTGATAATTCATTTTTTCTGCTGTTAAAATTTCATACATTTTACTAACAGCACCATTGTCTCTTATTCCTCACCCCACACTCCAATCAACTCCTGTTCATACATCACTTGATGGCAATCAAAAGAGAAGTCTTCCATGTCATTGTGCAATGTTTTCTAATGTGCAGCTGCATTCCAGAAAGCCAGCCATATCCTAGTTTGCATCAAAAGAGGGGTGGCCAGTAGGTTGTTGAAGTTGATTCTCCCCTTTTACTTTACTCTGGTGAGGACACATCTGGAGTGCTGAGTTCAGCTCTTGGGGTTCCCGGAATAAGAAGGAATGGGTCCAGAGGAGGGCCACAAGGTTGATCAGAGAGCTGGAGCACCTCTACTATGAAGACAGCCTGAGAGAGATGGGCTTGTTCAGTCTGGAGAAGAGAAGGCTCCAGGGAGACCTTACAGAGGCCCTCTAGAACCTAAAACAGGTCCTATAAGAAAACTAGAGGCCAGGGTGGATGGGGATTTGGGCAACCTGATCTACTGGAATTTGTCCCTGCCAACGGATAGGAGATTGGAAGTAGATGATTATACTGTTATGAATGTTTGTAAATGTAATGTATGCATTATAATGTGTAATATTTATTTCAGTATGCATTATAAAATATATAATGTCATGACACAGTACTTGGATTTGCATATTATTTTGAATATAAGCTCAGGGGAAAAAACAAAAACAAAAAAAACAAACCCTACAAATCTTGTATCTTTATTATCCAAGACCTTAATTTTGACTCATTTAAATCAATGGATGTTTTGCCATTGCCTTCAGCAAGACTAGAATTAGTCCCAGAGCATGGGAAGCATTATTTCCTTGCTCTAGGAAATCTCACAGCTTCTCCAAGCAGTACTGCTCCACCTTAACCTCACTGAAAGTCCTTTTCAGTGTACAAATGCATTCTCCCTGAGGGTACTTGTAGCCTGTAAACAAATTCAGGGCAAACTGGTTCAAAATTGTATGTAAGCATTTAAAGTAATAAATGCAACATGTGGTGTGAAGGCTAACAGTCTGGACCTGTGATGCCAACAGGAAAGCACCTAAGGGCATTTGTGCTCTGAGCACAAATAGTAGCATGGTTGTTTATATCTCATGATGGTCAGACATAAACCATCTGCATATGTCTCAAAAGCCCCATATCTGTCTTACAAAATTGCCCATTGATCTGTTGAGAAAAAGACGTGGGGAAAAAAAAATATATATATATATAAAAAAAAAAAAAAGGGTGCACTGACTGGACACAACATTCAGTTACAAGCTTTCTCATAAACCTTTTTCCAGATGGGACAAGGTCAATCTACATCTAGCCATGTATATATAACATGCCCTCCACCTGTCTTCAGGCAGTTACAGCTATATTCTGACCCTCAGATTACCTATATCACTGAGATAGCTGGAATTGTATTTGCTGCAAAAGTATCTGCAGATCAAGCCATGCTAATTCATGGCCTTATAATTTACCTAATACAAGAAGATCAAACCTGAGTGTTTGTGGTCACCGAGCTAAATTACAGTCACTTCTCAGTATTTGCATTATTCATTGTAATACTTTACATTTTCGTATGCCAGTTCTTTATGATAAAGATGCTAGTGCTTTTACCAGCATGTTCTTTACAATGCCAGCAAATAACATTTTGGGATTATTTCCAGTGACATTTTTTGGGAACTTACAGTTGCAAATCAGAACAAGTCAAATAAATCTGGCCTAGAGAACTTTCACTTGCGTTTTGCATTTTTTTTTCACTACATGCAATAGAAGCAGAACACTATAAATATAATAGAATGTGGATTTTTATGTGCATTGTGAAATCCCTGAAATCCTATATTCTGAATGAAGGGATAACGTTATAATTACTCATGTTTTTTTCTCTAAGTGCACCATATAGGTATTAGCCTATTATTCTTATTATAAAAGAGTTATTTCAATTCCTTTCTAATATTCGCTGTTCTTTATTGTTTTGATTCTTTTATTTGAGGATAAACTAATCTCTGAAGAGAAAAGAAAAGAAAAGAAGAGAAAAGAAAAGAAAAGAAAAGAAAAGAAAAGAAAAGAAAAGAAAAGAAAAGAAAAGAAAAGAAAAGAAAAGAAAAGAAAAGAAAAGAAAAGAAAAGAAAAGAAAAGAAAAGAATTTGTCTTCAAATTCATGGTGTCCAATATACTAAACATTTCTAATCTGCTGATTTTTTCTGTGCCCAGTCCTAAAATCAAAGCTATGACACCTAGCATCTTTTCAGGAAAAAAATGAAAAAGAGAGAGAACCTTTTACATGAGCAGCAAGTTCAAATCTTAATTACCTGTGGACATCCAGACAGTGTTTCAGACATTCATGCAGGTGAAAAGGGGTTGTTCATGTCACCTTCCAGTAATTATATGAAGACAGGAGTGGAAACCATCGACACATGGCAAATGAAAACCAATCTTGAAGAGGTCATTGTGATAAAGAAGCAGTGAAGTATACACCACTAGGCTTTGACCTTCATGCAGCAGGAGGCAATGAAACAAAATTCTTTGATTTAAGAGAGTTTTAAAAAGAGAATTAGATAGTTTATGAATTGCAGAGGGCCTGGATTGCAGCTAGCACTGCATGGGCACGCAAGAAGATAAGAAAAGGTTGCAGGGAGCCTTCCCTCTCCTTGTCTCCTATTTGGTCCTTGGACTTTGTGGATATGATATCTTAAGGAGAGACAAAGGACTGGAAACCCCAAGGGGTGTAGAAAAAACATAATAGTCCTTTTATTTTCTGGACTAGCTGACAAAGAAAAGATGACGAAGGGACAGAACACAGTGGATGATGAGAAAGAGGAGCATATCACCTTTACTGTAAATGGTCTAACCCTGTATTTTCAGTCTCCACGGACTCTCTAATCTCCCACCCCTTTGTAAACCTAAACCGGAGTATCTCTATGGCATATGTTTAATACTATTTTTTCAAGTTGTGGACTGCAGACTTATGCAGGTCTATGAACTACAAAATACAGCTAGAAAAAATAAACCTGCTTTGAGTCAGCTTAAATTTTCGGGATAGTGTTTGGATAATTCGAAGATCAGTGAATCAGGAAAGACTGACAGCCAGCATCCTGACCTAATACTTAGCAGTTCAAAAGCTCTGAGTCACCTTTATCTTTTATTCTATTATGCCCACTCAGTGCTGCCTGTGACTCCTGAGCACAACCTTAGGTGCACTTCAAACTCTCTTGCATATCAGCCTACAGACTATCAGTCCTTCCTTCTAATGATGACCTGTAATGATGACCTTCTAATGACTACCTGTAAGCAATAGCAAAGAAAGGATGGACTGGAAGTTTCTGGCTAAAAGTCAGGAACAGAGATTTTCAATAGAATGAGAGAATTGCTGGAGAATTCTCCATGGTTCAAACACACTTTTTGAAGAGAGAAACAGACAGACGGGGGGCACTTGGCGATAATGTGATCAGACAGTGAGGTGCTGATCTATGACAAGGACAGTTTCCAGACTTGTGTCGTGCAGACAACAGCCAACAGAATTACTTCAAAGATCATCAGCAGATATGGTCTTTAGTCTTCCTTTGATCTTAAGTCTGGTCCTCAAGCTAGAATATAGGCTTGTTTATATGATACTATTCTTAAATCCTTTACTAAAACTGAATTGTGTATGGGAAGAAAAAGTCTTTGTCAGTCCCACTGCAAACAAAGAATGAATAACAATCAGCTTTTATCAACTCACCCCTAGGGGGATGAGTTAACCCACCAAAATGTCATTGCAGAAGTGAAAATGCCACACCAGCGTTCATTGTGCTCATCATCAGTTACTGATCTTTATACAGTGTAAATTTACTGATAGAAATGAACATGTCAGGGTGACACTTTAGGAGGATAATGTGTTGCCAGGTCACATTTAGATTAATTAACTAAAGGATGGACACTGTCCAGTGGTCTGTATTTGATGACTCTGAAAACACTGTGCCAATCTGCAGTTAGATCCTTCTCTTAGCCTTTGAAGACAGTTTTTGTTACACCCCCATAAGATGACAAACCTTGTTATTTTAGTTACCATTACATGTCATTTTAATGATCTTAGGTTCGCCTTGTCTTTTAGGCATTAGGAACAGCATCTGACTTTGTCACATCCTCTACAAATGCTCCACCAGATGACAAATTATAAATTTCTTTATTCATATGGGATAGGTCAGCCTCTTAACATCATGCGTATATAAGTTTACCTTGCTTATGCCTGTTATACTTCCATAATTTACATGGATATCCTGCTACTGAATGCTCCAGCATTTCTTTCTCCCTTGGTTCTTAACCACAACAGTAAACAACCAAGGATTTTCAAAATGATGGAGTCAGAGGAGAACATATAAATATTTCAACTTGCATTGGCCCTTAGAAAAATGTGAACAAATTAAGGCTCTCATGTCTTGCTTGCGAGATCAGTGTTTTATCTTCTCTCTATTAAAAAAGTAATAATCAGAGAAATGCTGTAAACTAACATGAGGTCTCCTGAGCAACATGCAGCATGTCATTAGTCTGCTATTTATATCACACACAGAGCCCCAGAAGTCATGGTATAAGGAAGGGTATGCAATAATTAGTGCCGGAAGAGTACTGAGTTCAACGTGCAAATGAAACAAGTAGTAATCATCCAGATGGTGTCATCTTGCCATCTCTCCAGAGTTTTACTCTGACTGAGGATTATTAATCTTTTTTTTTTTTTTTTTTTGGTGTTCTTTTTAATGCAACCCACAGAAATTTTAATGTGGAGGGTTAAGAGGCAGAACAGTATCATTTATTACTGCTGCTAATTAGTTGTGTGATGATGATACCTAGAGATCTAAGAGGACAGAGAGCAGATCCCTGTTGTGCTGAGCTCTGTACAACTACGGAGGGCTGGTCCCAGCTCAACATCACGAAAGGGAGCACTGGCAAAGTGACTTAGGCATGTAGGTAGGGACACCTGAAGTCTCTGCCAGATTATTAACATTTTGTGACATCTTTTTCATTTCTATCATCATTGTTAACTGCTCCTCAGCTAGTCCCCACTTCTTGCCCTTCTAACTTTTCTTTCTCATTTCCTTCCCTGAAGTTCTTCTCCCTGTCTGTGACCTTGGATTTCTGCAAGGCTCCTGATTATGTTCCCTTCTTTCCTTTTTCAAAAGCCCTATTGAAAATAGCACTTTTCCAACCAACTCCTTCCTGCTTCACAGAATCCACAAGCCCATTAGCAATTTATAGCACTGTATAAGTATATGATCAGAGTCATCTGTGAGGCTAAAATCTGCTTTTAGAAACCAATATTCTGCTTTTGCTAAAGTCAGAGAAGTAACACGGTTTCTAATGAGGACAGATTTCAATGCATACTCTTTGCTTTATTTTCAGTCACTTTAAAACCAGATTTAGCACCTCCTACAGTGACACACCACCATCAACAAAATATAGCGCAAAACACCCCTTGCTTTAAACTGTGTGTTTATTTGTCCCTTACTAAAACTGAAGGTGTTATTAATATTGTCATTGTTAGTATTATCATTAATTTCATCATTAACTGTTTTCTCTTTGTATTCTACTTTTTGTTGGCAGTAGTACTAATTTCTTCATTGGGGTTACCTCATCCCATGTGGGACCCAAAACTGAATTCCTCAATCAGAACAGATACTTCATAATGGATGTTATTTTTTCTGTGTGATGACAACAAAGGTAACTGGTGTTGGGGGTGATTTTTTGGTTTTTTGCTTGTTATTTTTGTTGTTCTTCTTGTTCATCCATTCAGAAGAGCATCTAAAAATCTGTGGGTATTACTCTTTACTTTTGTCAACATTATCCACACATAGTTCTTTTGAGACCTGAACTCATACCAGTGAAAACAAATGGAGAATCAGTCACACAGAAGTCATAGGTTAGCGGAAGAGACTAGCATTTAATCTTCTACCATCCCAAATATTTCTTCGTGTTTGATTGAATGGGCACAAGTTCCAGGCTATTAAGATCGGATGCCACAAGGAACAGAGAAAAGAGAGGAACAGTTGGTGGGATGTTTCCTTTCACTAAAAGTTGCTGGATCGCCAGTCTCCTCAGTGTTTTGAGGCTCTGGTTCTCATTTCTGTAACTGTAAAATGAGAATACATTATCTCAGAAGGTGCTGCAGACACAGATAACCAAAGATCAATAATTACTGTGACCATAAGGAAGGAAGAGACTGTAAAAGGCTTGCAAAGAAATGCAGTTTAGAATCATAGAATCATAGAATGGCTTGGGTTGGAAGGGACCATTAAGATCATCTACAGACAGGGACACCTCCCTCTAAACCAGGTTGCTCAAAGCCCCATCCAGCCTGGCCTTGAATGCTTCCAAAGAGGGGGCATTCACAACCTCACTGAGCAACCTGTTCCAGTGCCTCACCACCCTCACAGTAAAGAATTTCTTCCTAGTATCTAGTCTAAATCTACCCTTGTCCAGTTTAAAACCATTTCCCCTCATCCTGTTGCTACCTGGCCTTATAAAAAGTTCCTTCCCAGCTTTCCTGTAGGCCCGCTTCATGTTCTGCAAGGCCACTAAAAGGTCTCCTTGCAACCTTCTCTTCTCCAGGCTGAAAAGCCCCAGCTCTCTCAGCCTCTCCTTTGTTGGAGAGGTACTCCAGCCCTCTAATCATCTTAATGGCCCTCCTCTGGACCTGCTCCAACAACTCCATGTCCTTCTTTTATTGGGGGCTCCAGAAATGGACACAGTACTCTAGGTGGGGTCTCACGAGAGCAGAGGGTCAGAATCACCTCCCTTGAACTGCTGGTCATGCTTCTCTTGATGCAACCCAGGATATGGCTGGCCTGGGCTGCAAGCGCATATTGCTGGCTCACATTGGATTTCTAGTTAATCGACACCCCAAATCCTTCTCCTCAGGGCTGCTCTCAAGCCATTCTCTTCTGAACCTGTATCTGTGCTTGAGATTACCCAAGCCAGATGCAGGACCTTGCACTTGGCCTTGTCGAACTTCATGAGATTGGCATGGGCCCACCTCTCAAGCCTGTCCAGGTCCCTCCAGATGGCATCCCTTCCCTCTAGCATGTCAACTGCACCACTCAGCTTGGTGTCATTTGCAACCTTGCTGATGGTGCACTTGATCCCACTGTCCATGTCCAGTAAGGGCAGCTTCCATCACTTAAACCTTAGTAGGCTGCAAACAAATTGCCAACCTTGAATTAAGCAGCTGAGCTTCCTGTAGAATGCTTAGGGAGAGATTAAAAAACAGTTCAACAAAGTTATGCTCATAGTTGAGACAGGAATAGGAATTTCTGGGATGAGATCTGTCAAATCTTACTTAGAAATGGAGGCCTTTAGGTTTCACCAGGTAATTACATCCTATTGGAGACACAGAGATGTTGCTTGTGAGCCACAACCTGGAGATTTCAGCTGGTGACATGTATATACCAGCTCTTTCTCTGGAAAGGGAAGAGGTGCTATTACTAAAACTGAAAACTTCCAGAAGAATACAAGGGCTCAATGTGAATACTTGCCTTAGTCTGGATGCTTTTCCAATGTGAGAAGGAATTATTACACAAGGACTTCAGCATATGTCTCTCGCCATAAACTACACAGTAACCAGGCACTCTGCAGAAAACTAAAACACTACTTTCCTCTAGGTATGATGTACATCATTAGCTTTGGGATTTGGGAATGAAGAACCGTCTAAAATAGCTTATTGTCGCTGATACTCCTGATTAGCAGTGCAGTGAACTGTTCATCTTGTCAGCAAACACAGTAAACACAGGAGTACAAAAGGCTGGTGAGTATTCTGCCGTTTGCCAGAAAAGATTGGTCTTCTGTGGCAAGCCACATGGCCTCCATTAAATACTTTGCCTTCAGTCACGTGAGGGGCTGAGTAATCACTGCTCTCCAGTGAGGCCATGAGACTTAAAGGTTGTTTGAATGTGGGAGAAGGAAAGGCTGATTTTTCATGGGAATGTGCAGCTTTTACCACCATTTGCATGAAGAAAAGTCCCTCCCAGATCTCCAGAAATGCATTTGTTCGTTTTTCGTTTTCAGCAAAGAATGAGGAATTGAGTGATAATTTGCAATATGGGAGTTTGATGCCTGTCTCTCAGATGTGTTTTGCTAGGGTTAGCAGGATTCATACTTCCTGTATACAGCGTTTTCTTCCATTGTAGCCCCTGTAAGTCATGAATGACTAGTTCTTTCAGGTCCATGAAATTAATCTTTCCATTTTCTATCTCTTTCCATGCTGGAATGCTCAGCTTGCATGTTCACCAGAAGTAGAGAGTTGGTTTTCCTAAACCTTGCATCTCAAAACTATTACTTACATAACTGAAGGTTACTTTTGTTCATCAGTGTGAGTTTCTGGGACTGGGAAATAAATGACCCAACTGGCTACTTCTTCTGTTTTGCAATATAGCTAGAGCATAACATAATGCCTAAAATTCGCAGCATCATGACATTCAAAAGATCCCCCTTCAGGCCCATCTATTCTGTCATCAGTGGAGGAGTCTGAAAGATACAAGAGCTGTGCTATGTTTGGCCATTACCTCATTTATTTTCCTTCTTTTCAACCATGTGCTGTCTTCTGTCTCTTGGAGCTTCATATGTCAGGAGCAGGAAGTAAGTGGGGCGTAGGATTTTCCTTTCAGCATTGTTTAGTCAATGACAGGATGCTGCACAGATGGAAGAGAATCTTGTTTATACTGAATGAGTTGGAGTTATTGATAAAGGACAGTTCCATCCCTCTGTGAACAACACCCTCTGTCCTGGCGTCTTGAACACGTGCCATGAGCTCCACTCCAAAATTAGCCTGCAAGCAAACAGTATCTGAAACAATCACTTTGAAATAAAAGTCGTGACTTTTTTTTTCTTTCATTTCTTTACTCTTGTTCCTCCCTTTATTTATTTATTTATTTATTTCATTCTTTTTTCTTTCACCTTTTTATTTCTCTCTCCTTTCTTCCTTCTTTCTTTCCTTCTTTCTTTCCTTCTTTCCTTCCTTCTTTCCTTCTTTCCCTGTAGTAGATTCAGTCACAGTCATGCTACATATCTTTCAAAATCATGGTTTCTTAGAGATGTCCACATTTGAGGAATAGAACCCCATTCAGTGTGAACCCCAGTCATCTTAAACAGAAACCTCTTCTCAAGGCCAAGAAGCCATCTCTCTAGACTGATAACATACCCTTAGATCTGTATTCTGCTACAGCTGCACGTTGTTACACAAAAATTTTATGAGATGGACATTTTTCTTTCTACATATAGATTAAAAAAAACCCAACACTGTCGTTTGATAGAACACTTGAAGTTTCTTTCTACAACAGACTCACTTGAAAACATCTTAGTGCAGATGCAAAGGCAAATAAAACAGGTGTGGTTATAGGAAAAGACACAGAACAAAACAGAAAGCATTGTTACACTACTCTGTAATTCTCATCCCTGTATTGCAAAAACAAAACAAAACAAAAACAAACAAATAAACAAACAAACAAAAAAGGATATACCAGAACTAGAAAAAAATACAGAGAAGGGAAAAAGGAATAACCAAAGACATAAACCGTGTTGTATCTGAAAAGATATTAAAAAGCAGATGATATGTTTGTCTGGAGAAGAGCTGATGAGGGGATATGATCTCAGAAAATAGAAGTTCTGAAAATCCTGGAGAAAAGAAATTGGCAGTGATCATGCAACACTTCTCACAACCAAAGAATATGTGGGAGTAGGGACACAAGTGAAATCATGAAGTAGGTATTTGGCAACCATCAAACAGATTTATATTTTCATATAGTGCCCAAGGACGTAGTGGAACTCATGGAAACACAATTTCAGAGATGCCAAAATGTGATTTGACACATTCTTGGAAATAAAGCCCATCAACAACTATTAAACATAAATACATGGATCCAGTGCCCAGCTAGAGAATTTTAAAAAAATAAAATAAAATAAAATAATGCTGATTTCCTGGAGTTAGGAAGGTATATCAGGAGAAATGTTGCTCTTGTCTTTTCTTGTTTTCTCTCCTTCATCAACTTTCAGGAATGAGTTATTGTTCTAATGAGCTGTGGTCTGACCAAGGAGATCTTTTGTGCACTTAGAATGCACGTAATGACATCAGTGATTACATCAGTATCACTACATTCATAATGACACTGAAATATAATGCTTGGTGCTACTTGTTTTCATAAAAGACATGTTTAGGATGAAGCAATTCAAATGAGTATCTGTTCAACCCACACATTTCTATAGCAGCTACTGAAGTGACTGCATCTTGGTCAGGAAATAACTGCACAGCCTGGAGTTGAAGCAATAGAAAGAGACAGTTCTGAGATAAAGCTTTTTTTTTCCTAGAAATCCAACTCTGAGTGCTGTCACCTTTTGCAGGTCTCCCGCTGACTTGCATTGGTGTTCTGCAATATGCAGCAGTCTTTCCTTAGCTATCTCTCTCTACCACTGTGCTCAGTCTGTTTGAAGACCTTCAAAATTTCCCTGCAACCCACTGTCACCATGTGTGCAATAATAAATATAGGAAAGGCTATGTTTACACTGAGAACAAGGTATGGACCTAGGAGCAGAGCTGAAGGTGGATTTCCCAGTATATCTCCAAAAAAATGTGACAGGTAGATGCACTGGTTCTGAGTGGCCAACTTCAGCCTTACTGAAGAGTCATATAACAACTGTTCTTTCTCTAGCACAAATTGAATAACTGACTGGCTCCTAGAACAAAGCTAATCCAAGATCTTTGTGCTCTTTTCTGCTGCCAACATGTAAAAAGGTTAAAAAGTAAATCTGGAATCATGACAATAAGAGCAATCCGCTTTCTTTGCTCGGAGATAAATGACAAAGGGGCATAGGAAAAGGAACAGAAGCTGAGAAACCCTGTTCAGACATGCTGATGAAAACAGATACAATTTCAAAGAAGATTTGTCTTCAGCACTCTCTGTCCTTTGTCCATGGAACCTCTCAGACCCTAAGTACTACAGAAAATTATTTAACCTTCACTGCCTTTCTTATGTCTTGGTTAGTGCAGCTTCTGCCTGGCCAAGGGTGCAGAAGCAGAGACTAACTGGCCCATAGATATTTGCACTTAACAAACCATTAGCAAACTTGGTGAAGGGATGCCTTCCTGCCATCATTTCTGCATTCTTCCTTCTGTGGAGATCCAGATTGTGCTAAAGTCAAGAATATACTACAGTAGATGGATGTCTTTCTGCTTATTCCTCATGCTAGGTGTCTGGCACTCCAGAGATCTCCACTTTTAGTAATTAACACAGGAGGAAGGAATCAGTTGTGGTGGTAATAAGGAAACTAAAGATGCACTTTTTAGTCTCCATCCTGTTCTCTCACCAAACAGGTTTTTACTGTTCCACATCTCTCCCTGTTCTAAACATTGGCATCCCTTTAAAACTTCAGCTTTGAAACATTTTTGGGCATAAGCACATGAAGCTGAAGGAAAATGAACATGGAATACGAAAATAAAAGCCATCCAGGAGATTAGCAAAAAACAATTGTTTTATCAAGTTTTTATTCTCTCCAGAATGCTCAGGAGAAATAAAATTTTGAGTGCAATCACAGGGCACATGCGGGACAACAATGGGATGAGGTACGGCGTGGATTCGTAAAAAGTGGGTCCTGCTTGCCCAAGCTCAACTCCTTCTATGACCAGGTGACCCAGGTGAATGATGGAAAGGCTGTTGACATAGCCTACATAGACTTCAGCAAAGCCTTTGACACTGTTTCCCATGATATTCTCCTGGAGAAGCTGGCAGCCCATGGCTTGGACAGGTAATTCTTTGCGGGGTAAAGAAAAGCTGGATGGCCAGGCTCAGAGAGTGGTGGTGAACAGAGTTAAATCCAGCTGGTGACCAATCATGAGTGGTGTTCCCCAGAGGTCAATATTGGGTCCCATCCTTTTCAATATCTTTATTGATGATTTGGATGAGGGAATTGAGTCTATTCTCAGTAAGTTTGAAGATGACACCAAGCTTGAGGGGAAGTGTTGATCTGCCTGAGGCAGGAAGGCCCTTCAGAGGGACCTGCATATTTTGGATCATTTTGGGCTGAGGCCAATGGGATGAAGTTCAACAAGAGTGAATGTCAGGTGCAACAACCACAGGAACTGCTACAGGCTTAGGGCAATGTCCTGAAAACTGCTCAGAGGAAAAGGATCTGGGGGTGTTGGTTAATGGTTGGCTGAACATGATCCTGCAGTGTGCCTAGGGGGCCAAGACAGTCAATGGCATCCTGTCTTGTTGAGCACAGCCAGCAGGAACAGGGAGGTGAACTCAGCTCTGGTGAGACCACACCTCAAGTACTGTGATCAGTTTTGGATTTCTCACTACAAGAAAGACACTGAGGCCCTGGAGCATGTTCAAAGAAGGGCAATAACACTGTGAAAGCTCTGGAACACAAGTTTTATGAGGAGCAACTGGGGGAACTGGGATTGTTCAGTCTGGAGAAGAGAAGGGTCAGGGGAGACCTTATTGCTCTCTAGAATTACCTGAAAGTAGATTGTAGTGGGTGGGTGTTGGTCTCTTCTCCCTGGTGACTCATGACAGGATAAGGGGTATTGGCCTCAAGTTGTGCCAGGGGAGGTTCAGGTTGGGTACCAGGAAAAATTTCTCCTCAGAAACAGTGGTGAGGCATTGTAACAGGATGTTCAGGTAAGTGGTGAAGTCACCTTTCCTGGAGGTGTTTAAGGAAACGGTAGATGTGGCACTGATGGACATGGTTTAGTAGGCAACAATAGCGGTGATGGGAGAATGGTTGGACTAAATGATCTTAGTCTTTTCCAACCTTAATGATTCTATGATTCTCTGATCTCCATTGAATCCCCTACTGATGCTATCATGTGTGTCTCATGGGTAGTCTGTGCACATGCCAATGCCTGTATACCTTGTGATGACGACTGAACTATATGATAATTTAGGTTGAAAGGATCATATGGTGATCATGTAGTCCAACTCAAACCAAGCTCAGTTGTTCGGTCAGAACCCTTTTTTTTTTCTTTTTTTTTTCTTTTTTTCCATATTTGGGTCTGGAAAGAAATGTCAACAGTTTACAAGATGCCTGCACATCCTTGAGATGTCTGTGAGTTTATTAAAAATTTCGACAGTGAAGTGTTTTTTTTTCCAATAGCAGATTTGAGAGAATGATTCAAAGACCTGTTCTAGGTTGTATGCCTGTGAATGTCTGTTGCATGAAAAAAGGCAAAGAATTTGGACAGAAAATAAATCCCTGTGCAATCTGCCTTGTCCTTGAATATCAGAGTGGCTAGGGGCAGCTGAGCTTAGACTATGAGTGATGCCCAATTTGGTGCTGTAAGTCCAGCTGTGTTCAATATTTGAACTAACATGATTACAGATTTGGAAATAGCACTCTGTTGAATTCATCGTCGTGTTCAACTGCAGTCTCGTGACCACTCCATGAGAACTTGACCAGGCCCAGTGAGAGCTCTCATGGCTAGGTTAGTGAATACTGAATTTTATTAAAGCAGCACATCAAAAATTTTTGGATTACTCTTGATAAATACACTGTCTGCGAAGCATGAAATGTTAAACCAAGAACACGAATAACACAGCCAACTACAGTTGCATTAAGTTATGGAATAACTCTACAGAAATTTCCTGGTGGAAGCACTTCATACAACTAAGTTTCTGAGTCTTACCCAGTTAGTGTCCCTATAGACGGGGAAGACAGGTTCAGCCCATCAACTGGTCCCAGAAACCAAAAGTGTCCTCCTATCTTGTCTGCGATGGTATCTTCCACTTGTCTGTGATGATATCCTTCCTCCACCAGATTCCATCTCAGCTATTTTATACTATTTTCTTACTTTCAGGTGGAGCTTGAGTGACTTTAGTCAAACATTCCCTTGTTTTGCAAAGTTTCCTTGAAAGCACATTTTAGGCAGCAAGGTGGAAAACTGCAAGCTTGGGACTGGCTCAGAAAAACAACATATTTTATCATTTTCAACAGCATTATGAAGTTCCCATCCCTGCAGGATGATCGCAGGGTTTGGCCATGGGGCCTCCACCCTGCTCAGCGCTCTATATTGTTTATTTGTTTCAGACAACAGATGAGGCTCCCCTGGTGTTTGCTAACAACTAACATTGCAGGTCACATCCCTTGGAGAATTGTCATGGAGTGGATTATCCACTACATTCCACCCTGGGGGCTTACCTTCTCTCAAGAGGAGGACATTTCAATACGTCACTTCTAATAATATTCCACAATGACAAAAAGGAAACAAGTGAAAACAAGTCTTGAAATTCTTCTTCTTGAAAAAAAAAAACCAACACATGGAATAAATCTACTCTGCCTAAATGATTAAATTCACCTGTGTTGCTTCTATTTCCTTCATTTCCTTTCTTCAAGACAGAGTGATAAAATAGACTCCTGAATTAAATGGACTGAATTTGACCCTGAGAAATACCTGAACCTGACAGATTTGCTTCATAATTCACAATGATTCTTCTCATGCAAGCATGGGAACAAGCATCTTCTGTTTTTCTGAAGACTGCACTTTGGAGTTGAAGGACTTCTTAAATCAGAAGGCTGAGAAAATTCCCAAGCCTCTTGCTTTAAATATACCAAATAAATTAAATATGTTTGCAAAGATGAAAAATAAAGCAAAACACTTGCACAGCCTTAATTGTTTGAAAGAATCCCCAGGGTATAAAACCTGCACCTTGAATGTACTGAGAAGGAATAGAATTGCTTTTCCTGCTCCCAAATATTTCTCTGAGTTGGGGTGCCAGAGTTCAAGGCATGGCATCTTACAGTAATTAGATACACTTATTTCACATATGGACACAATTTTATGTAAAATGGCTAAAGATAAATAAAAAGCTGCCTATTTCTTTCTAGAAACACATGTCCCTCCCAGTAAAATCCTATATATATATATACTTTACAGTTTTCTAAGGCAAAAGAAATTCTCCTAGCTTTGATGAGAGGTATGATGCTCCAGGGCCCAGTTCAATGGCAGAAGGTTATAGTTGGTTTAAAACTTTCCATTTGCTACTCCAAATGGAAAACAGAGATCAATGACAACACTGAATGTTTTCTGAACAGCTGCTCTTTGCTGCCTCCAAATTACCTACTGTATGTTGAACTTGTAGAATTCCCTTTTGGATGCATGTTTAGCCTCTGCTGTAGATAGCTAAGCAAGACAGAGCACTTAGTCTTATTGTTAGTTCAGCAAATGCAAGACAAGGAACGGCTGTGCTGGAGAAGCAGGACAAATTTCCATCATTCATTCAGGAAATAAAGGTAGTCCTGTAATGTGAGATATGGGAACATCAAGAAATTGAATGTATGTATACATGAACATTAGCATTTTAAGTTTGTTCTGTTTCCATCTGTCTTTAGAATATTTGAAGTCTGTAAATATGACTATTTTCACTCCCAAATATTTCTCAAGCCTGTAAGTTCTACCTCTGAGGAAGTGGAGAAGTGCTTTCTTTTGTGCTGAGCTGTTTGTTGAGCAGTTCAGTATCTGATTAAGAAGCAAGCTTCACTGGGATTTGGAAATCAGGTATTTCTCCCTTCGTTTTTCTCCTTTGGGAGTGTCTTGCAAGAAGTGTTCCCAGAGCACAAACAACATATCAGATATGAATGACACTTTACAAATTTGCAGCTGGAGGAAATACCACACGGTTGTAAAATGGTCACACTGTTGTAAAATGGGCACATAGTTTCCTGGCGCTTGGGACACTTGATTTCAATTTGTTCTTCAGGTGAAGGACTCTCTGAGCTATAACCCAGTAAATGTTCTGTCTCCCAGGAATAGAGTATGCTATGGGGGACTGGCAATGAAAGTCTGACACATAACAGGAAAAAAAAAAAAAAAAAAAAAAAAAAAAGGGAGGGAGAAATTTGGAACATCTCGTCCATTCTGCAGTATCAAAGAAAACTGGGCAAGACCAGTCATCTGCCTGCAAAATTACAGTGTACATCCATGGAGAGAAAACTCTTTCTCCAGAGCATGATGGCATCATCAGTGCAATCTACTGAGAGAAGTCACTGCTTTATGCAATTCCCCACGACACATCTGAGCGTCATCCAAAAGAGTTTTAGACACACCAGTCAAAAATAATTCAGAGAAAGTGATATCAGTTAAACATCATGAATAAATGTCTATTTCTTCTTGAGAGCATTCCTCTGCCTTGTGCAATTTACCCTCCATTGCCAGAAATGGATGGCATTCAGAACATCTTGTTCCCTAGGCAAAAAAATAGCAAAATTTGTATAGCCAAAAATTATATAGTCAAAGAATGTCCATCAGCATTTCTAGATCTCCATAAGGGTAAACTGAGCTTTCTGAAATGTTTCTGTGGTAGGACATTGGAGGGAAGCTTTATGTATAGAGGTACTGGCATTAATTCCTACCCACAATCCTAGCAGTGGATAGGAAACAGAACTGTGAGTCAGAAAGAAGGTTCCTCCTTAAATATTATTCTTTTGTTTAGCTCTGTAGCTTTTTCAGCATTAACTCTCATTTGGCAGAGGAAAGTGCCTTCTCACAGATGTGCATTTTATAATAGGCATTTCAAAGATGCAAGGACTAAAGGAAAGCATTTCTGTCTTAAGTACACTCATCTCTCAAATGACCAGTCAGCATATGTAGACAGAATATTCAGTTACTGTAATTTAGTACACCACGGAACATAGAGTACTGAGAAGCAGAAGTCAATAAGAATATTTAATAAACAGGAGCAGAACAGGAAGACTACACTGAATTATCACCAGCTTGTTATCCTTATGGGTCCTATTCTATCCAATTTACTCTTCTTAAAAACTAATTTTCCTTTATTTCAGTTAGGCACTCAACCTTCTCCACCATTCACAACAATTGCCTCTTCAGAAAATAGACGGGAAATACAGAAAAACTTAGTCAAGCTGAGGAAGAATAATGTAACTGAAGCAAAGACTGCAATTACAAAAGTGGATGTAGAGCCACTCAGCTTTACAAAAGGGCCTGCTGTTGAAATCTTTCCAGGGCTTGCAGCATTCTGTGTTTTGCAAAATTTACTGAGGGGTCTGTAGCAATGCAGAACTATCTCCTTCTGTCCCTTTTGCTTCTTTTCTTGTTCTGGTTATAATTGACCTCTTCCCATGCAGTAGAATATTGGCCTTTAAATATATTGTTTTAATTACAGAGAGTTGAAGAGGACCAGGAAGGACAGTCTTAACAAAATGGAATAATATATTACTCCCCCCAAAAGCAAAGGATAATGATTTGTGTTAGCTCAGTATCACACTGTCAGCATGACTCAGTTTCTTGGTTATGTTCTCCCAAGGGAATCAACATTCATAACAGATGAGGACAGAGGAACTTGCAAGTAATTGCAGTGGGGATTTCCAATCTCAGTGACAGCACAGGAGGTCAAGAAACATAACTCAGGAACCATCTGTTAAGTCTGGGTTTAGGTTAGAAAAACAGACAAAAGCATTGTGAATTCAACAACTCCTTGTGTCTTGAATGCCTGACTTGCTTCCCCTGTGGAATTGCTCACCTCGGCCTTTGGAGAGCTGGTCAGACATTTGCACTGCAAAAAATATCCCTGTAAGGTTGAAGCAATAGCCACAAACATCAGAGAAGCATTCCCTCGCTCACCAAAAGACCCAGCCAGTAAGGTCATTTCTTCTGTTGCTCTGGAGTGTTCAGTAGATTTAACCATTGACATGTGCTCATCTTCCATAACACATTAAATATATAGAGGAAAAAAATGTTCCATGCAAAAAGTAAGTCACCCACACGATTATAACCAGCTGCTCAAAAATGTATAGATCTAACTCAGCCACACATTTGCACCCACACTGAGGAACTGCGTGGATAAATATGGATTTGTACTGACAAGTGTCACTGAATTAACTTGGATTTCTATAAAACTGGAGACTGAGCACATGGTTTCAGTTGTTTTCTTATAGATTCATACAGGCTGGGCTCCTTCTAAGAGCTGACTCCTGGTCACCTTAGAGAGAAAAAAGAATCTGGCTATGAAACAAGAGGATCACATTAGACTCCTGTGCATTGGATAGAAAATGATAAACCCTAACCACACTACCCCAAGGTGTCTGCTAAGGATTGCCTTCCCACTCATAGCACAGAGATGTTCCAAAAATCCTCCTGACCAAATAGTTCAGAACCAGCAATTTATGCAAAGTGAGTTGGAGGATATTATATACCCCAGTCAAAATTTGACCATAAGGTTGTTCTGCACCACGAAACTTCATATTGTATAGAAGAAGGAGATCTAATTATTCAGTTGTATCTTCTAAAAAATCTATCTCCTTCTACCTGCAGGAACTCAAGAAGCAGACCCACAGGCTCAAAAAGAGAAGGCATGAACACCCAAAAGAGACAGATCCTTGGACAGTCCTGAGTTTCTAGTTGCACAGGCATTGCTCAAGGATAAATGTGAAATCCTGTGCTATATACACGGAGCCTATCCCTTTGCTCCTGTGAAGAGATGAGGACTGAGATGAAATATGCATGCGATAAGAAAATCCCTACCTTTCTCTGACTCACTTCAGATCCCTGTGCTATACTACTCGTGTACAGTAAATGTGTTTTCTTATTGTTTTTTTCCTCCCATACTCTCCCTTCTCTGTCTCTCTCTTTTTACCCTTGCCTTTTTTGTGGCATACTGCATTGCCCATTGTGTTACACATGAGTTTGCACAGAGGCTTTTCTGACCTGTTGCCCTGACTGATCTGAGCTGAAAAGTGAGCTTGGTTATCCTTCAGGACACTGACTGCTAACTGAGAAGCAAGAGAATCCAGCTCATCCCAAATAGCACTTTCACCCCAAAAGTAAACTTGTTGCAGACTTTTTTTTTGTTCTCCAATCTCTGCCTTTTTATTAACTCTGGTCGAAATCTCATCTAGGTGCAAGCCAGCCTGAGCGCACATTTAACATGGAGGTTTACCATCTCACATCCAAGATGATTTTGCATGGCAGTATTCAATTAAGTGAAATACTCACTTTTTGTAGTTCAAGACTTTTGTTTGCCAACAATGAAGTTTGCTTTAGAAGAAAAGCCAGCCTTATGGATCTGAAATGCATTCCTGCAGCTTGATGATCAGCAGCAGTGAGCATTTTCTCCATGGCTTGTTGCGGAAAGCTGCACTATGATGCTCACACGACATGGAGAGGCACAGCATTTAAATAAACCTAGATGTAATAGTATGAGACAGTTATTGGTTAAATAGCATCTGCTCTCAATACATTATCCTTATTATAGATAATAGGAAATACATACGCACATGATTATGGGATACATACATCATGAAAGAGCCAACAGGTTTAATCTCCCACCATCAGAGCCAAAAATTTCCAAATTTAGACCTCTCCAAAAAAAGTAAAAGCAACCCAACACTTCACGTTTCAGTATTTTCACAGTGTCTCAGAATCACAGAATGTCTGATGCTGGAAGGGACATCTGGGTGCAACTGGTTCAGCTCCTACTCAAGCAGAGACACCCAGAGCAGGGTGTCCAGGACCATGCCCAAGTGCTTCTGAAGATCTCCAAGGAGGAGTCTTCAAAGCCTCTATGGGCAACCTGTGCCAGTGCCACCCACACAGTACATAAGTACTTCCTAATGGTCAAAAAGAACCTCTTGTGCTTCAGTTCGTGCCCATTGCCTCTTGCCCTGGCAGAGCCTGGCTTCATCTGTGTATCCTCCCTTCATGTATTTATGGATGTGACACCCCCTAAGCCACCTTTTCTGCAGTATGAGCAGTCACAGATGTCAATATCCCATATGTTTAACATCCTTTGCTGTTAAAGGATGAGCATAGGGATGTGCATGCTATGCTAGTGGGCTCGGGACCACTTATTGGACCAAATGGATCAAGAAATAGCACTGGCAACAGTTACATCTGGAGACCAAATAGAAGATGATTTTCTTATATTTACGATGAAGATATATCTGTGTCCTACAGAGATCTACTCTCCCATGGCTTATCATTGTTACTGCCTCCATGAGGGCAGCCTGCAAGCCACATGCCCCCCCCTCCCACCCCCCCCACCCCCCCAAAAAAAGAATAAAACACCAATCCAAAACAAAACAGAATATTTTTTAAAAAGTAAGAAAAAAAAGAGCTTATTTTTTCAAAGGCTAATCTTTAACTTATGCTAGGGCTCCATTCACTGCCAGTCAAATACAACTGGAAAAACAATCAACAGACTTCATCAGGATAGAATTTGGTATGTACAAAAAAAAGATGTAATAAGCAATGCAGCGATTGTCTCACAGGTGGGAGAAATATGGTTTTAAAGATCTGCCATTTTTCCCTTTGCTGGATGAGGCTGGCTGCACCTACACAGTCTGAGAAGCCTGTTACCCCCTCATTGCCACACTTTTGCAGAAGAGTCGTTAGGTTTGTGTTCCAAGATATATAATATACATATGGGTACATAAGTATTACATTGAGAAGGAGGAAAATCACAGTTTTTATATACCTCTTCACTTCACACATACTTCATAGGCAATGGAGTTGCATATCTCTGTTAGTTGAAGTTTGAATCTTACTTTTTTTTATTTTTATTTTTATTTTTTATTTTTATTTTTATTTTTATTGGAGGAGGATTGTACTGTCACATTCCAGGCAACAATGAAACACCTCGAGCAGCCTACAAAAATGCATCAAATAGGGCTGTGCCTCTGTGAAGAATGACTAACTTTGCTTTGAAAGGCTGACCTAAATTTAAGAATGCAAAAAAGGGAGAGAAATATAGATCAGTGAATATTCAGAAACCTGAGCAGTTGTTTATACTGTGATAAAAGTGACAAAATAATGACTCTGATGACCTTTTTTTCTCCTATCATATTTTTTTCATGCTGTCTAGGAGTCAGAGAGAGGCTGTAACTCTGTGGCCTGATTTACTCAGCTCTCGAACTTTGCTATAAACTACAGTGAAGGGAAACTCATTTCTTTTAGAAGTCCATCATCAGAGAATGAGGATTTCAGTACAGTTAATTGATTCTGATATAATCAGACTGGTTTTTTTACCTCCTTTTCCTAATCCCACAAGGCTTTATTAAAATCCTTTTAATCAGCAGCATAAGGTGTACAACACTGAGGCTATAACAAACAAGAAACTATCTCCTAACCTCTCACTGTGTATGTCTGAAAGATAACAGTGTTTAGTGGTATCTGAAGGACTCTAATGCTGGGTTTGCAAGTTTTTTGGGGCAGCTCCCAACACAGTATTTGTTAATCCAAAGAACTAAAGAGAGACAGACATACACACACAGTGACACAATGAGACTTTAAAAGCTGCTTGCAAACCAAGGTTTAACTATGCACGAGTGGAAAAATAAATGGTCTACTGGCATGACAGACAACCTGGCAGTTTTATATTGGATGGAAGATGAGATTAGCTCTGCTGAAATACAGCGAGATGCACACAGAATGCTAGCCGGCTGTCGTGCTATATATTGATACAGACATATTTTCGAATCCATACACTTTATGAAGCCAGACACAGGATTATTATGACTTGCTTGCAACAGGAAATAATAAATGCCAGTATATGTAGGTATATAAAGCATAAATAAATATGATCTTTGCACGGTTATACTCTGACTTCTTTATTACAATCCTGTATTTTAACAACAATTAACTGTGGAAAAAGCTTTAAGTCACATCCAGTCTCTGGCTGCCTCCAGCTCTTATCCGTGCAAGGCCAACATGCAAAACCATGAGCACCATTTTCAAAAATATTACAAGAATAATTAGCTTAAATCCCATTCTCATCAATGTTTTTGCCACACAGACTTAATACCGATCATTAAGCCAACAACCATGTTGTAACCAATCACTCAGTTCTGCAACCTTAGGAGCCCTCTCTGATAGTTCATTCCATCAGTAGAATACCTCCTGCCTCCCTCACATACAGTGTACGGGGCCCTCTGGGAACCAAGTGTGAATGCTTTTACAAGAATTAGTCAAAAAACATGGCGACCTTTTTCCATTGGTCCTAAAAGAGTTTCATTAAAACCCACAGTTCTCACTCTAAATGTACTCTTTCTAATTTTACTCTTTTCCCACTGAGAAATCATTTAATAATCCAAATGAGAATGTTTTAATTTATAAGAGAGTTCTTTCCCTCCCTTAGGACAAAGACTTTCACTTTTAAGCATTTAGCACATGAAAGTGTTTCATTTCCATATGTGATGCGCTGTCCCGCAACGAACGTTGTGGTTTTAAAAACATGATTTGTCCTGTCCCCTCACTGTTGTGCATTTGCCTCCACTGTGATAACAGTTGGGTTTTAATTCCATAGCAGAAATCTTTTCTCAGAACTGGACAAATGGCAATTTCAGACATAAAAATAACACGTTCTGATTCAGACAAGGCACAGTGACTTGTTAGGTGTGCTTCCTATTGTACAAATCATGGAAGGGGATTAGATTCAAATGTCATATTAAACTCACCTTTTTATTCCAGAGAAGCAGTATACCTGATTTGTCTCAGGTTCACCTAAAATAACTCAACATGAGACAAGCTTAGAAGTGAAAATATGTTTGGGCATTTTTTCTTTTTATTTTTTTTTTCTCCAAGAAAAGCAAAGAACTGAAAGTTTATAAAGTAAAGTTATTACTGAATTACTGTTTTCTCTTCAAAGAATCATAGAATCATAGAATTGTTCAATTAGGAAAAGACCACTGAGATCATCAAGTCCAACCACCCATCCATCCCCACCACACCCATCAAACCATGTCTATCAGTGCCACATCTACACATTTCTTGAACACTTCAGAGGCAGTGACTCCACCACTTCCCTGGGCAGCCTGTTCCAATGCCTCACAACTAGTTCTGAGGTATAATTTTGTTTCATAACTCACAGTTGTTCTTATCCATTTACCCTTTACTACTATCATACTAATGCAGAAAACAGATTTGGTAGCTACAGAGCTCTTTCCAAACTGCCTGCTCAAACCCTCACACACCACTGCTTTTGCCAGCTAATAAAGGCACTGTTTCACTAAGAAGCAAAAGTCAGCTCTCAGCAGAGTGCTGGGGAAAAAAAAAAAAAAAAAAAAAAAAAGGTAAATCAGGAATTTTGCAGCCCAGATCTCTGGCAACTTAAGCTCACTTAATTGCAACCAAATTTCACCGAAAATCTGTCTGTGCCATGTAGTTGATTCTCATTTCCACACTGTAGTGAAAAAGAGCTCTGACACACCACTCATTTTTACTGCCTCATGTATCAAAAACCCATGTGGCCATCCATGTTTTCAGTTGGTTTAAAGTGTTCCACTGCACTAAATGAGCTGAAAGTCAAAAAGTCTTGGGACAGCATGAAGCTTTTCACCATGCTGTCAGTGGGTGGAGTTTAAAATAGTATGGAGTTCCCCACAGTGTACCCAGCAGAATACTGCAAAGTTAATGTAGAATCAAACTCATGGAACGGCTGAGGTTGGAAGGGGCCTCTGAGTGCACGCAGTCAAACTCCTGCTCAAGGAGAGACATCCAGAGCAGTGCCCAGGGCCACGTCCAGGTCTGAGGAGGAGACTCCACAGCCTCTCTGGGCAACGTGTGCCAGTGCTCAGCCACTCATATAGCACAGAAGTGCTGCCTGATGATTAGATGGAACCTCCTGTTTCACTTTGTGCCAGTTTCCTCTTGCCATTGACACCACTGAAAAGAGCCTGGTTTCATCCTCTCTCCATCCTCCCTTCAGCTATTCAAAGACATTGATGGGATCCCTCCGTGCCTCCTCTTATCCAGGCTGAACAGTCCCACCTCTCAGAATTTCCGTATGTCTATGTCTCTCTTATAATAGGGAGTCCAGAACTGGAAACAGTTTTCCACAAGTGTCATCACCAGCACTAACTGGAAAGATCATCTCACTCAATATGTTGCCAAAAACACTGTGACTTCAGTCCTGATTCAGTCTTTCTGGAAACAGAGGCAAAATCCCAGATACAGAAATGTCAGCTGGAGCATTACAATTAAATGCCATAGAGAGAGGCTTTCCTGAGAATTCTGACAGGATCACATTGGAACAATTTTGCTAAATCCCCACACAGCAGTGTAGGTCAGCAGTAGGAAAGTGTACAACAGGTTGAGCTGCAATAATTCAATGGTGTCACTGCTTATCTGCCTTGAAAATCTCTAAGTTTTGTGATTAATGAATGTGCAGGTAACACTCTGTGAGTGTGAGAAAAGTTATATGAGCTCCTTCAAAAGAGCATGCCAGTGGCACTACTCTTTAATTACTACCCTGTTACTCCTCCTAGCTCATCGCTTTGTTAAAGCAGTTATTGCAAGCTCTGCTTCTCTCTCCACACATATTATAAACGAGAGTAAATGCAGCAAATCCAATCTGCCCAGTGCTTGCAGCTGAGAGAAGAATTTGGTCCGTTTTTATTGCTCTTATATATATATACATTCCTCTTAATTTTTAATTAGAGTGTAAAAGATCGAGTCTGTTTTTTATTAAATCCTTATTTATGAAAACTGCTGCAAACCATGCACAGAAAGTCTCTGAGTGATTCTTCATTTTACCACGGTTATAAATACGGGATTAAATTAAATATGACACAGAGAATAGTCAGAAAATGCTAAAAGTGATTTTTAAAACAGACAAGAAAGGCAATAGAAATGACAGAGGAAGTATGTGTATGGGTATATGTTTGTATGCATACAAAACCCAAAAAGTAGTGCAGAAAAGAAAAAATGGAACATTTGAAGAACAAAGCCCCATGGTGGCTTTACCCTGATGTGCAGCTGAACTGCACCTCACCACTCTCGGTCCCCTCATCAAAGGAAGAGTCGGGGAAGACACAATGAAAAAGGGCTCAAGGGTAGAGATAAGGACAGGGACATAGCTCACTGATCACTGTCACAGGCAAAACAAACTGAGCATAGGGAGATTAATGTAATTTATCGCCTATTTCTAACAAACCAGAGCAGTAAGAAACTAAAAGCAAACTAAAAACGCCTTCCTTCCATCCACCCTCCTCTTCTTCCTCTCCCTGAGCAGCATGGGGTAACAGGGAATTTGGGCTGCAGTCTGTCCATACCACTGTATGGTGTCTTCATGGTCACTCTCTGTCCCTCACAGAGGATGCCATGTTTTCTGAACTGATCCTATGTGGGCTTCCCACAGGCTGCAGCTCTCCAAGCACTGCTTCAACATGGGTCTGTACCACTGGGCCTATCCTTGAGGAACTGCTCCAGCAGGAGTTCACACAGGTGGCAGCTCCCCCAGCCCTCATGCCCTTCTGCAGGTTCCTCTCCACGTTTGCAGTTTCAGGGGCTGTTCCTGCGGGGGCTCTGTCTGGGCTACAGCCTCCTTCAGCCTCATCCACTGTTGCACTTTGGGCTCCTCCATGGCTGCACATGGAGATCTGCTCAGTGTGGTGCCCACGGGTTGCAGGAGTACAGCCTGCCTCACCGTGGGCCTCTCCTGGGCCACAGGGAACTCCTGCTTTGCACATGGAGCACCTCCTGCCCACCTCCTGCACTCCCCTTACTGCCCGCAGGGCTGCTTCCCTCTCATTTCTCAACTCTTCTCTCCGAGCTGTTGCTGTGAAGCAGTTTTCCCCTTTCTTAAATCTGCTCTCCCGGAGCACACCCAGCATTACTCATGGCTCAGCTCTGCCCAGTGTTGTGTTCCTTTGGAGCAGCTGGAGCTGGCTCTGATCTGATATGATGCAGTGCTGTGTTCTGCTCACAGAGATCTTCTCTGCAGCCCCCCACCACCAAAATCTTTCCACATAAACCCAATTCAAGCCTAAATCTAATAGAACGTTCAACATTTATTTTCCTATTCTCTTCCATCGTAAAGCCTCAAAGGACAACACAGCTAAAGAATCAATAAATATAACACGTAGCACACATTCCAAAAGAGAAATATATGAAATAAAAAGTCTTGTGCAGCTCATCTTTAGATTTAGAAAGACATTCACCTACATGGAAACTTTGAAAATCCTTCCTGAGAGCAATAAAGCAGGTAGAGGTATAGGCAATGGCTGTTCCACGCACATTTTTGGCAGCTGTTTACAAACCAGCTGTCTTCCAAGGCTGTCAAATCTTAGGGGATTTTTTGCAGTCATCTTTTCATTTATGACTCTGCTAGTGGATAGTTTGCCCTGTACTGGAAATTAAATAATAATCACATGGAAAATAAATATATATGTACACAAATAATTAAAAATAAAAATAAAAAAGCTCCAAAATGTGTGTGTTAGAAGGGAACCATACTTGTACAGCCTCTTTTGATTCTTGCTTTTGTTTTTTCCACAGTGAATACATACATAAGAGGCCTCCCTTTCTCTCAGCACTGTTGACAAAAGCTGAATGCAAGTCATCCAAGCAATTTACAACCATAAATGCTTGATAGGTCAGTTTCTTCTTGACCTGGGTATTAATTTATAATTTTGCAGTCTCTAATAGCAGAAAAAAAAAGGTCCTCTTTTCCTGGTAATTAAATGTTAACTGCATACTCTGATGACAAAAAGTATTCAGCATGACAGGACAAAGGGTTAAGAAATAAGTGACAAAAGACATATGAAGCCTTCCAGAAAATTAAATTGAATCCCTCTTTGGAAGAAAAATAAGAGGATGACATCATTTCTGGATGCCCCTTAGAAGCACAGGAACTGAGCTAGAGCTAGAATTAATCAACATAGCTAAGACACAGAAAGATAGAAAACTCATTGCAAAGCAGGCTCAAGTTTGTTACCAGGTTACTGGCAGAAATTATCCATCACGTGGGTTTTATCCCACATAACAATTGTTGCAGTGTAAGGTGTTTAAGAACTATTACAATAAAGTGGGAGGGGGGGGGGGGGGGAATCAGTTCTTTTCCATTTGTATAGGTGTAACTCTGGATGTTTCTCAACTGTGGGAAGCTGCACAGATAGCATAGTATATATGAATAACATGTAGGAAGCTATCTAACTTTGAAAAATCAAGACTTTTTTGCAGAGAGTGAAACATGAAGTATGTTCTTGTCTGCTGTGCATATATATATTTACATGAAACTTGATTAAAAATCCACTGAGTTTTTTTTCTTTGCTGCCCCTACCAAACATCAGCTATTGCAGAATGTCGCTCTGGTGAAAATACGAGCATACGTATGAAATTGATTTAATGCCATCTAAAGGGACATTAATCTAGCTGCAAATTTTCACTGCGGGGACACGGTGCAGTAAATTTCTGCTAGTCTAACACCAGAGTTGATATTGCGTGATATATGACAGTTTCATTTGGAAAAGAAAAGAAAACTTTTCTAGAAAACCTTAATTGACTCCTGTGTATTTCTGGTTACAAATTGTACAGATAATAAGGGTGGTAAGTATATCAAGTAAGCCCATGTTTTTCAAACACTTTGAAAGATGTACAATTAAGCTATTCAGTTCAAAGTATTCTCTACATTCTTCTTATAATATCTGGGAATTAACAACCTTAATTCATATTGTTTTCCTATATGGATTTGTTGGTTAATATAGAAAGAGAAAAAAATAGTCGTAATGCCTATTCTCCTGATAAAACCTTTAAAGTGAAGTTGAGAATCTGACTGCTTCATTAGGAACTTTTGTAGTGATTCCAGGCAAGGAAAGGACCTGGGATTGCATTAACATTCCTTAGCAAGAGCCTAATTGGCAGTGATTTAATTTTACTTTGCTTACTCAAAGCTAAATAGTTTCAAGTAAGCACAGAGAGTGATGACAGTGATTCCATAGGCTCCAGATACATACAGGGATAAGTATTTTATATAAAACAGTTCACCAAAAAATGTGTTGGTTCCTTCACCACTGCACTTCACAGAGATCAGGGCTTTGGATCAGTCAATGGCAGCACAATGCTGCTCTTCCAGAGCATACCACCAGGCAGGTGTCACTGCCACAAGATAATAGCTCACTGCAGAGATGATTACAAACAGCCCAGGGACCCTTTTATAAGTTCCACTATGCAGGCTAGTATATAAATTAATTGAGTGCTCACTTTGAGGGTGAGACATCAAGGGCAAAAGTCTTTTTCGGCCTAATTCAGACAAGGGATCATGGATCTGAATTTGAACATTATCTTATGTCCTTAGGCAGTCACAGCCCTATTTTCTTCATCAGGGTATTTTTCTTACTGCATGAAAAAAATGTTCTGTACCACATCATATTCCTTCTAAACACAGATGGGAAAAAGCAAGCATCTGCAAGAGAAGCCTCTCATGCTAAAAGATACTTAATGTTTTTAGAGAATGTACTGACTGTTTGGTCTGAGATTGCTTTAGATCTCTGTGACGATGTAGCTAATGACCCTTATACACAATAATTCTCCAATTTCTATCAGCATTTCAGCCATTCCAGCATGAGTTCTGCTTTCTCTGCATTATGTGTACATGTACATACACACACCAGATACCTAAATTTTCAGATGAGACATTTACAGCCAGCCAGGCTTGCAACAAGGCATGTTTTATTCATCCAGACTAGTAGCACTAAAGAGTAAGAGAGCTCCTGCAGCCTTGCTTCCCATTTTATGTAGCTCTTAGTTGTATCTTCAGCTAGCACAGCCTGAGTGAAAGGTCCTTCTTCCTTTTAATGACTCATTGAGTCTTATGTGGGAAGGTTTTTTTCACCTTTTTAATGAATTCCTGATGGCAAGTCACTCTTTGGATCTGACATCTGTTAGGTTGAGCAATTGGGTTGGCTGCAAAGATACCTTGAAGATTACAGAGGTAGAAGATTTTTGTGAAGATCACCCAACACAATGCCTGTCTCCCAAGCCTGACATGCCTTCTGCAATCCTGACATGCTGCATAATTGGATATTTTTACCCTGTCTCTCCAGATGGAACTGCTGATATGGGGTTTTTCAGTGTTTCCAATGGTAGTCATAAAGAGCCTGATGCATTTCTGGAGGAAGGGGACGTGGCCATGCCAACCATACAAATAAAAAGTAAGAGCTGTGGTGTTCTGTAACAAAGACTTTATTGCAAGCTGTAAAAGTGATCCCCTTAGCATTTGCTAATAAAAGCAGACCCATCTGCAGTCTCTGTTCGGCCATTCCAAAGTAATCTGTCCCCTGGATTACCTGCAGTCCTGCATATGCCACCTCACGAACAAGCAATGGATGTCACAAATAGTTCGGCCCTTAGGTCTTTTTAGGATTCTGCTGGGAGCAGTTCATTCTGAAATCTAAACTACCCAAATTGTCTTGCAGGGATCAGAAGTATATTTCAGCAAGAACTGAAAATGAAAAGCTCAGGGGCAGCATAAATAGAACTAATTGGCTTTAGCTTAATGGAGAAAGGACAATAAAATATAAAATAAAAACTTCCAAATTCAATCTAAGAGTTGCATGATTGTCCACATAGATTAAATCAAATGTTTGGATAAAAGTAAACAGTGGCAAAAGGAAGTGAAAATGGTTAAAAGGAGTGTGGTGTTTTTACACAGCCTTCATTCTGTACACCTTAAGAACTGAACATTCATTAACAACCCACAAACTGTGACCTTCTGGCAAAGGATATGCCTGAAAAATTTCACTCTAAGGATGGAGATTCAGAAGATAACAAGTGGCTGTAACCAACAGTGAACAAAGAAGCAAACTCAGTTCTACTGGCTTGCCTAGTAGACTTCTAAAGGTTTGAGGTTCTTCTTCTTTCAGAAATCCCTGTGCACACTCTCTAGCCAAGTATCCTGTTACAACAAAAAATTTCAACCTCGTATTTACAGATTATTTCTGACGCTATGGATTAGATAGAGATGACAAAATGGAACCAAAATAGTTTCTCTTTGAAGACCAAAAAAACTGAATTCTAAGTCACATTTCACATTTTGAAATGTAAAATGTCAAATAATCTCACTTTGATGTTTTCTGAAGAAAAAGTTTTCAATGACCTTATTTCTTCATTAACATGGGATATTTGGAGTTCCCTGAAAGCCTTTTAGACATTCAAAATAATCTAAAGCTTGCATTTTTGCTTATGTTTACTACACTTTTCTTTTCTTTTCTTGTCCATGTAATGTTTGTTAACAGATTCCACTAACTGGTCATTAGTTTTTAGCCATTAACTTAACTTCAGCTAAAACTTTTTTCTCTTTTTTACTTTCTATAAAGACATGAAGCATGTCTGTGGTAAGAGTTTCTACTAGATAATCCGTACACTCAGAGTTCCAGCTGGTTGGAAGGGACTTCTACAGGCCAACTGGTCTGACCCCTTGCTTAAAGAAAGGCCAGCTAAAATAAGATTGCTCAACAGTTTATCCTGCTGATTTATCCTGACTATTTGGGCCCCTGCTCAAAAATTTGACCACCTTCCTTGTAAAGAGTTTCTTAATAACCACTCCTAACATCTGTCATCTGCAAGCCTTTCCCTATGTGTTCTAAACAACAATCTCTCTCCATATTCCCTATAGCCTCCCATTAAGATGTTCTCTCAGACTTCTGAGGCTAAATAACACAGCTGCCTCATCCTCTGCTCACTGGGCAAATGCTCCAACCCCAGTCACCTCAGCTGCTCTCTGCTGAATTCCCTGCAGTTTTTTGATGTCTTTCACATACTGGGGATCCTGCACTGGACACAGCACGGCAGATCTGTTCTTGTAAGAAAATCTAGGCCAAGAGTATCTGCAAACTGATCATTTTCAGTTTGCTTTTCTCAAAACAGCAGGCAAAGGTATTCAGTACCTTCCAGGCTCAGTTTTTACCCTGACAGATCAGGAGCTGTGCATGTATTTGTTATGACAAGTGACCCTCAGATTTCTGGCAGCATGAGTTGCCAGCTTTCCAGTGTTGTAGTTTTCTAAGTTTCAAGACTATCAGGCTGTCAACACCATGGGCTCCTGACCTAACAGAATTGTCAGCAGATGTCCCCACTGAATGCCTCCCAATCGTTGTGACTTTCTATTACATTTTTCCTTGACTTCAAGATGCTTAACTGAACTGTAGAAAACTTCTCCAAATAACACAGGTAACAATGACAGTAACAGCAGCAGCAGAAAGAAAAAAGACTCATGCAATCAGTCAGGAAGGAAATTAGGACACTGATGTTGGGAATAGGAGGTAGGGAGGGATGTTGCCACTGACAGGAAAGTAGATTAAGTTTGAAAAGATTTTTTTTTTAATGTGTGTATAAAGAGGACAGCAAGGATATCCCACCTGAGACTATCTATGCACTCACCTTCCAAGATGGCTTCACCATCACCACAAAACAGACAATGCTTTTTGAAAACTGAGACAACACAAAAACTCCTGGTTACTTAACCAGGCAGAATTCTAGCTAAAAGAAAAAGAAACAAATATTTCTTAGACTAGAATTACTTAGAATTACAAAGAGCTAAGAGAAGTTCCTGCAATTTAGATGTACGCCAATTCAACCTAGGTATTAAGAACTGAATAGAACTGATGTAGAACTGCACAATACTGGTGCAGATAAATGGATTGGGAATGGCTAAGCCAAATTTCTGTTTCTGCATGAGGCACATATGTAACAGAGATGGATATGTGAGAATTCCTGAATAGTGATGTGGGATTTGTTTTAGCATTATCTTTCCAAGCTTTAGTAGCTTGGAGCCTGCCTAAATAACTAAAGAAATTTTTTTCTGATGCTGTTGTTTCACACTGAGATTTGACCTCCCTCTAACAGCATGTTATTGCTATGCACAAAGCTAGCAAGCCATATGGCAATCTGGAAGCAGAAGATCAGAATTATTTTTCTTATTCTGCTAGTGACTTGGATTTGGACATAGTTATTGTATCTTTCCAAGCATGTTCTTAATTTTTCTGTTTTGATGTGTGAGTAGTGGGTATATGCTAGCTCCAAGAATGTTCATCAGGTCTTGCTTTGATCTGAGACCTGTAGATACTACTTCAACATAGCTGAACCAGAGTCTACAGATGCTATAAGACTGACACTGTCTCTTTGGCTACATCCAGAATGATGAAATAGGACCAGAAACAAAGTGCCAGCACTGTCTGTAACTGCACATTCCTTTAATTATCTGCAAACTCTCTTTTGTAGATCACAGTCACAATAGTCCAGGGAACAGCATAGAACAGAACCATTCTCATGGGCAGTTAGGAAAAGGGAATTTAGCCATATAAAAAAATCTGCAACGTGCAACCTTTCCTCAGGGCCAGTTTGCTGCTAGAGACAAAACCTTCCATGTTTCACCTTGCATTCTAAAAGCATTAGTAGTATGTTCTGTTCTAAGGATGCTGCTGCCTAGTTCTGACAGTCATAAAAAAGTTTACTATGAAGGAGACAAAGGGCTTTTTAGAACCAAACCCTTCTGGAAAAGAACTCAGAATTCCTAATAGCAGGAGAATTAAATGGCCGCTGCACTTTCCAGAGAAATCTTGCTCTCAAATCTTCGAGGTATATCTAAAAAGCACCCTTGATCTCTCTATGAGATCTTTCCTGTGATTAATTGGGGACTGTCACAGAATTTAAAGGTCTTGAAAGTAAGTACAGAAAAGCAAAATATCATAGTTATTATATGGTATTCAGACATTCCTTTAAATTCTTGGCTCTTTTACAAGAAAAGGTGGTGGGAGGGAGGAGTGCTATATAACACATTACAGAAAAGACCTGCACTGGCTTTACATCAGTGCTTCTCCACTGAATTTAGCTGATCTATTTACAAAAGTATGAGAGAAGATCCTGGCTAAGAGATTCTGACAACAACAAAACTAATTTACAAGGGAGAAAATTGTCATTTTGTTTTTCACCAGCTCTCCCAATTTTTTTCTTAATAAAACTTCAGAAAATGAAATCACAATAAATACAGATAACACAGTAAAAAGTACTCCTCTGTTCAATTCCAGACAATTACATTCTTAAAGTCATTTTGGATTCCCACCTCTCTTTATGATGATACACTGCATGGCTAGTTTGTGTCAAATCTATAGTACAAACTATCAAAAAAGCCCATAAATCCATATTGCATATTAAAATATGAATTCAGTTCAGGAACATAAACCAGACTATGGGAAAAATCCTCTTTGTATTTTCTCTTAAAATATCTTAAAGTCTTTATTGACAAGCATATTTTTTCTCCTGACAACCAATCTTGATAGGTTCTCTTTTTTACTAGTTTTCAATACTTTATGAGAGTTAGCAAGGCAGCGTTGACATAGTGATAGGATTTCATATGACCACCAATACTTAAAAGTAAAATTTATTTTAGAAGCAATA
Organism: Alectoris magna; assembly: GCA_030625065.1. NCBI lineage: Eukaryota > Metazoa > Chordata > Aves > Galliformes > Phasianidae > Alectoris > Alectoris magna. Next base: position 6,946,839 of record CM060561.1, read on the forward strand.
GCTCCCTTTAGTTCAGGAAGAAACGCAGTCCTGCTACATTATACCCACCTTGTATTTGAGCAGAATGTGATGCTGGGTAGCCACTGAAATATTTTTCATGTTTTCCCTTGTGTCCAAAAGCAACTATGTTTTCCTTTCTTTGCCATATATTTATTTATATATTTCCCTACCATAAGAAGAGAGACATGAAATAATATGATCGAAAACGACATCCCATGGAAAGATTTAAGGTGATGCACAGTATCAGGAGCTCAGGGAAGACAAAGAAGGAGCCATCTGGAAGTGTAGCGTCTTCCTGGTCTTCATGGCCAGACATCCTTGTGGGACACAAAAACTAAGAAATCTGAACCACTAGAAGCCACATGCAGTGTCTGAGAGAATCACCCCATGCAGGCCCAGTTTCCATTGCTGTGCTTAAGGAAAGGAAATTACATTCTGGCACTCCCATGTAGAAATGTTGCCTACTCCCCACACAGCCTCATTTTATAGATTGGAAAATGCCAATCTCTTTAACAGAGACGATGCCATCTGCCAAATGTCAAAAAGAAAGTCTGTGACTGAACTGAGAGCAAGAACAAGGGTCTTCAAGACATGGAGTCCTTGTATTTATATTCTTCCAAGACCACTGTCAAGAAACAGGATCTCCATGGACAGAGCACATACTGGGCTGCTCTACACAAGCCTTTGCTCTCCAAGGTCTTCCACTTTAAAATTGCTGTGGCAGAGAGGATTCCAGTGAAGAAGGGGTACTTCTGAAATGGAGCAAAAGTATCCTTGGAAACAGATCTTCTGAACCATGATATACCATAGGAGCAGTTCCCATGTACTGAACAAAATTTTGAACAACCTCCTGTACTTACAGTGTTCTACTGCTTCAGGTTCCAGAGTAGTTTCAGCTTTAGAAGAACACAATCCCATCCCTTGATAAAATTTTTGAGCAACACAGATTTTTATTCCAAGAATACAGAATCTCAGCAGAAAGAAAGACTAGCGAAATTCAGAAATCTACAGCATAGTACAACTGTATTCAATATCAATTCTGCTCAAGCAGGGACATCCAGAGCAGTGTGCCCTGGACCATACTGAGGCAGCATTTGAAGATCTCCAAGTAAGGAAACTCCATAATCTCTCTGGGAAACCTGTGTCAGTGTTCCATCACACAAACAGCATAGAAGTGCTTTTGGATGTTCAGAGGGAGCCTCCCTCCAGTTTGTGCCTATTGCCTCTTGTCCTGGCACTGAGTACCACTGAAAAGAATCTGGCTTTGTCCTCTTCATACTCCCAACTGCCATGTATGCACACTGATTAGGTTCTCTTTGAGCCTTCTCTTCTGTAGGCTGAACTGTCCCAGTTAGTTCTCTCAGCCTCTCCTCATAGGAAGTATGTTTCAGTCCTTACATCACCTTGGTAGTCCTTTGTTGGACTCTCTCCAATATGTGTATGTTTCTTTTATAACGGGAAGCCCAGAACTGGAATTCTGATGTGACCTCACCAGTGCTGCATAGAGGGAATGTGGTGGTTTTGCAATGGGACATAACAACTCTCTTGAGTGTTGAGCTCCTTTAAGGTTTGAAAATCCAGCCAGCTCCATGGAATTTAATTGTTGCAGAATCAAACAAGAAAACAATGCCCGTCTTTCACACTTGGCTAGTGCTATCTCTTTAAGGCCATGTTCACTGCCCACTCTTTGCATGGTCAGCAATTTCCTGTGCCAGTAATCTCTTTAATGTTCCTCCTTTCATTACCACACAAGTGTAATCCCCGGTGAGCTAAAAACCCTCATTTTTATGATTTTATGAGATACCCATTAAGAAGAGGTCATGGGAAGGGGTTCTGGTGTTTATTATTAGTAACTGGAGATATAATTTTACTGCTGCTTTACCTCCTTTTGCAGCTCTTACCTTAAGTTTAACACAGCTGCTTTGGGAGGTCATCAGTTGTATGAAATATAACCTGACTTTGAGAAGGAGGTTTAAGTACATAATGTGAAGCAGTTGATTGATGGCCTGTTTGATCAACTCTGCAGGCAGGGTCCTTGCTCTACTGAAAACCTGACTGTACAGCCAGTACTGCAGCATCCCAGGTTGGCATGAGGATTCAGGGTCAGTAACTATACTGTAGTAAAATCTGCATTATTGTATAGCTGGCATCCTCTGTCTTCCCCTCAGCTGTCCTTCATTGTTCTCATAACAGATTCAGATCTGGGGTCTTTCATCTGTTCTCCATCCTTCAGCTCAGGCCAGTCTCTCACCCTGTAATTTGCAAGAATTCCTGTGGTCTCTTGTATCCAGTCAGTTAACCAAGAAAAAGGTCTCTGTTGCACGGTTTCATTTTCGCAGGAGCAGATCAGAGTTCAGGGAAAAATGTAGCTTGAATTTAACAGACAGTAGATCAGTGGATACACTACCAAAGAGTCAGTGAGAAGTCTACTTTTGCTTTTTCTTTGTTTTGTTTTAATTTGCTTTATTGAAAAAGTAAACCTCAGACCTTCCCGTGTTCTAAGAAAGGTCGTGTGTGTTAGGGAAACTTCCCCATGCCCGGGGGAGGGCAGACATCACATCAGCTTCAAGGAAAGTTGGGAAGATAGGTTCATGGGGACCTCCAGGTTTTTCATCCTCACCACAGTCTCTGTGGAGTAAATCATCCTGGAAGCTATACCCAGGCACACGAAGAATAAGAGTGTGATCAGAAACAGCCAGCATGGATTCACCATAGGCAAATCATGCCTGACAAAGCTGTTTGTCTTATATGAAGAGCACATCTGTGTAGATAAGGGAGATGGATACGTGTGTCGGCTGCTCGTGCCTGGGTGCTGTCCAGGGTCTTGCAGGTCCTCTGTGGGCAGCGGCCAGGGCTGCCCTGTGCTGTGACACAGCTGACTCTAGCCTGGTCCAGCTGGCCTCAACAGCCTGACCACAGGGCACAGCTGAGCCCAGCACCAAGCTGGTGGTGCCTCCTGGAGAACAGACTTCAGCATGGGCATGGCTAAGTAGGAATCATAGAATCAGAATGGCTTTGGTTGGAAGTGGCCTTAAAGATCATCTAGCTCCAACACCCTGCTGTGGGCAGTGTTGCCACCCACCTGAGCAGCTGGTGCTCAGGCCCCATCCAACCTGGCCTTGAACACCTTCTGGGATGGGGCATCCACAGTTTCTCTGGGCAACATGTGCCAGGGCCTCACTGCCCTCTGAGTAAAATATCACCTCCTGATATCTAATCTGAATCTCCCCTCTTTTAGTTTAAAACCGATCCCCTTGTCATAGAACTGTAGAATCGTGATTTGGGAGGGACCCTAAAGGTAATCTAGTCCAACTCCCCTGTACTGGAATAGGCTGCTCAGAGCCCCATCCTATTAGACCATGTAAAAAGTTGGTCTCACTCCTGTTTAAAAGCTCCCTTTAGGTACTGGTGGGCCACTGTAGGGTTTCCCTGGAGCCTTCTATTCTCCAGGCTGAACAAAACCCATTCTCTCAGCCTGTCTTCATGGGAGAGATGCTCCAGCCCTCTGAGTATCCTGGTGGCCCTCCTCTGGACCCACTGCAACAGCTCCACATTTTTCTTGTGTTACGGGACCCAGACCTGGATGCAGTACCTGGATGCATATGGGGCCTCACAAGAGCAGGGCAGAGGGGAACAATCCTCTCTCTCTTCCTGCTAGCCACCCCTCCTTTGATGCAGTCCAGGATAATGTTGGCATTCTAGACTACCAGTACACACTGCTAATTCATGCCCAGCTTTTCATCCACTAGAACCCCCAAGTCCTTCTTCACAGGTCTGTTTTCAATTAGTTTTTCTCCCGTTGTTTGTGTATATCTGGGATTGCTCTGACCCGAGTGCAAAACCATGTACTTGGGTCAGAGTAATCCCTTGCTGAATCTTGTTAGCTTCACACAAGCTCACTTGTCAAGCTTATCCAAGTCCTTTCAGATGACATCCCTTTCTTCTGTTCTATCAGTTGTGCCACTTATCTTAGTGTCATCAGCAAACTTGTTGAGGGTGCACTCAACCCCACTATCCAGGTCATTGTCTTGATAAATAACAGTGTTGAAGACATGGCAGAAGTTTAGGTAGATGAGATCAGTTGCTCTTCCTTTGTTTACTGAAGCCACTGCTCAGTCAAAGAAGGTTACCAGGTTGGTCTGGTATAATCTACCCTCGATGAAGCCATGCTGGCTGTCAATCATGCATGTGCTTTAATATAACTTCCTGGTGGATCTGTTCCATGAACTCATGAACTTCTCAGTTCTGTGAGACTAACAGGTTGGTAGTTTCCTAGGTCTTCAATTCTATCTTTCTCAAGAATGGGAGCGATGTTTTCCTTTTCCCATTTACCGGGGACTTCACCTGTCAGACACAATCTTTAAAATATGATAGACAGTGGCTGGCAAAAATCATGGAGAAGCAGCAGAAGGGCACCAGGCCCAAGGAGGAGGGCAGGAGGGACTCCAGGCCCACAGCAGGGATTCCCCTACAGCCCCACAGAGCCCACCTGGAGCAGATCCCCACCTGCCACACAGGGAGGGCCTACACCACATCAGGAGGACATTTTCTGAAGGAGTTGCAGCCATGGGGAATCCCACAGGAGTATGGTGTTTGTAAAGGACTGCAGCCCAGGGCAGGGCCCAGTGGAGCAGGGCAGTATGTGAGGATGAAGGAGCAGCCAAGAGGGACTGGGGTTGGATGAATACAACCCCCATCCCACTCCCTGCAAATCTTAGGAGGGAAGAGTTTGGAATGATGGGGGAACAGTGGACATAGGAAAGGGGCAGGAATGTATGGTTTTTATGTTCTCCTTTGCTTCTCATCTTGTTGTTTTGTTTTGTGTTTGTCATTAAATTGAATTAGTTTTCTCCAGGTTTAATCTCTTTCTTCCTTGATTGTTACTTGGTGAATAATCTCCCTGCTATTATCTTGACCCGTGAGTTATTTCTTGTTTCTTTTTTTTTTTTTTCCTGTCCTTTTCAGTTGTGAGGAGTGAGTGTCTGAGTGGGCACTGAGCCACAGTACAAAGTCAATTAACCACAAAGTCATATATCTTGGCTTTCACAAGGCCTTTAACATCATCTCTGTATATTGTACTTTTAGCCAAATAGGTAAGATATGGGCTGAATAAGTGGACAGTGAAGTTGACAGTGTTGAGTTGACAGCCTCAAATAGGAATGATAAGTGGTACAAAGTCCAACTGGCAGCCTGTAACTAGTAGCTTTCCTCAAGGAACAGTACTGTCAGATTATCTATTCAAAATCTAATCACCATAAATAATTTTCCTTCAAGGACCGGAATTTCTGTTTAGCAGTTGTCAAAGTAAAATTCAGACTAGACATCACAATATTCTAAAAACCAGCTACTCTGGAAGAGCTTAAAACATGACAGCCTCCCATTGTTTTCTGTTTTATACCAGCTTCAGGGCTTATTTACACCACGGCTAATTTACACCTTATTTATATATTTAGATATATTAGTCACACACATCCAATATATTTTGGACCGTCTCTGCTTTTGTTTGCTTTTGTGGGTTGTTGTTGTTGTTGTTTGTTTGTTTGTGCTTGTATCTTTATAGCACTGAGGATATTCTTTCCAGGTTTACTCCTGACATACACTCAAAGCAATACAGCCATCACTCTGTAGCACCATTGTGTCTTACCCTAGTTTTAGCCTTATTACCTTTTCTGTTCTCTGCAGTACTGAAACATCTACCTCCAGCCAACTCTTTTTTATAGTCAATATCTGTCATCATCATGTTTTGCTGTTCTCCGGCATTTCTAACCATATAAAAATATAATACGATAGGTAGCCCATATATGCTGATTTCATTGTTATTCTTGCAGATGCACAGAAGCAGTATTCACAAAAGAGGAAAATATATCTCCCAAATGCATTAGATTCAGAGATGGAGGAGGCTCAAAGAATTGTGAGGGCTTACTTCCCAACAACAATCTGCGGGGAAGAACCTGCAGGAGAAAATGCTTCTGAATTTTTCACAGTAAAAAAGTGCTGTAAAAGAAAAATTACGAAATAAGCTATATCTGTCTCCTTCTCTACTTCCCACACTTTTGAAGGCAAAGGTGTCTGCCGATGGCGTGGTCTCCCTCTGGTGAAATTACAGTTTTTATCTGTGTAGTAAGTAGCTCAGCTTCAAAAGGGGACTGAAGTTTGTCACTTCTGTATCCCCTTCCCTGCCTTTCCATTGTAGAAATGACAGATCATACCTGAAGACACAGACTGGACACTTGAGTCCCAGGCGAGATCTGCTTCATTGATGGATCTTCCAATCAGTAGGGTGGGTTTTTTTTAGGTTTTATGTTATATAGAACACACGCACATATAAACACTGTGATTTTTATACAGTTACACAGAATAGTGGTTATACAGTTTGTTGTGAATGATGCCTCACATATATCTTGTTCTATGCACTGATGTATGTTCCATGAAATTCGTAGTAATTTATAGGCAGACACTACAGAAAATGTTTTTTTATAGATACCTATAAATGTGATAATGAAGTGGGGTGTTACATAAAACTACCACCAACAGCTTGTTGAGGAACCCAATTCTGTCACTGCATATTACATAAGATCTGAAACATGTGTGGAGTTCCTCAGGAGGCACCAGCCTCACTCTGCCTTGTTTCTGCTCCTGGATCACATTTATACAGGAGGTAGTGGCTCAAAGGAAAGGAGAATTTGAATGGTGCCTGAAAAGGTGTCGTGGGAGTGCGATTTTGGAGCTAGACACATCAGTCTCGCTCAGACCTTATGCTAGTTGTTTGTATCTATGTCTGGATCAAGCCCCAAGGCCTGAAACAATTGTTTTGCTCCTAAATCTTTCACTGATGCATTGTTCCCAGGATGGATCCCATAATTTCTTTGAAGATTGCATTTTTCCAATATTACCCAATGGGAACCTCTCAGTCAAGTCTCAGTAAGCAACTTCCTATGCAGTTTGGTGATGTCACGGGTTGAAGTATCAATTTCCAGAAATAACATGCTTGTACCAAATCTCATTGTAATCTCTAGAATCTGTCCCACTTGCTAATGCAGAACAGGAAGGCAGGCCTTCCTGTTAAGTAGTACTTAACAGGAAGTACTTTAAGTAACAGGAAAAAAATCTCTTAATATAACAGATCATTGCTCCATGGGGCAATTTGTTAGTAAGAGTTGGAAAGGCTGTGATCCACACTCACTCCTGCACGCTCGCAGCAAGGAAAGGGACAAGAGACAGCAATCTCTGGAATGAGGAGCAGGGAAGGGTGCAAAGAGCAGGATAAGCAATTGTCAGAAGCTCTTTGGAAAAATATAAACAATCTGTTAAGGAGGAGGAGGTGTAGGAGCTGAGCAGAAGCAAATTAAAATGATAATTAGAATAAAAAATACTGAGTAGCTAAGTACATTTTAGCTGGTAAAGCCAGGGATTTCAGATGTATTCACAGCAGACAGATGGTAAAAAGGAAAAAAAAAAAAAAAAAAGAAAAAAAAAAAAAACAACTACTAGCAGCACACCCTATAATCAGTCCCTTAACATGAATATTTGGGATTTTGTTAGGGGTTGGAAATAGGGAGCTGGCAGCCTTATACACAATTACTGTGTTTTGTATCTTTGCGGCAGTGGAAGAGGGATCAGAGAAACCAGAGGCAAAAGCCCCAGCCCTGGTTTATTGTGAGCATCAGCTGGAACAGTCAAATAATCCTCACTATTCATCTGAACTGATCTTTTAACTGTAATTTTCACATTTCTTTGTGTAAAAGCTTTGGACTTCCTGTTTGCTCAGAGACCAACGTCCCTGGGTACCTGAAAGTTTAATTAAAGAACATATGGTTTAAATAGATAAGTCATTTTGCCATGTAAATTATCTATACATCCTAAAGAAGAATGAATGAAAAAGAACTCTAACCCCCCATTCCCCAACCTCCGATAACATCAAATAACAGCTGCTGCAGTAAGCAAAACAAGAAAGAATAGAAATAATCTTCCCAGTTCGATAAAGCAGTGCATGTCTTCCCAATGCATCAGAGGTGAAGTGCAGAGATTCCCATAGTAACTGACTGCTCAGTGCACCCTTGAGGCATAGAGCAGAGAGCAATGCAGCAAATTGCTTCAGCTCAGTACCAAAATTGTTATCTATCGTCTTGCTCAGGGTACACAAATTGCCCATACAAACCAGCCTGGATATCTCTTTGCTGTGCGCTCCAGAGCCTGGGATCTACATCTCAGTCCTCCAGAGCAAGTTGGGATGTCCCTGTGAATGACAGCAGGGAGTTAAAACTAAATGATCATTGTGGTCCTTTTCAACCCAGGCCATTCTATGATTCTATAATATTTGGTTTGGTTCTGTTAAACAGAGATACTTTATACAGTACCGGCTTTCTTGGGGGATGTACTTGCTTCATCTTTCTAGTCTAAAACTGAGCTCAACCTATTGCCATGGTGGTCAGACCACAGAACTTGAGATCCCCTAGATATATGGAAAATGTCACAAAAAAAGTCCTATTCCATCTGAAACTACTGGCAGAGCTTCCATTGGTTCAGTTGAGAGAAGAATCACAGTATTTATAGCCCCCAGACCTGCAAATCCATAAGGACATCTGACTTGTGAGGAGAGTAACCAGAGGCAAGCTATTCACACACTGTATTATTTATGGAATCATGGCTTTGGATAGCATAACTGTGACCAAATTGATTTTAAATACACAAGCATTTTATTGAAGACCAAAACTTTTGGATATTTTTGCTGATTTCAACAATCTTTTAAATTTGTACTGCTTTGCTAATTGGGGTGGTTTACAACAGAGGAATTAATTTAAGAAAAATGAGTAAATGTTTGGGCTTTTTGATGTTTGCTTTCAAAATGAAATGGAAATTAAACGGGAATGAAAGAAAAGAAAAACCTTTGATTTACCAATGTAATCTTTCCTCTGAAGATGATGGTTAGATTCTGAAGTGTTGCCTTCTGTGCATTTTCAGCTCTTGTCCGAGAATTACATTGCTTTTTGTTTTGTTGTTGCTGAAATAATGTTTCTCTCATATATGGAATAAAAAGGGTTTTTGTTAAGTGCATAAATCACAAATAGGTGTGAGATCAAGAGGAAGAGTTAGCCTTCCTATCCACAATCACCCATACCTTGCCTTAATCCATGCTCAAGCACTGAGTCTTTGGACACAGCTACAGCCACAAAGACCGCTGCTGTAGGGGGCTGTAGACCTCCTGGCTCTGGCTGAGGGGCATGCAGAGACCCAGTTGATCCTCCCTCTGTGGTCATTGTAGGCAAAATAAGTCTCTTTTTTTTTTTTGTGCTGCCGAAAGTAAGGAGTGAAACAGCCTGGAGGAACACAGGAAGAAATGACAGAATATGGCAGGCACCATTGCACTCACTGGAGGAACAAGCTTACTTTCAGAAGAATCTTTGAAGAAAATAAAGGCTTCAATTTCCCCTTGGCATCAGGCCTGGTTTTGCAACAGCCATTTCCATATTTCACTTGTTTCAGCTTAGAGGCTGTGATTCCTTGATAGATCAGAACTTGCATCACTTCATCTCCCACTTAACTAATTTGATGAGGAAAATGGAACTGCTACGGTGGCAATTTGAGTGTATTAAAGAAAAAAGCTAATGCAAAATTTTGATTCACCAAATTTAAAGTCCATTTCCATTACATTTAATAAGTTCAGCCTCTCTTAGTTCATCTGTACTTATCTTTAAGTCTGCATGGCTGGGTGGCATTAGAAATAAGAAGATTATTCATAGTAGGGTGCTCTTCCTATGAACTTTTTTTAGCTTTTAGTAGAGATAAAGAATTTTTACTCAACTGTATATCATTCCATAATCACATGTGCGGTCAGCTTTTCTGTTCTCACAAAATCACGTCTCACACCATCAGCCACAGACCTTTCAAAATATACTGAAAGGAGTACAGTTAATTCAAATGGAATAATCATTAAAGTAAGAGGATAGCCTGGCACATGACTTTTTATTTCCCTAGTAGAATACAGTTATGAAATCAAAACCACAGGTCTTGTTCATGTATGTAAGAAGAGGATAGTGAAGGGAACTTCTTACCAGAATTCCCACCCTGTTACTGCAAACCCATACACAAACCGTTTGGAGCTGAAGGCCCAAATCATGATGTACTGCACCAGATCAAGGAAAGTCAGCAAGGAAGTGAGTCCAAAGGAAAAAAATCTCTTAGTAATTGAGATTCACATGGGGAGGGAGCATGCTAAAAGTCTTCCTCTAGGTGTAGCAGCTGGTGCTTAAATTTAAGGACTGACTGGGAAAAAATCTCGCAGCAACAGGAGCAGCTGGTGCTTCTCTGTCTGAGGAGTCAAGGAGAGGGAGCGGAGCCCTTGGAGCTGGCACGGAGCAGGTGGGAAGGTGCTGCTGTTCTTTGCAGCAGATGTTCCTTAGCAACAAACTTGAGCAGATGGGAGCTGAGTACCACCATGCTCAGGTGCTGGCAGCAACCCCTGGCCCCCTCATGTCCTGCCTCAGGCAGAGGGAGGTAAGGAAGGACAGCAAAGCCTACAAGAAAGCTTTAATCCTGGTAGGAATAAGGAGATCATCATCTACTTATACTTAGTTGAATCCCAAAGAGAGTTGAAAAAATTTCATTAAACAAGTTTGATAAACACCAAAAACAGTGTTGTAATTACATCTACACTAGTTATAAGTAATTATAGGGGTATTACACATATACATCCATCCATCCAATCTTTCATTTTCTGTGCCTGAGTTAAGCATGTTATCTGAAAATAACACAGATGCAGAGGATTTCAAAGAAAGCATATTTTGATGGTTGTGTAATCAAATTAAAGAAAACTGGTACCTTCCAGAGGACAACTAATTAATCTAGCACAGAGGGAATATGAAGAATCATCAAAGTTGAACTTAGCTAGAAGTAGCAATGGAGCTGTCTGTAGTCAACATCCATAAGGCTGCAACAAAAACCACCAAGTTACACAGTCACCCACTTTCTACAAAATCAGGTATGCAGAACCTAGTGCTCTGATATCCTGTAGTATGTTACTGCTTATGTAAGCACTTGTCTTATTAAAGGAAAATAAATTATATTGCCTGTGTTTGATCTGGCACCATGCCCTTGAGCCTTGGTTGTAATCTGCACACAGAAATGAGGGGGAATAAAAAAAACAGAAGGGCCATAAAACTTCATGGTCAATAAAGCACCATAACTGTCTCTTGGGGAAAGGAGAAAAGCCCTCTTATGAGAGTTTGTATGTAATAAGAAGTGGTTGGTTTTCTTGCACCACCAGAGGGTCAATATTTTGTTTGAAATATGTCTATGTCCAAATTAGGATTCTGTAAATAGGACTTTTGTCCTCGACACCTGTTTTCTATCAATATCACTACTTATGAAAGTCTGACTGACTAATTGATTGTCTTGGCTGATGACCTTGATTAATCAGGATCTAGGTGAACATCTTAAAGACTCAGAGATAGCTTTGTAGCCAGGAAAAACAGATCAACACATGATTATGCATTCTGGTGAGTCAAGCGCACCCATATGGGATCTCATCTCCTGTGTCTCTATTTCACTTCTGCTAATCTAACCTCTTAGCAACATTTTAGCAATTCCTGTGGGTGAAGCAAGCAGTGAATAGAAATTGAAAAACTACAGATGAATCTGAACTTAATTCCATCAAAGCTGATGGATTGTTTATTCCATTAACTTAAAGGACACCAGTTTGGGTAATAATAGTATTTAACATAAAGTTATAACATTATATAAATATAATATTATAAAAATAATATAAAGTTAAGCATAAAAACTGCTCCAGAAGTAATGCCTCCTATTTTATTATGTTGGTCCACAACAGAGGTGAATGTTGGTGGTATGGCAGTAGAGGTTGAACCTTCCCACCAATATCCCGTTGAATTTTGTTGCTGTGTGACAGTGCAACAACAGAGGTGCAATCTGACAAAATGGTGTCTGACGTGGAAATGCATATGATTCAAAGGTGTGTAACTGAATCCTTCCATGCAGCAAAAATTGCACATATTAATGTTCATCAAAACTTACTGAACTTTTATGGAGATCAGATGTGAGCATAATGAGGTGGTGGGTGGTGCATTTCAGCAGTGGCAACAGCAACAGAGGGGCACCTCAACTGGTGCAGATGTTTACAAGCATGGCATACAGGCCCTTGATCATTGCTGGTAAAAATGCATAGCTAATACCGGTGTCTATGTTGCAGAATAATATTCAGTAGCTGACAATTTTCTCTATCAAATAATGTTATTGTGCTCTTTTTATCCATTGTAGCCTCCATGTAAATAAATAGGAGGCATTACTTTTGGAGTGACCTACATAGAAATCAAGGTTTAGTCCAGACTCCCTCATATTGCATAGAAATGGACCTAACCAGACAGTAACAGGAAACTGAGAAATTGCTGCATCTGAAACCATGCAATAACACTTCTCTTGCTGCATTCTGAAGAAAACAATACCACTTTGCAAATCTGCAAGACCTGGTTCAGCCAACTCCTGGATTCTGGACTAAGGAACATGAGCAGGGAACACCTTCTCAGAAGACCTGACATTTAGATTTTTTCCTATTTTTCAGAGGAGAAGTACCAGTCAAAATTTACCTTGAAAGAGGATTGATTTCTGACTTTAAAGGAGATGAACAAGAGTGGAAACTTCAGAGTTTCTGAAGTTTCTGTCTGCATGGTATCCTGCTAGCTAGCAGAATGGGTTTTGGCTCCTGAGGATCTAAAAGACCACTCCCTGTCCTTATATTGTCCCACGCAGCAGGAGAGGTGTCAAGAAACAGCGAACAACTTGAAACTTTGGTAACCTGGTGGACCAGTGAGTGGGCTGAAATGTTTGAGATGTGCAAAGTGTTATGGAGCACATGAGAAACATTAAATTAACCATCTCCTCAAAATTGCACAATTCTGCTGAACTGGTCAGTTCTGATAAGAAAGAAACCTCCAGCCTGCTGCTCGTTTTACTTTTTTGTTTGTTTGTTTTTCACCTATATGAAACAAGAAAAAGGAGTTCTCATTTTGGCCTCAGTTTATAATACTCCCTGAAAGAAATGCCTCCTATTTACTCCCATGGAACTTACAATAGATACAAGGAGCACAGGAATGCTATCTGATAGGGCAAATTCTTACACACAAAACACTACTTTTTAACATAGTCACCACCATTAGCTGTGCATTTTCACCAGCAATGAACTAGAGCCTGCATGCACTGCTTGTAAAGATCTGCACGTCCATCTGGAACGTTTCTTGTCATTCTCATTGCTGTTGTCACAGCTGAAATACATCATCTAACACCTCACTGTGCTCACATCCACTGTTTGGTCTCCACAAATTTTCAGTAATCATTGATAAATGTCAGTGAGTGCAATACCACCAATACCACCAACATGTGCCTCTGACTTTGTGGGCTAAGATAATAAAATAGGAGGCATTACTTCTGGAGAAGCCCTTGTACCTACATTGACTTCCTTACTGTAAAGTAAAACAGCAGTAATTGCATTTCACTAAGGATTATTCCTAGCTGCCTCAATGGGAAATAATTCTGGTTTAAACTGATTTAGAAGCATCCGAGTAGGAATTTGCAGTGCTTTTCTTCTGTTAATTAATATCACTTATTCACTTAAACAATAGCAACAGTTCTCTAAATGCATTATAGGCAGGGGCAGGGGATAGCAGGCAATGCCCATATACAACATCTTTGTCTCACAGCAGCATGCCTGTTTTCCTTTTCTTCAGTTGGGTAATTTAATATAGCTTCTCTCACTCCTCTTCACACCCACAAAGCAAAAGCCACTATACTGACATTTCCAAGGCAAAAATATGTAGTTTCTTTTCTTCATCATTTTATACTCTATCGGGGTTATCCTTTTAACTAATAGGAGAGCCAGCTTCACGTTTCATAGAATATGCCCTTTTTAATGCAAAGCGTTAGCTAGAATGACATTTCAGTGCTGATCCTGAGAAAAGGACGTTGCAAAGTGTCTTTATGTGAGATAAATCCAGTGTAGCATGAATAAAAGAATTTCCAATGCATTTCCATTCTGATTACATATCTACTTGGAAAACTAGATGTCTTGTTTAAGTCATCAGTCTGCTGGGTTCAATGGCATGGAAATTGCAAAGAAGCTCAGTTTTGCAGGACCGTCCGTACTGGATCCATTGAACAAATGTGAATGTTCCAACATACAGAGCTGAGAAAGTTCATTGTGACACTCGTCTGCATGGATTGTGTCACTTTTGATACTAATCTGGCTTTTTCAGTCTTTGTTCAGCAGGTTATATCACTTGAATACACAGTTTTGAAATTATTTTGAAAAATATTTACTTTTAATTCATTACTTTTTCATTCATTTTGTTACTTCAATAGGAAATCTATTCTTTTTTTATTGTTGTTTTCTCCTTTTTGTTTGTTTGCTAGAAGGATTAATAGAATCCTTTTTTTTAAAGGAGCTTTATATTCCATTATGTGCTACAGTAGCCTTATTGTGCAAATAGAATTATTACTTCTATTTTCTACTAATAAAAGCAATAACATGGCAAACTTAACTACTTATTTCATTTTGTGAAGATTCTTCTTTTCCTAGAAATTAAATTCCAGACAATTCCTAAAGATAAAGAGGAAATTTTTCTGCCAATATTACAGTCGCCAAATGGAAAATGTATTTGTGGTGCAGTTATTGTCATTGTCACTAAGCAAGCAGATGGTGATCTGTGGGACAGGGAAAATCTTGGTGCACATCTTTCTTTGACCGATCCTTTGGTTTACAGCTTACTCTCCTTTCAGTGCTCTTCAAATATTACACAATGTCACAGTCATTGCAAGACACTCATATGCAATGCTGAGGCTGAAATGAACAATCACACTATAAACATGAAAAATTTTACATTTAATTCTGATTTAGAGGAAGGAAGGAATATGATTACAGAACTAATGTTTAAGAATTCAAAGGAAAAACAGAAGAGGTCATTACTGGACAGCTTAATTCTTTTATTCCCTTTCTTATGATTCTGACATTACATATTTATTTCAGTCCCTTATGGTTTTGACAATGTACAATCTCATTATGTGAAGTTCCCAGTATTTCACTCACCCCTTAGGGTATGTAAAAATAGCAGTTTTTTTTGTTTGTTTGTTTGTTTTTTGATGCCAGACTACCCTACAGTTTCCCAGAGATAGCTGTCCCTCTCCCTGCTTACCTTTCTGGCTCTGTGTAAAGTGAGTGTAATACCACTTTCACTGGCATCAAAATGAACTAACGGAAGACTCCTGAATCCTTGTGTGACAGAATCACAGAATCATAGAATGCTCAGAGTTGGAAGGGACCTCTGAAGGCTATCTTAGTCCAACTCCCCTGCAATGAACAGAGACGTCACAGCTAAGTCAGGTTGCCAAGGGCCTAAACCAGCCTCGCCTTGAAAGTCTCAAGGCACAGGCCATCACCACTTGTGTAAGGTAGAGACAAGGACCACCATTTAGCTAAGACATGGAGGATGGGGGACGATCCACCTTTATCTCTCCAGTCAGCCTGTGGCATGGCCTGGAAGGAGAATTGCACATAAACGTGGGATTCTCAGAAATTGCTGTGGTCCCACCATAGCGGGAGGTCAATTCCATGCTCTGTTCTGGACTATTTAAATGTGTGAAGAGACAGCCCTCCATATTCTCCACCCACATATTAGCACATGCTATCTATCTCTTCAAGCAAAGTTCCATACCTGTGTTCAAACCTCCCACCATATTGGACCTAGATGTGTTCTAATGAACATGTATCTGTAGTGATCACTTCCATCCCACTACTTTCCCCACATGTACTTGAAAAAAAAAAGAATTAAATGCTCTATGCTTCACCCTTCCTTAGCATTTATTTCCTATCCATGCTCCTTGTCATGGTTTTGATATTAATAGCCAAGCAGGTATTTAGAAGGAAGTGCATGGGTTCTCATTCCTCAGCTCATGCATATCTCTTTGAAGAAGCCATCAGGATTAGCTGCTTTCTTCCTTTTACATTTGCTGCTGTACTATCAATGATATACACACCAACTCTTCCACACTCCTATCTGCTCTTCACTAGCAGTAAGATCACTTTTAAAGCAAAGAAATAAAACTTATAAGTAGAATGAAATGACCTTTATTTGTTGTATGTCTGAGTAAACTGCATAAAAATAATGTGAAGGCTGCGCCATGAGGTAAGGAAAGATGGTAAATTTAGGCTGACGCTGTGTCCTCAATTTGAACTGTTCAACAAGAAAGTATACAATAAAAGCAAAGAGTTGGCCTTAATTCAGGTTCTCTTGGAATTCTCATTCTACTATATGCTTAATATATCTTCAGTTACTTCCAGAGCTGCCTATTACGTGAGACAGAATTACTGGGAAAGCAAGAACGCTGAAAGTCTGTCACTGGGGATCAGAGCCCCTTCAAATTAGATGCTAAAAAGTGAAATCGCAGTACAGTCCTTGCCCAGACAACTCACAAGTTAAATGCCAGAAGGGCTTCAATAGATGAGCCACTCAGACAGATGAAGGGAGGAAAAGGAAAAGAGGCTGAGTACATCTGAGAATAAAAAGAACAAGGGTTATGAATTCCAATATAGAGGTTTTTCCCACATGTGGGAGTTAAGGTAAAGAAAGCATCTGTAAGCTCGAAAAAGAGCGAAGAAGTGAAAAGCAAGCATGTGGGTCTTCTGTTCTTAGTTTGCAATGGACATTTGGGTGATTGTGGGTTTATTTAGTCCGTCCAGTTTTAAGTTAAGCATTGTAATATTAAAACAATTAAACAAAACACCTTAAAATAGCGCTATCAAATAAATCTGACAGATGGATAGTGGCCTCAGTGTTACTGTAAGAGGGATGCAGTTACAGATTAGTATACCAAACTTATGGGTCTATCTTAGCAATAGGATCCAATGTTGTCAGTACAAAGTACAGAGAGCTAGACATTGATTCAGTTGCCTTAAAAGTAGGCATCCTCTTTTGTTTAAGAGACTCTAGAGCATCTTACTTTTCCCCTAGATTCAGGAACATGATATTGGTCTCCCAGAATAAGGTGTGTGCTAGATCTACTAATCTCATTCAAATGTCTTGACACTAGACACCTGTGCTTAAGCAACTGAATGGAGACATAGTCAATAAATTCAGAGGAGCCTAGGGAGAACTTACAATCTCTTAAACAGGGATTCAGCTTAGTTGCCCAATTGGATAACCATGCTTGACAGCTACCCAGTCTCCAGCTATTGCTCTATATGGCTGTAGAGCTCTAGCCAATGCTGTCTCATGGATATTTAGATTAGATGTCAGGGGAAATTTTTCACTAAGAGAGTAATGAGTTGCTGGAACAGGCTGCCCAAAGAAGTTGTGGATGCCCCATCCCTGGAGATATTCAAGGCCAAGTTGGATGGGGTCCTGGGCAGCCTGACCTAGTGCCTAATTTAGAATTGGCAATCCTACCAGCAGCAGGGTGGGGTGGAACTAAATGATCTTTGAGTTCCCTTCCAACCCAAGCCATTCTATAGTCCTATATCATGTGGATGTGTGAGATACTGCAGGGCATCAAAACAAGGACTAGCTGTCTTTGGGATGTCAACTGAACAGATCCTATGATGCTTGGTCAGTTTAATAATGCAGTAGGCCCCTCTGTCATGACTTTGGTCTGGATTTAGTTGCCCACGGAGAAACATCTACTATGGTCTGAGACTCCACAAGCTGTCCTACCTGGTCTCTAGTGGCCAAGAACCTACCTGGCTTAGGTACCATCTTAAATGGCCGATGCTTTTGAGATGCTTAAGAGACTGTTTTTGTCCAGTGATGATGATGAGAAATCTAGCATAACTGGAAGTGAACATCTACATTTAAACTAATAAATGTTTTCATCATTTGTGGAAATATGTAAAGGCAGGCCTAAATGAAAGGAAAGGTGAACCCTGATCTTAGCTGAAATTTAAAACATGAAAGCCTCTGCATGTGAGGGGAATGTTACAAATTTTCCACCCGTAGAAATAATGTATAATGGAGATCAATTATCTTGACACGAGATTCCACAGCAGCAGACATCCCACTATGCAACTTGTTTTGCTGCTCATATCTTTTTATAAAATAATAGAATCATATCCATCAGTATCTTTCTGATGTGTATTTGTATTCTTGTTAAAGCAAATGAGAGAGATAACAGAAGCAAACAAACAAAACCCTCCTGCAGTCAATGTTTTTAATTACTATTCTCTGTGAGGGATGACTAGTGATCATGAGTTGTTGTGGGGTTTTTTCATGCTTCATCGCTGCATGACAGTTTCACTGCTATGCTACTAACCTAATTGTGCTCTCTTCCTCAGCAGAATGAGTCCTGGCTGAAAAGCCAAACATCTCTGATGAGAATTCACAAAACACCTCATGACTTCCTCCCAGCATCAGTAAGAAAGAAAAAAAAAAGAACAACTGAATCATCTTTTAAGTTGACTGAATTTCTTTTTTATCTTATTTGGAGTACGGAAAGAAGATTACTATACTGAGTAAATGCTTTACTAAAGTCATTTTAAGTGCATTTTAACTGTGTAAAAACTACTGACAGCTTAAACTTCTGTGTAAAAAAATGACACAAACTAAGCTTTAGATAAATTCTCTTAAGCTTACTAACACATAAAGGTTTTTAAGTTTTTATTTTTATTTATTATTCCATTTTAACAAGTTTTAGCAACTAGTTTTCCATCCATTTAGGCCCAGCTCCAATTTCAAGGTAAGATGTTGGGAAATACAATGCCATTGTGTAAAAAGTATCAAAACTAAGTGGTAGTTCAGTATGACAAGACAACATATCACTGCCCAGCTGGGATGCCAAGAGGAAAATCAAAGCAAGCAGTGGTGTCTGTAGCCTCCCACGCAACATGACAAATGTACGCTGTGATCTCAAGAGAAAGGAGGATGAGCTCAGGAAATGTGTAATGAATGGTGCTCTGTCTTTGAGAGTCAGCAGCACTGGGAGCAGCTGCAGTTCCAGTAGAGCTCCATTTCCTCCAATGTTTTTATATTGAGCTGTTGATAATCAATAGCAAAAAGAACTCCTGTTCCTACCTCTTCTACTGAAAAGACTCAACACAGATCTCATACAACATGTTAGTGGCTGATTGAGACTTGCAGCCCCTTCTGGGAGTCAGCAAGGAACAGCAGAGGTGTATTCTGCAGTTTCATGATAAATGATCCCATTTCCAGCAGAGGGAGACACAAGGCATTTGGTGGCCGTCTGGTCCCAACTAAGCTGACTCCTAAGGGATTTGTTGAGACTGGGCACACCTGAGGGATGCAACTGTGGGTGACAAGGGGAAGAGTTCAGGAAAGGGATGTGTAGACAAAAGATAGGGATATGGTGGCAGGGTAGGTACATACCACCTTGCTGAAATTCAGATAGATGACATCAGTGGGTCTTTCCTTGTCCACTGACACAGCTATGCCATCATAGAAGGCCATTAGATTGGTCGGACAGGACTTTCCCTTTGTGAAGCCATGCTGGTTACTCAGATGATGAACAGGAAGGGGTCCTGAGGAGACTACCACTGAGATTTGCCCCAAAAAGAGGCAGAGGAGGTGGAGACTTAAGTTGTACCCATCAGACAGCTGAGTTGGTCAACCCCATTCTATGCAACAGCATGGCACCAACTCCTGCGATTAAATGGAGTCCCATGCACAGGTGTAAATAAATAAATATATAAACACCTTTTGCACAAACATGAAAACCGAGAGTGTTTAATTCAGGCTTGGCTGTTACTTTCTTCCCTGCGTAAGGACTGTGCAGTGTGAGGACCACTGTGAGATATAAAGAAGCATTGACTCTATTAGCTTTTAGCTATTCACCGTATTAATCATAATCCACCTCACCTTTCAAAAAGTAAATAACATCTTTAAGATTATCAGAGTCAGTTTCAAGCAACATTTTTCTTATTAAGCAAGCACACAGGACTGGGAAAAATCAATAGGAGAGTTAGACTAGCCTCTGTGTAGAGGGTGTTTGTGATCACTCGTAAGTCACTGTAAAAGATGACAAAGCTGCCACATCATGGAGAAAAGTAATTTTACAGAGCTCAGGTGAGTTGAAGTTTCTGTCTTCTCCACTCCCGTTAATTCGGCACACCATGTGCCTCCACCAGCTAAACGAAGCTTGCCAGAGACAGATGGTCACCACAGTGACGGAGATCAGTGTGCTAATTTCCACTTTATGGGCCATGACTCCTTCCAGTTTCTTTTCAGCTATAAAGAAAGGAATCCTAACTCTTCCTGGACTTTGCAGGTCAGTGAGTTTGGGCTGCAACAGCTCGATGTCACAGGTGGCTGGCTGACTACATCCATCTGGGGAAAGGAGAGGATCCTCATTTCAGCTGGTAGGAGGAGACTTGAGTGATCTCCACCACATTCATCACCTGGCTGACACAGTCCACCTCCCTTGCTTTCCCAGTCACTTCAAGTAACTGCAAACAACAATGGAAATTCCGTGAATTTGATACAGCTTAGAACAGAGCTATCATGTACAAAAATGTTTTAGTTTCCAGTGTGATTTTTCCAGGTAATTTCATAAATATGAGACTTTAAAAATTAATTAATTATGCTAAATTTTGAGGTGATTTTGAGGGGTTTTTTACTTTGTTGTTTGCTGTTGAGGGAGGCAGTTGATTTTTTATCAAAAGAGTAATGGATTTTGAATTTTGTTAGTAGGCGTGTTATTCATTTGTATTACAACAGAGCTTTAGAGGTTGCAGATGTAATGGGAAGACCAGTGGTTCTGAATAAGAAACGGTAAGTAGCTATTCCAGCCATTCCAGCAAGCTCTTTGCAATGCAAAGGAAAGTTGATAAAAGGAACAATAGAAGTAGAGAAGTTTCAAACAAGTTGCCTCTGGATTTACAGCCTATCTGTATTAGAGAATCCCTCCATTTACCTTCCATTTACTGGATTGCTTGTAGTAGGAGTTAAAGTACATGAATGAAAACAAATATATATGTGTTAGATGTTATGGACACTGGAAAAAAAAAAATGCTTCTAGAGGGGAAACAATGTGGGTTTGTAGTAGTACCAGTTACGATACCAACCTCAAATGTGTAGCAAAGCCACTACCTTTCCTTCTCCCTCCTGTATGTATTACATGAACAGAAAAAAATTATTCTACCAGTGACTTTCAAATAGATGCCAAACTTCACCTAGATTAATGGGCTTTTATTTTCTGTGTTTGTCTTTCTACCATTGTTAATTCTGACTTGAAGTGTAGCTACTAATGATCAATAGGGCCTCTAATATGCAAATCTTTACATTATTAAAAGTAACGACGTGCACAGAACATAGCATAGCTGAGACTTTAGTTTGTTAGCTGTGTTCACTAGGCAATTCCATAACCTCCATCTGTCCTCTGTGTGTGTTTTGGTAACTAGCATTGAGTGACTATCTAAAGTGAATACTGTAACCTGTATTGTGAAATCAATCAATATTACTTGCTGCCACTGATATTACATTCTGAGGATATTTAATTGTGTATCTTTGGAGCACAGGCGTATTTATAGAACGTGTCAATACATTTAGATGGCTGAAATGGAAAAATAACATTTTATTCCATTTTTTAGTGGTATAAAACTTGGTCATGAAATGTAGTAGAACTTCTTTATCCAGATCTATGCATTCCATGAAAATAGAATTATTTTCAGAATCTTCCCAAATTTGAACTGAAATTCTATATATTGCTGCACATTTCCTGCCGGTGAAGCATAGCAAGGATAGTGTGCAATTAGAATAAGATTATTTTAAGCCAACTTCTGCATTTGCTGTAATCCATATAATTGGTTCAAGATCAATTTTTCTAGTCAGTGAAGCACTTTCAGTACACAGTCTCGATTCATCTGTGAAATGTGCCCAATATATATAAAGACGTCCTGGCTTGTATCAGAAATACAGCTGCCAGAAGGAAAAGGGAGGTAGTTGTCCCTCCGTACTCAGCTCTAGTGAGGCTGCATCTCAAGTATTGTGTTCAGCTTTTGGCCTCTGAGTACAAGAAGGACATTGAGGCCCTGAAGCATGTCTGAAGAAGGACAGTGAAACTGGTGAGGGGTCTGGAGCACAGGTCTTATGAGGAACGGCTGAGGGAGCTGGTCTTATTTAACGTGGAGAAGAGGAGGCTCAGGTGATGATTGCTCTCCACAACTCCCTGAAAGGAGGTTTTTGAGAAGTGTGCATTGGCCTCTTCTCCCAGGCAACAAGAATAGGATGAGAAGTAATGGCCTGAAGATGCACCAGAGGGGTTCAGATTATTTCAGATATTAGGAAAAATTTTTTATCAGAAAGAGTGGTCAGGTGCTGAAATGGGCTGCCCAGGGAGGTGGTAGAGTAACCATCCCTGGAGGTGTTCAAGAAATGTTTAGATGTTGTACTGAGGGACATCACTTAGTGGAAAATATCAGTGGTAGGCAGACAGTTGGACTAGGTGATGTTGAAGGTCTTTTCCAGCCTTTGATGATCCTTTGAATTCTATACAATGTATAATATGTAACATATCATGCATAATATATTAACACATTAATGTTATATATAATTAGTATGTGCATATATTTGCATAACCAATGTATGGAAGATAATATTTAAGAACAACACCAATTCAGGTAGCACAGAAACTGTTTCCTATGCTGTGTGTTGTATATGCTTTTAAAAAAAAAAAAAAAAAAAACAGTTAAAGTTTTTAAGAAGTAACAGCAAACAGGATTGTTTTTAGTGAAAGACTTTGCTTTTGGGTTGCAATATGGTCAGACAGTTATGCTAGAAATGTATGTATGCCTGGGATCATTCTTTGGCACTAAGTGGTCTGTATTTGTACTATTAAACTCTTCTAGCCTGCAAAACTGGGTGAGCACATCCAAAGTGCTAACTGGGAATGGTTTCTGGTCTGTGCTGATTCCCGTATTGTGTCCAGGATGTGTTCAGGAGAGCACCAGTTGGCTGCAGTGAAAACCATAACAGGAGCCATTTAACATGACTGGCGATCAAATTCTCATCCCTGGGAATGTTCCCTGGCACTGTTCAATTAGCTAGGATAGATGTAGTCCAAAAGTCTAAACTAATTACTGTGAAAAGAGACAGTAATTCAGTGGTGGTGTTTCATTGCCATATGCTGACACCTTTGGGGTCTGGAAAGGAAAAAAAAAACATCCTAAAGAAAGCTTCATTAAAGGAATGCTCTGAAAGACTATTGCAATGGGGAAGCAATTTCAGGCATCACTTATGACACAGCAAGCAGAGTGAACACGAGCAAAGGAGGGAAAAATGAGCCCATAGGAACGTCATGATAAAACTATGCTTCCCTTACTTCCTTTCCTCCTATTTCACTAGAAGAAAATTGTGTTAAAGTGTTGAAGAAACAAAATAATTTCTTACAATGATAAGCTGTTTCCTTTAAGATAAACCTTTTGAATGATGTGTTGGCATTACTGGATTATAGAGTTAACCACATCCTCTTCCATAGGAAGAGCTCAAATCAGCTCCCAGTTAAAGCAGACTACTGGATCTGGTATCCTGAGGCTCTGTTCAGGACACAGTAGTTGTGAGGAACAGTACGAGAAACAGGAACACGTTACTTGGGAGAACCTTACCAGGTAAGGCAAGTGTGCCACATACATGCTGCAGCCTTGTAAAAGCCAAGATTTCCCAGTAAAAAGGCAACTGTAAATGATAAATCCCTCAGATTGAACTACTTTCCTTACACACACTTAAATATATGTGGTTTATAATGAAATGTCAGCTAGTCCTATCCTCAGCATGGATTTGCCATTGTAGTAGGTGAGCCTACTTAATCTATCTTCTTGTCACTTGTTTTAGAGTAGCATGTGCACTGGATCATAGGAGAAGGAAGAAACGATACTGGGACACTTCATTTTGCTACTGGTATTGCATCCTTATCTGCCAGACCTCTAATGCCAGAAATTGTCTGGATCAGGAGAAGATATTACATCAGCAAGGAGGTAAACAACTCGTGAAAAGACTATAACTTGCATTATACCTCTCTAAGTTATCAAGTACTGAATATCCTTTGAAAATAGACAGAACTACAAACATGGAGGCAGAGGATAAACTCTTTTCATGTTTACTGGGACACAAGCCAGGATATGACAAATGTATAATCCTTCACCTATTAAATGGAACAACCAAGTTTACTGTCTACCTCCAATACAGCTCAACAGTGAAGAGAGGACTAGTTTAACAGTTTTCTCACTGGATGCAAAACGTACATGTAGGGCATGGCGGACATAAAAGTAACTTGATTGTGTCTTAACTAGTTCTCCTTTACCAGGACAAATTCAAAATGTGCTTAAAATGACTGCATCTCAGATGTGCCTCGCTGCCCACTTGTGTATTGTTACAAGGAGAAGCTGTCAGAACGTGATCTATGCACCCTGTTAGCTTTAACCAACTTCCATTCACTAAATTGGGGAAGATGGATAAAGGTCAATTGGTGGCTGAGAAAATTGAGCTTAATCACAGGCCACCTAAATGAGGAAAGACATTACCATCTGGTATTATATAGTAAATTAAACGGGCTCTCCTCTGGCCTGTAAAGGTCATTATACATTGTAAGGCAAAGGTTGTACTGTGGAAATGCTAATTGATTTTTAATATTGGCTGCTGACTTTCCTGTAGAGGGTGTCGAGTGCCTCTTGGAAGTACTTGCTGACATTCATTCCCAATTCAGCCATAATTCCCACTCCTTACCTGTAAAATCAGATAGATTTCTGAGGTCTAGTCCAGCAAAGGTGGAAAAGGACTAAGGACCCAGGTAATAAGCCTGACACTGGCAATGACAAGCTACTCAGCCTCTGTCCATGGTGAGAGATACCATTGCATCTCATCTAGAAAGCAAGACAGTTCCTTCCTCTTGCCTACATGTTCAGAGATGGAAAGGGCAAGTTATTAACCGCCACAGAACTGGTATGAGCACTTAGTGTCAAGTCCACAATGTTTTCAGTATTTAACTCACATTACATTTCAAATCACTTACATTTAAGTGAAATAGCTCAATAAAGAAAAGTCAACAAACTAATGCAAGTTCAGTGGAGGCTGCTGAGATGGTCAGGGCTAAAACACTAGATCAGGAAGGAGTGGCTAAGGGATAGAAGTTGTTCAGTTTAGACAGTGAAGGAAAATGATCCGCAAGTATTGGTTGGTGCTCAGATGAACATGAGCCAGCAGTATGCCCAGGTGTCCAGGAAGGCCAATGAGATCCTGGCTTGTATCAGAAATAGCATCGCCAGTTGGAGCAGGGAGGTGATTGTCCCTCTGTACTCAGCTCTGGTGAGGCCGCACCTCGAGTACTGTGTTCAGATTTGGGCACCTCACTGAGACCCTGGAGTGTGTCCAGAGAAGAGCAACAAAGCTGTGAAGGATCTGAAGCACAGGTCTTATGGGGAATAGTTGGGGGAATTCAGATTGTTTAGTCTGGAGAAGAGGAGGCTCAGGGGAGACCTTATTGCTCACTACAACTTCCTGAAAAGGAGCTGTGGCAAGGTGGAGGTTGGCCTCTTCTCCCAGGTAGCTAGCAATATTACAGAAGGGAGTGGTCTCAAGTTGCACCATGGGAGGTTCAGATTGAATAATAGGAAAAACTTCTCCAAAAGAGTGGTTGGGCATTGGAACGGTCTGCCCAGGAAAGACATGGAGCCGCTGTCCCTGGAGCTATTTAAGGAAAGGGCTGATGTGATGAGGGACATGGTTTAGTGGGCAATATGGGCAGTAGGTGGATGATTGAACTAGATGATCATAGAGCTCTTTTCCAACATTAAAGACTCTATGATTCTATGGCAAGAGGCGTCTTTGGGGGAACCTTACAGCAGGCCCTGATTGTCAAAATGATGGAGCAAAAGTCTGCACAGTGATATGTAGTAAGAGAAAACAGTAGGTTCAGACCAGATATAAGAAACATGTTGTTGTGGTTTTTCCAGTGGAACACGTCGTTGAGGGACATTGTTCTATCTCCATCCTCAGAGATTTTTGAGATCTGAATGTAGAAGGCCCTGAGGGATGTTGTTAGATCCCATTGCTGGCCCTGTTTTGAGAAGGAATTTTCAATAGAGACCTGAGGTGAAAGGAAGCTCTGCATAAACAGTGACACGTTCCCTTCTGTAAAGAAGATGGTTGATAAACTTATTGTTTGCATACAACCAGTAGCCTGCTTCTGATTGTCACCTTCAATGGCATGAAATGCTTTCAGTGCAGTTGTGATTACTGAACACATGCAAAGCCCAAAGCTTCCCAAAGTCATTTAATTAGAGTCAATTCCCTTTCAAGGAAAACCTGAAAGATAAAGTTCATTATTTGGAAGGATGTGTTTTCCAGGGCTCTGGTATGGCACACTTCTGGCTCTTGGACATGGACTGCAATGACAGAGGAAACCTCTTGCAAAGCATTGGCAAATTTAGCCCTAAAATGAACTCTGGAAGGCTAATCATCATTTGTATTAGATCACTAGCATGTAGAAATAGACACAGCCTGTGAAAGAAGGAAAAGTTAGCGATTAAGTCATTTTGACAAAAAATAACAACAACAAAAAACCTTTGCTGTTTCGGAAGTGTATATTTCTAGGGAAAAAAAAAATAGTAGCATTTCAGCTTTCAAACTGGGACTTCTTTAAATGACACTTCCTGTAGTTTAGACAACATTACCATTTATGTTCAGCTTGTCACAGCTTTGCACAAATGCTCAATATGAGGGGGGAAAAAAAAAACAACAAACAAAAAGGAAATGAAAAAGCACTACCAGGGCTTAAAAGGAAGAGAGGAGAACAAAAGACAGCTTATTCCCAGTGCAATCCAGGCTTCTTTTTTTGTCAGATTTAAAGAATTTTATCCAGTTTCCCCATTAATCAGCCAATAAAGGGGACCCACATTCTGACAAGAAGCATAAGATAATGTCAACATTATTTGCAAACTGCTACATTACAGTGACAGCCTAATGTTTATTACTGTCAAATTACTGTCATTTTATTAAAAGGACGAAAAGAGCTGGCTTTGCTGAGCACAGCTCTCAGTCCCACTAGACTAGTGAAGATGCTCCCTCATCCCCCTTGCTGTTCACTCTGATGGAGCACGGTACAAACATTCCTCTGTATAGACAGCAGCATGAACATGCAAGTTAATGAACAATGTAGGGACTTTTAAATACCGTGAAACCTTTCTATCTGAATCACCCTTTTTTTTTTTTTTCTCTCTTCTGAAATAGAAATATATATTATCACTACAGTTTATTCTCATAATAGCTATTCTCCCTGTAGTATTTGTACTGTTCGGGCTACATTCTGCTAGCCTTACACCATTTGAAGAAACATTTTCCTGCTACATCAGTTCTGGCTCTTGTGAAGAGGTGTGCTTCACAATTTTAGGAAGTATCTCCATGAGGTGCTGGCACAAGTTGCCCAGAGAAGGTGTGGATGCTCCATCCCTGGAGGTATTCAAGGCCAGACTGGATGAAGCCCTGGGCAGCCTGATCCACTGCTTGATTTAGTGGTTGGCGATCCTGCCCACAGCAGGGGGGTTAGAACTAGATGAGCTCTGAGGTCCCTTCCTATCCAAGCCGTTATGTGATTTTGTCATGGTTTTATGGTCATCGGTATTCCACATCATAACATCATGTAGTGAGCTGAGAATTAAAGTGTTGATGTCCCAGTTCAACATACTAAAGAGAAGAAACTATGTTCCCCAGAAGACTGTTCGCTGTGCTGATATCATTTCTGCACAGGGGGGAACGCATATAAGGCGTTGCTGGGTCATCTGATGTCCCTTTTGCTTTCCTTCGTCGCTCTTCTCCTTCGTCTCTCCTCACTGCTGCCCGTCCCTACTGCGCGTGCTGCTTCAGCATTACTGTAAGGCCTACAGCTTTTCAGATACTCTCTCATTATATTTAGTAAATAAGTTTGTTCCTCCTCAGATTGTTGCCACTGTTCTATTTTTTTTTTTTAATTATTTTGGGGTCCCCTGTTCCCCTTTTCTGGAGGTGTGGACTTTGCGAAGTCCTTCTGCCCCACTGGTCACAGAACTGGGCTGAACCAGCCTGTAAACTGTTGACAGGTTCCATGATAGCCTTTTAGATTTGCGTCTATTACTGAAATAATGTCATATTCTCATTACTAACAATTTTCCAGTATAAAACGATAACACTTGGTAACAAATCTGGGCTAATTCATTCTGTAGGCTCATCTGAAAACATGTTAACTTTGTTTTGACAGTGTTAACAAGCGTGTAGTGGAACTGGAAGCTGGAGATGGTAAAATCCAACCTTGGAATCAATGGTAATTTCTTAGAATTCTTACTGCTAAGAACCGATACAATGCTTACACAAGGAAAGGAAGAACAGGTGCTGTTTCCTGTAGCCTTCTTAAAAAGCTTTGAGATCCCTTTATGCAGCTTTTAAAACAATCATTGGATTTGCATGTTCTCAGAGAGAAAGGACAGATGAGTCTCCTCTGCTGAATAGCCACGGGCACTGCTAGCAGGAATGGGATTTCTTATACTGCTCTCTATGTATTTATAACAATATTTTAGCTAGTATTTATTTATTGCAGTTGAACTTCATGTCAGATGCACCTATATAGGTCAGAAGAACTTTTTTTCATTCAACTACATACTTCAAAAAAGAAACAAAGCTTCAGAAATACACCTTGTTCTGTGCTTCAGTGGTTTGCATCTGCAGAACCAGTCCTCTTGGTGTGACCCTTGCCTCCAAATTTTGCTTTCATAGCTAATAATAAGCAGACTGCAATTAGACTTGGTTCAAACGAGAGTTAAAATGATTACTTAAAAATTTCAGGACAAAGAAAATAAACTCAGGACATGCCTCACTACACACAGGTGAATACAGCACAGAAATACATGTTAAATAGCAAGTCTCACAGACAGACTTTAATATGACAGGTAGGAAAGAGAAAGCATAGAAGTGAGCTGAGGGTTAAGAGCAATTGGCTTTGGCTGTCACTGGGAGATCTGTTGAGAAAGAAGAGGACAAAATCTTTCTCAGGGACCAGGGGAAATGCTTTCAAACTAAAACAGAGGAGATTTAGATTGGACAGAAGGAAACAAAAAAAAAAATTACAGTAACAGTAGTGAAGCAGAGGAACGGGTTCCCCAGAGAGATGGTGGATGCCTCATCCCTGGAGACACTCAAGGTCAGGCTAGATGGATCTGTGAGCAACCTGATCTATCTGCAGGTGTCCCTGTTTGGGGGGACTAGATGACCTTCAAGGGTCCCTTCCAACTCAAACGATTTTATGGTTCTATGATTCTACAAAGCGTTCCTAAGCTAAAATACTCTCAAATTCCATCCCAGCTGACTGTTCACACCAGGCACAATTCATCCCATAGAGTTTCAGAAGCTAATTTACCGATGAAGCTCACATGTGGGCTTCGTGTGGAATCAACCACTGCAAAACCGAAGCAGAAGAGACCTTTCAGATACTTGCACGCCAGCAACTCTTGCCTCTTTCCACCACATCCTCAGGCCTGTTGCATTCTGAATCAGAGGGTACACATTGTGGAAAGTAAGGCTTGTGAGATATCAGGGGCTTTGGAGAAAAAAAAAAAAAAGTGAAAGAGAATCTCATATGCACAGAGATTCTCTGTGTGAAGAACTTTTTGTAAATGAGTTCTGAGTACATCATGCAGAGCAATCCTGAGGGATGATACCAAAAACTAGAACCAACTCATGTGGATTTTCCTCTGTGCCAAGCAGTTACCTTGTCCACTTCACAAGGCTAATCTGCAATGGGCTATCTGCATCAAGAGGAGTTCTCTGCTGTCTTCATTCTATATTATGGGAAATTGTCAAGGTGGTGTTTCTGTCATCGTGAGGAAAAAGATTATCTTTTTCAAACATCTCACTTGCATTGCAGATTGCTTGCTTATTGCTTACTTTTACCAAGACATTTAGGTTAGATCTTTTTTTCTGGTGTAAACTGGGAGTCAGCTTAAAGGTTACAGCAGGAATAAGCACAAACTCATTCTAAATTTAACTAATTCCAAGAAAAGGGAAGGGGCACATCTGACAAAACCTTAAGAGGTTTTGTTTTTGTTTTTGTTTTTTTTTGTTTGTTTGTTTGTTTGTTTTTAACCAATATAAAATACAAATGACCTCCAGAACGCTGAAATTTAATTGCAAATATTTAGTAAGCCTGAAAGTCTGCCTCTTCCAGAAGAAACTGGTAAATTTTTCAGGGGATCAGGGGAGATGAAAAGAACCAGTCCTCTTCTCAGGGCTATAATAATTTAAGGACCAATATCTCTATCAATATCTGAATCATTACTCCTAAATTTGCAGATGTCTGGAAAAAGATTTGAAAGTGAAATAAGGCAGAAGAGTAGGAGCTCTTTACTCCCAGGGAATTTCATATGCTTGAAGAAAAGCAGTTGGCTTTGCCTTCTGCTGAAATGCAGCTCTCTCTGGGGTAGAGAGAAGCAGCTGTGTAACAACACGTAGCGATGGCACACAGGAACTTGTCAGGAAAGGAAAAATTGCACATGAAAGTATAGTGGGATCAGGAAGTTTGCTAGACAAACTGTGCTGTCATTACCCATTCAGATTATCAGATTACTGGGAGAGAGACAGGGATTAAGTTTCCTATACCACAGGGTCTTTAAACACTCCTGTGTGGCAAAGCTTGAAGTTTGATATCTTATTTGAAGGTTGGCAACCACCACCTCATAGGGCCCTTTACTCTGATACTGCTGCTCTGCTGCTGCTTATGCTGTACAAGTGTCATAACTGCAGATATATTTTCACTGAGGAGCAACATTTGGTTACAGACTGAGAATGCTGGTGCTAATAACTTGTGTTGTTTCCAAAAAGGTTAAAAATAATAACAATAAAAAAAAAAGAAAGGAAAGGCAACAATCCAAATACGTATCAAAAGCTGCGCAACGCACCAAGTCAACAGGGACCTGAACTGAGATAATAAATAACTGGCTCTGGGTGGACATTAGAGGACTTAGCAATAGGCTAATAGGAACAATACATTCATAGACACATTAAATAAGACAGTGCTGCTCAAAAGAAAGTAAATAATAAATTGCAGTTGGCTAGGGTGGGGTTTTTTTGTTTATTTTTAATATATACTAGGACACTCTTTGAAAAACAAATTCTTGAGAATGTTGCCTGCTCTTGAGATGTATCCGTAGCAGAACAAAAGATCTGCAGGGATGATTAATAAGTAGCTCTGTTTCTCAAGCACTGATTAACAGCATTCCCACTTACACAATACTCCACTTGAATTAGCAGAACAGGATTGTCAGTGAATGGCACTAATGGGACTCGTAGCAGAGCAGCATAAGGAAGTCAATTTTTTCCTGTAAGCATATTCTGATTATCAGGAACTTATTTGTAATCATCTCACTTACAGTCTGCATTTGTACAAGCGAGAAGGCAGAAGAGGGAACACAGACTTCATGTTAAGAGTGATTATTCATTAATAAATTAACTACTATATTAACAACTGCAATTATTTCAACAGCAGTACATATGGGTTGATAAGGATGTGTCAGCTAACCTCAGACAACCAAATGAGGGCTCTAGCATAGGAGGAGTTCTCCCACATTCCTCTGGGCTAGTCATACCTGGCAGGCCTGTTTTTCCCTTTCTTCCACTGCTCCCTCTCACAGCTGTCCATAGAGGAAGCAATTAACAACTGCAGGTCCAGACTTAAGAACACATTATGTGGGTCCAAAACCACCTGAAGTACATCAGCCTTTCTATGAAGTGGAGGAATTGACTTCCCTTGACACTGGAAATACCTTTGAAAACCCCACGGATTCTGATAGCATCCTACAAGAATCAATCAGAGGTGCAATGAACAAAACTGTTATGATGGTCTTATGCCCGTTGGCTGAGGGAGAAAAACAGATGTGACTGTTACTGACTTGATGAGAAAAAGCAACAAGAAAACATGCTGTATGTTTTTAACCTTCTTCTTATGTATCTTTACAAAATGGAAAGAAGGAACGACCTCTTCTGTTTTAGATTGCTCTCAACTACCTTGGCTTGGGAAAAGTTGGACAATTAGCTCAGTGTACTAGGTAATGAAGAACGGGGGAATATTTGAATGAAGATGCATCTCCCTATCCCTTCCACTTTTTCTATTTCCCGCTATACACAGAATCAGAAATATAAAGCAAAAGAGGCCTGGAAAATGGTGAATTTCACATCCGTCACCAAGAATGAATATCTGGGGAACTGCTGGGAAGGCTATGGAGTAAATCCATGCAAAGGCACATCTTCACAGAAGCATGTGATGGACAAGAAGGTGACTGGCAAGAGCCAGTATGAATGTACCAAGGACAAATCACTTGTGACCAACCTGGTTGCCTTCAGTGGTGAGATGACTGCCGAGGTAGGGAAGAGCATGGGAAGGGCGGCTGATGTCATGCGCTTTGACAAGAGTGGCAAACTTGCAGTCAAACTGGAGACAGAGTGGTTGAGTGGACTCCACAGTGGTAGGAAAACTAGGCTGCACTGAAAAGCAACTGGTCATCTGGAGTTTAGGGGTAGTGGTCACTGGGTTAAAGCTTTGTTGACAGCTAATTCCTCATGACACATCTCAGTGGTGTACCATACCAGAGCCAACAATGGATAGTAGCACAGAGTGCACTGTAAGCATGTTGGTTTAGAATAAATTTGTGGGTTGGGATGGGCCAATTAAGACAATACGATGCAAGGCAAGGCATTCAGGTGGATCTTACAATGACATTAGTGCACTACAGAATCACAGAACAGTTCAGGGTGGATGGGACCTCTGTCAATTATCTTGTCCAACACTTCTGCTCAAGAAAACACCTACAGCAGCTTGCCCAGGACCGTGTTAATACAGAGAGCTGTAATTTGTGCAAACATTAGGGAGTTGTGAGTCAGTGTCATGTTTTGTTGTTTCTACATGTTTTTCCTTTCTGTTTTAATCAAATGTATGTATGTTATTTTTTTTATTTGGCCTAGAAACTCCAGGCTTGTCCTCAGAGAAAAAGCATACTTTCAAAATATGTATCTTTGGAAAAAGACTTTGGAATAAGTTTATTTTGAAATGAAATTGTAACTGTTCCAAACTCTGAAACAACTGTTTTCCTGGGAAAAGTTGAGTTTCCGAAGAACATCAAAATGAAGTAGTTCAATAAAAATAAGAAGACTTATTGGCACATTGGCACAGAATTATCCACTGAAAAACTGCATTGATGAAAAATTAAGCTTGTTTTGGCTGTTCTTCTGTATAGTGCAAAATGATCTATGTGCATTACCTCTTCCTTAACACAATAGAATTTGAAAGTCTGCAAATTCCTCAGATGTTAAGAACCACAGGAATATACAGCCTTAGATTTCCATTAGTGGAAGTGCTGCATGTTTTCTGTTTTTAGTTAAGAGATTTCCTACCCATATTCCAAAGGAGAACTAATCTTATTTATACAGCTCTGGATAACTGGAAAAGTACAATCAAGGCTTTTATTTTCTTTCTATGAGGCATCTAATGGTTATTACTGGGGGCTAGATACTAATATTTTAGCTACTAAGCTGAAATAGGAAATATTTTACTTTCTTTGTGCTAAGTTTTTATGCATAGAAATTCAACTACATTTTCTAGTTTCCAGTCTTTCCTGTAGCCAATCCCATTTAAATGTTTCCTTTAAGCAGCAGCTAACATTTATCTGAAAGGTGATTCTATGATTTATACATAACCATAAATTTTCTCCCGTATGAGTCGATTCAGCCAATGTTGAAGCTAATCCTTAAAGTGTTTATGAGCAAAGAAAAGTATGTAGTGATGTTTAACAGAAGGCTCTGGGAACAAACACTAGGTATGGAAACACACAAGCCAAGAAGGCCACATCACAAGAACATTTGAAGTGGAAGCCATCAAAGGATAAGTCTTTTTCTGCTCAGTCTTGGATAGAAGGAGAGGAGGAAGGTGGGCAATAAACATGCTTATGTATACCTCTCTCACCTACTCCTACCCTGTAAAATCCACTCTATACTGTGTACCAAACCACATCTTTCACAAATTACTACGACAGCTGTTTTCTGTGATTTTTTTTCCAAGTTTCTACTTATTTCCAAACCATATCAATTGCCATTATTTTCACTGTATCAACAAACCTAGATTTGGAACCGAAATATAAGTGGGAATCACCATGCCTGACTTCAAACATCTAAAGATTAAACATCCAAATGAGTCTAATCACCCACAAAATCATGGGGAAGGAGCCTGTTGCTTTCAGAGGATGAGACACCTGATCCCAATGTACTTCTGTCTCAGGGAAGATGAGTTATCATTTGAGCTCGTTTCTCTTGGTTGACTGTGACAGGAGTCTGAGCAACCAGTCTAGAGTTTGCCATCTGAGTTTTAGATGCATAAATTGTCACAGAAAAACTCTCTGAATTTCTCTTCTTTGACCAAACATACAGAGACTTCTGTTAAAATAACTAGATGCTTTAACAAAAATAAATAAATAAATAAAAGTATAATTCATAATTAACAGTATTTCTGAATGTTTCTTGTATGGGGAACAGCAGCTGTATTCACATGTTAATACCAGTAAATACTAGCTTAATGTGGCTTTTACTATTTGAAAAAGTAGTAAGAGACTTGTACAATTACTGGTTTTTTAACATACCGAAATAGAGAATTCTTGTTAGTGAAATGTATTTTTAGCATCTCAAAGCTTGGATTACACCATCAGCTTGCAAATCAGAAGAAGAAAAAAGCTTTCTTGTGGTGGTTTGAATTTTTATACAGTCATCACAGATCCACAGCTTCAGTTCAGATGCAGTTATTAGATCATTCAACCTATTCTCCTATGTAGAAAAACACACATAAGCCTGTTCTCATTTATGTAGCTTGCTTCTGTGGCTAACCCCTCTCGTGTGAGCCTAACTTCTCATTTAAGACTGCAGTGCTCTTGCACCAGCATTAGTTCTTAGTTTTTTTTCCACTACTAGATTAGAGTCACTTAGTACTTTTTATTCTATCCCTGTGCACGCAATTATCACAGAATCACAGAATTATCGAGGTTGGAAAAGACCTAGAAGATCATCCAGTCCAACCATTACCAATACTTCCCAGCTAAATCATACCCCTCAACGCAACATCCAAACGTTTCTTGAACACTCCCATGGTCGGTGACTCCACCACCTCCCTGGGCAGTGCATTCCAATGCCTGACTACCCTTTCCGAGTAGTAATACTTCCTAATGTCCAGCCTGAACCTCCCCTGGCGCAGCTTGAAACCATTCCCTCTAGTTCTATCACTGATTACACGAGAGAAGAGGCCGACCCCCAGCTCACCACAACCTCCCTTCAGGAAGTTAGAGAGAGCTATAAGGTCTCCCCTGAGCCTCCTCTTCTCCAGACTAAACAATACAGCTCCCTCAACCGCTCCTCATAAGGCCTGTGCTCCAGACCCCTCACCAGCTTTGTAGCCCTCCTCTGAACACGTTCCAGGGCCTCAATGTCTTTCTTGCAGTGAGGGGCCCAAAACTGAACACAGTACTCGAGGTGCGGCCGCACCAATGCCGAGTACAGGGGGACAATTACCTCCCTGTTCCTGCTAGTAACACTGTTTTTGATGCAAGCCAGGATGCCGTTGGCCTTCTTGGCCACCCGGGCACACTGTCGGCTCATGTTCAGCCGAGCATCAATCAGTACCCCCAGGTCTGTTTCCTCAACGCAGTCCTCCAGCCACTCCGCCCCAAGCCTATAGGCTTATATATTATAAACCACAATCAAGCTTTTCAAGTCATTCACAGTAAGATTTCTTCTGTCCTTTCAATTATTTTTCTGAAGAGCATTTACCAAGCACTTTAAATTATGTACACATGCGTGTAAATACTACTCAGGAATACATAGTGACCTTTCAATGAGGTACTGATTGTAGCATTACAAACATTATCTGCTTATAACTTTGAAGGCTACCACCAAAAGTTAATGAGGTTACTACTGCTCTGTGAGGGATGCCAATGCCAGACTATAGTTAGTACAGATAGCACAGTTGTTAGAGATCATGCATGGGACCCACGTTTTGCCGTTACAGGAGACCCCTCTGACCTAGGATTGATCACTTCAACTTCTTAACATCAGATATATCTAACTCAAGAGTAAACCCCATGGAATCATGTAGGGAATACTGTCTGCCAAAACTATGTATGTCGTTTTGAAGATTAGCAGCTATTACATGGCCTCCCAGACTAGCTCAGGAGAGCTGTGCTCTGGAGCACAGAGGCTTTGTTCTTCCATTCCAGAGTTGGAAATACAAATGGTTTTTAGTATTTAGATTGCTTTTTTAACTACCTATTTTTCCCCATCCAGAGTTTCTAATTAATTAATATGCTTATTCTAACTAACTTCCATTTTCTCCTGTCTGTAACAAATATAACAAAAAATGTAAACGCAGTTGATGATCATCACTGTAAAATGCATCAAGAAACTTTGCCGCAATTCCTTACACATTAGAGCTCTTTCAAGAGGAACAACTGCCAGAGGATCCTCTCTGCTTTCTCAACTTCTACTCATAGAATCATAGAATCACAAGGTTGGAAAGGACCTACAAGACCATCCAGTTCAACCGACCTCCCATTACCACTGCTACCACAAGCCACTAAACCATATCATCTCGTAGCTCCTCATCCAGACGCCTCTTGAACACTGCCAGGGACGGCAACTCCACCACATCCCTGGGCAGCCATTCCAGTGTCTGACCACTCTCTATGAGAAAAAGTTTTTCCTTATGTGTAATCTAAACCTCTTCTGGTACAACTTGTGGCCATTTCCTTGGGTTTGTTGCCTGGGTGAAGAGGCCAAACCCCTTCTCATCAAAACCTCCCTTCAGGAAGTTGTAGAGTGCAATGAGGGCTCCCCTGAGTCTCCTCCAGACTAAACAATCCCAGCTCCCTCAGACACTCCTCATAAGGCTTGTGCTCCAGACTCCTCACGAGTTTCGTTGCCCTTCTCTAGACACGTTCCATGGCCTCAATGACTTTCTTGTAGTGAGGAGCCCAAAACTGAACACAATACTCAAGATGCAGCCTCACCAGAGCTGAGTACAGGGGTATGATTACCTCCCTGATCCTGCTGGCCACACTACTTCTAATTCGGGCCAGGACGCCATTGGCCCTCATGGCCACCTGGGCATACTGTCGGCTCACGTTAAGCCAAGCATCAGTCAACACCCCCAGGTCCCTTTCCTTTTCATAGTCGTCCAGCCACTCAGCCCCCCAAAGCCTATAGCACTGCATTGGGTTATTGTGGCCAAAGCGCAGGACAAAGCGTACCAATCTTAGAGGGTCTCAACTGCTGATAGAACAGTGATGGAATAAGTGAATCATGAAAAAGTACACGCTTATTTTTATTAATATTCTGCATAACTGAGAACATCATCCCTGGTATATTTCTGGTTCAAACCATCATAAGTTAAGAAGCTTAAGTGCAGTAAAAAAAAGATATTACAAACTGAATATGGTTAATTTTTGCACTTGGAAAATTCCACTAATTCCAACCTCCACAATGCATGTAGAAAGTATTCACCATAGTTAATGTATACTTGGTTCTCTCATTGGCTTTCAAGCTTGTGATCAACTATCCTGAAGGGTCTAATGAGTTTTTTAAACAGTAAATATTCATATTGCAATATAAACAATGCAAAATAACCTAATAGAAGCCCAAAGTTCACAAAAAGTACTTTTAACAGAGCAATTCTGTAGCAGTCCATTGACACCGGAGGCAAAAGATGGCATCAGTGGATTTATGAGCTGGTAACTGAATTATCAGGAAAATTAATTTCAAAACAGATGCTTCTTTCAAATACAACCTTAGTGACAGCAGTGATTTCTGTAGAGGTGGAGTCTGCATCTTTTCTCTCAGTACGAGGTACACAAGAAATAGCCACTTCCAGATTAAGAAGAAAGAAAACCACTCAGAAGAACAAGGAAACGAGAAAATATCAAATGAAGATGCTTGGTGGGGGGGGGGGGGGTTAGATCTTTCACAGGCAGATCAACAGCATTAGCACAAGTTACCACTTCAATCCTTTCCCTTAGGAAGCAATGAACAACTGAGTTTGTTTGCTTGAGTCAGCATTTGGAGCAGTTCATAATGTTTTCCATTGGAGGGGAAAATCACTCTAAGGTCAGTAAAACAACCTTCTCTTTGATGCCACGTAGGCAGGGGCCAGCATTTCAATTCAGATAAAATTCTTCTCTCTTGATTTTATATGTTATATAAAGATAAGGTCACTTAAGCTATGTTACACCAAATCATTCCAGGCATAATGAACTGTGGATAACTTTAGTTTTGCAACAGCAGAACCTGACTCCATGGACTGATTCACATGGGATTTCTCTCAGGGCGGTAGGAGCAGAACCTCGTTTAGTCAGGAACAGCACAGTAGCATTCTATCTTGAAATAGCACGAGTTATTTTGATATCTGGATGTAAACATTTCTGAGAAATTTTATCCCACACACTAATTAAATCTAAATTATTTTTATTTCATAAATCGCAAGTATGATGAAAGCTGGAAATTTCCATAAAGTCTCTTCCCTCATTTGCTATTCTTAGTAACGTCACCATTTCATACTCTCTTAATACTTTCCAATAAGGAGACTAAAAAAGAACTATGCAGCAAAGCAGCTTTATTTCTGCCCTCGGCTAAAGTTTCTGAGCATTTTAAATATCCAAGCAAACAGAGACGTGCTCTCAGCTTGTAACTGTAGAGACAGCCTGCCCGAAGACAAGCACCAATGCACTGTAAACTCATTCAAGGCTGCACAAACATTTATCATCTTAGCAATATGTGCTTTAACATTAACTATCTTCAATAATTTCCTTTACCACAGGGGCTTTTTTTTCCCCATTAAGTAAAATGCAGCTGTCTTGGAAAAAAAATTGCTGAGCTAGTGAAAATAATTCTCAGCCCCTTGAACCAATTAATCTTTTTCATAAACTGGAAGTCAAAGATACTCTTGACTCTTGTTGTGCATTTCCTCAGCTGTGAAAGTATTAAGGTTGCTGGACATCAGTTACTTGGCAATTTTACCACCCAAGGGCAGATTCAGTACCATTTATCAGCATATTAAATATATTTTTAACTTTTATATAATGGTTATTTTATAACCATTTATTTTCATCTTTGAAGTTTCCATTATCTTACCCAGAAGGATGAGGAGTTCCTACTTGATAAGTGCACTCAGCAACATGTTTTAGGAGGATGGATAACCAAGGTTTCATTCAACTCATCCAGTCACAGGCTTTTTCCTAAATTTATGTACCTAAATGTGGTGAGACTACTACCATTAGACACTGAAATACACTGTTGGAAAGACCAGGATGTAGACTGAAGCTGCAGGCTCATGTCCTTGCTCCAGACCTTTAGGTAATGCAACGTTACGACCTGGTAACACAGAACCATAGGGGCTGCTGTATCACAGTAAAGGTGGGAGTCATCAATGACAGCACAGGCAGGACGTACCCTACGTTTCCAACACCCACATAGGTTCTTGAAGTGAATGACAAAACACTCCTCTCGCAACATGACCAAGATTTCACTCAAAAGAGATCACAAAAAATACACGAGTGCACTTACTAGGAATAAAACTCAGCAAAAGAAAATCCAAACCTAATGAAGATCAAGACTCAGAGCGCAAGTTTTTAGTGGAATCAAGCAAATTGCTTTTAATACAGAATAGATAGCCTGCAGACAGCTCACTTTCACTCAGCCCTATCAGTTCCCATGTTAGGCTACTCAGTAATTAGAAAAGATATCAAAATTACTGGCAATGCTAGATAGCTTTAATAGTGCCGTATATTAAAATAAGTCATACTGGCAAAAGATTTCAGTATCAGCGTTAGGAAATTCACTCTGGAGTGAACACCTTACTCATTAAATAGTTCATAATATTCCTCAAATGAGATTGTGCCAGTAATCCTACTGTCCAGTCCAAGCTGCAGCAAGTGAAATTGCTTCCTGCTTATCAAAGTTCCAGCCCCTCAAGCCCCCCCAGGATCTACAGATAATTTTTATCCTTGGCCAGCACTTAAAATGTTAGGTGCTGTTCCACACTGGAGGCTCCTGTCTGTTATTGTGAAGAGAATCCATTATAATCCATCTTTGGTGCTTACTCAAATGTTTTTGGAGTTTGCTTTTAAAGTATGTTATTTATTTACTATTTACTTATTGCTTGCTGTGAAAAACGTTGCAAAAATGCAGCTGTAATACAGTGAGAGATGATAGCAGGGAAATTCCTTCCCAACTTTAAGAGTAACTGGTAAAATCAACTTTAATATTCAAACATTGGAAGTGGACATTTTTTAGACTATAATCAAAGTTGTTTTTTTGTTTGTTTGTTTTTCCAATTTATTACTCAAGACATTTGCATCAGTGTAAAGTTTAACATGAAATCTTAATTTCCCCATATGCCCAATAAATTTCTAATCCATTCTTCAATAGTCAATATTAGAAAATAATATACGCTGAAGAGGAGACACTTGGTGTAAAGATTTTACCTGACATTGCTTATTCAAAGTAAATTAGGCCCAGTTGTAGTTTTTGGCGGAATGAGACTCAGTGAATATAAGAAAAATACATCCAATGGACATGTAACAAGAATGGGACACTCTTGTTTTTTTTTCCCCTAAATATTACTTGCAAAGCACAAGGACTTGAATTATCAGAATTTTATTTCTGTTACAAATTATCACAACCACAATTGAAATAAAGCAGAAAGCATTGAGTAAACAGAACTGTAAGATACAAGATTAATCGAAGTGTAAAAGGCTCATCCAGGACTACTGCTAGAAAACCAGTGATTGCGTATCAGAAAAAAACAATTCTATGCAAACACCAAGTGAAAGAGAATAAGCAGCATACTGCAACTGACAGGAATTAAAACACCATGTTATACAAGTTTCCTGAAGGAAACTGGATTATCACTACTACCCATGAGTTTTGTTTGGTGCTTATGTTTAGCTAATACATAAACTTCCAGAAGAAACACTGATCTTCAGTTTAATTTATCCATGTTGCTCATATATCAGACAATCTATTTCCAAAAGCATATTTAAAGTCTAGTCATGAGAAGTCATACATACTTAAGTTGCTGCGTAAGGCTAAAAAGAGTCACTAAAGGAATGTGAAGGTACATTATTGCTTTGTAACAGGAATTTAAATGAAAATTCTTTATTGAGCTCCAAGTAGAACATTTTGAATCACTAAACAAATAAGGGTTTCATATATACAATTATTTTAAAAAGTATATAACATTATACACTTTAAGGCTTTAATACAAGAAATACAGAAACAGAGTTTTCATACTCCGAAGCCTGTCTCATTGTTGCCTAGGCACATGGACAAGTACAATGTTCTAAGCAGTCAGTAATTAACATGGCAGAAGTTCCTGAAAAAGAGAAAAACAGAATTTATTTGTACACAACCTGAGTAGCAACTACTAGTTTTCTGAAGACTGTCAGATTACAAGCAGTAGGATCAGGCAATAATGTGTACAATAAATACATGTAGACTTAGGGAAACCCATGGCAAAGACTGCTGTCATTGAATTCAATGCAAGTGTGACAATAGGTTCAATAAAAGCAACTAATTCTGTCACTATAATCATATTATTTGACCAATAACAAAGCAAAACAGGGACACCTGATTTTTATTTTTATTTTTCTCTCCAAACAGAACCGGGAAAACTAAAGTTTACAGAACTTCAGGACTGTATAGCGGAGAAACTGAACAAATTCATCTCATCCTTCATATAGAAGGTACTAACAAAGGATGGCATAAAAAAATACAACTTGGGTAAGCGTTCCAGAAGGCTGAATTCACTTTTGATTCACTCATTCACCTACTAGCCAAGCCCTACCACTAGCCATTTTAGTTTTAAGTCATACAGTTTCATTGTAGATGCAAATGGACACTTAATGATTTATGTGAAACATCACTAACTTTCAGTAGATAAAGAGGGCCTATAAGAAAGAAGGGGACAAACTCTTTAGCAGGATCTGCTGTAATAGAACAAAGAGAAATGGTTTCAAACCAAAAGAGGGGAGATTCAGATTGGATGTAAGGAATTATTGTCTTTTACAAAAAGGGCAGTAAAGAACTGGAACAGGTTGCCCGGAAATGAGGAGGAGGTCCAGTCCTTGGAGAAACTCAAGGTCAGGCTGGACAGGTCTATGAGTAACCTTATCTACCTGTAGGTATCT
This sequence comes from Alectoris magna, assembly GCA_030625065.1. Classification (NCBI taxonomy): domain Eukaryota; kingdom Metazoa; phylum Chordata; class Aves; order Galliformes; family Phasianidae; genus Alectoris; species Alectoris magna. The sequence goes on from CM060561.1 coordinate 6,989,068, forward strand.
GGGGATACTACAGGGGAATTGGACTAGATGACCTTCAAGGGTCCCTTCAAACTCAAATGATTTCATGATTACATGGTGTTGAATGTGTCAATAGAGATTTAAACAGTTTCACTATGTGTATTTTAAAAAGATGCTCTGCTTTGCTGCAGCGGATCTAGCAGCTTCTTTTTCCTCTCCGTTACTGAATCTTTGCCCTTTGAACCTGAGAGGGCAGAAATCTTCTCCAAGCTTTCCTAACCTTTATAAGGTCCTCTACTTTAAATTTGTGTAGTAGTCTCAAAATTGTTCTAAAACCATATTTGTATGTACAAAAAAAATCATTTAGCTTGTGGCAGTTGCCTCCTAAATATACTATGCAATACGATGTATAAAATATTTTAAAGTATGGAGCTCTAAGTCATGTCCACTACAGGCACTGAGTGCACGGGTTTAGCAGTAAGAATAACTGGTCCAACTAGGAAGCAGAGAGAATATCTGTGCAGAATAGTTCAATTATTTCTTACTTTATGTATTGGATTTATCAGAAACAGCATGGCTAGCTATTCTATAGCTAATGTTTCTCAGTGACTTGCTCTCCATTTGTGCCAAAATTCACTTTGCTTCTTGTGCAGAAATGCTCACCTTTAAATCTTTTCACAAAATGCTTTATTCAGCTTTATAAAACCACTTTAGACAAGCCTGCTGACCAGATCAGGATTTTAAGTTTCCATTTGAACATCAGAAGCATAAAATTACACTCACTTTCATTCACTTTCTACTGTGATGACATTCTTAATTAGCTGAAATGCTATCAGAGGTAAATATACCTTTTATTCCCAGCATGAGATACGTTTACACAATAAGCAAACAGCCAGAGGACAGTGTATGCACACCAGTACAGTTTAATGCCCTGTTTAATGACAATTTAAATTCATGCCTTTTCCCAGAGGAATTGAAAATGGGCAGTGATTTGGACTGTATTCTATTTCACTACCTGTAACCATTATGTAATTAAAACCTTATGTATAAAAACTAAGGACCCGATCAGAAGATCCATTATTTATCTAATGATTTCAGAGATGAGTGAAGATACCTACCAAAGCATCAGAAGATTAAGGTTTTTGTTTTTGTCTTGGCTGTCCAAGGAGTTGAGTTTCCTGACAAGAGAAAAAAAGACATTTTACTAAATCTGAAATATTTCCAAATAAAAAAATAAAGAAAACAATATAAATCAAACTACAATAGAAACTTAATGATTAACAAAGCTTCAGATAACATTTGCAACGTTTAAGTTACTAGAATTTATGGAAAAATAATATATTACAAACTACTGGTTATGAGGTTTTACAGTTGTTTAATAGGGAATAGTTTGTCCACATTTAACTATCTAAGCTAAGGATTTTAGATTACTAACACAAATTAAACGTTTTAAAATGAGAATTTAGGTGTTCTTAAAACCTTTCCTACATTCTGAAATGCAACTTTCTAAGTTGTAGTCTCCCTGTTTTTATTGGTTAAACTAAAATAAATTAGTGAGATTAAAATCTTATTGGATTTATTTACCTTTGCAAATGAAGACCGTTTTAAGGGTTACACATCCTCTGCCTCTGACGAAAGCGACCTCAATTAGTCAAGTCAGAAAGTCTTTAAAAGCTTTGTGTTTATTGCTTCCAGCACGGAGCGAGGTGGTCATTAACGTACCAAAATTCTCATAAAAATTCCAAAGTTGCACTAGTGAAAAAACGCTCAACAAGGTGAAAACTAGTCACATCGTTTTCAGAAAATTCATTAGCTATTTTAACCCATTTTTTACAAAAATATTTTGATTTAATGTGGCACTCAAGCAGATCCATACCATTTGGATACTTTAAACAGCATTTATATCTACGGTGAGTATGTAAACGTACATTTAGGTTTATACCTTTTTTTTAAAAAAAAAAAAAGTTGTGCAATGTTTAATATAAGCCTGTTATGCTGACCGCTGTTAAATTGATTTCTCCCTGTTTACTACTATTTATGAAGTTTTATTATAAGATAGAGCATAAAATTAATCTCACACACACTGATTTTCTTTCAAAAGTTTATTTAGTATCAAGCAAGGGTAAAACTTTGCTTAACACTACAGAACATTTCAAGACTTGAATTACAAAATACCACATTATTTGCATTTGTAATTTGCTTCCCTTTTTACGCATGTTTGCAAAGAGAAAAAAACTAGCAAATGGCTGAAAATAAAAACTAAAAACTAAGTTGTTGAAAACCTTTAAAATAAAAGGTTACGCTTATGTTAAAAGAACGGACTAACATATTTAGTAAACCTAGTTTAACACTAGTTAATCAAAGGTTATTTTTTTGATTACCTATTTTTCAAATACAGTCTGGAAATAACAAAGTTCCTTGTTTTACATATCTTTCTGTCCAGGTTGTTCTTTCAACAAAATATTTTAAGCTCAGTCCATCCATTCAGATTTTTAAGCGTTTTGATTTAATAAAAAGGGATTGTTCATAGAAAAAATTACTTTGAACAGTATACAGGACTGGTGGAGATTGGATATTTCACAACATCAGACAGTACAATCAGTATCTGGCATATGGCTGGTCTCTGTAGACTCCTTTTGTCGTCCTTGCCGAAGGCGCCTTGTGTCTTGAGTTGGTCCATTCTTCTTGCCCTACAAGAAGGGAAAACACAGTTAGACCTCTTTCAATATTCTCCAATGCTGTGCTTTTTTCTTAATTGTGAAATTAATGTAAACACTGAAACCAAGGTATACAAATGGAAGTTTAACACTTGGTCAAAAAAATGTGAATGCAACAGATCTGAATGAGCTAGCTTAGTCTTTCAGCCCATAACAGCACACAGTGTGATGAGACTTAAGGTGAAACTATCTAAGATTCTGGCATTCAGCTGAGTCTGCATAGTGCAAAGGCAAAAAATGCCAGGTACATTAACAGACTAATGATTACACTAGAATGAAATAACGGAAGGATTTCAGTTACATTTAAGTGACTCAGAAATAAATTTATTTTGATCAGTACAAATTTAGGCTTAATTCATATATGCTATCTAATAGTGAAAACCCACAGCTTCACTGCAAAGGCAACATTTGACTTCACTGAACACTCTAGCTGGCAAGAAATACGAAGGTACGTTATAAAATTAAGGAGAAAGATACATCAGTTGTTTGAATTTTGACAGAAAAAAAAAAAATTGTCAAAAACGTGTGCTATACTCAATGCTTCATAATTCTACCATTTTCACGGTCATAGATATTAAGAAAAAGTAGCAACACATCTTATTAAATAAGAATCTGAAGGCAACGTCAGGCATCAACACATCTTATTTAATGAAGGCAATGTCAGGCATTCATAACAAGAGGAAGATTCAGGACCAAATGCAGAGTTTTAACAAAACATGACTTAGGCATACTTTAAAATGTAAGCACAAGCCATATAATCCCTGAATCTGAAAAGGAAAGAAATCCCGAAAACAACCACACACATTCTAGATCTGTCTTCTGAGAACTGCTCTGCACTAAGCATAAAGGTGTACAGCTGAATCCAGTCCTATCCAGAAACTAAATGTGAAATCTAAACGACTAGATATAGTAATCTAAAATGTTGAAGTCCACAGAACAAAAATGTTACAGTCAACAAATGAAGAACCTCTGTATTTCTTTGAATGATAAAACATCTTCCTCTTATGGCAGGTGTCTGCCATCAGCTGACACAGTTAGGAAATCAATAATTTCAAGAGTACAATTTCATCATCTCATTGTAATAGTCTAATTCCAGCTACTTTATTAAAAATAAAAAAGCTCAAATTTCACTGTAAGGCTGAAAGAATTAAAATTTACCTTAGCCATCTGGTAAAACAGAGTAATATGCATGAAAAGCAACCTCTGGGGCTTATTCATTACTGTGAAAGCAAGTCTTGTATTATGCAGGAGAACCCTGGCCACACAGTAAAAGCAACTGGCTAAGGTATAAGAAATAAAAAAAAAACTATTATAGCTTTTAAGTAGTGCTGCAAAGAACAGTTTACATATAAAAAGCAGAGTTATTTAGTAGTAAGAACAGTTTGAGGGGACTACATGCTCCTTTTCAAGCGCCTGACTAAATGAGTGCAGTGGAGTCACAGTACTTGTCATCATGAAAGTAAATACTTTTCATGAAGTACTGTACTTCTGCATTCTTTAAATACTCTTAGAAATATCACACTTACTTTGGCAAGGAGTTTACTTTAATGAAAAAAATAAAGATTTCACTTACGTGTATCTATCTATCAGTATCAACTGAACGTGACGTGGGATAAAGCAATTTGAAATTAGCACTTCTTTTGATGAACTGACTTTTCTCTTAAGCAAAAAGAACTAGGTTAATTAGATGATATTGTGGAAACTAACATATATACATGTATATTTACAGAACCGTAGAATGGCTTGGGTTGGAAGGACCTTTAAGATCAGCTCCTTCCAATCCACCTGCAATAGGCAGGGTCACCTCTCTTTAGACCAGGTTTATGAAGACAAGGATCCTGGTTGAGGTAATTTTTGTTTCCACAGGAAGTGTTTTAAACACAATTCAAGAAATACTCATGAAATTATTTTAAGTTCTAAAATCCTGTAACATGCGTGACTCAGAATCACAACCCTCGTACTATGTACTAGTAATCCTCAAATGTTTGATATTTGAATGATCTTGATTTTAATTTCTCTGATCTCTAGCCAGAGATTTAATATTTATCCCTTAAGCAAAGGTGCCTTTTAACATGCTTTATGCCTCTAATCCGTAACAGATTTCTTTAATTAAACCTGTCACTACCACACTTCTACCTCAAAAAATGTGATCTTTACTACTGGCATATGGTTTTTGCTTCATTACACATTGTTTTGTCTCCGGATGAGTAACTCCCTGCCCTCGTGTCTATTAGCTACCTAACGTACTTTCACAACCTTTACCTAATGACTTTCTGCTTGATTTCATTGGACTGATGCATGCCAATGAAATAATGCAAAAAGACCATAAAAGTTTTAAACACATTTGGTTTGACTCTGTGTCAGAGAAGTTCAGCGTATTCTTTGCTGGTAGTGAGTTCACCACCAGTTATGCCATACTAAAAACATTTACTTTCAGCAGCAAACAACTGTTGAACTAAGGACCAACACGCCTTTTGTTTAGTTTAAATCTCACTGAATGAGACATGAAAATGGTATTTGCAACACAATTTAGACTATTCTCTTTTAGTTTGTTTCTCTGATTTCAGATTCACATGAGTACACTAGCTAATAGACCACAGAAGCCTCCTGCGGTGTTCTTCTCAATAACCACATGTGGAGCTCCGTGACAGTGCAAGAATTCCTAGCAGCTGTTAGCCACTGCAGAACTGAAGTTTGCCTTATGGAAATGCTACATCTTTGATTATATTATTTTTTCAGGCATCTTTACTACTGTAGTCACTCAGCTCAAAGCTACTCACCATATGATTCATATGTTTCTTCACTCAGTCCATGGCCGTAGTCATAGTAATCAGCTCCACTGTACAGGAGGGAAGCAGGAAGGAAAGCAAGAAATAAAGGAGTTACATTTTAAGAAGCAGTGCTTACCATTACACATTCTGACTTCAAAAACGGGGAATCTAGAATACAGATGTGTCCTAAGCAAAAGACACTAAGCATTCAAATGACAGTGAAGCTAAAAGGTCCTCATGGTTCATTAATGAGAAGGAAAACTAAACCACATTTACATCTGCTTAGGTTGATTTTTCCATCACTGAGACCCCAGTCCGCAGTGCAAAATGTTATGTGGGAATTTTACATTTATCATTACACCTACAGATGGGAAAGTTGAAGATCTTAACAGTGCCAATGAAAAGAGAAGCAGGTAATGTTCTGAATCCAATTCCTTTGCTATCATTGTCTTTTACTTCCTAGTTTGCATTTGAATCTTTGAATTCACAGAAAAAAAAAAAAAAAAAAAAGGATAAGCAAGGGTTATACATTGCCTACATGTTTGCAGAGTTTAGCATCTTCAAAACAAGACAGATGTGCACAAATGCAAAGGCCATCACTTGAAGAAGTAGAAAAGAAATGACAACCTGAATTTCAAAGCTTAAAGCAGAACTCTGCAGTCATTAGTATTCAAAAATTTGTATGAATACTATAACCATGGATTAAAACAGACTTCCATTTCATGATGACATTTTCTATTCACCTTAAGATCACTGAATGGAACCTAGAAGACAAGCACTACTAAAAGCAATATATCCATCATCCTTTTATATTCTGTATAAGTGTAGCTATGTATAGGCTATTATATATTGACCACTCCATTCATAAGGTAAAAGAAGTCTATTAGACACCTTTACAGGACATCAAAAACAAGTGTCTCGTTTTCTTTCCTTTTCTTTCTACCCACAGGCAGAGCACAAAGATGATAAGTGGAAAATATATACTCTACAAACCAGTATCACCAAATCTTTACCTGCTGGGTAAAGAAATCCTTGTAAAATATGATTACTAACAAGTAATTGCAAATACTGACAAAGCATTTCCAAAATTAGATGGATTGCTAACAAAATAAAAACCAGAGTGAAAAGGCAATTTATAGCCTTAACATGAACTAGCAGATAAAACATTATAATACAAATAATTCTTAAATAATTCTTAAGTCACAATTACTTCTAAGCTGAATAAGATCACCACAGATTTTTTAATTAGTAACTTCTGAATTCCACAAAATAATCCAAGCCAAATACAGTAAAGCCCTGATGTGTGCAAATACGTATCTGAAAACTGTAGCTGAATGTTTTTTAATTGCTAATGTAGTACTTCCCAAACAAAAAATGTTAACAATGCACTATGAAAACCCACACAATATATCCGTACCCAACAAAAATATTATATGTGGTTTGTCAGCCCATGTGATACACAGCACAGAAATAAGGTCGAAGTTTGAAGCCTAAGATATAACATAATCTTTCCCTGCAGCAGCCAGTGATAGAACAGTCTTTATTCTGACAACCAACCTGAAATTGACATGCACTATCCCTCCACACAGTACGTGATTATTTATTTTAAAACTGTCAACTTTAGAGGCCTGTAGCAGCTGAGCCTTATTCCTGTATCTGTCAATCCTGTCAGATTGACTTCTGCAAGGTTTCATTTCATAGACCCAAATAGCTATTAAACAAAAAGTGACTCATTTTACATTATGTAAACTGCAAAACAAATAAACATCTGAAAGGGAAAGTCTTCTACTTGCACTAAAAGGATATCATGCCTTATCTATATTAATAGACCGACCCTTCAAAATTAATAATCTATATAAAAATAGAAATAATAATGGGAAGTAAAGTTGCCCAGTGAAATTCAATACGTTTTACATCAATTTTTCCTTCTTCTCAGTGAGGAAAGCTAGCTTTGTTTGTTTGTTTTTGCAACGAGACATAATGCTTGCTAGGGAAAAAGAACAATTTTTTTTTCTATTTTACACATGGATATCAGAATTAGTTAAGAAACTGATGGAAGGCAGAGCATTTTCAGAAAACAACCAAAGAAAACTTCCAAACAGGGAAGGTATTTTGTTTTAAGAGTAGCTTCATAAGTGTCACCTTCGTCCTACAGAAATCACACAAAACAGCAATGTAGAATGAACAAGTACGGATCTTTTTAGCGAGAGGTCCTACATGATAGACCCTGACTGGTAGAATCATATCTGAACAGACCTTTTCCACAACGACAAGCCTCTTTCTATCCCTCCCCTCAGATCTTCATGCACAGCTGCCTCTGATATCAAAATCCATCTGTCAACAGCAAACAGGAATAAGCATGTCCTAAGTATTACTGTCAAGACAACGATCATCTTAGTGAAGCTTCTCATCTCCTCAACTGCCTTGAACATTAAGTTGAGTATATGTTCTTGATGCTTTTGTAGATCATTAAAATAGATTCTGTAATCCAGCTTACAGTAGGGTAGTATGAAACCAGGACATCAAGAGACGATTCAAGTCCTTTCTTGGATCTTACAGACCTATTTTTTATTTACTGCACAGCTATAACACTTCTTGGCAGAAGTTTCTTTGGCTCATATTCTCAGCCTGCATCTCAGCTTATGTCTAATACAGAGATAATGACTTCAGAAAGCAGCTGAGACCTATATGTGCAAGCTTTATAAACTACGAGAAAATGATGCAATCACTCTTAAACTACATCCCATTTTAATCTCATAATACAAATAGCAAATCTATTTCCTATAATCCAAACAGATGACCACAGTGCCCTCTCAAGGATTCTCTTAGCTATCACTGTTTAGAAATTACTTTTATGGCAGGAATTGTACTATTTTTCACTTGTGTTGAATAACAGTGAAATGCCTTCACAAACACCTGCGTTTTGAAGCTACCTACCAGGCACAAAACTAGGTCTATGTATTTCTAGCAGAACTGTTTTTCCTTAAAGCAAACGGTTTTACCACATGGAATGTCTGGTTAATGGTATCTGTAAACTCATTCAAGTCATTTACCCCTGGATTCCACTCCCATCATGTGTCATATCTCAAAAAGAGAAACACAAAGGACAAGCAGCAGGAGTGACTACAGTGCACAAAGCAAGAAAGATGGCTTCTCAGGAACGGCAGTAGCAGGAACCTATAGTGTTACAGTGAAACCAGACTACACTAACAATCCATTCCTAAACATGGGAAAGACAAAACAAAATGTAAACATCAAACGAAAAAGCACCAGCAGAGAAACTAATAAGTTGAACTACTGACATTTTGGTTTATCCTGAGAATTAGAACCAAACCTTAACCAACCCCACATCACATTTCTCCGGCTTGCAAAGCAGTTTGAGGATGAGATAACAAGACTGCCGTCAAAGGAAACCAAACTGGAAGTTCTGAACAATCCAGGTGTGTACCAATGTGTTTCAACAGCTAAATGAGAACAGAAATATGAACCAACATGAACATTAACACTGAAGTATGTGTTTACTTCCCCTCATTTCCAAACAGACAAGAACTCTCAGCACAATGGGAGCAGTGGGGATAACAAAGATCTCAATGGTATATCTCAATGGTATCGGTTAGACTTTGTAGAGTACAGTATGGCAGTCCTCTTCATCTTGCATTAAAAAGATGAATCCACTTAACTGCAAAGGCTTGTTCATTGGCCTTCTGTGGGTCTGTGCTGTGTGTTGCAACTGCATTACACATCACTCTCATTTGATGTGATTATATCACAATAAAATTTACATTTTGACGAGTGCTAACATCATTTTTGATGGCATCCGGTGCCATAATAGTACAACTTCTATCTCCCAGTCATTTTTCCTAAAGTAAAACTTGGGAAGGAAAAAAAAATAAAGACTAATTCAACATTTTTCTGCAACTGTCTTCCTTTTCTAAGATTTGCCCAATTAAATAGATATTCTTCCACCAATGGAAACAAGTAAACATTTTTCTTCCCTTGCAAGAAAAGCAAATACTTCAGGGTAGTCCCTGATTGATAAAGCTACAGTTTTCAGTTAATGCTCATAAGCATATGTTCTGTAACATAAAAATGCGTCCTGAACTGATGAAGACCTGTTTCTCATGTCTCTGTCATTTGCCTACTATTCACTGGCTTCCAAGAAAGCATGAGCTTCAAGTTCCTTCTCCACATAGTGTCAGGGAACTAAATCTTATGTATGTATATTTTTGAGTCTCCTACAAGTGTCAAATTATGGTGCCATCTTTTTTTCTAGCTGTAGAAGGCTGATGCAGTCTTCGATCCTTCCCTGTCTATCTTTCAATGAAACTGGTTACTCCATATGATAACTTTAAAGGTATTTCCAAGTGAATAATTTGTAAACTCTAGAAGTCCAACCATCCAGCTTTTGTCTCCAAAGATCATACATCTGGGATCCCTGCTGCTGCATAGTGAGGCTTAGCAATTCCAAATTCATTTAATCTCACTAAATGTAGTCTTCATTATTGAAGCTTAAGTCACCTTCTTTAGCCTAACAACTGTGTATTCCAAAATTCGTTTTACCTTACTCAAAAGTCTTATAGTCTTCATTACTGAAGCTTAAGCTACCTTCTTTTTAAAAACATACTCTAATTAAATTTAAGCACTAAAATTGATGTATTTTTTTTTAATTTGTGACTAATTCCAGAAGTAACCATTAATATCTTCATAGCCTTTTATATACAAAAAGCATTCACTGTTAATTATTTTCTCTCCTTATCAAGTATTTCTTACAAAGATCCAATTTAACCCACCCTTTTCTCACACCGTTCCACCTGTATAATCAGCCAAGGAAAAATTCCTAAGTCCCACCAAATACTCGCCCTCTTTAATTATACTGTGCCAATTCAACCGTACTGTTTTTATGATTCTGTGCAGACACCTAAGTATAATTAAATCACTCACATAAAAAAATAACTCTGCCATCAAATTCTGGTTTTAGCTTTCTCAAGTACTCACGATTTTACACTACTTTGGTGCACTTCTCTGCACAGCTTTACCACCACTCGAAGATTTTTCCAAGGTCTCTGGATCGTTTATTATTACATGCATTTTGTATGTTTTCAAAAGACTGAGGAATAGTCACAGTAAACTTAAACAGAGAAACCAGGACAAACTAAAATTATTTTCGGTACCTAAAAATGCTTTTTATTAAGTACTGTTATTAGAATTTAAAATTAATTATATTTCTTATATATTTCTTAAATAGTGAACCAGTGAAATTTACTAATGCCTACATAAAGATTCTGAAAAAACTTTTCCCATTTTTTGGAACATACAATGTGAACTACTTGCATTATGACTTTTTTCCCATCTGAAGATTTTTCCATCATTATGCTGAACTGGCTTACTTATATTCCTGTGTACTGTGGCTTCAGATCAGTGATTTTTGTAACTTTATTTATTTTATTTTATTTTTTAAATTGAAACACTCTCTAGAATCACAATTAAAAGTAACTGAGGCATTGAGACACTAATATTTTATCTTCTCACACCCTCACAGATGACAAAAAGGAAATTATGTATCTAACGAAGTACCCTAAGAACCAGATCTGACAAAGTGTAGAAAGTAATCTCTACCAAAAAATGAGCCTACAAATTAAACAGGAAACCACACAGCAGGGATTTTCACTTAAAAATATATATATTAGCTTGTTTACAATAATGCTTTTGAGGCTTTATTTGCGCAGAACTGTAGCCTACAACAAGCTTCTAAGTACCAGGTGCTCATAAGCAGCAATAAAGAAATTGCAAAATAGTGGCCATTCTCACTATCCCAGCAATGCTGTGAATTGATTTGATTTATAAGTCAGAGCATGAAATACTAACTGCTACTAGCATTAAAATCCGGAGAATCACATCTTGAAAAGCTAACAGACACCGTTTTGCATATAATGCATATTTATGGACCCTGGAAATGCTTGACTGCTGACAAACTTAACTTAATGTAAATTTAAAACATGGAACATCACAAACAAAATGATAGCAATTAACTTGGAAATGCCAACAGCAACACCTAAATAAGCTAGCTTCAAATCCATCTACTCAACTCTTCGTGAAATCCCTCCTTTCATAAACAGTAATGTTGCCTATTTTTTATAACTACTAAGCACAGTTTAAGAATATAACTGAAAATTTGAGTTCTTCATTGAAAATATGGAGGACCACACTTCTGGGCCTGGGCAAGAAATACATCCTCAGAATCAGTTTACTGAAACTAAGGTGCCTCTTCAGTGGCACCAGAAGAAGGACTGAGAATCTGGAGAACTTTGGCCAATCAATTCACCAATACTAATTCAGCATCAGTTGAGCAACACCATTATTTGCTTTTCTATCTTTGTTTTCTCTTCTTGATGTGACATCCAGTAATTTTTTCTTCATTAACTACCTCAAGCTACTAACAACAAACTTCCTCAAATCTTTCCAGCCAGAGTCCTTGCACACAGCCTTCTGCAAAAAAATTGTCTTGAATCAGTCACTTGATGAACAGTGAAGAATAGGGCTCCACTGCATGGCATCCATAACATCGAGTTTTTAACACTCTTAGCAATTGCCACATGTGCATTTCTTTTCTGAAGCTTTTAGACAAATAATCTGAAGTTGCATCACGCACTGTTCCTTCAACACACTGAGGAATAAGCACACTGAACCAGATGTATTGAAAGGTGGACTGAAGAGAATTTGTAAATCCCCTCAAAAATTCAGATTAGCTTGACAAGATGGCTCTAAAGCTTGCAGACAAATTACAGTTATTTGAATCCATTGCATTTTCTTGTAATTTGAAGTGGTAGCAATCGTTGTTCAATATACAAGAAAAGTGACTGAGAAACACTGCTTAAGGCAACAGCACAATGGCTGTTGCTGAGAGAAATCTGGAGGATTAAGAAGGAAAGGTGCAAAGCAGAGAACAGCACAGGAAACCTAGACAAAGCTAGCAATTATTTTAAGTGCTAAACTTTCCGTGTTTTTAATCAGTGTTTAGATTAAATTCTCCTGCAACAGAGTCAAGATCACTCAGACTGAAGATCTAAAACAATTTAAAAATAATAACTGCTGCAAATTAAACACCAAATGACTACATGCCTACAGGAATGACTTACTACTGTTTTTGCCTCTGAACAGGCACAGGTAGGCTGCTATACGAACCATTTCTTTTATAGCGGAGACTGCTCATCTCCATTGTAGGTAAAAAAATAATGAAAATAGTCATTATTATTTTTTTTCCTGAGGAAAAGTTGTAAATGCTAGCAGGAAAGCCTGAAGATTTACCAGAAACTTCTGAGTGGCACAAACAGACAGATGGGGTTCTCTAATTTTTTTTTTTTTTGTGCTACAGTAGCAGCATTATCCATTCTCTTCACAGCAAACTTAAAAGCAAACAGTAAACCTTTAATGCTGTTGGAGAGGTAACAAACCCACCCCCTTTCTCAGTAACCTTATCACATAATCTGAATTTTAGTAACAAACCTCATTCTCTGGCATGTTAACTCTCTGCAGCATCTGTCACTGCTATGTATGGTTGATCATAAGTACCTCCGTAGTCATCTCGATGCTATTAAGCAGATGGCAACGCTAAATCCGAATGATGTAGTACATCTCCCTAGTGGACTTTGTTTCCATACACTACCATTATTCTACAATTCCTCAGTGATAAATCTTATGTATTCTAGAGAACATTTAACAGTAAACTGACAGTGCCAATTGATTTATTAGCACGCGTTTCTCTTTGCCCTATTATCGTCTTCGCAAACACTTGTGCAGATCATGTATGAAACCACTAAGGGACAAAAGCACATTCGCCCAATTTGCAACATATTTCAGAGATTTAAAATTAACAGATTTTTTTCTTCATACAAAAAAATCTCAAGATTGATCTACCAGCTAAAAAGTAAGGCCCCATTAAATTCTCTGGTTTCCTCCACAACATTCTTCTTTAGATTTTCATAATAAAATTGTTCTAGCGCTAACATCAGACCATAAAAACATCCACTACTTTCTGCAATAAATCTGAGTCAAAGATTGGAGTTCTAGATGGATTTGGGAAGCCTCTCAAGGCTGGTCTGTTCTCACTGGTGACAAGTGACAGGACGAGGGGAAATGGCCTTAGGTTGCACCAGAGTAAGTTTAGGTTGGATATCAGCAGAAACTTCTTTACAGAAAGGGTTGTTAAGCACTGGAATAGGTTCCCCAGGGAGGTAGTTGAGTCACCACCCCGAATGTGTTTAAAAACCGTTTGGATGTGGTGCTCAGGGACATGATTTAGCAGAGGGTTGTTAGAGTTAGGGTACAGTCGGGTTGCAGTTAGACTTGATCTTTAAGGTCTTTTCCAACCTAAGCAATTCTATGATTTTAAGTCAGCTGTGCTGTGTGAGCATGCACACACATAGTAAGGGGGTGCTGTCAAATCTACATGCATCTGATGTAAACGAGTATCCGAACCAAGAGCCCCACAAGGAGATACTGCACTAGTATCATGCACTTAACAACTCACATTCCACTGTAAGATCCCCAAGTTTTTTACATAGCTCTTCAATATTTAATTATTTATGCTTTTATACGACAGATTTCCTGAAGGAATTACTGACTGCATAATGGGATATCTGTGCAGCATGACCAACTATCTTCAGTTCTACTTTTGTTGCTTTCTTTAGCTATGGATTATGTATCTCCCTTAAATGACTAGAGCTTCTGACCAGTTTTCATTGCTCTATAAGTAAAACTCTTGGCTGCTTCAATTGTTTGATTTTCATAAGTTGAGAAATTTGTGTTGAATTCATTTTAGACTGTTTAGGTTTTTATGAAAACTCTGAACAGTGTTTAACCAACTTACTAGTTTGCACTAACATAAATTTTGTCTAAGGATTCTCTGCAAAAAATTAAATGTAATATAGTCACATCTCTTCTAAAAAATCAGTTAAGATAACCAGTCAAGCTCAGTGCAGCTCCAAGGGATATCTTTTTAAAGTTTCTTTAACCATAACAAATAATTCTGATAAAAAAACCATCCCCAAGCACTACAATCTGGGGCTTTGTAGCATGAACAAACGAATGTGGATAAGGAAATGTTTTAAATGAAAGCAACCTCTACAGGATTACAGGGCATTAAGATGGATCAGAACGTAGAAAGAACTCTGATGTTTCTCTCCTTATTAATGCTGTGACAGGCTTTAACTAAAGCTTCACATTGTGTACGACTTGCATACTTTCTTGTAGTTGACAATGTTAAGTAAAACACCACTGAAGTTAAAACAAGCATGATGTGATAGCATTAAACCAGTAATAGGAATTTCCAAAATTTCCTTGTTAATACAGAATATCTTTGATATCAGAATATTCTGGAGAAATCGGTATCAGAAGATACACTAAAATACCATTACTTTTTAAAAAGATTACTGCTTTCAACATACAAATGGAAGTAAGAATGTTTGTTATTAAATGTGTTTTAAACATGTGAATGCTCTGTATGCACAAACATCTTTTCTATCCATGTATCACAAGGAAGGCAAAATATCAAGTATGACCTAAGTTGAAGCTATGACAACAATTCTATTTTCCATTATTTCCTTCACAGCAAGAACGCTGTAATGCAACTAAGTATGATAAAACATCTCTTAGTGATTAAAAAACATTTTGCAATATGGGCTAGTATTGATATTCAAATTAAAGCCAGCAATGCTATTATTCTAGGTAGTTCAGATGGCTGTTGATCGTTACTACTTTTTGCCTGCCAAGACAATCCTGACATTCTTTTTGCCAAGTCAGAAAACATGCAGAGAATGAGCATCCATACCCCTGGAGAAATGTACAAATGAACCATTTTTTGTTTTCTTTTAGCATACTTAACAAAATTATGGGGAAAAAAATGAAGCAATCATTCAAGAAATGAACTCCAAACATAACTGTACATAGTATTTTGAAATTACATGGAAGACACACAGTAATCAATTTGTGAAGCATCTCCTTCCATAACAAGTTTAAGCACGTATGCATAAGAATATATAACATCCATACGTATGTGTATCATTGTGAGTTCTTTACATGAGCAATTTCATCTCATGGGAAAAAAAAAAAAAAAAAATTGCTAATTTTAGTTCAAAGAAAAAGAAATCCTAGTGAAATCCTTAGCATGAAAAAGAAGCAAATCCTAGTAATGTTTTCAGTTTTGGCTTAGTCAAATGACTTGGTAATGAAATCTGATTGCTGTGTGCAATAAACCCTGTTACCCAACACTAGAAGCAGTAAAATAGTACAGAATTACCAACATAAAAGTTGAGGACTATTCTGGTAATTTTCTTTCAGGGAAAAAAAAAAAATAAAAAAAAATCTATTACCAGCAGCTGGTCTCTAAACGCCTACAGAGCATTGTATTTTGGAGGTCCTACACTGCGGAGTCATGTCTTTTTCTTTTAAAAATCCATTTTTAGTAGCTTACAACACTATAGGAATCAAGTACCATATACACAAAGGTAATATTTCCCTTTTTTTTTAGTCCTCAACAATAAAGAGGCTGGAACTTTCCACTAAGATTTTTCACATGAAGTTGATGGGCATGGGGAAGTACTCATAAATACAACAAAATTTAAGTTGGGTGTGTCAACACTAAAGTGAAGCAGATGTCAGTTATAAACAGCTTTGACCTCAATTTGGCTTTGAAATGTTTTGTAGTCTTTCAGACTACACTGAAAAAAAGTAAACATTGCTGAAACTAAATGGTATTTCTCCGATTCTTTCATTAACACACGTCCAGCAGAACCTCCCTTCCCTTCTGTCTTGCTTCCAGTGGGCACGGTTTGAAGCTCTCAAGTAACCAAATTACACTTCAGTAAAACATGCACAAGAATTCCCTCTCCTTTTTCAAATGTATCCACTAGAAACAGCTCATTATGAGGATCATCAGCCAAACTTTGTGTGAGGTGATGTTTGCTATTAATTCAAACTGCTAACTAATACAAGTAGCTGATACTTCCCAGCTATTTTATTTATTTGTTTTTTTGCCCCAATAATGGAAATGGGACACATTTTTCTATGTAATTCATTGAATTTTCAAGTAACTTCTTTAAGCAAAAATCAAAGAAAATAAAGCACCTTCAAGATATTACTTCTGTTTCTTTTCAATTAAATTACTCAGTAATCGACTTTCACACAGGTGGTACTAGAGACAAAACACAGCAGGTTATTTCTAATAAGCTTTTTATGATATTTTTGTTGTCTAAAATGAATCTGAAAATGTCTAGGTAAAATTAACTTTCCAGCTGTACAGTATTAAACCTACAGAACTTGAAACTTACCTTTGTGCTTGAGTACTATAGCTGTTGTCATAGGAATCATAGCTTTGTTCATCATAAGCAGTTCCATAGCCATCATCGTACTCCTGAAAGGATATAGAAGAAACATAAAATATTAACCCCCAAAATACAAACAAGACAGTAACTAAGTCCTAAATATGAAAGATTATACTCTCTAAAAACAGACATGACATATGTACACCCTAAAATGGCAAAATCTTGATGTTCATAGAGACTAATTCCATGCATATCTAAGATTGTACGATAACTTTGAAAATCTCATGAGCTACTGGCAGCAACATGCTTCGAAACAGAACTTTTAGTTCAACCCGCTGGTTTGCACAGAGGACAGTAGAAATGCCTCATGTTTCCACATACTTGAAGCATGAGAGGCATGGAGCTTCGAGTTCTGGGAAGTACTTCAGGGAGGAACCAAAGCATCTGAGTAAAAAACTGTGGACTTACGTAACTGACTCTTTATTCTGAACACCAAATTCAATATTCCTATGTAGACATAAGAGATAGCCCTAGTAAGAATCACAGCTTTACTTCAAATGTCTCCTGCATACTCTTCCACCCGTGGGAATTTAGCAACTCTTATTTAAAACACTGAAAGTAAGGAATGTAATATTGCTCCTCCTGAAGTTTAAGAATACAGTGTAATACTGCTTTTCCCACAATAGCACTGCATTTCAAGATGGAAAAATAAGCTTCAGCTACATGCCATACAGAAGTTTAATATGAAAATGGTTGACAATGATCCTGGGCTTTCCTTAAAAGATGAAATGTGGAAAAATAAAGAATTGCCGCTCATTTACTACTGGATAACACAATAAGCTGAACTAAGCTAAGCTAATGATCAGTAAAAATGACACTTCCTTGGTAGCAATCCTTCATAAGAAATATGGATAGGAAATCCTATCCAAATATCCCAAAGGCCTAATGAATATTTGGAAGTATCTTGTCCAGTTTCACCAAGAAAGCCCTTTGAAAACAAAGAGGGCCAGAGAAATGAAGATCATGCAACACCATATAAATTATGTCTTCTGAGAAAGTGGGTATCAACCCTGACAATATAAGAATAAGGTATTATGAAAGAACAACATCTCACCTAGAGAAAGAAACCTTATAAAGAATCTTTCAGTAATAATTGAAAACAATAAATACAACTACTTGTGATAATTAGATAAAGATTGTCCAGTGCCAGTAGAAAACATCTCCAGTGATCTCAATCTGACAGGAATACTGGAAGGAAAGCTTTCTATAGCAGAGTCAATGACATTCTCAAACCAAATAAGAGCTGTGAAGTTGCTATCTATGAGGCTTTTTAGAATTTTCCCTGTCATTTGAAATTGCTTATATGGAAAACCAAGCAATCGGGCCATCAATACTGCTTCACCACTGACCAGTGAAGATTACTGTGTCCCAGCAGCAATGAGTAGAAGGGTATCTATGAATAGTTGCAGGTAGAGGTGAATAACAAAATTCATATGTCTGGAAGAAGAAACAAAGATTCCTCCAATTGTGAAAAGAAATGCATGCCTAAAATGAAAAGGAAATTCATTGTTTTCTCTTTCATCAACTCACTGCCCAGAAACTAAATATTAAAATAGAGTCTTAGCATTTTCATTGCCCATCTGATATGGATATGAATTTTCCTTGACGCACTGCACACTAAGCCCACAAAACCATTGCCTCTTGGCACTTAATTATGAACAAGCTCTTTATTACTTATTGATGCAATGCACAGACATCTGTTAACAATAGAGTCATTGATCAACAGCAGTAGCTGTCTGAGCCAATGTATTTGCCCTGTTCCAGAGCACTTACACGACATTTGGGCTCCTCTCATAGAATCTACCAACTGTGAAAGCTCCAATCCTAGAGTGACTCTCAAATTTCAAACTATGTGCACATATCAGTGACAACAAATGAAAGCAGAAGACTGAAATTAACCTTTTAACATTTAACAAGAATTGGTCCTATTCTTCACATTTATATTAACTATTTCATTAAAAACAGGCATGGAAAAAAAAAAAAAAAGGGGGAAAACAAAACTGCTCTGAAGCTATGGTACATCTACAACTTCTCAAAGACGTAAGAACAAAGTAAAAAGGAATGGACTTATCAGGTTAACAAAGCGTACAACAAAATGAAAGCAGAACTTTGGGAAAGCCAATTTTTTTTTGTATTATACTTCAGTGTCTAGCGTTACCTTCCTCTTCCACAGAAAGTTTGCTTGGAATTCATTACTGCTGACTATTGCACATGCTAATTTCTGCAGCAGTGAATCTAATATCTTTTTCATTATTATTATTTTGCTGTAGGTGACTAAGCTTTGATTGAAAAATAGCTAGATTCTATTTTTTATATGTAGGACTCCTATCACTTAAGCATGATGCTGCTTATTACCATAATCTGCTTAAATAGATCGATTTTACTGCTGTATTTACATTTATAAAAATCACAAATTTACATAAAAAATAAACATCCAGTGCTACATGCTGCAAAGACAGAATATTTTTATGTAACTGCTGATGACATCTGGTGAACAGAAAAGATTCAAATTTCAAAATATTTTTATGGTGTGCACTTGAAATATCAAGGGCAAAGGGGCAACTGAAGTCTCTATCAGTGCATTCCGTGAACTAGGTCTGATTTTGTATTTTCTGTCAATCACACTGCATTTGAAAACTTTCCCTTTCAGGAAGTCGATAACAAGGCTGGGCAAAGTAGAGTATTTTAAGGCAATCAAAGCCACACTATTTTTATTTTTATTTCTGAAAAATACCTTTTGTGACTTCAATAAATGACTCATTTAACGCTAGTTAATACCTATGTGAAGGATTCTCAGCCACCTGACATGTTTCAGGTAATATAAAACATGTAATCATGAATATAAATATTTGCATTTATATTTATATAAATAATATAAAACGTAAATTTCACATTATATGTTCAAATTAATAAAAAGTATAGAATATTGGTGCATATTTAAGAACATCAGATTCACTGGCCAACACTGCTGCAAGTGAGTAGAAGAAAAATTACACCCTCATACAAATATTTCCATTACATTTTTACACCTTATTTTGGCATGTTTCAGTTATTTCTAAAATATTATTCTTCTATTTAAAGACATTATTACACTTCATGTAGCAGACAGCATTTGCACTCCTACTACCTATCAAAAGCAACATAATGGACTTCCCCTGTATTCCACTTACACAGGGTTAAAAAGTACCTCTTGCTGAAGATAATCAGTAACTACAGAATTATAGAATCACAAAGGTTGGAAAAGGCTGCGAAGATCCCTAGTCCAACCATCAATTTATCCCATTAAGCCATATCCCTTGGTGCCACATCACCACTTTTCTTGAACACCTCTGGAGACAGTGACTCCAACACCTCCCTGGGCAGCCTGTTCCAATGTACTGCCACTCTTTCTGTGAATTTTTTCCTAATATTCAACCTGACCCTCCCTTGGCTCAACTTAAAGCCTCTTGTGCTGTCACTAGTAACAGACTCCCATCTCACCACAACCACCTTTCAGGCAGTGGTAGAGAGATGCAAGTTCTCCCGAGCCTCCCCCAGAAGAAACAGAAGTACTCTGTTTCTATGATTTACCATCCTGCTTCTCAGAACAACCCAGAATACCAACCCTCAAACTTAGGCTGATGAGAAGGCAGCAAACGTGCTGCACAGTTTATAATTACAATACAAAAATGTATAAAATACTGAGCTGAAAATGCTACAGCTGACTTAAAAGTGCAGATATTTTTCACAGGACAACTGAAATATAAACTAGAATGGTATCATGAGAGACTGTCCTGATTTAAATCCTGATTTTAGGAATTTGTTTTCAAATTAAGAGATTAGGTAGAATTATAAGGCAGATGCTCTGAAATGATATGAAACTGTTCTGTAAAATCTCAAACCCTCTTAATTACTACTCTAATAAGCTAGCATCACGTTACATTTCCTCTTAAAGAGAACTCACGCCTGCAGTTGTCTTAATGACAGTGCCTGCAACAGCTGTAAATCCAGAGAGTGGAGAGCATCACAAATTTTTCATGGACAGAACGGCAATGTGTAAACATTCATCATTCTAGTATGTTAAACACTAAGTTACAGTCACGGGTCAAATGGTAATAAGGCTAATGAAAGTGATCTTTGTCAAAACTTCTGCACTACCTCCAAGAAATCATGAATTGTGCTGTCTTGCACATCTGCGTTTCCTTCTAATAACCAAGTACTTTAAGCATCCCCTTGTTCATGGGGAATAGGAAATGGGGGCTTTGAATTCTAACCTGCAAGCAGTGACAATGACGGGGGAAAAAAAAAATAATGCTGATATCACTACAATGCAATGGTTTCTGTTTCCTTTCCTCATCATTCTCAGAAACTAATACTCACAGCAGTACTTTATCACCCAATGCTGGTGGAGTGCCTACCTTTAAGATAAGAACCACCACATTCAGAAAAGTACTGAGTGCAGAGATGGACTTGACGGAGAAAGCACATGAGGTAATACTAGCATGAAGCAATGAAGAATTTTCTTAGGCAAATTAGAATGGTAAAAGGAAGCAACAGCTGTTTTACTGTGTAAAAATGACATCACCCCATCCTTTAAATAACAGGGTATAGCGAGCTATCAGGACAAACACGGGCAGCTAGTACCATCTGAAGTCTGAGTGGTAACATTAAGAACATTTGCAGCAAACAGGCACAGGCTCTAAACTCTTAGTTTGAACATTTCCATTTGTTTTCACTGAGGAGCCCATATTCAACCAGAACAAGCAAAGTGTTTCTGAAATGAGAGAGATGCACTGGTAGGTTCTGTTTCATACACTTTAAAATACAATAATAAAATAAATTAGAGATGTTGCTAAAGAATCTAGGCGGCAGCACTTAAATCAAGACCAAAACAGTTGTGTTTTTCTTTTATTTGTTTTCTATTGTTTTTTTATTCTGTATACAATGGCAGAAGCCAGAGTCAGAATCACAAAGCCTCACACCTACACAACTGCACCAAGTCACAGAGGTCCAAATCAAGACCAGCAGCTTGAACTCTGAAACAGTTGAGGGAAATATTTACATGCACAATAGAGGCTGAATTTCAACCTCAAGATAAGCAGGCAAGAGAAACTTTCCAGCTTTGCCTCCAAAACATTTTACTGTTTCCGGACAAAAACCATGTCTGAGTTCCTGAAAAAAACCAAAAGGTTTTCCACAGTTTTTGTCCCATCTTGAAAACCCTAACAGTAAGGTTGTACCAATAAATAAATAAATAAAAAGAAATAAAACAAGCAATGACTTGTGGGACTTAGCATCTTTAAACTTTTTTTTTTAAAAAAACATTTATTTTTGCTTGACCTACTTAGCAAGTAAAAAACCTCTGAAACATACAAAAAGACAAGAAACTATGCTTTTGTGTTCTGAACTTCCTTTCCAAAAGCCTTACCAGAATTTACCCTGACTTTAAGTACTTCTGAAAAGCCAGAACTCAGTAAAAAACATTGCTTTAAAAATCAAGAAAGATTTCAGTGTAAACCACAGCATTATCCACAAAAGGGAACAGAAACAGAAAAGAGTATTTCTGTAATCCCCAGAGAATGAAGTTACGACAAATCCTTTTCCAGGAACTGAAAGCTTCACTGAAAAAAAGCTCAGTAAACAAGAACATCTGAATTTAATTTGATTAGAATGATTACAAGTTGTAAGGAAAATATCCAAATTCAGAATCGCAGATTGTCTTGGATTGGAAGGGACCTCAAAGATCTAGTTACAGCCCCACTGCCCACTGCAGGCAGGGCTGAATGCCCTGGCAAATCAGAACATAGCGTAATTCCTGCAAAGTGACACAAAAATTATATTGGAACTCAATTCAGTTAAAATTTTAATCCTTTCTTATGACTTTTCTGTTAGCTCTTTGCCTAAAATTTTGCCTTGCATCCCAAAAAATGTTCACTTGGAAACAAAGACTTGATATTTTTCATATGGCATACAAACATTTTGCTGCCACTCCTGACAGATCTTTCCTTTTCAACAAGAAACAGTGAGCGAGCAAATGAATGTTAGTGAGAAGGAAGTCGGGTTTAAACGCAGCCTGCCCTGAAAAAAAAAAAAAAAATCAATATAGCTCCGAGAAATTGCTCCCACAGTATGCTCTGTGTAATCCTCACTTTAAAGTTTTTTGACATCTTCCAAATTTGGTGTGATCTCAGTGAAGAGATGCAGAGAGCATACTTACAAATCAGAATGCTGTGTTAAACGGTTGAACTTCAGAACTTATCATCAGCTAGACTCCACATAGCCCCTAAACACCTTACAGAGTGGATACTAAGACACCCAGTAGGTACTGAAAGCCACCTAACAGAAGATTATTGGTAAAAATGAAGACAAGAAGAACATTCATTGTGGCCTCAATCTTGTTTATATTCAAGAAGCATCAATCTTAGATACGTGGTTTAATTCTCAGATTGCTCTGTGTGGAGTCAGGAGTTGGACTCTATGATCTTCATAGGTCCCTTCCAACTCTGGATACTCTACGGTTCTGTGACTGTTTCTAAACAGTTCTTTAGTAATTGACGCATACACTCCTATACTCATTGCTCTAAACTCATCACCATTACATTTGGCATTTTCCACAGAGGAAAAAAAAAGACTTAGTATTACAGCCAATACTCAGCATCTGCAGAATTAAAGTTGAATGCCGGAGATTAAGCCTGAGAAAATTTGAATAAACTTTCTAAGAAGATGCACTAAAAAATAGGTTGATCAGTTGAATGGGCTCTCACCTGGAAACATTAAGGCTTTGCATTCATTCCTTTCACTAATGTATACATACATATTTTATAATCATCACTGGGCTGTGAAATGGAGTCTAGACTTTTGTTCTTAGCCATCCTGCCAAACATGACTTATAAACAAACCACCCCCTCCTTCTCCTTCCCTTTAATCTTCCCACAGAATTCTTAAGAGTTCCTTCCAAAATGGAAAGGATGGAAACCACAGCTCACGACACTGAGAATGCCAGGACAGCCAGCAGCATGGTGATGAACACATGCTCCCCAGAGAGAACTGAGGAAATGTGAATATCTGCAACAGGAATCTCAACTGAAGGCCTTCCACTGCTTTCAGTGGAACCAAGCTTTCAATTTGCTGAGACTTATAGCATTAAATCTGATGGTTTTTGTGTAGATCTTGTTATCCAGAATGTAATTATGTCCTTTGAGTTTTCCCCATTTCTTGCAGGGAACAGTAAGAGCATAGCCTCACACTATCATAGTGAATGTAACTTGTAGTATGAGTATAGCCTTGTAGAATAGACTTAGTATGACAACTAAAATCTGGAGTCTGAATTCAATCTGAAGCACCTCTTTGTGCACCAGCAAAAGCAATATATTTCTGGAAATACCCACAAGTGTATGCTTCAGAAACAGTAAACTTTAGCAATTTCTAAGATTTAGGATGGTCCAGAATCAGATGATAACATAGATTTTGAAGTTTTTTATCGTCATCTACTACACATCAAAGTGTTCTATAAATTCTTTGAAGAAGGCTGCATTTTCTAATTAAAAAAAAAATAAATAAATAAAAAATCATGCAATTGTAAATTGTTCAGAGCATTCTTTTTCAAGTTACCATTCAACATTAGAAAGACTCCCCAGGTCTCTTACTGTTAGACATTCCATCTTATTCTGTACTAAGAAACTGAATTATTTCAATGAGAGTGCATTCTACTTGAAACACTAACTGCTAAACATTGTGCATGTGGCATTAGGAAAATCTGCCACTAAGGTAACCCTTGTCTGAACATAAGAAAGCATCAGTAAACTGCCAGAAACAGGACTAAAGCTCTGCTGTCACTCCCACACACAACGCGGATCATTCAGAACTAACTGTTTCCCAAAGTAGTGCTTAAGCAAGTCTTGTCCGTAACTTGCTAGACTGCCAAGTTGTTTTTTGGTTCAATAAACAATGTGCTTTAAATCCATGTTTAAAGTTCAATATTTAATGCCTAAGAACTGATTATCAGTTCAGGTAAATCTCACGTTACATTTAACACATTTAAAAAAAGAACTCAACCCGGCATCATAACAAATATATTCAAACAGTAGAGAATTGAGAGCATATTTGCAAAACATTTTTTGTGAAACAAGAATAGGAGCAAATAAAAATCTAATCTTGAACAGCTTCAGCCACATTACCGCATTTGGAAATGCGGTACAATTACTGATTTGGAAAAAAGCCTCTAAGTCTTAAAGCTGGTGGGAGAACAAAAACAAAAAGCACAGAGCAGGAGTAGTTTCTAGACAGTACTTGTGATTGAACAGTTATATTCTTATCCTGCGTTTGACTGAATATTAAGAAATCAACAGTAGAAAAAAAAATAGTAGTTACTTATTTCCTCCTTATTGAAATTTATGGAAAAGATTAAAATCTCTAGGTAGTAAAAAACAATTTCTATTTTTTATCTTCGTGGACTAAATAGGCAACTTAAAAATACATGAAAAATATTTTGACTTACCTATTGCATGTTCGGTTCTGTAAATACAGCAACTCTTGATTAAGAGAACAGCATCCCCGAGACTATCTGCAAGTGCTTCAATAAAGCCAGCAACCATCTAGGATGTTTTCCCTTATCCAAGTATTATAAAAATAATCCTGGACATCGTTCTACCTCATACTAGGCTTCCTCCTGACCCAAGCATATGAGGATTTAGAAACGGGAGGTGTATTAGCCTTCTGAGAAAGTTTATCACACCACAGCAGAGAGATTAGAACAGCCATTATAAAGCTGGCTGGCTGCAGAGTCCTGAATTTTTTCCTATCGCACAAACTGATGCTACAACTATTAAAAAGACAATGTTAACACAAGACGATAAGGAGCCGTGGTTTAGTAGCTTCAAAAACTTCATCACAGTACTAGCAATATGGTGAAGTCCAAGAGGAATGCGTCTTGGGGTTGAATGCAATACAGAAGTGAGACTGACAAAAAATGGAAAAACTGTACTGAATTGAAAAAAAGTGTGAAGATATTGCTGCTATTCCAGTACTTCTGTGACTTCAGCAGGGAAGGCCACATCCGGCATCCAAGAGTGTTACAGGCCTCTGAGAAAGCTGACTGAGCAACGAAGGCAGTCTACCTCTGTGTAGAACCTTCTGTAAGAGTTGAGTCCTGTGCTCCAAACGTGGAACGGATCATCTATTCCTGTTGATTCTGAGCCCCTGTTAACTACCATCTACGTCAAAATCAAAGAGTCTTTGCCCCTGGCATCATTTCCCTAGTGTGAAATATTGCCTCCAAAATTCACCCTTCAGATTTTTCAGACTACTGTAGGTATTTTCAATTTGGTTTTATTTTTACAGATAGTTTCTTCAGTAATAGAAGATAGGAGAGAACTTAGGATGGACAGGAGGAAGAACTAAGTAAATTACTGTTAGATGTTATAGATTCATTGGTCTGATGTGTTAAGGACTAAGAAATAAGTCACTAAAGGGAGTGATAAAGAAACTGTTTATGTGACTCAATGATGGCCTCATTTTCTGTCACATCGTGTACACAATAGTATGTTAGAGAAAAGGGCAAAGATTTTATGTACTGAAAGCTCTGCATCATCTTAGATTACAGAATTACAGAATAAAGTGTTTGAAGGCTTCATCCACTATACAGCTTGCTTCCTTCCAAACAGTTTCACACTGTTTTAAAGAGTACAAAGTAGAGATCTGTTAGTCTGTGGAAATGAAAACTTTCACAGATCTTAAGACATTCCAGCCCACAATGAAAATGTTCCAAAGGCTGTTCTGTAACTTCTGCAGATATCTGACTCTCTGGGATTCAGAAACTATGCCATAGATGCTGCTTAAATAGCTTCCTAATGATATTCACAATCTATTGTCCTCTCAGCAAACTGTGACACCTTTCCTGGCTTGGATATTCAGGATTGCAAAAGAACACTTAATGCTTACCAGTGATTAGTAAGCAAAGACTGAAATAGGACTCTTATCATGTTACCTTACTCACTAAAATATACAGTTATGGCCATTTGATTATATGCTAAAATTGGACAGGTGGATGAAGTATCATGGATCGACACAACATACAGTACTCTAATGGTTTATATTTTTAATCAGACTTTTCTAGCAAAGCTCAATTTTAACAAAGGAGATGCTAAATTTCATAATTTTAAAATGAATCTGCTTGCACTGCTTCATCAGTTACAGCATAATGTATTTACCCTTGCTCAGATACGTGGAAGATAAGCGATCTAGTTTTAGAGAACTGTTGTTTTTTAGCAGCTGTATAACATAGCACTGTTTTTATATGTATTTCCTAACATTCTCTCAAAAGAAACGTACATCAGGATAGCAATTCAGAAGGCTGGTACTTCCATGCCATACAATTGCTACAAACAGGTATTTAAAAGTAAGAAATTAATCACATTTACTTTCTACCAAGCTGCCACCCAATCTACTACACATGGTCTAGAAACAGAATTGATATGAAAGGACTATCAGGACAAATTGATTTCCAAGTCTTCTGAAATAACCACCTACTTACATTATCCACCTTGAACAGTTAAGTCAGGTATAGCCAAGGGACATTTGGATAGGTTGTTTAAGAACAAGTTCTCGTAATATTAATAAAATACACTAGTTAATGTTTTATTGTTCAGGTATGTGAGAAGAGCGTTCCTGTTAGCAATATTAAACTTGTACCTTCACAAAGCAATGGTACATAGAACCTCATGTTTCTGATTGATGGACAACAGTTGAGATTTGATTTGAAACTTTTGTGGTAAGATAGAAAGTAGGTTGAAGAAAGGTTTTCATAAAATAGGAGAAGACATCTGAATAGAAAGAAAAATTTTCTGGATCTCACAAGCTCTGTTTTTGCAAGCTTGTAGGAAGAGATACAAAGTCTGGACAACAGAATGTGCTGTAAAAAGGGCACATGGAGTTTAAAGATATACAGAACATCAAAAATATTGTCCTTGAAAATATTTTCTGTTAAGAGAACCCATTTTTATTACTATAGTTTTGATTTAATAATCTTTTTTCTTTATCCCACTATTCTGTAAGTTCAGTACAAATTAAATTTATCCTTACAGTTCATAACTGTAATTTTCAATCATGTACAAAGTATTCTGCTATGTTTAATTTTTACTGCAGTGAAATCAAGACAAATATGTAAAGGCTGACTGAGGTGCACTGGATGATTGTGGTGAAGTTCTTTGGATCAATTCTGAAGCATTCATAAAACCATTTTAATTACCTAATCACTGAGCAAGTACTATGGCTATAAATACAGCTTTGGGCTAAAGAACAGAAATTACTCTAAGTTCAGAATTAAATATCTACCAACAACATGGGTTTTCAGGTTTTTTTAAAGCAGAAACCTAATACATTTAAGAACTACATAAATATTTTGCTGAATGCACTGCAAATGTCTTTATGATCGCACATAAAACCTGAAGTCTGAGCAATATGAAACAGTTCAAAACCAAGAGGGTGATAAGATTATCACATTCTCCATAGATTCTGGGTGTAAGACTTCATTAGGTATTAACTGAAGAGGTTCTGTTGGGTTCTAAAGAAGTAGTTATGCCGATCCCTTCAAAAATCCAAACACCTCTCATTAACAGCTCTGAGAACAGCTCAACTTACATATTCACCATATGTCTCCTGTGCCGGAGGTGGTGGCAGAGGCCGGTAGCCTGCAGGTGGAGGTACTCCTCTCGCTCTGGGTGCCAGAAGTCCACGACTACGACTGACTGGTCCTCTACTGGGAGGCACTCCTCTGGGCGCTGGTGCCCCTCTCGGTACTCCTGCAGGTGGTGGAGGGACTCCTCCACGGCCCCTGTGAATACATGGATTACTTACATAAATATCCCCTTGGTATCTCTCTCGGTAGTTCCCTCCCACAACAGCATGACAACTTGGCTTTGCTACAGACAGACAAAAACTATGGAAGAGCCATTTCAGTTTGATATATTTCTGTATGCTTTAATTCAATTAAATGTATTACGCAGTAAATGCTGGGAGATTAAAAACTAGTCGCACGATTCAGTGATGAACTTCTCAGTAGTTTGAGCCATTCTCTTTGCTGATCACATACAAAGAAACACTTAATCGATCACTAAAATTTGATTTATAGCATGTAAAAATCACAAACACAGAATATCAAGTTAAATTGAACCTGTCAAGCTATTTCATACTCAGATCCTGCACAGAGGAATCAGTCCCATCGCCCTTCTCATCCTGAGCAAGCTCCGAAATGCAATCCAAAGATCACACTGCATGCAAGAGCTTGAATGGGTCAGAATAAATGATTATTTCTCCTGGTTCTAAATAAGTGATTTCCAGCTGTTGCAGGAAACTTTAAGACGTGTAATAAATGCTTCAAGTGTTCAATTGGACATAACCTATGCATATATTCAAGGACAAGAAATAATAGTAGTATGTACATATATTTTTAAAAAAATTCTGAAGGATTAATAATTTGCAGCCCATTAATTTCAACAATTCTATATTTGAATTACTTCCACATTTCCATATTGAAGTAAAAAATCAGAGACGTAAACAGGGACAGTTTGCAGAAGTATTTGACCCATTTACAGGTAGAGTTCCCTCCTGCCTTTCTACAGTAAAGGCAGATCCCTAGAAGCACAACTTGCCAAGTTTGCATCAATTATCCTCTTTTCAACAGGATGTCTATTAGCAATAGTTTAGACATCTCCTATTTAAAGGAGTCCATTTTCCCCCATTTACTATAATTGAGTTTAAATGACTGCTCTGTAGGCATAATATTAGACTTAAGACACCATCATTGTCTAATATAACAGTTACACAGAAGAAAATGAACAAAAATTCTTCACTACCTTCTCCACACATCAAACCATTATCTAATTTCTAGAGCAGTAATTGGATAAAGATATTCTATCCTGATTTCAGTACATATTTCCAACTTCACCAATACTGTAGAATAAGCTCCAGATCTAGTTTTGAGATTTCCTATTCTATTGCAATTAAATTACATAAAGATCTCCTACTTCCAGTGACTCCTAGTTAAGGTCCCTTCCAACCCAAGTCATACTATAACTTTCTTTTTTTAATTATTTAAAAAAAAAAAAAAAAAAAGAGTACTATTTTAGCAGAGAATTCTTATTTAGAAAACAACATAAATGGTTAAAAAAATGCAGAAATGTAAACATTTGCTAAAATCAGCACCTAATTGCTTCTAATTACTGATCAAAACACAGAGAGTAAATGATTTAAAACTGTGCTTATTACTTGTTTTTGGCTAATCTGTAGAATGCCTCCTCAGGACAGGGTATCAGCTGCTTATTTGACTTCACTGAAGTGGGGGCAGGGGTGAGCAGTGATGTTCCCAGACACAGCCTGCTGAAGTAATATAAAGAAATAGCAAATATGACACTTTCCAAGCGAAGCCAAAGAAAGGGAAATGAGTCTACTGGCATAGACAATAGTCAATACCAAGTTAAAAAATAAAAAATAAAAAAATCAGTCAAAAAACTCAAGAA
Source organism: Alectoris magna (assembly GCA_030625065.1). Taxonomy (NCBI): domain Eukaryota; kingdom Metazoa; phylum Chordata; class Aves; order Galliformes; family Phasianidae; genus Alectoris; species Alectoris magna. The sequence goes on from CM060561.1 coordinate 7,019,385, forward strand.
TCACAAGACAATATTCTGCACTGCATCCTTCATGTTGGGTGTAAATGAAAGAAGGAAGAAATCGGATATGCTGAAAAACATCTCAAGGAAGAAAAAACTACAATTTTTAGAGCCTGTGTCAGTTTATTCTTGGTAAGGTATTATAACACCAGATACACGATTAAAAAGTATCTTCTGCATTTCAAGAAAGTTAACAGGATTGATGTAGCGATGGTGGGAAATCATACTTATCTCACATTAGAAGACCAATTATATACAGGTTTTCTGAGTTCTTGAGACTTGTATGAACAATCTGTGAAGTACAGTATTGGGCTACAGCACTTGGATGTCAACAGCACCAGGCTGGGAAAGACTATAAAAAGGAGCAGAGACGGGAAACCCAATAACTGGAGAGTTCAATTACAACCATGCAGAGTGAGCCTATCAGGGTATGATGTAAAATGCTAACTTTAGGAAACTAAGGAAGATATCAGGAACTGAAGTTTGACTGACAGGAGCAATAACAGAAATTGATATATAACACATAGGAAACTCTTGAACAGCAATCTTTGCATGTCTTTACAGAACAGAAGTTCTATTGTTGCTTAATTTGAAAAAGGGAAGGTATATAAATTATATTTGAAAAGATTAAAAATATTTAAGAGCAAAATGTGTACATGCAGCATGGGAAGAAATTCCAGAATATCCCATGTTAAGTCACACCAAATATACAACAGTAGTAAAAAAAAAAAAAAAAAAAGGAAAAAAAAAAAAAGAAAAGAAAAACAAAGAAACAAAAAGTGGATTTAGGGAAGGCAAAAGGAGTTCAGTAAGGCCAGCAGAGCAGAAGGAGAGATATTTAAACGAGTGTCACTTGAAAAGCTGAAACTATCTTTGAAATTGAGGGACAGGTACCATTAAAATAAGTCTAAAATACTCAAAAACATGTCAGGCTAAGGCATTTTCAAAAAGCCTAAAACAGCTACAAGTCATTCAAACACTCTGGAATCAGGAAAGCTGCCAAGAGTTTGAAATCATCAGTAAAGAATGCGGACATACTTATCTGTAACATCCATTAAGTTTTTTGCAACACAAACAAGAAAGAATGGACAAGGCTCTAAAGCTAGAGACTTCTCTCATTGGGAATGCATTGGATGCTGCAGCCAACTATCTTAGAAACTAGTTACAGAACATATAAAGCAAGTATAGTATTGTACTATCTTCGTACAAACAGTAATATGAGTTCAGATCCTTAGCTCCTTAATCTGGAGCTGAATACCAAACTAAATGTCAAGGAAAGAAAAAATAGCAACCAAAATTCAAAGCAGAAAACTAAGCGGGTGCTGTTAGCGTGCGTATTTGTATGTGTTAGACATACAGGCACAGCTGTACATCTCCTAACATCACACAAAGTAACAGGTTTGGAGTTATTCCTACCCACAGAACATTTGTATTTAATACACCCAGTGGTCAACGACCCAGTGAAAAAACAAGCTACCTTCTAGAAAATATTAATAGTGAATAAATAGAACTGTAGAACTACTATGCTTATTTACTGTTCTGTTTTCTCATTTGCAAAGGACAGTATAGAACAACTTAAATATAGGAAAAAATTAAGTAGACTAAGGCACTTGAGACTACAATTGGGAACTGAGGACAACATAATGTGGCAGAATCCAACAGAAACCAACAACAGATCAGAAGTTATATAAAGAAATATTTACCAATCATTCTCAAGGTAAGAATGAGGGGACAGGAATTAAGAAGGAATGGATATTAAACCAGATTGCCCTTAAGGTTTGAGTTGCTGTGACTGCTCCTACAAAGTGTGTTCACTGAATCACAGAACGGCTGAGGTTAGCAGGAACCTCTGGGTCCATCTGGTCCATCCCCCTCCCAAGCAGGGACACACAGAGCATGGTGCCCAGGATCAACTCTAGGCAGCTTCCCAAGATCTCCAAGGAGGAGAAGCCACAGCTTCTGGGGAACCTGTGCCGGTGTTCAGTCACATTTGTCTGGATGAAGAAAATTCTACTCCTTAAGTACATATATATACACATACACGAACTGTATACCCTATATATACCCTAACCCTATTATCAGTATTATCTATTGAACAGTCTGCAACAGTTAAAAATAGTACTTAAGCACACACCAAAACTTAGCTTGTACCAGGTGCTGTGAACATGACCCCAGCCATACTCTGAAGAAAAAGTGATGGTCTGTGCACTTGAGGCCACTGAGTCCTGTTATCAAAGAAATACTCTGCCCTCAAACATGACTACAGCCAAGCACATTAATGGTCCACTTTATTACCAGCTTGGTTTACATTTTCCAGATTGTATCAGTCTGGCAGCAGTGAAACAAGTGAGAAAAAACTGTGTATTTAACGAGGATGTAAATTCAGGTGTCTAAAGTAAGAACTGATTTTATTCCTAGAGCTTGGTAAATTAACCTGTAGATTTTGCAGGGAAAAAAGTCTTTCAGTCCTATTCCCAGGGCCTAAACTAAACAAAACATCACGCTAATGTTTTTGGTACACTAATCTGTACTCCAAAATGATGTGTGAAAGTAACATAATTCGCTCATTATGTCATGAAAAATGGTTGGTTGGAATCTGAATAATACCCCATAATACCTACAAATTATTTATACTTGCAATTTAGCATGAGAAAAAAAAAAAATCCAAGTAAAAAACAATGTATACGAAGCAATTTTCTTAATCTGCTGTTACGAATGCATTGAAGAATGAAACAACGGGCCTTTCAGAAAAATGTTTCACTGTGCTACAGCACTATTTGTACAGACAGTACAGTAATTATATAACTTTACTACATGAAAATCCCAAAGCGCACCTCACTGTCTGTGTTCAGATAAAAATAACTAGAGCACTGAATCTTGTAATTTATTATCTTTTGCTTTTTGACTCAAGAGTTTGACATAAGGAAAAGCACTTTACTCGTTCTACTCAAAACCAGGTTATACTATTATTAGACTTGGAGATATGAACATTTAGAAGTAATTCACAGGTAGTAGCATAATTTTTGACTGCCAATTAAAGTAGCATTGTACCAGCCCATACAACTTAAGTACATTAACACAACTATTTAAACACTTTTCTTTTGTCTTCATAAGTAATAATTTGTATAAATACTACTACTTTATATTAGTCATATAATTTCTGTGACTTATTTACAAAAAGTAATTATTGCCCTTGACCATTACAATCAGCTTCTGTCTAGCATGTCCTACCAGAGTTTCCCTTGGCAATAACCCTGCTGTCTCATCTTGTCACTTATCAACATTTTCTCCCCTAATTACATATTGGATGCTATTACAAGCTTCTCCTCTCATTCAATGACTGTATGAGTTAGTAACTCTGATTAAAAATCACAGCTCAAGTTTGTAACTTTTTGTATTTTTAGTAAAATCAAATTTAATTAGTACTTGCTATATAAAGCTCCTTTTCAGTATCTGATCAACTGTGGGAAGTATATACAAGAATGGATCCAATACAAAAATGTAGCATTATTTTGTCAAAAGGCATTGAAGCATTTTTTTATTTGAGCATAGGCAGCTACAGTCAATGCTCCTCAAACAGGTAATTTTGTCTAGGTTTTACAGTAGATATCTGAAGAGTTCCATTGTATTATTTTTAAGTGTGAGCACCAAATTGTTGAACACTTCAATACCCAGCTCCCCAGCACAGAGAGCTAGGCTTCCTCTGCCTTTTCATCATTATACCATTTATATGGCTGAGGGTAGAAAAGCTTTGCGCAGGCATCTGGATAGATTAGGTTGATGGGCTGAGTCCAATTGCATGACATTCAAGAAGGCTAAGCGTCAGGTTCTGAACTGGATCACAACAATCCCATGCAGCAGTATAGGCTCTGTAGTCAAAAAAAAAATGTCAAGGCAAGAAAACCTGCAACTATCCAGAAACAGTGAAATAAAAATCATTAGGAAATGACTTACCATATACAGGAATACCTGTGCACAAGCTAGAATTTTATATGAAAGGACAAGACATTAATTTCTACAAAAAGAAATTTTTGTATGGAGCTAAACATACATGTAACAAGTTGTCATGAAAGAAGGCACTTGATAAGATACGTTATCTCCTGTTTCAAGATGTCTGATAAGGAGTAAAAAGGCAAAAATTAGCATTCAAGTGAAACTATTCATGAATAATGTATTACAAAAAGGCTTAATAAACTTGAGAACTTCGACACAGTCATCACATCCTCATTAGGATGAAGTAAGAATTAAGATTGATATTGTAAAAATATTTTGCAGAATATAACGGCAGGTTAGAATTGATTTTTTTTTAGACTTAATTTTAGAAGTCTTCTCAAGCTGCCTACTACTTTAAAGATATGCAAGTAAATTTTCTTATTCTGAAAGCTTTGCTTCAGCCTCTCTTATAGGTCTCACACACGCTTGCTACTCAATCTGCCTCATCATGGGAAGGAAAAGCCTTTAACAAAGTCTTATTTCAATGAAAATATTACTCACTGAAGTCAATTTGTGCCACAAGGAATGATAGCATTACAACTGAATTTGAGAGCTTGAACTCAGTGGCTGTAGTACCATCGCTACGGAGATATAAGTCTCACTCAAGTAATCTTTTCTGCTAAAGCAAAGCTTCAATCTCCGAGGGGAAAAAGAAGAACTAAAGTTTAAGAAAGCCTTAAAGGACAAAAAAAGCCACAACAATCTTTCAGTTTTGTTTAGATCATATGAAAAATGGAGAAAGCAAGTACAATTTTTAGCTGCCATCTCCAAATTATATGCTAATAAAATTTGCATTTACCCTGAAGATACTTCAAGAGCATGCCAATTCAATGAATTGCAGAGAACTGAGAGATAGATAGCAGTATATACACCTTGCATTAAAAAGGTGGTCTGAAAAAATAATTTACTGAAGATAGAAGTAGTAATAACTTTTTATTATACTGAAATTCTCAGATAAGTATGCATGTACTAGGTACTTCATAGAGGAAATTAGTTGTGAGGAACTTCAGTGAGAAAGATGGAAGATCAGAACAAACTACTGATAGTCGGTATCACAGAAACACTAGCTAAAGGGTACATTAGGAATAAGATAACATGCAAGAGAACTGTAAATGTCTGCACTGAGCCCTCAGTATCTGTAAAAGAGTTCTGATAGAGATCTACAGAAAAGTTGAAAACAAGGTACTTAACCGAAGTAAATCAGCAAACAAAAATCATCAAAATCAAACAAGATCTGATTTGCAGTATTTTCTTATGTCTGATTACAGTGCTAAAGACAGGAACCTCAAGATAAAATTACCACTACTTTGAGAAATATTAAAACAAAAAGAAGGAGAATAGATACATTTAACACTACTCAACTAAGAATAAAGCAACAAATTTGTGCTGTTATACAGAAGGCAGTTATATTCTTACGAGATGCTCCTGACTGTAAATTCCCTAAATTAAGGTCCATTCTGTATTGTACTACCAATCATTATCAGGACATACAGAACTATAAACAGATTATTCTTTTTTTTTTTTTTTTTTTTTTTTAAGTGCAATAATTTCTCAGTACTTCTTCTAACATGCTTAAACTAAAACAGAACACTTCAAAACACTATCTGAAAACTATTCTAGAAGCTACAATGTCAGTTTCAAGCTTGCTGTAAGGGAGATTCATAGCAGCATGATAAAGAAAGCAGATCACCACAGAAAACTGTTGCACTTAACTACAGCAGTCAAAAGCCACTGTAAAAGAAACTGCTATAGAGTTTATTTATTTTTGTTTTCACACTTTGGGACTCAGAGGACTTAAAGCTGTCATCCCAATACAACAAAGGCAGGGGTTTCCAGAGCAAAAACAAAACATTTCCTGTATCCAAGAAAAAAAAAAAAAAAGAAAAAAGCAGTAAACTTGCCTATTCTTGGATCAAGCAAAAGTTACTTGTTTTTTCCAGTAAGAGATGCAAAAATCCAAGTTCTACCTCCACAACATTTCCATAAGTCTACTTAATCACAATCCTGAAAATTGACTGTGAAAATCCTGAAAATTGATACAGAAAAGGAATGCGTATATTCCATAGATTAGAAAAACCACTCTGTAATCTGTATGTCAAGGCAGGACATCTTTAAAAAGCTGTGAGCTCCACAGGGCCAAGATATCATCCCTACATGTGCCTAAGGAGCAGCTGGAAATTAACGGTTAAGTGAAGAACCACAGTAAGACCAAACATCTCGTATGATGTAGAATGTTTCTTTAAAGTGTATCATTCAAGTTTCTTAAGATAAACTTCGGCACTATTGTTAATTCCGTTAATTCAGCCTAAGCTCATTAGACGATCTTGGAAGAATCTAAGTTATTTCTTTCTTCCTATTTTTTGGTGCTAATGTACATTGTTTTAATATTGTAATAATCGTAATATTGTTTAGTTTTTTAAATGTTTGAAGGAATAAGCTTAAAATACACACATACAAATTAAACTCCATTGCAGCTGAAACATCTACCTGGTCAAAGCAGGAACCGGTACTCCCCTTGCTCGAATAGATGGCTTTCCACGAACTACTGGAACCTCTGCATTCTCTGAACCGCCATTCAAATACGTTAACTCTTGAAGCTGTGCCTGTCTGATTTCATCATTGTAGTCCTGAAACAAGGGAGGGTAAAGGGGGAGAAAGCAAACTTTTCAACCACCATACCAAGTTACAAGCAGCAAAACAAAACTCCTTAAAAGGACTTCCTCTTAAATGAACTTCCCACTGAAAAGTTTAATACACAGAAGAGTGCTATAAGCATATTTCTAGAAGAAGTCTATGCATTAACCGCAATTTGTGCTCAGGTCATGTTTTTCTTCCCTACTGCATATTACCTCTGGGTAGCTTTATCACTTAAAATGTGAATGTTAAAATGCTGTAGACGACAGGTGAAAATAAAATAGAAAAATCAAGGTCTCATACTCTGAGCTGAGATCTAGCCTGTAGTTATTTAAGATGGATAGCTCATTAAAAGCAGGAAACATCTATTGCCTAGTGTTGCAGTGTAGTACAGAAGAAATGCACTGTTGCAAACAGCCCCCCATGAACAAGGAATAGATTAGCCACCTATGCTCTTAAAAATCAGGAGTTAAAGAGAGAATAAAAAAAATGAAATTCAATCAAATGTTCACTGTTCTCTCAAAACAAAAGAGCTCAAAAATCTTCAGTTCTACAATAGGCGAATAGTAATATAATAGGTGAATAAACTGAAGACAAATAATTTGTTTCTTTTTTAATAGAAATCTTCACTCTAGGTCTACAGAAAAGAAATCTGAGGTCATTTACGTGGAATTAATATAGCATTTCTCAAACCCACACGAGTCTTTTCAAGGGACTTTGTGCCAACCTCCAAAACTGGCATATCACAGGAATAAAAGAGATAGCACAATGAACTCGTCAGAACTAAACATATTTTACTGTCATTTCCCTTCACTTAAGACAAGCCAAAGAATTAATATACATCATTTATTCAGCATCTATACATATACACTAATACCAAAATATCTGTAGGTACTTTAAGAAGAATGAAGTAATGCTTCTGATAAAAATCGCTCTTATCTTCTGCAAATCTTTCCATTTCAAAGAAGGAAGGCTTATCCAAATACTACTGATTTTACAGTTCAGTTATGAAATCAATCTTCATCTCTCACCAGAAATCTGATTTTTGTTACATTTATGTACTATGCAGATACCAAAAGACCATAAGGCAGCCTTTCATTGGAGAACTCCTTCTGAAACAATGCTGCACAGGAAGATTAATATTTCTGTGAATTCAAAGATCTCAATTATACTTGGAACATTCACCTTCCCTTAAACTTCTGCAAAGAAAATACAGAAGTTTTCCTTTACACACCATTTATAAAGATAACTACTAAACTGAGAAATCTGTGGCACTATACAAGCATTTTGTCTATACTGTTTTATAATAGGATCTGAAATTTAAATCACAACAGCCCCTTTGAGATCATTCTCTAAATAGCATGAGAAACCAGCTGGCAGAGGATGAGGAATAACTGGAAAACTGAATCAACTGAACTGTTTCAAGAACTGCATATAAGAAGCATTTGAAATATAGATTCAATTGTAAAACAAAGCTTGAGATCCAACAAAGTCACACCACCATAAAGAAGAAGCAAAAAGCATTGCTCTAATAACTACTGAACAGAAATCCAGAATGGATTCTGGGTAGATTAGAATCAAGCACAACACTTACAAGTCTAGCAATTAAAAACGCTATTGACCATAAAGTCCAACAAGAACAAAGCAACTGGGTAATTTAAAGGAAAGGAAGAGAATATACCAAAAGACAGATAAGAGTCAAGGCAACTTGATGAGCACAGCCAAAAAAAAAAAAAAAACCACAAACACATCAGAAGCTTTTACGTCTTACTCTCAGTTATCCTGAAAAAGTTACACTGCTGCAGGTGTTGAAGGCTCACCTTCAATGTAAAGGTGCTTGCCTGCAATCTAGAAAGAGTTAAGTAGCCCATAGTATTTTACCATACTCAGCTGAAAATATTTTGTATTTTACACTCTACCAACTGTGATTGCATATTCAGACCTGATCTGGAAACTGAAAAACTCCCATAAATCAGGATCGGCATCTAATATTGGAATGCATAGTTAGCTGGCACTGTTCAGAACAAAAACTGAGGTCATATATTGAAATCAGGTCTTCTTTCTGGAAGAAAACTGATAGTTTGCCCAGAAGCCACAGCAGATCTTACAGGAAATAAAATCAAATAGCATTTGGCAGCAGTTAGCCCAATATTTATTACTTCTAGAAGGGACAAAGCCAGTCCTTATTGCTTCATGGGGATACTGCTGCAAGCAGTTGGGGAACAAGAGATTACACCTTTTAGAACAACTGCGATAAGATTACATTTGAAAAGCCAAAGGGAAATTAAGACATGATCTCATATTTCACAAGAGATCATGCAGTTCTGCTCAGTACAATCAAGGCAATGATCAAAATGTGAGTAGAAATGTCTAATCAATAAAAGGAATTGCTCATTATCAGTCTAATTTTGCTGGTTTAATGGCAATAAGGACTATAATTTGCTAAGTATATTTATTATGACATAAAGTAAATTAAGCTCAATGAAGAAATAAGACTTGCACAGGAATCAGACATACACTCCAAATTCTAAAGGCGTTTCTTATCAAATCATGGGCATTTTCTTCTAAAAACAGCTGTTTGCCCGCTAAAGCAGACAATCTCCTTACATCTTACTGAGAAGATACTTAAGCCTGCACACGAATTTGAATCCTGTAAATATAGTAGCCTGCCACATTAAAACGACTCAGCATTTCTACAAATATTCAGCTGGGTTTCCCTTACATCATCAGTTTGTTTGTCTGAACAGAACTATATGAAAAGAGGTAAATATATCACAAAAAATCTACTTGGAACTCTTAAGACACATCTTTGATGTGGTGCTTGGTTATTTAGAAACATAACACAATTCGTAAACACGGAATGGTTTAGGTTAGATGGACCTCTGGGTCCATCTCCCTAATCCCTGCTCAAGTATGGACACCCAAAGCAGGGTGCCCACACCCACACATAGGCAGATCTTGGAGATCTCCAAGAAGTAATCTCCATAGCCTCTCTGGGCAACCTGTGTCAGCGCTCTGCCACTCTCAAAGCACAGAAGTGCTTCCTTATGTTCACATGAAACTTGCTTTGGTTTGTGTCACAGAGTAGTACTAAAGCACATGAACTACTTTTCATTAAGAAAGGTGCAAGCCGGAAGAGCCAAGGAGCACACAATCAACTAAAGTCACGTGTGGAATTCCAGTTTCATGGATCTATATTTATGCGAAGTGAATTCTCTAAAATACATACGGTAGCATTCTCAGGTCATCAGCACCAGTTGCCTCACCCTAGAGCAGAACTTGCAGCTCTACTCAGGCTGTAGTAGCCATACAGAACAGGCGTCCAACTGGTTCTTCACTACTGCATTTACTAAACACAAATATCTGTACTACTGTCACTCCAAGATATGCACTTTTGAAAAGTTTTCTTACCTAAACCTCCCACATTTCCAAGATCTTATACTAATCAGGAAGAAAATTTAGCAACGTTATCAGCACTGTATAAAAACGAAGTGAAATCAATGCACCTTGAACAAATACAGAAACCAAAGCACGCTCATTCAATAAAACTGATTTCTCTGAATTCTGTGTAGCACACTTTCTAAACAAAAGAACTGCCTTGTACATTAATTAAAAACTATTTTCCTGGGATTATCAAGGTACTAGGAGAGTAACTTTAATGAACATAAAGATAAAATACCTTATGAATTGATTATTCTGCATAATTTTATTACTTTGATCAAAGTCTAAGAAGGAAATACAGAAATAAATACTAACAGGGATGAGAAACTTCTTGATTTCTTCTAATGCATGTCCCATTCTGGCATATGCTTCTGCTGGTGGAGCAAAAACTTCAATTAAAACATGAAGGTCATCATTTAGGTGGAAGTATTTTGCCTCTCCACTTTTTCTCAATTCCTCCTCCTAAAAAAAAAAAGATAAAAAAACAGTAAGAGGTGGGTTTTTTTCACTTTATTATTTTAAACATTTTAAGGTAGGTGTTAGATTTGCTTTGCATGCGTTTATGCTTACTGTCTGTTCACATTTAGATATCAACAACTAAAAAGCCTAGAATTTTATACTTTTCTGACACACTTCAAACAAGCTTGTTGCTAAATATCAGAATGTTACCAATTTGCTTATCAACACTAGAAGCCTAGTAACCCAGAAAAGTACTCAGCAGTTCCTTCTCATATACAGGAATGCTAATACAAGGCAGAAAGCTTTCAGTTTTCCCCAAGTGCACCCATTTTATGTAGAAAACATGAAGAGAAATAAATAAGATAAAATGGAAAGCTTCTTTTCTCAAAGGTAATATCTTTAGAAATAGGTTTGTTCCAATATTCCACAATAGCAAGATCTTTGCCAGTATTATTTCCATCTCTTAGTTTTAATGCACTCCTCAAATGCTTCTTTTATTTTCTGTTCTCAGTGAGATGGTGTGATGAATGAGTTCCCAAAGAATAAATGAAAAGTGTGGCCAACAGGTTGAGGGAAGTGATTCTGCCCCTTTTCTTCCTGCAGTCATGAGACCCTACCTGCAATATTCTATCCAGCTCTGGGGTCCCAAGCACAAGAACATGAACTTTGAGCAATCTGGTTTAGTGCAAGTTGCTCCAGAAGGGCTGGAACTAGATCTGTAAAGGTCCCTTCCAACTCAAATCACTACTGCTTTGAGCACTGCTTAGACAGCAATGATTAAATTGCTTGTTTCGGTACCTGCATTACTGTCAGACAGAAAAAGGTGTATATTCTATCTACAGGAACAAAGCTTCTGTCCACATTTTAAGAATTATATCATACAGAATGATGTAACTTCATTGTTTGTTAAATATCACATTGAAGTTTCAATTAGAATTCTATGATTTTCTAGGAAATACATGCACTAGTCACATCTCACACTAGAACTTGCCAGCCTAACCAGTAAGTTGTTAATCAGTAATTAAATTTTAAGCTCCACTTCAGCGTAGACTGCTATTCTTTCTCATACAGAAGGAAAAGCACAGAGTGGTTTTATACTTTAGGTAACATTATAAGCCAGATAAGGTGGCCAGTAAATCATGGCATACTATTGACAAATAGTATTTTAATTTGTATCAGTAAAAACGTGCAATTCACTAGGCAGGTGATGTGATTGTCTTCTTACTGATTTGCACTGTCTTCGTATGCTACAGCTTGAGTCAGATCACAGAATCATAGAATCACACAATCACAGAATGGTTTGGGTTGGAAGGGACCTTAAAGATCATCACATTCCAAGCCCCTGCTATAGGCAGGGACACCTCCCTCTAAACCAGGTTGCTCAAAGCTCCATCCAGCCTGGTCTTGAACGCTTCCAGGGAGGGGGCATCCACAACCTCTCTGGGTGACCTGTTCCAGTGTCTCACCACCCAGACAGATAAATCACAACAGTAAGAATGCATATATATATGTTAAGCTATAGATTTCTGATGTCTGCTTGGGCTTCTTGTAATGGATACTGTCACCATAACCAAATATCCTCTATTAAAACAACTGCAATTGCACATTGGCTTAATCTGTACACAGCATCCTAAATCAGGGCTGTGAATTTTTCCTTCTTAATTTGCTTTCATCACCTGTTATTCTTTGCCTATAAAAATAAATGTTATTAAATATTAAGTGCTCTTTTCTGTGAAAAATCTTTGACATTATCCAGAAGTCTTTCTAAGGTGAAAACACTGTGACGTGGATACTATTCATTATAAGCACCATTAGACTGATCTATAAGGAGCCACTGCTAATGTCACAGTTACTTTCTCAGGAGCTCTTGTTTTGGGAATATACATACAGCTTGTAGTACCCTCAATACCAACTGTGACAACAGGCTCCTTACAGGCAACAGACTCCACATGAATCAAATTAATACAAGTATATTTGATGGTTTTTATTTGCTCCCTGACTTTTTTTGTCACAGGATTGCTCACCTCTCCAAAAATGTTAGGAAGAAATTCAGGTATCATAAGCACTCTACTGAAATATTCAACTCATACCTTTGTCTTATCCCTCATAGAACCTTTTCCCAAAATAGACATTTTTGTCAGCGTTTCTTCCTGCAGGCGCTTTAAAGAATTGCCACGTGGACCCAAAAGCTTTCCCACAAAGTTAAACTGTAAGAAAACAGAAAGTCATTATTACCACTCGATTTCTAAGCGCAGAAACATGCAAAATTTGCTGAAACAACCTTTTCTTCTGGGTGCAAAAAAAGCAACAAGTGCTTAGTCATAAACGACAGTCACTAAGTAGAAACGTATAGAAACGTGTATCAGTTAACAGCATGTTAGGGCCTGCCAGATGCCAACTGAAACCTAGAAGTATCTGAACTCAAAGAACTTTCAAACAGCATAGATAAATGACACATTCAAGGCTGAGACCAGATGTGCTCAAACTGCAATTCAGTTTTTCAACAGTTGTTACCAGGTATATAACCATAAAAACAAAGCTGGCAGCAATCCCTCACAGATGCAGCAGCACCCAAAAAAAGTTTTGAAAATGAAAAAATCTGAATTGCCTTATGCTGCCTGTAAGATTTATGAAGTAATATAGCAACTCATATAATATACCCTACACTAAAACACAGAAACAAACAGGGAATTAAATCCAGAATTTATATGCTTATATTTTCTGTCTCAAACCAAAATGAACATTCTTTAAGGCATTCTCAACTGTTTCCCAACCTCTATTATCACTGAAGTTTACCAAAACCAGCTGTAGTTCATAACCAGGGCAAAACACTACTGAAGTAACTAAGGAGAAGGTAGTGATGCACCACAAATATAAAGGAACAACATTACTCGATGAAAACTCAAACATCTCCACTTGCACAAAGCATCAAAACAGGCTACTGTGAATACCTGGTGCTCCTTCAGCCCAGAATGTGATTCAGAGGGAAGATAAGTCAAAAACACAAGTTCAAAAACCCACCCAGAGTAGAGAAATAATAAAAAAGAAAATATCTGCTTTCATTTAAGGATACAAAATTGGGTTCAATGGAGACAGGATGCATGAGAGATCTGCACAGCACATATATTCCCAGGTGCCTACTGAGAGAAAAGGTACGTAAATTCATTACATCGCTTTTGTGCATCTATGTGTT